>OV884045.1:5000-4805000 GCA_930367265.1 Catocala fraxini
AACCTAACCTAACCTAACCTAACCTAACCTAACCTAACCTAACCTAACCTAACCTAACCTAACCTAACCTAACCTAACCTAACCTAACCTAACCTAACCTAACCTAACCTAACCTAACCTAACCTAACCTAACCTAACCTAACCTAACCTAACCTAACCTAACCTAACCTAACCTAACCTAACCTAACCTAACCTAACCTAACCTAACCTAACCTAACCTAACCTAACCTAACCTAACCTAACCTAACCTAACCTAACCTAACCTAACCTAACCTAACCTAACCTAACCTAACCTAACCTAACCTAACCTAACCTAACCTAACCTAACCTAACCTAACCTAACCTAACCTAACCTAACCTAACCTAACCTAACCTAACCTAACCTAACCTAACCTAACCTAACCTAACCTAACCTAACCTAACCTAACCTAACCTAACCTAACCTAACCTAACCTAACCTAACCTAACCTAACCTAACCTAACCTAACCTAACCTAACCTAACCTAACCTAACCTAACCTAACCTAACCTAACCTAACCTAACCTAACCTAACCTAACCTAACCTAACCTAACCTAACCTAACCTAACCTAACCTAACCTAACCTAACCTAACCTAACCTAACCTAACCTAACCTAACCTAACCTAACCTAACCTAACCTAACCTAACCTAACCTAACCTAACCTAACCTAACCTAACCTAACCTAACCTAACCTAACCTAACCTAACCTAACCTAACCTAACCTAACCTAACCTAACCTAACCTAACCTAACCTAACCTAACCTAACCTAACCTAACCTAACCTAACCTAACCTAACCTAACCTAACCTAACCTAACCTAACCTAACCTAACCTAACCTAACCTAACCTAACCTAACCTAACCTAACCTAACCTAACCTAACCTAACCTAACCTAACCTAACCTAACCTAACCTAACCTAACCTAACCTAACCTAACCTAACCTAACCTAACCTAACCTAACCTAACCTAACCTAACCTAACCTAACCTAACCTAACCTAACCTAACCTAACCTAACCTAACCTAACCTAACCTAACCTAACCTAACCTAACCTAACCTAACCTAACCTAACCTAACCTAACCTAACCTAACCTAACCTAACCTAACCTAACCTAACCTAACCTAACCTAACCTAACCTAACCTAACCTAACCTAACCTAACCTAACCTAACCTAACCTAACCTAACCTAACCTAACCTAACCTAACCTAACCTAACCTAACCTAACCTAACCTAACCTAACCTAACCTAACCTAACCTAACCTAACCTAACCTAACCTAACCTAACCTAACCTAACCTAACCTAACCTAACCTAACCTAACCTAACCTAACCTAACCTAACCTAACCTAACCTAACCTAACCTAACCTAACCTAACCTAACCTAACCTAACCTAACCTAACCTAACCTAACCTAACCTAACCTAACCTAACCTAACCTAACCTAACCTAACCTAACCTAACCTAACCTAACCTAACCTAACCTAACCTAACCTAACCTAACCTAACCTAACCTAACCTAACCTAACCTAACCTAACCTAACCTAACCTAACCTAACCTAACCTAACCTAACCTAACCTAACCTAACCTAACCTAACCTAACCTAACCTAACCTAACCTAACCTAACCTAACCTAACCTAACCTAACCTAACCTAACCTAACCTAACCTAACCTAACCTAACCTAACCTAACCTAACCTAACCTAACCTAACCTAACCTAACCTAACCTAACCTAACCTAACCTAACCTAACCTAACCTAACCTAACCTAACCTAACCTAACCTAACCTAACCTAACCTAACCTAACCTAACCTAACCTAACCTAACCTTTTTTTACTCGCCGGGGTAAAAGAAAGATGTTAAGAAGAAAATGTACCTCCCGGAATACCGACTAAACCTACCACGGTGTTCCTCGACAAAACCACTATCGACGGGGCCGCGCGAATCACTTTCGCATGCGGTCGCGACCCCGCCGAGGTTTCGGCCCGCCGTATGAAACGGCAGGCCACTACACAAAAGACCTACCCAAAGGCACTCCTACAAATTATCCCTACTGTCTCCCCTAGAGGGGAGACGGACTCGAAACAACAGAGGCGCGCGTGGGAACACGCACGCCGCCTCTCGGACCTGGTGCTGAACGGATGGCGGGCAGGCCCACAAAGCCCGCCACCCCCAGGTCAAACCTCAGGGTGGCTGGAGGTCGTCTCGCGCCCTCCGGCGCCCGGCTCTGCGGTTGGGGAGAGGGTTCAAACGCTCCCTCTCCCGCTCCGCCGCCTCCTTGATGGAAATGACTTCCTCGCAGAAGGAGGCGACGGCATTCCACGACCTCTCACTCCGGACCATAGACTGAACTACGGCCGGGAGCGAGAGGGCAACCAATCCGACTGCCGCGATCAACTCACGGCGCTGCGATGCCCAGGCGGGGCAAACCGCCAAAGTGTGCAGCGCCGTGTCCTCAACAACGTCGCGGCAGTCGCCGCAGTGGTGACAACCGGGCGTCTCTTGCCGGCGTATACGACACAGGAACTGGCCAAAACAACCGTGGCCAGTCATTACCTGTGTCAGCCGGAAGGTGAGGGCGCCATGGCGCCTCTCCAGCCACTCCTCAAACACGGGACTTACCGCCACGATCGTGGCGTGCCCGTAACCTAACCTAACCTAACCTAACCTTTTTTTTTTTTTTTTTTTTTTTTTTTTTTTTACGTGGGGGAATGCTTGATGCATACCCCTCCGCGGGGGCGGGCGGAGGGGTTATGTCGGACTCGCCGGGGCAACAGAAAGATGTTACCTCCCGGGATACCGACTAAACCTACCACGGTGTTCCTCGACAAAACCACTATCGACGGGGCCGCGCGAATCACTTTCGCATGCGGTCGCGACCCCGCCGAGGTTTCGGCCCGCCGTATGAAACGGCAGGCCACTACGCAAAAGACCTACCCAAAGGCACTTCTCACAATAATATCCCTACTGTCTCCCCTAGAGGGGAGACGGACTCGAAACAACAGAGGCGCGCGTGGGAACACGCACGCCGCCTCTCGGACCTGGTGCTGAACGGATGGCGGGCAGGCCCACAAAGCCCGCCACCCCCAGGTCAAACCTCAGGGTGGCTGGAGGTCGTCTCGCGCCCCCCGGCGCCCGGCTCTGCGGTTGGGGAGAGGGTTCAAACGCTCCCTCTCCCGCTCCGCCGCCTCCTTGATGGAAATGACTTCCTCACAGAAGGAGGCGACGGCGTTCCACGACCTCTCACTCCGGACCATAGACTGAACTACGGCCGGGAGCGAGAGGGCAACCAATCCGACTGCCGCGATCAATTCACGGCGCTGCGATGCCCAGGCGGGGCAAACCGCCAAAGTGTGCAGCGCCGTGTCCTCAACAACGTCGCGGCAGTCGCCGCAGTGGTGACAACCGGGCGTCTCTTGCCGGCGTATGCGACACAGGAACTGGCCAAAACAACCGTGGCCAGTCATTACCTGTGTCAGCCGGAAGGTGAGGGCGCCATGGCGCCTCTCCAGCCACTCCTCAAACACGGGACTTACCGCCACGATCGTGGCGTGCCCGGCACTGGGGTGCACAAGTCGTTCCTTCCAATTCGCCACTAGGACCTGGCGGAGCTCGGACCTCGCCGCCTCGAGAGCGGGAAGAGCCGGTCCTTCGCCCCGAGCTAGCGCCTCCCGGCGCCAACGATAGAGCGACGCCAGGAGCGCCGCTTCCAGGTCCCATGGCATCGATCCGGCGAGGAGGCTCGCAGCCTCGAACGAGATCGTGCGGTAACCTCTTATCAACCTGACGGCCATGGCGCGCTGTGGTGCACGAAGCGCCGAAATGTTTCGGGCCGTCAGGTTGTCTGCCCAAACTGGGGCCCCATATAGGGCCATGGACCGCACGACCCCCTCGTAGAGCCTCCGGCAGGAGGTGTTTGGCCCCCCGAGGTTGGGCAGCAGACGCGAAAGCGCGCCTGCAGCGCCCCGAAGAATGGGGACCAAACGACGAAAATGGGCTGTAAAGTCCCACCGGCTGTCGAGCAAAAGACCCAAATATTTCAGGGTCGGCTCGACGCCGATGCGGACCCCTCCTACCATGATATGGGCCCCTGGAGGTGGCCGGTTCCGAGGGCCGTGAAAACAAACGGCCTCGGACTTGGACAGGGCCACCTCGAGGCCCAACCGCCGGATACGACCAACGACTTGTGCGACCCCAGCGGTCGCCAGTATGGCCGCCGCCCGGTGCGACTTACCCCTCGCCGTGACAAGCGTGTCGTCGGCGTAACAAATGACGCCGACGCCACGGAGGAGCGCACCTCGCAGCACCCAGTCGTAACCGATGTTCCACAGGAGCGGACCCAGAACCGATCCCTGCGGAACACCGCACGACATCTCTCGCCGACTCCAACCGTCGTGACCCGGGTAGACTACTACCCTATCCGATAGATATGCCCCGACTATGCGGCGGAGGTAGGTCGGCACTCGATGGAAAATGAGTGCCTCCCTGATACAACTCCAGGGCAAGGTGTTAAAGGCATTCGCGATGTCAAGAGACACCGCGAAGACGACCTCGCCCCGGGACACCGCATCCTCCGCCAGGCTCCTCACTTGCAGGACTGCATCGATTGTAGAGCGCCCGCGACGGAAATCATACTGGTTGTCCGCCAGATCCGGACCCACAGAAGAAAGACGCTGGACGAGGCGCTCCGCGATAACAAACTCAAACAGTTTAGCCACCTCGTCCAGCAACACAATGGGCCGGTAGGCGGACGGACTGTCCGCCGGGCGCCCTTCCTTCCTGATCAGGACCAGTTTCCCCACCTTCCACTGGCGCGGAAACTGGCCCTGCTGCAGACACTCGCTGAGGAGCCCCTTAAGTCGGGGCGCGAGCTCCTCGAGGACCAGGGCCAACGCAAGACCTGGAATGCCGTCAGGCCCTGGGGCGGTGTTTTTCGAGCGAAGTCTCGACACCGCCGCTCGCAACTCTACCTGGGTCACTTCGGGAACCACGTCGTCGTCAAAGTCCGCGCTGGATGCCATGGAAGGCAGAACCATCGGCGGCGGAGTGTGCTCCGCCCGTGAGGGAAACAGAGCGGCCACCACCTCCTCCACCAACTGTGGCCGGAGACTCTGGGACAATGGGGGCGCCCAGGGGCGAAGCTTGCCCCTTACCATAAGGTATGGACGCCCCCAGGGATCACGGTCCAGAGTCCCCAGCAGCTCTTGGCGGGCCTGATCTTTGGCCCGCTTGATGGCAGTCTTAAGAGCCTTCTTGGCCGCTCTGTAGGCCTCGTACAGTTCCGCCTCCCTGACAACGAAATCGGGAGGGCGGCGACGCCTCCTGCGAAGCCGGATGTACTGGCGCCTGGCCGCCACGCACGAGTGGCGCAGGTCGGCTATGTAGTCCGACCACCAGTACACCCGGCGCCTAGCTGTGACAGCTAGAGGAACTCTAGGCATCGCCGCATCACACACTTGTGTTACGGCCTCCCGGAACCACTCGGCCTCCATCTCGACATTGTCAGGCCTGGCCGGTGCTGGCACCCAGGCCTGAACGATGGAGGCTTCCAGGAGGACCTCCCGATTCAGCTTTTTCAAAGCCCAACGCGGACCGCCCCCAATCGGGGCCCTTGGGGCCGGGGGGTCGGAGGTCTGGGCGGAGACGTCGAACCGGATATAGCGGTGGTCCGACAGCGTCTCCACCTCCTCGACGACGCGCCAGCCTTGGACACGGCGTGCCAGCGCGGGGCTAGCAAAGGAGACGTCAATGACTGACCCGCCCCGCTGGCGCACGCACGTGTGCACTGACCCACGATTGAGGACTAGCAGGCCGTTTTCTACGGCCCACTCCTCGAGCAATTCACCCCTCGCGTCCGTGGTCGCGGAACCCCAAGCCGAGGATTTGGCATTGAGGTCCCCGACGACGAGCACGGGCCGAGGGTGGCTTCGAGCGACGACGACGTTCAGTTCGAGGAGATACTCCTCGAAGTCGGCGAGAGGTCGGTTGGGTGAGAAATAACCACCCACCACAACCGCTTCTCCTACGAGTGCTGCGACGCAGCCCCGTCCCCGAACGATGTTCTCGAAGGACGGGGTGCCGGCGGCGGCCGGCGAAATTAACGCCACCGAGCCATCGAGATCCCCTACCCAGTCAGCCCTGGGGGGGACAAAATAGGGCTCGGCGACGATGGCGACATGAATTGACCACTGCGCCATGCTCTGGAGGAGAAGATCCTGAGCCCTGGCGCAGTGGTTTAAATTACTCTGGAGGAGACGGAGGCGTGGAGGCATTACGTCTCCATACTCACCTCCGCCCCTCCAACCGCGGGAGCGGCGACCCTGGCGGCTGTTGACGACGAGGCAGGCGACCGTGGGGCCAGTTTTTTGTTGGTGGCGGCGCACTCCTTGCCACCCGCCCGGTGCTTTGATGGTTTGCCCGCCGCCGCACACAAAATACAGTGCGGCGTGGCCCCACACGTAGCGGCCACGTGACCAGACTGACCGCAGCGGAAACAGCGGCCAGTGCAGTCAGCCTGTGAGGGGCACTTGACGCCCACGTGGCCGCTAGATAGGCAGCGGTAGCACCGGGCGAGCCTGGGCTCCAGCACTTTTACCTGCGCCGACACCCACCCCACCAAAACTCGCCGACCATCGGCAAGTTTTTTGGCGGCGGCCACGGGACAGCCAATAATGGCCGTCCCCATTCCGGCGCGGCCCTGTCTGATTTCGCCACACTTGACTTGGTCCACAGGGCACCCTCCGGTCTTGGCGACGGCAGCGACGACCTCTTCTTTAGTAATCGAGTCATCCAGGCCCGTAATGCGCAGATCAACGCACTTTTGGGGCCTGGAGACGCGGACCTCTTCTGGTTCCAAAACCTGGCGGAGACTTTCCGCCAGGCGGTCCGCCTGGTCGCCGCTAGCGACTCCCGGCACTTCTATTAGGCGGGCACCGGTCTGGGTTGTCCGGCACCGCAAGCCTCCCGTTATGCCCAGTTTGCCGGGGTCGATCGCCGTCCGCGCCTTCTTGAGGAGCTCCGCGTAAGTGGTCCCTCGCTCGATGGCAGCCGGCTGCAACGTAATAACAACCGCAGTGGAGCGAGGGGCCTGGAGCTTCCTCTCCGCCTTTTTGGCCGCCTGCCTGGCTTTCTTGGCCGCCTTCTTCCTCTTCTTGGCTGCCTCCTTCTTCTTGCCGACAACCTCCCAGTCGTCGGCTTTGCGTGCGGCGGCAGCGGGTTGCTCCTTGGGCGCAGCGGGGCGTTCTTTAGGAGCTGCGGTTGCACGCTTAGCCTGCGCCCTTTTTCTGCTCCTTTGGCTTGCCGGAGCCGTGGTATCGGCCGCCGGAGCAGCTGCAGGAGGCCGCGGGGCCGCTAATTTAGCCGCGTACGACGTAGGCGGCGCAGGCGTCGGGGAAGAAGGCGGGAGAGGCTCTCGCCGATCCGCCGCTAAAGGAGGGCGCAGTAGCCGGCCCTCCATAACGGAGAGTTTGGCACGAAACTCTCCGAGCTCTTGTCGGACGAGAGCCACGAGCTCCGACTCCTTCCTGGAGGAGTCCTGATCCTGCCGCCTCTCAAACTCCTCCTGGCGTCGCTTGAGCTCGGCAACCTCCTGCGCCAGTCTAGTATTTTCGGACTGCAGTTTGAGGACCTCTTCATTGGCTGTGCGGCTGAAGACGGCCTCCGCAATGTCACGAATGGCCTCCACCGACTCCTTAAGGGTCTTCTGGCACGTGCCTTTCAGTCCCTTTGACTTTTTGGAGACCAGACGGATTGCCTCCAAGGCCTCGCTTAGCCGCGTCTTCAGCTGCGTCACCGGTAAGTCCTCGGCATCTTGCTCCGCCACCAGCTGCTTCCTTCCGGCAGCTACTCGCCGGGCCGCCGCAGCAATTACGCTGTCTTCCTCCGACGTTCGCTCCTCGGCTTCGGCCTTCCGCAACGCGGCTGCGAGTTCGGCCTTCGCCTGACCCAGACCCACGTACCTGCCGTGGGTGGGCGGGCGACCGCGTCCACGTCGGGCCGTCGGCACCTTCGCAGCCGATGCCGCATCCTCACTGGAGCCGTCTGACTGCTCAGATAGCTCCACAGACCGCGAACGTTTGCGCGTAGCCTTCTCCGGAGTAGTCTCCGGAGTAATCTCCACGACGTCACTGTCGTGCTCTGATAGCACGAACTCCTCCTCCTCTTCGGAGCGCGCAGTACTGGGCGTGCGCGACCTACTCTTCCTCAACGATTGTTTTTTTAAAATAGATTTTAAGGTTTCCATAATAAGACCCACGAGTACGGGAGAAATAAACGTCGACCCGGGCAGAGATCCCGATACCCGGGCAAGCCTAATACAACAGGGGGACGGCAGGTACCCTGAGGGGGCCGCACTAGTGACTGAACTACCCATCAGCCATGCATCTCCTCGCCGTGCGGCAGCAACTTGAGATTCGGGGTGGTTTTTATAGAGGGCCACTCCCTCGCAGTCCGGGCGGTGAAGCCAAGACCCTCGGTCCCGTCAGCAGCCGCGAGACGTGATCCACGACACTGCACAATACGGGGTTACGATATGCTCTAGACGGTGACAACGGGGACAAAAGACAAAAGAAAGGGGAGCAAAACAAAAGGGAGGGGAAAACAAAGTGGACTCAGAACCACAAAGGGGGGGGGGGGACAAAACAAAGGGGCAAAGAAAGGGGGGGTGGAAGAGTCGTCAGAGTGACGAAAAGGGACCCCGTTGTCTGTTCAGCGGCAGGGTGAGTGCACGCCGAACCCGTCAAAGCGGCTCTCCCATGTCCACTCTAAAACAGAGCGGTACTGGGAGAGCCGGGCCCAAAGAGAGGGCCTCCGGCTTGGGGATGGGACAAACGTCCATCCCCCCGCCACCGGTGCCGAACGCGACGGCACAAGGCACCGGTTGTCAGAATATTAGCCGCCAGCAATAATGAAGAGCATTATTGCCAACGTTGCCCAGGGTGTACCACGAGGAGGTTTTCTGACAAACACCCTAACCTAACCTAACCTTTTTTTTTTTTTTTTTTTTTTTTTTTTACGTGGGGGAATGCTTGATGCATACCCCTCCGCGGGGGCGGGCGGAGGGGTTATGTCGGACTCGCCGGGGTAAAAGAAAGATGTTAAGAAGAAAATGTACCTCCCGGGATACCGACTAAACCTACCACGGTGTTCCTCGACAAAACCACTATCGACGGGGCCGCGCGAATCACTTTCGCATGCGGTCGCGACCCCGCCGAGGTTTCGGCCCGCCGTATGAAACGGCAGGCCACTACACGAAAGACCTACCCTATTGGCACTTCTACACTCCCTACTGTCCCCCCTAGAGGGGAGACGGACTCGACATAGAGGCGCGCGTGGGAACACGCACGCCGCCTCTCGGACCTGGTGCTGAACGGATGGCGGGCAGGCCCACAAAGCCCGCCACCCCCAGGTCAAACCTCAGGGTGGCTGGAGGTCGTCTCGCGCCCTCCGGCGCCCGGCTCTGCGGTTGGGGAGAGGGTTCAAACGCTCCCTCTCCCGCTCCGCCGCCTCCTTGATGGAAATGACTTCCTCACAAAAGGAAGCGACGGCGTTCCACGACCTCTCACTCCGGACCATAGACTGAACTACGGCCGGGAGCGAGAGGGCAACCAATCCGACTGCCGCGATCAACTCACGGCGCTGCGATGCCCAGGCGGGGCAAACCGCCAAAGTGTGCAGCGCCGTGTCCTCAACAACGTCGCGGCAGTCGCCGCAGTGGTGACAACCGGGCGTCTCTTGCCGGCGTATACGACACAGGAACTGGCCAAAACAACCGTGGCCAGTCATTACCTGTGTCAGCCGGAAGGTGAGGGCGCCATGGCGCCTCTCCAGCCACTCCTCAAACACGGGACTTACCGCCACGATCGTGGCGTGCCCGGCACTGGGGTGCACAAGTCGTTCCTTCCAATTCGCCACTAGGACCTGGCGGAGCTCGGACCTCGCCGCTTCGAGAGCGGGAAGAGCTGGTCCTTCGCCCCGAGCTAGCGCCTCCCGGCGCCAACGATAGAGCGACGCCAGGAGCGCCGCTTCCAGGTCCCATGGCATCGATCCGGCGAGGAGGCTCGCAGCCTCGAACGAGATCGTGCGGTAGCCTCGTATCAACCTGACGGCCATGGCGCGATGTGGCGCACGAAGCGCCGAAATGTTACGGGCCGTCAGGCTGTCCGCCCAAACTGGGGCCCCATACAGGGCCATGGACCGCACGACCCCCTCGTAGAGCCTCCGGCAGGAGGTGTTTGGCCCCCCGAGGTTGGGCAGCAGGCGCGAGATCGCGCCCGCAGCGCCCCGAAGAATGGGAGCCAAACGACGAAAATGGGCTGTAAAGTCCCACCGGCTGTCGAGCAAAAGACCCAGATATTTCAGGGTCGACTCGACGCCGATGCGGACCCCTCCTACCATTATATGGGCCCCTGGAGGTGGCCGGTTCCGAGGGCCGTGAAAACAAACGGCCTCGGATTTCGACAGGGCCACCTCGAGGCCCAACCGCCGGATACGACCAACGACTTGTGCGACCCCAGCGGTCGCCAGTATGGCCGCCGCCCGGTGCGACTTACCCCTCGCCGTGACCAGCGTGTCGTCGGCGTAACAAATGACGCCGACGCCACGGAGGAGCGCACCTCGCAGCACCCAGTCGTAACCGATGTTCCACAGGAGCGGACCCAGAACCGATCCCTGTGGAACACCGCACGACATCTCTCGCCGACTCCAACCGTCGTGACCCGGGTAGACTACTACCCTCTCCGATAGGTATGCCCCGACTATGCGGCGGAGGTAGGTCGGCACTCGATGGAAAATGAGTGCCGCCCTGATACAACTCCAGGGCAAGGTGTTGAAGGCATTCGCGATGTCAAGAGACACCGCGAAGACGACCTCGCCCCGGGACACCGCATCCTCCGCCAGGCTCCTCACTTGCAGAACTGCATCGATTGTAGAGCGCCCGCGACGGAAACCATACTGGTTGTCCGCCAGATCCGGACCCACAGAAGAAAGACGCTGGACGAGGCGCTCCGCGATAATAAACTCGAACAGTTTAGCCACCTCGTCCAGCAGTACAATGGGCCGGTAGGCGGACGGACTGTCCGCCGGGCGCCCTTCCTTCCTGATCAGGACCAGTTTCCCCACCTTCCACTGGCGCGGAAACTGGCCCTGCTGCAAACATTCGCTGAGGAGCCCCTTAAGTCGGGGCGCGAGCTCCTCGAGGACCAGGGCCAATGCAAGACCTGGAATGCCATCGGGCCCTGGGGCGGTGTTTTTCGAGCGAAGTCTCGACACCGCCGCTCGCAACTCTACCTGGGTCACTTCGGGAACCACGTCGTCGTCAAAGTCCGCGCTGGACGCCATGGAAGGCAGAACCATCGGCGGAGGAGTGTGCTCCGCCCGTAAAGGGAACAGAGCGGCCACCACCTCCTCAACCAACTGTGGCCGGAGACTCTGGGACAAAGGGGGCGCCCAGGGGCGAAGTTTGCCCCTGACCATAAGATATGGACGCCCCCAGGGATTGCTGTCCAGAGTCCCCAGCAGCTCCTGGCGGGCCTCATCCTTGGCCCGCTTTATGGCAATTTTGAGGAGCTTCTTGGCCGCTCTGTAGACCTCGTACAGTTCCGCCTCCCTGGCGTCAAAATCGGGAGGGCGGCGACGCCTCCTACGAAGCCGGATGTACCGGCGTCTGGCCGCCACACAAGAGTGGCGCAGGTCGGCTATATGATCCGACCACCAGTACACCCGACGCCTAGCCGAAATGTTTAGTGGCACTCTAGGCATCGCCGCATCACAGATTTGAGTGATGGCCTCCCGGAACCACTCGGCCTCCATCTCGACATTGTCAGGCCTGGCCGGTGCTGGCACCCAGGCCTGAACGATGGAGGCTTCCAGGAGGACCTCCCGATTCAGCTTTTTCAAAGCCCAACGCGGACCGCCCCCAATCGGGACCCTTGGGGCTGGGGGGTCGGAGGTCTGGGCGGAGACGTCGAACCGTATATAGCGGTGGTCCGACAATGTCTCCACCTCCTCGACGACACGCCAGCCTTGGACACGGCGTGCTAGCGCGGGGCTGGCAAAAGAGACGTCAATAACTGACCCGCCCCGCTGACGCACGCACGTGTGCACTGACCCACGATTGAGGACTAGCAGGCCGTTTTCTACGGCCCACTCCTCGAGCAATTCACCCCTCGCGTCCGTGGTCGCGGAACCCCAAGCCGAGGATTTGGCATTGAGGTCCCCGACGACGAGCACGGGCCGAGGGTGGCTTCGAGCGACGACGACGTTCAGTTCGAGGAGATACTCCTCGAAGTCGGCGAGAGGTCGGTTGGGTGAGAAGTAGCCGCCCACCACAACCGCTTCTCCTACGAGTGCTGCGACGCAGCCCCGTCCTCGGACGATGTTCTCGAAGGACGGGGTGCCGGCGGCGGCCGGCGAAATTAACGCCACCGAGCCATCGAGGTCCCCTACCCAGTCAGCCCTGGGGGGGACAAAATAGGGCTCGGCTACTATGGCGACATGAATTGACCACTGCGCCATGCTCTGGAGGAGAAGATCCTGAGCCCTGGCGCAGTGGTTTAAATTACACTGCAGGAGGTGGAGGCGTGGAGCCATTACGTCTCCATACTGACCTCCACCCCCCTGACCGCGGGAGCGGCGACCGCGGTTGCTGTTGATGGCGAGGCAGGGGACCGTGGGGGTTGTTTCTTTTGGGTGGCGGCGCACTCCTTGCCACCCGCCCGGTGCTTCGGTGATTTGCCCGCCGCCGCACACAAAATACAGTGCGGCGTGGCCTCACATGTAGCGGCCACGTGACCAGGCTGACCGCAGCGGAAACAGCGGCCGGTGCAGTCAGCCTGTGACGGGCACTTGACGCCCACATGGCCGCTTGAAAGGCAGCGATAGCACCGGGCGGGTCTGGGTTCCAAGACCTTGACCTGCGCCGACACCCAACCCACTAAAATTCGGCGGCCATCAGCCAGTTTTTTGGCGGCGGCCACGGGACAGCTAATTAAGGCCGTCCCCATTCCGGCGCGGCCCTGCTTAATTTCACCGCTCCGGACTTGGTCTGCAGGGCACCCCCCAGTCTTGGCGACGGCAGCGACGATCTCTTCCTTTGTGACTGAGTCATCCAGGCCAGAAATGCGTAAATCCACGCATTTTTGTGGCCTGGAGACGCGGACCTCTTCAGCCTCCAAAACCTGACGGAGGCTTTCCGCCAGACGGTCCGCCTGATCGCCGCTTGCGACTCCCGGCACTTCAATAAGGCGGGCGCCGGTCTGGGTAATCCGGCACCGCAATCCTGCTGTTATGCCGAGTTTACCGGGGTCGATTGCGCTCCGCGCCTTCTTCAGAAGCTCCGCGTATGTTGCCCCTCGCTCTATGGCAGCTGGCTGCAGTGTGAGGACCACTGCAGTGGAGCGAGGGGCGTGGAGCTTCCTCGCCGCCTTTTTTGCTGCCTGCCTGGCCTTCTTGGCCGCCTTCTTTTTCTGCTTGGCTGCCTCTTTCTTTTTACCGACGACCTCCCAGTCATCGGCTTCGCGTACGGTGGCAGCAGGTTGTTTCCTAATAGCGGCAGGGTGCTTCATGGGAGCAGCGGGTACGCTCCTAGCCTGCGGCCTTTTCTTGCCCTTTTGGCCGGCTGGAGCTGTGGCACCGGCCACTGGAGCAATTGCTTGAGGCCGCGAGGCTCTAACTTTAGCCGCATACGACGTTGGCGCAGGCATCGGGGTAGGAGGAGGAGGAGGCTCTCTTAGTCTGTCCGCTGCCAAGGGAGGGCGCAGCAACCGGCCCTCCATAACCGAGAGCTTGGCGCGAAACTCGCCAAGCTCCTGCCGGACCAGAGCCACGAGCTCCGACTCCGTCTTGTTTGCACCCTGCTCGTGCCGCTTCTCAAACTCCTCCTGCCTTGTTTTAAGTTCGGCCACTTCCTTTGCCAGGCGAGCATTCTCGGCCAGCAGTTTCGTGACCTCCTCATTGGCCGATCGGCTGAAGGCTGCCTCCGCAATTGCCCGAATGGCCTCGATGGAGTCTTTAAGGGTCTTTTGGCACGTGCCCTTTAGACCCTTTGACTTCCTTGAGACCAGTCGTATGGCCTCTAGAGCGTCACTAAGCCGGGTCTTGAGGTGTGACACCGGGAGATCTTCGGCATCCAGCTCCGCCATAGGCTGCCTCCGACCCGCAGCGACTCGCCGGGCCGCAGCAGCAATTGCGCAGTCCTCCTCGGACGTGCGCTCCTCGGCCTCGGCCTTCCGCAATGCGGCGGCAAGCTCGGCCTTGGCCTGACCCAGACCCACGTATCTGCCGTGGGTGGGCGGGCGACCGCGACCACGTCGGGCTGTCGGCACCTTTGCAGCCGATACCGCATCTTCGCTGGAGCCATCCGACTCCGACTCCTGCGCAGACCGCAACCGTTTGCGTGGAGCTTTCTCCGGAGTTGCCTCTGAAGTTAGCTCCACAACGTCACTATCATGCTCCGATGGCACGTAGTCTTCATCCTCCGATCGCGCAGAACTAGGCGTGCGCGATCCACTTTCTGCTATCTTCGTTTTTAAAATTGTTTTAATAGGTTTTTCCATATCTAGACCCACGAGTATGGGAGAAATAAAAGTCGACCCGGGCAGAGATCCCGATACCCGGGCAAGCCTAATACAACAGGGGGACGGCAGGTACCCTGAGGGGGCCGCACTAGTGACTGAACTACCCATCAGCCATGCATCTCCTCGCCGTGCGGCAGCAACTTGAGATTCGGGGTGGTTTTTATAGAGGGCCACTCCCTCGCAGTCCGGGCGGTGAAGCCAAGACCCTCGGTCCCGTCAGCAGCCGCGAGACGTGATCCACGACACTGCACACTACGGGGTTACGATATGCTCTAGACGGTGACAACGGGGACAAAAGACAAAAGAAAGGGAGCAAAACAAAGGGAGGGGAAAACAAAGTGGACGCAGAACCACAAAGGAGGGGGGGGGACAAAACAAAGGGGCAAAGAAAGGGGGGGGGGGGAAGAGTCGTCAGACTGACGAGAAGAGACCCCGTTGTCTGTTCAGCGGCAGGGTGAGTGCACGCCGAACCCGTCAAAGCGGCTCTCCCATGTCCACTCTAAAGCAGAGCGGTACTGGGAGAGCCGGGCCCAAAGAGAGGGCCTCCGGCTTGGGGATGGGACAAACGTCCATCCCCCCGCCACCGGTGCCGAACGCGACGGCACAAGGCACCGGTTGTCAGAATATTAGCCGCCAGCAATAATGAAGAGCATTATTGCCAACGTTGCCCAGGGTGTACCACGAGGAGGTTTTCTGACAAACACCCTAACCTAACCTAACCTTTTTTTTTTTTTTTTTTTTTTTTTACGTGGGGGAATGCTTGATGCATACCCCTCCGCGGGGGCGGGCGGAGGGGTTATGTCGGACTCTCCGGGGTAAAAGAAAGATGTTAAGAAGAAAATGTACCTCCCGGAATACCGACTAAACCTACCACGGTGTTCCTCGACAAAACCACTATCGACGGGGCCGCGCGAATCACTTTCGCATGCGGTCGCGACCCCGCCGAGGTTTCGGCCCGCCGTATGAAACGGCAGGCCACTACACAAAAGACCTACCCAAAGGCACTCCTCACAAATTATCCCTACTGTCCCCCCTAGAGGGGAGACGGACTCGAAACAACAGAGGCGCGCGTGGGAACACGCACGCCGCCTCTCGGACCTGGTGCTGAACGGATGGCGGGCAGGCCCACAAAGCCCGCCACCCCCAGGTCAAACCTCAGGGTGGCTGGAGGTCGTCTCGCGCCCTCCGGCGCCCGGCTCTGCGGTTGGGGAGAGGGTTCAAACGCTCCCTCTCCTGCTCCGCCGCCTCCTTGATGGAAATGACTTCCTCGCAGAAGGAGGCGACGGCATTCCACGACCTCTCACTCCGGACCATAGACTGAACTACGGCCGGGAGCGAGAGGGCAACCAATCCGACTGCCGCGATCAACTCACGGCGCTGCGATGCCCAGGCGGGGCAAACCGCCAAAGTGTGCAGCGCCGTGTCCTCAACAACGTCGCGGCAGTCGCCGCAGTGGTGACAACCGGGCGTCTCTTGCCGGCGTATACGACACAGGAACTGGCCAAAACAACCGTGGCCAGTCATTACCTGTGTCAGCCGGAAGGTGAGGGCGCCATGGCGCCTCTCCAGCCACTCCTCAAACACGGGACTTACCGCCACGATCGTGGCGTGCCCGGCACTGGGGTGCACAAGTCGTTCCTTCCAATTCGCCACTAGGACCTGGCGGAGCTCGGACCTCGCCGCTTCGAGAGCGGGAAGAGCTGGTCCTTCGCCCCGAGCTAGCGCCTCCCGGCGCCAACGATAAAGTGACGCCAGGAGCGCCGCTTCCAGATCCCATGGCATCGATCCGGCGAGGAGGCTCGCAGCCTCGAACGAGATCGTGCGGTAACCTCTTATCAACCTGACGGCCATGGCGCGCTGTGGCGCACGAAGCGCCGAAATGTTTCGGGCCGCCAGGTTGCCTGCCCATACTGGGGCCCCATAAAGGGCCATGGACCGCACGACCCCCTCGTAGAGCCTCCGGCAGGAGGTGTTTGGCCCCCCGAGGTTGGGCAGCAGGCGCGAGAGCGCGCCTGCAGCGCCCCGAAGAATGGGGACCAAACGACGAAAGTGGGCTGTAAAGTCCCACCGGCTGTCGAGCAAAAGACCCAGATATTTCAGGGTCGACTCGACGCCGATGCGGACCCCTCCTACCATGATATGGGCCCCTGGAGGTGGCCGGTTCCGAGGGCCGTGAAAACAAACGGCCTCGGACTTCGACAGGGCCACCTCGAGGCCCAACCGCCGGATACGACCAACGACTTGTGCGACCCCAGCGGTCGCCAGTATGGCCGCCGCCCGGTGCGACTTACCCCTCGCCGTGACAAGCGTGTCGTCGGCGTAACAAATGACGCCGACGCCACGGAGGAGCGCACCTCGCAGCACCCAGTCGTAACCGATGTTCCACAGGAGCGGACCCAGAACCGATCCCTGCGGAACACCGCACGACATCTCTCGCCGACTCCAACCGTCGTGACCCGGGTAGACTACTACCCTCTCCGATAAGTATGCCCCGACTATGCGGCGGAGGTAGGTCGGCACTCGATGGAAAATGAGTGCCGCCCTGATACAACTCCAGGGCAAGGTATTGAAGGCATTCGCGATGTCAAGAGACACCGCGAAGACGACCTCGCCCCGGGACACCGCATCCTCCGCCAGGCTCCTCACTCGCTGGACAGCGTCGATTGTGGAGCGCCCGCGGCGGAAACCATATTGGTTTTCCGCCAGATCCGGACCCACTGATGACAGACGCTGGACGAGGCGCTCCGCGACAATAAAACCTAACCTAACCTAACCTAACCTTTTTTTTTTTTTTTTTTTACGGGGGGAAATCCTCATGGACTTCCTCCGCCTGGGGAAAGGCGGAGGGGCATGCCGGACTCTTACCGGCTAAAACCACCCCGGTGTCTCCTCGCAAGTCCGCGCGGGGCCGCGGGAGTCCAAATTCTTCCGCAGCCCCGCACTAGTGCTGGCCCGGTCCGTCCGGGCCCCGTCTCCTGCACGGGGTAGTGAGGTGTTAAACTACCCCGTGCATCGCCTCAGAGGCGCGCGCCGACACCCGCGCGCGCCTCCGCCTCGGGTCCATCGAATAGGGGGCGGCGACTTCCCCAAGTCCCTCGCCCCTGGACCCATTCATGGGGGCTGGAAAAGGGCGTTGTCCGCCCTTCTCCTGCGCCCGGTGCGCCTTCTGCGGCCCGGGAAGAGAGTCGAGATCTCCCTCTCCCGTTCCGCAGTTTCCTTCTGCGACATCACGTCCTCGCAGAAGGACACCACTGCGTCCCACGACTCTGCGCTACCGACCATACTCCGCACTACGGCCGGCAGCGACAGATCGCCTCCTACTTCATTTGTGAGGACACGGCGCTGCTCCTCCCAAGCAACGCACTCGGCGAGCGTGTGTTGCGCCGTGTCCTCCCCGCAATGAACGCAGTGGTGGCACCGAGCGTCCGGCTCCCTGTCTATGCGGCACAGGTACTTGCCGAAGCAGCCGTGCCCCGACAGCACCTGCGTCACCCTAAACGACAGGGAGCCGTGCCTTCTCCCGAGCCAGTCGTCGAGTACTGGCCGGATCGCCTCGACGGTAGCGAGGCCGGCGGCAGGGCGCAGAAGCCTTTGCCGCCATTCCGCCACCAAGACCTGACGGAGCTCCTCTCGGCGCAGCGCGATCTGCCGCTGCACCGGCCTCGAGCCCCGTGCCCGCTCTTCCTCGCGCCATCGATACAATGACGCGAGTACTTTCGCCTCTAGGTCCCAGGGCGGGGATCCGGCCAGGACGCAAGCCGCCTCGTAGGAAATCGTGCGATACCCGCGGACGACTCTGACGGCCATCGCCCTCTGCGGTTTACGCAGAATGGCGAGAGTGCTGGCCGTCACGTCCAAAGCCCACACAGGGGCCCCGTACAGGGCCATGGACCGCACGATTCCCACGTATAACCGCCTACAGGCGGCGCTCGGGCCCCCCAAGTTGGGAAGCAACGTTGAAAGCGCGCCCGCTGCACCCATCAGCTTGGGCGCCAGCCGCCGAAAGTGGGGCCCGAATTCCCATCGGCTGTCGAGCACCAATCCCAGATACTTCATGGTGGACTCGACAGCTATCCGGGCCCCGCCGACCACGATGTGTGATCCCGGCGCCGGCGCACGTCGGGGACCATGAAACACCATGGCCTCCGACTTGTTCAGGGCCACCTCCAGGCCCAGGCGCCGGATGCGGTTCACCACCTGTGACACCGCAGCCGTGGCTATCAACGTCGCTTCCCTGTGCGAGCTCCCCCGGGCAGTGACAAGCGTGTCGTCCGCATAACACGTCAAGTCGGCGCCCGACGGGAGCTCGCCTCTCAGCACCCAGTCGTAGCCGATGTTCCACAGGAGCGGCCCCAAGACCGATCCCTGCGGAACACCGCACGACATGAGGTGCCGACCGGCACCGTCACGTCCCCGATAGGTGACGCATCTATCCGCCAGATAAGCCCCTACCGTACGGCGGAGGTAGGGAGGCACGCGATGGTATTTCAGGGCCTCCCGAATGCAACTCCAGGGTAGGGTGTTGAAGGCGTTGGAGATGTCTAAAGACACCGCCAGCACCACCCCACCCTGGGACACCGTCTCCTCCGCCAGGGCCCTCACGCGCATGATGGCGTCTATGGTGGAGCGCCCCCGACGAAAACCAAATTGGCTGTCGTCCAGGTCCGGCCCCTCTCTGCACAAGTGGCTGACGAGGCGATCCGCGACAATGCGCTCAAAAAGTTTGCCCGCCTCGTCAAGCAGCACTATGGGCCGATACGCGGACGGCGAGTCCGCGGGGCGCCCCTCCTTCCTGAGCAGGACCAGTCTCCCCTCCTTCCACACACTGGGAAACTGACCCCGCTCAAGACATGCCGTGAAGAGCCCCCTCAGCTGGGGCTCTAGCTCCTCCAGAGCCAGGACGAGAGCTCGACCAGGAACTCCGTCGGGTCCGGGCGCTTTGTTAGCCCGGAGTCGCGACACGGCCGCTCTCGTCTCTGCTTGCGTCACCTCGGGGACATCGGTGCTCTCCTCTTCTGGAGAGTCTGTGGCTGAGGGCGAAGCCATCGCCGGGGGAACGTGTCCCGCTCGCTCAGGGAAGAGGGCCGACACCACCGCCTCTAGCAACTGGGGTTGCACATCCTGGGCCAGTGGAGGCGCCCAGGGGCGCAACTTGCCCCGTACCCAACGGTAGGGGCGCCCCCACGGATCCCGATCTAGGGACCCCAGCAGCTCCTCCCTGGCACGCGACTTAGAGTCGCCGATGGCCAGCCACAGAGTCTCCTTGGACGCGCGGTACACCTCAAACAGCGCGTCCTCCTGGACGGAATCCCGTCGACGTCGTCTCCGGTATCGCGTGTACTGGCGGCGAGCCGCAACACACTCGACGCGCAGCCGCGCGATCTCGTCGGTCCACCAGTACACTTGGCGCCTTGCGGACTGTTGGCGGACACGGGGCATGGACGCGTCGCAGATCTGCGTCATCGCCCCGCGAAACCGCAGCGCCACCGCTTCGACGTCGACGGGGCCGTCCGTCGTCGACTCCCAAATCCAGGACTGGACTAAGGCAGCTTCTTTGAGTAGTTCCCTGTCGATGCGCTTAAGCGCCCAGCGCGGGCCGTCGTTGATCGGGGCTGTTGGATGGCGGCCGCTCGCGGTCTGGGCGGAGACGTCGAACCGGATATACCGGTGGTCCGACAGCGTCTCCACCCCCACGGCGACACGCCAGTCGCGGACTCGGCTGGCGACAGAGGGGCTAGCGAACGAGACGTCCACTATCGACCCGCCCCGCTGCCGCACGCACGTGTATGACGAACCCCGATTTAGGACGACCAGACCGGTCGTCACCGCCCACTCTTCCAGCACCTCGCCCCGAGAGTCAGTGACCGGAGATCCCCACGCCGATGACTTGGCGTTGAGATCCCCGAGCACCAGAACGGGACGAGGGTGATGGCGGCCTACGACGGCGCCCAACTCGACAAGGAAACCCTCAAAGTCGGCGAGACTCTTGTTGGGGGAGAAATACGCCCCCACAATGACGATGCCGCCCGAGACCGCAGCAACCCAGCCGCGGCCCCGAGACGGGTCGATCAGAGTCTCGCCAATAATGGCCACCAAACCGTCAGCGCACCCCAGCCAGTTGTCACGGGCGGGGATGAAGTACGGTTCGGCGACCACAGCCACGTGGATCGACCACTCTGCCATGCTCTGGAGTAAAAGATCCTGAGCTCTGGCAGAGTGATTGATGTTGCCCTGGAGGAAATGGAACTGTGCCATTATTGACACTCCATTCCCTCGGCAACGGTCCTGGACCGGGAGTCGGCCGCGGAGCTACTAGCCTGCGGGGGCGGCGAGGTTTCCCCGGCAGGTTTAGAGCTCCTCTTCTTCTTTTTCTTGGCCTTGCTGGCAGGCGCACCACAGGCCCCTTCGCCCACTTTGTGTCCCGCTGGCTTCCCTGCAGCCGAACATAAGCTGCAGTTGAGCGCCGCGGAACACTGGGCCGCCTTGTGGCCGGGCTGACCGCAGCGATAGCAAAGGTCGCTACGGTCAACCTCAGCGGTGCACTTTGCCCGGACGTGCCCCTTCTCCAGGCACCGGAAGCACCGCAAAGCCCGGGGCTGCAGGAGTTTCACCCTCGCTGCAACCCAGCCCACCAGCAATCTGCCGCTTGAGGCGATCTTCTTCGCCGACGCTACAGGGCACCGAACCCAGACCACGCCGAGTCCGGTAGCGTCGGCGCGTACATCGCCGGCCCGCACCTTGTCCGGCGGACACTCTCCGCTTCGGGCAACGGCCGCCATCACCTCCTCGGAGGTCACGGAGTCGTCCAGGCCAGTAATCCGAACCTCTGCGGTTTTCATTGGCCCGGAGACCCGTACGTCCTCAGGTTTGAGGACCTCCCTCATCTTGGCGGCCAGAGCGTCCGCCTTTTCGGCACTGCCGCTCGCAGCACCGGCCACCTCGAACAGCC
Organism: Catocala fraxini; assembly: GCA_930367265.1. NCBI lineage: Eukaryota > Metazoa > Arthropoda > Insecta > Lepidoptera > Erebidae > Catocala > Catocala fraxini. Next base: position 26,544 of record OV884045.1, read on the forward strand.
GCGCACCCGTGGCAGCCTGCCTGAGGGTGACGGACTGAAGACCAAGATCGGATAGTTTGATCTTGGCCTTGGCCTCGGCAATGACCGACTGGTACGTTACCCCGCGCTCCGCAGCTCCGGGCTGCAGCGTAAGCGTCACAGCCTCGGAACGCGGAGCACGTACTGCCGGTCCTTTGCGACCGCCTTCGGCAGTCCGTCGCGCAGGCTGTGCAACCGCCTTTGCGGTTCGGCCGGGGGCGCGCGTCACTGCTGAGGCCGCCTTGGCGGCTTTGCGGGCCTTCTTGCGGCCCACGACTGTCGCCCAGGTCTCACCCTTAGACCCGGCAGTCGTTTGCACGCCATCCGCGGGCTTCTCCTTCCGAGACGCAGGTCTCGGCGGCTCCTGAGCCTTCCGCCGTGTATCGGCCGCTAGGGGCGGACGGAGGATTTCCGCAGGGAGGCGCCGAGAAATCGCCTCTATGCGGGCATTGACCATGCTCCCGCACTGGAGCATGCAGAGCCGGACGATGCTCTCGACCTCGTCGTCGGTACGAGTACTTGCCAGTGCGGGAGCCGGGGCCACTACCGATGCGGCATCTGTGGACGTGCGTCGCTGCTGCTGCTCACTCAGCGCAGCGACTTGTCGCCGGAGGTCCTCTAAATCATTTCGGAGACGGCTGTTTTCCTCCTGCAACTTTGCGACCTCGTCTGAGGCCGTCCTGTTGAGGAGGATGCCAACCGCCTCCTTAATGTCCGCGGCAGCCTCCTTCAAGCCGCGGGTGAACGTGCCCTTCAGGCTGCCGGATTTGGTGGCAACCTTTAGGACTAGGTCCACCCCGTCCAAAGCAAGTTGACTTAGGGCCACCGCAGATGGTGCCCCCCCTTCCGCCGCTAGAGCAGCGCGTCGCTCGCGTGCGCGTCGGGCCATTTCCGACACTTCGTCGGCCGCGACGGCTTTGCGCTGCTCTCTTCTGGTGGCGTTGAGCTCCGCCTTTGAGCTCCCTAGCGAGGTACAACTCTCGCCACCAGGATCCTCGGTAGTGACCCCCATGTCACTTTCTGCTTCACTGGCCGCCGGAGTATTGAGGCGCACGAATCTACCTTGTGCGTCCCTCCGCGGCCGTGAAGCACTCATTCCCCTCGAAGCCTGCCGACCTCTCCTCGTGGTCGCCAACTTCGGGGCCAGTGGGCCTTCCTCATCCGACTCACCTCCCAGCAGAGCAGGGTCGAGTAGACGCTTCCTAACGGAAGACGGCTCAAGCGGCCCTCCGTCAACATCGCCCTTCCCCTTTCCGGGATCCCTCTTCCTCAACGCAGAGTCAGGACTTGACCCCGCGGAAACTTCGGTGCCAGATATTTCGCGCGGCACTGCGCTGTGATGGCGGTTGCCCCCCCCAGAATACGAGGGGCAGACGGAGCCAGAAGGCTCCGTGAGGGATTCTCCGGGCGCGGCGCACCCGGTACCCTCCTGGGGTAGGTTTAAACCTTTGGCCGACATCTTCATAGTAGTTTTTGGGTGGCCCTAATGACTGGGTTCCCCCCAGCCATACAGCCCCTCGCCGGGCCACCAAAAACTTAGGCTTTGGGTAATTTTTATAGAGGTTTTCTTCCTCGCAGCCCGAAGGCCCCCGGTCCTGTCAGTTCAGGATTACGGGTTGGGCCGGATGGAGGTCCATGCTGGACCGATCCACCCGCCCCAAGACCGCCCGACTGGGCAGGACGCCACGCGACCCGCACCGGCCTTACGGCCCCCACTGGTGATTTTTTAAAGAGGTTGTCTTCCTCTATGCCCCGTGTTGGGCCGGATGGGGGTCCATGCTGGACCGATCCACCCGCCCCAAGACCGCCCGAGTGGGCCCCCATTGGTGATTTTTTAAAGAGGTTGTCTTCCTCTATCCCCCCGTGTTGGGCCGGATGGAAGTCCACGTTGGACCAATCCACCCGCCCCAACACCCCAAAATCGCCTACCTAGGCAGGACTCCTAAACCTAAACCTAGCCTAACAACCCTAAATATATATATATATATATACATACACACATATATATACATACATATACCTAACCTAACCCTACTACCCTAAACTAACCTAACCTAACAATCCTAAATATATATATATATACATATACACACATACACATATATATATATATATATACATACCTAACCTAACCCTACCACCCTACCACCCTACCTACCTAGGCCTGCCTTGGCCTTACGGGCCCCTACTTGTTATTTTTTACCGAGGTTTTCTTCCTCTACCCTCCCTGTCTCAAATCCACGTGTCCTCTGCTAATCAGAGGAACACGTGGAGAGACACCCAAACGCGGCCCTTGCGGGCCGATAACCCCGAGACAAACTGCCTCGGGTTCCCTACGCGTGTGCCAGAGTATTAGCCACGAGTAATAATGCCCCCGAAAGGACATTATTACCCGTGTTGCCCGGGGTGTACCGGCCTAACGACTGCTGCTCCCATCCACGAAAAGTGTAGAAGGGACCAGCAGGCGTCAGGCACACTAGGAGGTTCTCTGGCCACACACCCCAACCTAACCTAACCTAACCTAACCTAACCTAACCTAACCTAACCAGTTCTGCGCCTCCCCCCGCAGCGCAAGCAGCTAAAAATATTAGCTCCGTGTTTTAAAAAAAAATTCGTAGAAGTGGCAAAAGTTATCTAATCGGGTCGTGCGATATACCAAACTGCGCGTAACAACGTCGCGCACACCGTCGCACTGGAGTACACATCCGTACGGTACAGTGAAAAAGTGTAAAGTGGATAAAGTGAAAACCACGTGTTTCTAACCTGAAAATTCAATGTAAAAAACCACATAAACGGATATAACTTTGTGAAGTGATCGAGGACCCACAGTTTTTCTTAGCGAAAAGTGTTGGCAAAAACCGGCTTCTTCATCGAAGGGGTAAAGAAAAATTTTCCGTCTGGGAAATTAGCCAGAAAATAAGAAAAACCAAAAACCACGTGGCCACGCGGTCTTATTTCCTGACGTCACAGCACCACCAAATTTCGCCAGCTGCTGGACCCTCTTTAGGTCAACCTGTGAGCGCCTTCAGAAAAATTTTTCAGCCTTGCATTTGGAAGTTATTGAGGACCGAACTTCTGAACTTCAACTAGCTGTAGCTGGAAAACTTCAGGCAAGACCCCCTGTTTTTCTGGTGGATCCTGCTGCGCGCTAAGGAGTGGAAGGGATTAGCAGTAAGCGTAGATTTTTAAGTTTATTTTTGCCTATTTTAGAAGCATTTTTACAAAAAACTTAGTTTTTGCAAAATTTTGTTAAAGAAACTTTTAAATTTTTTGTATTTAGATATCCTATCTGAAAGAAAGTAAATTTACACGAATTTATATATTTTTAAAATTTTTTTATGTTAAGTTATTACAAAGTTATTAAATTTTTTGTTATTTTTCGAAATTAAATTGAAATTAATAGACAAAATTAAAATCTGATGCCGAGATATTGTCCAATAAGCTTATGACAGCTAGCTTGAACCCAAACTTGCGCCTAATAGCCCTAAAATTGTAAAAGTTAGTCTTTTTCGGCCATTTTGATATTTTTGGTATCTTATTAAAATTGTTAATATCTTTGGATATATTAGGCGCAGGAGAACCGGGTTTCCACGGACATACGTGAAATTGTCTGTAAAATTACATGACATTGATTTCAGGAGTTTTTCAGGCCTGAAAATTTTCAGCCCTGAAACCTTTTATTCCCGATAGGGTGAGTCGAGCTGAGTACGGCATTTGAAGCCGCGGCTCTCTCCGACGTCCGGGTGCGGAGTTACGGCTATCCAAATTTGTCGTTTGACAGTTGGGCGGCCATCTTGGAAAAGTTTGGCCCCACGTAACTCCTCACGCGGGGGTCGCACCACGCTGCGATTTTCACAACTGTGATCGGGGAGATAAACACTATCCGGCGGACCGGTTTTCAGGCTTTTTGGAGCTGAGAATTTTCAGGCTCCTGAAAATCACCTTGCGGGGTAGATTGAGTTGGGAAGAGTCCAGCGGGTCCAAACACGGATTTTCTGCGACCACTGTGGGGGAAGTTATACCGTTCTGAAAATTGGATTTGACAGTTCTCGAGCTGTCAGACCAAAGTTCGGGCTCGGATAGCTTTCGAACCGGAGGTCGTAGAAGACTCGGGTTTTCGCTGGAGACAAAGGCGGGCTCCTCCCTGCTTATCTAGAAACTTTTCAGGAAGTTTCGGGGACTGAAAAATTTTCAGTACAAAGACTATTTCAGGGGATAGAGCTCGTCGAGCCCAGCCAGGCAAGTCCAAGCACGGTGGTGTTCGAACCAGTGGTTGCGTAGATAACCACGAATACCCGAGACTGGTAACGGTCTCCGACTGGAAACCAGTTTTTTCGGACCGTGATATCTTCGGGACCCCTTGGGCTAGGTTAGCCGTGTTTGGGTTTTCCAGAAAGGGCTTGGGGAGATCTATCTCCTGGTGCATACAGATCGACTCTACAATAAAGTAAAAGTTATATTATATACGGTCCCCGAAAATTCCCTGACTACAGACACTAGTCTGAAACCTTAGATATATAAGATTGACAGAGCAGTGCTCTACTAAATTATTTATTGTAAGAAACTGTGTTTATAGAGGGATATTTTCTCGCAGAAGGATATAAAATTGACTATATAGCAATACATACTTACGTTGACATTACTTACCTTGTCGTGAGGAACGCCTGTTGACCTTCGGCTGTGTACGTGACGGCACCTGAAACACACATAGAGCATATTAGTGACAAGATTCATTAGAATCCTATCTTATTGTTATATTTTATTTAGTTTTACACACACTTAGACTTAGTATATACACTATACACAAATATACACAGACCTGGGTATCCCTTTACAATACCCATTTACGTACACACTGACGACTGACTAGTACAAGCAAGAACATAACAAAAATGATTGGCATAAGGACACCCATCAAGAAACCGGCGAACCAGCCGAACAAAAGCCCACAGGACCCAAGGGATGAGGCAGGAACCTCCGCCCCAAGCGTCCGGAAGAGCGTGGGTGAATGGGAGGCAGGGAAAGCTGACAGTAAGCCATCCTCACCAAAACAAACAAGCAAGGTGCCTGCTGCACCTAAACAAACATCAATGCTCTCTCAAGAACGTAGGGAAACAAACAGAAGGGCTTCCGTGGAGACCGCAGTAACGTCCCCTAAGTCACAGTCGTCGTACGTTAGTAGGACAGCCGAGGCTAGGGCTTGCCTAAATAAGGCAAAACTACACCTCGGCAACTCCAGAAACCTAAAAACCGATATAAAAATAGAAGTGACACAGGCCATAGAGCGGTTATACCAATTGGTGAAGGAGCTGGAGCAGGGGAAAGAACGCCCCTCCGTATTGAAGACAGTCCCGGAGGTAAGAGCGATAAGAACGGAGAAGCTGACCGAAAATAGTATCAGTGGAGCAGAGGCAGACTCTCTAAAAAAGCTGCTAGAAGAACATAGCAGGAATCTCAGAGAGAACACTGAAAAGATGGACAAGCTGAAAGAGGCACTACAGACTAGCCAAAACCATATGGAGAAGCTCTCTTATGCTACTGTAGCGGCAAGTCAGCCTGTAAAACAATCAACCAAAGAAACGGCACTCCACTCGATCATCGTCACGTCAAAAAATGAAACCGAGACCGGGGAAGAGGTAATAGACCACATTAGGAAAGCGGTGAACGCGAAAGAAGGGTGGATCACCGTCGACCGAGTCCGGAAGGCCAAGGACCGGAAGGTGGTGCTAGGGTGTCGAACGGAACAAGGAAGAGATAAGTTAAAGGAAAAGCTGGCAAGTGTGGGGGAACTATTGAAGGTAGAAGATGTGAAGAACAAGGACCCACTTGTGGTACTGAAAGACGTCTTAACATATAACACCGATGAAGACATCCTTAAGGCCCTTAAGAATCAAAACAGAGACCTGTTTGAAGGGCTTAAGGAAGAAGAAGACCGAGTGGAGGTGCTTTTTAAGAAAAAGACCAAAAACCCCCACACACATCATGTCGTTCTCAGAGTGTCCCCAAAGTTGTGGAACCGACTACAAGGGCGGCAAGCCGTCCACATCGACTTGCAACGCATTAGAGTAGCAGACCAGACTCCACTAGTCCAGTGCTCCCTGTGTCTTGGGTTTGGGCACGGTCGGCGGCTTTGCAAGGAGCTAGTGGAGAAATGTAGTCATTGTGGTGGCCCCCACATGAAAACGCAGTGCGCCGAATGGATGGCAGGAGCACCCCCATCGTGCTGTAACTGCACGTCGGCAAAGCTGGAGCATGCCGAGCATAACGCGTTCAGCGACGTATGCCCAGTGAAGAAGAGATGGGAGGTTATAGCAAGAGCCAGAGTGGCGTACTGCTGAAGTTGAGAACGGCAACAGGGCAGGCACCCCAACCAGAGGATATTCAGTAGCCCAAGCCAACTTACAAAGGAAGGAACTGGCGACCACCGAACTCTTTTTAGAGGCCAGTGAGCGAGCGATCGCATGGGCACTGGTTCAGGAGCCGTATGTGGGGGGGGCTAGAAGTATGAGAAGCTACCGTGGTGCGAGAGTCTACCAGTGCGAGGTCGAAGGAAGCGGGAGGGTTAAGGCAGCAATAGTTGTCTTCGATGATGACTTGGATGTCATTCCCTACCCAGAACTCACTACAAACAACATCGTGGTGGTGGGTATCCGGACCAATGCCTGGGAAATCGCCGTAGTCTCGTACTACTTTGAGCCAGACCAACCCATAGGGCCCTACCTGGATCAGTTGACCAAAATCTCGTTGGTTTTGGGCACCGGAAAACTGCTACTAGGAGGAGATGCCAACGCAAAGAGTACCTGGTGGGGAAGCACCGTAGAAGACCACAGGGGAGAAGATATGTCCGGAACCCTGGAAGAGTTGGAGCTTCAGGTACTGAATACGGGAGATACGCCTACCTTCGACACCGTAAGAGGCGGCGTCGAGTACAAGAGCCATGTAGATGTCACGGCCTGCTCACTGGCCTTATTCGACCTGACAGACGGGTGGCGAGTCGACAAAGGGTTAACTAGCTCGGACCACAATACCATCTTGCTGAACATAAAACTTAAAAAGGACAAAGGGGCAAGCATAACCAGAACCACACGAAAATATAATACCAGAAAAGCAAACTGGGACACATTTACCGATAAAATAGGAGAACTAAAATCTGAGAACAACTTAAGTCTAAATAAAATTTGCTCGATAAATAACAAACAAGAATTAGAAACAGTAGTAACACTTTATCAAAAAACTATTGAAAAAGCGTGTGATGCTGCCATCCCTAAAGTAAAAAGCAGGGTACAACTTACCATCCCATGGTGGACCGATGCACTAGCCGAGCTGAAAAAGGACGTCACTCGGAAGAAAAACCGCATCCGTAACGCCGCACCGGTCCGTAGAGCAAAAGTCGTTGACGAGTACCTGAAAGCGAAGGAAGAATACGAGTGCCAAGCCAAGAAAGCCCAAATTGCCAGCTGGAAGGACTTCTGCCAGCAACAAGACAGAGAAGGAATGTGGGAGGGTATCCATAGAGTGATCCGTAGGACCGCGAGAAGACAGGAAGACCTTACCCTGAGTAGCGATGGTGCATTCCTAAACCCAAAGGAATCAGCAGCCTTACTCGCCGACACGTTCTATCCGAAAGATACAGCTGAAGAGGACAACGCAGACCACAGGCTCATCAGAGAAGCGGCCAGCCGAGTAAACGAGTGGCGGCATGATGAATATCATGACCCACCATTTACGTCGCTGGAACTAAAGACAGCCGTGGGAGGTTTTAATCCGAAGAAAGCTCCCGGATTAGACGGATTTACGTCGGACATATGCAGTCAAGCTATCTGTCAGGACCTGGACGCTTTCCTTGCCCTGTACAATAAATGCCTAGAGCTGGCACATTTCCCGGACATCTGGAAGGAGGCAACGGTGGTAGTCCTCCGCAAACCGGGCAAGGAAAATTACACGAGCCCCAAGTCTTATAGACCGATAGGACTCTTGCCGGTCTTGGGGAAGGTCCTGGAGAGGATGATAGTAGCAAGAATTAAATGGCAGCTTGTGCCGCGGTTTAGTACTCGCCAGTTTGGATTTATGCCCCAGAAGAGCACCGAGGACGCCCTCTATACTCTAATAAAACACGTACAGGACAAGTTGCGGCTGAAGAAGCTAATTGTCCTGGTGTCATTGGATATAGAAGGGGCTTTCGACAGCGCATGGTGGCCAGCTATCAAAGTCAGACTGGCTGAGGAAAGGTGCCCGGTGAACACCAGGAGGCTACTTGATAGCTATCTCGACTGCCGGAAAGTGAGAGTGAGGTATGCTGGGGAGGAATGCACGAGAGAGACGAACAAGGGCTGTGTCCAGGGTTCAATCGGTGGTCCTATTCTATGGAACCTGTTACTGGATCCGCTTCTACACGATTTGGAGAGGAGAGGGAACTTTGTTCAGGCGTTTGCAGACGATATCGTGTTGGTCGTGGATGGCGATACCGCGAGTGAAGTGTCCAGAGTCGCCAATGCAGCACTAGATCACGTTCAGAATTGGGGTGTCAAAAATAAACTTAAGTTTGCTCCGCATAAGACCTGCGCGATGTTGGTTACCAACAAACTCAAGCATGACACACCAATCCTGAGCATGGCTGGGGTTGAGATCGCTATGGTCCGAAATATGAAACTGCTAGGCTTAACCATTGACGACAGACTGACTTTCAATGAACACGTCAAAATCATTTGTAAAAAGGCCGCTGAAATATACAAGCAACTCTCACGAGCGGCAAAGGTCAGTTGGGGACTTCACAGAGAAGTCATACACACAATTTACACTGCAACCGTAGAGCCGATAATCATGTACGCAGCTGCAGCCTGGGCCCCAGCTACGAAAAAGCTGGGCATACGGAGGAAGCTAGGATCCGTCCAAAGAGGATTCGTCCAGAAGCTCTGCAAATCTTATCGTACAGTCTCTCTAAACTCGGCACTGGTACTGGCTGGGATACTACCTCTAGATCTGCGCATACAAGAGGCAGCCGCCATGTATGAGGCAAGGAGAGGGTCGTCCCAGTTCGTGCCAGGAGACAGAGAGATCGAAAGTGTGGCGGGGTTTGCGGAGATTCCTCACCCTGCCAAGCGAAGGGCTTTGGAGTTTGTGTGCCTGGCAGACCAACAGCTTGTGGACAGTAATAATGTGCAGACAGTGCGAATCTTCACTGACGGCAGCAAGATTGAGGGGAAGGTCGGAGCCGCATTATCTATTTGGGATAATGAAGGTGAAGTCCGGAACCTCAAGCTTAGCCTCGCCGCGTACTGCACAGTCTACCAGGCGGAACTACTGGCCATTTGCAAGGCAACGGACGAAGTCCTCAGGTGCAATGAGTCGAGCTACGGCCTGTACAGCGACTCAATGTCAGCATTGCAGTCGCTGGCAGGTGGTGGCTCGCTCCATCCCCTGGTACTGCGAGCACGAGCCAACCTGGCGCTGGCTTTGGAACAGAGCAAAGCTGTGTCTCTGTTCTGGATCAAAGCCCACGCGGGCCTGCCGGGGAATGAGCGCGCGGACGAGTTGGCGAAGGAGGCGGCATTGACGTCACGGAGGAAGCCGGACTACGACTTGTGTCCGATTTCATTCATCAGAAGACAGATCCGCATGGGATCGCTTGATGAATGGAATCGGAGATATATGTCGGGCGAGACTGCCTCAGTGACGAAAATGTTTCTTCCAGACGCCGTAGCAGCCTACCGTATTGTACGAAAGGTTCAGCCGACAGGCGTGCTGACGCAAGTGTTAACAGGGCACGGTGGGTTCTCAGAATACTTGAATCGTTTCAAGTGTAAGGAGAGCCCATCGTGCATCTGTGACCCTGAGGTCCGCGAAACCATCCCGCACCTAATCCTGCACTGTCCCGTTTACTCCTCAAAACGACTAGACCTAGAGCAGGAACTAAAAGAACACCTAACCGTAGAGAGTATTGCGCAAATTATGATAGGAAAAAGTAGGAATAGGCTTCTGGCATTTTGTGAGAACATAGCCCAATGTGTAATTAATAGAAATAAAACAGGATGAAACTATTATGTTTCATTTATATTGTGTTAGAATATAAAATGTAAGCATAAGAAAGTAGTATATAAATTGTGTAATAGTAAGTAAAAAACCTAATGTAAGAAAGATAATGTAATACATAGTAAATAGTTAACATTAAGTAGTAATAAGTTGATATTAGGTTAAGAAAGCTAGGTAAAATAAGAACAAAAGAACCGTCTTCCCTTATTTCCCTTGAAAATAAAACAGTAAATAAAATATAAGTAGTAGATAGCATAGTGTAAAAAAGTGGGAGTCCCACCCACAAGAATAAATGGAGAAGGATATGAGAAAGACAAAGTATGCGGCATGAAAGTACGAGAGGCATTTAGAGCGAGAACTGGTATGGAAGAGAGTAGATAAAACATAGGCGCCAATAATGTTGGCGGATTAGTCAGGAAAAAAAAAAAAAAAAAAAAAAAAAAAAAAAAAAAAAAAAAAAAAACCTAACCTAACCTAACCTAACCTAACCTTTGTCAGATATTTTAACGTCTAAAAGCAGTAAATATTCAAATATTCTTACCGGGTTTTCAGCAGAAGGTCTTCATTCGTTTTGTCTTGCACAACGCCATCGAAATTTTCAGTGTGCAAACATTTCAGATTTTTTTTTTGCCTTAATTTTTTTTTGTTTTTTGTCAAAAACTCTGAAATTTGTCAAATTTTTTTCAGCAAACCGTCATTAATCGGCGCCAGGAATTATTCCCCGTCGATCCGCACCCCCCTCGACCGCCCCCGATGGTGGGAATTGCTAAATTTTGTTGTCTAAATTCCTATACAAATCAGTACCGAGGTGTAATGGTACATCGATTTTTCAGATATTTTAACGTCTAAAAGCAGTAAATATTCAAATATTCTAACCGGGTTTTCACCAGAAGGTCTTCATTCGTTTTGTCTTGCACAACGCCATCGAAATTTTCAGTGTGCAAACATTTCAGAATTTTTTTTTGCCTTAATTTTTTTTTGTTTTCTGTCAAAAACTCTGAAATTGGTCAAATTTTTTTCAGCAAACCGTCATTAATCGGCGCCAGGAATTATTCCCCGTCGATCCGCACCCCCCTCGACCGCCCCCGATGGTGGGAATTGCTAAATTTTGTTGTCTAAATTCCTATACAAATCAGTACCGAGGTGTAATGTACATCGATTTTTCAGATATTTTAACGTCTAAAAGCAGTAAATATTCAAATATTCTTACCGGGTTTTCACCAGAAGGTCTTCATTCGTTTTGTCTTGCACAACGCCATCGAAATTTTCAGTGTGCAAACATTTCAGAATTTTTTTTTGTTTTTTGTCAAAAACTCTGAAATTTGTCAAATTTTTTTCAGCAAACCGTCATTAATCGGCGCCAGGAATTATTCCCCGTCGATCCGCACCCCCCTCGACCGCCCCCGATGGTGGGAATTGCTAAATTTTGTTGTCTAAATTCCTATACAAATCAGTACCGAGGTGTAATGGTACATCGATTTTTCAGATATTTTAACGTCTAAAAGCAGTAAATATTCAAATATTCTTACCGGGTTTTCAGCAGAAGGTCTTCATTCGTTTTGTCTTGCACAACGCGAACGAAATTTTCAGTGTGCAAACATTTCAGAATTTTTTTTTGCCTTAAATTTTTTTCGTTTTTTGTCAAAAACTGAAATTTGCCAAATTTTTTTCAGCAAACCGTCATTAATCGGCGCCAGGAATTATTCCCCGTCGATCCGCACCCCCCTCGACCGCCCCCGATGGTGGGAATTGCTAAATTTTGTTGTCTAAATTCCTATACAAATCAGTACCGAGGTGTAATGGTTCATCGATTTTGCAGATATTTTAACGTCTAAAAGCAGTAAATATTCAAATATTCTTACCGGGTTTTCAGCAGAAGGTCTTCATTCGTTTTGTCTTGCACAAAGCCATCGAAATTTTCAGTGCGCAAACATTTCAGAATTTTTTTTTGCCTTAATTTTTTTTTGTTTTTTGTTAAAAACTCTGAAATTTGTCAAATTTTTTTCAGCAAACCGTCATTAATCGGCGCCAGGAATTATTCCCCGTCGATTCGCACCCCCCTCGACCGCCCCCGATGGTGGGAATTGCTAAATTTTGTTGTCTAAATTCCTATACAAATCAGTACCGAGGTGTAATGTACATCGATTTTTCAGATATTTTAACGTCTAAAAGCAGTAAATATTCAAATATTCTTACCGGGTTTTCACCAGAAGGTCTTCATTCGTTTTGTCTTGCACAACGCCATCGAAATTTTCAGTGTGCAAACATTTCAGAATTTTTTTTTGCCCTAAATTTTTTTTTATTTTTTGTCAAAAACTCTGAAATTTGTCAAATTTTTTTCAGCAAACCGTCATTAATCGGCGCCAGGAATTATTCCCCGTCGATCCGCACCCCCCTCGACCGCCCCCGATGGTGGGAATTGCTAAATTTTGTTGTCTAAATTCCTATACAAATCAGTACCGAGGTGTAATGGTACATCGATTTTACAGATATTTTAACGTCTAAAAGCAGTAAATATTCAAATATTCTTACCGGGTTTTCAGCAGAAGGTCTTCATTCGTTTTGTCTTGCACAACGCCATCGAAATTTTCAGTGTGCAAACATTTCAGAATTTTTTTTTGCCTTAAACTTTTTTTGTTTTTTGTCAAAAACTCTGAAATTTGTAAAAATTTTTTCAGCAAACCGTCATTAATCGGCGCCAGGAATTATTCCCCGTCGATCCGCACCCCCCTCGACCGCCCCCGATGGTGGGAATTGCTAAATTTTGTTGTCTAAATTCCTATACAAATCAGTACCGAGGTGTAATGGTACATCGATTTTTCAGATATTTTAACGTCTAAAAGCAGTAAATATTCAAATATTCTTACCGGGTTTTCAGCAGAAGGTCTTCATTCGTTTTGTCTTGCACAACGCCATCGAAATTTTCAGTGTGCAAACATTTCAGTTTTTTTTTTTGCCTTAATTTTTTTTTGTTTTTTGTCAAAAACTCTGAAATTTGTCAAATTTTTTTCAGCAAACCGTCATTAATCGGCGCCAGGAATTATTCCCCGTCGATCCGCACCCCCCTCGACCGCCCCCGATGGTGGGAATTGCTAAATTTTGTTGTCTAAATTCCTATACAAATCAGTACCGAGGTGTAATGGTACATCGATTTTTCAGATATTTTAACGTCTAAAAGCAGTAAATATTCAAATATTCTTACCGGGTTTTCAGCAGAAGGTCTTCATTCGTTTTGTCTTGCACAACGCCATCGAAATTTTCAGTGTGCAAACATTTCAGAATTTTTTTTTGCCTTAAACTTTTTTTGTTTTTTGTCAAAAACTCTGAAATTTGTAAAAATTTTTTCAGCAAACCGTCATTAATCGGCGCCAGGAATTATTCCCCGTCGATCCGCACCCCCCTCGACCGCCCCCGATGGTGGGAATTGCTAAATTTTGTTGTCTAAATTCCTATACAAATCAGTACCGAGGTGTAATGGTACATCGATTTTTCAGATATTTTAACGTCTAAAAGCAGTAAATATTCAAATATTCTTACCGGGTTTTCAGCAGAAGGTCTTCATTCGTTTTGTCTTGCACAACGCCATCGAAATTTTCAGTGTGCAAACATTTCAGTTTTTTTTTTTGCCTTAATTTTTTTTTGTTTTTTGTCAAAAACTCTGAAATTTGTCAAATTTTTTTCAGCAAACCGTCATTAATCGGCGCCAGGAATTATTCCCCGTCGATCCGCACCCCCCTCGACCGCCCCCGATGGTGGGAATTGCTAAATTTTGTTGTCTAAATTCCTATACAAATCAGTACCGAGGTGTAATGGTACATCGATTTTTCAGATATTTTAACGTCTAAAAGCAGTAAATATTCAAATATTCTTACCGGGTTTTCACCAGAAGGTCTTCATTCGTTTTGTCTTGCACAACGCCATCGAAATTTTCAGTGTGCAAACATTTCAGAATTTTTTTTCGCCTTAATTTTTTTTTGTTTTTTGTCAAAAACTCTGAAATTTGTCAAATTTTTTTCAGCAAACCTTCATTAATCGGCGCCAGGAATTATTCCCCGTCGATCCGCACCCCCCTCGACCGCCCCCGATGGTGGGAATTGCTAAATTTTGTTGTCTAAATTCCTATACAAATCAGTACCGAGGTGTAATGGTACATCGATTTTTCAGATATTTTAACGTCTAAAAGCAGTAAATATTCAAATATTCTTACCGGGTTTTCAGCAGAAGGTCTTCATTCGTTTTGTCTTGCACAACGCCATCGAAATTTTCAGTGTGCACACATTTCAGAATTTTTTTTTGCCTTAATTTTTTTTTGTTTTTTGTAAAAAACTGAAATTTGTCAAATTTTTTTCAGCAAACCGTCATTAATCGGCGCCAGGAATTATTCCCCGTCGATCCGCACCCCCTCGACCGCCCCCGATGGTGGGAATTGCTAAATTTTGTTGTCTAAATTCCTATACAAATCAGTACCGAGGTGTAATGGTACATCGATTTGTCAGATATTTTAACGTCTAAAAGCAGTAAATATTCAAATATTCTTACCGGGTTTTCAGCAGAAGGTCTTCATTCGTTTTGTCTTGCACAACGCCATCGAAATTTTCAGTGTGCAAACATTTCAGATTTTTTTTTTGCCTTAATTTTTTTTTGTTTTTTGTCAAAAACTCTGAAATTTGTCAAATTTTTTTCAGCAAACCGTCATTAATCGGCGCCAGGAATTATTCCCCGTCGATCCGCACCCCCCTCGACCGCCCCCGATGGTGGGAATTGCTAAATTTTGTTGTCTAAATTCCTATACAAATCAGTACCGAGGTGTAATGGTACATCGATTTTTCAGATATTTTAACGTCTAAAAGCAGTAAATATTCAAATATTCTTACCGGGTTTTCAGCAGAAGGTCTTCATTCGTTTTGTCTTGCACAACGCCATCGAAATTTTCAGTGTGCAAAGATTTCAGAATATTTTTTTGCCTTAAATTTTTTTTGTTTTTTGTCAAAAACTCTGAAATTTGTCAAATTTTTTTCAGCAAACCGTCATTAATCGGCGCCAGGAATTATTCCCCGTCGATCCGCACCCCCCTCGACCGCCCCCGATGGTGGGAATTGCTAAATTTTGTTGTCTAAATTCCTATACAAATCAGTACCGAGGTGTAATGGTACATCGATTTTTCAGATATTTTAACGTCTAAAACAATAAATATTCAAATATTCTTACCGGGTTTTCAGCAGAAGGTCTTCATTCGTTTTGTCTTGCACAACGCCATCGAAATTTTCAGTGTGCACACATTTCAGAATTTTTTTTTGCCTTAATTTTTTTTTGTTTTTTGTCAAAAACTCTGAAATTTGTCAAATTTTTTTCAGCAAACCGTCATTAATCGGCGCCAGGAATTATTCCCCGTCGATCCGCACCCCCCTCGACCGCCCCCGATGGTGGGAATTGCTAAATTTTGTTGTCTAAATTCCTATACAAATCAGTACCGAGGTGTAATGGTACATCGATTTTTCAGATATTTTAACGTCTAAAAGCAGTAAATATTCAAATATTCTTACCGGGTTTTCACCAGAAGGTCTTCATTCGTTTTGTCTTGCACAACGCCATCGAAATTTTCAGTGTGCAAACATTTCAGAATTTTTTTTTGCCTTAATTTTTTTTTGTTTTCTGTCAAAACTCTGAAATTTGTCAAATTTTTTTCAGCAAACCGTCATTAATCGGCGCCAGGAATTATTCCCCGTCGATCCGCACCCCCCTCGACCGCCCCCGATGGTGGGAATTGCTAAATTTTGTTGTCTAAATTCCTATACAAATCAGTACCGAGGTGTAATGTACATCGATTTTTCAGATATTTTAACGTCTAAAAGCAGTAAATATTCAAATATTCTTACCGGGTTTTCACCAGAAGGTCTTCATTCGTTTTGTCTTGCACAACGCCATCGAAATTTTCAGTGTGCAAACATTTCAGAATTTTTTTTTGCCATAAATTTTTTTTGTTTTTTGTCAAAAACTCTGAAATTTGTCAAATTTTTTTCAGCAAACCGTCATTAATCGGCGCCAGGAATTATTCCCCGTCGATCCGCACCCCCCTCGACCGCCCCCGATGGTGGGAATTGCTAAATTTTGTTGTCTAAATTCCTATACAAATCAGTACCGAGGTGTAATGGTACATCGATTTTTCAGATATTTTAACGTCTAAAAGCAGTAAATATTCAAATATTCTTACCGGGTTTTCAGCAGAAGGTCTTCATTCGTTTTGTCTTGCACAAAGCCATCGAAATTTTCAGTGCGCAAACATTTCAGAATTTTTTTTTGCCTTAATTTTTTTTTGTTTTTTGTTAAAAACTCTGAAATTTGTCAAATTTTTTTCAGCAAACCGTCATTAATCGGCGCCAGGAATTATTCCCCGTCGATTCGCACCCCCCTCGACCGCCCCCGATGGTGGGAATTGCTAAATTTTGTTGTCTAAATTCCTATACAAATCAGTACCGAGGTGTAATGTACATCGATTTTTCAGATATTTTAACGTCTAAAAGCAGTAAATATTCAAATATTCTTACCGGGTTTTCACCAGAAGGTCTTCATTCGTTTTGTCTTGCACAACGCCATCGAAATTTTCAGTGTGCAAACATTTCAGAATTTTTTTTTGCCCTAAATTTTTTTTTATTTTTTGTCAAAAACTCTGAAATTTGTCAAATTTTTTTCAGCAAACCGTCATTAATCGGCGCCAGGAATTATTCCCCGTCGATCCGCACCCCCCTCGACCGCCCCCGATGGTGGGAATTGCTAAATTTTGTTGTCTAAATTCCTATACAAATCAGTACCGAGGTGTAATGGTACATCGATTTTTCAGATATTTTAACGTCTAAAAGCAGTAAATATTCAAATATTCTTACCGGGTTTTCAGCAGAAGGTCTTCATTCGTTTTGTCTTGCACAACGCGAACGAAATTTTCAGTGTGCAAACATTTCAGATTTTTTTTTGCCTTAAATTTTTTTCGTTTTTTGTCAAAAACTGAAATTTGTCAAATTTTTTTCAGCAAACCGTCATTAATCGGCGCCAGGAATTATTCCCCGTCGATCCGCACCCCCCTCGACCGCCCCCGATGGTGGGAATTGCTAAATTTTGTTGTCTAAATTCCTATACAAATCAGTACCGAGGTGTAATGTACATCGATTTTTCAGATATTTTAACGTCTAAAAGCAGTAAATATTCAAATATTCTTACCGGGTTTTCACCAGAAGGTCTTCATTCGTTTTGTCTTGCACAACGCCATCGAAATTTTCAGTGTGCAAACATTTCAGAATTTTTTTTTTGCCATAAATTTTTTTTGTTTTTTGTCAAAAACTCTGAAATTTGTCAAATTTTTTTCAGCAAACCGTCATTAATCGGCGCCAGGAATTATTCCCCGTCGATCCGCACCCCCCTCGACCGCCCCCGATGGTGGGAATTGCTAAATTTTGTTGTCTAAATTCCTATACAAATCAGTACCGAGGTGTAATGGTACATCGATTTTTCAGATATTTTAACGTCTAAAAGCAGTAAATATTCAAATATTCTTACCGGGTTTTCACCAGAAGGTCTTCATTCGTTTTGTCTTGCACAACGCCATCGAAATTTTCAGTGTGCAAACATTTCAGAATTTTTTTTTGCCTTAAATTTTTTTTTATTTTTTGTCAAAAACTCTGAAATTTGTCATATTTTTTTCAGCAAACCGTCATTAATCGGCGCCAGGAATTATTCCCCGTCGATCCGCACCCCCCTCGACCGCCCCCGATGGTGGGAATTGCTAAATTTTGTTGTCTAAATTCCTATACAAATCAGTACCGAGGTGTAATGGTACATCGATTTTTCAGATATTTTAACGTCTAAAAGCAGTAAATATTCAAATATTCTTACCGGGTTTTCACCAGAAGGTCTTCATTCGTTTTGTCTTGCACAACGCCATCGAAATTTTCAGTGTGCAAACATTTCAGAATTTTTTTTTGCCTTAATTTTTTTTTGTTTTCTGTCAAAACTCTGAAATTTGTCAAATTTTTTTCAGCAAACCGTCATTAATCGGCGCCAGGAATTATTCCCCGTCGATCCGCACCCCCCTCGACCGCCCCCGATGGTGGGAATTGCTAAATTTTGTTGTCTAAATTCCTATACAAATCAGTACCGAGGTGTAATGTACATCGATTTTTCAGATATTTTAACGTCTAAAAGCAGTAAATATTCAAATATTCTTACCGGGTTTTCACCAGAAGGTCTTCATTCGTTTTGTCTTGCACAACGCCATCGAAATTTTCAGTGTGCAAACATTTCAGAATTTTTTTTTGCCATAAATTTTTTTTGTTTTTTGTCAAAAACTCTGAAATTTGTCAAATTTTTTTCAGCAAACCGTCATTAATCGGCGCCAGGAATTATTCCCCGTCGATCCGCACCCCCCTCGACCGCCCCCGATGGTGGGAATTGCTAAATTTTGTTGTCTAAATTCCTATACAAATCAGTACCGAGGTGTAATGGTACATCGACTTTTCAGATATTTTAACGTCTAAAAGCAGTAAATATTCAAATATTCTTACCGGGTTTTCAGCAGAAGGTCTTCATTCGTTTTGTCTTGCACAACGCCATCGAAATTTTCAGTGTGCAAACATTTCAGAATTTTTTTTTGCCTTAAATTTTTTTTGTTTTTGTCAAAAACTCTGAAATTTGTCAAATTTTTTTCAGCAAACCGTCATTAATCGGCGCCAGGAATTATTCCCCGTCGATCCGCACCCCCCTCGACCGCCCCCGATGGTGGGAATTGCTAAATTTTGTTGTCTAAATTCCTATACAAATCAGTACCGAGGTGTAATGGTACATCGATTTTTCAGATATTTTAACGTCTAAAAGCAGTAAATATTCAAATATTCTTACCGGGTTTTCACCAGAAGGTCTTCATTCGTTTTGTCTTGCACAACGCCATCGAAATTTTCAGTGTGCAAACATTTCAGAATTTTTTTTTGCCTTAAATTTTTTTTTATTTTTTGTCAAAAACTCTGAAATTTGTCATATTTTTTTCAGCAAACCGTCATTAATCGGCGCCAGGAATTATTCCCCGTCGATCCGCACCCCCCTCGACCGCCCCCGATGGTGGGAATTGCTAAATTTTGTTGTCTAAATTCCTATACAAATCAGTACCGAGGTGTAATGGTACATCGATTTTTCAGATATTTTAACGTCTAAAAGCAGTAAATATTCAAATATTCTTACCGGGTTTTCACCAGAAGGTCTTCATTCGTTTTGTCTTGCACAACGCCATCGAAATTTTCAGTGTGCAAACATTTCAGAATTTTTTTTTGCCTTAATTTTTTTTTGTTTTCTGTCAAAACTCTGAAATTTGTCAAATTTTTTTCAGCAAACCGTCATTAATCGGCGCCAGGAATTATTCCCCGTCGATCCGCACCCCCCTCGACCGCCCCCGATGGTGGGAATTGCTAAATTTTGTTGTCTAAATTCCTATACAAATCAGTACCGAGGTGTAATGTACATCGATTTTTCAGATATTTTAACGTCTAAAAGCAGTAAATATTCAAATATTCTTACCGGGTTTTCACCAGAAGGTCTTCATTCGTTTTGTCTTGCACAACGCCATCGAAATTTTCAGTGTGCAAACATTTCAGAATTTTTTTTTGCCATAAATTTTTTTTGTTTTTTGTCAAAAACTCTGAAATTTGTCAAATTTTTTTCAGCAAACCGTCATTAATCGGCGCCAGGAATTATTCCCCGTCGATCCGCACCCCCCTCGACCGCCCCCGATGGTGGGAATTGCTAAATTTTGTTGTCTAAATTCCTATACAAATCAGTACCGAGGTGTAATGGTACATCGACTTTTCAGATATTTTAACGTCTAAAAGCAGTAAATATTCAAATATTCTTACCGGGTTTTCAGCAGAAGGTCTTCATTCGTTTTGTCTTGCACAACGCCATCGAAATTTTCAGTGTGCAAACATTTCAGAATTTTTTTTTGCCTTAAATTTTTTTTGTTTTTTGTCATAAACTCTGAAATTTGTCAAATTTTTTTCAGCAAACCGTCATTAATCGGCGCCAGGAATTATTCCCCGTCGATCCGCACCCCCCTCGACCGCCCCCGATGGTGGGAATTGCTAAATTTTGTTGTCTAAATTCCTATACAAATCAGTACCGAGGTGTAATGGTACATCGATTTTTCAAATATTTTAACGTCTAAAAGCAGTAAATATTCAAATATTCTTACCGGGTTTTCAGCAGAAGGTCTTCATTCGTTTTGTCTTGCACAACGCCATCGAAATTTTCAGTGTGCAAACATTTCAGAATTTTTTTTTGCCTTAAATTTTTTTTGTTTTTTGTCAAAAACTCTGAAATTTGTCAAATTTTTTTCAGCAAACCGTCATTAATCGGCGCCAGGAATTATTCCCCGTCGATCCGCACCCCCCTCGACCGCCCCCGATGGTGGGAATTGCTAAATTTTGTTGTCTAAATTCCTATACAAATCAGTACCGAGGTGTAATGGTACATCGATTTTTCAGATATTTTAACGTCTAAAAGCAGTAAATATTCAAATATTCTTACCGGGTTTTCAGCAGAAGGTCTTCATTCGTTTTGTCTTGCACAACGCCATCGAAATTTTCAGTGTGCAAACATTTCAGAATTTTTTTTTGCCTTAATTTTTTTTCGTTTTTTGTCAAAAACTGAAATTTGTCAAATTTTTTTCAGCAAACCGTCATTAATCGGCGCCAGGAATTATTCCCCGTCGATCCGCACCCCCCTCGACCGCCCCCGATGGTGGGAATTGCTAAATTTTGTTGTCTAAATTCCTATACAAATCAGTACCGAGGTGTAATGTACATCGATTTTTCAGATATTTTAACGTCTAAAAGCAGTAAATATTCAAATATTCTTACCGGGTTTTCACCAGAAGGTCTTCATTCGTTTTGTCTTGCACAACGCCATCGAAATTTTCAGTGTGCAAACATTTCAGAATTTTTTTTTGCCTTAAATATTTTTTTATTTTTTGTCAAAAACTCTGAAATTTGTCAAATTTTTTTCAGCAAACCGTCATTAATCGGCGCCAGGAATTATTCCCCGTCGATCCGCACCCCCCTCGACCGCCCCCGATGGTGGGAATTGCTAAATTTTGTTGTCTAAATTCCTATACAAATCAGTACCGAGGTGTAATGGTACATCGATTTTACAGATATTTTAACGTCTAAAAGCAGTAAATATTCAAATATTCTTACCGGGTTTTCAGCAGAAGGTCTTCATTCGTTTTGTCTTGCACAACGCCATCGAAATTTTCAGTGTGCAAACATTTCAGATTTTTTTTTTGCCTTAAACTTTTTTTGTTTTTTGTCAAAAACTCTGAAATTTGTCAAATTTTTTTCAGCAAACCGTCATTAATCGGCGCCAGGAATTATTCCCCGTCGATCCGCACCCCCCTCGACCGCCCCCGATGGTAAGAATTGCTAAATTTTGTTGTCTAAATTCCTATACAAATCAGTACCGAGGTGTAATGGTACATCGATTTTTCAGATATTTTAACGTCTAAAAGCAGTAAATATTCAAATATTCTTACCGGGTTTTCAGCAGAAGGTCTTCATTCGTTTTGTCTTGCACAACGCCATCGAAATTTTCAGTGTGCACACATTTCAGAATGTTTTTTTTCCTAAATTTTTTTTGTTTTTTGTCAAAAACTCTGAAATTTGTCAAATTTTTTTCAGCAAACCGTCATTAATCGGCGCCAGGAATTATTCCCCGTCGATCCGCACCCCCCTCGACCGCCCCCGATGGTGGGAATTGCTAAATTTTGTTGTCTAAATTCCTATACAAATCAGTACCGAGGTGTAATGGTACATCGATTTTTCAGATATTTTAACGTCTAAAAGCAGTAAATATTCAAATATTCTTACCGGGTTTTCAGCAGAAGGTCTTCATTCGTTTTGTCTTGCACAACGCCATCGAAATTTTCAGTGTGCAAACATTTCAGAATTTTTTTTTGCCTTAAATTTTTTTTTATTTTTTGTCAAAAACTCTGAAATTTGTCATATTTTTTTCAGCAAACCGTCATTAATCGGCGCCAGGAATTATTCCCCGTCGATCCGCACCCCCCTCGACCGCCCCCGATGGTGGGAATTGCTAAATTTTGTTGTCTAAATTCCTATACAAATCAGTACCGAGGTGTAATGGTGCATCGATTTTTCAGATATTTTAACGTCTGAAAGCAGTAAATATTCAAATATTCTTACCGGGTTTTCAGCAGAAGGTCTTCATTCGTTTTGTCTTGCACAACGCCATCGAAATTTTCAGTGTGCAAACATTTCAGAATTTTTTTTTGCCTTAAATTTTTTTTGTTTTTTGTCATAAACTCTGAAATTTGTCAAATTTTTTTCAGCAAACCGTCATTAATCGGCGCCAGGAATTATTCCCCGTCGATCCGCACCCCCCTCGACCGCCCCCGATGGTGGGAATTGCTAAATTTTGTTGTCTAAATTCCTATACAAATCAGTACCGAGGTGTAATGGTACATCGATTTTTCAGATATTTTAACGTCTAAAAGCAGTAAATATTCAAATATTCTTACCGGGTTTTCAGCAGAAGGTCTTCATTCGTTTTGTCTTGCACAACGCCATCGAAATTTTCAGTGTGCAAACATTTCAGAATTTTTTTTTGCCTTAAATTTTTTTTGTTTTTTGTCAAAAACTCTGAAATTTGTCAAATTTTTTTCAGCAAACCGTCATTAATCGGCGCCAGGAATTATTCCCCGTCGATCCGCACCCCCCTCGACCGCCCCCGATGGTGGGAATTGCTAAATTTTGTTGTCTAAATTCCTATACAAATCAGTACCGAGGTGTAATGGTACATCGATTTTTCAGATATTTTAACGTCTAAAAGCAGTAAATATTCAAATATTCTTACCGGGTTTTCAGCAGAAGGTCTTCATTCGTTTTGTCTTGCACAACGCCATCGAAATTTTCAGTGTGCAAACATTTCAGAATTTTTTTTTGCCTTAATTTTTTTTCGTTTTTTGTCAAAAACTGAAATTTGTCAAATTTTTTTCAGCAAACCGTCATTAATCGGCGCCAGGAATTATTCCCCGTCGATCCGCACCCCCCTCGACCGCCCCCGATGGTGGGAATTGCTAAATTTTGTTGTCTAAATTCCTATACAAATCAGTACCGAGGTGTAATGGTTCATCGATTTTGCAGATATTTTAACGTCTAAAAGCAGTAAATATTCAAATATTCTTACCGGGTTTTCAGCAGAAGGTCTTCATTCGTTTTGTCTTGCACAAAGCCATCGAAATTTTCAGTGCGCAAACATTTCAGAATTTTTTTTTGCCTTAATATTTTTTTGTTTTTTGTCAAAAACTCTGAAATTTGTCAAATTTTTTCAGCAAACCGTCATTAATCGGCGCCAGGAATTATTCCCCGTCGATTCGCACCCCCCTCGACCGCCCCCGATGGTGGGAATTGCTAAATTTTGTTGTCTAAATTCCTATACAAATCAGTACCGAGGTGTAATGTACATCGATTTTTCAGATATTTTAACGTCTAAAAGCAGTAAATATTCAAATATTCTTACCGGGTTTTCACCAGAAGGTCTTCATTCGTTTTGTCTTGCACAACGCCATCGAAATTTTCAGTGTGCAAACATTTCAGAATTTTTTTTTGCCTTAAATTTTTTTTTATTTTTTGTCAAAAACTCTGAAATTTGTCAAATTTTTTTCAGCAAACCGTCATTAATCGGCGCCAGGAATTATTCCCCGTCGATCCGCACCCCCCTCGACCGCCCCCGATGGTAAGAATTGCTAAATTTTGTTGTCTAAATTCCTATACAAATCAGTACCGAGGTGTAATGGTACATCGATTTTTCAGATATTTTAACGTCTAAAAGCAGTAAATATTCAAATATTCTTACCGGGTTTTCAGCAGAAGGTCTTCATTCGTTTTGTCTTGCACAACGCCATCGAAATTTTCAGTGTGCACACATTTCAGAATGTTTTTTTTCCTAAATTTTTTTTGTTTTTTGTCAAAAACTCTGAAATTTGTCAAATTTTTTTCAGCAAACCGTCATTAATCGGCGCCAGGAATTATTCCCCGTCGATCCGCACCCCCCTCGACCGCCCCCGATGGTGGGAATTGCTAAATTTTGTTGTCTAAATTCCTATACAAATCAGTACCGAGGTGTAATGGTACATCGATTTTTCAGATATTTTAACGTCTAAAAGCAGTAAATATTCAAATATTCTTACCGGGTTTTCAGCAGAAGGTCTTCATTCGTTTTGTCTTGCACAACGCCATCGAAATTTTCAGTGTGCAAACATTTCAGAATTTTTTTTTGCCTTAAATTTTTTTTTATTTTTTGTCAAAAACTCTGAAATTTGTCATATTTTTTTCAGCAAACCGTCATTAATCGGCGCCAGGAATTATTCCCCGTCGATCCGCACCCCCCTCGACCGCCCCCGATGGTGGGAATTGCTAAATTTTGTTGTCTAAATTCCTATACAAATCAGTACCGAGGTGTAATGGTACATCGATTTTTCAGATATTTTAACGTCTAAAAGCAGTAAATATTCAAATATTCTTACCGGGTTTTCACCAGAAGGTCTTCATTCGTTTTGTCTTGCACAACGCCATCGAAATTTTCAGTGTGCAAACATTTCAGAATTTTTTTTTGCCTTAATTTTTTTTTGTTTTCTGTCAAAAACTCTGAAATTTGTCAAATTTTTTTCAGCAAACCGTCATTAATCGGCGCCAGGAATTATTCCCCGTCGATCCGCACCCCCCTCGACCGCCCCCGATGGTGGGAATTGCTAAATTTTGTTGTCTAAATTCCTATACAAATCAGTACCGAGGTGTAATGTACATCGATTTTTCAGATATTTTAACGTCTAAAAGCAGTAAATATTCAAATATTCTTACCGGGTTTTCACCAGAAGGTCTTCATTCGTTTTGTCTTGCACAACGCCATCGAAATTTTCAGTGTGCAAACATTTCAGAATTTTTTTTTGCCATAAATTTTTTTTGTTTTTTGTCAAAAACTCTGAAATTTGTCAAATTTTTTTCAGCAAACCGTCATTAATCGGCGCCAGGAATTATTCCCCGTCGATCCGCACCCCCCTCGACCGCCCCCGATGGTGGGAATTGCTAAATTTTGTTGTCTAAATTCCTATACAAATCAGTACCGAGGTGTAATGGTACATCGATTTTTCAGATATTTTAACGTCTAAAAGCAGTAAATATTCAAATATTCTTACCGGGTTTTCAGCAGAAGGTCTTCATTCGTTTTGTCTTGCACAACGCGAACGAAATTTTCAGTGTGCAAACATTTCAGAATTTTTTTTTGCCTTAATTTTTTTTCGTTTTTTGTCAAAAACTGAAATTTGTCAAATTTTTTTCAGCAAACCGTCATTAATCGGCGCCAGGAATTATTCCCCGTCGATCCGCACCCCCCTCGACCGCCCCCGATGTTGGGAATTGCTAAATTTTGTTGTCTAAATTCCTATACAAATCAGTACCGAGGTGTAATGGTTCATCGATTTTGCAGATATTTTAACGTCTAAAAGCAGTAAATATTCAAATATTCTTACCGGGTTTTCAGCAGAAGGTCTTCATTCGTTTTGTCTTGCACAAAGCCATCGAAATTTTCAGTGCGCAAACATTTCAGAATTTTTTTTTGCCTTAATTTTTTTTGTTTTTTGTCAAAAACTCTGAAATTTGTCAAATTTTTTCAGCAAACCGTCATTAATCGGCGCCAGGAATTATTCCCCGTCGATTCGCACCCCCCTCGACCGCCCCCGATGGTGGGAATTGCTAAATTTTGTTGTCTAAATTCCTATACAAATCAGTACCGAGGTGTAATGTACATCGATTTTTCAGATATTTTAACGTCTAAAAGCAGTAAATATTCAAATATTCTTACCGGGTTTTCAGCAGAAGGTCTTCATTCGTTTTGTCTTGCACAACGCCATCGAAATTTTCAGTGTGCACACATTTCAGAATGTTTTTTTTCCTAAATTTTTTTTGTTTTTTGTCAAAAACTCTGAAATTTGTCAAATTTTTTTCAGCAAACCGTCATTAATCGGCGCCAGGAATTATTCCCCGTCGATCCGCACCCCCCTCGACCGCCCCCGATGGTGGGAATTGCTAAATTTTGTTGTCTAAATTCCTATACAAATCAGTACCGAGGTGTAATGGTACATCGATTTTTCAGATATTTTAACGTCTAAAAGCAGTAAATATTCAAATATTCTTACCGGGTTTTCAGCAGAAGGTCTTCATTCGTTTTGTCTTGCACAACGCCATCGAAATTTTCAGTGTGCAAACATTTCAGAATTTTTTTTTGCCTTAAATTTTTTTTTATTTTTTGTCAAAAACTCTGAAATTTGTCATATTTTTTTCAGCAAACCGTCATTAATCGGCGCCAGGAATTATTCCCCGTCGATCCGCACCCCCCTCGACCGCCCCCGACGGTGGGAATTGCTAAATTTTGTTGTCTAAATTCCTATACAAATCAGTACCGAGGTGTAATGGTACATCGATTTTTCAGATATTTTAACGTCTAAAAGCAGTAAATATTCAAATATTCTTACCGGGTTTTCAGCAGAAGGTCTTCATTCGTTTTGTCTTGCACAACGCCATCGAAATTTTCAGTGTGCAAACATTTCAGATTTTTTTTTTGCCTTAATTTTTTTTTGTTTTTTGTCAAAAACTCTGAAATTTGTCAAATTTTTTTCAGCAAACCGTCATTAATCGGCGCCAGGAATTATTCCCCGTCGATCCGCACCCCCCTCGACCGCCCCCGACGGTGGGAATTGCTAAATTTTGTTGTCTAAATTCCAATACAAATCAGTACCGAGGTGTAATGGTACATCGATTTTTCAGATATTTTAACGTCTAAAAGCAGTAAATATTCAAATATTCTTACCGGGTTTTCAGCAGAAGGTCTTCATTCGTTTTGTCTTGCACAACGCCATCGAAATTTTCAGTGTGCAAACATTTCAGAATTTTTTTTTGCCTTAAATTTTTTTTGTTTTTTGTCAATAACTCTGAAATTTGTCAAATTTTTTTCAGCAAACCGTCATTAATCGGCGCCAGGAATTATTCCCCGTCGATCCGCACCCCCCTCGACCGCCCCCGATGGTGGGAATTGCTAAATTTTGTTGTCTAAATTCCTATACAAATCAGTACCGAGGTGTAATGGTACATCGATTTTTCAGATATTTTAACGTCTAAAAGCAGTAAATATTCAAATATTCTTACCGGGTTTTCAGCAGAAGGTCTTCATTCGTTTTGTCTTGCACAACGCCATCGAAATTTTCAGTGTGCAAACATTTCAGATTTTTTTTTTGCCTTAATTTTTTTTTGTGTTTTGTCAAAAACTCTGAAATTTGTCAAATTTTTTTCAGCAAACCGTCATTAATCAACGCCAGGAATTATTCCCCGTCGATCCGCACCCCCCTCGACCGCCCCCGACGGTGGGAATTGCTAAATTTTGTTGTCTAAATTCCTATACAAATCAGTACCGAGGTGTAATGGTACATCGATTTTTCAGATATTTTAACGTCTAAAAGCAGTAAATATTCAAATATTCGTACCGGGTTTTCAGCAGAAGGTCTTCATTCGTTTTGTCTTGCACAACGCCATCGAAATTTTCAGTGTGCAAACATTTCAGAATTTTTTTTTGCCTTAAATTTTTTTTGTTTTTTGTCAAAAACTCTGAAATTTGTCAAATTTTTTTCAGCAAACCGTCATTAATCGGCGCCAGGAATTATTCCCCGTCGATCCGCACCCCCCTCGACCGCCCCCGATGGTGGGAATTGCTAAATTTTGTTGTCTAAATTCCTATACAAATCAGTACCGAGGTGTAATGGTACATCGATTTTTCAGATATTTTAACGGTTAAAAGCAGTAAATATTCAAATATTCTTACCGGGTTTTCAGCAGAAGGTCTTCATTCGTTTTGTCTTGCACAACGCCATCGAAATTTTCAGTGTGCAAACATTTCAGAATTTTTTTTTGCCTTAAATTTTTTTTGTTTTTGTCAAAAACTCTGAAATTTGTCAAATTTTTTTCAGCAAACCGTCATTAATCGGCGCCAGGAATTATTCCCCGTCGATCCGCACCCCCCTCGACCGCCCCCGATGGTGGGAATTGCTAAATTTTGTTGTCTAAATTCCTATACAAATCAGTACCGAGGTGTAATGGTGCATCGATTTTTCAGATATTTTAACGTCTAAAAGCAGTAAATATTCAAATATTCTTACCGGGTTTTCAGCAGAAGGTCTTCATTCGTTTTGTCTTGCACAACGCCATCGAAATTTTCAGTGTGCAAACATTTCAGAATTTTTTTTTGCCTTAAATTTTTTTTGTTTTTTGTCATAAACTCTGAAATTTGTCAAATTTTTTTCAGCAAACCGTCATTAATCGGCGCCAGGAATTATTCCCCGTCGATCCGCACCCCCCTCGACCGCCCCCGATGGTGGGAATTGCTAAATTTTGTTGTCTAAATTCCTATACAAATCAGTACCGAGGTGTAATGGTACATCGATTTTTCAGATATTTTAACGTCTAAAAGCAGTAAATATTCAAATATTCTTACCGGGTTTTCAGCAGAAGGTCTTCATTCGTTTTGTCTTGCACAACGCCATCGAAATTTTCAGTGTGCAAACATTTCAGAATTTTTTTTTGCCTTAAATTTTTTTTGTTTTTTGTCAAAAACTCTGAAATTTGTCAAATTTTTTTCAGCAAACCGTCATTAATCGGCGCCAGGAATTATTCCCCGTCGATCCGCACCCCCCTCGACCGCCCCCGATGGTGGGAATTGCTAAATTTTGTTGTCTAAATTCCTATACAAATCAGTACCGAGGTGTAATGGTACATCGATTTTTCAGATATTTTAACGTCTAAAAGCAGTAAATATTCAAATATTCTTACCGGGTTTTCAGCAGAAGGTCTTCATTCGTTTTGTCTTGCACAACGCGAACGAAATTTTCAGTGTGCAAACATTTCAGAATTTTTTTTTGCCTTAATTTTTTTTCGTTTTTTGTCAAAAACTGAAATTTGTCAAATTTTTTTCAGCAAACCGTCATTAATCGGCGCCAGGAATTATTCCCCGTCGATCCGCACCCCCCTCGACCGCCCCCGATGGTGGGAATTGCTAAATTTTGTTGTCTAAATTCCTATACAAATCAGTACCGAGGTGTAATGGTTCATCGATTTTGCAGATATTTTAACGTCTAAAAGCAGTAAATATTCAAATATTCTTACCGGGTTTTCAGCAGAAGGTCTTCATTCGTTTTGTCTTGCACAAAGCCATCGAAATTTTCAGTGCGCAAACATTTCAGAATTTTTTTTTGCCTTAATTTTTTTTTGTTTTTTGTCAAAAACTCTGAAATTTGTCAAATTTTTTCAGCAAACCGTCATTAATCGGCGCCAGGAATTATTCCCCGTCGATTCGCACCCCCCTCGACCGCCCCCGATGGTGGGAATTGCTAAATTTTGTTGTCTAAATTCCTATACAAATCAGTACCGAGGTGTAATGTACATCGATTTTTCAGATATTTTAACGTCTAAAAGCAGTAAATATTCTAATATTCTTACCGGGTTTTCACCAGAAGGTCTTCATTCGTTTTGTCTTGCACAACGCCATCGAAATTTTCAGTGTGCAAACATTTCAGAATTTTTTTTTGCCTTAAATTTTTTTTTATTTTTTGTCAAAAACTCTGAAATTTGTCAAATTTTTTTCAGCAAACCGTCATTAATCGGCGCCAGGAATTATTCCCCGTCGATCCGCACCCCCCTCGACCGCCCCCGATGGTGGGAATTGCTAAATTTTGTTGTCTAAATTCCTATACAAATCAGTACCGAGGTGTAATGTTACATCGATTTTACAGATATTTTAACGTCTAAAAGCAGTAAATATTCAAATATTCTTACCGGGTTTTCAGCAGAAGGTCTTCATTCGTTTTGTCTTGCACAACGCCATCGAAATTTTCAGTGTGCAAACATTTCAGTTTTTTTTTTTGCCTTAAACTTTTTTTGTTTTTTGTCAAAAACTCTGAAATTTGTCAAATTTTTTTCAGCAAACCGTCATTAATCGGCGCCAGGAATTATTCCCCGTCGATCCGCACCCCCCTCGACCGCCCCCGATGGTGAGAATTGCTAAATTTTGTTGTCTAAATTCCTATACAAATCAGTACCGAGGTGTAATGGTACATCGATTTTTCAGATATTTTAACGTCTAAAAGCAGTAAATATTCAAATATTCTTACCGGGTTTTCAGCAGAAGGTCTTCATTCGTTTTGTCTTGCACAACGCCATCGAAATTTTCAGTGTGCAAAGATTTCAGAATATTTTTTTGCCTTAAATTTTTTTTGTTTTTTGTCAAAAACTCTGAAATTTGTCAAATTTTTTTCAGCAAACCGTCATTAATCGGCGCCAGGAATTATTCCCCGTCGATCCGCACCCCCCTCGACCGCCCCCGATGGTGGGAATTGCTAAATTTTGTTGTCTAAATTCCTATACAAATCAGTACCGAGGTGTAATGGTACATCGATTTTTCAGATATTTTAACGTCTAAAACAATAAATATTCAAATATTCTTACCGGGTTTTCAGCAGAAGGTCTTCATTCGTTTTGTCTTGCACAACGCCATCGAAATTTTCAGTGTGCACACATTTCAGAATTTTTTTTTGCCTTAATTTTTTTTTGTTTTTTGTCAAAAACTGAAATTTGTCCAATTTTTTTCAGCAAACCGTCATTAATCGGCGCCAGGAATTATTCCCCGTCGATCCGCACCCCCTCGACCGCCCCCGATGGTGGGAATTGCTAAATTTTGTTGTCTAAATTCCTATACAAATCAGTACCGAGGTGTAATGGTACATCGATTTTTCAGATATTTTAACGTCTAAAAGCAGTAAATATTCAAATATTCTTACCGGGTTTTCAGCAGAAGGTCTTCATTCGTTTTGTCTTGCACAACGCCATCGAAATTTTCAGTGTGCAAACATTTCAGAATTTTTTTTTGCCTTAAATTTTTTTTTATTTTTTGTCAAAAACTCTGAAATTTGTCATATTTTTTTCAGCAAACCGTCATTAATCGGCGCCAGGAATTATTCCCCGTCGATCCGCACCCCCCTCGACCGCCCCCGATGGTGGGAATTGCTAAATTTTGTTGTCTAAATTCCTATACAAATCAGTACCGAGGTGTAATGGTACATCGATTTTTCAGATATTTTAACGTCTAAAAGCAGTAAATATTCAAATATTCTTACCGGGTTTTCACCAGAAGGTCTTCATTCGTTTTGTCTTGCACAACGCCATCGAAATTTTCAGTGTGCAAACATTTCAGAATTTTTTTTTGCCTTAATTTTTTTTTGTTTTCTGTCAAAACTCTGAAATTTGTCAAATTTTTTTCAGCAAACCGTCATTAATCGGCGCCAGGAATTATTCCCCGTCGATCCGCACCCCCCTCGACCGCCCCCGATGGTGGGAATTGCTAAATTTTGTTGTCTAAATTCCTATACAAATCAGTACCGAGGTGTAATGTACATCGATTTTTCAGATATTTTAACGTCTAAAAGCAGTAAATATTCAAATATTCTTACCGGGTTTTCACCAGAAGGTCTTTATTCGTTTTGTCTTGCACAACGCCATCGAAATTTTCAGTGTGCAAACATTTCAGAATTTTTTTTTGCCATAAATTTTTTTTGTTTTTTGTCAAAAACTCTGAAATTTGTCAAATTTTTTTCAGCAAACCGTCATTAATCGGCGCCAGGAATTATTCCCCGTCGATCCGCACCCCCCTCGACCGCCCCCGATGGTGGGAATTGCTAAATTTTGTTGTCTAAATTCCTATACAAATCAGTACCGAGGTGTAATGGTACATCGATTTTTCAGATATTTTAACGTCTAAAAGCAGTAAATATTCAAATATTCTTACCGGGTTTTCAGCAGAAGGTCTTCATTCGTTTTGTCTTGCACAAAGCCATCGAAATTTTCAGTGCGCAAACATTTCAGAATTTTTTTTTGCCTTAATTTTTTTTTGTTTTTTGTTAAAAACTCTGAAATTTGTCAAATTTTTTTCAGCAAACCGTCATTAATCGGCGCCAGGAATTATTCCCCGTCGATTCGCACCCCCCTCGACCGCCCCCGATGGTGGGAATTGCTAAATTTTGTTGTCTAAATTCCTATACAAATCAGTACCGAGGTGTAATGTACATCGATTTTTCAGATATTTTAACGTCTAAAAGCAGTAAATATTCAAATATTCTTACCGGGTTTTCACCAGAAGGTCTTCATTCGTTTTGTCTTGCACAACGCCATCGAAATTTTCAGTGTGCAAACATTTCAGAATTTTTTTTTGCCCTAAATTTTTTTTTATTTTTTGTCAAAAACTCTGAAATTTGTCAAATTTTTTTCAGCAAACCGTCATTAATCGGCGCCAGGAATTATTCCCCGTCGATCCGCACCCCCCTCGACCGCCCCCGATGGTGGGAATTGCTAAATTTTGTTGTCTAAATTCCTATACAAATCAGTACCGAGGTGTAATGGTACATCGATTTTTCAGATATTTTAACGTCTAAAAGCAGTAAATATTCAAATATTCTTACCGGGTTTTCAGCAGAAGGTCTTCATTCGTTTTGTCTTGCACAACGCGAACGAAATTTTCAGTGTGCAAACATTTCAGAATTTTTTTTTGCCTTAAATTTTTTTCGTTTTTTGTCAAAAACTGAAATTTGTCAAATTTTTTTCAGCAAACCGTCATTAATCGGCGCCAGGAATTATTCCCCGTCGATCCGCACCCCCCTCGACCGCCCCCGATGGTGGGAATTGCTAAATTTTGTTGTCTAAATTCCTATACAAATCAGTACCGAGGTGTAATGTACATCGATTTTTCAGATATTTTAACGTCTAAAAGCAGTAAATATTCAAATATTCTTACCGGGTTTTCACCAGAAGGTCTTCATTCGTTTTGTCTTGCACAACGCCATCGAAATTTTCAGTGTGCACACATTTCAGAATGTTTTTTTTCCTAAATTTTTTTTGTTTTTTGTCAAAAACTCTGAAATTTGTCAAATTTTTTTCAGCAAACCGTCATTAATCGGCGCCAGGAATTATTCCCCGTCGATCCGCACCCCCCTCGACCGCCCCCGATGGTGGGAATTGCTAAATTTTGTTGTCTAAATTCCTATACAAATCAGTACCGAGGTGTAATGGTACATCGATTTTTCAGATATTTTAACGTCTAAAAGCAGTAAATATTCAAATATTCTTACCGGGTTTTCAGCAGAAGGTCTTCATTCGTTTTGTCTTGCACAACGCCATCGAAATTTTCAGTGTGCAAACATTTCAGAATTTTTTTTTGCCTTAAATTTTTTTTTATTTTTTGTCAAAAACTCTGAAATTTGTCATATTTTTTTCAGCAAACCGTCATTAATCGGCGCCAGGAATTATTCCCCGTCGATCCGCACCCCCCTCGACCGCCCCCGATGGTGGGAATTGCTAAATTTTGTTGTCTAAATTCCTATACAAATCAGTACCGAGGTGTAATGGTACATCGATTTTTCAGATATTTTAACGTCTAAAAGCAGTAAATATTCAAATATTCTTACCGGGTTTTCAGCAGAAGGTCTTCATTCGTTTTGTCTTGCACAACGCCATCGAAATTTTCAGTGTGCAAACATTTCAGATTTTTTTTTTGCCTTAATTTTTTTTTGTTTTCTGTCAAAACTCTGAAATTTGTCAAATTTTTTTCAGCAAACCGTCATTAATCGGCGCCAGGAATTATTCCCCGTCGATCCGCACCCCCCTCGACCGCCCCCGATGGTGGGAATTGCTAAATTTTGTTGTCTAAATTCCTATACAAATCAGTACCGAGGTGTAATGTACATCGATTTTTCAGATATTTTAACGTCTAAAAGCAGTAAATATTCAAATATTCTTACCGGGTTTTCACCAGAAGGTCTTCATTCGTTTTGTCTTGCACAACGCCATCGAAATTTTCAGTGTGCAAACATTTCAGAATTTTTTTTTGCCATAAATTTTTTTTGTTTTTTGTCAAAAACTCTGAAATTTGTCAAATTTTTTTCAGCAAACCGTCATTAATCGGCGCCAGGAATTATTCCCCGTCGATCCGCACCCCCCTCGACCGCCCCCGATGGTGGGAATTGCTAAATTTTGTTGTCTAAATTCCTATACAAATCAGTACCGAGGTGTAATGGTACATCGATTTTTCAGATATTTTAACGTCTAAAAGCAGTAAATATTCAAATATTCTTACCGGGTTTTCAGCAGAAGGTCTTCATTCGTTTTGTCTTGCACAACGCCATCGAAATTTTCAGTGTGCACACATTTCAGAATGTTTTTTTTCCTAAATTTTTTTTGTTTTTTGTCAAAAACTCTGAAATTTGTCAAATTTTTTTCAGCAAACCGTCATTAATCGGCGCCAGGAATTATTCCCCGTCGATCCGCACCCCCCTCGACCGCCCCCGATGGTGGGAATTGCTAAATTTTGTTGTCTAAATTCCTATACAAATCAGTACCGAGGTGTAATGGTACATCGATTTTTCAGATATTTTAACGTCTAAAAGCAGTAAATATTCAAATATTCTTACCGGGTTTTCAGCAGAAGGTCTTCATTCGTTTTGTCTTGCACAACGCCATCGAAATTTTCAGTGTGCAAACATTTCAGAATTTTTTTTTGCCTTAATTTTTTTTTGTGTTTTGTCAAAAACTCTGAAATTTGTCAAATTTTTTTCAGCAAACCGTCATTAATCAACGCCAGGAATTATTCCCCGTCGATCCGTACCCCCCTCGACCGCCCCCGACGGTGGGAATTGCTAAATTTTGTTGTCTAAATTCCTATACAAATCAGTACCGAGGTGTAATGGTACATCGATTTTTCAGATATTTTAACGTCTAAAAGCAGTAAATATTCAAATATTCTTACCGGGTTTTCAGCAGAAGGTCTTCATTCGTTTTGTCTTGCACAACGCCATCGAAATTTTCAGTGTGCAAACATTTCAGAATTTTTTTTTGCCTTAAATTTTTTTTGTTTTTTGTCAAAAACTCTGAAATTTGTCAAATTTTTTTCAGCAAACCGTCATTAATCGGCGCCAGGAATTATTCCCCGTCGATCCGCACCCCCCTCGACCGCCCCCGATGGTGGGAATTGCTAAATTTTGTTGTCTAAATTCCTATACAAATCAGTACCGAGGTGTAATGGTACATCGATTTTTCAGATATTTTAACGTCTAAAAGCAGTAAATATTCAAATATTCTTACCGGGTTTTCAGCAGAAGGTCTTCATTCGTTTTGTCTTGCACAAAGCCATCGAAATTTTCAGTGCGCAAACATTTCAGAATTTTTTTTTGCCTTAATTTTTTTTTGTTTTTTGTCAAAAACTCTGAAATTTGTCAAATTTTTTCAGCAAACCGTCATTAATCGGCGCCAGGAATTATTCCCCGTCGATTCGCACCCCCCTCGACCGCCCCCGATGGTGGGAATTGCTAAATTTTGTTGTCTAAATTCCTATACAAATCAGTACCGAGGTGTAATGTACATCGATTTTTCAGATATTTTAACGTCTAAAAGCAGTAAATATTCAAATATTCTTACCGGGTTTTCACCAGAAGGTCTTCATTCGTTTTGTCTTGCACAACGCCATCGAAATTTTCAGTGTGCAAACATTTCAGAATTTTTTTTGCCTTAAATATTTTTTTTATTTTTTGTCAAAAACTCTGAAATTTGTCAAATTTTTTTCAGCAAACCGTCATTAATCGGCGCCAGGAATTATTCCCCGTCGATCCGCACCCCCCTCGACCGCCCCCGATGGTGGGAATTGCTAAATTTTGTTGTCTAATTTCCTATACAAATCAGTACCGAGGTGTAATGGTACATCGATTTTTCAGATATTTTAACGTCTAAAAGCAGTAAATATTCAAATATTCTTACCGGGTTTTCAGCAGAAGGTCTTCATTCGTTTTGTCTTGCACAACGCCATCGAAATTTTCAGTGTGCAAACATTTCAGAATTTTTTTTTGCCTTAAATTTTTTTTGTTTTTTGTCAAAAACTCTGAAATTTGTCAATTTTTTTTCAGCAAACCGTCATTAATCGGCGCCAGGAATTATTCCCCGTCGATCCGCACCCTCCTCGACCGCCCCCGATGGTGGGAATTGCTAAATTTTGTTGTCTAAATTCCTATACAAATCAGTACCGAGGTGTAATGGTACATCGATTTTTCAGATATTTTAACGTCTAAAAGCAGTAAATATTCAAATATTCTTACCGGGTTTTCAGCAGAAGGTCTTCATTCGTTTTGTCTTGCACAACGCCATCGAAATTTTCAGTGTGCACACATTTCAGAATGTTTTTTTTCCTAAATTTTTTTTGTTTTTTGTCAAAAACTCTGAAATTTGTCAAATTTTTTTCAGCAAACCGTCATTAATCGGCGCCAGGAATTATTCCCCGTCGATCCGCACCCCCCTCGACCGCCCCCGATGGTGGGAATTGCTAAATTTTGTTGTCTAAATTCCTATACAAATCAGTACCGAGGTGTAATGGTACATCGATTTTTCAGATATTTTAACGTCTAAAAGCAGTAAATATTCAAATATTCTTACCGGGTTTTCAGCAGAAGGTCTTCATTCGTTTTGTCTTGCACAACGCCATCGAAATTTTCAGTGTGCAAACATTTCAGAATTTTTTTTTGCCTTAATTTTTTTTTGTGTTTTGTCAAAAACTCTGAAATTTGTCAAATTTTTTTCAGCAAACCGTCATTAATCAACGCCAGGAATTATTCCCCGTCGATCCGTACCCCCCTCGACCGCCCCCGACGGTGGGAATTGCTAAATTTTGTTGTCTAAATTCCTATACAAATCAGTACCGAGGTGTAATGGTACATCGATTTTTCAGATATTTTAACGTCTAAAAGCAGTAAATATTCAAATATTCTTACCGGGTTTTCAGCAGAAGGTCTTCATTCGTTTTGTCTTGCACAACGCCATCGAAATTTTCAGTGTGCAAACATTTCAGAATTTTTTTTTGCCTTAAATTTTTTTGTTTTTTGTCAAAAACTCTGAAATTTGTCAATTTTTTTTCAGCAAACCGTCATTAATCGGCGCCAGGAATTATTCCCCGTCGATCCGCACCCTCCTCGACCGCCCCCGATGGTGGGAATTGCTAAATTTTGTTGTCTAAATTCCTATACAAATCAGTACCGAGGTGTAATGGTACATCGATTTTTCAGATATTTTAACGTCTAAAAGCAGTAAATATTCAAATATTCTTACCGGGTTTTCAGCAGAAGGTCTTCATTCGTTTTGTCTTGCACAACGCCATCGAAATTTTCAGTGTGCACACATTTCAGAATGTTTTTTTTCCTAAATTTTTTTTGTTTTTTGTCAAAAACTCTGAAATTTGTCAAATTTTTTTCAGCAAACCGTCATTAATCGGCGCCAGGAATTATTCCCCGTCGATCCGCACCCCCCTCGACCGCCCCCGATGGTGGGAATTGCTAAATTTTGTTGTCTAAATTCCTATACAAATCAGTACCGAGGTGTAATGGTACATCGATTTTTCAGATATTTTAACGTCTAAAAGCAGTAAATATTCAAATATTCTTACCGGGTTTTCAGCAGAAGGTCTTCATTCGTTTTGTCTTGCACAACGCCATCGAAATTTTCAGTGTGCAAACATTTCAGAATTTTTTTTTGCCTTAATTTTTTTTTGTGTTTTGTCAAAAACTCTGAAATTTGTCAAATTTTTTTCAGCAAACCGTCATTAATCAACGCCAGGAATTATTCCCCGTCGATCCGTACCCCCCTCGACCGCCCCCGACGGTGGGAATTGCTAAATTTTGTTGTCTAAATTCCTATACAAATCAGTACCGAGGTGTAATGGTACATCGATTTTTCAGATATTTTAACGTCTAAAAGCAGTAAATATTCAAATATTCTTACCGGGTTTTCAGCAGAAGGTCTTCATTCGTTTTGTCTTGCACAACGCCATCGAAATTTTCAGTGTGCAAACATTTCAGAATTTTTTTTTGCCTTAAATTTTTTTTGTTTTTTGTCAAAAACTCTGAAATTTGTCTAATTTTTTTCAGCAAACCGTCATTAATCGGCGCCAGGAATTATTCCCCGTCGATCCGCACCCCCCTCGACCGCCCCCGATGGTGGGAATTGCTAAATTTTGTTGTCTAAATTCCTATACAAATCAGTACCGAGGTGTAATGGTACATCGATTTTTCAGATATTTTAACGTCTAAAAGCAGTAAATATTCAAATATTCTTACCGGGTTTTCAGCAGAAGGTCTTCATTCGTTTTGTCTTGCACAAAGCCATCGAAATTTTCAGTGCGCAAACATTTCAGAATTTTTTTTTGCCTTAATTTTTTTTTGTTTTTTGTCAAAAACTCTGAAATTTGTCAAATTTTTTCAGCAAACCGTCATTAATCGGCGCCAGGAATTATTCCCCGTCGATTCGCACCCCCCTCGACCGCCCCCGATGGTGGGAATTGCTAAATTTTGTTGTCTAAATTCCTATACAAATCAGTACCGAGGTGTAATGTACATCGATTTTTCAGATATTTTAACGTCTAAAAGCAGTAAATATTCAAATATTCTTACCGGGTTTTCACCAGAAGGTCTTCATTCGTTTTGTCTTGCACAACGCCATCGAAATTTTCAGTGTGCAAACATTTCAGAATTTTTTTTGCCTTAAATATTTTTTTTATTTTTTGTCAAAAACTCTGAAATTTGTCAAATTTTTTTCAGCAAACCGTCATTAATCGGCGCCAGGAATTATTCCCCGTCGATCCGCACCCCCCTCGACCGCCCCCGATGGTGGGAATTGCTAAATTTTGTTGTCTAAATTCCTATACAAATCAGTACCGAGGTGTAATGGTACATCGATTTTTCAGATATTTTAACGTCTAAAAGCAGTAAATATTCAAATATTCTTACCGGGTTTTCAGCAGAAGGTCTTCATTCGTTTTGTCTTGCACAACGCCATCGAAATTTTCAGTGTGCAAACAATTCAGAATTTTTTTTTGCCTTAAATTTTTTTTGTTTTTTGTCAAAAACTCTGAAATTTGACAATTTTTTTTCAGCAAACCGTCATTAATCGGCGCCAGGAATTATTCCCCGTCGATCCACACCCCCCTCGACCGCCCCCGATGGTGGGAATTGCTAAATTTTGTTGTCTAATTTCCTATACAAATCAGTACCGAGGTGTAATGGTACATCGATTTTTCAGATATTTTAACGTCTAAAAGCAGTAAATATTCAAATATTCTTACCGGGTTTTCAGCAGAAGGTCTTCATTCGTTTTGTCTTGCACAACGCCATCGAAATTTTCAGTGTGCAAACATTTCAGAATTTTTTTTTGCCTTAAATTTTTTTTGTTTTTTGTCAAAAACTCTGAAATTTGTCAATTTTTTTTCAGCAAACCGTCATTAATCGGCGCCAGGAATTATTCCCCGTCGATCCGCACCCTCCTCGACCGCCCCCGATGGTGGGAATTGCTAAATTTTGTTGTCTAAATTCCTATACAAATCAGTACCGAGGTGTAATGGTACATCGATTTTTCAGATATTTTAACGTCTAAAAGCAGTAAATATTCAAATATTCTTACCGGGTTTTCAGCAGAAGGTCTTCATTCGTTTTGTCTTGCACAACGCCATCGAAATTTTCAGTGTGCAAACATTTCAGAATTTTTTTTTGCCTTAATTTTTTTTTGTTTTTTGTCAAAAACTCTGAAATTTGTCAAATTTTTTTCAGCAAACCGTCATTAATCGGCGCCAGGAATTATTCCCCGTCGATCCGCACCCCCCTCGACCGCCCCCGATGGTGGGAATTGCTAAATTTTGTTGTCTAAATTCCTATACAAATCAGTACCGAGGTGTAAT
This sequence comes from Catocala fraxini, assembly GCA_930367265.1. Lineage (NCBI taxonomy): Eukaryota > Metazoa > Arthropoda > Insecta > Lepidoptera > Erebidae > Catocala > Catocala fraxini. The sequence continues at coordinate 66,489 of OV884045.1, forward strand.
GGTACATCGATTTTTCAGATATTTTAACGTCTAAAAGCAGTAAATATTCAAATATTCTTACCGGGTTTTCAGCAGAAGGTCTTCATTCGTTTTGTCTTGCACAACGCCATCGAAATTTTCAGTGTGCAAACATTTCAGAATTTTTTTTTGCCTTAATTTTTTTTTGTGTTTTGTCAAAAACTCTGAAATTTGTCAAATTTTTTTCAGCAAACCGTCATTAATCAACGCCAGGAATTATTCCCCGTCGATCCGTACCCCCCTCGACCGCCCCCGACGGTGGGAATTGCTAAATTTTGTTGTCTAAATTCCTATACAAATCAGTACCGAGGTGTAATGGTACATCGATTTTTCAGATATTTTAACGTCTAAAAGCAGTAAATATTCAAATATTCTTACCGGGTTTTCAGCAGAAGGTCTTCATTCGTTTTGTCTTGCACAACGCCATCGAAATTTTCAGTGTGCAAACATTTCAGAATTTTTTTTTGCCTTAAATTTTTTTTGTTTTTTGTCAAAAACTCTGAAATTTGTCAAATTTTTTTCAGCAAACCGTCATTAATCGGCGCCAGGAATTATTCCCCGTCGATCCGCACCCCCCTCGACCGCCCCCGATGGTGGGAATTGCTAAATTTTGTTGTCTAAATTCCTATACAAATCAGTACCGAGGTGTAATGGTACATCGATTTTTCAGATATTTTAACGTCTAAAAGCAGTAAATATTCAAATATTCTTACCGGGTTTTCACCAGAAGGTCTTCATTCGTTTTGTCTTGCACAACGCCATCGAAATTATCAGTGTGCAAACAATTCAGAATTTTTTTTTGCCTTAAATTTTTTTTGTTTTTTGTCAAAAACTCTGAAATTTGACAATTTTTTTTCAGCAAACCGTCATTAATCGGCGCCAGGAATTATTCCCCGTCGATCCGCACCCCCCTCGACCGCCCCCGATGGTGGGAATTGCTAAATTTTGTTGTCTAAATTCCTATACAAATCAGTACCGAGGTGTAATGGTACATCGATTTTTCAGATATTTTAACGTCTAAAAGCAGTAAATATTCAAATATTCTTACCGGGTTTTCAGCAGAAGGTCTTCATTCGTTTTGTCTTGCACAACGCCGTCGAAATTTTCAGTGTGCAAACATTTCAGAATTTTTTTTTGCCTTAAATTTTTTTTGTTTTTTGTCAAAAACTCTGAAATGTGTCAATTTTTTTTCAGCAAACCGTCATTAATCGGCGCCAGGAATTATTCCCCGTCGATCCGCACCTCCCTCGACCGCCCCCGATGGTGGGAATTGCTAAATTTTGTTGTCTAAATTCCTATACAAATCAGTACCGAGGTGTAATGGTACATCGATTTTTCAGATATTTTAACGTCTAAAAGCAGTAAATATTCAAATATTCTTACCGGGTTTTCAGCAGAAGGTCTTCATTCGTTTTGTCTTGCACAACGCCATCGAAATTTTCAGTGTGCAAACATTTCAGAATTTTTTTTTGCCTTAATTTTTTTTTGTGTTTTGTCAAAAACTCTGAAATTTGTCAAATTTTTTTCAGCAAACCGTCATTAATCAACGCCAGGAATTATTCCCCGTCGATCCGCACCCCCCTCGACCGCCCCCGACGGTGGGAATTGCTAAATTTTGTTGTCTAAATTCCTATACAAATCAGTACCGAGGTGTAATGGTACATCGATTTTTCAGATATTTTAACGTCTAAAAGCAGTAAATATTCAAATATTCGTACCGGGTTTTCAGCAGAAGGTCTTCATTCGTTTTGTCTTGCACAACGCCATCGAAATTTTCAGTGTGCAAACATTTCAGAATTTTTTTTTGCCTTAAATTTTTTTTGTTTTTTGTCAAAAACTCTGAAATTTGTCAAATTTTTTTCAGCAAACCGTCATTAATCGGCGCCAGGAATTATTCCCCGTCGATCCGCACCCCCCTCGACCGCCCCCGATGGTGGGAATTGCTAAATTTTGTTGTCTAAATTCCTATACAAATCAGTACCGAGGTGTAATGGTACATCGATTTTTCAGATATTTTAACGTCTAAAAGCAGTAAATATTCAAATATTCTTACCGGGTTTTCAGCAAAAGGTCTTCATTCGTTTTGTCTTGCACAACGCCATCGAAATTTTCAGTGTGCAAACATTTCAGAATTTTTTTTTGCCTTAAATTTTTTTTGTTTTTGTCAAAAACTCTGAAATTTGTCAAATTTTTTTCAGCAAACCGTCATTAATCGGCGCCAGGAATTATTCCCCGTCGATCCGCACCCCCCTCGACCGCCCCCGATGGTGGGAATTGCTAAATTTTGTTGTCTAAATTCCTATACAAATCAGTACCGAGGTGTAATGGTGCATCGATTTTTCAGATATTTTAACGTCTAAAAGCAGTAAATATTCAAATATTCTTACCGGGTTTTCAGCAGAAGGTCTTCATTCGTTTTGTCTTGCACAACGCCATCGAAATTTTCAGTGTGCAAACATTTCAGAATTTTTTTTTGCCTTAAATTTTTTTTGTTTTTTGTCATAAACTCTGAAATTTGTCAAATTTTTTTCAGCAAACCGTCATTAATCGGCGCCAGGAATTATTCCCCGTCGATCCGCACCCCCCTCGACCGCCCCCGATGGTGGGAATTGCTAAATTTTGTTGTCTAAATTCCTATACAAATCAGTACCGAGGTGTAATGGTACATCGATTTTTCAGATATTTTAACGTCTAAAAGCAGTAAATATTCAAATATTCTTACCGGGTTTTCAGCAGAAGGTCTTCATTCGTTTTGTCTTGCACAACGCCATCGAAATTTTCAGTGTGCAAACATTTCAGAATTTTTTTTTGCCTTAAATTTTTTTTGTTTTTTGTCAAAAACTCTGAAATTTGTCAAATTTTTTTCAGCAAACCGTCATTAATCGGCGCCAGGAATTATTCCCCGTCGATCCGCACCCCCCTCGACCGCCCCCGATGGTGGGAATTGCTAAATTTTGTTGTCTAAATTCCTATACAAATCAGTACCGAGGTGTAATGGTACATCGATTTTTCAGATATTTTAACGTCTAAAAGCAGTAAATATTCAAATATTCTTACCGGGTTTTCAGCAGAAGGTCTTCATTCGTTTTGTCTTGCACAACGCGAACGAAATTTTCAGTGTGCAAACATTTCAGAATTTTTTTTTGCCTTAAACTTTTTTTGTTTTTTGTCAAAAACTCTAAAATTTGTCAAATTTTTTTCAGCAAACCGTCATTAATCGGCGCCAGGAATTATTCCCCGTCGATCCGCACCCCCCTCGACCGCCCCCGATGGTGAAAATTGCTAAATTTTGTTGTCTAAATTCCTATACAAATCAGTACCGAGGTGTAATGGTACATCGATTTTTCAGATATTTTAACGTCTAAAAGCAGTAAATATTCAAATATTCTTACCGGGTTTTCAGCAGAAGGTCTTCATTCGTTTTGTCTTGCACAACGCCATCGAAATTTTCAGTGTGCACACATTTCAGAATGTTTTTTTTCCTAAATTTTTTTTGTTTTTTGTCAAAAACTCTGAAATTTGTCAAATTTTTTTCAGCAAACCGTCATTAATCGGCGCCAGGAATTATTCCCCGTCGATCCGCACCCCCCTCGACCGCCCCCGATGGTGGGAATTGCTAAATTTTGTTGTCTAAATTCCTATACAAATCAGTACCGAGGTGTAATGGTACATCGATTTTTCAGATATTTTAACGTCTAAAAGCAGTAAATATTCAAATATTCTTACCGGGTTTTCAGCAGAAGGTCTTCATTCGTTTTGTCTTGCACAACGCCATCGAAATTTTCAGTGTGCAAACATTTCAGAATTTGTTTTTGCCTTAAATTTTTTTTGTTTTTGTCAAAAACTCTGAAAATTGTCAAATTTTTTTCAGTAAACCGTCATTAATCGGCGCCAGGAATTATTCCCCGTCGATCCGCACCCCCCTCGACCGCCCCCGATGGTGGGAATTGCTAAATTTTGTTGTCTAAATTCCTATACAAATCAGTACCGAGGTGTAATGGTACATCGATTTTTCAGATATTTTAACGTCTAAAAGCAGTAAATATTCAAATATTCTTACCGGGTTTTCAGCAGAAGGTCTTCATTCGTTTTGTCTTGCACAAAGCCATCGAAATTTTCAGTGCGCAAACATTTCAGAATTTTTTTTTGCCTTAATTTTTTTTTGTTTTTTGTCAAAAACTCTGAAATTTGTCAAATTTTTTCAGCAAACCGTCATTAATCGGCGCCAGGAATTATTCCCCGTCGATTCGCACCCCCCTCGACCGCCCCCGATGGTGGGAATTGCTAAATTTTGTTGTCTAAATTCCTATACAAATCAGTACCGAGGTGTAATGTACATCGATTTTTCAGATATTTTAACGTCTAAAAGCAGTAAATATTCAAATATTCTTACCGGGTTTTCACCAGAAGGTCTTCATTCGTTTTGTCTTGCACAACGCCATCGAAATTTTCAGTGTGCAAACATTTCAGAATTTTTTTTGCCTTAAATATTTTTTTTATTTTTTGTCAAAAACTCTGAAATTTGTCAAATTTTTTTCAGCAAACCGTCATTAATCGGCGCCAGGAATTATTCCCCGTCGATCCGCACCCCCCTCGACCGCCCCCGATGGTGGGAATTGCTAAATTTTGTTGTCTAAATTCCTATACAAATCAGTACCGAGGTGTAATGGTACATCGATTTTTCAGATATTTTAACGTCTAAAAGCAGTAAATATTCAAATATTCTTACCGGGTTTTCACCAGAAGGTCTTCATTCGTTTTGTCTTGCACAACGCCATCGAAATTTTCAGTGTGCAAACAATTCAGAATTTTTTTTTGCCTTAAATTTTTTTTGTTTTTTGTCAAAAACTCTGAAATTTGACAATTTTTTTTCAGCAAACCGTCATTAATCGGCGCCAGGAATTATTCCCCGTCGATCCACACCCCCCTCGACCGCCCCCGATGGTGGGAATTGCTAAATTTTGTTGTCTAATTTCCTATACAAATCAGTACCGAGGTGTAATGGTACATCGATTTTTCAGATATTTTAACGTCTAAAAGCAGTAAATATTCAAATATTCTTACCGGGTTTTCAGCAGAAGGTCTTCATTCGTTTTGTCTTGCACAACGCCATCGAAATTTTCAGTGTGCAAACATTTCAGAATTTTTTTTTGCCTTAAATTTTTTTTGTTTTTTGTCAAAAACTCTGAAATTTGTCAATTTTTTTTCAGCAAACCGTCATTAATCGGCGCCAGGAATTATTCCCCGTCGATCCGCACCCTCCTCGACCGCCCCCGATGGTGGGAATTGCTAAATTTTGTTGTCTAAATTCCTATACAAATCAGTACCGAGGTGTAATGGTACATCGATTTTTCAGATATTTTAACGTCTAAAAGCAGTAAATATTCAAATATTCTTACCGGGTTTTCAGCAGAAGGTCTTCATTCGTTTTGTCTTGCACAACGCCATCGAAATTTTCAGTGTGCAAACATTTCAGAATTTTTTTTTGCCTTAATTTTTTTTTGTTTTTTGTCAAAAACTCTGAAATTTGTCAAATTTTTTTCAGCAAACCGTCATTAATCGGCGCCAGGAATTATTCCCCGTCGATCCGCACCCCCCTCGACCGCCCCCGATGGTGGGAATTGCTAAATTTTGTTGTCTAAATTCCTATACAAATCAGTACCGAGGTGTAATGGTACATCGATTTTTCAGATATTTTAACGTCTAAAAGCAGTAAATATTCAAATATTCTTACCGGGTTTTCAGCAGAAGGTCTTCATTCGTTTTGTCTTGCACAACGCCATCGAAATTTTCAGTGTGCAAACATTTCAGAATTTTTTTTTGCCTTAATTTTTTTTTGTGTTTTGTCAAAAACTCTGAAATTTGTCAAATTTTTTTCAGCAAACCGTCATTAATCAACGCCAGGAATTATTCCCCGTCGATCCGTACCCCCCTCGACCGCCCCCGACGGTGGGAATTGCTAAATTTTGTTGTCTAAATTCCTATACAAATCAGTACCGAGGTGTAATGGTACATCGATTTTTCAGATATTTTAACGTCTAAAAGCAGTAAATATTCAAATATTCTTACCGGGTTTTCAGCAGAAGGTCTTCATTCGTTTTGTCTTGCACAACGCCATCGAAATTTTCAGTGTGCAAACATTTCAGAATTTTTTTTTGCCTTAAATTTTTTTTGTTTTTTGTCAAAAACTCTGAAATTTGTCAAATTTTTTTCAGCAAACCGTCATTAATCGGCGCCAGGAATTATTCCCCGTCGATCCGCACCCCCCTCGACCGCCCCCGATGGTGGGAATTGCTAAATTTTGTTGTCTAAATTCCTATACAAATCAGTACCGAGGTGTAATGGTACATCGATTTTTCAGATATTTTAACGTCTAAAAGCAGTAAATATTCAAATATTCTTACCGGGTTTTCACCAGAAGGTCTTCATTCGTTTTGTCTTGCACAACGCCATCGAAATTATCAGTGTGCAAACAATTCAGAATTTTTTTTTGCCTTAAATTTTTTTTGTTTTTTGTCAAAAACTCTGAAATTTGACAATTTTTTTTCAGCAAACCGTCATTAATCGGCGCCAGGAATTATTCCCCGTCGATCCGCACCCCCCTCGACCGCCCCCGATGGTGGGAATTGCTAAATTTTGTTGTCTAAATTCCTATACAAATCAGTACCGAGGTGTAATGGTACATCGATTTTTCAGATATTTTAACGTCTAAAAGCAGTAAATATTCAAATATTCTTACCGGGTTTTCAGCAGAAGGTCTTCATTCGTTTTGTCTTGCACAACGCCGTCGAAATTTTCAGTGTGCAAACATTTCAGAATTTTTTTTTGCCTTAAATTTTTTTTGTTTTTTGTCAAAAACTCTGAAATGTGTCAATTTTTTTTCAGCAAACCGTCATTAATCGGCGCCAGGAATTATTCCCCGTCGATCCGCACCTCCCTCGACCGCCCCCGATGGTGGGAATTGCTAAATTTTGTTGTCTAAATTCCTATACAAATCAGTACCGAGGTGTAATGGTACATCGATTTTTCAGATATTTTAACGTCTAAAAGCAGTAAATATTCAAATATTCTTACCGGGTTTTCAGCAGAAGGTCTTCATTCGTTTTGTCTTGCACAACGCCATCGAAATTTTCAGTGTGCAAACATTTCAGAATTTTTTTTTGCCTTAATTTTTTTTTGTGTTTTGTCAAAAACTCTGAAATTTGTCAAATTTTTTTCAGCAAACCGTCATTAATCAACGCCAGGAATTATTCCCCGTCGATCCGCACCCCCCTCGACCGCCCCCGACGGTGGGAATTGCTAAATTTTGTTGTCTAAATTCCTATACAAATCAGTACCGAGGTGTAATGGTACATCGATTTTTCAGATATTTTAACGTCTAAAAGCAGTAAATATTCAAATATTCGTACCGGGTTTTCAGCAGAAGGTCTTCATTCGTTTTGTCTTGCACAACGCCATCGAAATTTTCAGTGTGCAAACATTTCAGAATTTTTTTTTGCCTTAAATTTTTTTTGTTTTTTGTCAAAAACTCTGAAATTTGTCAAATTTTTTTCAGCAAACCGTCATTAATCGGCGCCAGGAATTATTCCCCGTCGATCCGCACCCCCCTCGACCGCCCCCGATGGTGGGAATTGCTAAATTTTGTTGTCTAAATTCCTATACAAATCAGTACCGAGGTGTAATGGTACATCGATTTTTCAGATATTTTAACGTCTAAAAGCAGTAAATATTCAAATATTCTTACCGGGTTTTCAGCAAAAGGTCTTCATTCGTTTTGTCTTGCACAACGCCATCGAAATTTTCAGTGTGCAAACATTTCAGAATTTTTTTTTGCCTTAAATTTTTTTTGTTTTTGTCAAAAACTCTGAAATTTGTCAAATTTTTTTCAGCAAACCGTCATTAATCGGCGCCAGGAATTATTCCCCGTCGATCCGCACCCCCCTCGACCGCCCCCGATGGTGGGAATTGCTAAATTTTGTTGTCTAAATTCCTATACAAATCAGTACCGAGGTGTAATGGTGCATCGATTTTTCAGATATTTTAACGTCTAAAAGCAGTAAATATTCAAATATTCTTACCGGGTTTTCAGCAGAAGGTCTTCATTCGTTTTGTCTTGCACAACGCCATCGAAATTTTCAGTGTGCAAACATTTCAGAATTTTTTTTTGCCTTAAATTTTTTTTGTTTTTTGTCATAAACTCTGAAATTTGTCAAATTTTTTTCAGCAAACCGTCATTAATCGGCGCCAGGAATTATTCCCCGTCGATCCGCACCCCCCTCGACCGCCCCCGATGGTGGGAATTGCTAAATTTTGTTGTCTAAATTCCTATACAAATCAGTACCGAGGTGTAATGGTACATCGATTTTTCAGATATTTTAACGTCTAAAAGCAGTAAATATTCAAATATTCTTACCGGGTTTTCAGCAGAAGGTCTTCATTCGTTTTGTCTTGCACAACGCCATCGAAATTTTCAGTGTGCAAACATTTCAGAATTTTTTTTTGCCTTAAATTTTTTTTGTTTTTTGTCAAAAACTCTGAAATTTGTCAAATTTTTTTCAGCAAACCGTCATTAATCGGCGCCAGGAATTATTCCCCGTCGATCCGCACCCCCCTCGACCGCCCCCGATGGTGGGAATTGCTAAATTTTGTTGTCTAAATTCCTATACAAATCAGTACCGAGGTGTAATGGTACATCGATTTTTCAGATATTTTAACGTCTAAAAGCAGTAAATATTCAAATATTCTTACCGGGTTTTCAGCAGAAGGTCTTCATTCGTTTTGTCTTGCACAACGCGAACGAAATTTTCAGTGTGCAAACATTTCAGAATTTTTTTTTGCCTTAAACTTTTTTTGTTTTTTGTCAAAAACTCTAAAATTTGTCAAATTTTTTTCAGCAAACCGTCATTAATCGGCGCCAGGAATTATTCCCCGTCGATCCGCACCCCCCTCGACCGCCCCCGATGGTGAAAATTGCTAAATTTTGTTGTCTAAATTCCTATACAAATCAGTACCGAGGTGTAATGGTACATCGATTTTTCAGATATTTTAACGTCTAAAAGCAGTAAATATTCAAATATTCTTACCGGGTTTTCAGCAGAAGGTCTTCATTCGTTTTGTCTTGCACAACGCCATCGAAATTTTCAGTGTGCACACATTTCAGAATGTTTTTTTTCCTAAATTTTTTTTGTTTTTTGTCAAAAACTCTGAAATTTGTCAAATTTTTTTCAGCAAACCGTCATTAATCGGCGCCAGGAATTATTCCCCGTCGATCCGCACCCCCCTCGACCGCCCCCGATGGTGGGAATTGCTAAATTTTGTTGTCTAAATTCCTATACAAATCAGTACCGAGGTGTAATGGTACATCGATTTTTCAGATATTTTAACGTCTAAAAGCAGTAAATATTCAAATATTCTTACCGGGTTTTCAGCAGAAGGTCTTCATTCGTTTTGTCTTGCACAACGCCATCGAAATTTTCAGTGTGCAAACATTTCAGAATTTTTTTTTGCCTTAAATTTTTTTTTATTTTTTGTCAAAAACTCTGAAATTTGTCATATTTTTTTCAGCAAACCGTCATTAATCGGCGCCAGGAATTATTCCCCGTCGATCCGCACCCCCCTCGACCGCCCCCGATGGTGGGAATTGCTAAATTTTGTTGTCTAAATTCCTATACAAATCAGTACCGAGGTGTAATGGTACATCGATTTTTCAGATATTTTAACGTCTAAAAGCAGTAAATATTCAAATATTCTTACCGGGTTTTCAGCAGAAGGTCTTCATTCGTTTTGTCTTGCACAACGCCATCGAAATTTTCAGTGTGCACACATTTCAGAATGTTTTTTTTCCTAAATTTTTTTTGTTTTTTGTCAAAAACTCTGAAATTTGTCAAATTTTTTTCAGCAAACCGTCATTAATCGGCGCCAGGAATTATTCCCCGTCGATCCGCACCCCCCTCGACCGCCCCCGATGGTGGGAATTGCTAAATTTTGTTGTCTAAATTCCTATACAAATCAGTACCGAGGTGTAATGGTACATCGATTTTTCAGATATTTTAACGTCTAAAAGCAGTAAATATTCAAATATTCTTACCGGGTTTTCAGCAGAAGGTCTTCATTCGTTTTGTCTTGCACAACGCCATCGAAATTTTCAGTGTGCAAACATTTCAGAATTTTTTTTTGCCTTAATTTTTTTTTGTGTTTTGTCAAAAACTCTGAAATTTGTCAAATTTTTTTCAGCAAACCGTCATTAATCAACGCCAGGAATTATTCCCCGTCGATCCGTACCCCCCTCGACCGCCCCCGACGGTGGGAATTGCTAAATTTTGTTGTCTAAATTCCTATACAAATCAGTACCGAGGTGTAATGGTACATCGATTTTTCAGATATTTTAACGTCTAAAAGCAGTAAATATTCAAATATTCTTACCGGGTTTTCAGCAGAAGGTCTTCATTCGTTTTGTCTTGCACAACGCCATCGAAATTTTCAGTGTGCAAACATTTCAGAATTTTTTTTTGCCTTAAATTTTTTTTGTTTTTTGTCAAAAACTCTGAAATTTGTCTAATTTTTTTCAGCAAACCGTCATTAATCGGCGCCAGGAATTATTCCCCGTCGATCCGCACCCCCCTCGACCGCCCCCGATGGTGGGAATTGCTAAATTTTGTTGTCTAAATTCCTATACAAATCAGTACCGAGGTGTAATGGTACATCGATTTTTCAGATATTTTAACGTCTAAAAGCAGTAAATATTCAAATATTCTTACCGGGTTTTCAGCAGAAGGTCTTCATTCGTTTTGTCTTGCACAACGCCATCGAAATTTTCAGTGTGCAAACATTTCAGAATTTTTTTTTGCCTTAATTTTTTTTTGTGTTTTGTCAAAAACTCTGAAATTTGTCAAATTTTTTTCAGCAAACCGTCATTAATCAACGCCAGGAATTATTCCCCGTCGATCCGTACCCCCCTCGACCGCCCCCGACGGTGGGAATTGCTAAATTTTGTTGTCTAAATTCCTATACAAATCAGTACCGAGGTGTAATGGTACATCGATTTTTCAGATATTTTAACGTCTAAAAGCAGTAAATATTCAAATATTCTTACCGGGTTTTCAGCAGAAGGTCTTCATTCGTTTTGTCTTGCACAACGCCATCGAAATTTTCAGTGTGCAAACATTTCAGAATTTTTTTTTGCCTTAAATTTTTTTTGTTTTTTGTCAAAAACTCTGAAATTTGTCAAATTTTTTTCAGCAAACCGTCATTAATCGGCGCCAGGAATTATTCCCCGTCGATCCGCACCCCCCTCGACCGCCCCCGATGGTGGGAATTGCTAAATTTTGTTGTCTAAATTCCTATACAAATCAGTACCGAGGTGTAATGGTACATCGATTTTTCAGATATTTTAACGTCTAAAAGCAGTAAATATTCAAATATTCTTACCGGGTTTTCAGCAGAAGGTCTTCATTCGTTTTGTCTTGCACAACGCCATCGAAATTTTCAGTGTGCAAACATTTCAGATTTTTTTTTTGCCTTAAACTTTTTTTGTTTTTTGTCAAAAACTCTAAAATTTGTCAAATTTTTTTCAGCAAACCGTCATTAATCGGCGCCAGGAATTATTCCCCGTCGATCCGCACCCCCCTCGACCGCCCCCGATGGTGGGAATTGCTAAATTTTGTTGTCTAAATTCCTATACAAATCAGTACCGAGGTGTAATGGTTCATCGATTTTGCAGATATTTTAACGTCTAAAAGCAGTAAATATTCAAATATTCTTACCGGGTTTTCAGCAGAAGGTCTTCATTCGTTTTGTCTTGCACAAAGCCATCGAAATTTTCAGTGCGCAAACATTTCAGAATTTTTTTTTGCCTTAATTTTTTTTTGTTTTTTGTCAAAAACTCTGAAATTTGTCAAATTTTTTCAGCAAACCGTCATTAATCGGCGCCAGGAATTATTCCCCGTCGATCCGCACCCCCCTCGACCGCCCCCGATGGTGGGAATTGCTAAATTTTGTTGTCTAAATTCCTATACAAATCAGTACCGAGGTGTAATGGTACATCGATTTTTCAGATATTTTAACGTCTAAAAGCAGTAAATATTCAAATATTCTTACCGGGTTTTCACCAGAAGGTCTTCATTCGTTTTGTCTTGCACAACGCCATCGAAATTTTCAGTGTGCAAACATTTCAGAATTTTTTTTTGCCTTAATTTTTTTTTGTTTTCTGTCAAAACTCTGAAATTTGTCAAATTTTTTTCAGCAAACCGTCATTAATCGGCGCCAGGAATTATTCCCCGTCGATCCGCACCCCCCTCGACCGACCCCGATGGTGGGAATTGCTAAATTTTGTTGTCTAAATTCCTATACAAATCAGTACCGAGGTGTAATGTACATCGATTTTTCAGATATTTTAACGTCTAAAAGCAGTAAATATTCAAATATTCTTACCGGGTTTTCACCAGAAGGTCTTTATTCGTTTTGTCTTGCACAACGCCATCGAAATTTTCAGTGTGCAAACATTTCAGAATTTTTTTTTGCCATAAATTTTTTTTTTTTTTTGTCAAAAACTCTGAAATTTGTCAAATTTTTTTCAGCAAACCGTCATTAATCGGCGCCAGGAATTATTCCCCGTCGATCCGCACCCCCCTCGACCGCCCCCGATGGTGGGAATTGCTAAATTTTGTTGTCTAAATTCCTATACAAATCAGTACCGAGGTGTAATGGTACATCGATTTTTCAGATATTTTAACGTCTAAAAGCAGTAAATATTCAAATATTCTTACCGGGTTTTCAGCAGAAGGTCTTCATTCGTTTTGTCTTGCACAAAGCCATCGAAATTTTCAGTGCGCAAACATTTCAGAATTTTTTTTTGCCTTAATTTTTTTTTGTTTTTTGTTAAAAACTCTGAAATTTGTCAAATTTTTTTCAGCAAACCGTCATTAATCGGCGCCAGGAATTATTCCCCGTCGATTCGCACCCCCCTCGACCGCCCCCGATGGTGGGAATTGCTAAATTTTGTTGTCTAAATTCCTATACAAATCAGTACCGAGGTGTAATGTACATCGATTTTTCAGATATTTTAACGTCTAAAAGCAGTAAATATTCAAATATTCTTACCGGGTTTTCACCAGAAGGTCTTCATTCGTTTTGTCTTGCACAACGCCATCGAAATTTTCAGTGTGCAAACATTTCAGAATTTTTTTTTGCCCTAAATTTTTTTTTATTTTTTGTCAAAAACTCTGAAATTTGTCAAATTTTTTTCAGCAAACCGTCATTAATCGGCGCCAGGAATTATTCCCCGTCGATCCGCACCCCCCTCGACCGCCCCCGATGGTGGGAATTGCTAAATTTTGTTGTCTAAATTCCTATACAAATCAGTACCGAGGTGTAATGGTACATCGATTTTTCAGATATTTTAACGTCTAAAAGCAGTAAATATTCAAATATTCTTACCGGGTTTTCAGCAGAAGGTCTTCATTCGTTTTGTCTTGCACAACGCGAACGAAATTTTCAGTGTGCAAACATTTCAGAATTTTTTTTTGCCTTAAATTTTTTTCGTTTTTTGTCAAAAACTGAAATTTGTCAAATTTTTTTCAGCAAACCGTCATTAATCGGCGCCAGGAATTATTCCCCGTCGATCCGCACCCCCCTCGACCGCCCCCGATGGTGGGAATTGCTAAATTTTGTTGTCTAAATTCCTATACAAATCAGTACCGAGGTGTAATGTACATCGATTTTTCAGATATTTTAACGTCTAAAAGCAGTAAATATTCAAATATTCTTACCGGGTTTTCACCAGAAGGTCTTCATTCGTTTTGTCTTGCACAACGCCATCGAAATTTTCAGTGTGCACACATTTCAGAATGTTTTTTTTCCTAAATTTTTTTTGTTTTTTGTCAAAAACTCTGAAATTTGTCAAATTTTTTTCAGCAAACCGTCATTAATCGGCGCCAGGAATTATTCCCCGTCGATCCGCACCCCCCTCGACCGCCCCCGATGGTGGGAATTGCTAAATTTTGTTGTCTAAATTCCTATACAAATCAGTACCGAGGTGTAATGGTACATCGATTTTTCAGATATTTTAACGTCTAAAAGCAGTAAATATTCAAATATTCTTACCGGGTTTTCAGCAGAAGGTCTTCATTCGTTTTGTCTTGCACAACGCCATCGAAATTTTCAGTGTGCAAACATTTCAGAATTTTTTTTTGCCTTAAATTTTTTTTTATTTTTTGTCAAAAACTCTGAAATTTGTCATATTTTTTTCAGCAAACCGTCATTAATCGGCGCCAGGAATTATTCCCCGTCGATCCGCACCCCCCTCGACCGCCCCCGATGGTGGGAATTGCTAAATTTTGTTGTCTAAATTCCTATACAAATCAGTACCGAGGTGTAATGTACATCGATTTTTCAGATATTTTAACGTCTAAAAGCAGTAAATATTCAAATATTCTTACCGGGTTTTCACCAGAAGGTCTTCATTCGTTTTGTCTTGCACAACGCCATCGAAATTTTCAGTGTGCAAACATTTCAGATTTTTTTTTTGCCTTAATTTTTTTTTGTTTTCTGTCAAAACTCTGAAATTTGTCAAATTTTTTTCAGCAAACCGTCATTAATCGGCGCCAGGAATTATTCCCCGTCGATCCGCACCCCCCTCGACCGCCCCCGATGGTGGGAATTGCTAAATTTTGTTGTCTAAATTCCTATACAAATCAGTACCGAGGTGTAATGTACATCGATTTTTCAGATATTTTAACGTCTAAAAGCAGTAAATATTCAAATATTCTTACCGGGTTTTCACCAGAAGGTCTTCATTCGTTTTGTCTTGCACAACGCCATCGAAATTTTCAGTGTGCAAACATTTCAGAATTTTTTTTTGCCATAAATTTTTTTTGTTTTTTGTCAAAAACTCTGAAATTTGTCAAATTTTTTTCAGCAAACCGTCATTAATCGGCGCCAGGAATTATTCCCCGTCGATCCGCACCCCCCTCGACCGCCCCCGATGGTGGGAATTGCTAAATTTTGTTGTCTAAATTCCTATACAAATCAGTACCGAGGTGTAATGGTACATCGATTTTTCAGATATTTTAACGTCTAAAAGCAGTAAATATTCAAATATTCTTACCGGGTTTTCAGCAGAAGGTCTTCATTCGTTTTGTCTTGCACAACGCCATCGAAATTTTCAGTGTGCACACATTTCAGAATGTTTTTTTTCCTACATTTTTTTTGTTTTTTGTCAAAAACTCTGAAATTTGTCAAATTTTTTTCAGCAAACCGTCATTAATCGGCGCCAGGAATTATTCCCCGTCGATCCGCACCCCCCTCGACCGCCCCCGATGGTGGGAATTGCTAAATTTTGTTGTCTAAATTCCTATACAAATCAGTACCGAGGTGTAATGGTACATCGATTTTTCAGATATTTTAACGTCTAAAAGCAGTAAATATTCAAATATTCTTACCGGGTTTTCAGCAGAAGGTCTTCATTCGTTTTGTCTTGCACAACGCCATCGAAATTTTCAGTGTGCAAACATTTCAGAATTTTTTTTTGCCTTAATTTTTTTTTGTGTTTTGTCAAAAACTCTGAAATTTGTCAAATTTTTTTCAGCAAACCGTCATTAATCAACGCCAGGAATTATTCCCCGTCGATCCGTACCCCCCTCGACCGCCCCCGACGGTGGGAATTGCTAAATTTTGTTGTCTAAATTCCTATACAAATCAGTACCGAGGTGTAATGGTACATCGATTTTTCAGATATTTTAACGTCTAAAAGCAGTAAATATTCAAATATTCTTACCGGGTTTTCAGCAGAAGGTCTTCATTCGTTTTGTCTTGCACAACGCCATCGAAATTTTCAGTGTGCAAACATTTCAGAATTTTTTTTTGCCTTAAATTTTTTTTGTTTTTTGTCAAAAACTCTGAAATTTGTCAAATTTTTTTCAGCAAACCGTCATTAATCGGCGCCAGGAATTATTCCCCGTCGATCCGCACCCCCCTCGACCGCCCCCGATGGTGGGAATTGCTAAATTTTGTTGTCTAAATTCCTATACAAATCAGTACCGAGGTGTAATGGTACATCGATTTTTCAGATATTTTAACGTCTAAAAGCAGTAAATATTCAAATATTCTTACCGGGTTTTCAGCAGAAGGTCTTCATTCGTTTTGTCTTGCACAAAGCCATCGAAATTTTCAGTGCGCAAACATTTCAGAATTTTTTTTTGCCTTAATTTTTTTTTGTTTTTTGTCAAAAACTCTGAAATTTGTCAAATTTTTTCAGCAAACCGTCATTAATCGGCGCCAGGAATTATTCCCCGTCGATTCGCACCCCCCTCGACCGCCCCCGATGGTGGGAATTGCTAAATTTTGTTGTCTAAATTCCTATACAAATCAGTACCGAGGTGTAATGTACATCGATTTTTCAGATATTTTAACGTCTAAAAGCAGTAAATATTCAAATATTCTTACCGGGTTTTCACCAGAAGGTCTTCATTCGTTTTGTCTTGCACAACGCCATCGAAATTTTCAGTGTGCAAACATTTCAGAATTTTTTTTGCCTTAAATATTTTTTTTATTTTTTGTCAAAAACTCTGAAATTTGTCAAATTTTTTTCAGCAAACCGTCATTAATCGGCGCCAGGAATTATTCCCCGTCGATCCGCACCCCCCTCGACCGCCCCCGATGGTGGGAATTGCTAAATTTTGTTGTCTAAATTCCTATACAAATCAGTACCGAGGTGTAATGGTACATCGATTTTTCAGATATTTTAACGTCTAAAAGCAGTAAATATTCAAATATTCTTACCGGGTTTTCACCAGAAGGTCTTCATTCGTTTTGTCTTGCACAACGCCATCGAAATTTTCAGTGTGCAAACAATTCAGAATTTTTTTTTGCCTTAAATTTTTTTTGTTTTTTGTCAAAAACTCTGAAATTTGACAATTTTTTTTCAGCAAACCGTCATTAATCGGCGCCAGGAATTATTCCCCGTCGATCCGCACCCCCCTCGACCGCCCCCGATGGTGGGAATTGCTAAATTTTGTTGTCTAAATTCCTATACAAATCAGTACCGAGGTGTAATGGTACATCGATTTTTCAGATATTTTAACGTCTAAAAGCAGTAAATATTCAAATATTCTTACCGGGTTTTCAGCAGAAGGTCTTCATTCGTTTTGTCTTGCACAACGCCATCGAAATTTTCAGTGTGCAAACATTTCAGAATTTTTTTTTGCCTTAAATTTTTTTTTATTTTTTGTCAAAAACTCTGAAATTTGTCATATTTTTTTCAGCAAACCGTCATTAATCGGCGCCAGGAATTATTCCCCGTCGATCCGCACCCCCCTCGACCGCCCCCGATGGTGGGAATTGCTAAATTTTGTTGTCTAAATTCCTATACAAATCAGTACCGAGGTGTAATGGTACATCGATTTTTCAGATATTTTAACGTCTAAAAGCAGTAAATATTCAAATATTCTTACCGGGTTTTCACCAGAAGGTCTTCATTCGTTTTGTCTTGCACAACGCCATCGAAATTTTCAGTGTGCAAACATTTCAGAATTTTTTTTTGCCTTAATTTTTTTTTTTTTTCTGTCAAAACTCTGAAATTTGTCAAATTTTTTTCAGCAAACCGTCATTAATCGGCGCCAGGAATTATTCCCCGTCGATCCGCACCCCCCTCGACCGCCCCCGATGGTGGGAATTGCTAAATTTTGTTGTCTAAATTCCTATACAAATCAGTACCGAGGTGTAATGGTTCATCGATTTTGCAGATATTTTAACGTCTAAAAGCAGTAAATATTCAAATATTCTTACCGGGTTTTCAGCAGAAGGTCTTCATTCGTTTTGTCTTGCACAAAGCCATCGAAATTTTCAGTGCGCAAACATTTCAGAATTTTTTTTTGCCTTAATTTTTTTTTGTTTTTTGTCAAAAACTCTGAAATTTGTCAAATTTTTTCAGCAAACCGTCATTAATCGGCGCCAGGAATTATTCCCCGTCGATTCGCACCCCCCTCGACCGCCCCCGATGGTGGGAATTGCTAAATTTTGTTGTCTAAATTCCTATACAAATCAGTACCGAGGTGTAATGTACATCGATTTTTCAGATATTTTAACGTCTAAAAGCAGTAAATATTCAAATATTCTTACCGGGTTTTCACCAGAAGGTCTTCATTCGTTTTGTCTTGCACAACGCCATCGAAATTTTCAGTGTGCAAACATTTCAGAATTTTTTTTGCCTTAAATATTTTTTTTATTTTTTGTCAAAAACTCTGAAATTTGTCAAATTTTTTTCAGCAAACCGTCATTAATCGGCGCCAGGAATTATTCCCCGTCGATCCGCACCCCCCTCGACCGCCCCCGATGGTGGGAATTGCTAAATTTTGTTGTCTAAATTCCTATACAAATCAGTACCGAGGTGTAATGGTACATCGATTTTACAGATATTTTAACGTCTAAAAGCAGTAAATATTCAAATATTCTTACCGGGTTTTCAGCAGAAGGTCTTCATTCGTTTTGTCTTGCACAACGCCATCGAAATTTTCAGTGTGCAAACATTTCAGTTTTTTTTTTTGCCTTAAACTTTTTTTGTTTTTTGTCAAAAACTCTAAAATTTGTCAAATTTTTTTCAGCAAACCGTCATTAATCGGCGCCAGGAATTATTCCCCGTCGATCCGCACCCCCCTCGACCGCCCCCGATGGTGGGAATTGCTAAATTTTGTTGTCTAAATTCCTATACAAATCAGTACCGAGGTGTAATGGTACATCGATTTTTCAGATATTTTAACGTCTAAAAGCAGTAAATATTCAAATATTCTTACCGGGTTTTCACCAGAAGGTCTTCATTCGTTTTGTCTTGCACAACGCCATCGAAATTTTCAGTGTGCAAACAATTCAGAATTTTTTTTTGCCTTAAATTTTTTTTGTTTTTTTTCAAAAACTCTGAAATTTGACAATTTTTTTTCAGCAAACCGTCATTAATCGGCGCCAGGAATTATTCCCCGTCGATCCGCACCCCCCTCGACCGCCCCCGATGGTGGGAATTGCTAAATTTTGTTGTCTAATTTCCTATACAAATCAGTACCGAGGTGTAATGGTACATCGATTTTTCAGATATTTTAACGTCTAAAAGCAGTAAATATTCAAATATTCTTACCGGGTTTTCAGCAGAAGGTCTTCATTCGTTTTGTCTTGCACAACGCCATCGAAATTTTCAGTGTGCAAACATTTCAGAATTTTTTTTTGCCTTAAATTTTTTTTGTTTTTTGTCAAAAACTCTGAAATTTGTCAATTTTTTTTCAGCAAACCGTCATTAATCGGCGCCAGGAATTATTCCCCGTCGATCCGCACCCTCCTCGACCGCCCCCGATGGTGGGAATTGCTAAATTTTGTTGTCTAAATTCCTATACAAATCAGTACCGAGGTGTAATGGTACATCGATTTTTCAGATATTTTAACGTCTAAAAGCAGTAAATATTCAAATATTCTTACCGGGTTTTCAGCAGAAGGTCTTCATTCGTTTTGTCTTGCACAACGCCATCGAAATTTTCAGTGTGCAAACATTTCAGAATTTTTTTTTGCCTTAATTTTTTTTTGTTTTTTGTCAAAAACTCTGAAATTTGTCAAATTTTTTTCAGCAAACCGTCATTAATCGGCGCCAGGAATTATTCCCCGTCGATCCGCACCCCCCTCGACCGCCCCCGATGGTGGGAATTGCTAAATTTTGTTGTCTAAATTCCTATACAAATCAGTACCGAGGTGTAATGGTACATCGATTTTTCAGATATTTTAACGTCTAAAAGCAGTAAATATTCAAATATTCTTACCGGGTTTTCAGCAGAAGGTCTTCATTCGTTTTGTCTTGCACAACGCCATCGAAATTTTCAGTGTGCAAACATTTCAGAATTTTTTTTTGCCTTAATTTTTTTTTGTGTTTTGTCAAAAACTCTGAAATTTGTCAAATTTTTTTCAGCAAACCGTCATTAATCAACGCCAGGAATTATTCCCCGTCGATCCGTACCCCCCTCGACCGCCCCCGACGGTGGGAATTGCTAAATTTTGTTGTCTAAATTCCTATACAAATCAGTACCGAGGTGTAATGGTACATCGATTTTTCAGATATTTTAACGTCTAAAAGCAGTAAATATTCAAATATTCTTACCGGGTTTTCAGCAGAAGGTCTTCATTCGTTTTGTCTTGCACAACGCCATCGAAATTTTCAGTGTGCAAACATTTCAGAATTTTTTTTTGCCTTAAATTTTTTTTGTTTTTTGTCAAAAACTCTGAAATTTGTCAAATTTTTTTCAGCAAACCGTCATTAATCGGCGCCAGGAATTATTCCCCGTCGATCCGCACCCCCCTCGACCGCCCCCGATGGTGGGAATTGCTAAATTTTGTTGTCTAAATTCCTATACAAATCAGTACCGAGGTGTAATGGTACATCGATTTTTCAGATATTTTAACGTCTAAAAGCAGTAAATATTCAAATATTCTTACCGGGTTTTCAGCAGAAGGTCTTCATTCGTTTTGTCTTGCACAAAGCCATCGAAATTTTCAGTGCGCAAACATTTCAGAATTTTTTTTTGCCTTAATTTTTTTTTGTTTTTTGTCAAAAACTCTGAAATTTGTCAAATTTTTTCAGCAAACCGTCATTAATCGGCGCCAGGAATTATTCCCCGTCGATTCGCACCCCCCTCGACCGCCCCCGATGGTGGGAATTGCTAAATTTTGTTGTCTAAATTCCTATACAAATCAGTACCGAGGTGTAATGTACATCGATTTTTCAGATATTTTAACGTCTAAAAGCAGTAAATATTCAAATATTCTTACCGGGTTTTCACCAGAAGGTCTTCATTCGTTTTGTCTTGCACAACGCCATCGAAATTTTCAGTGTGCAAACATTTCAGAATTTTTTTTGCCTTAAATATTTTTTTTATTTTTTGTCAAAAACTCTGAAATTTGTCAAATTTTTTTCAGCAAACCGTCATTAATCGGCGCCAGGAATTATTCCCCGTCGATCCGCACCCCCCTCGACCGCCCCCGATGGTGGGAATTGCTAAATTTTGTTGTCTAATTTCCTATACAAATCAGTACCGAGGTGTAATGGTACATCGATTTTTCAGATATTTTAACGTCTAAAAGCAGTAAATATTCAAATATTCTTACCGGGTTTTCAGCAGAAGGTCTTCATTCGTTTTGTCTTGCACAACGCCATCGAAATTTTCAGTGTGCAAACATTTCAGAATTTTTTTTTGCCTTAAATTTTTTTTGTTTTTTGTCAAAAACTCTGAAATTTGTCAATTTTTTTTCAGCAAACCGTCATTAATCGGCGCCAGGAATTATTCCCCGTCGATCCGCACCCTCCTCGACCGCCCCCGATGGTGGGAATTGCTAAATTTTGTTGTCTAAATTCCTATACAAATCAGTACCGAGGTGTAATGGTACATCGATTTTTCAGATATTTTAACGTCTAAAAGCAGTAAATATTCAAATATTCTTACCGGGTTTTCAGCAGAAGGTCTTCATTCGTTTTGTCTTGCACAACGCCATCGAAATTTTCAGTGTGCACACATTTCAGAATGTTTTTTTTCCTAAATTTTTTTTGTTTTTTGTCAAAAACTCTGAAATTTGTCAAATTTTTTTCAGCAAACCGTCATTAATCGGCGCCAGGAATTATTCCCCGTCGATCCGCACCCCCCTCGACCGCCCCCGATGGTGGGAATTGCTAAATTTTGTTGTCTAAATTCCTATACAAATCAGTACCGAGGTGTAATGGTACATCGATTTTTCAGATATTTTAACGTCTAAAAGCAGTAAATATTCAAATATTCTTACCGGGTTTTCAGCAGAAGGTCTTCATTCGTTTTGTCTTGCACAACGCCATCGAAATTTTCAGTGTGCAAACATTTCAGAATTTTTTTTTGCCTTAATTTTTTTTTGTGTTTTGTCAAAAACTCTGAAATTTGTCAAATTTTTTTCAGCAAACCGTCATTAATCAACGCCAGGAATTATTCCCCGTCGATCCGTACCCCCCTCGACCGCCCCCGACGGTGGGAATTGCTAAATTTTGTTGTCTAAATTCCTATACAAATCAGTACCGAGGTGTAATGGTACATCGATTTTTCAGATATTTTAACGTCTAAAAGCAGTAAATATTCAAATATTCTTACCGGGTTTTCAGCAGAAGGTCTTCATTCGTTTTGTCTTGCACAACGCCATCGAAATTTTCAGTGTGCAAACATTTCAGAATTTTTTTTTGCCTTAAATTTTTTTTGTTTTTTGTCAAAAACTCTGAAATTTGTCTAATTTTTTTCAGCAAACCGTCATTAATCGGCGCCAGGAATTATTCCCCGTCGATCCGCACCCCCCTCGACCGCCCCCGATGGTGGGAATTGCTAAATTTTGTTGTCTAAATTCCTATACAAATCAGTACCGAGGTGTAATGGTACATCGATTTTTCAGATATTTTAACGTCTAAAAGCAGTAAATATTCAAATATTCTTACCGGGTTTTCAGCAGAAGGTCTTCATTCGTTTTGTCTTGCACAAAGCCATCGAAATTTTCAGTGCGCAAACATTTCAGAATTTTTTTTTGCCTTAATTTTTTTTTGTTTTTGTCAAAAACTCTGAAATTTGTCAAATTTTTTCAGCAAACCGTCATTAATCGGCGCCAGGAATTATTCCCCGTCGATTCGCACCCCCCTCGACCGCCCCCGATGGTGGGAATTGCTAAATTTTGTTGTCTAAATTCCTATACAAATCAGTACCGAGGTGTAATGTACATCGATTTTTCAGATATTTTAACGTCTAAAAGCAGTAAATATTCAAATATTCTTACCGGGTTTTCACCAGAAGGTCTTCATTCGTTTTGTCTTGCACAACGCCATCGAAATTTTCAGTGTGCAAACATTTCAGAATTTTTTTTGCCTTAAATATTTTTTTTATTTTTTGTCAAAAACTCTGAAATTTGTCAAATTTTTTTCAGCAAACCGTCATTAATCGGCGCCAGGAATTATTCCCCGTCGATCCGCACCCCCCTCGACCGCCCCCGATGGTGGGAATTGCTAAATTTTGTTGTCTAAATTCCTATACAAATCAGTACCGAGGTGTAATGGTACATCGATTTTTCAGATATTTTAACGTCTAAAAGCAGTAAATATTCAAATATTCTTACCGGGTTTTCACCAGAAGGTCTTCATTCGTTTTGTCTTGCACAACGCCATCGAAATTTTCAGTGTGCAAACAATTCAGAATTTTTTTTTGCCTTAAATTTTTTTTGTTTTTTGTCAAAAACTCTGAAATTTGACAATTTTTTTTCAGCAAACCGTCATTAATCGGCGCCAGGAATTATTCCCCGTCGATCCACACCCCCCTCGACCGCCCCCGATGGTGGGAATTGCTAAATTTTGTTGTCTAATTTCCTATACAAATCAGTACCGAGGTGTAATGGTACATCGATTTTTCAGATATTTTAACGTCTAAAAGCAGTAAATATTCAAATATTCTTACCGGGTTTTCAGCAGAAGGTCTTCATTCGTTTTGTCTTGCACAACGCCATCGAAATTTTCAGTGTGCAAACATTTCAGAATTTTTTTTTGCCTTAAATTTTTTTTGTTTTTTGTCAAAAACTCTGAAATTTGTCAATTTTTTTTCAGCAAACCGTCATTAATCGGCGCCAGGAATTATTCCCCGTCGATCCGCACCCTCCTCGACCGCCCCCGATGGTGGGAATTGCTAAATTTTGTTGTCTAAATTCCTATACAAATCAGTACCGAGGTGTAATGGTACATCGATTTTTCAGATATTTTAACGTCTAAAAGCAGTAAATATTCAAATATTCTTACCGGGTTTTCAGCAGAAGGTCTTCATTCGTTTTGTCTTGCACAACGCCATCGAAATTTTCAGTGTGCAAACATTTCAGAATTTTTTTTTGCCTTAATTTTTTTTTGTTTTTTGTCAAAAACTCTGAAATTTGTCAAATTTTTTTCAGCAAACCGTCATTAATCGGCGCCAGGAATTATTCCCCGTCGATCCGCACCCCCCTCGACCGCCCCCGATGGTGGGAATTGCTAAATTTTGTTGTCTAAATTCCTATACAAATCAGTACCGAGGTGTAATGGTACATCGATTTTTCAGATATTTTAACGTCTAAAAGCAGTAAATATTCAAATATTCTTACCGGGTTTTCACCAGAAGGTCTTCATTCGTTTTGTCTTGCACAACGCCATCGAAATTATCAGTGTGCAAACAATTCAGAATTTTTTTTTGCCTTAAATTTTTTTTGTTTTTTGTCAAAAACTCTGAAATTTGACAATTTTTTTTCAGCAAACCGTCATTAATCGGCGCCAGGAATTATTCCCCGTCGATCCGCACCCCCCTCGACCGCCCCCGATGGTGGGAATTGCTAAATTTTGTTGTCTAAATTCCTATACAAATCAGTACCGAGGTGTAATGGTACATCGATTTTTCAGATATTTTAACGTCTAAAAGCAGTAAATATTCAAATATTCTTACCGGGTTTTCAGCAGAAGGTCTTCATTCGTTTTGTCTTGCACAACGCCGTCGAAATTTTCAGTGTGCAAACATTTCAGAATTTTTTTTTGCCTTAAATTTTTTTTGTTTTTTGTCAAAAACTCTGAAATGTGTCAATTTTTTTTCAGCAAACCGTCATTAATCGGCGCCAGGAATTATTCCCCGTCGATCCGCACCTCCCTCGACCGCCCCCGATGGTGGGAATTGCTAAATTTTGTTGTCTAAATTCCTATACAAATCAGTACCGAGGTGTAATGGTACATCGATTTTTCAGATATTTTAACGTCTAAAAGCAGTAAATATTCAAATATTCTTACCGGGTTTTCAGCAGAAGGTCTTCATTCGTTTTGTCTTGCACAACGCCATCGAAATTTTCAGTGTGCAAACATTTCAGAATTTTTTTTTGCCTTAATTTTTTTTTGTGTTTTGTCAAAAACTCTGAAATTTGTCAAATTTTTTTCAGCAAACCGTCATTAATCAACGCCAGGAATTATTCCCCGTCGATCCGCACCCCCCTCGACCGCCCCCGACGGTGGGAATTGCTAAATTTTGTTGTCTAAATTCCTATACAAATCAGTACCGAGGTGTAATGGTACATCGATTTTTCAGATATTTTAACGTCTAAAAGCAGTAAATATTCAAATATTCGTACCGGGTTTTCAGCAGAAGGTCTTCATTCGTTTTGTCTTGCACAACGCCATCGAAATTTTCAGTGTGCAAACATTTCAGATTTTTTTTTTGCCTTAAATTTTTTTTGTTTTTTGTCAAAAACTCTGAAATTTGTCAAATTTTTTTCAGCAAACCGTCATTAATCGGCGCCAGGAATTATTCCCCGTCGATCCGCACCCCCCTCGACCGCCCCCGATGGTGGGAATTGCTAAATTTTGTTGTCTAAATTCCTATACAAATCAGTACCGAGGTGTAATGGTACATCGATTTTTCAGATATTTTAACGTCTAAAAGCAGTAAATATTCAAATATTCTTACCGGGTTTTCAGCAAAAGGTCTTCATTCGTTTTGTCTTGCACAACGCCATCGAAATTTTCAGTGTGCAAACATTTCAGAATTTTTTTTTGCCTTAAATTTTTTTTGTTTTTGTCAAAAACTCTGAAATTTGTCAAATTTTTTTCAGCAAACCGTCATTAATCGGCGCCAGGAATTATTCCCCGTCGATCCGCACCCCCCTCGACCGCCCCCGATGGTGGGAATTGCTAAATTTTGTTGTCTAAATTCCTATACAAATCAGTACCGAGGTGTAATGGTGCATCGATTTTTCAGATATTTTAACGTCTAAAAGCAGTAAATATTCAAATATTCTTACCGGGTTTTCAGCAGAAGGTCTTCATTCGTTTTGTCTAGCACAACGCCATCGAAATTTTCAGTGTGCAAACATTTCAGAATTTTTTTTTGCCTTAAATTTTTTTTGTTTTTTGTCATAAACTCTGAAATTTGTCAAATTTTTTTCAGCAAACCGTCATTAATCGGCGCCAGGAATTATTCCCCGTCGATCCGCACCCCCCTCGACCGCCCCCGATGGTGGGAATTGCTAAATTTTGTTGTCTAAATTCCTATACAAATCAGTACCGAGGTGTAATGGTACATCGATTTTTCAGATATTTTAACGTCTAAAAGCAGTAAATATTCAAATATTCTTACCGGGTTTTCACCAGAAGGTCTTCATTCGTTTTGTCTTGCACAACGCCATCGAAATTTTCAGTGTGCAAACAATTCAGAATTTTTTTTTGCCTTAAATTTTTTTTGTTTTTTTTCAAAAACTCTGAAATTTGACAATTTTTTTTCAGCAAACCGTCATTAATCGGCGCCAGGAATTATTCCCCGTCGATCCGCACCCCCCTCGACCGCCCCCGATGGTGGGAATTGCTAAATTTTGTTGTCTAATTTCCTATACAAATCAGTACCGAGGTGTAATGGTACATCGATTTTTCAGATATTTTAACGTCTAAAAGCAGTAAATATTCAAATATTCTTACCGGGTTTTCAGCAGAAGGTCTTCATTCGTTTTGTCTTGCACAACGCCATCGAAATTTTCAGTGTGCAAACATTTCAGAATTTTTTTTTGCCTTAAATTTTTTTTGTTTTTTGTCAAAAACTCTGAAATTTGTCAATTTTTTTTCAGCAAACCGTCATTAATCGGCGCCAGGAATTATTCCCCGTCGATCCGCACCCTCCTCGACCGCCCCCGATGGTGGGAATTGCTAAATTTTGTTGTCTAAATTCCTATACAAATCAGTACCGAGGTGTAATGGTACATCGATTTTTCAGATATTTTAACGTCTAAAAGCAGTAAATATTCAAATATTCTTACCGGGTTTTCAGCAGAAGGTCTTCATTCGTTTTGTCTTGCACAACGCCATCGAAATTTTCAGTGTGCAAACATTTCAGAATTTTTTTTTGCCTTAATTTTTTTTTGTTTTTTGTCAAAAACTCTGAAATTTGTCAAATTTTTTTCAGCAAACCGTCATTAATCGGCGCCAGGAATTATTCCCCGTCGATCCGCACCCCCCTCGACCGCCCCCGATGGTGGGAATTGCTAAATTTTGTTGTCTAAATTCCTATACAAATCAGTACCGAGGTGTAATGGTACATCGATTTTTCAGATATTTTAACGTCTAAAAGCAGTAAATATTCAAATATTCTTACCGGGTTTTCAGCAGAAGGTCTTCATTCGTTTTGTCTTGCACAACGCCATCGAAATTTTCAGTGTGCAAACATTTCAGAATTTTTTTTTGCCTTAATTTTTTTTTGTGTTTTGTCAAAAACTCTGAAATTTGTCAAATTTTTTTCAGCAAACCGTCATTAATCGGCGCCAGGAATTATTCCCCGTCGATCCGCACCCCCCTCGACCGCCCCCGATGGTGGGAATTGCTAAATTTTGTTGTCTAAATTCCTATACAAATCAGTACCGAGGTGTAATGGTACATCGATTTTTCAGATATTTTAACGTCTAAAAGCAGTAAATATTCAAATATTCTTACCGGGTTTTCAGCAGAAGGTCTTCATTCGTTTTGTTTTGCACAACGCCATCGAAATTTTCAGTGTGCAAACATTTC
The DNA here is from genome assembly GCA_930367265.1 of Catocala fraxini. Taxonomy (NCBI): domain Eukaryota; kingdom Metazoa; phylum Arthropoda; class Insecta; order Lepidoptera; family Erebidae; genus Catocala; species Catocala fraxini. Next base: position 94,072 of record OV884045.1, read on the forward strand.
AGAATTTTTTTTTGCCTTAATTTTTTTTTTGTTTTTTGTCAAAAACTCTGAAATTTGTAAAATTTTTTTCAGCAAACCGTCATTATTCGGCGCCAGGAATTATTCCCCGTCGATCCGCACCCCCCTCGACCGCCCCCGATGGTGGGAATTGCTAAATTTTGTTGTCTAAATTCCTATACAAATCAGTACCGAGGTGTAATGGTACATCGATTTTTCAGATATTTTAACGTCTAAAAGCAGTAAATATTCAAATATTCTTACCGGGTTTTCAGCAGAAGGTCTTCATTCGTTTTGTCTTGCACAACGCCATCGAAATTTTCAGTGTGCAAACATTTCAGAATTTTTTTTTGCCTTAAATTTTTTTTGTTTTTTGTCAAAAACTCTGAAATTTGTCAATTTTTTTTCAGCAAACCGTCATTAATCGGCGCCAGGAATTATTCCCCGTCGATCCGCACCCTCCTCCACCGCCCCCGATGGTGGGAATTGCTAAATTTTGTTGTCTAAATTCCTATACAAATCAGTACCGAGGTGTAATGGTACATCGATTTTTCAGATATTTTAACGTCTAAAAGCAGTAAATATTCAAATATTCTTACCGGGTTTTCAGCAGAAGGTCTTCATTCGTTTTGTCTTGCACAACGCCATCGAAATTTTCAGTGTGCAAACATTTCAGATTTTTTTTTTGCCTAAATTTTTTTTGTTTTTTGTCAAAAACTCTGAAATTTGTCAAATTTTTTTCAGCAAACCGTCATTAATCGGGGCCAGGAATTATTCCCCGTCGACCCGCACCCCCCTCGACCGCACCCGATGGTGGGAATTGCTAAATTTTGTTGTCCAAATTCCTATACAAATCAGTACCGAGGTGTAATGGTACATCGATTTTTCAGATATTTTAACGTCTAAAAGCAGTAAATATTCAAATATTCTTACCGGGTTTTCAGCAGAAGGTCTTCATTCGTTTTGTCTTGCACAACGCCATCGAAATTTTCAGTGTGCAAACATTTCAGAATTTTTTTTTGCCTTAACTTTTTTTTGTTGTTTGTCAAAAACTCTGAAATTTGTCAAATTTTTTTCAGCAAACCGTCATTAATCGGCGCCAGGAATTATTCCCCGTCGATCCGCACCCCCCTCGACCGCCCCCGATGGTGGGAATTGCTAAATTTTGTTGTCTAAATTCCTATACAAATCAGTACCGAGGTGTAATGGTACATCGATTTTTCAGATATTTTAACGTCTAAAAGCAGTAAATATTCAAATATTCTTACCGGGTTTTCACCAGAAGGTCTTCATTCGTTTTGTCTTGCACAACGCCATCGAAATTTTCAGTGTGCAAACATTTCAGAATTTTTTTTTGCCTTAACTTTTTTTTGTTGTTTGTCAAAAACTCTGAAATTTGTCAAATTTTTTTCAGCAAACCGTCATTAATCGGCGCCAGGAATTATTCCCCGTCGATCCGCACCCCCCTCGACCGCCCCCGATGGTGGGAATTGCTAAATTTTGTTGTCTAAATTCCTATACAAATCAGTACCGAGGTGTAATGGTACATCGATTTTACAGATATTTTAACGTCTAAAAGCAGTAAATATTCAAATATTCTTACCGGGTTTTCACCAGAAGGTCTTCATTCGTTTTGTCTTGCACAACGCCATCGAAATTTTCAGTGTGCAAACACTTCAGAATTTTTTTTTGGCTAAAATTTTTTTTGTTTTTTGTCAAAGCCTCTGAAATTTGTCAAATTTTTTTCAGCAAACCGTCATTAATCGGCGCCAGGAATTATTCCCCGTCGATCCGTACCCCCCTCGACCGCCCCCGATGGTGGGAATTGCTAAATTTTGTTGTCTAAATTCCTATACAAATCAGTACCGAGGTGTAATGGTACATCGATTTTTCAGATATTTTAACGTCTAAAAGCAGTAAATATTCAAATATTCTTACCGGGTTTTCAGCAGAAGGTCTTCATTCGTTTTGTCTTGCACAACGCCATCGAAATTTTCAGTGTGCAAACATTTCAGAATTTTTTTTTGCCTAAAATTTTATTTGTTTTTTGTCAAAAACTCTGAAATTTGTCAAATTTTTTTCAGCAAACCGTCATTAATCGGCGCCAGGAATTATTCCCCGTCGATCCGCACCCCCCTCGACCGCCCCCGATGGTGGGAATTGCTAAATTTTGTTGTCTAAATTCCTATACAAATCAGTACCGAGGTGTAATGGTACATCGATTTTTCAGATATTTTAACGTCTAAAAGCAGTAAATATTCAAATATTCTTACCGGGTTTTCACCAGAAGGTCTTCATTCGTTTTGTCTTGCACAACGCCATCGAAATTTTCAGTGTGCAAACATTTCAGAATTTTTTTTTGCCATAAATTTTTTTCGTTTTTTGTCAAAAACTGAAATTTGTCAAATTTTTTTCAGCAAACCGTCATTAATCGGCGCCAGGAATTATTCCCCGTCGATCCGCACCCCCCTCGACCGCCCCCGATGGTGGGAATTGCTAAATTTTGTTGTCTAAATTCCTATACAAATCAGTACCGAGGTGTAATGGTTCATCGATTTTGCAGATATTTTAACGTCTAAAAGCAGTAAATATTCAAATATTCTTATCGGGTTTTCAGCAGAAGGTCTTCATTCGTTTTGTCTTGCACAAAGCCATCGAAATTTTCAGTGCGCAAACATTTCAGAATTTTTTTTTGCCTTAATTTTTTTTTGTTTTTTGTCAAAAACTCTGAAATTTGTCAAATTTTTTTAGCAAACCGTCATTAATCGGCGCCAGGAATTATTCCCCGTCGATTCGCACCCCCCTCGACCGCCCCCGATGGTGGGAATTGCTAAATTTTGTTGTCTAAATTCCTATACAAATCAGTACCGAGGTGTAATGTACATCGATTTTTCAGATATTTTAACGTCTAAAAGCAGTAAATATTCAAATATTCTTACCGGGTTTTCAGCAGAAGGTCTTCATTCGTTTTGTCTTGCACAACGCCATCGAAATTTTCAGTGTGCAAACATTTCAGAATTTTTTTTTGCCTTAATTTTTTTTCGTTTTTTGTCAATAACTCTGAAATTTGTCAAATTTTTTCCAGCAAACCGTCATTAATCGGCGCCAGGAATTATTCCCCGTCGATCTGCACCCCCCTCGACCGCCCCCGATGGTGGGAATTGCTAAATTTTGTTGTCTAAATTCCTATACAAATCAGTACCGAGGTGTAATGGTACATCGATTTTTCAGATATTTTAACGTCTAAAAGCAGTAAATATTCAAATATTCTTACCGGGTTTTCAGCAGAAGGTCTTCATTCGTTTTGTCTTGCACAACGCCATCGAAATTTTCAGTGTGCAAACATTTCAGAATTTTTTTTTGCCTTAAATTTTTTTTGTTTTTTGTCAATATCTCTGAAATTTCTCAAATTTTTTTCAGCAAACCGTCATTAATCGGCGCCAGGAATTATTCCCCGTCGATCCGAACCCCCCTCGACCGCCCCCGATGGTGGGAATTGCTAAATTTTGTTGTCTAAATTCCTATACAAATCAGTACCGAGGTGTAATGGTTCATCGATTTTGCAGATATTTTAACGTCTAAAAGCAGTAAATATTCAAATATTCTTATCGGGTTTTCAGCAGAAGGTCTTCATTCGTTTTGTCTTGCACAAAGCCATCGAAATTTTCAGTGCGCAAACATTTCAGAATTTTTTTTTGCCTTAATTTTTTTTGTTTTTTGTCAAAAACTCTGAAATTTGTCAAATTTTTTTCAGCAAACCGTCATTAATCGGCGCCAGGAATTATTCCCCGTCGATCCGCACCCCCCTCGACCGCCCCCGATGGTGGGAATTGCTAAATTTTGTTGTCTAAATTCCTATACAAATCAGTACCGAGGTGTAATGGTACATCGATTTTTCAGATATTTTAACGTCTAAAAGCAGTAAATATTCAAATATTCTTACCGGGTTTTCACCAGAAGGTCTTCATTCGTTTTGTCTTGCACAACGCCATCGAAATTTTCAGTGTGCAAACAATTCAGAATTTTTTTTTGCCTTAAATTTTTTTTGTTTTTTGTCAAAAACTCTGAAATTTGAAAATTTTTTTTCAGCAAACCGTCATTAATCGGCGCCAGGAATTATTCCCCGTCGATCCGCACCCCCCTCGACCGACCCCGATGGTGGGAATTGCTAAATTTTGTTGTCTAAATTCCTATACAAATCAGTACCGAGGTGTAATGGTACATCGATTTTTCAGATATTTTAACGTCTAAAAGCAGTAAATATTCAAATATTCTTACCGGGTTTTCAGCAGAAGGTCTTCATTCGTTTTGTCTTGCGCAACGCCATCGAAATTTTCAGTGTGCAAACATTTCAGAATTTTTTTTTGCCTTAAATTTTTTTTGTTTTTTGTCAAAAACTCTGAAATGTGTCAATTTTTTTTCAGCAAACCGTCATTAATCGGCGCCAGGAATTATTCCCCGTCGATCCGCACCCCCCTCGACCGCCCCCGATGGTGGGAATTGCTAAATTTTGTTGTCTAAATTCCTATACAAATCAGTACCGAGGTGTAATGGTACATCGATTTTTCAGATATTTTAACGTCTAAAAGCAGTAAATATTCAAATATTCTTACCGGGTTTTCAGCAGAAGGTCTTCATTCGTTTTGTCTTGCACAACGCCATCGAAATTTTCAGTGTGCAAACATTTCAGAATTTTTTTTTGCCTTAATTTTTTTTTGTTTTTTGTCAAAAACTCTGAAATTTGTCAAATTTTTTTCAGCAAACCGTCATTAATCGGCGCCAGGAATTATTCCCCGTCGATCCGCACGCCCCTCGACCGCCCCCGACGGTGGGAATTGCTAAATTTTGTTGTTTAAATTCCTATACAAATCAGTACCGAGGTGTAATGGTACATCGATTTTTCAGATATTTTAACGTCTAAAGCAGTAAATATTCAAATATTCTTACCGGGTTTTCAGCAGAAGGTCTTCATTCGTTTTGTCTTGCACAACGCCATCGAAATTTTCAGTGTGCAAACATTTCAGAATTTTTTTTTGCCTTAATTTTTTTTTGTGTTTTGTCAAAAACTCTGAAATTTGTCAAATTTTTTTTAGCAAACCGTCATTAATCAACGCCAGGAATTATTCCCCGTCGATCCGCACCCCCCTCGACCGCCCCCGACGGTGGGAATTGCTAAATTTTGTTGTCTAAATTCCTATACAAATCAGTACCGAGGTGTAATGGTACATCGATTTTTCAGATATTTTAACGTCTAAAAGCAGTAAATATTCAAATATTCTTACCGGGTTTTCAGCAGAAGGTCTTCATTCGTTTTGTCTTGCACAACGCCATCGAAATTTTCAGTGTGCAAACATTTCAGAATTTTTTTTTGCCTTAATTTTTTTTTGTTTTTTGTCAAAAACTCTGAAATGTGTCAATTTTTTTTCAGCAAACCGTCATTAATCGGCGCCAGGAATTATTCCCCGTCGATCCGCACCCCCCTCGACCGCCCCCGATGGTGGGAATTGCTAAATTTTGTTGTCTAAATTCCTATACAAATCAGTACCGAGGTGTAATGGTACATCGATTTTTCAGATATTTTAACGTCTAAAAGCAGTAAATATTCAAATATTCTTACCGGGTTTTCAGCAGAAGGTCTTCATTCGTTTTGTCTTGCACAACGCCATCGAAATTTTCAGTGTGCAAACATTTCAGAATTTTTTTTTGCCTTAATTTTTTTTTGTTTTTTGTCAAAAACTCTGAAATTTGTCAAATTTTTTTCAGCAAACCGTCATTAATCGGCGCCAGGAATTATTCCCCGTCGATCCGCACCCCCCTCGACCGCCCCCGATGGTGGGAATTGCTTAATTTTGTTGTCTAAATTCCTATACAAATCAGTACCGAGGTGTAATGGTACATCGATTTTTCAGATATTTTAACGTCTAAAAGCAGTAAATATTCAAATATTCTTACCGGGTTTTCAGCAGAAGGTCTTCATTCGTTTTGTCTTGCACAACGCCATCGAAATTTTCAGTGTGCAAACATTTCAGAATTTTTTTTGCCTTAATTTTTTTTTTGTTTTTTGTCAAAAACTCTGAAATTTGTCAAATTTTTTTCAGCAAACCGTCATTAATCGGCGCCAGGAATTATTCCCCGTCGATCCGCACCCCCCTCGACCGCCCCCGATGGTGGGAATTGCTAAATTTTGTTGTCTAAATTCCTATACAAATCAGTACCGAGGTGTAATGGTACATCGATTTTTCAGATATTTTAACGTCTAAAAGCAGTAAATATTCAAATATTCTTACCGGGTTTTCAGCAGAAGGTCTTCATTCGTTTTGTCTTGCACAACGCCATCGAAATTTTCAGTGTGCAAACATTTCAGAATTTTTTGTTTTTTTCAAAAACTCTGAAATTTGTCAAATTTTTTTCAGTAAACCCTCATTAATCGGCGCCAGGAATTATTCCCCGTCGATCCGCACCCCCCTCGACCGCCCCCGATGGTGGGAATTGCTAAATTTTGTTGTCTAAATTCCTATACAAATCAGTACCGAGGTGTAATGGTACATCGATTTTTCAGATATTTTAACGTCTAAAAGCAGTAAATATTCAAATATTCTTACCGGGTTTTCAGCAGAAGGTCTTCATTCGTTTTGTCTTGCACAACGCCATCGAAATTTTCAGTGTGCAAACATTTCAGAATTTTTTTTTGCCTTAAATTTTTTTTTATTTTTTGTCAAAAACTCTGAAATTTGTCAAATTTTTTTCAGCAAACCGTCATTAATCGGCGCCAGGAATTATTCCCCGTCGATCCGCACCCCCCTCGACCGCCCCCGATGGTGGGAATTGCTAAATTTTGTTGTCTAAATTCCTATACAAATCAGTACCGAGGTGTAATGGTACATCGATTTTTCAGATATTTTAACGTCTAAAAGCAGTAAATATTCAAATATTCTTACCGGGTTTTCAGCAGAAGGTCTTCATTCGTTTTGTCTTGCACAACGCCATCGAAATTTTCAGTGTGCAAACATTTCAGAATTTTTTGTTTTTTTCAAAAACTCTGAAATTTGTCAAATTTTTTTCAGTAAACCGTCATTAATCGGCGCCAGGAATTATTCCCCGTCGATCCGCACCCCCCTCGACCGCCCCCGATGGTGGGAATTGCTAAATTTTGTTGTCTAAATTCCTATACAAATCAGTACCGAGGTGTAATGGTACATCGATTTTTCAGATATTTTAACGTCTAAAAGCAGTAAATATTCAAATATTCTTACCGGGTTTTCAGCAGAAGGTCTTCATTCGTTTTGTCTTGCACAACGCCATCGAAATTTTCAGTGGGCAAACATTTCAGAATTTTTTGTTTTTTTCAAAAACTCTGAAATTTGTCAAATTTTTTCAGTAAACCGTCATTAATCGGCGCCAGGAATTATTCCCCGTCGATCCGCACCCCCCTCGACCGCCCCCGATGGTGGGAATTGCTAAATTTTGTTGTCTAAATTCCTATACAAATCAGTACCGAGGTGTAATGGTACATCGATTTTTCAGATATTTTAACGTCTAAAAGCAGTAAATATTCAAATATTCTTACCGGGTTTTCAGCAGAAGGTCTTCATTCGTTTTGTCTTGCACAACGCCATCGAAATTTTCAGTGTGCAAACACTTCAGAAATTTTTTTAGCCTTAATTTTTTTTTGTTTTTGTCAAAAACTCTGAAATTTGTCAAATTTTTTTCAGCAAATCGTCATTAATCGGCGCCAGGAATTATTCCCCGTCGATCCGCACCCCCCTCGACCGCCCCCGATGGTGGGAATTGCTAAATTTTGTTGTCTAAATTCCTATACAAATCAGTACCGAGGTGTAATGGTACATCGATTTTTCAGATATTTTAACGTCTAAAAGCAGTAAATATTCAAATATTCTTACCGGGTTTTCAGCAGAAGGTCTTCATTCGTTTTGTCTTGCACAACGCCATCGAAATTTTCAGTGTACAAACATTTCAGAATGTTTTTTTTCCTAAATTTTTTTTGTTTTTTGTCAAATCTCTGAAATTTGTCAAATTTTTTTCAGCAAACCGTCATTAATCGGCGCCAGGAATTATTCCCCGTCGATCCGCACCCCCCTCGACCGCCCCCGATGGTGAGAATTGCTAAATTTGGTTGTCTAAATTCCTATACAAATCAGTACCGAGGTGTAATGGTACATCGATTTTTCAGATATTTTAACGTCTAAAAGCAGTAAATATTCAAATATTCTTACCGGGTTTTCAGCAGAAGGTCTTCATTCGTTTTGTCTTGCACAACGCCATCGAAATTTTCAGTGTGCAAACATTTCAGAATTTTTTTTTGCCTTAAATTTTTTTTGTTTTTTGTCAAAACCTCTGAAATTTGTCAAATTTTTTTCAGCAAACCGTCATTAATCGGCGCCAGGAATTATTCCCCGTCGACCCGCACCCCCCTTGACCGCCCCCGATGGTGGGATTTGCTAAATTTTGTTGTCTAAATTCCTATACAAATCAGTACCGAGGTGTAATGGTACATCGATTTTTCAGATATTTTAACGTCTAAAAGCAGTAAATATTCACATATTCTTACCGGGTTTTCAGCAGAAGGTCTTCATTCGTTTTGTCTTGCACAACGCCATCGAAATTTTCAGTGTGCAAACATTTCAGAATTTTTTTTTGCCTTAAATTTGTTTTGTTTTTTTCAAAAACTCTGAAATTTGTCAAATTTTTTTCAGTAAACCGTCATTAATCGGCGCCAGGAATTATTCCCCGTCGATCCGCACCCCCCTCGACCGCCCCCGATGGTGGGAATTGCTAAATTTTGTTGTCTAAATTCCTATACAAATCAGTACCGAGGTGTAATGGTACATAGATTTTTCAGATATTTTAACGTCTAAAAGCAGTAAATATTCACATATTCTTACCGGGTTTTCAGCAGAAGGTCTTCATTCGTTTTGTCTTGCACAACGCCATCGAAATTTTCAGTGTGCAAACATTTCAGAATTTTTTTTTGCCTTAATTTTTTTTTGTTTTTTGTCAAAAACTCTGAAATTTGTCAAATTTTTTTCAGCAAACCGTCATTAATCGGCGCCAGGAATTATTCCCCGTCGATCCGCACCCCCCTCGACCGCCCCCGATGGTGGGAATTGCTAAATTTTGTTGTCTAAATTCCTATACAAATCAGTACCGAGGTGTAATGGTACATCGATTTTTCAGATATTTTAACGTCTAAAAGCAGTAAATATTCACATATTCTTACCGGGTTTTCAGCAGAAGGTCTTCATTCGTTTTGTCTTGCACAACGCCATCGAAATTTTCAGTGTGCAAACATTTCAGAATTTTTTTTTGCCTTAAATTTGTTTTGTTTTTGTCAAAAACTCTGAAATTTGTCAAATTTTTTTCAGTAAACCGTCATTAATCGGCGCCAGGAATTATTCCCCGTCGATCCGCACCCCCCTCGACCGCCCCCGAGGGTGGGAATTGCTAAATTTTGTTGTCTAAATTCCTATACAAATCAGTACCGAGGTGTAATGGTACATCGATTTTTCAGATATTTTAACGTCTAAAAGCAGTAAATATTCACATATTCTTACCGGGTTTTCAGCAGAAGGTCTTCATTCGTTTTGTCTTGCACAACGCCATCGAAATTTTCAGTGTGCAAACATTTCAGAATTTTTTTTTGCCTTAAATTTGTTTTGTTTTTTTCAAAAACTCTGAAATTTGTCAAATTTTTTTCAGTAAACCGTCATTAATCGGCGCCAGGAATTATTCCCCGTCGATCCGCACCCCCCTCGACCGCCCCCGATGGTGGGAATTGCTAAATTTTGTTGTCTAAATTCCTATACAAATCAGTACCGAGGTGTAATGGTACATCGATTTTTCAGATATTTTAACGTCTAAAAGCAGTAAATATTCACATATTCTTACCGGGTTTTCAGCAGAAGGTCTTCATTCGTTTTGTCTTGCACAACGCCATCGAAATTTTCAGTGTGCAAACATTTCAGAATTTTTTTTTGCCTTAATTTTTTTTTGTTTTTTGTCAAAAACTCTGAAATTTGTCAAATTTTTTTCAGCAAACCGTCATTAATCGGCGCCAGGGTATATTCCCCGTCGATCCGCACCCCCCTCGACCGCCCCCGATGGTGGGAATTGCTAAATTTTGTTGTCTAAATTCCTATACAAATCAGTACCGAGGTGTAATGGTACATCGATTTTTCAGATATTTTAACGTCTAAAAGCAGTAAATATTCAAATATTCTTACCGGGTTTTCAGCAGAAGGTCTTCATTCGTTTTGTCTTGCACAACGCCATTGAAATTTTCAGTGTGCAAACATTTCAGAATTTTTTTTTGCCTTCATTTTTTTTTGTTTTTTGTCAAAAACTCTGAAATTTGTCAAATTTTTTTCAGCAAACCGTCATTAATCGGCGCCAGGAATTAGTCCCCGTCGATCCGCACCCCCCTCGACCGCCCCCGATGGTGGGAATTGCTAAATTTTGTTGTCTAAATTCCTATACAAATCAGTACCGAGGTGTAATGGTACATCGATTTTTCAGATATTTTAACGTCTAAAAGCAGTAAATATTCAAATATTCTTACCGGGTTTTCAGCAGAAGGTCTTCATTCGTTTTGTCTTGCACAACGCCATCGAAATTTTCAGTGTGCAAACACTTCAGAATTTTTTGTTGCCTTAAATTTTTTTTGTTTTTTGTCAAAAACTCTGAAATTTGTCAAATTTTTTTCAGCAAACCGTCATTAATCGGCGCCAGGAATTATTCCCCGTCGATCCGCACCCCCCTCGACCGCCCCCGATGGTGGGAATTGCTAAATTTTGTTGTCTAAATTCCTATACAAATCAGTACCGAGGTGTAATGGTACATCGATTTTTCAGATATTTTAACGTCTAAAAGCAGTAAATATTCAAATATTCTTACCGGGTTTTCAGCAGAAGGTCTTCATTCGTTTTGTCTTGCACAACGCCATCGAAATTTTCAGTGTGCAAACATTTCAGAATTTTTTTTTGCCTTCATTTTTTTTTTTTTTTTTGTCAAAAACTCTGAAATTTGTCAAATTTTTTTCAGCAAACCGTCATTAATCGGCGCCAGGAATTATTCCCCGTCGATCCGCACCCCCCTCGACCGCCCCCGATGGTGGGAATTGCTAAATTTTGTTGTCTAAATTCCTATACAAATCAGTACCGAGGTGTAATGGTACATCGATTTTTCAGATATTTTAACGTCTAAAAGCAGTAAATATTCAAATATTCTTACCGGGTTTTCAGCAGAAGGTCTTCATTCGTTTTGTCTTGCACAACGCCATCGAAATTTTCAGTGTGCAAACATTTCAGAATTTTTTTTTGCCTTAAATTTGTTTTGTTTTTTTCAAAAACTCTGAAAATTGTCAAATTTTTTTCAGTAAACCGTCATTAATCGGCGCCAGGAATTATTCCCCGTCGATCCGCACCCCCCTCGACCGCCCCCGATGGTGGGAATTGCTAAATTTTGTTGTCTAAATTCCTATACAAATCAGTACCGAGGTGTAATGGTACATCGATTTTGCAGATATTTTAACGTCTAAAAGCAGTAAATATTCAAATATTCTTACCGGGTTTTCAGCAGAAGGTCTTCATTCGTTTTGTCTTGCACAACGCCATCGAAATTTTCAGTGTGCAAACATTTCAGAATTTGTTTTTGCCTTAAATTTTTTTTGTTTTTGTCAAAAACTCTGAAAATTGTCAAATTTTTTTCAGTAAACCGTCATTAATCGGCGCCAGGAATTATTCCCCGTCGATCCGCACCCCCCTCGACCGCCCCCGATGGTGGGAATTGCTAAATTTTGTTGTCTAAATTCCTATACAAATCAGTACCGAGGTGTAATGGTACATCGATTTTTCAGATATTTTAACGTCTAAAAGCAGTAAATATTCACATATTCTTACCGGGTTTTCAGCAGAAGGTCTTCATTCGTTTTGTCTTGCACAACGCCATCGAAATTTTCAGTGTGCAAGACTTCAGATTTTTTTTTTGCCTTAAATTTTTTTTGTTTTTTGTCAAAAACTCTGAAATTTGTTAAATTTTTTTCAGCAAACCGTCATTAATCGGCGCCAGGAATTATTCCCCGTCGATCCGCACCCCCCTCGACCGCCCCCGATGGTGGGAATTGCTAAATTTTGTTGTCTAAATTCCTATACAAATCAGTACCGAGGTGTAATGGTACATCGATTTTTCAGATATTTTAACGTCTAAAAGCAGTAAATATTCAAATATTCTTACCGGGTTTTCAGCAGAAGGTCTTCATTCGTTTTGTCTTGCACAACGCCATCGAAATATTCAGTGTGCAAACATTTCAGAATTTTGTTTTGCCTTAAATTTGTTTTGTTTTTTGTCAAAAACTCTGAAATTTGTCAAATTTTTTTCAGCAAACCGTCATTAATCGGCGCCAGGATATATTCCCCGTCGATCCGCACCCCCCTCGACCGCCCCCGATGGTGGGAATTGCTAAATTTTGTTGTCTAAATTCCTATACAAATCAGTACCGAGGTGTAATGGTACATCGATTTTTCAGATATTTTAACGTCTAAAAGCAGTAAATATTCAAATATTCTTACCGGGTTTTCAGCAGAAGGTCTTCATTCGTTTTGTCTTGCACAACGCCATCGAAATTTTCAGTGTGCAAACATTTCAGAATTTTTTTTTGCCTAAAATTTTATTTGTTTTTGTCAAAAACTCTGAAATTTGTCAAATTTTTTTCAGCAAACCGTCATTAATCGGCGCCAGGAATTATTCCCCGTCGATCCGCACCCCCCTCGACCGCCCCCGATGGTGGGAATTGCTAAATTTTGTTGTCTAAATTCCTATACAAATCAGTACCGAGGTGTAATGGTACATCGATTTTTCAGATATTTTAACGTCTAAAAGCAGTAAATATTTGAATATTCTTACCGGGTTTTCAGCAGAAGGTCTTCATTCGTTTTGTCTTGCACAACGCCATCGAAATTTTCAGTGTGCAAACATTTCAGAATTTTTTTTTGCCTTAATTTTTTTTTGTTTTTTGTCAAAAACTCTGAAATTTGTCAAATTTTTTTCAGCAAACCGTCATTAATCGGCGCCAGGGTATATTCCCCGTCGATCCGCACCCCCCTCGACCGCCCCCGATGGTGGGAATTGCTAAATTTTGTTGTCTAAATTCCTATACAAATCAGTACCGAGGTGTAATGGTACATCGATTTTTCAGATATTTTAACGTCTAAAAGCAGTAAATATTCAAATATTCTTACCGGGTTTTCAGCAGAAGGTCTTCATTCGTTTTGTCTTGCACAACGCCATTGAAATTTTCAGTGTGCAAACATTTCAGAATTTTTTTTTGCCTTCATTTTTTTTTGTTTTTTGTCAAAAACTCTGAAATTTGTCAAATTTTTTTCAGCAAACCGTCATTAATCGGCGCCAGGAATTAGTCCCCGTCGATCCGCACCCCCCTCGACCGCCCCCGATGGTGGGAATTGCTAAATTTTGTTGTCTAAATTCCTATACAAATCAGTACCGAGGTGTAATGGTACATCGATTTTTCAGATATTTTAACGTCTAAAAGCAGTAAATATTCAAATATTCTTACCGGGTTTTCAGCAGAAGGTCTTCATTCGTTTTGTCTTGCACAACGCCATCGAAATTTTCAGTGTGCAAACACTTCAGAATTTTTTGTTGCCTTAAATTTTTTTTGTTTTTTGTCAAAAACTCTGAAATTTGTCAAATTTTTTTCAGCAAACCGTCATTAATCGGCGCCAGGAATTATTCCCCGTCGATCCGCACCCCCCTCGACCGCCCCCGATGGTGGGAATTGCTAAATTTTGTTGTCTAAATTCCTATACAAATCAGTACCGAGGTGTAATGGTACATCGATTTTTCAGATATTTTAACGTCTAAAAGCAGTAAATATTCAAATATTCTTACCGGGTTTTCAGCAGAAGGTCTTCATTCGTTTTGTCTTGCACAACGCCATCGAAATTTTCAGTGTGCAAACATTTCAGAATTTTTTTTTGCCTTCATTTTTTTTTTTTTTTTGTCAAAAACTCTGAAATTTGTCAAATTTTTTTCAGCAAACCGTCATTAATCGGCGCCAGGAATTATTCCCCGTCGATCCGCACCCCCCTCGACCGCCCCCGATGGTGGGAATTGCTAAATTTTGTTGTCTAAATTCCTATACAAATCAGTACCGAGGTGTAATGGTACATCGATTTTTCAGATATTTTAACGTCTAAAAGCAGTAAATATTCAAATATTCTTACCGGGTTTTCAGCAGAAGGTCTTCATTCGTTTTGTCTTGCACAACGCCATCGAAATTTTCAGTGTGCAAACATTTCAGAATTTTTTTTTGCCTTAAATTTGTTTTGTTTTTTTCAAAAACTCTGAAAATTGTCAAATTTTTTTCAGTAAACCGTCATTAATCGGCGCCAGGAATTATTCCCCGTCGATCCGCACCCCCCTCGACCGCCCCCGATGGTGGGAATTGCTAAATTTTGTTGTCTAAATTCCTATACAAATCAGTACCGAGGTGTAATGGTACATCGATTTTGCAGATATTTTAACGTCTAAAAGCAGTAAATATTCAAATATTCTTACCGGGTTTTCAGCAGAAGGTCTTCATTCGTTTTGTCTTGCACAACGCCATCGAAATTTTCAGTGTGCAAACATTTCAGAATTTGTTTTTGCCTTAAATTTTTTTTGTTTTTGTCAAAAACTCTGAAAATTGTCAAATTTTTTTCAGTAAACCGTCATTAATCGGCGCCAGGAATTATTCCCCGTCGATCCGCACCCCCCTCGACCGCCCCCGATGGTGGGAATTGCTAAATTTTGTTGTCTAAATTCCTATACAAATCAGTACCGAGGTGTAATGGTACATCGATTTTTCAGATATTTTAACGTCTAAAAGCAGTAAATATTCACATATTCTTACCGGGTTTTCAGCAGAAGGTCTTCATTCGTTTTGTCTTGCACAACGCCATCGAAATTTTCAGTGTGCAAGACTTCAGATTTTTTTTTGCCTTAAATTTTTTTTGTTTTTTGTCAAAAACTCTGAAATTTGTTAAATTTTTTTCAGCAAACCGTCATTAATCGGCGCCAGGAATTATTCCCCGTCGATCCGCACCCCCCTCGACCGCCCCCGATGGTGGGAATTGCTAAATTTTGTTGTCTAAATTCCTATACAAATCAGTACCGAGGTGTAATGGTACATCGATTTTTCAGATATTTTAACGTCTAAAAGCAGTAAATATTCAAATATTCTTACCGGGTTTTCAGCAGAAGGTCTTCATTCGTTTTGTCTTGCACAACGCCATCGAAATTTTCAGTGTGCAAACATTACAGAATTTTTTTTTGCCTTAAATTTTTTTTTTTTTTTGTCAAAAACTCTGAAATTTGTCAAATTTTTTTCAGCAAACCGTCATTAATCGGCGCCAGGAATTATTCCCCGTCGATCCGCACCCCCCTCGACCGCCCCCGATGGTGGGAATTGCTAAATTTTGTTGTCTAAATTCCTATACAAATCAGTACCGAGGTGTAATGGTACATCGATTTTTCAGATATTTTAACGTCTAAAAGCAGTAAATATTCAAATATTCTTACCGGGTTTTCAGCAGAAGGTCTTCATTCGTTTTGTCTTGCACAACGCCATCGAAATATTCAGTGTGCAAACATTTCAGAATTTTGTTTTGCCTTAAATTTGTTTTGTTTTTTGTCAAAAACTCTGAAATTTGTCAAATTTTTTTCAGCAAACCGTCATTAATCGGCGCCAGGATATATTCCCCGTTGATCCGCACCCCCCTCGACCGCCCCCGATGGTGGGAATTGCTAAATTTTGTTGTCTAAATTCCTATACAAATCAGTACCGAGGTGTAATGGTACATCGATTTTTCAGATATTTTAACGTCTAAAAGCAGTAAATATTCAAATATTCTTACCGGGTTTTCAGCAGAAGGTCTTCATTCGTTTTGTCTTGCACAACGCCATCGAAATTTTCAGTGTGCAAACATTTCAGAATTTTTTTTTGCCTAAAATTTTATTTGTTTTTGTCAAAAACTCTGAAATTTGTCAAATTTTTTTTAGCAAACCGTCATTAATCGGCGCCAGGATATATTCCCCGTCGATCCGCACCCCCCTCGACCGCCCCCGATGGTGGGAATTGCAAAATTTTGTTGTCTAAATTCCTATACAAATCAGTACCGAGGTGTAATGGTACATCGATTTTTCAGATATTTTAACGTCTAAAAGCAGTAAATATTTAAATATTCTTACCGGGTTTTCAGCAGAAGGTCTTCATTCGTTTTGTCTTGCACAACGCCATCGAAATTTTCAGTGTGCAAACATTTCAGAATTTTTTTTTGCCTTAAATTTGTTTTGTTTTTTTCAAAAACTCTGAAAATTGTCAAATTTTTTTCAGTAAACCGTCATTAATCGGCGCCAGGAATTATTCCCCGTCGATCCGCACCCCCCTCGACCGCCCCCGATGGTGGGAATTGCTAAATTTTGTTGTCTAAATTCCTATACAAATCAGTACCGAGGTGTAATGGTACATCGATTTTTCAGATATTTTAACGTCTAAAAGCAGTAAATATTCACATATTCTTACCGGGTTTTCAGCAGAAGGTCTTCATTCGTTTTGTCTTGCACAACGCCATCGAAATTTTCAGTGTGCAAACATTACAGAATTTTTTTTTGCCTTAATTTTTTTTTTTTTTTTGTCGAAAACTCTGAAATTTGTCAAATTTTTTTCAGCAAACCGTCATTAATCGGCGCCAGGAATTATTCCCCGTCGATCCGCACCCCCCTCGACCGCCCCCGATGGTGGGAATTGCTAAATTTTGTTGTCTAAATTCCTATACAAATCAGTACCGAGGTGTAATGGTACATCGATTTTTCAGATATTTTAACGTCTAAAAGCAGTAAATATTCAAATATTCTTACCGGGTTTTCAGCAGAAGGTCTTCATTCGTTTTGTCTTGCACAACGCCATCGAAATTTTCAGTGTGCAAACATTTCAGAATTTTGTTTTGCCTTAAATTTGTTTTGTTTTTTGTCAAAAACTCTGAAATTTGTCAAATTTTTTTCAGCAAACCGTCATTAATCGGCGCCAGGAATTATTCCCCGTCGATCCGCACCCCCCTCGACCGCCCCCGATGGTGGGAATTGCTAAATTTTGTTGTCTAAATTCCTATACAAATCAGTACCGAGGTGTAATGGTACATCGATTTTTCAGATATTTTAACGTCTAAAAGCAGTAAATATTCACATATTCTTACCGGGTTTTCAGCAGAAGGTCTTCATTCGTTTTGTCTTGCACAACGCCATCGAAATTTTCAGTGTGCAAACATTTCAGAATTTTTTTTTGCCTTAAATTTTTTTTGTTTTTTGTCAAAAACTCTGAAATTTGTCAAATTTTTTTCAGCAAACCGTCATTAATCGGCGCCAGGAATTATTCCCCGTCGATCCGCACCCCCCTCGACCGCCCCCGATGGTGGGAATTGCTAAATTTTGTTGTCTAAATTCCTATACAAATCAGTACCGAGGTGTAATGGTACATCGATTTTTCAGATATTTTAACGTCTAAAAGCAGTAAATATTCAAATATTCTTACCGGGTTTTCAGCAGAAGGTCTTCATTCGTTTTGTCTTGCACAACGCCATCGAAATTTTCAGTGTGCAAACATTTCAGAATTTTTTTTTGCCTTAAATTTTTTTTGTTTTTTGTCAAAAACTCTGAAATTTGTCAAATTTTTTTTAGCAAACCGTCATTAATCGGCGCCAGGAATTATTCCCCGTCGATCCGCACCCCCCTCGACCGCCCCCGATGGTGGGATTTGCTAAATTTTGTTGTCTAAATTCCTATACAAATCAGTACCGAGGTGTAATGGTACATCGATTTTTCAGATATTTTAACGTCTAAAAGCAGTAAATATTTAAATATTCTTACCGGGTTTTCAGCAGAAGGTCTTCATTCGTTTTGTCTTGCACAACGCCATCGAAATTTTCAGTGTGCAAACATTTCAGAATTTTTTTTTGCCTTAAATTTTTTTTTTTTTTTGTCAAAAACTCTGAAATTTGTCAAATTTTTTTCAGCAAACCGTCATTAATCGGCGCCAGGAATTATTCCCCGTCGATCCGCACCCCCCTCGACCGCCCCCGATGGTGGAATTGCTAAATTTTGTTGTCTAAATTCCTATACAAATCAGTACCGAGGTGTAATGGTACATCGATTTTGCAGATATTTTAACGTCTAAAAGCAGTAAATATTCACATATTCTTACCGGGTTTTCAGCAGAAGGTCTTCATTCGTTTTGTCTTGCACAACGCCATCGAAATTTTCAGTGTGCAAACATTTCAGAATTTGTTTTTGCCTTAAATTTTTTTTGTTTTTTGTCAAAAACTCTGAAATTTGTCAAATTTTTTTCAGTAAACCGTCATTAATCGGCGCCAGGAATTATTCCCCGTCGATCCGCACCCCCCTCGACCGCCCCCGATGGTGGGAATTGCTAAATTTTGTTGTCTAAATTCCTATACAAATCAGTACCGAGGTGTAATGGTACATCGATTTTTCAGATATTTTAACGTCTAAAAGCAGTAAATATTCACATATTCTTACCGGGTTTTCAGCAGAAGGTCTTCATTCGTTTTGTCTTGCACAACGCCATCGAAATTTTCAGTGTGCAAGACTTCAGATTTTTTTTTTGCCTTAAATTTTTTTTGTTTTTTGTCAAAAACTCTGAAATTTGTCAAATTTTTTTCAGCAAACCGTCATTAATCGGCGCCAGGAATTATTCCCCGTCGATCCGCACCCTCCTCGACCGCCCCCGATGGTGGGAATTGCTAAATTTTGTTGTCTAAATTCCTATACAAATCAGTACCGAGGTGTAATGGTACATCGATTTTTCAGATATTTTAACGTCTAAAAGCAGTAAATATTCAAATATTCTTACCGGGTTTTCACCAGAAGGTCTTCATTCGTTTTGTCTTGCACAACGCCATCGAAATTTTCAGTGTGCAAACACTTCAGAATTTTTTTTTGCCTAAAATTTTTTTTGTTTTTTGTCAAAGCCTCTGAAATTTGTCAAATTTTTTTCAGCAAACCGTCATTAATCGGCGCCAGGAATTATTCCCCGTCGATCCGTACCCCCCTCGACCGCCCCCGATGGTGGGAATTGCTAAATTTTGTTGTCTAAATTCCTATACAAATCAGTACCGAGGTGTAATGGTACATCGATTTTTCAGATATTTTAACGTCTAAAAGCAGTAAATATTCAAATATTCTTACCGGGTTTTCAGCAGAAGGTCTTCATTCGTTTTGTCTTGCACAACGCCATCGAAATTTTCAGTGTGCAAACATTTCAGAATTTTTTTTTGCCTTAATTTTTTTTTGTTTTTTATCAAAAACTCTGAAATTTGTCAAATTTTTTTCAGCAAACCGTCATTAATCGGCGCCAGGAATTATTCCCCGTCGATCCGCACCCCCTTTGACCGCCCCCGATGGTGGGAATTGCTAAATTTTGTTGTCTAAATTCCTATACAAATCAGTACCGAGGTGTAATGGTACATCGATTTTTCAGATATTTTAACGTCTAAAAGCAGTAAATATTCAAATATTCTTACCGGGTTTTCAGCAGAAGGTCTTCATTCGTTTTGTCTTGCACAACGCCATCGAAATTTTCAGTGTGCAAACATTTCAGAATTTTTTTTTGCCTTAAATTTTTTTTTATTTTTTGTCAAAAACTCTGAAATTTGTCAAATTTTTTTCAGCAAACCGTCATTAATCGGCGCCAGGAATTATTCCCCGTCGATCCGCACCCCCCTCGACCGCCCCCGATGGTGGGAATTGCAAAATTTTGTTGTCTAAATTCCTATACAAATCAGTACCGAGGTGTAATGGTACATCGATTTTTCAGATATTTTAACGTCTAAAAGCAGTAAATATTCAAATATTCTTACCGGGTTTTCAGCAGAAGGTCTTCATTCGTTTTGTCTTGCACAACGCCATCGAAATTTTCAGTGTGCAAACATTTCAGAATTTTTTGTTTTTTTCAAAAACTCTGAAATTTGTCAAATTTTTTTCAGTAAACCGTCATTAATCGGCGTCAGGAATTATTCCCCGTCGATCCGCACCCCCCTCGACCGCCCCCGATGGTGGGAATTGCTAAATTTTGTTGTCTAAATTCCTATACAAATCAGTACCGAGGTGTAATGGTACATCGATTTTTCAGATATTTTAACGTCTAAAAGCAGTAAATATTCACATATTCTTACCGGGTTTTCAGCAGAAGGTCTTCATTCGTTTTGTCTTGCACAACGCCATCGAAATTTTCAGTGGGCAAACATTTCAGAATTTTTTGTTTTTTTCAAAAACTCTGAAATTTGTCAAATTTTTTCAGTAAACCGTCATTAATCGGCGCCAGGAATTATTCCCCGTCGATCCGCACCCCCCTCGACCGCCCCCGATGGTGGGAATTGCTAAATTTTGTTGTCTAAATTCCTATACAAATCAGTACCGAGGTGTAATGGTACATCGATTTTTCAGATATTTTAACGTCTAAAAGCAGTAAATATTCAAATATTCTTACCGGGTTTTCAGCAGAAGGTCTTCATTCGTTTTGTCTTGCACAACGCCATCGAAATTTTCAGTGTGCAAACATTTCAGAATTTGTTTTTGCCTTAAATTTTTTTTGTTTTTGTCAAAAACTCTGAAAATTGTCAAATTTTTTTCAGTAAACCGTCATTAATCGGCGCCAGGAATTATTCCCCGTCGATCCGCACCCCCCTCGACCGCCCCCGATGGTGGGAATTGCTAAATTTTGTTGTCTAAATTCCTATACAAATCAGTACCGAGGTGTAATGGTACATCGATTTTTCAGATATTTTAACGTCTAAAAGCAGTAAATATTCACATATTCTTACCGGGTTTTCAGCAGAAGGTCTTCATTCGTTTTGTCTTGCACAACGCCATCGAAATTTTCAGTGTGCAAGACTTCAGATATTTTTTTTGCCTTAAATTTTTTTTATTTTTTGTCAAAAACTCTGAAATTTGTTAAATTTTTTTCAGCAAACCGTCATTAATCGGCGCCAGGAATTATTCCCCGTCGATCCGCACCCCCCTCGACCGCCCCCGATGGTGGGAATTGCTAAATTTTGTTGTCTAAATTCCTATACAAATCAGTACCGAGGTGTAATGGTACATCGATTTTTCAGATATTTTAACGTCTAAAAGCAGTAAATATTCAAATATTCTTACCGGGTTTTCAGCAGAAGGTCTTCATTCGTTTTGTCTTGCACAACGCCATCGAAATTTTCAGTGTGCAAACATTACAGAATTTTTTTTTGCCTTAAATTTTTTTTTTTTTTGTCAAAAACTCTGAAATTTGTCAAATTTTTTTCAGCAAACCGTCATTAATCGGCGCCAGGAATTATTCCCCGTCGATCCGCACCCCCCTCGACCGCCCCCGATGGTGGGAATTGCTAAATTTTGTTGTCTAAATTCCTATACAAATCAGTACCGAGGTGTAATGGTACATCGATTTTTCAGATATTTTAACGTCTAAAAGCAGTAAATATTCAAATATTCTTACCGGGTTTTCAGCAGAAGGTCTTCATTCGTTTTGTCTTGCACAACGCCATCGAAATTTTCAGTGTGCAAACATTTCAGAATTTTTTTTTGCCTTAAATTTTTTTTGTTTTTTGTCAAAAACTCTGAAATTTGTCAAATTTTTTTTAGCAAACCGTCATTAATCGGCGCCAGGAATTATTCCCCGTCGATCCGCACCCCCCTCGACCGCCCCCGATGGTGGGATTTGCTAAATTTTGTTGTCTAAATTCCTATACAAATCAGTACCGAGGTGTAATGGTACATCGATTTTTCAGATATTTTAACGTCTAAAAGCAGTAAATATTTAAATATTCTTACCGGGTTTTCAGCAGAAGGTCTTCATTCGTTTTGTCTTGCACAACGCCATCGAAATTTTCAGTGTGCAAACATTTCAGAATTTTTTTTTGCCTTAAATTTTTTTTTTTTTTGTCAAAAACTCTGAAATTTGTCAAATTTTTTTCAGCAAACCGTCATTAATCGGCGCCAGGAATTATTCCCCGTCGATCCGCACCCCCCTCGACCGCCCCCGATGGTGGAATTGCTAAATTTTGTTGTCTAAATTCCTATACAAATCAGTACCGAGGTGTAATGGTACATCGATTTTGCAGATATTTTAACGTCTAAAAGCAGTAAATATTCACATATTCTTACCGGGTTTTCAGCAGAAGGTCTTCATTCGTTTTGTCTTGCACAACGCCATCGAAATTTTCAGTGTGCAAACATTTCAGAATTTGTTTTTGCCTTAAATTTTTTTTGTTTTTTGTCAAAAACTCTGAAATTTGTCAAATTTTTTTCAGTAAACCGTCATTAATCGGCGCCAGGAATTATTCCCCGTCGATCCGCACCCCCCTCGACCGCCCCCGATGGTGGGAATTGCTAAATTTTGTTGTCTAAATTCCTATACAAATCAGTACCGAGGTGTAATGGTACATCGATTTTTCAGATATTTTAACGTCTAAAAGCAGTAAATATTCACATATTCTTACCGGGTTTTCAGCAGAAGGTCTTCATTCGTTTTGTCTTGCACAACGCCATCGAAATATTCAGTGTGCAAACATTTCAGAATTTTGTTTTGCCTTAAATTTGTTTTGTTTTTTGTCAAAAACTCTGAAATTTGTCAAATTTTTTTCAGCAAACCGTCATTAATCGGCGCCAGGATATATTCCCCGTCGATCCGCACCCCCCTCGACCGCCCCCGATGGTGGGAATTGCTAAATTTTGTTGTCTAAATTCCTATACAAATCAGTACCGAGGTGTAATGGTACATCGATTTTTCAGATATTTTAACGTCTAAAAGCAGTAAATATTCAAATATTCTTACCGGGTTTTCAGCAGAAGGTCTTCATTCGTTTTGTCTTGCACAACGCCATCGAAATTTTCAGTGTGCAAACATTTCAGAATTTTTTTTTGCCTAAAATTTTATTTGTTTTTGTCAAAAACTCTGAAATTTGTCAAATTTTTTTCAGCAAACCGTCATTAATCGGCGCCAGGATATATTCCCCGTCGATCCGCACCCCCCTCGACCGCCCCCGATGGTGGGAATTGCAAAATTTTGTTGTCTAAATTCCTATACAAATCAGTACCGAGGTGTAATGGTACATCGATTTTTCAGATATTTTAACGTCTAAAAGCAGTAAATATTTAAATATTCTTACCGGGTTTTCAGCAGAAGGTCTTCATTCGTTTTGTCTTGCACAACGCCATCGAAATTTTCAGTGTGCAAACATTTCAGAATTTTTTTTTGCCTTAAATTTGTTTTGTTTTTTTCAAAAACTCTGTAAATTGTCAAATTTTTTTCAGTAAACCGTCATTAATCGGCGCCAGGAATTATTCCCCGTCGATCCGCACCCCCCTCGACCGCCCCCGATGGTGGGAATTGCTAAATTTTGTTGTCTAAATTCCTATACAAATCAGTACCGAGGTGTAATGGTACATCGATTTTTCAGATATTTTAACGTCTAAAAGCAGTAAATATTCACATATTCTTACCGGGTTTTCAGCAGAAGGTCTTCATTCGTTTTGTCTTGCACAACGCCATCGAAATTTTCAGTGTGCAAACATTACAGAATTTTTTTTTGCCTTAATTTTTTTTTTTTTTTTGTCGAAAACTCTGAAATTTGTCAAATTTTTTTCAGCAAACCGTCATTAATCGGCGCCAGGAATTATTCCCCGTCGATCCGCACCCCCCTCGACCGCCCCCGATGGTGGGAATTGCTAAATTTTGTTGTCTAAATTCCTATACAAATCAGTACCGAGGTGTAATGGTACATCGATTTTTCAGATATTTTAACGTCTAAAAGCAGTAAATATTCAAATATTCTTACCGGGTTTTCAGCAGAAGGTCTTCATTCGTTTTGTCTTGCACAACGCCATCGAAATTTTCAGTGTGCAAACATTTCAGAATTTTGTTTTGCCTTAAATTTGTTTTGTTTTTTGTCAAAAACTCTGAAATTTGTCAAATTTTTTTCAGCAAACCGTCATTAATCGGCGCCAGGAATTATTCCCCGTCGATCCGCACCCCCCTCGACCGCCCCCGATGGTGGGAATTGCTAAATTTTGTTGTCTAAATTCCTATACAAATCAGTACCGAGGTGTAATGGTACATCGATTTTTCAGATATTTTAACGTCTAAAAGCAGTAAATATTCACATATTCTTACCGGGTTTTCAGCAGAAGGTCTTCATTCGTTTTGTCTTGCACAACGCCATCGAAATTTTCAGTGTGCAAACATTTCAGAATTTTTTTTTGCCTTAAATTTTTTTTGTTTTTTGTCAAAAACTCTGAAATTTGTCAAATTTTTTTCAGCAAACCGTCATTAATCGGCGCCAGGAATTATTCCCCGTCGATCCGCACCCCCCTCGACCGCCCCCGATGGTGGGAATTGCTAAATTTTGTTGTCTAAATTCCTATACAAATCAGTACCGAGGTGTAATGGTACATCGATTTTTCAGATATTTTAACGTCTAAAAGCAGTAAATATTCAAATATTCTTACCGGGTTTTCAGCAGAAGGTCTTCATTCGTTTTGTCTTGCACAACGCCATCGAAATTTTCAGTGTGCAAACATTTCAGAATTTTTTTTTGCCTTAAATTTTTTTTGTTTTTTGTCAAAAACTCTGAAATTTGTCAAATTTTTTTTAGCAAACCGTCATTAATCGGCGCCAGGAATTATTCCCCGTCGATCCGCACCCCCCTCGACCGCCCCCGATGGTGGGATTTGCTAAATTTTGTTGTCTAAATTCCTATACAAATCAGTACCGAGGTGTAATGGTACATCGATTTTTCAGATATTTTAACGTCTAAAAGCAGTAAATATTCAAATATTCTTACCGGGTTTTCAGCAGAAGGTCTTCATTCGTTTTGTCTTGCACAACGCCATCGAAATTTTCAGTGTGCAAACATTTCAGAATTTTTTTTTGCCTTAAATTTTTTTTTTTTTTGTCAAAAACTCTGAAATTTGTCAAATTTTTTTCAGCAAACCGTCATTAATCGGCGCCAGGAATTATTCCCCGTCGATCCGCACCCCCCTCGACCGCCCCCGATGGTGGGAATTGCTAAATTTTGTTGTCTAAATTCCTATACAAATCAGTACCGAGGTGTAATGGTACATCGATTTTGCAGATATTTTAACGTCTAAAAGCAGTAAATATTCACATATTCTTACCGGGTTTTCAG
Organism: Catocala fraxini; assembly: GCA_930367265.1. Classification (NCBI taxonomy): domain Eukaryota; kingdom Metazoa; phylum Arthropoda; class Insecta; order Lepidoptera; family Erebidae; genus Catocala; species Catocala fraxini. The sequence continues at coordinate 119,337 of OV884045.1, forward strand.
CAGAAGGTCTTCATTCGTTTTGTCTTGCACAACGCCATCGAAATTTTCAGTGTGCAAGACTTCAGATTTTTTTTTTGCCTTAAATTTTTTTTGTTTTTTGTCAAAAACTCTGAAATTTGTCAAATTTTTTTCAGCAAACCGTCATTAATCGGCGCCAGGAATTATTCCCCGTCGATCCGCACCCTCCTCGACCGCCCCCGATGGTGGGAATTGCTAAATTTTGTTGTCTAAATTCCTATACAAATCAGTACCGAGGTGTAATGGTACATCGATTTTTCAGATATTTTAACGTCTAAAAGCAGTAAATATTCAAATATTCTTACCGGGTTTTCACCAGAAGGTCTTCATTCGTTTTGTCTTGCACAACGCCATCGAAATTTTCAGTGTGCAAACACTTCAGAATTTTTTTTTGCCTAAAATTTTTTTTGTTTTTTGTCAAAGCCTCTGAAATTTGTCAAATTTTTTTCAGCAAACCGTCATTAATCGGCGCCAGGAATTATTCCCCGTCGATCCGTACCCCCCTCGACCGCCCCCGATGGTGGGAATTGCTAAATTTTGTTGTCTAAATTCCTATACAAATCAGTACCGAGGTGTAATGGTACATCGATTTTTCAGATATTTTAACGTCTAAAAGCAGTAAATATTCAAATATTCTTACCGGGTTTTCAGCAGAAGGTCTTCATTCGTTTTGTCTTGCACAACGCCATCGAAATTTTCAGTGTGCAAACATTTCAGAATTTTTTTTTGCCTTAATTTTTTTTTGTTTTTTGTCAAAAACTCTGAAATTTGTCAAATTTTTTTCAGCAAACCGTCATTAATCGGCGCCCGGAATTATTCCCCGTCGATCCGCACCCCCTTTGACCGCCCCCGATGGTGGGAATTGCTAAATTTTGTTGTCTAAATTCCTATACAAATCAGTACCGAGGTGTAATGGTACATCGATTTTTCAGATATTTTAACGTCTAAAAGCAGTAAATATTCAAATATTCTTACCGGGTTTTCAGCAGAAGGTCTTCATTCGTTTTGTCTTGCACAACGCCATCGAAATTTTCAGTGTGCAAACATTTCAGAATTTTTTTTTGCCTTAAATTTTTTTTTATTTTTTGTCAAAAACTCTGAAATTTGTCAAATTTTTTTCAGCAAACCGTCATTAATCGGCGCCAGGAATTATTCCCCGTCGATCCGCACCCCCCTCGACCGCCCCCGATGGTGGGAATTGCTAAATTTTGTTGTCTAAATTCCTATACAAATCAGTACCGAGGTGTAATGGTACATCGATTTTTCAGATATTTTAACGTCTAAAAGCAGTAAATATTCAAATATTCTTACCGGGTTTTCAGCAGAAGGTCTTCATTCGTTTTGTCTTGCACAACGCCATCGAAATTTTCAGTGTGCAAACATTTCAGAATTTTTTGTTTTTTTCAAAAACTCTGAAATTTGTCAAATTTTTTTCAGTAAACCGTCATTAATCGGCGTCAGGAATTATTCCCCGTCGATCCGCACCCCCCTCGACCGCCCCCGATGGTGGGAATTGCAAAATTTTGTTGTCTAAATTCCTATACAAATCAGTACCGAGGTGTAATGGTACATCGATTTTTCAGATATTTTAACGTCTAAAAGCAGTAAATATTCAAATATTCTTACCGGGTTTTCAGCAGAAGGTCTTCATTCGTTTTGTCTTGCACAACGCCATCGAAATTTTCAGTGGGCAAACATTTCAGAATTTTTTGTTTTTTTCAAAAACTCTGAAATTTGTCAAATTTTTTCAGTAAACCGTCATTAATCGGCGCCAGGAATTATTCCCCGTCGATCCGCACCCCCCTCGACCGCCCCCGATGGTGGGAATTGCTAAATTTTGTTGTCTAAATTCCTATACAAATCAGTACCGAGGTGTAATGGTACATCGATTTTTCAGATATTTTAACGTCTAAAAGCAGTAAATATTCAAATATTCTTACCGGGTTTTCAGCAGAAGGTCTTCATTCGTTTTGTCTTGCACAACGCCATCGAAATTTTCAGTGTGCAAACACTTCAGAAATTTTTTTTGCCTTAATTTTTTTTTGTTTTTGTCAAAAACTCTGAAATTTGTCAAATTTTTTTCAGCAAATCGTCATTAATCGGCGCCAGGAATTATTCCCCGTCGATCCGCACCCCCCTCGACCGCCCCCGATGGTGGGAATTGCTAAATTTTGTTGTCTAAATTCCTATACAAATCAGTACCGAGGTGTAATGGTACATCGATTTTTCAGATATTTTAACGTCTAAAAGCAGTAAATATTCAAATATTCTTACCGGGTTTTCAGCAGAAGGTCTTCATTCGTTTTGTCTTGCACAACGCCATCGAAATTTTCAGTGTACAAACATTTCAGAATTTTTTTTTGCCTTAAATTTTTTTTGTTTTTTGTCAAATCTCTGAAATTTGTCAAATTTTTTTCAGCAAACCGTCATTAATCGGCGCCAGGAATTATTCCCCGTCGATCCGCACCCCCCTCGACCGCCCCCGATGGTGAGAATTGCTAAATTTTGTTGTCTAAATTCCTATACAAATCAGTACCGAGGTGTAATGGTACATCGATTTTTCAGATATTTTAACGTCTAAAAGCAGTAAATATTCAAATATTCTTACCGGGTTTTCAGCAGAAGGTCTTCATTCGTTTTGTCTTGCACAACGCCATCGAAATTTTCAGTGTGCAAACATTTCAGAATTTTTTTTTGCCTTAAATTTTTTTTGTTTTTTGTCAAAACCTCTGAAATTTGTCAAATTTTTTTCAGCAAACCGTCATTAATCGGCGCCAGGAATTATTCCCCGTCGACCCGCACCCCCCTTGACCGCCCCCGATGGTGGGATTTGCTAAATTTTGTTGTCTAAATTCCTATACAAATCAGTACCGAGGTGTAATGGTACATCGACTTTTCAGATATTTTAACGTCTAAAAGCAGTAAATATTCAAATATTCTTACCGGGTTTTCAGCAGAAGGTCTTCATTTGTTTTGTCTTGCACAACGCCATCGAAATTTTCAGTGTGCAAACATTTCAGAATTTTTTTTTGCCTTAAATTTTTTTTTTTTTGTCAAAAACTCTGAAATTTGTCAAATTTTTTTCAGCAAACCGTCATTAATCGGCGCCAGGAATTATTCCCCGTCGATCCGCACCCCCCTCGACCGCCCCCGATGGTGGGATTTGCTAAATTTTGTTGTCTAAATTCCTATACAAATCAGTACCGAGGTGTAATGGTACATCGTTTTTTCAGATATTTTAACGTCTAAAAGCAGTAAATATTCACATATTCTTACCGGGTTTTCAGCAGAAGGTCTTCATTCGTTTTGTCTTGCACAACGCCATCGAAATTTTCAGTGTGCAAACATTTCAGAATTTTTTTTTGCCTTAATTTTTTTTTGTTTTTTGTCAAAAACTCTGAAATTTGTCAAATTTTTTTCAGCAAACCGTCATTAATCGGCGCCAGGGTATATTCCCCGTCGATCCGCACCCCCCTCGACCGCCCCCGATGGTGGGAATTGCTAAATTTTGTTGTCTAAATTCCTATACAAATCAGTACCGAGGTGTAATGGTACATCGATTTTTCAGATATTTTAACGTCTAAAAGCAGTAAATATTCAAATATTCTTACCGAGTTTTCAGCAGAAGGTCTTCATTCGTTTTGTCTTGCACAACGCCATCGAAATTTTCAGTGTGCAAACATTTCAGAATTTTTTTTTGCCTTAAATTTGTTTTGTTTTTGTCAAAAACTCTGAAATTTGTCAAATTTTTTTCAGTAAACCGTCATTAATCGGCGCCAGGAATTATTCCCCGTCGATCCGCACCCCCCTCGACCGCCCCCGATGGTGGGAATTGCTAAATTTTGTTGTCTAAATTCCTATACAAATCAGTACCGAGGTGTAATGGTACATCGATTTTTCAGATATTTTAACGTCTAAAAGCAGTAAATATTCACATATTCTTACCGGGTTTTCAGCAGAAGGTCTTCATTCGTTTTGTCTTGCACAACGCCATCGAAATTTTCAGTGTGCAAACATTTCAGAATTTTTTTTTGCCTTAATTTTTTTTTGTTTTTTGTCAAAAACTCTGAAATTTGTCAAATTTTTTTTAGCAAACCGTCATTAATCGGCGCCAGGGTATATTCCCCGTCGATCCGCACCCCCCTCGACCGCCCCCGATGGTGGGAATTGCTAAATTTTGTTGTCTAAATTCCTATACAAATCAGTACCGAGGTGTAATGGTACATCGATTTTTCAGATATTTTAACGTCTAAAAGCAGTAAATATTCACATATTCTTACCGGGTTTTCAGCAGAAGGTCTTCATTCGTTTTGTCTTGCACAACGCCATCGAAATTTTCAGTGTGCAAACATTTCAGAATTTTTTTTTGCCTTAAATTTGTTTTGTTTTTTTCAAAAACTCTGAAATTTGTCAAATTTTTTTCAGTAAACCGTCATTAATCGGCGCCAGGAATTATTCCCCGTCGATCCGCACCCCCCTCGACCGCCCCCGATGGTGGGAATTGCTAAATTTTGTTGTCTAAATTCCTATACAAATCAGTACCGAGGTGTAATGGTACATCGATTTTTCAGATATTTTAACGTCTAAAAGCAGTAAATATTCACATATTCTTACCGGGTTTTCAGCAGAAGGTCTTCATTCGTTTTGTCTTGCACAACGCCATCGAAATTTTCAGTGTGCAAACATTTCAGAATTTTTTTTTGCCTTAATTTTTTTTTGTTTTTTGTCAAAAACTCTGAAATTTGTCAATTTTTTTTCAGCAAACCGTCATTAATCGGCGCCAGGGTATATTCCCCGTCGATCCGCACCCCCCTCGACCGCCCCCGATGGTGGGAATTGCTAAATTTTGTTGTCTAAATTCCTATACAAATCAGTACCGAGGTGTAATGGTACATCGATTTTTCAGATATTTTAACGTCTAAAAGCAGTAAATATTCACATATTCTTACCGGGTTTTCAGCAGAAGGTCTTCATTCGTTTTGTCTTGCACAACGCCATCGAAATTTTCAGTGTGCAAACATTTCAGAATTTTTTTTTGCCTTAAATTTTTTTTTATTTTTTGTCAAAAACTCTGAAATTTGTCAAATTTTTTTCAGCAAACCGTCATTAATCGGCGCCAGGAATTATTCCCCGTCGATCCGCACCCCCCTCGACCGCCCCCGATGGTGGGAATTGCTAAATTTTGTTGTCTAAATTCCTATACAAATCAGTACCGAGGTGTAATGGTACATCGATTTTTCAGATATTTTAACGTCTAAAAGCAGTAAATATTCAAATATTCTTACCGGGTTTTCAGCAGAAGGTCTTCATTCGTTTTGTCTTGCACAACGCCATCGAAATTTTCAGTGTGCAAACATTTCAGAATTTTTTGTTTTTTTCAAAAACTCTGAAATTTGTCAAATTTTTTTCAGTAAACCGTCATTAATCGGCGTCAGGAATTATTCCCCGTCGATCCGCACCCCCCTCGACCGCCCCCGATGGTGGGAATTGCTAAATTTTGTTGTCTAAATTCCTATACAAATCAGTACCGAGGTGTAATGGTACATCGATTTTTCAGATATTTTAACGTCTAAAAGCAGTAAATATTCAAATATTCTTACCGGGTTTTCAGCAGAAGGTCTTCATTCGTTTTGTCTTGCACAACGCCATCGAAATTTTCAGTGGGCAAACATTTCAGAATTTTTTGTTTTTTTCAAAAACTCTGAAATTTGTCAAATTTTTTCAGTAAACCGTCATTAATCGGCGCCAGGAATTATTCCCCGTCGATCCGCACCCCCCTCGACCGCCCCCGATGGTGGGAATTGCTAAATTTTGTTGTCTAAATTCCTATACAAATCAGTACCGAGGTGTAATGGTACATCGATTTTTCAGATATTTTAACGTCTAAAAGCAGTAAATATTCAAATATTCTTACCGGGTTTTCAGCAGAAGGTCTTCATTCGTTTTGTCTTGCACAACGCCATCGAAATTTTCAGTGTGCAAACACTTCAGAAATTTTTTTTGCCTTAATTTTTTTTTGTTTTTGTCAAAAACTCTGAAATTTGTCAAATTTTTTTCAGCAAATCGTCATTAATCGGCGCCAGGAATTATTCCCCGTCGATCCGCACCCCCCTCGACCGCCCCCGATGGTGGGAATTGCTAAATTTTGTTGTCTAAATTCCTATACAAATCAGTACCGAGGTGTAATGGTACATCGATTTTTCAGATATTTTAACGTCTAAAAGCAGTAAATATTCAAATATTCTTACCGGGTTTTCAGCAGAAGGTCTTCATTCGTTTTGTCTTGCACAACGCCATCGAAATTTTCAGTGTACAAACATTTCAGAATTTTTTTTTGCCTTAAATTTTTTTTGTTTTTTGTCAAATCTCTGAAATTTGTCAAATTTTTTTCAGCAAACCGTCATTAATCGGCGCCAGGAATTATTCCCCGTCGATCCGCACCCCCCTCGACCGCCCCCGATGGTGAGAATTGCTAAATTTTGTTGTCTAAATTCCTATACAAATCAGTACCGAGGTGTAATGGTACATCGATTTTTCAGATATTTTAACGTCTAAAAGCAGTAAATATTCAAATATTCTTACCGGGTTTTCAGCAGAAGGTCTTCATTCGTTTTGTCTTGCACAACGCCATCGAAATTTTCAGTGTGCAAACATTTCAGAATTTTTTTTTGCCTTAAATTTTTTTTGTTTTTTGTCAAAACCTCTGAAATTTGTCAAATTTTTTTCAGCAAACCGTCATTAATCGGCGCCAGGAATTATTCCCCGTCGACCCGCACCCCCCTTGACCGCCCCCGATGGTGGGATTTGCTAAATTTTGTTGTCTAAATTCCTATACAAATCAGTACCGAGGTGTAATGGTACATCGACTTTTCAGATATTTTAACGTCTAAAAGCAGTAAATATTCAAATATTCTTACCGGGTTTTCAGCAGAAGGTCTTCATTTGTTTTGTCTTGCACAACGCCATCGAAATTTTCAGTGTGCAAACATTTCAGAATTTTTTTTTGCCTTAAATTTTTTTTTTTTTGTCAAAAACTCTGAAATTTGTCAAATTTTTTTCAGCAAACCGTCATTAATCGGCGCCAGGAATTATTCCCCGTCGATCCGCACCCCCCTCGACCGCCCCCGATGGTGGGATTTGCTAAATTTTGTTGTCTAAATTCCTATACAAATCAGTACCGAGGTGTAATGGTACATCGTTTTTTCAGATATTTTAACGTCTAAAAGCAGTAAATATTCACATATTCTTACCGGGTTTTCAGCAGAAGGTCTTCATTCGTTTTGTCTTGCACAACGCCATCGAAATTTTCAGTGTGCAAACATTTCAGAATTTTTTTTTGCCTTAATTTTTTTTTGTTTTTTGTCAAAAACTCTGAAATTTGTCAAATTTTTTTCAGCAAACCGTCATTAATCGGCGCCAGGGTATATTCCCCGTCGATCCGCACCCCCCTCGACCGCCCCCGATGGTGGGAATTGCTAAATTTTGTTGTCTAAATTCCTATACAAATCAGTACCGAGGTGTAATGGTACATCGATTTTTCAGATATTTTAACGTCTAAAAGCAGTAAATATTCAAATATTCTTACCGATTTTTCAGCAGAAGGTCTTCATTCGTTTTGTCTTGCACAACGCCATCGAAATTTTCAGTGTGCAAACATTTCAGAATTTTTTTTTGCCTTAAATTTGTTTTGTTTTTGTCAAAAACTCTGAAATTTGTCAAATTTTTTTCAGTAAACCGTCATTAATCGGCGCCAGGAATTATTCCCCGTCGATCCGCACCCCCCTCGACCGCCCCCGATGGTGGGAATTGCTAAATTTTGTTGTCTAAATTCCTATACAAATCAGTACCGAGGTGTAATGGTACATCGATTTTTCAGATATTTTAACGTCTAAAAGCAGTAAATATTCACATATTCTTACCGGGTTTTCAGCAGAAGGTCTTCATTCGTTTTGTCTTGCACAACGCCATCGAAATTTTCAGTGTGCAAACATTTCAGAATTTTTTTTTGCCTTAATTTTTTTTTGTTTTTTGTCAAAAACTCTGAAATTTGTCAAATTTTTTTTAGCAAACCGTCATTAATCGGCGCCAGGGTATATTCCCCGTCGATCCGCACCCCCCTCGACCGCCCCCGATGGTGGGAATTGCTAAATTTTGTTGTCTAAATTCCTATACAAATCAGTACCGAGGTGTAATGGTACATCGATTTTTCAGATATTTTAACGTCTAAAAGCAGTAAATATTCACATATTCTTACCGGGTTTTCAGCAGAAGGTCTTCATTCGTTTTGTCTTGCACAACGCCATCGAAATTTTCAGTGTGCAAACATTTCAGAATTTTTTTTTGCCTTAAATTTGTTTTGTTTTTTTCAAAAACTCTGAAATTTGTCAAATTTTTTTCAGTAAACCGTCATTAATCGGCGCCAGGAATTATTCCCCGTCGATCCGCACCCCCCTCGACCGCCCCCGATGGTGGGAATTGCTAAATTTTGTTGTCTAAATTCCTATACAAATCAGTACCGAGGTGTAATGGTACATCGATTTTTCAGATATTTTAACGTCTAAAAGCAGTAAATATTCACATATTCTTACCGGGTTTTCAGCAGAAGGTCTTCATTCGTTTTGTCTTGCACAACGCCATCGAAATTTTCAGTGTGCAAACATTTCAGAATTTTTTTTTGCCTTAATTTTTTTTTGTTTTTTGTCAAAAACTCTGAAATTTGTCAAATTTTTTTCAGCAAACCGTCATTAATCGGCGCCAGGGTATATTCCCCGTCGATCCGCACCCCCCTCGACCGCCCCCGATGGTGGGAATTGCTAAATTTTGTTGTCTAAATTCCTATACAAATCAGTACCGAGGTGTAATGGTACATCGATTTTTCAGATATTTTAACGTCTAAAAGCAGTAAATATTCACATATTCTTACCGGGTTTTCAGCAGAAGGTCTTCATTCGTTTTGTCTTGCACAACGCCATCGAAATTTTCAGCGTGCAAACATTTCAGAATTTTTTTTTGCCTTAAATTTGTTTTGTTTTTGTCAAAAACTCTGAAATTTGTCAAATTTTTTTCAGTAAACCGTCATTAATCGGCGCCAGGAATTATTCCCTGTCGATCCGCACCCCCCTCGACCGCCCCCGATGGTGGGAATTGCTAAATTTTGTTGTCTAAATTCCTATACAAATCAGTACCGAGGTGTAATGGTACATCGATTTTTCAGATATTTTAACGTCTAAAAGCAGTAAATATTCACATATTCTTACCGGGTTTTCAGCAGAAGGTCTTCATTCGTTTTGTCTTGCACAACGCCATCGAAATTTTCAGTGTGCAAACATTTCAGAATTTTTTTTTGCCTTAAATTTGTTTTGTTTTTTTCAAAAACTCTGAAATTTGTCAAATTTTTTTCAGTAAACCGTCATTAATCGGCGCCAGGAATTATTCCCCGTCGATCCGCACCCCCCTCGACCGCCCCCGATGGTGGGAATTGCTAAATTTTGTTGTCTAAATTCCTATACAAATCAGTACCGAGGTGTAATGGTACATCGATTTTTCAGATATTTTAACGTCTAAAAGCAGTAAATATTCACATATTCTTACCGGGTTTTCAGCAGAAGGTCTTCATTCGTTTTGTCTTGCACAACGCCATCGAAATTTTCAGTGTGCAAACATTTCAGAATTTTTTTTTGCCTTAATTTTTTTTTGTTTTTTGTCAAAAACTCTGAAATTTGTCAAATTTTTTTCAGCAAACCGTCATTAATCGGCGCCAGGAATTATTCCCCGTCGATCCGCACCCCCCTCGACCGCCCCCGATGGTGGGAATTGCTAAATTTTGTTGTCTAAATTCCTATACAAATCAGTACCGAGGTGTAATGGTACATCGATTTTTCAGATATTTTAACGTCTAAAAGCAGTAAATATTCAAATATTCTTACCGGGTTTTCAGCAGAAGGTCTTCATTCGTTTTGTCTTGCACAACGCCATCGAAATTTTCAGTGTGCAAACATTTCAGAATTTTTTGTTTTTTTCAAAAACTCTGAAATTTGTCAAATTTTTTTCAGTAAACCGTCATTAATCGGCGTCAGGAATTATTCCCCGTCGATCCGCACCCCCCTCGACCGCCCCCGATGGTGGGAATTGCTAAATTTTGTTGTCTAAATTCCTATACAAATCAGTACCGAGGTGTAATGGTACATCGATTTTTCAGATATTTTAACGTCTAAAAGCAGTAAATATTCAAATATTCTTACCGGGTTTTCAGCAGAAGGTCTTCATTCGTTTTGTCTTGCACAACGCCATCGAAATTTTCAGTGGGCAAACATTTCAGAATTTTTTGTTTTTTTCAAAAACTCTGAAATTTGTCAAATTTTTTCAGTAAACCGTCATTAATCGGCGCCAGGAATTATTCCCCGTCGATCCGCACCCCCCTCGACCGCCCCCGATGGTGGGAATTGCTAAATTTTGTTGTCTAAATTCCTATACAAATCAGTACCGAGGTGTAATGGTACATCGATTTTTCAGATATTTTAACGTCTAAAAGCAGTAAATATTCAAATATTCTTACCGGGTTTTCAGCAGAAGGTCTTCATTCGTTTTGTCTTGCACAACGCCATCGAAATTTTCAGTGTGCAAACACTTCAGAAATTTTTTTTGCCTTAATTTTTTTTTGTTTTTGTCAAAAACTCTGAAATTTGTCAAATTTTTTTCAGCAAATCGTCATTAATCGGCGCCAGGAATTATTCCCCGTCGATCCGCACCCCCCTCGACCGCCCCCGATGGTGGGAATTGCTAAATTTTGTTGTCTAAATTCCTATACAAATCAGTACCGAGGTGTAATGGTACATCGATTTTTCAGATATTTTAACGTCTAAAAGCAGTAAATATTCAAATATTCTTACCGGGTTTTCAGCAGAAGGTCTTCATTCGTTTTGTCTTGCACAACGCCATCGAAATTTTCAGTGTACAAACATTTCAGAATTTTTTTTTGCCTTAAATTTTTTTTGTTTTTTGTCAAATCTCTGAAATTTGTCAAATTTTTTTCAGCAAACCGTCATTAATCGGCGCCAGGAATTATTCCCCGTCGATCCGCACCCCCCTCGACCGCCCCCGATGGTGAGAATTGCTAAATTTTGTTGTCTAAATTCCTATACAAATCAGTACCGAGGTGTAATGGTACATCGATTTTTCAGATATTTTAACGTCTAAAAGCAGTAAATATTCAAATATTCTTACCGGGTTTTCAGCAGAAGGTCTTCATTCGTTTTGTCTTGCACAACGCCATCGAAATTTTCAGTGTGCAAACATTTCAGAATTTTTTTTTGCCTTAAATTTTTTTTGTTTTTTGTCAAAACCTCTGAAATTTGTCAAATTTTTTTCAGCAAACCGTCATTAATCGGCGCCAGGAATTATTCCCCGTCGACCCGCACCCCCCTTGACCGCCCCCGATGGTGGGATTTGCTAAATTTTGTTGTCTAAATTCCTATACAAATCAGTACCGAGGTGTAATGGTACATCGACTTTTCAGATATTTTAACGTCTAAAAGCAGTAAATATTCAAATATTCTTACCGGGTTTTCAGCAGAAGGTCTTCATTTGTTTTGTCTTGCACAACGCCATCGAAATTTTCAGTGTGCAAACATTTCAGAATTTTTTTTTGCCTTAAATTTTTTTTTTTTTGTCAAAAACTCTGAAATTTGTCAAATTTTTTTCAGCAAACCGTCATTAATCGGCGCCAGGAATTATTCCCCGTCGATCCGCACCCCCCTCGACCGCCCCCGATGGTGGGATTTGCTAAATTTTGTTGTCTAAATTCCTATACAAATCAGTACCGAGGTGTAATGGTACATCGATTTTTCAGATATTTTAACGTCTAAAAGCAGTAAATATTCAAATATTCTTACCGAGTTTTCAGCAGAAGGTCTTCATTCGTTTTGTCTTGCACAACGCCATCGAAATTTTCAGTGTGCAAACATTTCAGAATTTTTTTTTGCCTTAAATTTGTTTTGTTTTTGTCAAAAACTCTGAAATTTGTCAAATTTTTTTCAGTAAACCGTCATTAATCGGCGCCAGGAATTATTCCCCGTCGATCCGCACCCCCCTCGACCGCCCCCGATGGTGGGAATTGCTAAATTTTGTTGTCTAAATTCCTATACAAATCAGTACCGAGGTGTAATGGTACATCGATTTTTCAGATATTTTAACGTCTAAAAGCAGTAAATATTCACATATTCTTACCGGGTTTTCAGCAGAAGGTCTTCATTCGTTTTGTCTTGCACAACGCCATCGAAATTTTCAGTGTGCAAACATTTCAGAATTTTTTTTTGCCTTAATTTTTTTTTGTTTTTTGTCAAAAACTCTGAAATTTGTCAAATTTTTTTTAGCAAACCGTCATTAATCGGCGCCAGGGTATATTCCCCGTCGATCCGCACCCCCCTCGACCGCCCCCGATGGTGGGAATTGCTAAATTTTGTTGTCTAAATTCCTATACAAATCAGTACCGAGGTGTAATGGTACATCGATTTTTCAGATATTTTAACGTCTAAAAGCAGTAAATATTCACATATTCTTACCGGGTTTTCAGCAGAAGGTCTTCATTCGTTTTGTCTTGCACAACGCCATCGAAATTTTCAGTGTGCAAACATTTCAGAATTTTTTTTTGCCTTAAATTTGTTTTGTTTTTTTCAAAAACTCTGAAATTTGTCAAATTTTTTTCAGTAAACCGTCATTAATCGGCGCCAGGAATTATTCCCCGTCGATCCGCACCCCCCTCGACCGCCCCCGATGGTGGGAATTGCTAAATTTTGTTGTCTAAATTCCTATACAAATCAGTACCGAGGTGTAATGGTACATCGATTTTTCAGATATTTTAACGTCTAAAAGCAGTAAATATTCACATATTCTTACCGGGTTTTCAGCAGAAGGTCTTCATTCGTTTTGTCTTGCACAACGCCATCGAAATTTTCAGTGTGCAAACATTTCAGAATTTTTTTTTGCCTTAATTTTTTTTTGTTTTTTGTCAAAAACTCTGAAATTTGTCAAATTTTTTTCAGCAAACCGTCATTAATCGGCGCCAGGGTATATTCCCCGTCGATCCGCACCCCCCTCGACCGCCCCCGATGGTGGGAATTGCTAAATTTTGTTGTCTAAATTCCTATACAAATCAGTACCGAGGTGTAATGGTACATCGATTTTTCAGATATTTTAACGTCTAAAAGCAGTAAATATTCACATATTCTTACCGGGTTTTCAGCAGAAGGTCTTCATTCGTTTTGTCTTGCACAACGCCATCGAAATTTTCAGCGTGCAAACATTTCAGAATTTTTTTTTGCCTTAAATTTGTTTTGTTTTTGTCAAAAACTCTGAAATTTGTCAAATTTTTTTCAGTAAACCGTCATTAATCGGCGCCAGGAATTATTCCCCGTCGATCCGCACCCCCCTCGACCGCCCCCGATGGTGGGAATTGCTAAATTTTGTTGTCTAAATTCCTATACAAATCAGTACCGAGGTGTAATGGTACATCGATTTTTCAGATATTTTAACGTCTAAAAGCAGTAAATATTCACATATTCTTACCGGGTTTTCAGCAGAAGGTCTTCATTCGTTTTGTCTTGCACAACGCCATCGAAATTTTCAGTGTGCAAACATTTCAGAATTTTTTTTTGCCTTAAATTTGTTTTGTTTTTTTCAAAAACTCTGAAATTTGTCAAATTTTTTTCAGTAAACCGTCATTAATCGGCGCCAGGAATTATTCCCCGTCGATCCGCACCCCCCTCGACCGCCCCCGATGGTGGGAATTGCTAAATTTTGTTGTCTAAATTCCTATACAAATCAGTACCGAGGTGTAATGGTACATCGATTTTTCAGATATTTTAACGTCTAAAAGCAGTAAATATTCACATATTCTTACCGGGTTTTCAGCAGAAGGTCTTCATTCGTTTTGTCTTGCACAACGCCATCGAAATTTTCAGTGTGCAAACATTTCAGAATTTTTTTTTGCCTTAATTTTTTTTTGTTTTTTGTCAAAAACTCTGAAATTTGTCAAATTTTTTTCAGCAAACCGTCATTAATCGGCGCCAGGGTATATTCCCCGTCGATCCGCACCCCCCTCGACCGCCCCCGATGGTGGGAATTGCTAAATTTTGTTGTCTAAATTCCTATACAAATCAGTACCGAGGTGTAATGGTACATCGATTTTTCAGATATTTTAACGTCTAAAAGCAGTAAATATTCAAATATTCTTACCGGGTTTTCAGCAGAAGGTCTTCATTCGTTTTGTCTTGCACAACGCCATTGAAATTTTCAGTGTGCAAACATTTCAGAATTTTTTTTTGCCTTAAATTTTTTTTGTTTTTTGTCAAAAACTCTGAAATTTGTCAAATTTTTTTCAGCAAACCGTCATTAATCGGCGCCAGGAATTAGTCCCCGTCGATCCGCACCCCCCTCGACCGCCCCCGATGGTGGGAATTGCTAAATTTTGTTGTCTAAATTCCTATACAAATCAGTACCGAGGTGTAATGGTACATCGATTTTTCAGATATTTTAACGTCTAAAAGCAGTAAATATTCAAATATTCTTACCGGGTTTTCAGCAGAAGGTCTTCATTCGTTTTGTCTTGCACAACGCCATCGAAATTTTCAGTGTGCAAACACTTCAGAATTTTTTGTTGCCTTAAATTTTTTTTGTTTTTTGTCAAAAACTCTGAAATTTGTCAAATTTTTTCAGCAAACCGTCATTAATCGGCGCCAGGAATTATTCCCCGTCGATCCGCACCCCCCTCGACCGCCCCCGATGGTGGGAATTGCTAAATTTTGTTGTCTAAATTCCTATACAAATCAGTACCGAGGTGTAATGGTACATCGATTTTTCAGATATTTTAACGTCTAAAAGCAGTAAATATTCACATATTCTTACCGGGTTTTCAGCAGAAGGTCTTCATTCGTTTTGTCTTGCACAACGCCATCGAAATTTTCAGTGTGCAAACATTTCAGAATTTTTTTTTGCCTTAATTTTTTTTTGTTTTTTGTCAAAAACTCTGAAATTTGTCAAATTTTTTTCAGCAAACCGTCATTAATCGGCGCCAGGGTATATTCCCCGTCGATCCGCACCCCCCTCGACCGCCCCCGATGGTGGGAATTGCTAAATTTTGTTGTCTAAATTCCTATACAAATCAGTACCGAGGTGTAATGGTACATCGATTTTTCAGATATTTTAACGTCTAAAAGCAGTAAATATTCAAATATTCTTACCGGGTTTTCAGCAGAAGGTCTTCATTCGTTTTGTCTTGCACAACGCCATTGAAATTTTCAGTGTGCAAACATTTCAGAATTTTTTTTTGCCTTCATTTTTTTTTGTTTTTTGTCAAAAACTCTGAAATTTGTCAAATTTTTTTCAGCAAACCGTCATTAATCGGCGCCAGGAATTAGTCCCCGTCGATCCGCACCCCCCTCGACCGCCCCCGATGGTGGGAATTGCTAAATTTTGTTGTCTAAATTCCTATACAAATCAGTACCGAGGTGTAATGGTACATCGATTTTTCAGATATTTTAACGTCTAAAAGCAGTAAATATTCAAATATTCTTACCGGGTTTTCAGCAGAAGGTCTTCATTCGTTTTGTCTTGCACAACGCCATCGAAATTTTCAGTGTGCAAACATTTCAGAATTTTTTTTTGCCTTAATTTTTTTTTGTTTTTTGTCAAAAACTCTGAAATTTGTCAAATTTTTTTCAGCAAACCGTCATTAATCGGCGCCAGGAATTATTCCCCGTCGATCCGCACCCCCCTCGACCGCCCCCGATGGTGGGAATTGCTAAATTTTGTTGTCTAAATTCCTATACAAATCAGTACCGAGGTGTAATGGTACATCGATTTTTCAGATATTTTAACGTCTAAAAGCAGTAAATATTCAAATATTCTTACCGGGTTTTCAGCAGAAGGTCTTCATTCGTTTTGTCTTGCACAACGCCATCGAAATTTTCAGTGTGCAAACATTTCAGAATTTTTTTTTGCCTTAATTTTTTTTTGTTTTTTGTCAAAAACTCTGAAATTTGTCAAATTTTTTTTAGCAAACCGTCATTAATCGGCGCCAGGGTATATTCCCCGTCGATCCGCACCCCCCTCGACCGCCCCCGATGGTGGGAATTGCTAAATTTTGTTGTCTAAATTCCTATACAAATCAGTACCGAGGTGTAATGGTACATCGATTTTTCAGATATTTTAACGTCTAAAAGCAGTAAATATTCAAATATTCTTACCGGGTTTTCAGCAGAAGGTCTTCATTCGTTTTGTCTTGCACAACGCCATCGAAATATTCAGTGTGCAAACATTTCAGAATTTTTTTTTGCCTTAAATTTTTTTTGTTTTTTGTCAAAAACTCTGAAATTTGTCAAATTTTTTTCAGCAAACCGTCATTAATCGGCGCCAGGATATATTCCCCGTCGATCCGCACCCCCCTCGACCGCCCCCGATGGTGGGAATTGCTAAATTTTGTTGTCTAAATTCCTATACAAATCAGTACCGAGGTGTAATGGTACATCGATTTTTCAGATATTTTAACGTCTAAAAGCAGTAAATATTCAAATATTCTTACCGGGTTTTCAGCAGAAGGTCTTCATTCGTTTTGTCTTGCACAACGCCATCGAAATTTTCAGTGTGCAAACATTTCAGAATTTTTTTTTGCCTAAAATTTTATTTGTTTTTGTCAAAAACTCTGAAATTTGTCAAATTTTTTTCAGCAAACCGTCATTAATCGGCGCCAGGATATATTCCCCGTCGATCCGCACCCCCCTCGACCGCCCCCGATGGTGGGAATTGCAAAATTTTGTTGTCTAAATTCCTATACAAATCAGTACCGAGGTGTAATGGTACATCGATTTTTCAGATATTTTAACGTCTAAAAGCAGTAAATATTTAAATATTCTTACCGGGTTTTCAGCAGAAGGTCTTCATTCGTTTTGTCTTGCACAACGCCATCGAAATTTTCAGTGTGCAAACATTTCAGAATTTTTTTTTGCCTTAAATTTGTTTTGTTTTTTTCAAAAACTCTGAAAATTGTCAAATTTTTTTCAGTAAACCGTCATTAATCGGCGCCAGGAATTATTCCCCGTCGATCCGCACCCCCCTCGACCGCCCCCGATGGTGGGAATTGCTAAATTTTGTTGTCTAAATTCCTATACAAATCAGTACCGAGGTGTAATGGTACATCGATTTTTCAGATATTTTAACGTCTAAAAGCAGTAAATATTCACATATTCTTACCGGGTTTTCAGCAGAAGGTCTTCATTCGTTTTGTCTTGCACAACGCCATCGAAATTTTCAGTGTGCAAACATTACAGAATTTTTTTTTGCCTTAAATTTTTTCTTTTTTTTGTCGAAAACTCTGAAATTTGTCAAATTTTTTTCAGCAAACCGTCATTAATCGGCGCCAGGAATTATTCCCCGTCGATCCGCACCCCCCTCGACCGCCCCCGATGGTGGGAATTGCTAAATTTTGTTGTCTAAATTCCTATACAAATCAGTACCGAGGTGTAATGGTACATCGATTTTTCAGATATTTTAACGTCTAAAAGCAGTAAATATTCAAATATTCTTACCGGGTTTTCAGCAGAAGGTCTTCATTCGTTTTGTCTTGCACAACGCCATCGAAATTTTCAGTGTGCAAACATTTCAGAATTTTGTTTTGCCTTAAATTTGTTTTGTTTTTTGTCAAAAACTCTGAAATTTGTCAAATTTTTTTCAGCAAACCGTCATTAATCGGCGCCAGGAATTATTCCCCGTCGATCCGCACCCCCCTCGACCGCCCCCGATGGTGGGAATTGCTAAATTTTGTTGTCTAAATTCCTATACAAATCAGTACCGAGGTGTAATGGTACATCGATTTTTCAGATATTTTAACGTCTAAAAGCAGTAAATATTCACATATTCTTACCGGGTTTTCAGCAGAAGGTCTTCATTCGTTTTGTCTTGCACAACGCCATCGAAATTTTCAGTGTGCAAACATTTCAGAATTTTTTTTTGCCTTAAATTTTTTTTGTTTTTTGTCAAAAACTCTGAAATTTGTCAAATTTTTTTCAGCAAACCGTCATTAATCGGCGCCAGGAATTATTCCCCGTCGATCCGCACCCCCCTCGACCGCCCCCGATGGTGGGAATTGCTAAATTTTGTTGTCTAAATTCCTATACAAATCAGTACCGAGGTGTAATGGTACATCGATTTTTCAGATATTTTAACGTCTAAAAGCAGTAAATATTCAAATATTCTTACCGGGTTTTCAGCAGAAGGTCTTCATTCGTTTTGTCTTGCACAACGCCATCGAAATTTTCAGTGTGCAAACATTTCAGAATTTTTTTTTGCCTTAAATTTTTTTTGTTTTTTGTCAAAAACTCTGAAATTTGTCAAATTTTTTTTAGCAAACCGTCATTAATCGGCGCCAGGAATTATTCCCCGTCGATCCGCACCCCCCTCGACCGCCCCCGATGGTGGGATTTGCTAAATTTTGTTGTCTAAATTCCTATACAAATCAGTACCGAGGTGTAATGGTACATCGATTTTTCAGATATTTTAACGTCTAAAAGCAGTAAATATTCAAATATTCTTACCGGGTTTTCAGCAGAAGGTCTTCATTCGTTTTGTCTTGCACAACGCCATCGAAATTTTCAGTGTGCAAACATTTCAGAATTTTTTTTTGCCTTAAATTTTTTTTGTTTTTGTCAAAAACTCTGAAATTTGTCAAATTTTTTTCAGCAAACCGTCATTAATCGGCGCCAGGAATTATTCCCCGTCGATCCGCACCCCCCTCGACCGCCCCCGATGGTGGGAATTGCTAAATTTTGTTGTCTAAATTCCTATACAAATCAGTACCGAGGTGTAATGGTACATCGATTTTGCAGATATTTTAACGTCTAAAAGCAGTAAATATTCACATATTCTTACCGGGTTTTCAGCAGAAGGTCTTCATTCGTTTTGTCTTGCACAACGCCATCGAAATTTTCAGTGTGCAAACATTTCAGAATTTTTTTTTGCCTTAAATTTTTTTTGTTTTTTGTCAAAAACTCTGAAATTTGTCAAATTTTTTTCAGTAAACCGTCATTAATCGGCGCCAGGAATTATTCCCCGTCGATCCGCACCCCCCTCGACCGCCCCCGATGGTGGGAATTGCTAAATTTTGTTGTCTAAATTCCTATACAAATCAGTACCGAGGTGTAATGGTACATCGATTTTTCAGATATTTTAACGTCTAAAAGCAGTAAATATTCACATATTCTTACCGGGTTTTCAGCAGAAGGTCTTCATTCGTTTTGTCTTGCACAACGCCATCGAAATTTTCAGTGTGCAAGACTTCAGATTTTTTTTTTGCCTTAAATTTTTTTTGTTTTTTGTCAAAAACTCTGAAATTTGTTAAATTTTTTTCAGCAAACCGTCATTAATCGGCGCCAGGAATTATTCCCCGTCGATCCGCACCCCCCTCGACCGCCCCCGATGGTGGGAATTGCTAAATTTTGTTGTCTAAATTCCTATACAAATCAGTACCGAGGTGTAATGGTACATCGATTTTTCAGATATTTTAACGTCTAAAAGCAGTAAATATTCAAATATTCTTACCGGGTTTTCAGCAGAAGGTCTTCATTCGTTTTGTCTTGCACAACGCCATCGAAATTTTCAGTGTGCAAACATTTCAGAATTTTTTTTTGCCTAAAATTTTATTTGTTTTTTGTCAAAAACTCTGAAATTTGTCAAATTTTTTTCAGCAAACCGTCATTAATCGGCGCCAGGAATTATTCCCCGTCGATCCGCACCCCCCTCGACCGCCCCCGATGGTGGGAATTGCTAAATTTTGTTGTCTAAATTCCTATACAAATCAGTACCGAGGTGTAATGGTACATCGATTTTTCAGATATTTTAACGTCTAAAAGCAGTAAATATTCAAATATTCTTACCGGGTTTTCAGCAGAAGGTCTTCATTCGTTTTGTCTTGCACAACGCCATCGAAATTTTCAGTGTGCAAACATTTCAGAATTTTTTTTTGCCTTAAATTTGTTTTGTTTTTTTCAAAAACTCTGAAAATTGTCAAATTTTTTTCAGTAAACCGTCATTAATCGGCGCCAGGAATTATTCCCCGTCGATCCGCACCCCACTCGACCGCCCCCGATGGTGGGAATTGCTAAATTTTGTTGTCTAAATTCCTATACAAATCAGTACCGAGGTGTAATGGTACATCGATTTTTCAGATATTTTAACGTCTAAAAGCAGTAAATATTCACATATTCTTACCGGGTTTTCAGCAGAAGGTCTTCATTCGTTTTGTCTTGCACAACGCCATCGAAATTTTCAGTGTGCAAACATTTCAGAATTTGTTTTTGCCTTAAATTTTTTTTGTTTTTTGTCAAAAACTCTGAAATTTGTCAAATTTTTTTCAGTAAACCGTCATTAATCGGCGCCAGGATATATTCCCCGTCGATCCGCACCCCCCTCGACCGCCCCCGATGGTGGGAATTGCTAAATTTTGTTGTCTAAATTCCTATACAAATCAGTACCGAGGTGTAATGGTACATCGATTTTTCAGATATTTTAACGTCTAAAAGCAGTAAATATTCACATATTCTTACCGGGTTTTCAGCAGAAGGTCTTCATTCGTTTTGTCTTGCACAACGCCATCGAAATTTTCAGTGTGCAAACATTTCAGAATTTTTTTTTGCCTTAAATTTTTTTTTATTTTTTGTCAAAAACTCTGAAATTTGTCATATTTTTTTCAGCAAACCGTCATTAATCGGCGCCAGGAATTATTCCCCGTCGATCCGCACCCCCCTCGACCGCCCCCGATGGTGGGAATTGCTAAATTTTGTTGTCTAAATTCCTATACAAATCAGTACCGAGGTGTAATGGTACATCGATTTTTCAGATATTTTAACGTCTAAAAGCAGTAAATATTCAAATATTCTTACCGGGTTTTCACCAGAAGGTCTTCATTCGTTTTGTCTTGCACAACGCCATCGAAATTTTCAGTGTGCAAACATTTCAGAATTTTTTTTTGCCTTAATTTTTTTTTGTTTTCTGTCAAAAACTCTGAAATTTGTCAAATTTTTTTCAGCAAACCGTCATTAATCGGCGCCAGGAATTATTCCCCGTCGATCCGCACCCCCCTCGACCGCCCCCGATGGTGGGAATTGCTAAATTTTGTTGTCTAAATTCCTATACAAATCAGTACCGAGGTGTAATGGTACATCGATTTTTCAGATATTTTAACGTCTAAAAGCAGTAAATATTCAAATATTCTTACCGGGTTTTCAGCAGAAGGTCTTCATTCGTTTTGTCTTGCACAACGCGAACGAAATTTTCAGTGTGCAAACATTTCAGAATTTTTTTTTGCCTTAATTTTTTTTCGTTTTTTGTCAAAAACTGAAATTTGTCAAATTTTTTTCAGCAAACCGTCATTAATCGGCGCCAGGAATTATTCCCCGTCGATCCGCACCCCCCTCGACCGCCCCCGATGGTGGGAATTGCTAAATTTTGTTGTCTAAATTCCTATACAAATCAGTACCGAGGTGTAATGGTTCATCGATTTTGCAGATATTTTAACGTCTAAAAGCAGTAAATATTCAAATATTCTTACCGGGTTTTCAGCAGAAGGTCTTCATTCGTTTTGTCTTGCACAAAGCCATCGAAATTTTCAGTGCGCAAACATTTCAGAATTTTTTTTTGCCTTAATTTTTTTTTGTTTTTTGTCAAAAACTCTGAAATTTGTCAAATTTTTTTCAGCAAACCGTCATTAATCGGCGCCAGGAATTATTCCCCGTCGATCCGCACCCCCCTCGACCGCCCCCGATGGTGGGAATTGCTAAATTTTGTTGTCTAAATTCCTATACAAATCAGTACCGAGGTGTAATGGTACATCGATTTTTCAGATATTTTAACGTCTAAAAGCAGTAAATATTCAAATATTCTTACCGGGTTTTCAGCAGAAGGTCTTCATTCGTTTTGTCTTGCACAACGCCATCGAAATTTTCAGTGTGCAAACATTTCAGAATTTTTTTTTGCCTTAAATTTTTTTTGTTTTTGTCAAAAACTCTGAAATTTGTCAAATTTTTTTCAGCAAACCGTCATTAATCGGCGCCAGGAATTATTCCCCGTCGATCCGCACCCCCCTCGACCGCCCCCGATGGTGGGAATTGCTAAATTTTGTTGTCTAAATTCCTATACAAATCAGTACCGAGGTGTAATGGTGCATCGATTTTTCAGATATTTTAACGTCTAAAAGCAGTAAATATTCAAATATTCTTACCGGGTTTTCAGCAGAAGGTCTTCATTCGTTTTGTCTTGCACAACGCCATCGAAATTTTCAGTGTGCAAACATTTCAGAATTTTTTTTTGCCTTAAATTTTTTTTTGTTTTTTGTCATAAACTCTGAAATTTGTCAAATTTTTTTCAGCAAACCGTCATTAATCGGCGCCAGGAATTATTCCCCGTCGATCCGCACCCCCCTCGACCGCCCCCGATGGTGGGAATTGCTAAATTTTGTTGTCTAAATTCCTATACAAATCAGTACCGAGGTGTAATGGTACATCGATTTTTCAGATATTTTAACGTCTAAAAGCAGTAAATATTCAAATATTCTTACCGGGTTTTCAGCAGAAGGTCTTCATTCGTTTTGTCTTGCACAACGCCATCGAAATTTTCAGTGTGCAAACATTTCAGAATTTTTTTTTGCCTTAAATTTTTTTTGTTTTTTGTCAAAAACTCTGAAATGTGTCAATTTTTTTTCAGCAAACCGTCATTAATCGGCGCCAGGAATTATTCCCCGTCGATCCGCACCCCCCTCGACCGCTCCCGATGGTGGGAATTGCTAAATTTTGTTGTCTAAATTCCTATACAAATCAGTACCGAGGTGTAATGGTACATCGATTTTTCAGATATTTTAACGTCTAAAAGCAGTAAATATTCAAATATTCTTACCGGGTTTTCAGCAGAAGGTCTTCATTCGTTTTGTCTTGCACAACGCCATCGAAATTTTCAGTGTGCAAACATTTCAGAATTTTTTTTTGCCTTAATTTTTTTTTGTTTTTTGTCAAAAACTCTGAAATTTGTCAAATTTTTTTCAGCAAACCGTCATTAATCGGCGCCAGGAATTATTCCCCGTCGATCCGCACCCCCCTCGACCGCCCCCGACGGTGGGAATTGCTAAATTTTGTTGTCTAAATTCCTATACAAATCAGTACCGAGGTGTAATGGTACATCGATTTTTCAGATATTTTAACGTCTAAAAGCAGTAAATATTCAAATATTCTTACCGGGTTTTCAGCAGAAGGTCTTCATTCGTTTTGTCTTGCACAACGCCATCGAAATTTTCAGTGTGCAAACATTTCAGAATTTTTTTTTGCCTTAATTTTTTTTTGTGTTTTGTCAAAAACTCTGAAATTTGTCAAATTTTTTTCAGCAAACCGTCATTAATCAACGCCAGGAATTATTCCCCGTCGATCCGCACCCCCCTCGACCGCCCCCGACGGTGGGAATTGCTAAATTTTGTTGTCTAAATTCCTATACAAATCAGTACCGAGGTGTAATGGTACATCGATTTTTCAGATATTTTAACGTCTAAAAGCAGTAAATATTCAAATATTCGTACCGGGTTTTCAGCAGAAGGTCTTCATTCGTTTTGTCTTGCACAACGCCATCGAAATTTTCAGTGTGCAAACATTTCAGAATTTTTTTTTGCCTTAATTTTTTTTCGTTTTTTGTCAAAAACTGAAATTTGTCAAATTTTTTTCAGCAAACCGTCATTAATCGGCGCCAGGAATTATTCCCCGTCGATCCGCACCCCCCTCGACCGCCCCCGATGGTGGGAATTGCTAAATTTTGTTGTCTAAATTCCTATACAAATCAGTACCGAGGTGTAATGGTTCATCGATTTTGCAGATATTTTAACGTCTAAAAGCAGTAAATATTCAAATATTCTTACCGGGTTTTCAGCAGAAGGTCTTCATTCGTTTTGTCTTGCACAAAGCCATCGAAATTTTCAGTGCGCAAACATTTCAGAATTTTTTTTTGCCTTAATTTTTTTTTGTTTTTTGTCAAAAACTCTGAAATTTGTCAAATTTTTTCAGCAAACCGTCATTAATCGGCGCCAGGAATTATTCCCCGTCGATTCGCACCCCCCTCGACCGCCCCCGATGGTGGGAATTGCTAAATTTTGTTGTCTAAATTCCTATACAAATCAGTACCGAGGTGTAATGTACATCGATTTTTCAGATATTTTAACGTCTAAAAGCAGTAAATATTCAAATATTCTTACCGGGTTTTCACCAGAAGGTCTTCATTCGTTTTGTCTTGCACAACGCCATCGAAATTTTCAGTGTGCAAACATTTCAGAATTTTTTTTTGCCTTAAATTTTTTTTGTTTTTGTCAAAAACTCTGAAATTTGTCAAATTTTTTTCAGCAAACCGTCATTAATCGGCGCCAGGAATTATTCCCCGTCGATCCGCACCCCCTTCGACCGCCCCCGATGGTGGGAATTGCTAAATTTTGTTGTCTAAATTCCTATACAAATCAGTACCGAGGTGTAATGGTACATCGATTTTTCAGATATTTTAACGTCTAAAAGCAGTAAATATTCAAATATTCTTACCGGGTTTTCAGCAGAAGGTCTTCATTCGTTTTGTCTTGCACAACGCGAACGAAATTTTCAGTGTGCAAACATTTCAGAATTTTTTTTTGCCTTAATTTTTTTTCGTTTTTTGTCAAAAACTGAAATTTGTCAAATTTTTTTCAGCAAACCGTCATTAATCGGCGCCAGGAATTATTCCCCGTCGATCCGCACCCCCCTCGACCGCCCCCGATGGTGGGAATTGCTAAATTTTGTTGTCTAAATTCCTATACAAATCAGTACCGAGGTGTAATGGTTCATCGATTTTGCAGATATTTTAACGTCTAAAAGCAGTAAATATTCAAATATTCTTACCGGGTTTTCAGCAGAAGGTCTTCATTCGTTTTGTCTTGCACAAAGCCATCGAAATTTTCAGTTCGCAAACATTTCAGAATTTTTTTTTGCCTTAATTTTTTTTTGTTTTTTGTCAAAAACTCTGAAATTTGTCAAATTTTTTCAGCAAACCGTCATTAATCGGCGCCAGGAATTATTCCCCGTCGATTCGCACCCCCCTCGACCGCCCCCGATGGTGGGAATTGCTAAATTTTGTTGTCTAAATTCCTATACAAATCAGTACCGAGGTGTAATGTACATCGATTTTTCAGATATTTTAACGTCTAAAAGCAGTAAATATTCAAATATTCTTACCGGGTTTTCACCAGAAGGTCTTCATTCGTTTTGTCTTGCACAACGCCATCGAAATTTTCAGTGTGCAAACATTTCAGAATTTTTTTTTGCCTTAAATTTTTTTTTATTTTTTGTCAAAAACTCTGAAATTTGTCAAATTTTTTTCAGCAAACCGTCATTAATCGGCGCCAGGAATTATTCCCCGTCGATCCGCACCCCCCTCGACCGCCCCCGATGGTGGGAATTGCTAAATTTTGTTGTCTAAATTCCTATACAAATCAGTACCGAGGTGTAATGGTACATCGATTTTTCAGATATTTTAACGTCTAAAAGCAGTAAATATTCAAATATTCTTACCGGGTTTTCAGCAGAAGGTCTTCATTCGTTTTGTCTTGCACAACGCCATCGAAATTTTCAGTGTGCAAACATTTCAGAATTTTTTTTTGCCTTAAATTTTTTTTGGTTTTGTCAAAAACTCTGAAATTTGTCAAATTTTTTTCAGCAAACCGTCATTAATCGGCGCCAGGAATTATTCCCCGTCGATCCGCACCCCCCTCGACCGCCCCCGATGGTGGGAATTGCTAAATTTTGTTGTCTAAATTCCTATACAAATCAGTACCGAGGTGTAATGGTGCATCGATTTTTCAGATATTTTAACGTCTAAAAGCAGTAAATATTCAAATATTCTTACCGGGTTTTCAGCAGAAGGTCTTCATTCGTTTTGTCTTGCACAACGCCATCGAAATTTTCAGTGTGCAAACATTTCAGAATTTTTTTTTGCCTTAATTTTTTTTTGTGTTTTGTCAAAAACTCTGAAATTTGTCAAATTTTTTTCAGCAAACCGTCATTAATCAACGCCAGGAATTATTCCCCGTCGATCCGCACCCCCCTCGACCGCCCCCGACGGTGGGAATTGCTAAATTTTGTTGTCTAAATTCCTATACAAATCAGTACCGAGGTGTAATGGTACATCGATTTTTCAGATATTTTAACGTCTAAAAGCAGTAAATATTCAAATATTCGTACCGGGTTTTCAGCAGAAGGTCTTCATTCGTTTTGTCTTGCACAACGCCATCGAAATTTTCAGTGTGCAAACATTTCAGAATTTTTTTTTGCCTTAAATTTTTTTTGTTTTTTGTCAAAAACTCTGAAATGTGTCAATTTTTTTTCAGCAAACCGTCATTAATCGGCGCCAGGAATTATTCCCCGTCGATCCGCACCCCCCTCGACCGCCCCCGATGGTGGGAATTGCTAAATTTTGTTGTCTAAATTCCTATACAAATCAGTACCGAGGTGTAATGATACATCGATTTTTCAGATATTTTAACGTCTAAAAGCAGTAATTATTCAAATATTCTTACCGGGTTTTCAGCAGAAGGTCTTCATTCGTTTTGTCTTGCACAACGCCATCGAAATTTTCAGTGTGCAAACATTTCAGAATTTTTTTTTGCCTTAATTTTTTTTTGTTTTTTGTCAAAAACTCTGAAATTTGTCAAATTTTTTTCAGCAAACCGTCATTAATCGGCGCCAGGAATTATTCCCCGTCGATCCGCACCCCCCTCGACCGCCCCCGACGGTGGGAATTGCTAAATTTTGTTGTCTAAATTCCTATACAAATCAGTACCGAGGTGTAATGGTACATCGATTTTTCAGATATTTTAACGTCTAAAAGCAGTAAATATTCAAATATTCTTACCGGGTTTTCAGCAGAAGGTCTTCATTCGTTTTGTCTTGCACAACGCCATCGAAATTTTCAGTGTGCAAACATTTCAGAATTTTTTTTTGCCTTAAATTTTTTTTGTTTTTGTCAAAAACTCTGAAATTTGTCAAATTTTTTTCAGCAAACCGTCATTAATCGGCGCCAGGAATTATTCCCCGTCGATCCGCACCCCCTTCGACCGCCCCCGATGGTGGGAATTGCTAAATTTTGTTGTCTAAATTCCTATACAAATCAGTACCGAGGTGTAATGGTACATCGATTTTTCAGATATTTTAACGTCTAAAAGCAGTAAATATTCAAATATTCTTACCGGGTTTTCAGCAGAAGGTCTTCATTCGTTTTGTCTTGCACAACGCGAACGAAATTTTCAGTGTGCAAACATTTCAGAATTTTTTTTTGCCTTAATTTTTTTTCGTTTTTTGTCAAAAACTGAAATTTGTCAAATTTTTTTCAGCAAACCGTCATTAATCGGCGCCAGGAATTATTCCCCGTCGATCCGCACCCCCCTCGACCGCCCCCGATGGTGGGAATTGCTAAATTTTGTTGTCTAAATTCCTATACAAATCAGTACCGAGGTGTAATGGTTCATCGATTTTGCAGATATTTTAACGTCTAAAAGCAGTAAATATTCAAATATTCTTACCGGGTTTTCAGCAGAAGGTCTTCATTCGTTTTGTCTTGCACAAAGCCATCGAAATTTTCAGTTCGCAAACATTTCAGAATTTTTTTTTGCCTTAATTTTTTTTTGTTTTTTGTCAAAAACTCTGAAATTTGTCAAATTTTTTCAGCAAACCGTCATTAATCGGCGCCAGGAATTATTCCCCGTCAATTCGCACCCCCCTCGACCGCCCCCGATGGTGGGAATTGCTAAATTTTGTTGTCTAAATTCCTATACAAATCAGTACCGAGGTGTAATGTACATCGATTTTTCAGATATTTTAACGTCTAAAAGCAGTAAATATTCAAATATTCTTACCGGGTTT
This sequence comes from Catocala fraxini, assembly GCA_930367265.1. Taxonomy (NCBI): domain Eukaryota; kingdom Metazoa; phylum Arthropoda; class Insecta; order Lepidoptera; family Erebidae; genus Catocala; species Catocala fraxini. Next base: position 147,308 of record OV884045.1, read on the forward strand.
TCACCAGAAGGTCTTCATTCGTTTTGTCTTGCACAACGCCATCGAAATTTTCAGTGTGCAAACATTTCAGAATTTTTTTTTGCCTTAAATTTTTTTTTATTTTTTGTCAAAAACTCTGAAATTTGTCAAATTTTTTTCAGCAAACCGTCATTAATCGGCGCCAGGAATTATTCCCCGTCGATCCGCACCCCCCTCGACCGCCCCCGATGGTGGGAATTGCTAAATTTTGTTGTCTAAATTCCTATACAAATCAGTACCGAGGTGTAATGGTACATCGATTTTTCAGATATTTTAACGTCTAAAAGCAGTAAATATTCAAATATTCTTACCGGGTTTTCAGCAGAAGGTCTTCATTCGTTTTGTCTTGCACAACGCCATCGAAATTTTCAGTGTGAAAACATTTCAGAATTTTTTTTTGCCTTAAATTTTTTTTGTTTTTGTCAAAAACTCTGAAATTTGTCAAATTTTTTTCAGCAAACCGTCATTAATCGGCGCCAGGAATTATTCCCCGTCGATCCGCACCCCCCTCGACCGCCCCCGATGGTGGGAATTGCTAAATTTTGTTGTCTAAATTCCTATACAAATCAGTACCGAGGTGTAATGGTGCATCGATTTTTCAGATATTTTAACGTCTAAAAGCAGTAAATATTCAAATATTCTTACCGGGTTTTCAGCAGAAGGTCTTCATTCGTTTTGTCTTGCACAACGCCATCGAAATTTTCAGTGTGCAAACATTTCAGAATTTTTTTTTGCCTTAATTTTTTTTTTTGTTTTGTCAAAAACTCTGAAATTTGTCAAATTTTTTTCAGCAAACCGTCATTAATCAACGCCAGGAATTATTCCCCGTCGATCCGCACCCCCCTCGACCGCCCCCGACGGTGGGAATTGCTAAATTTTGTTGTCTAAATTCCTATACAAATCAGTACCGAGGTGTAATGGTACATCGATTTTTCAGATATTTTAACGTCTAAAAGCAGTAAATATTCAAATATTCGTACCGGGTTTTCAGCAGAAGGTCTTCATTCGTTTTGTCTTGCACAACGCCATCGAAATTTTCAGTGTGCAAACATTTCAGAATTTTTTTTTGCCTTAAATTTTTTTTGTTTTTTGTCAAAAACTCTGAAATGTGTCAATTTTTTTTCAGCAAACCGTCATTAATCGGCGCCAGGAATTATTCCCCGTCGATCCGCACCCCCCTCGACCGCCCCCGATGGTGGGAATTGCTAAATTTTGTTGTCTAAATTCCTATACAAATCAGTACCGAGGTGTAATGATACATCGATTTTTCAGATATTTTAACGTCTAAAAGCAGTAATTATTCAAATATTCTTACCGGGTTTTCAGCAGAAGGTCTTCATTCGTTTTGTCTTGCACAACGCCATCGAAATTTTCAGTGTGCAAACATTTCAGAATTTTTTTTTGCCTTAATTTTTTTTTGTTTTTTGTCAAAAACTCTGAAATTTGTCAAATTTTTTTCAGCAAACCGTCATTAATCGGCGCCAGGAATTATTCCCCGTCGATCCGCACCCCCCTCGACCGCCCCCGACGGTGGGAATTGCTAAATTTTGTTGTCTAAATTCCTATACAAATCACGAACCGAGGTGTAATGGTACATCGATTTTTCAGATATTTTAACGTCTAAAAGCAGTAAATATTCAAATATTCTTACCGGGTTTTCAGCAGAAGGTCTTCATTCGTTTTGTCTTGCACAACGCCATCGAAATTTTCAGTGTGCAAACATTTCAGAATTTTTTTTTGCCTTAATTTTTTTTTGTGTTTTGTCAAAAACTCTGAAATTTGTCAAATTTTTTTAGCAAACCGTCATTAATCAACGCCAGGAATTATTCCCCGTCGATCCGCACCCCCCTCGACCGCCCCCGACGGTGGGAATTGCTAAATTTTGTTGTCTAAATTCCTATACAAATCAGTACCGAGGTGTAATGGTACATCGATTTTTCAGATATTTTAACGTCTAAAAGCAGTAAATATTCAAATATTCGTACCGGGTTTTCAGCAGAAGGTCTTCATTCGTTTTGTCTTGCACAACGCCATCGAAATTTTCAGTGTGCAAACATTTCAGAATTTTTTTTTGCCTTAAATTTTTTTTGTTTTTTGTCAAAAACTCTGAAATTTGTCAAATTTTTTTCAGCAAACCGTCATTAATCGGCGCCAGGAATTATTCCCCGTCGATCCGCACCCCCCTCGACCGCCCCCGATGGTGGGAATTGCTAAATTTTGTTGTCTAAATTCCTATACAAATCAGTACCGAGGTGTAATGGTACATCGATTTTTCAGATATTTTAACGTCTAAAAGCAGTAAATATTCAAATATTCTTACCGGGTTTTCAGCAGAAGGTCTTCATTCGTTTTGTCTTGCACAACGCCATCGAAATTTTCAGTGTGCAAACATTTCAGAATTTTTTTTTGCCTTAAATTTTTTTTGTTTTTGTCAAAAACTCTGAAATTTGTCAAATTTTTTTCAGCAAACCGTCATTAATCGGCGCCAGGAATTATTCCCCGTCGATCCGCACCCCCCTCGACCGCCCCCGATGGTGGGAATTGCTAAATTTTGTTGTCTAAATTCCTATACAAATCAGTACCGAGGTGTAATGGTGCATCGATTTTTCAGATATTTTAACGTCTAAAAGCAGTAAATATTCAAATATTCTTACCGGGTTTTCAGCAGAAGGTCTTCATTCGTTTTGTCTTGCACAACGCCATCGAAATTTTCAGTGTGCAAACATTTCAGAATTTTATTTTGCCTTAAATTTTTTTTGTTTTTTGTCATAAACTCTGAAATTTGTCAAATTTTTTTCAGCAAACCGTCATTAATCGGCGCCAGGAATTATTCCCCGTCGATCCGCACCCCCCTCGACCGCCCCCGATGGTGGGAATTGCTAAATTTTGTTGTCTAAATTCCTATACAAATCAGTACCGAGGTGTAATGGTACATCGATTTTTCAGATATTTTAACGTCTAAAAGCAGTAAATATTCAAATATTCTTACCGGGTTTTCAGCAGAAGGTCTTCATTCGTTTTGTCTTGCACAACGCCATCGAAATTTTCAGTGTGCAAACATTTCAGAATTTTTTTTTGCCTTAATTTTTTTTTTGTTTTTTGTCAAAAACTCTGAAATTTGTAAAATTTTTTTCAGCAAACCGTCATTATTCGGCGCCAGGAATTAGTCCCCGTCGATCCGCACCCCCCTCGACCGCCCCCGATGGTGGGAATTGCTAAATTTTGTTGTCTAAATTCCTATACAAATCAGTACCGAGGTGTAATGGTACATCGATTTTTCAGATATTTTAACGTCTAAAAGCAGTAAATATTCAAATATTCTTACCGGGTTTTCAGCAGAAGGTCTTCATTCGTTTTGTCTTGCACAACGCCATCGAAATTTTCAGTGTGCAAACATTTCAGAATTTTTTTTTGCCTTAAATTTTTTTTGTTTTTTGTCAAAAACTCTGAAATTTGTCAAATTTTTTTCAGCAAACCGTCATTAATCGGCGCCAGGAATTATTCCCCGTCGATCCGCACCCTCCTCCACCGCCCCCGATGGTGGGAATTGCTAAATTTTGTTGTCTAAATTCCTATACAAATCAGTACCGAGGTGTAATGGTACATCGATTTTTCAGATATTTTAACGTCTAAAAGCAGTAAATATTCAAATATTCTTACCGGGTTTTCAGCAGAAGGTCTTCATTCGTTTTGTCTTGCACAACGCCATCGAAATTTTCAGTGTGCAAACATTTCAGATTTTTTTTTTGCCTAAATTTTTTTTGTTTTTTGTCAAAAACTCTGAAATTTCTCAAATTTTTTTCAGCAAACCGTCATTAATCGGCGCCAGGAATTATTCCCCGTCGACCCGCACCCCCCTCGACCGCACCCGATGGTGGGAATTGCTAAATTTTGTTGTCTAAATTCCTATACAAATCAGTACCGAGGTGTAATGGTACATCGATTTTTCAGATATTTTAACGTCTAAAAGCAGTAAATATTCAAATATTCGTACCGGGTTTTCAGCAGAAGGTCTTCATTCGTTTTGTCTTGCACAACGCCATCGAAATTTTCAGTGTGCAAACATTTCAGAATTTTTTTTTGCCTTAACTTTTTTTTGTTGTTTGTCAAAAACTCTGAAATTTGTCAAATTTTTTTCAGCAGACCGTCATTAATCGGCGCCAGGAATTATTCCCCGTCGATCCGCACCCCCCTCGACCGCCCCCGATGGTGGGAATTGCTAAATTTTGTTGTCTAAATTCCTATACAAATCAGTACCGAGGTGTAATGGTACATCGATTTTTCAGATATTTTAACGTCTAAAAGCAGTAAATATTCAAATATTCTTACCGGGTTTTCACCAGAAGGTCTTCATTCGTTTTGTCTTGCACAACGCCATCGAAATTTTCAGTGTGCAAACATTTCAGAATTTTTTTTTGCCTTAACTTTTTTTTGTTGTTTGTCAAAAACTCTGAAATTTGTCAAATTTTTTTCAGCAAACCGTCATTAATCGGCGCCAGGAATTATTCCCCGTCGATCCGCACCCCCCTCGACCGCCCCCGATGGTGGGAATTACTAAATTTTGTTGTCTAAATTCCTATACAAATCAGTACCGAGGTGTAATGGTACATCGATTTTACAGATATTTTAACGTCTAAAAGCAGTAAATATTCAAATATTCTTACCGGGTTTTCACCAGAAGGTCTTCATTCGTTTTGTCTTGCACAACGCCATCGAAATTTTCAGTGTGCAAACACTTCAGAATTTTTTTTTGCCTAAAATTTTTTTTGTTTTTTGTCAAAGCCTCTGAAATTTGTCAAATTTTTTTCAGCAAACCGTCATTAATCGGCGCCAGGAATTATTCCCCGTCGATCCGTACCCCCCTCGACCGCCCCCGATGGTGGGAATTGCTAAATTTTGTTGTCTAAATTCCTATACAAATCAGTACCGAGGTGTAATGGTACATCGATTTTTCAGATATTTTAACGTCTAAAAGCAGTAAATATTCAAATATTCTTACCGGGTTTTCAGCAGAAGGTCTTCATTCGTTTTGTCTTGCACAACGCCATCGAAATTTTCAGTGTGCAAACATTTCAGAATTTTTTTTTGCCTTAAATTTTTTTTGTTTTTTGTCAAAAACTCTGAAATTTGTCAAATTTTTTTCAGCAAACCGTCATTAATCGGCGCCAGGAATTATTCCCCGTCGATCCGCACCCCCCTCGACCGCCCCCGATGGTGGGAATTGCTAAATTTTGTTGTCTAAATTCCTATACAAATCAGTACCGAGGTGTAATGGTACATCGATTTTTCAGATATTTTAACGTCTAAAAGCAGTAAATATTCAAATATTCATACCGGGTTTTCAGCAGAAGGTCTTCATTCGTTTTGTCTTGCACAACGCCATCGAAATTTTCAGTGTGCAAACATTTCAGTTTTTTTTTTGTCTTAATTTTTTTTTGTTTTTTGTCAAAAACTCTGAAATTTGTCAAATTTTTTTTCAGCAAACCGTCATTAATCGGCGCCAGGAATTATTCCCCGTCGATCCGCACCCCCCCTCGACCGCCCCCGATGGTGGGAATTGCTAAATTTTGTTGTCTAAATTCCTATACAAATCAGTACAGAGGTGTAATGGTACATCGATTTTTCAGATATTTTAACGTCTAAAAGCAGTAAATATTCAAATATTCTTACCGGGTTTTCAGCAGAAGGTCTTCATTCGTTTTGTCTTGCACAACGCCATCGAAATTTTCAGTGTGCAAACATTTCAGAATTTTTTTTTGCCTTAAATTTTTTGTTGTTGTTTGTCAAAAACTCTGAAATTTGTCAAATTTTTTTCAGCAAACCGTCATTAATCGGCGCCAGGAATTATTCCCCGTCGATCCGCACCCCCCTCGACCGCCCCCGATGGTGGGAATTGCTAAATTTTGTTGTCTAAATTCCTATACAAATCAGTACCGAGGTGTAATGGTACATCGATTTTTCAGATATTTTAACGTCTAAAAGCAGTAAATATTCAAATATTCTTACCGGGTTTTCAGCAGAAGGTCTTCATTCGTTTTGTCTTGCACAACGCCATCGAAATTTTCAGTGTGCAAACATTTCAGAATTTTTTTTTGCCTTAACTTTTTTTTGTTGTTTGTCAAAAACTCTGAAATTTGTCAGATTTTTTTCAGCAAACCCTCATTAATCGGCGCCAGGAATTATTCCCCGTCGATCCGCACCCTCCTCGACCGCCCCCGATGGTGGGAATTGCTAAATTTTGTTGTCTAAATTCCTATACAAATCAGTACCGAGGTGTAATGGTACATCGATTTTTCAGATATTTTAACGTCTAAAAGCAGTAAATATTCAAATATTCTTACCGGGTTTTCAGCAGAAGGTCTTCATTCGTTTTGTCTTGCACAACGCCATCGAAATTTTCAGTGTGCAAACATTTCAGAATTTTTTTTTGCCTTAAATTTTTTTTGTTTTTTGTCAAAAACTCTGAAATTTGTCAAATTTTTTTCAGCAAACCGTCATTAATCGGCGCCAGGAATTATTCCCCGTCGATCCGCACCCCCCTCGACCGCCCCCGATGGTGGGAATTGCTAAATTTTGTTGTCTAAATTCCTATACAAATCAGTACCGAGGTGTAATGGTACATCGATTTTTCAGATATTTTAACGTCTAAAAGCAGTAAATATTCAAATATTCTTACCGGGTTTTCAGCAGAAGGTCTTCATTCGTTTTGTCTTGCACAACGCGAACGAAATTTTCAGTGTGCAAACATTTCAGAATTTTTTTTTGCCTTAAATTTTTTTCGTTTTTTGTTAAAAACTGAAATTTGTCAAATTTTTTTCAGCAAACCGTCCTTAATCGGCGCCAGGAATTATTCCCCGTCGATCCGCACCCCCCTCGACCGCCCCCGATGGTGGGAATTGCTAAATTTTGTTGTCTAAATTCCTATACAAATCAGTACCGAGGTGTAATGGTACATCGATTTTTCAGATATTTTAACGTCTAAAAGCAGTAAATATTCAAATATTCTTACCGGGTTTTCAGCAGAAGGTCTTCATTCGTTTTGTCTTGCACAACGCCATCGAAATTTTCAGTGTGCAAACATTTCAGAAATTTTTTTTGCCTTAAATTTTTTTTGTTTTTTGTCAAAAACTCTGAAATTTGTCAATTTTTTTTCAGCAAACCGTCATTAATCGGCGCCAGGAATTATTCCCCGTCGATCCGCACCCCCCTCGACCGCCCCCGATGGTGGGAATTGCTAAATTTTGTTGTCTAAATTCCTATACAAATCAGTACCGAGGTGTAATGGTACATCGATTTTTCAGATATTTTAACGTCTAAAAGCAGTAAATATTCAAATATTCTTACCGGGTTTTCAGCAGAAGGTCTTCATTCGTTTTGTCTTGCACAACGCCATCGAAATTTTCAGTGTGCAAACATTTCAGAATTTTTTTTTGCCTTAATTTTTTTTTGTTGTTTGTAAAAAACTCTGAAATTTGTCAAATTTTTTTCAGCAAACCGTCATTAATCGGCGCCAGGAATTATTCCCCGTCGATCCGCACCCCCCTCGACCGCCCCCGATGGTGGGAATTGCTAAATTTTGTTGTCTAAATTCCTATACAAATCAGTACCGAGGTGTAATGGTACATCGATTTTTCAGATATTTTAACGTCTAAAAGCAGTAAATATTCAAATATTCTTACCGGGTTTTCACCAGAAGGTCTTCATTCGTTTTGTCTTGCACAACGCCATCGAAATTTTCAGTGTGCAAACATTTCAGAATTTTTTTTTGCCTTATTTTTTTTTGTTTTCTGTCAAAAACTCTGAAATTTGTCAATTTTTTTTCAGCAAACCGTCATTAATCGGCGCCAGGAATTATTCCCCGTCGATCCGCACCCCCCTCGACCGCCCCCGATGGTGGGAATTGCTAAATTTTGTTGTCTAAATTCCTATACAAATCAGTACCGTACCGAGGTGTAATGGTACATCGATTTTTCAGATATTTTAACGTCTAAAAGCAGTAAATATTCAAATATTCTTACCGGGTTTTCAGCAGAAGGTCTTCATTCGTTTTGTCTTGCACAACGCCATCGAAATTTTCAGTGTGCAAACATTTCAGATTTTTTTTTTGCCTAAATTTTTTTTGTTTTTTGTCAAAAACTCTGAAATTTCTCAAATTTTTTTCAGCAAACCGTCATTAATCGGCGCCAGGAATTATTCCCCGTCGACCCGCACCCCCCTCGACCGCACCCGATGGTGGGAATTGCTAAATTTTGTTGTCTAAATTCCTATACAAATCAGTACCGAGGTGTAATGGTACATCGATTTTTCAGATATTTTAACGTCTAAAAGCAGTAAATATTCAAATATTCTTACCGGGTTTTCAGCAGAAGGTCTTCATTCGTTTTGTCTTGCACAACGCCATCGAAATTTTCAGTGTGCAAACATTTCAGAATTTTTTTTTGCCTTAACTTTTTTTTGTTGTTTGTCAAAAACTCTGAAATTTGTCAAATTTTTTTCAGCAAACCGTCATTAATCGGCGCCAGGAATTATTCCCCGTCGATCCGCACCCCCCTCGACCGCCCCCGATGGTGGGAATTGCTAAATTTTGTTGTCTAAATTCCTATACAAATCAGTACCGAGGTGTAATGGTACATCGATTTTTCAGATATTTTAACGTCTAAAAGCAGTAAATATTCAAATATTCTTACCGGGTTTTCACCAGAAGGTCTTCATTCGTTTTGTCTTGCACAACGCCATCGAAATTTTCAGTGTGCAAACATTTCAGAATTTTTTTTTGCCTTAACTTTTTTTTGTTGTTTGTCAAAAACTCTGAAATTTGTCAAATTTTTTTCAGCAAACCGTCATTAATCGGCGCCAGGAATTATTCCCCGTCGATCCGCACCCCCCTCGACCGCCCCCGATGGTGGGAATTGCTAAATTTTGTTGTCTAAATTCCTATACAAATCAGTACCGAGGTGTAATGGTACATCGATTTTACAGATATTTTAACGTCTAAAAGCAGTAAATATTCAAATATTCTTACCGGGTTTTCACCAGAAGGTCTTCATTCGTTTTGTCTTGCACAACGCCATCGAAATTTTCAGTGTGCAAACACTTCAGAATTTTTTTTTGCCTAAAATTTTTTTTGTTTTTTGTCAAAGCCTCTGAAATTTGTCAAATTTTTTTCAGCAAACCGTCATTAATCGGCGCCAGGAATTATTCCCCGTCGATCCGTACCCCCCTCGACCGCCCCCGATGGTGGGAATTGCTAAATTTTGTTGTCTAAATTCCTATACAAATCAGTACCGAGGTGTAATGGTACATCGATTTTTCAGATATTTTAACGTCTAAAAGCAGTAAATATTCAAATATTCTTACCGGGTTTTCAGCAGAAGGTCTTCATTCGTTTTGTCTTGCACAACGCCATCGAAATTTTCAGTGTGCAAACATTTCAGAATTTTTTTTTGCCTTAAATTTTTTTTGTTTTTTGTCAAAAACTCTGAAATTTGTCAAATTTTTTTCAGCAAACCGTCATTAATCGGCGCCAGGAATTATTCCCCGTCGATCCGCACCCCCCTCGACCGCCCCCGATGGTGGGAATTGCTAAATTTTGTTGTCTAAATTCCTATACAAATCAGTACCGAGGTGTAATGGTACATCGATTTTTCAGATATTTTAACGTCTAAAAGCAGTAAATATTCAAATATTCTTACCGGGTTTTCAGCAGAAGGTCTTCATTCGTTTTGTCTTGCACAACGCCATCGAAATTTTCAGTGTGCAAACATTTCAGTTTTTTTTTTGTCTTAAATTTTTTTTGTTTTTTGTCAAAAACTCTGAAATTTGTCAAATTTTTTTTAAGCAAACCGTCATTAATCGGCGCCAGGAATTATTCCCCGTCGATCCGCACCCCCCCTCGACCGCCCCCGATGGTGGGAATTGCTAAATTTTGTTGTCTAAATTCCTATACAAATCAGTACCGTACCGAGGTGTAATGGTACATCGATTTTTCAGATATTTTAACGTCTAAAAGCAGTAAATATTCAAATATTCTTACCGGGTTTTCAGCAGAAGGTCTTCATTCGTTTTGTCTTGCACAACGCCATCGAAATTTTCAGTGTGCAAACATTTCAGAAATTTTTTATGCCTTATATTTTTTTGTTTTTTGTCAAAAACTCTGAAATTTGTCAAATTTTTTTCAGCAAACCGTCATTAATCGGCGCCAGGATATATTCCCCGTCGATCCGCACCCCCCTCGACCGCCCCCGATGGTGGGAATTGCTAAATTTTGTTGTCTAAATTCCTATACAAATCAGTACCGAGGTGTAATGGTACATCGATTTTTCAGATATTTTAACGTCTAAAAGCAGTAAATATTCAAATATTCTTACCGGGTTTTCAGCAGAAGGTCTTCATTCGTTTTGTCTTGCACAACGCCATCGAAATTTTCAGTGTGCAAACATTTCAGAATTTTTTTTTGCCTTAACTTTTTTTTGTTGTTTGTCAAAAACTCTGAAATTTGTCAGATTTTTTTCAGCAAACCCTCATTAATCGGCGCCAGGAATTATTCCCCGTCGATCCGCACCCTCCTCGACCGCCCCCGATGGTGGGAATTGCTAAATTTTGTTGTCTAAATTCCTATACAAATCAGTACCGAGGTGTAATGGTACATCGATTTTTCAGATATTTTAACGTCTAAAAGCAGTAAATATTCAAATATTCTTACCGGGTTTTCAGCAGAAGGTCTTCATTCGTTTTGTCTTGCACAACGCCATCGAAATTTTCAGTGTGCAAACATTTCAGAATTTTTTTTTGCCTTAAATTTTTTTTGTTTTTTGTCAAAAACTCTGAAATTTGTCAAATTTTTTTCAGCAAACCGTCATTAATCGGCGCCAGGAATTATTCCCCGTCGATCCGCACCCCCCTCGACCGCCCCCGATGGTGGGAATTGCTAAATTTTGTTGTCTAAATTCCTATACAAATCAGTACCGAGGTGTAATGGTACATCGATTTTTCAGATATTTTAACGTCTAAAAGCAGTAAATATTCAAATATTCTTACCGGGTTTTCAGCAGAAGGTCTTCATTCGTTTTGTCTTGCACAACGCGAACGAAATTTTCAGTGTGCAAACATTTCAGAATTTTTTTTTGCCTTAAATTTTTTTCGTTTTTTGTTAAAAACTGAAATTTGTCAAATTTTTTTCAGCAAACCGTCATTAATCGGCGCCAGGAATTATTCCCCGTCGATCCGCACCCCCCTCGACCGCCCCCGATGGTGGGAATTGCTAAATTTTGTTGTCTAAATTCCTATACAAATCAGTACCGAGGTGTAATGGTACATCGATTTTTCAGATATTTTAACGTCTAAAAGCAGTAAATATTCAAATATTCTTACCGGGTTTTCAGCAGAAGGTCTTCATTCGTTTTGTCTTGCACAACGCCATCGAAATTTTCAGTGTGCAAACATTTCAGAAATTTTTTTTGCCTTAAATTTTTTTTGTTTTTTGTCAAAAACTCTGAAATTTGTCAATTTTTTTTCAGCAAACCGTCATTAATCGGCGCCAGGAATTATTCCCCGTCGATCCGCACCCCCCTCGACCGCCCCCGATGGTGGGAATTGCTAAATTTTGTTGTCTAAATTCCTATACAAATCAGTACCGAGGTGTAATGGTACATCGATTTTTCAGATATTTTAACGTCTAAAAGCAGTAAATATTCAAATATTCTTACCGGGTTTTCAGCAGAAGGTCTTCATTCGTTTTGTCTTGCACAACGCCATCGAAATTTTCAGTGTGCAAACATTTCAGAATTTTTTTTTGCCTTAATTTTTTTTTGTTGTTTGTAAAAAACTCTGAAATTTGTCAAATTTTTTTCAGCAAACCGTCATTAATCGGCGCCAGGAATTATTCCCCGTCGATCCGCACCCCCCTCGACCGCCCCCGATGGTGGGAATTGCTAAATTTTGTTGTCTAAATTCCTATACAAATCAGTACCGAGGTGTAATGGTACATCGATTTTTCAGATATTTTAACGTCTAAAAGCAGTAAATATTCAAATATTCTTACCGGGTTTTCACCAGAAGGTCTTCATTCGTTTTGTCTTGCACAACGCCATCGAAATTTTCAGTGTGCAAACATTTCAGAATTTTTTTTTGCCTTATTTTTTTTTGTTTTCTGTCAAAAACTCTGAAATTTGTCAATTTTTTTTCAGCAAACCGTCATTAATCGGCGCCAGGAATTATTCCCCGTCGATCCGCACCCCCCTCGACCGCCCCCGATGGTGGGAATTGCTAAATTTTGTTGTCTAAATTCCTATACAAATCAGTACCGTACCGAGGTGTAATGGTACATCGATTTTTCAGATATTTTAACGTCTAAAAGCAGTAAATATTCAAATATTCTTACCGGGTTTTCAGCAGAAGGTCTTCATTCGTTTTGTCTTGCACAACGCCATCGAAATTTTCAGTGTGCAAACATTTCAGAAATTTTTTATGCCTTATATTTTTTTGTTTTTTGTCAAAAACTCTGAAATTTGTCAAATTTTTTTCAGCAAACCGTCATTAATCGGCGCCAGGATATATTCCCCGTCGATCCGCACCCCCCTCGACCGCCCCCGATGGTGGGAATTGCTAAATTTTGTTGTCTAAATTCCTATACAAATCAGTACCGAGGTGTAATGGTACATCGATTTTTCAGATATTTTAACGTCTAAAAGCAGTAAATATTCAAATATTCTTACCGGGTTTTCAGCAGAAGGTCTTCATTCGTTTTGTCTTGCACAACGCCATCGAAATTTTCAGTGTGCAAAGATTTCAGAATTTTTTTTTGCCTTAAATTTTTTTTGTTTTTTGTCAAAAACTCTGAAATTTGTCAAATTTTTTTCAGCAAACCGTCATTAATCGGCGCCAGGAATTATTCCCCGTCGATCCGCACCCCCCTCGACCGCCCCCGATGGTGGGAATTGCTAAATTTTGTTGTCTAAATTCCTATACAAATCAGTACCGAGGTGTAATGGTACATCGATTTTTCAGATATTTTAACGTCTAAAAGCAGTAAATATTCAAATATTCTTACCGGGTTTTCAGCAGAAGGTCTTCATTCGTTTTGTCTTGCACAACGCCATCGAAATTTTCAGTGTGCAAACATTTCAGAATTTTTTTTTGCCTTAAATTTGTTTTGTTTTTTGTCAAAAACTCTGAAATTTGTCAAATTTTTTTCAGCAAACCGTCATTAATCGGCGCCAGGATATATTCCCCGTCGATCCGCACCCCCCTCGACCGCCCCCGATGGTGGGAATTGCTAAATTTTGTTGTCTAAATTCCTATACAAATCAGTACCGAGGTGTAATGGTACATCGATTTTTCAGATATTTTAACGTCTAAAAGCAGTAAATATTCAAATATTCTTACCGGGTTTTCAGCAGAAGGTCTTCATTCGTTTTGTCTTGCACAACGCCATCGAAATTTTCAGTGTGCAAACATTTCAGAATTTTTTTTTGCCTAAAGTTTTATTTGTTTTTTGTCAAAAACTCTGAAATTTGTCAAATTTTTTTCAGCAAACCGTCATTAATCGGCGCCAGGATATATTCCCCGTCGATCCGCACCCCCCTCGACCGCCCCCGATGGTGGGAATTGCTAAATTTTGTTGTCTAAATTCCTATACAAATCAGTACCGAGGTGTAATGGTACATCGATTTTTCAGATATTTTAACGTCTAAAAGCAGTAAATATTCAAATATTCTTACCGGGTTTTCAGCAGAAGGTCTTCATTCGTTTTGTCTTGCACAACGCCATCGAAATTTTCAGTGTGCAAACACTTCAGAATTTTTTTTTGCCTTAAATTTTTTTTGTTTTTTGTCAAAAACTCTGAAATTTGTCAAATTTTTTTCAGCAAACCGTCATTAATCGGCGCCAGGAATTATTCCCCGTCGATCCGCACAGCCCTCGACCGCCCCCGATGGTGGGAATTGCTAAATTTTGTTGTCTAAATTCCTATACAAATCAGTACCGAGGTGTAATGGTACATCGATTTTTCAGATATTTTAACGTCTTAAAGCAGTAAATATTCAAATATTCTTACCGGGTTTTCAGCAGAAGGTCTTCATTCGTTTTGTCTTGCACAACGCCATCGAAATTTTCAGTGTGCAAACACTTCAGAATTTTTTTTTGCCTTAAATTTTTTTTGTTTTTTGTCAAAAACTCTGAAATTTGTCAAATTTTTTTCAGCAAACCGTCATTAATCGGCGCCAGGAATTATTCCCCGTCGATCCGCACCCCCCTCGACCGCCCCCGATGGTGGGAATTGCTAAATTTTGTTGTCTAAATTCCTATACAAATCAGTACCGAGGTGTAATGGTACATCGATTTTTCAGATATTTTAACGTCTAAAAGCAGTAAATATTCAAATATTCTTACCGGGTTTTCAGCAGAAGGTCTTCATTCGTTTTGTCTTGCACAACGCCATCGAAATTTTCAGTGTGCAAACATTTCAGATTTTTTTTTTGCCTTAAATTTGTTTTGTTTTTTGTCAAAAACTCTGAAATTTGTCAAATTTTTTTTTGCAAACCGTCATTAATCGGCGCCAGGAATTATTCCCCGTCGATCCGCACCCCCCTCGACCGCCCCCGATGGTGGGAATTGCTAAATTTTGTTGTCTAAATTCCTATACAAATCAGTACCGAGGTGTAATGGTACATCGATTTTTCAGATATTTTAACGTCTAAAAGCAGTAAATATTCAAATATTCTTACCGGGTTTTCAGCAGAAGGTCTTCATTCGTTTTGTCTTGCACAACGCCATCGAAATTTTCAGTGTGCAAACATTTCAGAATTTTTTTTTGCCTTAAATTTTTTTTTTTTTTTTGTCAAAAACTCTGAAATTTGTCAAATTTTTTTCAGCAAACCATCATTAATCGGCGCCAGGAATTATTCCCCGTCGATCCGCACCCCCCTCGACCGCCCCCGATGGTGGGAATTGCTAAATTTTGTTGTCTAAATTCCTATACAAATCAATACCGAGGTGTAATGGTACATCGATTTTTCAGATATTTTAACGTCTAAAAGCAGTAAATATTCAAATATTCTTACCGGGTTTTCAGCAGAAGGTCTTCATTCGTTTTGTCTTGCACAACGCCATCGAAATTTTCAGTGTGCAAACATTTCAGAATTTTTTTTTGCCTTAAATTTGTTTTGTTTTTTGTCAAAAACTCTGAAATTTGTCAAATTTTTTTCAGCAAACCGTCATTAATCGGCGCCAGGAATTATTCCCCGTCGATCCGCACCCCCCTCGACCGCCCCCGATGGTGGGAATTGCTAAATTTTGTTGTCTAAATTCCTATACAAATCAGTACCGAGGTGTAATGGTACATCGATTTTTCAGATATTTTAACGTCTAAAAGCAGTAAATATTCAAATATTCTTACCGGGTTTTCAGCAGAAGGTCTTCATTCGTTTTGTCTTGCACAACGCCATCGAAATTTTCAGTGTGCAAACATTTCAGAATTTTTTTTTGCCTTAAATTTTTTTTGTTTTTTGTCAAAAACTCTGAAATGTGTCAATTTTTTTTCAGCAAACCGTCATTAATCGGCGCCAGGAATTATTCCCCGTCGATCCGCACCCCCCTCGACCGCCCCCGATGGTGGGAATTGCTAAATTTTGTTGTCTAAATTCCTATACAAATCAGTACCGTACCGAGGTGTAATGGTACATCGATTTTTCAGATATTTTAACGTCTAAAAGCAGTAAATATTCAAATATTCTTACCGGGTTTTCAGCAGAAGGTCTTCATTCGTTTTGTCTTGCACAACGCCATCGAAATTTTCAGTGTGCAAACATTTCAGAAATTTTTTATGCCTTATATTTTTTTGTTTTTTGTCAAAAACTCTGAAATTTGTCAAATTTTTTTCAGCAAACCGTCATTAATCGGCGCCAGGATATATTCCCCGTCGATCCGCACCCCCCTCGACCGCCCCCGATGGTGGGAATTGCTAAATTTTGTTGTCTAAATTCCTATACAAATCAGTACCGAGGTGTAATGGTACATCGATTTTTCAGATATTTTAACGTCTAAAAGCAGTAAATATTCAAATATTCTTACCGGGTTTTCAGCAGAAGGTCTTCATTCGTTTTGTCTTGCACAACGCCATCGAAATTTTCAGTGTGCAAAGATTTCAGAATTTTTTCTTGCCTTAAATTTTTTTTGTTTTTTGTCAAAAACTCTGAAATTTGTCAAATTTTTTTCAGCAAACCGTCATTAATCGGCGCCAGGAATTATTCCCCGTCGATCCGCACCCCCCTCGACCGCCCCCGATGGTGGGAATTGCTAAATTTTGTTGTCTAAATTCCTATACAAATCAGTACCGAGGTGTAATGGTACATCGATTTTTCAGATATTTTAACGTCTAAAAGCAGTAAATATTCAAATATTCTTACCGGGTTTTCAGCAGAAGGTCTTCATTCGTTTTGTCTTGCACAACGCCATCGAAATTTTCAGTGTGCAAACATTTCAGAATTTTTTTTTGCCTTAAATTTGTTTTTTTTTTGTCAAAAACTCTGAAATTTGTCAAATTTTTTTCAGCAAACCGTCATTAATCGGCGCCAGGATATATTCCCCGTCGATCCGCACCCCCCTCGACCGCCCCCGATGGTGGGAATTGCTAAATTTTGTTGTCTAAATTCCTATACAAATCAGTACCGAGGTGTAATGGTACATCGATTTTTCAGATATTTTAACGTCTAAAAGCAGTAAATATTCAAATATTCTTACCGGGTTTTCAGCAGAAGGTCTTCATTCGTTTTGTCTTGCACAACGCCATCGAAATTTTCAGTGTGCAAAAATTTCAGAATTTTTTTTTGCCTAAAATTTTATTTGTTTTTTGTCAAAAACTCTGAAATTTGTCAAATTTTTTTCAGCCAACCGTCATTAATCGGCGCCAGGATATATTCCCCGTCGATCCGCACCCCCCTCGACCGCCCCCGATGGTGGGAATTGCTAAATTTTGTTGTCTAAATTCCTATACAAATCAGTACCGAGGTGTAATGGTACATCGATTTTTCAGATATTTTAACGTCTAAAAGCAGTAAATATTCAAATATTCGTACCGGGTTTTCAGCAGAAGGTCTTCATTCGTTTTGTCTTGCACAACGCCATCGAAATTTTCAGTGTGCAAACACTTCAGAATTTTTTTTTGCCTTAAATTTTTTTTGTTTTTTGTCAAAAACTCTGAAATTTGTCAAATTTTTTTCAGCAAACCGTCATTAATCGGCGCCAGGAATTATTCCCCGTCGATCCACACACCCCTCGACCGCCCCCGATGGTGGGAATTGCTAAATTTTGTTGTCTAAATTCCTATACAAATCAGTACCGAGGTGTAATGGTACATCGATTTTTCAGATATTTTAACGTCTAAAAGCAGTAAATATTCAAATATTCTTACCGGGTTTTCAGCAGAAGGTCTTCATTCGTTTTGTCTTGCACAACGCCATCGAAATTTTCAGTGTGCAAACATTTCAGATTTTTTTTTTGCCTTAAATTTGTTTTGTTTTTTGTCAAAAACTCTGAAATTTGTCAAATTTTTTTTTGCAAACCGTCATTAATCGGCGCCAGGAATTATTCCCCGTCGATCCGCACCCCCCTCGACCGCCCCCGATGGTGGGATTTGCTAAATTTTGTTGTCTAAATTCCTATACAAATCAGTACCGAGGTGTAATGGTACATCGATTTTTCAGATATTTTAACGTCTAAAAGCAGTAAATATTCAAATATTCTTACCGGGTTTTCAGCAGAAGGTCTTCATTCGTTTTGTCTTGCACAACGCCATCGAAATTTTCAGTGTGCAAACATTTCAGAATTTTTTTTTGCCTTAAATTTTTTTTTTTTTTTTTGTCAAAAACTCTGAAATTTGTCAAATTTTTTTAAGCAAACCGTCATTAATCGGCGCCAGGAATTATTCCCCGTCGATCCGCACCCCCCTCGACCGCCCCCGATGGTGGGAATTGCTAAATTTTGTTGTCTAAATTCCTATACAAATCAGTACCGAGGTGTAATGGTACATCGATTTTTCAGATATTTTAACGTCTAAAAGCAGTAAATATTCAAATATTCTTACCGGGTTTTCAGCAGAAGGTCTTCATTCGTTTTGTCTTGCACAACGCCATCGAAATTTTCAGTGTGCAAACATTTCAGAATTTTTTTTTGCCTTAAATTTGTTTTGTTTTTTGTCAAAAACTCTGAAATTTGTCAAATTTTTTTCAGCAAACCGTCATTAATCGGCGCCAGGATATATTCCCCGTCGATCCGCACCCCCCTCGACCGCCCCCGATGGTGGGAATTGCTAAATTTTGTTGTCTAAATTCCTATACAAATCAGTACCGAGGTGTAATGGTACATCGATTTTTCAGATATTTTAACGTCTAAAAGCAGTAAATATTCAAATATTCTTACCGGGTTTTCAGCAGAAGGTCTTCATTCGTTTTGTCTTGCACAACGCCATCGAAATTTTCAGTGTGCAAACATTTCAGAATTTTCTTTTGCCTTAAATTTTTTTTGTTTTTTGTCAAAAACTCTGAAATGTGTCAATTTTTTTTCAGCAAACCGTCATTAATCGGCGCCAGGAATTATTCCCCGTCGATCCGCTCCCCCCTCGACCGCCCCCGATGGTGGGAATTGCTAAATTTTGTTGTCTAAATTCCTATACAAATCAGTACCGAGGTGTAATGGTACATCGATTTTTCAGATATTTTAACGTCTAAAAGCAGTAAATATTCAAATATTCTTACCGGGTTTTCAGCAGAAGGTCTTCATTCGTTTTGTCTTGCACAACGCCATCGAAATTTTCAGTGTGCAAACATTTCAGAATTTTTTTTTGCCTGTAATTTTATTTGTTTTTTGTCAAAAACTCTGAAATTTGTCAAATTTTTTTCAGCAAACCGTCATTAATCGGCGCCAGGAATTATTCCCCGTCGATCCGCACCCCCCTCGACCGCCCCCGATGGTGGGAATTGCTAAATTTTGTTGTCTAAATTCCTATACAAATCAGTACCGAGGTGTAATGGTACATCGATTTTTCAGATATTTTAACGTCTAAAAGCAGTAAATATTCACATATTCTTACCGGGTTTTCAGCAGAAGGTCTTCATTCGTTTTGTCTTGCACAACGCCATCGAAATTTTCAGTGTGCAAACACTTCAGAATTTTTTTTTGCCTTAAATTTTTTTTGTTTTTTGTCAAAAACTCTGAAATTTGTTAATTTTTTTTCAGCAAACCGTCATTAATCGGCGCCAGGAATTATTCCCCGTCGATCCGCACCCCCCTCGACCGCCCCCGATGGTGGGAATTGCTAAATTTTGTTGTCTAAATTCCTATACAAATCAGTACCGAGGTGTAATGGTACATCGATTTTTCAGATATTTTAACGTCTAAAAGCAGTAAATATTCAAATATTCTTACCGGGTTTTCAGCAGAAGGTCTTCATTCGTTTTGTCTTGCACAACGCCATCGAAATTTTCAGTGTGCAAACATTTCAGAATTTTTCTTTGCCTTAAATTTTTTTTGTTTTTTGTCAAAAACTCTGAAATTTGTCAAATTTTTTTCAGCAAACCGTCATTAATCGGCGCCAGGAATTATTCCCCGTCGATCCGCACCCCCCTCGACCGCCCCCGATGGTGGGAATTGCTAAATTTTGTTGTCTAAATTCCTATACAAATCAGTACCGAGGTGTAATGGTACATCGATTTTTCAGATATTTTAACGTCTAAAAGCAGTAAATATTCAAATATTCTTACCGGGTTTTCAGCAGAAGGTCTTCATTCGTTTTGTCTTGCACAACGCCATCGAAATTTTCAGTGTGCAAACATTTCAGAATTTTTTTTTGCCTTAAATTTTTTTTGTTTTTTGTCAAAAACTCTGAAATTTGTCAAATTTTTTTCAGCAAACCGTCATTAATCGGCGCCAGGATATATTCCCCGTCGATCCGCACCCCCCTCGACCGCCCCCGATGGTGGGAATTGCTAAATTTTGTTGTCTAAATTCCTATACAAATCAGTACCGAGGTGTAATGGTACATCGATTTTTCAGATATTTTAACGTCTAAAAGCAGTAAATATTCAAATATTCTTACCGGGTTTTCAGCAGAAGGTCTTCATTCGTTTTGTCTTGCACAACGCCATCGAAATTTTCAGTGTACAAACATTTCAGAATTTTTTTTTGCCTTAAATTTGTTTTGTTTTTTTCAAAAACTCTGAAATTTGTCAAATTTTTTTCAGTAAACCGTCATTAATCGGCGCCAGGAATTATTCCCCGTCGATCCGCACCCCCCTCGACCGCCCCCGATGGTGGGAATTGCTAAATTTTGTTGTCTAAATTCCTATACAAATCAGTACCGAGGTGTAATGGTACATCGATTTTTCAGATATTTTAACGTCTAAAAGCAGTAAATATTCACATATTCTTACCGGGTTTTCAGCAGAAGGTCTTCATTCGTTTTGTCTTGCACAACGCCATCGAAATTTTCAGTGTACAAACATTTCAGAATTTTTTTTTGCCTTAAATTTTTTTTGTTTTTTGTCAAAATCTCTGAAATTTGTCAAATTTTTTTCAGCAAACCGTCATTAATCGGCGCCAGGAATTATTCTCCGTCGATCCGCACCCCCCTCGACCGCCCCCGATGGTGGGAATTGCTAAATTTTGTTGTCTAAATTCCTATACAAATCAGTACCGAGGTGTAATGGTACATCGATTTTTCAGATATTTTAACGTCTAAAAGCAGTAAATATTCAAATATTCTTACCGGGTTTTCAGCAGAAGGTCTTCATTCGTTTTGTCTTGCACAACGCCATCGAAATTTTCAGTGTGCAAACATTTCAGAATTTTTTTTTGCCTTAAATTTTTTTTGTTTTTTGTCAAAAACTCTGAAATGTGTCAATTTTTTTTCAGCAAACCGTCATTAATCGGCGCCAGGAATTATTCCCCGTCGATCCGCACCCCCCTCGACCGCCCCCGATGGTGGGAATTGCTAAATTTTGTTGTCTAAATTCCTATACAAATCAGTACCGTACCGAGGTGTAATGGTACATCGATTTTTCAGATATTTTAACGTCTAAAAGCAGTAAATATTCAAATATTCTTACCGGGTTTTCAGCAGAAGGTCTTCATTCGTTTTGTCTTGCACAACGCCATCGAAATTTTCAGTGTGCAAACATTTCAGAAATTTTTTATGCCTTATATTTTTTTGTTTTTTGTCAAAAACTCTGAAATTTGTCAAATTTTTTTCAGCAAACCGTCATTAATCGGCGCCAGGATATATTCCCCGTCGATCCGCACCCCCCTCGACCGCCCCCGATGGTGGGAATTGCTAAATTTTGTTGTCTAAATTCCTATACAAATCAGTACCGAGGTGTAATGGTACATCGATTTTTCAGATATTTTAACGTCTAAAAGCAGTAAATATTCACATATTCTTACCGGGTTTTCAGCAGAAGGTCTTCATTCGTTTTGTCTTGCACAACGCCATCGAAATTTTCAGTGTGCAAACACTTCAGAATTTTTTTTTGCCTTAAATTTTTTTTGTTTTTTGTCAAAAACTCTGAAATTTGTTAATTTTTTTTCAGCAAACCGTCATTAATCGGCGCCAGGAATTATTCCCCGTCGATCCGCACCCCCCTCGACCGCCCCCGATGGTGGGAATTGCTAAATTTTGTTGTCTAAATTCCTATACAAATCAGTACCGAGGTGTAATGGTACATCGATTTTTCAGATATTTTAACGTCTAAAAGCAGTAAATATTCAAATATTCTTACCGGGTTTTCAGCAGAAGGTCTTCATTCGTTTTGTCTTGCACAACGCCATCGAAATTTTCAGTGTGCAAACATTTCAGAATTTTTTTTTGCCTGTAATTTTATTTGTTTTTTGTCAAAAACTCTGAAATTTGTCAAATTTTTTTCAGCAAACCGTCATTAATCGGCGCCAGGAATTATTCCCCGTCGATCCGCACCCCCCTCGACCGCCCCCGATGGTGGGAATTGCTAAATTTTGTTGTCTAAATTCCTATACAAATCAGTACCGAGGTGTAATGGTACATCGATTTTTCAGATATTTTAACGTCTAAAAGCAGTAAATATTCACATATTCTTACCGGGTTTTCAGCAGAAGGTCTTCATTCGTTTTGTCTTGCACAACGCCATCGAAATTTTCAGTGTGCAAACACTTCAGAATTTTTTTTTGCCTTAAATTTTTTTTGTTTTTTGTCAAAAACTCTGAAATTTGTTAATTTTTTTTCAGCAAACCGTCATTAATCGGCGCCAGGAATTATTCCCCGTCGATCCGCACCCCCCTCGACCGCCCCCGATGGTGGGAATTGCTAAATTTTGTTGTCTAAATTCCTATACAAATCAGTACCGAGGTGTAATGGTACATCGATTTTTCAGATATTTTAACGTCTAAAAGCAGTAAATATTCAAATATTCTTACCGGGTTTTCAGCAGAAGGTCTTCATTCGTTTTGTCTTGCACAACGCCATCGAAATTTTCAGTGTGCAAACATTTCAGAATTTTTCTTTGCCTTAAATTTTTTTTGTTTTTTGTCAAAAACTCTGAAATTTGTCAAATTTTTTTCAGCAAACCGTCATTAATCGGCGCCAGGAATTATTCCCCGTCGATCCGCACCCCCCTCGACCGCCCCCGATGGTGGGAATTGCTAAATTTTGTTGTCTAAATTCCTATACAAATCAGTACCGAGGTGTAATGGTACATCGATTTTTCAGATATTTTAACGTCTAAAAGCAGTAAATATTCAAATATTCTTACCGGGTTTTCAGCAGAAGGTCTTCATTCGTTTTGTCTTGCACAACGCCATCGAAATTTTCAGTGTGCAAACATTTCAGAATTTTTTTTTGCCTTAAATTTTTTTTGTTTTTTGTCAAAAACTCTGAAATTTGTCAAATTTTTTTCAGCAAACCGTCATTAATCGGCGCCAGGATATATTCCCCGTCGATCCGCACCCCCCTCGACCGCCCCCGATGGTGGGAATTGCTAAATTTTGTTGTCTAAATTCCTATACAAATCAGTACCGAGGTGTAATGGTACATCGATTTTTCAGATATTTTAACGTCTAAAAGCAGTAAATATTCAAATATTCTTACCGGGTTTTCAGCAGAAGGTCTTCATTCGTTTTGTCTTGCACAACGCCATCGAAATTTTCAGTGTACAAACATTTCAGAATTTTTTTTTGCCTTAAATTTGTTTTGTTTTTTTCAAAAACTCTGAAATTTGTCAAATTTTTTTCAGTAAACCGTCATTAATCGGCGCCAGGAATTATTCCCCGTCGATCCGCACCCCCCTCGACCGCCCCCGATGGTGGGAATTGCTAAATTTTGTTGTCTAAATTCCTATACAAATCAGTACCGAGGTGTAATGGTACATCGATTTTTCAGATATTTTAACGTCTAAAAGCAGTAAATATTCACATATTCTTACCGGGTTTTCAGCAGAAGGTCTTCATTCGTTTTGTCTTGCACAACGCCATCGAAATTTTCAGTGTACAAACATTTCAGAATTTTTTTTTGCCTTAAATTTTTTTTGTTTTTTGTCAAAATCTCTGAAATTTGTCAAATTTTTTTCAGCAAACCGTCATTAATCGGCGCCAGGAATTATTCTCCGTCGATCCGCACCCCCCTCGACCGCCCCCGATGGTGGGAATTGCTAAATTTTGTTGTCTAAATTCCTATACAAATCAGTACCGAGGTGTAATGGTACATCGATTTTTCAGATATTTTAACGTCTAAAAGCAGTAAATATTCAAATATTCTTACCGGGTTTTCAGCAGAAGGTCTTCATTCGTTTTGTCTTGCACAACGCCATCGAAATTTTCAGTGTGCAAACATTTCAGAATTTTTTTTTGCCTTAAATTTTTTTTGTTTTTTGTCAAAAACTCTGAAATGTGTCAATTTTTTTTCAGCAAACCGTCATTAATCGGCGCCAGGAATTATTCCCCGTCGATCCGCACCCCCCTCGACCGCCCCCGATGGTGGGAATTGCTAAATTTTGTTGTCTAAATTCCTATACAAATCAGTACCGTACCGAGGTGTAATGGTACATCGATTTTTCAGATATTTTAACGTCTAAAAGCAGTAAATATTCAAATATTCTTACCGGGTTTTCAGCAGAAGGTCTTCATTCGTTTTGTCTTGCACAACGCCATCGAAATTTTCAGTGTGCAAACATTTCAGAAATTTTTTATGCCTTATATTTTTTTGTTTTTTGTCAAAAACTCTGAAATTTGTCAAATTTTTTTCAGCAAACCGTCATTAATCGGCGCCAGGATATATTCCCCGTCGATCCGCACCCCCCTCGACCGCCCCCGATGGTGGGAATTGCTAAATTTTGTTGTCTAAATTCCTATACAAATCAGTACCGAGGTGTAATGGTACATCGATTTTTCAGATATTTTAACGTCTAAAAGCAGTAAATATTCAAATATTCTTACCGGGTTTTCAGCAGAAGGTCTTCATTCGTTTTGTCTTGCACAACGCCATCGAAATTTTCAGTGTGCAAAGATTTCAGAATTTTTTTTTGCCTTAAATTTTTTTTGTTTTTTGTCAAAAACTCTGAAATTTGTCAAATTTTTTTCAGCAAACCGTCATTAATCGGCGCCAGGAATTATTCCCCGTCGATCCGCACCCCCCTCGACCGCCCCCGATGGTGGGAATTGCTAAATTTTGTTGTCTAAATTCCTATACAAATCAGTACCGAGGTGTAATGGTACATCGATTTTTCAGATATTTTAACGTCTAAAAGCAGTAAATATTCACATATTCTTACCGGGTTTTCAGCAGAAGGTCTTCATTCGTTTTGTCTTGCACAACGCCATCGAAATTTTCAGTGTGCAAACATTTCAGAATTTTTTTTTGCCTTAAATTTGTTTTTTTTTTGTCAAAAACTCTGAAATTTGTCAAATTTTTTTCAGCAAACCGTCATTAATCGGCGCCAGGATATATTCCCCGTCGATCCGCACCCCCCTCGACCGCCCCCGATGGTGGGAATTGCTAAATTTTGTTGTCTAAATTCCTATACAAATCAGTACCGAGGTGTAATGGTACATCGATTTTTCAGATATTTTAACGTCTAAAAGCAGTAAATATTCAAATATTCTTACCGGGTTTTCAGCAGAAGGTCTTCATTCGTTTTGTCTTGCACAACGCCATCGAAATTTTCAGTGTGCAAACATTTCAGAATTTTTTTTTGCCTAAAATTTTATTTGTTTTTTGTCAAAAACTCTGAAATTTGTCAAATTTTTTTCAGCCAACCGTCATTAATCGGCGCCAGGATATATTCCCCGTCGATCCGCACCCCCCTCGACCGCCCCCGATGGTGGGAATTGCTAAATTTTGTTGTCTAAATTCCTATACAAATCAGTACCGAGGTGTAATGGTACATCGATTTTTCAGATATTTTAACGTCTAAAAGCAGTAAATATTCAAATATTCTTACCGGGTTTTCAGCAGAAGGTCTTCATTCGTTTTGTCTTGCACAACGCCATCGAAATTTTCAGTGTGCAAACACTTCAGAATTTTTTTTTGCCTTAAATTTTTTTTGTTTTTTGTCAAAAACTCTGAAATTTGTCAAATTTTTTTCAGCAAACCGTCATTAATCGGCGCCAGGAATTATTCCCCGTCGATCCGCACACCCCTCGACCGCCCCCGATGGTGGGAATTGCTAAATTTTGTTGTCTAAATTCCTATACAAATCAGTACCGAGGTGTAATGGTACATCGATTTTTCAGATATTTTAACGTCTAAAAGCAGTAAATATTCAAATATTCTTACCGGGTTTTCAGCAGAAGGTCTTCATTCGTTTTGTCTTGCACAACGCCATCGAAATTTTCAGTGTGCAAACATTTCAGATTTTTTTTTTGCCTTAAATTTGTTTTGTTTTTTGTCAAAAACTCTGAAATTTGTCAAATTTTTTTTTGCAAACCGTCATTAATCGGCGCCAGGAATTATTCCCCGTCGATCCGCACCCCCCTCGACCGCCCCCGATGGTGGGATTTGCTAAATTTTGTTGTCTAAATTCCTATACAAATCAGTACCGAGGTGTAATGGTACATCGATTTTTCAGATATTTTAACGTCTAAAAGCAGTAAATATTCAAATATTCTTACCGGGTTTTCAGCAGAAGGTCTTCATTCGTTTTGTCTTGCACAACGCCATCGAAATTTTCAGTGTGCAAACATTTCAGAATTTTTTTTTGCCTTAAATTTTTTTTTTTTTTTTTGTCAAAAACTCTGAAATTTGTCAAATTTTTTTAAGCAAACCGTCATTAATCGGCGCCAGGAATTATTCCCCGTCGATCCGCACCCCCCTCGACCGCCCCCGATGGTGGGAATTGCTAAATTTTGTTGTCTAAATTCCTATACAAATCAGTACCGAGGTGTAATGGTGCATCGATTTTTCAGATATTTTAACGTCTAAAAGCAGTAAATATTCAAATATTCTTACCGGGTTTTCAGCAGAAGGTCTTCATTCGTTTTGTCTTGCACAACGCCATCGAAATTTTCAGTGTGCAAACATTTCAGAATTTTTTTTTGCCTTAAATTTTTTTTGTTTTTTGTCAAAAACTCTGAAATTTGTCAAATTTTTTTCAGCAAACCGTCATTAATCGGCGCCAGGATATATTCCCCGTCGATCCGCACCCCCCTCGACCGCCCCCGATGGTGGGAATTGCTAAATTTTGTTGTCTAAATTCCTATACAAATCAGTACCGAGGTGTAATGGTACATCGATTTTTCAGATATTTTAACGTCTAAAAGCAGTAAATATTCAAATATTCTTACCGGGTTTTCAGCAGAAGGTCTTCATTCGTTTTGTCTTGCACAACGCCATCGAAATTTTCAGTGTGCAAACATTTCAGAATTTTCTTTTGCCTTAAATTTTTTTTGTTTTTTGTCAAAAACTCTGAAATGTGTCAATTTTTTTTCAGCAAACCGTCATTAATCGGCGCCAGGAATTATTCCCCGTCGATCCGCTCCCCCCCTCGACCGCCCCCGATGGTGGGAATTGCTAAATTTTGTTGTCTAAATTCCTATACAAATCAGTACCGTACCGAGGTGTAATGGTACATCGATTTTTCAGATATTTTAACGTCTAAAAGCAGTAAATATTCAAATATTCTTACCGGGTTTTCAGCAGAAGGTCTTCATTCGTTTTGTCTTGCACAACGCCATCGAAATTTTCAGTGTGCAAACATTTCAGAAATTTTTTATGCCTTATATTTTTTTGTTTTTTGTCAAAAACTCTGAAATTTGTCAAATTTTTTTCAGCAAACCGTCATTAATCGGCGCCAGGATATATTCCCCGTCGATCCGCACCCCCCTCGACCGCCCCCGATGGTGGGAATTGCTAAATTTTGTTGTCTAAATTCCTATACAAATCAGTACCGAGGTGTAATGGTACATCGATTTTTCAGATATTTTAACGTCTAAAAGCAGTAAATATTCAAATATTCTTACCGGGTTTTCAGCAGAAGGTCTTCATTCGTTTTGTCTTGCACAACGCCATCGAAATTTTCAGTGTGCAAACATTTCAGAATTTTTTTTTGCCTGTAATTTTATTTGTTTTTTGTCAAAAACTCTGAAATTTGTCAAATTTTTTTCAGCAAACCGTCATTAATCGGCGCCAGGAATTATTCCCCGTCGATCCGCACCCCCCTCGACCGCCCCCGATGGTGGGAATTGCTAAATTTTGTTGTCTAAATTCCTATACAAATCAGTACCGAGGTGTAATGGTACATCGATTTTTCAGATATTTTAACGTCTAAAAGCAGTAAATATTCAAATATTCTTACCGGGTTTTCAGCAGAAGGTCTTCATTCGTTTTGTCTTGCACAACGCCATCGAAATTTTCAGTGTGCAAACACTTCAGAATTTTTTTTTGCCTTAAATTTTTTTTGTTTTTTGTCAAAAACTCTGAAATTTGTTAATTTTTTTTCAGCAAACCGTCATTAATCGGCGCCAGGAATTATTCCCCGTCGATCCGCACCCCCCTCGACCGCCCCCGATGGTGGGAATTGCTAAATTTTGTTGTCTAAATTCCTATACAAATCAGTACCGAGGTGTAATGGTACATCGATTTTTCAGATATTTTAACGTCTAAAAGCAGTAAATATTCAAATATTCTTACCGGGTTTTCAGCAGAAGGTCTTCATTCGTTTTGTCTTGCACAACGCCATCGAAATTTTCAGTGTGCAAACATTTCAGAATTTTTCTTTGCCTTAAATTTTTTTTGTTTTTTGTCAAAAACTCTGAAATTTGTCAAATTTTTTTCAGCAAACCGTCATTAATCGGCGCCAGGAATTATTCCCCGTCGATCCGCACCCCCCTCGACCGCCCCCGATGGTGGGAATTGCTAAATTTTGTTGTCTAAATTCCTATACAAATCAGTACCGAGGTGTAATGGTACATCGATTTTTCAGATATTTTAACGTCTAAAAGCAGTAAATATTCAAATATTCTTACCGGGTTTTCAGCAGAAGGTCTTCATTCGTTTTGTCTTGCACAACGCCATCGAAATTTTCAGTGTGCAAACATTTCAGAATTTTTTTTTGCCTTAAATTTTTTTTGTTTTTTGTCAAAAACTCTGAAATTTGTCAAATTTTTTTCAGCAAACCGTCATTAATCGGCGCCAGGATATATTCCCCGTCGATCCGCACCCCCCTCGACCGCCCCCGATGGTGGGAATTGCTAAATTTTGTTGTCTAAATTCCTATACAAATCAGTACCGAGGTGTAATGGTACATCGATTTTTCAGATATTTTAACGTCTAAAAGCAGTAAATATTCAAATATTCTTACCGGGTTTTCAGCAGAAGGTCTTCATTCGTTTTGTCTTGCACAACGCCATCGAAATTTTCAGTGTACAAACATTTCAGAATTTTTTTTTGCCTTAAATTTGTTTTGTTTTTTTCAAAAACTCTGAAATTTGTCAAATTTTTTTCAGTAAACCGTCATTAATCGGCGCCAGGAATTATTCCCCGTCGATCCGCACCCCCCTCGACCGCCCCCGATGGTGGGAATTGCTAAATTTTGTTGTCTAAATTCCTATACAAATCAGTACCGAGGTGTAATGGTACATCGATTTTTCAGATATTTTAACGTCTAAAAGCAATAAATATTCACATATTCTTACCGGGTTTTCAGCAGAAGGTCTTCATTCGTTTTGTCTTGCACAACGCCATCGAAATTTTCAGTGTACAAACATTTCAGAATTTTTTTTTGCCTTAAATTTTTTTTGTTTTTTGTCAAAATCTCTGAAATTTGTCAAATTTTTTTCAGCAAACCGTCATTAATCGGCGCCAGGAATTATTCTCCGTCGATCCGCACCCCCCTCGACCGCCCCCGATGGTGGGAATTGCTAAATTTTGTTGTCTAAATTCCTATACAAATCAGTACCGAGGTGTAATGGTACATCGATTTTTCAGATATTTTAACGTCTAAAAGCAGTAAATATTCAAATATTCTTACCGGGTTTTCAGCAGAAGGTCTTCATTCGTTTTGTCTTGCACAACGCCATCGAAATTTTCAGTGTGCAAGACTTCAGATTTTTTTTTTGCCTTAAATTTTTTTTGTTTTTTGTCAAAAACTCAGAAATTTGTTAAATTTTTTTCAGCAAACCGTCATTAATCGGCGCCAGGAATTATTCCCCGTCGATCCGCACCCCCCTCGACCGCCCCCGATGGTGGGAATTGCTAAATTTTGTTGTCTAAATTCCTATACAAATCAGTACCGAGGTGTAATGGTACATCGATTTTTCAGATATTTTAACGTCTAAAAGCAGTAAATATTCACATATTCTTACCGGGTTTTCAGCAGAAGGTCTTCATTCGTTTTGTCTTGCACAACGCCATCGAAATTTTCAGTGTGCAAACATTTCAGTTTTTTTTTTGTCTTAAATTTTTTTTGTTTTTTGTCAAAAACTCTGAAATTTGTCAAATTTTTTTTAAGCAAACCGTCATTAATCGGCGCCAGGAATTATTCCCCGTCGATCCGCACCCCCCCTCGACCGCCCCCGATGGTGGGAATTGCTAAATTTTGTTGTCTAAATTCCTATACAAATCAGTACAGAGGTGTAATGGTACATCGATTTTTCAGATATTTTAACGTCTAAAAGCAGTAAATATTCAAATATTCTTACCGGGTTTTCAGCAGAAGGTCTTCATTCGTTTTGTCTTGCACAACGCCATCGAAATTTTCAGTGTGCAAACATTTCAGAATTTTTTTTTGCCTTAAATTTTTTGTTGTTGTTTGTCAAAAACTCTGAAATTTGTCAAATTTTTTTCAGCAAACCGTCATTAATCGGCGCCAGGAATTATTCCCCGTCGATCCGCACCCCCCTCGACCGCCCCCGATGGTGGGAATTGCTAAATTTTGTTGTCTAAATTCCTATACAAATCAGTACCGAGGTGTAATGGTACATCGATTTTTCAGATATTTTAACGTCTAAAAGCAGTAAATATTCAAATATTCTTACCGGGTTTTCAGCAGAAGGTCTTCATTCGTTTTGTCTTGCACAACGCCATCGAAATTTTCAGTGTGCAAACATTTCAGAATTTTTTTTTGCCTTAACTTTTTTTTGTTGTTTGTCAAAAACTCTGAAATTTGTCAGATTTTTTTCAGCAAACCCTCATTAATCGGCGCCAGGAATTATTCCCCGTCGATCCGCACCCTCCTCGACCGCCCCCGATGGTGGGAATTGCTAAATTTTGTTGTCTAAATTCCTATACAAATCAGTACCGAGGTGTAATGGTACATCGATTTTTCAGATATTTTAACGTCTAAAAGCAGTAAATATTCAAATATTCTTACCGGGTTTTCAGCAGAAGGTCTTCATTCGTTTTGTCTTGCACAATGCCATCGAAATTTTCAGTGTGCAAACATTTCAGAATTTTTTTTTGCCTTAAATTTTTTTTGTTTTTTGTCAAAAACTCTGAAATTTGTCAAATTTTTTTCAGCAAACCGTCATTAATCGGCGCCAGGAATTATTCCCCGTCGATCCGCACCCCCCTCGACCGCCCCCGATGGTGGGAATTGCTAAATTTTGTTGTCTAAATTCCTATACAAATCAGTACCGAGGTGTAATGGTACATCGATTTTTCAGATATTTTAACGTCTAAAAGCAGTAAATATTCAAATATTCTTACCGGGTTTTCAGCAGAAGGTCTTCATTCGTTTTGTCTTGCACAACGCGAACGAAATTTTCAGTGTGCAAACATTTCAGAATTTTTTTTTGCCTTAAATTTTTTTCGTTTTTTGTTAAAAACTGAAATTTGTCAAATTTTTTTCAGCAAACCGTCATTAATCGGCGCCAGGAATTATTCCCCGTCGATCCGCACCCCCCTCGACCGCCCCCGATGGTGGGAATTGCTAAATTTTGTTGTCTAAATTCCTATACAAATCAGTACCGAGGTGTAATGGTACATCGATTTTTCAGATATTTTAACGTCTAAAAGCAGTAAATATTCAAATATTCTTACCGGGTTTTCAGCAGAAGGTCTTCATTCGTTTTGTCTTGCACAACGCCATCGAAATTTTCAGTGTGCAAACATTTCAGAAATTTTTTTTGCCTTAAATTTTTTTTGTTTTTTGTCAAAAACTCTGAAATTTGTCAATTTTTTTTCAGCAAACCGTCATTAATCGGCGCCAGGAATTATTCCCCGTCGATCCGCACCCCCCTCGACCGCCCCCGATGGTGGGAATTGCTAAATTTTGTTGTCTAAATTCCTATACAAATCAGTACCGAGGTGTAATGGTACATCGATTTTTCAGATATTTTAACGTCTAAAAGCAGTAAATATTCAAATATTCTTACCGGGTTTTCAGCAGAAGGTCTTCATTCGTTTTGTCTTGCACAACGCCATCGAAATTTTCAGTGTGCAAACATTTCAGAATTTTTTTTTGCCTTAATTTTTTTTTGTTGTTTGTAAAAAACTCTGAAATTTGTCAAATTTTTTTCAGCAAACCGTCATTAATCGGCGCCAGGAATTATTCCCCGTCGATCCGCACCCCCCTCGACCGCCCCCGATGGTGGGAATTGCTAAATTTTGTTGTCTAAATTCCTATACAAATCAGTACCGAGGTGTAATGGTACATCGATTTTTCAGATATTTTAACGTCTAAAAGCAGTAAATATTCAAATATTCTTACCGGGTTTTCACCAGAAGGTCTTCATTCGTTTTGTCTTGCACAACGCCATCGAAATTTTCAGTGTGCAAACATTTCAGAATTTTTTTTTGCCTTAATTTTTTTTTGTTTTCTGTCAAAAACTCTGAAATTTGTCAATTTTTTTTCAGCAAACCGTCATTAATCGGCGCCAGGAATTATTCCCCGTCGATCCGCACCCCCCTCGACCGCCCCCGATGGTGGGAATTGCTAAATTTTGTTGTCTAAATTCCTATACAAATCAGTACCGTACCGAGGTGTAATGGTACATCGATTTTTCAGATATTTTAACGTCTAAAAGCAGTAAATATTCAAATATTCTTACCGGGTTTTCAGCAGAAGGTCTTCATTCGTTTTGTCTTGCACAACGCCATCGAAATTTTCAGTGTGCAAACATTTCAGAAATTTTTTATGCCTTATATTTTTTTGTTTTTTGTCAAAAACTCTGAAATTTGTCAAATTTTTTTCAGCAAACCGTCATTAATCGGCGCCAGGATATATTCCCCGTCGATCCGCACCCCCCTCGACCGCCCCCGATGGTGGGAATTGCTAAATTTTGTTGTCTAAATTCCTATACAAATCAGTACCGAGGTGTAATGGTACATCGATTTTTCAGATATTTTAACGTCTAAAAGCAGTAAATATTCAAATATTCTTACCGGGTTTTCAGCAGAAGGTCTTCATTCGTTTTGTCTTGCACAACGCCATCGAAATTTTCAGTGTGCAAAGATTTCAGAATTTTTTTTTGCCTTAAATTTTTTTTGTTTTTTGTCAAAAACTCTGAAATTTGTCAAATTTTTTTCAGCAAACCGTCATTAATCGGCGCCAGGAATTATTCCCCGTCGATCCGCACCCCCCTCGACCGCCCCCGATGGTGGGAATTGCTAAATTTTGTTGTCTAAATTCCTATACAAATCAGTACCGAGGTGTAATGGTACATCGATTTTTCAGATATTTTAACGTCTAAAAGCAGTAAATATTCAAATATTCTTACCGGGTTTTCAGCAGAAGGTCTTCATTCGTTTTGTCTTGCACAACGCCATCGAAATTTTCAGTGTGCAAACATTTCAGAATTTTTTTTTGCCTTAAATTTGTTTTGTTTTTTGTCAAAAACTCTGAAATTTGTCAAATTTTTTTCAGCAAACCGTCATTAATCGGCGCCAGGATATATTCCCCGTCGATCCGCACCCCCCTCGACCGCCCCCGATGGTGGGAATTGCTAAATTTTGTTGTCTAAATTCCTATACAAATCAGTACCGAGGTGTAATGGTACATCGATTTTTCAGATATTTTAACGTCTAAAAGCAGTAAATATTCAAATATTCTTACCGGGTTTTCAGCAGAAGGTCTTCATTCGTTTTGTCTTGCACAACGCCATCGAAATTTTCAGTGTGCAAACATTTCAGAATTTTTTTTTGCCTAAAATTTTATTTGTTTTTTGTCAAAAACTCTGAAATTTGTCAAATTTTTTTCAGCAAACCGTCATTAATCGGCGCCAGGATATATTCCCCGTCGATCCGCACCCCCCTCGACCGCCCCCGATGGTGGGAATTGCTAAATTTTGTTGTCTAAATTCCTATACAAATCAGTACCGAGGTGTAATGGTACATCGATTTTTCAGATATTTTAACGTCTAAAAGCAGTAAATATTCAAATATTCTTACCGGGTTTTCAGCAGAAGGTCTTCATTCGTTTTGTCTTGCACAACGCCATCGAAATTTTCAGTGTGCAAACACTTCAGAATTTTTTTTTGCCTTAAATTTTTTTTGTTTTTTGTCAAAAACTCTGAAATTTGTCAAATTTTTTTCAGCAAACCGTCATTAATCGGCGCCAGGAATTATTCCCCGTCGATCCGCACAGCCCTCGACCGCCCCCGATGGTGGGAATTGCTAAATTTTGTTGTCTAAATTCCTATACAAATCAGTACCGAGGTGTAATGGTACATCGATTTTTCAGATATTTTAACGTCTTAAAGCAGTAAATATTCAAATATTCTTACCGGGTTTTCAGCAGAAGGTCTTCATTCGTTTTGTCTTGCACAACGCCATCGAAATTTTCAGTGTGCAAACACTTCAGAATTTTTTTTTGCCTTAAATTTTTTTTGTTTTTTGTCAAAAACTCTGAAATTTGTCAAATTTTTTTCAGCAAACCGTCATTAATCGGCGCCAGGAATTATTCCCCGTCGATCCGCACCCCCCTCGACCGCCCCCGATGGTGGGAATTGCTAAATTTTGTTGTCTAAATTCCTATACAAATCAGTACCGAGGTGTAATGGTACATCGATTTTTCAGATATTTTAACGTCTAAAAGCAGTAAATATTCAAATATTCTTACCGGGTTTTCAGCAGAAGGTCTTCATTCGTTTTGTCTTGCACAACGCCATCGAAATTTTCAGTGTGCAAACATTTCAGATTTTTTTTTTGCCTTAAATTTGTTTTGTTTTTTGTCAAAAACTCTGAAATTTGTCAAATTTTTTTTTGCAAACCGTCATTAATCGGCGCCAGGAATTATTCCCCGTCGATCCGCACCCCCCTCGACCGCCCCCGATGGTGGGAATTGCTAAATTTTGTTGTCTAAACTCCTATACAAATCAGTACCGAGGTGTAATGGTACATCGATTTTTCAGATATTTTAACGTCTAAAAGCAGTAAATATTCAAATATTCTTACCGGGTTTTCACCAGAAGGTCTTCATTCGTTTTGTCTTGCACAACGCCATCGAAATTTTCAGTGTGCAAACATTTCAGAATTTTTTTTTGCCATAAATTTTTTTCGTTTTTTGTCAAAAACTGAAATTTGTCAAATTTTTTTCAGCAAACCGTCATTAATCGGCGCCAGGAATTATTCCCCGTCGATCCGCACCCCCCTCGACCGCCCCCGATGGTGGGAATTGCTAAATTTTGTTGTCTAAATTCCTATACAAATCAGTACCGAGGTGTAATGGTTCATCGATTTTGCAGATATTTTAACGTCTAAAAGCAGTAAATATTCAAATATTCTTATCGGGTTTTCAGCAGAAGGTCTTCATTCGTTTTGTCTTGCACAAAGCCATCGAAATTTTCAGTGCGCAAACATTTCAGAATTTTTTTTTGCCTTAATTTTTTTTTGTTTTTTGTCAAAAACTCTGAAATTTGTCAAATTTTTTTAGCAAACCGTCATTAATCGGCGCCAGGAATTATTCCCCGTCGATTCGCACCCCCCTCGACCGCCCCCGATGGTGGGAATTGCTAAATTTTGTTGTCTAAATTCCTATACAAATCAGTACCGAGGTGTAATGTACATCGATTTTTCAGATATTTTAACGTCTAAAAGCAGTAAATATTCAAATATTCTTACCGGGTTTTCAGCAGAAGGTCTTCATTCGTTTTGTCTTGCACAACGCCATCGAAATTTTCAGTGTGCAAACATTTCAGAATTTTTTTTTGCCTTAATTTTTTTTCGTTTTTTGTCAATAACTCTGAAATTTGTCAAATTTTTTCCAGCAAACCGTCATTAATCGGCGCCAGGAATTATTCCCCGTCGATCTGCACCCCCCTCGACCGCCCCCGATGGTGGGAATTGCTAAATTTTGTTGTCTAAATTCCTATACAAATCAGTACCGAGGTGTAATGGTACATCGATTTTTCAGATATTTTAACGTCTAAAAGCAGTAAATATTCAAATATTCTTACCGGGTTTTCAGCAGAAGGTCTTCATTCGTTTTGTCTTGCACAACGCCATCGAAATTTTCAGTGTGCAAACATTTCAGAATTTTTTTTTGCCTTAAATTTTTTTTGTTTTTTGTCAATATCTCTGAAATTTCTCAAATTTTTTTCAGCAAACCGTCATTAATCGGCGCCAGGAATTATTCCCCGTCGATCCGAACCCCCCTCGACCGCCCCCGATGGTGGGAATTGCTAAATTTTGTTGTCTAAATTCCTATACAAATCAGTACCGAGGTGTAATGGTTCATCGATTTTGCAGATATTTTAACGTCTAAAAGCAGTAAATATTCAAATATTCTTATCGGGTTTTCAGCAGAAGGTCTTCATTCGTTTTGTCTTGCACAAAGCCATCGAAATTTTCAGTGCGCAAACATTTCAGAATTTTTTTTTGCCTTAATTTTTTTTGTTTTTTGTCAAAAACTCTGAAATTTGTCAAATTTTTTTCAGCAAACCGTCATTAATCGGCGCCAGGAATTATTCCCCGTCGATCCGCACCCCCCTCGACCGCCCCCGATGGTGGGAATTGCTAAATTTTGTTGTCTAAATTCCTATACAAATCAGTACCGAGGTGTAATGGTACATCGATTTTTCAGATATTTTAACGTCTAAAAGCAGTAAATATTCAAATATTCTTACCGGGTTTTCACCAGAAGGTCTTCATTCGTTTTGTCTTGCACAACGCCATCGAAATTTTCAGTGTGCAAACAATTCAGAATTTTTTTTTGCCTTAAATTTTTTTTGTTTTTTGTCAAAAACTCTGAAATTTGAAAATTTTTTTTCAGCAAACCGTCATTAATCGGCGCCAGGAATTATTCCCCGTCGATCCGCACCCCCCTCGACCGACCCCGATGGTGGGAATTGCTAAATTTTGTTGTCTAAATTCCTATACAAATCAGTACCGAGGTGTAATGGTACATCGATTTTTCAGA
Organism: Catocala fraxini; assembly: GCA_930367265.1. NCBI lineage: Eukaryota > Metazoa > Arthropoda > Insecta > Lepidoptera > Erebidae > Catocala > Catocala fraxini. The sequence goes on from OV884045.1 coordinate 184,132, forward strand.
TATTTTAACGTCTAAAAGCAGTAAATATTCAAATATTCTTACCGGGTTTTCAGCAGAAGGTCTTCATTCGTTTTGTCTTGCACAACGCCATCGAAATTTTCAGTGTGCAAACATTTCAGAATTTTTTTTTGCCTTAAATTTTTTTTGTTTTTTGTCAAAAACTCTGAAATGTTTCAATTTTTTTTCAGCAAACCGTCATTAATCGGCGCCAGGAATTATTCCCCGTCGATCCGCACCCCCCTCGACCGCCCCCGATGGTGGGAATTGCTAAATTTTGTTGTCTAAATTCCTATACAAATCAGTACCGAGGTGTAATGGTACATCGATTTTTCAGATATTTTAACGTCTAAAAGCAGTAAATATTCAAATATTCTTACCGGGTTTTCAGCAGAAGGTCTTCATTCGTTTTGTCTTGCACAACGCCATCGAAATTTTCAGTGTGCAAACATTTCAGAATTTTTTTTTGCCTTAATTTTTTTTTGTTTTTTGTCAAAAACTCTGAAATTTGTCAAATTTTTTTCAGCAAACCGTCATTAATCGGCGCCAGGAATTATTCCCCGTCGATCCGCACGCCCCTCGACCGCCCCCGACGGTGGGAATTGCTAAATTTTGTTGTTTAAATTCCTATACAAATCAGTACCGAGGTGTAATGGTACATCGATTTTTCAGATATTTTAACGTCTAAAGCAGTAAATATTCAAATATTCTTACCGGGTTTTCAGCAGAAGGTCTTCATTCGTTTTGTCTTGCACAACGCCATCGAAATTTTCAGTGTGCAAACATTTCAGAATTTTTTATTGCCTTAATTTTTTTTTGTGTTTTGTCAAAAACTCTGAAATTTGTCAAATTTTTTTTAGCAAACCGTCATTAATCAACGCCAGGAATTATTCCCCGTCGATCCGCACCCCCCTCGACCGCCCCCGACGGTGGGAATTGCTAAATTTTGTTGTCTAAATTCCTATACAAATCAGTACCGAGGTGTAATGGTACATCGATTTTTCAGATATTTTAACGTCTAAAAGCAGTAAATATTCAAATATTCTTACCGGGTTTTCAGCAGAAGGTCTTCATTCGTTTTGTCTTGCACAACGCCATCGAAATTTTCAGTGTGCAAACATTTCAGAATTTTTTTTTGCCTTAATTTTTTTTTGTTTTTTGTCAAAAACTCTGAAATGTGTCAATTTTTTTTCAGCAAACCGTCATTAATCGGCGCCAGGAATTATTCCCCGTCGATCCGCACCCCCCTCGACCGCCCCCGATGGTGGGAATTGCTAAATTTTGTTGTCTAAATTCCTATACAAATCAGTACCGAGGTGTAATGGTACATCGATTTTTCAGATATTTTAACGTCTAAAAGCAGTAAATATTCAAATATTCTTACCGGGTTTTCAGCAGAAGGTCTTCATTCGTTTTGTCTTGCACAACGCCATCGAAATTTTCAGTGTGCAAACATTTCAGAATTTTTTTTTGCCTTAATTTTTTTTTGTTTTTTGTCAAAAACTCTGAAATTTGTCAAATTTTTTTCAGCAAACCGTCATTAATCGGCGCCAGGAATTATTCCCCGTCGACCCGCACCCCCTCGACCGCCCCCGACGGTGGGAATTGCTAAATTTTGTTGTCTAAATTCCTATACAAATCAGTACCGAGGTGTAATGGTACATCGATTTTTCAGATATTTTAACGTCTAAAAGCAGTAAATATTCAAATATTCTTACCGGGTTTTCAGCAGAAGGTCTTCATTCGTTTTGTCTTGCACAACGCCATCGAAATTTTCAGTGTGCAAACATTTCAGAATTTTTTTTTGCCTTAAATTTTTTTTGTTTTTTGTCAAAAACTCTGAAATTTGTCAAATTTTTTTCAGCAAACCGTCATTAATCGGCGCCAGGAATTATTCCCCGTCGATCCGCACCCCCCTCGACCGCCCCCGATGGTGGGAATTGCTAAATTTTGTTGTCTAAATTCCTATACAAATCAGTACCGAGGTGTAATGGTACATCGATTTTTCAGATATTTTAACGTCTAAAAGCAGTAAATATTCAAATATTCTTACCGTGTTTTCAGCAGAAGGTCTTCATTCGTTTTGTCTTGCACAACGCCATCGAAATTTTCAGTGTGCAAACATTTCAGAATTTTTTTTTGCCTTAAATTTTTTTTGTTTTTTGTCATAAACTCTGAAATTTGTCAAATTTTTTTCAGCAAACCGTCATTAATCGGCGCCAGGAATTTTTCCCCGTCGATCCGCACCCCCCTCGACCGCCCCCGATGGTGGGAATTGATTTATTTTGTTGTCTAAATTCCTATACAAATCAGTACCGAGGTGTAATGGTACATCGATTTTTCAGATATTTTAACGTCTAAAAGCAGTAAATATTCAAATATTCTTACCGGGTTTTCAGCAGAAGGTCTTCATTCGTTTTGTCTTGCACAACGCCATCGAAATTTTCAGTGTGCAAACATTTCAGAATTTTTTTTGCCTTAATTTTTTTTTTGTTTTTTGTCAAAAACTCTGAAATTTGTCAAATTTTTTTCAGCAAACCGTCATTAATCGGCGCCAGGAATTATTCCCCGTCGATCCGCACCCCCCTCGACCGCCCCCGATGGTGGGAATTGCTAAATTTTGTTGTCTAAATTCCTATACAAATCAGTACCGAGGTGTAATGGTACATCGATTTTTCAGATATTTTAACGTCTAAAAGCAGTAAATATTCAAATATTCTTACCGGGTTTTCAGCAGAAGGTCTTCATTCGTTTTGTCTTGCACAACGCCATCGAAATTTTCAGTGTGCAAACATTTCAGAATTTTTTGTTTTTTTCAAAAACTCTGAAATTTGTCAAATTTTTTTCAGTAAACCGTCATTAATCGGCGCCAGGAATTATTCCCCGTCGATCCGCACCCCCCTCGACCGCCCCCGATGGTGGGAATTGCTAAATTTTGTTGTCTAAATTCCTATACAAATCAGTACCGAGGTGTAATGGTACATCGATTTTTCAGATATTTTAACGTCTAAAAGCAGTAAATATTCAAATATTCTTACCGGGTTTTCAGCAGAAGGTCTTCATTCGTTTTGTCTTGCACAACGCCATCGAAATTTTCAGTGTGCAAACATTTCAGAATTTTTTTTTGCCTTAAATTTTTTTTTATTTTTTGTCAAAAACTCTGAAATTTGTCAAATTTTTTTCAGCAAACCGTCATTAATCGGCGCCAGGAATTATTCCCCGTCGATCCGCACCCCCCTCGACCGCCCCCGATGGTGGGAATTGCTAAATTTTGTTGTCTAAATTCCTATACAAATCAGTACCGAGGTGTAATGGTACATCGATTTTTCAGATATTTTAACGTCTAAAAGCAGTAAATATTCAAATATTCTTACCGGGTTTTCAGCAGAAGGTCTTCATTCGTTTTGTCTTGCACAACGCCATCGAAATTTTCAGTGTGCAAACATTTCAGAATTTTTTGTTTTTTTCAAAAACTCTGAAATTTGTCAAATTTTTTTCAGTAAACCGTCATTAATCGGCGCCAGGAATTATTCCCCGTCGATCCGCACCCCCCTCGACCGCCCCCGATGGTGGGAATTGCTAAATTTTGTTGTCTAAATTCCTATACAAATCAGTACCGAGGTGTAATGGTACATCGATTTTTCAGATATTTTAACGTCTAAAAGCAGTAAATATTCAAATATTCTTACCGGGTTTTCAGCAGAAGGTCTTCATTCGTTTTGTCTTGCACAACGCCATCGAAATTTTCAGTGGGCAAACATTTCAGAATTTTTTGTTTTTTTCAAAAACTCTGAAATTTGTCAAATTTTTTCAGTAAACCGTCATTAATCGGCGCCAGGAATTATTCCCCGTCGATCCGCACCCCCCTCGACCGCCCCCGATGGTGGGAATTGCTAAATTTTGTTGTCTAAATTCCTATACAAATCAGTACCGAGGTGTAATGGTACATCGATTTTTCAGATATTTTAACGTCTAAAAGCAGTAAATATTCAAATATTCTTACCGGGTTTTCAGCAGAAGGTCTTCATTCGTTTTGTCTTGCACAACGCCATCGAAATTTTCAGTGTGCAAACATTTCAGAATTTTTTTTTGCCTTAAATTTTTTTTTTTTTTTTGTCAAAAACTCTGAAATTTGTCAAATTTTTTTCAGCAAACCATCATTAATCGGCGCCAGGAATTATTCCCCGTCGATCCGCACCCCCCTCGACCGCCCCCGATGGTGGGAATTGCTAAATTTTGTTGTCTAAATTCCTATACAAATCAATACCGAGGTGTAATGGTACATCGATTTTTCAGATATTTTAACGTCTAAAAGCAGTAAATATTCAAATATTCTTACCGGGTTTTCAGCAGAAGGTCTTCATTCGTTTTGTCTTGCACAACGCCATCGAAATTTTCAGTGTGCAAACATTTCAGAATTTTTTTTTGCCTTAAATTTGTTTTGTTTTTTGTCAAAAACTCTGAAATTTGTCAAATTTTTTTCAGCAAACCGTCATTAATCGGCGCCAGGAATTATTCCCCGTCGATCCGCACCCCCCTCGACCGCCCCCGATGGTGGGAATTGCTAAATTTTGTTGTCTAAATTCCTATACAAATCAGTACCGAGGTGTAATGGTACATCGATTTTTCAGATATTTTAACGTCTAAAAGCAGTAAATATTCAAATATTCTTACCGGGTTTTCAGCAGAAGGTCTTCATTCGTTTTGTCTTGCACAACGCCATCGAAATTTTCAGTGTGCAAAGATTTCAGAATATTTTTTTGCCTTAAATTTTTTTTGTTTTTTGTCAAAAACTCTGAAATTTGTCAAATTTTTTTCAGCAAACCGTCATTAATCGGCGCCAGGAATTATTCCCCGTCGATCCGCACCCCCCTCGACCGCCCCCGATGGTGGGAATTGCTAAATTTTGTTGTCTAAATTCCTATACAAATCAGTACCGAGGTGTAATGGTACATCGATTTTTCAGATATTTTAACGTCTAAAACAATAAATATTCAAATATTCTTACCGGGTTTTCAGCAGAAGGTCTTCATTCGTTTTGTCTTGCACAACGCCATCGAAATTTTCAGTGTGCACACATTTCAGAATTTTTTTTTGCCTTAATTTTTTTTTGTTTTTTGTCAAAAACTGAAATTTGTCCAATTTTTTTCAGCAAACCGTCATTAATCGGCGCCAGGAATTAGTCCCCGTCGATCCGCACCCCCTCGACCGCCCCCGATGGTGGGAATTGCTAAATTTTGTTGTCTAAATTCCTATACAAATCAGTACCGAGGTGTAATGGTACATCGATTTTTCAGATATTTTAACGTCTAAAAGCAGTAAATATTCAAATATTCTTACCGGGTTTTCAGCAGAAGGTCTTCATTCGTTTTGTCTTGCACAACGCCATCGAAATTTTCAGTGTGCACACATTTCAGAATGTTTTTTTTCCTAAATTTTTTTTGTTTTTTGTCAAAAACTCTGAAATTTGTCAAATTTTTTTCAGCAAACCGTCATTAATCGGCGCCAGGAATTATTCCCCGTCGATCCGCACCCCCCTCGACCGCCCCCGATGGTGGGAATTGCTAAATTTTGTTGTCTAAATTCCTATACAAATCAGTACCGAGGTGTAATGGTACATCGATTTTTCAGATATTTTAACGTCTAAAAGCAGTAAATATTCAAATATTCTTACCGGGTTTTCAGCAGAAGGTCTTCATTCGTTTTGTCTTGCACAACGCCATCGAAATTTTCAGTGTGCAAACATTTCAGAATTTTTTTTTGCCTTAATTTTTTTTCGTTTTTTGTCAATAACTCTGAAATTTGTCAAATTTTTTCCAGCAAACCGTCATTAATCGGCGCCAGGAATTATTCCCCGTCGATCTGCACCCCCCTCGACCGCCCCCGATGGTGGGAATTGCTAAATTTTGTTGTCTAAATTCCTATACAAATCAGTACCGAGGTGTAATGGTACATCGATTTTTCAGATATTTTAACGTCTAAAAGCAGTAAATATTCAAATATTCTTACCGGGTTTTCAGCAGAAGGTCTTCATTCGTTTTGTCTTGCACAACGCCATCGAAATTTTCAGTGTGCAAACATTTCAGAATTTTTTTTTGCCTTAAATTTTTTTTGTTTTTTGTCAATATCTCTGAAATTTGTCAAATTTTTTTCAGCAAACCGTCATTAATCGGCGCCAGGAATTATTCCCCGTCGATCCGCACCCCCCTCGACCGCCCCCGATGGTGGGAATTGCTAAATTTTGTTGTCTAAATTCCTATACAAATCAGTACCGAGGTGTAATGGTTCATCGATTTTGCAGATATTTTAACGTCTAAAAGCAGTAAATATTCAAATATTCTTATCGGGTTTTCAGCAGAAGGTCTTCATTCGTTTTGTCTTGCACAAAGCCATCGAAATTTTCAGTGCGCAAACATTTCAGAATTTTTTTTTGCCTTAATTTTTTTTGTTTTTTGTCAAAAACTCTGAAATTTGTCAAATTTTTTTCAGCAAACCGTCATTAATCGGCGCCAGGAATTATTCCCCGTCGATCCGCACCCCCCTCGACCGCCCCCGATGGTGGGAATTGCTAAATTTTGTTGTCTAAATTCCTATACAAATCAGTACCGAGGTGTAATGGTACATCGATTTTTCAGATATTTTAACGTCTAAAAGCAGTAAATATTCAAATATTCTTACCGGGTTTTCACAAGAAGGTCTTCATTCGTTTTGTCTTGCACAACGCCATCGAAATTTTCAGTGTGCAAACATTTCAGAATTTTTTTTTGCCTAAAATTTTTTTTCAGCAAACCGTCATTAATCGGCGCCAGGAATTATTCCCCGTCGATCCGCACCCCCCTCGACCGACCCCGATGGTGGGAATTGCTAAATTTTGTTGTCTAAATTCCTATACAAATCAGTACCGAGGTGTAATGGTACATCGATTTTTCAGATATTTTAACGTCTAAAAGCAGTAAATATTCAAATATTCTTACCGGGTTTTCAGCAGAAGGTCTTCATTCGTTTTGTCTTGCACAACGCCATCGAAATTTTCAGTGTGCAAACATTTCAGAATTTTTTTTTGCCTTAAATTTTTTTTGTTTTTTGTCAAAAACTCTGAAATGTTTCAATTTTTTTTCAGCAAACCGTCATTAATCGGCGCCAGGAATTATTCCCCGTCGATCCGCACCCCCCTCGACCGCCCCCGATGGTGGGAATTGCTAAATTTTGTTGTCTAAATTCCTATACAAATCAGTACCGAGGTGTAATGGTACATCGATTTTTCAGATATTTTAACGTCTAAAAGCAGTAAATATTCAAATATTCTTACCGGGTTTTCAGCAGAAGGTCTTCATTCGTTTTGTCTTGCACAACGCCATCGAAATTTTCAGTGTGCAAACATTTCAGAATTTTTTTTTGCCTTAATTTTTTTTTGTTTTTTGTCAAAAACTCTGAAATTTGTCAAATTTTTTTCAGCAAACCGTCATTAATCGGCGCCAGGAATTATTCCCCGTCGATCCGCACGCCCCTCGACCGCCCCCGACGGTGGGAATTGCTAAATTTTGTTGTTTAAATTCCTATACAAATCAGTACCGAGGTGTAATGGTACATCGATTTTTCAGATATTTTAACGTCTAAAGCAGTAAATATTCAAATATTCTTACCGGGTTTTCAGCAGAAGGTCTTCATTCGTTTTGTCTTGCACAACGCCATCGAAATTTTCAGTGTGCAAACATTTCAGAATTTTGTATTGCCTTAATTTTTTTTTGTGTTTTGTCAAAAACTCTGAAATTTGTCAAATTTTTTTTAGCAAACCGTCATTAATCAACGCCAGGAATTATTCCCCGTCGATCCGCACCCCCCTCGACCGCCCCCGACGGTGGGAATTGCTAAATTTTGTTGTCTAAATTCCTATACAAATCAGTACCGAGGTGTAATGGTACATCGATTTTTCAGATATTTTAACGTCTAAAAGCAGTAAATATTCAAATATTCTTACCGGGTTTTCAGCAGAAGGTCTTCATTCGTTTTGTCTTGCACAACGCCATCGAAATTTTCAGTGTGCAAACATTTCAGAATTTTTTTTTGCCTTAATTTTTTTTTGTTTTTTGTCAAAAACTCTGAAATGTGTCAATTTTTTTTCAGCAAACCGTCATTAATCGGCGCCAGGAATTATTCCCCGTCGATCCGCACCCCCCTCGACCGCCCCCGATGGTGGGAATTGCTAAATTTTGTTGTCTAAATTCCTATACAAATCAGTACCGAGGTGTAATGGTACATCGATTTTTCAGATATTTTAACGTCTAAAAGCAGTAAATATTCAAATATTCTTACCGGGTTTTCAGCAGAAGGTCTTCATTCGTTTTGTCTTGCACAACGCCATCGAAATTTTCAGTGTGCAAACATTTCAGAATTTTTTTTTGCCTTAATTTTTTTTTGTTTTTTGTCAAAAACTCTGAAATTTGTCAAATTTTTTTCAGCAAACCGTCATTAATCGGCGCCAGGAATTATTCCCCGTCGACCCGCACCCCCTCGACCGCCCCCGACGGTGGGAATTGCTAAATTTTGTTGTCTAAATTCCTATACAAATCAGTACCGAGGTGTAATGGTACATCGATTTTTCAGATATTTTAACGTCTAAAAGCAGTAAATATTCAAATATTCTTACCGGGTTTTCAGCAGAAGGTCTTCATTCGTTTTGTCTTGCACAACGCCATCGAAATTTTCAGTGTGCAAACATTTCAGAATTTTTTTTTGCCTTAAATTTTTTTTGTTTTTTGTCAAAAACTCTGAAATTTGTCAAATTTTTTTCAGCAAACCGTCATTAATCGGCGCCAGGAATTATTCCCCGTCGATCCGCACCCCCCTCGACCGCCCCCGATGGTGGGAATTGCTAAATTTTGTTGTCTAAATTCCTATACAAATCAGTACCGAGGTGTAATGGTACATCGATTTTTCAGATATTTTAACGTCTAAAAGCAGTAAATATTCAAATATTCTTACCGTGTTTTCAGCAGAAGGTCTTCATTCGTTTTGTCTTGCACAACGCCATCGAAATTTTCAGTGTGCAAACATTTCAGAATTTTTTTTTGCCTTAAATTTTTTTTGTTTTTTGTCATAAACTCTGAAATTTGTCAAATTTTTTTCAGCAAACCGTCATTAATCGGCGCCAGGAATTATTCCCCGTCGATCCGCACCCCCCTCGACCGCCCCCGATGGTGGGAATTGCTTAATTTTGTTGTCTAAATTCCTATACAAATCAGTACCGAGGTGTAATGGTACATCGATTTTTCAGATATTTTAACGTCTAAAAGCAGTAAATATTCAAATATTCTTACCGGGTTTTCAGCAGAAGGTCTTCATTCGTTTTGTCTTGCACAACGCCATCGAAATTTTCAGTGTGCAAACATTTCAGAATTTTTTTTGCCTTAATTTTTTTTTTGTTTTTTGTCAAAAACTCTGAAATTTGTCAAATTTTTTTCAGCAAACCGTCATTAATCGGCGCCAGGAATTATTCCCCGTCGATCCGCACCCCCCTCGACCGCCCCCGATGGTGGGAATTGCTAAATTTTGTTGTCTAAATTCCTATACAAATCAGTACCGAGGTGTAATGGTACATCGATTTTTCAGATATTTTAACGTCTAAAAGCAGTAAATATTCAAATATTCTTACCGGGTTTTCAGCAGAAGGTCTTCATTCGTTTTGTCTTGCACAACGCCATCGAAATTTTCAGTGTGCAAACATTTCAGAATTTTTTGTTTTTTTCAAAAACTCTGAAATTTGTCAAATTTTTTTCAGTAAACCGTCATTAATCGGCGCCAGGAATTATTCCCCGTCGATCCGCACCCCCCTCGACCGCCCCCGATGGTGGGAATTGCTAAATTTTGTTGTCTAAATTCCTATACAAATCAGTACCGAGGTGTAATGGTACATCGATTTTTCAGATATTTTAACGTCTAAAAGCAGTAAATATTCAAATATTCTTACCGGGTTTTCAGCAGAAGGTCTTCATTCGTTTTGTCTTGCACAACGCCATCGAAATTTTCAGTGTGCAAACATTTCAGAATTTTTTTTTGCCTTAAATTTTTTTTTATTTTTTGTCAAAAACTCTGAAATTTGTCAAATTTTTTTCAGCAAACCGTCATTAATCGGCGCCAGGAATTATTCCCCGTCGATCCGCACCCCCCTCGACCGCCCCCGATGGTGGGAATTGCTAAATTTTGTTGTCTAAATTCCTATACAAATCAGTACCGAGGTGTAATGGTACATCGATTTTTCAGATATTTTAACGTCTAAAAGCAGTAAATATTCAAATATTCTTACCGGGTTTTCAGCAGAAGGTCTTCATTCGTTTTGTCTTGCACAACGCCATCGAAATTTTCAGTGTGCAAACATTTCAGAATTTTTTGTTTTTTTCAAAAACTCTGAAATTTGTCAAATTTTTTTCAGTAAACCGTCATTAATCGGCGCCAGGAATTATTCCCCGTCGATCCGCACCCCCCTCGACCGCCCCCGATGGTGGGAATTGCTAAATTTTGTTGTCTAAATTCCTATACAAATCAGTACCGAGGTGTAATGGTACATCGATTTTTCAGATATTTTAACGTCTAAAAGCAGTAAATATTCAAATATTCTTACCGGGTTTTCAGCAGAAGGTCTTCATTCGTTTTGTCTTGCACAACGCCATCGAAATTTTCAGTGGGCAAACATTTCAGAATTTTTTGTTTTTTTCAAAAACTCTGAAATTTGTCAAATTTTTTCAGTAAACCGTCATTAATCGGCGCCAGGAATTATTCCCCGTCGATCCGCACCCCCCTCGACCGCCCCCGATGGTGGGAATTGCTAAATTTTGTTGTCTAAATTCCTATACAAATCAGTACCGAGGTGTAATGGTACATCGATTTTTCAGATATTTTAACGTCTAAAAGCAGTAAATATTCAAATATTCTTACCGGGTTTTCAGCAGAAGGTCTTCATTCGTTTTGTCTTGCACAACGCCATCGAAATTTTCAGTGTGCAAACATTTCAGAATTTTTTTTTGCCTTAAATTTTTTTTTTTTTTTTGTCAAAAACTCTGAAATTTGTCAAATTTTTTTCAGCAAACCGTCATTAATCGGCGCCAGGAATTATTCCCCGTCGATCCGCACCCCCCTCGACCGCCCCCGATGGTGGGAATTGCTAAATTTTGTTGTCTAAATTCCTATACAAATCAATACCGAGGTGTAATGGTACATCGATTTTTCAGATATTTTAACGTCTAAAAGCAGTAAATATTCAAATATTCTTACCGGGTTTTCAGCAGAAGGTCTTCATTCGTTTTGTCTTGCACAACGCCATCGAAATTTTCAGTGTGCAAACATTTCAGAATTTTTTTTTGCCTTAAATTTGTTTTGTTTTTTTTCAAAAACTCTGAAATTTGTCAAATTTTTTTCAGCAAACCGTCATTAATCGGCGCCAGGAATTATTCCCCGTCGATCCGCACCCCCCTCGACCGCCCCCGATGGTGGGAATTGCTAAATTTTGTTGTCTAAATTCCTATACAAATCAGTACCGAGGTGTAATGGTACATCGATTTTTCAGATATTTTAACGTCTAAAAGCAGTAAATATTCAAATATTCTTACCGGGTTTTCAGCAGAAGGTCTTCATTCGTTTTGTCTTGCACAACGCCATCGAAATTTTCAGTGTGCAAAGATTTCAGAATATTTTTTTGCCTTAAATTTTTTTTGTTTTTTGTCAAAAACTCTGAAATTTGTCAAATTTTTTTCAGCAAACCGTCATTAATCGGCGCCAGGAATTATTCCCCGTCGATCCGCACCCCCCTCGACCGCCCCCGATGGTGGGAATTGCTAAATTTTGTTGTCTAAATTCCTATACAAATCAGTACCGAGGTGTAATGGTACATCGATTTTTCAGATATTTTAACGTCTAAAACAATAAATATTCAAATATTCTTACCGGGTTTTCAGCAGAAGGTCTTCATTCGTTTTGTCTTGCACAACGCCATCGAAATTTTCAGTGTGCACACATTTCAGAATTTTTTTTTGCCTTAATTTTTTTTTGTTTTTTGTCAAAAACTGAAATTTGTCCAATTTTTTTCAGCAAACCGTCATTAATCGGCGCCAGGAATTAGTCCCCGTCGATCCGCACCCCCTCGACCGCCCCCGATGGTGGGAATTGCTAAATTTTGTTGTCTAAATTCCTATACAAATCAGTACCGAGGTGTAATGGTACATCGATTTTTCAGATATTTTAACGTCTAAAAGCAGTAAATATTCAAATATTCTTACCGGGTTTTCAGCAGAAGGTCTTCATTCGTTTTGTCTTGCACAACGCCATCGAAATTTTCAGTGTGCACACATTTCAGAATGTTTTTTTTCCTAAATTTTTTTTGTTTTTTGTCAAAAACTCTGAAATTTGTCAAATTTTTTTCAGCAAACCGTCATTAATCGGCGCCAGGAATTATTCCCCGTCGATCCGCACCCCCCTCGACCGCCCCCGATGGTGGGAATTGCTAAATTTTGTTGTCTAAATTCCTATACAAATCAGTACCGAGGTGTAATGGTACATCGATTTTTCAGATATTTTAACGTCTAAAAGCAGTAAATATTCAAATATTCTTACCGGGTTTTCAGCAGAAGGTCTTCATTCGTTTTGTCTTGCACAACGCCATCGAAATTTTCAGTGTGCAAACATTTCAGAATTTTTTTTTGCCTTAAATTTTTTTTTATTTTTTGTCAAAAACTCTGAAATTTGTCATATTTTTTTCAGCAAACCGTCATTAATCGGCGCCAGGAATTATTCCCCGTCGATCCGCACCCCCCTCGACCGCCCCCGATGGTGGGAATTGCTAAATTTTGTTGTCTAAATTCCTATACAAATCAGTACCGAGGTGTAATGGTACATCGATTTTTCAGATATTTTAACGTCTAAAAGCAGTAAATATTCAAATATTCTTACCGGGTTTTCACCAGAAGGTCTTCATTCGTTTTGTCTTGCACAACGCCATCGAAATTTTCAGTGTGCAAACATTTCAGAATTTTTTTTTGCCTTAATTTTTTTTTGTTTTCTGTCAAAACTCTGAAATTTGTCAAATTTTTTTCAGCAAACCGTCATTAATCGGCGCCAGGAATTATTCCCCGTCGATCCGCACCCCCCTCGACCGCCCCCGATGGTGGGAATTGCTAAATTTTGTTGTCTAAATTCCTATACAAATCAGTACCGAGGTGTAATGGTACATCGATTTTTCAGATATTTTAACGTCTAAAAGCAGTAAATATTCAAATATTCTTACCGGGTTTTCAGCAGAAGGTCTTCATTCGTTTTGTCTTGCACAAAGCCATCGAAATTTTCAGTGCGCAAACATTTCAGAATTTTTTTTTGCCTTAATTTTTTTTTGTTTTTTGTTAAAAACTCTGAAATTTGTCAAATTTTTTTCAGCAAACCGTCATTAATCGGCGCCAGGAATTATTCCCCGTCGATTCGCACCCCCCTCGACCGCCCCCGATGGTGGGAATTGCTAAATTTTGTTGTCTAAATTCCTATACAAATCAGTACCGAGGTGTAATGTACATCGATTTTTCAGATATTTTAACGTCTAAAAGCAGTAAATATTCAAATATTCTTACCGGGTTTTCACCAGAAGGTCTTCATTCGTTTTGTCTTGCACAACGCCATCGAAATTTTCAGTGTGCAAACATTTCAGAATTTTTTTTTGCCCTAAATTTTTTTTTATTTTTTGTCAAAAACTCTGAAATTTGTCAAATTTTTTTCAGCAAACCGTCATTAATCGGCGCCAGGAATTATTCCCCGTCGATCCGCACCCCCCTCGACCGCCCCCGATGGTGGGAATTGCTAAATTTTGTTGTCTAAATTCCTATACAAATCAGTACCGAGGTGTAATGGTACATCGATTTTTCAGATATTTTAACGTCTAAAAGCAGTAAATATTCAAATATTCTTACCGGGTTTTCAGCAGAAGGTCTTCATTCGTTTTGTCTTGCACAACGCGAACGAAATTTTCAGTGTGCAAACATTTCAGAATTTTTTTTTGCCTTAAATTTTTTTCGTTTTTTGTCAAAAACTGAAATTTGTCAAATTTTTTTCAGCAAACCGTCATTAATCGGCGCCAGGAATTATTCCCCGTCGATCCGCACCCCCCTCGACCGCCCCCGATGGTGGGAATTGCTAAATTTTGTTGTCTAAATTCCTATACAAATCAGTACCGAGGTGTAATGTACATCGATTTTTCAGATATTTTAACGTCTAAAAGCAGTAAATATTCAAATATTCTTACCGGGTTTTCACCAGAAGGTCTTCATTCGTTTTGTCTTGCACAACGCCATCGAAATTTTCAGTGTGCAAACATTTCAGAATTTTTTTTTTGCCATAAATTTTTTTTGTTTTTTGTCAAAAACTCTGAAATTTGTCAAATTTTTTTCAGCAAACCGTCATTAATCGGCGCCAGGAATTATTCCCCGTCGATCCGCACCCCCCTCGACCGCCCCCGATGGTGGGAATTGCTAAATTTTGTTGTCTAAATTCCTATACAAATCAGTACCGAGGTGTAATGGTACATCGATTTTTCAGATATTTTAACGTCTAAAAGCAGTAAATATTCAAATATTCTTACCGGGTTTTCAGCAGAAGGTCTTCATTCGTTTTGTCTTGCACAACGCCATCGAAATTTTCAGTGTGCAAACATTTCAGAATTTTTTTTTGCCTTAAATTTTTTTTTATTTTTTGTCAAAAACTCTGAAATTTGTCATATTTTTTTCAGCAAACCGTCATTAATCGGCGCCAGGAATTATTCCCCGTCGATCCGCACCCCCCTCGACCGCCCCCGATGGTGGGAATTGCTAAATTTTGTTGTCTAAATTCCTATACAAATCAGTACCGAGGTGTAATGGTACATCGATTTTTCAGATATTTTAACGTCTAAAAGCAGTAAATATTCAAATATTCTTACCGGGTTTTCACCAGAAGGTCTTCATTCGTTTTGTCTTGCACAACGCCATCGAAATTTTCAGTGTGCAAACATTTCAGAATTTTTTTTTGCCTTAATTTTTTTTTGTTTTCTGTCAAAACTCTGAAATTTGTCAAATTTTTTTCAGCAAACCGTCATTAATCGGCGCCAGGAATTATTCCCCGTCGATCCGCACCCCCCTCGACCGCCCCCGATGGTGGGAATTGCTAAATTTTGTTGTCTAAATTCCTATACAAATCAGTACCGAGGTGTAATGTACATCGATTTTTCAGATATTTTAACGTCTAAAAGCAGTAAATATTCAAATATTCTTACCGGGTTTTCACCAGAAGGTCTTCATTCGTTTTGTCTTGCACAACGCCATCGAAATTTTCAGTGTGCAAACATTTCAGAATTTTTTTTTGCCATAAATTTTTTTTGTTTTTTGTCAAAAACTCTGAAATTTGTCAAATTTTTTTCAGCAAACCGTCATTAATCGGCGCCAGGAATTATTCCCCGTCGATCCGCACCCCCCTCGACCGCCCCCGATGGTGGGAATTGCTAAATTTTGTTGTCTAAATTCCTATACAAATCAGTACCGAGGTGTAATGGTACATCGACTTTTCAGATATTTTAACGTCTAAAAGCAGTAAATATTCAAATATTCTTACCGGGTTTTCAGCAGAAGGTCTTCATTCGTTTTGTCTTGCACAACGCCATCGAAATTTTCAGTGTGCAAACATTTCAGAATTTTTTTTTGCCTTAAATTTTTTTTGTTTTTGTCAAAAACTCTGAAATTTGTCAAATTTTTTTCAGCAAACCGTCATTAATCGGCGCCAGGAATTATTCCCCGTCGATCCGCACCCCCCTCGACCGCCCCCGATGGTGGGAATTGCTAAATTTTGTTGTCTAAATTCCTATACAAATCAGTACCGAGGTGTAATGGTGCATCGATTTTTCAGATATTTTAACGTCTGAAAGCAGTAAATATTCAAATATTCTTACCGGGTTTTCAGCAGAAGGTCTTCATTCGTTTTGTCTTGCACAACGCCATCGAAATTTTCAGTGTGCAAACATTTCAGAATTTTTTTTTGCCTTAAATTTTTTTTGTTTTTTGTCATAAACTCTGAAATTTGTCAAATTTTTTTCAGCAAACCGTCATTAATCGGCGCCAGGAATTATTCCCCGTCGATCCGCACCCCCCTCGACCGCCCCCGATGGTGGGAATTGCTAAATTTTGTTGTCTAAATTCCTATACAAATCAGTACCGAGGTGTAATGGTACATCGATTTTTCAAATATTTTAACGTCTAAAAGCAGTAAATATTCAAATATTCTTACCGGGTTTTCAGCAGAAGGTCTTCATTCGTTTTGTCTTGCACAACGCCATCGAAATTTTCAGTGTGCAAACATTTCAGAATTTTTTTTTGCCTTAAATTTTTTTTGTTTTTTGTCAAAAACTCTGAAATTTGTCAAATTTTTTTCAGCAAACCGTCATTAATCGGCGCCAGGAATTATTCCCCGTCGATCCGCACCCCCCTCGACCGCCCCCGATGGTGGGAATTGCTAAATTTTGTTGTCTAAATTCCTATACAAATCAGTACCGAGGTGTAATGGTACATCGATTTTTCAGATATTTTAACGTCTAAAAGCAGTAAATATTCAAATATTCTTACCGGGTTTTCAGCAGAAGGTCTTCATTCGTTTTGTCTTGCACAACGCCATCGAAATTTTCAGTGTGCAAACATTTCAGAATTTTTTTTTGCCTTAATTTTTTTTCGTTTTTTGTCAAAAACTGAAATTTGTCAAATTTTTTTCAGCAAACCGTCATTAATCGGCGCCAGGAATTATTCCCCGTCGATCCGCACCCCCCTCGACCGCCCCCGATGGTGGGAATTGCTAAATTTTGTTGTCTAAATTCCTATACAAATCAGTACCGAGGTGTAATGTACATCGATTTTTCAGATATTTTAACGTCTAAAAGCAGTAAATATTCAAATATTCTTACCGGGTTTTCACCAGAAGGTCTTCATTCGTTTTGTCTTGCACAACGCCATCGAAATTTTCAGTGTGCAAACATTTCAGAATTTTTTTTTGCCTTAAATATTTTTTTATTTTTTGTCAAAAACTCTGAAATTTGTCAAATTTTTTTCAGCAAACCGTCATTAATCGGCGCCAGGAATTATTCCCCGTCGATCCGCACCCCCCTCGACCGCCCCCGATGGTGGGAATTGCTAAATTTTGTTGTCTAAATTCCTATACAAATCAGTACCGAGGTGTAATGGTACATCGATTTTACAGATATTTTAACGTCTAAAAGCAGTAAATATTCAAATATTCTTACCGGGTTTTCAGCAGAAGGTCTTCATTCGTTTTGTCTTGCACAACGCCATCGAAATTTTCAGTGTGCAAACATTTCAGATTTTTTTTTTGCCTTAAACTTTTTTTGTTTTTTGTCAAAAACTCTGAAATTTGTCAAATTTTTTTCAGCAAACCGTCATTAATCGGCGCCAGGAATTATTCCCCGTCGATCCGCACCCCCCTCGACCGCCCCCGATGGTAAGAATTGCTAAATTTTGTTGTCTAAATTCCTATACAAATCAGTACCGAGGTGTAATGGTACATCGATTTTTCAGATATTTTAACGTCTAAAAGCAGTAAATATTCAAATATTCTTACCGGGTTTTCAGCAGAAGGTCTTCATTCGTTTTGTCTTGCACAACGCCATCGAAATTTTCAGTGTGCACACATTTCAGAATGTTTTTTTTCCTAAATTTTTTTTGTTTTTTGTCAAGAACTCTGAAATTTGTCAAATTTTTTTCAGCAAACCGTCATTAATCGGCGCCAGGAATTATTCCCCGTCGATCCGCACCCCCCTCGACCGCCCCCGATGGTGGGAATTGCTAAATTTTGTTGTCTAAATTCCTATACAAATCAGTACCGAGGTGTAATGGTACATCGATTTTTCAGATATTTTAACGTCTAAAAGCAGTAAATATTCAAATATTCTTACCGGGTTTTCAGCAGAAGGTCTTCATTCGTTTTGTCTTGCACAACGCCATCGAAATTTTCAGTGTGCAAACATTTCAGAATTTTTTTTTGCCTTAAATTTTTTTTTATTTTTTGTCAAAAACTCTGAAATTTGTCATATTTTTTTCAGCAAACCGTCATTAATCGGCGCCAGGAATTATTCCCCGTCGATCCGCACCCCCCTCGACCGCCCCCGATGGTGGGAATTGCTAAATTTTGTTGTCTAAATTCCTATACAAATCAGTACCGAGGTGTAATGGTGCATCGATTTTTCAGATATTTTAACGTCTGAAAGCAGTAAATATTCAAATATTCTTACCGGGTTTTCAGCAGAAGGTCTTCATTCGTTTTGTCTTGCACAACGCCATCGAAATTTTCAGTGTGCAAACATTTCAGAATTTTTTTTTGCCTTAAATTTTTTTTGTTTTTTGTCATAAACTCTGAAATTTGTCAAATTTTTTTCAGCAAACCGTCATTAATCGGCGCCAGGAATTATTCCCCGTCGATCCGCACCCCCCTCGACCGCCCCCGATGGTGGGAATTGCTAAATTTTGTTGTCTAAATTCCTATACAAATCAGTACCGAGGTGTAATGGTACATCGATTTTTCAGATATTTTAACGTCTAAAAGCAGTAAATATTCAAATATTCTTACCGGGTTTTCAGCAGAAGGTCTTCATTCGTTTTGTCTTGCACAACGCCATCGAAATTTTCAGTGTGCAAACATTTCAGAATTTTTTTTTGCCTTAATTTTTTTTCGTTTTTTGTCAAAAACTGAAATTTGTCAAATTTTTTTCAGCAAACCGTCATTAATCGGCGCCAGGAATTATTCCCCGTCGATCCGCACCCCCCTCGACCGCCCCCGATGGTGGGAATTGCTAAATTTTGTTGTCTAAATTCCTATACAAATCAGTACCGAGGTGTAATGTACATCGATTTTTCAGATATTTTAACGTCTAAAAGCAGTAAATATTCAAATATTCTTACCGGGTTTTCAGCAGAAGGTCTTCATTCGTTTTGTCTTGCACAACGCCATCGAAATTTTCAGTGTGCAAACATTTCAGATTTTTTTTTTGCCTTAAACTTTTTTTGTTTTTTGTCAAAAACTCTGAAATTTGTCAAATTTTTTTCAGCAAACCGTCATTAATCGGCGCCAGGAATTATTCCCCGTCGATCCGCACCCCCCTCGACCGCCCCCGATGGTAAGAATTGCTAAATTTTGTTGTCTAAATTCCTATACAAATCAGTACCGAGGTGTAATGGTACATCGATTTTTCAGATATTTTAACGTCTAAAAGCAGTAAATATTCAAATATTCTTACCGGGTTTTCAGCAGAAGGTCTTCATTCGTTTTGTCTTGCACAACGCCATCGAAATTTTCAGTGTGCACACATTTCAGAATGTTTTTTTTCCTAAATTTTTTTTGTTTTTTGTCAAGAACTCTGAAATTTGTCAAATTTTTTTCAGCAAACCGTCATTAATCGGCGCCAGGAATTATTCCCCGTCGATCCGCACCCCCCTCGACCGCCCCCGATGGTGGGAATTGCTAAATTTTGTTGTCTAAATTCCTATACAAATCAGTACCGAGGTGTAATGGTACATCGATTTTTCAGATATTTTAACGTCTAAAAGCAGTAAATATTCAAATATTCTTACCGGGTTTTCAGCAGAAGGTCTTCATTCGTTTTGTCTTGCACAACGCCATCGAAATTTTCAGTGTGCAAACATTTCAGAATTTTTTTTTGCCTTAAATTTTTTTTTATTTTTTGTCAAAAACTCTGAAATTTGTCATATTTTTTTCAGCAAACCGTCATTAATCGGCGCCAGGAATTATTCCCCGTCGATCCGCACCCCCCTCGACCGCCCCCGATGGTGGGAATTGCTAAATTTTGTTGTCTAAATTCCTATACAAATCAGTACCGAGGTGTAATGGTGCATCGATTTTTCAGATATTTTAACGTCTGAAAGCAGTAAATATTCAAATATTCTTACCGGGTTTTCAGCAGAAGGTCTTCATTCGTTTTGTCTTGCACAACGCCATCGAAATTTTCAGTGTGCAAACATTTCAGAATTTTTTTTTGCCTTAAATTTTTTTTGTTTTTTGTCATAAACTCTGAAATTTGTCAAATTTTTTTCAGCAAACCGTCATTAATCGGCGCCAGGAATTATTCCCCGTCGATCCGCACCCCCCTCGACCGCCCCCGATGGTGGGAATTGCTAAATTTTGTTGTCTAAATTCCTATACAAATCAGTACCGAGGTGTAATGGTACATCGATTTTTCAGATATTTTAACGTCTAAAAGCAGTAAATATTCAAATATTCTTACCGGGTTTTCAGCAGAAGGTCTTCATTCGTTTTGTCTTGCACAACGCCATCGAAATTTTCAGTGTGCAAACATTTCAGAATTTTTTTTTGCCTTAAATTTTTTTTGTTTTTTGTCAAAAACTCTGAAATTTGTCAAATTTTTTTCAGCAAACCGTCATTAATCGGCGCCAGGAATTATTCCCCGTCGATCCGCACCCCCCTCGACCGCCCCCGATGGTGGGAATTGCTAAATTTTGTTGTCTAAATTCCTATACAAATCAGTACCGAGGTGTAATGGTACATCGATTTTTCAGATATTTTAACGTCTAAAAGCAGTAAATATTCAAATATTCTTACCGGGTTTTCAGCAGAAGGTCTTCATTCGTTTTGTCTTGCACAACGCCATCGAAATTTTCAGTGTGCAAACATTTCAGAATTTTTTTTTGCCTAAAATTTTATTTGTTTTTTGTCAAAAACTCTGAAATTTGTCAAATTTTTTTCAGCCAACCGTCATTAATCGGCGCCAGGATATATTCCCCGTCGATCCGCACCCCCCTCGACCGCCCCCGATGGTGGGAATTGCTAAATTTTGTTGTCTAAATTCCTATACAAATCAGTACCGAGGTGTAATGGTACATCGATTTTTCAGATATTTTAACGTCTAAAAGCAGTAAATATTCAAATATTCTTACCGGGTTTTCAGCAGAAGGTCTTCATTCGTTTTGTCTTGCACAACGCCATCGAAATTTTCAGTGTGCAAACACTTCAGAATTTTTTTTTGCCTTAAATTTTTTTTGTTTTTTGTCAAAAACTCTGAAATTTGTCAAATTTTTTTCAGCAAACCGTCATTAATCGGCGCCAGGAATTATTCCCCGTCGATCCGCACACCCCTCGACCGCCCCCGATGGTGGGAATTGCTAAATTTTGTTGTCTAAATTCCTATACAAATCAGTACCGAGGTGTAATGGTACATCGATTTTTCAGATATTTTAACGTCTAAAAGCAGTAAATATTCAAATATTCTTACCGGGTTTTCAGCAGAAGGTCTTCATTCGTTTTGTCTTGCACAACGCCATCGAAATTTTCAGTGTGCAAACATTTCAGATTTTTTTTTTGCCTTAAATTTGTTTTGTTTTTTGTCAAAAACTCTGAAATTTGTCAAATTTTTTTTTGCAAACCGTCATTAATCGGCGCCAGGAGTTATTCCCCGTCGATCCGCACCCCCCTCGACCGCCCCCGATGGTGGGATTTGCTAAATTTTGTTGTCTAAATTCCTATACAAATCAGTACCGAGGTGTAATGGTACATCGATTTTTCAGATATTTTAACGTCTAAAAGCAGTAAATATTCAAATATTCTTACCGGGTTTTCAGCAGAAGGTCTTCATTCGTTTTGTCTTGCACAACGCCATCGAAATTTTCAGTGTGCAAACATTTCAGAATTTTTTTTTGCCTTAAATTTTTTTTTTTTTTTTTTGTCAAAAACTCTGAAATTTGTCAAATTTTTTTCAGCAAACCGTCATTAATCGGCGCCAGGAATTATTCCCCGTCGATCCGCACCCCCCTCGACCGCCCCCGATGGTGGGAATTGCTAAATTTTGTTGTCTAAATTCCTATACAAATCAGTACCGAGGTGTAATGGTGCATCGATTTTTCAGATATTTTAACGTCTAAAAGCAGTAAATATTCAAATATTCTTACCGGGTTTTCAGCAGAAGGTCTTCATTCGTTTTGTCTTGCACAACGCCATCGAAATTTTCAGTGTGCAAACATTTCAGAATTTTTTTTTGCCTTAAATTTGTTTTGTTTTTTGTCAAAAACTCTGAAATTTGTCAAATTTTTTTCAGCAAACCGTCATTAATCGGCGCCAGGATATATTCCCCGTCGATCCGCACCCCCCTCGACCGCCCCCGATGGTGGGAATTGCTAAATTTTGTTGTCTAAATTCCTATACAAATCAGTACCGAGGTGTAATGGTACATCGATTTTTCAGATATTTTAACGTCTAAAAGCAGTAAATATTCAAATATTCTTACCGGGTTTTCAGCAGAAGGTCTTCATTCGTTTTGTCTTGCACAACGCCATCGAAATTTTCAGTGTGCAAACATTTCAGAATTTTCTTTTGCCTTAAATTTTTTTTGTTTTTTGTCAAAAACTCTGAAATGTGTCAATTTTTTTTCAGCGAACCGTCATTAATCGGCGCCAGGAATTATTCCCCGTCGATCCGCTCCCCCCTCGACCGCCCCCGATGGTGGGAATTGCTAAATTTTGTTGTCTAAATTCCTATACAAATCAGTACCGTACCGAGGTGTAATGGTACATCGATTTTTCAGATATTTTAACGTCTAAAAGCAGTAAATATTCAAATATTCTTACCGGGTTTTCAGCAGAAGGTCTTCATTCGTTTTGTCTTGCACAACGCCATCGAAATTTTCAGTGTGCAAACATTTCAGAAATTTTTTATGCCTTATATTTTTTTGTTTTTTGTCAAAAACTCTGAAATTTGTCAAATTTTTTTCAGCAAACCGTCATTAATCGGCGCCAGGATATATTCCCCGTCGATCCGCACCCCCCTCGACCGCCCCCGATGGTGGGAATTGCTAAATTTTGTTGTCTAAATTCCTATACAAATCAGTACCGAGGTGTAATGGTACATCGATTTTTCAGATATTTTAACGTCTAAAAGCAGTAAATATTCAAATATTCTTACCGGGTTTTCAGCAGAAGGTCTTCATTCGTTTTGTCTTGCACAACGCCATCGAAATTTTCAGTGTGCAAACATTTCAGAATTTTTTTTTGCCTGTAATTTTATTTGTTTTTTGTCAAAAACTCTGAAATTTGTCAAATTTTTTTCAGCAAACCGTCATTAATCGGCGCCAGGAATTATTCCCCGTCGATCCGCACCCCCCTCGACCGCCCCCGATGGTGGGAATTGCTAAATTTTGTTGTCTAAATTCCTATACAAATCAGTACCGAGGTGTAATGGTACATCGATTTTTCAGATATTTTAACGTCTAAAAGCAGTAAATATTCAAATATTCTTACCGGGTTTTCAGCAGAAGGTCTTCATTCGTTTTGTCTTGCACAACGCCATCGAAATTTTCAGTGTGCAAACATTTCAGAATTTTTTTTTGCCTTAATTTTTTTTCGTTTTTTGTCAAAAACTGAAATTTGTCAAATTTTTTTCAGCAAACCGTCATTAATCGGCGCCAGGAATTATTCCCCGTCGATCCGCACCCCCCTCGACCGCCCCCGATGGTGGGAATTGCTAAATTTTGTTGTCTAAATTCCTATACAAATCAGTACCGAGGTGTAATGTACATCGATTTTTCAGATATTTTAACGTCTAAAAGCAGTAAATATTCAAATATTCTTACCGGGTTTTCACCAGAAGGTCTTCATTCGTTTTGTCTTGCACAACGCCATCGAAATTTTCAGTGTGCAAACATTTCAGAATTTTTTTTTGCCTTAAATATTTTTTTATTTTTTGTCAAAAACTCTGAAATTTGTCAAATTTTTTTCAGCAAACCGTCATTAATCGGCGCCAGGAATTATTCCCCGTCGATCCGCACCCCCCTCGACCGCCCCCGATGGTGGGAATTGCTAAATTTTGTTGTCTAAATTCCTATACAAATCAGTACCGAGGTGTAATGGTACATCGATTTTACAGATATTTTAACGTCTAAAAGCAGTAAATATTCAAATATTCTTACCGGGTTTTCAGCAGAAGGTCTTCATTCGTTTTGTCTTGCACAACGCCATCGAAATTTTCAGTGTGCAAACATTTCAGATTTTTTTTTTGCCTTAAACTTTTTTTGTTTTTTGTCAAAAACTCTGAAATTTGTCAAATTTTTTTCAGCAAACCGTCATTAATCGGCGCCAGGAATTATTCCCCGTCGATCCGCACCCCCCTCGACCGCCCCCGATGGTAAGAATTGCTAAATTTTGTTGTCTAAATTCCTATACAAATCAGTACCGAGGTGTAATGGTACATCGATTTTTCAGATATTTTAACGTCTAAAAGCAGTAAATATTCAAATATTCTTACCGGGTTTTCAGCAGAAGGTCTTCATTCGTTTTGTCTTGCACAACGCCATCGAAATTTTCAGTGTGCACACATTTCAGAATGTTTTTTTTCCTAAATTTTTTTTGTTTTTTGTCAAGAACTCTGAAATTTGTCAAATTTTTTTCAGCAAACCGTCATTAATCGGCGCCAGGAATTATTCCCCGTCGATCCGCACCCCCCTCGACCGCCCCCGATGGTGGGAATTGCTAAATTTTGTTGTCTAAATTCCTATACAAATCAGTACCGAGGTGTAATGGTACATCGATTTTTCAGATATTTTAACGTCTAAAAGCAGTAAATATTCAAATATTCTTACCGGGTTTTCAGCAGAAGGTCTTCATTCGTTTTGTCTTGCACAACGCCATCGAAATTTTCAGTGTGCAAACATTTCAGAATTTTTTTTTGCCTTAAATTTTTTTTTATTTTTTGTCAAAAACTCTGAAATTTGTCATATTTTTTTCAGCAAACCGTCATTAATCGGCGCCAGGAATTATTCCCCGTCGATCCGCACCCCCCTCGACCGCCCCCGATGGTGGGAATTGCTAAATTTTGTTGTCTAAATTCCTATACAAATCAGTACCGAGGTGTAATGGTGCATCGATTTTTCAGATATTTTAACGTCTGAAAGCAGTAAATATTCAAATATTCTTACCGGGTTTTCAGCAGAAGGTCTTCATTCGTTTTGTCTTGCACAACGCCATCGAAATTTTCAGTGTGCAAACATTTCAGAATTTTTTTTTGCCTTAAATTTTTTTTGTTTTTTGTCATAAACTCTGAAATTTGTCAAATTTTTTTCAGCAAACCGTCATTAATCGGCGCCAGGAATTATTCCCCGTCGATCCGCACCCCCCTCGACCGCCCCCGATGGTGGGAATTGCTAAATTTTGTTGTCTAAATTCCTATACAAATCAGTACCGAGGTGTAATGGTACATCGATTTTTCAGATATTTTAACGTCTAAAAGCAGTAAATATTCAAATATTCTTACCGGGTTTTCAGCAGAAGGTCTTCATTCGTTTTGTCTTGCACAACGCCATCGAAATTTTCAGTGTGCAAACATTTCAGAATTTTTTTTTGCCTTAATTTTTTTTCGTTTTTTGTCAAAAACTCTGAAATTTGTCAAATTTTTTTCAGCAAACCGTCATTAATCGGCGCCAGGAATTATTCCCCGTCGATCCGCACCCCCCTCGACCGCCCCCGATGGTGGGAATTGCTAAATTTTGTTGTCTAAATTCCTATACAAATCAGTACCGAGGTGTAATGTACATCGATTTTTCAGATATTTTAACGTCTAAAAGCAGTAAATATTCAAATATTCTTACCGGGTTTTCACCAGAAGGTCTTCATTCGTTTTGTCTTGCACAACGCCATCGAAATTTTCAGTGTGCAAACATTTCAGAATTTTTTTTTGCCTTAAATATTTTTTTATTTTTTGTCAAAAACTCTGAAATTTGTCAAATTTTTTTCAGCAAACCGTCATTAATCGGCGCCAGGAATTATTCCCCGTCGATCCGCACCCCCCTCGACCGCCCCCGATGGTGGGAATTGCTAAATTTTGTTGTCTAAATTCCTATACAAATCAGTACCGAGGTGTAATGGTACATCGATTTTACAGATATTTTAACGTCTAAAAGCAGTAAATATTCAAATATTCTTACCGGGTTTTCAGCAGAAGGTCTTCATTCGTTTTGTCTTGCACAACGCCATCGAAATTTTCAGTGTGCAAACATTTCAGATTTTTTTTTTGCCTTAAACTTTTTTTGTTTTTTGTCAAAAACTCTGAAATTTGTCAAATTTTTTTCAGCAAACCGTCATTAATCGGCGCCAGGAATTATTCCCCGTCGATCCGCACCCCCCTCGACCGCCCCCGATGGTAAGAATTGCTAAATTTTGTTGTCTAAATTCCTATACAAATCAGTACCGAGGTGTAATGGTACATCGATTTTTCAGATATTTTAACGTCTAAAAGCAGTAAATATTCAAATATTCTTACCGGGTTTTCAGCAGAAGGTCTTCATTCGTTTTGTCTTGCACAACGCCATCGAAATTTTCAGTGTGCACACATTTCAGAATGTTTTTTTTCCTAAATTTTTTTTGTTTTTTGTCAAGAACTCTGAAATTTGTCAAATTTTTTTCAGCAAACCGTCATTAATCGGCGCCAGGAATTATTCCCCGTCGATCCGCACCCCCCTCGACCGCCCCCGATGGTGGGAATTGCTAAATTTTGTTGTCTAAATTCCTATACAAATCAGTACCGAGGTGTAATGGTACATCGATTTTTCAGATATTTTAACGTCTAAAAGCAGTAAATATTCAAATATTCTTACCGGGTTTTCAGCAGAAGGTCTTCATTCGTTTTGTCTTGCACAACGCCATCGAAATTTTCAGTGTGCAAACATTTCAGAATTTTTTTTTGCCTTAAATTTTTTTTTATTTTTTGTCAAAAACTCTGAAATTTGTCATATTTTTTTCAGCAAACCGTCATTAATCGGCGCCAGGAATTATTCCCCGTCGATCCGCACCCCCCTCGACCGCCCCCGATGGTGGGAATTGCTAAATTTTGTTGTCTAAATTCCTATACAAATCAGTACCGAGGTGTAATGGTGCATCGATTTTTCAGATATTTTAACGTCTGAAAGCAGTAAATATTCAAATATTCTTACCGGGTTTTCAGCAGAAGGTCTTCATTCGTTTTGTCTTGCACAACGCCATCGAAATTTTCAGTGTGCAAACATTTCAGAATTTTTTTTTGCCTTAAATTTTTTTTGTTTTTTGTCATAAACTCTGAAATTTGTCAAATTTTTTTCAGCAAACCGTCATTAATCGGCGCCAGGAATTATTCCCCGTCGATCCGCACCCCCCTCGACCGCCCCCGATGGTGGGAATTGCTAAATTTTGTTGTCTAAATTCCTATACAAATCAGTACCGAGGTGTAATGGTACATCGATTTTTCAGATATTTTAACGTCTAAAAGCAGTAAATATTCAAATATTCTTACCGGGTTTTCAGCAGAAGGTCTTCATTCGTTTTGTCTTGCACAACGCCATCGAAATTTTCAGTGTGCAAACATTTCAGAATTTTTTTTTGCCTTAAATTTTTTTTGTTTTTTGTCAAAAACTCTGAAATTTGTAAAATTTTTTTCAGCAAACCGTCATTAATCGGCGCCAGGAATTATTCCCCGTCGATCCGCACCCCCCTCGACCGCCCCCGATGGTGGGAATTGCTAAATTTTGTTGTCTAAATTCCTATACAAATCAGTACCGAGGTGTAATGGTACATCGATTTTTCAGATATTTTAACGTCTAAAAGCAGTAAATATTCAAATATTCTTACCGGGTTTTCAGCAGAAGGTCTTCATTCGTTTTGTCTTGCACAACGCCATCGAAATTTTCAGTGTGCAAACATTTCAGAATTTTTTTTTGCCTAAAATTTTATTTGTTTTTTGTCAAAAACTCTGAAATTTGTCAAATTTTTTTCAGCCAACCGTCATTAATCGGCGCCAGGAATTATTCCCCGTCGATCCGCACCCCCCTCGACCGCCCCCGATGGTGGGAATTGCTAAATTTTGTTGTCTAAATTCCTATACAAATCAGTACCGAGGTGTAATGGTACATCGATTTTTCAGATATTTTAACGTCTAAAAGCAGTAAATATTCAAATATTCTTACCGGGTTTTCAGCAGAAGGTCTTCATTCGTTTTGTCTTGCACAACGCCATCGAAATTTTCAGTGTGCAAACATTTCAGAATTTTTTTTTGCCTTAAATTTTTTTTTATTTTTTGTCAAAAACTCTGAAATTTGTCATATTTTTTTCAGCAAACCGTCATTAATCGGCGCCAGGAATTATTCCCCGTCGATCCGCACCCCCCTCGACCGCCCCCGATGGTGGGAATTGCTAAATTTTGTTGTCTAAATTCCTATACAAATCAGTACCGAGGTGTAATGGTGCATCGATTTTTCAGATATTTTAACGTCTGAAAGCAGTAAATATTCAAATATTCTTACCGGGTTTTCAGCAGAAGGTCTTCATTCGTTTTGTCTTGCACAACGCCATCGAAATTTTCAGTGTGCAAACATTTCAGAATTTTTTTTTGCCTTAAATTTTTTTTGTTTTTTGTCATAAACTCTGAAATTTGTCAAATTTTTTTCAGCAAACCGTCATTAATCGGCGCCAGGAATTATTCCCCGTCGATCCGCACCCCCCTCGACCGCCCCCGATGGTGGGAATTGCTAAATTTTGTTGTCTAAATTCCTATACAAATCAGTACCGAGGTGTAATGGTACATCGATTTTTCAGATATTTTAACGTCTAAAAGCAGTAAATATTCAAATATTCTTACCGGGTTTTCAGCAGAAGGTCTTCATTCGTTTTGTCTTGCACAACGCCATCGAAATTTTCAGTGTGCAAACATTTCAGAATTTTTTTTTGCCTTAAATTTTTTTTGTTTTTTGTCAAAAACTCTGAAATTTGTAAAATTTTTTTCAGCAAACCGTCATTAATCGGCGCCAGGAATTATTCCCCGTCGATCCGCACCCCCCTCGACCGCCCCCGATGGTGGGAATTGCTAAATTTTGTTGTCTAAATTCCTATACAAATCAGTACCGAGGTGTAATGGTACATCGATTTTTCAGATATTTTAACGTCTAAAAGCAGTAAATATTCAAATATTCTTACCGGGTTTTCAGCAGAAGGTCTTCATTCGTTTTGTCTTGCACAACGCCATCGAAATTTTCAGTGTGCAAACATTTCAGAATTTTTTTTTGCCTAAAATTTTATTTGTTTTTTGTCAAAAACTCTGAAATTTGTCAAATTTTTTTCAGCCAACCGTCATTAATCGGCGCCAGGATATATTCCCCGTCGATCCGCACCCCCCTCGACCGCCCCCGATGGTGGGAATTGCTAAATTTTGTTGTCTAAATTCCTATACAAATCAGTACCGAGGTGTAATGGTACATCGATTTTTCAGATATTTTAACGTCTAAAAGCAGTAAATATTCAAATATTCTTACCGGGTTTTCAGCAGAAGGTCTTCATTCGTTTTGTCTTGCACAACGCCATCGAAATTTTCAGTGTGCAAACACTTCAGAATTTTTTTTTGCCTTAAATTTTTTTTGTTTTTTGTCAAAAACTCTGAAATTTGTCAAATTTTTTTCAGCAAACCGTCATTAATCGGCGCCAGGAATTATTCCCCGTCGATCCGCACACCCCTCGACCGCCCCCGATGGTGGGAATTGCTAAATTTTGTTGTCTAAATTCCTATACAAATCAGTACCGAGGTGTAATGGTACATCGATTTTTCAGATATTTTAACGTCTAAAAGCAGTAAATATTCAAATATTCTTACCGGGTTTTCAGCAGAAGGTCTTCATTCGTTTTGTCTTGCACAACGCCATCGAAATTTTCAGTGTGCAAACATTTCAGATTTTTTTTTTGCCTTAAATTTGTTTTGTTTTTTGTCAAAAACTCTGAAATTTGTCAAATTTTTTTTTGCAAACCGTCATTAATCGGCGCCAGGAGTTATTCCCCGTCGATCCGCACCCCCCTCGACCGCCCCCGATGGTGGGATTTGCTAAATTTTGTTGTCTAAATTCCTATACAAATCAGTACCGAGGTGTAATGGTACATCGATTTTTCAGATATTTTAACGTCTAAAAGCAGTAAATATTCAAATATTCTTACCGGGTTTTCAGCAGAAGGTCTTCATTCGTTTTGTCTTGCACAACGCCATCGAAATTTTCAGTGTGCAAACATTTCAGAATTTTTTTTTGCCTTAAATTTTTTTTTTTTTTTTTTGTCAAAAACTCTGAAATTTGTCAAATTTTTTTCAGCAAACCGTCATTAATCGGCGCCAGGAATTATTCCCCGTCGATCCGCACCCCCCTCGACCGCCCCCGATGGTGGGAATTGCTAAATTTTGTTGTCTAAATTCCTATACAAATCAGTACCGAGGTGTAATGGTGCATCGATTTTTCAGATATTTTAACGTCTAAAAGCAGTAAATATTCAAATATTCTTACCGGGTTTTCAGCAGAAGGTCTTCATTCGTTTTGTCTTGCACAACGCCATCGAAATTTTCAGTGTGCAAACATTTCAGAATTTTTTTTTGCCTTAAATTTGTTTTGTTTTTTGTCAAAAACTCTGAAATTTGTCAAATTTTTTTCAGCAAACCGTCATTAATCGGCGCCAGGATATATTCCCCGTCGATCCGCACCCCCCTCGACCGCCCCCGATGGTGGGAATTGCTAAATTTTGTTGTCTAAATTCCTATACAAATCAGTACCGAGGTGTAATGGTACATCGATTTTTCAGATATTTTAACGTCTAAAAGCAGTAAATATTCAAATATTCTTACCGGGTTTTCAGCAGAAGGTCTTCATTCGTTTTGTCTTGCACAACGCCATCGAAATTTTCAGTGTGCAAACATTTCAGAATTTTCTTTTGCCTTAAATTTTTTTTGTTTTTTGTCAAAAACTCTGAAATGTGTCAATTTTTTTTCAGCGAACCGTCATTAATCGGCGCCAGGAATTATTCCCCGTCGATCCGCTCCCCCCTCGACCGCCCCCGATGGTGGGAATTGCTAAATTTTGTTGTCTAAATTCCTATACAAATCAGTACCGTACCGAGGTGTAATGGTACATCGATTTTTCAGATATTTTAACGTCTAAAAGCAGTAAATATTCAAATATTCTTACCGGGTTTTCAGCAGAAGGTCTTCATTCGTTTTGTCTTGCACAACGCCATCGAAATTTTCAGTGTGCAAACATTTCAGAAATTTTTTATGCCTTATATTTTTTTGTTTTTTGTCAAAAACTCTGAAATTTGTCAAATTTTTTTCAGCAAACCGTCATTAATCGGCGCCAGGATATATTCCCCGTCGATCCGCACCCCCCTCGACCGCCCCCGATGGTGGGAATTGCTAAATTTTGTTGTCTAAATTCCTATACAAATCAGTACCGAGGTGTAATGGTACATCGATTTTTCAGATATTTTAACGTCTAAAAGCAGTAAATATTCAAATATTCTTACCGGGTTTTCAGCAGAAGGTCTTCATTCGTTTTGTCTTGCACAACGCCATCGAAATTTTCAGTGTGCAAACATTTCAGAATTTTTTTTTGCCTGTAATTTTATTTGTTTTTTGTCAAAAACTCTGAAATTTGTCAAATTTTTTTCAGCAAACCGTCATTAATCGGCGCCAGGAATTATTCCCCGTCGATCCGCACCCCCCTCGACCGCCCCCGATGGTGGGAATTGCTAAATTTTGTTGTCTAAATTCCTATACAAATCAGTACCGAGGTGTAATGGTACATCGATTTTTCAGATATTTTAACGTCTAAAAGCAGTAAATATTCACATATTCTTACCGGGTTTTCAGCAGAAGGTCTTCATTCGTTTTGTCTTGCACAACGCCATCGAAATTTTCAGTGTGCAAACACTTCAGAATTTTTTTTTGCCTTAAATTTTTTTTGTTTTTTGTCAAAAACTCTGAAATTTGTTAATTTTTTTTCAGCAAACCGTCATTAATCGGCGCCAGGAATTATTCCCCGTCGATCCGCACCCCCCTCGACCGCCCCCGATGGTGGGAATTGCTAAATTTTGTTGTCTAAATTCCTATACAAATCAGTACCGAGGTGTAATGGTACATCGATTTTTCAGATATTTTAACGTCTAAAAGCAGTAAATATTCAAATATTCTTACCGGGTTTTCAGCAGAAGGTCTTCATTCGTTTTGTCTTGCACAACGCCATCGAAATTTTCAGTGTGCAAACATTTCAGAATTTTTCTTTGCCTTAAATTTTTTTTGTTTTTTGTCAAAAACTCTGAAATTTGTCAAATTTTTTTCAGCAAACCGTCATTAATCGGCGCCAGGAATTATTCCCCGTCGATCCGCACCCCCCTCGACCGCCCCCGATGGTGGGAATTGCTAAATTTTGTTGTCTAAATTCCTATACAAATCAGTACCGAGGTGTAATGGTACATCGATTTTTCAGATATTTTAACGTCTAAAAGCAGTAAATATTCAAATATTCTTACCGGGTTTTCAGCAGAAGGTCTTCATTCGTTTTGTCTTGCACAACGCCATCGAAATTTTCAGTGTGCAAACATTTCAGAATTTTTTTTTGCCTTAAATTTTTTTTGTTTTTTGTCAAAAACTCTGAAATTTGTCAAATTTTTTTCAGCAAACCGTTATTAATCGGCGCCAGGATATATTCCCCGTCGATCCGCACCCCCCTCGACCGCCCCCGATGGTGGGAATTGCTAAATTTTGTTGTCTAAATTCCTATACAAATCAGTACCGAGGTGTAATGGTACATCGATTTTTCAGATATTTTAACGTCTAAAAGCAGTAAATATTCAAATATTCTTACCGGGTTTTCAGCAGAAGGTCTTCATTCGTTTTGTCTTGCACAACGCCATCGAAATTTTCAGTGTACAAACATTTCAGAATTTTTTTTTGCCTTAAATTTGTTTTGTTTTTTTCAAAAACTCTGAAATTTGTCAAATTTTTTTCAGTAAACCGTCATTAATCGGCGCCAGGAATTATTCCCCGTCGATCCGCACCCCCCTCGACCGCCCCCGATGGTGGGAATTGCTAAATTTTGTTGTCTAAATTCCTATACAAATCAGTACCGAGGTGTAATGGTACATCGATTTTTCAGATATTTTAACGTCTAAAAGCAGTAAATATTCACATATTCTTACCGGGTTTTCAGCAGAAGGTCTTCATTCGTTTTGTCTTGCACAACGCCATCGAAATTTTCAGTGTACAAACATTTCAGAATTTTTTTTTGCCTTAAATTTTTTTTGTTTTTTGTCAAAATCTCTGAAATTTGTCAAATTTTTTTCAGCAAACCGTCATTAATCGGCGCCAGGAATTATTCTCCGTCGATCCGCACCCCCCTCGACCGCCCCCGATGGTGGGAATTGCTAAATTTTGTTGTCTAAATTCCTATACAAATCAGTACCGAGGTGTAATGGTACATCGATTTTTCAGATATTTTAACGTCTAAAAGCAGTAAATATTCAAATATTCTTACCGGGTTTTCAGCAGAAGGTCTTCATTCGTTTTGTCTTGCACAACGCCATCGAAATTTTCAGTGTGCAAGACTTCAGATTTTTTTTTTGCCTTAAATTTTTTTTGTTTTTTGTCAAAAACTCAGAAATTTGTTAAATTTTTTTCAGCAAACCGTCATTAATCGGCGCCAGGAATTATTCCCCGTCGATCCGCACCCCCCTCGACCGCCCCCGATGGTGGGAATTGCTAAATTTTGTTGTCTAAATTCCTATACAAATCAGTACCGAGGTGTAATGGTACATCGATTTTTCAGATATTTTAACGTCTAAAAGCAGTAAATATTCACATATTCTTACCGGGTTTTCAGCAGAAGGTCTTCATTCGTTTTGTCTTGCACAACGCCATCGAAATTTTCAGTGTGCAAACACTTCAGATTTTTTTTTTGCCTTAATTTTTTTTTATTTTTTGTCAAAAACTCTGAAATTTGTTAAATTTTTTTCAGCAAACCGTCATTAATCGGCGCCAGGAATTATTCCCCGTCGATCCGCACCCCCCTCGACCGCCCCCGATGGTGGGAATTGCTAAATTTTGTTGTCTAAATTCCTATACAAATCAGTACCGAGGTGTAATGGTACATCGATTTTTCAGATATTTTAACGTCTAAAAGCAGTAAATATTCAAATATTCTTACCGGGTTTTCAGCAGAAGGTCTTCATTCGTTTTGTCTTGCACAACGCCATCGAAATTTTCAGTGTGCAAACATTTCAGAATTTTTTTTTGCCTTAAATTTTTTTTGTTTTTTGTCAAAAACTCTGAAATTTGTCAAATTTTTTTCAGCAAACCGTCATTAATCGGCGCCAGGAATTATTCCCCGTCGATCCGCACCCCCCTCGACCGCCCCCGATGGTGGGATTTGCTAAATTTTGTTGTCTAAATTCCTATACAAATCAGTACCGAGGTGTAATGGTACATCGATTTTTCAGATATTTTAACGTCTAAAAGCAGTAAATATTCAAATATTCTTACCGGGTTTTCAGCAGAAGATCTTCATTCGTTTTGTCTTGCACAACGCCATCGAAATTTTCAGTGTGCAAACATTTCAGAATTTTTTTTTGCCTTAAATTTTTTTTTTTTTTTGTCAAAAACTCTGAAATTTGTCAAATTTTTTTCAGCAAACTGTCATTAATCGGCGCCAGGAATTATTCCCCGTCGATCCGCACCCCCCTCGACCGCCCCCGATGGTGGGAATTGCTAAATTTTGTTGTCTAAATTCCTATACAAATCAGTACCGAGGTGTAATGGTACATCGATTTTTCAGATATTTTAACGTCTAAAAGCAGTAAATATTCAAATATTCTTACCGGGTTTTCAGCAGAAGGTCTTCATTCGTTTTGTCTTGCACAACGCCATCGAAATTTTCAGTGTGCAAACATTTCAGAATTTTTTTTTGCCTTAAATTTTTTTTGTTTTTTGTCAAAAACTCAGAAATTTGCTAAATTTTTTTCAGCAAACCGTCATTAATCGGCGCCAGGAATTATTCCCCGTCGATCCGCACCCCCCTCGACCGCCCCCGATGGTGGGAATTGCTAAATTTTGTTGTCTAAATTCCTATACAAATCAGTACCGAGGTGTAATGGTACATCGATTTTTCAGATATTTTAACGTCTAAAAGCAGTAAATATTCAAATATTCTTACCGGGTTTTCAGCAGAAGGTCTTCATTCGTTTTGTCTTGCACAACGCCATCGAAATTTTCAGTGTGCAAACATTTCAGAATTTTTTTTTGCCTTAAATTTGTTTTGTTTTTTTCAAAAACTCTGAAAATTGTCAAATTTTTTTCAGTAAACCGTCATTAATCGGCGCCAGGAATTATTCCCCGTCGATCCGCACCCCCCTCGACCGCCCCCGATGGTGGGAATTGCTAAATTTTGTTGTCTAAATTCCTATACAAATCAGTACCGAGGTGTAATGGTACATCGATTTTTCAGATATTTTAACGTCTAAAAGCAGTAAATATTCACATATTCTTACCGGGTTTTCAGCAGAAGGTCTTCATTCGTTTTGTCTTGCACAACGCCATCGAAATTTTCAGTGTGCAAACACTTCAGATTTTTTTTTTGCCTTAAATTTTTTTTGTTTTTTGTCAAAAACTCTGAAATTTGTTAAATTTTTTTCAGCAAACCGTCATTAATCGGCGCCAGGAATTATTCCCCGTCGATCCGCACCCCCCTCGACCGCCCCCGATGGTGGGAATTGCTAAATTTTGTTGTCTAAATTCCTATACAAATCAGTACCGAGGTGTAATGGTACATCGATTTTTCAGATATTTTAACGTCTAAAAGCAGTAAATATTCAAATATTCTTACCGGGTTTTCAGCAGAAGGTCTTCATTCGTTTTGTCTTGCACAACGCCATCGAAATTTTCAGTGTGCAAACATTTCAGAATTTTTTTTTGCCTTAAATTTTTTTTGTTTTTTGTCAAAAACTCTGAAATTTGTCAAATTTTTTTTAGCAAACCGTCATTAATCGGCGCCAGGAATTATTCCCCGTCGATCCGCACCCCCCTCGACCGCCCCCGATGGTGGGATTTGCTAAATTTTGTTGTCTAAATTCCTATACAAATCAGTACCGAGGTATAATGGTACATCGATTTTTCAGATATTTTAACGTCTAAAAGCAGTAAATATTCAAATATTCTTACCGGGTTTTCAGCAGAAGGTCTTCATTCGTTTTGTCTTGCACAACGCCATCGAAATTTTCAGTGTGCAAACATTTCAGAAATTTTTTTTGCCTTAATTTTTTTTTGTTTTTTGTCAAAAACTCTGAAATTTGTCAAATTTTTTTCAGCAAACCGTCATTAATCGGCGCCAGGAATTATTCCCCGTCGATCCGCACCCCCCTCGACCGCCCCCGATGGTGGGAATTGCTAAATTTTGTTGTCTAAATTCCTATACAAATCAGTACCGTACCGAGGTGTAATGGTACATCGATTTTTCAGATATTTTAACGTCTAAAAGCAGTAAATATTCAAATATTCTTACCGGGTTTTCAGCAGAAGGTCTTCATTCGTTTTGTCTTGCACAACGCCATCGAAATTTTCAGTGTGCAAACATTTCAGAATTTTTTTTTGCCTTAAATTTTTTTTGTTTTTTGTCAAAAACTCTGAAATTTGTCAAATTTTTTTCAGCAAACCGTCATTAATCGGCGCCAGGAATTAGTCCCCGTCGATCCGCACCCCCCTCGACCGCCCCCGATGGTGGGAATTGCTAAATTTTGTTGTCTAAATTCCTATACAAATCAGTACCGAGGTATAATGGTACATCGATTTTTCAGATATTTTAACGTCTAAAAGCAGTAAATATTCAAATATTCTTACCGGGTTTTCAGCAGAAGGTCTTCATTCGTTTTGTCTTGCACAACGCCATCGAAATTTTCAGTGTGCAAACATTCCAGAATTTTTTTTTGCTTTAAATTTTTTTGTTTTTTGTCAAAAAATCTGAAATTTGTCAAATTTTTTTCAGCAAACCGTCATTAATCGGCGCCAGGAATTAGTCCCCGTCGATCCGCACCCCCCTCGACCGCCCCTGATGGTGGGAATTGCTAAATTTTGTTGTCTAAATTCCTATACAAATCAGTACCGAGGTGTAATGGTACATCGATTTTTCAGATATTTTAACGTCTAAAAGCAGTAAATATTCAAATATTCTTACCGGGTTTTCAGCAGAAGGTCTTCATTCGTTTTGTCTTGCACAACGCCATCGAAATTTTCAGTGTGCAAACATTTCAGAATTTTTTTTTGCCTTAAATTTTTTTTGTTTTTTGTCAAAAACTCTGAAATTTGTCAAATTTTTTTCAGCAAACCGTCATTAATCGGCGCCAGGAATTAGTCCCCGTCGATCCGCACCCCCCTCGACCGCCCCCGATGGTGGGAATTGCTAAATTTTGTTGTCTAAATTCCTATACAAATCAGTACCGAGGTGTAATGGTACATCGATTTTTCAGATATTTTAACGTCTAAAAGCAGTAAATATTCACATATTCTTACCGGGTTTTCAGCAGAAGGTCTTCATTCGTTTTGTCTTGCACAAAGCCATCGAAATTTTCAGTGTGCAAACATTTCAGAATTTTTTTTTGCCTTAAATTTTTTTTGTTTTTTGTCAAAAACTCTGAAATTTGTCAAATTTTTTTCAGCAAACCGTCATTAATCGGCGCCAGGAATTATTTCCCGTCGATCCGCACCCCCCTCGACCGCCCCCGATGGTGGGAATTGCTAAATTTTGTTGTCTAAATTCCTATACAAATCAGTACCGAGGTGTAATGGTACATCGATTTTTCAGATATTTTAACGTCTAAAAGCAGTAAATATTCAAATATTCTTACCGGGTTTTCAGCAGAAGGTCTTCATTCGTTTTGTCTTGCACAACGCCATCGAAATTTTCAGTGTGCAAACATTCCAGAATTTTTTTTTGCCTTAAATTTTTTTTGTTTTTTGTCAAAAACTCTGAAATTTGTCAAATTTTTTTCAGCAAACCGTCATTAATCGGCGCCAGGAATTATTCCCCGTCGATCCGCACCCCCCTCGACCGCCCCCGATGGTGGGAATTGCTAAATTTTGTTGTCTAAATTCCTATACAAATCAGTACCGAGGTGTAATGGTACATCGATTTTTCAGATATTTTAACGTCTAAAAGCAGTAAATATTCAAATATTCTTACCGGGTTTTCAGCAGAAGGTCTTCATTCGTTTTGTCTTGCACAACGCCATCGAAATTTTCAGTGTGCAAACATTCCAGAATTTTTTTTTGCCTTAATTTTTTTTTGTTTTTTGTCAAAAACTCTGAAATTTGTCAAATTTTTTTCAGCAAACCGTCATTAATCGGCGCCAGGAATTATTCCCCGTCGATCCGCACCCCCCTCGACCGCCCCCGATGGAGGGAATTGCTAAATTTTGTTGTCTAAATTCCTATACAAATCAGTACCGAGGTGTAATGGTACATCGATTTTTCAGATATTTTAACGTCTAAAAGCAGTAAATATTCAAATATTCTTACCGGGTTTTCAGCAGAAGGTCTTCATTCGTTTTGTCTTGCACAACGCCATCGAAATTTTCAGTGTGCAAACATTTCAGAATTTTTTTTTGCCTTAAATTTTTTTTGTTTTTTGTCAAAAACTCTGAAATTTGTCAAATTTTTTTCAGCAAACCGTCATTAATCGGCGCCAGGAATTAGTCCCCGTCGATCCGCACCCCCCTCGACCGCCCCCGATGGTGGGAATTGCTAAATTTTGTTGTCTAAATTCCTATACAAATCAGTACCGAGGTGTAATGGTACATCGATTTTTCAGATATTTTAACGTCTAAAAGCAGTAAATATTCAAATATTCTTACCGGGTTTTCAGCAGAAGGTCTTCATTCGTTTTGTCTTGCACAACGCCATCGAAATTTTCAGTGTGCAAACATTTCAGAATTTTTTTTTGCCTTAAATTTTTTTTGTTTTTTGTCAAAAACTCTGAAATGTGTCAATTTTTTTTCAGCAAACCGTCATTAATCGGCGCCAGGAATTATTCCCCGTCGATCCGCACCCCCCTCGACCGCCCCCGATGGTGGGAATTGCTAAATTTTGTTGTCTAAATTCCTATACAAATCAGTACCGTACCGAGGTGTAATGGTACATCGATTTTTCAGATATTTTAACGTCTAAAAGCAGTAAATATTCAAATATTCTTACCGGGTTTTCAGCAGAAGGTCTTCATTCGTTTTGTCTTGCACAACGCCATCGAAATTTTCAGTGTGCAAGCATTTCAGAAATTTTTTATGCCTTATATTTTTTTGTTTTTTGTCAAAAACTCTGAAATTTGTCAAATTTTTTTCAGCAAACCGTCATTAATCGGCGCCAGGAATTATTCCCCGTCGATCCGCACCCCCCTCGACCGCCCCCGATGGTGGGAATTGCTAAATTTTGTTGTCTAAATTCCTATACAAATCAGTACCGAGGTGTAATGGTACATCGATTTTTCAGATATTTTAACGTCTAAAAGCAGTAAATATTCAAATATTCTTACCGGGTTTTCAGCAGAAGGTCTTCATTCGTTTTGTCTTGCACAACGCCATCGAAATTTTCAGTGTGCAAACATTTCAGATTTTTTTTTTGCCTTAAATTTTTTTTGTTTTTTTCAAAAACTCTGAAATTTGTCAAATTTTTTTTAGTAAACCGTCATTAATCGGCGCCAGGAATTATTCCCCGTCGATCCGCACCCCCCTCGACCGCCCCCGATGGTGGGAATTGCTAAATTTTGTTGTCTAAATTCCTATACAAATCAGTACCGAGGTGTAATGGTACATCGATTTTTCAGATATTTTAACGTCTAAAAGCAGTAAATATTCACATATTCTTACCGAGTTTTCAGCAGAAGGTCTTCATTCGTTTTGTCTTGCACAACGCCATCGAAATTTTCAGTGTGCAAACATTTCAGAATTTTTTTTTGCCTTAAATTTTTTTTGTTTTTTGTCAAAAACTCTGAAATTTGTCAAATTTTTTTCAGCAAACCGTCATTAATCGGCGCCAGGAATTAGTCCCCGTCGATCCGCACCCCCCTCGACCGCCCCCGATGGTGGGAATTGCTAAATTTTGTTGTCTAAATTCCTATACAAATCAGTACCGAGGTGTAATGGTACATCGATTTTTCAGATATTTTAACGTCTAAAAGCAGTAAATATTCAAATATTCTTACCGGGTTTTCAGCAGAAGGTCTTCATTCGTTTTGTCTTGCACAACGCCATCGAAATTATCAGTGTGCAAACATTTCAGAATTTTTTTTTGCCTTAATTTTTTTTTGTTTTTTGTCAAAAACTCTGAAATTTGTCAAATTTTTTTCAGCAAACCGTCATTAATCGGCGCCAGGAATTATTCCCCGTCGATCCGCACCCCCCTCGACCGCCCCCGATGGTGGGAATTGCTAAATTTTGTTGTCTAAATTCCTATACAAATCAGTACCGAGGTGTAATGGTACATCGATTTTTCAGATATTTTAACGTCTAAAAGCAGTAAATATTCAAATATTCTTACCGGGTTTTCAGCAGAAGGTCTTCATTCGTTTTGTCTTGCACAACGCCATCGAAATTTTCAGTGTACAAACATTTCAGAATTTTTTTTTGCCTTATATTTTTTTTGTTTTTTGTCAAAATCTCTGAAATTTGTCAAATTTTTTTCAGCAAACCGTCATTAATCGGCGCCAGGAATTATTCCCCGTCGATCCGCACCCCCCTCGACCGCCCCCGATGGTGGGAATTGCTAAATTTTGTTGTCTAAATTCCTATACAAATCAGTACCGAGGTGTAATGGTACATCGATTTTTCAGATATTTTAACGTCTAAAAGCAGTAAATATTCAAATATTCTTACCGGGTTTTCAGCAGAAGGTCTTCATTCGTTTTGTCTTGCACAACGCCATCGAAATTTTCAGTGTGCAAACATTTCAGAATTTTTTTTTGCCTTAAATTTTTTTTGTTTTTTGTCAAAAACTCTGAAATGTGTCAATTTTTTTTCAGCAAACCGTCATTAATCGGCGCCAGGAATTATTCCCCGTCGATCCGCACCCCCCTCGACCGCCCCCGATGGTGGGAATTGCTAAATTTTGTTGTCTAAATTCCTATACAAATCAGTACCGTACCGAGGTGTAATGGTACATCGATTTTTCAGATATTTTAACGTCTAAAAGCAGTAAATATTCAAATATTCTTACCGGGTTTTCAGCAGAAGGTCTTCATTCGTTTTGTCTTGCACAACGCCATCGAAATTTTCAGTGTGCAAACATTTCAGAAATTTTTTATGCCTTATATTTTTTTGTTTTTTGTCAAAAACTCTGAAATTTGTCAAATTTTTTTCAGCAAACCGTCATTAATCGGCGCCAGGAATTATTCCCCGTCGATCCGCACCCCCCTCGACCGCCCCCGATGGTGGGAATTGCTAAATTTTGTTGTCTAAATTCCTATACAAATCAGTACCGAGGTGTAATGGTACATCGATTTTTCAGATATTTTAACGTCTAAAAGCAGTAAATATTCAAATATTCTTACCGGGTTTTCAGCAGAAGGTCTTCATTCGTTTTGTCTTGCACAACGCCATCGAAATTTTCAGTGTGCAAACATTTCAGATTTTTTTTTTGCCTTAAATTTTTTTTGTTTTTTTCAAAAACTCTGAAATTTGTCAAATTTTTTTTAGTAAACCGTCATTAATCGGCGCCATGAATTATTCCCCGTCGATCCGCACCCCCCTCGACCGCCCCCGATGGTGGGAATTGCTAAATTTTGTTGTCTAAATTCCTATACAAATCAGTACCGTACCGAGGTGTAATGGTACATCGATTTTTCAGATATTTTAACGTCTAAAAGCAGTAAATATTCAAATATTCTTACCGGGTTTTCAGCAGAAGGTCTTCATTCGTTTTGTCTTGCACAACGCCATCGAAATTTTCAGTGTGCAAACATTTCAGAATTTTTTTTTGCCTTAAATTTTTTTTGTTTTTTGTCAAAAACTCTGAAATTTGTCAAATTTTTTTCAGCAAACCGTCATTAATCGGCGCCAGGAATTAGTCCCCGTCGATCCGCACCCCCCTCGACCGCCCCCGATGGTGGGAATTGCTAAATTTTGTTGTCTAAATTCCTATACAAATCAGTACCGAGGTGTAATGGTACATCGATTTTTCAGATATTTTAACGTCTAAAAGCAGTAAATATTCAAATATTCTTACCGGGTTTTCAGCAGAAGGTCTTCATTCGTTTTGTCTTGCACAACGCCATCGAAATTATCAGTGTGCAAACATTTCAGAATTTTTTTTTGCCTTAAATTTTTTTTGTTTTTTGTCAAAATCTCTGAAATTTGTCAAATTTTTTTCAGCAAACCGTCATTAATCGGCGCCAGGAATTATTCCCCGTCGATCCGCACCCCCCTCGACCACCCCCGATGGAGGGAATTGCTAAATTTTGTTGTCTAAATTCCTATACAAATCAGTACCGAGGTGTAATGGTACATCGATTTTTCAGATATTTTAACGTCTAAAAGCAGTAAATATTCAAATATTCTTACCGGGTTTTCAGCAGAAGGTCTTCATTCGTTTTGTCTTGCACAACGCCATCGAAATTTTCAGTGTGCAAACATTTCAGAATTTTTTTTTGCCTTAAATTTTTTTTGTTTTTTGTCAAAAACTCTGAAATTTGTCAAATTTTTTTCAGCAAACCGTCATTAATCGGCGCCAGGAATTAGTCCCCGTCGATCCGCACCCCCCTCGACCGCCCCCGATGGTGGGAATTGCTAAATTTTGTTGTCGAAATTCCTATACAAATCAGTACCGAGGTGTAATGGTACATCGATTTTTCAGATATTTTAACGTCTAAAAGCAGTAAATATTCAAATATTCTTACCGGGTTTTCAGCAGAAGGTCTTCATTCGTTTTGTCTTGCACAACGCCATCGAAATTTTCAGTGTGCAAACATTTCAGAATTTTTTTTTGCCTTAAATTTTTTTTGTTTTTTGTCAAAAACTCTGAAATGAGTCAATTTTTTTTCAGCAAACCGTCATTAATCGGCGCCAGGAATTATTCCCCGTCGATCCGCACCCCCCTCGACCGCCCCCGATGGTGGGAATTGCTAAATTTTGTTGTCTAAATTCCTATACAAATCAGTACCGTACCGAGGTGTAATGGTACATCGATTTTTCAGATATTTTAACGTCTAAAAGCAGTAAATATTCAAATATTCTTACCGGGTTTTCAGCAGAAGGTCTTCATTCGTTTTGTCTTGCACAACGCCATCGAAATTTTCAGTGTGCAAACATTTCAGAATTTTTTTTTGCCTTTAATTTTTTTGTTTTTTGTCAAAAACTCTGAAATTTGTCAAATTTTTTTCAGCAAACCGTCATTAATCGGCGCCAGGAATTATTCCCCGTCGATCCGCACCCCCCTCGACCGCCCCCGATGGTGGGAATTGCTAAATTTTGTTGTCTAAATTCCTATACAAATCAGTACCGAGGTGTAATGGTACATCGATTTTTCAGATATTTTAACGTCTAAAAGCAGTAAATATTCAAATATTCTTACCGGGTTTTCAGCAGAAGGTCTTCATTCGTTTTGTCTTGCACAACGCCATCGAAATTTTCAGTGTGCAAACATTTCAGAATTTTTTTTTGCCTTAATTTTTTTTTGTTTTTTATCAAAAACTCTGAAATTTGTCAAATTTTTTTTAGTAAACCGTCATTAATCGGCGCCAGGAATTATTCCCCGTCGATCCGCACCCCCCTCGACCGCCCCCGATGGTGGGAATTGCTAAATTTTGTTGTCTAAATTCCTATACAAATCAGTACCGAGGTGTAATGGTACATCGATTTTTCAGATATTTTAACGTCTAAAAGCAGTAAATATTCACATATTCTTACCGAGTTTTCAGCAGAAGGTCTTCATTCGTTTTGTCTTGCACAACGCCATCGAAATTTTCAGTGTGCAAACATTTCAGAATTTTTTTTTGCCTTAAATTTTTTTTGTTTTTTGTCAAAAACTCTGAAATTTGTCAAATTTTTTTCAGCAAACCGTCATTAATCGGCGCCAGGAATTAGTCCCCGTCGATCCGCACCCCCCTCGACCGCCCCCGATGGTGGGAATTGCTAAATTTTGTTGTCTAAATTCCTATACAAATCAGTACCGAGGTGTAATGGTACATCGATTTTTCAGATATTTTAACGTCTAAAAGCAGTAAATATTCAAATATTCTTACCGGGTTTTCAGCAGAAGGTCTTCATTCGTTTTGTCTTGCACAACGCCATCGAAATTTTCAGTGTGCAAACATTCCAGAATTTTTTTTTGCCTTAAATTTTTTTTGTTTTTTGTCAAAAACTCTGAAATT
This sequence comes from Catocala fraxini, assembly GCA_930367265.1. NCBI lineage: Eukaryota > Metazoa > Arthropoda > Insecta > Lepidoptera > Erebidae > Catocala > Catocala fraxini. Next base: position 228,371 of record OV884045.1, read on the forward strand.
TGTCAAATTTTTTTCAGCAAACCGTCATTAATCGGCGCCAGGAATTATTCCCCGTCGATCCGCACCCCCCTCGACCGCCCCCGATGGTGGGAATTGCTAAATTTTGTTGTCTAAATTCCTATACAAATCAGTACCGAGGTGTAATGGTACATCGATTTTTCAGATATTTTAACGTCTAAAAGCAGTAAATATTCAAATATTCTTACCGGGTTTTCAGCAGAAGGTCTTCATTCGTTTTGTCTTGCACAACGCCATCGAAATTTTCAGTGTGCAAACATTCCAGAATTTTTTTTTGCCTTAATTTTTTTTTTTTTTTTGTCAAAAACTCCGAAATTTGTCAAATTTTTTTCAGCAAACCGTCATTAATCGGCGCCAGGAATTATTCCCCGTCGATCCGCACCCCCCTCGACCGCCCCCGATGGAGGGAATTGCTAAATTTTGTTGTCTAAATTCCTATACAAATCAGTACCGAGGTGTAATGGTACATCGATTTTTCAGATATTTTAACGTCTAAAAAAACTTAATTGAACCCGCCTGCAATGTCGTCGAAAACAGACAGTACTCCAGAACGAAATGTCTCAACTTCGAGAGGAAATAAAAGACCTGCCTTAAATTCTCCTCCAGAGCCTGCTCCCGCGGTTACAGGTGAAGAGGTGCGCTCAATCGTGCAGGAAGTTATTAAAGCAGAATTTGCAACTATGCTCAAGCAAATAAATACTACGATTATAGACATTGTCAATAGCGAGCTGGCCCCGATTCGTGCGGATTTTGACGAACTCAGAGCGTCTTTGAATTTTCACACGAGTCAATTTGATGAGTTTCGGTTGGAGGACGCCGAGTTTAAGACTACTATCAAGGAACTTAAAGTCGATAATATTAAACTGCAGAACACAGTGGCCGATCTTGGTCAGCGGCTAAATTATTTGGAGCAGCAGACACGGGCCAACAACCTGGAACTACAATGTTTTCCTGAAAATAAACAGGAAAACCTGTACACCATCGTCAAGCAGTTGGGCTCAGTGGTCGGTTGTGAGGTTCAAGATAGTGATATTTCACACTGCACAAGAATTGCAAAACTTAACACGAATAATATTCGCCCTCGTTCTATTGTGGTGCAGCTTGCCTCTCCGAGAATCCGCGATCAGCTGTTGGCTTCTGTGATTAATTATAATAAAAATAAAAGCCATGAAAAACTCAATACCGCAGATTTCGGTATTGCTGGAAATAGATCTCCTGTGTTTGTAACCGAGCATTTATCCCCTGCATACAAAGCTCTTCACGCTGCAACAAGACTTAAGGCGAAGGAAAAGGAGTATAAGTACGTGTGGGTGAGGAACGGCAGGATATTCGTCAGAAAGACGGACGGCGATGAACATGTTCTTATTAGAAGTTTGGACACCTTAAATAAGTTAAAATAATGTGAACTCTTTTTTTTATAAAAACAAATAATTCGATTTTTATTGCGTGCACTTGTAAATTTAATTATTCAAATTCAATAATTTGCAAATATATTATCAGAACAGTCGAGGTTTAAGAACTAAGACGCATACTGTATATCGTAATATTGCCTGTAATAATTACGACATAATAGTACTGACTGAAACTTGGCTAAATGGCTCTGTGCTGAGTGGAGAACTGTTCGACGATAGATACGTAGTATATAGAAGAGATAGAGAAACTTCACATTTTCAAAGTGGGAAAGAAGGGGGTGGTGTTTTAATAGCCGTCAATAAACAAATCAAGTCTAAACGTATTAAGAATTGGGAAAGTGGCTGTGAAGACTTATGGGTAAGTATTGACTTGCCAATATCATGTACTGTTCGTCGAATGGTTCTTTGCGCAGTATATCTGCCTCCTCCTATACGCCGTTCTTCTCTGGAGCACTATTTAGACCACTGTAATGCCGTTTTTGAACAATGTTCAGAGTCAAGTGTTTTTATTGTAGGTGACTTCAATTTGAGCAGCATTGATTGGACTTTAGTAGGAAAATCGGATAATAAACTTAGTTTGCCTAGTACTAGTGAATTATTAATTGATTTTACTCATGCTAACAGACTTAGTCAGTTTAATTTAGTAACAAACGACGCTGGTCGTATTTTGGATTTAGTCTTATCGACACATTCCTTGTGTAGCGTCAGCAAAAGTATTAGTCCACTAAGTAATGTCGATAAACAGCATCCACCCCTTGACATAGTTGTTTCCTTGAGTAGGGAAGCCAATCTGCCATACAACAGTGACAAGACTATCCTTAATTTTCGTGCAGCCAACTATGAAGCAGTTCGTAATTTTTTAAAACAAGTAGATTGGGTCAAATTATTTGAGGGTAGCGATAGTGTGAATGAGATGTTGGATGTTTTTTACGACACACTTAACGACGCCATACGTCAGTTTATTCCCTCACGGTTACAAAAGAAACGTAAATATCCTCAGTGGTTTAATCATAAACTTATTAAAATGTTAAATTTAAAAAATAATATTAGAAGGCGATACAATAAATATAATAACCCAATGGATTTGATTGAGTTAAAATTAATTGGTAGGCGTTGCGATGGATTGGCTACTTCTTGTTACAAGGTTTATATTGAAGGTCTTGAAAATGAATTAAAAAATAACCCTAAGTTATTTTGGACGTATGTAAAAAATAAACGAGGAGGGTCTAGCACCTACCCTATGACCATGACAAATGGATCAATGTCCACATCTGACGGTACTAAAATCTGCGAGATGTTCGCTACCAACTTCTCGTCTGTTTATAGCCCAGACCGAGAATTAAACGAGGACTTTGATTATAAAATATTATTAAAATTTCTCGAAAATAGCAGTTTATGTTTAACAAGTCCCACAATCAGCAGTGAGACATTACTTAAAAAAATTAAAAGTTTAGACATTAACAAAGGAGCAGGCCCTGATGGCATACCGCCGATATTTATTACGTCTTGCGCTGAGGAGTTAGTGTGCCCTCTTATTCTTATATATAGCAAATCCTTGTCTTCTGGCGTATTCCCTCTGAAATGGAAAGTAGCTAAGGTGGTGCCTATACATAAATCAGATAATAACGATGACATAGCTAACTATAGGCCTATCTCAATCCTCTCAACGTTTGCTAAAGTGTTTGAGTCGCTGCTTTATCCGTATTTCCAAAATCATCTAAAATTATTTATTAGCGATCATCAGCACGGTTTTGTTGGATCACGATCGACAAGCTCTAATCTGGTCCCTTTCACGGAACTTTTGACTGAAGCCATAGACTCTGGGCACCAAGCTGACGTCATTTATACTGACTTCAGCAAGGCCTTTGATAAAGTGTCCCACAAAATCTTATCTTGTAAGTTGCGTGCTTATGGTATCGCTGGTGGCTTGCTTGAATGGGTGACTTCATACTTAAGAAGTAGATCTTTTTTTGTTGTGGTAAACGGTTATCAATCTGACGTATATAATATCTCATCTGGAGTTCCACAAGGCTCCCATCTAGGGCCTATATTATTCAACTATTTTATTAACGACCTTCCCAGCTGTCTACAGCACTCTGAAATTTTTATGTATGCCGATGATTTAAAGTTTCTTAGAATTGTTAAATCTAACAGAGACTCCTCACTTTTACAGATGGATCTTAATAGTCTTATTCAATGGTGTAAAGATAATGACATGTTTTTGAATCCAAAGAAGTGTTACCACGTTACATATACAAGGAAAATTAACCCAATAATGACAGTTTATTACATAAATGAGGACAAAGTTAATGAAGTGGACACTATTCGTGATCTTGGAGTTCTATTTGATCAAAAACTAACGTTTGCACCACACTTGGATCACATTTCTAAAAAAGCATCCAGAATGATGGGTTTTGTCATAAGACAGTGTAAAGGTTTTCGTCACATTAAAACTAAAATTTTACTTTATCACAGTTTAGTACGTAGTATATTAGAGTATAGCAGTGTGGTGTGGCGGCCACACTACGCTGTAAATAGTTTGCGTCTAGAACGCGTCCAAAAACGCTTTGTGTGGCATCTGGCTTTTTCTGTAGGAATAACTAAAAAAGTGCGTTCTTACAAAAAAAGATTGAAATTCTTCAACATGCACACCTTGGAAGAGCGAAGATGTTTGAGCGACGCAATGTTTGCTAGCAAAATCTTGAAGGGAAATATAGACTCGCCAGTGCTGCTCGCACTCATTAACTTTCGTGTTCCGTCGAGGATTCCTCGCAAACCTATTACTCCACTTTATCCACCAAGGAGAAGAACGGTGTTGGGAGCTAACTCTCCATGTGCTAGGTTTTGTAGGGTTTTGAATAGTTCTAGTGATGTGGTCGATTTACACTTTGATTCTCTCAATAAGCAAAAAATTAAATTTCTGTACTGTTTATCAGATTTGTTATAAAAAAAAAAAAAAAAAAAAAAAATTGTTATAAAAATAAATTTTTGGACTGTGTTTTGTGTAGAAGTAACTTTTTAATTTTTGAAATTGCTTTAATATTTAACATACGATACTCATAAATAGTTAAACATTACTATGTTTACTTGCACAATATTTAGCTTACAACTTGCAAAAGTCGTTTTTATTGTTGTTCTTTTTTTTTGTTCATGTGGTGTTTACCTTTAAGTAATTGTTGCACTGTGTAGAGTTTAAATGCATGTTTTATTTTTGTTATATGTAGATTAGTGTAAGCAATTGTTGGTAGACCGAATAAATAAATAAAAATAAAATAAATAAAAGCAGTAAATATTCAAATATTCTTACCTGGTTTTCAGCAGAAGGTCTTCGTTCGTTTTGTCTTGCACAACGCCATCGAAGTTTTCAGTGTGCAAACATTTCATTATTTTTTTTTGCCTTAAATTTTTTTTGTTTTTTGTCAAAAACTCTGAAATTTGTCAAATTTTTTTCAGCAAACCGTCATTAATCGGCGCCAGGAATTAGTCCCCGTCGATCCGCACCCCCCTCGACCGCCCCCGATGGTGGGAATTGCTAAATTTTGTTGTCTAAATTCCTATACAAATCAGTACCGAGGTGTAATGGTACATCGATTTTTCAGATATTTTAACGTCTAAAAGCAGTAAATATTCACATATTCTTACCGGGTTTTCAGCAGAAGGTCTTCATTCGTTTTGTCTTGCACAACGCCATCGAAATTTTCAGTGTGCAAACATTCCAGAATTTTTTTTTGCCTTAATTTTTTTTTTTTTTTTGTCAAAAACTCCGAAATTTGTCAAATTTTTTTCAGCAAACCGTCATTAATCGGCGCCAGGAATTATTCCCCGTCGATCCGCACCCCCCTCGACCGCCCCCGATGGAGGGAATTGCAAAATTTTGTTGTCTAAATTCCTATACAAATCAGTACCGAGGTGTAATGGTACATCGATTTTTCAGATATTTTAACGTCTAAAAGCAGTAAATATTCAAATATTCTTACCGGGTTTTCAGCAGAAGGTCTTCATTCGTTTTGTCTTGCACAACGCCATCGAAATTTTCAGTGTGCAAACATTTCAGAATTTTTTTTTGCCTTAAATTTTTTTTGTTTTTTGTCAAAAACTCTGAAATTTGTCAAATTTTTTTCAGCAAACCGTCATTAATCGGCGCCAGGAATTAGTCCCCGTCGATCCGCACCCCCCTCGACCGCCCCCGATGGTGGGAATTGCTAAATTTTGTTGTCTAAATTCCTATACAAATCAGTACCGAGGTGTAATGGTACATCGATTTTTCAGATATTTTAACGTCTAAAAGCAGTAAATATTCAAATATTCTTACCGGGTTTTCAGCAGAAGGTCTTCATTCGTTTTGTCTTGCACAACGCCATCGAAATTTTCAGTGTGCAAACATTTCAGAATTTTTTTTTGCCTTAAATTTTTTTTGTTTTTTGTCAAAAACTCTGAAATTTGTCAAATTTTTTTCAGCAAACCGTCATTAATCGGCGCCAGCAATTATTCCCCGTCGATCCGCACCCCCCTCGACCGCCCCCGATGGTGGGAATTGCTAAATTTTGTTGTCTAAATTCCTATACAAATCAGTACCGAGGTGTAATGGTACATCGATTTTTCAGATATTTTAACGTCTAAAAGCAGTAAATATTCAAATATTCTTACCGGGTTTTCAGCAGAAGGTCTTCATTCGTTTTGTCTTGCACAACGCCATCGAAATTATCAGTGTGCAAACATTTCAGAATTTTTTTTTGCCTTAAATTTTTTTTGTTTTTTGTCAAAAACTCTGAAATTTGTCAAATTTTTTTCAGCAAACCGTCATTAATCGGCGCCAGGAATTATTCCCCGTCGATCCGCACCCCCCTCGACCGCCCCCGATGGTGGGAATTGCTAAATTTTGTTGTCTAAATTCCTATACAAATCAGTACCGAGGTGTAATGGTACATCGATTTTTCAGATATTTTAACGTCTAAAAGCAGTAAATATTCAAATATTCTTACCGGGTTTTCAGCAGAAGGTCTTCATTCGTTTTGTCTTGCACAACGCCATCGAAATTTTCAGTGTGCAAACATTTCAGAATTTTTCTTTGCCTTAAATTTTTTTTGTTTTTTGTCAAAAACTCTGAAATTTGTCAAATTTTTTTCAGCAATCCGTCGTTAATCGGCACCAGGAATTATTCCCCGTCGATCCGCACCCCCCTCGACCGCCCCCGATGGTGGGAATTGCTAAATTTTGTTGTCTAAATTCCTATACAAATCAGTACCGAGGTGTAATGGTACATCGATTTTTCAGATATTTTAACGTCTAAAAGCAGTAAATATTCAAATATTCTTACCGGGTTTTCAGCGGAAGGTCTTCATTCGTTTTGTCTTGCACAACGCCATCGAAATTTTCAGTGTGCAAACATTTCAGAATTTTTTTTTGCCTTAAATTTTTTTTGTTTTTTTTCAAAAACTCTGAAATTTGTCAAATTTTTTTCAGCAAACCGTCATTAATCGGCGCCAAGAATTATTCCCCGTCGATCCGCACCCCCCTCGACCGCCCCCGATGGTGGGAATTGCTAAATTTTGTTGTCTAAATTCCTATACAAATCAGTACCGAGGTGTAATGGTACATCGATTTTTCAGATATTTTAACGTCTAAAAGCAGTAAATATTCAAATATTCTTACCGGGTTTTCAGCAGAAGGTCTTCATTCGTTTTGTCTTGCACAACGCCATCGAAATTTTCAGTGTGCAAACATTTCAGAATTTTTTTTTTGCCTTAAATTTTTTTTGTTTTTTGTCAAAATCTCTGAAATTTGTCAAATTTTTTTCAGCAAACCGTCATTAATCGGCGCCAGGAATTATTCCCCGTCGATCCGCACCCCCCTCGACCGCCCCCGATGGTGGGAATTGCTAAATTTTGTTGTCTAAATTCCTATACAAATCAGTACCGAGGTGTAATGGTACATCGATTTTTCAGATATTTTAACGTCTTAAAGCAGTAAATATTCAAATATTCTTACCGGGTTTTCAGCAGAAGGTCTTCATTCGTTTTGTCTTGCACAACGCCATCGAAATTTTCAGTGTGCAAACATTTCAGAATTTTTTTTTGCCTTAATTTTTTTTTGTTTTTTGTCAAAAACTCTGAAATTTGTCAAATTTTTTTCAGCAAACCGTCATTAATCGGCGCCAGGAATTATTCCCCGTCGATCCGCACCCCCCTCGACCGCCCCCGATGGTGGGAATTGCTAAATTTTGTTGTCTAAATTCCTATACAAATCAGTACCGAGGTGTAATGGTACATCGATTTTTCAGATATTTTAACGTCTAAAAGCAGTAAATATTCACATATTCTTACCGGGTTTTCAGCAGAAGGTCTTCATTCGTTTTGTCTTGCACAACGCCATCGAAATTTTCAGTGTGCAAACACTTCAGAATTTTTTGTTGCCTTAAATTTTTTTTGTTTTTTGTCAAAAACTCTGAAATTTGTCAAATTTTTTTCAGCAAACCGTCATTAATCGGCGCCAGGAATTATTCCCCGTCGATCCGCACCCCCCTCGACCGCCCCCGATGGTGGGAATTGCTAAATTTTGTTGTCTAAATTCCTATACAAATCAGTACCGAGGTGTACTGGTACATCGATTTTTCAGATATTTTAACGTCTAAAAGCAGTAAATATTCAAATATTCTTACCGGGTTTTCAGCAGAAGGTCTTCATTCGTTTTGTCTTGCACAACGCCATCGAAATTTTCAGTGTGCAAACATTTCAGAATTTTTTTTTGCCTTAAATTTTTTTTGTTTTTTGTCAAAAACTCTGAAATTTGTCAAATTTTTTTCAGCAAACCGTCATTAATCGGCGCCAGGAGTTATTCCCCGTCGATCCGCACCCCCCTCGACCGCCTCCGATGGTGGGAATTGCTAAATTTTGTTGTCTAAATTCCTCTACAAATCAGTACCGAGGTGTAATGGTACATCGATTTTTCAGATATTTTAACGTCTAAAAGCAGTAAATATTCAAATATTCTTACCGGGTTTTCAGCAGAAGGTCTTCATTCGTTTTGTCTTGCACAACGCCATCGAAATTTTCAGTGTGCAAACATTTCAGAATTTTTTTTTGCCTTAAATTTTTTTTGTTTTTTTTCAAAAACTCTGAAATTTGTCATATTTTTTAGCAAACCATCATTAATCGGCGCCAAGAATTATTCCCCGTCGATCCGCACCCCCCTCGACCGCCCCCGATGGTGGGAATTGCTAAATTTTGTTGTCTAAATTCCTATACAAATCAGTACCGAGGTGTAATGGTACATCGATTTTTCAGATATTTTAACGTCTAAAAGCAGTAAATATTCAAATATTCTTACCGGGTTTTCAGCAGAAGGTCTTCATTCGTTTTGTCTTGCACAACGCCATCGAAATTTTCAGTGTGCAAACATTTCAGAATTTTTTTTTTGCCTTAAATTTTTTTTGTTTTTTGTCAAAATCTCTGAAATTTTCAAATTTTTTTCAGCAAACCGTCATTAATCGGCGCCAGGAATTATTCCCCGTCGATCCGCACCCCCCTCGACCGCCCCCGATGGTGGGAATTGCTAAATTTTGTTGTCTAAATTCCTATACAAATCAGTACCGAGGTGTAATGGTACATCGATTTTTCAGATATTTTAACGTCTAAAAGCAGTAAATATTCAAATATTCTTACCGGGTTTTCAGCAGAAGGTCTTCATTCGTTTTGTCTTGCACAACGCCATCGAAATTTTCAGTGTGCAAACATTTCAGAAATTTTTTTTGCCTTAATTTTTTTTTGTTTTTTGTCAAAAACTCTGAAATTTGTCAAATTTTTTTCAGCAAACCGTCATTAATCGGCGCCAGGAATTATTCCCCGTCGATCCGCACCCCCCTCGACCGCCCCCGATGGTGGGAATTGCTAAATTTTGTTGTCTAAATTCCTATACAAATCAGTACCGTACCGAGGTGTAATGGTACATCGATTTTTCAGATATTTTAACGTCTAAAAGCAGTAAATATTCAAATATTCTTACCGGGTTTTCAGCAGAAGGTCTTCATTCGTTTTGTCTTGCACAACGCCATCGAAATTTTCAGTGTGCAAAAATTTCAGAATTTTTTTTTGCCTTTATTTTTTTTTGTTTTTTGTCAAAAACTCTGAAATTTGTCAAATTTTTTTCAGCAAACCGTCATTAATCGGCGCCAGGAATTAGTCCCCGTCGATCCGCACCCCCCTCGACCGCCCCCGATGGTGGGAATTGCTAAATTTTGTTGTCTAAATTCCTATACAAATCAGTACCGAGGTGTAATGGTACATCGATTTTTCAGATATTTTAACGTCTAAAAGCAGTAAATATTCAAATATTCTTACCGGGTTTTCAGCAGAAGGTCTTCATTCGTTTTGTCTTGCACAACGCCATCGAAATTTTCAGTGTGCAAACATTTCAGAATTTTTTTTTGCCTTAAATTTTTTTTGTTTTTTGTCAAAAACTCTGAAATTTGTCAAATTTTTTTCAGCAAACCGTCATTAATCGGCGCCAGGAATTATTCCCCGTCGATCCGCACCCCCCTCGACCGCCCCCGATGGTGGGAATTGCTAAATTTTGTTGTCTAAATTCCTATACAAATCAGTACCGAGGTGTAATGGTACATCGATTTTTCAGATATTTTAACGTCTAAAAGCAGTAAATATTCAAATATTCTTACCGGGTTTTCAGCAGAAGGTCTTCATTCGTTTTGTCTTGCACAACGCCATCGAAATTTTCAGTGTACAAACATTTCAGAATTTTTTTTTGCCTTAAATTTGTTTTGTTTTTTTCAAAAACTCTGAAATTTGTCAAATTTTTTTCAGTAAACCGTCATTAATCGGCGCCAGGAATTATTCCCCGTCGATCCGCACCCCCCCTCGACCGCCCCCGATGGTGGGAATTGCTAAATTTTGTTGTCTAAATTCCTATACAAATCAGTACCGAGGTGTAATGGTACATCGATTTTTCAGATATTTTAACGTCTAAAAGCAGTAAATATTCACATATTCTTACCGGGTTTTCAGCAGAAGGTCTTCATTCGTTTTGTCTTGCACAACGCCATCGAAATTTTCAGTGTACAAACATTTCAGAATTTTTTTTTGCCTTAAATTTTTTTTGTTTTTTGTCAAAATCTCTGAAATTTGTCAAATTTTTTTCAGCAAACCGTCATTAATCGGCGCCAGGAATTATTCTCCGTCGATCCGCACCCCCCTCGACCGCCCCCGATGGTGGGAATTGCTAAATTTTGTTGTCTAAATTCCTATACAAATCAGTACCGAGGTGTAATGGTACATCGATTTTTCAGATATTTTAACGTCTAAAAGCAGTAAATATTCAAATATTCTTACCGGGTTTTCAGCAGAAGGTCTTCATTCGTTTTGTCTTGCACAACGCCATCGAAATTTTCAGTGTGCAAACATTCCAGAATTTTTTTTTGCCTTAAATTTTTTTTGTTTTTGTCAAAAACTCTGAAATTTGTCAATTTTTTTTCAGCAAACCGTCATTAATCGGCGCCAGGAATTAGTCCCCGTCGATCCGCACCCCCCTCGACCGCCCCCGATGGTGGGAATTGCTAAATTTTGTTGTCTAAATTCCTATACAAATCAGTACCGAGGTGTAATGGTACATCGATTTTTCAGATATTTTAACGTCTAAAAGCAGTAAATATTCAAATATTCTTACCGGGTTTTCAGCAGAAGGTCTTCATTCGTTTTGTCTTGCACAACGCCATCGAAATTTTCAGTGTGCAAACATTTCAGAATTTTTTTTCGCCTTAAATTTTTTTTGTTTTTTGTCAAAAACTCTGAAATTTGTCAAATTTTTTTCAGCAAACCGTCATTAATCGGCGCCAGGAGTTATTCCCCGTCGATCCGCACCCCCCTCGACCGCCCCCGATGGTGGGAATTGCTAAATTTTGTTGTCTAAATTCCTATACAAATCAGTACCGAGGTGTAATGGTACATCGATTTTTCAGATATTTTAACGTCTAAAAGCAGTAAATATTCAAATATTCTTACCGGGTTTTCAGCAGAAGGTCTTCATTCGTTTTGTCTTGCACAACGCCATCGAAATTTTCAGTGTGCAAACATTTCAGAATTTTTTTTTGCCTTAAATTTTTTTTGTTTTTTGTCAAAAACTCTGAAATTTGCCCCCGATGGTGGGAATTGCTAAATTTTGTTGTCTAAATTCCTATACAAATCAGTACCGAGGTGTAATGGTACATCGATTTTTCAGATATTTTAACGTCTAAAAGCAGTAAATATTCAAATATTCTTACCGGGTTTTCAGCAGAAGGTCTTCATTCGTTTTGTCTTGCACAACGCCATCGAAATTTTCAGTGTGCAAACATTTCAGAATTTTTTTTCGCCTTAAATTTTTTTTGTTTTTTGTCAAAAACTCTGAAATTTGTCAAATTTTTTTCAGCAAACCGTCATTAATCGGCGCCAGGAATTATTCCCCGTCGATCCGCACCCCCCTCGACCGCCCCCGATGGTGGGAATTGCTAAATTTTGTTGTCTAAATTCCTATACAAATCAGTACCGAGGTGTAATGGTACATCGATTTTTCAGATATTTTAACGTCTAAAAGCAGTAAATATTCAAATATTCTTACCGGGTTTTCAGCAGAAGGTCTTCATTCGTTTTGTCTTGCACAACGCCATCGAAATTTTCAGTGTGCAAACATTTCAGAATTTTTTTTTGCCTTAAATTTTTTTTGTTTTTTGTCAAAAACTCTGAAATTTGTCAAATTTTTTTCAGCAAACCGTCGTTAATCGGCACCAGGAATTATTCCCCGTCGATCCGCACCCCCCTCGACCGCCCCCGATGGTGGGAATTGCTAAATTTTGTTGTCTAAATTCCTATACAAATCAGTACCGAGGTGTAATGGTACATCGATTTTTCAGATATTTTAACGTCTAAAAGCAGTAAATATTCAAATATTCTTACCGGGTTTTCAGCAGAAGGTCTTCATTCGTTTTGTCTTGCACAACGCCATCGAAATTTTCAGTGTGCAAACATTCCAGAATTTTTTTTTGCCTTAAATTTTTTTTGTTTTTGTCAAAAACTCTGAAATTTGTCAATTTTTTTTCAGCAAACCGTCATTAATCGGCGCCAGGAATTAGTCCCCGTCGATCCGCACCCCCCTCGACCGCCCCCGATGGTGGGAATTGCTAAATTTTGTTGTCTAAATTCCTATACAAATCAGTACCGAGGTGTAATGGTACATCGATTTTTCAGATATTTTAACGTCTAAAAGCAGTAAATATTCAAATATTCTTACCGGGTTTTCAGCAGAAGGTCTTCATTCGTTTTGTCTTGCACAACGCCATCGAAATTTTCAGTGTGCAAACATTTCAGAATTTTTTTTCGCCTTAAATTTTTTTTGTTTTTTGTCAAAAACTCTGAAATTTGTCAAATTTTTTTCAGCAAACCGTCATTAATCGGCGCCAGGAGTTATTCCCCGTCGATCCGCACCCCCCTCGACCGCCCCCGATGGTGGGAATTGCTAAATTTTGTTGTCTAAATTCCTCTACAAATCAGTACCGAGGTGTAATGGTACATCGATTTTTCAGATATTTTAACGTCTAAAAGCAGTAAATATTCAAATATTCTTACCGGGTTTTCAGCAGAAGGTCTTCATTCGTTTTGTCTTGCACAACGCCATCGAAATTTTCAGTGTGCAAAAATTTCAGAATTTTTTTTTGCCTTATATTTTTTTTGTTTTTTGTCAAAAACTCTGAAATTTGTCAAATTTTTTTCAGCAAACCGTCATTAATCGGCGCCAGGAATTAGTCCCCGTCGATCCGCACCCCCCTCGACCGCCCCCGATGGTGGGAATTGCTAAATTTTGTTGTCTAAATTCCTATACAAATCAGTACCGAGGTGTAATGGTACATCGATTTTTCAGATATTTTAACGTCTAAAAGCAGTAAATATTCAAATATTCTTACCGGGTTTTCAGCAGAAGGTCTTCATTCGTTTTGTCTTGCACAACGCCATCGAAATTTTCAGTGTGCAAACATTTCAGAATTTTTTTTTGCCTTAAATTTTTTTGTTTTTTGTCAAAAACTCTGAAATTTGCCCCCGATGGTGGGAATTGCTAAATTTTGTTGTCTAAATTCCTATACAAATCAGTACCGAGGTGTAATGGTACATCGATTTTTCAGATATTTTAACGTCTAAAAGCAGTAAATATTCAAATATTCTTACCGGGTTTTCAGCAGAAGGTCTTCATTCGTTTTGTCTTGCACAACGCCATCGAAATTTTCAGTGTGCAAACATTTCAGAATTTTTCTTTGCCTTAAATTTTTTTTGTTTTTTGTCAAAAACTCTGAAATTTGTCAAATTTTTTTCAGCAAACCGTCGTTAATCGGCACCAGGAATTATTCCCCGTCGATCCGCACCCCCCTCGACCGCCCACGATGGTGGGAATTGCTAAATTTTGTTGTCTAAATTCCTATACAAATCAGTACCGAGGTGTAATGGTACATCGATTTTTCAGATATTTTAACGTCTAAAAGCAGTAAATATTCAAATATTCTTACCGGGTTTTCAGCAGAAGGTCTTCATTCGTTTTGTCTTGCACAACGCCATCGAAATTTTCAGTGTGCAAACATTTCAGAATTTTTTTTTGCCTTAAATTTTTTTTGTTTTTTGTCAAAAACTCTGAAATTTGTCAAATTTTTTTCAGCAAACCGTCATTAATCGGCGCCAGGAATTATTCCCCGTCGATCCGCACCCCCCTCGACCGCCCCCGATGGTGGGAATTGCTAAATTTTGTTGTCTAAATTCCTATACAAATCAGTACCGAGGTGTAATGGTACATCGATTTTTCAGATATTTTAACGTCTAAAAGCAGTAAATATTCAAATATTCTTACCGGGTTTTCAGCAGAAGGTCTTCATTCGTTTTGTCTTGCACAACGCCATCGAAATTTTCAGTGTGCAAACATTTCAGAATTTTTTTTTGCCTTAAATTTTTTTTGTTTTTTGTCAAAAACTCTGAAATTTGTCAAATTTTTTTCAGCAAACCGTCATTAATCGGCGCCAGGAATTATTCCCCGTCGATCCGCACCCCCCTCGACCGCCCCCGATGGTGGGAATTGCTAAATTTTGTTGTCTAAATTCCTATACAAATCAGTACCGAGGTGTAATGGTACATCGATTTTTCAGATATTTTAACGTCTAAAAGCAGTAAATATTCAAATATTCTTACCGGGTTTTCAGCAGAAGGTCTTCATTCGTTTTGTCTTGCACAACGCCATCGAAATTTTCAGTGTGCAAACATTTCAGAATTTTTTTTTGCCTTAAATTTTTTTTTATTTTTTGTCAAAAACTCTGAAATTTGTCAAATTTTTTTCAGCAAACCGTCATTAATCGGCGCCAGGAATTATTCCCCGTCGATCCGCACCCCCCTCGACCGCCCCCGATGGTGGGAATTGCTAAATTTTGTTGTCTAAATTCCTATACAAATCAGTACCGAGGTGTAATGGTACATCGATTTTTCAGATATTTTAACGTCTAAAAGCAGTAAATATTCAAATATTCTTACCGGGTTTTCAGCAGAAGGTCTTCATTCGTTTTGTCTTGCACAACGCCATCGAAATTTTCAGTGGGCAAACATTTCAGAATTTTTTTTTGCCTAAAATTTTTTTTGTTTTTTGTCAAAAACTCTGAAATTTGTCAAATTTTTATCAGCAAACCGTCATTAATCGGCGCCTGGAATTATTCCCCGTCGATCCGCACCCCCCTCGACCGCCCCCGATGGTGGGAATTGCTAAATTTTGTTGTCTAAATTCCTATACAAATCAGTACCGAGGTGTAATGGTACATCGATTTTTCAGATATTTTAACGTCTAAAAGCAGTAAATATTCAAATATTCTTACCGGGTTTTCAGCAGAAGGTCTTCATTCGTTTTGTCTTGCACAACGCCATCGAAATTTTCAGTGTGCAAACATTTCAGAATTTTTTTTTGCCTTAAATTTTTTTTTATTTTTTGTCAAAAACTCTGAAATTTGTCAAATTTTTTTCAGCAAACCGTCATTAATCGGCGCCAGGAATTATTCCCCGTCGATCCGCACCCCCCTCGACCGCCCCCGATGGTGGGAATTGCTAAATTTTGTTGTCTAAATTCCTATACAAATCAGTACCGAGGTGTAATGGTACATCGATTTTTCAGATATTTTAACGTCTAAAAGCAGTAAATATTCACATATTCTTACCGGGTTTTCAGCAGAAGGTCTTCATTCGTTTTGTCTTGCACAACGCCATCGAAATTTTCAGTGTGCAAACATTTCAGAATTTTTTTTTGCCTTAAATTTTTTTTGTATTTTGTCAAAATCTCTGAAATTTGTCAAATTTTTTTCAGCAAACCGTCATTAATCGGCGCCAGGAATTATTCTCCGTCGATCCGCACCCCCCTCGACCGCCCCCGATGGTGGGAATTGCTAAATTTTGTTGTCTAAATTCCTATACAAATCAGTACCGAGGTGTAATGGTACATCGATTTTTCAGATATTTTAACGTCTAAAAGCAGTAAATATTCAAATATTCTTACCGGGTTTTCAGCAGAAGGTCTTCATTCGTTTTGTCTTGCACAACGCCATCGAAATTTTCAGTGTACAAACATTTCAGAATTTTTTTTTGCCTTAAATTTGTTTTGTTTTTTTCAAAAACTCTGAAATTTGTCAAATTTTTTTCAGTAAACCGTCATTAATCGGCGCCAGGAATTATTCCCCGTCGATCCGCACCCCCCCTCGACCGCCCCCGATGGTGGGAATTGCTAAATTTTGTTGTCTAAATTCCTATACAAATCAGTACCGAGGTGTAATGGTACATCGATTTTTCAGATATTTTAACGTCTAAAAGCAGTAAATATTCACATATTCTTACCGGGTTTTCAGCAGAAGGTCTTCATTCGTTTTGTCTTGCACAACGCCATCGAAATTTTCAGTGTACAAACATTTCAGAATTTTTTTTTGCCTTAAATTTTTTTTGTTTTTTTTCAAAATCTCTGAAATTTGTCAAATTTTTTTCAGCAAACCGTCATTAATCGGCGCCAGGAATTATTCTCCGTCGATCCGCACCCCCCTCGACCGCCCCCGATGGTGGGAATTGCTAAATTTTGTTGTCTAAATTCCTATACAAATCAGTACCGAGGTGTAATGGTACATCGATTTTTCAGATATTTTAACGTCTAAAAGCAGTAAATATTCAAATATTCTTACCGGGTTTTCAGCAGAAGGTCTTCATTCGTTTTGTCTTGCACAACGCCATCGAAATTTTCAGTGTGCAAACATTCCAGAATTTTTTTTTGCCTTAAATTTTTTTTGTTTTTGTCAAAAACTCTGAAATTTGTCAATTTTTTTTCAGCAAACCGTCATTAATCGGCGCCAGGAATTAGTCCCCGTCGATCCGCACCCCCCTCGACCGCCCCCGATGGTGGGAATTGCTAAATTTTGTTGTCTAAATTCCTATACAAATCAGTACCGAGGTGTAATGGTACATCGATTTTTCAGATATTTTAACGTCTAAAAGCAGTAAATATTCAAATATTCTTACCGGGTTTTCAGCAGAAGGTCTTCATTCGTTTTGTCTTGCACAACGCCATCGAAATTTTCAGTGTGCAAACATTTCAGAATTTTTTTTCGCCTTAAATTTTTTTTTGGTTTTTTGTCAAAAACTCTGAAATTTGTCAAATTTTTTTCAGCAAACCGTCATTAATCGGCGCCAGGAGTTATTCCCCGTCGATCCGCACCCCCCTCGACCGCCCCCGATGGTGGGAATTGCTAAATTTTGTTGTCTAAATTCCTCTACAAATCAGTACCGAGGTGTAATGGTACATCGATTTTTCAGATATTTTAACGTCTAAAAGCAGTAAATATTCAAATATTCTTACCGGGTTTTCAGCAGAAGGTCTTCATTCGTTTTGTCTTGCACAACGCCATCGAAATTTTCAGTGTGCAAAAATTTCAGAATTTTTTTTTGCCTTATATTTTTTTTGTTTTTTGTCAAAAACTCTGAAATTTGTCAAATTTTTTTCAGCAAACCGTCATTAATCGGCGCCAGGAATTAGTCCCCGTCGTTCCGCACCCCCCTCGACCGCCCCCGATGGTGGGAATTGCTAAATTTTGTTGTCTAAATTCCTATACAAATCAGTACCGAGGTGTAATGGTACATCGATTTTTCAGATATTTTAACGTCTAAAAGCAGTAAATATTCAAATATTCTTACCGGGTTTTCAGCAGAAGGTCTTCATTCGTTTTGTCTTGCACAACGCCATCGAAATTTTCAGTGTGCAAACATTTCAGAATTTTTTTTTGCCTTAAATTTTTTTTGTTTTTTGTCAAAAACTCTGAAATTTGTCAAATTTTTTTCAGCAAACCGTCATTAATCGGCGCCAGGAATTAGTCCCCGTCGATCCGCACCCCCCACGACCGCCCCCGATGGTGGGAATTGCTAAATTTTGTTGTCTAAATTCCTATACAAATCAGTACCGAGGTGTAATGGTACATCGATTTTTCAGATATTTTAACGTCTAAAAGCAGTAAATATTCAAATATTCTTACCGGGTTTTCAGCAGAAGGTCTTCATTCGTTTTGTCTTGCACAACGCCATCGAAATTTTCAGTGTGCAAACATTTCAGAATTTTTTTTTGCCTTAAATTTTTTTTGTTTTTTGTCAAAAACTCTGAAATTTGTCAAATTTTTTTCAGCAAACCGTCATTAATCGGCGCCAGGAATTATTCCCCGTCGATCCGCACCCCCCTCGACCGCCCCCGATGGTGGGAATTGCTAAATTTTGTTGTCTAAATTCCTATACAAATCAGTACCGAGGTGTAATGGTACATCGATTTTTCAGATATTTTAACGTCTAAAAGCAGTAAATATTCAAATATTCTTACCGGGTTTTCAGCAGAAGGTCTTCATTCGTTTTGTCTTGCACAACGCCATCGAAATTTTCAGTGTGCAAACATTTCAGAATTTTTTTTTGCCTTAAATTTTTTTTGTTTTTTGTCAAAAACTCTGAAATTTGTCAAATTTTTTTCAGCAAACCGTCATTAATCGGCGCCAGGAATTAGTCCCCGTCGATCCGCACCCCCCTCGACCGCC
The DNA here is from genome assembly GCA_930367265.1 of Catocala fraxini. Classification (NCBI taxonomy): domain Eukaryota; kingdom Metazoa; phylum Arthropoda; class Insecta; order Lepidoptera; family Erebidae; genus Catocala; species Catocala fraxini. Next base: position 246,905 of record OV884045.1, read on the forward strand.
CCCGATGGTGGGAATTGCTAAATTTTGTTGTCTAAATTCCTATACAAATCAGTACCGAGGTGTAATGGTACATCGATTTTTCAGATATTTTAACGTCTAAAAGCAGTAAATATTCAAATATTCTTACCGGGTTTTCAGCAGAAGGTCTTCATTCGTTTTGTCTTGCACAACGCCATTGAAATTTTCAGTGTGCAAACATTTCAGATTTTTTTTTTGCCTTAAATTTTTTTTGTTTTTTGTCAAAAACTCTGAAATTTGTCAAATTTTTTTCAGCAAACCGTCATTAATCGGCGCCAGGAATTAGTCCCCGTCGATCCGCACCCCCCTCGACCGCCCCCGATGGTGGGAATTGCTAAATTTTGTTGTCTAAATTCCTATACAAATCAGTACCGAGGTGTAATGGTACATCGATTTTTCAGATATTTTAACGTCTAAAAGCAGTAAATATTCAAATATTCTTACCGGGTTTTCAGCAGAAGGTCTTCATTCGTTTTGTCTTGCACAACGCCATCGAAATTTTCAGTGTGCAAACATTCCAGAATTTTTTTTTGCCTTAAATTTCTTTTGTTTTTGTCAAAAACTCTGAAATTTGTCAAATTTTTTTCAGCAAACCGTCATTAATCGGCGCCAGGAATTAGTCCCCGTCGATCCGCCTCCCCCTCGACCGCCCCCGATGGTGGGATTTGCTAAATTTTGTTGTCTAAATTCCTATACAAATCAGTACCGAGGTGTAATGGTACATCGATTTTTCAGATATTTTAACGTCTAAAAGCAGTAAATATTCAAATATTCTTACCGGGTTTTCAGCAGAAGGTCTTCATTCGTTTTGTCTTGCACAACGCCATCGAAATTTTCAGTGTACAAACATTTCAGAATTTTTTTTTGCCTTAAATTTTTTTTGTTTTTGTCAAAAACTCTGAAATTTGTCAAATTTTTTTCAGCAAACCGTCATTAATCGGCGCCAGGAATTAGTCCCCGTCGATCCGCACCCCCCTCGACCGCCCCCGATGGTGGGAATTGCTAAATTTTGTTGTCTAAATTCCTATACAAATCAGTACCGAGGTGTAATGGTACATCGATTTTTCAGATATTTTAACGTCTAAAAGCAGTAAATATTCAAATATTCTTACCGGGTTTTCAGCAGAAGGTCTTCATTCGTTTTGTCTTGCACAACGCCATCGAAATTTTCAGTGTGCAAAAATTTCAGAATTTTTTTTTGCCTTATATTTTTTTTGTTTTTTGTCAAAAACTCTGAAATTTGTCAAATTTTTTTCAGCAAACCGTCATTAATCGGCGCCAGGAATTAGTCCCCGTCGATCCGCACCCCCCTCGACCGCCCCCGATGGTGGGAATTGCTAAATTTTGTTGTCTAAATTCCTATACAAATCAGTACCGAGGTGTAATGGTACATCGATTTTTCAGATATTTTAACGTCTAAAAGCAGTAAATATTCAAATATTCTTACCGGGTTTTCAGCAGAAGGTCTTCATTCGTTTTGTCTTGCACAACGCCATCGAAATTTTCAGTGTGCAAACATTTCAGAATTTTTTTTTGCCTTAAATTTGTTTTGTTTTCTGAAATTTGTCAAATTTTTTTCATCAAACCGTCATTAATCGGCGCCAGGAATTATTCCCCGTCGATCCGCACCCCCCTCGACCGCCCCCGATGGTGGGAATTGCTAAATTTTGTTGTCTAAATTCCTATACAAATCAGTACCGAGGTGTAATGGTACATCGATTTTTCAGATATTTTAACGTCTAAAAGCAGTAAATATTCAAATATTCTTACCGGGTTTTCAGCAGAAGGTCTTCATTCGTTTTGTCTTGCACAACGCCATCGAAATTTTCAGTGTGCAAAAATTTCAGAATTTTTTTTTGCCTTAAATTTTTTTTGTTTTTTGTCAAAATCTCTGAAATTTGTCAAATTTTTTTCAGCAAACCGTCATTAATCGGCGCCAGGAATTATTCCCCGTCGATCCGCACCCCCCTCGACCGCCCCCGATGGTGGGAATTGCTAAATTTTGTTGTCTAAATTCCTATACAAATCAGTACCGAGGTGTAATGGTACATCGATTTTTCAGATATTTTAACGTCTAAAAGCAGTAAATATTCAAATATTCTTACCGGGTTTTCAGCAGAAGGTCTTCATTCGTTTTGTCTTGCACAACGCCATCGAAATTTTCAGTGTGCAAACATTTCAGAATTTTTATTTTGCCTTAAGTTTTTTTTGTTTTTTGTCAAAAACTCTGAAATTTGTCAAATTTTTTTCAGCAAACCGTCATTAATCGGCGCCAGGAATTATTCCCCGTCGATCCGCACCCCCCTCGACCGCCCCCGATGGTGGGAATTGCTAAATTTTGTTGTCTAAATTCCTATACAAATCAGTACCGAGGTGTAATGGTACATCGATTTTTCAGATATTTTAACGTCTAAAAGCAGTAAATATTCAAATATTCTTACCGGGTTTTCAGCAGAAGGTCTTCATTCGTTTTGTCTTGCACAACGCCATCGAAATTTTCAGTGTGCAAACATTTCAGAATTTTTTTTGGCCTTAATTTTTTTTTGTTTTTTGTCAAAAACTCTGAAATTTGTCAAATTTTTTTCAGCAAACCGTCATTAATCGGCGCCAGGAATTATTCCCCGTCGATCCGCACCCCTCTCGACCGCCCCCGATGGTGGGAATTGCTAAATTTTGTTGTCTAAATTCCTATACAAATCAGTACCGAGGTGTAATGGTACATCGATTTTTCAGATATTTTAACGTCTAAAAGCAGTAAATATTCAAATATTCTTACCGGGTTTTCAGCAGAAGGTCTTCATTCGTTTTGTCTTGCACAACGCCATCGAAATTTTCAGTGTGCAAACATTACAGAATTTTTTTTTGCCTTAAATTTTTTTAGTTTTTTGTCAAAAACTCTGAAATTTGTCAAATTTTTTTCAGCAAACCGTCATTAATCGGCGCCAGGAATTAGTCCCCGTCGATCCGCACCCCCCTCGACCGCCCCCGATGGTGGGAATTGCTAAATTTTGTTGTCTAAATTCCTATACAAATCAGTACCGAGGTGTAATGGTACATCGATTTTTCAGATATTTTAACGTCTAAAAGCAGTAAATATTCAAATATTCTTACCGGGTTTTCAGCAGAAGGTCTTCATTCGTTTTGTCTTGCACAACGCCATCGAAATTTTCAGTGTGCAAACATTTCAGAATTTTTTTTGGCCTTAATTTTTTTTTGTTTTTTGTCAAAAACTCTGAAATTTGTCAAATTTTTTTCAGCAAACCGTCATTAATCGGCGCCAGGAATTATTCCCCGTCGATCCGCACCCCTCTCGACCGCCCCCGATGGTGGGAATTGCTAAATTTTGTTGTCTAAATTCCTATACAAATCAGTACCGAGGTGTAATGGTACATCGATTTTTCAGATATTTTAACGTCTAAAAGCAGTAAATATTCAAATATTCTTACCGGGTTTTCAGCAGAAGGTCTTCATTCGTTTTGTCTTGCACAACGCCATCGAAATTTTCAGTGTGCAAACATTCCAGAATTTTTTTTTGCCTTAAATTTTTTTAGTTTTTTGTCAAAAACTCTGAGATTTGTCAAATTTTTTTCAGCAAACCGTCATTAATCGGCGCCAGGAATTAGTCCCCGTCGATCCGCACCCCCCTCGACCGCCCCCGATGGTGGGAATTGCTAAATTTTGTTGTCTAAATTCCTATACAAATCAGTACCGAGGTGTAATGGTACATCGATTTTTCAGATATTTTAACGTCTAAAAGCAGTAAATATTCAAATATTCTTACCGGGTTTTCAGCAGAAGGTCTTCATTCGTTTTGTCTTGCACAACGCCATCGAAATTTTCAGTGTGCAAACATTTCAGAATTTTTTTTGGCCTTAATTTTTTTTTGTTTTTTGTCAAAAACTCTGAAATTTGTCAAATTTTTTTCAGCAAACCGTCATTAATCGGCGCCAGGAATTATTCCCCGTCGATCCGCACCCCTCTCGACCGCCCCCGATGGTGGGAATTGCTAAATTTTGTTGTCTAAATTCCTATACAAATCAGTACCGAGGTGTAATGGTACATCGATTTTTCAGATATTTTAACGTCTAAAAGCAGTAAATATTCAAATATTCTTACCGGGTTTTCAGCAGAAGGTCTTCATTCGTTTTGTCTTGCACAACGCCATCGAAATTTTCAGTGTGCAAACATTCCAGAATTTTTTTTTGCCTTAAATTTTTTTAGTTTTTTGTCAAAAACTCTGAAATTTGTCAAATTTTTTTCAGCAAACCGTCATTAATCGGCGCCAGGAATTAGTCCCCGTCGATCCGCACCCCCCTCGACCGCCCCCGATGGTGGGAATTGCTAAATTTTGTTGTCTAAATTCCTATACAAATCAGTACCGAGGTGTAATGGTACATCGATTTTTCAGATATTTTAACGTCTAAAAGCAGTAAATATTCAAATATTCTTACCGGGTTTTCAGCAGAAGGTCTTCATTCGTTTTGTCTTGCACAACGCCATCGAAATTTTCAGTGTGCAAACATTTCAGAATTTTTTTTGGCCTTACTTTTTTTTTGTTTTTTGTCAAAAACTCTGAAATTTGTCAAATTTTTTTCAGCAAACCGTCATTAATCGGCGCCAGGAATTATTCCCCGTCGATCCGCACCCCTCTCGACCGCCCCCGATGGTGGGAATTGCTAAATTTTGTTGTCTAAATTCCTATACAAATCAGTACCGAGGTGTAATGGTACATCGATTTTTCAGATATTTTAACGTCTAAAAGCAGTAAATATTCAAATATTCTTACCGGGTTTTCAGCAGAAGGTCTTCATTCGTTTTGTCTTGCACAACGCCATCGAAATTTTCAGTGTGCAAACATTCCAGAATTTTTTTTTGCCTTAAATTTTTTTAGTTTTTTGTCAAAAACTCTGAAATTTGTCAAATTTTTTTCAGCAAACCGTCATTAATCGGCGCCAGGAATTAGTCCCCGTCGATCCGCACCCCCCTCGACCGCCCCCGATGGTGGGAATTGCTAAATTTTGTTGTCTAAATTCCTATACAAATCAGTACCGAGGTGTAATGGTACATCGATTTTTCAGATATTTTAACGTCTAAAAGCAGTAAATATTCAAATATTCTTACCGGGTTTTCAGCAGAAGGTCTTCATTCGTTTTGTCTTGCACAACGCCATCGAAATTTTCAGTGTGCAAACATTTCAGAATTTTTTTTGGCCTTAATTTTTTTTTGTTTTTTGTCAAAAACTCTGAAATTTGTCAAATTTTTTTCAGCAAACCGTCATTAATCGGCGCCAGGAATTATTCCCCGTCGATCCGCACCCCTCTCGACCGCCCCCGATGGTGGGAATTGCTAAATTTTGTTGTCTAAATTCCTATACAAATCAGTACCGAGGTGTAATGGTACATCGATTTTTCAGATATTTTAACGTCTAAAAGCAGTAAATATTCAAATATTCTTACCGGGTTTTCAGCAGAAGGTCTTCATTCGTTTTGTCTTGCACAACGCCATCGAAATTTTCAGTGTGCAAACATTCCAGAATTTTTTTTTGCCTTAAATTTTTTTAGTTTTTTGTCAAAAACTCTGAAATTTGTCAAATTTTTTTCAGCAAACCGTCATTAATCGGCGCCAGGAATTAGTCCCCGTCGATCCGCACCCCCCTCGACCGCCCCCGATGGTGGGAATTGCTAAATTTTGTTGTCTAAATTCCTATACAAATCAGTACCGAGGTGTAATGGTACATCGATTTTTCAGATATTTTAACGTCTAAAAGCAGTAAATATTTAAATATTCTTACCGGGTTTTCAGCAGAAGGTCTTCATTCGTTTTGTCTTGCACAACGCCATCGAAATTTTCAGTGTGCAAACATTTCAGAATTTTTTTTTGCCTTAAATTTTTTTTGTTTTTTGTCAAAAACTCTGAAATTTGTCAAATTTTTTTCAGCAAACCGTCATTAATCGGCGCCAGGAATTATTCCCCGTCGATCCGCACCCCCCTCGACCGCCCCCGATGGTGGGAATTGCTAAATTTTGTTGTCTAAATTCCTATACAAATCAGTACCGAGGTGTAATGGTACATCGATTTTTCAGATATTTTAACGTCTAAAAGCAGTAAATATTCAAATATTGTACCGGACGGGCGAACTCGGGGCTGAGGTCACTATGGCGATGGTTACGATAACAGCCGTCAAGTCGCTGACGTCCTATACACGGTGTGTGGACTGTACTATAGCGGTTACTGGTCTCGGTGTGGAGGCGCTGAAAGGCGTGTCATACGATGTGCGGGTCGGGACTTCGATAAATAATACACATGCTTCACTGTTCAGTTGTCTTGAGGTTTCTGGCTGGCTCCATTCGGTTCTTGAGGCTTGAAGATGAGGTTTCTTGAGCACCCAATATCGATCGATACGGTGTCGCTTAGGTACCCCAGATCTTTACCGTAACGAGAGCCGGCCAGAAACCACTGTTCAACAATTTTATTATATTTAAAAAATTACACATTTCTGCTTATAACTATGGAACTATGCTAGCTAGCGTGATGGTACAACCAGTGCCGCGTAGGGCACGAAAAGACCTAGCTAGCGTTATAACGTTTATCTTTCGGAAGTTAGGTCTAGGTATAGATAACTTAGGTTTTATGCTAAAAATCTAAGCTACGGTCATATTTACAAAGAGAAAAAGTTTAATAACTTCATAACTATGATATATAGGAATATAATTCCTTCAACATCCTATAGCGCCTTTCTTAGCGCATAAATAAAACACAATAGGTAAAACGTTTTATTAAAGCCTTATGACCTAGGAACACTGATATACCTAACTTGAGATAAAAAATGTACATTTTATCAGTAATGTTTACATATTCACAAAATATTTCTATAAACTATAGGAGAAACACAATATTATGTTATTTACACTATTTAACTATATTAATTAGGTCTATATGTGACCTAATTCAACACTATTTCTGAACTATAAACTTTATGAGTACAGTATACTTAAATAACACGTATGAAATTTATAATCATAATATGAATCTTAAGTTACTGTTGACGTTGTCGCGAACATCTCTCCCGCCGTGCAGCGACGCGCAGACACGTCGGCTGGCTCGTAGCGCTGCTGCAGACAACCCGGTGAGCGATGTCATCTCGGCAAGGGCACCAACTTCTTTGAAGGACGTCTCAGGACTCCCGCCGCTGTTCGCACGTCCACCGTGCGCACCTGTCCGTCAGCACCGGGGTAAACGGCAATGACTCGGCCGCGCGGCCATGTGTTGCGCGGCAGCTGACCGTCAGCGATGAGTACGAGGTCGCCGACCGCGAAGTTGAGGCCCGTTCCGTGGGGCTCCCGCCGGTGTTGGAGTTCGGGCAGGTACTCGCGCACCCAGCGACGCCAGAACAGGTCCGCCAGGATCTGTGCTCGCCGCCAGTGCCTTTTGCTATCGATGTCGGCCTCGCTGAACTCGCCGAGGGAAGGGAGACGAGCAGATCCCCCGAATATGATGTGGTTCGGGGTGATAGCTTCGTCGTCGTCGATGCTCACGGAGACGTGTGTGAGCGGCCGACTGTTGACTGTGTATTCGGCCTCACACAGCAGCGTCGCCAGGACTTCCTCATGCGGGTGACGGTCGTGAAGAACGGTGTAGAGTGTGGTCTTCACGCATCTGACGAGACGCTCCCATGCGCCTCCCATGAAGGGCGCTGAGGGCGTGATGAAGCGCCATGCGACGCCACGACGACTCGCCTCTGCTCCTATGGCCTCTCTCATCTCTTTGTCGGCGCCATGCATGTTCGTACCGTTGTCCGAATATATTTCTGTGGGGCAGCCACGGCGTGCAGCAAACCTTCTCAGCGCTAAGATTGCGGAGTCAGCGCTGAGACTGGCGGCCACCTCTAGGTGTATTGCTCGGGAGGTGAGACACGTGAATAGCGCCACGTATCTCTTCTGATGCTGTCTTCCTACGGTCACGGAGAGCGGCCCGAAGTAGTCAAGGCCGGTGTAGGTGAAAGGCCTCTGATGGTGAGCCAGACGCGCCCTGGGCAGGTCCCCAGTGGCCGGCTCCGGAGGTCGCGCCTTTCTGATGCGACACTGTAAACATTGTTGTACTATTTTCTTCGTCGTAGGCCGCAGGCGAAGAACCCAATAGTGCTGGCGTATCTCATTGATCACCAACTCTGTTCCGCTGTGATGCAAGTTTCTGTGGGTCCAGTCTATATAGAGCTGCGTAATACGGTGATCGCCATCCAGGATCGGCGGTCTCTTTGTTTTCTCTGGAATGTTTTCTGTAGCTATTATACGACTGCGCAGAGTGATCATACCGTTGTTCATCTCTGCGGGCAACGAATATAGGCGGCTGTTTCGGTCGACACCCCTCCCGCGCCGCAGCTCCAGGAGGTCGGCGCCGAAGGAGTCCTCTTGTACTGCCTTCACTAGAAGGTCCTCGGCGCCGTGGGTGTGTTCTGCGGACAGAAGCACGATGTTCCGGGAGCTGACAGCGGGGCGAGGTGCCGCGCTCCCCGACGTGGTTTTCGTGTTCGTCTTGCGCCAATCTGGATCCTTCTCTCGGGATTTTGCTGATCTCTTGTATAGAACCTGTCTCTTGGTTGTTCTACACAAGCCTATAAACTGTAGAACTCTCGCGGTAGCGCGCAATAGGCGCTCCCACCTTGAAAATCTGTTAGGGTCAGGAATAGCTTCTAATATCTTTATCTGTGCTCTCCGGGACTCTGTCACTGTTGTTGTTCGCTCTTCGCCTGTGTTCTCCGTGACGACAGGCTTTTCACTGGGCCAAAAAGACGAATCTTCTGACAGGAACGACGGTCCGTTGTACCACGGGTGATGAGAGTTGAAGTCTGCAGGGACGTCTCTGGTAGCAGCGTCGGCGATGTTCAACTTCGTAGGTACCCAGCGCCAGTCATCTATTTTGCTGTATTCTTCTATAGTGGCCAGTCGATGTGCGACGAACGGCTTGTAAGCTCGGGGGCCTTTTCTTATCCATGCCAGTACTGTCTTGCTGTCCTTCCAGTATATTGTAGCCTCCGGTTTCACGCGGTGTTCTTCTATTACAGCTACAGCGATGCGGCTTCCCATTACGGCGGCCTGGAGCTCGAGGCGCGGTATGGAGATGACTTTGAGTGGTGCCACTCTCGCCTTGGCCATGACAAGTGATACGTGCACTCTACCGTCAGGTGTAGTAGCGCGCCAATATACCGCTGCTGCGTAGGCTGTCTCACTGGCATCTGTGAAGACATGTACTTGTAGCGATTCTGCTTGGCTGAATCCGGGGTAACATCTGGGTATTCTTACAGCCTGCAGGTCTTCCATATGGCGTATCCATGATGACCACAACTTCGATAGACTGTCGTTGAGCTTCTCGTCCCATTCTGTTCGGTACCGCCAGGCTTCCTGTAGTATTTTCTTCGCTTGAACTGTCACAGGTGCTGCTAATCCGAGAGGATCGTACAATGACATCACGATTTTCAACGCTTCTCTCTTGGTAGGTGTCGTCTTCTTCAACAGCTTTTCAGGGAGTCGTACGAGCTTGAGGTTGAATCTGAGTTCATCATCTCTCGGGTTCCATATTAAACCAAGTACTTTCTCTTCACATCCTTTACTGGCAATACTGACATTTTCTGTCGGGTTTTGACTCGGTTCCATGTTCTCCTTGACCTCGCTACTGTTAGAAGCCCATTTGCGTAGTTCAAAATGCGCTTCTCTGTGTATGTCCCGAACCTTGGTTGCTACGCGTGTCGCCTCTTCTTCGCTTGGAAAGCTGTCTAGATAGTCGTCCATGTAGTGGTTCTCTACGATAGCTTCCACTGCTTCAGGACTCACGTGCTGGTGTTTCTGAGCGTTCCAGTTCTTGGCGAAGATTGCTGTGCACGGTGAGCTTGCTGCGCCGAATATAATTGACTTCATGCGGTATTCTTGAGGGGCGCCCTCCCGCCGGTCACCTCTCCACAGGTAACGGAGTGCGTCTCTGTCTTCTGTTCTGACTCGCACCTGCATGAACATCTCTGCTATGTCCGCTGAGACGGCGACGCGATGGCGACGGAATCTCATCATCACGCCTGGTAGTGACTGTAGCAGGTCCGGTCCTGTGAGGAGGCAATCGTTAAGTGACATCCCTTTCGTTTTCGCAGCGGCGTCGTGCACTATGCGCAGCTTCTCTGGCTTCATGGGGTTGTGGACATCGAAGTGAGGTAAGTACCAAGTCTTCCCGGGTGTAGTTTCCCTTGGAGCTTCTTCTGCATATCCCTTTTCTATTAGCGAGTTCATCTGTTCTGTATATCTTGCTTTCAGCTCGATATTTCTATCTAATTTCTTCTCTATATACGCAAGCCTCTTTGTTGCGTTTTCATAACTATCGGGCATAACAATTTCTGTATTCTTCCAGAGAAGAGCCGTTTCTATATGCCCATCTTCTATCTGTTTCGTACTCTTCTCTAGAATTTCTTCGGCCTGCTTTGCCGGATCTGTCTTCGGACGACGTGGATTGATAATCAAAGATTCGAGCGCAAAATATTCTCTCAGCTGTGCCTCTAGGTTTTCTTCTGTGCTTGACACTTGATGAACAAAGTGAACGCTGTGTCCTAGCGTTCGTGAGCGCGCGCCGTGCAACACCCATCCAAGTGGTGTCAGCGATGCGACGGGTTGGTGACCAGGGCCTCTCTTCATATCACTCGCGATGAGAAGATGCCAGTTGTCTTGCCCGATGAGGATCTTCGGCACGCCAACGTCGTACACCAACTTGTCTTTGATGTCTTGCAGGTGTGTGCAGTCCCTGAGATCTTCCTCGGTGACCTTTTGCGGCGTCAGGTGCAGTCCTGGAACTGTGTGCGCGCACAGTGGCACTTCCTTGCCTTCAGTGGCTCTCATTGTAATGTCTATTCTTCTTGACTTCGGCATGTCTATAGAAGTGTCACCGATAGCACGTATCGTGAAAGGGTCCAGGCTTCCTTCTGCTCCGACCGCGTTGGCTATGTCTTCATCTATGAGGGAGATCGTGGAACCATCATCTAACAGCGCGAACGTCGATGCCTCTCCCGCCGGTCCGACAATCTGCACAGGAACTATCTTCAGGTAGGCTTGGGGTTTGGCTGTCATACTCGAACTTGCAACCACTTCACTTTTCTCACTGTCAGCTTCTGGTGTTCTGTTTTTCCTTTCGTAGTGCAGAAGCCGGTTGTGTGTTGCGGTGCATCCCCCTACGTCGCATTTCCTTGACTTGCATGTATGTCCCTGGCGGCGTGAGCGCAGACATCTGAAGCACAGGCCGTGCTTCTTGGCCAGATCCCATCTTCTGTCAGCGTCGCTTGCTAGAAACTTCTGGCAGCCAGACGGGTAGTGTCCCTCGCGTTCGCAGATCTTGCAGTACTGTGTGGTAACTGGGTACTTCTCGGTAGCTGTGTGGGTCCTCTGCACGACGCGACGCGTAGGCTGGCCGTCAGTGATGTTCTCTGCCGGCGCGAAGGCACTGCAGTAGCGAGCGTATTTGGTGACGAAGTCGCTGAATCGGCTGAGGTCCGGCTTCGAGACGTATTTTTCTGTGTAGGTCCGGTACCACTGTACGCGTAGCGAGTTCGGCAGCTTCTCGGTCAGCACACGCAGGAGCTCCGCATTGATGAGGTAGTGTTCTTTCTTCAATGCTTGAAGTGTCACTACACCGTGACACTACAACGTGCAGATGTCCTTCGGTGCTTCGCTACATCGTGGCAGCGTCCTCAGCTTGTCTGTCTCCGCTTGGGCAATGGAGTCTGGTCTTCCGAATTGTAGCTCCAATTCCTTCATGATGTCGTCCGGTTTCGCATGTCCAATCAGTTCCGAACTGACGGTTTCAAGTGCTCTTCCTTTGAGACTTTTTCTCAATCTTGCTGTATTTTCCACGTCGTTGAAATATCTTCTCGTGGTGTCGTATATCGCACGAAACGACAACCACTCGGTATGCGCCCCGCTGAACGTTGGTAGTGTCATGATGACCTTCGATACCGCTGGGTGTGGCGACGGACCAGCGGTGTCCAGCGGCTTCCTATCCACGAGCGCTGCTATGGCGGAGGTGAGTTCAGTGATAAACGGCTTCAGTGAATCTCCTCCCTGTTGACGAATGGCCTTTTTCTTCAAAGGGTCTTCATCCTGTTTGTTGACGTCTTCAGCGTCCTGTAAATTGTTGACAGTTTTCGTGTCACTATTGGCCCTGGGGGCCGGGGCCGGCAGATCGGTTCTTCTTCCGATGTCGGCTTCTATATTTTCTATCTGCGGTTCCGGAGCCTCTTCTAACCACGATCGCACGTAGTCGTCCTTCGAACGGCCATCTTCTTCGTAGTCATCCGATTCCGCAGCATCTTCAGCCTTCTGTAGCGCCAACTGCGCCAACTGTAATCTAATCTTCAAGATTTCTTCACGCGCTTTCAACACGTTTCTATTCGACCGGTTTGTCGTCACTGACCGCACCGTTCGACGTTCCTCTTGACTTTTCTGTATCTGTTCTGATCTATCTTCAATACTGCTCGGAGCCGCACGCGAACACAAACTTTCTGCAGGCCGCAATGTTCGATTCGAATCTTCTACCGTACGGTGAGCAGCCGCCCGTTCACTCGACGCAACGCGCAGTGTCGACTCGGCGGCGACCGGAACGCACGGCAGTGTACCGGCGCTTGTCGACGGAGACTGCGGCGCCATCTGGTGTCGAATGCACGGAGCTTCGGTGCGCGCGGGCGCCGGGACGCTCGTCGACGGTCCTGCTTCAGCGTCGATTGTCCATGCTTCAGGAGCTCTCCCTTTGGATCTTGTCACCGGCATCTTGATAGATCTTCTGTAATACGTCTTGATTCTTCAATTTTCAGGCGTGGAACGTCGACGGGACACGCTTTTCAGGCCTCCTGTGGGATCCGGCTCGAAGGACCAGCAAATGTACCGGACGGGCGAACTCGGGGCTGAGGTTACTATGGCGATGGTTACGATAACAGCCGTCAAGTCGCTGACGTCCTATACACGGTGTGTGGACTGTACTATAGCGGTTACTGGTCTCGGTGTGGAGGCGCTGAAAGGCGTGTCATACGATGTGCGGGTCGGGACTTCGATAAATAATACACATGCTTCACTGTTCAGTTGTCTTGAGGTTTCTGGCTGGCTCCATTCGGTTCTTGAGGCTTGAAGATGAGGTTTCTTGAGCACCCAATATCGATCGATACGGTGTCGCTTAGGTACCCCAGATCTTTACCGTAACGAGAGCCGGCCAGAAACCACTGTTCAACAATTTTATTATATTTAAAAAATTACACATTTCTGCTTATAACTATGGAACTATGCTAGCTAGCGTGATGGTACAACCAGTGCCGCGTAGGGCACGAAAAGACCTAGCTAGCGTTATAACGTTTATCTTTCGGAAGTTAGGTCTAGGTATAGATAACTTAGGTTTTATGCTAAAAATCTAAGCTGCGGTCATATTTACAAAGAGAAAAAGTTTAATAACTTCATAACTATGATATATAGGAATATAATTCCTTCAACATCCTATAGCGCCTTTCTTAGCGCATAAATAAAACACAATAGGTAAAACGTTTTATTAAAGCCTTATGACCTAGGAACACTGATATACCTAACTTGAGATAAAAAATGTACATTTTATCAGTAATGTTTACATATTCACAAAATATTTCTATAAACTATAGGAGAAACACAATATTATGTTATTTACACTATTTAACTATATTAATTAGGTCTATATGTGACCTAATTCAACACTATTTCTGAACTATAAACTTTATGAGTACAGTATACTTAAATAACACGTATGAAATTTATAATCATAATATGAATCTTAAGTTACTGTTGACGTTGTCGCGAACAAATATTCTTACCGGGTTTTCAGCAGAAGGTCTTCATTCGTTTTGTCTTGCACAACGCCATCGAAATTTTCAGTGTGCAAACATTTCAGAATTTTTTTTTGCCTTAATTTTTTTTTGTTTTTTGTCAAAAACTCTGAAATTTGTCAAATTTTTTTCAGCAAACCGTCATTAATCGGCGCCAGGAATTATTCCCCGTCGATCCGCACCCCCCTCGACCGCCCCCGATGGTGGGAATTGCTAAATTTTGTTGTCTAAATTCCTATACAAATCAGTACCGAGGTGTAATGGTACATCGATTTTTCAGATATTTTAACGTCTAAAAGCAGTAAATATTTAAATATTCTTACCGGGTTTTCAGCGGAAGGTCTTCATTCGTTTTGTCTTGCACAACGCCATCGAAATTTTCAGTGTGCAAACATTTCAGAATTTTATTTTGCCTTAATTTTTTTTTGTTTTTTGTCAAAAACTCTGAAATTTGTCAAATTTTTTTCAGCAAACCGTCATTAATCGGCGCCAGGAATTATTCCCCGTCGATCCGCACCCCCCTCGACCGCCCCCGATGCTGGGAATTGCTAAATTTTGTTGTCTAAATTCCTATACAAATCAGTACCGAGGTGTAATGGTACATCGATGTTTCAGATATTTTAACGTCTAAAAGCAGTAAATATTCAAATATTCTTACCGGGTTTTCAGCAGAAGGTCTTCATTCGTTTTGTCTTGCACAACGCCATCGAAATTTTCAGTGTACAAACATTTCAGAATTTTTTTTTGCCTTAAATTTTTTTTGTTTTTTGTCAAAATCTCTGAAATTTGTCAAATTTTTTTCAGCAAACCGTCATTAATCGGCGCCAGGAATTATTCCCCGTCGATCCGCACCCCCCTCGACCGCCCCCGATGGTGGGAATTGCTAAATTTTGTTGTCTAAATTCCTATACAAATCAGTACCGAGGTGTAATGGTACATCGATTTTTCAGATATTTTAACGTCTAAAAGCAGTAAATATTCAAATATTCTTACCGGGTTTTCAGCAGAAGGTCTTCATTCGTTTTGTCTTGCACAACGCCATCGAAATTTTCAGTGTGCAAACATTTCAGAATTTTTTTTTGCCTTAATTTTTTTTTGTTTTTTGTCAAAAACTCTGAAATTTGTCAAATTTTTTTCAGCAAACCGTCATTAATCGGCGCCAGGAATTATTCCCCGTCGATCCGCACCCCCCTCGACCGCCCCCGATGGTGGGAATTGCTAAATTTTGTTGTCTAAATTCCTATACAAATCAGTACCGAGGTGTAATGGTACATCGATTTTTCAGATATTTTAACGTCTAAAAGCAGTAAATATTCAAATATTCTTACCGGGTTTTCAGCGGAAGGTCTTCATTCGTTTTGTCTTGCACAACGCCATCGAAATTTTCAGTGTGCAAACATTTCAGAATTTTTTTTTGCCTTAATTTTTTTTTGTTTTTTGTCGAAAACTCTGAAATTTGTCAAATTTTTTTCAGCAAACCGTCATTAATCGGCGCCAGGAATTATTCCCCGTCGATCCGCACCCCCCTCGACCGCCCCCGATGGTGGGAATTGCTAAATTTTGTTGTCTAAATTCCTATACAAATCAGTACCGAGGTGTAATGGTACATCGATTTTTCAGATATTTTAACGTCTAAAAGCAGTAAATATTCAAATATTCTTACCGGGTTTTCAGCAGAAGGTCTTCATTCGTTTTGTCTTGCACAACGCCATCGAAATTTTCAGTGTGCAAACATTTCAGAATTTTTTTTTGCCTTAATTTTTTTTTGTTTTTTGTCAAAAACTCTGAAATTTGTCAAATTTTTTTCAGCAAACCGTCATTAATCGGCGCCAGGAATTATTCCCCGTCGATCCGCACCCCCCTCGACCGCCCCCGATGGTGGGAATTGCTAAATTTTGTTGTCTAAATTCCTATACAAATCAGTACCGAGGTGTAATGGTACATCGATTTTTCAGATATTTTAACGTCTAAAAGCAGTAAATATTCAAATATTCTTACCGGGTTTTCAGCGGAAGGTCTTCATTCGTTTTGTCTTGCACAACGCCATCGAAATTTTCAGTGTGCAAACATTTCAGAATTTTTTTTTGCCTTAAATTTTTTTTGTTTTTTGTCAAAAACTCTGAAATTTGTCAAATTTTTTTCAGCAAACCGTCATTAATCGGCGCCAGGAATTATTCCCCGTCGATCCGCACCCCCCTCGACCGCCCCCGATGGTGGGAATTGCTAAATTTTGTTGTCTAAATTCCTATACAAATCAGTACCGAGGTGTAATGGTACATCGATTTTTCAGATATTTTAACGTCTAAAAGCAGTAAATATTCAAATATTCTTACCGGGTTTTCAGCGGAAGGTCTTCATTCGTTTTGTCTTGCACAACGCCATCGAAATTTTCAGTGTGCAAACATTTCAGAATTTTTTTTTGCCTTAAATTTTTTTTGTTTTTTGTCAAAAACTCTGAAATTTGTCAAATTTTTTTCAGCAAACCGTCATTAATCGGCGCCAGGAATTATTCCCCGTCGATCCGCACCCCCCTCGACCGCCCCCGATGGTGGGAATTGCTAAATTTTGTTGTCAAAATTCCTATACAAATCAGTACCGAGGTGTAATGGTACATCGATGTTTCAGATATTTTAACGTCTAAAAGCAGTAAATATTCAAATATTCTTACCGGGTTTTCAGCAGAAGGTCTTCATTCGTTTTGTCTTGCACAACGCCATCGAAATTTTCAGTGTGCAAACATTTCAGAATTTTTTTTTGCCTTAAATTTTTTTTGTTTTTGTCAAAAACTCTGAAATTTGTCAAATTTTTTTCAGCAAACCGTCATTAATCGGCGCCAGGAATTAGTCCCCGTCGATCCGCACCCCCCTCGACCGCCCCCGATGGTGGGAATTGCTAAATTTTGTTGTCTAAATTCCTATACAAATCAGTACCGAGGTGTAATGGTACATCGATTTTTCAGATATTTTAACGTCTAAAAGCAGTAAATATTCAAATATTCTTACCGGGTTTTCAGCAGAAGGTCTTCATTCGTTTTGTCTTGCACAACGCCATCGAAATTTTCAGTGTGCAAAAATTTCAGAATTTTTTTTTGCCTTATATTTTTTTTGTTTTTTGTCAAAAACTCTGAAATTTGTCAAATTTTTTTCAGCAAACCGTCATTAATCGGCGCCAGGAATTAGTCCCCGTCGATCCGCACCCCCCTCGACCGCCCCCGATGGTGGGAATTGCTAAATTTTGTTGTCTAAATTCCTATACAAATCAGTACCGAGGTGTAATGGTACATCGATTTTTCAGATATTTTAACGTCTAAAAGCAGTAAATATTCAAATATTCTTACCGGGTTTTCAGCAGAAGGTCTTCATTCGTTTTGTCTTGCACAACGCCATCGAAATTTTCAGTGTGCAAACATTTCAGAATTTTTTTTTGCCTTAAATTTTTTTTGTTTTTTGTCAAAAACTCTGAAATTTGTCAAATTTTTTTCAGCAAACGGTCATTAATCGGCGCCAGGAATTATTCCCCGTCGATCCGCACCCCCCTCGACCGCCCCCGATGGTGGGAATTGCTAAATTTTGTTGTCTAAATTCCTATACAAATCAGTACCGAGGTGTAATGGTACATCGATTTTTCAGATATTTTAACGTCTAAAAGCAGTAAATATTCAAATATTCTTACCGGGTTTTCAGCAGAAGGTCTTCATTCGTTTTGTCTTGCACAACGCCATCGAAATTTTCAGTGTACAAACATTTCAGAATTTTTTTTTGCCTTAAATTTTTTTTGTTTTTTGTCAAAATCTCTGAAATTTGTCAAATTTTTTTCAGCAAACCGTCATTAATCGGCGCCAGGAATTATTCCCCGTCGATCCGCACCCCCCTCGACCGCCCCCGATGGTGGGAATTGCTAAATTTTGTTGTCTAAATTCCTATACAAATCAGTACCGAGGTGTAATGGTACATCGATTTTTCAGATATTTTAACGTCTAAAAGCAGTAAATATTCAAATATTCTTACCGGGTTTTCAGCAGAAGGTCTTCATTCGTTTTGTCTTGCACAACGCCATCGAAATTTTCAGTGTGCAAACATTTCAGAATTTTTTTTTGCCTTAATTTTTTTTTGTTTTTTGTCAAAAACTCTGAAATTTGTCAAATTTTTTTCAGCAAACCGTCATTAATCGGCGCCAGGAATTATTCCCCGTCGATCCGCACCCCCCTCGACCGCCCCCGATGGTGGGAATTGCTAAATTTTGTTGTCTAAATTCCTATACAAATCAGTACCGAGGTGTAATGGTACATCGATTTTTCAGATATTTTAACGTCTAAAAGCAGTAAATATTCAAATATTCTTACCGGGTTTTCAGCGGAAGGTCTTCATTCGTTTTGTCTTGCACAACGCCATCGAAATTTTCAGTGTGCAAACATTTCAGAATTTTTTTTTGCCTTAATTTTTTTTTGTTTTTTGTCAAAAACTCTGAAATTTGTCAAATTTTTTTCAGCAAACCGTCATTAATCGGCGCCAGGAATTATTCCCCGTCGATCCGCACCCCCCTCGACCGCCCCCGATGGTGGGAATTGCTAAATTTTGTTGTCTAAATTCCTATACAAATCAGTACCGAGGTGTAATGGTACATCGATTTTTCAGATATTTTAACGTCTAAAAGCAGTAAATATTCAAATATTCTTACCGGGTTTTCAGCAGAAGGTCTTCATTCGTTTTGTCTTGCACAACGCCATCGAAATTTTCAGTGTGCAAACATTTCAGAATTTTTTTTTGCCTTAATTTTTTTTTGTTTTTTGTCAAAAACTCTGAAATTTGTCAAATTTTTTTCAGCAAACCGTCATTAATCGGCGCCAGGAATTATTCCCCGTCGATCCGCACCCCCCTCGACCGCCCCCGATGGTGGGAATTGCTAAATTTTGTTGTCTAAATTCCTATACAAATCAGTACCGAGGTGTAATGGTACATCGATTTTTCAGATATTTTAACGTCTAAAAGCAGTAAATATTCAAATATTCTTACCGGGTTTTCAGCGGAAGGTCTTCATTCGTTTTGTCTTGCACAACGCCATCGAAATTTTCAGTGTGCAAACATTTCAGAATTTTTTTTTGCCTTAAATTTTTTTTGTTTTTTGTCAAAAACTCTGAAATTTGTCAAATTTTTTTCAGCAAACCGTCATTAATCGGCGCCAGGAATTATTCCCCGTCGATCCGCACCCCCCTCGACCGCCCCCGATGGTGGGAATTGCTAAATTTTGTTGTCTAAATTCCTATACAAATCAGTACCGAGGTGTAATGGTACATCGATTTTTCAGATATTTTAACGTCTAAAAGCAGTAAATATTCAAATATTCTTACCGGGTTTTCAGCGGAAGGTCTTCATTCGTTTTGTCTTGCACAACGCCATCGAAATTTTCAGTGTGCAAACATTTCAGAATTTTTTTTTGCCTTAAATTTTTTTTGTTTTTTGTCAAAAACTCTGAAATTTGTCAAATTTTTTTCAGCAAACCGTCATTAATCGGCGCCAGGAATTATTCCCCGTCGATCCGCACCCCCCTCGACCGCCCCCGATGGTGGGAATTGCTAAATTTTGTTGTCAAAATTCCTATACAAATCAGTACCGAGGTGTAATGGTACATCGATGTTTCAGATATTTTAACGTCTAAAAGCAGTAAATATTCAAATATTCTTACCGGGTTTTCAGCAGAAGGTCTTCATTCGTTTTGTCTTGCACAACGCCATCGAAATTTTCAGTGTGCAAACATTTCAGAATTTTTTTTTGCCTTAAATTTTTTTTGTTTTTGTCAAAAACTCTGAAATTTGTCAAATTTTTTTCAGCAAACCGTCATTAATCGGCGCCAGGAATTAGTCCCCGTCGATCCGCACCCCCCTCGACCGCCCCCGATGGTGGGAATTGCTAAATTTTGTTGTCTAAATTCCTATACAAATCAGTACCGAGGTGTAATGGTACATCGATTTTTCAGATATTTTAACGTCTAAAAGCAGTAAATATTCAAATATTCTTACCGGGTTTTCAGCAGAAGGTCTTCATTCGTTTTGTCTTGCACAACGCCATCGAAATTTTCAGTGTGCAAAAATTTCAGAATTTTTTTTTGCCTTATATTTTTTTTGTTTTTTGTCAAAAACTCTGAAATTTGTCAAATTTTTTTCAGCAAACCGTCATTAATCGGCGCCAGGAATTAGTCCCCGTCGATCCGCACCCCCCTCGACCGCCCCCGATGGTGGGAATTGCTAAATTTTGTTGTCTAAATTCCTATACAAATCAGTACCGAGGTGTAATGGTACATCGATTTTTCAGATATTTTAACGTCTAAAAGCAGTAAATATTCAAATATTCTTACCGGGTTTTCAGCAGAAGGTCTTCATTCGTTTTGTCTTGCACAACGCCATCGAAATTTTCAGTGTGCAAACATTTCAGAATTTTTTTTTGCCTTAAATTTTTTTTGTTTTTTGTCAAAAACTCTGAAATTTGTCAAATTTTTTTCAGCAAACGGTCATTAATCGGCGCCAGGAATTATTCCCCGTCGATCCGCACCCCCCTCGACCGCCCCCGATGGTGGGAATTGCTAAATTTTGTTGTCTAAATTCCTATACAAATCAGTACCGAGGTGTAATGGTACATCGATTTTTCAGATATTTTAACGTCTAAAAGCAGTAAATATTCAAATATTCTTACCGGGTTTTCAGCAGAAGGTCTTCATTCGTTTTGTCTTGCACAACGCCATCGAAATTTTCAGTGTACAAACATTTCAGAATTTTTTTTTGCCTTAAATTTTTTTTGTTTTTTGTCAAAATCTCTGAAATTTGTCAAATTTTTTTCAGCAAACCGTCATTAATCGGCGCCAGGAATTATTCCCCGTCGATCCGCACCCCCCTCGACCGCCCCCGATGGTGGGAATTGCTAAATTTTGTTGTCTAAATTCCTATACAAATCAGTACCGAGGTGTAATGGTACATCGATTTTTCAGATATTTTAACGTCTAAAAGCAGTAAATATTCAAATATTCTTACCGGGTTTTCAGCAGAAGGTCTTCATTCGTTTTGTCTTGCACAACGCCATCGAAATTTTCAGTGTGCAAACATTTCAGAATTTTTTTTTGCCTTAACTTTTTTTTGTTTTTTGTCAAAAACTCTGAAATTTGTCAAATTTTTTTCAGCAAACCGTCATTAATCGGCGCCAGGAATTATTCCCCGTCGATCCGCACCCCCCTCGACCGCCCCCGATGGTGGGAATTGCTAAATTTTGTTGTCTAAATTCCTATACAAATCAGTACCGAGGTGTAATGGTACATCGATTTTTCAGATATTTTAACGTCTAAAAGCAGTAAATATTCAAATATTCTTACCGGGTTTTCAGCGGAAGGTCTTCATTCGTTTTGTCTTGCACAACGCCATCGAAATTTTCAGTGTGCAAACATTTCAGAATTTTTTTTTGCCTTAAATTTTTTTTGTTTTTTGTCAAAAACTCTGAAATTTGTCAAATTTTTTTCAGCAAACCGTCATTAATCGGCGCCAGGAATTATTCCCCGTCGATCCGCACCCCCCTCGACCGCCCCCGATGGTGGGAATTGCTAAATTTTGTTGTCTAAATTCCTATACAAATCAGTACCGAGGTGTAATGGTACATCGATTTTTCAGATATTTTAACGTCTAAAAGCAGTAAATATTCAAATATTCTTACCGGGTTTTCAGCAGAAGGTCTTCATTCGTTTTGTCTTGCACAACGCCATCGAAATTTTCAGTGTGCAAACATTTCAGAATTTTTTTTTGCCTTAAATTTTTTTTGTTTTTGTCAAAAACTCTGAAATTTGTCAAATTTTTTTCAGCAAACCGTCATTAATCGGCGCCAGGAATTAGTCCCCGTCGATCCGCACCCCCCTCGACCGCCCCCGATGGTGGGAATTGCTAAATTTTGTTGTCTAAATTCCTATACAAATCAGTACCGAGGTGTAATGGTACATCGATTTTTCAGATATTTTAACGTCTAAAAGCAGTAAATATTCAAATATTCTTACCGGGTTTTCAGCAGAAGGTCTTCATTCGTTTTGTCTTGCACAACGCCATCGAAATTTTCAGTGTGCAAAAATTTCAGAATTTTTTTTTGCCTTATATTTTTTTTGTTTTTTGTCAAAAACTCTGAAATTTGTCAAATTTTTTTCAGCAAACCGTCATTAATCGGCGCCAGGAATTAGTCCCCGTCGATCCGCACCCCCCTCGACCGCCCCCGATGGTGGGAATTGCTAAATTTTGTTGTCTAAATTCCTATACAAATCAGTACCGAGGTGTAATGGTACATCGATTTTTCAGATATTTTAACGTCTAAAAGCAGTAAATATTCAAATATTCTTACCGGGTTTTCAGCAGAAGGTCTTCATTCGTTTTGTCTTGCACAACGCCATCGAAATTTTCAGTGTACAAACATTTCAGAATTTTTTTTTGCCTTAAATTTTTTTTGTTTTTTGTCAAAATCTCTGAAATTTGTCAAATTTTTTTCAGCAAACCGTCATTAATCGGCGCCAGGAATTATTCCCCGTCGATCCGCACCCCCCTCGACCGCCCCCGATGGTGGGAATTGCTAAATTTTGTTGTCTAAATTCCTATACAAATCAGTACCGAGGTGTAATGGTACATCGATTTTTCAGATATTTTAACGTCTAAAAGCAGTAAATATTCAAATATTCTTACCGGGTTTTCAGCAGAAGGTCTTCATTCGTTTTGTCTTGCACAACGCCATCGAAATTTTCAGTGTGCAAACATTTCAGAATTTTTTTTTGCCTTAAATTTTTTTTGTTTTTTGTCAAAAACTCTGAAATTTGTCAATTTTTTTTCAGCAAACCATCATTAATCGGCGCCAGGAATTATTCCCCGTCGATCCGCACCCCCCTCGACCGCCCCCGATGGTGGGAATTGCTAAATTTTGTTGTCTAAATTCCTATACAAATCAGTACCGAGGTGTAATGGTACATCGATTTTTCAGATATTTTAACGTCTAAAAGCAGTAAATATTCAAATATTCTTACCGGGTTTTCAGCAGAAGGTCTTCATTCGTTTTGTCTTGTACAACGCCATCTAAATTTTCAGTGTGCAAAAATTTCAGAATTTTTTTTTGCCTTAAATTTTTTTTGTTTTTTGTCAAAAACTCTGAAATTTGTCAAATTTTTTTCAGCAAACCGTCATTAATCGGCGCCAGGAATTAGTCCCCGTCGATCCGCACCCCCCTCGACCGCCCCCGATGGTGGGAATTGCTAAATTTTGTTGTCTAAATTCCTATACAAATCAGTACCGAGGTGTAATGGTACATCAATTTTTCAGATATTTTAACGTCTAAAAGCAGTAAATATTCAAATATTCTTACCGGGTTTTCAGCAGAAGGTCTTCATTCGTTTTGTCTTGCACAACGCCATCGAAATTTTCAGTGTGCAAACATTTCAGAATTTTTTTTTGCCTTAAATTTTTTTTGTTTTTGTCAAAAACTCTGAAATTTGTCAAATTTTTTTCAGCAAACCGTCATCAACCGGCGCCAGGAATTAGTCCCCGTCGATCCGCACCCCCCTCGACCGCCCCCGATGGTGGGAATTGCTAAATTTTGTTGTCTAAATTCCTATACAAATCAGTACCGAGGTGTAATGGTACATCGATTTTTCAGATATTTTAACGTCTAAAAGCAGTAAATATTCAAATATTCTTACCGGGTTTTCAGCAGAAGGTCTTCATTCGTTTTGTCTTGCACAACGCCATCGAAATTTTCAGTGTGCAAAAATTTCAGAATTTTTTTTTGCCTTATATTTTTTTTGTTTTTGTCAAAAACTCTGAAATTTGTCAAATTTTTTTCAGCAAACCGTCATTAATCGGCGCCAGGAATTAGTCCCCGTCGATCCGCACCCCCCTCGACCGCCCCCGATGGTGGGAATTGCTAAATTTTGTTGTCTAAATTCCTATACAAATCAGTACCGAGGTGTAATGGTACATCGATTTTTCAGATATTTTAACGTCTAAAAGCAGTAAATATTCAAATATTCTTACCGGGTTTTCAGCAGAAGGTCTTCATTCGTTTTGTCTTGCACAACGCCATCGAAATTTTCAGTGTGCAAACATTTCAGAATTTTTTTTTGCCTTAAATTTTTTTTGTTTTTTGTCAAAAACTCTGAAATTTGTCAAATTTTTTTCAGCAAACGGTCATTAATCGGCGCCAGGAATTATTCCCCGTCGATCCGCACCCCCCTCGACCGCCCCCGATGGTGGGAATTGCTAAATTTTGTTGTCTAAATTCCTATACAAATCAGTACCGAGGTGTAATGGTACATCGATTTTTCAGATATTTTAACGTCTAAAAGCAGTAAATATTCATATATACTTACCGGGTTTTCAGCAGAAGGTCTTCATTTGTTTTGTCTTGCACAACGCCACCGAAATTTACAGTGTTGCCAACATTTCAGAATTTTTGGCTTGAAATTTTTTTTTTTGTCTTTTGGCAAAGACTGAAATTTGTCAAATTTTTTTTTTTTTTTTCAGCAAACCGTCATTTATCGGCGCCCGGAATTATTCCCCGTCGATCCGCACCCCCCTCGACCGCCCCCGATGGTGGGAATTGCTAAATTTTGTTGTCTAAATTCCTATACAAATCAGTACCGAGGTGTAATGGTACATCGATTTTTCAGATATTTTAACGTCTAAAAGCAGTAAATATTCAAATATTCTTACCGGGTTTTCAGCAGAAGGTCTTCATTCGTTTTGTCTTGCACAACGCCATCGAAATTTTCAGTGTGCAAACATTTCAGAATTTTTTTTTGCCTTAATTTTTTTTTGTTTTTTGTCAAAAACTCTGAAATTTGTCAAATTTTTTTCAGCAAACCGTCATTAATCGGCGCCAGGAATTATTCCCCGTCGATCCGCACCCCCCTCGACCGCCCCCGATGGTGGGAATTGCTAAATTTTGTTGTCTAAATTCCTATACAAATCAGTACCGAGGTGTAATGGTACATCGATTTTTCAGATATTTTAACGTCTAAAAGCAGTAAATATTCAAATATTCTTACCGGGTTTTCAGCGGAAGGTCTTCATTCGTTTTGTCTTGCACAACGCCATCGAAATTTTCAGTGTGCAAACATTTCAGAATTTTTTTTTGCCTTAAATTTATTTTTATTTTTTGTCAAAAACTCTGAAATTTGTCAAATTTTTTTCAGCAAACCGACATTAATCGGCGCCAGGAATTATTCCCCGTCGATCCGCACCCCCCTCGACCGCCCCCGATGGTGGGAATTGCTAAATTTTGTTGTCTAAATTCCTATACAAATCAGTACCGAGGTGTAATGGTACATCGATTTTTCAGATATTTTAACGTCTAAAAGCAGTAAATATTCAAATATTCTTACCGGGTTTTCAGCAGAAGGTCTTCATTCGTTTTGTCTTGCACAACGCCATCGAAATTTTCAGTGTGCAAACATTTCAGAATTTTTTTTTGCCTTAAATTTTTTTTGTTTTTTGTTATAAACTCTGAAATTTGTCAAATTTTTTTCAGCAAACCGTCATTAATCGGCGCCAGGAATTATTCCCCGTCGATCCGCACCCCCCTCGACCGCCCCCGATGGTGGGAATTGCTAAATTTTGTTGTCTAAATTCCTATACAAATCAGTACCGAGGTGTAATGGTACATCGATTTTTCAGATATTTTAACGTCTAAAAGCAGTAAATATTCAAATATTCTTACCGGGTTTTCAGCAGAAGGTCTTCATTCGTTTTGTCTTGCACAACGCCATCGAAATTTTCAGTGTGCAAACATTCCAGAATTTTTTTTTGCCTTAAATTTTTTTTGTTTTTGTCAAAAACTCTGAAATTTGTCAAATTTTTTTCAGCAAACCGTCATTAATCGGCGCCAGGAATTAGTCCCCGTCGATCCGCACCCCCCTCGACCGCCCCCGATGGTGGGAATTGCTAAATTTTGTTGTCTAAATTCCTATACAAATCAGTACCGAGGTGTAATGGTACATCGATTTTTCAGATATTTTAACGTCTAAAAGCAGTAAATATTCAAATATTCTTACCGGGTTTTCAGCAGAAGGTCTTCATTCGTTTTGTCTTGCACAACGCCATCGAAATTTTCAGTGTACAAACATTTCAGAATTTTTTTTTGCCTTAAATTTTTTTTGTTTTTTGTCAAAATCTCTGAAATTTGTCAAATTTTTTTCAGCAAACCGTCATTAATCGGCGCCAGGAATTATTCCCCGTCGATCCGCACCCCCCTCGACCGCCCCCGATGGTGGGAATTGCTAAATTTTGTTGTCAAAATTCCTATACAAATCAGTACCGAGGTGTAATGGTACATCGATTTTTCAGATATTTTAACGTCTAAAAGCAGTAAATATTCAAATATTCTTACCGGGTTTTCAGCAGAAGGTCTTCATTCGTTTTGTCTTGCACAACGCCATCGAAATTTTCAGTGTGCAAACATTTCAGAATTTTTTTTTGCCTTAAATTTTTTTTGTTTTTTGTCAAAAACTCTGAAATTTGTCAATTTTTTTTCAGCAAACCATCATTAATCGGCGCCAGGAATTATTCCCCGTCGATCCGCACCCCCCTCGACCGCCCCCGATGGTGGAATTGCTAAATTTTGTTGTCTAAATTCCTATACAAATCAGTACCGAGGTGTAATGGTACATCGATTTTTCAGATATTTTAACGTCTAAAAGCAGTAAATATTCAAATATTCTTACCGGGTTTTCAGCAGAAGGTCTTCATTCGTTTTGTCTTGTACAACGCCATCGAAATTTTCAGTGTGCAAAAATTTCAGAATTTTTTTTTGCCTTTAATTTTTTTTGTTTTTTGTCAAAAACTCTGAAATTTGTCAAATTTTTTTCAGCAAACCGTCATTAATCGGCGCCAGGAATTAGTCCCCGTCGATCCGCACCCCCCTCGACCGCCCCCGATGGTGGGAATTGCTAAATTTTGTTGTCTAAATTCCTATACAAATCAGTACCGAGGTGTAATGGTACATCGATTTTTCAGATATTTTAACGTCTAAAAGCAGTAAATATTCAAATATTCTTACCGGGTTTTCAGCAGAAGGTCTTCATTCGTTTTGTCTTGCACAACGCCATCGAAATTTTCAGTGTGCAAACATTTCAGAATTTTTTTTTGCCTTAAATTTTTTTTGTTTTTTGTCAAAAACTCTGAAATTTGTCAAATTTTTTTCAGCAAACCGTCATTAATCGGCGCCAGGAATTATTCCCCGTCGATCCGCACCCCCCTCGACCGCCCCCGATGGTGGGAATTGCTAAATTTTGTTGTCTAAATTCCTATACAAATCAGTACCGAGGTGTAATGGTACATCGATTTTTCAGATATTTTAACGTCTAAAAGCAGTAAATATTCAAATATTCTTACCGGGTTTTCAGCGGAAGGTCTTCATTCGTTTTGTCTTGCACAACGCCATCGAAATTTTCAGTGTGCAAACATTTCAGAATTTTTTTTTGCCTTAATTTTTTTTCGTTTTTTGTCAAAAACTCTGAAATTTGTCAAATTTTTTTCAGCAAACCGTCATTAATCGGCGCCAGGAATTATTCCCCGTCGATCCGCACCCCCCTCGACCGCCCCCGATGGTGGGAATTGCTAAATTTTGTTGTCTAAATTCCTATACAAATCAGTACCGAGGTGTAATGGTACATCGATTTTTCAGATATTTTAACGTCTAAAAGCAGTAAATATTCAAATATTCTTACCGGGTTTTCAGCAGAAGGTCTTCATTCGTTTTGTCTTGCACAACGCCATCGAAATTTTCAGTGTGCAAACATTTCAGAATTTTTTTTTGCCTTATATTTTTTTTGTTTTTTGTCAAAAACTCTGAAATTTGTCAAATTTTTTTCAGCAAACCGTCATTAATCGGCGCCAGGAATTAGTCCCCGTCGATCCGCACCCCCCTCGACCGCCCCCGATGGTGGGAATTGCTAAATTTTGTTGTCTAAATTCCTATACAAATCAGTACCGAGGTGTAATGGTACATCGATTTTTCAGATATTTTAACGTCTAAAAGCAGTAAATATTCAAATATTCTTACCGGGTTTTCAGCAGAAGGTCTTCATTCGTTTTGTCTTGCACAACGCCATCGAAATTTTCAGTGTGCAAACATTTCAGAATTTTTTTTTGCCTTAAATTTTTATTGTTTTTTGTCAAAAACTCTGAAATTTGTCAAATTTTTTTCAGCAAACGGTCATTAATCGGCGCCAGGAATTATTCCCCGTCGATCCGCACCCCCCTCGACCGCCCCCGATGGTGGGAATTGCTAAATTTTGTTGTCTAAATTCCTATACAAATCAGTACCGAGGTGTAATGGTACATCGATTTTTCAGATATTTTAACGTCTAAAAGCAGTAAATATTCAAATATTCTTACCGGGTTTTCAGCAGAAGGTCTTCATTCGTTTTGTCTTGCACAACGCCATCGAAATTTTCAGTGTGCAAAAATTTCAGAATTTTTTTTTGCCTTATATTTTTTTTGTTTTTTGTCAAAAACTCTGAAATTTGTCAAATTTTTTTCAGCAAACCGTCATTAATCGGCGCCAGGAATTAGTCCCCGTCGATCCGCACCCCCCTCGACCGCCCCCGATGGTGGGAATTGCTAAATTTTGTTGTCTAAATTCCTATACAAATCAGTACCGAGGTGTAATGGTACATCGATTTTTCAGATATTTTAACGTCTAAAAGCAGTAAATATTCAAATATTCTTACCGGGTTTTCAGCAGAAGGTCTTCATTCGTTTTGTCTTGCACAACGCCATCGAAATTTTCAGTGTGCAAACATTTCAGAATTTTTTTTTGCCTTAAATTTTTATTGTTTTTTGTCAAAAACTCTGAAATTTGTCAAATTTTTTTCAGCAAACGGTCATTAATCGACGCCAGGAATTATTCCCCGTCGATCCGCACCCCCCTCGACCGCCCCCGATGGTGGGAATTGCTAAATTTTGTTGTCTAAATTCCTATACAAATCAGTACCGAGGTGTAATGGTACATCGATTTTTCAGATATTTTAACGTCTAAAAGCAGTAAATATTCATATATACTTACCGGGTTTTCAGCAGAAGGTCTTCATTTGTTTTGTCTTGCACAACGCCACCGAAATTTACAGTGTTGCCAACATTTCAGAATTTTTGGCTTGAAATTTTTTTTTTTGTCTTTTGGCAAAGACTGAAATTTGTCAAATTTTTTTTTTTTTTTTCAGCAAACCGTCATTTATCGGCGCCAGGAATTATTCCCCGTCGATCCGCACCCCCCTCGACCGCCCCCGATGGTGGGAATTGCTAAATTTTGTTGTCTAAATTCCTATACAAATCAGTACCGAGGTGTAATGGTACATCGATTTTTCAGATATTTTAACGTCTAAAAGCAGTAAATATTCAAATATTCTTACCGGGTTTTCAGCAGAAGGTCTTCATTCGTTTTGTCTTGCACAACGCCATCGAAATTTTCAGTGTGCAAACATTTCAGAATTTTTTTTTGCCTTAATTTTTTTTTGTTTTTTGTCAAAAACTCTGAAATTTGTCAAATTTTTTTCAGCAAACCGTCATTAATCGGCGCCAGGAATTATTCCCCGTCGATCCGCACCCCCCTCGACCGCCCCCGATGGTGGGAATTGCTAAATTTTGTTGTCTAAATTCCTATACAAATCAGTACCGAGGTGTAATGGTACATCGATTTTTCAGATATTTTAACGTCTAAAAGCAGTAAATATTCAAATATTCTTACCGGGTTTTCAGCAGAAGGTCTTCATTCGTTTTGTCTTGCACAACGCCATCGAAATTTTCAGTGTGCAAACATTTCAGAATTTTTTTTTGCCTTAATTTTTTTTTGTTTTTTGTCAAAAACTCTGAAATTTGTCAAATTTTTTTCAGCAAACCGTCATTAATCGGCGCCAGGAATTATTCCCCGTCGATCCGCACCCCCCTCGACCGCCCCCGATGGTGGGAATTGCTAAATTTTGTTGTCTAAATTCCTATACAAATCAGTACCGAGGTGTAATGGTACATCGATTTTTCAGATATTTTAACGTCTAAAAGCAGTAAATATTCAAATATTCTTACCGGGTTTTCAGCAGAAGGTCTTCATTCGTTTTGTCTTGCACAACGCCATCGAAATTTTCAGTGTGCAAACATTTCAGAATTTTTTTTTGCCTTAATTTTTTTTTGTTTTTTGTCAAAAACTCTGAAATTTGTCAAATTTTTTTCAGCAAACCGTCATTAATCGGCGCCAGGAATTATTCCCCGTCGATCCGCACCCCCCTCGACCGCCCCCGATGGTAGGAATTGCTAAATTTTGTTGTCTAAATTCCTATACAAATCAGTACCGAGGTGTAATGGTACATCGATTTTTCAGATATTTTAACGTCTAAAAGCAGTAAATATTCAAATATTCTTACCGGGTTTTCAGCGGAAGGTCTTCATTCGTTTTGTCTTGCACAACGCCATCGAAATTTTCAGTGTGCAAACATTTCAGAATTTTTTTTTGCCTTAAATTTATTTTTATTTTTTGTCAAAAACTCTGAAATTTGTCAAATTTTTTTCAGCAAACCGTCATTAATCGGCGCCAGGAATTATTCCCCGTCGATCCGCACCCCCCTCGACCGCCCCCGATGGTGGGAATTGCTAAATTTTGTTGTCTAAATTCCTATACAAATCAGTACCGAGGTGTAATGGTACATCGATTTTTCAGATATTTTAACGTCTAAAAGCAGTAAATATTCAAATATTCTTACCGGGTTTTCAGCAGAAGGTCTTCATTCGTTTTGTCTTGCACAACGCCATCGAAATTTTCAGTGTGCAAACATTTCAGAATTTTTTTTTGCCTTAAATTTTTTTTGTTTTTTGTCAAAAACTCTGAAATTTGTCAAATTTTTTTCAGCAAACGGTCATTAATCGGCGCCAGGAATTATTCCCCGTCGATCCGCACCCCCCTCGACCGCCCCCGATGGTGGGAATTGCTAAATTTTGTTGTCTAAATTCCTATACAAATCAGTACCGAGGTGTAATGGTACATCGATTTTTCAGATATTTTAACGTCTAAAAGCAGTAAATATTCAAATATTCTTACCGGGTTTTCAGCAGAAGGTCTTCATTCGTTTTGTCTTGCACAAGGCCATCGAAATTTTCAGTGTGCAAACATTCCAGAATTTTTTTTTGCCTTAAATTTTTTTTGTTTTTGTCAAAAACTCTGAAATTTGTCAAATTTTTTTCAGCAAACCGTCATTAATCGGCGCCAGGAATTAGTCCCCGTCGATCCGCACCCCCCTCGACCGCCCCCGATGGTGGGAATTGCTAAATTTTGTTGTCTAAATTCCTATACAAATCAGTACCGAGGTGTAATGGTACATCGATTTTTCAGATATTTTAACGTCTAAAAGCAGTAAATATTCAAATATTCTTACCGGGTTTTCAGCAGAAGGTCTTCATTCGTTTTGTCTTGCACAACGCCATCGAAATTTTCAGTGTGCAAAAATTTCAGAATTTTTTTTTGCCTTATATTTTTTTTGTTTTTTGTCAAAAACTCTGAAATTTGTCAAATTTTTTTCAGCAAACCGTCATTAATCGGCGCCAGGAATTAGTCCCCGTCGATCCGCACCCCCCTCGACCGCCCCCGATGGTGGGAATTGCTAAATTTTGTTGTCTAAATTCCTATACAAATCAGTACCGAGGTGTAATGGTACATCGATTTTTCAGATATTTTAACGTCTAAAAGCAGTAAATATTCAAATATTCTTACCGGGTTTTCAGCAGAAGGTCTTCATTCGTTTTGTCTTGCACAACGCCATCGAAATTTTCAGTGTGCAAACATTTCAGAATTTTTTTTTGCCTTAAATTTTTTTTGTTTTTTGTCAAAAACTCTGAAATTTGTCAAATTTTTTTCAGCAAACGGTCATTAATCGGCGCCAGGAATTATTCCCCGTCGATCCGCACCCCCCTCGACCGCCCCCGATGGTGGGAATTGCTAAATTTTGTTGTCTAAATTCCTATACAAATCAGTACCGAGGTGTAATGGTACATCGATTTTTCAGATATTTTAACGTCTAAAAGCAGTAAATATTCAAATATTTTTATCGGGTTTTCAGCAGAAGGTCTTCATTCGTTTTGTCTTGCACAACGCCATCGAAATTTTCAGTGTGCAAACATTTCAGAATTTTTTTTTTGCCTTAAATTTTTTTTGTTTTTGTCAAAATCTCTGAAATTTATCAAATTTTTTTCAGCAAACCGTCATTAATCGGCGCCAGGAATTATTCCCCGTCGATCCGCACCCCCCTCGACCGCCCCCGATGGTGGGAATTGCTAAATTTTGTTGTCTAAATTCCTATACAAATCAGTACCGAGGTGTAATGGTACATCGATTTTTCAGATATTTTAACGTCTAAAAGCAGTAAATATTCAAATATTCTTACCGGGTTTTCAGCAGAAGGTCTTCATTCGTTTTGTCTTGCACAACGCCATCGAAATTTTCAGTGTGCAAACATTCCAGAATTTTTTTTTGCCTTAATTTTTTTTTGTTTTTTGTCAAAAACTCTGAAATTTGTCAAATTTTTTTCAGCAAACCGTCATTAATCGGCGCCAGGAATTAGTCCCCGTCGATCCGCACCCCCCTCGATCGCCCCCGATGGTGGGAATTGCTAAATTTTGTTGTCTAAATTCCTATACAAATTAATACCGAGGTGTAATGGTACATCGATTTTTCAGATATTTTAACGTTTAAAAGCAGTAAATATTCATATATACTTACCGGGTTTTCAGCAGAAGGTCTTCATTCGTTTTGTCTTGCACAACGCCATCGAAATTTTCAGTGTGCAAACATTTCAGAATTTTTTTTTGCCTTAATTTTTTTTTGTTTTTTGTCAAAAACTCTGAAATTTGTCAAATTTTTTTCAGCAAACCGTCATTAATCGGCGCCAGGAATTATTCCCCGTCGATCCGCACCCCCCTCGACCGCCCCCGATGGTGGGAATTGCTAAATTTTGTTGTCTAAATTCCTATACAAATCAGTACCGAGGTGTAATGGTACATCGATTTTTCAGATATTTTAACGTCTAAAAGCAGTAAATATTCAAATATTCTTACCGGGTTTTCAGCAGAAGGTCTTCATTCGTTTTGTCTTGCACAACGCCATCGAAATTTTCAGTGTGCAAACATTCCAGAATTTTTTTTTGCCTTAAATTTGTTTTGTTTTTGTTAAAAACTCTGAAATTTGTCAAATTTTTTTCAGCAAACCGTCATTAATCGGCGCCAGGAATTAGTCCCCGTCGATCCGCACCCCCCTCGACCGCCCCCGATGGTGGGAATTGCTAAATTTTGTTGTCTAAATTCCTATACAAATCAGTACCGAGGTGTAATGGTACATCGATTTTTCAGATATTTTAACGTCTAAAAGCAGTAAATATTCAAATATTCTTACCGGGTTTTCAGCAGAAGGTCTTCATTCGTTTTGTCTTGCACAACGCCATCGAAATTTTCAGTGTGCAAAAATTTCAGAATTTTTTTTTGCCTTAAATTTTTTTTGTTTTTTGTCAAAAACTCTGAAATTTGTCAAATTTTTTTCAGCAAACCGTCATTAATCGGCGCCAGGAATTAGTCCCCGTCGATCCGCACCCCCCTCGACCGCCCCCGATGGTGGGAATTGCTAAATTTTGTTGTCTAAATTCCTATACAAATCAGTACCGAGGTGTAATGGTACATCGATTTTTCAGATATTTTAACGTCTAAAAGCAGTAAATATTCAAATATTCTTACCGGGTTTTCAGCAGAAGGTCTTCATTCGTTTTGTCTTGCACAACGCCATCGAAATTTTCAGTGTGCAAACATTTCAGATTTTTTTTTTGCCTTAATTTTTTTTTGTTTTTTGTCAAAAACTCTGAAATTTGTCAAATTTTTTTCAGCAAACCGTCATTAATCGGCGCCAGGAATTATTCCCCGTCGATCCGCACCCCCCTCGACCGCCCCCGATGGTGGGAATTGCTAAATTTTGTTGTCTAAATTCCTATACAAATCAGTACCGAGGTGTAATGGTACATCGATTTTTCAGATATTTTAACGTCTAAAAGCAGTAAATATTCAAATATTCTTACCGGGTTTTCAGCGGAAGGTCTTCATTCGTTTTGTCTTGCACAACGCCATCGAAATTTTCAGTGTGCAAACATTTCAGAATTTTTTTTTGCCTTAAATTTATTTTTATTTTTTGTCAAAAACTCTGAAATTTGTCAAATTTTTTTCAGCAAACCGACATTAATCGGCGCCAGGAATTATTCCCCGTCGATCCGCACCCCCCTCGACCGCCCCCGATGGTGGGAATTGCTAAATTTTGTTGTCTAAATTCCTATACAAATCAGTACCGAGGTGTAATGGTACATCGATTTTTCAGATATTTTAACGTCTAAAAGCAGTAAATATTCAAATATTCTTACCGGGTTTTCAGCAGAAGGTCTTCATTCGTTTTGTCTTGCACAACGCCATCGAAATTTTCAGTGTGCAA
The DNA here is from genome assembly GCA_930367265.1 of Catocala fraxini. Taxonomy (NCBI): domain Eukaryota; kingdom Metazoa; phylum Arthropoda; class Insecta; order Lepidoptera; family Erebidae; genus Catocala; species Catocala fraxini. The sequence goes on from OV884045.1 coordinate 281,288, forward strand.
ACATTTCAGAATTTTTTTTTGCCTTAATTTTTTTTTGTTTTTTGTCAAAAACTCTGAAATTTGTCAAATTTTTTTCAGCAAACCGTCATTAATCGGCGCCAGGAATTATTCCCCGTCGATCCGCACCCCCCTCGACCGCCCCCGATGGTGGGAATTGCTAAATTTTGTTGTCTAAATTCCTATACAAATCAGTACCGAGGTGTAATGGTACATCGATTTTTCAGATATTTTAACGTCTAAAAGCAGTAAATATTCAAATATTCTTACCGGGTTTTCAGCAGAAGGTCTTCATTCGTTTTGTCTTGCACAACGCCATCGAAATTTTCAGTGTGCAAACATTTCAGAATTTTTTTTTGCCTTAATTTTTTTTTGTTTTTTGTCAAAAACTCTGAAATTTGTCAAATTTTTTTCAGCAAACCGTCATTAATCGGCGCCAGGAATTATTCCCCGTCGATCCGCACCCCCCTCGACCGCCCCCGATGGTGGGAATTGCTAAATTTTGTTGTCTAAATTCCTATACAAATCAGTACCGAGGTGTAATGGTACATCGATTTTTCAGATATTTTAACGTCTAAAAGCAGTAAATATTCAAATATTCTTACCGGGTTTTCAGCGGAAGGTCTTCATTCGTTTTGTCTTGCACAACGCCATCGAAATTTTCAGTGTGCAAACATTTCAGAATTTTTTTTTGCCTTAAATTTATTTTTATTTTTTGTCAAAAACTCTGAAATTTGTCAAATTTTTTTCAGCAAACCGACATTAATCGGCGCCAGGAATTATTCCCCGTCGATCCGCACCCCCCTCGACCGCCCCCGATGGTGGGAATTGCTAAATTTTGTTGTCTAAATTCCTATACAAATCAGTACCGAGGTGTAATGGTACATCGATTTTTCAGATATTTTAACGTCTAAAAGCAGTAAATATTCAAATATTCTTACCGGGTTTTCAGCAGAAGGTCTTCATTCGTTTTGTCTTGCACAACGCCATCGAAATTTTCAGTGTGCAAACATTTCAGAATTTTTTTTTGCCTTAATTTTTTTTTGTTTTTTGTCAAAAACTCTGAAATTTGTCAAATTTTTTTCAGCAAACCGTCATTAATCGGCGCCAGGAATTATTCCCCGTCGATCCGCACCCCCCTCGACCGCCCCCGATGGTGGGAATTGCTAAATTTTGTTGTCTAAATTCCTATACAAATCAGTACCGAGGTGTAATGGTACATCGATTTTTCAGATATTTTAACGTCTAAAAGCAGTAAATATTCAAATATTCTTACCGGGTTTTCAGCGGAAGGTCTTCATTCGTTTTGTCTTGCACAACGCCATCGAAATTTTCAGTGTGCAAACATTTCAGAATTTTTTTTTGCCTTAAATTTATTTTTATTTTTTGTCAAAAACTCTGAAATTTGTCAAATTTTTTTCAGCAAACCGACATTAATCGGCGCCAGGAATTATTCCCCGTCGATCCGCACCCCCCTCGACCGCCCCCGATGGTGGGAATTGCTAAATTTTGTTGTCTAAATTCCTATACAAATCAGTACCGAGGTGTAATGGTACATCGATTTTTCAGATATTTTAACGTCTAAAAGCAGTAAATATTCAAATATTCTTACCGGGTTTTCAGCAGAAGGTCTTCATTCGTTTTGTCTTGCACAACGCCATCGAAATTTTCAGTGTGCAAACATTTCAGAATTTTTTTTTGCCTTAAATTTTTTTTGTTTTTTGTTATAAACTCTGAAATTTGTCAAATTTTTTTCAGCATACCGTCATTAATCGGCGCCAGGAATTATTCCCCGTCGATCCGCACCCCCCTCGACCGCCCCCGATGGTGGGAATTGCTAAATTTTGTTGTCTAAATTCCTATACAAATCAGTACCGAGGTGTAATGGTACATCGATTTTTCAGATATTTTAACGTCTAAAAGCAGTAAATATTCAAATATTCTTACCGGGTTTTCAGCAGAAGGTCTTCATTCGTTTTGTCTTGCACAACGCCATCGAAATTTTCAGTGTGCAAACATTCCAGAATTTTTTTTTGCCTTAAATTTTTTTTGTTTTTGTCAAAAACTCTGAAATTTGTCAAATTTTTTTCAGCAAACCGTCATTAATCGGCGCCAGGAATTAGTCCCCGTCGATCCGCACCCCCCTCGACCGCCCCCGATGGTGGGAATTGCTAAATTTTGTTGTCTAAATTCCTATACAAATCAGTACCGAGGTGTAATGGTACATCGATTTTTCAGATATTTTAACGTCTAAAAGCAGTAAATATTCAAATATTCTTACCGGGTTTTCAGCAGAAGGTCTTCATTCGTTTTGTCTTGCACAACGCCATCGAAATTTTCAGTGTGCAAAAATTTCAGAATTTTTTTTTGCCTTAAATTTTTTTTGTTTTTTGTCAAAAACTCTGAAATTTGTCAAATTTTTTTCAGCAAACCGTCATTAATCGGCGCCAGGAATTAGTCCCCGTCGATCCGCACCCCCCTCGACCGCCCCCGATGGTGGGAATTGCTAAATTTTGTTGTCTAAATTCCTATACAAATCAGTACCGAGGTGTAATGGTACATCGATTTTTCAGATATTTTAACGTCTAAAAGCAGTAAATATTCAAATATTCTTACCGGGTTTTCAGCAGAAGGTCTTCATTCGTTTTGTCTTGCACAACGCCATCGAAATTTTCAGTGTGCAAACATTTCAGAATTTTTTTTTTGCCTTAAATTTTTTTTGATTTTTGTCAAAAACTCTGAAATTTGTCAAATTTTTTTCAGCAAACGGTCATTAATCGGCGCCAGGAATTATTCCCCGTCGATTCGCACCCCCCTCGACCGCCCCCGATGGTGGGAATTGCTAAATTTTGTTGTCTAAATTCCTATACAAATCAGTACCGAGGTGTAATGGTACATCGATTTTTCAGATATTTTAACGTCTAAAAGCAGTAAATATTCAAATATTCTTACCGGGTTTTCAGCAGAAGGTCTTCATTCGTTTTGTCTTGCACAACGCCATCGAAATTTTCAGTGTGCAAACATTCCAGAATTTTTTTTTGCCTTAAATTTTTTTTGTTTTTGTCAAAAACTCTGAAATTTGTCAAATTTTTTTCAGCAAACCGTCATTAATCGGCGCCAGGACTTAGTCCCCGTCGATCCGCACCCCCCTCGACCGCCCCCGATGGTGGGAATTGCTAAATTTTGTTGTCTAAATTCCTATACAAATCAGTACCGAGGTGTAATGGTACATCGATTTTTCAGATATTTTAACGTCTAAAAGCAGTAAATATTCAAATATTCTTACCGGGTTTTCAGCAGAAGGTCTTCATTCGTTTTGTCTTGCACAACGCCATCGAAATTTTCAGTGTACAAACATTTCAGAATTTTTTTTTGCCTTAAATTTTTTTTGTTTTTTGTCAAAATCTCTAAAATTTGTCAAATTTTTTTCAGCAAACCGTCATTAATCGGCGCCAGGAATTATTCCCCGTCGATCCGCACCCCCCTCGACCGCCCCCGATGGTGGGAATTGCTAAATTTTGTTGTCTAAATTCCTATACAAATCAGTACCGAGGTGTAATGGTACATCGATTTTTCAGATATTTTAACGTCTAAAAGCAGTAAATATTCAAATATTCTTACCGGGTTTTCAGCAGAAGGTCTTCATTCGTTTTGTCTTGCACAACGCCATCGAAATTTTCAGTGTGCAAACATTTCAGAATTTTTTTTTGCCTTAAATTTTTTTTGTTTTTTGTCAAAAACTCTGAAATTTGTCAATTTTTTTTCAGCAAACCATCATTAATCGGCGCCAGGAATTATTCCCCGTCGATCCGCACCCCCCTCGACCGCCCCCGATGGTGGAATTGCTAAATTTTGTTGTCTAAATTCCTATACAAATCAGTACCGAGGTGTAATGGTACATCGATTTTTCAGATATTTTAACGTCTAAAAGCAGTAAATATTCAAATATTCTTACCGGGTTTTCAGCAGAAGGTCTTCATTCGTTTTGTCTTGTACAACGCCATCGAAATTTTCAGTGTGCAAAAATTTCAGAATTTTTTTTTGCCTTAAATTTTTTTTGTTTTTTGTCAAAAACTCTGAAATTTGTCAAATTTTTTTCAGCAAACCGTCATTAATCGGCGCCAGGAATTAGTCCCCGTCGATCCGCACCCCCCTCGACCGCCCCCGATGGTGGGAATTGCTAAATTTTGTTGTCTAAATTCCTATACAAATCAGTACCGAGGTGTAATGGTACATCGATTTTTCAGATATTTTAACGTCTAAAAGCAGTAAATATTCAAATATTCTTACCGGGTTTTCAGCAGAAGGTCTTCATTCGTTTTGTCTTGCACAACGCCATCGAAATTTTCAGTGTGCAAACATTTCAGAATTTTTTTTTGCCTTAAATTTTTTTTGTTTTTTGTCAAAAACTCTGAAATTTGTCAAATTTTTTTCAGCAAACCGTCATTAATCGGCGCCAGGAATTATTCCCCGTCGATCCGCACCCCCCTCGACCGCCCCCGATGGTGGGAATTGCTAAATTTTGTTGTCTAAATTTCTATACTAAACAGTACCGAGGTGTAATGGTACATCGATTTTTCAGATATTTTAACGTGTAAAAGCAGTAAATATTCATATATACTTACCGGGTTTTCAGCAGAAGGTCTTCATTCGTTTTGTCTTGCACAACGCCATCGAAATTTTCAGTGTGCAAACATTTCAGAATTTTTTTATGCCTTAAATTTTTTTTGATTTTTGTCAAAAACTCTGAAATTTGTCAAATTTTTTTCAGCAAACCGTCATTAATCGGCGCCAGGAATTATTCCCCGTCGATCCGCACCCCCCTCGACCGCCCCCGATGGTGGGAATTGCTAAATTTTGTTGTCTAAATTCCTATACAAATCAGTACCGAGGTGTAATGGTACATCGATTTTTCAGATATTTTAACGTCTAAAAGCAGTAAATATTCAAATATTCTTACCGGGTTTTCAGCAGAAGGTCTTCATTCGTTTTGTCTTGCACAACGCCATCGAAATTTTCAGTGTGCAAACATTTCAGAATTTTTTTTTTGCCTTAAATTTTTATTGTTTTTTGTCAAAAACTCTGAAATTTGTCAAATTTTTTTCAGCAAACGGTCATTAATCGGCGCCAGGAATTATTCCCCGTCGATCCGCACCCCCCTCGACCGCCCCCGATGGTGGGAATTGCTAAATTTTGTTGTCTAAATTCCTATACAAATCAGTACCGAGGTGTAATGGTACATCGATTTTTCAGATATTTTAACGTCTAAAAGCAGTAAATATTCAAATATTCTTACCGGGTTTTCAGCAGAAGGTCTTCATTCGTTTTGTCTTGCACAACGCCATCGAAATTTTCAGTGTGCAAAAATTTCAGAATTTTTTTTTGCCTTATATTTTTTTTGTTTTTTGTCAAAAACTCTGAAATTTGTCAAATTTTTTTCAGCAAACCGTCATTAATCGGCGCCAGGAATTAGTCCCCGTCGATCCGCACCCCCCTCGACCGCCCCCGATGGTGGGAATTGCTAAATTTTGTTGTCTAAATTCCTATACAAATCAGTACCGAGGTGTAATGGTACATCGATTTTTCAGATATTTTAACGTCTAAAAGCAGTAAATATTCAAATATTCTTACCGGGTTTTCAGCAGAAGGTCTTCATTCGTTTTGTCTTGCACAACGCCATCGAAATTTTCAGTGTGCAAACATTTCAGAATTTTTTTTTGCCTTAAATTTTTTTTGTTTTTTGTCAAAAACTCTGAAATTTGTCAAATTTTTTTCAGCAAACGGTCATTAATCGGCGCCAGGAATTATTCCCCGTCGATCCGCACCCCCCTCGACCGCCCCCGATGGTGGGAATTGCTAAATTTTGTTGTCTAAATTCCTATACAAATCAGTACCGAGGTGTAATGGTACATCGATTTTTCAGATATTTTAACGTCTAAAAGCAGTAAATATTCAAATATTCTTACCGGGTTTTCAGCAGAAGGTCTTCATTCGTTTTGTCTTGCACAAGGCCATCGAAATTTTCAGTGTGCAAACATTCCAGAATTTTTTTTTGCCGTAAATTTTTTTTGTTTTTGTCAAAAACTCTGAAATTTGTCAAATTTTTTTCAGCAAACCGTCATTAATCGGCGCCAGGAATTAGTCCCCGTCGATCCGCACCCCCCTCGACTGCCCCCGATGGTGGGAATTGCTAAATTTTGTTGTCTAAATTCCTATACAAATCAGTACCGAGGTGTAATGGTACATCGATTTTTCAGATATTTTAACGTCTAAAAGCAGTAAATATTCAAATATTCTTACCGGGTTTTCAGCAGAAGGTCTTCATTCGTTTTGTCTTGCACAACGCCATCGAAATTTTCAGTGTGCAAAAATTTCAGAATTTTTTTTTGCCTTATATTTTTTTTGTTTTTTGTCAAAAACTCTGAAATTTGTCAAATTTTTTTCAGCAAACCGTCATTAATCGGCGCCAGGAATTAGTCCCCGTCGATCCGCACCCCCCTCGACCGCCCCCGATGGTGGGAATTGCTAAATTTTGTTGTCTAAATTCCTATACAAATCAGTACCGAGGTGTAATGGTACATCGATTTTTCAGATATTTTAACGTCTAAAAGCAGTAAATATTCAAATATTCTTACCGGGTTTTCAGCAGAAGGTCTTCATTCGTTTTGTCTTGCACAACGCCATCGAAATTTTCAGTGTGCAAACATTTCAGAATTTTTTTTTGCCTTAAATTTTTTTTGTTTTTTGTCAAAAACTCTGAAATTTGTCAAATTTTTTTTCAGCAAACGGTCATTAATCGGCGCCAGGAATTATTCCCCGTCGATCCGCACCCCCCTCGACCGCCCCCGATGGTGGGAATTGCTAAATTTTGTTGTCTAAATTCCTATACAAATCAGTACCGAGGTGTAATGGTACATCGATTTTTCAGATATTTTAACGTCTAAAAGCAGTAAATATTCAAATATTTTTATCGGGTTTTCAGCAGAAGGTCTTCATTCGTTTTGTCTTGCACAACGCCATCGAAATTTTCAGTGTGCAAACATTTCAGAATTTTTTTTTTGCCTTAAATTTTTTTTGTTTTTGTCAAAATCTCTGAAATTTATCAAATTTTTTTCAGCAAACCGTCATTAATCGGCGCCAGGAATTATTCCCCGTCGATCCGCACCCCCCTCGACCGCCCCCGATGGTGGGAATTGCTAAATTTTGTTGTCTAAATTCCTATACAAATCAGTACCGAGGTGTAATGGTACATCGATTTTTCAGATATTTTAACGTCTAAAAGCAGTAAATATTCAAATATTCTTACCGGGTTTTCAGCAGAAGGTCTTCATTCGTTTTGTCTTGCACAACGCCATCGAAATTTTCAGTGTGCAAACATTCCAGAATTTTTTTTTGCCTTAAATTTTTTTTGTTTTTTGTCAAAAACTCTGAAATTTGTCAAATTTTTTTCAGCAAACCGTCATTAATCGGCGCCAGGAATTAGTCCCCGTCGATCCGCACCCCCCTCGATCGCCCCCGATGGTGGGAATTGCTAAATTTTGTTGTCTAAATTCCTATACAAATTAATACCGAGGTGTAATGGTACATCGATTTTTCAGATATTTTAACGTTTAAAAGCAGTAAATATTCATATATACTTACCGGGTTTTCAGCAGAAGGTCTTCATTTGTTTTGTCTTGCACAACGCCACCGAAATTTACAGTGTTGCCAACATTTCAGAATTTTTGGCTTGAAATTTTTTTTTTTTGTTTTTTGGCAGACTGAAATTTTTCAAATTTTTTTTTTTTTTCAGCAAACCGTCATTAATCGGCGCCAGGAATTATTCCCCGTCGATCCGCATCACCCTCGACCGCCCCCGATGGTGGGAATTGCTAAATTTTGTTGTCTAAATTTCTATACAAAACAGTACCGAGGTGTAATGGTACATCGATTTTTCAGATATTTTAACGTGTAAAAGCAGTAAATATTCATATATACTTACCGGGTTTTCAGCAGAAGGTCTTCATTTGTTTTGTCTTGCACAACGCCACCGAAATTTACAGTGTTGCCAACATTTCAGAATTTTTGGCTTGAAATTTTTTTTTTTGTCTTTTGGCAAAGACTGAAATTAGTCAAATTTTTTTTTTTTTTTTCAGCAAACCGTCATTTATCGGCGCCAGAAATTATTCCCCGTCGATCCGCACCCCCCTCGACCGCCCCCGATGGTGGGAATTGCTAAATTTTGTTGTCTAAATTTCTATACAAAACAGTACCGAGGTGTAATGGTACATCGATTTTTCAGATATTTTAACGTGTAAAAGCAGTAAATATTCATATATACTTACCGGGTTTTCAGCAGAAGGTCTTCATTTGTTTTGTCTTGCACAACGCCACCGAAATTTACAGTGTTGCCAACATTTCAGAATTTTTGGCTTGAAATTTTTTTTTTTTGTTTTTTGGCAAAGACTGAAATTTGTCAAATTTTTTTTTTTTTTCAGCAAACCGTCATTAATCGGCGCCAGGAATTATTCCCCGTCGATCCGCACCCCCCTCGACCGCCCCCGATGGTGGGAATTGCTAAATTTTGTTGTCTAAATTTCTATACAAAACAGTACCGAGGTGTAATGGTACATCGATTTTTCAGATATTTTAACGTGTAAAAGCAGTAAATATTCATATATACTTACCGGGTTTTCAGCAGAAGGTCTTCATTTGTTTTGTCTTGCACAACGCCACCGAAATTTACAGTGTTGCCAAAATTTCAGAATTTTTGGCTTGAAATTTTTTTTTTTGTTTTTTGGCAAAGACTGAAATTAGTCAAATTTTTTTTTTTTTTTTTCAGCAAACCTTCATTAATCGGCGCCAGGAATTATTCCCCGTCGATCCGCACCCCCCTCGACCGCCCCCGATGGTGGGAATTGCTAAATTTTGTTGTCTAAATTTCTATACAAAACAGTACCGAGGTGTAATGGTACATCGATTTTTCAGATATTTTAACGTGTAAAAGCAGTAAATATTCATATATACTTACCGGGTTTTCAGCAGAAGGTCTTCATTTGTTTTGTCTTGCACAACGCCACCGAAATTTACAGTGTTGCCAACATTTCAGAATTTTTGGCTTGAAATTTTTTTTTTTGTTTTTTGGCAAAGACTGAAATTTGTCAAATTTTTTATTTTTTTTTTTTCAGCAAACCGTCATTTATCGGCGCCAGGAATAATTCCCCGTCGATCCGCACCCCCCTCGACCGCCCCCGATGGTGGGAATTGCTAAATTTTGTTGTCTAAATTTCTATACTAAACAGTACCGAGGTGTAATGGTACATCGATTTTTCAGATATTTTAACGTGTAAAAGCAGTAAATATTCATATATACTTACCGGGTTTTCAGCAGAAGGTCTTCATTCGTTTTGTCTTGCACAACGCCATCGAAATTTTCAGTGTGCAAACATTTCAGAATTTTTTTATGCCTTAAATTTTTTTTGATTTTTGTCAAAAACTCTGAAATTTGTCAAATTTTTTTCAGCAAACCGTCATTAATCGGCGCCAGGAATTATTCCCCGTCGATCCGCACCCCCCTCGACCGCCCCCGATGGTGGGAATTGCTAAATTTTGTTGTCTAAATTCCTATACAAATCAGTACCGAGGTGTAATGGTACATCGATTTTTCAGATATTTTAACGTCTAAAAGCAGTAAATATTCAAATATTCTTACCGGGTTTTCAGCAGAAGGTCTTCATTCGTTTTGTCTTGCACAACGCCATCGAAATTTTCAGTGTGCAAACATTTCAGAATTTTTTTTTTGCCTTAAATTTTTTTTGTTTTTTGTCAAAATCTCTGAAATTTGTCAAATTTTTTTCAGCAAACCGTCATTAATCGGCGCCAGGAATTATTCCCCGTCGATCCGCACCCCCCTCGACCGCCCCCGATGGTGGGAATTGCTAAATTTTGTTGTCTAAATTCCTATACAAATCAGTACCGAGGTGTAATGGTACATCGATTTTTCAAATATTTTAACGTCTAAAAGCAGTAAATATTCAAATATTCTTACCGGGTTTTCAGCAGAAGGTCTTCATTCGTTTTGTCTTGCACAACGCCATCGAAATTTTCAGTGTGCAAACATTTCAGAATTTTTTTTGGCCTTAATTGTTTTTTGTTTTTTGTCAAAAACTCTGAAATTTGTCAAATTTTTTTCAGCAAACCGTCATTAATCGGCGCCAGGAATTATTCCCCGTCGATCCGCACCCCTCTCGACCGCCCCCGATGGTGGGAATTGCTAAATTTTGTTGTCTAAATTCCTATACAAATCAGTACCGAGGTGTAATGGTACATCGATTTTTCAGATATTTTAACGTCTAAAAGCAGTAAATATTCAAATATTCTTACCGGGTTTTCAGCAGAAGGTCTTCATTCGTTTTGTCTTGCACAACGCCATCGAAATTTTCAGTGTGCAAACATTTCAGAATTTTTTTTTGCCTTAATTTTTTTTTGTTTTTTGTCAAAAACTCTGAAATTTGTCAAATTTGTTTCAGCAAACCGTCATTAATCGGCGCCAGGAATTATTCCCCGTCGATCCGCACCCCCCTCGACCGCCCCCGATGGTGGGAATTGCTAAATTTTGTTGTCTAAATTCCTATACAAATCAGTACCGAGGTGTAATGGTACATCGATTTTTCAGATATTTTAACGTCTAAAAGCAGTAAATATTCAAATATTCTTACCGGGTTTTCAGCGGAAGGTCTTCATTCGTTTTGTCTTGCACAACGCCATCGAAATTTTCAGTGTGCAAACATTTCAGAATTTTTTTTTGCCTTAAATTTATTTTTATTTTTTGTCAAAAACTCTGAAATTTGTCAAATTTTTTTCAGCAAACCGTCATTAATCGGCGCCAGGAATTATTCCCCGTCGATCCGCACCCCCCTCGACCGCCCCCGATGGTGGGAATTGCTAAATTTTGTTGTCTAAATTCCTATACAAATCAGTACCGAGGTGTAATGGTACATCGATTTTTCAGATATTTTAACGTCTAAAAGCAGTAAATATTCAAATATTCTTACCGGGTTTTCAGCAGAAGGTCTTCATTCGTTTTGTCTTGCACAACGCCATCGAAATTTTCAGTGTGCAAACATTTCAGAATTTTTTTTTGCCTTAATTTTTTTTTGTTTTTTGTCAAAAACTCTGAAATTTGTCAAATTTTTTTCAGCAAACCGTCATTAATCGGCGCCAGGAATTATTCCCCGTCGATCCGCACCCCCCTCGACCGCCCCCGATGGTGGGAATTGCTAAATTTTGTTGTCTAAATTCCTATACAAATCAGTACCGAGGTGTAATGGTACATCGATTTTTCAGATATTTTAACGTCTAAAAGCAGTAAATATTCAAATATTCTTACCGGGTTTTCAGCGGAAGGTCTTCATTCGTTTTGTCTTGCACAACGCCATCGAAATTTTCAGTGTGCAAAAATTTCAGAATTTTTTTTTGCCTTATATTTTTTTTGTTTTTTGTCAAAAACTCTGAAATTTGTCAAATTTTTTTCAGCAAACCGTCATTAATCGGCGCCAGGAATTAGTCCCCGTCGATCCGCACCCCCCTCGACCGCCCCCGATGGTGGGAATTGCTAAATTTTGTTGTCTAAATTCCTATACAAATCAGTACCGAGGTGTAATGGTACATCGATTTTTCAGATATTTTAACGTCTAAAAGCAGTAAATATTCAAATATTCTTACCGGGTTTTCAGCGGAAGGTCTTCATTCGTTTTGTCTTGCACAACGCCATCGAAATTTTCAGTGTGCAAACATTGCAGAATTTTTTTTTGCCTTAATTTTTTTTTGTTTTTTGTCAAAAACTCTGAAATTTGTCAAATTTTTTTCAGCAAACCGTCATTAATCGGCGCCAGGAATTAGTCCCCGTCGATCCGCACCCCCCTCGACCGCCCCCGATGGTGGGAATTGCTAAATTTTGTTGTCTAAATTCCTATACAAATCAGTACCGAGGTGTAATGGTACATCGATTTTTCAGATATTTTAACGTCTAAAAGCAGTAAATATTCAAATATTCTTACCGGGTTTTCAGCAGAAGGTCTTCATTCGTTTTGTCTTGCACAACGCCATCGAAATTTTCAGTGTGCAAACATTTCAGAATTTTTTTTTGCCTTAAATTTTTTTTGTTTTTTGTCAAAAACTCTGAAATTTGTCAAATTTTTTTCAGCAAACCGTCATTAATCGGCGCCAGGAATTATTCCCCGTCGATCCGCACCCCCCTCGACCGCCCCCGATGGTGGGAATTGCTAAATTTTGTTGTCTAAATTCCTATACAAATCAGTACCGAGGTGTAATGGTACATCGATTTTTCAGATATTTTAACGTCTAAAAGCAGTAAATATTCAAATATTCTTACCGGGTTTTCAGCAGAAGGTCTTCATTCGTTTTGTCTTGCACAACGCCATCGAAATTTTCAGTGTGCAAACATTTCAGAATATTTTTTTTGCCTTAAATTTTTTTTGTTTTTTGTCAAAATCTCTGAAATTTGTCAAATTTTTTTCAGCAAACCGTCATTAATCGGCGCCAGGAATTATTCCCCGTCGATCCGCACCCCCCTCGACCGCCCCCGATGGTGGGAATTGCTAAATTTTGTTGTCTAAATTCCTATACAAATCAGTACCGAGGTGTAATGGTACATCGATTTTTCAGATATTTTAACGTCTAAAAGCAGTAAATATTCAAATATTCTTACCGGGTTTTCAGCAGAAGGTCTTCATTCGTTTTGTCTTGCACAACGCCATCGAAATTTTCAGTGTGCAAACATTTCAGAATTTTTTTTGGCCTTAATTTTTTTTTGTTTTTTGTCAAAAACTCTGAAATTTGTCAAATTTTTTTCAGCAAACCGTCATTAATCGGCGCCAGGAATTATTCCCCGTCGATCCGCACCCCTCTCGACCGCCCCCGATGGTGGGAATTGCTAAATTTTGTTGTCTAAATTCCTATACAAATCAGTACCGAGGTGTAATGGTACATCGATTTTTCAGATATTTTAACGTCTAAAAGCAGTAAATATTCAAATATTCTTACCGGGTTTTCAGCAGAAGGTCTTCATTCGTTTTGTCTTGCACAACGCCATCGAAATTTTCAGTGTGCAAACATTTCAGAATTTTTTTTTGCCTTAAATTTTTTTTGTTTTTTGTCAAAAACTCTGAAATTTGTCAAATTTTTTTCAGCAAACCGTCATTAATCGGCGCCAGGAATTATTCCCCGTCGATCCGCACCCCCCTCGACCGCCCCCGATGGTGGGAATTGCTAAATTTTGTTGTCTAAATTCCTATACAAATCAGTACCGAGGTGTAATGGTACATCGATTTTTCAGATATTTTAACGTCTAAAAGCAGTAAATATTCAAATATTCTTACCGGGTTTTCAGCGGAAGGTCTTCATTCGTTTTGTCTTGCACAACGCCATCGAAATTTTCAGTGTGCAAACATTTCAGAATTTTTTTTTGCCTTAAATTTATTTTTATTTTTTGTCAAAAACTCTGAAATTTGTCAAATTTTTTTCAGCAAACCGACATTAATCGGCGCCAGGAATTATTCCCCGTCGATCCGCACCCCCCTCGACCGCCCCCGATGGTGGGAATTGCTAAATTTTGTTGTCTAAATTCCTATACAAATCAGTACCGAGGTGTAATGGTACATCGATTTTTCAGATATTTTAACGTCTAAAAGCAGTAAATATTCAAATATTCTTACCGGGTTTTCAGCGGAAGGTCTTCATTCGTTTTGTCTTGCACAACGCCATCGAAATTTTCAGTGTGCAAACATTGCAGAATTTTTTTTTGCCTTAATTTTTTTTTGTTTTTTGTCAAAAACTCTGAAATTTGTCAAATTTTTTTCAGCAAACCGTCATTAATCGGCGCCAGGAATTAGTCCCCGTCGATCCGCACCCCCCTCGACCGCCCCCGATGGTGGGAATTGCTAAATTTTGTTGTCTAAATTCCTATACAAATCAGTACCGAGGTGTAATGGTACATCGATTTTTCAGATATTTTAACGTCTAAAAGCAGTAAATATTCAAATATTCTTACCGGGTTTTCAGCAGAAGGTCTTCATTCGTTTTGTCTTGCACAACGCCATCGAAATTTTCAGTGTGCAAACATTTCAGAATTTTTTTTTGCCTTAAATTTTTTTTGTTTTTTGTCAAAAACTCTGAAATTTGTCAAATTTTTTTCAGCAAACCGTCATTAATCGGCGCCAGGAATTATTCCCCGTCGATCCGCACCCCCCTCGACCGCCCCCGATGGTGGGAATTGCTAAATTTTGTTGTCTAAATTCCTATACAAATCAGTACCGAGGTGTAATGGTACATCGATTTTTCAGATATTTTAACGTCTAAAAGCAGTAAATATTCAAATATTCTTACCGGGTTTTCAGCAGAAGGTCTTCATTCGTTTTGTCTTGCACAACGCCATCGAAATTTTCAGTGTGCAAACATTTCAGAATATTTTTTTTGCCTTAAATTTTTTTTGTTTTTTGTCAAAATCTCTGAAATTTGTCAAATTTTTTTCAGCAAACCGTCATTAATCGGCGCCAGGAATTATTCCCCGTCGATCCGCACCCCCCTCGACCGCCCCCGATGGTGGGAATTGCTAAATTTTGTTGTCTAAATTCCTATACAAATCAGTACCGAGGTGTAATGGTACATCGATTTTTCAGATATTTTAACGTCTAAAAGCAGTAAATATTCAAATATTCTTACCGGGTTTTCAGCAGAAGGTCTTCATTCGTTTTGTCTTGCACAACGCCATCGAAATTTTCAGTGTGCAAACATTTCAGAATTTTTTTTGGCCTTAATTTTTTTTTGTTTTTTGTCAAAAACTCTGAAATTTGTCAAATTTTTTTCAGCAAACCGTCATTAATCGGCGCCAGGAATTATTCCCCGTCGATCCGCACCCCTCTCGACCGCCCCCGATGGTGGGAATTGCTAAATTTTGTTGTCTAAATTCCTATACAAATCAGTACCGAGGTGTAATGGTACATCGATTTTTCAGATATTTTAACGTCTAAAAGCAGTAAATATTCAAATATTCTTACCGGGTTTTCAGCAGAAGGTCTTCATTCGTTTTGTCTTGCACAACGCCATCGAAATTTTCAGTGTGCAAACATTTCAGAATTTTTTTTTGCCTTAAATTTTTTTTGTTTTTTGTCAAAAACTCTGAAATTTGTCAAATTTTTTTCAGCAAACCGTCATTAATCGGCGCCAGGAATTATTCCCCGTCGATCCGCACCCCCCTCGACCGCCCCCGATGGTGGGAATTGCTAAATTTTGTTGTCTAAATTCCTATACAAATCAGTACCGAGGTGTAATGGTACATCGATTTTTCAGATATTTTAACGTCTAAAAGCAGTAAATATTCAAATATTCTTACCGGGTTTTCAGCGGAAGGTCTTCATTCGTTTTGTCTTGCACAACGCCATCGAAATTTTCAGTGTGCAAACATTTCAGAATTTTTTTTTGCCTTAAATTTATTTTTATTTTTTGTCAAAAACTCTGAAATTTGTCAAATTTTTTTCAGCAAACCGACATTAATCGGCGCCAGGAATTATTCCCCGTCGATCCGCACCCCCCTCGACCGCCCCCGATGGTGGGAATTGCTAAATTTTGTTGTCTAAATTCCTATACAAATCAGTACCGAGGTGTAATGGTACATCGATTTTTCAGATATTTTAACGTCTAAAAGCAGTAAATATTCAAATATTCTTACCGGGTTTTCAGCAGAAGGTCTTCATTCGTTTTGTCTTGCACAACGCCATCGAAATTTTCAGTGTGCAAACATTTCAGATTTTTTTTTTGCCTTAAATTTTTTTTGTTTTTTGTTATAAACTCTGAAATTTGTCAAATTTTTTTCAGCAAACCGTCATTAATCGGCGCCAGGAATTATTCCCCGTCGATCCGCACCCCCCTCGACCGCCCCCGATGGTGGGAATTGCTAAATTTTGTTGTCTAAATTCCTATACAAATCAGTACCGAGGTGTAATGGTACATCGATTTTTCAGATATTTTAACGTCTAAAAGCAGTAAATATTCAAATATTCTTACCGGGTTTTCAGCAGAAGGTCTTCATTCGTTTTGTCTTGCACAACGCCATCGAAATTTTCAGTGTGCAAACATTCCAGAATTTTTTTTTGCCTTAAATTTTTTTTGTTTTTGTCAAAAACTCTGAAATTTGTCAAATTTTTTTCAGCAAACCGTCATTAATCGGCGCCAGGAATTAGTCCCCGTCGATCCGCACCCCCCTCGACCGCCCCCGATGGTGGGAATTGCTAAATTTTGTTGTCTAAATTCCTATACAAATCAGTACCGAGGTGTAATGGTACATCGATTTTTCAGATATTTTAACGTCTAAAAGCAGTAAATATTCAAATATTCTTACCGGGTTTTCAGCAGAAGGTCTTCATTCGTTTTGTCTTGCACAACGCCATCGAAATTTTCAGTGTGCAAAAATTTCAGAATTTTTTTTTGCCTTATATTTTTTTTGTTTTTTGTCAAAAACTCTGAAATTTGTCAAATTTTTTTCAGCAAACCGTCATTAATCGGCGCCAGGAATTAGTCCCCGTCGATCCGCACCCCCCTCGACCGCCCCCGATGGTGGGAATTGCTAAATTTTGTTGTCTAAATTCCTATACAAATCAGTACCGAGGTGTAATGGTACATCGATTTTTCAGATATTTTAACGTCTAAAAGCAGTAAATATTCAAATATTCTTACCGGGTTTTCAGCGGAAGGTCTTCATTCGTTTTGTCTTGCACAACGCCATCGAAATTTTCAGTGTGCAAACATTGCAGAATTTTTTTTTGCCTTAATTTTTTTTTGTTTTTTGTCAAAAACTCTGAAATTTGTCAAATTTTTTTCAGCAAACCGTCATTAATCGGCGCCAGGAATTATTCCCCGTCGATCCGCACCCCCCTCGACCGCCCCCGATGGTGGGAATTGCTAAATTTTGTTGTCTAAATTCCTATACAAATCAGTACCGAGGTGTAATGGTACATCGATTTTTCAGATATTTTAACGTCTAAAAGCAGTAAATATTCAAATATTCTTACCGGGTTTTCAGCGGAAGGTCTTCATTCGTTTTGTCTTGCACAACGCCATCGAAATTTTCAGTGTGCAAACATTTCAGAATTTTTTTTTGCCTTAATTTTTTTTTGTTTTTTGTCAAAAACTCTGAAATTTGTCAAATTTTTTTCAGCAAACCGTCATTAATCGGCGCCAGGAATTATTCCCCGTCGATCCGCACCCCCCTCGACCGCCCCCGATGGTGGGAATTGCTAAATTTTGTTGTCTAAATTCCTATACAAATCAGTACCGAGGTGTAATGGTACATCGATTTTTCAGATATTTTAACGTCTAAAAGCAGTAAATATTCAAATATTCTTACCGGGTTTTCAGCGGAAGGTCTTCATTCGTTTTGTCTTGCACAACGCCATCGAAATTTTCAGTGTGCAAACATTTCAGAATTTTTTTTTGCCTTAAATTTATTTTTATTTTTTGTCAAAAACTCTGAAATTTGTCAAATTTTTTTCAGCAAACCGACATTAATCGGCGCCAGGAATTATTCCCCGTCGATCCGCACCCCCCTCGACCGCCCCCGATGGTGGGAATTGCTAAATTTTGTTGTCTAAATTCCTATACAAATCAGTACCGAGGTGTAATGGTACATCGATTTTTCAGATATTTTAACGTCTAAAAGCAGTAAATATTCAAATATTCTTACCGGGTTTTCAGCAGAAGGTCTTCATTCGTTTTGTCTTGCACAACGCCATCGAAATTTTCAGTGTGCAAACATTTCAGAATTTTTTTTTGCCTTAAATTTTTTTTGTTTTTTGTTATAAACTCTGAAATTTGTCAAATTTTTTTCAGCAAACCGTCATTAATCGGCGCCAGGAATTATTCCCCGTCGATCCGCACCCCCCTCGACCGCCCCCGATGGTGGGAATTGCTAAATTTTGTTGTCTAAATTCCTATACAAATCAGTACCGAGGTGTAATGGTACATCGATTTTTCAGATATTTTAACGTCTAAAAGCAGTAAATATTCAAATATTCTTACCGGGTTTTCAGCAGAAGGTCTTCATTCGTTTTGTCTTGCACAACGCCATCGAAATTTTCAGTGTGCAAACATTCCAGAATTTTTTTTTGCCTTAATTTTTTTTTGTTTTTGTCAAAAACTCTGAAATTTGTCAAATTTTTTTCAGCAAACCGTCATTAATCGGCGCCAGGAATTAGTCCCCGTCGATCCGCACCCCCCTCGACCGCCCCCGATGGTGGGAATTGCTAAATTTTGTTGTCTAAATTCCTATACAAATCAGTACCGAGGTGTAATGGTACATCGATTTTTCAGATATTTTAACGTCTAAAAGCAGTAAATATTCAAATATTCTTACCGGGTTTTCAGCAGAAGGTCTTCATTCGTTTTGTCTTGCACAACGCCATCGAAATTTTCAGTGTGCAAAAATTTCAGAATTTTTTTTTGCCTTATATTTTTTTTGTTTTTTGTCAAAAACTCTGAAATTTGTCAAATTTTTTTCAGCAAACCGTCATTAATCGGCGCCAGGAATTAGTCCCCGTCGATCCGCACCCCCCTCGACCGCCCCCGATGGTGGGAATTGCTAAATTTTGTTGTCTAAATTCCTATACAAATCAGTACCGAGGTGTAATGGTACATCGATTTTTCAGATATTTTAACGTCTAAAAGCAGTAAATATTCAAATATTCTTACCGGGTTTTCAGCGGAAGGTCTTCATTCGTTTTGTCTTGCACAACGCCATCGAAATTTTCAGTGTGCAAACATTGCAGAATTTTTTTTTGCCTTAATTTTTTTTTGTTTTTTGTCAAAAACTCTGAAATTTGTCAAATTTTTTTCAGCAAACCGTCATTAATCGGCGCCAGGAATTAGTCCCCGTCGATCCGCACCCCCCTCGACCGCCCCCGATGGTGGGAATTGCTAAATTTTGTTGTCTAAATTCCTATACAAATCAGTACCGAGGTGTAATGGTACATCGATTTTTCAGATATTTTAACGTCTAAAAGCAGTAAATATTCAAATATTCTTACCGGGTTTTCAGCAGAAGGTCTTCATTCGTTTTGTCTTGCACAACGCCATCGAAATTTTCAGTGTGCAAACATTTCAGAATTTTTTTTTGCCTTAAATTTTTTTTGTTTTTTGTCAAAAACTCTGAAATTTGTCAAATTTTTTTCAGCAAACCGTCATTAATCGGCGCCAGGAATTATTCCCCGTCGATCCGCACCCCCCTCGACCGCCCCCGATGGTGGGAATTGCTAAATTTTGTTGTCTAAATTCCTATACAAATCAGTACCGAGGTGTAATGGTACATCGATTTTTCAGATATTTTAACGTCTAAAAGCAGTAAATATTCAAATATTCTTACCGGGTTTTCAGCAGAAGGTCTTCATTCGTTTTGTCTTGCACAACGCCATCGAAATTTTCAGTGTGCAAACATTTCAGAATATTTTTTTTGCCTTAAATTTTTTTTGTTTTTTGTCAAAATCTCTGAAATTTGTCAAATTTTTTTCAGCAAACCGTCATTAATCGGCGCCAGGAATTATTCCCCGTCGATCCGCACCCCCCTCGACCGCCCCCGATGGTGGGAATTGCTAAATTTTGTTGTCTAAATTCCTATACAAATCAGTACCGAGGTGTAATGGTACATCGATTTTTCAGATATTTTAACGTCTAAAAGCAGTAAATATTCAAATATTCTTACCGGGTTTTCAGCAGAAGGTCTTCATTCGTTTTGTCTTGCACAACGCCACCGAAATTTACAGTGTTGCCAACATTTCAGAATTTATGGCTTGAAATTTTTTTTTTTGTCTTTTGGCAAAGACTGAAATTTGTCAAATTTTTTTTTTTTTTTTCAGCAAACCGTCCTTTATCGGCGCCAGAAATTATTCCCCGTCGATCCGCACCCCCCTCGACCCTCCCCGATGGTGGGAATTGCTAAATTTTGTTGTCTAAATTCCTATACAAATCAGTACCGAGGTGTAATGGTACATCGATTTTTCAGATATTTTAACGTCTAAAAGCAGTAAATATTCAAATATTCTTACCGGGTTTTCAGCAGAAGGTCTTCATTCGTTTTGTCTTGCACAACGCCATCGAAATTTTCAGTGTGCAAACATTTCAGAATTTTTTTTTGCCTTAATTTTTTTTTGTTTTTCGTCAAAAACTCTGAAATTTGTCAAATTTTTTTCAGCAAACCGTCATTAATCGGCGCCAGGAATTATTCCCCGTCGATCCGCACCCCCCTCGACCGCCCCCGATGGTGGGAATTGCTAAATTTTGTTGTCTAAATTCCTATACAAATCAGTACCGAGGTGTAATGGTACATCGATTTTTCAGATATTTTAACGTCTAAAAGCAGTAAATATTCAAATATTCTTACCGGGTTTTCAGCAGAAGGTCTTCATTCGTTTTGTCTTGCACAACGCCATCGAAATTTTCAGTGTGCAAAAATTTCAGAATTTTTTTTTGCCTTAAATTTTTTTTGTTTTTTGTCAAAAACTCTGAAATTTGTCAAATTTTTTTCAGCAAACCGTCATTAATCGGCGCCAGGAATTAGTCCCCGTCGATCCGCACCCCCCTCGACCGCCCCCGATGGTGGGAATTGCTAAATTTTGTTGTCTAAATTCCTATACAAATCAGTACCGAGGTGTAATGGTACATCGATTTTTCAGATATTTTAACGTCTAAAAGCAGTAAATATTCAAATATTCTTACCGGGTTTTCAGCAGAAGGTCTTCATTCGTTTTGTCTTGCACAACGCCATCGAAATTTTCAGTGTGCAAACATTTCAGAATTTTTTTTTGCCTTAATTTTTTTTTGTTTTTTGTCAAAAACTCTGAAATTTGTCAAATTTTTTTCAGCAAACCGTCATTAATCGGCGCCAGGAATTATTCCCCGTCGATCCGCACCCCCCTCGACCGCCCCCGATGGTGGGAATTGCTAAATTTTGTTGTCTAAATTCCTATACAAATCAGTACCGAGGTGTAATGGTACATCGATTTTTCAGATATTTTAACGTCTAAAAGCAGTAAATATTCAAATATTCTTACCGGGTTTTCAGCGGAAGGTCTTCATTCGTTTTGTCTTGCACAACGCCATCGAAATTTTCAGT
Source organism: Catocala fraxini (assembly GCA_930367265.1). NCBI lineage: Eukaryota > Metazoa > Arthropoda > Insecta > Lepidoptera > Erebidae > Catocala > Catocala fraxini. The sequence continues at coordinate 302,442 of OV884045.1, forward strand.
GTGCAAACATTTCAGAATTTTTTTTTGCCTTAAATTTTTTTTGTTTTTTGTCAAAAACTCTGAAATTTGTCAAATTTTTTTCAGCAAACCTTCATTAATCGGCGCCAGGAATTATTCCCCGTCGATCCGCACCCCCCTCGACCGCCCCCGATGGTGGGAATTGCTAAATTTTGTTGTCTAAATTCCTATACAAATCAGTACCGAGGTGTAATGGTACATCGATTTTTCAGATATTTTAACGTCTAAAAGCAGTAAATATTCAAATATTCTTACCGGGTTTTCAGCAGAAGGTCTTCATTCGTTTTGTCTTGCACAACGCCATCGAAATTTTCAGTGTGCAAACATTCCAGAATTTTTTTTTGCCTTAAATTTTTTTTGTTTTTGTCAAAAACTCTGAAATTTGTCAAATTTTTTTCAGCAAACCGTCATTAATCGGCGCCAGGAATTAGTCCCCGTCGATCCGCACCCCCCTCGACCGCCCCCGATGGTGGGAATTGCTAAATTTTGTTGTCTAAATTCCTATACAAATCAGTACCGAGGTGTAATGGTACATCGATTTTTCAGATATTTTAACGTCTAAAAGCAGTAAATATTCAAATATTCTTACCGGGTTTTCAGCAGAAGGTCTTCATTCGTTTTGTCTTGCACAACGCCATCGAAATTTTCAGTGTGCAAAAATTTCAGAATTTTTTTTGCCTTATATTTTTTTTGTTTTTTGTCAAAAACTCTGAAATTTGTCAAAGTTTTTTCAGCAAACCGTCATTAATCGGCGCCAGGAATTAGTCCCCGTCGATCCGCACCCCCCTCGACCGCCCCCGATGGTGGGAATTGCTAAATTTTGTTGTCTAAATTCCTATACAAATCAGTACCGAGGTGTAATGGTACATCGATTTTTCAGATATTTTAACGTCTAAAAGCAGTAAATATTCAAATATTCTTACCGGGTTTTCAGCAGAAGGTCTTCATTCGTTTTGTCTTGCACAACGCCATCGAAATTTTCAGTGTGCAAACATTTCAGAATTTTTTTTTGCCTTAATTTTTTTTGTTTTTTGTCAAAAACTCTGAAATTTGTCAAATTTTTTTCAGCAAACCGTCATTAATCGGCGCCAGGAATTATTCCCCGTCGATCCGCACCCCCCTCGACCGCCCCCGATGGTGGGAATTGCTAAATTTTGTTGTCTAAATTCCTATACAAATCAGTACCGAGGTGTAATGGTACATCGATTTTTCAGATATTTTAACGTCTAAAAGCAGTAAATATTCAAATATTCTTACCGGGTTTTCAGCAGAAGGTCTTCATTCGTTTTGTCTTGCACAACGCCATCGAAATTTTCAGTGTGCAAACATTCCAGAATTTTTTTTTGCCTTAAATTTTTTTGTTTTTTGTCAAAAACTCTGAAATTTGTCAAATTTTTTTCAGCAAACCGTCATTAATCGGCGCCAGGAATTATTCCCCGTCGATCCGCATCACCCTCGACCGCCCCCGATGGTGGGAATTGCTAAATTTTGTTGTCTAAATTTCTATACAACACAGTACCGAGGTGTAATGGTACATCGATTTTTCAGATATTTTAACGTGTAAAAGCAGTAAATATTCATATATACTTACCGGGTTTTCAGCAGAAGGTCTTCATTTGTTTTGTCTTGCACAACGCCACCGAAATTTACAGTGTTGCCAACATTTCAGAATTTATGGCTTGAAATTTTTTTTTTTGTCTTTTGGCAAAGACTGAAATTTGTCAAATTTTTTTTTTTTTTTCAGCAAACCGTCCTTTATCGGCGCCAGAAATTATTCCCCGTCGATCCGCACCCCCCTCGACCCTCCCCGATGGTGGGAATTGCTAAATTTTGTTGTCTAAATTCCTATACAAATCAGTACCGAGGTGTAATGGTACATCGATTTTTCAGATATTTTAACGTCTAAAAGCAGTAAATATTCAAATATTCTTACCGGGTTTTCAGCAGAAGGTCTTCATTCGTTTTGTCTTGCACAACGCCATCGAAATTTTCAGTGTGCAAACATTTCAGAATTTTTTTTTGCCTTAATTTTTTTTTGTTTTTCGTCAAAAACTCTGAAATTTGTCAAATTTTTTTCAGCAAACCGTCATTAATCGGCGCCAGGAATTATTCCCCGTCGATCCGCACCCCCCTCGACCGCCCCCGATGGTGGGAATTGCTAAATTTTGTTGTCTAAATTCCTATACAAATCAGTACCGAGGTGTAATGGTACATCGATTTTTCAGATATTTTAACGTCTAAAAGCAGTAAATATTCAAATATTCTTACCGGGTTTTCAGCAGAAGGTCTTCATTCGTTTTGTCTTGCACAACGCCATCGAAATTTTCAGTGTGCAAACATTTCAGAATTTTTTTTTGCCTTAAATTTTTTTTGTTTTTTGTCAAAAACTCTGAAATTTGTCAAATTTTTTTCAGCAAACCGTCATTAATCGGCGCCAGGAATTAGTCCCCGTCGATCCGCACCCCCCTCGACCGCCCCCGATGGTGGGAATTGCTAAATTTTGTTGTCTAAATTCCTATACAAATCAGTACCGAGGTGTAATGGTACATCGATTTTTCAGATATTTTAACGTCTAAAAGCAGTAAATATTCAAATATTCTTACCGGGTTTTCAGCAGAAGGTCTTCATTCGTTTTGTCTTGCACAACGCCATCGAAATTTTCAGTGTACAAACATTTCAGAATTTTTTTTTGCCTTAAATTTTTTTTGTTTTTTGTCAAAATCTCTGAAATTTGTCAAATTTTTTTCAGCAAACCGTCATTAATCGGCGCCAGGAATTATTCCCCGTCGATCCGCACCCCCCTCGACCGCCCCCGATGGTGGGAATTGCTAAATTTTGTTGTCTAAATTCCTATACAAATCAGTACCGAGGTGTAATGGTACATCGATTTTTCAGATATTTTAACGTCTAAAAGCAGTAAATATTCAAATATTCTTACCGGGTTTTCAGCGGAAGGTCTTCATTCGTTTTGTCTTGCACAACGCCATCGAAATTTTCAGTGTGCAAACATTTCAGAATTTTTTTTTGCCTTAAATTTATTTTTATTTTTTGTCAAAAACTCTGAAATTTGTCAAATTTTTTTCAGCAAACCGTCATTAATCGGCGCCAGGAATTATTCCCCGTCGATCCGCACCCCCCTCGACCGCCCCCGATGGTGGGAATTGCTAAATTTTGTTGTCTAAATTCCTATACAAATCAGTACCGAGGTGTAATGGTACATCGATTTTTCAGATATTTTAACGTCTAAAAGCAGTAAATATTCAAATATTCTTACCGGGTTTTCAGCAGAAGGTCTTCATTCGTTTTGTCTTGCACAACGCCATCGAAATTTTCAGTGTGCAAACATTTCAGAATTTTTTTTTGCCTTAAATTTTTTTTGTTTTTTGTCAAAAACTCTGAAATTTGTCAAATTTTTTTCAGCAAACGGTCATTAATCGGCGCCAGGAATTATTCCCCGTCGATCCGCACCCCCCTCGACCGCCCCCGATGGTGGGAATTGCTAAATTTTGTTGTCTAAATTCCTATACAAATCAGTACCGAGGTGTAATGGTACATCGATTTTTCAGATATTTTAACGTCTAAAAGCAGTAAATATTCAAATATTCTTACCGGGTTTAAAGCAGAAGGTCTTCATTCGTTTTGTCTTGCACAACGCCATCGAAATTTTCAGTGTGCAAACATTCCAGAATTTTTTTTTGCCTTAAATTTTTTTTGTTTTTGTCAAAAACTCTGAAATTTGTCAAATTTTTTTCAGCAAACCGTCATTAATCGGCGCCAGGAATTAGTCCCCGTCGATCCGCACCCCCCTCGACCGCCCCCGATGGTGGGAATTGCTAAATTTTGTTGTCTAAATTCCTATACAAATCAGTACCGAGGTGTAATGGTACATCGATTTTTCAGATATTTTAACGTCTAAAAGCAGTAAATATTCAAATATTCTTACCGGGTTTTCAGCAGAAGGTCTTCATTCGTTTTGTCTTGCACAACGCCATCGAAATTTTCAGTGTGCAAAAATTTCAGAATTTTTTTTTGCCTTATATTTTTTTTGTTTTTTGTCAAAAACTCTGAAATTTGTCAAATTTTTTTCAGCAAACCGTCATTAATCGGCGCCAGGAATTAGTCCCCGTCGATCCGCACCCCCCTCGACCGCCCCCGATGGTGGGAATTGCTAAATTTTGTTGTCTAAATTCCTATACAAATCAGTACCGAGGTGTAATGGTACATCGATTTTTCAGATATTTTAACGTCTAAAAGCAGTAAATATTCAAATATTCTTACCGGGTTTTCAGCAGAAGGTCTTCATTCGTTTTGTCTTGCACAACGCCATCGAAATTTTCAGTGTACAAACATTTCAGAATTTTTTTTTGCCTTAAATTTTTTTTGTTTTTTGTCAAAATCTCTGAAATTTGTCAAATTTTTTTCAGCAAACCGTCATTAATCGGCGCCAGGAATTATTCCCCGTCGATCCGCACCCCCCTCGACCGCCCCCGATGGTGGGAATTGCTAAATTTTGTTGTCTAAATTCCTATACAAATCAGTACCGAGGTGTAATGGTACATCGATTTTTCAGATATTTTAACGTCTAAAAGCAGTAAATATTCAAATATTCTTATCGGGTTTTCAGCAGAAGGTCTTCATTCGTTTTGTCTTGCACAACGCCATTGAAATTTTCAGTGTGCAAACATTTCAGAATTTTTTTTTTTGCCTTAAATTTTTTTTGTTTTTTGTCAAAATCTCTGAAATTTGTCAAATTTTTTTCAGCAAACCGCCATTAATCGGCGCCAGGAATTATTCCCCGTCGATCCGCACCCCCCTCGACCGCCCCCGATGGTGGGAATTGCTAAATTTTGTTGTCTAAATTCCTATACAAATCAGTACCGAGGTGTAATGGTACATCGATTTTTCAGATATTTTAACGTCTAAAAGCAGTAAATATTCAAATATTCTTACCGGGTTTTCAGCAGAAGGTCTTCATTCGTTTTGTCTTGCACAACGCCATCGAAATTTTCAGTGTGCAAACATTCCAGAATTTTTTTTGGCCTTAAATTTTTTTTGTTTTTTGTCAAAAACTCTGAAATTTGTCAAATTTTTTTCAGCAAACCGTCATTAATCGGCGCCAGGAATTAGTCCCCGTCGATCCGCACCCCCCTCGATCGCCCCCGATGGTGGGAATTGCTAAATTTTGTTGTCTAAATTCCTATACAAATCAATACCGAGGTGTAATGGTACATCGATTTTTCAGATATTTTAACGTTTAAAAGCAGTAAATATTCATATATACTTACCGGGTTTTCAGCAGAAGGTCTTCATTTGTTTTGTCTTGCACAACGCCACCGAAATTTACAGTGTTGCCAACATTTCAGAATTTTTGGCTTGAAATTTTTTTTTTTTGTTTTTTGGCAGACTGAAATTTTTCAAATTTTTTTTTTTTTTTTCAGCAAACCGTCATTAATCGGCGCCAGGAATTATTCCCCGTCGATCCGCATCACCCTCGACCGCCCCCGATTGTGGGAATTGCTAAATTTTGTTGTCTAAATTTCTATACAAAACAGTACCGAGGTGTAATGGTACATCGACTTTTCAGATATTTTAACGTGTAAAAGCAGTAAATATTCATATATACTTACCGGGTTTTCAGCAGAAGGTCTTCATTTGTTTTGTCTTGCACAACGCCACCGAAATTTACAGTGTTGCCAACATTTCAGAATTTTTGGCTTGAAATTTTTTTTTTTGTCTTTTGGCAAAGACTGAAATTTGTCAAATTTTTTTTTTTTTTTTCAGCAAACCGTCATTTATCGGCGCCAGAAATTATTCCCCGTCGATCCGCACCCCCCTCGACCGCCCCCGATGGTGGGAATTGCTAAATTTTGTTGTCTAAATTTCTATACAAAACAGTACCGAGGTGTAATGGTACATCGATTTTTCAGATATTTTAACGTGTAAAAGCAGTAAATATTCATATATACTTACCGGGTTTTCAGCAGAAGGTCTTCATTCGTTTTGTCTTGCACAACGCCATCGAAATTTTCAGTGTGCAAACATTTCAGAATTTTTTTTGCCTTAATTTTTTTTTGTTTTTTGTCAAAAACTCTGAAATTTGTCAAATTTTTTTCAGCAAACCGTCATTAATCGGCGCCAGGAATTATTCCCCGTCGATCCGCACCCCCCTCGACCGCCCCCGATGGTGGGAATTGCTAAATTTTGTTGTCTAAATTCCTATACAAATCAGTACCGAGGTGTAATGGTACATCGATTTTTCAGATATTTTAACGTCTAAAAGCAGTAAATATTCAAATATTCTTACCGGGTTTTCAGCAGAAGGTCTTCATTCGTTTTGTCTTGCACAACGCCATCGAAATTTTCAGTGTGCAAACATTCCAGAATTTTTTTTTGCCTTAATTTTTTTTTGTTTTTTGTCAAAAACTCTGAAATTTGTCAAATTTTTTTCAGCAAACCGTCATTAATCGGCGCCAGGAATTATTCCCCGTCGATCCGCACCCCCCTCGACCGCCCCCGATGGTGGGAATTGCTAAATTTTGTTGTCTAAATTCCTATACAAATCAGTACCGAGGTGTAATGGTACATCGATTTTTCAGATATTTTAACGTCTAAAAGCAGTAAATATTCAAATATTCTTACCGGGTTTTCAGCAGAAGGTCTTCATTCGTTTTGTCTTGCACAACGCCATCGAAATTTTCAGTGTGCAAACATTTCAGAATTTTTTTTTTGCCTTAAATTTTTTTTGTTTTTTGTCAAAATCTCTGAAATTTGTCAAATATTTTTTCAGCAAACCGTCATTAATCGGCGCCAGGAATTATTCCCCGTCGATCCGCACCCCCCTCGACCGCCCCCGATGGTGGGAATTGCTAAATTTTGTTGTCTAAATTCCTATACAAATCAGTACCGAGGTGTAATGGTACATCGATTTTTCAGATATTTTAACGTCTAAAAGCAGTAAATATTCAAATATTCTTACCGGGTTTTCAGCAGAAGGTCTTCATTCGTTTTGTCTTGCACAACGCCATCGAAATTTTCAGTGTGCAAACATTTCAGAATTTTTTTTTGCCTTAAATTTTTTTTGTTTTTGTCAAAAACTCTGAAATTTGTCAAATTTTTTTCAGCAAACCGTCATTAATCGGCGCCAGGAATTATTCCCCGTCGATCCGCACCCCCCTCGACCGCCCCCGATGGTGGGAATTGCTAAATTTTGTTGTCTAAATTCCTATACAAATCAGTACCGAGGTGTAATGGTACATCGATTTTTCAGATATTTTAACGTCTAAAAGCAGTAAATATTCAAATATTCTTACCGGGTTTTCAGCAGAAGGTCTTCATTCGTTTTGTCTTGCACAACGCCATCGAAATTTTCAGTGTGCAAAAATTTCAGAATTTTTTCTTGCCTTAAATTTTTTTTGTTTTTTGTCAAAAACTCTGAAATTTGTCAAATTTTTTTCAGCAAACCGTCATTAATCGGCGCCAGGAATTAGTCCCCGTCGATCCGCACCCCCCTCGACCGCCCCCGATGGTGGGAATTGCTAAATTTTTTTGTCTAAATTCCTATACAAATCAGTACCGAGGTGTAATGGTACATCGATTTTTCAGATATTTTAACGTCTAAAAGCAGTAAATATTCAAATATTCTTACCGGGTTTTCAGCAGAAGGTCTTCATTCGTTTTGTCTTGCACAACGCCATCGAAATTTTCAGTGTGCAAACATTTCAGATTTTTTTTTTGCCTTAAATTTTTTTTGTTTTTTGTTATAAACTCTGAAATTTGTCAAATTTTTTTCAGCAAACCGTCATTAATCGGCGCCAGGAATTATTCCCCGTCGATCCGCACCCCCCTCGACCGCCCCCGATGGTGGGAATTGCTAAATTTTGTTGTCTAAATTCCTATACAAATCAGTACCGAGGTGTAATGGTACATCGATTTTTCAGATATTTTAACGTCTAAAAGCAGTAAATATTCAAATATTCTTACCGGGTTTTCAGCAGAAGGTCTTCATTCGTTTTGTCTTGCACAACGCCATCGAAATTTTGAGTGTGCAAAAATTTCAGAATTTTTTTTTGCCTTAAATTTTTTTTGTTTTTTGTCAAAATCTCTGAAATTTGTCAAATTTTTTTCAGCAAACCGTCATTAATCGGCGCCAGGAATTAGTCCCCGTCGATCCGCACCCCCCTCGACCGCCCCCGATGGTGGGAATTGCTAAATTTTGTTGTCTAAATTCCTATACAAATCAGTACCGAGGTGTAATGGTACATCGATTTTTCAGATATTTTAACGTCTAAAAGCAGTAAATATTCAAATATTCTTACCGGGTTTTCAGCAGAAGGTCTTCATTCGTTTTGTCTTGCACAACGCCATCGAAATTTTCAGTGTGCAAACATTTCATTTCAATTCAATTTCATTACCGAGCGGTCGCTGCGAAATAAAGTTGTCACTATGTCCAAGAACAATGTGAATGTGAATACGCTCAAGTGCGTGAACTGTAATGTAGTTATATGTGAAGTGTTAGCGTTTATTCGGAATAAACTTGATGTCATGGATAATGAAAGTTTATTAAGAATCTGTGTATCCGCTTTCTCGGAAGAGGATATTGACGGTGCCAAAAAGTTACTGTTTTCATCCGTGAAAACTAAACAAAAGTTTGTATCCAGACGAAAGAATAAAAAAGAAATGGACCTCGAAGATATGTTGTCGGTGTTAAAAACGGCTGAACCTGATCAAGTGCCGGTGTTCGTAGCTTACAACCTAGAGAAATTACCGCCAGTTTGTTTTGATCATGTCGACGTAACAAAGTTATTAAAAGATTTAGTGCTATTACGTCAAGAAGTAAATCACATAAAAGAAAACTATGTGACCAAGGAAGAATTAAAGAGTAAACAGAAAGAAGATAGAATCTGCATAAATAGCCCGGTGTCGTACGTTAATTCGAACATCAATATGCGTAGAGGAGGGTATTTGCTAGACAGCGGGCCGTTTGGAATGTCGCATGTATCTGAGTCATCGCCGCCTGCGCCGAGTGAATCAACGAATATCGAGCCGCTTTGTTCTCGCGTCGACATTGTAGAACCGGTTGCTGGTACTGATAACAGTTTGCCAGATGTAAACAGTTCATTGCAATATCGTACTCTCTGTCAGTCGAATGGTGTTGCGGATAACTCTGTCACGCTTGCGCCAGTAAATTCAACTTTAGTGGAAAGCAACGTTATGGAATGTAATGTAAGGAAACAGCTGACTATGGCGGAGGTAGCAAGCAAGGGCGAATGGACAGTTGTTCAACATAGAAAGAAAAGCCGATTCACTGGTAGAACAGGCAAGGCTCAATGTAGTCCAACGGGAAGCTTTAAAGCGGCAGAGTCATTTATTCCGCTTTTTGTGTCTAACGTTGACAAACACACGACGGAGGCAGATATATGTGATTATATTAAAACCAAGACCAGTGTAATCGTAAAGCTTGAAAAAATAAATATGAAACCAGAAAGGGCATATAATGCATTCAAGGTTTTTGTCTCAAAAAATAAATTAGGTACATTTTTAGACGATAGCCTTTGGCCCGAAGGAATACGTTTTAGGCAATTCGTGTTCTTTAAAAAGAACAAGGATTCGTTTAATAAGACTCAGCTCCCATCAACAAACAAAACACTTACCAATAATGGATCTAAGTGATAGAAGTAAAATAAAAATATCTACTTTTAATTGTAAAGGAGTGAACAGGTCGGTGGATTGTGTGAAAAACCTATGCAAAACTGCTGACATTGTAGCCCTGCAAGAGACCTGGATTTGGCCACACGACATAGGATTCCTAGGAAACCTAGACGATAACTTCGCGTACAACGGCAAGTCAGCCATTGACACCTCTGTCAAAGTGATCTCAGGTCGACCGTACGGTGGTGTGGCACTACTGTGGAAAAAATCTGTGTTTTCATCGGTATCTATCGTGAAGTGCTTAAGTGATCGATTAGTGGCGATAAGAGTTGAATATGATAACCGTCCGATGTTGATATTTTCCGTATATATGCCCTACGATAACGGTAAGAGTGACAATTTGATCCTGTTTACACAAACCCTCAGCGAGATTATAGCTATTATTGAAAGTAATAACGTTGAGTGTGTACTTATGTTGGGGGATTTTAATGCTAACCCCGGCTCGCGATTTTTCAATGAACTTATAACGGTTTGTAGTGAGCAGACTTGGTTTTGCGCTGATTATGAGCTGTTACCGAAAGATACTCATACTTTTGTTTGTCAAGCGAGTGGCTCACGACGGTGGCTAGATCACTGTGTGATAACAACTGGTGCTAAAAATCTAATTACTAAGGCATCTGTCTTATATGGGGTTTACCAATCTGACCATTACCCTGTATTATTTGAGTGTAACCTAACTAAAATTAATCAGAAGGTATTAACACAGAACTTGTTAAGTAATAAAATAAAATGGGGTGAAAGAAATAATGAACAAATAAATAGGTACTATGAGCATTGTAATGATAAATTAAAATTAATAGATTTTCCCGATCAATGTGTTACATGTTCTCACAAAATGTGTAAGAATGAAGACCACTTAAAAATTATTAACAATATGTATTTGGAAATAGTTTCAACGCTCCAAGAGAGTGCCCGTAACACTTATGTCGGTAGCGATCGCATTAAGCGGCAAAAATATGTCACGGGCTGGAACAAACATGTCAGCGACGCTCACAGGGAGGCTCGTACCTACTATCAAACATGGCTATTGCATGGTACTCCTACGCAGGGGCCTGTTTATGAGAAAATGCGGGATACACGTAAGACTTTTAAGAGTAAATTAAAATTTGTTCAAAAAAACCAACAACAAATTAAATTAGACATGTTGGCAAAAAGTCATTCTAAAAAAGACTTCTGTAAGTTTTGGAAGTCAACCAACAAATTACAGGCCAAACCGAGTCTCCCTGCGAGTGTGGGGGGCATGAGTGACCCAGGGGATATCGCAAATCTCTTTCAAAAACACTTCCGGGTTCAGTCTGACTTGGACACTGGTGCAAGGGTGTTCGACGTGGGGGAATCTTCGGGGTCTGGTGAGTTGACTGTAATGTTTACAGCTACACAGGTTGCTACTGTCATCAAAAAAATGACCCGAGGTAAGTCACCAGGCCACGACGGCCTTAGCGTCGAGCACCTCAAGCATGCAGGACCACACCTGTATAGGGTTCTTGCCTTATTTTATAATCTTTGCCTTAGTCACCGTTATTTACCGCAGGACCTTATGCGTACGGTGGTGATACCTATTGTTAAGGACAGAACTGGGGACGCGTCTGGGGTGTCCAATTACAGGCCTATTTCTTTGGCCACGGTAGTCGCCAAGGTATTGGACAGTTTGCTTGATCAACAGTTGGCTGAGCACATTGAACTCCACGACGCGCAGTTTGGCTTTAAACCTGGTTTATCCACGGAGAGTGCCATCCTGTGCCTCAAGGAAACTGTTCAATATTATACCTCGCGAAAAACACCAGTTTTTGCTTGTTTTTTGGACCTCTCTAGGGCGTTCGACCTAGTATCCTATGAGGTCCTGTGGGATAAATTACAGAAAGATACCAGACTACCGAGTGAAATAACATCCTTGTTTCGATACTGGTATAATAATCAGAGAAATAGTATCAGGTGGGCTGGCGCTCAATCGGATGTGTACGGGTTGGAATGCGGGGTGAGGCAAGGTGGGTTAAGTTCGCCCCGCCTATTTAACCTGTACATAAACAGGCTGATTGGTGGGCTCAGCAGCAGCAGAGTCGGATGTCACATCGATGATGTATGTATGAATAATATTAGTTACGCTGACGACATGGTGCTGCTGAGCCCATCGATTGGCGCTTTGAGGTCACTTGTTGCTACTTGTGAGTCTTATGCAGTGGCCCATGGGCTCAAGTACAATGTAAAGAAAAGTGAACTCATTATGTTCAAAGCGAATGCCTTTAATTATTCAAGCCTTCCTAGTGTCTCGCTCTGTGGCACTCCGTTGACGTGGGTGAACAAATTTAAGTACTTGGGTCACTGGGTCACTGATGATCTTAGAGACAACATAGATATAGAGAGGGAGCGCAGGTCGTTGGCTGTGCGTTGCAATATGCTGGTTCGAAGATTTGCACGTTGTACGAGTCAAGTTAAAGTCTCTCTTTTTAAAGCTTATTGCCAGTCTTTTTACACGTGCAGTCTTTGGACCAGTTTTACGCAAAGGACATACAGCGACCTGCGCGTCCAATATAATAACGCGTTCAGGATACTGTTGGGGCGATCGTGGAGATGCAGTGCGTCCAGTATGTTTGCGGAAGCGCGCACAGACGATTTTTACGCCATAATACGGAAGAGGACCGCCTCCTTGGCTGGACGGGTACGCTCCGCCACCAACGGTCTCTTGAGCGTGTTTATAGATCGGTGGGACTCCCCCCTGCTGCGCCACTGGGTAAGGATCCACACCAAATGATGAATTTTATTATATTATATTACTAACAATAGTTTTAAGGTATTTTTGTTACTAACACTATGGACACTTGTCTGAAATAAAGAATTTGAATTTGAATTTGAATTTCAGAATTTTTTTTTGCCTTAAATTTTTTTTGGTTTTTGTCAAAAACTCTGAAATTTGTCAAATTTTTTTCAGCAAACGGTCATTAATCGGCGCCAGGAATTATTCCCCGTCGATCCGCACCCCCCTCGACCGCCCCCGATGGTGGGAATTGCTAAATTTTGTTGTCTAAATTCCTATACAAATCAGTACCGAGGTGTAATGGTACATCGATTTTTCAGATATTTTAACGTCTAAAAGCAGTAAATATTCAAATATTCTTACCGGGTTTTCAGCAGAAGGTCTTCATTCGTTTTGTCTTGCACAACGCCATCGAAATTTTCAGTGTGCAAACATTCCAGAATTTTTTTTTGCCTTAAATTTTTTTTGGTTTTTGTCAAAAACTCTGAAATTTGTCAAATTTTTTTCAGCAAACCGTCATTAATCGGCGCCAGGAATTATTCCCCGTCGATCCGCATCACCCTCGACCGCCCCCGATGGTGGGAATTGCTAAATTTTGTTGTCTAAATTTCTATACAAAACAGTACCGAGGTGTAATGGTACATCGATTTTTCAGATATTTTAACGTGTAAAAGCAGTAAATATTCATATATACTTACCGGGTTTTCAGCAGAAGGTCTTCATTTGTTTTGTCTTGCACAACGCCACCGAAATTTACAGTGTTGCCAACATTTCAGAATTTTTGGCTTGAAATTTTTTTTTTTTGTCTTTTGGCAAAGACTGAAATTTGTCAAATTTTTTTTTTTTTTTCAGCAAACCGTCATTTATCGGCGCCAGAAATTATTCCCCGTCGATCCGCACCCCCCTCGACCGCCCCCGATGGTGGGAATTGCTAAATTTTGTTGTCTAAATTTCTATACAAAACAGTACCGAGGTGTAATGGTACATCGATTTTTCAGATATTTTAACGTCTAAAAGCAGTAAATATTCAAATATTCTTACCGGGTTTTCAGCAGAAGGTCTTCATTCGTTTTGTCTTGCACAACGCCATCGAAATTTTCAGTGTGCAAACATTTCAGATTTTTTTTTTGCCTTAAATTTTTTTTGTTTTTTGTTATAAATTCTGAAATTTGTCAAATTTTTTTCAGCAAACCGTCATTAATCGGCGCCAGGAATTATTCCCCGTCGATCCGCACCCCCCTCGACCGCCCCCGATGGTGGGAATTGCTAAATTTTGTTGTCTAAATTCCTATACAAATCAGTACCGAGGTGTAATGGTACATCGATTTTTCAGATATTTTAACGTCTAAAAGCAGTAAATATTCAAATATTCTTACCGGGTTTTCAGCAGAAGGTCTTCATTCGTTTTGTCTTGCACAACGCCATCGAAATTTTCAGTGTGCAAAAATTTCAGAATTTTTTTTTGCCTTAAATTTTTTTTGTTTTTTGTCAAAAACTCTGAAATTTGTCAAATTTTTTTCAGCAAACCGTCATTAATCGGCGCCAGGAATTAGTCCCCGTCGATCCGCACCCCCCTCGACCGCCCCCGATGGTGGGAATTGCTAAATTTTGTTGTCTAAATTCCTATACAAATCAGTACCGAGGTGTAATGGTACATCGATTTTTCAGATATTTTAACGTCTAAAAGCAGTAAATATTCAAATATTCTTACCGGGTTTTCAGCAGAAGGTCTTCATTCGTTTTGTCTTGCACAACGCCATCGAAATTTTCAGTGTGCAAACATTTCAGAATTTTTTTTTGCCTTAATTTTTTTTTGTTTTTTGTCAAAAACTCTGAAATTTGTCAAATTTTTTTCAGCAAACCGTCATTAATCGGCGCCAGGAATTATTCCCCGTCGATCCGCACCCCCCTCGACCGCCCCCGATGGTGGGAATTGCTAAATTTTGTTGTCTAAATTCCTATACAAATCAGTACCGAGGTGTAATGGTACATCGATTTTTCAGATATTTTAACGTCTAAAAGCAGTAAATATTCAAATATTCTTACCGGGTTTTCAGCGGAAGGTCTTCATTCGTTTTGTCTTGCACAACGCCATCGAAATTTTCAGTGTGCAAACATTTCAGAATTTTTTTTTGCCTTAAATTTATTTTTATTTTTTGTCAAAAACTCTGAAATTTGTCAAATTTTTTTCAGCAAACCGTCTTTAATCGGCGCCAGGAATTATTCCCCGTCGATCCGCACCCCTCTCGACCGCCCCCGATGGTGGGAATTGCTAAATTTTGTTGTCTAAATTCCTATACAAATCAGTACCGAGGTGTAATGGTACATCGATTTTTCAGATATTTTAACGTCTAAAAGCAGTAAATATTCAAATATTCTTACCGGGTTTTCAGCAGAAGGTCTTCATTCGTTTTGTCTTGCACAACGCCATCGAAATTTTCAGTGTGCAAACATTCCAGAATTTTTTTTTGCCTTAAATTTTTTTTGTTTTTGTCAAAAACTCTGAAATTTGTCAAATTTTTTTCAGCAAACCGTCATTAATCGGCGCCAGGAATTAGTCCCCGTCGATCCGCACCCCCCTCGACCGCCCCCGATGGTGGGAATTGCTAAATTTTGTTGTCTAAATTCCTATACAAATCAGTACCGAGGTGTAATGGTACATCGATTTTTCAGATATTTTAACGTCTAAAAGCAGTAAATATTCAAATATTCTTACCGGGTTTTCAGCAGAAGGTCTTCATTCGTTTTGTCTTGCACAACGCCATCGAAATTTTCAGTGTGCAAACATTTCAGAATTTTTTTTTGCCTTAATTTTTTTTTGTGTTTTGTCAAAAACTCTGAAATTTGTCAAATTTTTTTCAGCAAACCGTCATTAATCAACGCCAGGAATTATTCCCCGTCGATCCGCACCCCCCTCGACCGCCCCCGACGGTGGGAATTGCTAAATTTTGTTGTCTAAATTCCTATACAAATCAGTACCGAGGTGTAATGGTACATCGATTTTTCAGATATTTTAACGTCTAAAAGCAGTAAATATTCAAATATTCGTACCGGGTTTTCAGCAGAAGGTCTTCATTCGTTTTGTCTTGCACAACGCCATCGAAATTTTCAGTGTGCAAACATTTCAGAATTTTTTTTTGCCTTAAATTTTTTTTGTTTTTTGTCAAAAACTCTGAAATTTGTCAAATTTTTTTCAGCAAACCGTCATTAATCGGCGCCAGGAATTATTCCCCGTCGATCCGCACCCCCCTCGACCGCCCCCGATGGTGGGAATTGCTAAATTTTGTTGTCTAAATTCCTATACAAATCAGTACCGAGGTGTAATGGTACATCGATTTTTCAGATATTTTAACGTCTAAAAGCAGTAAATATTCAAATATTCTTACCGGGTTTTCAGCAGAAGGTCTTCATTCGTTTTGTCTTGCACAACGCCATCGAAATTTTCAGTGTGCAAACATTCCAGAATTTTTTTTTGCCTTAAATTTTTTTTGTTTTTGTCAAAAACTCTGAAATTTGTCAAATTTTTTTCAGCAAACCGTCATTAATCGGCGCCAGGAATTAGTCCCCGTCGATCCGCACCCCCCTCGACCGCCCCCGATGGTGGGAATTGCTAAATTTTGTTGTCTAAATTCCTATACAAATCAGTACCGAGGTGTAATGGTACATCGATTTTTCAGATATTTTAACGTCTAAAAGCAGTAAATATTCAAATATTCTTACCGGGTTTTCAGCAGAAGGTCTTCATTCGTTTTGTCTTGCACAACGCCATCGAAATTTTCAGTGTGCAAAAATTTCAGAATTTTTTTTTGCCTTAAATTTTTTTTGTTTTTTGTCAATAACTCTGAAATTTGTCAAATTTTTTTCAGCAAACCGTCATTAATCGGCGCCAGGAATTAGTCCCCGTCGATCCGCACCCCCCTCGACCGCCCCCGATGGTGGGAATTGCTAAATTTTGTTGTCTAAATTCCTATACAAATCAGTACCGAGGTGTAATGGTACATCGATTTTTCAGATATTTTAACGTCTAAAAGCAGTAAATATTCAAATATTCTTACCGGGTTTTCAGCAGAAGGTCTTCATTCGTTTTGTCTTGCACAACGCCATCGAAATTTTCAGTGTGCAAACATTTCAGAATTTTTTTTTGCCTTAAATTTTTTTTGTTTTTTGTCAAAAACTCTGAAATTTGTCAAATTTTATTCAGCAAACCGTCATTAATCGGCGCCAGGAATTATTCCCCGTCGATCCGCACCCCCCTCGACCGCCCCCGATGGTGGGAATTGCTAAATTTTGTTGTCTAAATTCCTATACAAATCAGTACCGAGGTGTAATGGTACATCGATTTTTCAGATATTTTAACGTCTAAAAGCAGTAAATATTCAAATATTCTTATCGGGTTTTCAGCAGAAGGTCTTCATTCGTTTTGTCTTGCACAACGCCATCGAAATTTTCAGTGTGCAAACATTTCAGAATTTTTTTTTTGCCTTAAATTTTTTTTTTTTTTGTCAAAATCTCTGAAATTTGTCAAATTTTTTTCAGCAAACCATCATTAATCGGCGCCAGGAATTATTCCCCGTCGATCCGCACCCCCCTCGACCGCCCCCGATGGTGGGAATTGCTAAATTTTGTTGTCTAAATTCCTATACAAATCAGTACCGAGGTGTAATGGTACATCGATTTTTCAGATATTTTAACGTCTAAAAGCAGTAAATATTCAAATATTCTTACCGGGTTTTCAGCAGAAGGTCTTCATTCGTTTTGTCTTGCACAACGCCATCGAAATTTTCAGTGTGCAAACATTCCAGAATTTTTTTTTGCCTTAAATTTTTTTTGTTTTTTGTCAAAAACTCTGAAATTTGTCAAATTTTTTTCAGCAAACCGTCATTAATCGGCGCCAGGAATTAGTCCCCGTCGATCCGCACCCCCCTCGACCGCCCCCGATGGTGGGAATTGCTAAATTTTGTTGTCTAAATTTCTATACAAAACAGTACCGAGGTGTAATGGTACATCGATTTTTCAGATATTTTAACGTGTAAAAGCAGTAAATATTCATATATACTTACCGGGTTTTCAGCAGAAGGTCTTCATTTGTTTTGTCTTGCACAACGCCACCGAAATTTACAGTGTTGCCAACATTTCAGAATTTTTGGCTTGAAATTTTTTTTTTGTTTTTTGGCAAAGACTGAAATTAGTCAAATTTTTTTTTTTTTTTTCAGCAAACCGTCATTTATCGGCGCCAGGAATTATTCCCCGTCGATCCGCACCCCCCTCGACCGCCCCCGATGGTGGGAATTACTAAATTTTGTTGTCTAAATTTCTATACAAAACAGTACCGAGGTGTAATGGTACATCGATTTTTCAGATATTTTAACGTGTAAAAGCAGTAAATATTCATATATACTTACCGGGTTTTCAGCAGAAGGTCTTCATTCGTTTTGTCTTGCACAACGCCACCGAAATTTACAGTGTTGCCAACATTTCAGAATTTTTGGCTTGAAATTTTTTTTTTTTGTCTTTTGGCAAAGACTGAAATTTGTCAAATTTTTTTTTTTTTTTTTCAGCAAATCGTCATTTATCGGCGCCAGAAATTATTCCCCATCGATCCGCACCCCCCTCGACCGCCCCCGATGGTGGGAATTGCTAAATTTTGTTGTCTAAATTTCTATACAAAACAGTACCGAGGTGTAATGGTACATCGATTTTTCAGATATTTTAACGTGTAAAAGCAGTAAATATTCATATATACTTACCGGGTTTTCAGCAGAAGGTCTTCATTTGTTTTGTCTTGCACAACGCCACCGAAATTTACAGTGTTGCCAACATTTCAGAATTTTTGGCTTGAAATTTTTTTTTTTTGTCTTTTGGCAAAGACTGAAATTTGTCAAATTTTTTTTTTTTTTTTTCAGCAAACCGTCATTTATCGGCGCCAGAAATTATTCCCCGTCGATCCGCACCCCCCTCGACCGCCCCCGATGGTGGGAATTGCTAAATTTTGTTGTCTAAATTTCTATACAAAACAGTACCGAGGTGTAATGGTACATCGATTTTTCAGATATTTTAACGTGTAAAAGCAGTAAATATTCATATATACTTACCGGGTTTTCAGCAGAAGGTCTTCATTTGTTTTGTCTTGCACAACGCCACCGAAATTTACAGTGTTGCCAACATTTCAGAATTTTTGGCTTGAAATTTTTTTTTTTGTTTTTTGGCAAAGACTGAAATTAGTCAAATTTTTTTTTTTTTTTTCAGCAAACCGTCATTTATCGGCGCCAGGAATTATTCCCCGTCGATCCGCACCCCCCTCGACCGCCCCCGATGGTGGGAATTGCTAAATTTTGTTGTCTAAATTTCTATACAAAACAGTACCGAGGTGTAATGGTACATCGATTTTTCAGATATTTTAACGTGTAAAAGCAGTAAATATTCATATATACTTACCGGGTTTTCAGCAGAAGGTCTTCATTCGTTTTGTCTTGCACAACGCCATCGAAATTTTCAGTGTGCAAACATTTCAGAATTTTTTTTATGCCTTAAATTTTTTTTGTTTTTTGTCAAAAACTCTGAAATTTGTCAAATTTTTTTCAGCAAACCGTCATTAATCGGCGCCAGGAATTATTCCCCGTCGATCCGCACCCCCCTCGACCGCCCCCGATGGTGGGAATTGCTAAATTTTGTTGTCTAAATTCCTATACAAATCAGTACCGAGGTGTAATGGTACATCGATTTTTCAGATATTTTAACGTCTAAAAGCAGTCAATATTCAAATATTCTTACCGGGTTTTCAGCAGAAGGTCTTCATTCGTTTTGTCTTGCACAACGCCATCGAAATTTTCAGTGTGCAAACATTTCAGAATTTTTTTTTTGCCTTAAATTTTTTTTGTTTTTTGTCAAAATCTCTGAAATTTGTCAAATTTTTTTCAGCAAACCGTCATTAATCGGCGCCAGGAATTATTCCCCGTCGATCCGCACCCCCCTCGACCGCCCCCGATGGTGGGAATTGCTAAATTTTGTTGTCTAAATTCCTATACAAATCAGTACCGAGGTGTAATGGTACATCGATTTTTCAGATATTTTAACGTCTAAAAGCAGTAAATATTCAAATATTCTTACCGGGTTTTCAGCAGAAGGTCTTCATTCGTTTTGTCTTGCACAACGCCATCGTAATTTTCAGTGTGCAAACATTTCAGAATTTTTTTTGGCCTTAATTTTTTTTTGTTTTTTGTCAAAAACTCTGAAATTTGTCAAATTTTTTTCAGCAAACCGTCATTAATCGGCGCCAGGAATTATTCCCCGTCGATCCGCACCCCTCTCGACCGCCCCCGATGGTGGGAATTGCTAAATTTTGTTGTCTAAATTTCTATACAAAACAATACCGAGGTGTAATGGTACATCGATTTTTCAGATATTTTAACGTGTAAAAGCAGTAAATATTCATATATACTTACCGGGTTTTCAGCAGAAGGTCTTCATTTGTTTTGTCTTGCACAACGCCACCGAAATTTACAGTGTTGCCAACATTTCAGAATTTTTGGCTTGAAATTTTTTTTTTTTGTCTTTTGGCAAAGACTGAAATTTGTCAAATTTTTTTTTTTTTTTTTCAGCAAACCGTCATTTATCGGCGCCAGAAATTATTCCCCGTCGATCCGCACCCCCCTCGACCGCCCCCGATGGTGGGAATTGCTAAATTTTGTTGTCTAAATTTCTATACAAAACAGTACCGAGGTGTAATGGTACATCGATTTTTCAGATATTTTAACGTGTAAAAGCAGTAAATATTCATATATACTTACCGGGTTTTCAGCAGAAGGTCTTCATTTGTTTTGTCTTGCACAACGCCACCGAAATTTACAGTGTTGCCAACATTTCAGAATTTTTGGCTTGAAATTTTTTTTTTTTTGTTTTTTGGCAAAGACTGAAATTTGTTAAACTTTTTTTTTTTTTCAGCAAACCGTCATTAATCGGCGCCAGGAATTATTCCCCGTCGATCCGCACCCCCCTCGACCGCCCCCGATGGTGGGAATTGCTAAATTTTGTTGTCTAAATTTCTATACAAAACAGTACCGAGGTGTAATGGTACATCGATTTTTCAGATATTTTAACGTGTAAAAGCAGTAAATATTCATATATACTTACCGGGTTTTCAGCAGAAGGTCTTCATTTGTTTTGTCTTGCACAACGCCTCCGAAATTTACAGTGTTGCCAACATTTCAGAATTTTTGGCTTGAAATTTTTTTTTTTGTTTTTTGGCAAAGACTGAAATTAGTCAAATGTTTTTTTTTTTTTTTCCAGCAAACCGTCATTAATCGGCGCCAGGAATTATTCCCCGTCGATCCGCACCCCCCTCGACCGCCCCCGATGGTGGGAATTGCTAAATTTTGTTGTCTAAATTTCTATACAAAACAGTACCGAGGTGTAATGGTACATCGATTTTTCAGATATTTTAACGTGTAAAAGCAGTAAATATTCATATATACTTACCGGGTTTTCAGCAGAAGGTCTTCATTTGTTTTGTCTTGCACAACGCAACCGAAATTTACAGTGTTGCCAACATTTCAGAATTTTTGGCTTGAAATTTTTTTTTTTTGTTTTTTGGCAAGGACTGAAATTTGTCAAATTTTTTTTTTTTTTTTTTCAGCAAACCGTCATTTATCGGCGCCAGGAATTATTCCCCGTCGATCCGCACCCCCCTCGACCGCCCCCGATGGTGGGAATTGCTAAATTTTGTTGTCTAAATTTCTATACAAAACAGTACCGAGGTGTAATGGTACATCGATTTTTCAGATATTTTAACGTGTAAAAGCAGTAAATATTCATATATACTTACCGGGTTTTCAGCAGAAGGTCTTCATTCGTTTTGTCTTGCACAACGCCATCGAAATTTTCAGTGTGCAAACATTTCAGAATTTTTTTTTGCCTTAAATTTTTTTTTGTTTTTTGTCAAAAACTCTGAAATTTGTCAAATTTTTTTCAGCAAACCGTCATTAATCGGCGCCAGGAATTATTCCCCGTCGATCCGCACCCCCCTCGACCGCCCCCGATGGTAGGAATTGCTAAATTTTGTTGTCTAAATTCCTATACAAATCAGTACCGAGGTGTAATGGTACATCGATTTTTCAGATATTTTAACGTCTAAAAGCAGTAAATATTCAAATATTCTTACCGGGTTTTCAGCAGAAGGTCTTCATTCGTTTTGTCTTGCACAACGCCATCGAAATTTTCAGTGTGCAAACATTTCAGAATTTTTTTTTGCCTTAAATTTTTTTTGTTTTTTGTCAAAAACTCTGAAATTTGTCAAATTTTTTCAGCAAACCGTCATTAATCGGCGCCAGGAATTATTCCCCGTCGATCCGCACCCCCCTCGACCGCCCCCGATGGTGGGAATTGCTAAATTTTGTTGTCTAAATTCCTATACAAATCAGTACCGAGGTGTAATGGTACATCGATTTTTCAGATATTTTAACGTCTAAAAGCAGTAAATATTCAAATATTCTTACCGGGTTTTCAGCAGAAGGTCTTCATTCGTTTTGTCTTGCACAACGCCATCGAAATTTTCAGTGTGCAAAAATTTCAGAATTTTTTTTTGCCTTAAATTTTTTTTGTTTTTTGTCAAAAACTCTGAAATTTGTCAAATTTTTTTCAGCAAACCGTCATTAATCGGCGCCAGGAATTAGTCCCCGTCGATCCGCACCCCCCTCGACCGCCCCCGATGGTGGGAATTGCTAAATTTTGTTGTCTAAATTCCTATACAAATCAGTACCGAGGTGTAATGGTACATCGATTTTTCAGATATTTTAACGTCTAAAAGCAGTAAATATTCAAATATTCTTACCGGGTTTTCAGCAGGTCTTCATTCGTTTTGTCTTGCACAACGCCATCGAAATTTTCAGTGTGCAAACATTTCAGAATTTTTTTTTGCCTTAAATTTTTTTTGTTTTTTGTCAAAAACTCTGAAATTTGTCAAATTTTTTTCAGCAAACCGTCATTAATCGGCGCCAGGAATTATTCCCCGTCGATCCGCACCCCCCTCGACCGCCCCCGATGGTGGGAATTGCTAAATTTTGTTGTCTAAATTCCTATACAAATCAGTACCGAGGTGTAATGGTACATCGATTTTTCAGATATTTTAACGTCTAAAAGCAGTAAATATTCAAATATTCTTACCGGGTTTTCAGCAGAAGGTCTTCATTCGTTTTGTCTTGCACAACGCCATCAAAATTTTCAGTGTGCAAACATTTCAGATATTTTTTTTGCCTTAAATTTTTTTTGTTTTTTGTTATAAACTCTGAAATTTGTCAAATTTTTTTCAGCAAACCGTCATTAATCGGCGCCAGGAATTATTCCCCGTCGATCCGCACCCCCCTCGACCGCCCCCGATGGTGGGAATTGCTAAATTTTGTTGTCTAAATTCCTATACAAATCAGTACCGAGGTGTAATGGTACATCGATTTTTCAGATATTTTAACGTCTAAAAGCAGTAAATATTCAAATATTCTTACCGGGTTTTCAGCAGAAGGTCTTCATTCGTTTTGTCTTGCACAACGCCATCGAAATTTTCAGTGTGCAAACATTTCAGAATTTTTTTTTGCCTTAATTTTTTTTTGTTTTTTGTCAAAAACTCTGAAATTTGTCAAATTTTTTTCAGCAAACCGTCATTAATCGGCGCCAGGAATTATTCCCCGTCGATCCGCACCCCCCTCGACCGCCCCCGATGGTGGGAATTGCTAAATTTTGTTGTCTAAATTCCTATACAAATCAGTACCGAGGTGTAATGGTACATCGATTTTTCAGATATTTTAACGTCTAAAAGCAGTAAATATTCAAATATTCTTACCGGGTTTTCAGCAGAAGGTCTTCATTCGTTTTGTCTTGCACAACGCCATCGAAATTTTCAGTGTGCAAACATTTCAGAATTTTTTTTTGCCTTAAATTTTTTTTGTTTTTTGTCAAAAACTCTGAAATTTGTCAAATTTTTTTCAGCAAACCGTCATTAATCGGCGCCAGGAATTATTCCCCGTCGATCCGCACCCCCCTCGACCGCCCCCGATGGTGGGAATTGCTAAATTTTGTTGTCTAAATTCCTATACAAATCAGTACCGAGGTGTAATGGTACATCGATTTTTCAGATATTTTAACGTCTAAAAGCAGTAAATATTCAAATATTCTTACCGGGTTTTCAGCAGAAGGTCTTCATTCGTTTTGTCTTGCACAACGCCATCGAAATTTTCAGTGTGCAAAAATTTCAGAATTTTTTTTTGCCTTAAATTTTTTTTGTTTTTTGTCAAAAACTCTGAAATTTGTCAAATTTTTTTCAGCAAACCGTCATTAATCGGCGCCAGGAATTAGTCCCCGTCGATCCGCACCCCCCTCGACCGCCCCCGATGGTGGGAATTGCTAAATTTTGTTGTCTAAATTCCTATAAAATATAAAATATAAAAAAAAAATAGTAACCCGATGTCAGTCAATGATCTTCGCCCAATCAGCATACTGCCATGTCTGTCAAAGATACTTGAGCGTGTAGTTTACACTCAGGTATCCGACTACTTAGAGGCAAATGATGTTCTGCCTGAGCTTCAATCGGGTTTCAGGTCTGGACGTGGTACTGCCACAGCGCTGGCAGACGTAGTAGGCAGTATCCTTGAAGCCCGTGATCATGGTGAGGGGACACTACTCACACTACTTGATTATACCCGGGCATTTGATGCTATTAACATGAATCTGCTGTTATCAAAACTTGCATACTACGGCTTTGACCAAAATTCTATAAAATGGTTTGATAGTTACCTATGCAAGAGGTCGCAGAGAGTTGAGCTTCGTAAAGAGGACGGTTCCACTACAACATCATCATCGCGGTTAGTAACCAGAGGAATACCACAAGGTTCTCTGCTCGGGCCCCTTCTTTACATTATATACAGTGCCGATATTACAAGATGCATGCGAGTATGCAAATATCATATGTATGCGGACGATATCCAGCTGTATTTGTCATTTAAACCCAGCGATACATTATTATCGGTACAAAAAATGAACGACGAGCTGGAAAGAATAATAACCTGGTCTGAATTGAACTCTCTAGTACTAAATCCCCGTAAATCTAAGTTTCTTATCATGGGAAGCAAGAGTCAAATCGGTTCCATATTATGCGCCCGACCAGATATAAAAATAAAAAGTGATAGTATTAACCGCGTAGATAGCGCTTGCAATCTAGGATTAGTCATAGATCCCGAACTACGTTTTGAAAAGCATATAGGTACCATGGTTAGGAATTGTTTCTATAGGCTAAAACTTCTTTACCGCTTCAAGCAATATCTCAGTGTCGAGATTAGAAAAAGACTAGTAGACAGCCTAGTACTGGCAAAGCTTAACTACTGTGACACCGTATACGGGCCATGCTTATTATCTAGAACCGAAAAACTCATACAACGGGTCCAAAACGCATGCGCTAGGTTCTGTTTTCATATACCACGTCGTAACCATGTCACGCCATTTTTAAATGAAGGCGATATGTTAAAAATGCAGGCAAGGCGAAGACTTCATCTGGCAAATTTATTATTCGGTGTTATAATCACAAAAAAGCCTAAATACCTCTATGCGCAATTGGATTGGAGGCAAGATCGTTTAAAATACCATACACGATCCACAACAGTGCCGCTGTCCGTCCCAATGTATAGAACCACTGCTTTTAGAGGTTGCTTCAAATACGCAGCCACCAAATGCTGGAACAACATCCCGCCACCGTGTCGATCTAAAACAAGTAAATTTACGTTTAAAAAACACTTTAAATCATTTCTCTTAAATGAACAAAAGCAAAAAGGAAATTATAATCACTTACCTCTCAGTTAACGATCAAAATGCATGTCGGGAGGCTGGTTTTGCATTTTGTGGTCCCGTTGGCTGCCTTTCTATTTGCAAGTTATAGATAACAGCATAGAAAAATCCGCT
Organism: Catocala fraxini; assembly: GCA_930367265.1. Classification (NCBI taxonomy): domain Eukaryota; kingdom Metazoa; phylum Arthropoda; class Insecta; order Lepidoptera; family Erebidae; genus Catocala; species Catocala fraxini. Next base: position 327,856 of record OV884045.1, read on the forward strand.
AGTGAGCATGATGTTTTGTTTGTTGTGTATGAGCGTTGTTTACGAAATTCGCGAGACTCGCGCGCGTTGCTGCCGAGCCGGTTTGGCCGTGTATTGCGAGGAGCGATCTCTCGATATCACGCGAGTTGTTTTATCCCCCTCTATGCGCGGTGTAAGGGAGACAGATGGATCGCGGCGCCCGTGTAATGTACGTCATCCATTGTTTAAATTTAAAGTTCAATATAAAATTATTATTCTTGTCCCGACGGCACGGATGGCACGTTTGTGTGTGCCACGCCTCTGCCGGTGGGGAGTGTTGTGGGTTGGATCACCGCATGAGACAATACGTGCATACTGTAAAGGTTTAATTTTTTTAATTTTTTTTTTGTCATTTATTTCTTTTTATATGGGTTGAGTAATAGTTTGTTTTTTCTCTGGGTACGTATCTTTGAAATTTTCTAATTTATTGTTAGTTGTAAAATTGTATGCAGCTGGCTTGATGTCCGTGCGTAACGGTGGTCTCCATTGAAAATCAGCGTTGCGATATCACATCGGTTTTATCGCAACATCAATGCTGAATGGAGACCATTTGTTGCCACAATAGCATAATATGTATATATATATATTTTCTTTAATTACTAACTGTTTATTTAATTGTATTTTTTATTATTTTGTCTATTTTGTAAGAAAAATATGTAATCATATTTCTTTGTGGCAATAAAGAATGATTTCTTTTTTTTTTTTCTATACAAATCAGTACCGAGGTGTAATGGTACATCGATTTTTCAGATATTTTAACGTCTAAAAGCAGTAAATATTCAAATATTCTTACCGGGTTTTCAGCAGAAGGTCTTCATTCGTTTTGTCTTGCACAACGCCATCGAAATTTTCAGTGTGCAAACATTCCAGAATTTTTTTTTGCCTTAAATTTTTTTTGTTTTTGTCAAAAACTCTGAAATTTGTCAAATTTTTTTCAGCAAACCGTCATTAATCGGCGCCAGGAATTAGTCCCCGTCGATCCGCACCCCCCTCGACCGCCCCCGATGGTGGGAATTGCTAAATTTTGTTGTCTAAATTTCTATACAAATCAGTACCGAGGTGTAATGGTACATCGATTTTTCAGATATTTTAACGTCTAAAAGCAGTAAATATTCAAATATTCTTACCGGGTTTTCAGCAGAAGGTCTTCATTCGTTTTGTCTTGCACAACGCCATCGAAATTTTCAGTGTGCAAAAATTTCAGAATTTTTTTTTGCCTTATATTTTTTTTGTTTTTTGTCAAAAACTCTGAAATTTGTCAAATTTTTTTCAGCAAACCGTCATTAATCGGCGCCAGGAATTAGTCCCCGTCGATCCGCACCCCCCTCGACCGCCCCCGATGGTGGGAATTGCTAAATTTTGTTGTCTAAATTCCTAAACAAATCAGTAACGAGGTGTAATGGTACATCGATTTTTCAGATATTTTAACGTCTAAAAGCAGTAAATATTCAAATATTCTTACCGGGTTTTCAGCAGAAGGTCTTCATTCGTTTTGTCTTGCACAACGCCATCGAAATTTTCAGTGTGCAAAAATTTCAGAATTTTTTTTTGCCTTATATTTTTTTTGTTTTTTGTCAAAAACTCTGAAATTTGTCAAATTTTTTTCAGCAAACCGTCATTAATCGGCGCCAGGAATTAGTCCCCGTCGATCCGCACCCCCCTCGACCGCCCCCGATGGTGGGAATTGCTAAATTTTGTTTTCTAAATTCCTATACAAATCAGTACCGAGGTGTAATGGTACATCGATTTTTCAGATATTTTAACGTCTAAAAGCAGTAAATATTCAAATATTCTTACCGGGTTTTCAGCAGAAGGTCTTCATTCGTTTTGTCTTGCACAACGCCATCGAAATTTTCAGTGTGCAAACATTTCAGAATTTTTTTTTGCCTTTAATTTTTTTTGTTTTTTGTCAAAAACTCTGAAATTTGTCAAATTTTTTTCAGCAAACGGTCATTAATCGGCGCCAGGAATTATTCCCCGTCGATCCGCACCCCCCTCGACCGCCCCCGATGGTGGGAATTGCTAAATTTTGTTGTCTAAATTCCTATACAAATCAGTACCGAGGTGTAATGGTACATCGATTTTCAGATATTTTAACGTCTAAAAGCAGTAAATATTCAAATATTCTTACCGGGTTTTCAGCAGAAGGTCTTCATTCGTTTTGTCTTGCACAACGCCATCGAAATTTTCAGTGTACAAACATTTCAGAATTTTTTTTTGCCTTAAATTTTTTTTGTTTTTTGTCAAAATCTCTGAAATTTGTCAAATTTTTTTCAGCAAACCGTCATTAATCGGCGCCAGGAATTATTCCCCGTCGATCCGCACCCCCCTCGACCGCCCCCGATGGTGGGAATTGCTAAATTTTGTTGTCTAAATTCCTATACAAATCAGTACCGAGGTGTAATGGTACATCGATTTTTCAGATATTTTAACGTCTAAAAGCAGTAAATATTCAAATATTCTTATCGGGTTTTCAGCAGAAGGTCTTCATTCGTTTTGTCTTGCACAACGCCATCGAAATTTTCAGTGTGCAAACATTTCAGAATTTTTTTTTTGCCTTAAATTTTTTTTTTTTTTGTCAAAATCTCTGAAATTTGTCAATTTTTTTTCAGCAAACCATCATTAATCGGCGCCAGGAATTATTCCCCGTCGATCCGCACCCCCCTCGACCGCCCCCGATGGTGGGAATTGCTAAATTTTGTTGTCTAAATTCCTATACAAATCAGTACCGAGGTATAATGGTACATCGATTTTTCAGATATTTTAACGTCTAAAAGCAGTAAATATTCAAATATTCTTACCGGGTTTTCAGCAGAAGGTCTTCATTCGTTTTGTCTTGCACAACGCCATCGAAATTTTCAGTGTGCAAACATTCCAGAATTTTTTTTTGCCTTAAATTTTTTTTGTTTTTTGTCAAAAACTCTGAAATTTGTCAAATTTTTTTCAGCAAACCGTCATTAATCGGCGCCAGGAATTAGTCCCCGTCGATCCGCACCCCCCTCGATCGCCCCCGATGGTGGGAATTGCTAAATTTTGTTGTCTAAATTCCTATACAAATCAATACCGAGGTGTAATGGTACATCGATTTTTCAGATATTTTAACGTTTAAAAGCAGTAAATATTCATATATACTTACCGGGTTTTCAGCAGAAGGTCTTCATTTGTTTTGTCTTGCACAACGCCACCGAAATTTACAGTGTTGCCAACATTTCAGAATTTTTGGCTTGAAATTTTTTTTTTTTGTTTTTTGGCAGACTGAAATTTTTCAAATTTTTTTTTTTTTTTCAGCAATCCGTCATTAATCGGCGCCAGGAATTATTCCCCGTCGATCCGCATCACCCTCGACCGCCCCCGATGGTGGGAATTGCTAAATTTTGTTGTCTAAATTTCTATACAAAACAGTACCGAGGTGTAATGGTACATCGATTTTTCAGATATTTTAACGTGTAAAAGCAGTAAATATTCATATATACTTACCGGGTTTTCAGCAGAAGGTCTTCTTTTGTTTTGTCTTGCACAACGCCACCGAAATTTACAGTGTTGCCAACATTTCAGAATTTTTGGCTTGAAATTTTTTTTTTTGTCTTTTGGCAAAGACTGAAATTTGTCAAATTTTTTTTTTTTTTCAGCAAACCGTCATTTATCGGCGCCAGAAATTATTCCCCGTCGATCCGCACCCCCCTCGACCGCCCCCGATGGTGGGAATTGCTAAATTTTGTTGTCTAAATTTCTATACAAAACAGTACCGAGGTGTAATGGTACATCGATTTTTCAGATATTTTAACGTGTAAAAGCAGTAAATATTCATATATACTTACCGGGTTTTCAGCAGAAGGTCTTCATTTGTTTTGTCTTGCACAACGCCACCGAAATTTACAGTGTTGCCAACATTTCAGAATTTTAGGTTTGAAATTTTTTTTTTTGTCTTTTGGCAAAGACTGAAATTTGTCAAATTTTTTTTTTTTTTTTCAGCAAACCGTCATTAATCGGCGCCAGGAATTATTCCCCGTCGATCCGCACCCCCCTCGACCGCCCCCGATGGTGGGAATTGCTAAATTTTGTTGTCTAAATTTCTATACAAAACAGTACCGAGGTGTAATGGTACATCGATTTTTCAGATATTTTAACGTGTAAAAGCAGTAAATATTCATATATACTTACCGGGTTTTCAGCAGAAGGTCTTCATTTGTTTTGTCTTGCACAACGCCACCGAAATTTACAGTGTTGCCAACATTTCAGAATTTTTGGCTTGAAATTTTTTTTTTTGTTTTTTGGCAAAGACTGAAATTAGTCAAATTTTTTTTTTTTTTTTTCAGCAAACCGTCATTAATCGGCGCCAGGAATTACTCCCCGTCGATCCGCACCCCCCTCGACCGCCCCCGATGGTGGGAATTGCTAAATTTTGTTGTCTAAATTTCTATACAAAACAGTACCGAGGTGTAATGGTATTATGGTACATCGATTTTTCAGATATTTTAACGTGTAAAAGCAGTAAATATTCATATATACTTACCGGGTTTTCAGCAGAAGGTCTTCATTTGTTTTGTCTTGCACAACGCCACCGAAATTTACAGTGTTGCCAACATTTCAGAATTTTTGGCTTGAAATTTTTTTGATTTGTTTTTTGGCAAAGACTGAAATTTGTCATTTTTTTTTTTTTTTTCCAGCAAACCGTCATTAATCGGCGCCAGGAATTATTCCCCGTCGATCCGCACCCCCCTAGACCGCCCCCGATGGTGGGAATTGCTAAATTTTGTTGTCTAAATTTCTATACAAAACAGTACCGAGGTGTAATGGTACATCGATTTTTCAGATATTTTAACGTGTAAAAGCAGTAAATATTCATATATACTTACCGGGTTTTCAGCAGAAGGTCTTCATTTGTTTTGTCTTGCACAACGCCACCGAAATTTACAGTGTTGCCAACATTTCAGAATTTTTGGCTTGAAATTTTTTTTTTTGTTTTTTGGCAACGACTGAAATTAGTCAACATTTTTTTTTTTTTTTTTCAGCAAACCGTCATTAATTTGCGCCAGGAATTATTCCCCGTCGATCCGCACCCCCCTCGACCGCCCCCGATGGTGGGAATTGCTAAATTTTGTTGTCTAAATTTCTATACAAAACAGTACCGAGGTGTAATGGTACATCGATTTTTCAGATATTTTAACGTGTAAAAGCAGTAAATATTCATATATACTTACCGGGTTTTCAGCAGAAGGTCTTCATTTGTTTTGTCTTGCACAACGCCACCGAAATTTACAGTGTTGCCAACATTTCAGAATTTTTGGCTTGAAATTTTTTTTTTTGTTTTTTGGCAAAGACTGAAATTTGTCAAATTTTTTTTTTTTTTTTCAGCAAACCGTCATTAATCGGCGCCAGGAATTATTCCCCGTCGATCCGCACCCCCCTCGACCGCCCCCGATGGTGGGAATTGCTAAATTTTGTTGTCTAAATTTCTATACAAAACAGTACCGAGGTGTAATGGTACATCGATTTTTCAGATATTTTAACGTGTAAAAGCAGTAAATATTCATATATACTTACCGGGTTTTCAGCAGAAGGTCTTCATTTGTTTTGTCTTGCACAACGCCATCGAAATTTTCAGTGTGCAAACATTTCAGAATTTTTTTTTTGCCTTAAATTTTTTTTGTTTTTTGTCAAAAACTCTGAAATTTGTCAAATTTTTTTCAGCAAACGGTCATTAATCGGCGCCAGGAATTATTCCCCGTCGATCCGCACCCCCCTCGACCGCCCCCGATGGTGGGAATTGCTAAATTTTGTTGTCTAAATTCCTATACAAATCAGTACCGAGGTGTAATGGTACATCGATTTTCAGATATTTTAACGTCTAAAAGCAGTAAATATTCAAATATTCTTACCGGGTTTTCAGCAGAAGGTCTTCATTCGTTTTGTCTTGCACAACGCCATCGAAATTTTCAGTGTACAAACATTTCAGAATTTTTTTTTGCCTTAAATTTTTTTTGTTTTTTGTCAAAATCTCTGAAATTTGTCAAATTTTTTTCAGCAAACCGTCATTAATCGGCGCCAGGAATTATTCCCCGTCGATCCGCACCCCCCTCGACCGCCCCCGATGGTGGGAATTGCTAAATTTTGTTGTCTAAATTCCTATACAAATCAGTACCGAGGTGTAATGGTACATCGATTTTTCAGATATTTTAACGTCTAAAAGCAGTAAATATTCAAATATTCTTATCGGGTTTTCAGCAGAAGGTCTTCATTCGTTTTGTCTTGCACAACGCCATCGAAATTTTCAGTGTGCAAACATTTCAGAATTTTTTTTTGCCTTAAATTTTTTTTGTTTTTTGTCAAAATCTCTGAAATTTGTCAAATTTTTTTCAGCAAACCGCCATTAATCGGCGCCAGGAATTAGTCCCCGTCGATCCGCACCCCCCTCGATCGCCCCCTATGGTGGGAATTGCTAAATTTTGTTGTCTAAATTCCTATACAAAACAGTACCGAGGTGTAATGGTACATCGATTTTTCAGATATTTTAACGTGTAAAAGCAGTAAATATTCATATATACTTACCGGGTTTTCAGCAGAAGGTCTTCATTTGTTTTGTCTTGCACAACGCCACCGAAATTTACAGTGTTGCCAACATTTCAGAATTTTTGGCTTGAAATTTTTTTTTTTGTCTTTTGGCAAAGACTGAAATTTGTCAAATTTTTTTTTTTTTTTCAGCAAACCGTCATTTATCGGCGCCAGAAATTATTCCCCGTCGATCCGCACCCCCCTCGACCGCCCCCGATGGTGGGAATTGCTAAATTTTGTTGTCTAAATTTCTATACAAAACAGTACCGAGGTGTAATGGTACATCGATTTTTCAGATATTTTAACGTGTAAAAGCAGTAAATATTCATATATACTTACCGGGTTTTCAGCAGAAGGTCTTCATTTGTTTTGTCTTGCACAACGCCACCGAAATTTACAGTGTTGCCAACATTTCAGAATTTTTGGCTTGAAATTTTTTTTTTTTGTTTTTTGGCAAAGACTGAAATTTGTCAAATTTTTTTTTTTTTATTCAGCAAACCGTCATTAATCGGCGCCAGGAATTATTCCCCGTCGATCCGCACCACCCTCGACCGCCCCCGATGGTGGGAATTGCTAAATTTTGTTGTCTAAATTTCTATACAAAACAGTACCGAGGTGTAATGGTACATCGATTTTTCAGATATTTTAACGTGTAAAAGCAGTAAATATTCATATATACTTACCGGGTTTTCAGCAGAAGGTCTTCATTTGTTTTGTCTTGCACAACGCCACCGAAATTTACAGTGTTGCCAACATTTCAGAATTTTTGGCTTGAAATTTTTTTTTTTGTTTTTTGGCAAAGACTGAAATTAGTCAAATTTTTTTTTTTTTTTTTCGGCAAACCGTCATTAATCGGCGCCAGGAATTATTCCCCGTCGATCCGCACCCCCCTCGACCGCCCCCGATGGTGGGAATTGCTAAATTTTGTTGTCTAAATTTCTATACAAAACAGTACCGAGGTGTAATGGTACATCGATTTTTCAGATATTTTAACGTGTAAAAGCAGTAAATATTCATATATACTTACCGGGTTTTCAGCAGAAGGTCTTCATTTGTTTTGTCTTGCACAACGCCACCGAAATTTACAGTGTTGCCAACATTTCAGAATTTTTGGCTTGAAATTTTTTTTTTTTGTTTTTTGGCAAAGACTGAAATTTGTCAAATTTTTTTTTTTTTTTTTTTCAGCAAACCGTCATTTATCGGCGCCAGGAATTATTCCCCGTCGATCCGCACCCCCCTCGACCGCCCCCGATGGTGGGAATTGCTAAATTTTGTTGTCTAAATTTCTATACAAAACAGTACCGAGGTGTAATGGTACATCGATTTTTCAGATATTTTAACGTGTAAAAGCAGTAAATATTCATATATACTTACCGGGTTTTCAGCAGAAGGTCTTCATTTGTTTTGTCTAGCACAACGCCACCGAAATTTACAGTGTTGCCAACATTTCAGAATTTTTGGCTTGAAATTTTTTTTTTTGTTTTTTGGCAAAGACTGAAATTTGTCAAATTTTTTTTTTTTTTTTCAGCAAACCGTCATTTATCGGCGCCAGGAATTATTCCCCGTCGATCCGCACCCCCCTCGACCGCCCCCGATGGTGGGAATTGCTAAATTTTGTTGTCTAAATTTCTATACAAAACAGTACCGAGGTGTAATGGTACATCGATTTTTCAGATATTTTAACGTGTAAAAGCAGTAAATATTCATATATACTTACCGGGTTTTCAGCAGAAGGTCTTCATTTGTTTTGTCTTGCACAACGCCACCGAAATTTACAGTGTTGCCAACATTTCAGAATTTTTGGCTTGAAATTTTTTTTTTTGTTTTTTGGCAAAGACTGAAATTTGTCAAATTTTTTTTTTTTTTTTCAGCAAACCGTCATTAATCGGCGCCAGGAATTATTCCCCGTCGATCCGCACCCCCCTCGACCGCCCCCGATGGTGGGAATTGCTAAATTTTGTTGTCTAAATTTCTATACAAAACAGTACCGAGGTGTAATGGTACATCGATTTTTCAGATATTTTAACGTGTAAAAGCAGTAAATATTCATATATACTTACCGGGTTTTCAGCAGAAGGTCTTCATTTGTTTTGTCTTGCACAACGCCACCGAAATTTACAGTGTTGCCAACATTTCAGAATTTTTGGCTTGAAATTTTTTTTTTTGTTTTTTGGCAAAGACTGAAATTAGTCAAATTTTTTTTTTTTTTTTTCAGCAAACCGTCATTAATCGGCGCCAGGAATTATTCCCCGTCGATCCGCACCCCCCTCGACCGCCCCCGATGGTGGGAATTGCTAAATTTTGTTGTCTAAATTCCTATACAAATCAGTACCGAGGTGTAATGGTACATCGATTTTTCAGATATTTTAACGTCTAAAAGCAGTAAATATTCACATATTCTTACCGGGTTTTCAGCAGAAGGTCTTCATTCGTTTTGTCTTGCACAACGCCATCGAAATTTTCAGTGTGCAAACACTTCAGAATTTTTTTTTGCCTTAAATTTTTTTTGTTTTTTGTCAAAAACTCTGAAATTTGTTAAATTTTTTTCAGCAAACCGTCATTAATCGGCGCCAGGAATTATTCCCCGTCGATCCGCACCCCCCTCGACCGCCCCCGATGGTGGGAATTGCTAAATTTTGTTGTCTAAATTCCTATACAAATCAGTACCGAGGTGTAATGGTACATCGATTTTTCAGATATTTTAACGTCTAAAAGCAGTAAATATTCAAATATTCTTACCGGGTTTTCAGCAGAAGGTCTTCATTCGTTTTGTCTTGCACAACGCCATCGAAATTTTCAGTGTGCAAACATTTCAGAATTTTTCTTTGCCTTAAATTTTTTTTGTTTTTTGTCAAAAACTCTGAAATTTGTCAAATTTTTTTCAGCAAACCGTCATTAATCGGCGCCAGGAATTATTCCCCGTCGATCCGCACCCCCCTCGACCGCCCCCGATGGTGGGAATTGCTAAATTTTGTTGTCTAAATTCCTATACAAATCAGTACCGAGGTGTAATGGTACATCGATTTTTCAGATATTTTAACGTCTAAAAGCAGTAAATATTCAAATATTCTTACCGGGTTTTCAGCAGAAGGTCTTCATTCGTTTTGTCTTGCACAACGCCATCGAAATTTTCAGTGTGCAAACATTTCAGCATTTTTTTTTGCCTTAAATTTTTTTTGTTTTTTGTCAAAAACTCTGAAATTTGTCAAATTTTTTTCAGCAAACCGTCATTAATCGGCGCCAGGAATTATTCCCCGTTGATCCGCACCCCCCTCGACCGCCCCCGATGGTGGGAATTGCTAAATTTTGTTGTCTAAATTCCTATACAAATCAGTACCGAGGTGTAATGGTACATCGATTTTTCAGATATTTTAATGTCTAAAAGCAGTAAATATTCAAATATTCTTACCGGGTTTTCAGCAGAAGGTCTTCATTCGTTTTGTCTTGCACAACGCCATCGAAATTTTCAGTGTGCAAAAATTTCAGAATTTTTTTTTGCCTTAAATTTTTTTTGTTTTTTGTCAAAAACTCTGAAATTTGTCAAATTTTTTTCAGCAAACCGTCATTAATCGGCGCCAGGAATTAGTCCCCGTCGATCCGCACCCCCCTCGACCGCCCCCGATGGTGGGAATTGCTAAATTTTGTTGTCTAAATTCCTATACAAATCAGTACCGAGGTGTAATGGTACATCGATTTTTCAGATATTTTAACGTCTAAAAGCAGTAAATATTCAAATATTCTTACCGGGTTTTCAGCAGAAGGTCTTCATTCGTTTTGTCTTGCGCAACGCCATCGAAATTTTCAGTGTGCAAAAATTTCAGAATTTTTTTTTGCCTTATATTTTTTTTGTTTTTTGTCAAAAACTCTGAAATTTGTCAAATTTTTTTCAGCAAACCGTCATTAATCGGCGCCAGGAATTAGTCCCCGTCGATCCGCACCCCCCTCGACCGCCCCCGATGGTGGGAATTGCTAAATTTTGTTGTCTAAATTCCTATACAAATCAGTACCGAGGTGTAATGGTACATCGATTTTTCAGATATTTTAACGTCTAAAAGCAGTAAATATTCAAATATTCTTACCGGGTTTTCAGCAGAAGGTCTTCATTCGTTTTGTCTTGCACAACGCCATCGAAATTTTCAGTGTGCAAAAATTTCAGAATTTTTTTTTGCCTTATATTTTTTTTGTTTTTTGTCAAAAACTCTGAAATTTGTCAAATTTTTTTCAGCAAACCGTCATTAATCGGCGCCAGGAATTAGTCCCCGTCGATCCGCACCCCCCTCGACCGCCCCCGATGGTGGGAATTGCTAAATTTTGTTGTCTAAATTCCTATACAAATCAGTACCGAGGTGTAATGGTACATCGATTTTTCAGATATTTTAACGTCTAAAAGCAGTAAATATTCAAATATTCTTACCGGGTTTTCAGCAGAAGGTCTTCATTCGTTTTGTCTTGCACAACGCCATCGAAATTTTCAGTGTGCAAACATTTCAGAATTTTTTTTTGCCTTAAATTTTTTTTGTTTTTTGTCAAAAACTCTGAAATTTGTCAAATTTTTTTCAGCAAACCGTCATTAATCGGCGCCAGGAATTATTCCCCGTCGATCCGCACCCCCCTCGACCGCCCCCGATGGTGGGAATTGCTAAATTTTGTTGTCTAAATTCCTATACAAATCAGTACCGAGGTGTAATGGTACATCGATTTTTCAGATATTTTAACGTCTAAAAGCAGTAAATATTCAAATATTCTTACCGGGTTTTCAGCAGAAGGTCTTCATTCGTTTTGTCTTGCACAACGCCATCGAAATTTTCAGTGTGCAAACATTCCAGAATTTTTTTTTGCCTTAAATTTTTTTTGTTTTTGTCAAAAACTCTGAAATTTGTCAAATTTTTTTCAGCAAACCGTCATTAATCGGCGCCAGGAATTAGTCCCCGTCGATCCGCACCCCCCTCGACCGCCCCCGATGGTGGGAATTGCTAAATTTTGTTGTCTAAATTCCTATACAAATCAGTACCGAGGTGTAATGGTACATCGATTTTTCAGATATTTTAACGTCTAAAAGCAGTAAATATTCAAATATTCTTACCGGGTTTTCAGCAGAAGGTCTTCATTCGTTTTGTCTTGCGCAACGCCATCGAAATTTTCAGTGTGCAAACATTTCAGAATTTTTTTTGCCTTAATTTTTTTTTGTTTTTTGTCAAAAACTCTGAAATTTGTCAAATTTTTTTCAGCAAACCGTCATTAATCGGCGCCAGGAATTATTCCCCGTCGATCCGCACCCCCCTCGACCGCCCCCGATGGTGGGAATTGCTAAATTTTGTTGTCTAAATTCCTATACAAATCAGTACCGAGGTGTAATGGTACATCGATTTTTCAGATATTTTAACGTCTAAAAGCAGTAAATATTCAAATATTCTTACCGGGTTTTCAGCGGAAGGTCTTCATTCGTTTTGTCTTGCACAACGCCATCGAAATTTTCAGTGTGCAAACATTTCAGAATTTTTTTTTGCCTTAAATTTATTTTTATTTTTTGTCAAAAACTCTGAAATTTGTCAAATTTTTTTCAGCAAACCGACATTAATCGGCGCCAGGAATTATTCCCCGTCGATCCGCACCCCCCTCGACCGCCCCCGATGGTGGGAATTGCTAAATTTTGTTGTCTAAATTCCTATACAAATCAGTACCGAGGTGTAATGGTACATCGATTTTTCAGATATTTTAACGTCTAAAAGCAGTAAATATTCAAATATTCTTACCGGGTTTTTAGCAGAAGGTCTTCATTCGTTTTGTCTTGCACAACGCCATCGAAATTTTCAGTGTGCAAACATTTCAGATTTTTTTTTTGCCTTAAATTTTTTTTGTTTTTTGTTATAAACTCTGAAATTTGTCAAATTTTTTTCAGCAAACCGTCATTAATCGGCGCCAGGAATTATTCCCCGTCGATCCGCACCCCCCTCGACCGCCCCCGATGGTGGGAATTGCTAAATTTTGTTGTCTAAATTCCTATACAAATTAGTACCGAGGTGTAATGGTACATCGATTTTTCAGATATTTTAACGTCTAAAAGCAGTAAATATTCAAATATTCTTACCGGGTTTTCAGCAGAAGGTCTTCATTCGTTTTGTCTTGCACAACGCCATCGAAATTTTCAGTGTGCAAACATTCCAGAATTTTTTTTTGCCTTAAATTTTTTTTGTTTTTGTCAAAAACTCTGAAATTTGTCAAATTTTTTTCAGCAAACCGTCATTAATCGGCGCCAGGAATTAGTCCCCGTCGATCCGCACCCCCCTCGACCGCCCCCGATGGTGGGAATTGCTAAATTTTGTTGTCTAAATTCCTATACAAATCAGTACCGAGGTGTAATGGTACATCGATTTTTCAGATATTTTAACGTCTAAAAGCAGTAAATATTCAAATATTCTTACCGGGTTTTCAGCAGAAGGTCTTCATTCGTTTTGTCTTGCGCAACGCCATCGAAATTTTCAGTGTGCAAAAATTTCAGAATTTTTTTTTGCCTTATATTTTTTTTGTTTTTTGTCAAAAACTCTGAAATTTGTCAAATTTTTTTCAGCAAACCGTCATTAATCGGCGCCAGGAATTAGTCCCCGTCGATCCGCACCCCCCTCGACCGCCCCCGATGGTGGGAATTGCTAAATTTTGTTGTCTAAATTCCTATACAAATCAGTACCGAGGTGTAATGGTACATCGATTTTTCAGATATTTTAACGTCTAAAAGCAGTAAATATTCAAATATTCTTACCGGGTTTTCAGCAGAAGGTCTTCATTCGTTTTGTCTTGCACAACGCCATCGAAATTTTCAGTGTGCAAACATTTCAGAATTTTTTTTTGCCTTAAATTTTTTTTGTTTTTTGTCAAAAACTCTGAAATTTGTCAAATTTTTTTCAGCAAACCGTCATTAATCGGCGCCAGGAATTATTCCCCGTCGATCCGCACCCCCCTCGACCGCCCCCAATGGTGGGAATTGCTAAATTTTGTTGTCTAAATTCCTATACAAATCAGTACCGAGGTGTAATGGTACATCGATTTTTCAGATATTTTAACGTCTAAAAGCAGTAAATATTCAAATATTCTTACCGGGTTTTCAGCAGAAGGTCTTCATTCGTTTTGTCTTGCACAACGCCATCGAAATTTTCAGTGTGCAAAAATTTCAGAATTTTTTTTTGCCTTAAATTTTTTTTGTTTTTTGTCAAAAACTCTGAAATTTGTCAAATTTTTTTCAGCAAACCGTCATTAATCGGCGCCAGGAATTAGTCCCCGTCGATCCGCACCCCCCTCGACCGCCCCCGATGGTGGGAATTGCTAAATTTTGTTGTCTAAATTCCTATACAAATCAGTACCGAGGTGTAATGGTACATCGATTTTTCAGATATTTTAACGTCTAAAAGCAGTAAATATTCAAATATTCTTACCGGGTTTTCAGCAGAAGGTCTTCATTCGTTTTGTCTTGCACAACGCCATCGAAATTTTCAGTGTGCAAACATTTCAGAATTTTTTTTTGCCTTAATTTTTTTTTGTTTTTTGTCAAAAACTCTGAAATTTGTCAAATTTTTTTCAGCAAACCGTCATTAATCGGCGCCAGGAATTATTCCCCGTCGATCCGCACCCCCCTCGACCGCCCCCGATGGTGGGAATTGCTAAATTTTGTTGTCTAAATTCCTATACAAATCAGTACCGAGGTGTAATGGTACATCGATTTTTCAGATATTTTAACGTCTAAAAGCAGTAAATATTCAAATATTCTTACCGGGTTTTCAGCGGAAGGTCTTCATTCGTTTTGTCTTGCACAACGCCATCGAAATTTTCAGTGTGCAAACATTTCAGAATTTTTTTTTGCCTTAAATTTATTTTTATTTTTTGTCAAAAACTCTGAAATTTGTCAAATTTTTTTCAGCAAACCGACATTAATCGGCGCCAGGAATTATTCCCCGTCGATCCGCACCCCCCTCGACCGCCCCCGATGGTGGGAATTGCTAAATTTTGTTGTCTAAATTCCTATACAAATCAGTACCGAGGTGTAATGGTACATCGATTTTTCAGATATTTTAACGTCTAAAAGCAGTAAATATTCAAATATTCTTACCGGGTTTTTAGCAGAAGGTCTTCATTCGTTTTGTCTTGCACAACGCCATCGAAATTTTCAGTGTGCAAACATTTCAGATTTTTTTTTTGCCTTAAATTTTTTTTGTTTTTTGTTATAAACTCTGAAATTTGTCAAATTTTTTTCAGCAAACCGTCATTAATCGGCGCCAGGAATTATTCCCCGTCGATCCGCACCCCCCTCGACCGCCCCCGATGGTGGGAATTGCTAAATTTTGTTGTCTAAATTCCTATACAAATCAGTACCGAGGTGTAATGGTACATCGATTTTTCAGATATTTTAACGTCTAAAAGCAGTAAATATTCAAATATTCTTACCGGGTTTTCAGCAGAAGGTCTTCATTCGTTTTGTCTTGCACAACGCCATCGAAATTTTCAGTGTGCAAACATTCCAGAATTTTTTTTTGCCTTAAATTTTTTTTGTTTTTGTCAAAAACTCTGAAATTTGTCAAATTTTTTTCAGCAAACCGTCATTAATCGGCGCCAGGAATTAGTCCCCGTCGATCCGCACCCCCCTCGACCGCCCCCGATGGTGGGAATTGCTAAATTTTGTTGTCTAAATTCCTATACAAATCAGTACCGAGGTGTAATGGTACATCGATTTTTCAGATATTTTAACGTCTAAAAGCAGTAAATATTCAAATATTCTTACCGGGTTTTCAGCAGAAGGTCTTCATTCGTTTTGTCTTGCGCAACGCCATCGAAATTTTCAGTGTGCAAAAATTTCAGAATTTTTTTTTGCCTTATATTTTTTTTGTTTTTTGTCAAAAACTCTGAAATTTGTCAAATTTTTTTCAGCAAACCGTCATTAATCGGCGCCAGGAATTAGTCCCCGTCGATCCGCACCCCCCTCGACCGCCCCCGATGGTGGGAATTGCTAAATTTTGTTGTCTAAATTCCTATACAAATCAGTACCGAGGTGTAATGGTACATCGATTTTTCAGATATTTTAACGTCTAAAAGCAGTAAATATTCAAATATTCTTACCGGGTTTTCAGCAGAAGGTCTTCATTCGTTTTGTCTTGCACAACGCCATCGAAATTTTCAGTGTGCAAAAATTTCAGAATTTTTTTTTGCCTTATATTTTTTTTGTTTTTTGTCAAAAACTCTGAAATTTGTCAAATTTTTTTCAGCAAACCGTCATTAATCGGCGCCAGGAATTAGTCCTCGTCGATCCGCACCCCCCTCGACCGCCCCCGATGGTGGGAATTGCTAAATTTTGTTGTCTAAATTCCTATACAAATCAGTACCGAGGTGTAATGGTACATCGATTTTTCAGATATTTTAACGTCTAAAAGCAGTAAATATTCAAATATTCTTACCGGGTTTTCAGCAGAAGGTCTTCATTCGTTTTGTCTTGCACAACGCCATCGAAATTTTCAGTGTGCAAACATTTCAGAATTTTTTTTTGCCTTAAATTTTTTTTGTTTTTTGTCAAAAACTCTGAAATTTGTCAAATTTTTTTCAGCAAACCGTCATTAATCGGCGCCAGGAATTATTCCCCGTCGATCCGCACCCCCCTCGACCGCCCCCGATGGTGGGAATTGCTAAATTTTGTTGTCTAAATTCCTATACAAATCAGTACCGAGGTGTAATGGTACATCGATTTTTCAGATATTTTAACGTCTAAAAGCAGTAAATATTCAAATATTCTTACCGGGTTTTCAGCAGAAGGTCTTCATTCGTTTTGTCTTGCACAACGCCATCGAAATTTTCAGTGTGCAAAAATTTCAAAATTTTTTTTTGCCTTAAATTTTTTTTGTTTTTTGTCAAAAACTCTGAAATTTGTCAAATTTTTTTCAGCAAACCGTCATTAATCGGCGCCAGGAATTAGTCCCCGTCGATCCGCACCCCCCTCGACCGCCCCCGATGGTGGGAATTGCTAAATTTTGTTGTCTAAATTCCTATACAAATCAGTACCGAGGTGTAATGGTACATCGATTTTTCAGATATTTTAACGTCTAAAAGCAGTAAATATTCAAATATTCTTACCGGGTTTTCAGCAGAAGGTCTTCATTCGTTTTGTCTTGCACAACGCCATCGAAATTTTCAGTGTGCAAACATTTCAGAATTTTTTTTTGCCTTAAATTTTTTTTGTTTTTTGTCAAAAACTCTGAAATTTGTCAAATTTTTTTCAGCAAACCGTCATTAATCGGCGCCAGGAATTATTCCCCGTCGATCCGCACCCCCCTCGACCGCCCCCGATGGTGGGAATTGCTAAATTTTGTTGTCTAAATTCCTATACAAATCAGTACCGAGGTGTAATGGTACATCGATTTTTCAGATATTTTAACGTCTAAAAGCAGTAAATATTCAAATATTCTTACCGGGTTTTCAGCAGAAGGTCTTCATTCGTTTTGTCTTGCACAACGCCATCGAAATTTTCAGTGTGCAAAAATTTCAGAATTTTTTTTTGCCTTAAATTTTTTTTGTTTTTTGTCAAAAACTCTGAAATTTGTCAAATTTTTTTCAGCAAACCGTCATTAATCGGCGCCAGGAATTAGTCCCCGTCGATCCGCACCCCCCTCGACCGCCCCCGATGGTGGGAATTGCTAAATTTTGTTGTCTAAATTCCTATACAAATCAGTACCGAGGTGTAATGGTACATCGATTTTTCAGATATTTTAACGTCTAAAAGCAGTAAATATTCAAATATTCTTACCGGGTTTTCAGCAGAAGGTCTTCATTCGTTTTGTCTTGCACAACGCCATCGAAATTTTCAGTGTGCAAACATTTCAGAATTTTTTTTTGCCTTAATTTTTTTTTGTTTTTTGTCAAAAACTCTGAAATTTGTCAAATTTTTTTCAGCAAACCGTCATTAATCGGCGCCAGGAATTATTCCCCGTCGATCCGCACCCCCCTCGACCGCCCCCGATGGTGGGAATTGCTAAATTTTGTTGTCTAAATTCCTATACAAATCAGTACCGAGGTGTAATGGTACATCGATTTTTCAGATATTTTAACGTCTAAAAGCAGTAAATATTCAAATATTCTTACCGGGTTTTCAGCGGAAGGTCTTCATTCGTTTTGTCTTGCACAACGCCATCGAAATTTTCAGTGTGCAAACATTTCAGAATTTTTTTTTGCCTTAAATTTATTTTTATTTTTTGTCAAAAACTCTGAAATTTGTCAAATTTTTTTCAGCAAACCGACATTAATCGGCGCCAGGAATTATTCCCCGTCGATCCGCACCCCCCTCGACCGCCCCCGATGGTGGGAATTGCTAAATTTTGTTGTCTAAATTCCTATACAAATCAGTACCGAGGTGTAATGGTACATCGATTTTTCAGATATTTTAACGTCTAAAAGCAGTAAATATTCAAATATTCTTACCGGGTTTTTAGCAGAAGGTCTTCATTCGTTTTGTCTTGCACAACGCCATCGAAATTTTCAGTGTGCAAACATTTCAGATTTTTTTTTTGCCTTAAATTTTTTTTGTTTTTTGTTATAAACTCTGAAATTTGTCAAATTTTTTCAGCAAACCGTCATTAATCGGCGCCAGGAATTATTCCCCGTCGATCCGCACCCCCCTCGACCGCCCCCGATGGTGGGAATTGCTAAATTTTGTTGTCTAAATTCCTATACAAATCAGTACCGAGGTGTAATGGTACATCGATTTTTCAGATATTTTAACGTCTAAAAGCAGTAAATATTCAAATATTCTTACCGGGTTTTCAGCAGAAGGTCTTCATTCGTTTTGTCTTGCACAACGCCATCGAAATTTTCAGTGTGCAAACATTCCAGAATTTTTTTTTGCCTTAAATTTTTTTTGTTTTTGTCAAAAACTCTGAAATTTGTCAAATTTTTTTCAGCAAACCGTCATTAATCGGCGCCAGGAATTAGTCCCCGTCGATCCGCACCCCCCTCGACCGCCCCCGATGGTGGGAATTGCTAAATTTTGTTGTCTAAATTCCTATACAAATCAGTACCGAGGTGTAATGGTACATCGATTTTTCAGATATTTTAACGTCTAAAAGCAGTAAATATTCAAATATTCTTACCGGGTTTTCAGCAGAAGGTCTTCATTCGTTTTGTCTTGCGCAACGCCATCGAAATTTTCAGTGTGCAAAAATTTCAGAATTTTTTTTTGCCTTATATTTTTTTTGTTTTTTGTCAAAAACTCTGAAATTTGTCAAATTTTTTTCAGCAAACCGTCATTAATCGGCGCCAGGAATTAGTCCCCGTCGATCCGCACCCCCCTCGACCGCCCCCGATGGTGGGAATTGCTAAATTTTGTTGTCTAAATTCCTATACAAATCAGTACCGAGGTGTAATGGTACATCGATTTTTCAGATATTTTAACGTCTAAAAGCAGTAAATATTCAAATATTCTTACCGGGTTTTCAGCAGAAGGTCTTCATTCGTTTTGTCTTGCACAACGCCATCGAAATTTTCAGTGTGCAAAAATTTCAGAATTTTTTTTTGCCTTATATTTTTTTTGTTTTTTGTCAAAAACTCTGAAATTTGTCAAATTTTTTTCAGCAAACCGTCATTAATCGGCGCCAGGAATTAGTCCCCGTCGATCCGCACCCCCCTCGACCGCCCCCGATGGTGGGAATTGCTAAATTTTGTTGTCTAAATTCCTATACAAATCAGTACCGAGGTGTAATGGTACATCGATTTTTCAGATATTTTAACGTCTAAAAGCAGTAAATATTCAAATATTCTTACCGGGTTTTCAGCAGAAGGTCTTCATTCGTTTTGTCTTGCACAACGCCATCGAAATTTTCAGTGTGCAAACATTTCAGAATTTTTTTTTGCCTTAAATTTTTTTTGTTTTTTGTCAAAAACTCTGAAATTTGTCAAATTTTTTTCAGCAAACCGTCATTAATCGGCGCCAGGAATTATTCCCCGTCGATCCGCACCCCCCTCGACCGCCCCCGATGGTGGGAATTGCTAAATTTTGTTGTCTAAATTCCTATACAAATCAGTACCGAGGTGTAATGGTACATCGATTTTTCAGATATTTTAACGTCTAAAAGCAGTAAATATTCAAATATTCTTACCGGGTTTTCAGCAGAAGGTCTTCATTCGTTTTGTCTTGCACAACGCCATCGAAATTTTCAGTGTGCAAAAATTTCAGAATTTTTTTTTGCCTTAAATTTTTTCTGTTTTTTGTCAAAAACTCTGAAATTTGTCAAATTTTTTTCAGCAAACCGTCATTAATCGGCGCCAGGAATTATTCCCCGTCGATCCGCACCCCCCTCGACCGCCCCCGATGGTGGGAATTGCTAAATTTTGTTGTCTAAATTCCTATACAAATCAGTACCGAGGTGTAATGGTACATCGATTTTTCAGATATTTTAACGTCTAAAAGCAGTAAATATTCAAATATTCTTACCGGGTTTTCAGCAGAAGGTCTTCATTCGTTTTGTCTTGCACAACGCCATCGAAATTTTCAGTGTGCAAACATTTCAGAATTTTTTTTTGCCTTAATTTTTTTTTGTTTTTTGTCAAAAACTCTGAAATTTGTCAAATTTTTTTCAGCAAACCGTCATTAATCGGCGCCAGGAATTATTCCCCGTCGATCCGCACCCCCCTCGACCGCCCCCGATGGTGGGAATTGCTAAATTTTGTTGTCTAAATTCCTATACAAATCAGTACCGAGGTGTAATGGTACATCGATTTTTCAGATATTTTAACGTCTAAAAGCAGTAAATATTCAAATATTCTTACCGGGTTTTCAGCGGAAGGTCTTCATTCGTTTTGTCTTGCACAACGCCATCGAAATTTTCAGTGTGCAAACATTTCAGAATTTTTTTTTGCCTTAAATTTATTTTTATTTTTTGTCAAAAACTCTGAAATTTGTCAAATTTTTTTCAGCAAACCGACATTAATCGGCGCCAGGAATTATTCCCCGTCGATCCGCACCCCCCTCGACCGCCCCCGATGGTGGGAATTGCTAAATTTTGTTGTCTAAATTCCTATACAAATCAGTACCGAGGTGTAATGGTACATCGATTTTTCAGATATTTTAACGTCTAAAAGCAGTAAATATTCAAATATTCTTACCGGGTTTTTAGCAGAAGGTCTTCATTCGTTTTGTCTTGCACAACGCCATCGAAATTTTCAGTGTGCAAACATTTCAGATTTTTTTTTTGCCTTAAATTTTTTTTGTTTTTTGTTATAAACTCTGAAATTTGTCAAATTTTTTTCAGCAAACCGTCATTAATCGGCGCCAGGAATTATTCCCCGTCGATCCGCACCCCCCTCGACCGCCCCCGATGGTGGGAATTGCTAAATTTTGTTGTCTAAATTCCTATACAAATCAGTACCGAGGTGTAATGGTACATCGATTTTTCAGATATTTTAACGTCTAAAAGCAGTAAATATTCAAATATTCTTACCGGGTTTTCAGCAGAAGGTCTTCATTCGTTTTGTCTTGCACAACGCCATCGAAATTTTCAGTGTGCAAACATTCCAGAATTTTTTTTTGCCTTAAATTTTTTTTGTTTTTGTCAAAAACTCTGAAATTTGTCAAATTTTTTTCAGCAAACCGTCATTAATCGGCGCCAGGAATTAGTCCCCGTCGATCCGCACCCCCCTCGACCGCCCCCGATGGTGGGAATTGCTAAATTTTGTTGTCTAAATTCCTATACAAATCAGTACCGAGGTGTAATGGTACATCGATTTTTCAGATATTTTAACGTCTAAAAGCAGTAAATATTCAAATATTCTTACCGGGTTTTCAGCAGAAGGTCTTCATTCGTTTTGTCTTGCGCAACGCCATCGAAATTTTCAGTGTGCAAAAATTTCAGAATTTTTTTTTGCCTTATATTTTTTTTGTTTTTTGTCAAAAACTCTGAAATTTGTCAAATTTTTTTCAGCAAACCGTCATTAATCGGCGCCAGGAATTAGTCCCCGTCGATCCGCACCCCCCTCGACCGCCCCCGATGGTGGGAATTGCTAAATTTTGTTGTCTAAATTCCTATACAAATCAGTACCGAGGTGTAATGGTACATCGATTTTTCAGATATTTTAACGTCTAAAAGCAGTAAATATTCAAATATTCTTACCGGGTTTTCAGCAGAAGGTCTTCATTCGTTTTGTCTTGCGCAACGCCATCGAAATTTTCAGTGTGCAAAAATTTCAGAATTTTTTTTTGCCTTATATTTTTTTTGTTTTTTGTCAAAAACTCTGAAATTTGTCAAATTTTTTTCAGCAAACGGTCATTAATCGGCGCCAGGAATTATTCCCCGTCGATCCGCACCCCCCTCGACCGCCCCCGATGGTGGGAATTGCTAAATTTTGTTGTCTAAATTCCTATACAAATCAGTACCGAGGTGTAATGGTACATCGATTTTCAGATATTTTAACGTCTAAAAGCAGTAAATATTCAAATATTCTTACCGGGTTTTCAGCAGAAGGTCTTCATTCGTTTTGTCTTGCACAACGCCATCGAAATTTTCAGTGTACAAACATTTCAGAATTTTTTTTTGCCTTAAATTTTTTTTGTTTTTTGTCAAAATCTCTGAAATTTGTCAATTTTTTTTCAGCAAACCGTCATTAATCGGCGCCAGGAATTATTCCCCGTCGATCCGCACCCCCCTCGACCGCCCCCGATGGTGGGAATTGCTAAATTTTGTTGTCTAAATTCCTATACAAATCAGTACCGAGGTGTAATGGTACATCGATTTTTCAGATATTTTAACGTCTAAAAGCAGTAAATATTCAAATATTCTTATCGGGTTTTCAGCAGAAGGTCTTCATTCGTTTTGTCTTGCACAACGCCATCGAAATTTTCAGTGTGCAAACATTCCAGAATTTTTTTTTGCCTTAAATTTTTTTTGTTTTTTGTCAAAAACTCTGAAATTTGTCAAATTTTTTTCAGCAAACCGTCATTAATCGGCGCCAGGAATTAGTCCCCGTCGATCCGCACCCCCCTCGATCGCCCCCGATGGTGGGAATTGCTAAATTTTGTTGTCTAAATTCCTATACAAATCAATACCGAGGTGTAATGGTACATCGATTTTTCAGATATTTTAACGTTTAAAAGCAGTAAATATTCATATATACTTACCGGGTTTTCAGCAGAAGGTCTTCATTTGTTTTGTCTTGCACAACGCCACCGAAATTTACAGTGTTGCCAACATTTCAGAATTTTTGGCTTGAAATTTTTTTTTTTTGTTTTTTGGCAAAGACTGAAATTTGTCAAATTTTTTTTTTTTTTTTCAGCAAACCGTCATTAATCGGCGCCAGGAATTATTCCCCGTCGATCCGCACCCCCCTCGACCGCCCCCGATGGTGGGAATTGCTAAATTTTGTTGTCTAAATTTCTATACAAAACAGTACCGAGGTGTAATGGTACATCGATTTTTCAGATATTTTAACGTGTAAAAGCAGTAAATATTCATATATACTTACCGGGTTTTCAGCAGAAGGTCTTCATTTGTTTTGTCTTGCACAACGCCACCGAAATTTACAGTGTTGCCAACATTTCAGAATTTTTGGCTTGAAATTTTTTTTTTGTTTTTTGGCAAAGACTGAAATTAGTCAAATTTTTTTTTTTTTTTTTCAGCAAACCGTCATTAGTCGGCGCCAGGAATTATTCCCCGTCGATCCGCACCCCCCTCGACCGCCCCCGATGGCGGGAATTGCTAAATTTTGTTGTCTAAATTTCTATACAAAACAGTACCGAGGTGTAATGGTACATCGATTTTTCAGATATTTTAACGTGTAAAAGCAGTAAATATTCATATATACTTACCGGGTTTTCAGCAGAAGGTCTTCATTTGTTTTGTCTTGCACAACGCCACCGAAATTTACAGTGTTGCCAACATTTCAGAATTTTTGGCTTGAAATTTTTTTTTTTGTCTTTTGGCAAAGACTGAAATTTGTCAAATTTTTTTTTTTTTTTTCAGCAAACCGTCATTAATCGGCGCCAGGAATTATTCCCCGTCGATCCGCACCCCCCTCGACCGCCCCCGATGGTGGGAATTGCTAAATTTTGTTGTCTAAATTTCTATACAAAACAGTACCGAGGTGTAATGGTACATCGATTTTTCAGATATTTTAACGTGTAAAAGCAGTAAATATTCATATATACTTACCGGGTTTTCAGCAGAAGGTCTTCATTTGTTTTGTCTTGCACAACGCCACCGAAATTTACAGTGTTGCCATCATTTCAGAATTTTTGGCTTGAAATTTTTTTTTTTGTTTTTTGGCAAAGACTGAAATTTGTCAAATTTTTTTTTTTTTTTTCAGCAAACCGTCATTAATCGGCGCCAGGAATTATTCCCCGTCGATCCGCACCCCCCTCGACCGCCCCCGATGGTGGGAATTGCTAAATTTTGTTGTCTAAATTTCTATACAAAACAGTACCGAGGTGTAATGGTACATCGATTTTTCAGATATTTTAACGTGTAAAAGCAGTAAATATTCATATATACTTACCGGGTTTTCAGCAGAAGGTCTTCATTTGTTTTGTCTTGCACAACGCCACCGAAATTTACAGTGTTGCCAACATTTCAGAATTTTTGGCTTGAAATTTTTTTTTTTGTTTTTTGGCAAAGTCTGAAATTTGTCAAATTTTTTTTTTTTTTTCAGCAAACCGTCATTAATCGGCGCCAGGAATTATTCCCCGTCGATCCGCACCCCCCTCGACCGCCCCCGATGGTGGGAATTGCTAAATTTTGTTGTCTAAATTTCTATACAAAACAGTACCGAGGTGTAATGGTACATCGATTTTTCAGATATTTTAACGTGTAAAAGCAGTAAATATTCATATATACTTACCGGGTTTTCAGCAGAAGGTCTTCATTTGTTTTGTCTTGCACAACGCCACCGAAATTTACAGTGTTGCCAACATTTCAGAATTTTTGGCTTGAAATTTTTTTTTTTGTCTTTTGGCAAAGACTGAAATTTGTCAAATTTTTTTTTTTTTTTTTTCAGCAAACCGTCATTAATCGGCGCCAGGAATTATTCCCCGTCGATCCGCACCCCCCTCGACCGCCCCCGATGGTGGGAATTGCTAAATTTTGTTGTCTAAATTTCTATACAAAACAGTACCGAGGTGTAATGGTACATCGATTTTTCAGATATTTTAACGTGTAAAAGCAGTAAATATTCATATATACTTACCGGGTTTTCAGCAGAAGGTCTTCATTTGTTTTGTCTTGCACAACGCCACCGAAATTTACAGTGTTGCCAACATTTCAGAATTTTTGGCTTGAAATTTTTTTTTTTGTTTTTTGGCAAAGACTGAAATTTGTCAAATTTTTTTTTTTTTTTTCAGCAAACCGTCATTAATCGGCGCCAGGAATTATTCCCCGTCGATCCGCACCCCCCTCGACCGCCCCCGATGGTGGGAATTGCTAAATTTTGTTGTCTAAATTTCTATACAAAACAGTACCGAGGTGTAATGGTACATCGATTTTTCAGATATTTTAACGTGTAAAAGCAGTAAATATTCATATATACTTACCGGGTTTTCAGCAGAAGGTCTTCATTTGTTTTGTCTTGCACAACGCCACCGAAATTTACAGTGTTGCCAACATTTCAGAATTTTTGGCTTGAAATTTTTTTTTTTGTTTTTTGGCAAAGACTGAAATTTGTCAAATTTTTTTTTTTTTTTTCAGCAAACCGTCATTAATCGGCGCCAGGAATTATTCCCCGTCGATCCGCACCCCCCTCGACCGCCCCCGATGGTGGGAATTGCTAAATTTTGTTGTCTAAATTTCTATACAAAACAGTACCGAGGTGTAATGGTATTATGGTACATCGATTTTTCAGATATTTTAACGTGTAAAAGCAGTAAATATTCATATATACTTACCGGGTTTTCAGCAGAAGGTCTTCATTTGTTTTGTCTTGCACAACGCCACCGAAATTTACAGTGTTGCCAACATTTCAGAATTTTGGGCTTGAAATTTTTTTGATTTGTTTTTTGGCAAAGACTGAAATTTGTCAATTTTTTTTTTTTTTTCCAGCAAACCGTCATTAATCGGCGCCAGGAATTATTCCCCGTCGATCCGCACCCCCCTCGACCGCCCCCGATGGTGGGAATTGCTAAATTTTGTTGTCTAAATTTCTATACAAAACAGTACCGAGGTGTAATGGTACATCGATTTTTCAGATATTTTAACGTGTAAAAGCAGTAAATATTCATATATACTTACCGGGTTTTCAGCAGAAGGTCTTCATTTGTTTTGTCTTGCACAACGCCACCGAAATTTACAGTGTTACCAACATTTCAGAATTTTTGGCTTGAAATTTTTTTTTTGTCTTTTGGCAAAGACTGAAATTTGTCAAATTTTTTTTTTTTTTTTTCAACAAACCATCATTAATCGGCGCCAGGAATTATTCCCCGTCGATCCGCGACCCCCTCGACCGCCCCCGATGGTGGGAATTGCTAAATTTTGTTGTCTAAATTTCTATACAAAACAGTACCGAGGTGTAATGGTACATCGATTTTTCAGATATTTTAACGTGTAAAAGCAGTAAATATTCATATATACTTACCGGGTTTTCAGCAGAAGGTCTTCATTTGTTTTGTCTTGCACAACGCCACCGAAATTTACAGTGTTGCCAACATTTCAGAATTTTTGGCTTGAAATTTTTTTTTTTGTTTTCTGGCGAAGACTGAAATTTGTCAATTTTTTTTTTTTTTTTTTTTCAGCAAACCGTCATTAATCGGCGCCAGGAATTATTCCCCGTCGATCCGCACCCCCCTCGACCGCCCCCGATGGTGGGAATTGCTAAATTTTGTTGTCTAAATTTCTATACAAAACAGTACCGAGGTGTAATGGTACATCGATTTTTCAGATATTTTAACGTGTAAAAGCAGTAAATATTCATATATACTTACCGGGTTTTCAGCAGAAGGTCTTCATTTGTTTTGTCTTGCACAACGCCACCGAAATTTACAGTGTTGCCAACATTTCAGAATTTTTGGCTTGAAATTTTTTTTTTTGTCTTTTGGCAAAGACTGAAATTTGTAAAATTTTTTTTTTTTTTTTTCAGCAAACCGTCATTAATCGGCGCCAGGAATTATTCCCCGTCGATCCGCACCCCCCTCGACCGCCCCCGATGGTGGGAATTGCTAAATTTTGTTGTCTAAATTTCTATACAAAACAGTACCGAGGTGTAATGGTACATCGATTTTTCAGATATTTTAACGTGTAAAAGCAGTAAATATTCATATATACTTACCGGGTTTTCAGCAGAAGGTCTTCATTTGTTTTGTCTTGCACAATGCCACCGAAATTTACAGTGTTGCCAACATTTCAGAATTTTTGGCTTGAATTTTTTTTTTTTGTTTTTTGGCAAAGACTGAAATTTGTCAATTTGTTTTTTTTTTTTTCAGCAAACCGTCATTAATCGGCGCCAGGAATTATTCCCCGTCGATCCGCACCCCCCTCGACCGCCCCCGATGGTGGGAATTGCTAAATTTTGTTGTCTAAATTTCTATACAAAACAGTACCGAGGTGTAATGGTACATCGATTTTTCAGATATTTTAACGTGTAAAAGCAGTAAATATTCATATATACTTACCGGGTTTTCAGCAGAAGGTCTTCATTTGTTTTGTCTTGCACAACGCCACCGAAATTTACAGTGTTGCCAACATTTCAGAATTTTTGGCTTGAAATTTTTTTTTTGTCTTTTGGCAAAGACTGAAATTTGTCAAATTTTTTTTTTTTTTTTTTCAGCAAACCGTCATTAATCGGCGCCAGGAATTATTCCCCGTCGATCCGCACCCCCCTCGACCGCCCCCGATGGTGGGAATTGCTAAATTTTGTTGTCTAAATTTCTATACAAAACAGTACCGAGGTGTAATGGTAAATCGATTTTTCAGATATTTTAACGTGTAAAAGCAGTAAATATTCATATATACTTACCGGGTTTTCAGCAGAAGGTCTTCATTTGTTTTGTCTTGCACAACGCCACCGAAATTTACAGTGTTGCCAACATTTCAGAATTTTTGGCTTGAAATTTTTTTTTTGTCTTTTGGCAAAGACTGAAATTTGTCAAATTTTTTTTTTTTTTTTTCAGCAAACCGTCATTAATCGGCGCCAGGAATTATTCCCCGTCGATCCGCACCCCCCTCGACCGCCCCCGATGGTGGGAATTGCTAAATTTTGTTGTCTAAATTTCTATACAAAACAGTACCGAGGTGTAATGGTACATCGATTTTTCAGATATTTTAACGTGTAAAAGCAGTAAATATTCATATATACTTACCGGGTTTTCAGCAGAAGGTCTTCATTTGTTTTGTCTTGCACAACGCCACCGAAATTTACAGTGTTGCCAACATTTCAGAATTTTTGGCTTGAAATTTTTTTTTTGTTTTTTGGCAGACTGAAATTTGTCAAATTTTTTTTTTTTTTTTTCAGCATACCGTCATTAATCGGCGCCAGGAATTATTCCCCGTCGATCCGCACCCCCCTCGACCGCCCCCGATGGTGGGAATTGCTAAATTTTGTTGTCTAAATTTCTATACAAAACAGTACCGAGGTGTAATGGTACATCGATTTTTCAGATATTTTAACGTGTAAAAGCAGTAAATATTCATATATACTTACCGGGTTTTCAGCAGAAGGTCTTCATTTGTTTTGTCTTGCACAATGCCACCGAAATTTACAGTGTTGCCAACATTTCAGAATTTTTGGCTTGAAATTTTTTTTTTTGTTTTTTGGCAAAGACTGAAATTTGTCAAATTTTTTTTTTTTTTTTCAGCAAACCGTCGTTAATCGGCGCCAGGAATTATTCCCCGTCGATCCGCACCCCCCTCGACCGCCCCCGATGGTGGGAATTGCTAAATTTTGTTGTCTAAATTTCTATACAAAACAGTACCGAGGTGTAATGGTACATCGATTTTTCAGATATTTTAACGTGTAAAAGCAGTAAATATTCATATATACTTACCGGGTTTTCAGCAGAAGGTCTTCATTTGTTTTGTCTTGCACAACGCCACCGAAATTTACAGTGTTGCCAACATTTCAGAATTTTTGGCTTGAAATTTTTTTTTTTTGTTTTTTGGCAAAAACTGAAATTTGTCAATATTTTTTTTTTTTTCAGCCAACCGTCATTAATCGGCGCCAGGAATTATTCCCCGTCGATCCGCACCCCCCTCGACCGCCCCCGATGGTGGGAATTGCTAAATTTTGTTGTCTAAATTTCTATACAAAACAGTACCGAGGTGTAATAATAATAATAATAATAATAAATTTCATTTATTCGAGTAACTAGGACCCATAATATAATTCAATTGTTAGTATAACTTACAAACTATGTTAGTGTGACAATAATAAGAAAACTGAAACTAACTATTATTATAATTTAATAGTTAGTTAACTAGTCGGCTGGACCGCATACACGCGACTCACCGCTGTACCATTCCGTGAGAGATGGCACCGCATCGATTCACGTATATACAGTCCAACCGACCAGCAATCATGCTTAGAATGCTATTGGGGCTACCCCGCACCCTGCACACCAGAGACGCACACCTCTTTCGCATAATCGTAAAGAAACAATTGACTTGTGCGTCTGCGAACATCCCTGATGCGCTGCAGAAACGAGGCAGCCCCACCAGCACCCGGAACGCGTTGTTGTATTGAACACGGAGAGCGTTGTACGACTTCTGCGTATATCTGGCCCACAAGCCGCACGTGTAAAAAGTGGTGCAATAGGTTCGAAAGAGAGTGATTTTTACCTTAAGTGAGCAACGCGCAAATCTGCGAGCCAGCATATTCGCCCTTATCGACAACGCCCTCCTCTCGCGTTCAATATCAGGATCATCATTGAGAGCAGGAGTTAAGACATGACCAAGATATTTAAATGTTGTAACTCGTTTTAATGGTACCCCGTTTAGTTTTACCGGAGGCATGTTTTCCGTCGTCTTACGCCCAGTCTCGAAGACCATGATCTCTGATTTTTTACAGTTATATAGCAACCCGTGTCTTTGCGCGTATTCTTCACAAATGCTTAACAACTTTCTAAGGCCACAAACTGATGCACTCAGCAGCACCATGTCATCTGCGTAACTGATGTTATTGACACAGAATCTGTCTATGTGGCAACCGACTCTGGTGCTGACTGACTGAGTTCGCTAATAAGATCATTTACGTATAGATTGAAAAGCGTAGGTGAGCTCAATCCCCCCTGCCTCACCCCGCATTCCAACCCATACGGACGCGAATGAACTCCAGCCCATCGAACTGAGTTGGTCTGGTTACTGTACCAAAATTTAAAAATGTTGATTATTTCTTTTGGTACATTTTCATTTTCTAGCTTCTGCCATAATAAGTCATAAACAACCAAATCAAAAGCCCTCGAGAGATCGAGAAAGCATGCATAAATGGGAGTATCCCGCTGCGTATAATATGAGACAGCATGCTTAAGGCACAGCACTGCACTTTCAGTCGATAAACCAGGTCGGAAACCGAACTGGTTATCATGAATTTTTACCATCTTGCTTAGATGTGCGTTAAGCATGCCGTCGAACACTTTAGCTATCACAGTAGCTAGTGATATGGGCCTATAGTTATTGATATCCGCGAGGTCACCAGTCTTGTTCTTTGCAATGGGCACTACTATAGTCCGCATCATTTCAGTCGGCACGTAACTATGACTCATACAAAAGCTATAAAACATATTGAGAACTCGGGCCAGATGTGGACCAGCATGTTGCAGATGTTCGATGCTTAGTCCGTCATGGCCCGGGGATTTACCCCGCGACATGGTTTGTATAGTTTTATGGATCTCTTTCGAGTTGAAATTAATCCCCATGGCCCTACCGGGCTCAGCATCGACCACCGAACGAGAGTGCCGTAAAGGGGACTTTACAAAAAAGTGCTGCATGAAGAGTTCAGCAATCTCATCAGGTTTTGTTCTGCCACCGACGCTCACAGGGATACCGGGTCTACTTTGTAATTTATTCGTATGTTTCCAAAATCCACGAATGTCATTTTTGGAGTGATGTGAGGCCAGAATATCCATTTTGATCTGATCTTCGTGGTTTTGGCACCACTTCAGCCGTGACTTAAAGATTCTTCTAGCCTCACACATCTCCTCATAGACTAAGCCGGACCCCGGCTTACCATACCATAGCCATTCCAGAAATTTTTGCCTCGCCGCCCTATGAGAGTCGGTCACGTGCTTGTTCCATCCTATTACCACCCTTTTAAAGCGACATATTGCTGCCTTCTCGACCTATCATAGCCGCTTGACTCAGTGCCTGTACGATGTCTGCATACATTTTATCAATCACCACAATATGACTACGATTGTTACACATAGTATCGCCACATTTACTAAGTTCTTGTGGAAATTCAATAAGTCTCAGTCGCTCATGACATTCTTTTTGATAAGACTCTATTTGACATTGCCCTCTTTCCCCCCACACAACGTCGTTTGGGCTTACATTAGGAACACAGTTCCTAGACACAATTTTTTCAAGGATACATTCAACCACCATAGGAAAATGGTCAGACCACAATACATCATACAACACATATACATCTCCAACACACTTTGCAGATGCCTCTGTTACTAGACAGTGGTCTAACCACCGTTTTGAGCCATGAGCTTCACTTAGAAATGTATATGTGTCCGACCCTATACCCAGAAAATCAATATCAATACACTTCCATTTTTGTTCACAACAAAACCCAGTAAGTTCATTATAAAACTGTTCGACCGGGTGTGCATTAAAATCTCCTAACACGAACACATAATCTATACTATAGTTATCAATAATCGCACTCACCGAGCTCAGAACGTCAGTAAAATCCGTTAGATTAGCCACAGTATCCGTTGGCATGTACACACTGAGCACTAGAAATGATTTATCATTCAACACTATTTTGACCGCACAAATACGTGGATTATCGCACTGAACAATCGTCACATTTGTAAAAAGGCGTCGTCTCCACATAAGCGCGACCCCGCCATATGGCCTGCCATAAAGCATGCCCGCCGATGTGTCCACTGCCGATACTCCCGTACAGCTAAACTCATTACTTATGTTATCAAGGAATGAGATTTCGTCCGGTAATAGCCAAGTTTCTTGTAAGGCAATCACATCACATTGCTTACATAAATCACGGATACACTGAACAGAGCGCTTAACACTTTTACAATTAAAGGTCATGAACTTGTATACATGTTCACCCATTATTTACGAGTTCAGTGCCGATATCTCTGTTTACATTCTGACGCTTCATTTTGTAGTTAACTAATGTAAGTAATGGTACATCGATTTTTCAGATATTTTAACGTGTAAAAGCAGTAAATATTCATATATACTTACCGGGTTTTCAGCAGAAGGTCTTCATTTGTTTTGTCTTGCACAACGCCACCGAAATTTACAGTGTTGCCAACATTTCAGAATTTTTGGCTTGAAATTTTTTTTTTTTGTCTTTTGGCAAAGACTGAAATTTGTCAAATTTTTTTTTTTTTTTTTTCAGCAAACCGTCATTAATCGGCGCCAGGAATTATTCCCCGTCGATCCGCACCCCCCTCGACCGCCCCCGATAGTGGGAATTGCTAAATTTTGTTGTCTAAATTTCTATACAAAACAGTACCGAGGTGTAATGGTACATCGATTTTTCAGATATTTTAACGTGTAAAAGCAGTAAATATTCATATATACTTACCGGGTTTTCAGCAGAAGGTCTTCATTTGTTTTGTCTTGCACAACGCCACCGAAATTTACAGTGTTGCCAACATTTCAGAATTTTTGGCATGAAATTTTTTTTTGTTTTTTGGCAAAGACTGAAATTTGTCAAATTTTTTTTTTTTTTTTTCAGCAAACCGTCATTAATCGGCGCCAGGAATTATTCCCCGTCGATCCGCACCCCCCTCGACCGCCCCCGATGGTGGGAATTGCTAAATTTTGTTGTCTAAATTTCTATACAAAACAGTACCGAGGTGTAATGGTACATCGATTTTTCAGATATTTTAACGTGTAAAAGCAGTAAATATTCATATATACTTACCGGGTTTTCAGCAGAAGGTCTTCATTTGTTTTGTCTTGCACAACGCCACCGAAATTTACAGTGTTGCCAACATTTCAGAATTTTTGGCTTGAAAATTTTTTTTTTTGTTTTTTGGCAAAGACTGAAATTTGTCAAATTTTTTTTTTTTTTTTCAGCAAACCGTCATTAATCGGCGCCAGGAATTATTCCCCGTCGATCCGCACCCCCCTCGACCGCCCCCGATGGTGGGAATTGCTAAATTTTGTTGTCTAAATTTCTATACAAAACAGTACCGAGGTGTAATGGTACATCGATTTTTCAGATATTTTAACGTGTAAAAGCAGTAAATATTTATATATATACTTACCGGGTTTTCAGCAGAAGGTCTTCATTTGTTTTGTCTTGCACAACGCCACCGAAATTTACAGTGTTGCCAACATTTCAGAATTTTTGGCTTGAAATTTTTTTTTTTTGTCTTTTGGCAAAGACTGAAATTTGTCAAATTTTTTTTTTTTTTTTCAGCAAACCGTCATTTATCGGCGCCAGGAATTATTCCCCGTCGATCCGCACCCCCCTCGACCGCCCCCGATGGTGGGAATTGCTAAATTTTGTTGTCTAAATTTCTATACAAAACAGTACCGAGGTGTAATGGTACATCGATTTTTCAGATATTTTAACGTGTAAAAGCAGTAAATATTCATATATACTTACCGGGTTTTCAGGAGAAGGTCTTCATTTGTTTTGTCTTGCACAACGCCACCGAAATTTACAGTGTTGCCAATATTTCAGAATTTTTGGCTTGAAATTTTTTTTTTTTTGTTTTTTGGCAAAGACTGAAATTTGTCAAATTTTTTTTTTTTTTTTTTTCAGCAAACCGTCATTAATCGGCGCCAGGAATTATTCCCCGTCGATCCGCACCCCCCTCGACCGCCCCCGATGGTGGGAATTGCTAAATTTTGTTGTCTAAATTTCTATACAAAACAGTACCGAGGTGTAATGGTACATCGATTTTTCAGATATTTTAACGTGTAAAAGCAGTAAATATTCATATATACTTACCGGGTTTTCAGCAGAAGGTCTTCATTTGTTTTGTCTTGCACAACGCCACCGAAATTTACAGTGTTGCCAACATTTCAGAATTGTTGGCTTGAAATTTTTTTTTTTTGTTTTTTGGCTAAGACTGAAATTTGTCAAATTTTTTTTTTTTTTTTTCAGCAAACCGTCATTAATCGGCGCCAGGAATTATTCCCCGTCGATCCGCACCCCCCTCGACCGCCCCCGATGGTGGGAATTGCTAAATTTTGTTGTCTAAATTTCTATACAAAACAGTACCGAGGTGTAATGGTACATCGATTTTTCAGATATTTTAACGTGTAAAAGCAGTAAATATTCATATACTACCGGGTTTTCAGCAGAAGGTCTTCATTTGTTTTGTCTTGCACAACGCCACCGAAATTTACAGTGTTGCCAACATTTCAGAATTTTTGGCTTGAAATTTTTTTTTTTTGTTTTTTGGCAAAGACTGAAATTTGTCAAATTTTTTTTTTTTTTTTCAGCAAACCGTCATTAATCGGCGCCAGGAATTATTCCCCGTCGATCCGCACCCCCCTCGACCGCCCCCGATAGTGGGAATTGCTAAATTTTGTTGTCTAAATTTCTATACAAAACAGTACCGAGGTGTAATGGTACATCGATTTTTCAGATATTTTAACGTGTAAAAGCAGTAAATATTCATATATACTTACCGGGTTTTCAGCAGAAGGTCTTCATTTGTTTTGTCTTGCACAACGCCACCGAAATTTACAGTGTTGCCAACATTTCAGAATTTTTGGCTTGAAATTTTTTTTTAGTTTTTTGGCAAAGACTGAAATTTGTCAAATTTTTTTTTTTTTTTTTCAGCAAACCGTCATTAATCGGCGCCAGGAATTATTCCCCGTCGATCCGCACCCGCCTCGACCGCCCCCGATGGTGGGAATTGCTAAATTTTGTTGTCTAAATTTCTATACAAAACAGTACCGAGGTGTAATGGTACATCGATTTTTCAGATATTTTAACGTGTAAAAGCAGTAAATATTCATATATACTTACCGGGTTTTCAGCAGAAGGTCTTCATTTGTTTTGTCTTGCACAACGCCACCGAAATTTACAGTGTTGCCAACATTTCAGAATTTTTGGCTTGAAATTTTTTTTTTTGTTTTTTGGCAAAGACTGAAATTTGTCAAATTTTTTTTTTTTTTTTCAGCAAACCGTCATTAATCGGCGCCAGGAATTATTCCCCGTCGATCCGCACCCCCCTCGACCGCCCCCGATGGTGGGAATTGCTAAATTTTGTTGTCTAAATTTCTATACAAAACAGTACCGAGGTGTAACTTTAAATTAAAATTTTTTCAAACAGTTTTCCAATTAAAATTTTGTATTTTTAATTGAAAAACTGTTTGATAATCTAATTACTAGCGGTCGCCTAGTGGTCAAAATATTGTTTTAAAAATAAACGAGCTGTTTTTTCGGATAAGTAAAGTTGTGAGTCTGTGGACAGTGACACAATTAAGGACTGAAAGTGTTTGCAGTGACTTTAATTCATTACTTTTGTTATAAACTTACATTAAAACTTACGATCTAATTAGACAGTGATAAACTACCCTTGCTTATAAAATATAATAGTGATCTC
The DNA here is from genome assembly GCA_930367265.1 of Catocala fraxini. Classification (NCBI taxonomy): domain Eukaryota; kingdom Metazoa; phylum Arthropoda; class Insecta; order Lepidoptera; family Erebidae; genus Catocala; species Catocala fraxini. The sequence goes on from OV884045.1 coordinate 363,128, forward strand.
AGTTGCCAGACATAGTTGGTGTTAAACGTTATACGTGGTGCTTAGCGCGGTGTCAGTGGCTGAATGTTTCAAATCCCGCGTGCCGACGTAATAGCGTAGAGCCTTAATATAAAGCCTTTTCCATCAACCTGAGCACAACGCCATCTGTGTGCTCGCGTTTGAACTATTGCACGATCTGTCAGTTTTATTACTTATCCACTTGAAGTGCAATAATAACGCCATCTCTGTGTTTGGTTGCGCACTATTAGGAACTCAATCGATCATAGAATGTCGCGAAGCTGTGGTCATTGTCGTCGCTTTCTGTCGCCGGGCGAGGCTGCAAGATGTCGCCACTGTGATAAATATTTTCACCTGCGATGTGTTGCCCTGCCTCCAGGAACCGTGTCTCCATCTTGGCAGTGCTCAGGTTGTATTAAATCCAAGTCAACCAAGGATAAGCCTGAAACAACGATCGCTCGGGAATCTTTCGTGCCAGCTACTAGCCAGAAACCTGAGGATCCGCTAAGTGTCAGCCCTCCAACGAACTCTTCGCTCGAATCTACCCAAGAGTTGACACTGGATATTACGGAGGAGCTTAAAATCTTTAGGGATCATCTGCGCTCTGTAAACAAAGACCTGCAAACATTTAGAGATGAGCTAGCCGATATCAAAATCAATATTATAAAATATCAACAAAAAGTCGTCACTCTTGAGGACAGGATCAGTATTCTCGAAAAGAAACAACCTCCTCAGACTGATGGTGTCGACGAAGTAATTGCTCAGCTCAGACAAAACCTCCGTGAGCGAGACCAGGAGTTGTTGGCTAACGACATCGAGATAGCAAACTTCCCGGAGGTGAACGGGGAGAATCCCGTCCACGTCGTGTTGCAGATAGCTGCGAAAATAGGACTCAATTTAGAGGAACGCGATGTAGATTTCGCCGAGCGGATTGGCGGACGGCACATCGTGGCGACGGACTCTGCGGGACCCGAGGCGCGTCCGCGCCCCCTATCGGTTCGTTTCACGCATCGCGCCAAACGGGACGCGATGCTGCACAGCGCACGAGTTCGTCGAGGAGCGACGTCGGCCGACCTTGTGCCCGGGGAGCCTAGGCGCTTTTACGTCAACGAGCGGCTTACCAAGGCGAATCGTCAATTATTTCGTTTGGCGCGTGATGCCGGCCAGCGCTCGGGATGGAGGTTCGTTTGGGTCAAACGTGGTCGCATTTTCGCACGGAATAAGCCTGGTGATAAAGTCAGCTCGATTGGAGAGGAGTCAGACATTGAACAGGTTTTCGGTTTTAACTCCACATAAATGTAATCCTGAATAATTATTAGTATTAAGTATATATATGTTCAAACAATTTGGACAGTCTAATAGTAGTAGTAATAAAACTAAGTATGTAGGATGTATTGATATCATAAATTATTATATTCTTATTATCTTCAATCATTACTATTTACATGTATTGAATTCAATTATTTATTTCCTATTTTTATATAGTATATCTTTAAAGACACAGTATATATTACTGATTATAATCATTCAGCTATATTACAGAATATATAGGTATAATTATATATTTCATACACATACAAGAATTATTTTACCATTTTTACATATACTAACTATACTACAAAATATTCACATAATATATTTACATTATATTTAAATATTACACGTAATTACTACACTACTAAGTATATACACACCCATAATCATATATGTCATATTCCATTTAAACTCTGCACTAGTTAAATTACTATGTAGGATGGTAAAATTATTTTCACACAGTAGTAATGACTAGAAGTAAATACTTGAAAGTGGGTTTATTTAACGCTGGTTCACTAGGAACACGTCATGATGAATTTTTGTTAGCAATGGATCAACTTTCAGTAGATATAATGGCGATTAATGAAACATGGCTGCGAGATGGGGAGGAGGGCCGTGCACCGTCAGTCCCTAATTATCGCCTTAGACACGTACCACGACCGTCTAGTGTGCGGGGTGGCCGGGGCGGGGGTGTCGGTTTCTATGTGCGCCGTGATCTCAAGGTTCGCACCATGGTACACCCAGTCTCCCCTAATGTCGAGCAAATGTGGCTCAAACTCACTGTCAACTCACAAACAGTTGTCATAGGTACTGCATATAGACCACCATGGCTAGACATCAACACCTTCCTTGATGCGATCACGGCCTCTCTCACATCATTCCATAAAGCAGATAAAACCATACTTCTTGGTGATTTCAACATTAATTGTCTAAAGACCAGTGAGAACAGTACCATATTGTTAAACAATTTTTTACAGTATACCAGTCTTGACCAAGTGATCCAACAACCTACACACTTTACGGATCACAGTGAGACACTTATTGATATTGTGTGCACCAATGCTCAAGTTAACAATATTTCGGTTGAATATAAACCAGAACTAGGACAACATGCCATCTTATCTGTGACTTGCCTATTCAGAATCAACAAACCTTTACCACAGTGGATTCATTATAGACCATTATCTCATATAATGCCTGATATTTTTCAGGATGACCTGTGCAAATTAGACTGGCCATATTTAACAACTTTGGAGAATGTGAGTGACATGGTTACACTTTTTAATACTTTCATCATAACTATCTTTGATATTCATGCACCACTCACTACAATTGTAATTAGAGAGAAGTCTCTCCCATGGATTACAGACACAATCAAAGAAATGGTGAAATTGCGTGACAGGTACCAAACACGGTACAAACTTAGTAAATTGGACATACACAAAATTAGTTATAAAGAGATGAAAAAAATTGTATCAAGTGCAATCGATAGCGAAAAACGAGCCTATTTTGAATACTACATCAATAGACACATTTATAATCCTAAGAAACTATGGCACAACTTAAAATCGACCATTAAGATAGGTAAACAAGGAATACAAGATTTGCCATATACACTTAATAATCCTGAAGACCTTAATAAACATTTCCTAAATATCCCGGGCAATGATACAGTTTCTTTATCAGATCTGATATACTTTGAAACAAACAGGTTACACACTGATATCTTTAGCCTTGAGCCCGTAAGTGAAGAAGTAGTCAGTTTGCATATCAGGTGTCTTATATCAAATGTCCTGGGTACTGACAACATTTCACTGGAAATGTTGATGATGACGCTCCCTCATAGCCTTCCTTACATTACAGCAATCATAAACAAATCTATTACCACGTCTACCTTCCCTGTTGTATGGAAAACTGCTATGGTCAAACCTATACCCAAAATTCCCAATCCAACGGTCGCGAAAGATCTTAGACCGATTAGCTTGCTTCCTTGCCTATCTAAAGTCTTAGAACGGGTGGTCAACAATCAGTTGAGAAAGTATCTTGAGAAACATAACATCATACCACACACACAGTCAGGGTTTCGACAAGGCCACAGTACTACCACCACTCTTCTAGATGTAGTAGATGATGTTTTGGAGGCTAGAGACCAGGGCATGGGTACTCTGCTCACTCTACTTGATTTTTCCCGTGCCTTTGAGACAATCAATATTTCTCTTCTTCTGGCTAAGCTTTCTTACTATGGGTGTGATTCAGGTACAGTGAAATGGTTCCATAGCTATCTGACTGACAGATCTCAATTTGTCCAACTGGATAATGGCAGGGATGGTAACAAGGTCAACTCCTCTTGCTGCCGGGTGTCTCGTGGCGTTCCTCAGGGATCAGTGCTCGGCCCTATCCTCTTCATATTATACAGTTCTGATGTTACCAACCATATCCACAATACTAAATTCCATATGTATGCTGATGATCTTCAGTTATACATATCTTTTCACCCAGATGATTCTCAAGAGGCTGTAAATAAAACAAATGCAGATTTAGACAGAATATCAGACTGGGCAAGAAAGAACTCATTAGTACTTAACCCTGCTAAATCAATTTTTTTAATATTAGGCTCTAAAATATGTATCAAAAGGATACAAGAATTGAAACCTGTATTAATGGTTGAGGGATGTCCTATAGAGCAGGTCAATGAAGCTCGTAATTTGGGTTTAGTTATGGATGGTGAACTGCATTTTGAGACACATATTCTTGAAGCTGTCAAAAACTGTTTTTACCGTCTCAAACTGCTATACCGAATTCGCCAAAATCTCAGCACAGATATGCGTATAATGCTTTGTGAGTCTCTTATATTATCCAAACTAAATTATGCAGATACAGTGTTTGGTCCATGTTTGTTGCAAAGAACCCAAAATTTAATACAAAGGGTACAGAATGCTTGTGCTAGATTCTGTTATAACATCCCACCCCGTTCCCATGTCACTCCATTTCTAATCAGTGGGGGCCTCATGAACATGTCTACCCGTAGACACCTTCATTTGGCAACTTTACTTTTTGGCATTGTTCTGAATAATAAGCCCAAATACCTTTTTGAAAAGTTGACGTGGTCTCGGAATATTAATCAATACAGCACAAGGGGCACTCCACATCTTTTGATAATTACGAGGCACAGAACGACAGCTTTTAGGGGTAGTTTCAGGTACGCCGATACTAAATGTTGGAATGATCTGCCGCCGCCTTTGCGTAGCCTGAAAACATTACGTACATTCCAAAGTAAATTTAAAGAAATTCTGCTATTCCAACAAAAATCATCATTACAATGAGCGGAACTTTTCTTACCTGTATGGTGCCATTAGTTATAATTTTTGTATATCATAATCTTCTTCTTCATAGCAAAAACAAAATTTATTGCGTTAGCGCAGTCAGTTATTTGTCGTTTTTCACTGTCAGTCTTGACACATGGGGATGCGTTCGGATTCACACATCAGTTATTTATTATAGCTTTTGTCAAATAAAATTAGTTTAATTTAAACATAAATATTATAATATCATTTTATTAGTATTATATATATATCATAATCATTTTATTAGTATTATATATATTATTTATTTATTTATTTATTTATTTATTTAATTAATTAATTAAAACGGTAAAACACCAATTACATTAATTAACACAAAACCATAGTTGGTAACACACACATAAATAACAACAAAGAGGAAAAAACAATAATAAAATGGAACACACAAATAAATTCAACAAAAATAAAATATACACAGAAAAAAAAGAACTAACAATCATAATGTATAAACAAAACACAATACACGAAACACAATCAATACACAAAAATAAGTTTAGTTAGTGTGTATGCGATTCCTTTTACAGAATCGCAAACACACCAACATAATTACATGCCATCCGTCCGCAAACAAGTCACAGTCCGGATTGGCACTAAGGAGAGTGTTGAGAGCAGACTGGGTGCGCGGTATGGGTGACTTTGCACGAGCCACAGTGCGACATGACGGTACGGCGAACAAAACATGTTTCCGGTTACGACGGTAATTATTAGGGACATATAATCGACACAACTCATCATGAAGATCCGGTGCATCAATCTTACCTCTGAGGATTTTACACATTACTGTGAGTTGGTTCATCTCACGCCTTACCTCTAAGGAGTTATAGCATAGGCTACCCAGAAGAAAGTGTGTAGGGTACATAAGTGGATAGTATCCATGGATACGCATGTATAGGTACCTAAGGAAAGCCTTTTGTACTTTCTCAAGCAGAAGAATGTACTTTTTTTCATGCGGGTTCCACACACACCCAGCACTCTCTAGTTTGCAGCGAACCAAAGCACCATAAATCAATTTTATAACTGGATAGCTACTAAAGTCATGGGAATTCCTCAGTATGAAACCTAAACGTCTAAAAGATTCTTTTGCTAGTGCAGTTACATGATCGTGGAACGTTAATTTACGGTCAAAAGTGACACCCAAATCCTTAATGGTGGTTGACCGATTTATGCTCTGACCAAGTATCTTGTAGTCGTGTTCAATTGGGTGTCGCACACGACCGAAACTTACAACATAGCATTTAGTGGGGTTAAAATCCATCTTGTTCGTGTGGCTCCACTGATATAAAGAATCGATATCATGCTGTATAGCTAAACAGTCAGTTTCAGACCTAACCTCCATATAAACTTTAAGGTATTATATATTATTATTATAAACAGAGTCGCAACGGAAGACCAGCGCTAGTTGTTTACAACTAGCATCTTGCTGAGTTGCGACCTATTTGCTGCAGTAATGTTATTGTTCCTTTTTACTTTACTTTTTGCTAACCATATTTGTAAGTGTACTGTTGCAAATAAACGTATTTTCTTTCTTTCTTTCTTTCTTAATGGTACATCGATTTTTCAGATATTTTAACGTGTAAAAGCAGTAAATATTCATATATACTTACCGGGTTTTCAGCAGAAGGTCTTCATTTGTTTTGTCTTGCACAACGCCACCGAAATTTACAGTGTTGCCAACATTTCAGAATTTTTGGCTTGAAATTTTTTTTTTTTGTTTTTTGGCAAAGACTGAAATTTGTAAAATTTTTTTTTTTTTTTCAGCAAACCGTCATTAATCGGCGCCAGGAATTATTCCCCGTCGATCCGCACCCCCCTCGACCGCCCCCGATAGTGGGAATTGCTAAATTATGTTGTCTAAATTTCTATACAAAACAGTAGCGAGGTGTAATGGTACATCGATTTTTCAGATATTTTAACGTGTAAAAGCAGTAAATATTCATATATACTTACCGGGTTTTCAGCAGAAGGTCTTCATTTGTTTTGTCTTGCACAACGCCACCGAAATTTACAGTGTTGCCAACACTTACAGTTTAGGCATCCCGCTGGAGTCCTGGTCGTACTGAGATTAACTATAGACTTTTTCTTGACTATACTTTGATCAGATGTTTCTAAAGCAATGGCTCTACGCTCCAGGTACAGTAACAAATCATCTACCTCAGGATCCTTGCTGTCATCCCGCTCCATCTGGTATGCTCTTGCTGTGTATGTGTCTAATTTGCGGGAGAGAATACAAATGATTAGAGGACCCCACGAACTAACCTCATTACACAAATTTCTTAAAGCCGCCATCTCTTGTCTCATCAAAGATATAAATTCTCGCAACTGTATAGCAGTTGATTTGGTAATTATAGGCATGTCTAGAATAGTATTTATGTGATCAAACATAATAAGATGTTTTTTATCATACCTATCTTTGAGTAGGCGACAAGCTTCATCGTAACTTTCTTTTGTGAGAGATAAGTTCTTAATCAAATCGTAAGGTTCACCTTGAAGGTGGGATCGCAAGTAATACATTTTCTGAACGTTATCTAAATTACAATTGTTATGTATCATCGATTTAAATAACTCAATGAACGGGATATAATCACCGTACTTACCAGTGAATGGTTTTATATGTATTTCGGGTAACTTGGCCTTGACTGACGGTTTCGTAAGCGTGGTTTGTTTAGAATCTATTATTTCTAGTAAAGCAGCCAACGCTTTCAAGTATGTGAGTTCCATTGCCTCAATGTTCTCAGAATCACTTGGAAGCAATTCAAATATGGATATGTTAGCCTGTTCGTAATCACGGAAAGTGCTAATTAACTTTTCTTTTAAAGCGATAAGAAACTGTAAAGAACCCGAAACTGATTCTTTGTCGTCAATTAACTTTACCTGTCTTGTTATGGAGGCTTTTATGTAGCCACGCTTGGCAATTAACTTCTTGACGTCCATTTTAGAAACCTCTTCGCGATCACGGTCAGTCATTTCCAAGCACTAGATATACTAACTTTGTATATAACCAGATATAACAGTTTATAATATAATTATTTATAATAATACTTAAATTTGCGATGACTTAAAGTCCGAAACAATCTATAATTGCTATAATTAAAGCGCACAAACAAAATGGCGGAGAATAGAATATACAAATAGATGACCGGATAGACGCTCGATGCACGCTCGCAGTTTAGTTGGCAGGAAGTGGGCGTCAGTATTACCAACACGTTGCACTAACTACACCGAAGTCTGGCGATGACGTCAGATATTTTTGCTCTCTCCTATTGGTGCCACGCGAAACGCGATGACAAAACTGCTCTGTGATTGGCTGGAATATGGCTTGCGCGCGAGCACACTATAGGGTGCCGCGTATTGCACATATACTTGACACGACGACACGGAATTTCACTGATATTTTGCACTGTCCAATTTTCGAGGTACACTTTATTTTGCAGCACCACTTTAATCCGGCTCGAAGGACCAATTTCTATGTGTGATACCTTGCATAGAAATAAAATATTCCGTTTGGTGTAGCACAAATCACTTTTTATTATTACAGCACACAATACACGTTCTTACTTCGTGATGGCGTTGCGACAGAGAGAGAGCCTACAATGTTGTCAGCCACTAAAAATATAAATTGGTGGCAATGTTGCCAACACCACCCTTTGATGATTATTAGGGACAATTGGACGTTTTCCAGAAGCATTTCCACAGAAGAGACACGACGATCGGGATCATATAGGTACCTGGAACAGACAAATAGGATTAAAAATAAAGATTTTGTTACCAACTTACCTTCTGCTTTACGCGTTTAGTTATTACGTTACTTTTTTTATTAAATATTATATTGTTTTATCACTATTTACAAATTGTGACGTACCTTTATTGATAGAGGTACCATAAATCATTACGAAGCTCACAAGAGTGCAAATAAAAACATCCTGACAGAGTCTGAAACTTTATTTAATACTAAGTGTGACATTATCATTAGAATTAACTGTTATTTAGACTAGCCTTATTGGGCTAAATATCTAATAAAATTGACAGTCTGTGACTGAATACAGAAAATTAGAAAATTAGATAAGACACTCATCGCTCAGACTCTAATAAACCCTTTATTTCTTGATACTGCACACACTCTTTACACTGTGTGCTAAAAAACCTTGTAACTGTTGTGTTATATTTCATTGCACAATTTTTGCTGTGCATATTATATTATTATATTTATTATTATTTTTTACTATCACTGACGCATTCCTCTGGCAACCATCTAGACGGAACCTCTCCTTTCCCCTTGATCTACTGACGAAACTCGACCATGTTTGTTGGAGGAAGAACACCAGTCAAAAAGACTAACAACATGGACCCTAAAACTAGGGACCCAAATGAGCCCTCGAGAAACGCCGACCTAACGGAAAGGGCAGCCTTTTCGCAGACTTTCAGCGTAAGACGCAGTATTGGAGAGATGGAAGCTAGAAGCGCGGAAGAGAGACCCAGGTCCTCGCCGCCATCGCAAACAGGGCAAACAAGCCAAAAGTTAAAACCAACTCTCCATACAGACTCGAAACCTGGAAGCTCAAATAAAAAACCTGAAGCTACTGGAAGTCCTACAAAATACGTTAATAAGGTTGTAGAAGCCAGAGTATGTATAGTCAAAGCGAAGACTATTATGACAAATACGCGAAACCTGAAGACAGAAGTAAAAGTAGAGGTCACCCAAGCTCTGGACCGACTTTATCAGATTGTGAAAGAGGTCAGCGCAGACTCAAGCCTGAAAGGAAAGGAGGAAATAATACCCGGAAAAGCTAAAGAAATTGAAAAACATCCCAGAGACTCAACAACACCTAGAGAAGACACCGAAGTAGACAGCATAGAAGACAAGGGTCGTATCTTAGAACACCTGGAAAAACAGAGTCAGTTATTAGAAGAGAATAGCAAGAAGTTAGATGAATTGAAGGACAAAATAGAGCAACAACATCAGCTAATAAATAGCAAAACATATGCTGAAATAACGACGACCCGCCCCACACAGCGTTCTCCCCCAAAAAATGCATTACACACTGTAGTTGTCACCTCACAGGATGAGGGAGACACAGGGGAACAAGTCTTGGCGAAGGTGAGAGAGGCGGTAGACGCGAAGGAGGGATGGATCAAAGTGGAAAGGACTAGGAAAGGAAAAGATAGAAAGATCATTATGAGCTGCGGATCCGAAGAAGATAGGCGGAAGGTGAAACAGAAGCTGGAGAGTGCGGGCAAAAACCTCCTTGTAGAAGAGGTAAAAAACAAAGACCCTCTCCTGATGCTAAGGGACGTCCTCTCGGTAAATACCGATGAGGATATTCTGAAAGCATTCAGGAACCAAAACCGAGGGTTACTCCACGGCATAAGTGGCACGGACGATAGGCTTGAAATAAAATACAAGCGTAAAACAAGGAACCCGCACACCAGCCATGTTATCATCAGCACCTCCCCTACAATATGGAAGAGAGTGATCGAATCTGGTGCAGTATATATAGATCTGCAACGTATTCGTGTGGCTGACCAGTCACCACTAGTACAGTGCACGCGTTGTTTGGGTTATGGTCACAGTAAAAAATTCTGCGCAGAAACAACTGACCGATGTAGCCACTGCGGTGGGTCCCACCTTAGGATGGATTGCACCGAGTGGCAGGCGGGAAGCGAACCGGCATGCTTAAACTGCAAAGCAGCTAAACAGGATTACAGTGACCATAACGCATTCAGCGCCGAGTGCCCAATACGCAAGAAAAGAGACGCCATAGCACGAATGTCTGTGGTGTACTGCTAAGGGCTCCCAAAATGACAACACCAGATACCAGAAAAGCAGCAATAGCGTTGCTACAGGAGCCGTATGTGGGTGGATCTGGTCGAATGAGGGCATACCGTGGAGTCAAAGTCTATCAAAATACTGGAGAAGGCCCGATCAAAGCTGCAATTGCAATCTTCGACCCACACATGGACATAACACAACACCCCGAACTCACCACAGATAACATCGCTGTGGTGAGTGTAGCTACGAAATCATGGAAACTCACGCTGATATCGTGCTACTTTGAACCAGACCTACCCATTGGACCATACCTAGAGCACATAACCAAAATTGTTAAGACCGTCAAGACCGAAAGAACAATCATCGGAGGCGATGTAAATGCCAAAAGCACCTGGTGGGGAAGCCGGCTGATCGATCACAGAGGAGATGAGACTGCTGGAGTACTCCACGAACTGGGTCTACAAATACTAAACCGAGGGGAAACTCCGACCTTCGATACTATCCGAGGGAACAAGAGGTACTCGAGCTACGTGGACGTGACGGCCTGCACTCCTGACCTGCTGGACTTGGTGGAAGACTGGACGGTGGTGGAAAACCTAACGAGTTCCGACCACAACGGGATCAGTTTCTGTGTTAAACTGAAAAAGTCAGGGGGGGTAAGTGTCATCAGAACAACAAGGCTATATAACACTAAAAAAGCAAGATGGGATGAGTTTCATGAGAAACTCAACCAACTTAAAATTGACTATAAACTAACAAAGACCGAAATTCACAAAGTCAAAACAACAGACCAACTGGACAAATTCATCGCGAACTACAACATCGCTATAACGGAGACATGTAATAAAGCTATACCTAAAAAGAAAAATACTGAGACACTTACTTACCTTACCAGAATCAGGAACGCCGCACCGATACGAAAAGCCAAAGTATATGAAGAGTACCAAAAATACAAAGAAGAGTACGAGCTAGCAGCGAAAAAGGCCCAGATCGACAGCTGGAAGGAGTTCTGCAGGGTACAGGAAAAAGAATCCCTATGGGATGGAATTTATAGGGTAATAGGGAGGACGGCAAAGAGGGAAGAGGATCTTTTGTTAGAAGAAAATGGCAGGACATTGGATGCAAAGGGATCGGTGAAGCTACTGGCAGAAACTTTCTATCCCGAAGACCTGGAAGAGAATGATAACCCAGCACACCGGGAGATACGGATTCTTGCGCAGAAGGTAAACAATGAACAGAAGGGAGCCAAGGAACCCACAAGACCCACCATTCACCCAAACCGAACTTTTTAGCGCAATGAATTCGTTTAACCCGAAAAAAGCTCCTGGCGCCGACGGCTTCACCTCGGACATAATGCTGCCAAGTCATCAGAAATGAGCCCAGTCTTTTCCTGGAAGTACTAAATAAATGCCTCGAACTACATCATTTCCCGATGGCGTGGAAAGAGGCCACGGTCATAGTTCTCAGGAAACCAGGAAAGGACAAGTACACGACTCCAAAATCCTATCGCCCTATTGGACTGCTGCCCGTGTTAGGAAAAGTTTTTGAAAAAATGATAGTCGCCAGGCTGAAATACCATCTGCTACCCGGACTAAGCCCGAACCAGTTCGGCTTTATGCCGCAACGGAGCTGTGAAGACGCCCTCTGTAGGCTTATTCACCACGTCGACAAAAAACTTCAAGAGAAGAAAATTATTACGATGGTGTCTTTGGATATAGAGGGCGCCTTTGACAGTGCCTGGTGGCCTGCCATAAAGGTTCAATTGGCAGAAGGAAATTGTCCCGTCAACATTAGAAGGGTGATAGGAAGTTACCTCGAACACCGGAGAGTAACGGTAAGATATAGCGGCGAGACATACACCAAGGTGACCAACAAGGGATGCGTCCAGGGCTCAGTGGGTGGGCCCATACTGTGGAACATCATGTTGGATCCACTACTTAAGAACCTAGAGCACAGAGGATACTACGTGCAAGCTTTCGCTGACGACATAGTCATGGTCTTCGATGGTGCAACGGCTCTAGAGGTGCAAGGGCAGGCCGGTGTCGCCCTCGAACATGTTCGGGAGTGGGGTGTCGAAAATAAGCTCAAATTCGCGCCACATAAGACCAACGCTATGGTAATAACGCGCAAGCTCAAATTCGACACTCCGCACCTGAACATGGGCGGGATCGACATTGGCATGTCCAAGGAAATTAAACTTCTTGGTGTCACAATAGACGACAAACTAACATACAACACCCACGTGGCCAATATATGCAGGAAAGCCATTGCCATATATAAACAGCTTGCAAGAGCCGCCAAAGTGAGTTGGGGTCTTCACCCGGAAGTGGTTCGCACCATTTATGTTGCAGTCGTCGAGCCCATAGTGCTGTACGGGGCTCCGAGCCCGAGCCCGCCCGCGACTCGACGTCCATGTCAGTGCCGGTGCCGGCGCTGAGCACGCTCGACAAAGAGTCGCTGCGCGCCAGCGCCGCCACCCGACACCTCGACGTCTTCGGCACGCCCGGGACACTGTCCCCGCCTGTGACAAAGCGACCTTTGGAGTCGCGCAATGGGACTCCGTGCCCCCCCGTCTTCTTCTCCTTCTCGTCTAGTGTTTTTTGTAGATTTTCCATATTGTTCCCACGATTAGAGACGATCTAAACTCGACCCCCGGGTGACGCTCATTCCGGGGGAAGGCCTATATACTGCTGGGGGACGGCAGGTACCAAGAGGTTTTTACAACTTCGCTGTTGGGTGTTCTGAGTTTTCCTTCTCGCGGGCCGGCCAACTAAGGCAAGCCCCTCGGTCCCGTTGAGCCGCTAGACGTGATCAACGACACTCAACGGGGTAACGATGTGTAGACGGAGGCAGGGTTAGGTTTCCCCTCCCCTATGTGCCCCCGCCTAATGCCAGGGCTAATGACAGCCCTCAGCCCTACGCACAACCCGCCCCATCTTACGGCCCCCACTGGTGATTTTTTAGAGAGGTTTTCTTCCTCTATCCCCCCCGTCTCAAATCCACGTGTCCTCTGCTAATCAGAGGAACACGTGGAGAGACCCCCATACGCGGCCCTCGCGGGCCGATAATCCCGAGACAAGATGCCTCGGGTTCCCTATGCGTGCCAGAGTATTAGCCACGAGTAATAATGCCCCCGAAAGGACATTATTACCCGAGTTGCCCGGGGTGCACCGGCCCAACGTATGCTGTTCCATCCCACGAGAAGTGTGGAAAGGACCAGCAGCCGTCAGGCACACTGGGAGGTTCTCTGGCCACACACCCCAACCTAACCTAAACTTTTTTTTTTTTTTTTGTTTCCCAGGAAAAATGCTTCATGCACTGCCCGCCGGCTAGGGGACGGCACCGGCGGGGGAGTGTGGGACTCCCAGCGAGACGCGCTGGTATACCCACTAAAAAACCTGGGGTGTTCCCTCTCTCATCCAGTAGGGGGGGCCAGTTGGGAGCTCTCGGAGGATTCATCCATAGCAGGCCCTCCCATGTGGGTGTGGGCCGGGTCAAACGGACCCGGCCACCTCTCGTCCCCAGGGGAGAGCCTGACCGCTCTCCCCTTTCGACGGTAGAAGGCGCGCGGGAACACCGCGCGCGCCCTCTCGGGGTTCCTAATTTACGGGTGGCAGGGTCCCCTCAGGCCTTGCCACCCGGAACCCTTAAGTGGGGGGCAGGAGACCGACAAAAGCGCGTCTCCTGCGCCCTCTCCTCCGGCGGCGGACTTCCGGGGCGTAAGGATCATCCTCACGCCCCCGTTCCGCCGCCTCCTTCTGCGAGATGACAGTCTCGCAGAAGGACCTCATTGCGCCCCAGCACCTGTCGTCGCCGACCATCCTGGATACGACGGTCGGCAACGAGAGGTCGGGGCCAATCACAGCGACCAGGGCGCAGCGCTCCACGACCCACGCCGGACACTCCTGCAGCGTGTGCTGCGCCGTGTCCTGGTCACACTCCTCACAATGGTTGCACCTGGTTGTCGGCTCCCTACCGGCTATCTTGCAGAGGTACTCCCCGAAACAGCCGTGTCCGGAGAGCACCTGAGTGAGCCGGTAGGTGAGCGGTCCGCGCCGTCTGTCCGTCCACTGCCTTAGTACTGGACGGACAGCCTCGACGGTCCTCACCCCGTAGCGGGGCTGGGCCAGTCTGTCTTCCCACTTCTCCTCGAGGACCAGTCGAGCCTGGGACCTTCGCGTCTCCACCGCACAATGCGTGGGTTCCTCGCCATGGAGCCGGAGGTCTGCGCGCCAGTAATACACCGACGCCTGGACCTCCGCCTCCAAGTCCCAAGGCGGTGATGCCGCCAAAACGCACGCCGCCTCAAAGGAGACGGTGCGGTACGCCCGCGACACCCTGATCGCCATCGCCCTCTGCGGTTTCCTCAGGAGGGCGACGTTATGGCGATCGAGGGCGTCAGCCCAAATGGGCGCTCCATAAAGGGCCATCGACCGCACCACCCCAAATAGAGGCGGCGGCAGACGACACTCGGCCCCCCGATATTCGGCAGCAAAGAGCTAAGCGCTCCTGCCGCCGACATCAGCCGGGGGGCCAGCCGGCTAAAATGGACGCGAAAGTTCCAGCGGCCGTCGAGGTGGAGCCCCAAGTATTTCATACTCGGCTCCACCCCGATGCGGACCCCTCCAACGATGATGTGGGCATCTGGTGGCGGCGCCCGCCGAGGCCCATGAAATAATAGGGCCTCGGACTTTTCCAGCGCCACCTCCAGTCCCAACATCCTAATCCTGCCGACAACCAGGGCAACTCCAGCCGTGGCAAGACGGGCAGCTGCCCCGTAATCCTCTCCCCGGGCCGTCACCAGCGTGTCGTCGGCGTAGCAAGTTACGCCGACTCCCGGGGGCAGGGCGCCCCGCAGCACCCAGTCGTAGCCGATGTTCCACAGGATCGGACCCAGAACCGATCCCTGTGGAACACCGCACGACACCTCCCTCCGGAACGTCTCTCCGTTCCGCCCCACACAAAACACACTCCTCTGGTGCAGGTAGTCCCCGACTATTCGGCGCAGATAGGGAGGCACCCCATGAAATCGGAGCGCCTCCCTGATAGTCGCCCACGGCAGGGTGTTGAACGCGTTGGCGATGTCTAAGGACACCGCCAACATCACCCCGCGCGAGGCGACCGCCTCTTCCGAGAGGGCCTTGACGCGACTAATCGCGTCAATCGTCGATCGGCCCTCCCGGAAACCGAACTGGAGTTCGGACAAGTCGGGGCCCACCCGCACCAGGTGCCTGGAGAGGCGGGCAACCACAACACGCTCAAAGAGCTTACCCACCTCATCCAGCAGCACTATGGGGCGGTACGCGGAGGGAGAGTCCGCGGGGCGGCCCTCCTTTCTCAGGAGGACCAGCTTACCCGTCTTCCACCTGGAAGGGAACCGTCCCGACTCCAGACAGGCGCTAAACAGCCTGAGGAGCCGGTCCCCTAGGGCGTCGTAGGCCAAAACCCAGGCGCGGCCAGGAATTCCGTCCGGCCCTGGGGCGGTATTTTTACCCCGGAGCCGCATCATTGCCGCGCCGAGCTCCGCCATTGTAACTTCTGGCGCCCCGGCATCAGCACCGCCCTCCTCAATTTCGGGCGGCGCCATTACGGGAGGCGAGTGCTCCGCTCTCGAAGGAAAGAGAGCGGAGACCACCTCCTCCAATTGCCGGGGCTGGAGACTCTCGGTGACCGGTGGGGCCCAGGGGCGCAACTTGCCCCTGACCGCCTTGTACGGACGGCCCCACGGATCTGCCTCGAGAGTCCCCAGGAACTCTTCCCATCTTTGGGTTTTGGCCTCGCTGATGGCGGACTGCAGGGCGTACTTTCGCTGTTTGTACGCATCCCGCAGCCGTGCCTCCACGGTCTGGTCACGGTACTGCCTGCGTCGGCGGTACCTAGTGTACTGGCGACGCGCCGCAATGCACGCGGCGCGTTTCTCGCTGATGTCTTCAGACCACCAGTACACCTGACGCCTTGGAGGTCGAGCACTGGCCCGGGGCATCGACGCGTCGCAAATCAGCGTCATCGCGCCCCGGAACCACTCTGCCTCTAGCTCGACCTCCACAGGCCCTTCGCCCATCGGGGTCCAGGCCTGGACGATGGAGGCTTCCACCAGCACGTCTACATTGAGACGTTTCAACGCCCATCGTGGGGACGACGGGGTGTGCACTCTCCTCGGGCGATCGTCCGGGATCGCTGGTGAGGCGGAGACGTCGAACCGCACGTAACGGTGGTCCGACAGAGACTCCGCCTCGACCAGCACTTGCCAGTCCCGGACGCGGCGCGCTACGGCAGGGCTTGCAAACGAAATGTCCACAATGGACTCACCCTGCCAGCGCACGCACGTGGCGACCGAACCCCGGTTCAGAACCACGAGGCCGGTCGCAATCGCCCACTCCTCCAGCGCGTCGCCGCGAGCGTCGGTGACAGGGGATCCCCAAGCCGTTGATTTGGCATTGAAGTCCCCCGCCACCACGACCGGACGCGATGGGTACCGATTAATCACGGCCCCCACCGCGCCCAAAAATCGCTCAAACTCGGCGAGGCGCCGGTTCGGAGAGAAGTACACCCCGATCAGAACGGTTCCCTCCCAATCGACACACACATATCCCTCGCCCCTGTCTGTCATCACCAGGAGCGAGGGTCCAGACGAAACAATGGCCGCCGAGCCCCTGAGGTCCCCAAACCAGTTGTGTCGGCTGGGGACGCAGTAAGGCTCGGCGACTAAGGCGATGTCTATTGACCACTCCGCCATGTGCTGCAGCAAGATATCCTGCGCCCTGGCGGAGTGGTTAATATTCACCTGTAGGAGGCGATGGACCATAATTAATTACGTGTCCATCGCCTCCCTACTGCTCCCTGCTTGGGAGGGGGCCGGGGCGGCCAGAGTCCTGGCGACCGCCCCTCTGGCCCTACGTCTTTTTGGTGGGGAGCAAGATTTGCTCCCCATCCGGTGCTCCGCCGGCTTTCCTGCAGCCAAACAGATGCTGCAGGAAAGTTTTGCAGCGGAGCAGGCGGCGGCTTTGTGGCCGGGCTGGCCGCAGCGAAAACAGAAGTCGCTGCGA
This sequence comes from Catocala fraxini, assembly GCA_930367265.1. NCBI lineage: Eukaryota > Metazoa > Arthropoda > Insecta > Lepidoptera > Erebidae > Catocala > Catocala fraxini. Next base: position 380,614 of record OV884045.1, read on the forward strand.
TCAGTTTCGGCGGTGCATTGCTGCCTCACGTGCCCCGGTTCGAGGCAGCGGTAGCACCGCCTAGGCCTCGGCTCCAGGAGCTTCACCTGAGCCGAGACTATCCCGACCAGCAAACGGCCGGCCGCAACCTTCTTCGCCGCAGCGATGGGACAGCGCACCACCACCGTGCACAGTCCGCTCTCGCTGCGGCGCATCTCCCCCACCCTGACCTGCGCCTGAGGGCAGGCTCCGGCTTGTGCCACCGCAGCGGCGACATCCTCGGAGGAGGCCGAGTCGTCCAGCCCGGTTATCCGCATTTCGGCGGACTTCACCGGGCGGGAGATCTTGACCTCCTCAGGCGGGAACAGGGACCGAATTGTATTGGCTACCCTGTCCGCCTTGTCGCCGGAGGTGGCACCTGGGACCTCCAAAATTCTGGCCCCAGTGGCGGCAACCTTAAAGCAAACGCCTCCAGCGAGGCCCATCTCGGCGAGATTCATAGCCTGAGTGGCCCGCCGGAGGACGCTTGCGTAGGTGACGCCCTGCCGGAGCCCCTCCTCCGTCAGCTCCACCACAACGGCGGTGGAGCGTGGAGGGCGCAGGTCAGCTGGGCGGAGGCCCTTCTTTTTATTAACGACCTGGGGAGTCCGGGAGGCCTTCTTCTTCTTCTTGCGCTTCCTCCTGGTGACCTCCGTCCATGGCTGTTCAGCCGAGGTAGAGGCCACTGGGGCGGGTTGGGGCTGGGGGGCGGGACGCGACGGCGTCACAGTGACGATCGCCTTCCCCTTCCTTTCCTTCCCCTTCTTTTTCCCCTTGGAGGAGGAAGCCGGCAGTGTGGGGGCAGATGTCTGCCACTGGCTGGCCGGAGGGCGCCGGGCGAGCCGGCGCGCCCCCGACCATGCGGGGACGGCCCCCGAGCGGAGGGCCCGGGATCGGGACGGGCGCGAGGCCACAGCTGGCCAGGCACGCTTCTACCACGTTGCGCGCCTGAGCCACTGTGGCGCGCATCAGGTCGTCCGCCCAGGCGGAACGCCGGTCCTCCGCGGGAGTAAGGGGCTGCACTGTGCGCCGCGGGAGGGGCGGGAACTCCTCCCGGGGCCCCTTGGCAGACTTTGGCTTTGCAGCGTCGGCCCGAGCGGCAGTGGCAGCGGCCGCCTTCATGGCCGTCACCTCCGCCCGGAGCTCCGCCAGCTGCTTGTGCAGCCCCTCGTTCTCCGACCTCCAGCGGCTCTGTAGGTCGGACGAAGTCCGCCCCCACAGATTGAAGAAGGCCTCCCTCATGTCTTCTGTCGCCGTTTTAAGGTCCCGGACAAACCCACCCTTCAGGTTGCCGGACCGGGCCGCCACCCTCAGGACGGTATCGGCTCCAGCCTCGAACCGTTGCCTGAGGTCGGCAACCGAGTCCCCTCCCGAAGGGGACGCATCCGCGACCTCAGCCGCCTTGCGGAGGTCCCGACGGGCAGGCAAAGTCTGCCCGTGGACCTTCCTCGCGGAGGGAGGCGGCATCGGGGAACCAGCCCTTCCTAAACAGGGCGTCCCCTCCGCTACCTCCACCTCCGTGTCCGATCCAGCATCGGACGCGTGGTGCGACGTCTTCCGGCGCTTCGCGGAAGCGCCGGGTGCCGCCCAGAACTTGAGGGTGAGGGAGGCAGAGCTATCCTCCCCCTCCTCCCTCTCCCGTCGAGCCGCCGACGAGCACCGGCTCTGAGGCCGACTGGCCTCCGAGCCCGAGCCCGCCCGCGACTCGACGTCCATGTCAGTGCCGGTGCCGGCGCTGAACACGCTTGACAAGGAGTCGCTGCGCGCCAGCGCCGCCACTCGACACCTCGACCGTGTCCTTGGCACGGCCGGGACACTATTCCCGACTGATGACGGGGGCATAACCCCCCCAACCTTCCCCTGTTTGGGGCCTTTCGTCCTCTTCAGTTTCATCGCAGACTCTGCGGAAAATTCGGTGCCCCCCCAGAATACGAGGGGCAGACGGAGCCCGAAGGCTCCGTGAGGGATTCTCCAGGCGCGGCGCGCCTGGTACCCTCCTGGGGTAGGTTTTCACCTTTATCCGACATCATAAGTTTTTGGGGTTTTTGGGGTGGCCCTAATGGCTGGGTTCCCCCCAGCCATACAGCCCCTCGCCGGGCCACCAAAAACTTGGGCTTTGGGTAATTTTTATAGAGGTATTCTTCCTCGCAGCCCGAAGGCCCCCGGTCCTGTCAGTTCAGGATTACGAGTTGGGCCGGATGGGGGTCCATGCTGGACCGATCCACCCGCCCCAAGACCGCCCGACTGGGCAGGAAACCCACGTTTCCCACCTCGGCCTAACGGCCACACTAGTAATTTTTTAGAGAGGTTGTCTTCCTCTATCGCCCCGTGTTGGGCCGGGTGGGGGTCCATGCTGAACCGATCCACCCGCCCCAAGACCGCCCGACTGGGCAGGACGCCTACGCTTCCCACCCTGGCCTAACGGCCCCCACTGGTAATTTTTTAAAGAGGTTTTCTTCCTCTATCCCCCCCGTCCCATCCCCGTGTCCTCTGCTAATCAGAGGAACACGTGGAGAGACCCCCATACGCGGCCCTCGCGGGCCGATAATCCCGAGACAAGATGCCTCGGGTTCCCTATGCGTGCCAGAGTATTAGCCACGAGTAATAATGCCCCCGAAAGGACATTATTACCCGAGTTGCCCGGGGTGCACCGGCCCAACGTATGCTGTTCCATCCCACGAGAAGTGTGGAAAGGACCAGCAGCCGTCAGGCACACTGGGAGGTTCTCTGGCCACACACCCCCACACACCCCAACCTAACCTAACCTTTTTTTTTTTTTTTTATTTTTTTGTTTCCCAGTAAAAATGCTTCATGCACTGCCCGCCGGCTAGGGGACGACACCGGCGGGGGAGTGTGGGACTCCCAGCGAGACGCGCTGGTATACCCACTAAAAAACCTGGGGTGTTCCCTCTCTCATCCAATAGGGGGGGCCAGTTGGGAGCTCTAGGAGGATTCATCCATAGCAGGCCCCCCCATTTGGGTGTGGGCCGGGTCAAACGGACCCGGCCACCTCTCGTCCCCAGGGGAGAGCCTGACCGCTCTCCCCTTTCGACGTCAGAAGGCGCGCGGGAACACCGCGCGCGCCCTCTCGGGGTTACTAATTTACGGGTGGCAGGGTCCCCTCAGGCCTTGCCACCCGGAACCCTTAAGTGGAGGGCAGGAGAGCGACAAAAGCGCGTCTCCTGCGCCCTCTCCTCCGGCGGCGGACTTCCGGGGCGTAAGGATCATCCTCACGCCCCCGTTCCGCCGCCTCATTGCGCCCCAGCACCTGTCGTCGCCGACCATCCTGGATACGACGGTCGGCAACGAGAGGTCGGGGCCAATCACAGCGACCAGGGCGCAGCGCTCCACGGCCCACGCCGGACACTCCTCCAGCGTGTGCTGCGCCGTGTCCAGGTCACACTCCTCACAATGGTTGCACCTGGTTGTCGGCTCCCTACCGGCTATCTTGCAGAGGTACTCCCCGAAACAGCCGTGTCCGGAGAGCACCTGAGCGAGCCGGTAGGTGAGCGGTCCGCGCCGTCTGTCCGTCCACTGTCTTAGTACCGAACGGACAGCCTCGACGGTCCTCACCCCGTAGCGGGGCTAGGCCAGTCTGTCTGCCCACTTCTCCTCCATGACCAGTCGAGCCTGGGACCTTCGCGTCTCCACCGCACAATGCGAGGGAACCTCGCCATGGAGACGGAGGTCCGCGCGCCAGTAATACACCGACGCCTGGACCTCCGCCTCCAAATCCCAAGGCGGTGATGCCGCCAAAACGCACGCCGCCTCAAAGGAGACGGTGCGGTACGCCCGCGACACCCTGATCGCCATCGCCCTCTGCGGTTTCCTCAGGAGGGCGACGTTATGGCGATCGAGGGCGTCAGCCCAAATGGGCGCTCCATAAAGGGCCATCGACCGCACCACCCCCAAATAGAGGCGGCGGCAGACGACACTCGGCCCCCCGATATTCGGCAGCAAAGAGCTAAGCGCTCCTGCCGCCGACATCAGCCGGGGGGCCAGGCGGCTAAAATGGACGCGAAAGTTCCAGCGGCCGTCGAGGTGGAGCCCCAAGTATTTCATACTCGGCTCCACCCCGATGCGGACCCCTCCAACGATGATGTGGGCATCTGGTGGCGGCGCCCGCCGAGGCCCATGAAATAATAGGGCCTCGGACTTTTCCAGCGCCACCTCCAGTCCCAACATCCTAATCCTGCCGACAACCAGGGCAACTCCAGCCGTGGCAAGACGGGCAGCTGCCCCGTAATCCTCTCCCCGGGCCGTCACCAGCGTGTCGTCGGCGTAGCAAGTTACGCCGACTCCCGGGGGCAGGGCGCCCCGCAGCACCCAGTCGTAGCCGATGTTCCACAGGATCGGACCCAGAACCGATCCCTGTGGAACACCGCACGACACCTCCCTCCGGAACGTCTCTCCGTTCCGCCCCACACAAAACACACTCCTCTGGTGCAGGTAGTCCCCGACTATTCGGCGCAGATAGGGAGGCACCCCATGAAATCGGAGCGCCTCCCTGATAGTCGCCCACGGCAGGGTGTTGAACGCGTTGGCGATGTCTAAGGACACCGCCAACATCACCCCGCGCGAGGCGACCGCCTCTTCCGAGAGGGCCTTGACGCGACTAATCGCGTCAATCGTCGATCGGCCCTCCCGGAAACCGAACTGGAGTTCGGACAAGTCGGGGCCCACCCGCACCAGGTGCCTGGAGAGGCGGGCAACCACAACACGCTCAAAGAGCTTACCCACCTCATCCAGCAGCACTATGGGGCGGTACGCGGAGGGAGAGTCCGCGGGGCGGCCCTCCTTTCTCAGGAGGACCAGCTTACCCGTCTTCCACCTGGAAGGGAACCGTCCCGACTCCAGACAGGCGCTAAACAGCCTGAGGAGCCGGTCCCCTAGGGCGTCGTAGGCCAAAACCCAGGCGCGGCCAGGAATTCCGTCCGGCCCTGGGGCGGTATTTTTACCCCGGAGCCGCATCATTGCCGCGCCGAGCTCCGCCATTGTAACTTCTGGCGCCCCGGCATCAGCACCGCCCTCCTCAATTTCGGGCGGCGCCATTACGGGAGGCGAGTGCTCCGCTCTCGAAGGAAAGAGAGCGGAGACCACCTCCTCCAATTGCCGGGGCTGGAGACTCTCGGTGACCGGTGGGGCCCAGGGGCGCAACTTGCCCCTGACCGCCTTGTACGGACGGCCCCACGGATCTGCCTCGAGAGTCCCCAGGAACTCTTCCCATCTTTGGGTTTTGGCCTCGCTGATGGCGGACTGCAGGGCGTACTTTCGCTGTTTGTACGCATCCCGCAGCCGTGCCTCCACGGTCTGGTCACGGTACTGCCAGCGTCGGCGGTACCTAGTGTACTGGCGACGCGCCGCAATGCACGCGGCGCGTTTCTCGCTGATGTCTTCAGACCACCAGTACACCTGACGCCTCGGAGGTCGAGCACTGGCCCGGGGCATCGACGCGTCGCAAATCAGCGTCATCGCGCCCCGGAACCACTCTGCCTCTAGCTCGACCTCCACAGGCCCTTCGCCCATCGGGGTCCAGGCCTGGACGATGGAGGCTTCCACCAGCACGTCTACATTGAGACGTTTCAACGCCCATCGTGGGGACGACGGGGTGTGCACTCTCCTCGGGCGATCGTCCGGGATCGCTGGTGAGGCGGAGACGTCGAACCGCACGTAACGGTGGTCCGACAGAGACTCCGCCTCGACCAGCACTTGCCAGTCCCGGACGCGGCGCGCTACGGCAGGGCTTGCAAACGAAATGTCCACAATGGACTCACCCTGCCAGCGCACGCACGTGGCGACCGAACCCCGGTTCAGAACCACGAGGCCGGTCGCAATCGCCCACTCCTCCAGCGCGTCGCCGCGAGCGTCGGTGACAGGGGATCCCCAAGCCGTTGATTTGGCATTGAAGTCCCCCGCCACCACGACCGGACGCGATGGGTACCGATTAATCACGGCCCCCACCGCGCCCAAAAATCGCTCAATCTCGGCGAGGCGCCGGTTCGGAGAGAAGTACACCCCGATCAGAACGGTTCCCTCCCAATCGACACACACATATCCCTCGCCCCTGTCTGTCATCACCAGGAGCGAGGGTCCAGACGAAACAATGGCCGCCGAGCCCCTGAGGTCCCCAAACCAGTTGTGTCGGCTGGGGACGCAGTAAGGCTCGGCGACTAAGGCGATGTCTATTGACCACTCCGCCATGTGCTGCAGCAAGATATCCTGCGCCCTGGCGGAGTGGTTAATATTCACCTGTAGGAGGCGATGGACCATAATTAATTACGTGTCCATCGCCTCCCTACTGCTCCCTGCTTGGGAGGGGGCCGGGGCGGCCAGAGTCCTGGCGACCGCCCCTCTGGCCCTACGTCTTTTTGGTGGGGAGCAAGATTTGCTCCCCATCCGGTGCTCCGCCGGCTTTCCTGCAGCCAAACAGATGCTGCAGGAAAGTTTTGCAGCGGAGCAGGCGGCGGCTTTGTGGCCGGGCTGGCCGCAGCGAAAACAGAAGTCGCTGCGATCAGTTTCGGCGGTGCATTGCTGCCTCACGTGCCCCGGTTCGAGGCAGCGGTAGCACCGCCTAGGCCTCGGCTCCAGGAGCTTCACCTGAGCCGAGACCATCCCGACCAGCAAACGGCCGGCCGCAACCTTCTTCGCCGCAGCGATGGGACAGCGCACCACCACCGTGCACAGTCCGCTCTCGCTGCGGCGCATCTCCCTCACCCTGACCCGCGCCTGAGGGCAGGCTCCGGCTTGTGCCACCGCAGCGGCGACATCCTCGGAGGAGGCCGAGTCGTCCAGCCCGGTTATCCGCATTTCGGCGGACTTCACCGGGCGGGAGATCTTGACCTCCTCAGGCGGGAACAGGGACCGAATTGTATTGGCTACCCTGTCCGCCTTGTCGCCGGAGGTGGCACCTGGGACCTCCAAAATTCTGGCCCCAGTGGCGGCAACCTTAAAGCAAACGCCTCCAGCGAGGCCCATCTCGGCGAGATTTATAGCCTGAGTGGCCCGCCGGAGGACGCTTGCGTAGGTGACGCCCTGCCGGAGCCCCTCCTCCGTCAGCTCCACCACAACGGCGGTGGAGCGTGGAGGGCGCAGGTCAGCTGGGCGGAGGCCCTTCTTTTTATTAACGACCTGGGGAGTCCGGGAGGCCTTCTTCTTCTTCTTGCGCTTCCTCCTGGTCACCTCCGTCCATGGCTGTTCAGCCGAGGTAGAGGCCACTGGGGCGGGTTGGGGCTGGGGGGCGGGACGCGACGGCGTCACAGTGACGATCGCCTTCCCCTTCCTTTCCTTCCCCTTCTTTTTCCCCTTGGAGGAGGAAGCCGGCAGTGTGGGGGCAGATGTCTGCCGTGCCACTGGCTGGCCGGAGGGCGCCGGGCGAGCCGGCGCGCCCCCGACCATGCGGGGACGGCCCCCGAGCGGAGGGCCCGGGATCGGGACGGGCGCGAGGCCACAGCTGGCCAGGCACGCTTCTACCACGTTGCGCGCCTGAGCCACTGTGGCGCGCATCAGGTCGTCCGCCCAGGCGGAACGCCGGTCCTCCGCGGGTGTAAGGGGCTGCACTGTGCGCCGCGGGAGGGGCGGGAACTCCTCCCGGGGCCCCTTGGCAGACTTTGGCTTTGCAGCGTCGGCCCGAGCGGCAGTGGCAGCGGCCGCCTTCATGGCCGTCACCTCCGCCCGGAGCTCCGCCAGCTGCCTGTGCAGCCCCTCGTTCTCCGACCTCCAGCGCCTCTGTAGGTCGGACGAAGTCCGCCCCCACTGGTTGAGGAAGGCCTCCCTCATGTCTTCGGTCGCGGTTTTGAGGTCCCGGACGAACCCCCCCTTCAGATTACCGGACCGGGCCGCCACCCTCAGGACGGTCTCGGCTCCAGCCTCGAACCGTTGCCTGAGGTCGGCAACCGAGTCCCCTCCCGAAGGGGACGCATCCGCGACCTCAGCCGCCTTGCGGAGGTCCCGACGGGCAGGCAAAGTCTGCCCGTGGACCTTCCTCGCGGAGGGAGGCGGCATCGGGGAACCAGCCCTTCCTACACAGGGCGTCCCCTCCGCTACCTCCACCTCCGTGTCCGATCCAGCATCGGTTGCGTGGTGCGACGTCTTCCGGCGCTTCGCGGAAGCGCCGGGCGCCGCCCAGAACTTGAGGGTGAGGGAGGCAGAGCTATCCTCCCCCTCCTCCCTCTCCCGTCGAGCCGCCGACGAGCACCGGCTCTGAGGCCGACTGGCCTCCGAGCCCGAGCCCGCCCGCGACTCGACGTCCATGTCAGTGCCGGTGCCGGCGCTGAACACGCTCGATAAGGAGTCGCTGCGCGCCAGCGCCGCCACCCGACACCTCGACCGTGTCCTTGGCACGACCGGGACACTGTCCCCGACTGACAACGGGGTCATAACCCCCCCAATCTTCCCCTGTTTGGGGCCTTTCGTCCTCACTGGTTTAGGCATTTCGGTGCCAGATGTTTCGCGCGGCACTGCGCTGTGATGTGGGTTGCCCCCCCCAGAATACGAGGGGCAGACGGAGCCAGAAGGCTCCGTGAGGGATTTTCCAGGCGCGGCGCGCCTGGTACCCTCCTGGGGTAGGTTATTACCTTTAGCCGACATCATGAAGTTTTTAGGGTTTTTGGGGTGGCCCTAATGACTGGGTTCCCCCCAGCCATACAGCCCCTCGCCGGGCCACAAAAACTTGGGCTTTGGGTAATTTTTATAGAGGTTTTCTTCCTCGCAGCCCGAAGGCCCCCGGTCCTGTCAGTTCAGGATTACGGGTTGGGCCGGATGGGGGTCCATGCTGGACCGATCCACCCTTTTTTTTTTTTTTTTTTTTTTGTCCCAGGAAAATCCTTTATGGATACCCCCTCCCCCGGGGGGGGAAGGGTGGTTATGTGAGACTCTCCGCCCCTGAAGGGGGTCGGTATACACACTAAAAACCTGGGGTGAGCAGTCCCTCCGCCAACGGAGTGGGGCGGGATGGGGTCGCGTTAGCAATCACCATCCCGCCCTGGCGGTTGGCCCGGCTGATGGTGACCGGGCCTCAGCACCTATGGAGGGAAGGCCTTGCTCACCAAGACCATCCCCCAGACGTGTGGAGCCGTGCAAGCCGGTAGAGAGTCCCCCGACTCTGTACCAGTGACCCCACTATACAGGAGCGAAAAGGCGGGCAAATCGCCTCCTTCTCGCTCCCGTCCGTCTGCGCCGGAGAGGGTCAGCGAGGAGGTTGTTCTCCCTGACCCTCTCCGCGGTCTCCTTCTGCGCTATGACAGCTTCGCAGAAGGAGACCACTGCCTGCCACGACCTCTCGCCGCCGAGCATGGCGTTGATCACGCTCGGCAGGGAGAGATCTCCGCCTATTATGGCCGAAAGCGTGTGCCGCTGCGGCCCCCACGCGGCACACGCCTCCAGCGTGTGAAGCGCCGTGTCTTCCGGCGCTCCACACTCGTGGCAGGCCGGGGTCGCCTCCCGTCTCGCGATCTGGTGCAAATACTTTCCAAAGCATCCGTGCCCGGAAAGCACCTGCACCAGTCGGAAGGTCAGCGACCCAAATCGCCGCCCTATCCACCCCCGGAGGACCGGGCGAATGGCCTCCACCGTCCACTGGCCCGGGGCCGGTGGAGCCAGGTCCTCCGTCCATCGCCTCAATAGGGCGACCCGCGCCTGTCGCCGCATGCGTGCGACCTCCTCCCACCCCGGGGACTCCCCGCGGGACCTCCTCGCCGCCACGAAGTGGTAAACTTCGGCGAGGACCTCCGCTTGTAGCTCCCAGGGGGGGTCACTGGCCAGCACGCAAGCCGCCGTCCAGGACACCGTCCGGTAACCGCGTATGGCCCTCGTCGCGACGACCCGCTGCGGACGTCGCAGCAGGGTCTTATTGTCGCGACTAAGGGCGTCCGCCCAGACCGGTGCCCCGTAAAGGGCCATACTCCGGATCACTCCGGAGTACAGCCGGCGACAGGTGGCACTCGGGCCACCCACGTTGGGCAGCAGCCTCCCCAGGGCGGCCGCCGCTCCCAGGACTCTTGGGGCCAGCTGGGTGAAGTGTGCCCCAAAAGTCCACCTCCCATCCAGGATGAGACCCAAGTACCTCATTTGGGTCCCAACCCGGACCAGGACCCCGTCCAGTGCCACTCGCGTACCTGGAGGAGGTCCTCCCCGAGGCCCATGGAACAATAGGGCCTCGGTCTTGGAGAGGGCAACCTCCAATCCCAGGGCGCGGATACGGTCGACCACTAGGGCAGCTCCCACCGCGGCCAACCGCACCGCCTCCCCGAGATCCCTCCCCTTGACTACGACCAGGGTGTCATCGGCATAGCACGCCACCCGCATACTCGCGGGAAGCGTGCCTCGAAGCACCCAGTCGTAGCCAACGTTCCACAGGAGCGGTCCCAGCACCGACCCCTGTGGAACCCCGCAGGATACGCGACGGCGCCTCAAACCGTCGCGTCCCTCCACCAGGACCTCGCGGTCCTGGAGGTAGTCGGCTAACAGCCTCCGCAAATACAGGGGCACTCCGTGATACCGGAGCGCCTCCTGTACTGTTCCATGCGGGAGGCTGTTGAAGGCGTTGGCAATGTCCAGCGAGACAGCCAACGCCTTATTCCCCCCACCGACCGCTTCCTGCGTCCAGTCTTTGAGCCAGAGCAGGGCGTCTATCGTGGACCGCCCCGCTCTGAACCCATACTGGGCCTGCGATAGCGCCGGCCCAGTCCCCTCCAAGTGTTGGATGACACGGGCAGCCACCACTCTCTCTAGCAGCTTTCCCGTGTCATCCAGCAACACGATTGGCCTGTATGCGGCAGGCGAGGTTGTGTCTCGCCCTTCCTTCCGCAACAGGCACAATCGGCCGTCCTTCCACAACTTAGGGAACCGTCCAGACGTGAGGCACGCGTCGAACAGCTCCCGAAGCGGATCGCCCATCTCTCTGAGAGCGATCCGCAGGACCCGCCCCGGGATCCCGTCAGGACCCGGTGCCGTCTTCTTGCCCCGTAAGCGGCTGACGGCCGCCTTCATCTCCGCCTCCGATACAAGCGGGATGGAGGCCGGGTCCAATTCCTCCGGGAAGGACGGCGCCATCGTCGGAGGGGTGTGGTGGGGGTTCCGTTCGGGAAAGAGCCCCACCAGCACCCTGCCCAGGAGCTCCGGCTCCAGGGACGCCGCGACGGGGGGCGTCGGGCCCCGGAACTTGTTCCGGGCAGCCCTGTACGGACGCCCCCAAGGGTCCCTATCCAGGCCCTCCAGGGCCTCACCCCAGGCTCGGGACTTGGCCTGGCCGACGGCCAGCTGCAGCTCCTTTTTGGCTGCACGGTACTCACCGTACAGCCGGAGCTCGGCCTGCAGTTCTTCGGCCGACAGCTGGTCGTTCGTCCGGCCATGCCGCCGCCGCCTACACCGCGTGTAGGGCCGCCGCGCCGCCGAGCAGGCGGCTCGGAGATTTGCGATCTCCGAGCTCCACCAGTACACTTCTCGGCGGCTGGGGCGGCGGCGGGCCCTCGGCATGGCCGCGTCGCAGACGGCCGTGACCGCTTCGCGAAAACGGCCGGCCGCGACGTCTACCTCCACCGGGCGCGTGGGGGTGGCAAGCCACGCCCGGACGATGGCCGCCTCTTCCGCCAGTTCAGCGTCGAGGCGACTCACCGTCCAGCGCGGAAAATCCGCCCGTACCATGCGCCGGGACCCCCCCTGACTGTCGGAGGCGGAGATCTCGAACCTTATGTATTTGTGGTCCGAGAGCGTCTCCACCTCCGACATCACCCTCCAGGCCCGGGCACGTGCCGCGACAGCGGGGCTGGTGAACGTTAGGTCCACCACGGACCCCCCACACCATCGCACGCACGTGTGGACCGACCCTCTATTGAGGAGAGTCAGTCCTGTGGCAACCGCCCACTCCCTGACTATCTCCCCTCGAGTGTCAGTGGAGCGGTTGCCCCATTCCCGGGCCTTGGCGTTCAGATCCCCCATTAGGAGGACCTGATGTGGCGCCTGCCTTCTCACCACCGCGGCCAGGAGGTCCATGAAGACCTCCAGCTCCGCGGCGGTTCTGTTGGGGGAGAAGTATGCGCCGACGATCGCATACCTCTCCCACCTGGCCACCACATACCCCGCCCCTCTCTCTTTAACTGAGAGGAGGGGGCCGCCAACCCTCCCAATGATGGCCACGGAGCCGTTTAAGTCCCCAGCCCAATAGGGACTGGGGGGGATGAAATACGGCTCCGCGGCGACGGCCACACCGATTTCCCACTGCGCCAGGGTCTGCATGAACAGGTCTTGGGCCCCGGCGCAGTGGTTCAGATTCGCCTGCAGGAAGTTGTGATGTCCGACCTGACCCATACTAATCAGACATCACAACCCGCCGGCCACTGCTTCGCGACGCGCTGCCTCAGGGGCGGCCTGACTGGTGGCCGCAGGGGCGGCCCGGGTCCCAGGGGCTTTTCCCTTCGTCTTCGGGGGGTTGCAGCTGCGCCCCCCCATAACGTCTCTGCACAAATGGCGCAGCGCAGCCCGGCCTTGCCACAGTCTGCTGCCCGGTGACCTGCGTCTCCACAACGGAAGCACAGGTCACTCCTGTCGGCCGCGGCGGGACACTGAGGCCGCGTGTGCCCCAGCCCCATGCACCTGAAGCAGCGCATGGGGCGCTCTCCCAGCGCAACCACCTTCACCGAGCTCCACCCGATGAGAAGCCTGCCCCTGCTCAGCAGCACTTTGGCTGCCGAGACAGGGCAGGCCACAAGGGCGGAGCCGGCGCCATCAAAGCCGGGGCGGATCTCCCCGACCTTAACGAGCCGCACCTCGCAATCGCCCGCCGCCGCGACCGCCGCCGCCACCTTTTCCTTTGTGGCAGCATCGTCCAGGCCCGCAATCCGCAAGTCTGTAGACTTTACGGGCCTGGTGACGCTGGCCACTGCGGACAGGGCATCGCGGAGTTTCTCCGCGAGCCTATCTGCCTTTTCTCCGCTTTGGGAGCCAGGAATCTCTAAAATCCTGGCTCCCGTAGCTGTCTGGCGGAAGCGGAGCTGGTCGATACCCAGCTCCTTTAGGTCGACTTTTTCCTGTGCCGCCCTGATGGCGGCAGCGTAAGTAATCTTTGCCGCGGCGTCGGGCTGCAACGACAGCACGACTGCCGAGGATTTTGGGGACCTCAGTGCTGTCGCCACACTCTTGGGGGCAGCAGGCCGGGCTTTGGCGGCGGAGGCACGGGCCACCTGAGCAGGCGCAGATGCAGCGGAGGGGGGGCAGGACTTTCCCTTCCCCTTGCTCCTCCCCTTGCCCTTCCCCTTTCCCTTCCCTACCACCGTCACCCATGTTTCCTGAGGGACGGCGGCGGCAGGGGCAACTCCACTAGCGTTTTGGGTCCCCTTAGAGCTAGAGGGACCCGTGGTCGGTGCCGCTGCAGGAGTGGCGGCAGCTTTGGGGGCCTGCTTGCCCCTCTTGCCCACCTTGGGGGCAACCGGCTGAGTCCCCGGTGTGGGTGGCGTGGCGCCTGACCCCGCCCTCCTGGCATCCGCTCTCAGTGGCGGGCGGACCGTCGGTGCCGGCAGAAGCCGGTCCTCAAGTCCCGCGAGGCGGGCGCTCAACATCGTCCCGAGCGTGATGGTAAGGGAGCGCTTAAGCTCCTCCATCAGCTCGAGACCCACCTGGGGGGCGGCAGGGGCTGCCCGCGTCTCCACAGTAGCGGTAGCGGCGGCGGCGGCAGCGGCGGCGGTGGCGGCAGTCGTCGCCGCGGCGGCCTCTGTCTTTGCCTCAGCGAAGCCCCGACGGAGCGCCTTTACCTCCGCCTTGAGCGCCTCTCCCTCGAGACGCAGGCGGGAGTTGTCGGCCCTCAGCCGCCGCGTCTCCTCCGCCTCGCTGCGGCCTGCCAAGGTGTCCACCACCTCCCTCAGCAGAGACGCCGACCGCTTCAGGCGACCGACAAACTCGCCCTTTAAGTTGCCCGACTTTCGGGCCACCTCCAAGATGCAGGCGAGCTTCTCGCCCGCCCGCGCCCTTAATTCTTGGGCATTTAGGTCGCTCAAGTCGTCAACCAATGGGGTCGAATCAGACTCACTGCTGATCAAGTCGGCGGCAACAGCAGCCGGCCCCTTCCCAAGGCGCCTTTCGCGCAGCGCCGCCTCAAACTCCGCATTCGGCTGCACCGAAGCGGGCCTGAGAAACTCCTCCCTGGAGGGTGCCCCCTTCACCGCTCGCCCCCGCCCTCTGCTGGCAGTGGGCACCTTGGCGGCCGCCGTCCCTTCGGTCTCCGTGTCTGAGTCTAAATACCCAGGCACGGCGAACGAAGTGGACGGCCGCTTTCGGCTGCCTGCCTCCCTGGAAGTGGCCTCCACTACCACTTCGGCACGAGAGTCAAAAGACTCCACGTCCGAGATATCCTCAGGAGCACTCTCCTGCTCGGAGTGGCTTTGAGAAGCGCCATTTTGGTGGCCCTGAGAAGGGCCTTTTTGGTGGCCCTGATAAGGGCCTTTTTTAAACCTCCCACGCGCATCTCGCTGTTGGTTGGGCATGGCCGCAAGCGAAGAGATAGGGACAGACAAACAAATAGACAGACTCGAACAATGAACCGGCACGCAAGTGCACTTTAGCCGAACACCGGTCTGACACTCCGTTACGGTGACAGAACCGGGTCGTTACCAGGGGACGCGACGAGGACGCAAGCACTATGGGGGTCCCCCTGGACCGATCCACCCACCCCAAGACCGCCCGACTGGGCAGGAAACCCACGTTTCCCACCTCGGCCTAACGGCCACACTAGTAATTTTTTAGAGAGGTTGTCTTCCTCTATCGCGGCGTGTTGGGCCGGATGGGGGTCCATGCTGGACCAATCCACCCGCCCCAAGACCGCCCGACTGGGCAGGAAACCCAAGTTTCCCACCTCGGCCTAACGGCCACACTAGTAATTTTTTAGAGAGGTTGTCTTCCTCTATCGCCCCGTGTTGGGCCGGGTGGGGGTCCATGCTGGACCGATCCACCCGCCCCAAGACCGCCCGACTGGGCAGGATGCCTACGCTTCCCACCCCGGCCTAACGGCCCCCACTGGTAATTTTTTAAAGAGGTTTTCTTCCTCTATCCCCCCCGTCCCATCCCCGTGTCCTCTGCTAATCAGAGGAACGTGGAGAGACCCCCATACGCGGCCCTCGCGGGCCGATAATCCCGAGACAAGATGCCTCGGGTTCCCTATGCGTGCCAGAGTATTAGCCACGAGTAATAATGCCCCCGAAAGGACATTATTACCCGAGTTGCCCGGGGTGCACCGGCCCAACGTATGCTGTTCCATCCCACGAGAAGTGTAGAAAGGACCAGCAGCCGTCAGGCACACTGGGAGGTTCTCTGGCCACACACCCCAACCTTTTTTTTTTTTTTTTTTTTTTTTTTTTTACCCAGGAAAAATGCTTCATGCACTGCCCGCCGGCTAGGGGACGGCACCGGCGGGGGAGTGTGGGACTCCCAGCAAGACGCGCTGGTCTACCCACTAAAAAACCTGGGGTGTTCCCTCTCTCATCCAATAGGGGGGGCCAGTTGGGAGCTCTAAGAGGATTCATCCATAGCAGGCCCCCCCATGTGGGTGTGGGCCGGGTCAAACGGACCCGGCCACCTCTCGTCCCCAGGGGAGAGCCTGACCGCTCTCCCCTTTCGACGTTAGAAGGCGCGCGGGAACACCGCGCGCGCCCTCTCGGGTTCCTAATTTACGGGTGGCAGGGTCCCCTCAGGCCTTGCCACCCGGAACCCTTAAGTGGGGGGCAGGAGAGCGACAAAAGCGCGTCTCCTGCGCCCTCTCCTCCGGCGGCGGACTTCCGGGGCGTAAGGATCATCCTCACGCCCCCGTTCCGCCGCCTCCTTCTGCGAGATGACAGTCTCGCAGAAGGACCTCATTGCGCCCCAGCACCTGTCGTCGCCGACCATCCTGGATACGACGGTCGGCAACGAGAGGTCGGGGCCAATCACAGCGACCAGGGCGCAGCGCTCCACGGCCCACGCCGGACACTCCTCCAGCGTGTGCTGCGCCGTGTCCTGGTCACACTCCTCACAATGGTTGCACCTGGTTGTCGGCTCCCTACCGGCTATCTTGCAGAGGTACTCCCCGAAACAGCCGTGTCCGGAGAGCACCTGAGTGAGCCGGTAGGTGAGCGGTCCGCGCCGTCTGTCCGTCCACTGCCTTAGTACTGGACGGACTGCCTCGACGGTCCTCACCCCGTAGCGGGGCTGGGCCAGTCTTTCTTCCCACTTCTCCTCGAGGACCAGTCGAGCCTGGGACGTTTGCGTCTCCACCGCACAATGCGTGGGTTCCTCGCCATGGAGCCGGAGGTCCGCGCGCCAGTAATACACCGACGCCTGGACCTCCGCCTCCAAATCCCAAGGCGGCGATGCCGCCAAAACGCACGCCGCCTCAAAGGAGACGGTGCGGTACGCCCGCGACACCCTGATCGCCATCGCCCTCTGCGGTCTCCTCAGGAGGGCGACGTTGCGGCGATCGAGGGCGTCGGCCCAAATGGGCGCTCCGTATAGGGCAATCGACCGCACCACCCCCAAATAGAGGCGGCGGCAGACGACACTCGGCCCCCCGATATTCGGCAGCAAAGAGCTAAGCGCTCCTGCCGCCGACATCAGCCGGGGGGCCAGGCGGCTAAAATGGACGCGAAAATTCCAGCGGCTGTCGAGGTGGAGCCCCAAGTATTTCATACTCGGCTCCACCCCGATGCGGACCCCTCCAACGATGATGTGGGCATCTGGTGGCGGCGCCCGCCGAGGCCCATGAAATAATAGGGCCTCGGACTTTTCCAGCGCCACCTCCAGTCCCAACATCCTAATCCTGCCGACAACCAGGGCAACTCCAGCCGTGGCAAGACGGGCAGCTGCCCCGTAATCCTCTCCCCGGGCCGTCACCAGCGTGTCGTCGGCGTAACAAGTTACGCCGACTCCCGGGGGCAGGGCACCCCGCAGCACCCAGTCGTAGCCGATGTTCCACAGGATCGGACCCAGAACCGATCCCTGTGGGACACCGCACGACACCTCCCTCCGGAACGTCTCTCCGTTCCGCCCCACACAAAACACACTCCTCTGGTGCAGGTAGTCCCCGACTATTCGGCGCAGATAGGGAGGCACCCCATGAAATCGGAGCGCCTCCCTGATAGTCGCCCACGGCAGGGTGTTGAACGCGTTGGCGATGTCTAAGGACACCGCCAACACCACCCCGCGCGAGGCGACCGCCTCTACCGAGAGGGCCTTGACGCGACTAATCGCGTCAATCGTCGATCGGCCCTCCCGGAAACCGAACTGGAGTTCGGACAAGTCGGGGCCTACCCGCACCAGGTGCCTGGAGAGGCGGGCGACCACAACACGCTCAAAGAGCTTGCCCACCTCATCCAGCAGCACTATGGGGCGGTACGCGGAGGGAGAGTCCGCGGGGCGGCCCTCCTTTCTCAGGAGGACCAGCTTACCCGTCTTCCACATGGAAGGGAACCGTCCCGACTCCAGACAGGCGCGAAACAGCCTGAGGAGCCGGTCCCCTAGGGCGTCATAGGCCAAAGCCCAGGCGCGGCCAGGAATTCCGTCCGGCCCCGGGGCGGTGTTTTTACCCCGGAGCCGCATCATTGCCGCGCCGAGCTCCGCCATGGTTACTTGTGGCGCCCCGGCATCAGCGCCGCCCTCCTCAATCTCGGGCGGCGCCATTTCGGGAGGCGAGTGCTCCACTCTCGAAGGAAAGAGAGCGGAGACCACCTCCTCTAATTGCCGGGGCTGGAGACTCTCGGTGACCGCCGGGGCCCAGGGGCGCAACTTGCCCCTGACCGCCTTGTACGGACGGCCCCACGGATCTGCCTCGAGAGTCCCCAGGAACTCTTCCCATCTTTGGGCTTTGGCCTCGCTGATGGCGGACTGCAGGGCGTACTTTCGCTGTTTGTACGCATCCCGCAGCCGTGCCTCCACGGTCTGGTCACGGTACCGCCTGCGTCGGCGGTACCTGGTGTACTGGCGACGCGCCGCAATGCACGCGGCGCGTTTATGACTGATGTCGTCAGACCACCAGTACACCTGACGCCTCGGAGGTTGAGCACTGGCCCGGGCATCGACGCGTCGCAGATCAGCGTCATCGCGCCCCGGAACCACTCCGCCTCTTGCTCGACCTCCACAGGCCCTTCGCCCATCGGGGTCCAGGCCTGGACGATGGAGGCTTCCACCAGCACGTCTACATTGAGACGTTTCAACGCCCATCGTGGGGACGACGGGGTGTGCACTCTCCTCGGGCGATCGTCCGGGATCGCCGGCGAGGCGGAGATGTCGAACCGCACGTAACGGTGGTCCGACAGAGACTCCGCCTCGACCAGCACTTGCCAGTCCCGGACGCGGCGCGCTACGGCAGGGCTTGCAAACGAAATGTCCACAATGGACTCGCCCTGCCAGCGCACGCACGTGGCGACCGAACCCCGGTTCAGAACCACGAGGCCGGTCGCAATCGCCCACTCCTCCAGCGCGTCGCCGCGAGCGTCGGTGACAGGGGATCCCCAAGCCGTTGATTTGGCATTGAAGTCCCCCGCCACCACGACCGGACGCGATGGGTACCGATTAATCACGGCCCCCACCGCGCCCAAAAATCGCTCAAACTCGGCGAGGCGCCGGTTCGGAGAGAAGTACACCCCGATCAGAACGGTTCCCTCCCAATCAACACACACATAACCCTCGCCCCTGTCTGTCATCACCAGGAGCGAGGGTCCAGACGAAACAATAGCCGCCGAGCTCCCGAGGTCCCCAAACCAGTTGTGTCGGCTGGGGACGCAGTAAGGCTCGGCGACCACGGCGATGTCTATTGACCACTCCGCCATATGCTGCAACAAGATATCCTGCGCCCTGGCGGAGTGGTTAACATTCACCTGTAGGAGGCGATGGACCATAATTAATTACGTGTCCATCGCCTCCCTACTGCTCCCTGCTTGGGAGGGGGCCGGGGCGGCCGGAGTCCTGGCGACCACCCCTCTGGCCCTACGTCTTTTTGGTGGGGAGCAAGATTTGCTCCCCATCCGGTGCTCCGCCGGCTTTCCTGCAGCCAAACAGATGCTGCAGGAAAGTTTTGCAGCGGAGTAGGCGGCGGCTTTGTGGCCGGGCTGACCGCAGCGAAAACAAAAGTCGCTGCGATCAGTTTCGGCGGTGCATTGCTGCCTCACGTGCCCCGGTTCGAGGCAGCGGTAGCACCGCCTAGGCCTCGGCTCCAGGAGCTTCACCTGAGCCGAGACCATCCCGACCAGCAAACGGCCGGCCGCAACCTTCTTCGCCGCAGCGATGGGACAGCGCACCACCACCGTGCACAGTCCGCTCTCGCTGCGGCGCATCTCCCCCACCCTTACCTGCGCCTGAGGGCAGGCTCCGGCTTGTGCCACCGCAGCGGCGACATCCTCGGAGGAGGCCGAGTCGTCCAGCCCGGTTATTCGCATTTCAGCGGACTTCACCGGGCGGGAGATCTTAACCTCCTCAGGCGTGAACAGGGACCGAATTGTAGCGGCTACCCTGTCCGCCTTGTCGCCGGAGGTGGCACCTGGGACCTCTAAAATTCTGGCCCCAGTGGCAGCAACTTTAAAACAAACGCCTCCAGCGAGGCCCATCTCGGCGAGATTCGCCTTCATGGCCTGAGTGGCCCGCCGGAGGACGCCCGCGTAGCTTACTCCCTGCCGGAGTCCCTCCTCTGTCAGCTCCACCACAACGGCGGTGGAGCGCGGGGGACGCAGGTCGGCCGGGCGGGGGCCCTTCTTTTTGTTTACCGGGGGAGCCCGGGAGACCTTCTTCTTCTTCTTCCTCTTCCTCTTGGTGACCTCCGTCCAAGGCTGTTCAGCCGACGTAGAGGCCACCGGAGCAGGTTTGGGCTGGGGGGCGGGGCGCGGCGGCGCCACAGTGGCAGTCGCCTTTCCCTCGCCCTTGCCTTTCCCCTTGGAAGAGGAAGCCGACGGTGTGGGGGCAGATGTCAGCCGTGCCACCGGTTGCGCCGGGCCGGCCGGCGCACCCTCGACCATCCGGGGGCGGCCCCCGAGCGGAGGGCCCAGGGTCGGGACGGGCGCGAGGCCACAGTTAGCCAGGCACGCTTCAACGACGTTGCGCGCCTGAGCCACTGTGGCCCGCATCAGGTCGTCCGCCCAGGCGGGACGCCGGTCCTCCGCGGGAGTGAGGGGCTGCGCTGTGCGCCGTGAGAGAGGCGGGAACTCCTCTCGCGGCCCTCTGGCAGGCTTTGGCTTTGCGGCAGTGGCCGCGGCCGCCTTCATGGCCGTCACTTCGGCCCGGAGCTCCGCCAGCTGCCTATGCAGCCCCTCATTCTCCGACCTCCAGCGCCTCTGCAGGTCGGAGGAAGTCTGCCCCCACAAATGAAAGAAAGCCTCCCTCATGTCCTCCGCCGCGTTTTTGAGGTCCCGGACGAACCCCCCCTTAAGGTTGCCGGACCGGGCCGCCACCCTCAAGACGGTCTCGGCTCCAGCCTCGAACCGTTGCTTGAGGTCGGCAACCGAGTCCCCTCCCGAAGGGGACGCATCCGCGACCTCAGCCGCCTTGCGGAGGTCCCGACGGGCAGGCAAAGGTTGCCCTTGGACCTTCCTCGCGGAGGGAGGCGGCATCGGGGAGCCAGCCCTTCCTACACAGGGCGTCCCCTCCGCTACCTCCACCTCCGTGTCCGACCCAGCATCGGACGCGTGGTGCGACGTCTTCCGGCGCTTCACGGAAGCGCCAGGCGCCGCCCAGAACTTGAGGGTGCGGGAAGCGGAGCTATCCTCCCCCTCCTCCCTCTCCCGTCGAGCCGCCGACGAGCACCGGCTCTGAGGCCGACTGGCCTCCGAGCCCGAGCCCGCCCGCGACTCGACGTCCATGTCAGTGCCGGTGCCGGCGCTGAGCACGCTTGACAAAGAGTCGCTGCGCGCCAGCGCCGCCACCCGACACCTCGACCGTGTTTTTGGCACGCCCGGGACACTGTCCCCGGCCGTGACAAAGCGACCTTTGGAGTCGCGCAATGGCACTCCTCCATACTCCTCCATCTTCTTCTCTTCATCTGGTTGTTTGGTTTTATTCAATTTCTCCATTTTATACCCACGAGTAGAGACGATTTAAAGTCGACCCCCGGGTGACGCTCATTCCGGGGGAAGGCCTACATACTGCTGGGGGACGGCAGGTACCCAGAGGTTTTTACAACTTCGCTGTTGGGTGTTCTGAGTTTTCCTTCTCGCGGGCCGGCCAACTAAGGCAAGCCCCTCGGTCCCGTTGAGCCGCTAGACGTGATCAACGACACTCAACGGGTAACGATGTGTAGACGGAGGCAGGGTTAGGTTTCCCCTCCCCTATGTGCCCCCGCCTAATGCCAGGGCTAATGACAGCCCTCAGCCCTACGCACAACCCGCTCCGGCCTTACGGCCCCCACTGGTGATTTTTTAGAGAGGTTTTCTTCCTCTATCCCCCCCGTCTCAAATCCACGTGTCCTCTGCTATCAGAGGAACACGTGGAGAGACCCCCATACGTGGCCCTCGCGGGCCGATAATCCCGAGACAAGATGCCTCGGGTTCCCTATGCGTGCCAGAGTATTAGCCACGAGTAATAATGCCCCCGAAAGGACATTATTACCCGAGTTGCCCGGGGTGCACCGGCCCAACGTATGCTGTTCCATCCCACGAGAAGTGTAGAAAGGACCAGCAGCCGTCAGGCACACTGGGAGGTTCTCTGGCCACACACCCCAACCTAACCTAACCTAACCACCTCACGGGGCATGGTGGGTTCTCGGAGTACTTGGCAAGGTTCAAGTGCAAGACAAACTGTCTGGGCTTCGGACACACTAAAGCTCTCTGCCACGAGAAGGAAGGCAGATGCAGCCACTGTGGGAAGCCCCATACATTGGAGAAGTGCCCCTCGAGACTGGAAGGCAAGCCCCCAACATGCATCAACTGCTCGAAAAACCCAAAATCACCGGGACACCCACACCCCATAGACACCGACCACAACGCCTTCAGTGGCGACTGCGTCGAGAGGCAAAAATGGGATTCAATAGCACGCTCAAAGATCTCCTATCTATGCTAAGGGCAACGACACCGAACATCACTCACCATCTTCCCGAACACCAACCAAGAGGCTGACCATAGTCTAAGCATATCTGCAAAGGTCCAAATTGGCAACGGGGGAATTACTCCAGGCGGCGAGGCACCAAGGCATAACAATCGCCTTGGTACAAGAGCCATATACCGGCAAAACTGGAGTAATGAAACATCACCTGGGTACGACAATCATCCAATGCACCCTTAACCGCCAGAAACCAAACAAGGCAGCCATCATCAGAAACGGAGGCGGCAGTTGTAATACAAGCAGGACTCAAGCTGGGACTAATATCAGTCTATTTCGAGGGAAATCAAAACATCAGTGATAATCTCGGTAGAGTAAAAACACAAAGTAGCAAGATGTCGACAAACAATATAATAGTGGCAGGTGTCGTGAACGCCTGGAGTCACTGGTGGGGCAGCTCCTCGGAAGACCAGAGGGGAGCCACCTACAGCGCCTTTTTAGACGAAACGGACCTACACATACTGAATACAGGAGACACCCCGACCTTCGAGACCTACAGGAGAGGCAAACTATGCTCAAGCATAATTGACGTCACAGCTTGTAGTCTACCACTGCTGGGCAAAATAGAAGAGTGGACCGTTAACAAGAACCTAACGACTTCAGACCACAATGCAATAATCTTCACGTTCCGTGTCGAAAGGGCATTAACACCCCTAAAGCCCCTAACGACACAAGCCTACAACACCAGAAAGGCGAAGTAGTCAGAATTTAGGAAACTCTTCAAGTCCACCCTTACAAAGAACATCACCACTCCTGTATTAATCAACACAGTATCATCACCATCCGAGCTAGAGTCCATAATAGGATCCTACATAACATCAATTACAGAGTCCTGTAAAACAACCATCCCGAGGATAGGATCCTACAAAGGCCAACCAACGCCCCCATGGTGGACGCCGTCTCTAGGAAGACTTAAACAAGAAGTCCTAAGAAGGAAGAGACGCATCCGCAATGCGGCACCAACCAGAAGGCAAAGCGTCATCGACGAGAATATAGAGGCAAAGCATGATTACATCCAACAAGCAGTAGAGGCACAGACACGAAGCTGGAAGGAGTTCTGTACGATCCAAGAAAAAGAGAGCATGTTTGACGGTATCTACAGGGTACTCAGAAAAACAGCCAGGAGACAAGAAGATACCCTTCTCCGAGACAACAGCGGCAACACACTCAGCCCGCAAGACTCAGCAAACCTCCTGGCAGAAACCTTTTACCCAGAAGACACCATAGATACCGACACCCCACATCACACTCTACTCCGGAAAACGGCGGAAGAGAGTCAACCGGGACAACTGAAAGACGACGACCCTCCCTTCACACAAGGGGAGCTTGACATAGTGCTTCAAGCACTTAACCCAAAGAAGGCACCAGGCCCTGATGGCATAACATCTGACATCGCCACCCAAGCCATCGCCTGCGACAGGGAAGTATTTATAGCATTAGCAAACGCCTGCCTAAAGTTAGAGTATTTCCCCAGAGCATGGAAAGTAGCCCACTTCGTCATCCTAAGCAAACCCGGCAAAGAAGACTATACTTACCCCAAATCGTACAGGCCCATTGGTCTCCTATCAGTCATCGGAAAGATAGTGGAGAAGCCGATAATAAGGAGAATCCAATGGCACATATCACCAACTTTGAACTCCAAGCAGTACGGCTTTATGCCCCAGCGCGGCACGGAGGACGCCCTTTATAATCTAGTGGACCAAATGAGAAAGGAAATTCGCGCCAAGACGTTAGTACTCCTAGTTTCACTAGATATTGAGGGGGCGTTTGACAATGCATGGTGGCCGGCCCTTAAACACTAACTGCAACAGAAAAAGTGTCCAAAAAACCTCTACAATATGGTAGGCTCATATCTTAATGACCGCAATATCGTCGTAAACTACGCCAGGACAACAAGGGAAAAGAGAACCTCCAAATGGTGCGTACAAGGCTCCATAGGAGGCCCCGACTTTTGGAATATCATCCTCGACTCCCTGAATGCCTTCTGACGTCTTTTGAGATCAGCAATTTCTTGCGCCAGGCGAGCATTTTCAGTTAACAGCTTCTGGACTTCTTCACTGGCTGTGCGGCTGAAAACAGCCTCCGCAATGTCCCGAATGGCCTCTATCGACTCCTTAAGGGTCTTCTGGCACGTGCGTTTCAGACCCTTTGACTTTCTGGAGACCAGACGGATTGCCTCCAGGGCGTCACATACTCGGGTCTTCAGCTGGGACACCGGCAGTTCTTCGGCATCCAGCTCCTCCACCGGTTGTTTCCTTCCGGCCTCGACTCGCCGGGCTGCCGCAGCGATGAGGCTATCCTCTTCTGACGTGCGCTCCTCGGCGTCGGCCTTGCGCAATGCGGCAGCAAGTTCGGCCTTCGCCTGGCCCAGACCCACGTATCTGCCGTGGGTGGGCGGACGACCGCGTCCACGTCGCGCTGTCGGCACTTTCGCAGCCGAAACTGCGTTTTCGCTGGAGCCTTCCGACTCCTCCGATAGTTGCGCAGACCGCAGGGGGCTTGCTAATCTAACCTAACCTAACATTAAATTCACGCGAGCGAAGCCACAGGCAAAATCTAGTTACTAGTAGTGTAGCAGTAACATAACGCGGCATTATACTCACATTAACATTCATTATATAATTATGAATTAACTTGGCATTAAAAAAAAGATAATCGAGTAGGTGCTTAATAAGAACTCTATGAGCACTAGACGCAAAAGTACAGAAAACGACAACCTGATGTCAAGTCACTGATGTAGTCATATCAAAACACATCATAGAGAATATAAATATTACGTTATATTAGAAAATTCTCTTTTCTTTGTGACAGAAATTTGTGAAAATTTGGTTTGAAGAACATGAAACTGAAATGGAACTTGACTAAAATCTGGAAGGTATGTAAGGTGAATGGCCGAAGGTATGTGTTTTAATCGAAACGTAAGCTGCATCACGAGCACGCAACCGACAGCGACGCTGTGTGCCGCGAGCAGCGACGCAAAAGCGCACTAATTCAAGCTTAAAGACAATAAATATTTCTAAACACTGTTGGGTTACTCAATATTTTATCAGCACTGCACAGCACAGCACAGTTGGCACCCATTACACAAGTTTAATTTTAGCTTGGGTGCCAGAGTATCAAACTACATGTTACTGACAATGTATGTGTACGCTATTGTAGTTCCTAAAGTGCATTATAAATTGGTAATAAAGAACTAAGCAAATATAGTTTATAACATACAAACTAGCAGGTAGTAGGTAAATCAATAAGTTATTTTAATGACAGTGCTAACAAGTACTTATTTTAGCTTGTTATGATCACAAGATGGGTGTATCGATCACGACAAAAGAACAAGATAATCAGCGCCATGTTGGTAGCCGCGTTTTGTCTCCTAGCGCTCCGAATTATGACGCTGGACCCTTACTCAAGATTCAGAATTTTGGGAGGACGATTTGCTGCCCTCGAGGAGGTCAATGAGTGAGTATTGCAGTTACAAATTATTTTCTTAATATGTTATTTCTTATAACATTCTGTTATATATACTTATAAAATAATAATCTCTTATAGCCGTGGAACGTGCCCAGAGAGCAATATTAAAAGTCTCACATAAGGTAGGAATTCGACATCCAACAAAGCACTAACGGGTCTCCAACTTTCTATTACCTCAGTTATTCTTAAATTTCATAAAAATGCAATTCCACTACAGTGATCGCCGAGCGTACGCGCAGAAGACCAAAATGGAACAAAATTCGGTGCAAATTAAAATTTGGTAATAAATCTTTTAGTTATATGGGACCAACACTGTATGACAAACTAAATAAACATTTAAACATAATCTTGATGACGAAATCTGTTTGTAAAAAACATGTGAATAATTTACTATTGAGTAAAAGTTACCATTAGACAGAAAACTTTATTACTCAGAATTGAAACACTAACACGCGCTCTTTAATATACACAGTCTATCACACACTCACATAAGCTCACGCTCTCACCCAAACCAACACACCTACACTCATACACACCCTCAGACACAAACATTCATCTACACATACACTTACAAACACAAATACACTTGCAAACATGCACTAGCATACAGAACACATAATTAACATCATATACATAATTATATAGTCTTAATATATAGTTATTACTATAGCATAATATATTTGTATAAGTAGCATTAATATAATGTTATGCCCAGTGCCATCTCTCGGCATTGTGGGGAAACTCGGCAGTTCCGTCTAATGATTTATTACACCGCCATCTATTGACATCTTACGGAACTACGTAGTAAGGGTATGCGAAACGTAGAGAGAACGCTGGCACATTATCGAATCTTCTTACTGTTTTCATACCGGGTATGGCGTTACTAGAAAACTAGAAACGCTTTACCCGCGTATAAATAGAGCGCACGCGTACCGCCAAGTCAGTTTTCAATCATAAGCGGTCAAGTGTTCATCGAAGCGAACGGAAGCGGAAATACTACGGAGTTTGAAGCAGTTACAGTGGAAAAGTGCAATATAGTGTTTGTTGTGTTTTAAATGTAATTGTGTATTTGAATAAAACGTGTTTTAGTCGGTAATATTATTTACATTCTTATCCGTCGAACCCAGCACGTAACAATAATAATTGTTTCTATCTGATGCAATTACTATATGAATATCAGTCCAAAGAGACTGGATCCCGCAACACAGGGTATCCTAGTGTGGTATTCAGTGTCACATCTACTTTTGTGTAACTTGTATCTTTTTTATGAACTAAGTAAACAAACTTATTAAAACTTATTATTAAAACTTATTATATATAAATGATAGTCTTATTATTATAACCTACCTTTTACGCGAAGCCGCGTAAAAGGAAGGTTAGCTGTAACAGTACTTTTAAAAAAAATGAAATATCGCCTGTTACTCGTTGATAATATAGCTTTCTAAAGGCGAAAGAATTTTTTAAATCGGTTGATTAGTTTTCGAGTTAAATAATTACAAACAAATAAACAAACAAAAATCCAAGTCTTTCCTCTTTATAACATTAGTATAGATAACCGTGTTCCTACAATTACAGATTAGTTCATACTCAAATTAAAAAGAGTATACTAAAAGAGAAAGGCACCGGGTGCAAGGTGCCGCCGCTGGAGCTGTACTCGGAGGAAGCCATGGCGTTCATCACAGACATCAAGGACACGCACAAGATTGTGTGCCAGGGCAACGACTGGGTCAACTGTCACGTACGTCTCAAACCTATTCTACACGGTGCGGTCGGGTGAAACGCCCAACCACCGTGACCTTACTTGAATCAACTAAACTGCTCGGAGGTTCTACACTATCGCGTGGTTGGTAACAACTTTAGTTATAACATGAGCGGCGAGCAGTACGCATGTCGGTAGCACCTCTTTCAAATACGCAAAACAGTACCTACCCATACTGTCTATCTACCTAATAAAAAGATTGTCTATAAAAACCTTCATTTAATAAATACCTACTTACATAATCTATTATGTAGGTACTATATAATAATATTAATTTTAAATACTTTCTTCGCTTTCCTTTTGTAAGCGGTATGCATTTATGTTCTATACGTTTTTTTGTGTGCATCAGAATGGCGGGTGTAATGTTACGAATCAGCATGAAATAAGAATGTATAAAATCTACCTTGAATCTACCTATATAGAAAGCAATTCTACCTTTTTTGAGTTCAGAGATAGCTCAAAAAGAAAGTTAAGCGTCAACCTGACGTCAGGTCCGCGGGTGTATTTCTGTTCCTGAACGAAATACCAATTGTTTAAGTATGGATTCATTTCCATTTAAATCTACCTGTATACTACCTTACAATACTACAAAAAAATATTGAAAATATATATGTATATATAGTTAAAAATTATTAAGCGCCTGGCAAATTGATAATAGCAATTAGTGAAGAGCCAAGCAGAAATCTATCGTTTGCTATTGCCAATTTGCCAGGCGCTTAATAATTTCTAACAATTATTTTCAAATTCCGCTTTATTAATTCCTTAGATTTAATATTTGTTTGTAGTATTGTAAGGCATTAAAACTATCAATAGTTAAACCACTATTCAAAAAAGAGAACAGAGAGCTAATGCAGCACTATAGACCGATCTCACTAATACCAATTTTTTCCAAAATCTTAGAGAAATTTTACCACAAAGCATTATACAAATATATAGACAATAATGAAATATTCTCAAAATCACAATTTGGTTTTCGTGAAAACACGTCTATTAATATGGCAATCTACAATTTTCTCCTTACAGTAATGACAAATGTGGATAAGACAGTGCCTATATGTGCTGTGTTTTGTGATATGACGCAAGCGTTTGATTACGTTCAACATAACATACTAACTGAAAAACTTGATACATATGGCTTGAGAGGTAATGTACTGAGTCTGATAAAATCGTACTTGTCTAACAGAAAACAACGAACTGAGGTTACCAGAATTAACCCTATTACAAAACGGGAGGATATTTATGCATCAAAAGAACGTCACGTTATTTTCGGTGTACCACAAGGTAGTGTTCTGGGACCGCTGCTTTTTACTTTATACATTAACGACTTGCCAAAATCAATACCACATCCGATGACTCTCTTTGCAGATGACAGCACTGTAACAATTTCTTGCAATAAAAATGACATGATACAATATAAACTTGACATTGATAATTCCTTGACATTAATAATGAAATGGTTGGACATTAATAATTTAAAAATGAATTTAGAAAAAACTAAAATAATGCACTTTAGCCAGCGTTCAAAATTAGTAGACCCAAACATACAACTTAACGACAAAACAATTGAAAATGTAAACACGTCGAAATTTCTAGGGTTAACAATAGACAAAAAACTAGATTGGAAATCACACATAAATAACCTTAGTAAAAAAACTTCCAATTCTGCCTTCGCCTTATATTCATTGTCTACAGTAGTTAATACAGAAACTCTGATTACGGCTTATCATGGACTAGTTGCATCTAACTTGCGGTACGGTATCATTTTTTGGGGAAATTCTACTGATAATGGCATAGCATTTAAAGCCCAAAAGAGATGTCTAAGATCTATGTTTAGACTAAAGACGACAGACAGCTGCAAAGGTTATTTCCAAAATTTTAAAATCCTAACCTTACCATCTTTGTACATTTTGGAAACTGCAATGTTTGTCAAATTAAACTCCACTCTTTTTCCTCGCCTAGAAGACACAGTCTCGCGTAACAGGCGCGATAATAGTAGACTTCGGCTACATAGAGCTACAACTGCACTTATGCGCAAAAGTATATTTTGCATGGCACCAATCATATTTAATAAGTTACCCCAGCATTGGAAAACATTAAACAATAATGCATTTAAAAATCAACTGAAGGACTTTCTTACGAGTAAAGCCTATTATGCTGTTACAGAATATCTAATGGATAATATTTCTTAATTATATAAAATTGCTTCAGTAAGACATGAATTTATTGATGTTACGTATATTTAAACCATTTTGACCACTGTCTATTTATATTCATTGCCAAATAATTTATTGTTATTCACTATTTAATTGACATATTCAATCTATTATCTTATAATTTATCAATTGCATAATACCTTTGACATTACTTAATTTATTTTCATTGACATGTATGTGACATAATTGAAATACGATAATTTACTTTTACTTTACTTTTTTGTTTAATATCAAATATTTGTACGCCACAGCATGAGGCTAAACATGACTGGACATATTAATTCATTAACTACAACGTGCATGCTTCTGTATGTAACAACACACATGTTTCTAACAAATAAAGAATTATTATTATTATTATTATTATTAGTATACAGGTTTGTAGCCTAGTGATAAATTGTTGGACTGCCACGCAGAGGTCTCGAGTTCGAACCCAAGGCGCGCATCACTGACTTTTCGAAGTTATATTATTATGTGTATTTAATAGTTAATTATCGCTTGCTCTAAGGGTGAAGGAAAAGATCGTGAGTAAACCTGCATGTCTAAGAGTTCTCCATAATGTTCTCGAAGATATGTGAAGTCTGCCAACCCGCACTAGACCAGCGTGGTGGACTATGGCCGAACTCTTCTTACAGTGAGAAGAGGCAGAAGGCAGGCAGGATAGTTTATTACAGGGCTGATATTATTTATAATCATGAGAACTTAAGTTCCACAAACAGGGAAGATCTTTGTAAGAGTTCTAAAAACTCCGACAATGTTGCACGCTCGATCGCCATTACACGTCCACTTCGCGCGACGTCTCGATCAAAATGAATATGCGTGGTCGGGCAACAAGCTTCCACGTTTGGTTTGTCACCACAACGCCCTCTATTCGCTCTTTGTTGCTACCGCAGCGCTGGCAATTAAGGTCGTTTGGATGTCAACTCAATTTGGTTTATCAACCAACGACCACACGGTCTATTTTGGAGTCAACTCAACCAAATTTGACGTGACCCTAGTTGAGTTGTGCCGCTGACCCGACCGTGTAGAAGTCGTTTCACTCTTCGGTCCGACTGGCGACACTAGTCTCACACGCACATGCACACTGATACTGCTCACGACCAGCTCAAGGGTCGTGTTGGACGGGGCCGGCATTTAGCGTAATCCTTTACCGGAGAAGTATTTAACTACAAACTGAATATTTTAAAAATCTCAACGATTGCTCAAAACAGTTTCATTTTATGCTTGTGGAATTTTCCAGGTTTACACATGGTTTAAACTAAACTAGTGATTGTGCGTTGTACTACGTTGCCATACGTTCTTATTGAAGTGAATTTTAATACAGATTCTTGTTTAGCTGAGGGGATTAACAAGTATAGTATTTTTATTACGTGTGGGAATGCATTGATGCATACCTTTTCGCGGGGCGGCGGCGAGATTATATCGAACTCACCCGGGAAAAGATGGAAAGATGACGTCCCGAGGATCTTACCGACTAAATCTATTACGGTGTTCCTCGGCGTCACCAGAGCTGGCGGGCGCGCGAATCGTTCTCACATGCGAATCGCGACCCCGTCGAGATTTCGGTCCGCCGTATGAAACGACGGGCCTCTACGCTAAACTAACCTACCCAGAAACACAATCTGTGTTATCCCTTTGTGGTTATCCTTATCCCCATTACTTGTCCCCTTGTCGACTGAGAGGCGTGCGTGGGAACACGCACGCTGCCTCTCGGACCTGGAACTGATCGGGTGGTGGACAGTCCATGAAGCCCACTACCTTCAGGTACTACATTATGGTGGCCGAAGTTCGTCTCGTGCCATCTGGCGCATGGTTCTGCGGTTGGTGAAAGGGTTCAAAAGCTCCCTCTCCTGTTCCACCGTCTTCTTGATGGAAATGACTTCCTCACAGAAGGAGGCGACGGCGTTCCAAGACCTCTGTACATGCTTTAATTGTTAAGTTAGAATCCGTGCAGCGATTCTTAAGCTTTTAGGGAACAAACATACTGACAACAGACACAAATTCTAAAGTATTTAAATCAAACGTTTCACCTGTTTAGATTTTGTGAAAATCTATTGAATGTAAAGTTTTACATCCCCAGTTTTATTATAGTATAATTATATATATACTATACGAGTATATTGATATTACAGAAATCCGAGTGTTTCGTAAAGGATCAGATCTTACAAAGTATGAAGGAGCTGGTGTGTACGTATTCGGACATAGTGTACGTGGACGACCACAACTACTACATCGGCGAGCCGGTGTCGGTGCCGGGCGCCGGCAAGTACGCGCTCAACAGGAGCGATCACGTCAAGATATCGTGTTCCGCCACTGACGCGAATGGGTTAGTTTGAGCTGGTGTTTGTAAGTGCAGCTAACAAATTTAATTAATGATTTACTTACAAAATAAAACGATTATCTTAAAAAAATATAGGGCATTAAAAATAATAAGCTCGTTTGTTCGAACTGAGAATCTGATAGATATTTATCGTAACTATTATGATGTATCTGTTCCAATAAATATCTGTATAGTAGGCGAAACCGATTATTTAAAATCCACTTTCGTTTGGATATTCGTGAGGATGTAGACAGCAGAAGAGCGCACATGGTACCGCTACACTTAGTTGACATTCAGGTAACGTACGGTGGTATCGCTCTGTTCGTCTGTGCCGCTTCATGAGGTGCAGCGCTGCCTCAGCTGAATCTACACATGCTGTTGGGCTACCATTTACTTTTCTAAGTAAGATGTTGAATGCAAGCGTGTTTTATTACGAGTGAGTAATAGAGTGGTATTATTCATTACAGCCTGGGAGTGCTGTCAACGCGGTGGTACGGGCAGCAATCCGGGTTTCGCCCTGTGGCTCTAAAAATACGACCCCAAGCGCACAACCACTCCTTCAATGTGATGATCCTGGCTTTCGACTCCGTTTCACATAATAGCTTCTTACGTCACATGCCTGAGAGTTACAAGTACCTAAGTGAAGAATTGGATGCTGTGATACTGGACAGGTGAACTGCATTATATTTATACTATACTAGTCGCTTCATGTCACGCAACTTGGGACGAAGTAATAGTACGTGAGGTCAGCTGTCTTAAGTTTTAAGGCAGTGATCGATCCAAGAGTTGCGGCGTGGCGCCTCGCTGACGTCATGTCTACGTTCGTACTTCTGTAGTTACAGCATCGTCGGCGACGGCACCCCTGCGGCTCTGTTCCCGGTGTTCACGGGCAAGTCGGAGACAGAGCAACCTGATGCGCGGAAGACGATAGGCAAAGGCCGGTACATAGACCACACCGCTTTTATCTTTCACCATCTCAAAGAGGTTGGGTAAGCATTTTACGTGCATATGTATGTACATATATACTAGTATTTAATCTAAACAATCTATGCAACTGCGAGTGCTTCACACCTTTAAAATATTCGACATTTATTATCTACTTCGTTGTGATCGTACGGTGTAGTCAGTGACTTCAGTGAATTATCGGCATTTACGTGTATTTATCGGTGGATTCTGAACAGACATATTAATTAGTATTGCTTGTAGAGTATATAGTGTTAGTTAACTACGTCAGGTACCGCACGGCGTACTTCGAAGACATGCCATGGATAGGCACGTTCACGTATCGGTTTAACGGTTTCCGCCACCAACCCGCCGACCATTACCTCAGGTCGTTCTACATGGAGCTGTTCAAGAGCTCTAGGAAGTGGTGGGGCAACGACGAATACGACCAGCACTGTATCGGAGAGACAACTAACTATCAGTTCTTGTTGGATCATAGTACAGAAGTAAGTTATTAAAACACGTATTGTTATATTCAAACAACATTTCTCATGTTTATTTTAAATACATGTAATGTGTATGGATGACAACATTTTAAGATCTATACTAATATTATAAAGCTGAAGAGTTCGTTTGTTTGTTTGTTTGTTTGAACGCGCTAATCACAGAAACTACTAGTTCGAGTTGAAAAATAATGTTGGATACTCCATTTATCGAGGCAGGCTATAGGCTATATAACATCACGCTACGACCCACGGGAGCGGCGCAGTAACTATAAACGCGGGTGAAACCGCGGGCACATCGAGTATAATATAATTTTCCTTAGCAGTAACAGATCATTTATTTAATACGGATGTTGACACTAATCACAAATTCATGTTTCGTGTTAATTTTATTAGAATATAGAAAATCACATTTAAAAATTTAATAAGTATATAATATTAAATTTATTAAAATTTATTTTAATTTTACATTTTTCACCTATTGTCACGTGACTGCAAACGCCAATAAGTTATTTTTATTACGTCATTAACCGCTAAAAAAGCCGCAAGGGCTGTTTACTTCTCTGTTTTTCTTGGTTTGTGTTCATACCGACGAAATAACTGTGAATTACTTAATATTAATACCACGATGCAAACTGGATTCATCAAAGGAAATAGTTCCAACTTACCAAATATAGATTCTTTGATGGTGGCAAACTTTTTTCCAAGAAACGACTTTTATGCTTCAGAATTCAGGAACGTGAAAACATCTTGTTGTAAGTCCAGTTTTACGTTTGATACTATTTAACTATCAACTAATACTTAAATAATAGTCGTGTAATAGACGATTCTATAATTTTTATATCTATTTTATCGTGTTTAGAACTTCGTTTAAATCACTGTTTACAAAGTTAGGTTATGTGCATAATATAATTATATATTTTCCAATGAGGTTGCCCGCCGGAACTGTATCTGAGTATCCGTCTCGAAGGACCACTTTTATGTACAATAACGTAGACTTGGACAGGATTCCAATGATTACTTGTCGTTAAGTTGCTGCTTCATAACGTTTATTTTATCAATTTTATTGTTTCAACGCTCAAAGCATATAATATTATACATTAACAGTGAAAAACGTGAAGGTAGCTACGAACTACGAAGTGAAGTTAGTTACAAAGTGAAGCAAGGTACAAGATTTACAAAGAATGGCTGACTTCACACACGTCGCTCGCTTCCTCCATTCGCTCATAGATGGCGCTAGGAGACGCGCCAACAGTAGGTTTAATAAAAAGATATGTATTCATAGAGTACCCAATTTATATAGATCTTGTATCTTGTATCTTATGTGGGGGCCAGTCAGTGCAGACCGGCGACACTTCGACCCAGTGGGATCTTTTGTGTCGACACTCTCCCAATAACGACTGCCATAGATGTTCATGGCAGCCGGGACCGACGGCTTAACGTGCTCTCCGAGGCACGGAGCAGGCGATAATTGTCAATCAATACGCACATAATTTCGAAAAGTCTTATAACTTCTGAAAGTCAGAGGTGCGCGACGTGGGTTCGAACCCGAGACCCTCTGCATTGCAGCCTGTTGGTCTCCCCACTGAGCTATCGCTGCTCTTACATTATTTATATAGATACTCTGATATTTTGTATATAGGTAATCAAAACTTACATCGAAGTGATCCTTACAAAAATAGGCGGTACCTTTGTGTTCATTTTGATTGTTTGTA
This sequence comes from Catocala fraxini, assembly GCA_930367265.1. Taxonomy (NCBI): domain Eukaryota; kingdom Metazoa; phylum Arthropoda; class Insecta; order Lepidoptera; family Erebidae; genus Catocala; species Catocala fraxini. Next base: position 415,587 of record OV884045.1, read on the forward strand.
TTCACTTTTATATGAAGATAACACATAAATTCGACAAATTCTCATGAATCGCGGACAATTTCTAGCGGTTAGTGACGTATGTAGTCATGTGACAGCTGTGAGAGCGTTATAGCGGGAAAAATAATATTCCTCTATTTTAGTATATTTTCTCATCGAAGATACAAGCTTATATTTTCAAATTAAATATATTTTTTATGATAAACAAGAGTCGATTAAAAGCAATTCCGAAAAATTGACAAAATTCCTATTTTGGCGGCAGACAAGCGAATGATGCAATTGATGGTAAGATACTGGTAGTGCGCTAGAGCCTGCAACTAATGGAGAATCCCAATTATTAGTGGCACATTCACAAGCACAATTTATTACAGGCAACAACGTGCGGCTGTTTTTTATAATTACAAAGCTCCCAATAATACAAGGAAGTATTCCAAGTACAAGTGCAAGCTAGTATCTCACCTAAATACGAGCCATTCTTTGCGTTTTAAGTATACTCGTACATTGGTGTATAGTATCTACTATTGCTGACCTACTTATGGTCAGCGGTATAAATTTATCGTCTGCTAGCTTTGTGCAGCAGACTATTGTTTTTCTTTTAGTTTAGTAAAGTTAATACTGCGATGTCGATCATTAGAGATGAATGGAAGAAAATAGGTAACGTGAATGATAAGCATTAATGTCAGTTTTTAGATCTTGACGGCAAGAAGTTCTGTTTTACGCTCGTAGCGGACATAACGCACGACGACATTAACTTGATTTCGAATGCGGACAGCGCCACCGTCCACTTCCTGCAGACGTTGCGCGCCAAACAAGTGCTGGAGAACACACTAGTGATCGTCATGGGAGACCACGGCTCTAGGTCACATATTTATCTATATTATGCATCTATACATTTAAAAAGAATCTGGCTGATTTTGACTCTATGTAGATGGCGCTGCCATACACGTAAACATCAAAGTCAAAGTCAAAAATCATTTATTCACTTAGGTCACAAAGTAACACTTATGAACGTCAAAGGGGTTAGTGAGTTTATTACATTTACTGAATTTACATTTATGTTAGTTGCAAGGTTCAGGCAAAAGGTTGAGCCTATGAGAAGATACCTGCAAGAAACTCAGGGCCACTCTTTTAAATCGCCATCAACTTAGATCGACTATGTATGTAAATACATTGTTATTGCTGCAAAAGCAATCTAATTAAGTCGTAAGTGTTTTTATATTAGTTCATATAAATGTTAATCAGTAATAGATTATCAAAATGTTTAAAGGAAATGCATGAATATAAAATCACACCGTATAGCCATATCAGAAAAGCATTTAGTCTCGTTATTTGACACAAACATTCCTTTTCTTTTGTCCATCTTAAAAAGCTCGATAATCTTTATTCAGAGCGTCTTCGATAAGCACGATGACCGTCCATATATATATGTATTTTTTTTGTAATTTGTATCTGTTACATGTCTTATTTCTTACTAACCATATTTTTTGAAGATATGGCAACACCCGCAACACTTACCAAGGCAGGCTGGAGGAGCGTCTCCCTCTGATGGCCATCATCCTGCCAGAGCAGCTGAAGAAGCGTCGCCCCGGCGCTCTGGAAGCTCTGCGATACAACAGAGACGTGCTCACCACGCACTTTGACCTACATGCGACACTGCTAGATGCTGTCGACTTGAAGCAATACGCCAACGACTACAAAGAGCCTGGAGCCGATATTCCCCGAGCTATGAGCTTGTTGGAAAAGGTGAGCTTTAACCGTCCAAAGTTGTACCTAAGAATCCTGTCCTAAAATATTTACGTTCAGCGTAAGCGATAGTAACCGTCAGTCGAAATCAGAATTCTGTTACACAATAGTATTAACAACTAAAAGTTATGCAGCTAGACAGTAGGTATTCAAATAATAGCTATGTTTCACACATCAATTTTAAACAGACCATTAAAAACACCGACATTTTAAAAATTCTGTAAGGTTCGTCTGTGAATTAAGTCTGAGGGAATGTGAAAGCGAGAGGAAGACACGAATACAGCATGCTGAAAGCAATCTTAATAATAATTAAACTACTAAGGTTTATGACATATTAGCTTAGGTTTTCTAATATTAAGCAACACATCATATGCTTATGGTGGTCAAATGTTTTGTGCGCCCGTATGTCATGTACACTGTGAGTGATAATATGCTGTCGTTGCCCGAGTGTGCAGATCCCGAAGTCTCGCACGTGCGGCGAGGCGGGTGTGATTCCGCACTTGTGCGTATGCACCGACTGGCGCAACGTGTCGGCCACGGACCCCAAGTACGCGCAGGTCGCCAAAGTGATCGCTGACTACATCAACAGCATCAGCAACGAGAGGCGGTACGTGCTGTGCCATTATAGTTAGTACGCGAGTACAACATGCCGCCATACTTTAAGCTTTTCCTAAATGTTGGTTGTTATCCCTGATTTCGCTGACGATAATTAAATTTCATCGAAATCGGCTCACCGGTTTTGGCTTAAAAACACGAACACACAGATATAATCTTATTGATACCGTATTTTTGGAACTGCGTTCGTGTTTCTTCTCTAGAATGAGTAGAAGATCTTAATAACTCTGTTGTCCGACCAAAAACTGGTTCTCTATCCATATGATAAGCTGTCATATATACGCCCGCTACAGATAATTAGCTAATTATAACTATAGTATAATGTATGACTTCGCAGGATTTGCAGACTTAATCATTTGTGCGTTTGGCAGAGATAAGTGCGCAGTTCGAGAGCTAGTATCCATAGAGTGGGTGACGCGACAGGAACAGAGCGCGGAGCTGCTGACGACGATAGTAGACGTGCGCCACGAGTACTACTTCGGACACGTGGGAACCGAGCGCCCCAAACCTCTCAACGAATACTATCAGGCTAAGGTACCATCTAATCGTATGAGCTATGCGATTGTTCTTCTTTAAACCGTTTTGTATTGACATGACATAATGGAAAGCCATTTTGTTTGCAGCCACAGTCACGGAGATACTCTTATTCCGAATAAAGCAGTTCAATATCATTGTAGACAATACAAAATACTTGAAATTACCATTAGTAATTTGTTTACAATATTATTATATTGAAAAAAGAAATGTTTTCTAAACTGTCACGATACGTTCTTTGGCTGAGCCGGCTGTTTGTGACACGTTGTTTATATTATGTTCATTAACGCCGGTAACACTTCGTACGATTCTTGCTTAATCAGATAAACATAATATTTCAGATAGTAATGAGCCCGGGCAGGGCCGTCTTCGAAGGCACGCTGGTCTACAACGTTAAGTCGGACTACTTTTACGTCACCGAGCAGGACATATCGAGGACGAGCGCGTGAGTTTTGCTCTGCGTTATCACAATAATTAACGGTAACTTGCTCGCGAGCATATTGCGCCCGCACGCACTGTCGTCAATTTGCTTAAAGCGTGGTTTCTTATTTGTTTTCAGCTACGGCGATGACCCGGCGTGTGTGAGTGCTACACACCCTCACCTGAACAAGTTCTGTTTCTGTAAGGACAAGCTGGATATACAGCAAGCGTTCCAATCTACGGCTAAGCTACACTTGTAACGTATTATTGAAGTTATAATAAGTGTATCAGATGCATACAGTAAATTTAAAAACGAATTAATTATTTTCTATTATGGTACACAAGATAAACTTATTTGTAAATAATTTATCTAAGCCAATTCATAATAGGCTGTTTTACTACAGGCTCAACACAGAGTCTCTGTTTCTCATGGGATCAAAATGAATGGATCTTACGTTGGCATGATGATTATTACTCAGAATTTTATTTCGGCGAGTAAGTTCCTCCTATCATGGGTTGGTCGACACAAAGCGACTCGTAGCAGCGGCGGAGAATCTATACGAATAATATAAAGCTGAAGAGTTTGTTTGTTAGTTTGAACGCGCTAATCTCAGGAACTACTGGTCGGAATTGAAAAATTATTTTACTGTTGGATAGCTAATTTATCGAGGAAGGCTATAGGCTATATAACATCACGCTACGACCCACGGGATCGGCGCATTAATCATAAACGCGGGTGAAAACGGCGGGCACATCTAGTTCGTCCGAGTGTTTTGTGTGCTACATCACCGGAGTGCTTCGAGCGGCATGTCATCGCTACGGTTACGAACCAGCGCTACGCGTATACAAACTACTACAGCCTTTTTAATTGTTTTGATTTCCACGTTAATGCACAATATTACACACAGCAAGGATGCAAGTTGTAAGTATATAATGTTTAGTTATACCTTTTTTTTGTATGTTGGTGGAATTATTGAAATAAAACGTAATTGCGTTTCTCTGTGAAAACATAAGTTTTATTTACAATGTGTTCTTACAATATGAAACTAATTATATTATCTTACAAATACAAGATTCACTCACCTGTGAAAACATAAGAAACAACATTTAAAGCCCTTAATTCAGATCTATTTATCCTTCTAAATTATAGTGTTTTACAATAATCTTAAGAATCGTCGAAATATCACAACTGTCAGCCGTGACGTCTCGTAATGTCTATAGGCTCTAAAATTAGCACGGCAAATTCAAATTAAGAAAACTACAAATCTAGTTTAGGAGCGTAGAGGTCTTCTTTACACGTATATTACTTGTACCTATTATATAGTATTGAACTTAAATCACTAATTGTTATTATAATATAACAGTACTGAGTCTTTTCATTTTGTCACTTCCTTTATTACTCGTTCCCATTCTCTAAATCTAAAGAGTCTATTAGATAATTAAAGTATTTAAGCCGCTCAATTCAAAAAAATCAGCTGACTTCTGGAGTATTTCGGTAAAATTTGTTGAAAGTATTATTGTTAATATAGCGCTATGACTAGGTTTGCTAGCCGCAATATTCAAACGATGCATTTATGTGGGCATTTTTCCAGGCATTTCATGCAGATCAATATGGTTTTAGGAAGGGCCGTTCTACGATAGATGCGGGTGTTACGCTTTTAAGACATATATTCAGTGTCTGGGAAAATTTGCAAGATGTCATTGGCGTATTCAGTGACCTCTCTAAAGCCTTTGACTTCGTTGACCATCATACGCTGTTGCGAAATCATTATGGCACCCGAGATACTGCACTTGATTTAGTTGGTTCCAATATATAACCTAAGCGATAGACTCAACACGTTGATATCAAACGGAAGTAGATCTTCTGGATTACCAGTTACAATGGGCATGCCACAGGGCTTAATTTGAGCATTCTTTCTGTTTTTAGTGTACGTAAATGATTTGCCGTTCTACGTACAGGATTTGTGTGACATTGTTTTGTTCGCGGATGACACATCCCTTATGTTTAAAGTAGACAGAAGAGCAACAAATTTAAATACTGTTAATGATTCGCTCGCGCACTTGCTGGACTGGTTTACGTCGAATAATTTACTACTAAACTCTAAAAAAACAAAATGTATCAAGTTTACATTGCCTAATGCAAAGAGTCCTAATCCCTACTTCCCTACTATATATATTATATAATATTACAATTGCTAAAGTAACTATGTCTGTCTGTCTGTCTGTTACGCTTGCACGCCTAAACCACTGAAGCGATTTTGATGAAATTTAGTACACAGATAGACTAAACCTTGGAAAAGGACATAGGCTACCTTTTGTTGTAAAAAAGGGCATGAAGGGGTTGAAATAAGGAATGAAAGTTTGTATGGGAATTTGTTATTATCGCGCCTAAACCACAACCTATTTTGATAAATTTTGGTACAAAGATAAACTGGACTTTGGAAAAGGACATAAGCTACGTTTTGTTGTAAAAAAGGGCATAAAGGGGTTGAAATAAGGGATTAAAGTTTGTATGGGAATTCGTCATTATCGCGCCTAAACCACTAAACCGATTTTGATGAAATTTGGTACAAAGAGAGACTAGGCCTTGGGAAATGACATAGGTTATCTGTTGTTGTAAAAATGGGCATTAAGGGGTTAAAATAAGGAATGAAATCTTGCATGGAAATTGGTCATTAACGAAGATAAAATCATGAGACTTTGTATTCAGGCACTTGATCCAGCGATTTCTAAATTTCGACCTACATGGGAATGAAATAGGAGACGAAAGTTCGTGTGGAAGCCCAAATAAATCTGTCTATTTTTACAATACGTATATTTATCGGAAACATTGTATAATTACTAAAAATGCCTTCTTAATATATACACGTCGCGCGAGCGTGGGACACGCCAAGCGCCATTCACAATGAACAATGCGTCAGCTGCGGCGCAGCGCGGCGTAGTAAAGGAATGTTGCAGCAGAAAAATGTTGCAGCAGTGTAAGCTGTTGGTTTGGGATGAATGTACGATGTCCCACAAAAGAGCAATCGAAGCACTATATCACACCATGAAAGATATCAAGAGCAGCCAGAGTATCATGGGAGCGATGGTGGTACTTTTAGCTGGTGACTTTATACAGACCGTGATGGTTATTACTAGAGGTACACCGGCAGATGAAACAAATGCCTGTTTGAAGGCGCCTGTATTATGGGTACACGTAAAAAGTTTTGTCTGGCTACAAATATATGAGTACAACTACATAACGATTCTCACGCAGTGCAATATGCAGCTACTCTTCTAAAAGTTGGAGAAGATTGTATGCTAACAGGCAGTAACGGCATGATTATAGTAAGACGTCAATTCTGTCAAATTGTCGATAACATGGATCATTTAAATAAATATGTATATCCAGATCTACACATAAACGGGCAATCGAGAATGGTTGTGTGACATCTCAATTTTGGCGCCGACAAATGAGACAGTAGGCCAGATAAACGAACAAATTATGTCAGATGTTGAGGCAGATGTTATCGTGTACCTCTCAGTAGACAATTTTATGGACACGGAACAAGTTACATCGTACCATATAGTGATTCTTAACTCTTTAGAATTATCAGGAGTGCCTTCCCATAAGTTAAGGCTGAAAGTTGGTATTCCAGTCCTGTTAATGAGAAATCTTGACGCACCAAGGCTATGTCTGTAATGGTACACAGCAGCAAATTATTCATCTAGGGCGCAACACTACAAAAGCTATAATCATGACTAGAATGGCAAAAGGAGAAAATGTTCTAATTCCGCGTATTCTGATAATTCGGACCGATTTGCCATTTCAGTTTAAAAGATTGCAGATTCCCCTAAAAACAGCATTTACGATAATAATAAACAAAATTGTTTTCCATGGGCAACTCTATGTGGCGTGCTCACGAGTATCAAACCCGTAAAATCATAATGTTTTAGCAATGGATAGAAAAAGAAAAACCTAGTTTATAAAAAGTATTAAAATAAGCTATTTGCAGCAAATTACGGCATTTATATGTGTATTACTTGCAAAATAAGTTTCGAAACGAAGTCGCAAGCAAAAGCAATTATAAATACATATAAATTAAAATAATGAAATTATTACTTTCGTACACACAGCGACACATCAACCTAGACTGTTTGGACTTCGAACTATTAGAAGTTGAACGCTGCGAATCGTGCGAGAGAGTGCGTTATATTTTTGTTACGCTCTATCCTTACCATTACATCGACACCACTATGCACTGACCCTTTCCGACAGTTCTCTAGTTTGTATGTAGCGTAGTTATGCGTATATAGGGTGTCTAACTTGATGTGTGGCCGTGGCACTTATCGGTGGAATACATTGGATATCGTGTCTTGCAGGGAAACTTAACTCAGCCGCATACGCGATTCGGAAAGTAAGACAGCTTACTGATGTAAATACTGCGAGACTAGTATATTTCAGTTACTTTCACAGTGTCATGTCCTACGGTATATTATTGTGGGGCAAGGCAAGGCAGCTGATATTGAGACAATTTTTATTCTCCAAAAGCGTGCAGTACGAAGTATTTATAATTTAGGTCCACGAGTTTAGCTGAAAGATCGATTTAAAGAAATAGGCATACTAACTGTTGCGTCGCAATATATATTTGCTAACATTATGTTTATTAAACATAATATTCACTTATATAATAAAAATAGTGATATTCCTAACGTAAACACTAGAAAGTCAGCCCATATCATCGTTTAAGTAAAGTTTACAATACATATAGGTATTGGTCGGTATAGGTTTTTTTAATAAACTACCTATTAATATAATTAAGTAATTTACCATTGTTTAAATTCAAAAGCGCCGTTAAAATACAGCTCATTCGGAAGGGTTATTATTCAGTCAACGACTACTTAAATGACAACAACTCATGGAACTAGTTGCTTGTTGCATTCAGGATTCAAAGATCTCTATTACTTATTGCTTCTCAGTTTGATTATTATTGAAAATATAAATCCACATCCGCATTTAGTCACGTGTATGCGCCGTCATGCCATCCTACTGTCTATTTTAGATTTATATTGAAAAATATGACTAGACCCAAATAATTTAATCTCGATAATATTATTAACTTATTATTGTTATTATCTTTAGTTTTTTAAAGTCATTAGTATATGGTATAATGGCTGCAACGCCTTGTTGATATGAATTGTAAAATACTGAAATCTATGTATTAATACGTGAAGCAAAAACTTTGTACCCCTTTTTACGAAAATTGTGCGGACGGAGGAATATGAAATTTGGCAATGTTAACGTTTATAGGGAGAAGGAGTGACGAATCCTAATATTTTTTATAAAATATGCATTAGAAATACATTAAATTAGATTCTCTGTGAATGAAAAAACACTACACGCACATAACCATTTGACACACGCAGTCGAATCGCGTTCGTAGTATTTCGGCATTGTTCGTCTGACGACGTACAATTCTTCGTAACTATGGTTACATATACCTTACTTATACGTAATAAAGAAAAAAGAAAACAAAGTAGTCAGCTTAGGAATATTGTCAATGAAAGAGTATAGTTAAGAAAATAATAAATTGTTTAAATGTTCAAAGAAGATAGGTATATTAACGTGTATAGCCTTGGCGAAATCTAAATGAAATGTGTGTAATAAGGGTATAGTTATAGACAATAAAACCTTAATAACGATCAAACTTAAAATTTAAATCAATTATGGTCGAATTTTTACCACTAGGCAACCGCTAGTTATATTTAATTGGCGATTTAAGAGTGGCCGTGAGTTTCTTGCAGGTTTCTCCTCATAGGCTCTACCCTTTGCCTGAACCTAGCAACTAACCTAAATGTAGCTTCAGTAACTTAGTAAACTCACTAACCTATATATTTTGACGTTCATAAGTGTTACTTTGTGACCTAAATGAATAAATTATTTTTGACTTTGACTGTATTTATAAATTTAACCTCTCAATTATTTATTTATTTATTTTTATCGTAGGAACTCCAACAAAGGATACACAGTACATGCAATAATTTAAAAAGTTGATTGATGATTTGTGCTCCTTCAATTACAGGAGAACACGTGAGTACATCATCATTTATCATTGTTTACAAAAAAAGAATTATAATATATTATACAGATTGGTAAATTTACACGAATACAAATACAAATTTAACAAAACACTGTTAAATTTAAAACGAACGTTAGGTAATAAAAAAATATCATAGAAATTCAACAAAAATAAACTCTAAATAAAAACAGAACATAATATGGCAAAATATAGAAAATAGGAACTATAAAACATCTGTCTAAGAACTAATCCTTAACTGATCATACAGTTTCTTTTTGAATTTCTTCAAACCATTGCTGAAGACGTCTATATCTGCCAAAATACCCGATACACGATTATAAGTCGATGTGAGTCTAGCAATTGGAGCGTGTTTACCCAGATTGGTGCGATGTCTAGGGGCTACGAGTAGATCGCGACGATTGCGAGGAGGTCTTGAGGGAACATTAATATTTATCTTTGCTAGTAGGTCCGGGCAGTCTATAAAGTTATGTAATAATTTATATAGAAATATTAGATCTGCAATAGTTCGGCGAGATTCAAGTGAGATCATATTGAAGTGGCGGAGTCTATCATTATATGAATTAACGGACCTTGATATTCTAGTTCTAAATGCTAGATTACGTAATAGTGTCTTTTGTATTCTTTCTAATCTATTTATATGTGTCTGGTAAGATGGGTTCCACACCGTACTACAATACTCTAGCTTGCTGCGTACTAAACTATTGTATAGCAGGACTGTAGTTGATGACATTTTAAATTCTTTAGAATTCCTTAATATAAATCCAAGAGACCTATTAGCTGTAGAGAGTATTTCATCCATGTGTTTAATGAAGCGTAGATCAGTGTCTATGTGGACTCCAAGATCACGAATGACGGTGACTTCGGTGAGATTAACGCCTTTTATATTATAGACTGAAGGGATTTTATTTTTCTTGCGCGTGACTTTAATGTGATTGCATTTGGCACAGTTAAGGTGCATTTTATTTCTATCACACCATGTACTCAATCTATCAATGTCTGACTGCAGTGCCTGCACGTCGGACTCATTGCGTATTACGCGACAAAGCTTCAGGTCGTCAGCAAAGAGAAAAGGATTTGAGTTTATGGCGATATCTGATATATCGTTGATAAACAAATTAAAAAATAAAGGTCCTAAGATGGAGCCTTGAGGTACACCCGACGTTGCGAAAAACACCGACGACTCCGCTCCGTCAACTACAACAGAAGACGGTCTTGTGTCTAGATATGACTTACACCAAATAAGAGTATTTAGAATGGTTCCAAAAGAATCTAATTTTCCTAAAAGTATCTCATGGTTCACTTTGTCGAATGCGCGTGAAGTCAGTATATATGGCATTGACCTGTAAGCCATGGTCGACGGCAGCTGATATATGAGATATAAAATTTACAAGGTTAGTGTTGGTGGATTTTTTAGCAACGAAACCATGTTGGTTAGCAGACAAGCAGTTCTTGACATGATTGTAAAATATTTTGTACACTAGAGACTCAAAGACCTTAGAAAGAGTAGACAGAATTGATATTGGTCGGTAATTAGTACGACATCACGCTTACCTTTTTTGTACATAGGTACGATTCTCGCTTGTTTCCATTTAGTTGGGAAAACTCCTGCGGAGAGGGACACATTATATATAATTGTTAGGGGTGCAGATATTGGCTTAGCGCAACGACACCAGAATATGGGAGGTATATTATCGGGTCCGGAGCCTTTCGATAAATCGAGAGTGTTGAGTTTTCGTTCTATAGCTGTCTGTGATATCAAGCTGGCACTAAGTTCAGACATGGCAAGTGACCCTGTAACAACGCATCACCGTCAGAGCATATTGGGTCGAAAACAGAAGCAAATTGTTTGGCAAACAGATCAGATATATCTTTTGAATTTCCAGCCACTTTGTTATTTAGAGTCATGTATGTAGGGTAGGAGGAACTTGACTTGCGCAGGTTTTTTATGTGTGTCCAGAAGGACTTAGGATTTTTTTAAATAGATTCTTCTTTATTACCAATGTATTTGGTATAGCAATTCTTCATCAATAAACTACACTCCTTTCTTAAATAATTAAATTCGACAACGTCTAGTGGGTTACTATATTTTTAATTTTTCTACGTAGCATATATTTGCGTTTTAATATAAGTTGCAGTTGTTTGGAGTACCAGGGTGGATATTTGTTTGAGTGCGATGATGTTAGAGGCACATATATTTCTATGATATTATGTATAGCCGAGTAAAAATCGTCTACCATGGAGTCCACGTCAGAGTTTTGACCAAATGTTTCCGACCAGTTAATACAATTGAGTGCAGTAGTGATATTGTCATAATTTGCTATGTAAAAGTTGAACTTTAGTTGTGATTTGAGTTTAGGTTTGTATTTAACAAGTATCATTGGCACAAATTCAATTGCTGGATGATATTTATCTATGCTCCTAATAGAGTTACGACAATCTCTAACTATTATTTGGTCTATGTCGGAAAGTACAAGGTCGAGTATTTTTTCATGACAATTTTTTATCCAATTGAACTGATTCAATTTATTAAAAGCAACAAAATCCACAAACAGATCTTTATTGTAGTTAGAATTCGAAGTAGGTAATAACTCGCAAGCCTCATTACTATTTTTAAATGACCAATCAATGGAACTTAGGTTAAAGTCTCCTACGATTAGTGTAGAACTATTGGAATTTGTACCTAACACGTTATTGCAGTTGTCAAGGAATTCTTCAAAGATATTGCCACTTAAGTGTGGAGGTAAATACACGACACATAGCTTAATGCAATTATGTTTAGTCTTACCTGTTTGTGGTTCTATGGTAACCCACAGATCTTCGGAGTTACTCTCCCATTCTTGCCTGCGACTCGAATTATACCTACTTGCCTGCGACTCGAATTATACCTACTTGAGACTGCTTTTAAGACACCTCCGCCTCTATTTATATGATTACTTAGACTTGAGGTCTCACGATCACGTCTATATACAACGTAACTGTCACCAACAAGTGCCCCCAAGTGTTTGAAAAGAGAGGTATCTTTACCGTACTATGTTGACAGTAAATCAAGTAGCCATAGCTATATGCAGACTCGGACGTGGAACCTAAAGCCGGACATAAGGTGTTTCCGTCAGTGTACAGTGTTTGAAGGGCTAAAGTAACCTGCTATCCTCCAGATGCACAGATTAATAAACGCTCCCTACTGAAGTCCTAGATTTAATAGTTCATCCTAGCTGTAAGGAACAAAATGTTAATCTAGTTTCTAGTTTTCATTGTTTTGCCACTGATGATCATGACTATTCAATGGATGAATTATCTGATAATAGTGATGATAATGAGGGACATATTTCGTTTTTAAGTATTTTATGTATCTCTTATTAGATTTTATAGTTACATTCATAGACATATTATTTTATAAAAACGTTTAAAATATATATTAAGAACATATTCCTGAACATTGTTTTTTTTTACGATACCTGTACAAATACAAAAACCTGTACAAATAGCCTAAATCTATGCTTAATAACCTCATTTAGATATAACAATCATAACAAATAATTTTGTTCAGCTAGCTTGTTCTAGACGAACCGTAATGCACCGGTGTAGGCTCGGCTAGGGATGCCGAGCGGTGCGGCGCCGGTTTCACCAACACGGATCTCGTGAAAACGGAGATCCGGAGCGGGTTTCCCCGTAGTTATGCCCTTGAAACCGGTCGACCAAGGTAAGCCAGAGTTGAGAGTCCTACGGGCGCTCTTCTCTTTATTATTATTATAATAAAATAATTAAATTTATAGTTTTAATTCCTAAAGAAACACTTTTTATATTTTTTTATCACTCTAGAGTAATAAGTAGAGAAATTTTTTTTTTTTGTGATTCTGTGTGTCTGTCTTTTAGTGACAGTTTGTTAGTGACAGGCATAGCTCCGGAACCACTGGACCGATTGACTTGTAACTTGGTGTGCAGATAACTTGGGGTCATCCCTCAGTCGAGTTTGAATATGGGCTTTGTGGGTCAAAAGATCTCCGAGATATAGGGGTCACAAGGTCACATGTATTTTAAATGGCAAAATGGTTTCATTTATATGCAGAGTGGTGGTGTGCTGATTCGAATTGGTTGCCGCTGTTTGCTGTCAAGTTTTGTCTTGTGCTGCGTTTTGCAACATAACATGCCCAACAGTGGACATGTTGCCCAACAATGGACATGATACCCAACAATGGTCATAATGTCCAACAGTGGACATGATGCCTAACAGTGGGCAAGATGCCCAAAAGAGGACATGAGGCCCAACAGTGGGCATCATGCCCAGCAGTAGGTAGCAGTGGGCATGATGTTCAACGGCGGCAATGATTGATAAGTACATTATTTATTTATAATTATTAAAACATGTACATACTATATAATTATATACAACATTAACCTAAGTAAATGTTTAAATACAATTGAAACGAGGTCACATGAAGACGAGAAGGTTGAATCCTGGGTTTTATACCCATCTCGTTGATACCGTGCTGATTATGGCACAACTCTTATTTTAAAACCGGAGTGCCTTTGAAATTGTTTACATGAAAAATAGGTTTAAAGAACTTTATTTTCTCAAGAACATTACAGTTCACTTATGAGTACAGGACTATACATTCAGGATACTTATAAAAGATATATAACAACAGCTCGACCGTAGGTATATAGGTAGGTAGTGACTCAGAAAAGATATGGTAGCTATTAACAGTAAAGTATATTATCTAAACTAATAGTGAAACAATATTATTTTCATGTTTATTTACTTTGTGAGTAGTTCGATAAAATAAGGTGTAATTTTATAAGCAGCTGTTGTGGCTTTATTCTGTTTTGGATTTGGTTGGCAAAGCAATTTTTTTTTATTATTATTATTTATTTATATTATATTTTTTATGTACATATTGTTTTAATTTTGTTTTGAATAAAGACACACTTTCACACATTTTTATTTCATTTAGTAGTTTATTGTATCTCTTGACCCCGTCGTATAAAATATTTATTTTACCGTACTCAGTTCTTGGCATAATAAGTGTCAGTTTATGTGTGTTTCTTATGTGGTGCGTGTATTTGCGTTTGGTAAGAGAAGTCTGCGTATGAATGTGACCAGCTAAAATTTTTTTTATTATCGTGCATATGTTTTGTGTGTAAATTTGCTCGAGGTTAAATATTTTAGTCTTTTTGTATAGTGTAGAAGTTTGTGTTAGTTTGGGATATTGGAACAGTACTTTAATAGCTTTATTTTGTGCGCGCTGTAATGGCATGATATTAGTTTTGGCGCGCATAGCCCCAAATTTCTATTAGATAGGTCAGTTTAGATTTTATGAGCGCATTATATAGCATGTATCGTATTTTAGGTGGTATACAAGAAGACATTCTGTGTAGTGCCCCAATGAGTTGTGTAATTTTATTTCTTACGTGTTCTATATGGGGTCGCCATGTCAATTTATCGTCCAAAATTAAGCCAAGATACCTTTCCTGGTGCGATCTGTGTAGTAGTTCGTTATTAATACGTAGAGATATATTGTCCGGTATTGTCTTGTTTTTTGCACTAAAAATCATGTAATCGGTTTTTTTTGCGTTTACTGTTAGCAAATTACATTGACACCAAATGCTGTATTGGAGCAGATCTTGTTGTGCTTGCTCAACCAATTCTGTTAGGTTCTTTCCGAAGTAAAAATGACATGTATCATCAGCATATAGTGGAATCTGTCCATTTAGATTGATATTAGTTATGATGAGTGATGATGATGATATATGAGATTATTAACGTAAATTAAGAATAATAATGGTCCTACCACGGATCCCTGGGGCATACCGCAGGTTATATGCTGGGGATTGCTTGTGTAGCATGGTTTGCCTATTCTTACAACTTGTGTTCGATTGTCTAGGTATGATTGAAATATGTCGTAAGCAGGTCCGGATAAGCCTAAATTTTTTAACTTTGCAAGTAGTAACGAATGACTCACGGTATCGAAAGCTTTCTGAAGGTCGATGAAGATACCCAAGCAAAAGCTCTTTTCATTAATTTCTGTATTTATTTTAGTCACTAAATCAATTACAGCTGATACAGTTCCGGATTTTTGACGGAAGCCGTATTGTTGTGCAGAAAGGAAATTTAAGCTCTCTAGGTGTGTCATCAGGCGTCTATATATGACACTTTCAAACACCTTTGAAATTACAGGCAATACTGAAATTGGACGATAATTTCCGGGGTCAGTTTTTAGGCCAGATTTGTATATCGGAGTTATTTTTGCGATTTTTAAACTGTCGGGAAAAGTCCCTGTAGCCAAACATTTATTTAAAGAATCTGTTAATTTTTTTACTATAAGGTCACTTATGCAGATAACTGTTTTCGTGTTGATGCGGTCTATACCTGTACTACATGATTTGTTTAAGTTGTTTATTATATTTTTTACTTCTTTTACAGTGCAAGGTTCAAAATGAATTATTGTATGTTCGGGGTCTTCATTTAAATAAGTCATAGTATTAATAAATTCATTTGGGTGATTTTTTGGTATTTTTTGGGCTAGTTCGGATCCAATTGATGAAAAATATATATTAAATTCATCGCAAATATTATTGCCATTGTAGATGGTTTTGCCAGATACAACTAATTTTTGGGGAAGTGACTCGTTTTTAATTTTATTGTTAGCCAGTGTATTGATTAAGCTCTAAAGCTTTTTTGAGTCATTATTAAAATTTTTAAAGGAAGTATGATTAAATTCTTGTTTTGTGTTTCTAATTATTTTATGTAAGTTATTTCTTTCGGTTATAAATTGACGTTTTAATGTTTCATTCATAGGATTATCTTTATGTTTTTTCCATAAATCATTTCGCTTGTATATTCGGTTTATAATGTTTTTGTTGATCCAATCCTTTTGAGGTAAATTTAATATTTTTAATTTATTAATTTTATTAGATTTTATTTCTTCCAATATATAAGATTCTAGGGTGGTGTAATTGTGCTCTTCATTATTTAGTATATTTACCTGCATACTTTGGTATAATGCTGTATAGTTTATTGCCTCGTAAGAAGTCCGTTGTAGGGGATTATGTTCGTGCTTGAGTAGTTCCACATATATTTGTTTGTGATCGGATAGCGGCGAATCAATAATTGAAAGATGAAATTTTTCATTGTGGAATACCTAAAAGTAAGTAAAATGACTGGCTACAGTGAGCTAAGGACCTTTTTTACATCTTAGCTATAAATAAGTAAGCTATTGCTGTGATCCCCAGAATCATTCATGAATGATTCAAGAAAACACTGTAGTAGTAGACACTGGGTTGTTGGGCGATGGCCCTCTGTAGGGTGAAAATGCTTTCCTATTACCTTCAGGGGATGATCTAATTTGATGGAAACCATCTTATCTTATTCGGGGGCCAGTCAGTGTAGACCGGCGACACTTCGACCCAGTTAGATCTTTTGTGTCGGCCCCGAGATCTATCCCTGAGCTATCTCCCTATGAATGTACTGCATCAGTCGCAGCGTACACTTCAGAGAGAGAAGCCTGAAGTCTTCAGGGTTCGGATATGCCAATCCCATTAGACCCATCCTTAGTCCAGCCAACGCGTTACATTCTCACAGTAGGTGTGATATATAGTTGTCCTGTTCACCACAGGCTCTGCAGATCAAATTGTTTGCCAATCTTAATCTGCACAAGAAGTCGTTGGTGCCAAAATGACTAGTGAACGCTCCTGTGAGCAGGCGTATTTGGCCCTTGTTATTTGAAAATGTCAGAAATAAAAAACAAAAAGTGGATGTAGAGGATCCCAGGATTTAAACCACCGTCATTATATTTTAGTGATTAAGTGAGAAGACTCGTTGACCGCTCCGCTATCGCAAATTGCGATACAATAGGCAAATTTAAGCATTAATTGTAAATGCGGACTAACGGAGACACTGTTGTTGAATATAAGGGATATAATTATTATAGTTATATATACAAGAACTCTTTTTTTGTCTCGCCTTGCACACATGCGTATGACGAACTTCACCTACTATCATTACATTGAATAATGTTTCATTGCTTGCGTTATAACATCACACACAAAGATATTCGGTCGGATCAGTATGCGAATGTGTATTTTTTTTACAATGCTACTCCACTTTTGTCTTTGACCGTACAATGGCAATTATATAAAAGAGTAATATTATTATTTGAATGCATGGGTGACGTTGTGATCGCTTCGCCGAGGGTTGTGGGTTCGGTCCCCACATTGTACGAGATACACATTTGTGTGATCCACAATAGTTATTTCAAGTCCGGATGTTCTGTGTGTCCGTTGTTGAATTACTGTAAAGTCACCCGCGACAGGAAGTATGACTAGTGCAAGAGAGGTCTTTAAAAAAATACTACTAAACTAGGTGCACTAACATTTTATACACATTTGAGGATAGGTACAATATTATTAACTTTTTTTTATTACTTTATATCCTAGCGTTTGACCGTGATCGCACATCTACGATGCAGTCGACAATAGAGCACGCTTGCCTAGAAGATACCTATTCACTCGCGACTTGAAGACACCCAGATTGTGCTCATCGG
The DNA here is from genome assembly GCA_930367265.1 of Catocala fraxini. Lineage (NCBI taxonomy): Eukaryota > Metazoa > Arthropoda > Insecta > Lepidoptera > Erebidae > Catocala > Catocala fraxini. Next base: position 433,516 of record OV884045.1, read on the forward strand.
GAAACACAGACTTAGGTAGCGAGTTCCACTCCTTTGCGGTACGAATTAAAAAAGTGGTAGCAAAACGCTTACCTTCCCAAATGTTATGTTCAAATATCCATGCGTCATCTTTATAGTTCCAGGAAATCTCCTTGCTTCCTACATAGTGAACTGACGTCCGTGTGCCAGCTTCTAAAATTTTCTCCTAATATATTGCCGCCGCCGTGGGCGAGCCAGAATGCCTTCTATATTATATAAAGTTTTACGTTTATCACATTCGATATTTAGTGATCCGGCCACAATTACGACCAAATACACACTTGAAGGGAGAGCAATAAAAATATTCGGTGGCTATACCAACTCTTTGTATTATTTGACAGCCTGTATCAATTATTATGTGCTTTAACTTTTGTCAATCATAAATTAATCAATAAAAAAAATAATATTGTGTTATGTCAACTCACAGAGACGAGTAAATTATACTTTGATTCTGGCTCTACAGATTATCTACAATATCTTGAAACAATAAATGATACTTGACGATTATGATATTTCAATGGAATTTTGCTAAAATTGGCAAGGTGAGTATGTGAATAAAAGTGACAAACAACGCTAAAATTATATAAAATTTCAATAGTGCAACAATATGCAAATGCGACACAGGCAGACAGACGCCGCTCTGTATTATCAATCGTAAATGAATGTTCTGCAATGTTCTTATTAGGTAGGTAGATCCCTTAGTAAAGAGGTTGCGCGCGGTCCAAGACGCTGGACACGAGTGCACGCCGCGCCGGCTAAAAACACACTGCGTCTACAGCAACTGCGCCAATACATTATAGAGCTTTTATTAAAATGTTGAAGATGTTCTTCGGTATATAGTATAGGTCAAATATTCAAGAGTAGTAGAACCTTGTTGGTTTTAGCATAAATGAGATGGCTCGGCAGCGGATGTACTACAGTCACACAGAATATCGATATACTAGAACAGTGCCCAGACTTTCGCATTGCATTCTTGTGTTTTGTAGATTGTCCCGAAGTACATGTGTTTGGTTACATAATTCATAGTCGATGACAGAGGGGATACTTCAGCACTGCCGTCATTTTCAATGGCAAAAAGACAATAGTTGTGCTATCTGTCCTATTAAACAAATTGACAAAATCATTGAATGATGTGTCTATTGCAGCTCCTAGCGATATCAAAAGGGATGTATCGATCTCGAAAGATCAAGATAATGTGCGTCCTGCTGGTAGTGACCTGCATTGTGACTCGCTACTTGATGGTCCGGCCTTACTTAAGGTTTACGTTGTTTGGGGGACAGTTGGCAGACCTTGACGAGATCAACGAGTAAGTGTCCAAGATGGACATAATTATTTTCTTTTACGCGCAACTTATACCAACGTAATATCCTATTAACACTTATAGTATAGCATTGATTTAAATGAAATATATTTTCACGTATCTATCGATTCGAAAACAACGTGATGAAGCGCAATGAATGACGTTCATGAGAAGAGTTATTTAATTATAGACTATCAGTAACAGTTCGCATTACGATTGCTAATGTATTCGCTTATTGTTTGTCAATTAATACAGGTACTAGAAAAATTGATTTTTTAATTTTAATATTATGTACGTATGCACGTTAAGCCGTCGGTCCCGGCTGCCATGAACATCTATGGCAGTCGTTATTGGGAGAGTGTCGACACAAGAGATCCCACTGGGTCGAAGTGTCGCCGGTCTGCACTGACTGGCCCCCACATAAGATACGTACATACATGTATGTAAAATGTTGTAAGCAATGGTGCTGTCAACTACGGTATTTTACCTAATATAATGGACCAATTGCGTAAAGTGAGTGCTGCCGGGACACATGCATGCAACTACATACAACTCGTGCACATCGATCGTTTATACTTTATAATTAATAATTATATACTATGCTAATATACACCCAAAGTCTCAACAAGTCTAAACCTCTTGTAAGCTAACTTTAATTTAGTATTTTACTACTATTCATAGTAAATAATATTATTTTACCGTTTTACACAAATTACAGAATAACGCACGCACAAATAAAACAGATCATACTAAACGAGAAGGGCACCGGGTGCAAGGTGCCGCCACTGGAGCTGTACTCGGAGGAAGCCATGGCGTTCATCACAGACATCAAGGACACGTACAAGATCGTGTGCCAGGGCAACGACTGGGTCGACTGTCACGTGCGTCTCACTGCTCGCGTGCGTGCGTGCGAGTAGTGTCGGACACTACTCACACGCACGCACACACGCACACACGCACGCACGCGCGCATGCACGCACGAAGTACATTATAATACATTGTATCTGGTCAACAGTTGATTTTGAATTTTCATACTCCTCAAAGCTAACTCAGCCACGCTATGCAAGTCATGCTGTATTGGCTACGGGGATAGATGCTAAGGCCGTCTAAACTGACAAAAAATAAGGCGCCTATCCTTTACAGTAGGGTTTGACTGCTTGTATAAAAATAAATTCTATGAGATAAATTTTAAATAATTTACGTAGAGGTGTCATTCAAACTATGTTCGTGCAAATAAGATCAAAATAAGTGAAACTGACCAAAAAAATTTAAAATTTGATACTGCCGTAATATCGCTGAAATCGTGATCCGAATTACCGTGTTGGGCTATGAGTGATGTAGTCAAATAAATATATAAAACGTCCGACGTATGCGGCTGCCACAGGCACCCTAGCAGGGTGGGGAGCTGTACTTTGCTTTAAAATATTAGCTGCGTTTGTATTATGTTTACCAGTCTCACTGGCGACTTTGGGGCAACTAACCTCCTAGGGCGACTATCTCACTTTTCCCTGACTATTTATTTAATATTTGTATATTACAGAAATCCGAGTGTTTCGTAAAGGATCAGATCTTACAAAGTATGAAGGAGCTGGTGTGTACGTACTCGGACATAGTGTACGTGGACGACCACAACTACTACATCGGCGAGCCGGTGTCGGTGCCGGGCGCCGGCAAGTACGCGCTCAACAGGAGCGACCACGTCAAGATATCGTGCTCCGCTATTGACTCGAAAGGGTCGGTCGCTTTATACCTCATACGTCATTATATTTAGTCAACTGCTGAAAGCAGTATTGAACTTAACGTGGCAACGAGTAGTCTGTATATAAGATGAACAGCGTTAGGTAGAGCGACGAGCTTTGTGTGACCCATCATTAATGGTTTCAGATTTAAAGTAGCATCCGATTGCGCCCCCTTTTTCCTCCGATCATCTGGTAAGCTGGCACTTTATTAGCAAGCTCCTTTGGATTATCTATGGTGACTTAGGAAGTCTGAGTCCCTGTAAATTCGTTTAGCTATATCAAGACTATCATAGTAATGTTTAATACGCTGCTGTTTGATATCCCTAAATAAATAAACAGTTGGCGACGACAGAATTTTAAATATACGATAGATACCTGCTTATATTAGATAAATAAACAAATGCGCGTTGAAATTGCTTACCGAGGCTTCCTTACCTTAGAACCGTGGCTTCCTAAAGGACCTGGAAATAATAAAATCAGGAATAATATATTCAGAGGTATATTAGCACTTATTTCGTTAGCCATGGTCAAGCCAAGTCACAGGTGATACGTTGTTGTTAATTAACACATTTTTCTGTTATCATTACATATACTTCTACCAACTGTAATCATTTTAGAATTTTCACATACGCAGTATAAAAAATATACTATAATGTGCAAGTAAAGTCTTTTCATATTGTTACGTCCAGTGCCATTTCTCAGCATTGTGGGAAAGACTCGGCATCTCCGTCTAATAATTTAGTACACTGCCATCTTTTGACATAATATTGTCTTCTATTTACGCGAACATTATTCATTGAAATTAAACTGCTATATACGGCTTTTATCGCGTTGTTTATTTGACACTTTATTACAAAATTTTGAAAATTGTTACACTACTACTACTATTAAACTTTACTAATTTTTAAGCTAATTAAATTATTATTAAAACTATTTAGATTTAATTTATCTATATTCTATTGACATCTTACGGAACTACGTGGTGTGATTACGCGAAGCGTAGAGAAAACGCTGGCACTTTCTCGAATCATCGTACTGTTTACATACCGGGTATGGCGTTACTAGAAAACTCTAAAAACGCTTTAACCGTGTATCAAAGGGAAGGCCAGCGCTCGCCAAGTGAGTTTTACAATCGTAAGCGGTCAAGTATTCATCGAAGCGAACGGAAGCGGAAATACTACGGAGTTTGAAGCAGTTACAGTGGAAAAGTGAAGTATAGTGTTTGTTGTGGTTTGAATTTAATTGTGTGTTTGAATAAAACGTGTTTTAGTCGGTAATATTGTTACCTTCTTATCCGTCGAACCCAGCACGTAATAATATTATGATACCCTATTGTCGATAGTGTTTTTATTTTTATTTGAATATATATTATACCTTACTATTTTAAAAATCAAGTCAATAGCATTAATAATCACCGAGATATGAAACTGTGACAGGTGGAGGGGTGGAGATAGTCGGACCATTAGCATTCCTTCCTCCTTTTTACCATTTTGGTACGAAACCCCGAATAACAATAATTATAAATACTTAATAATCATCTAGGATCAATAATTGAGGTTTTGTTGTAATACTTATAATTATATATTTAATATGATCAATAACAGTCTAGGAATACTGTCAACGCGTTGGTATGGTCTGAAGGCGGGGTTCCGTCCGGTGGCGCTGCGGCCGCGGCCGGCGGCGCGCCAGCACACGCTCAACGTGATGATGCTGGCCTTCGATTCCACGTCGCACAACGGCTTCATACGACACATGCCAAAGAGCTACAAGTACCTGAGCGAGGAGCTGGGAGCCGTCATACTCAACATGTGAGTTGCACCTGATACATGTCAACGTAGCCCCGCGGCGCGCACCTCGTGCTGCTGTATGCCATCCAATCCACCAGATGCACAACGAAGCACCGCGATTAAAAATATAAAAACAACGTATAAGAATAAAAACTGTTGAATGCTTATTTCTATTTTACAACAGAATAATTTAAATTATGCCCGCGTCGCCAAAATTATAATAAATAGCAAATACACTCAATCAAGTATCCACTCCGATTTTGATGATCATTAAAACAGTAATAAAATTTATTTTATGCATTGCCTTTTTTTTTTTTTTTACTTGGGGGAATGCATGACGCATACCCCTCCGCGGGGGCGGGCGGAGGGGTTATGTCGGACTCGCCGGGGTAAAAGAAAGATGTTAAAGATGATAAGAGTTCCTCCCGGAATACCGACTAAACCTACCACGGTGTTCCTCGACAAAACCACTATCGACGGGGCCGCGCGAATCACTTTCGCATGCGGTCGCGACCCCGCCGAGGTTTCGGCCCGCCGTATGAAACGGCAGGCCACTACACGAAAGATCTACCCAAAGGCACTTCTAACACTCCCTACTGTCCCCCCTAGAGGGGAGACGGACTCGAAACAACAGAGGCGCGCGTGGGAACACGCACGCCGCCTCTCGGACCTGGTGCTGAACGGATGGCGGGCAGGCCCACAAAGCCCGCCACCCCCAGGTCAAACCTCAGGGTGGCTGGAGGTCGTCTCGCGCCCTCCGGCGCCCGGCTCTGCGGTTGGGGAGAGGGTTCAAACGCTCTTTCTCCCGCTCCGCCGCCTCCTTGATGGAAATGACTTCCTCACAAAAGGAGGCGACGGCGTTCCACGACCTCTCACTCCGGACCATAGACTGAACTACGGCCGGGAGCGAGAGGGCAACCAATCCGACTGCCGCGATCAACTCACGGCGCTGCGATGCCCAGGCGGGGCAAACCGCCAAAGTGTGCAGCGCCGTGTCCTCAACAACGTCGCGGCAGTCGCCGCAGTGGTGACAACCGGGCGTCTCTTGCCGGCGTATACGACACAGGAACTGGCCAAAACAACCGTGGCCAGTCATTACCTGTCTCAGCCGGAAGGTGAGGGCGCCATGGCGCCTCTCCAGCCACTCCTCAAACACGGGACTTACCGCCACGATCGTGGCGTGCCCGGCACTGGGGTGCACAAGTCGCTCCTTCCAATTGGCCATCAGGACCTGGCGGAGCTCGGACCTCGCCGCCGCGAGAGCGGGAAGAGCCGGTCCTTCGCTCCGAGCTAGCGCCTCCCGGCACCAACGATAAAGTGACGCCAGGAGCGCCGCTTCCAGGTCCCATGGCATCGATCCGGCGAGGAGGCTCGCAGCCTCGAACGAGATCGTGCGGTAACCTCGTATCAACCTGACGGCCATGGCGCGCTGTGGCGCACGAAGCGCCGAAATGTTACGGGCCGTCAGGTTGTCCGCCCAAACTGGGGCCCCATACAGGGCCATGGACCGCACGACCCCCTCGTAGAGCCTCCGGCAGGAGGTGTTTGGCCCTCTGAGGTTGGGTCATGCATTGCCTATGCTAATGCCGACAACTAGTGACACTAGACAAGTCCCGGAGCAGGCTTTGAACCTGCAACATTACTTTTTTTATTAATAATTTCTCATTTATTCGACTTAAATTGGTACAAATGGATACAGAGCTTAGGTTACGTCGTAAAGGTAATATATAAAGGGTGCCTGTACTAGGTATACCTGTGCCACAGGCATTAAGGGCGCATACTGTATAATATATGTATAAATTCTAAAACAATACTTATAAAACATGATTATGTGTATACACAACTTCGAGTGTTCAGTTTGATCGTAGTTCGAGGTTTGCAAATATTGTTGAACTAACTGCTTAGTGTTAGCATTATTTTTGTCATAAATCGCAGTCATCTTGTTAATATTATTATAAAGAAATGGACCAAAAAATGCGAAGAACCTATTGGTAAAAATATACTTAGATTGAGACTGTGTAGTACAAATTATATCTTTCCGTCGCTTAGTGTTAGTAAGTTCGGGGTCATAATCAAGAGTAGTATGTTGTTTTAATACGATGTGCATTATAAAAAGCTGCCGGACTGTTAGTACTTTAGAGTTTTGATACAAAAGGCATGTGGGATAGCGAAAAGGTCGATGTGTAGCTACTTTTAGGAGTGCTCTTTGTGCTCTTTCAATTGGAAGAATAACAGATTTTGCGATGCCTCCCCATGAGGTAATACAGTATTGAATAATGGATTGGCACAGTGCCTTGTAGATCTGTATAATAAGATTATTTCTGCGAAAAAGCACAGTTTTTTAAAAACTAATATTAATTTACGTAGTGTGATTGACAAAGCGCCTACGTGTTGTTTAAAAAAAGAAAGAGTGTGATCTATTATAACCTCTAGATACTTAATGTTAGTTGTACTATGGATTGCAGAACATGTGCAATGCTCATTCATGGTGTTCGTATAATGGAATATTACTTAATTTATCTTGTTGATTGCGCATGTTAAGCTTAATGAATTTGGTTTTATCGGTATTTAATATAAGCAAGTTATTTCTAAGCCTTTTATTAACAACATGGATCTCACGCTGGGCATTTTTAAAGACTGCCTCATTTGTGTCGGAAGGGAAAAGAAAGGCGGTGTCATCTGCGTATGTAACGATTTTGGCGCTAGGTAAACTTGAGTTACAAATATCTTTAATGTACACCAAGAATAGAGTACTTCCCATGACACTCCCTTGTGGAATACCGAATTGTGGCACTTGTAAGTCGGAACTGATAATGTTATCTATTTCCACGCACTGATACCTATTCTGCAGATAGTCCGTTAGCGGCTTAAGCTGTGTACCTCGTATTCCTTAAGCATCTATTTTTTTTTTAAAGGATTGGACCAGATGTAGTTTCGAACCCTTGACAATCTATAGTAGCTTTCGCCGTAGCAAACGTCGACGTAGTTGCATCCTTCCTACCAACAACGTGTTGATCTGCTCAATCAAGAGTAGACAGTTGAACGGAATCGGATAAAATGCATGTACCTACACGAGGCCGAGCGAGCGCCACACTGAGCGCGTGGTTGTTTCAGTTACAGCGCGGTGGCGGACGGCACGGTCGGAAACATGTTCCCCGTTTTCACGGGCCGGGCCGAGATGGAGCTGCCCGACGCGAGGATAACCGTCGGCAAGGAGCCCTTCATCGACCAAACACACTTCATCTTTCGGCACCTCAGAGAGGATGGGTGACTATCTCAATTGTATATTTAAATATAACTTTGTTAAATATTAACACAAAGGTAATTAAATCCCACTACTCTCATTCGGGTATAAGTTGAAGTTTGGTGATTTAGTTGACTGTTGGGCGATCACACCCGAACTACAGAGCGGCTTTTTATGTACCGCGTGTCTATCTATGCCTTAATACTCGATTGACTATTCGTCCCGGCGACTCGTAAAACTTTTAATTCAAGGTTACCTATACGATTTTTTGTGATAGTCAATATTCTTAAGATCAATAAATTATATCAATATTAGTAGCTCTAATGGTTTGTAGGAACACAGGTTGTATCTGTGTGTGTCAAGATTATATATGTGTGCGTGTACTTAGTGGCGGCTGCGCCCGCCGCGTAAGTTTGAGTTGTCGTAAATATATGGAGTCAAGTGAAAGACGTCTCTCAATTATTCCTCACATGTTAAACACCTTCTGATTAGGTATATAATAGTTACTAGAATTACCTATAGTGGAGAATTACCTTAAGCAAAATATTACCTAAATGGCTATTAAATAGAAATAACAAATCAAATAGATACAAACACGATATCTGTTACGTAACCGATGCGCGTTTTAGAGCAAGTATAGCGGTAACGCCGAAGCGTCGACTCAGTACAGCGCGGCGATGAATCATTAAGCTGTAAAAGAGGATAGATTTCTGCTGTTATAATCTAAAAATCACGTAACACGAGCTTACGGTTTTGCATTTTTTGTGCAAGTTTACGTAATTTGTCGGCGAAAATATAATTATTTTAAGTTTATTACACGGAATAATAATTGTAAACACATTAATTGTTATGGTAAATTTATATTTTATACTTGTATTAAAGAAAAAGTGTTGAATTTATTCACTTAACTGTGACCCCTTGTTTTGGCACGTTTCGCTCGGCGCAGTCTTAAGAATATATCAAAATAAGGTATCCCACACGAAATACGTTTCAACGTTAGGTAGAGAATTCAGTTATAAATGAAGTATGGCGTTTGGCTTTATCATTCAGTTTATGAAATGTGCTAACCTTGTACCATGTTACGATTTTCAGTATTTAAAGCATTCTTAGGCAAGCATATCGTTCTTCTGCGTAAACAACATAATATGTTAACCTGTTCGTGTCTCGTGTATGTACGTCGGCCAAGAAAGTGGTGTACCAGTTTTGATTTAGTTTCCTAGTCATCGAAAATTACAACAAGGTTCATACTAAAAAGATATCACTGAAAGAGATGCATAATAATGACGTAAACCTAATTGATAAGTATTCATACGTCATAGCTCACTTATAAGTGCATGACATTTCAACCTATATTATAAATGGATAAGACATTGATTTCTACAAAGAAAATTTAAATGTTTCTAAACAAAAGTAATAAAAACTATTTAAATAGACAACCAAATTCTATTTGATAAATAAAACTGACAATTGACATTTTGTCAAATATATTTTAGTAACTTCTATTATTTTCCTCAGAAAATCGATATATTTTCCGTGTTATATTTTACTCAAATACATATAAATATCATCTTCAATGCCTGCCAACTTGACCATTGCTGAAAGGGCACAAATAATTACTCAATTGAATGAGGGATGCAGTAGTAGTGAGTATCGAGGAATTTAAATATATCGAGACGTAGTGGCCGGTTTTGGATTCGTCGTAAAGGAGAGGAAGGAAGTTTGTTAGACCACAGAAGAAGTGTTCGCGGGCCTGCTCTCTCCAATAGCGACGGAGAATGTATGAGACGGGAATATGAAATCAATGATGATCGGTGTGAGTACCCAAACAATAAGGAATCATCTACATTACATGGGGTTGCACCACAGGCATTACGTCAAGAAAATATAATTGACGGATGCTCACAGACTTGCTCGTCTGAACTTCGCCAGAGAGCACTTAGAGTTTAATTAGTTTAATACAGTGTTTTGTGATGAAAAACGTTTAAATCAAGTCCGCATGGACGTCTACACCTTTGGCGATATAATTCAAGACGGTATAGAGATGATCATGTAATCCCAAATAGAGAATCAGGTCGAATTTCCGTAAATATTTGGGGCTGGATGAGTGCGGATGGTGTAGGAGAATTGTGCTCTCTACCTCTTCGAGCGACGGCTGTAAATTATATCGACGTGCTTCAATATGCAATGCTACCGACAGTCCGTAATGTTTACCCGGAGAAGGAAAAACCAAACAAGCTCTTATTAGTTACTGTAATTCAATCTGGGAGGAAATGCGGGGAACCGATATTTGCTCACGGCTTGTTGGTTCAATGAGGTCTCGTCTTTTAGAGGGCAAAGAAGCCAATGGCGGTTACACCAGTTTCAATTTTTTGAATTTTTCTGCCTCTGTTTAATTTGACCATATGACTATGTTTATGTCTTTTCATATTAAGTATTTTAATAGTGATTGTGATAATTTAATAAAAAGATACATCTATTTTTAGCTTTTCTTTCTGATAATATAATAAAAACGAATCCCGAAATAAACTGTTTTATTGAACGCATATTGTAATTACAAGTTTACATAATTGTAAATTCCGACAGGTGGATTTGCCTTGCGTCAGAACATTACAATTACAAATTTGTAGATACAATTTTGTCATCGAAATCTACAGGTGTTTTCTACAATGTTAACGTTTATTAAACAGCATTTGTAATGGTAATATTTGTAAAATTCTTACATAATTGTAAGGTTTATTAAACAGCACTTTTCGTAAAACTTAATAAATATGTCACGTATTTACAAAATTGTCGGATTGTAATGTTTATCATCCAGTGCTTTGAGGAAAACAAATTAATTACATATAACCCTCCCCCCCCCCCATTGATTTTACGACGACATTGGTTCCATCAAGTTCAAACTAAGAACAGCTGTCATGTTACATACAGTAATCATCGTTATCAATAATCAGATAAAGATGTTATCACCTATGAATTTGCAAGCGGCATTCAACCTTAAGGTGGGTACACCACTTTCTTGACCGACCGTACGTACACGAGACACGAACACGTGCAACGAGTGCTAACGTGTGTGGTGACTGTGACAGGTACCGCACGGCGTTCTTAGAAGACATGCCGTGGATCGGCACGTTTCAGTACCGGTTCAAGGGCTTCAACCAGCAGCCCACCGACCATTACCTCAGATCGTTCTACATGGAAGACGCCAAGAATTGGAGGAAGTGGTTCGACACGTACTGTATGGGGCCCATACCGAACTATCAATATTTGATGAACCTTGGTGCTGCGGTAAGTTTGTAATCTTTGCTTTCGGCACATGCGTGCGTAACGTAATTGCAATGCGATTCAAATAAGAATTAGGTCCAAATCTCTGATCATTGTTTCACTTTACAATGTTAATAAAAATAAATTTTATTAAATATTTAATAATAAAAAAATGGCTCATTTTCTTTGAAAAAGATGGCATTTTTAGAAGTAAATCTCTTATGAGAAGAAACCAATAAAAACTTATGGCCACTATTTTCAATCGCCAATGTTTACAATATTAAACTTAACTATATTATATTTAGAAACTAGCTGTTGGTGAAAACAGTTCAGTCACAAGCATTTGTATCTTCCATAAAGTTTGCACATACATACATAGATTCACGCCTGTTTCCCAGATTGTGATGATTGTGATCTAATAATATCCTGTTCGATGACGTTCTTAAATTTATAAAATCTTGGGTTATTGTCAATACTGTTCACTGACTACAGGAGTGATTACGTTCAGGTGAAGTGTAGTAATTATGACAGACAATAACAAAAAATATATAATATTGTCTTCTATTTACGCGAATATTATTCATTGAAATTAAACTGCTATATACGGATTTTATCGCGTTGTTTATTTGACACTTTATTACAAAATTTTGAAAATTTTTACAATACTACTACTACTACTATTAAACTTTAGTAATTTTTAAGCTAATTAAATTATTATTAAAACTATTTAGATTTAATTTATTTTTACACTTTCCCCGACGTTTCGGTTGCTTTTCAGCAGCCATGGTCACGGGGAGACTAAGATGGTAGTTGTCTCAATGTTCCAGTGTAGTTATTTCAAAGTACCCGAACATAATTTAATCATTTGTGTTTCTATTTACGCAGAATGAGCACAAATAATAATAATAATAATAATCATCATCATCATTTATTTGCCTTAAGTGTAGTGTACATTGTAGGTCTTAAAATAAATATAAGCTCTAACACTTAGTCAGGAATTTGACATGCAAATATCTTACACCTAAACAATAAAATGATGTTATTTCAATAACACATATAAAACTCTGGGTATGACTAGTCTATCTGGATCTCTAGTATTTCTTGGATATACATCACTGGTTTTTTTAAATAGATATCATTTTGCCGAAAAAATTTGGCACTTTCCAAGATGTAGGTACATACTAGCCAAAGTTAAAAGCTTTCTTGTTCTAAACAAAGGCTTACAACACTCCCATGGAGGAATTCCACCAATAGCCCTCATGCATTTCCTTTGTGCTAGAAAAACTCTATATTAATAATATATCAAAGTATCATGAAGTCTACCTGTGGTTTGCTTCTTCTTGGGTTTGACTATTTTTATTACTGGATCCCAAGCTGGTGGTACATTCCAACCGTCTTCTCTATTAAAATTAGGATGTTTTTTGATTTCAATAGCCTCGTGAAGCATCCTTGGTAGGAATCGGTGTTCTTTAGCGAGAATCTGTGGTTTGTCGAATCTCAGGTAGTGGTTGGTCCGCTGTTGCACATGTTCACACACAGCAGACTTCAACGAGCGTTGGTGTTCAATATATTTTAGTATGCCACCACCAAGTGAAAGCTTGTCACTGGTTGTCTAGATACTAGAATGATCACTGCTATGTTTAATTAGCTGTAAGTTTTCCACGAATAAAATAAAATATTTAAATCGTCACCTTGTATATTTTTAAGTGGGCTTGTCGCATAAATTAATCTCTACTAATAGCAGTGATAAAATTCCATGCCAACGAAGTACAATTAATTCTGAATCTGGTCAAGTTGGTAAATAACATCTGTAACAACACAAACTTGCCAATCGGTTCATTGCTCATAACTGCCCACCTACATATATAAAGCGCTCGCCGAGCGAAGCACGGTCACACAGTCACAGTAAACGGGTTGGGAGCCGTCTGCGCTTACCCACAGTCCGCGTAAAGTTGTAAAAGGCGTAAAAGGCATATGTGGCTAAAAATTAACATACACAAAAAAAAAGCAGCACAGTCAGTCTGCTACGCGCAGTCATTGCATCCGGCAACTCAGAACTGTGGTTGAGCTACACCAGACTACACATAGGTGTGACGTCTTGCGTGATCCGTGATCCGTTACAGTTCGTTTTCATAAGTACGAATATACTTGTGTTTAGCTATGTCTTTAATAAACATAAGAAGATTGCACTTGGAGGATTTGCTTTTCCCTGAATTATACCCCGTTGGTGTTATACATCTAATTTAATAATACTGTCTACTATAACCTTTTTACACATATATTAATAGACGAGTAAGCGGGCCACCTGTTGGGTACAAACCTGTCATGGACATGCCAGCTACTTGGCTGTATGTATGAACGCTGGCAGGAGACTTGTCTTTTGTCAGTTTCTTTATGGTCGATGTAGCACTCTCACGCATTCAGACGTCTCACTGCCTACAGTCAAAACATGCACAAACAAGCACAACATGAATGGCTATTTTGCCCTTCAGTCACAACTTCTTCGTCTTCTTTGCGACCGATACACACGGAGTCGTAACCACCACAGTCATTATGTATTTATGGGCATTAAGTGGGCAATACATTATTTATTGAAATACATATATAACCTTACTACCACGGGTGGATGAATGATATACCGATATCATGTCGTCAATTATAAGACATGTCAGGGCGAATACCCGAGTCATTAGAATTATAACCCAATAGGTTACAATCACGATAACCCTCTGACCATAAAATGTTGTTATTTAAGTTCCTAGATCTGGACGGCAAGAAGTTTTGTTACACAGGCATATCGGACATATCACACGATGACTTCAACTTGATATCCAACGCAGATAACGCCACGGTGAAGTTCCTCAAGAACTTGGTCGACAAGAAAATGTTGGAAGACACACTGGTGATTGTGATGGGAGATCACGGCTCCAGGTACGATTTATATCGTTACTATAGAGTAGATCTATAGTTTAAAGTAGACGAAAGTATAGAGTATACTTTCGTCGTATGATGCGTACATGGTACACGCACGCAATTTTCTGTGCCCTTAGTTTACATTTTGATAACTTAAATTAACGTTGTCTTTAAACGTTATTTAAACATTTATGAACTATATCTATTCTTGTTTATTGGGATTTTGGCACTATAACAAGTAGTAACAGCAATTTAAACTTTTAAAAAAGGGGATAACTAACTGTCAGGTCCAAATAATTTTGAAATGCCAGGTTGCAGCAAATGCAAATTTGGCATTATAGTCATCGGTAGTGATGAATTTAATTTTTTTTGTAATGTTTTTTAAGTACATGTATGAATATGTTTCCTCAAAATGGGCGTGATTTTAGCAGTTGTAATCGAATAAAACTCATAAAGAGATTCGTTTATTTAAAAATATTTTTTGAAGATTTGGCAACATCCGCAACACATACCAAGGCAGGCTGGAGGAGCGTCTACCTCTGATGGCCATCATCCTGCCAGAGCAGCTAAAGAAGCGTCGTCCCGGCGTTCTGGAAGCCCTGCGGCACAACAAAGATGTGCTAACCACGCACTTTGATCTCTACGCAACACTGCTAGATGCTGTTGACTTGAAGCAACACACCAACGACTACAAGGAGGCTGGATCCGATATCCCTAGAGCTATGAGCTTGTTAGAAAAGGTGAGCTTCTGACGATCGAGCCACCCGGCATAGATGTTTAATGTAAACATACCTTCGTAAAAAAGGTTAGAGCCCTAGAGCTAACGCAACACTCAACATTTATCAGAACGAATAGTTTTTACTACCTAAGTAAAATGTGAAAAATATTGATATAACATAAAAATTACGATACAGCGAATATCTCATTAGAAGGATGGAATAATTTGAGTACACTGTAGGCAATGAATCTCGAGGGTGCTGATGGCATGAGCAAATTTGTCTACATTTGCCGGAGTAAGGCGTTAACTTTTCATCATCAACGTTTTCAATATTATTAGGCGGTGCTGTATGTGGAACATTTACGCTTCTTATGGTGTGCGCTTGTACGCGAGTATAACTTTTTTCTTCGCGCAAAGCAATATAGATGCTCTCGTAAAAAAAAATCATACCAACAACTTCTTAAGAAATATGACGTATTGACCTTAGAATCTAGAAGAACTCTTCTTGGTATCATGACCTTATTCAGTGTATGCCGCAACAAGTTTGACTGCCCTGACTTGGTAAATAGATTGTGCTACGTTGTTCCTCGTACAGTGCACGGACGTGAGGTGCGCACCAGACGCCTATTTGCTACTGGTTTGTGCAGGACGAATTCTGGCATGCGCTCCCCACTACACTGTTTGGTAGACACTTATAACAACTTTACTGACATCGATATACTACATCTTAATAAGCCGAGATTTAAAAGAAGCATCATTGAAATGTTAAAGGAACGGCAGTAGGTCCAAGAGGCATGTATTAGATAAGATTTTTATTAACTTTCATATATATTATTTTTAGTACTTTATTCTAATAGGCATAATTACAACTTTATACTATTTGTAAAGCACGCACTTAATTAATTCTAGTTAACTTGCTTATGTATCATAGCCCGTTATTTTAATTTCTTACTTTTTCTCTCTTTGGATATGTTACTAAGTTAACCTTTGCTACTATTGGTTAACTCGAGATGACAGCTGTTGTCTGCTTACAGTTTTAAATTTAAGTATTACAAGTAATCTGTGGAAAATGTAGTGGGTAGTATATTTGTTAAGTTTAGTGTTAAGTACTCAATGGATGCTCCTAATATACTACTGTTTGTTTGCCCATGGACAATAAATAAATAAATAACTAACTAATACTTGCTTGACTGAGTAGATCCCGAAGTGGCGCACGTGCGGCGAGGCGGGCGTGACCCCGCACTGGTGCGTGTGCACTAACTGGCGCAACGTGTCCACCACGGACCCCAAGTATACGCGGGTCGCTAAAGCGCTCGCAGACTACATCGACAGCATCAGTGAGGAGAAGCGGTGAGTGAGTTGTTGGTGCCCTTTTAATATTTAGCAAATACAACGCAAGCCCGTTAATAACGAATAAGGTATAATAATAATAAAAGCAGTGTCCCATGTAATTAGACCAGCACAAAATCCAGATTACTTCTGCCTGACTCTTGAGCACTTGGATGTCACTTCAACACATACCATAGTACATTATTCGCCTTATGATATCACCTGCATATTCAGAGATAATGGTATTGGGACTCTACCATTGATTTTGATATCTCATATCAAAGAGTAGTTCTTTCGTTTCGCAGAGATAAATGCGCACCACGAAAGTTAATATCTACGGAGTGGGTGATGCGCCAGGGTCCTCACGAAGATCGGTTCAAGTACGCACTGGATGTCAGACATGACGCTTACTTCGGGGGTATCGGAACACCTCGCCCGAGCGCCCCTAACGAATACTATCAAGCTAAGGTAGGCTACCTTAGCTTGACCTCTATACGCCTCTCGCTTGTACCTCATTCGTAACTCTTTTCCAGGAGGCCTAGTATTGTAACAGAAAACTAGTTATTTATTTATGTTTTTAAATATACATACATACGTATAAGATTAGTAACCTAAGATCGCTTTCTTTGCTCGTTGTATGTATTTAAAATATTCGCTGCAATGTAAAAATATTTTTAATCCAATTTAACAGAGAGGAGGACGTTCTGTATTCTTCGCGTAGATTTTCCCCTGTTTTATATATGTTTACTGATTTCTTGACAACATAATAGACAATTTATAACGTAAACATTTTACCAACAATTAATGTATCCACCTAAATTAAAATATACTTCATAAATGATAACTTTGTTTTCCTCATAGCTATTATATGTATCTATATGCAGGCATATAAAATCACTAATTTTTCCATGTCCCCCACATGGAAAGTTTCAAAACCACTCTACGAGATACCTTTTTTCATTAATTGTTCTAGGAAGATTGTATAGTAAACTTTAAGTTAAACTTTCTTTCAAGTATCAAAATAAGCATTTTTATTTTCCTAACTTGACCTAATTACGAGAAGGAAGTTAATTTATGCATTTCATTAAATGTATTAGATCTTCATATGTTGTTCTTATATAAGATGATAGACCGCGTGACACATCTGCACCTACTTGTTTTAAATGTGTCTGTCTGACCATCTTGTTTTGTGACAGATAAGCAATCAAATAGAATAGTAAGTGTCGACTCTACAATTATAGAAAAACTGTTTAAGTATTAATTATAGTACTAGAACATTACACGCACGTATGCGGAGACGTACTCGTTATACATATATTAATATTAGCAATGCAGTTTACCACTATTTGTGTTGGCAGTTCACCCCTACATTACTAGTATTATTATTGAGCGACAACCGCAAGCAATTGTGTAGATAGAGTTTGAAACTGACATTAACGAAGCGTATTTAAATATTTCAGATAATAATGAGCCCGGGCAGAGCCGTCTACGAGGCTTCCATGGTGTACAACGTGAAGTCTGACTACTTCTACGTCACCGCGCAGGACATATCGAGGACTAGCGCGTGAGTCTGCTTCTCTACGATGCATGTATGTACATGTGTAGAACACGAGCTGCCCCGCTCGGGCCCGCCTTACCCTTGAGCATAACGCGACAATTAGCGTTTGCGATCAAAGAGTTGCGGCAATCAGATTTGGGATTAATTTATCTGTTAGTTGAAATCTGTTACGGTGATACTTTTTAAAGTCGTATTATATGTATATTCAAGGACCGGGACATTAATTATGCATTTTGGTATTTATGTATACCAATACTAGTAGCTTTAAGATGAATAAAGCTTCATCTTAAAAAATATTCACATCAAATTTGTTTTCAGTTACGGCCACGAACCGGACTGTGTGAGTGCGACGCACCCACACCTGAACAAGTTCTGCTTTTGTAAGGACAAGCTGGATAACCAGCCTTCGGTTCAATCCAAGGGTAGACTGTAATGTATTTAAGTATTGAGATACTTGAATAAAGTTGATTTTATTTCACCTGAATGTTACATTCATGACTTGACATTGATTGTATGTGTTAGATTTAACAACGAAAATACTCGTTAAATGGAACAGGAACTCACAATACGACGTGTTTTTTAAGAAACATATTTCTATAAAGACTCGTATCTGGATATTCCCGAAAGGGAAGACATAGGGATATTAGTTAACAATTTGGCGAGGTTTTTTCTAGCACCCACATAATAAATGCAAGAATTTTACCGTCTGCATACCGAGCACGGCTTTGGAAAAATGCCCTATTGATGGTAATCGAACCCGGAATTCAAGATTGCATACTATGTCACAGGACTAGCGTGGCAAACCTTAAAGGTAACAATGCGAGTTTGCTTTGGACTTACTAATAAACATATGTACATTAGCTCACATATACACCACACACGCCTGTTTGCCTACAGAGCAGGTAGATACTACTTTACGATCCTGACATTTGTCTCTCTTATTTTCTTTCAGTCTTACCAGACTGCGTTTTAGGAGGATAGGAAATTTCGCTCATAGAGAAATCTAATAACCTAAAAATCAGACCCCGAGCACACGGGGCTCTAACGCGCAATTATACCCCGGGAAAAATGCTGTACATGTTGTTATACTATGATTATATCAAACAGTTTTACTAAAGCATGTCTTGTTGAACATCAGTGCAGTGGAATCTGCGACTGATCCGATTTACTTTCACTACAGATCGACTCGCTCGCTGTCGTCATTCACGCGGTCAATCGAATCGACTATCGATGGAAACCTCGACGACATAGTACCTAATAGACTTGTACAAATAAGCTTATATTTATAAAACAGTAGCTTAAAGAAAACACAAAATGAAATGGAAAGAAAAGAGAAAAATGTGTTATAATGTCTACTGAATAGGAAAGTCTACGCTCATTTAAATGAATCCGTAGAAATAAAGAGACACTGGCCGAGAGAATTATTACTAATTAAACATTCCAGAAAATAAAACATGTCTGCTTTATTCTACTTATAAAGCAGGCGTGTCTTGATCATTTGTTTTATCTGGTTAAGCTTGGTACTTCTACCTAGTCTATTATCTCAGAAGTAATCCTGGCAGTAACCTGACAGTCTGGTGCTCGCAGGAATTATCGAACCAGCCGTTATTAGTCAAGTCTATTATGAAAACTTACGCTAATTTTTTATGTAATAGTATTTATTTACATGTAGGTTTTATTACACATGTGGTGTTTCTAATGTCTTCTAAATGTAGGCAAATACATACTTTGGCAATACTAGATCAGATTCATTTATCAAATTCACGATGTTAAGAGCGTCAGTGACGGTAGCTCGCTCTCTAGCATGGGTGACTACATCGCTGGGTAAGCGGCGGCTGACATGAAACTGATGGCTCGGAATAATTATTCAATTCTACAATAATCTTATCAGATTGTTAAAATAAATTATATCATTTAAATAAACGTTTAATATGATAGTTGTCGCTATATAGAAAGTCAACATACTCGATTACTTTGATGGTAATTTAAAATAAACAATGTAATTATATTCGTCAAACTGATTATGTAGCCTCTATGTAGAGATGTCGGTTGGAGCAAAGTTAGTGCGGTGCCAGTGCACTCTGCAGGTGTAATGTCGCGTGTGTCGCGAGTTTCAGACGGGGCGGCGCGCCCGCTCGCCGCTCACTTCAGAGCGCGCCACCGCCGCCGCGCCGGGAGCCGCCGCCGCGCCGTGCGGCAGTCTGCCGCGCGCCCTCGCTCGACGCGTGCCACTCGACGCTCGATCCGCGCCGCTCGCGACCGCCGACTCGATCACACGCTCGTTCGTTGCCGCGCTCCCGTCGTGCCGCGTGCGCTACTTCCTACCTAGTATACCAGTGCCAGTGTTCAGTGTGCCAGTGCTGGTGCAGTGCCTGTGGTGATGCGGGGCGTGAGCTGAGCGCGCGGATGGGGCGCGCGCTGGCGCTGGTGGTGGGCGCGCTGGTGCTGGCGGCGGCGCTGGCGCGCGGCGCGTGCCCGGCGCGCGCGGCCGGCTGCGCGTGCGCCGAGGGTGGCGCGCGCGTCGAGTGCCGCGGCGCCGGCCTGCGCCGCCTGCCGCCGCTGCACGAGAACCTGATCTCGCTGTGAGTACCGCACCACCCGCACTCACTAACTCCACTTTAGGGGCAAGCAGTGGAGTTGTAGTAGCTCTAAGCGTTACAGTGCACCACTATGTGCAACGAGCAGGATTCCCACACCGGCATTCGGTCACGTGACGTAAGTGAACCTCACGAGAGCGCCGGCGCCGATGTGTGTGCGTTGATGTCTTTTATTCGCGAGCAGTTATGTCATCGTTGTTGAGTGTTGTTCACGAGAGGCTCGGACAGACACATCATCTCAGTCTCCACCGACTCTAATCATAACTTTTTAATCGAATGATCACTTTTAATAAATTTGCACAACAACAGGGATACAAAGAGCCGGCTTGGTGAGAATTTTTAAAAGGTTTTACTTGTTGGTAACATGTCAGAAATATTTATAAACAACAGTTTGTTTGTATGTGTTATATATAGATTGTATGTTAGTAACATATTATCTTGAAGTGTGCAACTATTGCATTTTACCTAACTTTGGCGGTGTCCTATAATTAGTTATTAGCATACAGTTAACATGAGAATTGTTTATAATCGAGTGCGCGTGTATGTGTATGTTGTTTGACTGCTGCTGCTTTAATATGCATACATGTCCGGAGCAAACATGCACAATCAGACGTCTGTAACAATGAAGGACCTGTCTAATTGTGAAAATGGTTTAGCGGCCACTGCGATTAACTGATTGGTGGTGAGGCCGGTATGGTGCCGGCGTAGCTACATGACGATAAAGCGATAAACCCATGTTAACATTAATAACGCTCACATAGAGCCAATATAAGCTCCGCGCATCTTGACGTCACCAGGCGACACGACGCGACGCGACACGGTGCGGCATTAGTAGATCGCTCGCAGGACGATGTTAATAACCGACGTCCTACACGCGGCGTGATTGATAACGCGCCCTCGTTGCCTTCGGATGGGGTTCTGCGGTGTCACATCAGCCTCCTGTCAGCTTTTAATCAAACCGGAATGTTTAGTGTACTTGTCGGCAAAAGTAGCTCGCCTCTAAACAAGCACTATCGGTGACGTAGTGCGTAGGTACGTACCGACAGTACGTTGATGTACACACGTCGGGCTTCTGACACACACGAGGTGAACTCGATCAACACTTCTGTTCGTTAGGTCGGCGCGCGGCGGTCTCGAAACACGCTTTGAACTTATGGACATCAAGCCTATAACTACCAAGTTCAGTCTGTCCAGCTCAATGCTTTACTACAAGTAAAGCATTGAGCAAGCTCGATGCTACTTTTCAATCTAGCTTTATTTATTTATGCACAATGATAGGCTCACAAATGTATCATTTAGGCTTCGGCACGATCGGTGATTTTCTTATTGCATAGCTAAAATTGTTTCACATTCCTGCAACTCTCTCCGTTTAACCGCGAGGTCGAAAGTTGCATTTTAGAGGCTGCATTAATTTTGTATTGAGCTGACGAAAAGTTCCGTAAAACTATTACCACGATTGATATTTCTTGATTATTATGTACCTATATGAAAACAACTAAATCATCACCGTTAAATGTAATTTTTGTTAAGGCTCTTGTTTATTGGTCTTGTGATTGACACATCTTTCTAGGATAAAAATCCCATGTTAGAAAGCCTCTAAGATGAAGAAAGCACAAAGGTTCACGGTCTAGGCTCGGTCAGTAGTAACAAGCCCGCGAATAACTTTGCGAATAGCTTAATGAACACTGCAACAATAAAAATATAGATAACATCCACATTTGCCAACACAACAACACACACACATTTCGAACACGCATCAGCATGCACAGGGTAAAGTAACTGCTGCACCAATCAAGACAGAAAAAGTTTTCTTTGGGTACCAACAAATACGAATTTGCATATGCATGCATTACCATACATCAGCACAGCGGCGTCACGATTGGGAAGGTAAATAAATAAAAGGTTAAACTTCAATTATCGTAAGATTTACGTTGTCGTTGTACAGAGTGAATAGTGGTACTTAATAAGCGTGCACGCTGCCAGCCTGTGGGTCGCGGCTGTGCCCACTCCTCGGCTGAAACGTTAAGGTCGCCCGCGTAGTCGTAGCTTCAGCTGGTGGATATTTATATTGAGCATGCTCGTATTACATTATTATACATATAATGTAGATAGAGCCGCGTTATCTTTTTTATCTGTTTGTCACATAATAAACCGTACAAGCATCTCGACAATGATGTTCTATCGCACACGATTGTCCTTCATTGAGGCAAATCATTGTTGTTCTCCTTATCGCTAATTATTTTTGGTATAATATAGCAGCACGCCTTAATATCATCGATTCGATCGATTGGTCAGGTATTATATCAAATCAACATTTAAACAAAATACAAATTTCGCTGTCTAATGTTTAGGTTTCGCGTAAAAGAATGCAAGTCCTTCAAATGACTACAGCTACATTCACACTCTGTGTTTATTAATGAAAACATAGGTAGTGGTTTGATAGCAACTGGCAATTTTGGTCAAGACCAAATCGAGCATCAAACTTCAACTTTCGAACTCATACTCATGTTGGACCCCCTTGCCGAGCTTTGCTTTCAGCTGTTTATTGGAGTAGAGCGGGTTTTCTCCAGCAAGACGTCTAGTTATAGTAATTATGAAACAGCGTAAAGCAGCGAGCGCGTTAAGGCAATGTCCCGTCACAATGAGTGAGGGCACGATGCCGCGCCGGGAGTGGCAGCTCGCCGGAGCTCGGCACGCGATAAATCATCGGCGACCTTAATGTGGCTTATACCGCGCCGCGCTGCCGCCGTGCCGCCGCGCCGGTGTCGTACCGCTGCCACGTCGGTGCCGTGTGCGGCTCATAAATACCGCCGCTGACTTTATTTTACGATTCAATTTCGTGGCGAATAAATAAAATTAGCGCAAAAGCCGCGAGTGAGGTGTGGGCCGCGGGCGCGCGGGCGGCGCCGGGTAATGATCGCGGCGGCTCATAACATTAAGCAGCCGTTAACTCCAACGTACTGACTTCAATCACCGCGGGCTGTACCGTGTCGCGTCACTCGCGGAGTTCAGAACGTCAGACGTCACAGAACTTTTCAGTTTCTACGTTTGTAAGAATAGCACTTAGATGCAGCGTGGGTCGCAGCGCGCGGCCCCGCACGCCGGGTCGTGATCTTTACCAACTATTTATAGACTAAATGCGAGGACGAGGCCAATTAGTTGCAGGAGCTCGAGCGCTCCCCCGCCTGTCAGGACGAGGGACGTCGGGTGGCGGGACGTGGGGCGCGGGGGGGACGAGGTGCATCCCGGTGCACTGATATAGAACGAGTGACCTAGGACACCGATTTATTGCGTGTTATTGATGTTTCCATGGGAACCGTGGAGCACCTGCATGTCGCCCGGCACATAGCGCTGCTCGCAGGAGCGCTGCCGCCGGTTGAGTGCGTATAAACGCGTGTGCGTTCACGGGATATATTATGTTAAACATTAACTCATAGACGAAACAACCACACAGTTATTCACGTGTTCTTTTTTAAACATATGCCACAATAAAAAGTCTTACACTCAAATAAACATATTTCTTTGGGTCGGCAACGCGCCAAAGACACCCTCAGTGCTGCAAACGATCACATGCTGCAGTAATTGCTTACCATTTGGTGCGTGGTATGCTATTCTATTAAGCTCTTTTGCGTAAATACACTAAGAAAAACATTTGTTTGTAATACGTGCACAGCGCCACCTGACGGAGCTTGAGACTCCGCACTTACCGCGAGACATACAAAAGGTTATTTTACTGCGTGCATTGTGTAGGGTTTAAGTGAAGATTCCGCTGCGTCCTACTTTTGTAATACTTTACTTCTAGTTATTATATTTTATCCTTTTCAAACGGTCTCGCATACTCACTCTACCCTGTATGTATATACTAGAGTCAGCTAAATTTGTTATGCGACATCCTAACTTGTTTAAAAAAGCAATAGATTTATACCCTCGTAACACCAGGTAGCCCGACAGAATAGTATTGCAAAAACTACCTAGAACGGCTATGTACTTAAAAAGTAGTTTAGTAATGTGTGGACGCATTTTATGCGTGACCTAGTGCTTGTAAACAAAGGCATTTGTTTGAAAGAACTAGCTACTACTACTACTCATAGATTTGGCAAGAACTTCAAACACTGGCTAATTGATAAATCCTGTTACTCATTAGAAGATTACTTTCAACTTTGTCAAAAATGAATGTAAATTGTAGTAAACGCGTAATATAGGTATGTGCATGTGTATATAACAATTATTCGTCTAAGTAATAATTTACAATTTGAGAATTAATAATGATGTTAATGTGTTTTTGAGTTTAATTAAGATTTGCATGTCACAGTTTACCAAAATGTATATGGCTGCAATTATATAATATTCCAACTTATGTACCAACATTTTATGCAAATAAAAGTATTCTATTTTATCCATTCTATCGAAGTAGTTATTTACTCTTTACCATCACTGCTTCATTTGGATACACAACTATTTTATTAAATTTTACTTATGTAAATGTTACGTTTAGTGAAACATGAAGAAGTTACAGGGAGCGATATGTCAGCGCTATTGTTATGAGTTTTATCTCCTCACAGCATAAAAATAAATACAGCCCTTGAATAGGAAGAATGGTAACATCGTTGTAATGTATGTACATTTTGTTTGTGACCTCTCAAGACCCTTTTTACGACCACAGGGCAGACAAGCGGTTGTGTACCATACAAAACTGACTAGTCCTTGTGTTTCCAAGGACACCGCCTGAAAATAACCCATCTAAGGGAAAACACGCCATCACTGCCACACCGATGCTTCTGTTGTGATGTTGTTGATCTGTTCTCGTAACGTAACTACTGGCACTTCTTTGTCGGCTCATAAAATGAATGTTGGTATCTTCCGCTGAAAGAATATCAACAAAATGTCAATCAATCAACACACCTCTGTCAGCCTTGCCGCTTCTATTTCATAAGACAAACTTAGCGTCTGCAAAATGTGTGTGCAGTGTCTCTTAAATTTTCCCATACCGAACTTCGATCTATTACGATATCTTTATATAACCGAAATGGGGTTTGAACAATCGTCTGATATAGATATACAATCGATTGATCGCAGTAGACAGACAGCTTTCATAAATTTTAACAAGAACACAGCCACCAATGATTTCCCTACCAGTACCAGTTACCCTATAGAAATATTTTGAACTGGTGTACTGGTGTACTGGGTACACTGCACTGGTGTTGTGATAATATATTTTTACGATTGTAAAAGATAATTTCTGAAATCCGTTTTCCAGGCAAGCTTTGGTTTAACGAAAAATAAAATGTAGAGTAAAAATATATTATACTAGTCTTTCGCGCAGCTCCGCCCGTGTGCTACATCAATAAAAAGTAGCCTATGTCCTTCCTCAGTTTTTAAACTATATACAGATATAGTTTAAAAACTGAGGAAGGACATAGGCTACTTTTACCGCTCAACTGACATGGATGATAATTGGTACAGACCAATTTTCATCCATATCAGTTGAGCGGTTTAGCTGTGAAAAGGTAACAGACAGACAGACAGACAGAGTTACTTTCGAATTTATAATATTAGTAAGGATTTTCTAGACAAAGAAAATTATGGACAAAATAGCATACAGCTGCTACACGCGCGATCCGATACCCGACATTGTCCGCGATATTTAAAATTAATTTACAGCTGAAGCAAACATAATTCATGTAAATAATATCTAGATAGGCAGATCTAGATATAATATATTTAGTATATCGACATAAACCGTGAGAGTCTTTCATTTTGTTCGATCGTAGCTTTCGCCGAAACTTCGCTCGCGTGGCATATCGTTAGAACATAGCGTAAGCTACTCTATGATAGAGCAGCGATAGCTCAGTGGTGAGACCAACAGACTGCAATGCAGAGGGTCTCGGGTTCGAACCCACGTCGCGCACCTCTGACTTTCGGAAGTTATATGACTTTCGAAATTATGTGCGTATTGATTGACAATAATCGCCTGCTCCGTGCCTCGGAGAGCACGCTAAACAGTCGGTCCCGGCTGCCATGAACATCTATGGCAGTCGTTATTGGGAGAGTGTCGACACAAAAGATCCCACTGGGTCGAAGTGTCGCCGGTCTGCACTGACTGGCCCCCACATAAAATAAGATAAGATACTCTATGATACTGAAGCATTGTACCAGTAAAGGATTTATCGGTTTATAAGAGATTATCCCTACATATACACAAACGAACTTTACGTGTTTATAATATTAGTATAAATGGCAAAATATGATTGTAATGAATAATATAATAACTGTTTTGTTGTTACCGTGCCACAGGTTTGTGTTTATGTTTGCGGCCGGTAGTGACGTCCCGGGCAAGATTCTTAGCGTTATTGGGTTATCTTGTTAGGAAATCAGTCCCACCATGGTGTCCGGTTATATGCCTACAGCTGTAGCTAGCGCAATGCGGTATGGTATAGTACACCTCTGCCCACCTGATATAATTGTAAGCATTAGGTAATATGATCAGGTTATATTTAATTATTAAAACATCTATGAGCGATCAGAAGTGAAGGACTCGTATAATATTAAGCAAACTTATTTTGACAGCGTTCTATCTTTAATATTATGTTCATTGAATTATATATAAATATATTGAACATTAAGTAACCTGTCTCATGACGCAGTCGGCGCTGCACAGACTCCCCCTGTGTTTATTGAATGAGTGTCTGTGAGTCGTTCGTAATCGTATCATTCTATAATACTTCTTCCCGCATCGATAGAGAGCTGTTCACAGATTTCACAAGGAATATTACTTAAATAACGGTGGTATCTTCGGCCAGGGTGATATCACGGCCACTTCGTTTCCGATACCGAGGATTGAGTATCGGCGGGCTTAGTCTGAGGGTCACCGCTCCAAATACTCGAATTAATAAACTACTGGCCGTATCTTATCTGGCGCGGCGGCGGAAGGTCCGATAAACAATATCGAAGCTACTTATGTCACAAGTACACACATACACACAGACAGATAAACACACCACACTCGTACCTAAACACAAATACAGGTGTTGGTGTGTAGTGTGGAGGTATTGTGCTGCAGACAGCCTCGTTGGTCCATTAATATAAGTGTCCGTTAATAGCTGCCCGTACCCAGTTTATACTTATAATATTAATTAGTAGCTTGTATTATCTCCGAAAGGTGTATGTACACACATGACAATTCGGCCACTACGTTTGTAGGCCCCACGTAAGGGAACGAGCTTATAGCTGTCTGCCGGCACATTGCGAATCGAATCACCGCTAGGGCTGGGAACGTAAAGCATAACAAACGAAATGTGGGCGTGTGGACGTTATCAGACCTTATACAGACATGATGCGTCGCTCCTGCGAAATGTGAAATGAAGTAATCCGGCTGTGGCATTACACGCGGGTGGGCGCGGCGCGCGGTGTGCGCGTGCGCAAGTGCGTGTATATAAATACCTGTCTATATCTGGCGCGCTGCACTGTTGCACCACTCCGCGCCCGCTGGGCCACATGCGCTACAAGTACCTCACTACGATGTGTATACTGTATATAAAACTTCATCATACAAGTTGCAGGGCGCCGCTTCGCCTGCGTGAATGCCATCGAAACACATTACGGGCATAAAATTAAAATTATCCTATGTGTTTATCCATGGCATAGTCTGTGTGTCAAGTTTCATCCAACACGATTCAGAGGTTTACGCTTGATTGAGTAATAAACACCTTCATTAACATTTATTTTATTAGGAGACATGTAAAGCGAATGCAATAATATCAGCACCTCACTGCTGCAAACCGTAGAGCATAAATATTAATGTAAAAATCAAATCAATGGCCGTCTCAGTTACAATCAGCTAAAATAAAGTTTGTTTTGAGTAAGGCTTTAGATTATGTTTAGTAAGTAAGCACATCTGTATACTGAAATAACAGTGCGCGTAGTTTGCAAACTGTAGCAACTTAGCCAGACTGACACGGCAGACTGTGTGAAATAAAGTCAAAGGTAAGAGGCATTGCGAGCTTCTGTTGTCAGCGACAATCTCAGTAACAGCATGGAGTCAGGAAATGTATTATCCTGTAGATGGCAACGGGCTATTACGTGGACCATCACTGACGCAGTGAACACGATAGCTAAATAAGTAGCCGGCGACATGTAAGTGTAATAACTATATGTACATATGTACTGCGACAATCACAACAATAAGTTTGCAAAAGCTCACTTACGCACGAATGAATATCTATGTTAACACACCTCTACACTATTATTAAATTCGCCAGTCGTCGTCACAAATAAAGCAATATAATTGGAACAGTAACATTGCGATATCGCCTATCTCCAAAGAGACATGCTACGGCAGAATACATAAATCTTAAAATGTCCTAAGAATTTGATACGAAATAGAAATTAGCAAACATTTGGCGTTCTTGTTCTACATAGAATCGATGACTTCGAAAGATGTCATGTTCATAAGACAAGTCAAATATAATTCATCTGACGCATAGACAACATGATACCGTGGAACTCGCACTAACAGTTTCTTACTTCCATAGATAAATCGCAAACCATTTGTACCAACTTATTGATCTTCAAACAATATTGTTGATTAGAGGACAGTGTACACACGAGTGTTTGCACATAACTGTGTGTATACGTATAGTGACAGTGGTTAACGCTACTACAGAAGTATTTGGAGATGTTAAACCTGTGCGAATGCCCACCAGCGGCTATGGTAAATATTTGGATAGCTGTGAGTGCGCGGGACGTGTCGCGCTCGTCGCTCACTCTCGGCTCGCGCGAGTGAGTGACACGCGCATCAGCGAGATGTTTAGAAGCGTTTAGACGTGTCAATGACAGATACAGATAAATCCAGTTGGAGTGATCTGGACGCGCGAGGTCGCCGCCGCCTGGCCTCGCGCGCTGCTCATCACTCGCACTATTCACGCGCCGTGACGGAGACATGACGCGCCTCCACCTCAGTATGTACTGTAACACTATACCCGTGGATATCTGATACACCAGTGTATACATCCTGACTCAGTACGGCGCGGCGAGGAGCATTAAGGATGATCAGCTACAAGTGAAGAGGTCATACTTATTAGTAACATGAATGAGGAGGCTTTCAATGAATGCCTCGTAGAGTTAGTGTGCAGTGGAAGCGGCCATGTGAACACTTAATCCACTACGCCATCCTTGCAGCCATTTAGTAGAAATACACACAGAGGTACGTGATTTAGCACATGTACCCTAAACGTGAGCTCACGTTGTATCAACTGTCATACATACATACACACCTAGCAGTAAAAGTTCATGCAAATCCAATACTCTAACATCGACATTTTGTTAATCCGTGATGTCAAGTCAGTAATTAGAAAAATCCGAATTATAAACCTTAGTGCTCTACTAGGCGCTCAATAAAAACGAAACAATGAGTCAGACAGCTCCCACTGTAACATGATACTAGACGATGTACAGACTGATATCCTAATTGATTGCCTTGACGTACATAAAGGATATTGCGATATATGTAGACATAAGGTCATGCACGGCTATCGAATAAAATCATTTGTATCAGTTGGTATAAAGCAATTGAGATGTGAGGACGTGTCAGATGGCAGGAGAGTGATACGCGGATAGCGTTGCCAAGCGTCCGGATAAATCCGGACACAGTCAGAATTTTTGGTTATATGTGCGACCTAATTAGACGGTGCCAGGCCTGTCTAGCTTTTGTTAGACTTTTTAAGTACAATTTTCGTGTGTTGGTGTCCGATCAAAGCAAGCGGGCGGACAGTCGTCCCCTAATAAATTGTCGTGTTTTACTAAGTCTAAACTATTAAGGATATCTGGTCTTTTGACCTATTTAAATGTACAGCTGAACTGGCTGGTCTGACCGGCTTTACAATTTTAAAACTTGGCAACCCTATACGCGGAGATAAGCGATGTTCGCGGTGTCGGCGTGTAGGACGAAACGCCTCGTTCATTCATCCAGCGAAGCGGGGTCGACGCGGCGAGAGTGCGCCGCGCGGTGATGCAACCGCGCGAGGTCGCCCTGCACCTGGTCGCGCCGCCACCGCTCCGCCGCCGGCCCAGCGCGGCGCACGCTTAAACATCACTGCAACACACTTGCATATTACTACATACATACGTACTACTCTGTAGTCTGTAGAGTAAAGCGACTGCGCCTATTACATTTCGACTAGACCGACACCGCACTGATTCTGCGCGTAAATATCAATACATATCAGCTATTTATTAGTTATTTGTGATTAAATAGCCTATGAGCAGATCAGAGTAAGACGGAATAACTAGGTTACAACAACATTTCCACAACATTGCAGCGCGCCTGCATAACTCCTGTTTGGCACAATACTAACACCTCCTTGTTATATTACAGACTAACTAAATTTAAGTTTTTCGTAACAATGTGTGTCTCCACACGCTTGAAGGTAATGCATTCAGAACCTGGCATAGTAAAGCTCTCTACCGTCTAATATTTGTGGTAAACCTCGGTAACACTTTGGACGGGTCCTCACGATCGCAAACGTAACCGCAAACCCATTCACATACATTGTATCTCAATAGTGATATCAAAGATACTCCTCTCATGAGCATCTGCTAATGAGTCCTTTTTATAAATAATAATAATAAAATTTATATGCCAAAACAATACATGATATCTGACACAGTATAAAATAAAAATATTTTGTAGTTACATAGTTGCATTGTTCGTTTATATGAATAATGACCCCGAAGCTAGGTAAATCCTGTGTTATCAGGGTCATCCATTCGTCCGAAATTATGTTACAAACTTTGTTGAACTAAGGACTTAACAAAACGGTTTTTGTTGGTTAATTAGTAAATAAAATTAGTCTCTGTTTTAAACTTTGTATGTATTTATGTGAGTGTGTGTGTGTGTGTGTGTGTGTGTGTGTGTGTGAGTGTGGGTGTGTGTGTGTGAGTGTGAGTGTGTGTGCCTGTGTATGTAAGGGTGTGTCTGTCTGTATGGATGTTTTATATGTGTGTGTGTATGTATACGACTGTACTTATGTATTTATGTATATGGAGGTTTAACTAGTGCTTCAGTTTCATCGTAATCTAAGGTAAGTAAAAATTGTTTAACTTTTTCTTTGCATCTGTGAGCGTTCAATTTGTGTATATTTAGATGTTGGTTTAACTTATTGTAAATGAGTGTGCTTAGGTAGAGATTGTGTCGTTGAGCAAAAGATGTGGTTGTGTATAATTTGGGACAAGCTGGTTTCGGTCTTCTTCTAATTGTCGGACTAGCATTTGAAGTGTATGGGAGTTTTGCATGCTTTCTCGTAACTGTGCGAAGAGTATACAGTTGACGGACTGTTAATGTTTTAAATTCACTGTATGGTTGTCGCGTTGGAAATTTGAAGGGCTTTTTCAATAAAACTTTTATAACCGCTCTTTGAGCCCGTTCTATAAGTATCAGTCGTGTTTACATCTGTAAACACGACTCATAACAAGGTTCCATAATCAAAAAAGCTGTATCAATTAATATCAAATATATTTTAGATATATTTGATTTGTCTTTAAATAATAATTTAAAGACAAATCATAAACATAGATAGGTACAAGAAATTGTTCAGATTTGAAACCAATATCTATTACAAAAGTGTGAGTGCCGCGCAAAGATCGGAACCGCAATGTTCAACGCGTGCGTAATCGGTGCAGTCAGCTTGTATGTTATACGTATAAATCGAATTGTTCGGTCGTTGAGCGCATGTGGCCACAGAGCCGGCCCGAGTGTGTCGTCACTGGCTGCATCGCCGCCGCCGCAAGCTTACTCGCTACATATTTGTGTGCGGGAACAGCTGTCGCCAGGACCGTGACGCGCTTGCATTCACAGGTGTGCAACAACTCCACACACGATCACAGCACGACGACGCGGTGACGCGCGACGTTGCCCCGTGGGGGTTTCGTAGTCTTTGGTTGCTATTTGATTTCACGTCGTTCTTAGTAACTAACAAACGCGACATAATGATATGTTGCGTAAATATTAAATGTTAGCTACACGCTATACCTCTTTAGTCACATAAATTAATTAGCGAGACCACGCTCAAGGTCTCCCTTAAGTTTAGACTCTCAAGCTCAGTACATGCACTACACTACACATGCGCTCGTCACGCGAACAAGTGGGACAGCCACATTGGACAACTGCAGCTAGCATTACGCGGTTACTGTTGACTATTCGTTAGTGGTTACTTTACTAGAGACTATTACAACGTAACCTATCACACACTTGGGTCTTCGGGGGTGTCCATGACATTCATAGTGTAGTGCCTCGTGACCTTATCAGTGGAGACTGTTCAAGGCTGAGGCGGCACGAGCTAGTCATTAGTAATATTTCATGAAGGATAACAAGGTGGCTGTCATCGGGTATCGGTTCATGCCGGCGGCGGGGAGCGGGTTGCGGGGGTGCGAGGTGCGGGGCGCGGGGTGCGAGTCAGTGAGCGTTCTAGCCATTAATTAAATGGTAGGCCACAACGAGCCGTTTAACCCACACCCTGCGTCCTCCCGCTGCCCCCAGAGGTCCAGCACGGTGCACTACCTACCTTGCATCCTAAAATATAAATGGTGATCGACAAGCAACATGACAAACTAATTTTCATTAATCGTTTATGAGCATGGGAGCCGTGGCGAGGTCGCCGCGCGTCCTCCGCGCTGGTATTTCCAGTACTGTGATTATTGAGAGCATTACGTCAAAGTAGGGTTATGCCCGAAATACGTTACATCGTTTCAGTTACGAAGAGAAAATGACAAACGGTTTCTATTAATTATATATTTAGTTTCGATTTTAATTAGAAATTTAGGTAATTAGACCTGGCATGATGGGGATAGGAGGATTACCAGGAAGGGTTTATAATAACTCATTTTATTACAATAAAATCTTTTTGTATTAAAATATGTCATGTTAGTCTAGTAGCATTAGTTAATCGAATCCCGCATCGACCAAATGTATGTATGCATGTTCCGCTCGGCAATTCTCAGTAGCAGACAGACAGAGAGCAGATAATACGCTAGCAACGATTACGTCAGACATTGAAAAGCCTGACAATATGTGGATCTTGTCTGTTGTACCACCCAGTGATAAGGCAACAACTATGTTGGCAGTACGGAATAATACTAAGGCAACATAACTACGTGGGTAGCTAAGTATCTAGCGTTAAGAAATAGGAGCAGAAATAGTTACTCTACTCTTCAGTCCTGGAACATAAGTGTGCTTGGCAACCCGAACAGTGAGAATTTCAAAATCAAAGTCAATAAACAATTTATTTACTTAGGTCACAAAGGGGTTAGCGAGTTTATTACATTTACTGAATTAACATTTATGTTAGTTGCAAGGTTCAGGAAAAAGCTTGAGTCTATGAGAAGATACCTTTTTTTATTTTTTTTGACATGGGGGAATGCATGACGCATACCCCTCCGCGGGGGCGGGCGGAGGGGTCATGTCGGACTCGCCGGGGTAAAATAAAGATGTTGAAAAGATGAAGTACCCCCGGAATACCGACTAAACCTACCACGGTGTTCCTCGACAAAACCACTATCGACGAGGCCGCGCGAATCACTTTCGCATGCGGTCGCGACCCCGCCGAGGTTTCGGCCCGCCGTATGAAACGGCAGGCCACTACACGAAAGACCTACCCTATAGGCACATCTAAAAACTCCCTACTGTCCCCCCTAGAGGGGAGACGGACTCGACACAGAGGCGCGCGTGGGAACACGCACGCCGCCTCTCGGACCTGGTGCTGAACGGATGGCGGGCAGGCCCACAAAGCCCGCCACCCCAAGGTCAATCCTCAGGGTGGCTGGAGGTCGTCTCGCGCCCTCCGGCGCCCGGCTCTGCGGTTGGGGAGAGGGTTTAAACGCTCCCTCTCCCGCTCCGCCGCCTCCTTGATGGAAATGACTTCCTCGCAAAAGGAAGCGACGGCGTTCCACGACCTCTCACTCCGGACCATAGACTAAACTACGGCCGGGAGCGAGAGGGCAACCAACCCGACTGCCGCGATCAACTCACGGCGCTGCGATGCCCAGGCGGGGCAAATCGCCAAAGTGTGCAGCGCCGTGTCCTCAACTACGTCGCGGCAGTCGCCGCAGTGATGACAACCGGGCGTCTCTTGCCGGCGTATACGACACAGGAACTGGCCAAAACAACCGTGCCCAGTCATTACCTGTGTCAGCCGGAAGGTGAGGGCGCCATGCCGCCTCTCCAGCCACTCCGCAAACACGGGACTTACCGCCACGATTGTGGCGTGCCCGATGAGAAGATACCTGCAAGAAACTCAGGGCAACTCTTTTATATCGCCATCAACTTATAATTTCAGTATTTTACAACTCATTTATGTACCAAGTGTTATATAAAATTTTATATAAAACTAAATTCTAAAATTAAAGAATAATTTAATAATATTATGTAAGAAATATTTGAGGTTTGAAATAATATTTATCAGTAGGTAGCCGTTTGTAATAGATAGTAGTATGGCATGAGGACGCATACACTTACACTTTGTGACATGAAAAGGTAGTTCGTGACTAAATGTAGTTAAAACAAAATTTACGTTAATACTTCTAACGTTTGTTTAAAAGAAAAGAAAGATACTTTAACATCACAAAATAAACACTCAGTACCTTCACATAACTAAATTTACTTATATATAATACATACATTGTTTGAATCCTGTATGAAACAAGCAATTAGTTCCATGAGTTTTTATCATTTAAGTAATCATTGACTGAGATAGCCCTGCCAGATGAGCTGACTTTTAACAGCACTTTTAAATTTGAGTAAAGGTAAATTTATAATATCAATCGGTAGTTTATTAAAAAAGCGTATACTGAGTCCCACAAATGAATTGTGAACTTTATGTAAACGATGATACGGACCTACTATCTTATGCTTATTTCAAGTTATTTCTAGTGTTTAAGTTGTGAAGATCACTATTCTTATTATATAAGTGAATATTATGTTTTATTAACATAATATTCGTAAATGTATATTGCGACGCAACGGTAAGCATACCAATTTCTTTAAAACCCTCTTTCAGGGTACCTCGTAGGCCTAAATTATAAATGCTACGTACTGCACGCTTTTGAAGAATGAAAATTGTTTCAATATCAGCTGCCGTACCCCACAACAGTATGCCATAGGACATGACGCTGTGAAAATAACTAAAATATACTAGTCTCGCAGTATCTACATCAGTAAGCTGTCTTACTTTCCTAACCGCGAATGCGGCTGAACTAAGTCTCCCTGCAAGACACGATATTTGAGCGTCCCGCTGAACTTTATCATCTAAAGTTATGCCTAAGAAAACTGTGGGTTGTACAAATGTTACTGTTTCATTATTTAAATTACCGTTTATGCCCTAGCATAAAAGCTTAAACAAAATGTATTAAGTTTACATTGCCTTATGTAAACTTAATACATTTTGTTTTCTTAGAATTAAGTAGTAAATTATTCGCCGTGAACCAGTCCAGGGCTTCCGCGAGTGAAGAATTAACACCCTGTAAATTTGGTACCTTACGCTCTACTTCCAAAATAAGTGATGTGTCATCAGCAAATAATACAATATCGCACGACTTCTGTACGAAGAACGGCAAATCATTCATGTACGCTAAAAACAGAAAGGGTCTTAAAATTGAGCCCTGTGGCACGCCCATTGCCACTGGTAATCCAGAAGATCTACTTCTATTGATTTCAACGTGTTGTAGTTGGTGGTACCAACCCGCTCTAAAACAGTTTTAAGTGGGCAGTTCAATCGAACACAAGATCTGTCAAGCAGTTAACGGCTAGTGCGCCTATGGTTAAATCCTTGAAATATGGTAAAGGCAATGTATTCTGCTTGTCGATGTAATAAAAAGGTATGAACACCGAGAAATCTTCAGGTTCGCTGTGTATGTTGAAAAACTTGAAGATAGGGCACAAACTTAATAATACACAACTCATGTGCACTCATATTGTCTGTACGGATGGCGCAGCAGTTTCAATGGTCACCTCGCCGCCAATGCATTGGATGCTGTGAATTCGGTCTACACACGGGACAACAATTGCTAAAATTCACAAATGGTCAATAAGACCCAACTTTGGTATATCTACTTTACTATGTGGATTAATCCTAGTGCAGAAGTTAATTTCAAAAGCCAGAATGAGTAGTAAACAAATCACAGAAAATCCCGGTTCACATTGACGCAAGCCAGTACATTATGCAGGGTGACAGGTCGCTCCCGGTGCTCGGTGCGTGAATGAGCGGCAGAGGGCGCGGGGAGTGAGACGGCGGGGTGTCGCGGGGTCGGTGACCGCGGCCGTCAGATGATGGATGGCGCCAATAACAAGCGCACCGCTCGTTATCGCCTCCCCGCGACAAGCGGCCCTACACCGAGGTCCGCCGCACGACACCCTACGCACCGTGGTCACCATTACCTCGTGACGTCGCACTCCTCTCCCGGCGTGTTATGGTGACCTTGAATCTTGATCAAATAATTGTGCGATCCAGAAATAGTTGATTGAATCCAAGCTAAATGCTGTGTTAAAGTGTCTTTATTTTTTTTAATAATTAATAATACTTTTATTTCTTCATTTAATTTTCTTTATATCATTGCTACGAAGGCGAAACACATGGCTGACCCATGAAATAAGTCAGTCTTAATAACCTGTAAGACAAAGCAAACAGTGCTGAAAATAAACACAGAAAGTGACACTGCTGAATAAATGAGAATGACCTTGATCTCTATAATACAAAACCTAATTATAGCTTGCGTAATACGCCTCTGCCTTATCCTTCGTCGATATAAAGGTATGATGGTATGTGTGACAGCAAACGAATAAATGGAATTCAATCTGTTAGTTAAAAGCCCGAGAGGCACTCGTTGCGGCCTCATTACCTGAGTAGTGGCTGCGTCGTATTCACATATCTTTGATTTGAAGAGCAGTCTTCACGAGCAGCTGCACGTTGGGTAACTTCTAACTTATTATATGTTTAGTTTATACGACGTACTCGAACTCGTTCACTCGTACCATAGACCACAAGCTCAATAGACAGGTAATGACGGGCGCCGAGTTCTGCCGAATATAGCATTATCCTTAAACAATTACCAAAGACCGCTTAGTGTTTGTGGCGTTACTGCAACCTCAGTCAGGTTATTTGCCGAGTGAAGTGCTCGGCAAATAACTTGACTGACTGATTTTCGCCTTATGCCACATACACGTTTGACGACCTCGATGGCGTAGTGGTTAGTGTAACCGACTGCCACGCCTGAGGTCGCGGGTTCGATTCCCGCACAAGTCAAACATTTGTGTGCATGAACATGTATGTTTGTCTTGGTCTTGGTCTTTATACGTATAATATGTATGTTTTTACAAAACAAAAAAATATTTTTGTATGTTTATCCATTGTCTAGTACCCATAGTACAAGCTCTGCTTAGTTTGGGCTAGATGGTGTTGTGTGTATGTGGTAGAATATGATTATTATTATTACGTTACGGGTAAAAAAAAGACAGGATACGTTTTATACAAAAAAGTACCGTCGCGGGGATTAGAAATGTTACATAGCCGAAATATACGCGAGCGAAGCCGCTGGCAACATCTAGTATGTTATGAAAATACTAAATTCACAGTCAAAACGAGAGGTTACAATGAGGATTCAATTTCAAAATATGTAGATAATTTACGAAATTTATATTTTCTATGTTCATAATTTTTTTAAACTCGTCTCCTCGTTAGTTAGCCACACCCCACGTCTTGCTTAATTTTTTTTCACACTGTCTCTCTTTCAATACTCTTACGTCCTGACGATGTCGTATGGCTTGCACGTCTATTAGGGTCAATAGGTCTATGGCTCGAACTTATGGAGAAAGTCAAGGGCAAGCCCCCGGGTCCCGCGTGAACTCGACACATGGTATACAACGCGCACGCTATTGCACTAACCTTCGACAATTACGAACACAGTACTTCATGAATGCTATATCATTTTATTGCGCCCCATAAACATTGTCGTTCCAAAATAATAGATCAATTAATATTTTATTTTATCTTTAACAGCTTCTCATTCATTTACGAGTCAAGTTTTCAATTATAGCCGAAACAAATTAAATTAATGGAAAATGCACGCCCATCCATCGTATTGAAATCATTGCAGACCCAGTGAATAATTAATCAATATTCATTTATGCGTTATTCTTGTTTTATCGGTACAATTAACAATGAGCAAACAATTCATTGATTTTTTAAATATTTGGCTTAAATTTAACTGGTGTCCCTTGACGCTTAACAGAATACTAGTGACAAACAGGCATACGGCTCCCCTGAGGGTGACATGTGAACCATAGCCGCTGATGATTGCTTACAACACACCAAGAGCATAGCTCGTGCATTGCTGACTTATCAGTAAAGTAAATACATTTTTTTTTTGACTGCCCTGAACTTGACTTGTTTAACACACATCCATCTAAATATATTAACACGCTTTCCAATCAATGGTTTCAATCGGTGCCTTAAGCTTCTCAATTGTAATTAATTTTCGTTACATCAGCATTGTAATTGTTTAATTGTTTTAGAAATGTTATATAAATGTTAATTTTGTACAGCACTATAAGTAAAATCTATCAAGCCTTAGATAATCATATGCGAAAACATATAAATGGTTTATAGATAATTTATAAGATTTGTAAAATAATAATAGAAACTGTTTGTTTTCCGAACAAAATAAAATAAATAAAATAAAATTACTGGTAGTGCAAAAGGCAGTGTTCACAATGGAACCTATTGACAGCGTCGAAGCTAGATGTACTATCCAGAGTTTAAAGTTGCCAATGAGCGCACGCGGCCCCGCAGCGCCAGATATATCACCGTCAATCGCCGGTGTTTTGCTTCCAATCATACATTTAATTTCACACACGTTGGTCAAATAATAAATATGTATAATATATTAATTAATATTATATTAAAGTATTTATTCGTTTCTTTGAAACAAAAGATCAAATACTTTCGAAAAAAACAAACTGAAACAAAAGTCCCTTTCGAAATCTACTTACACGACCGTTTCTTTTAAAATATGGACATGTTACTAACATGGTGGATTGCACCACACATAGAGAAGTTGTTTTGTCAAGATTTGCTGCTTAGGATTATATAAGTAATTCCAACAGCACAACGCCAAGTCACTGCGTACGTTAAATAAAAATAAGAACAGGGACAGTTGCTCCAACTGTCCCTGTGCGGCTACCAAATGCCAGTTCAGTCGGCACAGACATCTGCTTGGCGACTGAGAGAGACAACCATGACAATTACAACACCAGGGGCATCACGGCCTTTGAAGAAATGATATATAGATATTTTGTAAAATTTTTAGCTGAACATAGCAAGGCTCTACTACCCATAAATTTAGTTCCTTTATTTAACTTTGGCGAAAAGAGTCAATAATAAAATAATATTTATATTAATTAAATTCTGATTGCTCACATTTCGCCCGGAGCTGTCATTCGGAAAATTTAGATACCGAAACGGCTACTTAAAAATTAGCTGTGGGAAAAATCCAATAACAATGTGCCGGACTTAGTGGCCGCTAGATCACAAGAGGCATTTGCGTGGAGCACTGCGGCCACAGGACCAACGTGTCAGTCACTATAGATTTCTAAGTAAATAAGTAATATCAGCCCTGTGTGTGATGTGCACTTAGGTTATAGCAACCTAAGTGTACGTATACTCGTATAGTGGTGTAGTCGTCGCGCGTTGACCCGCTACTCCGCATAGCGCTCCCTCCTCCCGGTACGACCGGGAGTCGAATAACTTTGGAACTTGTCCCCCTCATAAAAAACCAGACCCTCTCTTTACTTGTGATCTAATTTATGGATTTCTAAAGCTTCCTATCTACTAGTAAACATTAGTTGTGTAACATATCGAACGTGACGTGACTCTTAGGGTGACAGCCCGAGTGGCGCAGTGCTGGTACCTACGCTCAACAGGGAGAGGTACTTGTTTTTAGTGTAAGGATTTCTTGTATCTGGTGGCGCTTCCACAATTGTGACATGTTTTTCATGAACTAATACTATTTTGTTAGAGTCACGTAACTTATATCTTACACGTTATTATAAGTTGTACATGTTACTGACGCTGTGTGTGTTTGTTGCAGGGACGTGTCCAACAACAACATCAGCACGATAGCGCGCGACGCGCTGCAGCCCGCTACCGGCCTGCGCGAGCTGTGAGTAGCGCACCCCGCACACTGTGCTCTGTGCACAAACGACACAACGGTGTAGCCTATAAAGAGCTACAAAATATATCTTGATATCATTTTTATTAATTATACATGTTTTATTGTTGGCTACGCAGTATTAATTACTCTGTAGTAAACTGCTGGGCTTGAGTTATAGGCTGTGGGTCGTAAACATTTTACGTCTTTTAAATTGATGAACTAAAAAAAATTATTGTATATCGCGGCATCAACTGTCTTTATATTATCTTACGTTTACGCGAATGTTATACATTGAAATTAAACTACTTTATACGGATTTTGTCGCGTTGTTACAATTCCAATAGCTTAAGTTCAATAAAAGTGGTGTCAAAATTATGTAATGCAAATGTTATAGTTGTTAGTTCTATTTGTACATAAGTGTTACATGCATCAACATATAAACTTCGGGGAGTCTCCCCGTGACCATGGCTGCTGAAAAGCAACCGAAACGTCGGGAAAAGTGTAAAAATAAATTAAATCTAAATAGTTTAATAATAATTTAATTAGCTTAAAAATTAGTAAAGTTTAATAGTAGTAGTAGTGTAACAATTTTCAAAATTTTGTAATAAAGTGTCAAATAAACAACGCGATAAAATCCGTATATAGCAGTTTAATTTCAATGAATAATATTCGCGTAAATAGAAGACAATATTATATAAACTTCAGTTGCGCATTTTCCTATTTCTAATAATAATATCTACTTATAATATTTCTAAGGAATGTCAGTTTAATTTCAAGTTAGGTATATTACTTGCAGAAATAGTTCCTTGATCACTTTTAGAATTTAACTCCAGGGGTTTATGTTTGCGATACTAAAAAAGCTGACTGTTCATGTTGTTACCGAACATGATCATGGTGGCGATGCTTACACTGCACAGATGTCAGGCAGTATCACCAACGTGTATCGATCCGGGACCACCGCTGTCAGTGAACACACACTACCGCTTTATTCTAATCGCTTTGATTGTGAAACCCGACTAGCGTCGACAATTAAACTTTAACTGAAATAAAAACTACAATTTTTAGTTATGACTTATTATCAATCAAATTCATTATATAAAGAAAATTACACAAACATTTTAAATGGTTAAGATGTAAAACAGAAAGTAATTAAGCTTTTAAGACATTTCGTTCAAATGAGGCTGATTTAATCATTCGCCGCTACGTCGTACTACACATTGCACAAACAACTAGGTATAGTGCTTACACACGACATCTCTACGACGCGCGACACCACTCTCCAAGACTCCAAGCACCAAACACTCGTCTGCTGCTAACAACTAACAAAAACCAAATTAAGAATGGCTTGCGAAATACACACGACATCGATAGCTAGACCGCGCGCGATTAGCTCGGCATTCGCTGAACTTGTAATTATCCAAGTTGTATATAAAATATATATATTCGTTCTCTCTTATGGTAGAAAATTTATAATTCCACAGAATGCGATATAATTGCAGTGTAGTTTTATTAATAAATAGACACATTTTAACGCATTATGTTTCGTAGATTTTTAAACCAAAATTGAATGTGTGTTACATCTCAGTCCCAGTTGCACACAGTGCAGTGTAGCGCGCATAATAATATTGTTCCCCTGTGATGTCATACGTCGCTCTATCTCGTGATTAAACTAACTGCCTCTTATGTGATGCAAATAACATCATATGAGAGCCGTCTAACTGCCTGTATGCGGCGTCACCTATAACTGCTTGTAGGCTTGGTTGGACGTAGTTAGCGCACCAATGTGATTATTATCTTGTCAACATCAACAGCCAAGCACAGTTCTAACTTTTCGAACTTGACCACCCTCTTACGGGTATCCAGCGTAAGGATGGCAACACTGTGTCCGGTGACGAAGAGTTGCGGAGGCTCACACAACTGTACCTACTCTACTCTTCCTTCCTTGTCATCACATCTTTAATTTCTTTGCCCTTGGGTTACAACGCGCGGTACGCGAAAGCGAAATAGTCCTTTGTTGTACAGCCTTCCACTTCGTCCTGGCTAAGTAGTAGCCCGTAGTTGATAAATTTTTGGATACATTGTATACCTAAGTTTATATATGTATATGTATCTTTAAATTCGTAGAGCAGACAAGTCGTGCTTTATTTATTTCATCGCATGCTAATCACTTGTTCAATGTGCTCCGTATGTGCTCCGCGAGGAAGCGACGCGCGACGCGACGATTTATAGTTTTGTTTAGGTTTATGTAGGTATTTGTAGATTGTCATTTGTGATTGGTGGACACAAAATCATGAACTTGCGATGTCATGCGTGGTGTCATCTATGCAGATGACACCACGCATGACCTTATTTGCGAGTAACGCTGACCTTATGGAGAAATTACTTCCCAGAATGGAGCGCGTAAGCTTTATGTTTGGGTTAAAGATCAATCGAATTAAGACAAAAATTATGATCGTGGATCGCGTCAACGATAATTTGCTCGAAGTGACACAGATTGCGAATTGCGACGTGCTCCAGGCCTACATATACCTTGGAGCTTTAATCTCAAACAACGGCGGCTGCGTAGATGAAGTAAAACGACGTATGGCCATAACCAGAACCGTGAAGGATAAGTTAAAGAAAGTGTGGAGGAATCGCAACATCGCCAAAGCTACCAAAATCTGGCTCGTCCGAACACTTGTATTCCCCATGTTTCTTTACGCCGCAGAGACATGGACAGTGCACGAGTTGGAAAAGAGGAAAATAGATGCTCTGGAGATGTGGTGCTGGAGAAAGATGCTGGGGATATCGTGGACGGATTTCCGCACCAACGTGTCCAC
Organism: Catocala fraxini; assembly: GCA_930367265.1. Taxonomy (NCBI): domain Eukaryota; kingdom Metazoa; phylum Arthropoda; class Insecta; order Lepidoptera; family Erebidae; genus Catocala; species Catocala fraxini. The sequence goes on from OV884045.1 coordinate 476,992, forward strand.
TACATACTCCAGGAACTTGGCATCACACAGCGTTTGTCGGCCGTAGTACAGTCGCGCATACTGCAGTACTTTGGACATGTCTTTAGGCGCGATAACGACTCCATAGAGCGGTGGTTGTACAAGCAAAAGTGGAGGGAACTAGATTGCGCGGCCGGTCACCTATGCGCTGGACTGACCAAGTGAAGTCCGCAGTAGGAAACCGCATATCAGACTGCGCTAAACAGTCTGTCAACAGGGAGAGATGGCGGAAGATCGTGCGGAGAGCTGTGTCCGCATCTACCACCGACGTGGACGCCTCGTGTGACCACGACCGCTCTGCTATTTAATTAAACGAATGCTAAGTGAGTTACCTATAACTACGTGGGTCACTTCTATCACCGCGCTGAACATTGTAGGTTCAGGTCATATACACCTGAGGCGACTCCGCACAGACGAAGAAGTTCCGCCTACATCTAACAGATGGCGCTAAATACGCTCAAATTACGTCACAATCCTGCATCGCGCAAGCGGGGTTTACACAGCGACTAACTACATATATATACAAGCATCCGACATCGACCGTCGGGCCGCGGCCCGCCAGTCACGATCAACCAGCCTGGTCGGAGGATCCTCCCTTTGTCTTGGAGGGACATCACACTCCGTTCCTCCATACACCTGTTAGCCGCAAGATAATTGGCAGATCTCAAAACAATTTTAAAATCTAAGATACTCGCAATCATACCAGCTTATATCAGAATCATAGCAACAAGCCCAATTTGTTTATGACAGTGGGCAATTACGTTTATATCTTTGTCTTAGGCCGCATTCACAAAGGAAAATAAAAAGAAGACGAAGAAATGTAGCTGTCAGCCAATCCCGATGTACCTAAGACTAGTTTCTGACCACGAAAATTACTCTCTTTACCAGAATAAAAACTTACCGAAATAAAAGTATATCTTTTTTCTTTCCCTGTCTTTTATCCAGACAGGGTTTGGGTTTGCGCTAAATGCCGACCAAATTCGTTATACAGTTCACGTGTGATTGAGTAACGTACATACAAAGTTCCAAACGACTTTACAAACTTTCACGTTTATAATATTCATAGAATAAGCTGAGTTTTGCAATGATCGTGATTACTTTTTGTACAATTGCGCAAAATCTGTCTAAAATTATTGAAAGCCGGTCTTTTTGCATTCGTCTAAATATTTAATTTGTTTGATTATTCTTCTTTCAATATACACATATTCTAACAACAATTATTACTTTTAATTCTAAATCGGTAAGCTGATGTCTGTAAATACACAGCGGTACAACTGTTCTGGTACCTGGTGTTACATATACCTGATGCGGATTGTCCTTTTAAGTCAAAGAAGAAAATATTTAACTCTTGCTACTTAATGTACTCTGTGGCTGAAAAATATACCTACACGAAGCAGTGACATACACACACACACACACACACACACACACACACACACATAATGGTCATAAACATTTGACGTACGCGTTGACCGGATACTCTTTATTATATTTTAACGTTTGAATATCACCGACGCATGGTCGGCGCCGGTGCCAGAAGTCGCGCGGCTTTACTGCTGACGCTGCGACAGGTTTAGGAGCCATCAATTACGTGCTGCTGACGCTCCAGCAAGCCGTCAGCGCACCGACGAACATCGACAGAGGAGGCCGCGCCACTCGCTTCTCCTCCTGATACACACATGTTACCTCGAAACGGGTCTTCCTGTCCTCGACCTTAAAACAAACGTTCGCAAATACTGTTGATATGTTTAACTAGCTTTGGTTATTCGCTCGCCCATCGTAGGAAGACGTATTTGAATGTGTGTGTTTTGTCGTTTTCTAGAATAGCACGTTATAATTGCAAGTATCCGTAGTTCGATTAAAAAGAAACAGGCTATTTGAATGTCTGATAAGTCTAGGATCCAATCTATATTGGATAAAACAAAGATGACTTAAACAGATACACCGAGCTCATTCTGGGACCAATACCACTCACACTAACCAATAGAAAATCAGGATACATTGCAATAAATTATACTTAAATACATTATAATATAATAATAATCTTTATTGTCTCAAATAAAACAAACATACACATCACAGTGTTTGTATCAGTTAGAACATTGTTGTTGTATTTTACTAAAATGTTCATTGTCAGTGTTCAGTGTTCAGCTCTGGCAATGACGCAGTTTAATACAAACTTGTTTCACTTTGCATTATATATATATAATATTACTCTAATTTCAGTATAATATAGATTTTTATGTTGTATGATTATTAATAAATTAATTAATTAGAATTGAATTAAATTTAGTTAACACAAATAAATAAACCATAAAAAGAGTAAAGCAACATCACTGATTATTACATTTAAATTATAGTAGAGTTAAATCACAGTTAAATTAAATATAAATCAATATTATATTAAATATAAAAAGAAATAAAATAAATTAACATTACATGATCATGGATTCCGAATATTACTATTGCGTACTGCAGCAGAGTTCGTAAAGGAGTAATGACAACATGATACTTTCCCGTAAACAAGATAATGTCGTGGTGGATGACCCAAACAGAATTCGTACTCGGAGCGGCGCGGCGGCGCGGCGACAGTCCGGCGGCGCGGCACGCTCGGTGTTTGTCAGCTATCACTTAATAACGGCGCCCACGCAGCACGCACCCGCCCGCAGCGGCTCGCGCCGTGCGTGTACGCGATAGATAGCACTAACATTATTACCCTTTTAACACCATTCGATCTATTACTTCAATGACTTCGCATTATAACGGACAAAGTGAGCTTTGTAATATCGCTATTTAAGAACACCACTCAGTGCTCACGTCGGCTCATGTAACCATATCTATGCTGTTTAAATCTCAATCTCTTACTCCATTGCGTCGCATAGCAACACTTGTGAGTAGTCGGTACAGGTGCTAATTCATATAGGTAAAGCAAGAGCGATCATTTCTTTTGTTCACTATTAATTAATAATTATAATTGGACAAAATACCTACCAAGAAAACCATTACACCATATTATAAACAGAGTCCGCCTTAATATAAAATGCAATTGAAATGGTTTGGGTTCGGTGGTACAAGAAATATGGTATGAATGGCGTAGATTTGATAAATGTTGCAATACGAAACTGGACCATTTTTAGCCAACTAGTTTTGCAAGATGCAGTTTTTCTACACCTTGATAAGCTGGATCGCTTTTTAGCTGACTTAGAGTATGTAGAACGGCTTTTTTGTCATTTTACTTTTTATAAGTAATTTTAAGAAAAATCTTACCACGGATGAATCCTGACAACGCAAGGAATTAAGGAAACTTTGACAACTATTTCAAATTACCCAGATTTGGACGTAATATCAATGGATCATATAAATAAAGGTCCAGTGCGGTGGTACGATAATCGGCAAAGCCGTAGGTGGTAAGTGGTGAGTACTTGCCTCTTGTACTTGCGGTATTGATCGGTAGAGACTCAGGTCGGACTTGTTATGAGGTGTGCGAGGAGTGAGGAGGAGTGATGTCTGTGTTGTGTGGCAGGAACCTGTCGATGAACCGGCTGGAGTCGGTGTCTGGGGGCGCGCTGGGCGGCGCGGGCGCAGCGCTGGCACGCCTGTGGCTGGACCGCTGCGCGCTGCGGCGCCTGCCTGCGCACGCGCTCCTCGATCTGCACCACCTGCACTTCCTGTGAGTCTCTCTACACCACACACACACGCACACACACACGCACACACACAAACACGCGCCTGCTTCTTGTGACGTCACACCAGCCAAATCCAACAAAACTTGTATGAAATAAAAGAGAAATTAAAATGTAGGATAGTATAGAAAATTCAAATTCAAATTTTTAAATACAAATCCTTTAAAAGATAATTTCGTTTAAAATACTTGAAATATTACAAATGTCTCCAAAGTTTTGATTTCTTTGTACAACTGGGATGCTTTAATTTAATTAATATACGTTTTTATGTGGGTGCATCCGATTTACGATGAAATGGCAATGTTTCCAGTATTTTAACATAATAATGATGTTACAATATAGTTTATATTTATAACCGATATAAATACGAAATAAATACTAAAACCATAATATATTTCTATAAATGTATAATAGTATTTGGGTTTTGAGTGGCCCGATTAGTGCATTGTTATTTCTAGTTATTCTTTACGATTTACCCTGGCCACGTACGTCTCAGACCACTGATTCGCCTGTGGCCAATGGAGACTCAAAGTTGGTTAAATAGAGCTATAGAAAATAATCATATATGGAGATATTTGTTAGGTTCAAACGGAGTCAGTCTGAATTCAGTCTGATATAACACTCTTGTTTGCACTATGCTTACATTCGAGACGACTAGGTCTGGCAACATTGACATTCCTTCACAGAAACCGTAACAAAGCACAAAAAGTGCTCAGTTGTGATGTTCTATAGGTCTTGTTTGTTGGTTAAAGCTCTATCCTAATATTATTGTTAGTTTTATTTGGGTCTTGTATATTTAGAGAATCTACAACAGTTACAAGAATAACTCGATTCTTGACGCGACCTCACATGTTTTCCTATTGTAGCATAACCGTTCGTGTACGTGTAGGTACCGTACCACACAAGCTGGTGTGTGCCGCGCGCGATGACGTAGCACACCTCAGCGATACCATAGTACAATAAGAATAGTAGGTTAGCTAAGGCCGATCGGCGAGTTAATTGCCTACTATTGCGTTGACGCACAGGGTTGTCACTTTTATTTTTAGTTAAATATTAACAATATCCGTAAACGTAACCGTATCCGAAATTCAATACCCGTAACATGTCCGGTATCTAGTACCTACTATTATATATTCTGTGACTGCGGGCACATTATAGTCGCTTAGAAGTATGTATATTATAATATTCTACCACATACACAGAACACCGTCTAGCCCAAACTAAGCAGAGCTTGTACTATGGGTACTAGACAATGGAAAAACATACTTATATACTTTTTTTTTTGTAAATACATACATATTATACATAGAAACACCCAGACCAAGACAAACATCCATGTTCATGCACACAAATGTTTGACTTGTGCGGGAATCGAACCCGCGACCTCAGGCGTGGCAGTCGGTTACACTAACCACTACGCCATCGAGGCCGACAAATTATTATATTATTAGATTAAAAACGAATTATGAACAAAACATCTATAACACCCCTGAAGTACATATTATAATTATTAATAACCACGTATGTAAACTTAACAACTAAACCATGACTATAACCAAAGCTATCTTACGAAATAAAATGAAAATCAAATTTTAAACATCAATCACTCAACTCACTCAATCCAAGTGACTAGTGAGTGCTGAAATGAATACCCATGTTAATATCTACACCGTTTCAACAAAACACCACGGCGCAGGGTTTGTCGGCGCGCGCGCTTGTTCGCCGCTTTTAAAAGTGATCGCGCTGAATACCTACTTCACAATTGAAGCTTGAATATCTTTTTTTTCAAATACTGACTAAGCGTTATATATCGCGATATAACTATCTAAACACCTTATATGACGAGGAACTAGTTTAATTTACTGTCGTTTAACACATTGTATTATACGTTTTGCTTGTAATACATACCTACTTATAACATAGTACACCAGACTCTGAACAATTACATATCTGTGAACTCAAATGCTCAATTCAGAAACCTGAGCTACACATACCAAATTTAATTAGAAAAATGTTTAGGTCGGTACTTACGCTTCTCGTTCAGTAGGTATTTGGAAGAATGATAAGTCCGGGTTTGAGGAGTTGTTATTGAGGCACCCGAAGAAACTACAAAATTTTTTGGCTCTTTTTGAAGTCATAATAACGTTTATTACAAAACTAAATGGATATAAAGTGGCCAGTGAGAGCAGCGAATTCGAGCGGGCGAGCAGTGTAGTACGTGATGCGCGCGATCAAACGCGTGGCGCATCCCGTACAGAGTCCCCGGCCGCCCCGTTTGGCTGTGTGATTGTGTGCGTGAAAAGTGCGTGCGTACACGGCGCCGGTGACTCACGCGTACATTCAAACCGGCGGCGGCCGATTTGTATGAAGCTATCCTACTATTCTTATTGTACTATGGCAATACTGACGCTCGATTAACTCCACACTCACACAATACATAGCACAATACCATACCTACTGTATACCTACCAAAGCTGCACAGTTTTTAAGAAGCGGTATTTTATGCTGCACACAGGCTAATTTATTAAAAAGGTACCTAGTATAATTTCAATAACGCCGGGCATTAAAACTGGAGTAGATGTAGATCGGCAGTTGCGCAAAAGCTCACACTCATGACACTTGTACGCCAAATATTCCACGGTACTGAATACCTATATATTACTTTGAGCTTAGTGAACAGCAATAAGAATTTTCCTAAAGGATTACTTTCCAGAAAATTCTAAGGTAAATTGTGACACTAAGAAGCATTACCTAAAGCTGGCGTAAACTATAAATGTACAAGCGAGGTTTTGAAAGCACATCGCTATCGTTATAAATTGTGAAGATCGTATTGATACAGGCGACGAGGAAAATTAATTTGCTCGCAAACATGAGACGTGGCCCCGCGGCTATAGGACAGTGTATACATCGGGGAATAATGAACAAGTCGCTATTGTGAAGCAAATAACAGCTCGTACCGTGCTTGACTTGTTTACGTCGCAGCGCCGCGCGACCGGGCCCGTGCCGGACCCGCGCCGTGCCTTATCTCCCACTCACGGAACATACAAAGTGCCTATTTGTCAGGGACACGCATAGTGATGGTTTCACTTCGAGTTTCTCTATACATTTTGCGTGTAACTGATAATGTTATAGAGGAGTTACACCAAAATAACATTCGAATTAATGGATTAGGTACCTACTGATAGAAGAAATCCTTTTGATTAGGGAGTTGATGTTGCAAATGCTGATATCTGTAAACGCTTGATATTCAAATACCAGTACGCGAATTTGTATTATAAACCAATCTTTTTGATATGATATGAAGGGAAATACATATTATAACTAACATTTTCGCCTAATTAACTCAACTGGTTTTACAATTACGCAATCGGCACATATACTTATTTAGTGACAGCTGTGTCAATTCAACACGTCTGATTTAAATTAGTTATTTATATAAGTATAAAATGAATTATTATCAATAATATGTCGGTATATACTGTATTTTGTATTTACAGATCGTCGATTGATGTAATGCATATCGCGCGTGGTATTGAATAACACAACATTTTACCGTTAATGTTTTTGTGAAGCATGCTTAATGAACTGTTTACAAGGTGGAGCACGTCCAGTGCGCGTGCCGAGCGGGGCGCGGGGAGAGGGGTGCGGGGCGCAGGGGTGCGATATATCAGTGCGCTCAAATTAATCCAGTGGCAATCCCCCTCAACGTCCGCCGGCCGCCATAAATAACACAACATCGCCGAAAGAAATAGTGCACTCAATATAGTACATGCAATATATTAAGTGCGCCCCCGGCCCTCGGCTCTCGCAGCCGCTACGTGGTGGTGAACAAGGTAGACTGACTGTTTGCAGACAATCGGCGGCACGTACAATATACAATGGTACCGCGTCCCGCGTCCCGCGTCACCCACTCTACACTCTACGAATCGATGTTGAACGCATTCATTATTATAGCCTGTGTGCCTGCTGGTCAAAGGTATAGCCAGAAATGGATCACAAGTATCTCTTGTCAACGCAACGTTGCAACGAGGCAGTTAGTAATTGTTTGAACTGAAGTAAAGCATTGGCTGCGTAGTGTAGTGACGTGTCGCGATGTCGGCGGAGTGCGGCGCGTATCGATCGTCGATGTGCAGCCGTGACTGCACGCTCCGCACGATACACAATAACATTTACATACCACTAGTGCTACTGCCGATGTGCCCGCCTGCCGGACACGCAGGTGTGTTTGCCTTGGATGAAACAAAGACATGCACCAGATAGTTGTAACAAGTAACTGCTGCCAGAGTACGTCACGCTCTATAATATTAACCAGGTTTATATAGAACTCTTAGTTTTTTAACACGGCAGCAGTCTCCAACATGAATCCCACGCTTCCCGAATCATAATCTAATCTCCAGCACAGAACGCCTGCCGATACGACAGGTGCCGGTGGTCGCGGTGGCGGGTGTGCCGGCAGAAGGCGCGGACGGCGCATCAACACGAACATTAATCAAGAAAGAGACGCCGCCGCCTCTCCTTTCAACAAATACCTAATTATTATAATTTTAAATCCCACAATTATTTTTACATTTCTTGTGTATTAACTTCAGCAGGCTGCTGTTATTATTTCAATACTGCTTTCTCGTCGGTACGTAGGGACTCACTTTTTATTTTCATTTATTATTATTTATATTGTTAGATTCACGTCTATTGGTCGACGCGGCGCGGTTGCGTACACGGCGGGCCACTTGCCACGGTCCTGGCATACCTTTTCTTTATTCGCGTTTATCACATACCTCACGTATACTGTAGGATAAGCTTTTCTTACATCATCCGATTTAGTTAAATAACGCTCGCCGACTTCTTTTCACACATGCCTGATGTAGGTAATTTGCCCATTTATCATTTTCCCCTAATAAAAATATTTGTTGGCATTATCGGACCATATCTTATTCAAACCTTTATAAATATATTCAAATGTCCGTCTGAATATATTCCATATCTCCATGTATAATATGAAATATCTCTTGTAATTAATTTACGATTCCTTTCGAAGTGATATTCCTCACTACCAGTGTCACATTGACCAAATTGAAAGAGTTAAAAAATCTAATTCTTCTGAGGATCGTCGGTGAGTTGCAGATCAAATAATTATATTTAAAATTTTAGCTGGTAATCTCGACTGTCCACTATTATTACAAAAAAATCACTTTACTGCACCACATCGTGGCCAAAGATTACTAAATGTCCGTCCATTTGCCTCAAAGTTCTTTAAAACAGATATAAATATAAAATAACTATAAAAAAATATTGGATTTCATAGTATGATGCCCAGATTATGTCGTGAGCACAACCGACTGTTTAAACATAAGAAGGGTATTCATGCCGTATCCTTGCCGGTTATCAAAAAAGAATTGTACAGTTTTAGTCAGCCAGTAAGTGACGATTCTTTTGTTTTCGTTTACGTAATATTTATTTTTAAGTATTTTGTGATGCCACTGATGAGTACCACGTGAGTAGCCGAGTGTTATACTCAGTAAATGTTTTGTGTGCCCTAGCATTGGATTTACGTTCTGTAAAAGTTTTTGTTAACATTAATTGTAAGTTCACGTAAATGATGTGAAATCTGTTGGCAAACAATGTATTAAATAAATAAATATCGTGTGTGTTATCAGAGAGTAGTTCTCCGCCACCACAGTACTGTTACAGTAGCAGTGTTCAGTGTGGAGGTTTGAGCGGTGCGCTCGCGTGTCACACGTGCGTTTGGTGGGGCGGTGCTGAACACTCGGGTGATTCGCGACGTGCTGACCGCGCGACACGCTCGGAGGAAGCGTCGCGTGACTTATCAACCTGTCACCTTCTTATGTTAGTTTTATATAAGTTTTATAACTTACTTATCAGCAACTACTTGTTTAGTTAGCCCGTGTCGTGCACCGCACTATCTAATAAATAACAGCTCTACTAAAGATACAAGAGATAAAACGTATATAAATTAAACTACTTGCTCGGACTTTATCGCAGTTTATTTGGTTAACAACTGTCGCGGGGAGATCGAAGTCGCCGAAACGTGATAGGTGAACATAAAAGTTGTTCCTATACAATATGAACTGTGATAAAATAAGAGAAAGTCGTTTAAATGCTACATATTGTAACATTCGCACATACCTACAGTTACCGATATGTTCTGTGTCGCGCCACCTGTACTACACGCGTTTATTTTTGTTTTGATGACTTTATTTTATTGATATGATCTGGTATACGACGTTATCGATCAAGAAAGTTCCGGCGATCAGGTACTCAAGGAACATTTGTAAGCAACGTAAGCACAGACGATATCTTTACTACATTGTCATTGTTGAGTCTCGGAATCGTTACCCTGGGCGATTAAAATGTTATTGGTAATTACGCTTACGCAAATCTCGATAGTAATACGCAGTATGGTTGCAGATGAACGGTGTATGTATGTGTATGATGATGTATGTATATGTTCGGTTCCCATTTTAGCTACCATACCACCAGTGACAGTCTATAAATATTAGGTATATTTGAGCAATTTATAACAAAAGTGAGACTGCTAAGAAATGCCAAGTCGATCGACAGCCTAAAAGCTGTGACACTAGCCGTGTGTAAATAAACACATATATAAGGCTCCACAAGCGAATTGCTCATAATTTGGCTTGTTTACTCGATGGGAGCTCGTCGTGTTGTATCGTTACAGTAAGTGTGAAACATCGCTCACGTTGTGTACTGACGCTCGCTTCGTGTCGTCGCTACGTGACGTTAATTGGGAAAATGTATAGACCTTTTATTACGTTGACAGGTAAAAGGTAAAGGTTTACGATATCGACTTTCATTATACAGCATTTAATCTGGCAAGTATTGAGGACCACGTGTGTTATGTAGGTTGGTTCGGGTAGTTCGAGCCTAATCGGATTTATTTAGCACTAGTTTTTGGCCGCTTTAATCCCATTGAATTGCATACCGAGATAAAAGTTGCATACAAGTTAATCCAGGGCATACTCTATCTTTATACCAAGTTTTATCCAAATCCGTCCAATATGAGAGATCTGATTGACTAACAAGCACCCATACATAGTTACAATCTTTCACGTCCACAATATTAGTAGGAGAAGCACGGCATGAATTGTAATGTTGTACTGTGTGCAGACTCACACGTGTGTAATTTTCTGAGTTTGATGTCCATGTTAAACAATCTTAGTTTTATGGAGGCGGAGGACTGGCGTGGCCTGTATATTCCTGGACATCCACGTGCTATATATTTAAATAGACTTGCTATCAAGTAGACTGCATACCTACCTTAATTTAGTGCAGTTTTAATTATAAAGATTTTTGATTCTCTAAAAACGTGTCCTGCTGTGGACCAACGTCTGAATAGCCTAGATTTAGTATCAGAATGGACTGAATCGTCGAACTAATTGGTTTTCTACAAATGTCTGTTTGTACTACACATACCTACAACCTCGTTACAGGTTTATAATATTAAAGATAGATATAATATAACCAGTTACAATAAGTAGATCACTGGCGAAGAGTACATCGAATTGGCTTCGCGTGCTACTCCAACTTTCGAGTAGCAACTCACAGTCTCCAATCCACTTACTGCCGACGGAGTACCTACCTGCCTAATACAAATAGCGGAGGATAATGCTAACTTTCTCTATTATAGAACGATAATTGTCGTTTTACTTGGATATGTCACGTTAGATATACAGTATCATGGTAGGTATTAGGGCTAAACGAACGACCGCTGTCCAATACTCTTTACTTCATCATTTTGACAATTTTATAGTATGTCATCACCATGACATAACTTGAACATCGAAAACTATATTTCGACAATCAGATTAACGAAATCGAGAGTGTATAATATACATACTTAAATTGATTTGTGAATAGGTATGAGCTGATGCGCGGTAATAAACGCGTGGTGTGGCTATCTGACTCGTAGTAAATACTAGAGCACGTGTAGTGGGTGGTGTAGTGCGCCGGCCGCGCACACCGGCAATGACGTGTGCGCAGAACTGCACATGTAATATTAGCGAAATATGAATGTTGCGCCGCACCCGGCGCCGCCCGCGTGCGAACCGTGCGCACTGAGCTTTCACACGGCACTTGGACAAGTTTTGCAAACGTGTCACGACGCCGCCGCGGGCGCCGCGACGTGCTTTAATTCATCCTTCATTAGCTCTCTATTACACACTAGCTACGGGCAACTATGTTGTTTATCTGGCGGGCTTAGCCTTGCGCGTGCGCAGGGGACGCGCACGTCGCCGCATACGCCGCCGCGCGCCAATGTCGACCGCCTGTGACCTACAAACATGCGCACCGCGACAACTACACACATGCCGGTACACTGCACGTACGCACGTGATCATGTGCACCGCGCACAACACGGCACTTAGGCGCGAGCCGACATAATTGCTTAGCAATAAAATTAAACGGTTAATACGTTGTTCATAACCCGTACCGTTAGTCGCAAGTAGCAGTTAATCGTCGCTCGCGCCTCTCAATGGAGCACTTTCTCTCGGAGATCGAAGTGATAGAGCACAGCTTAATACAACAGGACTTCTCTGAACGCTGAATCAATTATTCGCCACTCAACGATTTAACATGTCAGCGCCGTCGACGGTAGAATACTTTTCCCTAAATTAAGTTTCGTAATATGTGGCTCATGTTATAATAAAGCAATGTAAGAAATGTCCGCACAAAATATTGCCTTCATTTAGTACCCAGGAGCACTCTCTCTCCTGTCCTTCTAGAGTTAGATAAAAACAAACAAGTGTGCGAGCCGCACTCCGCGCTCCGGCTGTATCGTGTGGAGCGAACTGACATTTGTCTCAACTGACCAAGTCTCCGCATCGCCATTCTTCGCTTCGACACTTACCTACTTAATTAAAGTTCTGACTGGTCGGTCCCGTGGCATACGATTGCTTTAATATTTGCGCGCGTGCATGAAGTCACGATTACTATTCCCGAGTCTTGCAAAGTGGTTTTGGGTTTTTCGTTTAGGGACATCAGTAAAAGCCTGGCAATTCCACCATATGAAGACAATATAATTTATTGCTATCTGTCTCGTTGTTGCCCGCGCAAACAACTTATAATTCACTAATTTCTGACCGCGGCATTGCCCGCTCGTATCCTACAGGATCACCTATCGTGATAAAAGATACAACACAGTTGCGTAGCGTAGTGGGGGCGACACCTTTAGCGAAGCGGCAAAATTTCACAATAAATAATAATAATGTCTTGAAAATTATTGAACCATTTAATGACGAACGAGAGGAATGGGCTGATGTACAATACAGAATAAAGATGACTGGTCTTGCTGGAAAGTTCTTTAGAATGACTGTATACCTAAATAACAGGGCGGCAAAATTTGCCGGCCCCGGGCGGCTGACACCCACGCTTCGCTACTGGTACACTATGTCCTTTCCCAGGATACTATCTATCTCCTTGCTAAATTTTATCAAAATGGGTTCAGTGGTTTTGCCTTGAAAAGGGTAACAGACAGATTGAACTACTTTCGCATATCGCATATGCATCGTCATACATATACGACAAAAGGGTGGTTCCTATTTACAAGAAAAAAAAATTTCTTTAATTTTGCGGGGCACTACGTCATTTGATTATAATCAAATTAAAATTTTGAATTGAAATAGTTTGTTATGGTATATATACCATAACAAACTATTTCAGTAGGATGTTTTTTTAAATTTTTAAGTGGCGTGTTTCGTCCTTGTTCGTTAGCTTAAACTGATGTTTAAATAAATACATTTTCAAACAGTACAAGGCTCTTGCCATCCATCGAGCTCGATGTAGACCAGCAAGTTTCCTAAATAAAACGCCTTTTTCAGGAACACCTCCTAAGAAAACGGTTGTGAGATTCAACAGTTCTCTGTAGTCATCTCGAGGTTGGTGTACTTGAAGTTGTTTTTCGGCAAAAGAAATCCTGTCTGCGGCCACTTCTGCAAGTATATTTGCCTCAGCGTCATCTGTTATTGTTTTGTAGTCGGTTTGATCAATAGTGTTCCAATTGTTCTTAAATCTTTTAAATAAATGTATACCAGGACCACTAGATGGGGTAAGCGATTGATCCATTACAGCTGACAACATAATTTCCATTATGTGGTGACGACAAGCAAGCCAAAGCATATTTTTATTCATTTTTAGCTCCAAAAAAACGCATACTCCACTTCTTAAGCCGGTATTTACAGCAGTAGTGTCAAAACACAAACATTTTACTTTATTGCTTAAATTCCATGAATTTATAGTCTCGTAGACAGTTGACGCACATGCTTAGCCCGTTCCACGTTCCAATTTTGGAACTGCTAGAAGATGATCAACTCCATGTCCTGATAGCAAAATTGGCATGCGATCTACAGTTTCGTGTCCAGTAATATCTTATCTATCTAGGCTCTGCAATTGCTTTGCGATTTTTCATACGCTGCTGACGAATAGAAGATCTATTGACATTAAATTCTGATGGATCACATTCTGCACTTTTCAAAGTAGATGTCACGACCATAATTGCTTTTCTGTCACTCAATTTAGAGACGCAATCAGATGAAGTTGCTTCTTTACTGATGGTGGCAGACGACGACGAAAGAAACGACAATGAAGTAAAAGAGCACTTTTCTACTAAAGCCGAGATATCTTTGTTTTCACCTTCGCGCAATTTTGCAAGGCGTTCTCCCTTCTCTTTTATTTTCTTACATTTGTTTAAACTCTTTCTATCCACTAAACTAATTAAAAATTTACATTGATTTTGTCGAATTGCTAATAAAAACTGCTTGTATTTTTCTACAGTCATAGTATTTGAAGCATCACCATGAGCAATATCAAATAAATCTTCTAGTTTTTGTTCTTTTTCCTTTAATGCTTCTGAACGTTTTTCTTGTTTCCTTATTTTTTTTAAGATTTCCAATCTTTGAATTGTTTGTCAATTTTACTGATGATATGTTTTCTTAATTGAATTGGTATAGTAGCTTTTTGCCACAAATTTAAACTTCGCAAGTCGCTAAAGCCACAGATTCACGAATGCTTTTTTTTCCTCATTTTTGTAGTACATTCATGGCATTGAACATTCTAAGCGCTGACAAAGATATACGTGCTCGTAAACAATATTTAAACATTACGATTTATAAATTGTGACCTCCTTTAGTTGTTACATTGCTGAGTGATGCATTTTTGTTACCTACTTCGTACATATTTTCGTTAACAATGAACACTTATATGTGAAGTGATATAATATTATACTATGGAAAGTAGTCCGTGTAATAAGAGCGGGCTAGTGCGCCCTGCGACTTCGCCTTCCTCTAACTGTGATATCATATCAGATATCGCTTCTACATCTCAGATCCAAAAATGGATGTCATCCGTCGAGCAGCAATTAAATGATGTTTATTCTATCACCGTGGATAGTAAACTCAATTCGGACGAGAAGATGAGAATTTCAAACCTGTGTAGAAAAATTGGCCTCGCAAATGGCAGTCCTGTACCAATCGCTAAAACAGAAAGCGCTTCAAGTTTCTAACACAGTAGATACCCTACAAGAAAAGTGCGATCTAACAGAACATCTTTCGGAGCTCAAGCAGACCATCCAGGATACCTGTACTACTGAAAAAGTCTCTTATGCGGACATGATTAAGAAGGGATCAAATAGTTTCGTCCGGCCAAATAATCTTAGCTGTGTGGCAATATATCCCCGTGACGTATTAAAGACCAGCGATGAAACGAAAAACCTTGTACAGAAAATTATTAGTCCGGAGGAAATGAAGCTGCAAGTACGTGGGGTTCGCAAAACTAGAAATGGAGGAGTTATTATCAGCACAGAAACTAAACAAGACGCAGAAAAAGTGAAGCAGGCTGTCTATCTCTCTTTGTCCGGTCTTACAGTTGACGAACCCGCCAAGCGTAAACCACGGATTGTGATAGTTGGTGTACCCGCTTCTCTGTCCGAAAATGAAGTATTCAGCTGTCTCTTCGAGCAAAATATAACCGATAAGTTTTCATCGATGGATCTGAAATCATTCTTGTCTTCAATAAAATTAAGCCACAAATCAGGCAAGAAAGATGCTCAAACCTGCAACTACATCATTGAGGTGCCGGCTAACATAAGAAAAGCTTTAGTCACACGGGCTAGACTTTTCATACATTGGACGTCCTGCCCCGTGAGAGATTTTACACTAGTTACAAGATGTTACAAATGCCATCAGTATGGTCACGCAGCGAAATCTTGCAAAGAGGTTACACCTACGTGTGGACATTGTACTGAAGCTGGACATTCGATGACCGAATGTACAAAGAAGGAAGATGTTCCTAAATGTGCTTCATGCTCTCGTTTTAAGAAGCCTAGCAACCACAAGACGGGTGAAACTGATTGTCCAGCCAGAAAACAAGCTGAATATAGATATATAAACTCAGTAGATTATGTGGGAGCCTAGATCGCCGTTTATTCATATCTATATCACTTACACTAGTTAGCTTAGATTCCTATTATTAGACATATACTATGTTTATTTCATAAACATTATATATGTCAACTAATATTTAAATACAAAATTATATAAATAAGTTATATTATTTTCATTGTAATAGTAACTTATTATAGAACAATCTATATTTGTTAAATATTGTTAAGGATGCCTTTCCTATTACACAATAATAGCACATAATCATCGCCTGTGATACAGGTATAACCTAGTACAGGCGACCAAAGTAATGTATCCTATTTTAAGTATTTTTAAGACCTATTGTTATTCATATTTGTGGAAACTTAAACTTAATAAACTTAATAAACAATTAAAAAAAAATATACACAAACGCGATACTTCACCGATGGATGGCAACGTGGATTGATTCAATTCGGATAATTGACCGATAAGCCAAACCTTACTTTGATTTCTAGTAGCTTTACTGAGCCCGCGCCTTGTAGACGCCATTGCAAGTTGAAACACGTTTCTATGACTTTTATAAATAAAACGGGTGCGCTCTCGTTAATGACTTATTAGAACTGAAGTGCGGGGCGGGCTAATCTCGACGCGTCGGTATAGAAGAGGGGACGAGGGGAGGAGCGATTTCACTTGCACGTAAAATTTGATAAAAACACTTAAATGAAACATTAGTAAAACCATCATTAAAGCTGTCCTTCATCGCTTTCTGTAAAAACTTTGATGGCTGGTAGCGACCTTAAATCTTAACAAAAAAAAAAGAAACTTATTTCATATTGTATATAATCAAATGACAAAGCGCCCCGGGGATAGTTCAAAAGTCGAAAAATAAGGACTATCCACCATGTATATAATCTATACCACTATGTATATCTATATGTATAATGGAATGGATTATCATCATGCTTGTCCCGGCAAACCATAATTTTAATTACACCATTATTGTATTTTCCTTTTTTCTTCATACTCTCCGAGAGTAATAAAGTTCCACAAATGAATGCGGCCATACGCAGAGACCGAAGATCACAAACATTATAATTGCAATAGGTTATTCGTCTGTACTGAAGATGCATTCTAGATTGTAGAGTAGGTCTCCCTCGCCGTGCTCTTAATTCTAGTGCAGATATAAGTTCATATAGGAAAATATTAAAGCATAGACAACTAGGCCCTGCCCGCTGCTTCACCCGAGTGAAACTTCAAGGAATGTAGACCAGGATAATAGGTATCCTATGTGTTAATCCAGGTTATGACCTATCTGAATTGTTCCGTGAGCCGTTGTATAGATTTAGATAAAACCAAGTTTCATCTAAATCTTTTCAACGGTTTGTTCAACGCGTGATTGAGTAACAAACATCGAAACATCTGCACAACAATTCACGTTTATTATATTAGTAGAATAGTAACGTACAATAAAACTCGTAACAGGTACTATACTGCTATACGAGTTATGACATATTCCCCACAAACGCTAGCATGTCCACTAAATCATAACTTGTCAAACAAAACTTTGGTCTCACAAAGCCTCCACTCAATGTTTATCGCGCGCACCGAAACTTACATTACAATGAATACGGCGATATTCAGAACAACGTGCTCTCGACTCGACTAGCTACAAGTTTACCCTACCATAACGACTGAACTTTGAGCTAAATGTGTACCTATTTAAAATAATATATAGTGCATGGAGCATCGTCTAACACGCATCGAAACAGTTTATTATCGCAGCAGCTAGCATAATTCGCTTATTGAAGCATTCTTCAGCACGTAACTAATTTATACTATTATAAAACTGATGACTAAGTATACTGTGTCTGTACTATAAAGATATTTTAGAAAACTAATTGAGTTTGACTATTTAGAGGGTTCTGAACCCAAATAATAGTTTATTCAATTGTGTGTCTGTATGTTTCAAACCAATAAACAAATTTATAAATGACTTACACGGTATAACATTATGGGACTCAACTAAAATCGATGCTTTAGTGCGTCGTGAGGCACGTAAGTGAATATGCTGGTGAACTACATAGTTCACCCAGAATAAATACATTCAATTTCTAAACAAGCCGTATCGTAGGCACGTTTTATTCCGACCATAAACTTAATAGAAAAATCATTACGTTTGCTACCAATTTGAGTTTGTTTGTTTAAGGAACGGGTTCATGTCGGTAGAGCTACATATATGTATGAAGAGCGATATCCGTCATATGTCCTCTCGATCGCAAGTTTGATGCACAATTTTGCTTTTGATTACCACCGCTTATCTTGTTTAAGAGTAAACGCTTTCTACGAAATCTTGACTAAGCTCAAGCAAAATGGTTTAGTCCAGAAATATTCTATGTAGTTATTAAACCGGAACGAGAAGATACACCAGAGTGGTTCATATCCAAAAACTCCAAATCAAATCCCAAGTGTTGACAAACCTAAATATCTACATTAATGTGTCACTTGTCAGTATGTGACTAAAACGGTTTACAAAACGCAGTGGTATATTCGTCACGCT
Source organism: Catocala fraxini (assembly GCA_930367265.1). NCBI lineage: Eukaryota > Metazoa > Arthropoda > Insecta > Lepidoptera > Erebidae > Catocala > Catocala fraxini. The sequence continues at coordinate 495,642 of OV884045.1, forward strand.
CCGTATTGCAACCGTCTGTAGTTACGACAGAGTACTCTGAGCGAGTTCAGTAACATGTATACATTATGACGTCATAATCTACAAGAGCATTTCGAAAAGTAAGTGTACTACTCTATTGAAATTAAACTACTATATACGGATTTTATCGCGTTATTTATTTTACACTTTATTACAAAATTTTGAAACTGTCACACCACTACTAGATACTATTGAACTTTACTAATGTTTAAGCTAATTTATTTATTAAAACTATTAAAACTATTTATATTTAAGTTTACACTTTCCCCGACGTTTCGGTTGCTTTTCAGCAGCCATGGTCACGGGGAGACTAAGATGGCAGTTGTCTCAATGTTCCAGTGTAGTTATTTCAAAGTACCCGAACATAATTTAATCATTGGTGTTTCTATTTACGCAGAATGAGCTCAGAGTATCATGAAGTCTAGCTGTGGTTTGCTTCTTCTTGGGTTTGACTATTTGAATGACTGGATCCGAAGCTGGTGGTACATTCCAACCATCTTCTCTATTGAAATTAGGATGTTTTTTGATTTCAATAGCCTCGCGAAGCATCCTTGATAGGAATCTGTGTTCTTTAGCGAGAATGTGTGGTTTGTCAAATCTCAGGTAGTGGTTGGTCCCCTGTTGCACATGTTCACACACAGCAGACTTCAACTAGCGTTGGTGTTTAACATCAGCTATGTGTTCTTTCATGGGGGTGCCTATGCTTCTCTTGGTTTGACCAATGTATGAGAGTCCGCAGTCACAATCTAATTTATAGACCCCTGCATCTTGTAAAGGTAGTTGGCACTTGACGGATGGTAAAAATTGACTTATCTTCGTTGGCAGATTAAAGCTTGCTTCAAGATGTAGCCAATCTTGTCAGTGACACCCCTTACATAAGGCAGTATAGCAGGCTGGCCTTCGACTGTGGCTGGCTTTTCTCGGGATCTGTGACAGCGGCGCGGCTGTTGGAGCTTGTTGTCTTGCAGTACTTGCTTGACATGTTGAAGCTCGGCGTCCAGGTGTTTCTTGTCAACTACTTTACAAGATGCAGGGGTCTGAGACTATACGTAGGTATAGGTCTAGACGTCTGGGCTTGGCATCATGCTACTACTGCTAAATGAAGCCTGCCTGGCATCATGCTACATATGTTTGATTCGCCTCAGGATATTAACGTTACACTTCTAGGTCAACAGTAAGACTAAATGCAAGCAATCGGGGTAATCAATTAGAAAAATATTACACTTTAAAAAAAAACTGTCTAAAAATCTAAAAATCTAAACCTGTTATTTATGTTTGATATGTTATTACTTCAAGCTAAAGAAAACATTTTAAACTTGACGTCTGGCGAAACAGGGGCTTGAGTTACTCATTTTGCCACTATTAAGCAAATTTTGAGATTTCAATCCACGCAATTACTCGCACCATTCGCTTTGAATCAAAGTGTGTTTTGTATCTTTTCATTAAATGTTGATAAAATTATCTAACACGCAGTTACGACATAAGTATACAGCAAGATTTGTATTTAACCATGTAGCTTTTGACGTCTTTGATAGTCGACATTTATTTATTTATTATATACTATTTATTTTATAGACGTTGTCGATAGAAGATCTTTTAAAAAAGTAAAGGAAGATATTATATATCAGACATGTCGATATGCCGAGGTCTATAGAAACCCTAGGAAACATCAAACTCTAATCACGAGCAAGTAAATGATTGGTCTCGAAAGAATCATATATGCATCTAACTTTCCTGTCTAGAATATAGATAGTAGTTCTCTTTCTTTATCGAGAAAACAAAGATCTGCAGCTGGAGCGTCACCTGTTAAGGAGGTGCAAGTGATTTGTGGGTGAGTCATCAGGTATTCATTGTGTATAATAATATAATTTATCTAATTGGCGCTCACCGCCGCTGCGCGCCGCGCGCCGCCCACGCTCTCATAATCATAAAGTTAAAGCTCAAAATGTTTACATTAATTCGTAATGTTTACATTCTCACTGACAAACTGTGCTTAAATTGTTTATGTTTCCTTTATCTTGACATATTTTATTTGACCTCACCAGACACGATGTATCTCTAGAATGTGCGGTTATTAAAGGGCCGCAGCGTGGACGTAATTAATAGGTTGCCTGAAAAATGCTTCTAACGTGACGTCATACCATTGAGTTCTCAGCTCAAAACTTCCAGTACGCTCGGCACGTAACTCTGACTTTAGATTTATGTTTGTATCAAAAATAAATAGTAAAGTATGACATCACGAAGAAATCTGCATCTACCAGGTTTGCATTGAAGATGTGTAAAATTGACCGATTCATTGAGTAGGTAATGGTAAACTGACAATTGAGACAATTTGTGAAGACGGCTCTACACAAATAGCCTCAATTGTCAGTTTAGGAACATGGCTGATATAAAAAATATAAATCGTGGTGTCAACACCAAGAGCGCCACAAGTGGCGAACAATCGTAAGAAGTGATATTTTACAAGGGAATCACGACTATCAACAATGAGGAAAACGACTCCAGGAGGAGGAGGAGGTATCGACTAAATGACCCTTAAATACGAGCACCATCTCCGTTACACGCTGTGTGTCGGCGCAGTGGAGCACACTCGGGTGCGTGAGCGACGGGGCTCGTGCACGTCATCGCTCATCGTGTTTGCGCCGTAGCCCCGCGGGCGCCGCGCACCGGGCCTCCCTCGTGCATGTAATATATCGACCTTTCTTTTGTGCATTTACATAATAATATGATGCTATTTGTACAATGGAAGAACGCTCGTAGATCAAGCCGTGCAAGCCAATACGATATATCACGGCGATGCGAGACTGTTATGTTGTCATTTCGACAACTTACGCCTCGTTGCAGCGAGGTGCGTTTTATAGCTATATCATACGACTCGCCTTATTTTAAACGCTGTTGACTGCACCACTTTAATACCAATGAAAGCTCTTTTAATTCCCACCACCAGAAACCAATAATAAGGATACGTTTTACTGGCTGCGCTTTAAAATCAAATGCTGCAAACAACAAATTAAATTATAATTTTGGGAACACTTCTGGTAAAATTATGGAACCACAACGTCACCTTACGCATCACAATTGTAGCCTGCGCTCACGTGGGACAGTGGGTTACTTGTACTAACATTTATTAAGGCCAATGTAAATACAAGGTGGACAAACAATGAGATGCAGAGATATGCCTCGATGATATCACTGACACGTCGAGCCAGCTAGCACCAACTACCAGTACAAGCCGTGCCGGGCAAGCAGTTACACCACACACCAGCCGAAGTTTGTATCGCTCTAGCGATGCGCCCGATCATTCTTATTTTTTATAAATCGATATTGAGCCATAAGATGTTTGAGCCATATAAACGGCAATTGCAGCACGAAGTATAGTTTTGACTCCTAAGGTGAATTTTTCAGTTCACCAGTTTTAATCTTCTGTACATTCGGAATGATCCAACTTCAATTTAATTTAATGTGATGATATATTTTAAATGTTGAAATTGCAGTTGGCTCTATTCTACAAGCTAAGAACACACTCGAATAATAAAGTAACAAATAAAACGAAAAAGATAGTGATATTTTATTTCAAATTATTAGCGTTAGATATTCTAAGGTGGATCAATCTTTCGAAAATCGACCTTCGACATGAGAAAGGAAACTAAGATCAGCAGACTGGCTGTTTACGATTATATCAGTCGATGAAGTCTAAATATATATTATACCTGTCTTAGTAAAATTATTTTGTGTAATACTTCTTTATAGGTACTACCTAAAAAGTAAATCTTCTGTGTGTTACTAAACAAATAACTACCAACCTTTCCAATGCTAGCTCAAAAACAAAACGAAGAAAGGAAGAAAGGACAACGGATAAAACACACATAGACACAGGCAAATATTTTGGGAGAAACTTACTTATTTTAACAGTCGTATATGTTAAACTTAAAATCAAACATTAATTATTATGTACTCTTAAAAGCCGCCCCGAGCGAAGACACGAATTATAAATGATACCAGTCTCGATTTGGTCATAGATTTTGTTCATGAACTTAAGCTTCATTGTGTATAATGTCCGAATGGTAGGTATTCATAGTGTACTTATACAAAGACCAATAAGTAGGAGATGACCGTAATGCGCTGAGCTGTCCGAGCAGATGTTAAAACGGCGGAGAGGAGTGCGTGTTGTCACGTCACTAGCGCCAGGAAAAGCCGACGCTTCCGGAGACCTTGTGCCATTTACATAAACACGTCGCCCTACACAACCTGCCCGCGGCGCACGACGCACACACGCACGCACACACCGGCGCGACAACTAACTGATCTAGTTTATACCCATTTACATAAATAATGTGGTGAGCGCTACTAAGTACTGCGGTTACGATTATTGGTGTTCCGGATTCTATTATTACCTCGAGCAAGTCGCGCAGTTGTGCCCGTGTGATGTACACGTATACATACATCAACCGGACTTAATGATCGTATGAGGCTACATATACGACTCCATTACTAAACTTCTTTAGGGCTCATCTATGTTCCAAAGCGTAGCATCCAAACAAGTCGTTTTTGATTCAAATAGTAAAACTTCTAAGCTAATTCGTAACATATTAGGTATATTTGCTGCGTTACACTAAGCTGCTTATGGGTTGATTAGTGGATGAATATATTAAATACCGGCAAGCACATGAAACTATTGGGTGAATAGATCATAAAGAAATATTTAAATACAATTCTTCGATCGACTTCAAAATAAATAAAATATATAAACTAGTTTAAATAAACTTGACAGCTCTTACGTTCTTGATTCGCCGCGTTACGAACTTTATATTTTGTATGCACTGTGTATGTACATACAATGTTTGATTACTTTTATTATAAACTATTAAAGGTGGACATAATACATGGATTTTTATCAAAACCAGATTGACTTGCTCATATAACAAAACAATTTAATTTTGCATTTATAACCGGGTACTCGGACCGGTACCCGGAAACCAAATTCAAATAATAAGGAAAATGGTATTGGGTAACCGACTGATGACTGTTAAACGCACCCCCTGGGGCGAAGGACGCAGAACTTACTATAAACACTTTTGCGGTAGGACTGCCCCGGGCTACCGCGCCTGCGGTTATACCGTAACATTCGCATCGGTGACAAAAATACCTCTGTGAATTGATGCCACTATGAGAGATAATATCTTTGAATATAAGCTCGTGAACAATGTGGTTTTATTTATGCATAAATAATTCTATTGTACTTAAGGAAGCCAGTGCGCTGTTGTGTAGTACGACCTGTACGACACAAGGTACCGTAGAGCGGCGACCTCGGCGCCGATGGCGGCGCGCGACTGCCGCCACTATCCTTCGCATAAATTACCATCTCAATCAGCTTTTGGTTTTCCTTTTAATTGTTGGCGCACTTCACTTTTTTTGTGTCATATCTTCGAGGCGTTCAAGGAGGGTCACACTCATCGATGATGCCTAATTTTAATAGACCCAGTGGTAATAGTGTGAGCACTTGCGTTACCGCTGAACGTAAAGTTCCATGTTACCATTGCAAGTTGCTATATCGCTTCCTACAAGACAATATTTAAAAAGAGTATCAGCTCTAGAAGGATCTTTACACTAATACGTGCTTCCGAGAATTGGTAAATCTAGCTGTAAAATAGAAAGCTCTAAAAATAACAGTAAAGTAAATACTAACTACACAAAAGAAGTAAGAAGTGCTTGGAGTTAATGTAATGTTGGTGTGTTTAGGTCGGCGGAGGACAACTTCATCTCGGAGGTCGAGGCGGGCGCACTGCGCGGCGTGCGCGCGCTGCGCACGCTGCGGCTCGCGCGCAACCTGCTGCGCGCGCTGCCCACGCACGCGCTCGCGCCGCTGCACCACCTGCAGACGCTGTGAGTACACCCTCTCATTACTAACTAGCAGACAAGCGGACCTCGGCTCAGTGGCAGCTGCTACTGGAGAATCGCACATAGCAATAACTGGCATAATCCTCGTGTTGTGTAAACAGAGGTTGTTGCGTCAATATTGTTCACTATCAGCACATCGGGCGAATGTCGCAGCTTCGGCCACCACATGTCCTCGTTATACTATGTATGTTTTTGTACCAAAGGTATGTTGTAATAACCACGTTGCTACTACAAACGTATAGGCGTTTTCACAGAATGTTTTTGTTTAATGTTTTGTATCTGTGATTTAGATGTTATTAAACAGACTCTCCGATATGTTTTACTACGTAACTATAAGCAGCCTAACCCACGGTCTACAACAAAAACACATGCTTATATTTTTAATAATTAATTACGTCGACAGGCAGCTGTATCAGTACGCGTCGCGTCACGACGCGGTCGTCGAGCAATTTCTCTCCACAGTCCACTCTATTGAATACCACGAAATTATTTTAATTTCTTCTCTTTCCTGTCCATTTCTCAGAAATATCTTAAATTAAGATACCCTATAACTGTCAGCCGTAACGTGTAATGAATGCTTCACAATAAATAAATATAGTAACAGATGATCTAGTAGCGGCGGCACATTCGCCACGTTGTGGATCGTCGAGCGTTTCCGCGCTCATGTGTCGTGTGTCGCGCGTCGTGTGTCGTCCTGCCCCACTTTAAATAATATATGTCGCACCACGACGGCGACGTGTTCTCAGAGATTTGTAATGTAGCGATTAAATGTTATGCCGGATTATAAATATTATTAATCTGTTTGATGGATAGAAGCCAGCTTTCATGCATCTTAGAATAGAAACAACTTTTAGGTGTAAGTAACAGTTAGAACTTGTCCTCGCGCGGAGCGTAGTCGGGGCGGCGCGCAGTGTGTGCACAGTCAAGGGTCCAGCGAGTGTTCGTGATAGTTGGACGTAATTATCTCGACTAAACACGAAACTGTTGTAACATTATCAGAAAGTCGCACGTAAAACGTCCTTGTGCACACAGCTTACCATCAGCTTAACAATCAAGACTACTTACCTTTTTATCTGAATTAAGCTTTCAGTTTAAATACTTTAGTTGAGTTTACCGCAAAGTTCAGACTTGATGTGTTCCACTCTTGTATACTATGTCGCGATCATTACTCGGCAAGTCGTTTATCCCGAGTTGTTGTCAGTTCTATTACTGACATTATAAAACGACACACGTTTAACCCGTTTAACAATTAGGTATGTTATTTGCAGTTCATCCGCAACGCCGTACTCCAACATGCTACTGGTTCAAAAAGAGTCATTGGTTTGTTGCAAGCTGGATGCTATATGATCTGGAACTAACGTCATTTAAATAAAGTTCTATTCTATTGCCCATGAAATTAAACTAAACAGTTTTCTTTTTGTTTCTTGCTCCATTTTATCCGTGTTCTGCTAGCGGTTGGAGCAATTCTATCGCACACGTCGTAGAGTAGAGCCTTGCCCCTCGACCCGCGTCACGTAACAAACAAACGTGTTTAACCAACGTCTCGACTACTTGCACATTTTATCTGTTGTCCCACTCACTGAACTCGTGGACGTCGCCGCCATCAACACTACAAGCTAAATGTTACATACATGTAAAGAAGAGGCAAGCTATCGTTACTAAAACAAGAATCTAGTAAATTAGCAACAACTAGAGTGTCTCCTCAGAACAGTCGAAACATTGAGTATGATATACCTACTAAGCTTGATGAAGAAAGAACTTTACACTGAGTAAATTGGTAGATTAAGATTAATGATCATTGACCTAATCAGAAATATTCTGGATTTTGGTAAACCTAAACTAAGATTAGAAATGTTATATACTGACAGGCAAATGTAATGACAGTAAATAAAGCGAAAAAGACAGGTAACTAAGTGGAAATTGCAAATAGTCCCGCCTAATCCTCGGGAGGGAGGCGTGCGTATGTGGAACAATAGTGGTACGGCAACGCGTGTGGTTGTCCATTAACATGAACATTGAGAGTGACGTCGGGTCTCTGAACAGATTACATCTCGGCGCTGTTAACTCGTTGTAACGAGGCGGCGGTGGCGGTAGTTCGGTTATCATTAATTACATCGTCAAGTTTATTAACTTTATACAATATCCATAAGAGAGTGCTAGCCACGCTTGCGTCAATAGACTGTCATCAGATGACAAGTAGATCCGGAAGTATTATAGCTGCGCTCGATGAATCCATTAGTTTATAATTTCTGTGTCGTGCGTGACTTTACTCACACACGAATTTGGAACAACCATTTGTTGGTTAGAGAATTATCTCTCTTTAGAGTAATTCGATTTATAGCGAGCAGCATCGTTGGAGAACATAACCAGTATAAATGTCTGTTTGTGCGCAGGAACCTGGCGGGCAACCTGATCAGCGAGCTAAGCGACACCGCGCTACCGCCGCTCTCTGCGCTCCACACACTGTGAGTACACACACGCACACACACACACGCGCTATCCTAATATAACAGTTCGACAATTTCGTAGTCATATAATTGACTATCGCAGTCTCAATTGTACGTAGAAAGAAGAAGTCACGCAGTGCCCCGTATAACATGTAAAGCTATAAATCCAGGCTGTCACTTACAGCTACGTAGTCGATAAAGGGAGCCTGAAACAGGTCGTCTGTAACCAGATTAAAGACAAACCATGCGATATATAAGAATAATATGGCCATTTTAATAATTTGTTTATATGTTATAAGTATACCAAGTAGAAACGATGAGGATCTTACTAATAGGTTAACATTATGTTAAATATATATACCAAAAACAAACAAAAGGTAACGAAACCGTTAATATTGACAAGTATATATAACCTTATACGTTCCCTTTAACGTCATGTATATTAATCAAAAATAATATTTAAACAGATGTAACATTATCCCTATTTCAGAACATTGAAAGCGATTGAAGAATTGAAATTCCGATTTCTCGTATACCTACATATTATATTAAAATTAGAAAATAAAATAAAATTAATATAAGAAAAATGCCGAATGCCCTATTACAGCTGCTCCCTCAGCCTTCGGTGTAATTACGCCGGAATAATTCATAGTATCTGTTCTTTATGAAGAGATATTCGTTTCAGGAAAGTTATACATTAATAACATTAATTAAGCTTTATTCGGTGAAATGTAATCTAATTATTTACAACACATTTAGAATTTGCCAGCCTCATTACTCTCGTGACGTAGACGTAAATAATTAGCGAGCGGATTGGAAAGAAGGTGCTTGGGCTTTGTAAGGGTTTTCTTTGTAGATACCTATAGACAATCTAATTCTCTAAATGAAATAGTGCGATAATATTATCATTTTATGTGAGCCTAAACATTGCTGGCGAAAAACAGGTATATAGGTATATAGGTTATGACTATGTATTTTATTCTGTGTTCTGTAATATATATCTTCTGATACAAATCAGGTAACTACTTTTTACTCGAATATGTGTAGTCCCTTGGGCAGAACTACCTTTACAATATTCTATCTATACGTATATATTTAGTGACAAAACAGAGTACTAAGCCCAGCGGAATAAAAGATAGATAAATCAAATAAAGTTTATGTTCTATAACTAACACCGGCTTTCTGAAAGACTTCAATGGAAACAATATTTTATTTTATACATCTGAATTATTTTAGTTACTTGAAGAATATATATATATAGAATACATATTTTGCTTTACAACTATTCTTACGTTTCTGCACGGATGGCGCAGCACCTCGCCGTTATTTCTGTAACGTCGTCGGTTACTGCTAGTTCAATCCCTGCGCGGTGTAAACATGTATCTGATCACGGATTGTAGTTGCCGGGGTGTTTAGTATGCGATAAAAGAAAGATTCGCGGTGCCAGCGAAGTTTCAAATACAGCTTGCCATTAACCTAATGTAGCACAATAAAGTATACGTACGTGTAGTAAGGGCGCAATTCGACGATGTACTCGCAGCGTGCGTGGCTAGGCGCAAGCACGAGGCCCACATTCCCAGGTTTCGTAGCGCTCCAGGTCAACAGCGGCGCGCGGTGCAGCGCTACGTCACGCGGCTAATTGTCGGACGATGGCATCTACCGCCGACCGTCGGCCACAATCCGTCTCGTGTGTGTCGATGTCGCGGGACGACATCACCACACGACACTGCGGTCCCAAGCTTTCAATTGAACACAGACGAAGCAATGCTAGCTCTCTACTCTTCCGTTTGTCTGTCCGCTGGTATGAGTATGTTCCCCTTTACTAACTTATAGTCGCAGTTTCAAGTCAGTTTATCACGCCTGATTTACCCCCGACCGGCCAGTTCTGTGGCACTGTACGTGCGTAACTGTGTACACTCACTAACTACTTAATGTTGTTGTTGATGCGACTATTAGCTCCGATAGTTAAGTACAATGGCGGCAGTTAAAGCGGCTTTTGTTCTGTGTCGGAGGGATCGTCGCCCGATAATGTGTCGTGTGTACCAATACAGTGCAATTGTAAAGATCTTTACAATGTTTCACGTTTTTACATAATTAGTTTCAATAATTGACGTTATGACAACCAGACGCACGTTACGATTGCATACGAGTAAATATTAGTAACTCCAACAGTCATTATTATATTTCTTCAGTCAATTTACATGCGTAACCACATGCTAGACGTGGACGTCTAATCTCAAAAGAAAATATTTAAAAAAAAAATACCATTTTTTTATAACTGGTCAAAATCCTGCAGCAGTTGAAGAAAAGTACATACATACGTCCCCGCAAAGTTCTAATTAATGAGTCATTTAGCCGGCATCCAGACGAAATGGAAATAGTATGGTGTCTGGAGCCAGGGTGTGAGGGTTGGCAAATAATCATATGCATTTGGAAAGAGAAGTTACAGATGCAGATTATAACGTACCTACTATTTTTTTCATCGGTATCATTACGAAGTTTCCTAATACAATGTAATCGGACGATAAATAGGTACTATATTAATACTTAAATGTTATAGGATTTAAGAATTTAATTAAAGAAAATGCAACAACATCTCTAGCACAGTTCATTAATAGACAAGAATATAGTGACCGCCAGATTCTTAAATATACGCAAGGTACGCGTTATAAGAGCTTTATTAGGCAGATTCGTTCTGCCACTAGGCACCGCTCGTAGACGTGAGCGCGGCATTCGTAACATGTAATTGTTGGGTTTGTACAGGTTTTTCTCTTCTACCATCTTAACACGCAATCATTTAAAAATACGCAGGAGCTATATCCCACCGTGTGTCTAATTTATTGATCAAGCTTGCCTAAAATAAACATAATCTGGTACAGGAATGGGTAAAATATTATATACCATACAGTCTTAAGCTCGGGCACCTAATAGGTTTAAACTTTTAATAGGTACGTAACTAATAAAAGTTACTTCCTTTCCTGAACTAACTGTAATTCCAAATAAATAATCTCTGAGTGGATAATACGAAAACAGATTTGTGAAGTAGTCGTAGGTAATAACAGTGAGGAAATGTCAAACGATATCCAGCGAGCTAGTAAACATACCTAGATAGCCTATTGGTATAAGTCCAAGACACAGAGTGACAGATGGCAGGAGACAAACTATAAAAGAGCTTCTTGTTCCAATAATAACGTACCGACCTCTTAGTGGATACTGATATCGGTATCAGATAGAATAAATGTTCCGACGCGGTACGTAGCGACGCGGCGGGTCTTTGAACTCGACACAATATCGTCGCTACGCGCCCGCACCGCGTCCGTGCCGCGCGCCTGCAGTACTGTTCGGTGTTCCCTGCTCGTTGATATTCTAAACGCAAGTGATGGATCACTTGTAACTGCGGCGAGCGGCGAGCGGCGCCAGCCTACAATGCTGCCACGATGCTGCTCCATAAATAATGCAATGCTAGCCTTTTATTAGCAATACAATTACTAATGGTACCGCGTTCGCTGATCTCCTTTTAATTAATAGAGACCATCCGTCCGTCCCTGTCTAAACATATTTAGCTTTTGTTCAAACATAGTTTTATTCCTTAGGGAAGACAACCCTTGTTCTAGGAAATAATTTATCGCTTTGCAAATACTAAAGTCGTGAATACAAAAGTACTTATACATACAAATAGACGCGAAACAAACAACAATTCAATATAATAGATCACACAAATCATTCTTCTAACGTTAGAAGCAAAGATATCAATTAAATAATTAAACTATCGCAAAATAATTCACACTCTTAAAATAAAAAATACGCAACTGTGCTTTCCACTTTCGTAATTTATAGCAGACCTGGTTTCTAAAACATCTATCATGCCCGATAGTAAACGAAGCAGCGGCACTACATATGTTGTGTTATATGTATTAGAATAGCAAAGCGACGCGCCGTTATTAATAAATCGCTATTAATAGTTAATACGTATCCGAAGTGAAACATCTAAAAGCTCATTCGGATGATTTACGGCACACTTATTAATCCGGGGAGCGCCGCCGTAGATAGCCGGCGAGCGATGTACTCGACAGCGTGCGTACCGATCGTGGATATATAAACATTATTTCATATAAATTATGCCATGTCTCATGTACAAAAGTAAAAGGTAAATACAAAAAATAAACTAGGTTACACGTAGTAACAAATTGGTGACTAGTTTTATAAATTAGCATTCTGCATCAAACAAGTGTTTGCTACTTTTGTATTACCCGCACATAAATAATTGTTCCGAGGTCGGATGTATTAGAACCTCGCGATTTAATATAGAGCACCGATTTAACTTTTTATTATATTAAAAGAAAACTGCTGAAGTTGAGATGCTCGTAAACCGTTCAAGTGCTAAACTAGCGCGATCAACTCAACTTCGTCACGAGTTGACATGACACGACTGATCTAGTTATATCAGATTTTAATTTAAAATACAATCGTTTTAGTTACAAACAAGTCGTTTTTATTCAAATATAAAAACAATTACTAGTGGCTTGCTGGAAACTGATGGCATCGATATGTAGCAGTAGTCCGTTAGCACTGTGTGTAGATTACATCTGAAACAGTGTATTTATTGCTTTTATAGTTTCTATGAGCCACATTATTTGATTATGGATAATGTGAACCGGGTATAAAGATGTCCTCTAGTAACAGGTGATGTCATGCTATTGTTGTTAGTCTTGCTTTGTATCATTGCGGCAATCATGTGTTTGAGTATGGTAGGTATCCAACAATGTCATGTTTATTAATACATATAGCAATAGAATTGTATTAGAAAATGAGAGCTGTAAACCTCCAAAAAGTAGCTTTAACAACGTGTGTCAGTCAGTAAACCGTCCGCGTGCCCTTTGAACAGAGAGAGAATTAACAAAGTCAAGAAACGCTACTTGAAGTTGGGCAAACTAAGTTATTATTAGATGAAATATCTGTAGGTGGAGCGGTGGAGCGGCGGAGCGGCGGCGGCGAAGGTGTTTGGACAGCCACCGCTCGGGCACGCCTCTAATAACCTGGTCGATTTGTGTGAACTCTCGCCGCAGATCTGTATATGCGCTTAAATTAATTAAGAACTAGTAACGTTGAAATAAAAGCTTCCGGAGCGGCAAACTCGCAATTCAGATTTGCTTGTGACAAGTGGATCATGGTTTGCTTATGTTTGGTTTATTTAAAATAATAATTATTAAGATAAAATAAATTATATATTTACACATTTTAAAGAAAATGCGTTGTGTCCGCCAGGAAGCGACTGTTATAGCTTATAAAGCGTAAGGATACTTGCACCCCCAGGAGTACATTGCCGATCCAGACACATAAGTCTGTCCGCTACAAGACGGGACATTGTGTGAGGCGGTGATAGCACGATGGAGTGTCGTGCTTCACGCTGTTCTGCCACGCGGCGTGCGTCGCGCGGCGTGCTGACTAGGCGCGCGCTTATAAGCACCTCGTTATACGCGTGACGTCGAGCGAGCGGCCCGCCGCGGCCGCCAGGGGAGGGAGGAGCGCGGGGTGGTGCCGGGGGGGCTTGGCTGAACTCTACTGCTCTCTTAGATTTATGCCCCTCATAAATACGCCGAGATGTCTATGTGACGCTGTAACTCGGCGCGAGCTCGCTAATTTAGCGATATAAACATTGTAAGTACAACATTAATTACGTCTCGTTACTGGCTCGTCCGCCACTTCGTCCGCGTGGACTTTATTACTAGCAGATAAAATATAGCGGACTCACTAAACATACACGCCTGTTGCCTGGAGGGACTGGAGAGGCACACCAATCGTAATGTCACTTGTTACAAATCTGGTATAGCCCTACATCATTTGCTAACGATTGTAACCGTAATTATAATATTACCTTTTAAACCATTGAAAATACGGCGATTTAATAAAAGCTTGCCGCGTTACCAAGTAATATATCCTTTTTATAATCCTGAGATTAGGCCGCCAAATCGCCAATAAATATATTTTACATACACAGACAAACAGACAATGTTCCTTAAAAGGCTTTTTGGCATCAGTATCAATTCTTGTATATAAAACAATTATTTGCTTTTAATAATCATAAAAGTATTGTGAGTGATTGTGCTCGCCGTCTTTGTTGCCAAATATTCAATAAAGATACGAATGAAAACTTACAGGAAACCGGTACAGGAGTACTACCACTGTTAACGAGCGCGCGTCTCGTCCGACAAGTACTTCAGAGTGGCTAGACTCTCATTGTCATACTATTGCTTGCCGCTCATCCCGTTTTTAATCCTATCGCAGCATCGGCGACGCGCGTGTTCATATTTCTTCTCTCTTTCTTCTCTCTTAGCCTTTATTATTCCCAAGTCACTTGGGGTCGACTTTTGTGGTCTAACTAGATTTGACTGGATATCAGTTTTTACACGGAGCCGCTGCCACCTGACCTCCGCAACCCGAAGGCTAACGATATCCTAAGGCTTGACCAGTGTCAGGATATTAGAGGGTACTGACTTTCCCAATAACGACTGCCATAGATGTTCATGGCAGCCGGGATCGACGGCTTAAAGTGCTCTCCGAGGCACGGAGCAGGCGATAATTGTTAATCAATACACACATAATTTCGAAAAGTCATATAACTTCCGAAAGTCAGAGGTGCGCGACGTGGGTTCGAACCCGAGACCCTCTGCATTGCAGTCTGTTGGTCTTCCCACTGAGCTATCGCTGCTTCGTGTTCATATATATAATACTTCTAATGTCGCAAGCGCTCTTAGTCTACGGTTAATGCTCACCATCACATTTGATCAATAATAAGAAAGCACCTTTTATTCATTACAATTTGATTATATGTTGGTATAGACTAACATAATAATAAACACATTCAGTAAGAGTAATCGCACGCCTTGTAAATATTCATTAGCATTAGCGACTTAATAAAGGTTATAAGAAGATTCTCTGGCAAACATCCACGAGGAGATAATGAACGATCAATGTGTACATATCGTGTGTAGCATTGACGGAGATGTGAGCGATGGCTACATCAGATGCGCGGAGATAGTTTACTCGTCGTCGTGTTTGAGTGCGGGTCTTACTCAGTGTTGGAGTTGGTAAGAACAATGTTAATAGCGATCGCGTTATGCAAATACACAGATGTACGAGTTGGAACTCCCCGGTGAGAGCTCGCGCAGCTCACAAACATTAATCACGGACACAAAGCAAATACCTATTGGATATCACGGGTGATCATTGGTAATTGGTATGCCGCAGTTCTCAATTGATAACCGTATAACATCACGTCTACACCGCCACAAAGGGTGCTTTTGTGTTTGCATTTCAGAGCCCGTCTCAACCAAATATTTTGCTCTACAAAGAACATTTCTAAATGCCGTTGTAGCTACAGACATTTCAGAAAAGAAAGCTAAGCCCGTTTTGGGAATCGAACTTAAGATTTTACACTAAGTAGTTGAGTACGAAAAGCGCTTACCTATACATATGTCAATGCCAATGTACCAACGAAACAGTGCAGCAGTGTGTCAATCATACGGCGGTGGGCCGTAATGCTATAGCCTCGTATCGTGAACAAGTCGATAAGATTTCCAGCGTGTCTCACGACGGCGACCTAGGGCGGCGTTCCGCGGCCGTTGTTCCGTGGCGGAGGGTCCATGGTCAGTGTCGCAGTTATGACTCGTGTAAATTGTCAACGCAATTATATTTTCGCGTCGGTAGCGAAAAGGCGAGCGATCTCCCCGCCTGACCCCCCGCCCCCCTCCCTCCGCCCCCGGACTCCACCCGCCGCGCCGCCCGGGCGCCGACTACGATAAAAAAACACATTAGTCACGATGCATGAATGGTGCGGACAGGAGTCCCCACCTACACAACACACGGCTATACTTACGAGAACGCGCCCTACGCGCCGCTCCAGCTACATACGCCTGCACTTGTTATACACTGTGTGTCGCTGCATCTCTGCATCAATGTTTCAATGAAACGTCGTAACCTAACCCAACCTAATCCATTCATCCATCCATCGTCAAAGTGTCTGCGAGCGCGGTGTAGGCGGACAGCGTCGTGGCGCGGGCCGGTGCCGAGCGAGCGACGGCGGAGCGCCCGCGGGTCAACGACCGCGCACCCTGCGTCCCCGTCCCGCGCGCCCACACCCCTCACCCGACCACCACCACTATTTGAGATCTCATTTCAAGAAATAGAGTGACTGGAAGAGTATCTGAAGCATTTAATGCGCCGCCTGATAGACGAACGTTCTCAGCGTCGCGACGCCGCCGCCGCCCGCGGCGCTCACTTTTAACGTCCACGCACATAATTTATGTTGTTGTGAATCTTATAAAATGTAAAGAGCACCATTTATTTTTCAGCAAAAGTAATTTAACAAACTAATGCGGTGATGAAGAAGCTACATTTCTCGCTCGCGCAAAACCAACAAACAATGAATGAAGCACATTTCAATGGATCGTATGAATGAACGTTTGTTTATCCGGCGCGGCCGCGTTACGCCGCGCGCCACTCGCCGATTTTATATTTGTTGTAGCCGAATAACATAACATACAAATGTATAATTATGTACTCGACGCAACATGTTATTCATTTTGGTTACGAAATTGTTCATTGTGGTCAGGGCCGAGCACTTTGCATAATGCATTGTTACACATTTCTCTCTCTTTGCTCTAGCTTATGAATTTAGCTCCTCACATTCAATCTGGAATTCCTTTTGTGTGTTGCCAAAGACCTAAATTACGCAAGAACGCAAATACCAGGCAAGCTTCTATATTAGCATAACAACAACTATATTGCCAATAAAGAATATCAGCCCTATATTCATATATCATAAATCCAAACAAATTCTGAGATCTTTGTAAGGAAGCAGCATATGGTTATGTCAGCCGCACATACGAGGCGGCTCAGGTCGCGGTCGAGATCGTTCATCGAACTTGGAGATCCCAAAAAAATCTAATTCACTTTGACACATGACGGAGTAGTATCACGCGCCGGCCGGGCCTGGGCAGACAACCCCTCTCACCGCCTCGGCGCGGCTCGATCAGCTGTCACCCAACACCCCAAATCTTTTGCTAATACGATACGTACTCGTTCCGCTTCGTAACGTGTGGAACAGATAGACATCGTCGATACACGCTTTTAACGGGTCACTCGCTCGTTCCGCCTCCACTTACTGACCGAACATAAATATTAATTCTACTATCTGCTATTTCAGTATTTGGGCACAAGGATCCGTTTCAATTCGAATCCAGCCCAATGTATTGAATCAGATTATAGCCAAATAAAAATGTGGCTTGTTTTTACCAGAAATATTTGTTGTAAGCGGGCCGTAGCCGTAACGTTCTAGAGGCGATAACCGTGATCGTGCGATTGGTGTGATTTATGTTGGCGCGCGCCACGCATTACAATATCTGTCGCTTGTTGCCGCCGCGCGCCGCCTGTCGCCCCGCGACACGCGACACGCGACGCTCGCCACACAGCCACGTCCATGTTTATTTATCGCTCGTTACCCGAACTCGTTCAGTGGTCAATAACAATCTCGTTTCGCCTTACACGCCGGGATGGGACGCTGATGACATTCACGTCAGGGGCTCCGTCCGGTCCCAGTGCTCGATCGTCGCCGCCACTACATACATGTATGTGTCCGCGTGGTCAGTGCACACTGCACACACATGTAGTGTCTCCACATACAGCCGCGTGTGTAATAGTATACAGTAGTGCATGGTCGCGAGGCTCCCCCAGACAGCTAACGTTCACACAATTCGATCGAATTTCGACGCGTCTCATTCCATTTCACTGAAATAATTTCGGTTCAGCGAATTTTATCCGCAGATTTTCGTAAACTACATAGTTAGAGGTCTCAATGGTAGGTCGTCGATCTGAACAGATGGATGCCTGGTGCCTACATACTCAAAACGAACTAATTCAACCTTAAATGGTAAGATCTAAGTCAATAATGTTTACTTATATAAAAACTTTCCGTAAGCCGATTTACAAAGGGTATCTGACTTTCTGCTAACAATTGGGTGGGTTGTCAATAATTGTCTATAAGCATTTCCTATGTATATTAGAGCTCATAATACTGTTTATCAATATACCACATTCAAAGTGAGTAGCCTTTTCCTGTTTACACCTGAAGCGATGCTTTTCATAAGATACATAAGAGTCTGTTTCAGATACGAAGTCCCTTCTGACACTTCATAGCACCTAACTCTGCACATTTTATATAAATTGCCAAAATAAACAATGATTACATACGGTACTAAAGACTATTTAAAAATGATTAAAATATATACAAAACATGATTTTGGTTGCACAAATAAAACTTAAGATTCTGAAAATTTGTGTAAAAGATCACCTGTTTCCTGTACTAGTTAGAAACTGTATCACAGATAGGCAGGATCCCCAGTTACAAAAAAAAATTCATAATAGCTAAGATAGTCATAATACAATTTTAGGCAAACAGGTATTAAATATAAATATAAACGTAACAAATCTATTGTTTACCTAAACAGTATAATAATTATTAAATACAATATAACTAAAGCTAACTAATTATGAAATGTAAACAAAATATTGACTAGTTATCTTTTATTTGCAAGTCGTACATAGTCTAACAAATGAAATATAGGTACCTAACATACAAAACTGTTTGTCAGCAAACTGAAATGTTTGTCCAACTTGATGTTGCGTACTAACTCTTAATTTAATTTAAATATTAGTTGTATGATAACAAAAACGAAACAAATCCAAAACAGGAATAAGTGCGGTGCAGGATGATTTTGTGCGAGAATATAAATATTTCGACTTAATACTGAGCACTTGCATTGGCAGTTGCTTAATTAATCTAGTTATTAGGTGCCTCTAATAATTACAACATCAAAATAATATAATATTTAACTACAATACCATGTTTACGCACTATGGTAATTTTTTTACTTTCAGTCATTGTGACGTGACAATATGAATCGGATAAAATGTAACTAATTCGAGGTAAAAACAATTGTCCGAGAAAAGCTTTTGTAAATTAGTATTTTATATTAATTATTATTATGTTGTAAGGTACCTCAATTCCCATTCTGCAAACCCTTAATATATTTTCTTTATTAAAAATGGATTTGAAGATGCGATATTGGATATATGTTTTAAATATCCAATAGTTTTTAAAGAGTAGGTAGTCAAATCAGTAATTAGTAAGAAGTAAATCAAAATCTGTTATAGGTACTACATTTATTTCACCCTTATACTAAGTATGGAATAAGTATGTGATACTAGGAATTAATCAAGGATAAGTTCAGTTTTTTTACAATTAATCACGTTTTATATAACATTGATGTAACTACTCTTTCGATATGTCACACTTACATGGACTCCTTTTATGTTTTTCTGTTTCTATCGTTATTCTTTCGTTTCTAAACCCTCGATTATAATTTATTTGGAAAGTTAATTGGTAATCGATTTCGTAATGTGTCGATTGAAACGGTCTCTTCACTATCGCTGTTCAACGACCATCTGTCAAATGGGACTTCGTATATGAAACACACTAAGAGCTTCCTGAAACATTGTTCTTATTAAAGAGAAAAAGCCATCTTCTTAAAAATCTTTTAAATGTTTTGAATGAATAAAAAAAGGATAAACTTTTTAAATACTGAAGTTAGAAAGCTTTAATCACGGCGCGGCGCGGCGCGGCGGTGTGAAGTTTGCGGCGCTGAGTGAATACTTTTTATTCAATAATTGTTGTCATTGTTTATACCGCACAGCGCGTTAGCGTTAGGCACATAAAATACGAAAACAAAGTAAGAGCACATATGTCTCAGAATTTAGTGAGTCCATGGAAGGAAACCTTTTACTACTTACTAAACGAGGACACGATTTACAACTAGCACCTAATTTGATATCTGTGTGTATACCTAGTTTAAACAAACTGTGTGTAACGATCCGCAGAGACGACTCGTGAGGACTTCACATTTGATAGCCTAATAAAACAATCTCGTTAGCGACCGTTCGACGACGGAGCTCGTGCTACTAACCAATAAAGCACAGCGGCATTAAGAAACATGAAAAATCTCTGACCGACATGGGTCTTGTACCAGGACTCGTAATGTTTACTTGTACGTATTACAAGCTACTGCAGATCATGTTATCATAGGCTGTAGGGCCGATAGTTATCCATCTAGGACATACGATAACATTTTATTTTAGAGAAAACGAAGCAGCAGCAGGACTGATTCAATTCTATACTGTTCTAAATTATTTTTACTATATTAGCGAAATTTTTAGGCATATATTTTCTGTAGTTTGAGTCTTATTTTTCACCTTATTCATGAGGCCCAGCATCGGAATTTAATCTTACACAGATTACTGCCTAAATATACCTAACTGTAATACATTTCTGATAACTCTTTCGAGGATACAAGCGTATAGTAGTATAGTATGTACATATATTATCGATATTTACTTAGAGGTTAAACTGTAAGTGTAATTAAGGCACCGCACCCGATAGTTTTATATCTATCTTCACCACTAATTAACCTTTTGAACGCCAACGTCGTCTATACTCGACATGCGAAAGCGTGCCCTGTGCGCCAACGTCGTCTATACTCGACAAAACTGTTTTTTGTCGGTTCACAGAAAAATACAAAATAAACATATTTAAATCATTACTTTTCTGTGTTTTAGTGATACAACTTAAAAATTGAATCCCAAATTATTACTTAATTGTATACAGCAAACAAAATTGTTATTAGTTATTGAAATATTTGATCATAAAAAACAATATATAATATATCGATTTTCGGGCTTGGCGTACAGGACATGGAGGTGCCGTTATGGCGTGGCGTTCAAAAGGTTAATAGAGTATAAATAAGTCATTTGGCACGGTTCACATCACTTGTGTAAGCTAAAATAGCAGTGTTTAATATGCGGCCGTGGAACATAAATCAGTATTCAAGTTTAATGAAAGTCGCGCCAACTTTATAAACAGTACACATTTTAATTAACATCGGGCTCATGCGGCTCACGACGTGCAACGTCGCCACGGCCACGCTCAGTAATAGACATTGCGTGACGCCTCTCGCGGTGCTCCAGCAACCGAAACATGCGCTTGCTTTTACTTCTCAGCGTAACTGTTCTATTCCCAGGCCAGGAAAAGCAAACTGGATTTTTTGACTAGGACTTTAGTAAGACATACATACATACATACGTATGTAGATTGTAATTGAGCCTGGCGTACGCAAACAGTCTTCCATTAGGTATATTATTTCAAGTTCTGGATAAAGCTGGCGATGCATTCCTATACACCTGCATATCTTTCAAAGCTTGCAATAATATCTTAATGAAGCTGAAATATGTAGGATGAGGTTGTTGGCCGGCGATCGAAAGGTCGTTAGGTTTCCATGCCACCCCGTCCAACTATTAGCGGCAGGCTCACAGGGGTCGGTAATAATCGGCGCACTTCGTGCCATTGTACGTATAAATTAAATGGAGCTTTGAATACAGATGACCACGGCGGTGTGTAATACGTACAATGGAGGCGGGGAGGGAAGACGGGAATCTACCGGCGCGTCGCCGCCTCAGAGAGACGATGGCCCGGTGATACACGACAACTACCAACACACTAGTCGAGATTATTCCACATGCTTTCAGGTATAGCTATATAATGTGAGTAAAAAGGGTTAAGTCATTGCTGAAAATCGTAACATACAGAATACCTGAGAAAGGAGAAGAAAAACAAATGTGTCTCTGTATACTTTATAGCTACGCGTTTCGTAGCTAAGATACAAGTGAATGGTGTATACTGTCCAAGACGTTATCATACTTACTAGACTCACACCTGTCTTCTCCCGAAGGGGTTAGCAGAACTATATACAAACCCACATTGCGCTAGCTATATAATTTAAGGCTCTACGTTTACGGGAGCAAGCATTTTCTCGTATACCGGGCACATTTTCAAACTCCGTGCTGCTAACGAGAATGTCGTAACGAAAATCCCAATAACATTTTGCCTGACCTGAGAGTCGAAACTGAGGTCACGATCGCACGCAGATATAAGTGCAGTTTGCACCTATGTTTGCGTGCCGTGCCATGCCATGAGTCCAATAAGGCAATCGTTGGGATGAGTATAAACTAAATGAAATAAACATTGATAAAATGACTGTGATTAAAATAAATAATCTTAAGTCATTGTTTGTTTAATAAAGGAAATATATGCATATTAATGCATACCATTAAAGTGACCAACAAACGAATGATTCGTCGGAGGAAGCCTGTGACCGCTTGTGACACTTCGACTAGCTACCAGTAACTTGTTGTCGAGTCTTTCATAACCATTTAAGTATGGAAACCCAAACACAATTATGTTAAAATAAAATGTATAATTTGTGTACATCCACGTCTAGAGGGTCGGTCGTCTTAGTACGAGCCGGACGTTGCGCGTCGTACACCCGCCTTTCAGTTTGTTAAGTGATGCACGGACCAGGGGCGAGGGGCGAGGGACGAGGGACGGGGGTCAACAAGTCGGGAAGCAAATACATTATAAATACGAGGTCTGCGGCAATATCGGACGGCCTGTATAAAATAAGTAAACAATAGGTAACAGTCACTGTACACATGATATTCCTTTTAATCTTTATTTATTTAGGGTTTGATCCAAGATTTCCATTATCCAATTCGATTGTGTAACAACCTTACAGAACTGATTAAAACGACATTAACAGATATAGCGCAATTAGTTTAATCATATAACTTAGTTGTTTAGTACAACATGATACACAACAATATAATGTAAATGATTTACTGAGCATATGGCGTATCCATTACCACCACTTCTTTCATTTAACACTGACTGGCTCTGCGATCAAGTGAAGTAGTACATGACCAAACTTGACGGTCACAGTCTCGTCGCAGGTTTTTAACTATGAAAGCTTATACTTTTTATTTGATTATATACCGTTAGCTTAGTACCCAGGTATATAGATAAAATGAAAAGCCGGCTGAAATAATTCAACAATAACTAATGTTCGGTCTAAAATGTTGACATTCTTAAAACCCTGAAACATAAAATATTTCCCATCGTCATTTTATTGTCATAATTATATGGCGTACCAAATAGCACACAGCGTTCAGTATATTTTCAGTCGGAATGTTCTGAGTCAGAGTCGCTGTTGCTTCCCTGGTCGTTAGTAGGTGTGTAAGAACAACAAGTGACCATAACGTGTTTACAATAGATATGGGCACGAGCGTGGGCGCGGGCACGGGGCGGCACCGACATGGGCGCGGGGTTGCGTCCTGTTTGTGTCTCGCGCCCGCCTTTATCCTTACGTAACTGTGAGCTCGGACCCCTGTTTGTTCATCACAGAACACCAAGCACAATAGAAATGATATATAGACTATTTTATTTGTGAACAATTCTGTCCACATAAAATACACACAAAGACACAAGTAGCAAGCGTGCGCGGAAGGAAAAGACTACGACAAATTGCAAACGACATCGACGCGTTCAAACAATTTCGAAGCTTAAATTATTATTGTCGAGTTTATAGTCGCATAAGCATAAAATAACTTTTCAATTAAATATCATAGAAATATTGTGCTACACCGTATTTCGTTTAGTAGATAATCTGACGGCATGGATGTTATTTTTGGACGTTTAAATGGTTGCAGTTAGAGTGCATTTGCGCTAATGGTGGCCTTCTCTACGTCTATTGTGCTCGGTGATGCGTGTTGTTTACGTATGGGGGACCGAGCTGGCCCGCACGCCGCGCTAGCGATTTTATTTGTTTCATTTATTGGCTCCACATCACCATAACGTGCTCTCGCTGTCCGTAATGGGCGTAGTTCTCGCTTTACGAGCAGCTTCGTACTTCGCCTATGGCCATTGTTTACGACACAGGATCATTCACACAATATAAGCTGATCGTTCCAGCCCTGCCGCCTCCGCCGCCGTTCGCACCCCTACGTACAACTTATTCTACTACAGTTGATTCTGAACTATGTACAAGTTTTTCATGAGCTCCAACTTATTCTTAGTAGCTGTTATTGAATAGGGCTGTCATAATTCATGACGTAAAATAGTTTAATTGTCTTAGGCAATTCTGAACAATAGTCTATAAATGTTTTCTATAAACCGTAATAGGTTTTTATAGCTGTCGAATGTAGGTTATTATATAGCTGCGTGAGTATGGTGGGATATAGCGATTAATGTAACAGGTGCAATATGTGTGGTTAATATGGAGTCGAGTGAGGTGGCTCGTAACGCAGCGGGCACGCTCGTATCACGGGCCTCACAGCGGCGCGGCGGCGCGGCGGCGCGCGGCGCTCGTCACGAGCGGTTAACGAACACTTAAGATAGTAAGTGCGCGCTAAGTGATACTCACAGTTTAAGTTAACTGCAGGGCGGCGCACTGCCAGACTCGTTAGCAGGATAACACTCACGATCACACGGTGATTACGTACACTGTTCACTACTCTATAGTCACCTAGTGGCCCAACGACCTAGAACCTCTAACGCTTTGCGCGCAACTTGAAAAACAGACCAGATTAGTTATCGTACGCAAATAAAAACAAAATTATACTAAATGTGCTTGCGCGTTGACCTCGGCACCGACCCGCTCTATGTGTGTACTGCGACCGGTGACCTCTTTGTAGCGACTCAGCACATTTAACTATCAAAGTTACAACCAGACTAATAATAATGGCAAAACTCGGAGAGTCGGTTAGGGCCTCGTCCGCAGCTTGTCGTTACTGGATGGCTGGGATAGATCTTCAAGAGCGCCCGTAGGACTCTCAACTCTGGCTTGCCTTGGTCGGCCGGCCAGAGGGGGGCCGCTAGAGCTACATGCTTGGGGGTGGAAGTGTCATTTTCAAGGGCATAATTACAGGGAAACCCGCTCCGGGTCTCCGTTGTCACGAGACCCGTGATGGTAAAACCGGCGCCGCAGCGCTCGACATCCCTAGCCGCTCGCAAGCCAGCAACAGAGGGCAACACCGGTGCGAACCGGTGTTGCCCTCTGCTGCTGGCTTGTATGCCAATTGTGGCTATTCAGAGGGTCCCTCTAGTGAGTTGGCGAGTCACCGTCTGTCCATTCGATTGATGCTATTAGAGTATTCAGGGCAGACGCCATTTTATCATCCATAGTTACCAATATACCAGTCCATCAAACACCCATACCCATAGCCCACATATTAGAATCCATACGTAGCAATAGTCCTACGCCTGCTGCGGCTAGTGCCGATGTAGGTGTTGATGTAGGTGTGTGTTGTGTAGAGGCCCTTCCAGAGTTTTAATCAAAGGTGGGATACCTTTGATTAAAACTCTGGAAGGGCCTCTTCACGTTGGATCCATATCCGTGTAAGCCTCTCAAAGTGCCGGGTATTTTCCTAACGTATTAGGGCAATACCCGCGAAACAGAAACAAGGCAGATAAAGTAAAAATACAAACACAGTGACACATCCTTTATAGCTTTGGAGAAAATTCACTGGACGGCTGACGCAGTGGTTTACATGGTCGCCTAAACACTACCACAAGACCGTGTGAGTTCGAATCCCACACAGTACAAATATTTGTGCGATCTGCATTGCATATCTAGGTTTCTTCGTGTCTCTTGTCTTTTGTAATGTTATTTGTAATATAATATGGAATTAATCCTGATGTGGGACACATTCCTTTTATATACGTACATATAAAGAAAAAACCCTTATAGTACCGTGCAATACATTATTGAACGCATATGTACACGGCTACACATCAAGTTAGACACCCTATATACGCATAACTACGCTACATACAAAATAGAAAATTGTCGGAAAGGGACAATGCATAGTGGTGTCGATGTAGTAGTAAGGATAGAGCGTAACAAAAATATAATGCACTTTCTCGCACGATTCGCAGCGTTCAACTTCTAATAGTTCATCAAAGTCCAAACAGTCTAGGTTGATGTGTCGCTGTGTGTACTCAGCGAAAGCGCCTTGCCTTTCGCTACTGATTAACTTTTATTACTGCGATAAGCAATTTTCTTAATTAGAGTTACTTTTTTTTTGTTTAATCGCTATGATACTGATACTGATGATATGATACTTAAACCAAACCTTTACAATTATACGATTACAACTGCACACGTGTACAAACAGCTCGCATCTATATTCAATGCAGCTAGTTGTTGATGCATTCAGTTCAGCGCATGCTGTGTGCACTAGACACCGCCTCCATTCATTGACATCGTTGGTTGTATGTGACAAAATGACACCCAACACCCAATGTAAGTTATTGTAGCGTACACCCACACATGTTGTGGGTAATATTTGCGTAACCGCGCAACGAGTGCGGGCGAGCTAACGAGGCGTGTGACGCCGATCAACATGAAGTGATATTGTTGCCCCGGGCCGACACCGTCGCGCGTCGCCCTCTACTCTACACCACAAATGCTAATTGAATTACACTTAAATACTTGGTTTATTTAATTAGAGAGTTGCTTAAACGATTACGTCAACATATCACTATAATCACTAGAACGACACGTGACCATATTTAGGCTGAATGAGCTTTGTTCCGATGCATGTGTCAAAGTTTACAAAATTCTCCGCTACATTGAGATAGACCTCAGATAAACAAATAGATAAAAGGAATAAAAAATTTAATGCTAAGGTTTGATCGCGTGTTGATCAAAGTAACGGTGACATTTGTATCTGTCGCGGTAGCGTCCTGCGAAAATGATTTCAATCGTTTGAATAAGGAAACAACAACCAAATTTATTTTTTACTCTAAGGCTAAAATATGCATTTTGAGACCAATGGCAATCGCTCCGTGGCAACATTGATATGAGCCATGCTTCGTTGACTCGTTCAGAAAGTTAGAATTTTTTTCTGTAACAAACTTTTTTTAAATTCATTTAACCCAGAACAACGTACGATTCAGCGCATTTGAATAAAAAATACGAAAGGAAAGTTGCTTGTCAACTTACAAAATGCAATCTATTAATAGTTTGAATCGATGTTGAATGTCCAATAACCCGACTACGTATCGAGCCTTCAGTTATCTGGCTTAATCGGCTGGTTTGAGTATAAGCCGGGCACAGTATGCTTAGAAATAATGAAGGTAGGAAGTAGTAAGCAGGCATAAGGATTAACATGTGTGTGTTTATTGCAGAGTACTGAAGCGAAACCGCATCACGTACATCGAGGAGCGCGCCTTCACCAACACCCCCGCGCTCAGGGTACTGTGAGTATCTACATCCTACATTCACACGCATTGTCCTACGTGAGCGACGGCGACGCAATGTTTTAGACTGATATCGTTTATCGTACGGTGTATTTTTACTAACATACAAATAACACTTTTCAACACACTGTGATGCGGCCACACCGATAAAGCGACAAAAACTGAACACTTGTCGCGTGGCAAAGAGTTTACGCGATATTAATTTTGTTTCCGTATATTTGAAAAGGACATTCCGCTCATTACATACCAAAAACAATGAGTTACTGTTAAACTATCTCACTGCTCGGCACGGGCTTCTTCTCAGTGTGAGAAGGGTTGAATACATCACATTTATTCAAAAGGTAGGTAAAAAATATTGGCAGCATATGATTCTTTTAAGAATCTGTATGTGCATTATGGAGCTGGTGTATATAATACGATTGTTCAGTGTAGCAAGTAGTCGTCGTGACGAACTGAATTACATGGGCATCAGGACAGGACTCGCCGCTATCACCAACACTTAAAAGTTACGACGTCAAGGGAGCGCCGCGCCGCACGCCGCGCGCCGCTGCGGCGTATGGCGGTCGTTAGTATTCATTAACGTAACAAGCGACGTTATTGTTTAATGTTCTGGTCATTATCACCGCCCTGATAATGAAAATTAACTTGTGTTTTTAATCTGTGTAGTAATCAGTTTATAATCCTTTTGACGTAACAACGTTTTATAAATTAGCCGCTCATGTCGAAAAGCGAGATTGTTGCAATATTCCTCTACGTGCCGCAGTTATTATTCATTGAGAAAAGCCGTAGGTACGTATGTAAGTATGTACTTGAAATGGTCATTCTACGTCAGTTTTTGTGGTTTTAGGCTTAAAGTGATAGATAATAAGCTTATCGCTGTGACGTCATAAGCGGCCATGAACGCCGTGCGTCAAATCTCTCATTTTAACTTGTTTCAATGCTCAAAGCGATCGCCGTAAAACTACCATTTAATATATCTAATATATTTGCACACCGAAATGTGGTTGTATGTTAAATGTCAAAGGTTGTGATGGTCATTACAACTTCACATTTGAGAAAAATAATCCGTATGCTCCACCGAGAATCGGATGAGTAAGCATGTGTGGCTATAGCTCCTAACAAGCCTCCACTCAGACGGTGTAGCGGGCGAAGGGCTCCGCGCGAGCGCGCGCTGATGACGGCTGCGTGCCTACGTACGTACGTATAAATCGTACATGTTACCGGCGCCACTCTGCTGAACTTGTTCTGATTCTCCGCACTACCGATGTGGGTTCATGAGATGTTAAAGTTAATTGTTTATAAAGTTCGATTCGTGATAGTTTCCTTCCGCATGCGGTGAACTCGAATTGATACGATCGCGTGTTGATGTAATCGAGAACATTAGCAATCAGCACTCGGACTCTTCAAGGCAATCAATGCAGCGAACAAGCGTTATCGTTATAGTAATACATACATTTACTCAATACAATTCAATAACATCTATATTATGACTACGCTGTTAATATGATATGCGAATGCGATTTCGAATGGTGAAACGGTTAACAAGCACACCTCACTACTAGAGCGCGGATAGGCACTCAGCGCCCTCGGCCGCACTGAGCTCCTGACTAATGCGACGCTCGTAAGCCTACTGCCGCCACATGAGTCCGCCTGAGGTGTCTCAGTGAGGTAAAGGCTACGTGCCTTGCAACATACTTAAAGTACTTGGCCGTGAAGTTCGACGATGCAACTCGTGTCAGCAAAGTGCTCTTGGATTTTTATGTTAACAAATTCGCAGTAATGGCACGTAGTTTCAAATGTAGACGACATGTCCAGAACTACTCACGTCAAATTATAAGCAGAACATTATTGCAGCGCTTAAACGATGAATATTCGACGATGGCCCTGTACACAATAGGCGCTTATAATCTCGCTCGCCATACAATTCTGAATCACGCAAGTGAAGTTTACACAGCGACTAATTATAATTATACCTATATAAGTTCCTGACATCAACAGCCAGACCACGGCCCACAAGGCACGATCACTTAGTCTAGCCTGAGAAGCCGCCCTTCGTGTTGGAGAGTGTCGTAGAGGAACGTGGGCAGATGTCACATCAGACCACGTTCCTCCACAGTACAATAGAAATAATTACACGTACTATTGGTAGCCTAAATTGAAATCAGTTGTTCTTGTATTTAGGCTCATATACCCATTTATTTATAAGTGTGTACAAAAACTACACATGTATGTGTGCTAAGCTATGCTTGATGTTTGTGCAGACGGCTGGAGGAGAACCTGCTGTCTGAGGTACCGGCCGCCGTGCGACTGCTGCCCATGCTCGAGGACCTGTGAGTACACACAAACACACACACACACACACACACACACACAGACACACACACACACACAAAAACATACACATGCGCATACCTTTCATTTCCATACTTTTTACTTACTTACTTACTATGTTTTCAAAACAAACAGAGATTATGGTGTATCCATTCTAACTTCTCTGCGCATTGGATGATAATAATTATAGTTCCGGAATACAAATAAACGCTCTTACTGTCTTTCAATTTTTCACAGATTGCATTTTTACCTAACTCACGTTCATAAAGTATCTAGTACTTTCAGGCAAGGCTATAATGGATTTCGTGGCTTACGTGCTGTTGTTTGTTGCAAAGATTTTTGTCAAAAATGTATGCAGATTTTTTTAAAGGTGTAGCGTGCTATTGCGCTCTACATCTTTTTTTGATTAAAATACAAGAATTGTTTTACATTCGTAAGTGTAATTTTGCAACTTTTTTGTGACCCAATGACATGAATAATGTATTTTTTAGACTTAATGTTTATATTACTACATGTTGTGTGTGTGTTTGCCCCAGGTCGTTAGCGGGCAACCGCGTGGAGCGCGTGTCGGCGGGCGTGCTGCAAGCGTGCCGCCGCCTTGCGCGCCTCGAGCTTCGCGCCAACCCTCTCACCGGCGTGCACCCCGCCGCGCTCACCCACCTGCCGCACCTCACCACGCTGTACGTCACTCACACTTTACTCACACACTCACACTCACACCCACACACTCACACACCTACACCCTCACACACTCACATCCACATACTCACACAACAGCTTTAAACACTTTCATCATCTTCCATCAGCCTCTATACAAAGTTTCATGCGTATGAATCAAATTGCGAAACACTTTTTCCAGTCCGCCGCAGATACCTCGTTTGCAGGCTGCTCGAACGCTGACAGCGCATCTTCCGGCGACGAAAATTGTATGCTTTTGTGCTGATTTTTTATTTTTGGGTATAAAATGAAGTCACACAGTGCTAGTCAGGGCTGTAAGGAGGGTGACCCAGGCAGGAGTTTAACCGGCGTGCTGTCCGGGAAGTCCCTCGTTTTGAGCGCAGGGTGCGCGGGCGCGTCGTCGTGGTAAAGCAGTAGCCCGCAGAGAAAACTTCGGCCAAACATTTGGTAGTATACCATTCAGCGCTGATTCTTCTTTGGTTCCGTAAAGTAATTGACACCAAGCAGCCAATCAAATTGAAAAAGCTCGCGATCAATATCTTCTCCCCGCTTCTAGATCGCTTCACTTTAGTAGGCGTTGATTCGTTTTCAAACACTTTCTGAGTGGCCTGGTACACTTTAAAACAGTAGAGCAACGATGCCGGCAGTTTGCAAGTATCAAACGTCTTGCATATTGCATTGAATACGCGGAACGATTGCAGGCACCGCCGCCGACTCCACCGAGGATATCCTCGATAGTATCGCTACGGTGCACAAAAAGCTAGTAACCTCTGCGCGCGGCGCTGTCACGACAACAACAACTCCAAGGTTCGGTTGTTCTCGACGACGACGCGACGATGCGACGCTCGTCCGGTACGACGACAGTCTTTGTTGTACATCCAACACTAACTTCACCTACTTACCGCAGAAACTATCCATAGACATGTTACGTCACTACATAGGATTTATATCTACTGAATAAGTTAATAACAAAAATATTATCTGGTATTAAATGTATTTTTTTAAGACAACGGTCCAGCAAATACAAATCTTAAAAAAAAATATATATATATTATACATCTGTCTATGTATGTTTGTTCCACGCCTGTATTTCACCGAAATGATTGCAATGTATCACCATTTCTGTTTTAAGGCAGAACCTATATTTGCCGCCTATCGGTGACATTACCAGATGGCGTGTTGATACTCCAAATTATATATAATAGTTTAACACACACGACCCAGGAAACGAACCCAAGACTACACTATCGCACACGAACGAAACCGCAAACTAATAAACTTATGAGGCAGTGAATGGAAAACGTCATCATAACTTAGGATTATTCTTTTTATGCGTTAAAAACTGTGCGATATATCGTCTTTCGTCGAAATGCAGAAATAAACATCAAATGTTTTCATCATATCGATTTATATCGCGTAGATAACTATATAAGTATAATAATATGTATATTGTGTGTCGGTGCAGCCGGCCGGCGCGGCGTAGCGCGGTGCCACCCGGCTCATTATTTAAATCTTTACGAAAGTTATTGCGTGAAATATTAATTAAATTTCTTCTGTAAAATTCGAAAAAGTTATTTTAATTCCACGCTCGGCTGAATGTCAATCGCATCTTCTGTGTAAACAATCCAGAAATGGTTGGACTCGTTAAGCCCCGCGCTCCGCGCGCGCCATCGAACGGCGACCTTCGTTCATTCGCCTTATATTTATAATTACATCATCAAATCTATTAAATTGATACCATTACACCGTTTTAGTAAACAAAATAAACATAAGGAAGTTCCGGTGGACCTTAAACCTGATGATGATGTCATCATCCGTAGTACACAGAATGTTATAGTTGCAACAACTTGATATCAACACTTTATAATTATAATGTGATAGATAACTGAAATATTACAATTAAATGTTAGCATAGTGATGATTTTAAGTAGTAGTATCTCGCTTACGTTAGGCAAGTTTAATGTAATGTTTATAAATCGTACTCGCGATCGGGCTTGCAAATTACTGGTATTCTTTGGAAGCCCTCTACCGAAGCTTGTGCGCTTGTGTTAGGCGCGGGTTCATATCTCTAGTATAAAGGGTGAAAATAAGGAATCTACTTTTAAAATCTCATTGCCATAAACTTTTGTTATAACTACACAGCGCTCCAGCAGCTCATATAAGAAAAATAAAGATTCGCATTGTTAATAAACATTAATTTGGCGATTGAAAAGAGTGGCCATGAGTTTCTTGCCTGCTTCTTCTCATGAAAGCTCTACTCTTCGAACAGGCTTTTTTTTAATGTTTAATTTTTATTTCCTTTTTATTATTCTATTTCTTTAATAATATATCTTATATAGTTAACTGACGTGTCCAAGTATGGTTTGCACATTTTTATGGAAATAAATATTTTTGACTTTGACTTTGAATACACCCACGTCATTTTGATCACCAGTATAATGTCAAATTTTAATACCATTACGATTTTCATCCTGACATTCTCTTTGCGACCTAGATAAATATATGCCAGTTTGATTGGATTAAATTAGTTTGTTACACGCAGTCTACCGTTGTCATTAGATTTTGCTAGATCGGTACCCCTCTTGGTCCAAAAACAACTAGGAATCATTGGCAAAGTAAATACTTCCCGTACCGTGACACAAAATCTCAGTATTCCCTGATGCACGTCTATACTCTCTGGCGTGCCGCCACAATACTGACGCTGCAGTGACGTCGCTATAACCGTCCGGTGTCCTCACCGCGCCGATACGATAGCGTATCGGAAATGATTCCGCACCGGTCCCGGAACTGGATCCGTCGGATAAGCTGCGGAGCCGGCACCGACACTCGGCGCTTCCGGCGCAGTGCGAACATCGCCGCGCCCGACACCCGGACACCCGACACCCGCCGCCGATACGATAGCGCTATCTGCCTCGAGCCGACTCTTGCTAACTTCTGCCTGCCTGGTACAAAGTTTCGAAAACAGTTTTATTTTTCTGAATCTAGCAGCTATCTAAGATGTAACTTAAGCAATTTAGGTAACTCTTACTTACCACACAAAACTGGCTTAAGTGTTACTTTGTAGCCTAGATGATTTTTGACCTTTGACTATTGACTGCACAGAGTGCACAAATATTGATACTGCCATCATGTCGCCATGATGTCGGCCTCGGTGGCGTAGTGGTTAGTGTAACCGACTGCCACGCCTGAGGTCGCGGGTTCGATTCCCGCACAAGTCAAACATTTGTGTGCATGAACATGGATGTTTGTCTTGGTCTGGGTGTTTCTATGTATAATATGTATGTATTTACAAAAAAAAAAAAAAGTATATATGTATGTTTATCCATTGTCTAGAACCCATAGTACAAGCTCTGCTTAGTTTGGGCTAGATGGTGTTGTGTGTGTGTGATAGAATAAAAAAAAAAATATTATCATGATAATACCTAATTTCAATCCTCCCACTCTCATTTCGCCTACTATGGTATTCCCTAGAGGGAGCCTTTCGCAGTTTACTGCACACAGCTCCAAACTCTGATCTTCGACTGAGTATTTCTTGATAGTAAACCCAATAACACTTTTGCCTTACCCGGAAATCGAACCCAAAAACTGTTGCATAGCGATCGCATTAATTACCCCTGCATCACCGAAACAGTGTCTTAGCTTTACAATCTTGCGGGCTTTCCCAAAATTCTTTGTGTCCATTGTTGTCTTTTCAATTATTGTAATTAAAATTTGCGAGCAATTTCCACAATATCTGAGGACTCTATATCGACAAACATAAATGTTTATGCGAGCCATAACCGACGGTTTAACTTTCTCTCTGAAGCACGCGGTACAGTAACACTACTGACAATTTCCGTAGTGAGATCCGGAAATTGAAACATCACGGTTGTCATTTGGTCGATCGGTCGTCGCGCAGCGCGGTTGGTCTTTATTGCGATTTAATAGCGCCTATTCGTTCTTTGAGCTGAATGTGACCCTCGGCGTCATTATAGAGCGCCATTAGAGTGTTTAGTGCTGAGGCAGCGCTGCGCCGCGCGCCGCCCGCGCGCTCGTAAACACAAACATAAACAGTTTGTGTCTGGGGTGTAAGCTCGGGGGAAGTTCGCACAACGACGCGCACCGCGCTACTCGCATCTTTCAGAGACATCAACTCAATGGAAATGGCATTAAACTTTACTAATACGGGGACCAGTACCGGCAACAGCTTAAACAAAATCAAATCTTTTGTGACGCATTCAGTCGAAATATGCACATAGTTAGTCTCGCGCCTATATAAATAAATAAAACTTTATTTCAGACTTTGGTCCATAATTTTGTTAGTTTTTGATGTTAGTAACAATGATGCTTAAATAACTAGGTTAGTATTGTTAGTTTACACAAGTTATCTATTTGGAATTACCTATGACTGTCCCCACCCAGTGTCCCTGAAAGGGACAGTCCGGTCTGGCAGCTATCATTTTCAGGTTTTTTTTGGTGTTTTTTGTTATATGCTCGAACGATTAGGAAGCGGTATATTACTCCGACAGTCACACACCAAGATTTTAGGTCTCGTTACAGCGAGCTTTTGTAATTTATCGGCCATAGTTTTAACTCTCAAAATTTTAAATGTATGATCCTCTTCATCTGTTCGCTTGTCTTTGCCCGACCCAGGAATCTAACCCAATTCTTCAAGTGCAGCAGTCGCATATGCTACTATTGCGCCACCCAGTCATTATGACTGAACATTTCAATCATAAGAGGTACAATGTTTCAAATCAAACCTTACCATCGACTGCTGTTGGCTACACTTTAGTGCCGTAAAATCGTATTCCATTTATTGTTGTGTTTGATTGGTCGTTTGTGCAAAATTGTGAATCGCGCAACAGCGTGCCACTTCCTTCGTCTTCTCGGCTTTGTGCGGTCAGGCGCCCCTCGCGCCGACAATATGTGAAACATTTGTTTGTGCACACGAATTGTAACAGAAAAATGTTTTGTAAATATATTAGAGCTTTGCTACAGGGCCCGCGGCACACGGAACTTGTTTGAATATGGTCGCTCTGAGTGCTCGCGCCGCCATTCTCCGGAATATTTAGACAGATGATGTTTGTCGGGAGGAAAATGTTGACGCACAAATCTCGATCTCCCGGCGACATTAATAACATGAAGAATGCCAACGTGAAATGTTTTGACATATTATACTTCGTAAAGCTCGTTTTAATAAAAATTGAAGATAGCGGCATGTAAGATTTGTAATTTGAATTATATTTCTGTCCATTGTATGTCAGTACGACTCTCGTTTAAAGGTGTTTGTTTATATAACTAAATAAGAAAATCACTGTATAAGCTTGCGATTGATGAACAGAGGCAATAGCTTCCGTCGTGCGTACACATCGAGCCGATCACTTGCTAATGGGACGCCAATTCATTTGCGGTCGCACCCACGTGTCTTAGTAAGTTAATAATATTATTATCCCTTCTACTTTAAACGTGAGTACTTCTTCATAAGGATAATCTCCGTATCACGGAGGGCTTCACAAACATTGCGACAATGGACTCTTCGGTCAGAAACTCGGAACTACTGTGTTAAGACTATTTAACGTTTGACCTAGTTGACTACTTGCACTTACACACTTGAATGACCCGCGTGGAGACATCTAATCTGGATGTTCCTTTCGACATTTGTTATGATTTTTATAAAGTAAGTACCCTGCGACACAGGCTTCTGCCCAAAGACGGGCATTACCTTCCAATAAGAATAAAAGTATTACGTCATCCGTTTCATTAAAAGTCCGGTTTTAGATGTTTGCCAATTCACATGTGATGTGTATCTGCGATTATAAGTTGGTGCACGAATACGCGCAATGAGGCGACGTATTAAAAAAGTTGTCGTCCCTGGGACGGGCGCGGGTACACGCGCGTGCGCGCACTCCGGCGTTTGTTGTTACACATACTTCATTACTTTCGGTCAAGGTCCCTTCAAGTGGAACAAGTTAGATTAAAGCTGATGACCGCTCTCTCTCCTGCAGTAAGTATAATAGCTAATAACTGACCAAGTTCGTAGAAGTGCGATCTCAGCGAACGACTTGTTTGCATATGTACTACATACATACATGTGCGTGCTCCGCTCCCTGTTTTCCTGTTGACAGCTGCGGAAGTTATTTGAGATTGGTTCAGAGTAAGACGAACATAATATAAATGTAGCGATTCGTCAGTATTTGTACGATTGCTACTGACAACAGTCTTCTATCTCCAGTATATTGTAACAAAACATAATTCAACTTGACAGAATCTTCTAATTAAAGATTAAAAACATAATTTTATTTTTAATTCAATGACAATCGACAAGAAGAAAGTTTTCAAATTGACTGACGCAAAAATTGTTTAGCTCTTTAACGCTCTTGTAAAACTTCTCCATTCGACGTACTTTGTACTTTTACAATAATTAGTTTTAGGAACATACAAACAACGTATTATTATTTTCTTATCTATTTGTGTACATTCTAGAACCTTTAGCAATATTTTTTTGTAGATACATACATATATACATATAACATATTTCCTAGCAAATAATAAACGTGGCTCTGAAATTCTCTCGTGACTCCGCAAAATATAATCAAAACTTGATATGTATTTAACCTAATTCGCACCCATCTGCTAAGATAATTATCTTGAAATATTAACGCGAAGTTTAGGGCGCCTATTAATTCGCCACTTCCACCGAATGTTCAAAAGCTCTGTTCATTGCCTCCACTTTAACTTATAATGACTTTCGACAGATTCGCTGGTCTGCGGGTGAAGTGTGACCCCGCGCGTAACTACCAACCTTGTGATTTCATATTTAGTCTCCGTGTGTCACTAAGTGTTACCGGGGTTTACTTCAGGAACATTTCAATCGCCGCGGGTCAATCTGTTTATGTCTTCTACACTTAAGTAAATATAACCTCTTTGCCTTACGATGTTTTTGCTAAGTTCGTTTTTCGTTGTCACAGAGATCCTTCCATAACCAAGGGTGCCGAAATGTACTTTTAGTTCAATATGCCGTAGTAATAATGCAGTTGTTGTAAATGGCAATTATCGGTTACGAGTGCTACGTCGTACGAAATGTAATAAAAGTTACGGGTGGTACAAAAAAGGACAACAGAATGGCGCGCGGGCACAAACGTATGTATATGTTTACATTATAGAGTGAGGTTATCAGAGAACAGTTGACGTTGCTCTACGTGTAGCTATATATATGTAATGAAGGGACAAAACGAAAAGTAGAAATGTATTTTCTGCTTCATTATATAATACATACATACATCGGGTCTATTTAAGGACGTCACCGTCGGCCGCCTCGAGGGCCATCACTTAGGAGCTGTACATACATTTTCAGTTTAGTCTAGAATACTCAACAAACTTATAATCCATTAAGATATTCCTCACCACAGATTCATTCGCAGACAGAATACTGACAAAAGCCGGTGCCGGGGCCACATAATAATCCTTTATAATTTACTAATTTCTAATAACAATAGTAGGTAAATAGAAACAATAATTATTGGAAGGAGCACAATTATGTGATTGCCTCAAGGTTGTGGATATATTTTTAATGGGCCACTAAGTCCTTAATGTTTTGCAACTGCTGATCATGATAATAAGGCATTGATATATTAAAAACAACTCAAATATCAATGTAATAAGGTAATTTGTAAGAATAGTTAGTCAAAGACGTTAGTAAGGGTCAAGACCTTACGAGCACCGATACTATTATGGAAAACTGTTTTGACAGATTGAAGTAGAGTTATAGACCTTGGACTGAGTGACTGTCTATAGTGAGACACGGAATACAATCTATGAACAAAACTGCCTTAGGTTTTATTCGGCATTTCTCGATACACAGCACACGCTCTGTAACTGTATCCGATAGACGCCAACGGGGACTATTACAATATTCAAGGGACCTAAACAAAGCTAGCGAGATGTGAATGCGATGCGAGAGAGCTCCAGTTCGAGTTCATTCCGATCACATTCTCAATGACTGCGTTTCGTTTATGTGTCTGTGAGTGTCCTCAACTTACGAGCGTACGCGAAGAATGAGACGATAGTGAATTAGGTAAAAGGAGTATGTCAGAGTCGCAGTAAGTGGCGTAAACTCTGCTGCCCCCTTTAAGAAATAAGCGTGAATGGATGTCTATGACTAGTTTTATATATCTGTAATGTTGTGTGAAGTGTCTCCGTATAACGTGTTATGTGTGGGTGCAGGGTGTTGTCGGAGGCGCGGGGCCTGCGCACGCTGCCCTCGCTGAACGGCACGGTGCGCTTGCGCACGCTGCGCGCCGACCGCGCGCGCCTCACCGCGCTGCCCTCCGACCTGTGCAAGCTCACGCCGCAGCTGCGCTCGCTGTAAGTACCTACATGTTTTACTATATTATGTGTATACTAAGCAGATTATGTAGACGCTACGGAACAAAAGAACATTGTGAAGACGACCTTTGACATACTATGAAACAGGTCGGAATATTTGGTACGGTCAGGTGCAAAAGTCGAGTAGCAATTTTAAAAAGCGATAGAAGCACAACAATTTGTAACTACGACCTTTTTCAATAAAATCATTGCACACATACACATAAACCCGCCTCACTTATACTGTCACCTGTTCTAATTATGATTGTGAGTATTAATTTCAAATAAACAAGCAACTGATGTTGTAGCTACGTTGGTAATAGTGCAGTCTACAATATATAATATAATATAATATTCTACCACATACACACAACACCATCTAGCCCAAACTAAGCAGAGCTTGTACTATGGGTTCTAGACAATAGATAAACATACATATATACTTTTTTTTTGTAAATACATACATATTATACATAGAAACACCCAGACCAAGACAAACAGCCATGTTCATGCACACAAATGTTTGACTTGTGCGGGAATCGAACCCGCGACCTAAGGCGTGGCAGTCGGTTACACTAACCACTACGCCATTGAGGCCGACAGTGTAACGCTTGTTGGTTCGATACCCAGGAAGTGATAAACGTTCTGTATTTTTCTTAAATAGAGACAATGATGACTTGTTACTTTACTTTAAGACTTATTTAAACCGCAGTTATTCCAAAGATGAGGGTGAATTTAAAAATATAATAATGATCACTTGAATAGAATTATGTGATGTTGTTGGTTGGTGGTCTTTGTTACGAGTGTTTGTGTTATTATTATTACAATCATATTTTTAATATTTTGATTGAAAGTCTACATTTAAAATGCAAACTAATATAAAAATTGAATCTAGGGCTAATATATGGTAAGTTATTTTTTAAATATTATGTTATAGTATTGTGATTTACGATTTCGCTCATAAGGAATCGCTATCTACGATTATGTCATAAGATTTTTGATTTTATTTCAGTGCAATACTGTAAGTCGTTGGGTGAAACGATTTAAAGAAGAAGGGAGCTTAAAAAGTTGGGCGGGAAGTGGAAGGCCGTTTCTTATTAACCAAACTCAGCGAAGATGAATGGTGAATGCTTATGAATCAAAAGATATCATACCGACGAGACCGTTGCGAACTATGTGTGCTAATATTGTGACCTCCATGCATAGACGTCTCTTGAGCTATATTAAGAACAATGGCGGTTACACTAAATATTAAACAAAGTTGTCTCAAATAGGGGACGTGCTGGTTGACAATGTTAGAATTCAGGTTAAGTTTCAATCCTCTTTTCCTTGTGAAAAAGAATAATTAAGCTATAACCTCAATTGTCATTATAATTGTCTAATATTAGTTGTAAGTAAAATGAATCTAAATAGTAAAGACTAAAGATGTTTTTTTATTATATAATAAGTATCGAAACATTTACGGAAAATTTAATAAAAGTTCATTTTCGGTAATCATATTTTGACATTGTTTTTTATAATGAAATGTTATTGTTATAAATTAAATAAAATTTTGTTTGGCTTGAACAACTCTTGACAACAGGTTGGCCACTAACCACACGAAAAGAAGAAGAAGAAGAATTATAATTTGCATTATTTATTTATTTATAAAAACTAAAAACAAGATGTGATATTTTAGTAATTAAACTAATTCTGATAAATAATAATTATTGTAATAACAAAACTTGTTTTTTTATCACTCTATCGTAATAAGTATAAATAACGTTTATCTTTATTATTTGAAAATATCAGTAATAAAAAACAAAAAGTGGAAGAAAGTATCCCAGGATTTGAACCACCGTCATTATATTTTAGTGATAAAGTGAGAGGAGTCGTTGACCGCTCCGCTATCGCAACCTGTGATACAATAGGCAAATTTAAGCATTAATTGTAAATGCAGACTAACAAAGACACTGTTGTTGAATATAAGGGATAGTAGTTATTATAGTTATATACAAGAACTCGTTTTTGTGTCGCCTTGCACACATGCGCATGACGAACTTCACCTACTATCATTACATTGAATAATGTTTCATTGTTTGCGTTAAAACATCACACACACAAAGATATTCGCTTGGTTCAGTATGCGAATGTGTACCTTACGATGCTACTCGACTTTTGTCTTTGCCCGTACCTAAGTCGAGTATACAAACCTGGAGTGTTGAGCCATCGATATCGCATATCTTGACCTAACCGGGATATTGATGTCCTACCATAAGTGTAATAAATTACTATGTTTGTTATACTTAACTACACAGTTGGCAGAGAGCCAGGATTCCCTAACGAGCTGATGCCATAATTGTATGTATTTCAGTTTTCAAGTAGAAGTGCCAAATAATCTTACTTGCATTTCCTTTACAATAGGAAGCGGCTTAATTAGATTTCTCCAACTTTGTTTCTCCAACAGCAAGAGAAACCAGGCGTATCCTTAAGCGATGGTTATCTTTAACGTGGGCTGCTGGCTTGTTGGCCACCTAATGCAGCTTGTATTTCAGACTGAAGTAAAGCCGAACTATAATCTGTCCTTCTACAGAGCATCCATCTTTTGTAAGCTAAGCTCAGTAAGTAATAGGCTTCACTGTCAAAGAAATGAGAACAATAAGAAACAGCCTTATCTGTCATTTACTTTGGAATAACAAGAACGATCTTACAAAAAGTAGTTTGTTGACGGCAAAGCAAAACAGCATTTCAACTGTTTCCTCGGCGGTTTACTCGGCGTCAGACTTGTTATGAAAAGTTCAACGCCCGTCAAGTGATAGAGCTAGTGTCGAGAACTTTGCACAATTTGAATTGAACAAACACTCATACTCAATAGGTGCAATTACGTACGCATCGAGCGCTTTTTATTATTACTATGTTATCGCGTGCGACAACCAACACTCGTGCTGAGTTGAGCACTAACTTGTACGCAGTCTATGCAATAACATAAGAAATGTACGTATATGTATTATAGTATAGCATAATATTGTCTCAAGTATATTAAATTAAATCTATACATAATACTGTTTTACAGAATGCTTTGCAGAAGGCAGACCGTACAGAGGTTAAAGCGATCGCCTTGTTCCACAAATCCACGGAGAGCTGTAGGTTCTATCCTCGCATAGAATAAAATTTGTGTCATACACAGGTTATTGTACTGAGTCTAGGTCACTAGGTGTACTGTAAACTCGCTGCCTTTATATTTTGTTTATTGATTTTTATTTGGTCGTTTTTTATTACAACATTTCAATGTCAGATCGACAGTTTAGATAGTGGTCAATACTTTATTCGTTTGATTCCTATCACTTGTTTGTATCTCATCATCCTCTTGCCCTGGTCCCAATTTATTTGGCGTCGGCGCAGTATGTTCTTCGCTTCCATTCTTCTCTGTCACCCGTCATCTGATCATTTACCCCTTTCCCTTTCATATCCATCCTCACACAGTCCATCCATCTTTTCCTTGGCCTTACTCTCCCTTTTCGACCCTCTACCCTCATATACATCACTTGCTTACCTACATACGTATCATCTCTTCGCATAACATGTCCATACCAAGCCAAACGATTTCCTTTCACCTTCTCGTCTATGGGCACCACTTTCAGACTACCTCTTACGTATTCATTCCTAATTCTGTTCTCGTCACTCCACACATCCATCGTAACATTCTCATATCTGCTACATGCAATCGTTTCTCATCCATCTTCTTAGTAGCCCAACACTCAGTTCCATACAGTACGACAGGCCTTATAACCGCCTTATACATGCGACCCTTTAATTTCAAAGGCAGTTTAGGATCGCATATTGTGCCCGAGATCTGTCGCCATTTCATCCATCCTGTGTTGATTCGTTGCCTAACGTTACGATCAATTTTGCATTCATCTTGCAGGAGTGAACCAAGATAGCGAAAGTCGGAGCATACTGGTAGTGGTATACCGCCGAGTGTAATTGGTATAGGACTAGAGAGATCGCCAAAGTCGCAGAACACGTATTCCGTTCTGGTTCTGCTTATTCTAAGGCCTACATTCTCCAGTCTCTGCTGCCACTCCACCAGCTTACTCTGCACCTCTTGTCCACTTTCTGCTATCAAAACGATGTTATCGGCAAATAGCATGCACCAGGGTACCTCTTCCTGTATGTTCGATGTCATTGCATACATAATTAACAGGAAGAGGTATGGGCTTTTGTATCTAT
The DNA here is from genome assembly GCA_930367265.1 of Catocala fraxini. Classification (NCBI taxonomy): domain Eukaryota; kingdom Metazoa; phylum Arthropoda; class Insecta; order Lepidoptera; family Erebidae; genus Catocala; species Catocala fraxini. The sequence continues at coordinate 538,773 of OV884045.1, forward strand.
TCGGTATTACTGTCATCTCATCATCTCTTTATAATGATATATTATTTATTCCTAAATATTATCGTTGGTTTATACAATATTTATCATTCAATGTCGATAAGTATGTTGTACAACTGATTATGTCATGCAATGGAGCAATTTATGATCTCCAATAAATGGATGTGCCTGTAGGTACGTACTCGTTCGCCTACAAAAAAGCTGTCTTAAATACCCGCATCGAGCAAGTTGATATTGAACTATTCTATAGGAAATGCTCTATGGCGGCAGAACATCGCCATCTGCAGTTGCCCGACAGCAAATAACTCGCTCTTTATTACGTACTAGTATAAGATAGCTGAGGAAATATGGGTGCATATCTTTCTATCCAAGATATTGCAGTTATAACTGTTATCTTCTGCAGAAACCTTTTTCTTTCCTTGTAATTATAATAAGTATAAAAGTGCAGGTTTATCTTACAAACAGCTGCATTGCTATTCAAAAAAAATTTACAATATTTTTTCATCCGTCTGTAGATGTTCCTTTTTCTCGAATTCCTTTGCGCTGTATGTCCTATAGCAAGAGGTACCGACTACCGACGGCGGCGGCTTAGTGCGCGGCGCTTTGCAAATCGATTAGGATTTAACTAGTCCAAATCTAAGCCAGGACGTGCGAGCGGGGCGCCTCTGCGGCCGCGCCGAGGTAATCCCCTCGCGCTTCCATCTGCATAAATTGTTCAGCGAACGATCCTTCACCGACACGATAATCGTCGCGTTATATCTGTACACATTCACAACTCCACCACGCTTGTATGACCTGTCGTCAAACTTCGTTCCCGCGAACAGGAATTGGCTGTAAATCATCCTTCAGTTTTTTAAAGGACCTTATACTTAAATATGAAAAAGTCTGTTTAGAACGCATGTATTCTGTACAACTTACGGCTCCAGCCCACCGACCTTGGGAATCAAGCTCTGTCTCGGTCACTGTATAAACATACTTTTAACGGCCATAACCCAGACTCAGAACAATTCATTGTAGATTTCACAAATCATTGCACTGTGTATGATTCGAACCCATCAACAATTGGTACTGCAACATTAGCAACCGCTTGCCCGCTACGCCATCCATACAGTAATCCAATAGTAACAGTTGAAGGCCGCGCTGCACTTGTAAAATACGTCTACTATACAGATACATGCGCAAACCGTACAAACATGGTAATGCTTAATTGCAGACTGCAGTACCTTAGAGTACTTTTTATTATACAGAGTGCCGTCTGCTCTGCCAACTCTCGCCACATGACCTTGGTTTATTTTTTAAAGCTTGGATACAGACTTATCTGAATAAGAAGGATGTCTAAGCTCACCATACCAGTCTAAAACGTAACAAATCAACATAACATTTTCAGTGTATATCTACAAAATATAAGAATTAAAAAACAAAACGACTTTGTCTTTGACTATAGAGAACGGTTAGATATTAACATTTTCTCCCGGTGTCTTCCTTCGGTGTTACAACACAGTTAACGTTAACTAATAGAGGGAGCACCGACTTCTATAACTTAGTAACCCAATAACCCGCAGTAGGCCATCGCTGTCAGCTGAGTGTTGTTTGCTGTTCTAGTTGAACAACATTCGGCTACAATAATTACAATTCATCGAAACAATGCAACGTAAACAATCAAACTTGTATTGGGACAGGCGTCCCTGCCCCTCGCACCCTGCGCCTTACCTGGCCCCAGGCCTCGTCGCGGTCGCCAGCTGATATTGACCTAAGCTCCATTTCCGAACATTCACAGTTATTAACTGTAAAATGTAATCTACAAATTGGCAATTTGATTATTTAAATGTTGATGACGTAATTGGTATTCATCTCTAGTTTATGACGGAGTGTGTTCCGCGGGGAAATCTGCGACATCACCTCCCTACGACGACACGCGGCACTGACACTCGACGAGATACCTAATAATATTAGTATGTATATGTGTATCCCCAGACCCCAGGGCTGATAGTCACGTTATCGTTATACGCATGGCATAAGTTTACACTTACAGTAACGGCCGATCGTTCGAGTTCTATTCTCGAGTCGTAGAAAGCTTCAATAAGTCTTGTATTAAAAAATTTCGATTGCAGCGCGGCGTTCTAAGTAATAGGGGATGACGAATCCTTATTATTTAGGATTTAGAAACAAAGCTAGATACAAATAGATGGTGTACTTCTCTACTTATCCCGTAACAGATTTAAAGGCGTGAGTGTAATGACGTGTGTGTATTTGCAGGGATGTGAAGCTGAACATGTTGGAGCGCGTGCCCGACCTGCGCGACTGCGCCGAGCTGCGCGTGCTGTGAGTTTACTTACATACTACACATTATAGAAAGAGAAAGGTACAGCTGTGAAGCAAGTCTTGAACCTGAGACCTCGACACTCGGTGCTGCTGTTTATCAACTAAGCTACTAGTGACCCTTACAGCATGATTTTTTTGAGTACTTTTCCATCTACAACGTGGATTCCTGATAATTCTCTAGTTTTTTAATACTGAATTGTATAAAAACAAGGTTTTGAGCTACGGTCTTATAGTGAAGAAGCGTCGTGTAGTAAACCGCAACAAATTATTTACAGATTACAACATTTATTTACTACACGCATAACCTTTCTCAAATAAAAGGTATTAAACTACAGATTTATGTGTGTGCATTTTTGTCTTTATTAAGTTGATTTAATATAAATATTTGCTCATGCCTTACCGACTGTATATTTTCGTGTCTACAGAGCTTTCAGTAGTATTGCCTATTTTTTACAAGACAGTCGCGCGACGCAGTGGAATTTGACTTGATTTCCAATGACTTAAATCACCCAGAATGAGCTATAATATTTTCAAATCAAATTTCAAACAAAAAAAATTCATTGATATTTTCATTTGAAGTCAATGTTGGAGCGAGAATAAATATATTGTTGATGTTCGTTGTCGCAGCGCGTCAGTCGCGTCAGTGTCGGCGCTCCATCGACGCGCCGATCTGTCATGGCAACGTTTTAAACGAGAAGAGCGACGGCCCTGACCGCCATTTTTATATCCGCGAGCTTCATGAATGAGACCACGGTCAGAGGACCCACTCCTCTCATACAAACACTACTTACGAAGCTGTATGAATAACAAGGACTGATGGGGATACTGCCAAAAAAGAGAAAAGTGCTATTATTAATATGTTATTATTATTTATTACTGCCAATAATTATAATTCTTTGTTTTATTCATCTTCAGAGTCTCAGCAGACTTCAATAACATTAAAACTATAAAAGTTCTTTACTGCTCTTTCGTTCGCAGTCACCTTGAATACGCCTCTCAAGTATGGAATCCAAATTATAATACCTATAAAAATCGCTTAGAGGCCATACAGAGGAAATTTCTGAGGTACATTAAATTCCGATCTAATTGCTATATACCCAATTATTATAGCAGGTGTAAAAAATTCCATCTCCTTCCGCTAGAGGAACGAAGAAAGGTTGCGGATATTTCATTACTTTTAAGAATCACGAATGGGTCGGTAGACGTTAGTGAACTAGTGAGCAAAATAGGGCTGCGTGTGCCATCTGCACTCCTGCGCAAATCACACCTACTACATACAACAACAGCTAGTACAACCTACAGGCAACATTCATTTTTAATTCGAGCGAGTCGCATGTTCAGCACGGCATATCAGAGTAATAATAATAATAATAATAATAATCATTTATTCAACTTAAATTGGTACATATTGATACAGAGCTTAGGTTACATTGTAAAGGTAATATATAAGGGGTGCTTGTACTAGGGTAAACCTGTGCCACAGGCATTAAGGGCACATACTATCTAATATAGATATAAATTCTAAAACAATACTTATAAAACATTATTCTTTGTATATAAAAACTTACGAATTATATTATAAACTAAGTGAAAACTATGACGACTTAAAGAGTTATTTTATTGCGTAACACTTATTGAACAACAGTCATCAAATTTTCTGTTTGATCGTAGTTCAAGGTTTGTAAATATTGTTGAACTAATTGCTTAGTGTTAGCATAATTTTTGTCATAAATCGCAGTTATTTTGTTTATATTATTATAAAGAAAAGAACCTAAAAATGCGAATAACCTATTGGTAAAAATATACTTAGATTGAGACTGAGTAGTACAAACGATATCTTTCCGTCGTTTAGTGTTAGTAAGTGCCAGGTTATAATCAACATACTACATGTTGTTTGAGTACAGTGTGCATTATAAAAAGCTGCCGGACTGTTAGTACTTTAGAATTTTGATACAAAAGGCATGTGGGGTAGCGAAAAGGTCGATGTGTAGCTGTACTTTTAGGAGTGCTCTTTGTGCTCTTTCAATTGGAAGAATAACCGATTTTGCGATACCTCCACATGAGGTAATACAGTATTGAATAATGGATTGGCACAGTGCCTTATAGATCTGTATAATAAGATTATTGTCTGCGATATAACGCAGTTTTTTAAAAACGAATATTAATTTACGAAGTCTGCTTGATAAAGCGGCTACGTTTTGTTTAAATGAAAGAGTGTGATCTATTATAACCCCCCGATATTTAATGTTAGTTGCATTATGGATTGCAGAACATGTGCAATCATCATTAATGGTGTTGTTACAATGGTGTGCATATAGTCGAATATTACTTAAATGATCTTGTTGATTGCGCATGTTAAACTTAATGAATTTGGTTTTATCAGTATTTAATGTAAGTAAGTTATTTCTAAGCCATTTATTAACCACATCGAACCCACGCTGAGCATTTTTAAGGACTGCCTCATTTGTGTCGACGGAGAAGAGAAGAGCGGTGTCATCTGCGTACGAAACTATTTTGCCGCTAGGTAAACTTAAATTACAAAGATCGTTAATGTATACCAAAAATAGAGTACTTCCAAGGACACTCCCTTGGGGAATACCGAATTGTGGCACTTGTAAGTCGGCACTGATGATGTTATCTATTTTGACGCACTGATACCTATTTTGTAGATAGTCTGTTAGTAGCTTAAGCTGTGTGCCTCGTATTCCTAAAGCGTCAAATTTTTTTAATAGGATAGCAACAGATACAGTGTCAAATGCTTTTGCGAAGTCGAGGAAGATTCCAATTACTTGTTTTCTTTTCCCAAGTTCCTCTGAGATAAAAGCTGTCAAGTTGTGTACTGCATCTGCTGTTGACAACTTAGGTCTGAAACCGAATTGCATGTGGGAAAATAGGTAATTTTGTTCAAGAAATGATACTAAATTATTATTAATTATTTTTCTAGCACTTTTGAGAAAGTAGGCAATAGCGAGATTGGTCTATAATTTGTTACAAGGTCTTTTGTACCAGACTTATGAATGGGATGCCTTTTTAAGGCATAGAGGGAAGACTCCTATAGAAAGACAAATTCGGAAAATGTGGGTTAATGGAGGCAACAGGATATGCTTAATGGTCTTTAATATGTTACAGCTTATATTGTCCCACCCAGGTGCACAATTATTTTTTAACGAGAGAATAGCCCGCTCTATTTCTTTTTCATCCGGATCCAACATAACAAAAGATTTTCCGCTTTTAAGATATAGTGTTGATATAGACTTGTTTACTTATAGTAATAGCCAAATAAAAAAAACTTTGTGTAACGCTTCATTATGTCTAAAAACCAGATGTAATGGTGTCTATTTCTTGCTATTATCTTGTTGTATTTTTTTTTTAAATGTCTCCTTCAATTTTTCACTTTATTCTGCTATCAGTGAAAACATTTAATTGGCCTTTCGTTTCTCGTATCAAATCTGTCTATGATACTAATTTAGCTGTAAGTTTTCCTAAGATTGAAAAAAATAAAATTGAAGCAACATATTTGTTTACACCATGAAGTTGAACATGAAAATACTATGTTCCGAATCAGTCATGGAATCGATGACAAAAGTGTCAAACTTTTTCTTTCCTCACTTTCATTCCAAATTAATATTGACTGACCAAACAAAATTTTACAAAAATTAGGAAAATGAAGCAACGAGATTAGCTTATTAAATGGTTCAGTAAGTTCGTCGCATTAGATTTTATTATTGTTTCTGTATATTATTTGTTTTCAAATATCATCAGGAAAGCCTGCGCTTTACTGAAGTTTACAAAATATAAACAAACTAAACGTCAGATTATAAGCGACTGAATATTTGTGTTAAGAAATCAAAGCATCTAAGCTGGTAGCACGTGTGGTCAATGTTTCGCTTGTAATAATGATACCAAAACTGGCAAGTATCATTCTCATATGATAGACAAATAGACCGCAGATGCATTGTTCACAATCGATATGATGGCTTATCTTGTGCAATATCTTTATTTCCGAAAACAGTTGAGCTCTCTTCATGTTGTAGTAATGTGCGTTGTGTGTGTGTGCGCAGTGACCTGTCGGGCAACGAGATCTCGTGGGTGGACGGCGAGTCTTTGCGCGGTCTGCGGCGCCTGCACGACCTGGTGCTGGCGCGCAACCGCCTGCGCCGCCTGCCCGCAGACGCCTTCGTGTACACGCCCGACCTGCAAGTGCTGTGAGTACCTACTCCACACACCACGTACCCCTCTCCACCTTATTATTAATACCTTTGTACTCCGTCCTTCTGGATAATAAAAGAAAAGAAGAAAGAAAGAATAATTAGTTATTTATTTGTAGCACTAACGCACACAATCGCAAAAACATAAAGCAAAAGTTAAAATATATTAAACAGAAAACAGACTGTATGCACGTAAATTAAAACATGCAAAGTTACGAAGGTGCAGACCCGCGCGGAATGGCCATCGTTTAGCTTAATTCTGTGGCGAAGCAGAGCTTCAGCAATACCCACGGTGACGCTTAACACGAATCATGCGGCGCTGTTATAGCTTATAAACATTAATAGTGTCTTAATAGACTCTTGAGAGTTATTAGGATATTTTTGATATGGGCGTTTATAACAGTCAACACCGATAACATAATATGCTTTCCAAGGCAAGAAGTTAATTTCTTAAAAGAAAACCACAATTAAGTTTTGCCGGACTCCGAATGAAATCGGACTTTGTGTCCGATTTCATGCGCAATTGGTAATAGTGTAAACGCTAACATTATTACGTCACACCAGCCACAAGCCCCAATACAATTATCTCCAGGATACGGATTATCGGCTGGCTAGTTCGTGTATCCATTCTGCCGGCTGACAGCAGCACTTTATGTCCGGTAGACGACAACAGGCTCGCTCCCTATCACATGGGACCTAAAAACCATTCTTGGCATAATGTAAGTGTAATACACCCCTGCCTATCTCTGCCAAGATATAGGCGTAAGACTATACATTATATAATCTCAGCCCTGTATTAAACTGTCCCACTTAGTTAGGCCATAGTCCACCGCGCCGGCCCAGTGCTGGTTGGCAGACTTCACATATCTTCGAGAACGTTATGATGCAGGTTTTCTCACGATGGTTTTCCTTCACCGTTAAAGCGAGCGATAATTAACTATTTAATACGCACATAACTTCGAAAAGTCAGAGATGCGCGCCTTGGGATCGAACTCGAGACCTCTGCGTGGCAGTCCAACGGTCTCCCAATAGGCTATCGCTGCTAAACATACAATCATCATCATCATACATACAATGTATGTATTTAATTCCAGAGCTTCCATCAAACACAAACGTTTTAGAAAGAACAGCCACTAATGGGACATTTTCTTGTTGTTTGTAAAAAGCAGCTCTCGCTCTATAGATAATCCGCATGAAGTGGAAGGGCTTACAACCACTCCGCGCACATCCCTCTAAACACACAATTGTGTACGAGGATCGGATACGATAAACTTGGAGCATTGTTGTATTGTCGAGACGACCACTTACTCTCCGTTTAGATAAACACATTACAAAATAGAGCACACGTGGGTTCATATCGGTTGCCCGCATCGGAGCGACCTTTCCAGATTACTGAGCTTAGTGGGTACTCTCTCAGCCTCCGTGCTCGAGGTACAAGGTCGCAGCCGGCACCGAACCTGCGCTGCACGCACGTGTGTTGAACGAGTGCACTAATAGCGCCATTGAACTTTGACTGATTATCAAATATTTAATATATTATTATGATTAGATCGACGTGTTGTAATTCTTAAACCACATAAGATATCATCATGCGTGTTTGTTTATTTATTTTCATATAACATTTGTTTATATCGTCTTACTTTTAAGAAACAACATTTTTTTAATGTATGGGCTTCCTTTGACACGTACCGCTCTGCGGGGCGACGGAGAGGTTATGTCGGACTCACCGGGAAAAGATGGTGAGCGACATCCCGGTAATACCGACTAAACCTACCACGGTGTTTCCCAACATAACCATAATCGGCGGTGCCGCGCGAATCGCTTTCACATGCAATCGCGACCTCACCGAGGTTTCAGCCCGCCGCACCGTATCAAACGGCAGGCCACTACACAAATAGACCTGCCCTTTGGGCACCACTAATTTTATCCCTACTGTCCCCCTGAGGGGGAGGGGGACACACGATACAGAGGCGCGCGTAGGAACACACACGCCGCCTCTCGGACCTGGTGCTGATCGGGTAGCGGGCAGGCCCACGAAGCCCTCCACCCCAGGTCAAACCTCAGGGTGGCTGGAGGTCGTCCCGCGCCCTCCGGCGCCCGGCTCTGCGGTTGAGGGGAGGGTTTAAGCGTTCCCTCTCCCGCTCCGCCGCCTCCTTGATGGTAATCACTTGCTCACAAAAGGAGGCGACGGCGTTCCACGACCTCTCACTCCGGACCATAGACTGAACTACGGCCGGGAGCGAGAGGGCAACCAATCCGACTGCCGCGATCAACTCACAGCGCTGCGATGCCCAGGCGGCAATCCGCCAAAGTGTGCAGCGCCGTGTCCACAACAACGTCGCGGCAGTCGCCGCAGTGGTGACAACCGGGCGTCTCTCGCCGGCCTATGCGACACAGGAACTGGCCAAAGCAACCGTGGCCAGTCATTACCTGTGTCAGCCGGAAGGTGAGGGCGCCATGCCGCCTATCCAGCCACTCCTCAAAAACGGGCCTTACCGCCACGATCGCGGCGTGCCGAGACGAGCAATAGTGGCCTAACTACAAGCAACTATACATGAAAAACAAAAACATAGCAATCGAATACGCCATTAAATTTTTTTTATTGAAATTAGTATGACAACCAGCCATATTTCAACTTCTATTATATTGAAATGTATATGAAACCGAAACATAATAAATATGCTTTAGAATTATAATCGATTCTGGTGGTAATTCGAGCACCCAACTTTTATTAAAGAAAATGCTTACGAAATGTGCCTATGTAACATTATCTATTAATTATTTTATAAACACCGTCATTTCATATTAAATTTGGTGTTTTATTTATTTTGTCTTTTAGTATCGACTGTCGTTTTAATTAATCTTCTTTTATTTATGTTCGGTGTAGTAACAACACGCAAAGCGTTTTATCTATCGTGAGGCGAGCGCCGTCGTTTTGCTTGTCGTATTTGGGGCTATAACAGTAAGAGATGCACGCGGTTTACTCTGTTTTCAAAATATTTTAAATAGTTCGCTTAATAAATTGACCATAACCTTTTTGCAAAAGGTCGATACACAGTCTTAAAACTTAATTATTTCTGTACGACAACTTTAAAGTTTTAGATTGATAATATAACACTGGGGAACAGTCATTTTGCGGCATGGTAAGTCGAAGTCAATTTTGTGTAAGTTCAGTATGCTGAATATGAGAAAAATATCAGATTTGTTATATTGACTCTAGTTTATGAGATAAGACTTTATAACTATATGACTGAAAGAATGTCGAAATAAAAATACAATTACATATTAAATATATATTTTAGCAGCGGCTATATAATAACGACAAGAAAACTTATACATAGGCTATTAACAAAAAATCAATAAAAAAATTATTAGAAAACTTTATCTGTAAGTTTTTCTATTGTGTTTATGTTCAGGACAATCCCTTATTAAACTCAAGCAATCCGGCTGGCACTGGTAATGACTTGCCACGGTTGCTTTGGCCAGTTCCTGTGTCGCATAGGCCGGCAAGAGACGCCCGGTTGTCACCACTGCGGCGACTGCCGCGACGTTGTTGAGGACACGGCGCTGCATACTTTAGCGGATTGCCCCGCCTCGCAGCGCCGTGAGTTGATCGCGGCAGTCGGATTGGTTGCCCTCTCGCTCCCGGCCGTAATTCAGTCTATGGTCCGGAGTGAGAGGTCGTGGAACGGCGTCGCCACCTTCTGTGCGGAAGTGATTTCCATCAAAGAGACGGCGGAGCGGGTGAGGGAGCGCTTGAACCCTCTCCCTAACCGCAAAACCGGGTGCTGGAGGACGCGAGATGACCTCCAGCCACCCTGTGGTTTGACCTAGGGGTGGTGGGTTTCGTGGGCCAGCTCACCACCCGATCAGCACCAGGTCCGAGAGGCGGCGTGCGTGTTCCCACGCGCGCCTGTGTGACATGTGTCCATCCCCCCCTCAAGGGGACAGTAGGGTTAAAATTTAGAAGTGACCATAGGTAAGGTCTTTTCGGGTAGTGGACTGTCGTTTCATACGGCGCGACGGGCCGGACCTCGGTGGGGTCGCGATTGCATGTGAAAGTGATTCGCGCGGCTCCACTGATTGCGGTTTTGTCAAGGAACACCGTGGTGGGTTTAGTCGGTATTACCGGGATGTCGCTCACCATCTTTACCCCGGTGAGTCCGACATAACCCCTCCGCCCGCCCCAGCGGAGGGATATGCGTCAAAGCATTCACGCAAGTAAAATAAAAATTAAAGAATGTTGCTTGTCTAATTAACAAGAACATCAACAATCGTGTAATTATGGTGAATTGGAACTTGGAACAACGAATACGGACAGATACTAAGCGATATACATATGTTTAAAATTTAAATACAATTTGTATATACAGGTTATTGATATTTCTTAGATATTAATATATTATTATATATACACTGGACCGCAAAGAAAAAGGGTTGGTTAGAAAATCTTCAATATCTTCAAAAGTACCTGACCTAGCTTTATGAAATAAAGACTAAATTAAAGAATATTAAATGTCACATAAAATAATATATATAATATAATAAAACTTTTATATTTATTTTTAATAATTGTATAAAAAACTGAAAATGTAAAATAATGGTCGTTTTTGAATTTAGTACCAAAAAGTTCAAATCAATTGTTTTGCGTTTGTTTTAGTTTTGCAATAAAAAAGTAATAAATATGGTGTCTCTGCCTTATAAATTTATTACTCTGAAGTCATCATGTCGTTAACCCCTGAAGAATGTACCAGGATCCTGACAATGCAGTTAATGGGCATGGACGAGAATGCCGTTTTTATACAAGACAATGCCCGCCCGCATACAGCTCAGATAGTGTTTGTCTATTTTCAAGAAGTCGGTATCACACACATGGAGTGGCCAGCACGCAGCCCCGACTTAAACCCCATTGAGCATGCATGGGACGAACTGGGACGACGTGTACGTCAGCGGAATCCGCCGCCAATCACGCTCTGTGAAATGAAAGAAGCTCTAATAGAGGAATGACAGAATATTCCGCAGAATCGCCTCAAAAACCTAGTAGGAAGTATGCAAATCGCATAACAGCAGTATTGCGAGCTTGCGGAGGCAACACAAAGTACTAAAATGCGTGAAAACGGCACATCTGTAACCAATCTACATTTACGAAAATACTGGCAAATCTACGCATTTTTATTTATTTGGCATTTATTAAAAATAAAAAGCTTGAATATATATATTAATATTCTTTAATTTAGTATTTATTTCATAAAGCTAGGTCAGGTACTTTTGAAGATATTGAAGACTTTCTAACCGACCCTTTTTCTTTGCGGTCCAGTGTAGATAGATTCTATTATTCGAAATATAAATTGATTGTAAAAAATAACCATTGAATTTTGTACCATGAAATTAAATGTATGCGGCAATTTCATAGTTAAAGACCTAATAATATGACAACCCAGTAAAAGTCCTATAATGTGAAGGTAAAGATTTCCGCGGGTCAAGTCGCAGACTTGACTAACTGCCATAAATGTAAACAGAGATAAACGAAGACGTTTGCGCTCGGATCTTTACACGATTTTACGCGGTCTTCGGAAAACTGACGAAAATGTTGTAATATTATTTCCGTTATCATACTATTATCCCTGAGGCGGCAGGTACTGCGTAATATGAACCCATAACCCGGCGGCTCGGCTCTGATATGAGTCAGGAACGGCGCCGTGCACCCGAGCCTCGTATAGTTTTTACGTCGCCGCAGCGTCGTGCGTCGCCGAAACGTTTTTACTACCGGACATAAAGTAGCGCAGCACTAGCTATCTACATACTACAATCAGGTGGAGGCTTATCTATAGATCTATGACTGCGCTGTGTGTCGTAAAACGGGGACTCCATCTCGGGTTTATGGCCCCTGCGGACAAGGTGTCGCGGGTCGTGGCGGCGCCGCGGCGCTGCGCTCTGGCGGCGCCGCGGCGCTGCGCTCTGGCGGCGCTCCCTTGGCGCGGCTAATTGTTGAGAGATAACTGTGGGAGGGACGGAGCCCCAATATTTGCATAATAGCTTCACAAATGCCTAAAGGTCGTCCCTCCACTCTATTATTTTCAGGACAACCCTCCGCTAATAGCTATTTTTTGTCATAACTTATCCGTTCGGCTGCGAGTTCGTTCAGTCGTGTGTACGCACGATGTATTATGTAACTTGTTTTGTACTTTTGCTGTGAAATTATAATGTCTGTACAAGTAGACGTTATACATATATGTATTATAAACTTGTCGGTAACTTGTGCGTCCGTACTATTAATAGGATCTAAATATAGACCGCTGACAAAGCAAATTAAGGGCACATGTGCATCGAAGCCCGGAATTTACGAGACCTTAATTAGGAACTAAGAGGGCCTAATTGTAGACAAAGTAGCCCGCAACATTAGTGCGGCTCGCCGGCGCTGGCGCCGGGAGAGCACGCACATAGTTAGACACGTGTTGTGTTAAGCCTCGGTGATGGCTGATAACCGTTCGTACTGCAGTCACGTCGTATTAACTAGCTATTGTTATAGTTAATTGAGGAACTTCCAGACGAAAGAATATTTGTTTTGGTTTTGAACTTTTGTTATACAAATGTTTAACCCATGCAGAGATCGAACCGGCAACACATAGCGTGGCGTAGTACTGAGGTGAACATTTAAGCAACATCTGTGCAGACGAAATTATTTCTAAAAGAAGTGTACCTGATTGCTCATAGCAAGAAGAAAGTTACACTTTACATAAATCTACAAAGCTACACATAGTTCAGCATGAGGAAATTATTGGAAGAGATATTTTATGGAAAATATGTATAAGTATTATAGTAGTAGAGTATGTGAATATAAAAGTAGTGGACATCGCATGAGAACACAAGAAGTTTATCTAATAAAGCAACGCAGTAGTGTAGGTCCGACGCGTCGCGCGCACGTCGCGGGTTGAAGGTTTGTTTATTGTTTTATCTTATTTTACGGAATATAATATTCCATAGTAATACCACAGGCAGGTAATACTTACCTTATTATTATAATGATAAATATTTATAACTTGTGTGCAGGAACCTGGAGGACAACATGATTGAGCACATCGACACGGAGGCGTTCGTGCCCGTCTCCAAGCTCGAGGACCTGTGAGTATACCTACTACCTACGTCAGTAGACTATCGTCTAGCCTACTGGCAGTATACTTAGTAATGTTGTTAGGCAAGCAAACTTTCGTCGGTGCTCGTCGACTTATTATTTGTTTTGTTTTGCAAATCGACGTTCAACAGTTGGAAAGCTACAGTTTACTCCGTAAGGTTTACTAACAGTCGAGTGTTTAAAGCCGCTCGCGAGCCAAACGTCAGTTAACCGCCTGACTAGTTGCAATGTCGTTGAGATTCATTACTCTACATATCGACTTCACTGATTTACACGCTTTGTGTGTGTGCCTAAAACCATGCCTCAAACTTCCAACATGGCGTTACTGACTTTGTTTGTATGCAGCAACGCCATAGCTTAACGTTGTACAGGCGCTCAACACTTAGACTATAGGTCTGGCGAGGCAGTGTTGGTCTGGTTACGTAGGTTGTGTGTGTTCTGGGCCCGCTAGGCATTGATAGCCTGGGTGGTAAGTTGTGCATGTGTGTGTGTTGTAGGAACGTGGGCAACAACGTGTTCGCGTGGCTGCCGGCGGCGGGGCTGCAGCGCGTACTACACCTCAAGGCGCACAACAACCCCAACCTGCGCCACTTCCACCCGCCCGACATGTTCCCCAGGATACAGGTACACACATACTAGACCTCCTAGCAATAAGAGTCGCTACAATTTAATCACCAATGTAATGTAGGTGGCATACATCTGCCGTCTTTACGAAAAGTGCAATAACTCGAGTTTTGAGACGAATTAAGTTAAGTACATACATATTCGGAATCAGCAGAACGAGGTCTATATATTCTCTTTAGACAGTTTTTACGTATCTATGACGAAGCCGGATTAATACTAAGTATAACAGCAATATTTAGGTCCGTGTTATATATTTTACTTATCAAGACTGACATAACTGTAGATAGGAATAAGTTATCGTAGTACGCTATTAAGTATTTTTCCTAACTATATCTGCAATAAGTAAAGTTCTTATATTTATTATTAGAATATTTCCTTATTCATTTACTAGTTATAAGTGCAATAAGTTTGAGTTATTGCAGATGTTAAGGTAGCTTATTAACGCTATTAAGTAATTTTACTAACTATATCTGCAAGAAGTATAGTTATTGCATTTATAATTAGCATATTTCGTTATTCGTAATCCTCATTTACTAGTTAGTTAATTAAATGTTAACAATATTTTTACATTTACAGCTTTCCCGTTTGTTACCAGAGCATCAAATTCGTTACTAAGTACCAAATGACTGTGCCTGGTACCAATTGTAATCAAGTGTCATTAAAAAAAAGTTTTGCTATCTTCTATTTATTCATGTTTGACATATAAATGTACCTGCAAAATATAAGACTCTTAATGCATCTATGGTGAACGGAACAGTTATGAAAATTTATTAATAGCTACTCAAAAATGCATCATGTGAGTTTCCTAACCATTAGTGCAATAAGTAGATTACTTATTGCGGTTATGGCTAGTAAACATTCTTTCTACATACTGATAATACTAAACATAAGTAGATTTATTGTTTTATTATAGCGAGAATAAATGTATTTACAAACATGAAGTACTTACTACATAATATTCTCCACATTTGTATCTATCATGCAGTGAAAGTTTCAAGTGGATACTATGTACAGTGATGGAGATAATGTAAACAAAATAAAAATAACATCTTTAACCGCGTTTTCCTCGAAATTAGCTTTAACTTAGTTATTGCACTTTTCGTACGGACGGCAGACATGCTGCCTTCCCTTTCACTACAGGGTTCCTTAAATTGGATCACAAGAAAATCGCATAATTTTACTTCAATTTCTTTTATCTCTTTTTCTGTCGGCATCGATGGCGTAGTGGTTAGTTTAACCGACTGCCACGCCCGAGGTCGCGGGTTCGATTCCCGCACAATTCAAACATTTATGTGCATGAACATGGATGTTTGTCTTGGTCTGGGTGTTTCTATGTATAATATGTGTGTATTTACAATAAAAACGACGTGTGTCGCTGCCAAAAGTCGCGCCGCCGCCGCTCGGCAGGTGAGCGCGCGTGTCATTATCATCACCTCGGTACAAACTGCTAGTCACGTCACGTACAGGACATCTCTTCCGTTATGAAGCATCGCCATCTGCTTGTGATGCGGAAGCATTGTTAGTAGTATCTAAATCATTTAACAAATAAGACTCTTGTTTCGTACTGAATTAGGCAATATGTTATCTTAATTTAAACCCTTGAGGCTTGCATCGAATATGTAGTAACGCGATTATTTTGCTAACAAATAATGTTATACCGTTCAGTATCAGTAACACTTTCGCTGATATTGCTGCCGTAAACATATTTGCAATAACTTGCCAGCTTGCAACACTCGTATTCAAGAGTGGTCTGGGGCAGGGATGAGACAATGCAACGATGAAATAATAATTATAATAATAATTAATATTTATTTCTGTAAGTAGGTTTGTACAAACACTTTTACATGTCAATCATATTTTAAAAACTAGATGAGGCCGGCGTTTCGTTTTTGACTACTCTGAGAAGAAAGGCCGAAACAAACTCAGAGGTCACAGTCTCTTTTAAAGTCCAGACATAATGTTGGTCAGATCATGTGAAGACCATGCAGATTGGTATCTGAAATGGTCTTTTGATAAAAGAACTACACAGATTGAGTGGACCTGTCAAGTCAGTGCACGCATTTGTCAGTAATCGTGCAGCTCAACTCAGAACTTAAGGAGCTCAACGATTCGACGAACAATACCAAAGAAAGGACATTTGGGTAGGCCGCAAAAAGTACTCAAACTGCCAGACCATCACTAAAACTTACTGAGAGTACAATGAAAGAGAGAGAAGAAACAATAACTCACATAGTCCTAACATTCACAATAATTAAAACAATATAATACTTTACAAATTAAATATTCATGTCATCGCATATGTAATTATATACAGGGAAAAGATAAAATAAAAAATAGCCAATTTAAAATAATAAATCTACATTCACTGTGTACATTTATTGGAGCAGCTCAATCCCAAGCCTTTTGGTCCTCAATATAGTCTTTCACAGTATAGAAAGCGTAGTACGTAGATACGTTATTTAAGACAAATATTTCATGGCATTCTTTATTCGAGTGGAATAGCCCGCTGACGTCAATTATTTGGGAATACTGGCTCACTCAGAGATGTGTTACCCTCACGCAGGACAACGGCAAAAAAGTCGCTGCTTACCTTCAAGCGGTTCTTTGCCTTTGCAATAAAAATATATATTATTTCCATTACGGATAGGTTGGGATAGATATTAGATAGGCGATTACCCCTTTGTACCCTAGGTATCTTGCTCATATCATTGTCACTTTAATGCAAATGTTACCCTTAATATAGCGATAACTTTATAGGGAAGGAATCTAATGATACAGAAAATAAATCAATGTCAGGAAACTTCTGGTTATCTAACTTACACGAACGACGAATAAAAGTATTTGACCCATAATTCGTACATGTGGAGAAACCATAATGAATTCAGTCGGGCACTTGTTTCTTAGTGTAAGGATAAATAATGTAGTCTGTGTATGTACGAGTATATATGTACACCTTGTATGCTTGTGTATGTACTAGTATATATGTACCATACGACACAAAAGATCCCACTGGGTCGAAGTGTCGCCGGTCTACACTGACTGGCCCCCGTAACAAGATAAGATATATGTACCATGTATGTCTGTGTATGTACGAGTATATATGTACCATGTATGTCTGTGTATGTACGAGTATATATGTACCATGTATGTCTATGTATGTATGTACTAGTAGTATTTGTAAAGATGTTTAATTTAGCAGGTTCCTCAATTCTGAACCTTAAGAATTTTTCATAGGCGATCTGTATACTGAAGAAATTTTAGCGCGGTGCTCTTTGGTTTTATTGAGGTAATACTGATTTCAGGATGAGGAGGAGGATATACTTATAGTTATATGTTTAGTCATATTAGCACTAGATTGTGCCCGCGGCCTCACTCGCGGTAATGTCCGTTACGTTAGTAACAGTTCTTTTTCTGGATGAAAGATACCCATGTCCTTTTCTGTTCTTCTCACACCGTATATGCGAAATTTCATGATCCGTCTAGAAGGTTAAGCGTGAAGGCGTAACAAATAAACAAACAAACTCATATTTGGATTTATAATATTAGTTAGGATTATTATGTTAGCAGTTAACTTTTCTTTACCTCTACTAAATCTTTCAATCAACTTAACCGTGTAAATAATACCATACATAAAAATGCCATATTGGTCGTATTGTTCACTGCATTATTAGATCGCTTTGAACGTTTTATAATAAACATAGTACAGATTTTGAAGTAGACGATTTGTGAAGCGTAGGCATCTAGTTTTTAGAGTTCGAAAAACCTCTTATCCCACAGCTTTGTCCGTCCGTCCGTCCGTCTGTTATACAACGTTCAACTCAAGAACCATAAGAGCTAGAAGCTTGCGGTCAACGCCATTCGAATCAGAATAGTCGATATGCCCCGAAATGACTATGACCTTTGATCTCTGACCTCAAGGTCACGTGATACCATTTTTTCAAATTGCTATTTCTCACTTGTTATTATTTAATACCGCTACAGCCATCGATTTATATCATCCTGCGGCTGTAGCTGTGTAGCACTGTGTGTGGCTATCACGAGGCGTGTGTGTGTGACAGACGCTGGTGCTGTCGTACGCGTACCACTGCTGCGAGTTCATGCCGCTGATGGAGGGCAGCGTGGAGCCCGAGGCGGCGGAGAGCGAGTCGCCCAGCGACCTGGTCATCCTGCCGCCGCTGCACGTGGACGCCGCCGCCTGGGCCAACTCCACCGACATCTGGTCGCACTACTGTACGTACACACAGCAACTACATCATATACATTACACCTAACCAGTCATGAAATTGCGGCAGCTTCAAGGACAAGAAACGTAGGAGTTGCTCTTGTATCCCATAGATTAAAGCATATTTTTAATGTTATTTAGTCTCGAAATGAATATGGTGTTGTATTGCAACAGTTAACGTGTCGGAGCTGGGTGGCGGCAGCCTGCAGGCGATGCTGGAGGGGTGGGCGGGCGCGGGCGCCGTGGAGCTGAGCGAGGAGGGCGCGAGCGAGGCGCGGCGCGTGCACTGCCTGCCGCTGCCGGGGCCCTTCCTGCCCTGCGTCGACCTGTTTGACTGGTGGACGCTGCGCTGCGGCGTGTGGGCCGTGTTCCTGCTGGCGCTGCTCGGCAACGGCACCGTCGTGTTCGTGCTCGTGTGCAGCCGCAGCCGCATCGACGTGCCGCGCTTCCTCGTCACCAACCTCGCCGCCGCCGACTTCTTCATGGGCATCTACTTAGGTGCGTACATATTGCATCTGAACACTTGTTATTGCAACAGTCTGTAGTAGCTAACGTACTGTTAATGGTCTGAAGGATTCCTGGCGGTGGTTGACGCCGGTACGCTGGGGGAGTTCCGCGCGCACGCCATTGCGTGGCAGATGTCTGGCGGCTGCAAGCTGGCGGGTTTCCTGGGCGTACTGTCGTCCGAGCTGTCAGTGTATACGCTAGCGGTGATCACGCTGGAGCGCAACTACGCCATCACGCACGCCATGCACCTCAACAAGCGGCTGTCGCTGCGCCATGCCGCCGTCGTCATGGCGGCCGGCTGGGCCTTCTCACTTGTGGCAGCGACGCTGCCGCTGCTCGGCGTGTCCGACTATCGCAAGTTCGCGGTGTGCTTGCCCTTCGAGACGAGCACACCGGTCGCGCTCGGGTACGTGGTCACGCTGCTGGCTATCAACGGCATCGCCTTCCTCGTGCTACTCGGCTGTTACCTCAAGATGTACTGCGCTATTCGCGGCTCGCAAGCCTGGAACTCGAACGACTCGCGCATAGCCAAGCGCATGGCGCTGCTTGTGTTCACAGACTTTCTGTGCTGGTCGCCCATCGCGTTCTTCACGCTAACAGCAGCGTTCGGCGCGCAGCTGGTGTCACTAGAGGAGGCCAAGGTGTTCACCGTGTTCGTGCTGCCGCTAAACTCGTGCTGCAACCCATTCCTGTACGCCATCCTTACGAAGCAGTTCAAGAAGGACTGCGCGCTCGTGTGTAAGGCCATCGAGGAGTCGCGAGTGACGCGCGGTATCGGACGATGCCGCCACTCGTCCAACTTCAGCAACCGCCAGACGCCCGCCAACACCAACAGCCTAAATGAGCGCTCGTCTCGCGGCCAGCACGGCGCCGCCTGCGCGTGTCGCCGACTGCTCCCCAGCGGCAGCGGCGCCGGAGTGCCCGAACGCGAAAGCGTCCCTGAGCCCGCCGGGGGCGAGAGGCTCCTGCGCTGGCTCCGAGCGTGCGGACGCCGCGCGACCCCCGCGCCTGCGCCGGCGCCGCGCACCCCAGCCACGGCTCCGGCGCGCGCCGGCTCGGTGTCGTCGTCCGTCGAGTTCTCGTCCTCACGATCAGACTCGTGGCGCGCGTACGGCCGGCCACCGCCGCCACCCCGCCGCGCTGCGTCGTGGCTGGTAGCTCGCAAGACATCGCAGGACTCCAACCTATCGTCGTCGCGCAACGACTCGTCGGGCTCCAACGCGACCGCGTCCACGGGCACTTGGCGCACGTCGCGCTCCGGCGGCAGCGCGACGGGCGGTGGCGGCGCGGCGCCAGGCGGGGCGCGGCCGCGCCTCACGCGCCAGCCCGCCGTCACGGCGGACGAGCCGCCCGGCTCGCCGGCGGGCCCAGCGGCGCTGGCGGCGCGCCACCTGCACACCATCCCGTCGGCGGCCGAGGCAGAGCTGCAGCCCGACGAGGAGCCGCGCTAAGCGCGCTCGTACAAGACTGACGCGCACCGTCCATACTCCATAGCGCCCGCAGCGCACGCGCACACGACGCACTGCGCCGCCGCGCCGCCGCTCACCGAACAACCAGACAAATAAATAAATAATAACGTACCTAGTCTATTAAATAATATTTTGTACAGTATTAGGGAGGCCGCGGTGCGGGGAGGTTTCCTAGCTACGAAATAAAGTATTATGACAAAATAATTAATTATTTATTTAGTAAAATTTTTGACATAAGTATTTATGAGTCGATTATATTTACACGCGATATAATGTGTACTACCGAGTGCCGTACCGCGGACACGTACCAGTGTGCAGTACAGACGATAGCAGCAGTGCCGGTGCAGTGCTGCCGCCGCGGCACCGGCAGGAGGTGACCAGCGGTGGATACAGCCGAGTATTATACAATATTAGAACATTTAAGAACAAACTACAAAGTTAAGTATGAGTCGTTACCAATAATTAGGTTTTGTATGTTGTTACGAGTTACCATAGACTATAATGTGTAGAGAGGCGAGTCGCGCCGCTCACTGAGTGCCAATTACTTATATGTATAATATAAACACTAGAACTGTTATTTATGTATTATTTACATTGTAAGTCCGCATTTGTAGTCCAAGACTCGTCAAAATGTATAAATGTAAAACATACGGTTTTAAGAATGTTATTCAAGCTCAGCCGTAGGTCAATACTGCCTCAACTGTGAACTTTTGACACGTTTATTTTTAATATAGTAAACAGTTACATGCTCAGAGACGTTTTACGAACGAAGGATTTATATCCTCATGGTCGAGTCTGATATTGCTATTGTCACTACAACACAGATAATATTATAAACATAAATGCAACGAGGAACTCGACTAAGCCCAGCGGAGCGATACAGAACTAGCAGATAACTAACTCTACCTACAATAGAATAAAGACAATGTGCCCCTCAAACATTTTTAATAATTTAGCATTTTAGGCCATTTAATTATAAGTTATATTTGACTACTGTTCACTTCATAGACGATTTTTAGATATAAATTTTCTCGATTAAAAATATATCGTCTTATGAAACCGAAACGAGCAACAGACAAGTGACCGCGAGGTTCTGTATCGGTCAGTTGTTTGTTTAACTCACTTGTTGACACTTTTATATTAATGTACTGGTTAATTATTATATATATAATATATTGTAACGTAACATTTATACGAACGTTAGCACGTGTACATAGTATACATAGTGACTGTATAGTGTGTCTATTTATTGATGTGTCCGAGTGACGCGTGGTTGAGAGTGCTATTTATTTTATTGTACCTACGATAACTATATGAGAATTGTCACTTCTGTGTTTTATTTATTCCCTAAAACAATAATTCGTGCTGAACTACGTCGCATACAACAAATGCAACATTTTGTGTGGGCCAGCGACAGGAAGCCACGAGACCTCGTAATCTCGTAAGGTCCTTTTTAACTACAAGCGACTACGAGCGTCCTGTTGCCGCGTCGCCGAGCAGTCCCACAAGCGTGAGTGTGTGAAGTGAGTCGGTGCGCGTGCGCGCGCGCTCAGGTGTCGACGGCGCCGGCGCGCTGGTGCAGCGCGGCGGGCTCGCTGCCGGCGCGCGCGAGGGGCGCGGGGGCCGCGGGGGGCGGGGCGGCGCGCGCGGGCGGCGGCGACTCGTGCTCGCGCTCGCGCAGCACGTCGCGCTTGTGCGCGCGCCGGCGCCGGAACTCCGCGAACTGCGGCCCGAGCCGCTCCTCCAGCACGTCGGGCCGGCGCCGCGCGCTCGCTCCGCCCGCGCTCCCGCCGCACCGCTCCTCGCACGCTTCTACCTCGCAGGACTCCTCGTCCACCTCCTGCAATCACACCGACATATCTCTACACTAACCGTTAACAAAATTACCAATGTAAGCAAAGCAAATCGCAGACGTAATCCCTGCCACGTAGGCAGATGACTTCACAAACAGTAAGCACGAAAGATCATCAAACACAACAATAATTATCATCTGTTAAGTGTGAGGATCGCACCAGACCAGACCTGCCCGGTCACGACGGTTAGCTTATAAAATGTATGCGCGTCAATTTAAGTAAATACAAACAGCGTCATCTGTTAAAATTTGACAGTTTTGCTACATTGCAGTCTCGTGTGCACTCATGTGTTAATAATTTCGACATTTATAAACAATCTATCAAGATTAGCACACTATCATCATTTAAACTGCTATCATTAACATTCTATTAATACCTAAATTGCTCATGAGCGCATAGAACAAACACTTTCTCAGCCTATAATATCAGACGGCTGGCGAAATTATCTTACTCTTTAATATCCTCAGTTCTCTCGGAAAAGTTACGTCGTACATTACGAGGCGCATATGACCTGTAGGCTGTAATGCATCGTCTATGAAAATAAGCGTTTTTGTATTAAAACATTGAAACGTCCATTTCTTGCCCGCTCCGATGTCAGATTTCGACCTAAATTCTCTAATTACCACTCAGTGACTATTTCTGTATATGATATTTGAGGATAAGAAAACCTGAGCAACAATTTTTACACAGTGATCGTGTGAAAGTTAGTCCATCAGATCTTTTGTCATTCCTCCAGACCTCCAACACCGAGGACGTATATTTACGTTTTTTTAAGCAACAGTCCGACCTCATGGATGGTTACTATCAAAATAGTCAAGTGCCTGTTGACACAGGTAAACGGTACTAAACAGCAAATACGTCAATTAATCTCATCCGATGTTATCTATTCACTAGCTAACGCGAGAGCGACGACAACGACATAGTTCTAAGGAAAAATACTTGTATCTCACAGGAACCTTTTAGCTGCGCCGGGGTAAAAGTTCTAATGCTCGTTTTCACCAACAGGCCCCTAAGCTCCACCTAAGTAGGTGTCTTTTAAGCTAGGGGCATCCCTTAATCGAATACTTACCTAAATTCAATTTCACCATACTAGGTATCACCTACGAAGGCATTCCCTAAGTGACAGTTAACTTTTTCTAAAGTCACGTTTCTGACATCGATGTTTTATCGATAGGATGAAAATTTCTATATTTCTTTTCAAATGAATGGTATTAACAGTAGTATTATTAATATATTGGAAAACAATATTTTTTTACATATTTTGAACTTTATTCAGTTTAATTTAAAAATAAAAATATTTTCAGTGCATGCGTATAGGCTGTAAGACCCGTGTTCCTTTGCTTTTTTGGGCAAATGAACGAGAAACCTTATGTTATTTCTTAACATACGTCATCGTGTGATTATTTGGAACTCCGATTCGCGTTAATTAAAGCTTACATCTTTTGTTATCTTTGAATTAAAAGATGCTCAATTTTTATAATAAATATAGAACACTCTGTTTAGATAACCTATATCTTATGAATAAGTCGACATCGTCGTATTTATCAAAGTGGTTGACTCTTTCACGGTCAATGCGTGGTCTTTTTACTATTTGCTGAATGTTCTCTAGAGTCTCAATAGCTTCTAGACTCTCTATAAAGTGCCCTAAATCATTTTCTATGATAGGAGGAAACACTCGTATGTCGCGTATGAATAAACAATATTCTGTTACCTAAGCATAAGAGTAGTTTAAGGAGCCAACAATCGGGCCCTTAAATATAAGAGCTGCTTTAGACACTTAAGTGACACCTAAACGTTGGAGAAAACGAATTTTTTGTTAGGGGTTCCCTAAAAGCTGCTAAGGGATACTTATCTGTTGGTGAAAACGGGCATAAGCTTTTAGCTTTGAGCTCATTCTGCGTAAATAGAAACACCAATGATTAAATTATGTTCGGGTGGCTGCTGAAAAGCAACCGAAACATCGGGGAAAGTGTAAAATTAAATTAAATCTAAATAGTTTCAATAGTTTTAATAATAATTCAATTAGCTTAAAAATGAGTAAAGTTTAATAATAGTAGAAGTGTAACAGTTTTCAAAATTATGTAATAAAGTGTCAAATAAATAACGCGATAAAATCCGTATATAGTAGTTTAATTTCAATGAATAAACTTTCGCATAGGATTCTTCACTACATATTATAACACAAAGACCCCCGGCGCGTCTATCTGTCTGATCGCGATAAACTCAAAAACTACTGAACGGATTTTCATGCGGTTTTCATCAATAGACAGAGTGATTCGTGAGGAAGGTTTACGAGTATAATTTGTTAATGTTTTGTACTACCCGTACGAAAGCGTGCTGGATCGCTAGTTATACTATGCCCGCGCGACGGTAGGTAGATGGGTACCTTAATCTCTGCGAAGGTGACGGGCGTGGTGCGGTGTCGGTGGCGCGGCTCCGTGCGGCGCACGCGCCGCCCGCGCGCCAGCGCAGACGCCGTAGCCGGGTACACCGCGTCCATCGCTCACTCCTGCAACGTCACACAACACCACATAACAGTCATTACAGACACACTTACAATATCGCTACACTATGGGACACGTTAAGCATTTGATCGATCTTTCGTTGGTACAGTGGTAAAAATGTTAGTTCTAATGCAATTGCGAGCTGGCAAATGCCAAATTCGATTGCTATCTTTCTGGCAAATCTCAGTAGAGTAGCTTGAAAGAAGTAGCACCGAACCTCTGTCTGGCGTGAACATCAGTCAGTACTCTCACGACTTCTGTAATAAAATAAATGGAACAGTAATGCGATTGTTAGGCTTGCGGTCGGCTTGGAAAGTCTGACACTTAGCTTGTAGGTAAGCGTTAGTGTAACCGCGTAAAAAGATAGATAGCTGTATGAGTATGAGTAGCAGCGCCGCGAAGAGAAAACACCAAAGAACATTTATTTCAGTGAATAAAATGTCAATCTCTACACAGTCGTAAATGCTCATTATGAAATAAATAGTCTTCTACAAGAGTTACTTAGCTACATCATTACCTATGTACCTATGTATAATTAAATTACGCTGGCGGCTTCGCTAGCGCGTGCATTGTCCGCAAGTATTTAATGAAACTACCCTGATTGCTATATGAATCTACATATAAAAACTCGTTTTTTAATATTAGTATCTTAAATTACTTTCACACTTTTTCAAATTACTTAATAAAGCTGTAAATTAATTTTATTTATTACCTACAGACTGTAATGCAGAGGGTCTCGGGTTGGAACCCACGTCGCGCACCTCTGACTTTCGGAAGTTAGGTATATGACTTTTCAAAATTATGTGCGTATTGATTGACAATTATGGCCTGCTCAGTGCCTCGGAGAGCACGTTAAGCCGTCGGTCCCGCTGTCATGAACATCTATGGCAGTCGTTATTGGGAGAATGTCGACACAAAAGATCCCACTGGGTCGAAGTGTCGCCGGTCTGCACTGACTGGCCCCACATAAGATAACTAATTATTTGTAATTTTGGACTCCTATTGGTCCGTCAGTTCATTGAAAAGCAGGCCTGTTTACTTTTTAGACACTTTAAAAGCTACAATCGTGACAACGAGATAAGCATACGGGCTATCTAATGGGCTCACCATAAGATGCCCGTATGCTTTTTTGGTTGTCACGATTGTATTCGTATTCCGTAACGTATGATCGCTTGCAAAACCAGTGGTAAGAGAAAGAAATTAAAGATAATGAAAACTTTCTACAAGTTTTAATTTAGGTAAGAGGAGCATCATACATTTTATGAAGCCGTAGTACACTCCATTGGAGGATGAGCTCTTCCTTATTAGATATCTACTGAAACCTCGCACAGATTTCGTATATTAATAAGATACCGCTAGTTACTACCACTATGTGGCTCTAGATTCAGCTATAAGTCTGTCAATTAGTCATTCAGTAGCGTTCGTTTTATAGATGTGCTTGCGAGCAGAGGCATTCATGGACGTGCGGTGGACGCCGCGCGCCGGCCGAAACACATGTATCTAATACATCGAGTAATCATTATAAATACCACGATGACAGCGGGATACGTGCGCTCACAGCAAAACAGTTTTTAAGAAACAAATCGACCAAGCTATTATTATAATTTAGTAAACATCTAACAATCAAACAACCCTTTTTCCGCCGGTTTCTTTTCATAGACGTAACACTTTAGGTAACCGAAGATACGATCCACTTGAATATTAAGAACAGCAGCTATAATATTATAACAAGATAATTTCCAGTAAAATTAGCTCACGCGGAATCGGGGCGCTCGTGCTGCGATTGACAAACGTTTAATTAAATATAATACTCACCAGCTAAATTTGCGTTACGTCAGATCCAGCCGGCCATCCGCGGCGCGTCGTGCGCTGCTAGTGCAGGCGGCGCGTGCCGGCGGAGCGCCGCGGTCGGCGCGGGCGCTGCGCCGGTGCCGGGAGAGGCGCCGCCTGTCACATGCGACCTGCTTACCGCGGCACCAGGGGGCGATGCCTCCGCCGCACACTCGCCACTCACGAGCACTCACAATGTGGACACGGACGAGAAATCGATGATATCGCACCCGTTGTATAGTGTTACATTACGTGTGCGCTGCAAGCCGAGCGGCCCACTCGACAAACCACGAAGTTCTGCGAGCGGCTGTTATTTTTCCCGAGAAATCTGTATGTTTTGGTGAGTGACCGCGTTCCGATGGCGAGGTGCCAGCGACAGCGCTCCCTCGCCCCCCCGCCCGCCGGCCGCCGCCTGCACCCTGCGCCCCGCGCCGCCCGCCGCGCTCCAGTGCAGAGCGACGCTGACGCCGCGCCGCGCGCTAGTAAACAAACAACCAGCCCTGCGGTCCGTGCTCCGTACGTAGGAGACGATCACATGCCGCGCGGCGCTCACATCCCGTAACCAAAAGAGGCTCGACACTTTCCCACAGCCCGTAACAGTAACACACAACACCTGTGCGCCGCGTGCTCACACTGACTTACTACATCATAGGACAACATCGATGGGCTTGCTGGGAGGAAGTACCTTGTAATACATACATATATGAAATAGATTTTTTAAATATATCAGGGTCAGCTTTCGGCTACATCATCAAATTATGAAACAGCTTATTTTTGTTATTAATACTGTTATTAAACATCTAAACTGAGAATACTGAAATATGTCGATATTTAACAAGTTCGATTACCTCGTAAATGCAGAAGCGTAACCAATAGCATGAAAACCAACAGTCGATCGTCAGCCCCCAAGTTAAGATGCCGAGTCAAACAAGGACACAAGACTTGTCGCTGAAACCATCTCGGTAGTAATACGGTTACCGGATCGACGCCTGGCATACTCATGTCTGGTAAAGTTGTACAAATTGATAATCTCTACCTTACCCCTCAGGTGCTTAAAGCCGTGATGCTATATTTCA
The DNA here is from genome assembly GCA_930367265.1 of Catocala fraxini. NCBI lineage: Eukaryota > Metazoa > Arthropoda > Insecta > Lepidoptera > Erebidae > Catocala > Catocala fraxini. The sequence continues at coordinate 566,517 of OV884045.1, forward strand.
CAAGTAACATCGTAACACTAACCTAAGTATATTTTTATTAAGCTATTTCAATGCATCGTACATAATAAGATAAATCTACCACTCATTGCGATGTTACATGATTACGGACAAAATTAATTGTGAACAGAAGTATTTATTTTAGTGACAACTTACAGAACAGAAGTAACACAATCAAAAATATCTTAGTGACAACTTGCAGAACAGAAGTAACACAATCAAAAATATCTTAGTGACAACTTGCAGAACAGAAGTAACACAATCAAAAATATCTTAGTGACAACTTGCAGAACAGAAGTAACACAATCAAAAATATCTTAGTGACAACTTGCAGAACAAAAGTAACACAATCAAAAATATCTTAGTGACAACTTGCAGAACACACTAAACAGACTGCACGGATGACGTAGTGGCTTAAGTAGTCGCCTCGCCATGCGCCGAGTGTTGTGGGTTCGAATCCCTCACGGGACAAAACTTTGTGTGTTCTACAAATGGTTCCTTCTGTGTCCGTTGTTTGAATGATTGTAAAGTCCCCCGCGACACAGGAATTATTCCTAGTATCTAAAAAAAACAAATATCACGAACTGGTTGCCCTGGGGCTAGTACTTACTGGTACGTACCAAGAGCACAACCATGAAATAAATAATACGTAGGTACATTTAATTAGAATGGCGCGGTTCTTGCACTGTGTGAAATAACGCCGGCACATTGTTTAGTTTTCTTCAATGCATATGTACGTCATTACATTTCATAAAGTGCATGAATCTTTTTACGTACAAAGTATCACAACTAAAAGTTACCATTGTTTTCTTTAAAACAATCTTGTATGGTGTGTGTTAGCTATTAGATCAGCTCCTCCCTGTATATTCCTGAGATACGCCGCTCTCTATCCACTAACATTGCGGTTACTTATAAGAGAGTTGGACACTGTACCGTCCAGTTTTCGACAGCTCCTTCAGGAAACAGTAAGATAGGACCTGATCATTACAATGACGTATGTCGTGCCCATTGACTCCAACTATCATCTATACCTACCTTTTTCGGATGGGTAAAACAGCAATACCACTGCTCACCGCCTCACGTCTGAGGGTTAATCTAGCCGGTGGTCTGTGGTGATCACTGACATAATGGACTCATGAATACATTACATTAGTTGACTTTTCGTCTTTCCTTCTATATTTTAAGGAGCTTCCAGCCCATACGTACACCAGTTCCCTTAACAGGCTTAAGGTATAAATTAACCCCAGGTTAATTTAACATTATATTTACAAAACATTATAAAATTTGTAAATTATGGCTTGGGTCCTGTGACAGTTACCAGAGTAACATGCCGAGATTTGGATGTTCGTCATGTTCGGAACATACAAGGAATCACTATGAGATCATATAAGGAACGTCACTATTCGCGTAGTTTCTACAAATAAAGTATGATGATTTGCTAACATTTGACTTGTCTTTGTCTGAAATATTGATGTCATCCGAATCAGATGACATCTGACATAGGACTTAAGCTATATTTTACGAAATATTTAATTAAAAAAATTAATTGCAACTTTGCAATTCTACAAATTGAACGGTCCATAGGTCGGGCGTTGTCGACAAAATCTTTGACCAAGATTTTAAAAACTGCATAGGCATTTTACACCGACAGTACTAAGATTAGTATAAAAGATATAGGTGATAAATGTAAAATAAATCAGTAATTTTGTTGAATACGACTTACTGTACCAAGACACCTTTCGCCATCTTTGATCAGTCGTGTGAGTCTGCTCGACTGGCAGTGAGTTATCCTATCCTCATCCTGGACATCCTGTTTACTCTCCGCCTGTTACCTTAGGATGGATGGTGCAGGCATCCCGAAGGTATTCATCACATAGTATACAGTAGGCTAGGGCCTTAGGGTACCTATTAGTGCTGGTAGGGCTGTAGGAACTTTAGAGTTTCGTAGGTTTTTTTAATATAATTGTGCGCATACAACAACATTACAAATATCAAACAAACTATCTATTTATTATATTATTTGTGGATCACACAGTTTTTACCCAGGGTGTAATGTGAACCAACAACACTTGGTACGGCATAGTGACGAGACGATTAATGAAACCCATGCGCCATCTATGCAGTAAATACCATTGGAACACAATATATCAGTACGATAGATATGGATTATTTGTTATTACAAAGAAACATCGCCTCCATTCAATTAACAAACTTCTACAACAGTCATGAGTAATAAATGTTTATTTATTAGGTCGTTATTGCGGAATCGCAGAAACTAATAAGATATGTATACCTATATCATTAGAGTTTGTTGGTCCCGCGATATAACTTTACGTTTGTGTTGTGTGCGATCGTAAGGTCACGGACTCCATTACCGGTTCGGGTGAAGTATCGTCGAAATTCTGGTAAGAATTTATTAGTGGCAGCACAACGTTTGTAAATGTGCCCAATTGACGACCACTAGCCCGTCCTCTAGTACCTACGTGGTAACTAAAACATAGCTGATGTTATATACGATGTGAGAATGCGCCATTAAATACCCTTCTGGAGATATAAAGTCATAACTATACCTATTTCATTATCAGTATTAATTAGAAATGGGCGTTTCGTAAGGTGAATAGCATGTCCTTTCAAAGGCTAACCGCCATGTAATTAAAGAACAATAATGCTCTATCTGAGCAGTATTCTTATCTTCAATTAGATCGTTAATCGTTTTCTATCTCTCTTCCCAGTTGTCATATATACGTATACTATTTGCACGTTTTCTATTCCTGCATTGAATGGTAGAAGATAAAAAGGATTGGCATAACGGCCCAGCTCGGTTAATAATTTGCAGTCGCTAAATTATAAGTAAGCCGTAAGTTCATTGCAGCGATAGCCTAGTGGGCGACCGTTGGACTGCCACGGAGAGGTCTCGAGTTCGATTCCAAGGCATCTCTGACTTTTCTAAGTAATTTGCGTATTAATAAGTTAATTTTCGATCGCTTTAACAGTGAAAGAAAACATTACGAGGAAATCTGTATGTCTGAGAGTTCTTTAAATTGTTCTCGAAGATAGGTTAAGCCAACACGCGATGGGCCAGCTCGGGGGACTATGCTTCTCCCAATGAGAAGTGGCCTGTACCCAACAGTGGGCCAGTTTATATACAGGGATAATAGTTGCAGGGCGTTAGAAAAATAAAATTGCATATTTCACCATTTCTTAAGGTGATGATAGAGTAGATTTTTGGACGTTGTTGTCATAACTCTTGGATCAAGGTGGAGATATCTATCGAGGGTGGGTTTTCTGCTGCTCCAACTAATACGTTACTCCACGGCTAGCGTAATGGTTTAACCACAAGTGAAAATTATTAATTCACATTTATGAAAGCCGCAGCTCTTCCTCATATTCTGCGTATAAGTTGTTGTGAATACAGGACATGCACAGATATACAGCTGACAGCACAAATGCTGCGCATTATACTAGCCATTATGTTGATACTATATAGAAATAAAATTGTCACAACTTGTGTCTTTGTGTTTTAACTCGAAGAATTTCTATCGAGGGCATCCGAATAAAATTTTTTTTTTCTGATTACAATCCCAGTAAGACCCAGTAAACGTACCCAGTACTTTTAGTCATGTTGCCCTAGTTTATGGAAGTATCTCTTCATATATGTATCTACGAGAGTATTAAAGGAAGAGCAAAACTGGTTTGAAAGACATTTGAAAGGCAAGGCCAAACTGACGCAAAAAGATAGGACGTCCATAAACAGAACAAAGTAGTACTTCAATCTAGGTCAACGAATACCAGCTCGCTCCACTTATATTCTTCAAGCATGAGGTGAAGTATAAGAGGTAGGGCGTGTACATTGCCACTTAAGCCTAGGGTAGAAAGTCAGATTGAACATCCCTTCTACAGAAGGTCGCAGCTAAGTAACGTTGCGGTGCGTCCTCCTCGTGGAGACGATGTCCATGATTGCGCAACTAGTAGTTTGCTGTCTTAGTAATATAGAAAAGGTAGTTTGCTGGCTCGCCTGTCGCTGGAAGCAATAAGAAGGTTAAAGTAAGTAAATGTTACACGCATGAAACCCTTAATTCTGCTATAAATATCATCCGTCGTTTATGCAATGTTTTTGTAATATTATGGTAGTTTTTGCGTGATAGAGTACCAAACTTTCACATGTATACTATTAGTAGCATATAATACGAATTTTATACAAATCTCATTCTTATAATTTGAAATTTTCTTTAATGTGATCTTCACTTTTGAAATTAGGTACTTACGTACAAACTTATTTGTGAAAGCTTGTTATTAGCAATATTTAGCACCTACATATTGTATGTATGTATGTATCTTATCATAAGATACATACATACATACATACAATATTTCTTATGTGGGAGCCAGTTAGTGCAGACCGGCGACACTTCGACCCAGTGGGATCTTTTGTGTCGACACTCTCCCAATAACGACTGCTATAGATGTTCATGGCAGCCGGGACCGACGGCTTAACGTTCTCTCCGAGGCACGGAGCAGGCGATAATTGTCAATCAATACGCACATAATTTCGAAAAGTCATATACCTAACTTCCGAAAGTCAGAGGTGCGCGACGTGGGTTCGAACCCGAGACCCTCTGCATTGCAGTCTGTTGGTCTCCCCACTGAGCTATCACTGCTCTTATACCTACCTACATATTGTAACTATACCCGAGAGTATTAGTCTGTCAGCTTTCCAATAAACTAAATAAATAAATAGACTTTATTTGATTTGTACTAGGTATTATGGGTATTTCAGAAGATTTTTATTGTTTATAAACTTTTGCATACGAAGTATTAAGACGCAGTTTTTATATTTCTATTTACGTGGTCATAAATACGCAACGTAATGGGTTATCTATTGAAATCCTAAAAAGTGGATCAGTGGATTCGATTAATTATCATAGCAATAGTGATCTTACATAACTTAATTTTTAGAATTGTTTTATTAATACTATGTATATCAGTATTTCTTAAAAAATCTGTACTATTAGAACAAATAAGTATGTTCGAAATATTAAATGGTTTATAAATAAAGAATATTACATATTCAAATATAGTAAATATACGTTCTTTTTTAGGTTTTTGGGAGGGGATTTCACGACTTTAGCTTCGGGGTAAATATTTTTGAGAGTTTGCATTCACGTAATATACTGACACTGGGTGCGTTCCTTAAGCGCTCACGACACTCAAGCTAACGACCACGGTTTTTCTCGGTCCACGTGCTTCCAAGCGTTACAATTGTAAACTCAAGTGGAACGGATAATGGAGTGTTTTGAGCGTTGATGTAAATAAATAATAATTTGTATAATACAAATGACGAATTAGCAAAAAAAAGCGAATGCTTAAAGAGGTTAGGCTACAATTTGTAAGTCTGACCAATAATTGCACTTAGTTGGTTATCTGGATTTATATTAAAATATAAATATTATATTTTACTAATATTATAAGTGTGAAAGTTTATGAGGATGAATGGATGTTTGTTACTCTTTCACGCAAAAACTACAGAACGGATTTTGTTGAAACTTTGCAGTATTATTGTTTATTCATCGGAATAACGAATAAGTAGTAGTAAGTAGCTATAGGCTACTAAAAGTCTATTTTAACATAAATCTACATTAATGCGAGCGAAGCTGCGAACAATACCTAGTATTTCATAATTTTGTGGAGTATTTACTTAATTCCAGTCCTACAAATGCTTTAGAAAGTACAAGTTCATCCAGTTCATATGAAGAGTGGAATACCATTATACAAAATCATGAAAAACGGAAACTTAGACCACGTAAGATAATGTAATTAATCGTTACTCTGATGAAGAATTAAAAAGTAATTTCAAAAAAATGTGTATTAAAATGTAGATTATAAAATGTTTACATATTTAAGTATTCATCGTTTCATCAAAATAGCATCAAATAAAGTAATTTTCATTGTCGCCATCTTTGTAACTTTATATTTAAATATGGCGCCAAATTTTTCAAAGCTCACGACGATCTACCTCTAAGCATGGGTCGTCGTGAGCTTTGATCAGCTTTGCGTGAGCGTGAGTAATGACGTCATGAGTGACGTTTTCGCCGTGACCACAACGAACGGGGAACGGGTAAACGAGCATATTAGGCGTCGTGAACGCTAAGTGGAAGTTGGAACGCACCCATCGACAACTTGACGATTGACGCTGTTGACAGTGTGGTTGACACTTGACAGTGACTTTAACGTCTACTTGTAATTGTGAAAGTGAGTCAATGCAAACAGAACTATTTATTTTGGTTGATAAATCTTACTATATTATTTCATACAACAGTATTCATCTAAACTTGCACAATGAGTTACATGTTAGGACATCTACACAATGGCTGGCAAGTGGACCAGGCCATATTATCAGAGGAAGATCGTGTTGTTGTGAGTATAAAATTTAGGTTATAAAATTTCTAGACAAGGCCTAAAGTGTCTGTGTACTTACTTCCTATTCAATATAACCGAAATTGTTATGCTGAGATAGAAAAAAAATACTCTTTCCTTAACGTTGAAACCCTACACTAGCCTTATCCTTGCTACCCAGCTAGCTTTACAAAATTTAAAACACAGCTCCTAACAAAGTAAATATCTGAGAATAACAAATTTGCTGCCATGCTGGGATTGAATTGACAACGTCACACACATTAGTAATGAGAAATGATATTAATGTTACCATTGTTTATTTTTATTTGCCTGCTCCGTGCCTCGGAGAGCACGTTAAGCCATCGGTCCCGGCTCCCATGAACATCTATGGCAGTCGTTATTGGGAGTGCCGACACAAAAGATCCCACTGGGTCGAAGTGTCGCCGGTCTGCACTGACTGGCCCCCACATAAGATACATACATACCATTGCTTACAGGTCATTAGGTTTGGGCATGACTGGGACCCAACTTGCATGAAGATGGATGAAGTACTGTACAGTATCGCAGAAAAAGTAAAAAACTTTGCCGTCATATACCTGGTGGACATTACTGAAGTACCAGATTTCAATAAAATGTAAATATTTATTTTTCTTTATCTACTCTTTAAATTATGAGATGAACAATCAAACAATTTAGCTTGCTTGGAATATTGCATGCATTGTACTCTGCTGCATGAAAAAGAATTCTGAATTCAATGCAAAAAATATGTTTATTGAATTAAAATCTCTGCTTTTTATTTGTGTCACTATCAGAAAATATTTCAGGCATAGTTATACAGATTTTAATATGATTTTATACAGATACAGATTTTATAACTACTTATTTTAACCGAATACTATTATAATAATTGCAGGTATGAACTGTACGACCCATGCACAGTTATGTTCTTTTTCCGCAACAAACATATTATGATAGATTTGGGCACGGGTAACAACAACAAGATCAACTGGCCGTTGGAGGACAAACAGGAGATGATTGATATCATTGAGACTGTTTACAGAGGTGCGCGAAAGGGACGAGGTCTTGTTGTATCTCCCAAAGATTATTCCACCAAGTACAGATATTAAAATGTTCGCTAGTGGAGTATCAAATATTAAGACTTGTGGTATAACTAAATTACTATTCTCCTTTATTCTACAATATGTAACTGAAATAATGGACAGTGGATAAACTGCAATAATGAATCCTTTAACAATAACTTATTTATAGCATGATTGCATATTACCATGAAGTAGTTTATAGCAAAAAGAAAGAATTATGTTTATAATAATAATAATGTCCTCCAGACCGAATTTCGGCCACGGCGGCCAGTCTTAACAGAGACTGGCCATCTGCGCAGGAGATATTATAGTGCATAAGTGTGTGCGCAAACACAAGTGCACTCTCTGTTCCCTAACTCTCATGATCCGATGGGACGGCAATCCGACACGACCGGAGAGAGATCAGGCGCAGGACCAACGGCTTTACGTGCTTTCCGAGGCACGGGGATGTCTAACACCGCCAACTTCCTAACTCCGGGCTGCTATTGAGATTTTTTACAGAAAAACCCAGTAGCTTTTTGTTAAAGTTGTTTATATATACATAGTCAATAATTTACATGTTATTAAATTAATTATAACAATGCAAGGTCTACAGAACACAGCTTGAGTTTATTATACACTGTGATTTACGATTTAGTTTGACATCATACATTCAATAAAATGCTATTGGAAGAAAATATAGGTAAATAAATATACAGTTATCGAATTGATATAGCAAAATATTTTGGTTTGATCCTATACATTCACATGATGATTTAAGGCTGACTGTATTGCAATCTAAAAATGTTTCCATGACTATCGTATCATATTTATATATAATTTTCTTTGTGGCAATTTATTTTTAAGTTACATTGTATATTAATGAATAAATAAATACCTGATCGACTTTGAGTATGATGGTCTTTGTTTTTAAAGAATAGTACATTTGTGATTATATTATGCTATTAATATAAATGCTTTCAAATTCTGTGTTTTTATAGTTTACACATTGTACAATAATTGATGTAGACATATTTTGTATTGTAGGAAGTATAATAAAGTGAAAGAGCATTGTTTTAAATGTTCTGGTCTCATTTTATTGTAAAATAAATTAATATAAGATAATTCACTCTTGTTATTTTACCAAAACCTTAGAAAATAATGAATTATAGATTAAGATGGAACATTATAGGTAAACCGATAATATATTATTTTAATGATTGATTTGGGTTGCAAATTACTAGTATTGTTGTTAACTCCTCCAGCTAAAACAAAGTGCTCTTGTAGAGGGTTCACATCGATTATGTAATACACAATTCAACAGATATCCCGCGATACGAACTCGCGATCTCCTTGATGTTGTTCGTAAGCAGCTGCGCCGATCTATTCCAACCCTGTATATATTATTATTGGCCTTTTATGAGCCTTATTGTGCTAGCAGCTTCAAACAGCCACAACATAACAGTATACAAAAAAACAGAGCTGACATAACACAGTATTTAGCATATAGCGAAACTAGGTTTTTATAGTACATATTGTGTCGTACGTAGGTAACGGTAAGCATATTCGCTATCCTAAAAGGGTGATTATTAATTATTCATTCAATTTGAAAACATCTTGGGATGATCGTTCCGAAGCCCTTTTGTAGCCGTACTATCTCACTTAATAATAAGCTTTAAGGTAGGTAGTACGATGCGAGACTGAAAAGGTAATTACTGTGCGGTAGCGGCAGCATGGGTGCTCTAAAAATCTCGGCGAAGATGCAGGTAGTAAAAAACTAATAAGAATTGTTCCCGATGAAGACATACCACTGTGAGCACTACTGGTACCTTCGTCGTAGGTGTTTACCTACCACATTCTTACGTTATGGAATCACGAAAATCTATTAAATTGACTCGTTCATTATCAGTGTCGTCCAAAAATAGACTATTAAAAGATAGTAGGTACAATGATAATATTTTTTAATAATAGTTATCTCTTTAATTTAAATAATATAAACCCTCTGACCGCCAGTCATGTATAGGTTATGTTATGTTATATACATGACAAACAAAAATGTGTTACAGCACGCCCGCCACGGTCACGTCTATATGACAAATTAAAGGATGAAATCGTAGCTTGGCGCCGAGAGAACGCTTATGCTTTTTGACGTGGCGGTTAAATGGTTAACCCTTTGACCGTTTGAAGCACTAAAATAAAGAAATAAGTTAATCTTGTAAGTCTTGAGTAAGCCACGAATGGAATCTTACTAATTTGTAGTTGGTGCTAACTATCTATATTATCTGTAGGTAGGTATTATTGGCTGTTTTTTTGGCACTGACTCCAGATTGGTTAGATTAAAAGCCCGATGAGTGACCTACTACAGTTCTCACAACGTTATGCTGGTGGCATGTACGAATCTCACCTTTGATTAGTATATAAAATTTAAATAGGCTCACCTTAAAGTTATACTGAACCCAGCACAAAAAGAGTCATTAAAATCAGTTCTAGAAATAAGTTATACTCGAACATATAAAGTAGGTATGCATAGTCCTTTGAGACTGTACAGTTGTGAACCATCTCCTATTTTGAAGTCGGTTAGAAAGCCGGTCATATACAAGACGGGCTTATGCGCCGATAGTTTCTTACTTAAGGAGGATAGTTTTATAATTAAGTTCTATTCATATATATGTACATAGACTCACGCCTTTATATACGTGAAGAGGTAAGCAGAAGCATATTATAGACACATGTCGATGACAACTATGATTTTAGATCCTACATATTTTAGTTTGGTAAGCTTATAATTGTGGCGTATGTATACACGCACAAGGAACATATAAGTTTATAAGGAACCTGGAATCGAATGGAGCATCATACGTCTAGCCGCGCCGAAACCAAGCGACGCGCGAAGGCGATCGAACGAAGCATCTTACGTCTAGCCGCGCCGAAACCATCTCATGATCTCACGAACTGGCGACGCGCGAAGCTACCATCTGTTTTTATAGTGCCACAATTTATACGCACGCACACACGCGTAAGGATGTCCGAGAATTGCCTCGTAAATGTTAGAATTGTGTCTACTTGTCGCTGGTTGGTGTAAATGATTATTGTACACATTAGTGCTAGCGATACTAGTAAGAACAATAAATGGGATATAAGACTTAAAATTTGTAAATAGATTCTCAGTTGAATCAGTCTACGTGTTTCAATATAACCCTAACGGTTACCAGCTACGGACCTGGCTTATGCCCGCCGGCTGATAATGCGTTAAATAATCAAACACATAACTTATTGCCAGATTGTATGCTGATAATTTTTAACAGATAACTCTTACTTCGCTTGACCTCGCAATCAAATTCATGCCACACGCGGGACCACGTAACAAGCCTTCATCTTGAACCACGCCCTGAAATACCACTAAATATCTAGTCGAATCTAATTGTAGTTCTGGTTATTCTTATACACCTGTTGTAAGTGTAAATATATGCTTATTGATCGCCTTGTTCATCTTTAGCTTCAATTAAAATCCTAGGTCAAACACGCCTCTAAAGCGGGTTGACTAGCATAACGTTACAAGTTACAAAAATCCATCTCTAAATAACCGTCTACGCGTTTCCTTTCAAAATTAGTAAACCTCTATACGCGAGATCGGCTTTTCTTCGCTTTCTTTTAAATGTTTTACAGTATTGAACAGTAAAGCGCAAAAAACAAACGCAGCTTACACAGCCTCCCACGATAATTTATAAAACTTACCCATCCCTTAGACAGGAAGACGATTTATAATGTGGGTTCACTCAAAGTAATAAAATAGGTAACTGCAATAATCGTATTCTTGACTTAGTACTTAGTAATTTTGCTGTGGTCGAGTGCGTGAGTGTGCGCGAAGCCGACTCACCGTTGGTAAGTGCGGATAGGAATCATCCTCATCCTCAGTATGTATGAACGGTGACCCGCTGCAGCGTTCTAATGTGTCACAATCACAAGCATTTTTTTCACACACACCGCCATTAAATAATAAGAGAGAGGAAAAATGGCAATGGAATTTTAACAGGGCTGACTATTTCTCACTATACTCACGAATAGGTGCCATTGACTGGACCCCTATTTATAATTTAGAGTTAGATGCAAGTTTAATTTATTTTTATAATGTTATTAACAGTATTATAGATGACTGCGTTCCAAAGAAAAAGTGAAGTTGTGTAAACTCGAAGTACAATTACCCCGAGTGGTACACATTGGAAATTATTCGCAAAATTAAATTGAAATCTGTTCTTCAAATAAAATATAAATTAAGCAAGGCAAGTAGTGACTACGTAGCATTTGCTAAGTGTAGGGCGAAGGTTAAAAAACAGATAGAAACGACTCATAAGCAGTACCAAGAACGTCTTCAAAGTCAGTTCCTCGAAAACCCCATGTCGTTTTGGAATTATATCAAATCAAATAAAAATAGTCGTACACCAAAAAAAATAATTAAAAAATGGGGAAGTTCTTTCTGACGGCGAATGTGCTAAGGAGTTTGCAGAATACTTCCATTCTGTTTACAGTATACAACGGGCGGAACTTAGTGTAGAGGCAGCAGTAGGTGTATCTGGGGACATAAATGAAGGAGCATGGATTCATCTGGAGCGACTACATTTAGATGAAGTACAACATGCCCTTCAAAAACTTAAGCCCACTAAATCCACAGGCCCTGACGGCATTCCACCATACATCTTCAAGGATTGTCGATCTGTACTGGCCTGTCCGTTATTACACATTTTCAACCTTTGTCTCAATATAGCTGTATTTCCAGAGCAATGGAAGACTACCCGAGTAGTACCTGTTCCAAAAGGTGGCTCCGGACAAACGGTGGCAGGATACAGACCGGTAGCAGTGCTGTCGAACGTGGCGAAATCTTTTAAGTCTACGATTCAAAAAGCAATATTTACACAGGTAAGCGAGCAGCCATCGGAAGCGCAGCACGGTTTCCGGCCGGGTAAAAGTACCACCAGTAATCTCCTTACATACGTAGCTGATATCTTGCCTGTAGTGGATAGTGGGGGACAGGTTGACGCTGCTTATTTCGATTATAAAAAAGCTTTTTGATCTGGTTAATAATGACGATCTACTCGAAAAATTAGCAGGCATTGGTTTCACTCCGCACCTATTGAGATTTTTTGCAAGCTATATGAGAGATAGGCGGCAATATGTAGAATATGCCAATCACAACTCTGAACCTTACTTAACACTGTCAGGAGTGAGTCAGGGAAGCAACCTAGGTCCTCTCGAATTTATATTAATGATAAATGATCTGCCGAAGGTGGTACAACATGCCAAATGCTTACTATTTGCTGACGACCTTAAGCTTTATCTGCCCGTATGTAATTTAAAATGATATTAATAATGTAACAAAATGGAGTCAGGACAACTTTTTAGAATTTAATCATTCGAAGTGTGTGGTGATTAGTTTCAGTCTTGCGAGAACTCCGCTGCAATACGTTTACAGTATTAACAGCACCCCTTTATACCGTGTATTTGAGGTAAAAGACCTAGGAGTGACAGTTAATACTGAACTGACATTTAAGGACCATGTTGTTAAAATATGTAAAAAAGCGTACCGAAATTTAGGATTTGTACTACGTAGGGCTAAACATTTTTCTAACATTAAGGCAATCATTGCGCTTTATAATGCCCTAGTAAGAAGCCAATTGGAATGCAACGCAGTCATCTGGTCTCCACATGAAACTAAATATAGTATTATGTTAGAGCGAGTGCAAAACAAATTTATTTATTTATTTTGGTTTGCTAACAAATGTAACAATAATACATTTTCACAATTATACACCGTGAATTTGTAGTCGTTTTGGAACCGAAAACCTTATACTCTATATCAATAATAGAATCGATTAAACTCATTATTTTAATAAAATAAAATGTTTTTTTTTTAGAAACAATAAATTTAATGTCGTTTACGAGAAATAAATGAGAACTCGTAGTAACGCCACTCAATTTCACGTACTACGTTTACCTACGCGTCACTACGTTCGATATCATTCATGTTTGACAACTTAAAAACATTCGCCAATAAAAATACAGAAACTGCCGCGCCCGCGCCGCCCGCCAATCCCCGCACACTACCCCAGGCGCCGGCAGAGCGAGCGCGAGCGGTTTTTCCCGTCCGACTCTGGTGCAAGCGCGCCCTGCACGCACCCCTTCCCGCCCTTCAGTACTGCAGCAACTCGCGCGCGTAATGGTCGTAACGTAATTATTCATTGTCACGCGAAAATGAGTCGTCAATACAAATATTCTAACGCTGAGTACTTGGCAATGGTACAGCTGTATGCTGTTGCCAATTTCAATTTGTAACAGGCCAGACGCTTATACTCCCAGCCGGAGCATTTGAATGCGCTGCGGCTACGAGGAATTAAAAGTCATCAAGTGCCATCCACTCCCACTATCTTGGCTGCAACTCAGCGCCTTCTCGATCATGGAGAATTCCGTACGCCGACTCATGTGCAAGGCCGAGGACGCCTTAATGACTCCCCGGAGATCGAAGAGGATATTCTGGAGTACTTCGAGCGGGATCCGCGGCGAAGCACGAGAATGGCGGCTCAAGAATTTAATGTTAGCCAATACTTTATATGGAAAACATTAAATACCAATGGGTTACACCCTTATCATTTTCGTCGTGCTCACGTAATTAATAACAATGATGCACCAGCAAGGATCGCCCTATGTGAGTGGTTGTTGAATAATCCGAATGCGAACATACTGTGGACAGATGAGTCATTGTTTACTCGAGTGGGATTGTACAACGTGCACAATGAACATTACTGGACTCTTATAAACCCTCACTTAATACGGGAAGACCACCACCAAGTGAGGTTCAGTGTGATTGTTTGGGCCGGTATTGTAAACGACCGTTTAATAGGGCCTGTTTTTATTGAAGGTCATCTAACGGGTAGCTCGTATTTAGAAATGTTACGAACAGTAATATCCGAGCTATTGGAGGAAGTACCATTATCGATTATACACGATATGTACTACCAGCACGACGGCTGTCCCGCTCATTATGCAAGTTCAGTACGTGCCTACCTCAACAATGAGTTTGGCGATAAGTGGATTGGGCGCGGCGGTCCCGTGGCTTGGCCGCCGAGAAGCCCGGACTTAACGCCCCTAGATTTTTACTTGTGGTCGGAAATAAAAAGACTCGTGTATTCTCGTGAACATGAAAGTCGTGACGAGTTACGTAGTGCGATAGTGGACGCATTTGATAAAGTTAAAAGTGATAGAGGCACATTAAGAAAACTTAAAGACAATGGTATCAAACGTGCTCGTTTGTGTATTGAACGTGGCGGACTTCATTTCGAGCAGTTGCTTCGATACAGGGAAGTGTAAATAATTTGTAAATAAACTGTCCATAGATACGTAAGTTGATTATTTTGTAAATATGTAGCTCCAATTTTTTTAAATACGCCTGAAATTCTCAGAGTTCCTTCACCCTGTGATTATTTTTATTACATAATCAATAAAGTTAGCTATTTATCGAAGAGTAATGTTCAGATAAAGTATTTCCGACGGTCCTAAGCCCGTGTAAAGTAAAAGTATGAAGGAGAAATTGGAGTATCCATTTACGTATTAATTGTGATGTTCACAATGCAGGTTTTTCATAGTAAAAGGAGATAACGCATTGCCTCGTATCAGCCGATTTTGGCTCTATTGAACTGCGATATGCCTATTATCAATTTCGTAGTTATTACATTTACTTAATTTTATTAATACTTGTGTAGTCACTAGTTTTTAAATCGCGCATAGGACTCGGTCGGGATACACGCGGCTCTTTTGCGTCGATCTGTGTAGGCATCAGCTGATACACGTAGTTATCGTGCGTCGTTCATAAGTACCTACGCGACTGAGTGGCAACGCCAGCCGCCGGTTCGCAGCCGCGCGAACACGTGTGCATGCGTTTGTGAATGAATTGTCCGTGCGTTACTACGATCAAACTCGAATAAGTAAAAATATTATTCATATTCCAACTTTTTTACTATACACAGTACAATTAATTTACTATTTTTTATTGTTACTACTAATTATCCTAAGTTACCACGTTTCGGTTCCAAAACGACTATAAATTCACGGTGTATACACATGAGGTTTAAGACAAAAAGTTACATCCAATTACAAGCAAACACTACATGCACTAATACTTAATATAAGATACCTATAATTAATACAATTTATAACTACAACTTATAAACTAGGTAAATATTTAGTATATTAGTTTTCTTACTAATTTGCGAAAGTGAGTAAGAGAATGTGCATATATGTCGACCGAATCACTACAGAAATTGAGTAGCTTCGTACCAGAGAAAGTAGCTGCCTGGATCACGTGATGATTAAGGTGGTGAAATCTATTTTATCATTTATTCTGGATAGCCATATTACCGACCATGTGCCTGTACTTGTTTGTATTAAAACTATTACAAAACGTCAAACGGCAAATATTTTCTCGAAAGTTGTTTTGAATAGTGTAGTTTCAGAGATAGCAGATACCGACTTCAGTACCATTTTGTTATCCAGTAAACCTAATTGGGCTACCGAATATCTAATTAATAGGATTGTGTCAATAATTCATAACAATACTATAACTAGATGCGTTCCTTCTAGGCTTAGGATTATCAAACCCTGGATAACTACAGGTTTATTAAGATGCATAAGAAATAGGGATGATCTACATAAAAAACACAAAAAAACACCGGATAACTATACTTTGAAGTTAACATACATACGTTACCGCAATTTTTGTAACAAACTACTTCATAGACTCAAAATTAGTTACGAAAAAATGAACTTATCAAAGCCAAAAATGATCCTAAAAAGACCTGGAAAGTTATAAATACAATAACTAATAAACAAATGTCTAAACCTCCACCGACGGAGTTATTACGTTTGTCTAATCTTGACAACAAATCATCCCTGAATATGGTTAATAATTTATTTGCAAATATTGCCAAAGATCTCGCGGGTAAGCATGTTAACACTAG
Organism: Catocala fraxini; assembly: GCA_930367265.1. NCBI lineage: Eukaryota > Metazoa > Arthropoda > Insecta > Lepidoptera > Erebidae > Catocala > Catocala fraxini. The sequence goes on from OV884045.1 coordinate 582,991, forward strand.
TACGAGGCATGAGTCGTATGTCAGGGATGGCACTCAATTAAACTCAATTGTCCTTCTCCCTCCGGATCAGACGGAAATAGAATATATAATAACCAGTCTCCGTACTGATTCTGCTCAAGGATGGGACGGAATAAGTCCAAAGCTTTTGAAAATGAGCAAACAGACTCTTGCCCCCCTTATCACTCACATATGTGCTCTCTGCATCGCTGAAGGTGTATTTCCGAGCGTTTTAAAGAAAGCTGTTGTTCATCCCATTCACAAGGGTGGGGACAGGGACAGTGTCAACAATTATAGACCAATATCGGTTCTGCCGGCACTGTCAAAGGTTTTAGAAAGGGTCTTGAATAATCGTCTCATATCATTTTTGGAAAATCATAAGATCTTATCTGACAATCAATTCGGTTTTCGTAAGGGCAAATCATGTGAAGACGCGTTCTCAGCCCTTATTGATAGTGCAGTTAGGACACTTGATGAGAAGTCTAAGTGCCTAGGAATATTCTTAGATCTATCCAAGGCATTTGACACTGTCTCTGTACCGATCCTCCTAAAAAAACTGGAGAGAATTGGGGTAAGAGGTCCTGCACTTTCTATCTTTAGGAGCTACCTATCTGAACGAAGGCAGTGTGTTAAAGTCACCTCATATATCAACGATGAATGTGTATTGTCTTATGGGGGTACTATGGGGGCTCTATTTTAGGGCCTACACTCTTTCTAGTGTATGTAAACACCTTATGTGATCTAGCACTACCAAATTGCTCCATTTACACATATGCGGATGATACGGCCCTTTTAGTTCATGCTCGAACTTGGACAGAAGCTCGCACTAGAGCGGAAACTGTCCTTAGTATTATCATGTCTTGGCTATCCGCAAACAGTCTGACGTTAAATGTTGAGAAGACTAACTATATTCCATTTACACTTAAAACTTCATCGAAACCAGATAACTCTTTCTCTATCAAAGCACATGTTTGCAATGGTTACTCAAGCCAATGCTCTTGCCTTCCCCTGATAAGAAAGACCACTGTTAAGTAACTGTTAAGTACTTGGGAATATTGATAGACAGTCTTATCTCGTGGAAAGACCAAATTAACGCTTTGTCTTGCAGAGTTAGAAAGTTAATAGCCGTTTTCAAAAACTTGCGTTATAGTGCTGATGATAAAACCTTACGTATGGTTTATTTCTCTCTCTGCCAGTCTATTCTATCTTTTGGCATAACGGTCTGGGGTGGTGCTCCAAGGTCAAGTATGTTGCAATTGGAAAGGGCGCAGAGAGCTGTTCTCAAGGTTATGACCTTCAAACATTATAGGTTTAGTACTACACAGTTGTACAAAGAATGTGAGGTAATGACAGTGAGACAGCTTTATGTATTAAACAGCACGTTACGCAAACACGCTACTTTACCACTCGATCCTAAACGCCTGGCAAAACGAAGGATAGCAAATGTGTGTCCCATTGAAAAACATAAAACAAAATTAGCAGAAAGAAATTTTTGAATTCTTGGCAGTCGTATATACAACGCAGATAACAGACAATGTAATATCTACACAGTCAATATATTTGAATGTAAAAGGAAAATTAGAGAATGGATCATTGGTCTTAGCTATGAAGGGGTTGAAAGAATACTTGAAGCACAGGATAGATAGATAATAGAGTGAAACCAAAATTTTATTCACATTAAAGCTATACATCACATTAAAACATACACACATACAACACACACACACACACAACACACACATACACACACACACACACACACACACATACGCACAAATATGTATATATTCTAACACAAAACAGATACAGATACCTAATTTTTTATTATTCTTGTAATAAGATATCTTTATTTACCCTTATTTAAAAATGTACCTACTAAGTAAAACACCACGTCACACACGACGTACTTGCGTATTGTAGTAAAGGAGTCAATTTTTGAGGGCCCTGACACCCATAACACAAGTTCAATCTTAGCTTGGGTGTCAGATGGTTACAACACTGTAATAACCTACAATTTGTAAGAATAAAGTTTGTTTTAGCACATTGTATGTGAAAAACTGTAAAATTTTAATAAAGATTATTATTATTATTATTATTATAGTTAGCACAATCGAGGAATCGGAGAAGCAGTGCCAAAAACTGTTCTTCTGAGTGGTGGATAAAGAGGAGTGACGTGAGACCGAGGGTATTTATATGGGACTCTAAAATTAAGTCTAGCCAGCAATTGTGGACAGTCTTTCTTGTTTCGAATCAGCTTGTACAGGAAAACCAGGTCTAAATATTTCCTTCTTGATTCGAGTAAATCCATTTTAAAGTGAGTAAGTTTTCCTTGTATGAGACTGTTTTTACATTAAATGAAGTTGAATGTGATAAGTGCCATAGGAATCTCTTTTGTATACGTTCTATTCTTAAGATATGAACAGCATAATGCGGGCGCCAAACTTTTTACTTTTTATACTTTATTAGGTATTTGTATATGAAACTTTATGGTGTTTACCCTTTCTTTCCTCTAATGTATCCCACCTTGTTTATTTTAGGCATGGTGGGCTATAATGAACTTGGGGTTAGAAGGGAACTTGCTCTGGTGCTTTACATTTTTAAAGTACTACGAGGAAAACTTTATAATACAGCTTTGTTGGAGTGGTTGTGGCTATGTGGTCCTAACAGATACGTTTGGCGCCGACTTAGGCCGCCACTACTGACGGTGCCGAGGGCGAGAACAAACCTGCTCAAGGAGTCGCCTCTGACGTGCGCACTTTGCATTCTCAATCTCATACACAACAAGTCAGACCTATTCATGTGTACTTTGAGTGAATTTAACAGAGTAGCACTAGCGGTTATTTGCTATTGTAATTAAATTAAATTTGTCTACTTGATATTACCAAGTGTTTATGTGATATTGTTTTTTTTTGGCTGTACTGTCGCTTTAGGTTTTTGCCTGTAAAGATAGTATAAGTTTGATTCAATAAATAAAAAAAATATATAAAAAAAAATATGTAAAGTAAGTAAAGTAAAGTAAAGTAAACATTTATTTTTCAAAATATATGTAGGTACACGATCTAATACAAATATTAGAACACAGTAAACAAAACAAAAAAAGTACATATATTATGAAAAATGAGGTTACCACTCAGGTTTATTGTTGGTTTGCGGTTGATACCTCAAACCAACCATGATATTATTTGGTAACCCCAAATAATATCAGGAGATAGAGAGGACAAAAGGTATGTGTGACTTTTTGTACAGACCAGGTGGACCGTAATCCCAAAAATCGCTTTTAGTAGTGCGGGTTTAGAAATGAAACTCACATAACCAAGCGAGGACAAATTTTATGGAGTTAGCCGGGGCTTATATAGTGGCCGCGGAGAATCTTAATAGCGCGGTTCAGCACTTAACAACGCCATCTATCGAGCTTAGGGTTAAACATTTTAACACAAGTTGTTCCGATTGAACATTCCGCCCACCATGGCCAGAATGGCCGTAACTCTATAACACAGCTAACTATGAATACATTTTCAAAATTACATAAATGTCCGCCCACCATGAGAAATCTGACATTATAAAATACCTGATGGGCTTCATCAGAGCTAATGGACTGTATAAAAGTAACACACAAATTTTACACCTTATCAAATACAAATACAAAATTAAGCACTTCAGAACATAGTCTGCTTAAATCACAAAATAAAAATAAGATACAAGTTTTTATCGTTAAGATTAACACAAAAAAATTCAAAAATAAAATACAAACTTAATCATTCTTACAACTTACTCAGTAACTGGTAACACAATTAATTTGGAAACGGGTCTCTTTATTATAGATCCCCTGCAGCGCAAAGAAACAACTCGCGTGACCTTATCCGAGCCGGTATGTTTTTTAAGAATGAGACCATAAAGCCACCTTGCCGGAGGTAGATCATCTTCCATCACTATCACTACGTTTCCTACATTAGGTTCTGGAGTTCGGTGTGACCATTTATATCTTTGGTGAAACTGAACAAGATATTCATTCGACCAACGACGCCAAAAATCCTGAACCAAACGCTGTGTTAAATGCCACCTCCTTAAAGTGCTAATGTTCGAGTTTTCAAAATTGGATTCAGGTACGAGCACCAAAGGTTCGCCTACCAAAAAATGACCCGGTGTCAAGGCAGCAAAAACCAGTTTGATTGGGCTCGAACGCGCACAAAGAATGGTGCTTAAAGTGCTTTTATTTCTACCGTATCGATATCCTACGTCCTCTGTTTATGAACACGCAGGAGTGTTATCGGTTAGAAAACTATTTATCTACGAAATATTACGAAGATACCACAGAAAAGTAGTCCCTAACTTACCTAAGACACAAAAGCGCGTTACACGCTGGCCCGTGCCATATGTTAAAACAACATTCGCTCGTAGAACGTACAACTTTTTAGCTCCCTACGTATATAATAAATGTAGTAAGATTAATAAAATGAATACCATATATACATTAAATAATAACAAAATGAAAAAAGTAATCTACACTTGGCTACACACTATGGATTATGATGATGTAGAGAAATTATTATTACAAGTATTATGAACACACACACACACACACACACACACACACACACACACACACATACACACACACACACACACACACACACACACACACACACACACACACACACACACACACACACACACACACACACACACACACACACACACACACACACACACACACACACACACACACACACACACACACACACACACATACAGTCACACATGCACACATACACTTACACACACACAGAAGCATGCCATCTATAAAATAGTTTTAAATTATTATCATTGTTGTAAACAGTAATAATTATTTACTTGATGTAAAACTGTACCTGTATATGGGGAAGCCACTAACACCTGCAACACAGTTTTAACTAGCGCGGGTGTCAGCGTATTCTATAATTGAAATGTACCCATTTTTATGTCAATAAAGATTATTATTATTATTATTATTAATGGGCATGGATCCTCAGAATTGATGCTCAAGGCAGAAATCGGTCTAGAATTGAGGCAAGCCTCGATCTGTGCAAGTACTGTCATCATCTCTTCAAACGTAAGAGTGCTAGCACCTAACACCCGCTTTAGATGGTGTTTGGTAGACTTCACTCCAGCTTCCCAAAGCCCTCCGAAATTCGGCGAGTGTGGTGGAATGAAGTGCCAGTCCGTTCCATTGGTTGCCAATCAGTCAGCAATGTCAGGTGCTACGCCGGACCTTTCGTGGCTGAAAAGAGACTTTAATTCTTTATTAGCCCCAACAAAGGTAGTGCCATTATCACTCCAAAGCTCTCTACAATGGCCTCGTCGCGCTGTAAAGCGTTTAAAGGCTGCCAAAAATGCCTCCGACGTCATGTCACTGACGATTTCTAAATGTATGGCACGAGTAGCCATGCATACAAAAAGGCAGATATATCCCTTAGTAGCGTGATAACCGCGACCCTTCGTGGGTCTAACACTAATGGGACCTGCATAATCCACGCCACTTCTGTAGAAAGGTCGGCTAGCATTAACCCTGGCAGATGCCAACTGGCCCATTAACGGTGAAACACCTCGGGCAGCATATCTAATGCACGCAACACACTTACGTACATATCCTCTTACTGTACTTCTAGCGTTTACGATCCAATATTGACTTCGCAAATAGTTCAATACTAACTGTGGTCCACCATGTAATGTACGTTCGTGAGCATCGGCTATCAAAAGATTTGTGAAATGCGACTTCTGAGGTATGATGACGGGATGCTTCATGTCATCATGAATGTTAGCGCGATATAACCTACCACCTACTCTTAAAATATGATCACGATCAAGGTATGGATTGAGCGAGGAGAGTTTACTTTTTTTATCAATATGTCCTGTAGTCTCTAAACCGTTTATATCATCTCTAAAATGATCCATTTGACATAACTTAATACCTGTGAATAATGACTCGTTAATTTCTGTAAATGACAAAAGAGCACTAGACTGTTTTTTACTTCTACCCTTAAACTTTAAAAATTTTCTACAAATTGCTACTACTCTAACAAGTCTTTTTAGTGATGAGAATTTTAATATTATACTGTTTTCTTGACTTTCTTTTATCACAACATTAAATGATAAATTCGACTTCCTTTCTTCTAAATTTGTTTTTTCGATGTTACCTCTATTTTAAATAATATTCTTATTTTTAACCACTTAGGACCTTCTCTCCACAGCTCAAAATCTACGAATTCTGAAGAGTTCATACCTCGAGACGCACAATCTGCAGGATTATCCTTAGATTGAATATGTGACCACTGAGTGTTTTCTATTGAAGTGAGAATTTCAGAAACCCTATTGCCGACAAACGTATTCCAACGGCTAGGATGACCTCTCAACCATGCAAGAACTACCGAAGAATCAGTCCATGCATGGATTTTGTCCTTACTAATTCCCAAGGTGCCCGAAACTTCTGAAAGAAGTTTTGAAAGCAGCACCGCGCCGCACAATTCCAAGCGAGGTATTGAAACCATCTTGACTGGAGCAACCTTGGTTTTGGAGGTCACCAAATTGACGTGAACCGTGTCGTTGCAATCTATAGTTCGTATATAGACCACAGCGGCATAAGCAACGTTGGATGCGTCACAGAAGCCTTGCAACTCTGTCTGTCTGTCTGTTCGACTGGTCTGAAACCATCTGGGCAAATGAAAGGAATGAAGGCTATGCAAACTATTTCTATAACTAAGCCAATCTTTCAATATGCTTTCTGGGAGTTCATCATCCCATTCGATACCTGAGAGCCACACACGTTGAATGATAACCTTGGCTGTTGTTATAACAGGAGCAATCCAACCTAGAGGATCAAACAATCGGGCGATGTTCGAAATCACTCTGCGCTTAGTCACAGGCGTTTGCAGATCCGGAAGATGAACAGTATACTTGAATTTATCTGATTTTCTATCCCACGACAATCCTAGAACCTTCATTACATTATCTATCTTAAATTCCAAACTTTCCTTCATGTCTACTGTCTCCCCCGTTATTCTATGCAAAAACTCTTCACTATTACTAGACCATTTCAGGAGCTGGAAACCTCCACGACTAAGCAATTCGTTCATTTGGCTGTATATTTCTAGACCCTCAACGACCGATTCACAACCAGTTAGCAAATCGTCTACATAAAAGTCGCTAAGAACTCGCCTTGCCGCTAGAGGGAAATCCTTCCCATCGTCGAGAGCAAGCTGTTGTAATGAACGTACTGCAAGGTATGGAGCTGAGGATGTACCAAAAGTGACACGCAGCAAACGCAAATGCTGGATTTCGGTGTCTGGGTTGTCACGCCATAGAATACGTTGAAAGACAACATCATCCTCTGACACTTTTATTTGGCGGTACATCTTTACAATGTCACCGACCAAAGTTATTGGATGGCAGCGCCATCGCGTTATTATCTGTCGCAAATCAGATTGCAAGGTAGGGCCAACCATCAAATCATCGTTTAACGAAGCTCCATTGCATCCCGAACAAGAAGCATCGAAAACGATCCTAACCTTTGTAGTAGTCTTATCGTTCCGTACTACTGCGTGATGCGGCAAGTATACTGCGACTCTTCCCCTCTCTACCTGAGGCACAACTTCAGCATGTCCCAACTGAAGATAATCATTGATTACAGCACTATACTGCATTCGAAGTTCAGGATTCTTCAAAAGTCTCCTTTCCAGCATGTGAAATCGTTTCTGAGCTATGATTTCAGACCTACCATACTTTGACTTGGGATCAGTGGACCTGAAGGGCAACTTGACAATGTACCTGCCGCCTGCGTCTCTTCGAGTCGTTGCAGAATAAAAGTCTTCACACCGTTGCTCATCTTCAGTTAAAATAACCCTGGCGCTTAAAGACTGTTCTGATTCTAGCTCCCAAAATCTCCGTAATAGCTCATTCACATCTGTACCTGCAATAGCATGGAAACATACTGGCTTAGACGTCAACGGTGTGCTCTGGATTTTACCCGATAAAATCCAGCCAAATTTGGTATTTTGAGCGACGGGCGTGCCCGGCGGACCCTTGACCAAACCTTCCAACAAAACTTCCCCGACCACACTAGTACTCAGAAGTAAGTCTATCTTACCTGGAGTATCGAATGTTGGATCGGCTAGTTCGAAGGATGAGAATGTTGACAGTACTTGAACTATCTTTATTTCTGGCAAACGTGAGGTAAGTTTGCTTAAGACATAAGCATCGACATTTAACACAATGGTGGGATCTAGGCGTGATTGCAATTTGATATTAACTATCCACCTAGAGGGCATCGACGAGCTCTCATCATCGCCTAGTCGAAATATGTCGGTGCGAGCAGGTGTTTTTCTGAGGCCGAGCAACTGTACTGCGGACTCTGTAATAAAAGAGACCTCCGAACCCTGATCCATCAGAGCTCGTAAAACCACAGCAGTACCAGTCCTTGACTCGACTTTTACCAAGGCTGTAGCCAACAGACCATGGTTGTGAACATCTGCGAAGCAACAAATATTTTTGGTACACTCGCTTTGAGTAGAAGACGCAGTTGCAGCAGCAACCACGACGTTCTGATCTGCTGAACCGTCACTAGGTTCAGTAGATTTTACGATTGGTTTGGGATGAAGTAGTGTGTGATGTTTCTTCTTACAAATCTGACATTTGGTAAACTGACGGCAATGATAAACTGTATGATTTTTACACAAACAATTAAAACACAAATTGTTGGCTCGGACAAACTCACGGCGGTCGTCACAATCCTTTTTTGCGAATTGCTTACAGTGACACAACTTGTGATTCTCTGAACACAAGACACACGTTTGTGAGGCGACATGGAATGTTTTGGCAGTGCTATTACGATTATTATTCGTTACATTTTGTTTAATGTGCTTAATATCTATATTCTCCAAAGATCGAAATCTTGACTCCAAACATTCTTTAAATTCATTGAAGGTAGGTAAGTTATCCGTAGTACTAATTTCTCTTTCCCACAATTTTCGTGATTCAACATCTAATTTCGCGCTAATAATGTAAATAACCATAACGTCCCAAGAGCTCACATCAATCCCAAGCGTACACAAAGCATATAGACAGTCGACTGTGGTGTCTAAAAGATTTTTGATTGATGCTGACGACTCCTTCACCAGTGGTTGGTTGACAAATCTTTTTAATATGCAATTTGATAAGTATTTCTTATTGTCATAACGTCTCGTCAAAACAGACCAACATTCTTTATAATTTGAAGCAGTAACAGGAGTGTGCCGCAGTAATTGCTCTGCCTCACCTACGAGATGAGCCTTTAAATATTGAAGCTTTTGGACGTCGTCAATCGCTTCGTTTTTATCGATGAGAGACAGGAATAAATCACGGAATGTATTCCACTCGGTATATAATCCCGAAAATGTAGGAAGAGTAATTTTGGGTAACTTTACATTGTAATACTTTGTTTCTGTTTGTTTAGTAGTAGGTACTAGGTTTAGTTTTAAGTTCTTTTAATTCAGCTTTGTACATAATGTAAATATCTTCTGTTTTATCATAAATATCACTTGTAAAATATGTATTTTTCATGTCTGATACAGTTGCAAATTCAATAATTTTACGATGAGTTTGTACAAATTGTTGCCATTGATCTTCTAATGTTTCTATTCTTGTATCAATATATGACTGAGTTAATCTATCTTTGGGTGCCTTTTTAAATTAATTCTACCTTTTTCTATAATATTTTTTGTATCTACTTGCAACTTTGCTAAAGACTCCATTATGATCAAAAATGTAATTATGAACTACAAGCAAAAATATTACAAGTTAAAGTTCTATGCAACCAATAAACCAAAACAAAGCAAGTTTTACATAAAAAATATTCTAAGTCCAAGAAATAGCAAAATATTTTACAAGTGTTTGACACAAATATGAAATCTAAAAAAAATCGGGCATAGGTTCCCCGTAGTATCACTTTTCACTTAAATATTCTAAGTCTACAAACTAGTTACTACTAAATTATTCTATGTTAAAACTAATGCAAAATTTTCTAAGTCCCAAACACTTAACTAATTATCTTCAAATTGTTTAAAGTTTACTATACTACCGCTAGACTCCTTCTAATGCGTAAAACGAAACGTAATAGTTAAAAGTACTCACAGCTTGTTTCTGCCAAACCTTAATTGACACACGTCACTGTCCTTGTCACTTGTCAAAGCTGTCAACTCCAGTAGCGCCCTCTCTTGTCTTCGTGCAGCATTAATATCGACCTCTTGTATCTCCCGGCAGCTTCAGTGGCCTGTCACTTGTGTGGCAGCCCTCCAATGTCTCCGTAAGCAGCTAGCGTAAATATTCGTCGCTCGATAATCGCACTTGCAGCGCCCTCTATCGGAGCTAATGTCAATCCGTGATGACCCGTCCGTATCTCCACACATAGACCTCTCGAACACACCCACGCACTTGTAAAGTACAGAGTGGCGATCCACCACCACTTGCACTGCTTATACCAATATCACTAAACGGGATAATAGTATTAACAGCCAACTATCCGGCTCGAAGTACCATATGGACCGTAATCCCAAAAAAATCGCTTTTAGTAGTGTGGGTTTAGAAATGAAACTCACATAACCAAGCGAGGACAAATTATATTGAGTTAGCCGGGGCTTATATAGTGGCCGCGGAGAATCTTAATAGCGCGGTTCAGCACTTAACAACGCCATCTATCGAGCTTAGGGTTAAACATTTTAACACAAGTTGTTCCAATTGAACACCAGGTATATTCTCTGTTCGGGTATCTAGTTCCTTTAACTAAGTCCCTGTCCCTCTTTTAAATCTGGTTCAATGTCACTAACATATATATCAGCCCTGTTAATATACTGTCTCACTGCTGAACATGGGTCTCTTTTATGTATGAGAAGGATTAGACCATAGTCCACCACACTGGCCCAGTGCGGGTTGGTAGATTTCATACATCTTTAAATATATTATGTAGAACTCTCGGACATGCAGGTTTCTTCACGATGTTAACCTTTACTATAAAACGAGCTATAATTAACCATTTAATGCGCACATATCGTCGAAGACAGGTGTGCCTTGGGACCGAACTTGAGAGCTCTGCGTGGCAGTCCAGTTTCCTACTAGGCTATCGTACTTTTTTGTTTCATAAATACAAACATAACTCCGATTTGTCCGGTGAACCTACCGCACCCAATTCTTAATTTTTTTCTTTCGGTCGGCGGAGCACAAATGTTGCTAATGGTCATACTCACCACTTGTAGTCAGGTGGCTGCAGGATTGTAGGACACGATTGAAGTATTAAAAAAAAATATTTTTGCATATGCGCATTTGTGTTAACCAATTAATAAGAATTAGGTCTAATATTTTCTTAGTGTCCTGCCGTCATTAGAAGTCAGTACTACGAAAAAGTAATTATTTCGACAACTGGGGCTCCACCTACATAATATATCATACAGCTATAGTAGTGTATACAACTGAACAAGTTATAGGTAAGTACACTGTCTGTTCAGCTTGTTGCTTTGTACTCGCATATGCAATAACAATCTGTTAAAAGTAAATCAAATCAATCGTCTCGTGTCGTTAATTGTCTGTGTATAAAAGATTGTATAAAATTAGAGTAGACAATATTGACAAGTTCAATACATATCGAACATATCAGCATCTGCGGCTCAACTAGGCCGCACGCGGTCGCAGTAGTGGACCGAGTTACCTACACGAGTCAGTGCATAACCAAGCGGCACATTAACCGCACTCATTAAATCATTTTTCATCATTAGCGTAAATTAGCATAACGTGTCGGAATAATCATCTTATATGTCGCTCAACTCCGTCTTATCATTTATCAACCGCGGATTCCGTAATCTAGCAGCAGCACTTCGTGCGATACCGTATATGACACGTCTGTGACTGGTCAAGATCATATCGTCTTTTAGGACATAGGGATAGAAAAATAAAAAGCGTGTTTCATCATTGAGATAATGTAAGTTTAATTCAGTCTTGAACAGACAATCGAGCAGGGAACACTGTTACACGTTATCCGTAATGCACACTTGTAGTCGGCGGCGGCCGGCGCGGGGCGTGACTAGTGCGGCGGCGCGCCGCGCGCGCCTACTTGTGCTCGTCGCCGGGCGCGCCGGGCTGCGGCTGCGGCTGCGGCGCCGGGCTGCGGCTGCGGCTGCGGCGCCGGGCTGCGGCTGCGGCGCCGGGCTGCGGCTGCGGCTGCGGCTGCGGCGCCGGGCCGTCGGCGCGCCGGTCAAGCGCGCCGGGCGCCCGGATGGAGGCGAGCGAGCGCGCGCCTACTTGTGCTCGTCGCCGGGCGGGCCGGGCGGACCGGGCGGGCCGTGCGCGCCGGGATGCGGCTGCGGCGCCGGGCCGTCGGCGCGCCAATCCAGCGCGCCGGGCGCCCAGATGGAGGCGAGCGAGCGGAAGGGGTCGTAGGGCCGCACGGCGCGCGCGGCGGTGCCGAAGCCGGGCGGCGGCCGCACGGCGGCGTCGGCGCCGAAGCCTCCCCACAGCCAAGCCGCCGCCGCCGGCCGCGGCTCCAGCGCCGAGCCCCACACCGAGTTCAGCGACCGGAACGAGCTATTGCCCACGCCCGCCGGCTCGTCTGCAACCACGCACCACCCTCATATTATTATCTAGCTGACGCCTTACTAAATGTATTGTAAAAATAAGTTGAATAAAGCGAATAATAATAAAACATAAATAAATAACAATTATTTTTCAATTTATTCAGAAGAAAAATAAAATTCACTGTTCAATTTATCTGGCGAAAGATTTAAAATTAACCATGGCTGCATATAACTATACTTCAAAAATAAAAGATGTGTCATCCGCGAATAAAACAATGTCACACAAATACTGTACGAAGAGTAGCAAATCAGTTACGTAGACTAAAACCAGAAAGAGTCCTAAAATTAAGCCCTGTGGCACGCCCATTGTGACTGGTAATCTATTAGATCTACTTGCGTTAATATTAACGTATTGTTGTCTATCGCTTAGGTAGGAATCAACTAGGTCAAGTGCAGTATCTGTAATACCATAATGCCTGAATTTTACGCAGCAGCATATGGTGGTCAACGCAGTCAAAGGCTTTAGAGATATCATAGAATACGCCAATGCCATTTTACAAATCTTCTCTGCACTGTACATATGTATGAAATGCGTAACACGCACATCTATCGTTTTCCTTTTTTTACCTAAATTGTTTGCACTAAAGTGTAAGTATTTTGTTAATGTACACCAATTGGCAAGCATCGTCAAAAGTTCTGCACAATAAATGTTTGACTATGTTACTACACATAGAGGACGTGAATGTCAACACAGACTCACCGAGAAAATCTCTGGAGGGCGAGAACGTGGGGCGCTCGACCTGCGGCGGCGGGCGCCACGCGAAGTCGGGGCCCGGGTCTCGTGGCGGCGCGTGCGTGGGGTCGCCGTTGAAGTAGAACAGCGAGTGGTCGGCCGGCGCGGGCTCGGGGCGGCGCCGCACGTCCGAGCCGATGGGCGCCAGCGGCGCCGGGCCCGAGCCGGGCGCGCCGGGGCCGGCGCCGGCGCGCGCCGCCACCACCGAGCTCCACGACGCGCCCCAGCGCAGCGCGGCCGGCGCGCGGCCGTCGGCGCCGCGCGGCGGCGAGCGCGGGGGCGACGCGGCCGGCCGCTCGCGCCGCTTCGACAGCTTGTCCTTGCGCGCGTGGTGCTTGGCGGCGCCGGGCCGCGAGCGCGGGCCGGGCTCGGGCCCGTCGCTCGAGCGCACGCGCTCGCCGCGCCGCGGCGTCTCGCTGGCGTCGCGGCGCTGGCGCGCGGGGCGCACGATGCAGTCGGCGGGCAGAGCGCGCGCGTGCGCGGCGTCGGCGCCGGGCGCGGGGTCGGCGCGGTCGCGCGGGGGGCTGCGGTCGCGCTCGTCCGGGTCGTCGGGCTCGTCGACGTCGGCGGTGGGGGAGGAGGAGGAGGCGGAAGCGGAGCCGGAGCCGCTGGAGGCGTTGTCGTCGTCGCCGCTGCCGGGGCGGCGCTCCTCGCTCTCGGGGTCGGCCTCGTAGCCGTCGGGCGCGTGGGGCGCGGTGGGCGCGCAGGGCTCGGGCGCGGGCGCAGCGGGCGCGAGCGGCGCCAGCTCGTTGTCCTCGGAGGAGCGTTCGTCGTCGTCGTCGGGTCGCTGCAGCACGTCGTGGCGCCAGCGCTCGAAGGCGCGGCGCTCGGCGGCGGGGTCCACGGTGCTGCGCGGCACGCGTCGCCGCCGCGCCGGTGCGCGCCGGGCCACGGGCGGTGGTGGCGCCTAAATTAAAAATTATAATCAAATGCCAGCTTCCGAAGAGTTTTGGAATCATCAAATAATTCTATATAAAATATGTTTGGCTCTCAATATGCACAGTATCTGTAGTAATACAAGTTCTTACTGTTTATTTAATAGACTAATCAGTAATTGGCGCGGGCGCGGCGCAGCTCGCGCTCGGCGTCTAGCGCCGCGGCCGCCAGCACCAGCGCCAGCAGCGAGCCGGCGGCGCGCAGATATATAGTAGCGTACCTGTGGTGCGTGCGCGAGCGCTCGCAGGTCGAGCGGCTGGCGCGGCGCGGGCGGCGGGCGCGCGGCGCGGGCGCGGCGCAGCTCGCGCTCGGCGTCTAGCGCCGCGGCCGCCAGCACCAGCGCCAGCGCCGCCAGCGCCAGCAGCGAGCCGGCGGCGCGCAGATATATAGTAGCGTACCTGTGGTGCGTGCGCGAGCGCTCGCAGGTCGAGCGGCTGGCGCGGCGCGGGCGGCGGGCGCGCGGCGCGGGCGCGGCGCAGCTCGCGCTCGGCGTCTAGCGCCGCGGCCGCCAGCACCAGCGCCAGCGCCGCCAGCGCCAGCAGCGAGCCGGCGGCGCGCAGATATATAGTAGCGTACCTGTGGTGCGTGCGCGAGCGCTCGCAGGTCGAGCGGCTGGCGCGGCGCGGGCGGCGGGCGCGCGGCGCGGGCGCGGCGCAGCTCGCGCTCGGCGTCTAGCGCCGCGGCCGCCAGCACCAGCGCCAGCGCCGCCAGCGCCAGCAGCGAGCCGGCGGCGCGCAGATATATAGTAGCGTACCTGTGGTGCGTGCGCGAGCGCTCGCAGGTCGAGCGGCTGGCGCGGCGCGGGCGGCGGGCGCGCGGCGCGGGCGCGGCGCAGCTCGCGCTCGGCGTCTAGCGCCGCGGCCGCCAGCACCAGCGCCAGCGCCGCCAGCGCCAGCAGCGAGCCGGCGGCGCGCAGATATATAGTAGCGTACCTGTGGTGCGTGCGCGAGCGCTCGCAGGTCGAGCGGCTGGCGCGGCGCGGGCGGCGGGCGCGCGGCGCGGGCGCGGCGCAGCTCGCGCTCGGCGTCTAGCGCCGCGGCCGCCAGCACCAGCGCCAGCGCCGCCAGCGCCAGCAGCGAGCCGGCGGCGCGCAGCGCGGGTTCCCAGGCGGGGCGCGGCGCGGCGGCGGCGCAGCGCGGCAGCAGGCGCGCGGGCGCGGCGGCCTGCAGCGCGAAGCTGGCGCGGCCCAGCTCGGAGCGCAGCGACAGCGTGGCGCCCACGCGCGCCAGCGTCCAGTCGGCCGTGAAGGCCAGCGTGAGCGGCCGCGACTCGTTGGGCGCCAGCGACAGCGGCGCGCACGGCGCCAGGCGGAAGCCGCGCGCCTGGCACGGCTCGCCCGCCACGCGCCACTCGCGCAGGCGCACGCGCACGCGCCCCGTGTTGCGCGCCACCAGCGTGCGCCGCACGGTGGCGCCGCTGTTGCCACCCGCGCACTCGCTCACCTGCGCACATACAAACATGTTATACACACGTTACACGCCACCCACAAATCTATATTTATTTATTTATTAATACCTTGTTTGCCAACAGATTTCACATCATTTACGTGAACTTACAATTAAAGTTAACAAAAACTTTTACAGAACGTAAATCCAATGCTAGGCACACAAAACATTTACTGAGTATAACACTCGGCTACTCACGTGGTACTCATCAGTGTCATCACAAAATACTTAAATGTAAAACAAAATAAAACTAATTATAAGTGAGTAAAAGATAATTACATAAACGAAAACAAAAGAATCGTCACTTACTGGCTGACTTAAAACTGTACAATTCCTTTTTGACCAATGATTAAATTATTATAATAATAATAATAATTTTATTGAAAGCCTTGTTACATTTTCACAATAATTATACGATAATGACTACAGTAGTATAAACTGTGTCGTAGCCATAAACATCCGAATATATTTTTGAATAACTAAGGTTAGTAAAGTACAATTTTGTTGTTTGTTTATAATAATTTTGTGCCTATGTTAAGGATGAGAGTAAATGTGTTTGTCGGTGAGTGTATGTGTGTGTCTACCTGTGTATTGTGTATATGCAGATATGTGTGTGTGTGTATGTGTGTATCGGTATGTGTAAGTGTGTGTATATGTATGGAAGAAAGATTTATTTGTTATCATGCTATGATGTCCTCACATTGTATATATGTTTGTGAAAGAAGCCACTCTGTTGGTTTACGCTTAGATTTATTATAAGTCAAAGGATAAATTTTAAGCACCCTATTTATCTTATTGTAAAGTTTACGACTCAGAAAGTAATATTGACGAGATGCCAGAGAAGTCCTGTGTGATTATGTTCGGGTACTTTGAAATAACTACACTGGAACATTGAGACAACTACCATCTTAGTCTCCCCGTGACCATGGCTGCTGAAAAGCAACCGAAAAGTCGGGGAAAGTGTAAAATTAAATTAAATCTAAATACTTTTAATAGTAATTTAATTAGATAAAAATTTGTAAAGTTTAAAAGTAAAAGTAGTGTAACAGTTTTCAAAATTATGTAATAAAGTGTCTAATAAACAACGCGATAAAATCCGTATACAGTAGTTTAATTTCAATGAATAATATTCGCGTAAACAGAAGACAATATTTTATAATGAACATGCAAAGAAAATTACTAAAGATTAATTATTATTATTCCTAAAAGCGTCAAATGTGTCGTTATTTTTAGAGAACTGTAGGAGAATAGTCGTTCTTCTTAAGCAGGATTCTACCATTACGTATCCATAAGTGCTTAAATTGTAGTTTCTTTCTAAGGATTCGAGCTTGGGCATGCAGCGCTCGATTTGTAGGAGAAAGGTGCTCTGAAACATAAATTGGCGTCTTATCTCCCCCTAATCCTAAGTCGCAGCTGTTGAGCTTATTGTTTTTATTAGCTTTGTTATAATTCCAGCGAGCTGCAAGAACAGTATCGCGCATACGGGGAGAAACCATCTTGATAATCACAGATCTAGGTCTCGTCGATGACCGAATCGACTTAGCCACTCTAGAACATGTATATCTTTTTCCTGGAGAGGACAAGACACAACATTGGCCAATTGCATAACAACCGACACTAAATTTTCTTTAGGATGCTCTGGAAAACATTGAAGATCTATATAACAATCTCTCGCTCGTTGCTCGATTGAAGACAATCTATAATCCATATTTTTTACTTCGTCTCGAAGTTTCTTGTTCTCTGTACGTAGATTTTTATTTACAGAACGTAATAGGGTCACTTCCTTATTCAATTCATCGAACTCGCCTGACATAAACTCCATAGACCTCATCAGTTCCGGTAAGCATGCTATTTCTTTTCTGATCGGCTCAAGCTCTTCATTCAGTTGAGACTTGATTAGCCTAGAAATTCTATTAACTAGTGAGGTTTCTAACTGTGTAAAATGTATTTCCAGGTTATCAGGAGACAGCATCAGAACCTCATTCACAACAACTTCTATTGTTTTAAAAGGTGTCTCTTCTCTTATTTTAGGACGCCACTTGCACTCCGGGCACTTCCAAATGATTTTATTTTTAGCAGACAGCTTCCCATAATTCACTTTAGATATTCCAACAAACGAACAGTGATAGTTGCTATTACAAGCTGAACAAACAAGTTTATCTGGCACGCTGATTATTTGGTTACAACCATTGCAGAAACTCATCTTTGCAGCAGAATATTTAAGCAAATCAAACAAAATAAATAAATATTCAATGTTCGATATAACAATATCATATAATATCAATATATATAATATAATATCAATATCGTGGTTGAAGTCTGAAAAATTATACGATATATTGCTTAGTGTCGTGGTAGCAGTCGTTCAAAACAACTCACTCGGTCCGGCCAGCCGCTAGCCGCGGCCGCAGCGATACGCGAACGAACCGATCTATGTTGTCGTAGGTCACGGTATTATTTATTGCACAGTTTTAGAACTTGTATTTGGTTATTTTAGCAAAATAACAACACTTTTTGAACACATTTATTTAAAAGTAATAAGTTAATGTCTGTTGTTACACTATAGTAGTAATTTAAATTGACTTGGAGAACTTTGCCACGGTTTATAAAAATAAACGATGAGCAACGAGAATGATACGTTAACTCACGCGCGTGTCGAAAGTATATCTATAGTTATTAATGCATAGAAACCATGTACGATTATTTGCGAACATTAAAACCATGTACGTGAGAAATCGTGAACTTATATCATAGACCTGCTTTTAAAAATGTGTAATATTTGCCATGCACCCGCGTGGTCCATTAACTCTTTCCAGACTGAGAAGAAGCTCGTGTTCAACAATTAAACAATTTATAAGTGATTAGATATTACTATATGTATATATGGTAACTGTAGTATACCTCAAATAGCAGTGGCGCGTTAGTTCCTGGTCGTCGCCCGCCGAGTTCGAAGCTAGGATATGCACCACGACCCGACAACTGTACTGCTTCCAGTATAGTCAAATTGTTTCTGTAACAACAATAAGACATGTACAAATATTAAAATATCAGTGTTTACGTAGGTACATCGTGCAGTGTATATCAAATAATGATCTAACATTAGACTAGATGGATGACGCAGTACGCAGTAGTAAGTGGCAGGCGACGCTACGACTCAAACTACTGCGATGCAAGTTCGATTTCCACATGGAACAAATAATTGTTTCGTGTCTGTTGTTTAAATTCTTGTGATGTTTTCTGCGACAGAGCAATTATTTCATCATAAGCATAATTATTTATTTGTAAAACATAGATTAGTATACAGTTCTTACGGTTATGTTATAATTATGCTATGTTCTACTACAGGAAATGTCTTAAAATATATCCGACTTTAAGGTATTGTACCTATATGTATAGAAACAATACTTTCTGTAGAATTCTTACAACTTAAGCTGTAGGTACAATTATAATTTTGAGGTAAGATTAGTATGAGCCATGTGTACTGTATTTATAAAAATAAGTTTGCAGTCGTTTCAGGCATGAAAGATAATAATTTTACTGGGAAATGGATGACGTAGTGATTTAAGTGGCCGTCTCGCAATTTCGCTAATGCGTCGAATGTTGTGCGTTTGAACCGTACACGGGACAAACATTGTGTTATACTCAAATAGTTGTTCCGAGTCTGGGTGTCATTCGTGTCCGTTGTTTAAATGTTTGTAAAATTTCATTTCTAGTGTGGGGGGTATCTTGTCTTCGTGCTGTCACCTGTGTAATGAAGGGTGTGTTGTACCTGAGGTAGAGGTATGCGGTGAGCGGCGCGGGCTCGAGCGGCGCGAACGTGAGCCTGAGCTCCACCTCGGCGTCGGGCGCCAGCAGCAGCAGCGGCGCGTCGCTGGCGTGGGGCGCGGCGCCGGGCCACAGCGCCACGCGGCCGCGCGAGGCCCGCCAGTCGGCCAGGCGGAAGGCGCGCGGCGCCCACACGCAGCCGTCGCCGCGGCACTGCGCCGCCTCCGTGCTCACCGCGCTGCGCACAGCGGGGTCATGTACAGAATATACGGCGGCATGGACTCTGCGCCGAGCGTAAGCCGGGTAATGACAGAGCTCGTGCGGCGCATATTCAAATCGGCGCGCGGTCGCCATAGTCAAATTGTATGCAGGATTTAAAGAGCTTTTTTGATAAATATGTATCTTTATTGTCAACCAATAACTTAGATATTTGGGACGGACAAATTGTAATATAACTATTTATGTTTCGTTTAAGCTGTAAAATAGGATAAATTTCTACTGTTATAATCTAAAATCACGTAACACGAGTGTTCAAGTAACTTTAACATTCATAGTGTTGACGTAATACCGATTGGTGTCACTAGATGGCGCTGTGCGTGTGACGTCAATAATTAAAAGTCGATGTTAAGATTCTCCGGTGTTGAACCACCTCGACGTGTATTATTTGTTTTTTGTAGACCAATTTTGAGTAGCGATAACTAGTTCCGTCGTTTACTTAAATAAATAGTTCAGATATATTCTAACAGGTTTTTTATTGAGTATCCTGTAGGAATTATATCCCGCCCAGTTTCGCACGATCACGGCCATTATACATGGTCCTTCGAGCCGGACAGGAGACTAATCTGATAGATTAGTCACTGAAAGTAGGCGCCGACACAGTAGCGGATTGTTACTGATGGTGCTGAGGGGCTGGTGATGCACCAGGAGTCAAGATCGTCAATCAAGATCGTGCGACGGTGGGCGGAAGCGGATTTCCATAATTGAGCGGAATTTGGAGCGTTGTACGACAACCACGTTACGTCGAGAGGTCACGAGCGGTAGCGAGAGGACAAGTGGATTCGGACTCATAAGCGCAAGCGGATTTTAGGACTTAGAGAGAACGAGTGTGAGTGCAACGGACAATTGTGAGTAATTTTACGCTATTTTAACTTTGAAGAAATCGTAGCAGTTTTATTAAAACTTAGAACAATAATTTAAAAGTGCTTTCGGACTTAGAACATTTTGCAGTGATTTGTATTTAGAGTTACTTTGTAGATTAGTAGTAGACATAGAATAATTTTAAGAAAAAGTGTACATACGGGGAACCTGTGCCCGATTTTTCCAAATATTGTATTTGTTAAAAACACTTGGAAAATTTTATGGTCATTAATCGTAGACTTAAAATATTTTGTAGATAATTAGATATAGATATATTATATTTGTTACGCTTGATTGCTGAATAATTCATTTTAAGTTATGTGTGTCCATCTTTTATGTACGATACCGATATAAGTTATAGCCGACTGATAAACGATAAGTTAATATTGGAGGAGTCTGTGAAGACTCACGTCACTGTAGCTCAAGATGAGTCACCCTGGAAAAATTACAGCACCCTATGGAGATTGCTTAGAGTTATAGCGTACTGTAGAAGATTAATAAATTATAAGAATAAGAAAGAAAGACCAAACTATTTGCAAAGGATAGAACTAGAAGAGGCTTTAAAGTGTTGCATAAGAGATTGTCAGAAGAAAGAATTTGAAAGGGAATATATACATGTAAAAACAAAAAAGCAAATTAAGTTCAAGGGTAGTAAAATTAAATCATTATGTCCCTTCATAGATAGCGAGGATATACTTCGTGTCAGTGGTAGACTGCAGGAAGCTCCTCTTTCAGACCAATCAAAGCATCCTATAATTCTGCCCCATAATACACATTTAACAAAGTTGATTGTGGCAGATGCTCACTACAGAACATTGCATGGCGGTCCGCAGCTCATGATCAACTACTTAAGATCTGCATATTGGATTATTGGAGTGAAGAGTCTCGTTAAACAACACGTACGTAAATGTGTGACGTGTGTTAAACATAACGCTAAGGTCAATACACAATTAATGGGCTCACTGCCATCAGCGCGATGCACTGCAACAAGAGCGTTTCTTCACAGTGGGCTGGATTACGCCGGACCAATCAATCTCAGGGCCACTAAAGGTCGGGGACACAAGTCATATAAGGGCTACATTTGTGTCTTCGTTTGTATGGCCACTCGTGCTGTACACTTAGAAGTCGTAAGTGACTTAAGTTCACAGGGTTTTATAGCAGCTTTTAGGCGTTTTATAGCCAGGCGAGGACATTGCGCTCAATTATGGAGCGACAACGGTACCAATTTTGTTGAAGCTGCTAGAGAACTCAAAGATTTAGCCGCTATTCAAGAGAATATTGCGGAACATCTTGAAAGTAAGGGCACAGTATGGCACTTCATACCGCCTCATGCTCCAAATTTTGGTGGGTTATGGGAGGCGGCTGTGAAGTCCACTAAATTTCACCTGAAAAGGGTGATAGGTGATTCCACTCTAACCTTTGAAGAGATGAGTACTTTATTGAGTCAAGTTGAAGCTTGTCTCAACTCTAGGCCAATAACTGTCATCAAGGGTGAATGTCTGGATGAACCGATGCCATTAACACCGGGTCACTTTTTGGTCGGTGAACCATTAGTGACTGTCCCAGAACCAAACTATGAAAGTTTATACATCAGTCCTCTAAATCGGTGGCAACTCATTCAGAAAATGCTTCAGAATTTTTGGCGGCGTTGGTCTAATGAATATTTAACAGCGCTAGTTCATAGATATAAATGGTCGTTGCAAAATCCTGAACCGGAGATCGGTGATGTGGTTCTAGTCAAAGAGACTGATTTACCTCCTGCTCGTTGGTTACTTGGTCGAGTAGTTGAAAAACATCCAGGTTCTGACGGTATTACCCGCGTAGTCACATTAAAGGCCAAGGGATCTCTTTTGAAGAGACCTACATCAAAACTTTGTATTTTACCAGTTAATGAATAGATCAGTTTATACAATTGTTATTTAGTTCATAAGTTCTTTTACCTTTTACTGTTTTTAGCCTTATTTACAGTTTATAAAATCATTTTATTTTTTTGTCTTCTTTTTATTATTATACAACTGTTATTGTTATTGTACTGTAATAAGTTCATTGAAGGGAAATAAGTAGCAAGTGTTTGTTAAACTCCTTAGATCTAAGAACAATTCTGTTTAGTTTATTGCATAAGTTTTTGCTGTAATATTCAACCCTCATCAAGTACAGTATCTGCATTTTGTATCAGTCATTTAGGTTTATTTAAGGACACATTTTTCGATAATGTCCTTGGTGGGCGGTATGTTCAAGTAACTTTAACATTCATAGTGTTGACGTAATACCGATTGGTGTCACTAGATGGCGCTGTGCGTGTGACGTCAATAATTAAAAGTCGATGTTAAGATTCTCCGGTGTTGAACCACCTCGACGTGTATTATTTGTTTTTTGTAGACCAATTTTGAGTAGCGATAACTAGTTCCGTCGTTTACTTAAATAAATAGTTCAGATATATTCTAACAGGTTTTTATTGAGTATCCTGTAGGAATTATATCCCGCCCAGTTTCGCACGATCACGGCCATTATACAACGAGCTTACGTTTTTGCATTTTTCGTACAAATTTACGTAATTTTGTAGGCGAAAAAATTAATTATTTTAAGTTTTTTACACGGAGTAATTGTAAACATATTCATTGTTATATTAAATGTATATTTTATATTTGTATTAAACAAAAAATGTTGATTTTATTCATTTATCTGTGACCGCCTGTTTTGGCACATTTCGCTCGGCGCAGTCTTAATGGCTGACTAGTGACGCAATCGTAGCTCACTACATTAGTAGACGAGCAGTAGTTTGACGCCACCATATTTTAAAATAAATATCAATATTAGTGGCTGTATAAAGGTTATTAAATAATTTTACAAAAATAATTGTTATGTTTTTAGAGTTCAAAAATCTCTTATACAACATCTTTGTCCGTCCGTCCGTCTGTCTGTTATACAACTTTCAACTCAAGAACCGTAAGAGCTAGAGTGTGGACTAGAGTAGGGCACATAATCGTGCGTCACTAACCAATCTTCACAGACCGATCGGCAAAGCGGTGTCGAGAAGTAGAAAGTGACATGGCTGTACTCACAGATGCTCCACGGGTCCGGCGACGACGGGCTGCAGCAGCAGCGCGTGGCTGCGCGAGGGGTTGCGCGCCGTGAGCCGCAGCGGCGCCGCGCCGCCCACGCCCGCCAGCCCCGCGTCGGGCGCGGCGGGCGCCAGGCGCGGCCACCACGGCGCCGCCGCGCCCGCCACGGGCACGCGCACCACGTGCGTGGTGTGCACGTGCAGCGACAGGTTGGCGCGCGGCGCCAGCGCCTCGAACTGCGCGTGGCGCGCCGCCAGCAGCCGCGCGTCCAGCGCCAGCGCCGCCGCGCCGCCGCGCGCCAGCCACGCCGCGCCCTCTGCGCACGCACACTCATGTAGCGCCCGCGCCGCGCGCCGCCGCGCCGCGCGGGCCATACGTACCCGGGGAGTCCACGTCCAGCCCGGTGTAGCAGTTCGGCTCGCACAGCTTCTCCGCCGCGTACACTACCGTGCCGACCGTGTGCCGCCCCGTCGTTACTTCGTCCGCTGATTCCTCCGTCCCCGGCCTGCGACATCGTTGCTGACTTACATATACGACTAGCGAGTAAAAGTTTTTCGAAATATAATCGTATTTGTAAGGGTAAAGATGAGAGATGGCGAGATTTTTATCTTATAGATAAATGATGTCGTGAGGTAGTGGAATAGGCTCCTAATCTTCAATATTTTTAAGTTACAGCTAGTAACTATACATGGCGTTGTACAAAATGTCATTATACTCCATATAGATTGTATTGAATCCTAATTCGCACAAGTAAAATTTACCGTAAAAGTTACTATATTTACACAGTCCCCGCTCGGTTCCTCAAGCTCGATGAACGATGCTGAGCCCCGCTGTCATGAAGTAACACCTCTCATACGCTTCTCAGCCAAGAAAATAAGAGCAATCATTTGTAATATGAGCAGAGCAAACTTTTAAAAAAGTTTGTCTCTAGGTTAATTTATACTAACACTAGGAAATAAGTTAAATTGTATTACTAACAGTCTATGGATTGATTGGTCCGAAATAAAGCAATATTATTATTATTATTATAATTATTTACAAATGTTGGATATCGACACTCGCTCATTTACTAGGATTATCTATCCTGATGGAGAAAGGCAATTCCTTTTTGAAGAAAACTTTATTTCGTTCTGTCACATCTTAATTAAAACTTTATTCATGGATGTTTAAAAATAATATTCGCATAAACATACGTCAAAAACTATACTCACTCATAGGAGAGAGCGGGGTTGTCCGGCGGTAGTGCGACCTCCACCACGCGCATCGTCAGCGCCATCGTGCTCTCCAGCACCAGCGGCGCCGACGACCACGTGTACTGCAACAACACGAACAGGAAGGTCAGTGGGTGATGGGTCCTGGTCGCGGCGGCGGCGGCGGCGGCGCGGGCGCATACTCACCGCCGCCGACACGCGCACGTGTACTCTGTACTCTGTACTCACCGGCGCCGCCGACACGCGCACGTGTACTCTGTACTCTGTACTCACCGGCGCCGCCGACACGCGCACGTGTACTCTGTACTCTGTACTCACCGGCGCCGCCGACACGCGCACGTGTACTCTGTACTCTGTACTCACCGGCGCCGCCGACACGCGCACGTGTACTCTGTACTCTGTACTCACCGGCGCGGCGCGCGGCAGCGCCAGCGGCAGCGCCAGCACGCGGCCGCGGTGCGCGCTGAGCTCCACGGGCAGGCGCGCCTCGGCCGCGCGCGCCAGGCCGGGCGGCGCCGCCGACACGCGCACGTGTACTCTGTACTCTGTACTCACCGGCGCGGCGCGCGGCAGCGCCAGCGGCAGCGCCAGCACGCGGCCGCGGTGCGCGCTGAGCTCCACGGGCAGGCGCGCCTCGGCCGCGCGCGCCAGGCCGGGCGGCGCCGCCGACACGCGCACGTGGCCGCTGTGCGCGCCCTCGCGCGCCGGCGCCACCACGGTGAGCAGCGCGCGTGCCGCGCCGCCCGGCGCCACGCAGCGGCACTCGTGCGGCGCGGGCGGCAGCGCGGCGCCGCACGCCGCCAGCGCCAGCTGCGCGCCCGGCAGCGCGGCCCGCAGCTCGCGCACGCACAGCGGCACCACGCCGCGGTTGTGCAGCAGCGCGCGCACGCGCCGCGTGGACGACGCGCCCAGCGCGCCCAGGCGCAGCGCGCCGCCGCCCGAGTTGGGCCACTCCCACTCCACGTCCAGGCGCCCGCTGTACAGCAGCAGCGGCAACACGTAGTCCGACACGTTGGTGCGCAGCGTCACGTGCGTGCGCAGCGTCGCCTCCAGCGCCGCCGCGCGCAGGCGCACGCGCGCCACCACGCCCGCAGAGTGCGCGCGCACCACCAACGGCGCGTTCGGCTCCACCTGCACACGCCCGGCCGTACAATTACTACTACTACTATCTAATTACGTACATACATACATACATACATACATACGCACACACACACACACACCTCAAAATATTTCTCAACGTCAGGCCCGTAGTCGATTTGTGCTATGTACACGGGCACTGGGAATTCGTTTCGTACGAGCAAGTCGCGCGGCATTAGCGCCTCGTCTCGATTCGCAGTCACAAAACTGGAAACATTATACAAACATATTAATGTGATACTGGCATTAAAGACAACCTATTCTTTTTATTTACCGAATAAAATAAAATACCTAAAATTAACCTGAGAATCGACAGTAAGCACATCCTTTATTATATGTTACCTACACAACACACAGAAGCAAAATAAAGAAGACATATGACCTCCCCACCGAACCCAAGCTATCGGCACAATATAACTGGAGTGAGGTACGAGTGTGTACTGACTGCGCGGCGGCGGGCACGAGGCGCAGCGTGCCGGGCAGCAGGCGCACGCTGAACGGCAGCGCGGCGCGGCCCAGCACCAGCCAGCCGCCGCACCACGCGCCCGCCGCGCCCGCGCCGCCGCCGTAGCCCGCCCACATCTTAGCGTCTGGAACACACAACACGCTCACTGAGGTCATTCCATCCTAAAACATTACGTAAGTGTTACAGGCGCATACTCACAGTCAAAAGTGAGTTGTGCGGCGCGCGTCAGCTGCTGGTGCGGCTCGAGGTGCGAGCGCAGCAGCGACACGTGCACGCCCTCCGACTTCGCTCCTGTCGACAACACCCACTTGTGTACTACCCACGCCTGACACACCGACGACTTCATCAAACAACTGCCAATAAAACCCTGAACAATTTTTTAAGTGTTGTATATCAACATTCACAAAAAGTGAGAGACACCATGATCACTTGGATGAATGTAAAAGTGAACATCAAAATTACTGCATTGACGTCAACTGTAAATTTTAGACAATTTGGGGTAACTTTGTCCCGAACAACTTTTTACTGGGACAAAGTTATCTTGGTAAAATTTGGTCAAGCCTCATTCTTTGATTTCTTAAGCCTTGTTCATTATTTTGATCACAGATGCATTATTTTGCAGGAAAATTAAATCATATACAGGGCACATTTATGACTACAAGTGCAAAAAGGTACCATTTCCATTGGCAGTGCCCTTAGTCTCCCCGTTGTGTGTAGGGGGCGTTGTGTGCGAGGGCGGGTCGTGTGGCGCAGAGGGCGTGGCTGAGCAGCGCGCCGCCCACACGCTGGCGTCCAACGACACGCCGGAGCTGGCGCTATTACCCGCTGCGATATCCAGCTGGTTAGAAACACGACCGGTGAGTTTCAACTCTAATGGCGGGCACACTTCGATTGCTTCAGAATAACGGTGGCGATATTTGATAATATATCACAAAATTTGCGTATTTCCCAAATAATAAGCAACGTTAAACATAGGAGCTAAAACTCACCACGTCAGCGGGGTCATGCGAGCCCCTAGTCATGAGCCGCAGCTGCAGCGGGCTGGCGTACTCGCCGGGCGGCGCCGGGCGCGCCTCCACGCACACCACTAAGCCGCCGCCTGTTATATTGGCCTAGAACACAACAACACGTCTTATTTTAACACATAAGAATGTCCACCTGGCGTGAGCGTATAATTGACCAGTCGCGTATATCAGTAGCGTGAGGCGCAGGCGCACGAGTACTCGTACGTACCTTGATCCGTATGTAGGCGGTGAGGGGGTGCTGGTGCGCGTGGTGCGCGCTGTGCGGCGCGGCGTGGTGCGGCGGCGGCGTGAGGCGCAGGCGCACGAGTACTCGTACGTACCTTGATCCGTATGTAGGCGGTGAGGGGGTGCTGGTGCGCGTGGTGCGCGCTGTGCGGCGCGGCGTGGTGCGGCGGCGGCGTGAGGCGCAGGCGCACGAGTACTCGTACGTACCTTGATCCGTATGTAGGCGGTGAGGGGGTGCTGGTGCGCGTGGTGCGCGCTGTGCGGCGCGGCGTGGTGCGGCGGCGGCGTGAGGCGCAGGCGCACGAGTACTCGTACGTACCTTGATCCGTATGTAGGCGGTGAGGGGGTGCTGGTGCGCGTGGTGCGCGCTGTGCGGCGCGGCGTGGTGCGGCGGCGGCGTGAGGCGCAGGCGCACGAGTACTCGTACGTACCTTGATCCGTATGTAGGCGGTGAGGGG
Source organism: Catocala fraxini (assembly GCA_930367265.1). Lineage (NCBI taxonomy): Eukaryota > Metazoa > Arthropoda > Insecta > Lepidoptera > Erebidae > Catocala > Catocala fraxini. The sequence continues at coordinate 611,220 of OV884045.1, forward strand.
GTGCTGGTGCGCGTGGTGCGCGCTGTGCGGCGCGGCGTGGTGCGGCGGCGGCGTGAGGCGCAGGCGCACGAGTACTCGTACGTACCTTGATCCGTATGTAGGCGGTGAGGGGGTGCTGGTGCGCGTGGTGCGCGCTGTGCGGCGCGGCGTGGTGCGGCGGCGGCGTGAGGCGCAGGCGCACGAGTACTCGTACGTACCTTGATCCGTATGTAGGCGGTGAGGGGGTGCTGGTGCGCGTGGTGCGCGCTGTGCGGCGCGGCGTGGTGCGGCGGCGGCGTGAGGCGCAGGCGCACGAGGGGCCGCGTGGCGCGCGGCGGCAGCGCCCACACTCCGCGCGGCGCCGACTCGCCGCCGTCCGGCAGCTGCAGGCCCAGCCACGCGCCCGACGAGTACACCTCGCTCACCTGCGCACACGCAACATGCCTCGTCACTGTCAGTCAGTAGGCCTACTCACGCGCACGTGTCGAACTACCGAGCTGCTCGGTCAGAGGCGCCGAACGTTCTATTCCCAATCACATTAGATATGCTTCAAATTGTATGCAAAGCACCTCAGGCCCAAGTATCAAGACCAGTAGTATACTACCACTGTTACATAGGACTGATAGGTACATCGCTATTGTGAGTACAATAATACAATAAGTACAATTGTGAAGACCTAGGTGGCATTTTCCTCTAACACAAAGGATCTTCCGACTAGACCCGATGGTAGTGCTTGGTGGATAAGTGGATGTCTGAACATGTATACGTATCTGCTAACTCGCCGCGCAAATTTCGCTAGCGCGATTCAGGCTCTAGTTTATTTTGTATGGGATGGTTTGGAATTAAGTAAATTTATCTTCGCAATTTCAACAGTCAACTGCGCTATTTCTTGCGTAACGTTGGGTTGGTTATTTGCTGAGATGGGCTTCTGCGATACCTCAAAAACTTGCGAAACGCGTGTGGTCTCCGCTACATTATCTGCGATCACCGCTTAGTTGTCAAGTCCTTTCGTCTCCGAAACAGTCAACACTGCTCGTACTGTCGTCGGTAAATGTCCTTGCCATAACACGCGCAACGTGTCGTCGGGAATCTTATCGCGCGCTAAATCTCTCATTCGGTGGAGGAGTTGTGACGGCTTCTGATCACCAAGCTCCATCTCACCTATGAGTTTCTCTATTTGTCTATTTGTAGAATCTTTAAACAGTGTCAACATTTTGGACTTCAAAGCTTGGAACTTGCCCGACTCCGGAGGTTTAGCCAAAAAATCTGATAATTGAATGATGACGTCTTTAGGCAGCTTCCCGACGACCAAGTCGAATTTGGACTCATCACTCATCTTCTGCGGAGCCAGGACTGTCTCGACGCGGATGAACCATACCCGTGGTTGGTCTACCCAAAATTCTGGGATCCGTGAGGACAGTGCGACGGCCATAATATCTGCGGATGGTATTTGCGCGCCGTGGGGAACACCGGTCGTCATTTTACAAAGTCTAAAAGTCACTATTACAAAAGTTCACAGTACACCGAAAAACGCCGTGGCCTTGACTGTCCCTACAACCATCTTGTCTCGCTGTTCTTTTTTAAAGTCTGTGGAAATATTTATGACAAAAAGGTACATTTAATAAGGTACAGATCCTTTATAGATTAAATGAATTTCTCTAAAGGGAGGCTTTTAGATACATTTAATCAAGGAAAGACATTTAGACAAAGTTAGAGTACTGGTAATGACAAAAACTGTGGCAGGGTTCTACCAGATCCTGATATTGTTAGGTATTGTTACCGCGTCATAAATTTTGGCCTTATATAAAATATACTCTAACTTCCACAGGGTAGAGCTACGCAATTTTTTAATTCGTTCCAATTACTAAAGTTCAAATAAATTATTATCTAGTTGGACCCATGAATTCATTGATTTTATTTATTATCATTCTTCAGAATATTTGCCATAACCGTCGCTGAGTTATCAGTCTAAGGGTCTGCATGCTAGGTGATCACAACTAACATTACCTGTATAGTATGATCGGTGGGGTTGTGCATGGTGAGCAGAGGTTCCACCGTCGCGTTCAGCGGCACGCGCACGCCTACCAGCGGCCACACGCCCCACTCGCTCGCCACGCCCACTGCCGACACCTGATATCACAACACATTACGTCAACACTCACTATTGACAAATTAGTATTCATCAATATAAAGTAAAACCTATATTTGATGGCATATCTCAACACTAAACTAGGTAGTCTGATGTCGTCGTGATTCTGGCTGACAATAAAATTTTTTACTATGTGACTAATATACAGTTTTAACCCGAACAGCTCACGCTTGGCAGAAAATATACTATGCCAAAATTGTTATCCAAAAACACCTAATGTTTGTGAAGACAGTTTTCTTGTATCTACTATGTATTTAGTTAGCCCCGTAATTGCCTAGTTGAAGATCATTTATATTGTTAAAACTTACTGTACCTTGTTCGCGCAAATACAAAAGCAAATAATTTTATCTTAAAAAACACTGCAAATTAACAATTACTTGGATTTCTTGTACCCTGGTATAAATCAGGCCAGTTTTTCTAACGCGGCTTAGTAAACCTCACACATTTACAAATTGCTTTTTAATACGCACGTTACTTCGACAAGTCAGAGGTGCGTGAAGTGGGCACCTCGCTCAAGGATATCGCATGACCGAGGATAAAACATACGCATATTATACATATGAACATAATATATTATGTTATGAAATCTTTATACATTTAAAAAGGACATTCAAGCTTAGAGAACAAGCCACATTTTTTAACAAAATAATGCAGGTGACAACGACTAATCTTCTTTGTTATCCTTCTACCTGTCCACTTACAGGTAGGTTTTATATATTGCTTAGTTCTAGTGGCTCGTAAGCTATATAATAAACATTAGTATTGATGCGTGTGTTAATACAAGTTTCAGTAGTTCGTTTGAGAAACGAACTATATTTATCACTCACCAGTTCGAATCCCAATGATTCCACTAACTCATTCTTCGTATAAATAGTTTCGTATATTTGGCAAAGTAGACAATAACATTAAGATATGTTAAACCACTTTGCTAAAAACTTATAAAAAGAAACGACATGGCTAACTTTCGACATTTAAAATGTCGCATTGTGGTGACCTTAAATGAATAAACTATTAACAACTTGTAGATGGTTATAAATGCTCTTCACAATAGGTATACATAATTATAATATCAAAGTTTTAGATCATTATGCAATCGTCGAATAAATATAGGTTTACAGATCTCCGAGGAAGCGAGAAATATACAAGTAGTATTTAACCGTAGTGCAAGAAATCCTTTATGGCATGATTACTAATGTGCGTAAACTCATGGTATTAGAAGCAACCATAGGCTATGTCATCCGCATGCTATCAAGCGAGATGTATCCATAGTCGCCACGTTACTAGTATATAAAATGCAGCGACTAATTTGCCAATATTTTGGGACGTAGACTATCGACCCGTGGACATATGTATAGTGTAGGATGAAACAACACTTACTGGATACTTATGTACACCTAACGACGTGTGTATGTAGAGGTGCGCGGAGACAGGTCCCTCGCGCCGCCCCAGGTACACCACGCTGAACGTCGTGTTCGCTTGCGGCAGCAACGTCTGCAACGACCACATCAAGGTACACACATTATACACCACGGACAACACACACGTGCGACCAGGGCCGACCAATGCCGACCACATGCTCGCATCTACACTAGGAGAGGCAGACAAACAAACTGAAGAATACTGTCCTAGAATTGGACAAGCGTGCGTCAGTCAGGTATAGAGATGTTATGTACTGTGCAGAGCAGATACGATCGACTCAGTCCGATGTAGCCATGTCATTAGCTGCTGCTATTGGTAGTACCAATTAAGGGAAGTAGTGCCGACAGGATATTTGTGTATGTCATACGTGTCAGATCATAATCAAATGAATTGACTTTGTCATTAGATTACATTCATTTTACATTATTATTTCACGATGAATATGGTTGAACAATACATGAGCAAGTTTCTAAATAATACATTGGTATGAAGCGAAACTGTGTTACAAGATAATTCTCGTATATGGGTAGGCTCGTGTGTGGGTTTGAATCAGAAATAACCGCTCTAGTTGAAACCAGAGCAATATGCATTTAACGTAGCTACTTTAGCATTCCTCATAATCAAAATCATCTTCACAACCTAGAGCCATGTTGATTTATATTTTAATCTTTGCGTATACGTGGTAGCATAATATGCTGGCAAAGGCTGCAACAGCTTGCAGATATGATCCGTAAAATTGTGTCCGAGTATACAAATAGAATATAAAAAAATAACATTTCTTACAAAAGGATTCTTGATTAGAATTTAAAACTAAATATATATGCAGTTACACAAACGACAGGACACGCCCTCTCAATGACGTCACAGGGAGCAGTAGGTACTTAAAGTTACAAAAGATGTGCAATTACTCGATACTGTTATCAGATAAGCGTCCGCCTATCGTAATGCGAGTACGTTTTATAGTAGGTATATTACTATTGGACTAGAATAGAATTATCGTTTACACTTGCTTACAAACTAGAATGATAAATTCAATTTGCGTTATTATAACAATATACATTATTTTATTTCCAGTTTGCACGCAAATATCAACAGAGCAGTAAATAACACCGACATTAAACCTGTTACAAAATCTAAATTCGTAGACAAATCTAGAATCAACATTAATTAAGCAACGCCACAAATTGTTTGTTTACATCTATCTATGAGGTATCATCGGATACTGGACCGATCGCAAAATATTTTTAGTTGCGGAATAGCTACACTATCCCAAATCCACGTGAGCTGTGTTGTACATGTGTTTGTTTTGCTACACGATCAAAGTCGCGGCCAAGAAATTTGTAACTACTCATTTGTTGGGTAAGTAGCATGTATAAGATACAAGAAAGGTTGGGAGACGAGGCCTGTTAAAATCCCTTGTTCCCAGTCGTCACCACTGGCTTCGTTCCCACTGGGGACAAATAAGAAAAAAATACCATTTATTGCCAGTGGTGACAAATGGATAATTAAAACCTCAATTGTTGTCAGTGGTGAGAAATGGGTCATCAAAATCCAAATTATTGCCACTGGTAACAATTAGGACGAAGAAATCGCAGTTGTTGTCAGTAGTGTAAATTATGTATTTTTAGTTGCATTACTATGGGAATTAAATTAAGACGAGTTTGAGTATCAAGATAGATGTTTAATTTGAAAAACAATACCTTACATTCATTGTAAATCACATTATTAGATAATCACATTCAGTTCTATCGTAGTTATAGGTAATAGTAACCTAAGTAGATATTAAACATAACTAGTAACTGATTACCACCTGCGCTAAGATAGGTCGACGGAGCCTCCTATTTCTGGGTGGTTTAAAAAAAAATAACCACGAAGGCTAAGGCTTCTAACCTAACCTATCCGAGTCAGCGTACTCTGAGTCGGGGTGTTAACTATAATGACTTTTTTATATATATTAAACGTTAGACCTAATGATTTTCGATTAAATAAACAATATACATATTAAACGTTAGACCAAATAATTTTCGATTACATAAACGTTATATCAAACAACGTTATACTAATTAAGTTTTAGAATAAATAAATGTTATATGTAAAGAAATTATATCAACAGCTGGTATATCTCACGTTGATTATATCTTATGAACGATAATAAAATGAAATTAGACCAAATGAGTTTATACGTTATGAGTCGCACCCCTACCGCTACCCCATCCGGGTCGTCAATATTTATGAAATACTTTTTTGGACATCTTGTAGATGTTACTTTACCACTGACAATAATCGGGAATTCATATCTCGAGCGTCACCACTGGAAACGATTGGGATTTTCCTATATCCCGATCGTCACCATTGGTGACTGCTAATATTTCATTTTACCTTTGGTCACCACTGGCAAAAAATGGTCTTTTTTTCTTGTTTGTCCCCAGTGGCAACGGAGCCAGTGGTGACGACTGGGAACAAGGTGTTAAAATCCGCTGTTCTTAAGATATCTCCATACTAACAAACATTACTCACCAGCGAAAATTAAACAGAGGTGGGATAACTATACGCGGCGTAGCAATAGTGAATGCAATTACTTTTCATGAAACAGCTTATGCAAAGTTTTACCGTGAATAAATTATCAGTAGCAGCACGTAGTCTGCCCTCAGCACAGTACTCGACAATTCGGCAATAGGTCTGCCGTTTATAACGTGGGACAGATCAACAGCTCGTGGTATGTGGGTGTAATACGCCTCTGCCTATCCCGCAGGAGATACGGGGGATATAAGCGTGAGACAATAAGAAATGACGACTATATTTAAGAAATAGGAAATACTTTCGGATTATGAAGTTATATTTAAGATGTGAACGTAGTTCATCAAGGCAGCGCCGCCACAACTTAATGGTAAAAATGTACACATACAACTATATTTATCTATAAATGCAAACGCTTTTCTGAGTCCAGCTACAGTTGACAGTGAGGTCGATAATGAGATCTTACAAAAAAAGCAGCATAGCTAAGTATCTACGTGAATGTTTAGAGAGATGGCTAAGCATCACCTTGCCCTAGTTTCTAACAGATCTATAATTACTTTTAAATCAATTATTCAAGTGCAAAAGTGCTTGTAGGTGTAAGTACAGTGCTACTTAAAAGTCGTTATTGAAATGATAAACTGTGTTATAAATAGGAAACCTTCGTAGTTTTACACCAAGTTTGTTCTAAAAATATTAATAACGGTGTAATGTGTGAGTTTCACGCATAAACTAATAAATATAGTAGTGGTAGACACGCCACGGTCGTTGTATGCAGAACACTTCCGGAATCCTTAGCTTCGTGATACTGCACCGGCTAGCCGTGCACGGTGCACCGCAGTGCCGCGATCCGCGCACTAGTGTACTGTGTAGCACATGTAACAACAACTAGTAAAAGGTTGCCGTTCGGTTGTGAGTACGTACAGTTTCCAAGGACTTAACAGCTATAAGAAACGTTTGCTAATCGGATATGCAGCCTATTAGCACGTAAATCACTATTGAACCGATAAATAATAAATCTGTCTATTCTACTGCAACGCGTTCTATTGCAATAACATATGATTCAGATTTGTGTTTTGACAAAAAACCAGGATAACCTTTCCTATTTCTTCTTTTATGACACAGCGCCACGGCTGTCTTGCTTTGGTATGACTTCTGAATTATTTGGTGATGACTTAAGATGTTACACAGCCATGCCTATGAACATTGGTTACTGCTTACTACTAAAGCACACGTACGCTACCATCAAATACAGAAAGAATAATGATAATTACAAATGGAAATTTTAGTATAATAACCACCAATGTCTGAATAAATAATTTTTCTTAATATTAGGGGTTAAAGTATGAAATTGCCGATTTATACTGGAAAAATTGAAACTCGTTTTTTTTTCTAAGATGTTCCATATTTATTTAATCGTAATATTTACCCTCATTATCTATACATTGCTGCCATCTAATTTTATTCATGCCTTTACGATAGAACTCCGAGGATCTAGATTCGACAACCTGTGTGAATGCATTTTGTACTGCCTCCTGGGAAGAAAATGTTTTATCACGTAGAAAATTGTCCAAATTACGAAAATAAAATCGTAGTCCGTTGGAGCAAGGTCTGGCCAGTACCTCCGTACTGGCCAGACCTGACGTATGATTTGTCACTGCAGCTCCTGTAGAATTACAACGGTTTCTCGTGCAGTGTGAGGTTTTGCGTAATCATGGAGAAATAATGGTGAAGATCGAGTTACAAGTCTTAGCTGTTTCACTGCCAGTTTCACCATCATTGTTCGAAGTTCGGTACACATGTCCCTAATTCCTAGGTAGGTTGACTCGGATCGGCTTCCACAATCTCCTTCAATTCAGCGTTATTCACCTGTGTGAGCGATCTTTCACGTGGTTCGTTCTTCAAGACGAAGTTTCCATTACGAAAGCGTTTAAACCAAAAACGCACGGTGCGTTCATTAGCAGTCTCCTCTCCAAACGCAGCGTTGATATTGCGAGCCATTTCTGTCGCGTTTGTCCCGCGCCGAGTTTTACTAAAAAATCTCAATTCAAAGTATCTATTACTATAGTGCATTTCAAATACGAAGTCCCATTTGACAGATGATCGTTGAACAGCGATAGTGAAGAGGCCGTTTTAATCAATACATCATGAAATCAATAACCGATTGTGACGATAATCGCCTAGACGCCCGGCGAACGCGGGCGCACGTCACTAGCCACCTCTCGCGACCGGTGGTGCGACACTATATAAGGACGTGCGGCGTCAGTCGCAGCTCCTTGCGGCCCGGCTTCACACTCCCAGCTAAGTGTCCTGATTATACAAGGACCACGAAGCAAGTCTTTAGCGAACCACGCCCTGAGTATAGTTCTATAAGTAAAGATTGTCTCTTTTAATTGTATTAATTCATTAAAAGTGTATTTGTTATACCTTCTCTCATTGTACTTCCTAATTATTCTACATTTTTCCTAAAGTAAACCCTAAAGGTTACACGATTAACTTTCCAAATAAACTGTAATCGTGGGTTTAGAATTGAAACAAATATGATAGAAACAAAAACAAAAAATGAGTCCATCTAAGTTTGACATATCGAAAGAATAGTCAATGTTATACATAACTTATTTAATTATAAAAAGAACATCTGGATTTATCCTTGATTAATTCCTAGTATCACATACTCCATACTTAGTATAAGGGTGAAATAAATGTAGTATAATAAATTTTGATTTTCAAGGCGATTACTCTTTAAAAACTATGGTATATTTAAACCTCACGTCCAACGTCGCATCTTCAAATCAAAAATAAAGTAAATATATTAAGAGTTTGCAGAGTAGGAAATATAGGTAGCAACGTAATAATAATTAATACCAAATATAAATTTACAAAATTATTTCCCGCACAATTATTTTTGCCTCGAATTAGTTCGATTTTATCTGATTCATACTGTCACGTCACTATGACTGAAAGTAAAAATGTTTGTGGGTAACCATTTTCTTTTTCTTTTTTATGTGGTTAATACTTTGACGCATACCTCTTTGCGGGGCGACGGAGAGGTTATGTCGGGCTCACCGGGGAAAAGATACCCCGGTAATACCGACTAAACCTACCACGGTGTTCCTCGACATAACCATAGACGGCGAGGTTTCGGCCCGGCGTGTGAAACGGCAGGCCGCTTCATAATAAATATTTCCTCCACCGTCCCCCCTTGGACAAAGACAGACAGGGAACACGCACGCTGCCTTTCGGACCTGGTGCTGATCGGGTGGCGAGCAGGCACACGCAGCTTACCACCACCAGGTCAAACCTCAGGGTGGCTGGAGGTCGTCTCGCGCCCTCCAGCGCCCGGTTCTGCGGTTGGGGAGAGGATTTAAGCGCCCTCTCTTCCGCTCCGCCGCCTCCTTGATGGAAATCACTTCCTTACAGAAGGAGGCAACGGCGTTCCACGACCTCTCACTCCGGACCATAGACTGAACTACGGCTGGGAGCGTGAGGGCAACCAATCCGACTGCCGCGACCAACTCACGGCGCTGCGATGCCTAGGCGGGGCAATCCGCTAAAGTGTGCAGCGCCGTGTCCTCAACTACGTCGCGGCAGTCGCCGCAGTGGTGACAACCGGGCGTCTCTTGCCGGCGTATACGACACAGGAACTGGCCAAAACAACCGTGGCCAGTCGTTACCTGTGCCAGCCGGAAGGTGAGAGCGCCATGCCGCTTCTCCAGCCACTCCTCAAACCCGGGACTTACCGCCACGATCATGGCGTGCCCGACCCTAGTGCGTAACCAAAAATGTTATTTTATCTTGATGTTTAAAATATTTAAATGTAATATCAATAGAAATGATTAGTTGATTATGTTTGTGAAACAATTACATCATGTTTTGTATAGATTCTAATTATTTTAAAAAACAATTACATCATGTTTTGTATAGATTCTAATTATTTTAAATAGTCTTTAGTAGTTTTAGTACCCTACGTAATCATTGTTTATTTTAGCAATTCATATGAAATGTGCAGAGTTACGTGCTATGAAATGTCAAAGGGGACTTCGTATTTGAAACAGACTATATACCACGGCAACTTCACACTTTAACCCCTATTATTACGCTGGCAACGGACATTTACACAGGGCTTCAGAAACAGCTCAGAAAGCCTTTCACTACCCAGTCTCGCAACAATTATCTGCGGATAGCACAGACGACCAGTAGACTTGGACATAGGTAATAAGTTTGTGTTAGTAGCAGATCAAAGCCTTAGCATACAGTACATTGTTTAAAATCAATCAAATCAAATCGCACAAACTTTTAACAGTACCTTCTCTGTATATTTACGAGGTAGCTAGGTTTTTGAGATCTTATCCTCCACTTTTTAAACCGAAAGATAATACAAATAAGAGAAAAGGGACTATTATATAAAGGGAAAATTAGAACTATTTCGAAAGAGTTGTGTTTATATGGCCCCTTTGATTTATAATGCTCTGCCAAAGTCAATTACTCAACTCAAAAATTTTGCTTTCAATAAAAAGGTGGCTGGTGCAGGAATGATTCTATTCTATTCATGAGTATTTAGTGAAATATCCATGTACATTTTATACGCATGCTTGCATTAAAGTACAGATACATAAATAATAAAAACATGTGCAATGTCATTTGTAATTGATTGTTTATTTTATTTCACTGTAGTAGCAGTAGATAGTATGTAATATTTCTTTTCATACATGTAGATTGGTGCTGAATGTTAATTATTTATTGTACCTACCTGTTATAATAGTGTTTATTTAATGTCAAATTTATAATAGACATTAATTATAATTTATAGTTCAATATGCTATTTTTTTTTAAATATATATATATATGTAATACATTTGCGTGCCGCTGTGTCGGTGAAACACGATGGACTAAAATTATATGTAACATCTTTGTACCGTGCTTCTAGAAAATAAATAAATAAGCTGTGACCACTGCATTTCATAGAACAGAAAATTGGTACACCACTTCAGCGTGATAAGGTTTCGTGCTTTGTACTGTGACCACACCAAAGAGCAGTATAGTATACAATTACTACTGTTACTTTTACTATAAGTACTGCACTTATAATAAAAAGTAATACTAGTTATTTATATTAACAGACAAACACGATATCGCACCGTGGAGTGTCGCAGCAGTGCACCGTGCACCTGCACAGCGGAGACACGCGTCCTGAAATAGCACCGGTTAATGGTGCGGCAAGGAATCCGCACACCTATCATACTCATTACTACACCAACTCTGAAGTGCGCACACTTAACAGTTCAGTAATTGCCAACGCATCATGTGTCTATTTCACTATTATCTCATTTTAGTTTCATCGATGAGTATAATGGAGGAAACATGAATGTAGAAATGAAAAAAAACGTACTTATGTTTGGTTCGAAAAAACATGTACTACATAATATTTTATCGTTTTATTATTTAGGGAAGATGCTTTAAAACTGCAGAGCAATAGCAGAAAACGTAGTGGCGCAAATAATAATATATTGTCAATGGCCGTAGATAAATATAATAACAATAAACTCAAGGGCATAAACCGAAGCCACGAGTGGAAGTTCCATTGTCAACTGTTTGGTAACGGTAGGAATGAGCGGGCGCCCTCGCAATTACCAAACTTACTGAGAACCGCCGTAAAAACAATAACACAGTTAATGCGTTGCGCCAGGTCCTTGAAGTACACAAACTCTCTCATACCAAATGTTTTATTCCTCCTAGGCTCGGCAGCGGGTTACTGATCTGGCAAGCGATCATAAGCTATATACAGCAACAAGTGACCGTCACTTACGGTTTAAAAATTCTTTATTTCTCTAAGATTACAAATCACTTACAAGGAGAAATAAATTATAAATCAAAGCACAAAAATATGAGGTTCATGAACGCGCACACTTTTGACGGAATTCTTGAAAATATATTAAATATTGCCAGACAGTATGTAGGTAAATCTAAACACTTTTGTGATCTTCGCTAATAACGAGTTGTTTGCCAATTACAGTTGAACGAATATAGGGATCGCATTACATGATTCAAGTTAATATTTTTGTAGGTGAAAATTATTTATTTTTAGATACGCCTTTGAATATGTGTTGTTTTAATAATCTTTTATATGACAATAACGATGTGCTATCTTATATATTTTTAGGCAAAAACATTTGTGTTTTTGTATGTATGTTTGTAATGTTTTCACACAAAAACTACTGGACCGATTTCAAAAATTCTTTCACCATTAGGAAGCTGCATCTTCACTGAGTGACATAGGCTATATTACATTTTTAAAAAATAGGGATCCTTAATAATAATGCAATAATATAACCCAAGGTGTGAAAAAATTAGTCAAAAAAAAATCTGTCATCACGTGCGCTACGGAAACTATTGATGATAGAACAAAAAAATTTTCTACAGTATTATAGAACGTATCAATATCTACAAAAAAGTTCGTGATACCATATGTCCAACTACTGTAGTTATGCTACTATAACTACTTTTTTACATTTTAAATGTTGATAAAAGTGCCGAAAATCATCAAACCATATTATTCATACCTCTGTATTAATCCTTATCCATTAAATTATATTTTATTAAAGACCGTTTCAATACCCGTAAAATACTTTTTAAATTATTAAAATCGGACATTTCATTCAAAAGATATAATTCTTTAGATATAGTAGGTAGTTTCTAAATATTAGGTAGTAGGTAGTTTTTAAGTATTAGCTATATATGTATATATATAGCTAACTACACCTATATAGGTGTAGTTAGACTTATTAATTTCTGTAGTTGTAGTTTTATATATTAAAATTAGATAACAAATTAAAAGTAGGTATTGGGTAATAAATTAAAGTCCACGCGGACGAAGTCGCGGGCAACAGCTAGTCTTATATATTTTTAGGCAATGAGTTGTAAATCTGTGCTCCTTGATACAAGATACACTATATGTATTATGTTATGGGTACGTCTTGAACTGCATGTGTGTATGTGTTTTGGGACCTGTATATGCGTGTGTATGGATTTGTTTATAATTTTTCGAATTAAGATATAGTATAAACAAGATGTAGTGGTAGATTAGTGTAATATTAAATAATTTTGTTTCATTATAAATGTTGCTGGTTGGGGTTAGATGTTTTACAAATTCAAATTCAATTTATTGCATTCCATAATGTACATTTACAGGTGGTAGGCTTAAAAATAAGTAACAAATTATGGGCTCTGTCGGGCACGGTACCTACTATTAGGAGAGAGGAGGAGTTGTGTAAATATGCTATTTTTAAAAGTTTAGTTATGGCACTATTTTATCAGCTTTTGAATCTAGTTACGAAAAATTAGTATTTAACAGAATCATGATAAATTAAAAAGATGAATAAATAAATAAACTTAATATTTAAATTAAAATTGCAGGATATATTATGATACATATTTATAATAATATTTATTGATAATTTATGTCTATTGCATTTATTATTTCACAATGTTATTACAAAATTTGTTTACTATTTATTATGTATCATTTCATTACATAGTTATTAATTACTATACGTAATTAACAACTGGCACACCCAAACGCATATCTAATGATAATGAGTGAAGCTAAACTTTCGGTGACGTATAGACGTTACACGTCATTATGTCAAGACGATGGTGATGTTTTGCTCAAAAGAGCAAAACCGCAATACACAAAAACGAGTTGCAGATCGCTCCGCCAAATATGCAATATGGAAGTTTAATCCACAAAGTGTGACGTCATAAAATAATAATTAGCAGTCGCGCCGGACGCGTGACGCGGGAATCACTACTCAGCGACATTCTCAACATTAACTAGTCCATGCTTCACGGTGTCGGGTTCGAGAGCCGACCGACCACCACTCGAGCTTGTAAACAACGCAGATTTGTTTTTTATTGACGCAATACCTCTTTAAAAACAGTTACACGTCATTTGGAGCGTAACGAATTGTCTATAGTCTGACACCTTTTTAACACATATGTATCTCTAGCAGTTTTGAATCAATCTAGGGGTATGCCTATGCATCCTCGTGGCTAAAGTACGGAATCATCCTATGGGGTAACAGCACAGATGCACCTTTGCTGCTAATTATGCAATAAAAGTTACTTAATAAGAACAATAGTAAAAATAGATAACACAGAAAGTTGTGAACCTCATTTCCGAAAACTGAAAATACCTACCGTTCATTGTATGTATATTCTCGAAACATGTAAATTTGTCAGACAACTCAAACATTATTTATTTATTTATTTATTTATTTATTTATATATTATTACAATTTAAAATATATTATTACACAAGGGAAGATTTAAATACAAAATATACACTAAGACACAAAAATATATTAAACTTACCAACACGTCCAGATTACAAATGCATGCTTCAAGTCCCTACGTTATGTCCATAAAAATATATCATAAATTATCAAATAATATTAAAAATGAAGAAACATTTTGTACGTTTATCAAAAAAATAAAAGACTTATTAATACAAAAATGTTACTATAATATAAACGAATATTTAAACGATAAACAATAATTAAAAATTTATTTAAGTATATTTAGCAAATAAGTTTAATAGGTACTTACTTTACAACAAATTAATAATAAACTATAATAGAATATTAATTATAATACGTGAGTAATTAAATAAATATCTTCTAAGCTCTAAAATTTATTTCAATGTGCTATATGATAATAGAATGTTCGTTCTTCTCTCCTAACTTTGCCGTGCCCGACGGGGTCCATAATTGTTCTCTCTACATTTATAAGAAGTTCTAAAAGCCCTAAAATCTTTGGACTATACTAAAGGCCCCGGGCCGGACTACCTATCACCTTATTTTCATAATATAACAACCGAACACATTCATACACCGCTCTGTATTATATACAATAAATGTATGCTGGAAGGATCTTGCCCCGAAATATGGAAAAGAGCGAACGTTAGTCCCGTAGATAAATCTGGTTCTAAGCAAGAATAGAAAACTATCGGCCTATATCTATATTGTGTGCCTTGTCAAAGACAGGAATTTTATGACAATTTAAAGATAGAAAGAAAGCAGATACCCTCGAATTCCATTAAATGCAATTTTCTTTAAAAGTAATTCATGATCCACATTCCACCTAGTCGAAAGCTTTTCGAAACACTTGTGCACGACGCCATTCACCTCAATATTTACAAAATTATTATAGAACTATTATACAACAACAACGAATTATTATACAACAACACGGAAATGTGAAAAGTAAATCAACAACTTTTTTTTAACTTTTTTTTTATTTAATTTTTATAGCACAAAACAAATTGCAATCTTATTAAAAATTAAAAACAATCAAAGCTTATGTTTAGTTCTAGATTGCAACTCAACACATGTGCATACATTGAAACAATTAAACATCAAGTTAACAGACAGAAGAGATGCACAAATATACATATAAGAATATATAGGTTTAATTTCGTAACACAACAACAACAATACAATATCTTAAAAAATATTAACAATTTGTACATCTATTTGGGATAGAGGATATCCTTAAGAGTATTTAAAAATGTGTAAAATCGAGGATGAAAAATGTCTAACTGTAAATTATTTGTTACTAATTCATTATATTGTATAGCCAACTACAAATTTAAATTTAAAAATTTAATTTTTACCGATTATTTGTTTACCAATATGGACCAACAAATCCAAGTGGACGTCGGCTTTCGACAAGGTGGAATGTGGATCATGAATTACTTTTAAAGAAAATTGCATTTAATGGAATTCGAGGGTTTCTCTTCCGATGTTTTTTTTTCCTATATCACCAATAGAACTCAAAAAATTGTCATAAAAAGATTTAATTCAACATCAATTACCGTAACGTCCGGAGTGTCCCAGGGCTCGATCCTCGACCCTCTTTTGTTTATTTTATTTGTAAATGATATCAAGGACTGTTTTAGACTTCCAAAATGTCTATTATATGCAGATGACTTAAAATATATAGACTATTAAAAGTCCATATGATTGTGTCCTAATTCAAGAGGATCTGAATAGGCTTGTTAGTTACTGTTCTAATAATGAATTGTACTTAAGTATCTGTAAGTGTTTCTCGATGTCATTTACGAAAAATAAAAACTCTATTAATAACAATTATAACATAGATAAGTCGTCTTTATCCAGGGTGACGTTAGTCAGAGATCTCGAGGTACAGCTTGACAGTAAGTTACGTCTTGACCCACACATAGATGCCATAACCAAGAACGCGTATCGTTTATATGGATTTGTAATGAGGTCCACAACTGAATTTAAATCGGCTAGCACTTATTGTCACCTTTTCAAATCTTTGATAAGATCCCAACTGGAGTACGCCGTAATAATATGGAACCCGTATTATAAAAAATACGTAGATATTTTAGAATCAGTACAACGTAAGTTCAACGTACTGATCAGATGTTTTCATAGATTCGTCACTTACGAACAACTACTTAATACTTACAATCTGATGAGCCTCAAGTCCAGACGTCTATTTCTAGAAACAGTGTTTTTATTTAATGTTTGTAATAATAGATATAACCGCAGACAGCAGACATCACCAACAAATTGTGTTATGTTGTACCAAGAACTGCCATTCGGCAGGAGGTGCGTGCACATCCAGTCTTTGCCGTTACCTCTTGTCGCACTAACGCTGAGTTCGTGCACCTCTTCGTCGTTTATGTCATAATTATAGTTTTTTTTTACGGATTTGGATTTGTTTGCATTGCCTGCTAATAAATTTCGTAATAGCCTAATCGTTACTATTAATAGCTCCGTTGAATAAAATTTGTACTTATATCAGTAAATTGAATTGTATAATACGTACGTATATACGTAATAAAAATAATTAAATTAAATTGATAAGTTAATAAATATGTACGTTTTTACGTTGCATGCTGTGGCCTACTGTAAGTGAGGGTGCACACTTAATCTATTGACCTAAAGCCGCGGCAATACATTGGTGCAAATATAACCAATGTGTGGCCGCGGCATAACACTTCTGTATTTAGCTTTAAGTTGTGTGTATCTTTGTTGATGGTCCAATAAATAAATTAATCGTAGCTGATGTACGGCGACTATCAGTCAATACATACATACATACATACTGTCTGTGTATCATAATTGGTGTGCATATTTACATTGTTTATCATCATGTTTATATGACGGCTCGTATCGTGTGTAGCTGTGTCGATATGGAATAGTGCGCTCGACTTGAGACTCGACGAGTTATAAATAACAAGGGCACTATTTATACGTGGATCGTGACGCGGAAGTGTCTCGGGGTTGCCTACCTCCACGATATTTGTGGAAGCGGGTCAGCTAACATCGGTAAGGGCGAAAGCAGAGAAGCTGCTTATATGATCACTGCATTAAAGTAACGAGACTGAAGCAACGTTTTGCGGTATGGTGACCTCTACGTGCAATATCGACAAATCAAAATCATCAAAAATCTTTGCAAGGAATGTTTTTAGAAGGTATTCCGCTGGTGTTATTGTCTACAGGCTAATAAGGCAACTTCACCACATTGGCTGTAAAGAAATTGCATCGATGCTGCATCGTGAATTGACTTGGCTTACCTTAATTAGTAGCTGCATAATCAACTAGATAGCTGCGAATGCCGTCTGTAACATTGTATGCGCGCTGAATGGAATATTTGGCACTTCTCTTTACGTCCATCTTTATCCAGCAGCAACTAAATCGTCGATTCTAAATCTATCATGTCTGCCGAGTTCCTATGGCGTCACATCGATCCGACATTGCGGTGTTAGCTCATCACGTTTTCCCCACACCCATCATACGTGGCCCAATATGGAGCGGCTACGGACCATTACTCATTGTACGTAAATGTAATATTAATTTCCTTTGACATTATTTGTCCCCATCGAGCTAATACAAAGTAATAATGTAATACGTTTTATATCATGCTGTTATCGGAATAGCTCGCCTTCACCGATGAACCCTTTATACCTAATACTAACAAACACACAGCGGCTAGCGTAGTGGAATATATGGTCATCGCCAATGCGCTCAATTCGACTGATAAAAAAATGTGCGGCGTTCTACGGATAGTGATTCTGCACACTGTGACTAGATTCAACGTACTGCGGTTAAAAAAGGTGTCACTCTATACTCTAAAGGTTTAACAAAAATAAATTAAAGCAGCGATAGCTCAGTGGGAAGACCAATAGACTGCAATGCAGAGGGTCTCGGGTGCGAACCCACGTCGCGCACCTCTGACTTTCGGAAGTCATATGACTTTTCGAAATTATGTGCGTATTGATTGACGATTATCGCCTGCTCCGTGCCTCGGAGAGCACGTTAAGCCGTCGGTCCCGGCTGCCATGAACATCTATGGCAGTCCTTATTGGGAAAGTCAGTACCCTCTAATATCCTGACACTGGTCTAGCTTTAGGGTATCGTTAGCCTTCGGGTTGCGGAGGTCAGGTGGCAGCCGCTCCGTGTAAAAACTGATATCCAGTCAAACCCGGTTAGACTAGAAAAGCCGACCCAAGTGACTTGGGAATAATAAAGGCTAAGGAGAAGAAGAATTATAAACTGTTCTACTTTAAGGTACGGGCCCTTATATTAAGAGGGCTTATGCCACAGTACGAAATATTATCAATAATTTGTAAGACGCATAATCTCTTACGATGTTTCACCATTAAAGCAAGTGATAATTTACTATTTTAACGCCTGAGCTACGATACCGTACAAGTGTCTTAAAATCCCGACTTGGCAGTCTAGCAGTCAAAATTCACCGATGTCAACAACTACAAAGTGATTCAGTAGTACGTGCAGATGTACGGGGAACTTAATATGTGGTGATTAGTCCGGCGAGATGATAACCAGTAGCGTAACAGTTGCGTCACTGATAGCGGCGCGCAAGGTCGCCTGCACACGAGCTGGCCGCGCTGGCCACCCGCCGCGCCGCGGTAAACCACCGCGCAGACAATTATACAAAACATCGAAAAATATACATTTTATTATCTTGCTTTATAACCTTAATTAGTTATTTAGAGTAGCCTATACATTGCCTTAGTATTAGAGTTGCCTTCATCCACATTATTATAAATGCGAATCCAACTCTATATCTGTTTGGCCAATACACTTGATGCTACGAAGAGTATGAGCAGCGATAGCTCAGTGGGGAGACCAACAGACTGCAATGCAGAGGGTCTCGGGTTCGAACCCACGTCGCGCACCTCTGACTTTCGTAAGTTATATGACTTTTCGAAATTATGTGCGTATTGATTGACAATTATCGCCTGCTCCGTGCCTCAGAGAGCACGTTAAGCCGTCGGTCCCGGCTGCCATGAACATCTATGGCAGTCGTTATTGGGAGAGTGTCGGCACAAAAGATCCCACTGGGTCGAAGTGTCGCCGGTCTGCACTGACTGGCTCCCACATAAGATACATACATGTCAATGTCCGGCAATGGACAGATAATATTTTATTTAATCTTAACATAATATTTGGACCTTCACGACTTAACTACTGAACCAATCATCATGAAATTTCGCATACACATATTTAGGGGTACAGAAAAGGACATGGGACACCTTTTGTCCAGAAAAAGTACTGTTTCCGAGAGGTCGGAATTAATTGACAAGATCTAACGCGAGCGAAGTCGCGGCTAAAATCTAGTGATATAATAAAGCGATTGAGACTGGTATCTGATCAGTTTTTACGCAAACACCTCTTACGCCGCTGGACCAACGGACAGCAGGTAGGTATTTCGTACAAGACAGCTCGACGCCGCGATCTACTGATCACAGACGCGTAATAATGTATCTCCGTTACTATTTTCTCTATTTATTAACTTCAGAACTCAGTATCTTCAGTGCACGTATCATCTTTAATGAAAGATAGAGAAAGATATTGTCTGTACCACACTTTCTGAATCATAGTTTGTTTTTACAAATAGATTTTTCGCATTCGTAGGGCATATTTTTTAAAACAAGATAAATAAACAAACAGCTATATATGACCTAAGTTATGTAAGATCTTAGCGGATTGTCTGTCGGTACTCGGTACCTACAAACTTTAAATTATGAGGATACTGAAGATTTGTTGATTGTTGTTAAATAAGCAATAACGAGTTCCATGATAATAAATACAATCTTGGGCTATTTTTGCATATATTTATATGAAAACTATGGTTAATTGTATATAACTTAGTTCCTAGTAGTATATTGTAAGTGCCCTTACCGCCTGTGGCACAGGTTTACCCTCGTACAGGCACCCATATTAAATTACCTATATTAAGTATTTTATGGACTGCATTCATGTTTTACCATTGTAATCAATAAATAAATGATTATTTATTATTATCATCTTTATGCCTATGACTTGCAGCTATATGCTCAAGCCACTGCAGATAGTCTATCTGAAGCAACTTCTAAAGTAAATGCTGATCTTGAAGCAATTAGAAGCTGGTCTTGCAGATTTCGATTGTCTGTTAACCCGACTAAGTGTCAGTCAATTGTAGTTGGAAGTCAACGACTGATAAGCCGGCTGGACTCCAGTATTTTACCGCCTGTTGTGTATGATGGGACACCTATACCGTTTAGTCCTACTGTAAAGGATCTCGGATTGCTCATTGACTCCAATTTAAACTGGCAACCTCAGGTTGCTAGTGTCAGTCAGAGAGTAACCGAAACGCAACGCGCCTTGTATCGCCTATAGAATTTTAACCCATCTAAGTCGAAAATAATTCTTGTGCAGATTTTGATCTTTCCCTTAATTGACTATGGTGATGTGCGTTACTATGACCTGAATGCAGATATACTCAATAAATATGACCGACTTCTAAATAACTGTATTCGATTCATTTATAATCTTCGTAAATATGAGAATATTTCATCTTATAGATCCACTTTAAAATGGTTGTCCATTCGTCAACGCCGTAGTTTGCGTGCTCTTACAATATTATTTTCTATTCTAACCTCACCAAATGCCCCCACTTATTTAACCTGCCTTTTCAATACATATGTTCCAATCATGATAGAAATCTTCGTTCTTCCAATAACCTCCTCTTACTTTGTCTCTCCCATACATCTGGTTTCCTACATTCTTCCTTCTTCGTCCAGTCCGTTTTAATGTGGAATGCGCTCCCTCATGAAGTCAGGTTGTCCACAAACCGTTGCACTTTCAAGTTAAAAGTACGTGCTCTCTTCCTTGACAGTTTATCTTTTCCAACTCATCAGTAATATGGTACGTTTGTATGTATGTATGTACACTACCTTCCAAAAGTTTGGAATCACCCTAATTTTCGTCGACAGAAAATCTATACCGCAATAAAGCCATCAAAAAACGTATTGTTATTGGAGATTAGTATTTTTACGACCGTACTAACAATAACATTTAACAAAAACACTAATTTCTTATCAACTATCCATTGTTTTCAAAAAAGACCGACACACGTGTTTTATGACCACTCAAGTTGCGACACCGTCGTTTGAAGATTTCTTAGAATTGGCGCTTTTAAGCATTGTTGTAGTAATGAGTAGTGTCTAATCTTTGGAATATGGGTGTATTATTGCAAATATTATCAGTTTAGAGTTCAGTGTGATTTGTGACTTTCATGTGATAGTTACAAAAGTTCGCAAGCTCATAAAATGGCAACAAGGAAACAGATTTCGCTTAAACAGCGGAGTGCTATCTGTACTTTGAGCGAAGAAGGCTATTCTATGCGCCAAATCGTAGAAAAGGTCGGTGTTTCATACAAAGGTGTACATTATACTCTTGTACGAAAAAAAGCTACTAGAGGAAATCAAGACTGAAAGAGATCTGGACGTCCCAAATCTACGAAAAAGCAGGAAGATAACTACGTTGTGACGTTATCGCAACGAAATCGACGTTTAACTACACCTCAAATTGCCGCTACTTTAAATGAAACCCGAGAAAAGCCAGTTTCAATAACAACTGTAAAAAGGCGTTTGCTATCTGCTGGTCTAAGAGGATGTGTAGCAGCCAAAAAACCCAGATTGACTAGTGTTCATAAAAGAAAAAGACTGGAGTGGGCCAAAACACATAAAAACTGGACAGTAGAAGACTGGGAAAAAGTCCTTTGGACGGATAAGATCAAATTTCAAATTTTTGGATCTAATAGACGAGTTTTTGTACGCCGATTAAAAGAGGAGCGGGCTTTAGAAGCGTGTACTGTGCACTGTTAAGCACGGCGGTGGTAGTGTGATGGTTTGGGGATGCTTTGGTAATAATAAACCCGGCCATCTGTTCAAAATCACCGGGAAACTGAATAATAATAATAATAATAATAATATTCTACCACATACACACAACACCATCTAGCCCAAACTAAGCAGAGCTTGTACTATGCGTACTAGACAATGGATAAACATACATATATACTTTTTTTTTTGTAAATATATACATATTATACATAGAAACACCCAGACCAAGACAAACATCCATGTTCATGCACACAAATGTTTAACTTGTGCAGGAATCGAACCCGCGACCTCAGGCGTGGCAGTCAGTTACACTAACCACTACGCCATCGAGGCCTTATTGCTCTGTGCATTAAGTTTTTAAATTATATAAATAAATAAATAATAAACAGCGCCGCGCGTGACTGGCCACTGTCGTCTGTGTCGCCTTACCCGACCACATCTCGAACGAACTAGAAACGTCAACACGGAGATGATGACATATTTACATGGTCGCACTCAAACTATACCTACGTGTTAACACATTCGCAGCTAATACTACATGTCATAATTCATAACAATTTCATTAACACATGCTGGCAACAGCGCTCTGTTACATACATTGTATTTTCTGCGCGTGTCAGTAAACATGTTAATTCATTTTTGAAATGTTATTCCCTGTTTGTTCTGTGGCGTGAGCGTGGATACGCAAATGTCGGACACTGGCTGCCGAATTCAGAGATAAAACAGGAGATGACCTATCCACGACCAGAGTATTAGATTATTATATTTAGTCAATAACACCCGCACCAAGGACAATGCCAGTGCTACGGAAGACTTCAGAAACAAATAATATCAAAATACAAATATTTCCGACGACGACGACACAGGAATTACACCGAGTGCGAGAGTTATATTTAAAAAAAAAACCATTGTTCATATTAGGGCCTAATTTTGGTACCCTAAAAGGATCAAGCATTATTCGTATATGGCACTATATGGCAATGTTGAAGTGACCGCGTAACCTACTACTAAAAAGAAGCGTGTTTCAAACATCTCTGTATATATCTTAAGGAAGAAAAAGGCTTCGCTCACGTAAAAGTAGGTTAGGCTATGTTAGTAACGGTCGGGCACGCCACGATCGTGGCGGTAAGTCCCGTGTTTGAGGAGTGGCTGGAGAGGCGGCATGGCGCCCTCACCTTCCGGCTGACACAGGTAATGACTGGCCACGGTTGTTTTGGCCAGTTCCTGTGTCGTATACGCCGGCAAGAGACGCCCGGTTGTCACTACTGCGGCGACTGCCGCGACGTAGTTGAGGACACGGCGCTGCACACTTTGGCGGTTTGCCCCGCCTGGGCATCGCAGCGCCGTGAGGTGATCGCGGCAGTCGGATTGGTTGCCCTCTCGCTCCCGGCCGTAGTTCAGTCTATGGTCCGGAGTGAGAGGTCGTGGAACGCCGTCGCCTCCTTCTGTGAGGAAGTCATTTCCACCAAGGAGGCGGCGGAGCGGGAGAGGGAGCGTTTAAACCCTCTCCCCAACCGCAGAGCCGGGTGCCGGAGGGCGCGCGACTACCTCCAGCCACCCTGAGGTTTGACCTGGGGGTGGTGGGCTTTGTGGGCCTGCCAGCCACCCGTTCAGCACCAGGTCCGAGAGGCGGCGTGTGTGTTCCCACGCGCGCCTCTATGTCGAGTCCGTCTCCCCTCTAGGGGGGACAGTAGGGAGTGTTAGAAGTGACTATAGGGTAGGTCTTTCGTGTAGTGGCCTGCCGTTTCATACGGTGGGCCGAAACCTCGGCGGGGTCGCGACCGCATGCGAAAGTGATTCGCGCGGCCCCGTCGATAGTGGTTTTGTCGAGGAACACCGTGGTAGGTTTAGTCGGTATTCCGGGAGGTCCTTTATCTTTTCAACATCTTAGGATGTTAGTAAAGGTACTTTAAAAAAAATTAAGTGTAGCCTGTGTTACTCGGTGATAATATAGCTTTCTATGGCGAAAGAGTGTTTAAAACCGGTTAAGTAGTTTTTGACTTAAGTCCAAACAAACAAAAATCAAATGTTTCCTCTTTACAATATAGTAGTAGCTATAGATAACATTACAATTTGCAAAGACGATTGGTATGAATATATTTATCTTTTAAAATATCATTTGACATAATTTTTTTTGTATGACAGCTGAGTGATATTGCATACGCGTCAACATACAAATAGCAAAGCTTTTGAGGTAATTCATATGCATACGCAAACAAATACCTTGTTGTATCGCGCGTACAAAGGATTCTTTAAATAACCGTTTCGTGTGGATACTAGGTATTCATTGTCTACGGTGCAAATTAAGCATTTAGCACGTGTATGTCTATAGCTATACTTATATTGTAAATGCGAGAATACTCTGTCTCTTTTTAAGTTGTTCATTATGATGTTTTCCTAGACTTCTGGGTAGAATTAAACCCTACTAGGTTGTTCTGTCAGAGTCCCAAACGAAACAATTATCTTTAAAGTTGGCGTTTATAAGCGGAGTCCAGGCGGGCTATTAGTAGTAGTAATCCACTCCAAAATTGTTTAGGTATCCTCAGGAGGTTTGACTTTAACATTTTTGAGTTTTATGTTGGCCATCGCCAGGCCATAGATAATAATCCTAGCTACACTAATACCTAGATATCACACAAATTTTACGCCCGCGTAAGTACCGAGCCCGGAATCCGTGATCGGCAATTTGGTTGCAATTTAAGTCAATTCTGTACACAATTATCGTAAATGTTATAAACCACTTCAAAAATAAAACAAGTCTTTTTAGTTACAAGTGACTAATTAATCATATAATACATCACAAGTACGTCAATCATTAACGACGCTTGTCAAATCTCTGAACAGATCGGTGGAGTTGTGCGAACATTTTCATGACAACACAACGTCTTACCCATGACTGCATGACTAATGTATGGGTATGAGCACACAATGTGTATTGAACGAGGTATAATGATAGACAAGCTGATGTAAATAGTCTTTAGCTTCATTAGTAGAGGCACCAAAATACGTTGCTTTAACTTTAGTTGCTTTGATTTTATGCCGCCGGCAAACTAGGAAACATGCGTGCGACTTAATTGATGATAAGGATAACCGTAGTCTATTATCATTTACAATACTACGAGTAGCACTCATTGCCGACCTTTAAAAAAAGGAAATAAAGATGCGGTGCAAGGCAAGTTCACCAGAACTCAAAGAGCGTCGGTTTTCTGTTAGAGGTCTTGCCCAAACGAGCCAGCTTATGTGGCATGTATAAGCTGGCTCATCACCACCAAATAATTTAATAAAGTGGAGGTCAACCACGCAAAAATGCAAAAAATAGGCATTAATTTGATCATTATTCCAATGATTTACTATTAATACAGATTGATAACATCACAGGTACCTTCACTCTAGGTTTTATAAACTGCGCTTGTACATCTCCGAAAGGTTGAGCATTATCAAAACCTTTTTCAGTTATAATTACGTTATGAAATAGGAGCGGCGTATAGTAAGCCTATTGCGGTACAGTAGGCTCGATGGAACCGACATTTTTAGCAATGGATCTCACGACCACGCAGTTGCGTATGCGTTTACGGTTACATCTTTGAACAAATAAGACTGAAGCCCAGTTTTAAAACGCCTGGACAATTGTTACCTTCTATTAAAGCTAACAGCAGTGGCGGGGCCACCATTGTTTTAAATAACATGACGTGGGTGTATAATATAATTACATTTCATAAAATATTATAAATAAGTAGGTATGTACCAACTTATTGTTTTCTTACAAATGTATGAATGTTTTATTGGTTTCGTTTTAGTCAACTTATCAATCTATACTAATTTTATAAAGAGGAAAGATTAGATTTTTTGTTTGTTCGTTTGTAATGATTTACTTAACTCAAAAACTAATCCAACTATTTTAAAATTATTTCACTTTTAGTAAGCTATGTTGTCATTATCACCGAGTAACCTATTTTTATTGTATTCGTGTTATGTCAACTTCCTCAGATAACTTAACAAACATTAAAACAGTGGACAGAGAGAACCTCTAGAAACAACTGATTAAACATATTTAGTTGTGGGCAGGAATCAAACGCGTATATCGCAAAGGTGGTATAGACTGACATTAACATTCTCTAGACCAGGGCTACCTAATGCCTGTGAAAATAGCCTTTGGTTTGGTTGGATTTTACGCAAAAAGTGTTTATTGCCGTCTGCACACATAGACAGTTCCAAATTCCATGCTAATACTAAGAATTTCTTTACAGAAAAATCCACTAACACAGTCCGATCCGAGAATCGAACTCGAAACCTCATGCGGAGCAGTTGCATTTACAACCGCTGTGCCATCGATGCCTATTCCAACAATGCAATAATTGTCTATATTCCGTAATGCTAACAATAAATGTATTTCAATCAAATGTTTAAACAATTTCATTAACCGCGTTATGAAGTATACGACTCTTAAACATTGGCATACTTATCTGTTCCCCGGTGTATTACACAGACCAGCGTTATTTAAAGTAATAACATTGAACACCGTGTAGATAACGTATCGATAAGTAACCGCATCAGGAAACATGAGGTTACTCCGATATATTCAAATGTTACCGAACAACACAGAAATATCAAGAAGTCGACGTGACTAGTTAACATGATGACTACCTACTGGCATCACTAGCATTTTAGGTTTCCTAGTAAGAAAGATGCATATTATTCGATGTTTGGGCTGCTAGGACCATGCAATGCGGATGTGGATATACACATTAAACTTTCTATACACTCATAGTACAAATTATGTAAAATTAGACACTCGAAAAATAAGGGAGAAGCATTCCCTGGTACAGGCATCTATATGCTTAAAAGGGAACGTCAATGACTATGTAAGCTGATAACTGTGTAATACTGCAATAAAAGAATTTATTTTTGCAAAACATTGCAAAAAAGCATTTATCTTGCAAAACTATGCAAGCGATTACTGAAGTGTTTAGAATGTTTACAACAACAGGGTGTCACGTCACAGGCCTATACTCTTCGTTCAAGAGGGATATGCCGATGCCGCCAGCAGCTGACAGCACTGCCTCTTTAAGAAACCTGGTAATACTACTACGCGTGTATGTATTGGCAGATACAGTTTAAATAAAATTCATCAACCCAGCTGCATGTAACAATGCGGAACAATTAACTTGTGTCAAACATACTATATAGTCTATATACAGATACTTGGTGATTTGGTGTTTTATCGAATCTCATTAAAATTCGCCTCGGAGTTGCAGCGCTAGTGAAAACGATTTCTTTGTGCATAAGGTCCCGGGTTTGAATCTCGGGTCGTAATCAACAAAAGGATTCTGAATAGCAGCCCAGATTTATTAAGTTAACTGTGTTTCACCGTACCGCTGTGCTTTGCAAAGCACTTAAAGCCATTGGTCTTGCGCCTAATCTCTCTCCAGTCGCGCCGGATTGCTGTCCCATCAGACTAAGAGAGTCAGGGAATTAAAAAACTTGTGCGCTATCATATCTCCTGCATAGATAGCCATTTTTCGTTAAAAGTGCCGCCGTGACCGTAATTTGCTCTTAAGGACCTCTATATCTTATGAATGTTACTCAAATGACGCCACTGCAAGATTGCGTCACCGTAATTTGCCAGATCGGTCATTTTAAACAAAATATATTTCAAGGAGCTTAGTTATAGTTTCTTACGTGTTTCGTTCGTCTCATTATAATAATAATATCAGCCCTATATTAAACTGTCCCACTGCTGGGCATGGGCTGGGCTGGCCTCTTCTCACTGTGAGAAGGGTCGTCTCATTACCGCAACATATATTACAGAACACGTAATAATACAAAGTGAGGCGAGCGGCGCGAGGGTGTAACCCACTCTTTATTACAGTCGCTGTGTACTTCAGTATTACTTGTTTGTAACTAAATAACATTGTAACACGTGCTCATTTCATTCAACAGAGATATAAAACAGTTGCAACTGACACTTAAACCAAATTAAATGTAGAATGTTTATAAATAAACAAGTCAAATGAAGATATACAGAGGTCATTTCACGTCCAATTAATTTTTAGTAGCATTACAGAGTTTAAAAATGGAAAATGGCTCCCTCCTAGTTTCGTAGTACCTGGCCCGAGGAGCTGGCTGCCGAAATGTCTGTGATACACCGCCGCCTACCCTATCGTTAACATACAGGCTTGAGAGTATGTACGTATGTATTCATTTAATTGAAGAATGGTCGATCTACACGCGAGTGTCGTGCTTTCAGCAACACATGTGATATTACTTAACACCAGTTGAAGTGTGCAAACATTACGTAATCGTTATGTGATATAATATTATGCGTGTGTATTGTATATTTGTGTGTGTGTGTGTGTGTGTGTGTGTGTGTGTGTGAGGAGTTTTGCGGCGAGTGGTTTTGATCACGGCTGTCAGGTGGGCGCGCGATGTGTTTGCGGTGACGCTACTGCCTGTCAACATGGTGTAATGCGACAACAAGCCGATCTAAATAGCGTTAAATTTACACAAATTATACGTACACCAGTATCGTGACAGTTATATTACATCACTTATAATACAATTGTTTTATTCCTAACCACTACAAACAAGAGGCAGACCTCTTTTATTTATGGCCATGGTTCAATACCTGGTTCGGAGCCTTTCCGGTAGCGAATTTTATTGTTAAGAAAATATCTTTTTTCTTACATTATAATATTATCTCCACTATTTTTTAGAATTTTATTTATTAATATTATTTACATTTACAGAGCATACATCCAGTCTCAGTGCCTTCAGGCGGCCGTAGCGTACACTCTTTGCCGACGAAGATATAACCCACTGGGCCAACCATTAGTATTAAGTAAGGCGCATTAATCTTCTACCCGACGTCCCTTCCACCGCAGCCCCTTCAATACACAGTTGACGACGCGCAGCGGTGGTAAGCGTCACGCCGCAGTAACTCAAACACTTAAATATAAACACGTAAATACGTTGGCCACTTTGTTATTTATAAATGGACTTTATTATCACTTATAAGTGTAATAATTTATAACAGAGTCGGTTGTCCCTACCGCGTTCGCGCAGCGGTGTAAATACCTACGACTGCTGTATATGAAGTCTCGGTTTCGATTCCCGGTTCGAGCGTCGTCGAGGTATAGTATGCATCTGTCAAGATTTTTTTAATGGCAGCTCGTAATTTGGTACGATGAACTATACCATGGGACCTAACACCCTAAATAAAAAAAATATTTATTTAATACACCTCTGCCCTCCTCTTTAGTAATACAGGCGTGATACTATGTATGTATGATGCGATCAACCCATTTCGAGTATTTCTCCCACATGTAAGCCCTAGAATGAACTAAATTTTGTTTTATTTTTTTTTGCAACTGCGTTGGCAAACACGCATACGGCCCACCTGATGGTAAGTGGTCACCGTAGCCTATGGACGCCTGCAACACAAGGGGCATCACTTGCGCGTTGCCGACTCTGAAAGGAAGAAGAGAAAATGGAAATGGGAAGGAGAAGGAGCGGGAAGGAGGGGATAAAGAGGGTAATTGGGCCTCCGGCACTCTCACTCACCGAAGGAAACACAACAGTAGGAATACTGCTATAATATTTCACGTCGATATTCTGTGAGAGGGTAGTCCTTCCTCGGTCGATCCGAAGCATGCCATGCCGCCATATTTCTCCAGGGCTATGACTTCTCCTTCTTTAAACTTCGTCTAAAATAAGTGTTACAATCACAGTAGGCAGCGGCTCCGCTGTATAACGCTGACATTGCCGAAGTCCATGAGTGGCAGTTACCAAATACGGTCAAATTAAGTGCCAGCTTATCTGCCTCGAAGGTCAGTAAAAAAGAAACAACCGTTCATGGCGAAGATTTATGGAGCCTGTATAGTACATACATAGTACACGTCAATAGGCATATGCTGCTTGAGTTAGCAAAATGTGAACGAGATACGTCGCGCCTTCAGTCCTTCACCCCGTCTAATATAACTATTGTAACTACTCACTGCAAATGCAATTTTGTCATGTTAAGGCCGAAAATATGACAAAACGAACGAACATGTACATATGTACATGTTCATACACATACCTAATACTAACCATAGGACACGTTATTATGTACTTATGTACTCTGGAACCAAGGCTACGATGTTCGTAAAAGTTATCATGTGCTTGCTCAATTCACCTATTTATTAATTAAAAACAAAGGTTACTTAAAGAACATTCTGTCTACCTAAACCGAAGTCATTAAAATATTATGTCACCTAAAGTACCTACCTACATGTTGTTACACAGCAAACATTTAAAAATTGAGAATGAAAGTAAAAGTATACTCAGAGAGCACATGACATGTCCTTGAGTAATTAGTAGCGCGAGCACGACGCGGCGACGGGCGCTTCACTCGGATATTATCGCGAAATTTAACAAACCCGGTGGTACCAATAGCGATGCCGGAATATCGATAATGTTGATATCAATGATGCATAAATTATTAATTTATATCTACTATTAATATTATCGATAGTTTTGAATGTTTGAACACAAACTACATGTTTTTATGATGGACTTACTAGCAACGCTTACATGGGTAATGAATACAGGCCACAATACCGGTAATTTATTGAACTAGTATTGCACGTATAAATGACAAGATTGATTGCCTAAAATATCTACGCTAATATATTGTGCATGTGTGATAACCTTATTTTAATGGTAAAACATTAAAGAACGTTATCAGTTATCACATTTGCACATTCTCGGTCTATATTGCTCAGTTAAGATATATCATATTAAACAGACAAAAAGAATCAACATTCGCACTATTGTCAATGGATTGTATTATAAATAGTGTGCAATAGTTCGACATCACTAACTAGTCGTGATAGAACAAGCGCAAAAAACAATGCTTCTAGTTGGACCGGCTTTATTGCGTCACGGAATAATAGGTGTGTCTGTTTAATATACTCACTGACTGTTTTATATAATTCACTAGTTCGTGCGCGAGGTTATCTATGACAGGTAGTTGTCTACTTCAACATGGCGTATGGAAGGAGGGATTACACCCAAGCCACGCATTAGAGAATATAAGAAACAACCAACACCGGCGATATAGTTTTAATAGTCCAAAAACATTTTGTCAAACAAGCAGTAAAGCCTGGTCCGGGGAGTGCGTGACAATAGGAAAGCTCGAATACTGGTTCAGCTATTAAGCCAGACAAAGAATTAGGCTATCTAGCCAAAAGAGAAGGCTTGAGTTGAGTGAGCAATATACAACTAGCAGATCTAACACTTCAGCGCGTGCCTGTTGATCGCTTTAATGACGAAGGAAAACATCGTAAGGAAATCTGACCGAACGATATTCTGGCAGAGGTGTTTGTCAAGCAGTATATGGCAGCCACGTGTATGCTGGAGCAACGACTTTAGGGTAAAGGAAGCCGCTGCCATGTGAGGCAGTTTATAAACAGACTGTTATTATACTCTGAATAGATAGTGGCAGTAAGGAGCGTATTGTCTAGGTACTTGCGTGTGTTATCTAGTTGTCGAGCACATGAAATATAAGGGCAGAGGGCGCGCGTATCGCTTGCATCCTGATTGTGGTTGCGCCGCGGTCGCTGCCTGCTCACCACAACGTACCGTATTACATATCGCTAATATGTACTATTTATTTTTAGAAGTACTATATTAACGATAATATCTTTTGCGGCACAAATACTTCTGGCGGATAAATGTTTTATTTGCTATTTCGTTAACAACTCCTATGCTTATTTATTATTAACCTTATTACTTTCCTGGCAGACATAACAGGGAGACATATGAAGTTTGAACTGTCTCGGTATATCTATCGACATTGCAGTTATTAATTATTTTCTTCGTTACTTAAGCCATCCTTTATCTCAAACAAGGGACATAGAACATCCAAAATAAATATATTTGGATCACACGAATTGTTGTCCGAATGGGAATTAAACATAAGACACCGAACACTGGCGCAACTTATACCACTGCACCACATGATAAAGATACAAACAGATGAACTCGAAACGTATACAAGGAATGGTTTTATGCAAATCTTACTGATTTTATGTCAAGTGCAAGAATCGAACACGCTACACTCCACTTAATTGCTTATAGCAAATAGTGGGGACTGGCGAGTGTGTTATTAAGATTACTAGTAATTTTGCATTGTTTCTTCGATAATAAGACAAAATGATCTTCCACGAGCAGCAAAAAAATCTATCAAGTCAGTAGTCTGACTACTTACAGTCACTATTTTAAACAATTATTATAATGTCAAAAGTTATTTACAGGACAAATGTAAAGTTATTTATTTTGAATAAGAATTGTAAGTTTCCTTGTAGATGTGTTGTAGTGTTGTGTGTATGTGATAGAATATTATTCACGACATTGTAGGCATATATCTGTTACACCCTAATTCGCAAGCTATATGTTAGGTTCTGCATACAAGAGGACGAGTTTATTGCCATGTAGCTAGCACATTTCTAAACTTCGAGGCGCTAAAGACAATTTCCTAGTAATAAAAACTAAGTAATGTTACCAAAAACAAAACCCACAGAGAGATTTTTATGTGTTTGAAGTAGCTTACCTTATCTGTAGCAACTAAAGTGTTATTAATTAATAATGACGTCTAAAACGTAACATGATTATCAGACGATCGCATCATTTACACGTTAATGAACGTTATCGTGCCGCTGCACGTATACCTCAATATAGGTACGTAGGTACTATGGCACTTTATGCTTATGATTAGAACAAACCCACACATTGTATTCTCAGAACAAAAGTGATTCAACCTAAAGTTTGGTCACAATCAGTTTGTTTGTACATGATTTTTAAATTCAGTTTCAATATTATAATCATTAAAAGGCTCACGTACATTTATCACGCTTTAATATCTCTGAAGGGTTGGGCACAGCGTTAATTTTTTTAGCCTTGTTGTAAGCTTAGTTAATAGGAGACGACCCTAAAAGACATAGTTCCAGATATCGTATTGACCTTTTTAACCTGATGCGAGAATTGTACCCGAGATCTCACGATTGGTGATAAGAGAAAACTTAAACGAATGCCGCAGGCGCAACTATATACATATGTCATGTATAAGACTAAAACATGTACATAAGTCTTGGAAGTTAGCTGAAGCAATAATAATAGTATTAATTGAATAAGTACATAATATAACAATACACTTGCATGCTCTCATCACGCTTGACTTGCTGTGTTCTTAACTGACAACAAAGGAGGTTCTCATTTGCATCTGACACTTGTTGTTTGCACTAGCCAGCCTGTCTTCGTTGCTATCATTGCTTTACATTATACCCTGTATTAGGGGTGTTTGATCAAGTGCTGGCAACAATGACATGGCATCTTATCACAATTTACTGAAGTGACTTGCAACAATAAAGTGTAAGTAAAGAAGAGCCAATCTATAATACTTTGGGGTATTTTGATACATACAACCTTTTACAAAGGCATCATACTTAGACTAGTATGACGATTATGTATAACCTGGATGACGACATACTACTGAGATTATGGGTGTCCTATCAATCTAACCGTTATGAACTTATGAAAGAAGTATTAAAGTTGTGTTTTAACTTGTAAGTGATCAATCGTCAAGTGGCGGTTTTAATTTTCGCATGAGTAAAATATTCAATAATATTGCGCAATTCTGAGTTATCTACCGATTGTACACTTTTCCAATTCAGGTATTGCACCCATTACGTACATTTTCCAATTCAGGTATTGCACCCATTAAGTACATTTTTAAAGCTACTTCTTGCTATATACCTGAGATACGAAGACTGTTAAGTAAATTCTCAAAAAAGACTCAACTTAAGAAATACTCTAATAGGATAGGTATATTAATATTATGAGATATCAGGTGAAGCTGTCAGTTAATGTTACCTTGGACTCAAAGAAGGACGCGTGAAAGTCAGGCGTGGTGCCGGCGACGGATGCGAGGTGCATGGTGGTGTTGGCGGTGTTGGTGAGCGTGACGGTGAGCGCGTGCGCGGCCGCCAGCGCGGCGCGCCCGAACTCCAGCGCGGGCGGCGACAGCGCCAGCGCACCCGCCGACACCGCGCGCCCGCCGCCTGCGCCCGCACCGCGACCGCCCTCGCCCACTGACTCCTTGCCCCATTCCTGCACAATAACAACATACTATAATAAAATCAACATTGGAAACAATCACTAAAAAACCATCAATCAAAACAGCGTTCGTGTTGTAACAGTAGCGTATACCTACTAAGTGTGCTGTTTTGAGAGCATGAGCTAAGTGTATCACTCATATATAACCCCTGTGTTATAGAACATAAGTTAGATCATAAGACCGTAAGCTAACAACTATTGTGGTACAGAATACACACCGATACTTTAACAACAAAGACTATATTATTTGGACACGTAATGCTGTAACTTCAAGGTCTCCTAAAGTGTCTTTCAATAAACATAATTATGTTACAGCATCATACTTCACACCGAACACATGGACAGCTTCCTCTTGCGGAAAATAGAAGTGAGTCTATTTCCTGCAAAGGGAAGCAGAAATAGGAGGTAAGTATATGCCTGTAATCTCCGCTCAAATCTCGAGTCCGACGATCGGAGAATGAGCCGATATAAAAGTTAATATATTATGACGATTTCTCCTCAATTTGTCAAAGTAAAGATTACTTCATTATTAGGAGTTCAGTGTTGTGTCTGTGAATAAAGAGAAATTCGTCTTGCTCTTTTTGTCTATCAATTTCACTACTATGACATAAATGAGCTCACCTAAGCTCACTAGACGCCAGTGTGCTTTGGTGCAGTTACTGGAGGCTTGCTAGTGCTACAATGTACTTATAGATATAATTATGATGTCAATAAAAATTAAACGAGTTACTTTTAAAGTTTAAACATTTGTGTGCCCTTTACTGTAAAACGAGTGTTAGTGACGTGATCTCGGCTATAAATCTGTGAGAAATACAAAAACTCAACAATTAACATAATGATTCATGAAGAATATTAAACTGGTTGACTAATACAGAAGCGCATACAATGGAAATCACGTGATAATAGGCAAGGTAAGAGCTACTTCGTGATAATTAATATGGTAATTATCTAATAATTAACGGATAAGTATAGCATCAAACATCTTTAATGTTAAGACGTATTAAACTATCTAAATAAATATCTTTCGAGGACCGGTAACAGGGAATATCGATAAGAACTTTTAGTACCAACCAAATAGCACCGACTTCGACCGCTGATAAACACACAAAACTAATTGCCAGCTAATAAACTGTTTGTTTTAGTAAACGTTAGCAGTTTCTCTTTAGATACATGTTATTATGCTGCCGTGGTAGTCGAGAGCGCATTAAGTCAAAGAAGGCCATTTTTGAAATGACTGATTTAGAATGCTTCTCTTCTGTAAACAACATATTTTTCCTTTCTTCTGACATATAGAACATAAAGATCGAGTATATAGTTTTATCACAAACGCTAAAATTGTAACAAAACCTTTACGCACGTTTTCTAAAACTGCCTTTTCTGACTTACTGCCCTCTCGATTACCACGGCAGTATGGAGGTCGTAGTTTTTACTACATACATAAAGAAGCACGCCAGTATCTCCCCGTATCCACGTCTATTTGTCATTACCGGGCGCAATTTATGCTGCTACTAGGAATTAAATTTCAGGAAGCCATAATGTTATGCTACTTTACTGTACAAAACTTCTCCTTCAATTAGGGTTTTATTCAACGTTACCATAATAATAGTAGCTCTGAAGAAGAAGTAAGATAAGTGACTTGAACGTAGCTTACCAATCACAACAAACACACATTTTTATTTATTTATTTATTTATTTATTTAATAAATTAATGTCCGCGAATGGTTGTCAGAAGAGTACTGCACTCATAGAATTATGTCAATGTCTCCCATGTAATACATGACATAGTTCATGAGCTCTATGCAATTGCTAAGAATTTCTGACAGGAAACCCTATCGATGCTAGCCGAGCCGACTATTGCTCTCGTACAGTCGGCGGCCTGTGTTGCCTGCGCCCCCGCCACGCTGCGGTTTGGTTCCCCGTCGATATGTTTATT
Source organism: Catocala fraxini (assembly GCA_930367265.1). Classification (NCBI taxonomy): domain Eukaryota; kingdom Metazoa; phylum Arthropoda; class Insecta; order Lepidoptera; family Erebidae; genus Catocala; species Catocala fraxini. The sequence goes on from OV884045.1 coordinate 647,589, forward strand.
TTGTGTATGTTTTTGTCTATGTATACGTACCGTTTATAATAATATATAATATGTAGTATACGTTATATTTATTTACATACCTACCTAAAATATTTATGCATGATATTTATGTAAGTATATTTTTAGTATAAGTATCATTCATTTTATGATTTCTTTCTTTGCTGTTGTGATATTTAGTTTGACGTTTGCGTGAGTCACTCAAGGGGGCATAGTTGAAAATCAGCGTCAGGCATCTTGCCTGACAAATGCTGAACTATGCCCTGTTCTGACACGCCACACTTAAGCATTTTTTTTTTTTTTGTGTTTTATTGATATTGTTTTCATTTTTTATTGTTATGTTTATCTTGTGCGTGTTCAAAATAAATTATTTTTCTTTTTTCTTTCTTTTTACACTCACTTACACTAAGTGCTAGAATGACACAATTTGATATATTGCTTTCTACAATTTTTTGGTCTATTTACTATTTGTAGCAGTAATGCGAAGATTACATGCTGGAGACAGACCCAAAATCAACTATGTAGAACTAACTAAATGTGGTAGTAACGTAGTTCAAGTCATGATGACTTCCAAAGTAATTGAAGATGTCATCGATTATCGGTCGAATTGAAAAGAAAAATATTGCTGACCAGACCTCCATGTGACATTAAAAATAGTGAGAAAGGGACAGAATGTGTTGAATGCTCCAACAAACTGCATATAAATGTGAGTGCGGTGCCTTAATCGCTTGAAAGTTTTTTGCTACATAGCTGACGCAGCGTTATTGCGTAACATAAAACAGAACACAGCTGCTGTTACATAACAAAACTGCAACCATAATGTTTTCGTTTTTACCCCACACAGCCGGTCCATTAGTTGACAGACAGTCAAACGCCTGTCATCTGCTATGATACGCTTAATGAATTAGCAACAGCCAATAAATCAGTTGACATGAGTTTGATATTGCCACGTCATTAATTAGCTATTCAGAAGCCTGAAGTATTTGTCAAACGAAATATACAGCTGTGTGATGGTTGCCGTACTTTATATCTATAAACTACGAGAATCTGCTTACAACATTAGGCTAATCTTACCAATTGCTGACCATGCAAACAGCATAACTACGCTACAAAAGGACCTATCCATCTCATAAAGTAAAGATTATTTAAGAGGCAGACCACAGTCTGCCTCTCAAAGAACCTCTGACCTCTCTAACATATAATTTCGATACTTATAATTGACCGACACGTTCTATTATAAGATCGAACCCACGACATGGCTGCTCCTACTATGCACTATAACTACGGATCTGTTGAACAGAATTAGATGAAACGTGACTTAGATTTGAGTGCCTACCTACTAAGCTATGAAAATCGCGTCAAAATTGGTCCAGTGCTTTTTACGTGAAGCTTGAACAAAGACACGAAGAAAACATTCTTGGATATTTTTTAATGGCTTTAATGTTCATACATTTTCGTTCTAGTTCCATACCAGTCTAGATATAATCATGTGTGAGTTGCTCGTAAGATGATTCAAGGCATATAAAGAATTTATAACCGGCAATTTAATCTTGATATGTTATTGTTTACAAATAATTACACAATATAATATGTATATGATTTATATTTACATACGTAAATAAAATACGCGTATGATATAACTTTATATTGATTATCTATACTGGAACCAAAGAATGAAATCCGTTTTACAGATTGTAATAACACACAATTTGGTGGGAAAGACATAAATTTATAAAAGGTTAAATATTCATGTCTTACCTACCAAATTTTGGTCACGGCAGTCAGTTTTAACGGAGTCTGGCCATTTGTGCTGGAGGTATTACATTGCACAAGTGTGTGCGCAAACATAAGTGCACTCTTTATTCCTTTTATTCGAATTATGCGACGAGACGGCAATCTGACACAACTGGAGATGGATCAGGCGAAGGACATACGGATTTATTTGCATGCCGCCAACTTACTACATTTGAACCACTATTATAGATATCTTGTCAGAAAAGCCCGATCACTTTTTATTGACCCGATCCAGGATGCGACCCAGAGACACCATGCACAGAAATAGCGTTCAGTACCGCTGCGTCAGGTTGACAAATAACAGGGTTGAATGAAGATTACGTCACCAATATTTATTTTATTAATTTGCTTTTCGTGTACTTCGTGATACTTGTGTTACCAAATTGATCAATTCTCAGTTATGTATATTAATGTAGCAGCCCTACTTGTCTATCCTCGAAAGCGGCAAGGGTGTTAGGGGAAAGCCCGAAATTTTGTGAAACAATTCCAATGCTTATATCAGCATATGAGGGAGTAGGACAAAGCTTTGTTTAATTTCGTTGACAAAGGGAAGGAAAGGGGTTGAGAATGACTAAAATCCTGCTTACATTATACTTGGACAGCCCCAGTAAGATATGTGCCGCCCTGTGCGAGCCGGCTCATTCATACCCATGATACATAATTACAGTTCAGATAAAATAATTAAAACATCGTTAGGTGACAACACTGTAAAAACTTATAAATGCGTGTACAATAGATTAAGAAAGCATCTATTATAATAGTAATAATACAGTATTTGAATTATAGTAGAAATATAGCACGAAACCATGTAACAAGACAATGTAGGTCAAATATTTTTGAATAATCTTTAGAGCTGTAGCATATCAAAGCGCAGCGCTATGGGTCATGCGGAATAGTGACGTAATTATTTATATGTACCTAATAGCTGGGTATAAAGTTTTGCGTTGTTATCACATTTTGTTTTAAATAATTTGCATATTGCTTGCCTATTGATAGTCTAAACAACGTCGGAGGAATGGTTATAATAAAACAAAAACAGGTTTACATACTTACATAATCTTACGGCTGTATCCCCAATGTCGCAGATATAATAAACGCACGTTTCCCCAGTTACGGTTTTAGGTTCTACGTAATAGATTTTATACGACTACCGGGCACAATTACAGACTCAGAAAACCCTAATAATATTTTGTGTGACCCAGCAATACACATACACATCAGTTGCATTCGCTATCCCTGCGCCACCGAAGTGCAGCACATCACAGGCCACAATGAAGTTGTGGTGTGATTCCCAAGTCCAGCATAATATAATATACATATATATAATATATAATATTCTACCACATACACACAACACCATCTAGCCCAAACTAAGCAGAGCTTGTACTATGGGTACTAGACAATGGATAAACATACATATATACTTTTTTTTTGTAAATACATACATATTATACATAGAAACACCCAGACCAAGACAAACATCCATATTCATGCACACAAATGTTTGAATTGTGCGGGAATCGAACCCGCGACCTCAGGCGTGGCCGTCAGTTACACTAACCACTACGCCATCGAGGCCGACTAACTAATGAGATAATATCTCAGCGGTACACTGTGGGCTAAAAATCGACCTCCATAGACATAGAAATGAAAGTTGCTAGATGTTCGTTTTGTTGACGGATATGGCTTCTATTAGCTTTTATACACATAACAATGTCATCTGAGCTAACTCCGCACAAAAATGAATTTATTATAAGGTTTTTTCGAAAAAAATGTATGGAGCTAGCATGAAAAATCTGAATATCTCTGAACTTGAAAGGAAAACCGTAATATCCTCAGAGATGGTTATAGGACTAATTATTTGTGATTTTTTGACATACTTCATATAACGGTACCTGCTGCAGAATTTTTTTTAAAAATCATCGAATTTTTAATTAATTTTTTTTAACATTAAACGATTTGTTTTGGTGTATAAGTAAAGAAACAACACGTTATATGCATATAATACTAAATCTTCGCCAGTTATTTGTTAAAATATCAAGAAAATTATTTTTGCCTAACATAGTATATATGTTTTAAAACAGTTAATTGGATACCATTACTGAACTTTGCATACAGGTAAACTACTGAATAATAAATTAGCCTTCTAATGAGTTCTGAATAAGAGATTAAGTGATTTCCAATGTCGCACAATGGTAACTACGGATTACACTAATTAAAATCTTACAGGTAAGTACATAAGTAACTTAAATAGTTAATTAGACATGTTACGAGTTCTAAGAAATATTTTCGACAACTGTCTAATGAGGTCGTTAACTAATGTTGGACTGAAATATAAAAGGGTTAACATTTTGCATCATAATTTAGTTTATTCTAAGCATTGTTACCCCCTTTTTTTTTTTTTTTTTTTTTTTTTTTACGTGGGGGAATTCTTGATGCATACCCCTCCGCGGGGGCGGGCGGAGGGGTTATGTCGGACTCGCCGGGGTAAAAGAAAGATGTTGAAAAGATGAAGTACCTCCCGGAATACCGACTAAACCTACCACGGTGTTCCTCGACAAAACCACTATCGACGGGGCCGCGCGAATCACTTTCGCATGCGGTCGCGACCCAAGCTTTGTTACCCCTAACATATCACTGTGAAATTTTATAATGGAAAGTTTAAATACCAATTTAGACCTATTCGTTCTTCTAAAATGTAAGAGTACTTCATTTGATCATGAGGTATTGTTTAGTGAAGTTATATCCCGCCTAGACGTTTGCCTTCCGTTGAAGATCAAGTGACTCTAAAAGAATTTTGTCAGAGATTTGTACGAGCTGCATCACAAAGGTGGCAAAAATCTCACCGAATTCTTGATACTTTTAGAAAACAATACGAAATTTGGCTGCAAGCAACTATCGATTGGCCAAGTTGTATAAATTTAGTCGCTCAAGAACCAACTGTTGCTGAGGGATCAAGATCAATCTCTCCAGAACCCTCAACATCATACTCTGTTGGTACAATGACAAAGAGGTCACGAAAACCATTCGAAGATCTGGGAAGCAAACAGAAGAAGAGAAAATCTGATGAGCATAAAACTGACAATCCCAGTGAATTGGCACATGCAGCAGCGCGTTTTAAGGAAGAAGGTTGTGAGGATATCGCATCTGTAATCGAATATATGCTGAAACATCCTGAAGCAGCCTCTAAAATTAAGGAAACGCTTAAGCAACCGGTGAAAACTATCTTATTTACACCAGAAAAAGCACTTGGATTACTCCTTTCATTAAAATTATCAAAGTGGCAATACATCACTTTACGAGAGTCAGCTATTCGGGAAGGTAGAAAGGATATTTATCCATCCTACTATAAAGTGCAACAAACCAAGCTGGCATGCTATCCTCCGAAGCAATCAGTGTTAGTGACCGATTCATCGGCAAGAATAACCCTTCAAGCTTTACTCGACATTACGGTCAAAAGAATCCTCCAAAGTTTTCCTAACGATGATGTGCAAAATAAGGATTTAAAATTGATATCTAAATGGGGTTTCGATGGTGCGTCAAACCAAAGCCGATACAAGCAGAAAATGGATAGCGATCAAGACGATTCAAGTATTTTCATGACTTCCTTGGTGCCACTAAAACTGACTGATGGAGACAATACTTTGTGGATGAACCCAAAACCATGCTCAGCAATGTATTGTCGTCCAATTCAATTTACTTTTGTGAAGGAAAGCGAAGCAGTAGTCATCGAACACAAACGGCAAATGGATGAAGAAATTAAGGCTCTCATTCCTACAGAGTGCAATAATAGAAACAGGGTGAATCATCACCTAATGATGACAATGATCGATGGTAAAGTCTGCACGTATTTGTCTCAAGCCAGATCAAGTTCATCATGCTATTTGTGTTTGGCAAAACCGACAGAAATGAACCGTTTGGGTGTAGTAACAGCAAAGACCGTATCTTCTGACATATACGAGTTTGGATTGTCATCTCTACACGCCCGTATAAATTGTATGGAATGTTTACTACATATTTCGTATAGACTAGATTTTAAAGAGTGGGCTGCTAGAGGTAACGAGCACAAAGAAATGCTAAGTAAGAGAAAAAAGATTATTCAAGACAAATTTAAAGACGAATTAAATCTATTGATTGACATTGTTAAACAAGGTTCCGGAACTACTAATGACGGCAACACTGCAAGAAAGTTTTTCAAATTTCCCCATAAAACTGCAGCCATTACTGGGTTGGACGAAGAACTAATAAGAAGATTTGCTGTGATTTTACAGGCAATAACTTCCAGGGAAAAAGTAGATATAATTAAATTTAAAGATTATGCCTTCAAAACAGCAGAGAGGTACGTGGAATTATATGACTGGTACTATATGTCATCAACCGTCCACAAATTACTTATACACGGGGCAGACATAATCGAGAAGAATGATGTTGTACCCATAGGAAGTCTCTCGGAAGAAGCATCCGAGTCTCGCAATAAAGATTTTAGGAGGTTTCGGGAACATCATTCGCAGAAAAAGAGCAGGCAAGATTCGAATCATGATATCCTTAATATGTTAGTTGTTTCTTCGGATCCTTTTATAAATGTACAAAGGCCCAAGCTAGATGCCAAGAAAAAGGAGGATTTATTTCCTGAAACCCTCAATTTAATTCAGTTTCAAGAAACTGACTTTGAGTTTGTAGGCAATCTAGATTCTGATTCAGAAATCGACGAGAGTGATAAGGAAAACTAGAAACTTTTAATTATAATTCTATTCAATGTAATTTTTTCATGACCTTTCGTTATTTAGCTTTGGTACGTAACTATGTTTTGCAATTGATTTATTTTTAAATATTTTATATTACTATTCTTGTACCTATTTATATTTTTGCATACTTTTGTACCTATGTTTTGTTTTATATAAATTTTATCAACTATTAAAAAATACCTTTTTAATTTTTTTTTTTTTTATTTAATGCCTATTATTAGCGTTAATAAAATAACTAACTTATCGATTGATCTTTACTTTGACATTAGTAGAATTTAATGATTTAAAAAAATACCTTCATTTAGACATAATAATAAAATAATTAGACAGTTGTCGAAAATATTTCTTAGAACTCGTAACATGTCTAATTAACTAATTAGTTTACTTATGTACTTACCTGTAAGAATTTAATTATATAATTTAATTATAGTATAATCCGTAGTTACCATTGTGCGATATTGCAAATCACTTAATCTCTTATTCAGAACTCATTAGAAGGCTAATTTATTATTCAGTAGTTTACCTGTATGCAAAGTTTAGTAATGGTATCCAATTACCTGTTTTAAAACATATATACTATGTAAGGCAAAAATAATTTTCTTGATATTTTAACAAATAACTGGCGAAGATTTAGTATTATATGCATATAACGTGTTGTTTCTTTACTTTTACAATAAAACAAATCGTTTAATGTTAAAAAAAATTAATTAAAAATTAGATGATTTTTAAAAAAAATTCTGCAGCAGGTACCGTTATATGAAGTATGTCAAAAAATCACAAATAATTAGTCCTATAACCATCTCTGAGGATATTACGGTTTTCCTTACAAGTTCAGAGATATTCAGATTTTTCATGCTAGCTCCATACATTTTTTTCGAAAAAACCTTATAATAAATTCATTTCTGTGCGGAGTTAGCTCAGACGACATTGTTATGTGTATAATAGCTAATAGAAGCCATATCTGTCAACAAAACGAACATCTAGCAACTTTCATTTCTATGTCTATGGAGATCGATTTTCAGCCCACAGTGCGGTAGGACGAAATGTGCTCAGAAGACAACAATAGAGATTTTGCCGTCTAAAGTGCACATGCCACTGTGTTATGTGGGTCTAAAATGTTGCTATAACGAAATGTGCCTTCAGAGATTAAACAGATGCCTATGTACCTTAGTATACATACATACTTAGAGCGTGCATATACATTCGTAAGGTATGTGGGTATACTAAGGTAACAAAAGCTAATAGTTCAATAAAACTTTGATCAGAATACCTATCATGATCGAAGTTTAAGAAAGTTTCTTCCTTCTTGGTTAGGAAAATAATTATGTAAGAGATCTGGTGTAAATTACATTTTCAAAGTTCACATAAGAAACACATATGTATGTGTTAAAGTGAACAATATAATAAAACAAATAATTTAAAGTGGTTATCCCATACGACTGTTTTATACGTTCAAGTCCCGCTAAAGAATAACTATTGGCACTTTTCTTTATTGTATTTTTGCACTTCGATACCTACAATACGTTAAGTAAGTTAAAGTTGGAGAAGCGGAAGCCCTTGCCAATTATTGCCAATAGGTTTGAACTGAATCGCCTAGGGAAGTTGTCTTAAAATAATACGACATAAGAATAGTGAGACTGGTTTAAGTGGCCGCTTCACCGCTGCCACTACGCCGGGTGTTATGGGTTCGATTCCCGCACGGAAACAAATTTGTGTGATCCACATATGGTTGTGTCCGGGTGTTATTCGTATTCTTTGTTGGATGCTTGTAAAGTCCTCGCGACAAATCGGTTATTTCCAAGCTAGATTCGACTTAAAAAACAAAGAATTCTGTAACTGCGTTTATATCTCAACCATTAATATCCTTTCATCCCATTTTCAATTCCTTTTCTCCTAAGGTCGGATAACCCTAGTTTTGTAAGTGCCCAATGGTTACGATAACCGGCATGTCAGGAGTACGCGTGTTTGTATCAACTTGTATTAAAACATTAAAATACTCATTGAACTTAATCTTGCGCCATTTAATATTCTAATCAGGTACAAATTTTCAATATTGTCTCAATTTCTTTACAGATAGGCCTTCATATATAACTTCGCCTGCCAAGGGAAATGAACGCGACACCTTTTGCATAACCTTTTGCAGTTGCATACAGTACTGCTGCTCTATAGCAGGAGTCATCAGCAGATTAAATATTTATTTTACCAAATATTCATAATTCATAACAAGATGTGTAAGTATTAAATAAAATAAACCAGACATGTTCCCTATTATTGTGCCACAGAAATAAAACGAAACATAATATTGTCTTCTATTTACGCGAATATTATTCATTGAAATTAAACTGCTATATACGGATTTTATCGCGTTGTTTATTTGACACTTTATTACAAAATTTTGAAAATTGTTACACTACTACTACTATTAAACTTTACTAATTTTTAAGCTAATTAAATTATTATTAAACTATTTAGATTTAATTTATTTTTACACTTTCCCCGACGTTTCGGTTGCTTTTCAGCAGCCATGGTCACGGGGAGACTAAGATGGCAGTTGTCTCAACACAAGTTGGCAAGATGGCAGTTGTTGAGACAGACAATTTAATTAGCTTAAAAATTAGTAAAGTTTAATAGTAGTAGTAGTGTAACAATTTTCAAAATTTTGTAATAAAGTGTCAAATAAACAACGCGATAAAATCCGTATGTAGCAGTTTAATTTCAATAAAACTAAACAGGAAAATGTTTATTGGAAACTTAATATTTTCATATAAATAGGTTATTCACACCACTCAGTGGGTAAATTCAAATGGAGCTAAGCAGCTCACATCTTTTGTATAGCTGAATATGGGTGAATACAATCATACAGTGAAACAACTACTACAGGATTTTGGTAATGTTCACAGATCAGATTTTCTCAACATTGCTGTGAAATGTGGACATTTGCTTTATAAACACAGTGACTCAAAACATTCACAAATAATCCTGCACCTACCATAAAGCAACATTAGATGGGAGTACCTTGTTATTGTGCTAATAATACTCTACAGATAATCTATGAAAAAACATGCTTACACCTGTATGGTAGACCCAAGGCACTATGTAAGGCTCCAGAAAGGTCAAGTAGCTTGCAATATAAAGATACAAGGCAATGTGAAAGCTCCTAGGCCATAAAAGAGCTTTAAATGACATGATGAAAAGCCCTTTTTATATGTTTAAAGTATTATTTTTTTTATGTTGTAGGGGCAAACGAGGCTATGGATCACCTGATGGAAAGCGATTATCACCACCCATGTCCATGGGCGGTGGTAATCGCTTCTCCAACCAATCGCTTCATCAACACCAGAGGAGACACAAGTGCATTGCTAGCCCTTTAAATTTTCCTCTCCTTCCCAGAGGGGGGAGAGGAGTTGGGTGTCAGGTACCCTAACTCACTCGATGAAACACAACGCAAGCGCTATGTCACGCCGGTTTTCTGTGAGGCCGTGGTATCACTCGGGTCGAGCCGGCCCATTCGTGCCGAAGCGTGGCTCTCCCACGGATTACCGGGATTAACCAATAAACTGTTAGCAACTACAAGATTATTAAATGTTAATATTTATTAGTTTATTTATTATAATGATATTAATACCTGCAAATAAACTTATGAATAAAAATAAATATTATCATTTTAACCATTACCTGGTTAATGCTAAATAATCCACATACAATATGACGCTATGTGTCATAAGGACACTATTAACAGTTCTGTCTCATGTAGATATCTTTAAATAATATAATAATGTGGTGAGCAGGCAGTGAGTCTGCTCATAACAAGATTACTATACATCCAAGGTGAGCACTAACATGTAATCTGTGCACACTGTTAACGCACAGTATTATATCCATCCAAAGGCTTGGTGTGAGGAGTTAGGCCCAACATGCTGTACAATAAACAACATGATTCAATATCTAAATTCATTATGTTATTGGAGATAATTGTGTGCTTGTAGAAACAGTCTGGGACTGTGCCTAGTATACAAAAGGCCTCACTATATGAGATGTAATTCACAAAAAATGCAGGTGTAGTGCACCTCTGCCTAATAAGATGTAGATATACATGTATGATGTCATTGAATAATTATTATGTAAGCAGGTTCATTAACCTGTGGTCATTACCAATGCTAGCAGGAGTTGAATTGTTTGAGGGAATAGGTGGGAGAGACTAACAAGGAAACAACAAGCCCTTATCAATAAAGTACAATACATATTGTGTGGCCCTAATTGCATATAGCTATGATTACAACTACAAACATTATTTCCTGTTGAATTAATAACTTAGAAACAGTAATGTTGATATAAATGTTTTCTATTCTGTTAAAAGATATCTCTTGCACTAGAATTCATACCTGTATTGCAGGGGACTTTACAAACATTTAGGCAAAGTTCACGAAAAACATCCAGACTCAGAAGTACTATTTGTAAATCACACAAACTTTTGTGTATGTGGGGATCAAACCCACAATGCTCGCTGTGGCAGCAGTGGCAAAGCAATCACTTGAACTTCTATGCCATCCGTGCAGTCAATACTGCATACTGCTTATAGAATTATTACATACCTAAACATAACGAAGCATAGAGTCTCAGACAATAGGTACAGGGTCCAACCAATTAATAGTAAGGACTCCTAAGACAACATGCAGTAGGTCTCCTCTACAAATTAAATAATTGTTAAGTTTTTCTATTCAGGAGCTCATTGCAAGGCATCCATGAGGATATGTAACCAATATAGCAGGCCATTAGAGAACTTCAACAGAAAATGGGCTGCGATAGCTACAAATATTATTTTATAATATTGCATGTTTACAAACTTTGTACAACCTATACAAAAAACAAATAACTTTGTTTAGTATGTAATTTCACATATAATATGTTTTGTTAAATTTGTAAAGCTTATTAAGTATACTATTTGTAGGATACATAACATTTAAATATCAGTCATTTATGTAACAGCTCATTACAATGATGGTGGTTAAATTCTAATATCTTACCTGAAATGTAATTCCCTCTATAAGAGAATCATGTACTGTGACACCTGTAAATAAAAAAGAAATGTTTCAAATGACATTATATTGTTTAGGTAACTAGGCATTTGTATATTAAACTATACTTATAGCAGAAGATTCATGTGTAGTAGACAAATGTCAACATGTTGTTTAAATACTATAAAGTATGCATTGATTATTTGCAATTCTTTATAATTTAACACAACACATGGTATTTTACACCTGAAAGTTACACATATTGAATTCTCAAGAAGACTAGCATTCAGTTTATTAAAGTAGTACTAGTGAAAACTATTAAGCCAAGTATTCAATTGTGCTCAATAAAGATGCTGTTTTTGTGTATAGTGGGGTTACAATATGTGCACATCTGTGGCACGTAGCGCGTGTTAACAAAGGGCACCCTCGCTTGATCGCCGGGTCCCAGCGTCACCACGATGCTACGAAAATACCATATACACATAGTGAAAGAAAAACGACAAACAAATCCGCCTCGGCCCCGATCTAAAATAACATCGCGCCGCAGACTGCCGCCTCACTACGACCCTGCCAACTTACTGTTGCTATTCCACATTCCATTAATTTTTAATTTATTATGGCTCTCTAAGTCTTGGTATGAAGTTAAGTATACGGGAATGAATACAGAAAAATAAACGCATATAATAAATATTTTAAAATCGATTTTACCATGGCTCTTTCCCTGGGCTGACAGCTTGGTGTTCAAAGATATGTCCAATAACGTCAGTATAAATACGTAACACCACACTAATTTACGATACATTTTAGTGCAACTGTTTATTGCAACAATCACTGTTTATTCACATTTCTCAAACACAATTCGATATTTTTATCATATCAGTCAACTCACGAGACGTGCGTTCGCGAAATCGTGAATGGTTACAGATAAAATAGAATTATTGAAGCAATTGACATTTGCGTTCGGATATTCACTGTCACATATTCATCCACACTATGTACAGTACGGAACGGGAAATACAAAAGCAAAATCACTCATATCCAGACATTAACCTGAATTTTCTTGTGTTTTCGAAGATAGTTATAATTAGTTATACAATATAATTTCTATTATATATACATAATTTTCTTTCTCTCGTATTAAATAAATTAGTAAATATTTATCTATAAAGTATAATGGCTTTTATATTTTAATATTATACTAAACTATAACACCACAATGTATAAAGCAACCAATATAGTTTATCAGATCAGCATATTCGTAAACATTTCTAAATAAGAAAAGATTTGTGAAGGATACAGCTACACAGCTATTTTTATTAAAATTTCACTGGAAACACTTTCAATCGCTTCAATACTATATTTCTTAAGTGCAGCAGAAAGGTCTCAAGATTTCGTCTCTACAAGATCTATTTCTGCGACTGATGGAAATGGACCGCGAAGGTAAATAAAATTTAAGTACTTATTATCCGACCTAGGACTGCGCATAAATGGCTACGTAAGATAACGTTAGTGTTTATGTTTTGTGTTTGTTTACATTGATGAATAATACACAGATAGTGATGGAAATGATGACAATTTTGAAGAGGATGGCGGTGGAGGTGGTAGTGGTGGCGGCGCCGGAAATAACGGTGTTGAAGATGCTCAGCCGATGCCTGGAGAGGATGCCGCCGGTGACGGTGATTCCGAAGGGGAGCTTTACGATATTGCCCTAGCAGCTGCTCACTCTGTAAGTGCTAGACTCGTGACCATTGATGAAGTGTTTGAAGTAGTTGACAATGATTTGACCCAGAGATGAAGGGCAAAATTACAGAAAATCTAGTTACGTGTAAACGTTAATGGAATACGACAACCCCTTCAAAATCTTTACCTTTAAATGTTGGTAATTAATGTAGATTAAAATTGTAGGTTGAATAAATAGCAATAATTGCCCACAAACATAATTAAAAGTAGTAAAATATAATTACATAGTGTGATGAAATTTCTCAAATTTAATGTTAAATCCAAAATGAAGAATTTAGCCTATCATTTGTTTATATTATAATATACGAAAACTACAATTTGTCACCGATAAACAATCAGTTTTAAGCGATAAGCTTAGCTTAGCGTGCACTTAGTGGCTTGTGTCCGAGCAACCGGTAAATAAACCGGCTCATATGCGAGCCCTGTCAAAGGACAGGTTAATCAGAGTTTCATATACTAGCTTCTACCAATGGTTTTAATCCCTTATTTCTGAAGATCTGTCCTGTAGGAGCCATTAATTTTTCAGAGTCCAAAGCAATTTGAACGTCTTTCAAAAAATTATTCTTACTACCTATGCACATATATCTTTTTATAATCATCATCTTTAAATAATTATTCTTCTGTATTTGTGTATGTATGTCACTGAACTCCTAAATGACTGGGCTGATTTTGGTGAATTTTTTGTGTATGTTTAAGTGGGTCCCTGTATGGTTGAAATGCACAATTTGACCCAACAGGTGGTCACAATCAGCTTCCTGGCTTTAGGCAGGACAGAGTCTGTTGACTCTACAAATTATTAAACACAAGGGCTGGCCCAGTAGTAGACATTCAACCATTATGGTTATTGAACTTTTCTGGAAACATCATTATATGAAATTACATTTTATCAACATTTAAAAAGAACTAACTGTGTCAATTATTTGACTGATATCTCTTAAGCTTGTCAATAAAACAAAACAAAAAAGAAGGTGAAAAACAGAGGGAGAAAGATGTACTGAACTGTTTCGTCTTTGCCTATTTAATAACAATATTTGTATGGTTTGTGCAAATCAATATGATGACTTATGATGTATAATTTGATAAAATATTTGATTTTGGTTCTCCTTCTGATCGTAATGACAATATATTAGGGGTTAAAGTATGAAGTTGCCATTGTATAGTAATGGATAGATTTGAATTGACATAAAACCTTCATGGTGTGAGAGTTTCGAGTGAAACTTTTTTCAAATGATACCTATGAGATTCTTCGTTTGAAAAATGTGCAAGGTCCGATTTTCGATTTTCAATTGCTTTTTTTATTCAGCTTAGACGGGAAAGATGGATACTTCCGAGTTCCAACGCGGAACTAACGCAGCAGAAATGGCTCGCAATATCAATGCTGCGTTTGGAGAGGAGACTGCTAATGAATGTTATTAACTTATTACACTACACATCATATATGTAATACAGTAGTTAAGTTACAGTGCCAACATTTACAACCACTTTTACAAACACATGTTTATTGCAGTTAAAAGCATTGTAAACATTCAGTTATTAGGTTATTATTACACACATTAGTGAAATTAGGTGTTACTGTTGTATGCTTATTTATGCTGTATGTCATGTCTTCTAATGTGACATTTATGTTTTATATTGTTGTAAATAATTAAAACAATGTTATCTTAATATGCATGTTTATCGTTTGGGAAGCTAAGACATCTTCATGTCCTATATTCTACAGAGTTTCAAGTCTCTACTTTCACATATAGATCAGAGACATGGTCATTCATTATAGACCTCATCTGAAGGCTTGGAAGGCAGGAAATGAGATATGCAGGCAAACCAAATTTGCCATCATGGCTCTTGGGATTGCCAAGCTGAAGTAGGCAACAACACTGGTAGTGGATACGGCACATAGCTCGCAAAATCAAATCAGCAATCAATCAATGGGGCTGATAGGTTCGGCAGTGGCGACAATACACTTAAATATGCAGTAGATAGACTTCTACAAGGTGGACCGGCAACCTGTTAAACATCGCGGGAAACGGTTGGATGCGGGCAGCCAATCCTGAAATCCTAGTGGGAGACTTATCTCATAGCCCAGCAGCCCACTGCTCTTGTCTCTCAGCTGACATGAGATGTATTATTGTTTGTTTTGCGTTCTTCTTTTAACAGTAAAATATATGTTAGCTTTCTTACTATTGAGAAATAGTATTATCCAGATTTTCATGAATTTTCACAAGTAGAGATGCTGTATAGTTTAACTGTTTGATATAAATAATTACGTTATGTGTGTATGTGTGTGTGTGCAGTACATGAGCGCGGGCATGGTGTCTGTGAGCGGTCGCTCGGTGCTGGAGGCAGGGTGGCACGGGCGCGTGCCGGTGGTGGCGCACCACGGCTGCGTGTTCCCCGGTGAGACCGTGCCCATGCTGCTGTCGCACGCTGGAGACGCCGCCATAGTCGCGCAGGCCATCAAGGAAGACCGCCTCTTTGGACTGCTCTGTCCTGAGTTAGTTAATTCATTCCATTTGTAAATTATACATTGGCAGAAGTTAACAATGAAAAATAATTTGGATATTCTTCAACTTCGAGATTGACCTGATTCATTTTAGGTATATTATTATGACCTGTGCTTTGAAAAGATTTTAAAGGCGGATTGCCGTCCCATCGGATTATCAGAATTAGGGAACGGAGAGAGCGTTTCTGTTTGTGCACATACTTGCGCACTATAGTAGTTGCTGCGCAAATAGTCACTCTCCGTTAAGATTGGGCGTTAGAAGGAAATTTTATTTGAAGGACATTATTATTATTAATTCTAAACGCATGCGTTAGATTACATTTTCTTATCTATCCAATTAAGAATCGATTTGTTTTGGCCTATTAGATTTTATATAAAACTAGATTTTGCCCGCGGCTTCGCTTGCGTAAATGTAGGTTACATTAGTTATGGTACTTTGTTCTGGATCAAAGGCACATAAATCCTTGTCTGTTGCCCTGAGAACGTGTATGCAAAATTTCATGGTGATCGGTCGAGTAGTTAAGGCGTGAAACCGTAACAAACAAACTCACATTCGCATTTATAATATTAGTTAGTAAGTTAGTATAAGGATTATCAACAGATTTGCTTTAGTACCTACTATACAACTTTAAAATAAGACCTTACTGGTGCACACTGTATAATAATGCAGTGATTTAGTTTAGTGTAATATAGATAGTAACTAATTGTGATATTCGTGTACAGTGAAACAGGCAGCGTGATCTCTGGGTACGGCGTGCTGTGCGAGGTGTTCGAGGCGGGCATGGACGAGGGCGACGAGAGCCCCACCACCATCACGTACAAGGCGCGCGCCAACCACCGGTTCAAACTCACGCGACTGCCGAAACTCTCTATACCCATGCATGCATTTAGCAGGTGAACACAACTATACCTTATGATTAGTATTTATTAAAGTTAAATTACTTGATAGAATTTTCATTTTAAGGTAATGATTGCCGAGGACACCGCGCCACTAGTATATTCGTTAGGAGTTTTTGGATGTTCCATTACTATGCATATGGTTGGTAAAATACTACTTTTGTATAGAAATGCTGATTCAAAATCGGCTCCTATTTTTATTGTAGCACAACGACCCATGTAACGGTGAGAATATTAGCCATCGGTCACGGATAATTAATAAATTATTTATTTAGCTTATCATAAAAGTTGATCGAACTGTTAAGCATTTGGTTTGTCAGTAGTATTTTACGTATGTAGTTTATCTAATCAAGTATATTGTATATGGCAGGATGCACTTCGTGGAAGTGACGGTGCTGCCGGAGATATCGACGTGCGACTCGCTCAGCGCCGCGCGCCTCAATAGCCTCGACCCGCTGCGCACGCCGCGGTACATGTACGTATAGCTGCGTGCGTGGTGCGTGCGTGCGTGGTGCGTGCGTGCGTGCGTGCGTGCGGCTCATGTGTGTGTGCGTGCAGGTCGCCGCGCGTGTCGGAGCGGCGCGTGCGCAGCATGGAGGCGGCGGCGACGCCGTGGCCGCTGTTCGTGCACGACATCTTCGACTATCAGCGCATGCGCAAGACCCTGCAAGAGTATTTCAGGACTATTATGTTAGGTCAGTACTAAGTATATAGTTACTATTATGTGCTAAGTGCTTGTGAGAGTGCAGGTTCGGCACAATTAGTTTGTCCCAGAAATTCCACTCTACAACTGACTGTATAGTCTAGTGGGTATTCTTTATGTAAGGTTTAAGTTCGTAATTTCCCCTGGCACACTAATGTACTGAGTTAGTGCTTTTTATCTGATTTGAGTGGGGTAGACACCCCAGTATGCTAAAGTATACCGATTGGATGGTCCGCTTTGCCACAGACAAGCTGCCGGAGGACCCGGTGTCGCTGTCGTTCTGGGTGGCGTCCAACATGGCGCTGTCGGCGCGCGACCGCCTCTCGCTGTTCGTGGTGGACAACGCGCTGCTGCGCCTGCACATGGAGTGTCGCTTCATTAAACGGGTACACATCACTTTTATACCAGCCTTTTATACCCAAATATCGATTAATGGTTTCAGAAATTATAACATTGCTTAGTCTTGTCACTTGTCGGACTTGGCAAAATATCAACTCTGTTGCATTTAAATACGCCTATGTCGGAATTTTAAACCTTTAGTAACAAGTAAAACGTGACCAGTAACGTGTCTGTTACGATCATAACATTCTGGGTTCAATACCAGAGGTGACCAGACGCATTCTTAGATTTTCTAACGAACGAATGCAGTAGCAGTTCTGATTAGACGATATAAAAATGAATGCTAGTTTATGTTATCAATAGAGAGTGCATCTATTTTAAATAGCCTTTTATTTTGCGAATAATTAATTTTTTTTCATAATCGGTGGATTATCAAGGTTGGAAACCTGTTGGGTTGCAATGCAAATGACTTGCGTGTGCGACCCCATCTTTTGAACCATTGATACTTCCCTCTCTGTCGCATCAGCATTAGGATGATGCGACATTAAAGCGATAACTTAAAATATCTAAAATCGGAAGTGTTTTATAGTTTATCTCAGATATTGACTACATAAGTTAGCATTCGCTACCTACTTATTTTTGATGATATGAATGCGACGCGTTGGATATATCTGTGGACCTGTTCGACGACGTCACATCACAGCATTGTGGGTTCAATCCCCACGTCGGTGGCTACATATACATAGTTGTTGAATCTCTGATTGTACTTGGTGTTCGTTGTCGTTTGTAAAGTGGGCTGATAACTAACAACGGACACCAAGAACAACTTGTATGGCTTCATTGGGTGTGCAGAAGAAATAAGCATATCGTGAAGTTGTGAACATAATATTTAAATAAGAATAAAATAAGCGTTGCCTATGGCAGAGTGGGTCCACAGCTATGTCCGATGTGTGGAAACACAAAACCACATGATTGTTTTTGTATTGTCCAATGAAAGAACGAGCAGGCGGTCGCCAAAGACCACGGTTGGTGGTGGTGATCCAGTCTCGATGTATGTATCACACACTTACTATCAAACTGCGACCATTGGCCACGCCCCCAAATACCAACAGTAATGGACAAGCAATCAAACCTATCTGATGATAATAAGGTGTCTCACTTGCAAGAACAGCATACAATGTTATTTCGTTGCAGTTTCCTATAGAGGGAAGCCACTTTCCCTGTGTTCGTTATATAATAGTCTTCGTTATAATAAAGTTACATGATAACAATATCTTCATACTGTAGAACGTTTAAGTAATATGATTTGAGCCAGTAAGAGCTATTAAGTCGTCCTACGATTTACGACGAAGCACTCGTCGAAATGCATGTAAAATCATGGCTGAGAATAAAAAGACACAACTTCGTCGGATTGACAGTCACAACGATTGCAGTCGAATCGATTCTAAGGCTTGTTAACCGCCAAACAGTCTTCTGCTGTTATAATAAATAATTACAATTATCTATTGCAATTCGCTATGATCGGCAATCCATGAGCCTATGGCGGCTGTGGCAGCGCGTCCGAAGGCCGCGAGGCGCGTGGCGGCGCAGTTACGAGGGCGGAGTGTATTTCAGAAAAGCGTGCTGTGCTGTTCGTCGTGCCTGTCGGAGATCGCGCGCCGCGAGTACATATTCCCCATGTCCAGCGAGGGCGTGCACTCCAACTATGTCAACCTGGGTGAGCCGCCGCGCCCGACCTTATTCCTTATATACCTACTTACTACTTACCGTTTGTGCAGTTTCCTCACTTACATGTAGTTCTACATACAACGGCGTTCTGTGTTCTATTGATTTTAGATACTTCTATAGTGGTTGATTGAAGCAAAGTAAGTATGTATTTTATTAGCTTTCTTACACGAGTATCATTTGTTTTAGTACTTTATAGTATTTTCGGTCCATTGAGTATGTAATAGAAAGCAATTCTATGGTATAGCGGCAGCTAGTTAAGAAATTGTATAAAGCAGCAACTATACTCTCGGTTTGGCACTACGTCATCAACATTGAGGCTCAGATTGAGTTAAGTTCATGTGGTGTGTCGCAAAAAACAATCGACGTGTACGACATAATACAAATAGTCGTGTATATATGTACTATAACTATATTATTAGTAACGTATCACTAATTGTATGCCATAAATAATAATCTAATAAATTTTAGCAATATATTTGTACATACGATATGTCATGTTATTTTTTTTATTATCAAAGTTTATGCAAAATATTGACTTATAATATTATAAAAGAGTTAAGTCGTAACGTAGTTTCTTCTTAAAACTAAAACAATCCAACAAGGGGAGACCTCTATTTTATATAAGATGTAATAAATGCGTCGTGTGGGTGAGCAGTGATCTTGGTGTCTTCTGTCTGTCTTGGTGACAGTGCTGTGTCTTATATCTCGCTGTACAAGAAAAGCTTCGTAACCCAAAGATTCTAATATACCATTTTAGCACAGCTACAAAAATGAATCCGGCTGTATAGTATACACACATCAACAGAAACTAGGTATATTTTATATTTTATCAAATATCTAAATATCTATAAAGAATTTTCTGATATAGTAAGTGTAAAAATGATAGATTTAATAAAAATAAAAAAAAACATTTCGTGATTCTTTTGTTTTAAATAAAAATGCCATATAAAATTAGTAAGATAAAAAAACTTAAATTCTTCTTACAAATGTATTAACATTAATTAAAATTAAAAAAATCTTGTATCGTCTAATTATTAATAATCAGTGTTGCCACCTCTTACATTAAGACTGCGCCGAGCGAAATGTGCCAAAATAGGCGGTCACAGTTAAATGAATAAAATAAACACTTTTTTGTTTAATACAAATATAAAATATACATTTACCATAACAATGAATGTGTTTGCAATGACTCCGTGTGAAAAACTGAAAATAATTAATATTTTCGCCTACAAAATTACGTAAATTTGCACAAAAATGTAAAAACGTAAGCTCGTGTTACGTGATTTTTAGATTATAACAGTAGAAATCTATCTTTTTTAACAGCTTAAACGATACATAAATAGTTATATTACAATTTGTTCCTCCCAAATATTTAAGTTATTGGTGGACGATAAAGATACATATTTATCAAAAAAGCACTACAAATCCTCCATACAATTTTGCTATGGGCTCTGTCATTATCTGTCTCACGCTCGACCCAGTCTTAATTACACATCGTCATTGATTGTGCATACTTAAAATTAAATTGTCAATGTCTTGCTGCGGTATGAGGTCCCATGTTCTTTGCAAGTGTTCGTAAAGTTGTTGTTCCGTCGTCAAATTTGGCGGGCAATCTCTCAAAGCTTTTCGTTGTAACATGTCCCAGGTATGCTCGACTTATGTCGGGCGACTGTGCAGGCCAATCCAAAACTTAAATATCGTGGTCTCGGAGAGCGGCCGACTAAAGCCGCGCCGTATGTGAAGGAGCATTATTGTGCATGAGTAGAAATTCCTGGCCCATTTTGATTCTGTGTGGGACAATGACAGGCTCTACTACCTCCACGTGGTAATTTTGTGCAGTCATGCTGCCTTGGATCGAAACGAGCTGGGTTTGTCCGCCAAGACGAATTCCTGCCCACACCATAATTGTCCCGCCTTGGTATGAGTGGTCCTGGGGGTACCTTAGACGGCTAACTCTCCCTGGAGATCTCCAAACGCGTGTTGCATTGTACTAGTTGCATTGCTGTGATACTGGGTTGTCTTCTGGCGGTCATTTGGAGAAATCGATCCTGTCTCTGCGTAGTAACAGGATATCTACCCGTGTGCTGTTCAGCCACCTCCCCAGTACTGCGATAACGTGACCACAACCTTGATATCACATTTTGGCTGATGTGCAGGGCCACAGCAACGACGCGTTGTATAGCACCATTTTCTAACATGCCCACGACTCGTAATATTAAATCTCGACTCAAATGACGACGTGACATGATTCTTAAAGCTCACACGGCACGTTAAATTAAAAAAGAAAACAATCTAATCCCTTTTCACATTGATATATAAAAATCCTAGATACACAATCCCATACAAAACTTCACTTAAAACTGTCCTCAGTTGCTTATAAGTAGTTATATTAACTATAAAACCTTCAGTAATGCAAATTAAACCTTACTGCCTTAACTTTAAGTTGAATATACAAGGCTATCTAAAAAAGGTAATAAAATTTTACGAGCAGAGTTGGCCGATAGAATATAGAATGAATGGAGTCGAATATTGTTTTTACAAATTTTAATGTAAG
The DNA here is from genome assembly GCA_930367265.1 of Catocala fraxini. NCBI lineage: Eukaryota > Metazoa > Arthropoda > Insecta > Lepidoptera > Erebidae > Catocala > Catocala fraxini. The sequence goes on from OV884045.1 coordinate 669,601, forward strand.
CCAATAATCTGACGTAATTATATAGAGTTTATAAAATGAATGTGTATGTGTGTTTTAAACACATATTTGTTTTTAATTTTACCTGTAGGTATTTTACCAAGTTTGTGTCCTATGATGTTCAATAAAATGAAACTAATGTACTGCCATTATATATTTATATATGGCAGCTCTTACACAGATGGCGAAAAATCTTTTATTATTTTACCAGACATAACAGTGTACTACTTATTTAACATATATTTTATTTAAATTTATTATTTAACAAAATAGACAAGACAAATTAAACATTTGTAAAATAGCATAGTTTTAATATTGTTACGTGCTGGGTTCGACGGATAAGAATGCAAACAATATTACCGACTAAAACACACAATTAAATTTAAAACACAACAAACACTATACTACAGTTTTCCACTGTAACTGCTTCAAACTCCATAGTATTTCCGCTTCCGTTCGCTTCGATGAACACTTGACCGCTTACGATTGCAAAACTCACTCGGCGAGCGCTGGCATTTCCTTTTATACGCGGTTAAAGCGTTTCTAGAGTTTTCTAGTAACGCTATACCCGGTATGTAAACAGTACGATGATTCAAGAAAGTGCCAGCGTTCTCTCTACGCTTCGCGTACTCACACTACGTAGTTCCGTAAGATGTCAATAGATGGCGGTGTAATAAATTATTAGATGGAACTGCCCAGTCTTTCCCACAATGCCGAGAGATGTCACTGGGCGTAACAATATATAACAGTGATAGATAATTAATTCGCACGTATATTATATTACGAGTATGTTTCATTGCTGTTCATATACTTGGCTGCCCGACTTTGAAATTATACGTGTTTGAACATTACGCGACTGATTGTACTTACAAATTAAAGTAACATAAAACAATAAAATGAGAGAGAAAATTAAGATTATAAACTTGAAATGATACGACATAATTTATTTCAAGATAAATTAAGTATTTTGTATTATCTTCTTTTGACGAATTTTAACTTTTTCCGTATCTTTCTTCGTTATATAATGCAATCTTATGTTGATATATCTCTCGATAATATATTTAATAGTATTATTTACATGATTGTTATTTGTTAATATGCCACTTTGAAGAATATAAGCTGACTCCCAAAAATTATGATAAGTGTTGTTGTTACTGTGTTTGCTTGTGATTGTTGCTGTGCTATGACGGATATCCATTTGCACATCGCACGGGATCTCTAGGAAAGCTGAAATCCAACAAAAGTATGTAGATACATTTTATAAATATACTGAAAAGCAAGCGCGAAATTATACGCATTATGGTTTGTAATAAAACAAGTCTAGTAATAAATATATACAATCGCATTATCATTTTAAACCAAATAAAATATATTTATTTTCTAAAAGAAACAGCGTCTCTATTAATAATAGAACAGAGTCAACATGTAACCCGGCCGGACTAATCAAGTGGAAATACAACAGTACGATTAATGCGTCTAAGTGTTCATTTAAATGAGCTGCGTTATATGGTCGCTCTATATTACGATATAAACAAAATAAAATATTTTACGTTAACTCCTTGACGCAATAATCAGTATTATAATATAATTATAATAATAACATTATTACTTACCGTAAATATGAAACACGTCCTTTTTTAGTGTCCTGGAAGTGTAATTTTACAAGTTTTAATCGAGCTCTGCGACATGTTTACTGTCGGAGCGATCGAACGTTACTAAATTAAATGACCATCCAAATGTTCAAGTGGGTGCTCATTTGGTGAGGACGTTTTTTTGACGCTGATTGTGTATTTAGATTTTTTATACATCAATGCCTTTTCATTAATTAATATCAATAAAACAATTTTAATTTACCTTGTAACGAATTACTAACAATTTTGTCACCGTATTCTGTATTTTCTATTGATTTTTTTTAAAGTTCAATTTAAATTTAGAAAATAGAATAAAAGAGGTTTCAATCTGTATATAAACTTTTAATGGCAACTAAAAAGATTTTAAACTATAAAATCATAAATAAATATATTATTATTATTAATAATTTAGGATTAAGATATCCCTGCATTTTGTTGATGTGTGCACTTGTTAATATTTCATGCTTTTATATGTTGGCTTTTTATTACCTTCTTTCAAGATCTATTAGTTATTGCCGCAGCTGCTGATGTAATATAGACTTACATTAGAAATAAATGTAGTTACTGCATTGTATGGGTATACCATTAAATATGTTGCGGGCTCACACTGATTAGACGGGAGCGTGACAGTGTGGTTGACGTGTCGCAGGCGGGTACATGCACGACCTGCTGACGGTGAGCCAGACGACGAACATCGGGCTGAACGGCACGCCCACGGCCGAGTACTCGTGGTTCCCCGGCTACGCCTGGACCGTCGCCACGTGCGCCAGCTGCAGCGCGCACATCGGCTGGAGGTGACGTCATACGACGCATTTATATCTCATGGCTCTTTTATTAGTGGCGTCTCTTGATTTGCTTTTTCACCTGATTGTAAACAGTAACCGCCGCTCATATGAAGGGATCAGGTGGAACGGGTAAGAAAAGGAAGGTATAATCGAGGTGGTGATTACATACAGTGACTTTTATTTTGGTAGCCAGTTAGATGACTGCAGGCGTAACTCTAAGGTGTCGATGATGCAGTTAGTCATTATTGGTCAATATAATTTACGGAATGGTATCTAATCCTGCCTTCAGTCGACCTTCGTCTATAGATAGCAGATTGCATCATCTTGTGAGTAAAATTGGGAAGTCCAAAATCTAGCCAATCTCTTGATTTTATGCTTTTACGTAGCAGGTAGCATAAGTGATATAGTCCAATCTGATAGAAAAGAAAAATCAGTAAGTAATCGACGTCAACTAATCAATACATTTATTAGACGACTGAAAATAATTTTAGTAAAATTAGTGCCGCTGTCTTAGAGCTAGCTCCATTTTCGAACTCTTTACTTAAATAAAAGCGTGCGTGTCGTGTGTCAGGTTCGTGGCGCTGAAGCGCACGCTCCGGCCGCAGCACTTCTACGGGCTGTGCCGCAACTACATCCAGCCCTGTACGCGGCGCCGCGGCGCCGGCGAGCGCGAGCTGGAGCCCGAGCCCGACGTCGATGACGAGCGCGACGCACCCTGACTCCGCCGCGTCACGCGCCTGCCCCGCGTGTCACGCGCGCCGCCCGCGTCACGCGCTAGGCACGGGCCTATTGACTGATACAGCTTTAAGACGGAATATATACTAGAGTGAACACAGGCGACTTTCTGACTTATCCAATAATCGTTATACATTAATCCGACTTTATCGAGTATTTTATTGAAGCTGAATGAAATGTCTTCTACCGAGTCCGTGTCTACTTACTTTCGTGTAAACATCAATGTGTATTTTACCTACGTAACTGTAACTAATTTTGTGCTCAAAATTCATATACGCAGATGTCATTCGATGTAAATATGTGTTATATAAACATCGTGGCTTGCATCGACACAATAGCGTATAATTAGTTTATATCAAAATATAAATCACATTAAAATATTGTAAATATGTATGAATTATTTTAAAGTTTCTGTTAACTTATGTAAATGATAAATGTTAAGTCAATAAATATAAATTAATGATCATATCAGTATATTTACTTTTAACGAGATCCTCATCAAAACTATACTCGAATCTATATAATTATGTACATATATGTCGACGCAATTTAGCAGTACTTAAAATTATCGGTATGTATAATAAAATTCAAACTGGTCGATGTCTTACATAACAACATAAGAAATATTATTAGAAAAATGATGTGAAGGGTCAATAAGAGAGTTATAGAAGCCAAAACAATTATTTTTTACATGTTTATTTATTTGTATGTTTGTACGCGCATTACGCAAAAACTACTGAACGAAATTGTATGCGGTTTTCAGAGTGGTATTAGCGGAGTTCTACTTTTTAAAATCTGGTGCATGTTTCACATATGTGTAGATCAGCTTCTTGCATGCAAAGAAAGAAAATAAATACAGGTATCTTCTACTTCTAAATTCGACGAGTACGAATTTGCGGGCAAAAACTAGTATAAAATTGGCAGTAAAGTTGTAATCCTATAAACGATTATATAAACAGCGTTATGTTCATCAACAGATAGTTTGTCCAAAGAAAATCTCTTCTAGCTCATAAAGCCCATATTCAAATTAAGACTAAACTACCTATACCTAGAAATGAAACTATATAAAGTTTAAAGGTTTAACAGCAACCGACCATCTACATCACAGATGAAATGAGTATTCTTATGTAACAATGTTCACACCGGTTCAAGCGTAGGTGGCGCACGGCGCCGCGCGGCCGAGCGGAGCGCTCGTACCTCCGTGCTCCACTTGCGGGTCCAGCTTTCTTCTAGCAGGCCTCTTCACAACTCTCTTAGACTGATGCTTACCTGATACAAACATTGACTTTACATACGATTGTTATGTTCATATAGCATGCAAAAGTAACATTGGGTACATCCCATGCGGCTATGTAACGATGGCAATGAACCTAGTGCCATACCCGTTGATGTAACGAGCCCAGCGCCCGTGGCGGCGGCGAGGTCGCGGCGCAGGATGGTGCGCAGCGACGCCGCCACCTCGGCCATGCGCCGCAGCCTGGCGATGCACACATCCCATGCGGCTATGTAACGATGGCAATGAACCTAGTGCCATACCCGTTGATGTAACGAGCCCAGCGCCCGTGGCGGCGGCGAGGTCGCGGCGCAGGATGGTGCGCAGCGACGCCGCCACCTCGGCCATGCGCCGCAGCCTGGCGATGCACACATCCCATGCGGCTATGTAACGATGGCAATGAACCTAGTGCCATACCCGTTGATGTAACGAGCCCAGCGCCCGTGGCGGCGGCGAGGTCGCGGCGCAGGATGGTGCGCAGCGACGCCGCCACCTCGGCCATGCGCCGCAGCCTGGCGATGCACACATCCCATGCGGCTATGTAACGATGGCAATGAACCTAGTGCCATACCCGTTGATGTAACGAGCCCAGCGCCCGTGGCGGCGGCGAGGTCGCGGCGCAGGATGGTGCGCAGCGACGCCGCCACCTCGGCCATGCGCCGCAGCCTGGCGATGCACACATCCCATGCGGCTATGTAACGATGGCAATGAACCTAGTGCCATACCCGTTGATGTAACGAGCCCAGCGCCCGTGGCGGCGGCGAGGTCGCGGCGCAGGATGGTGCGCAGCGACGCCGCCACCTCGGCCATGCGCCGCAGCCTGGCGATGCACACATCCCATGCGGCTATGTAACGATGGCAATGAACCTAGTGCCATACCCGTTGATGTAACGAGCCCAGCGCCCGTGGCGGCGGCGAGGTCGCGGCGCAGGATGGTGCGCAGCGACGCCGCCACCTCGGCCATGCGCCGCAGCCTGGCGATGCACACATCCCATGCGGCTATGTAACGATGGCAATGAACCTAGTGCCATACCCGTTGATGTAACGAGCCCAGCGCCCGTGGCGGCGGCGAGGTCGCGGCGCAGGATGGTGCGCAGCGACGCCGCCACCTCGGCCATGCGCCGCAGCCTGGCGATGCACACATCCCATGCGGCTATGTAACGATGGCAATGAACCTAGTGCCATACCCGTTGATGTAACGAGCCCAGCGCCCGTGGCGGCGGCGAGGTCGCGGCGCAGGATAGTGCGCAGCGACGCCGCCACCTCGGCCATGCGCCGCAGCCTGGCGATGCACACATCCCATGCGGCTATGTAACGATGGCAATGAACCTAGTGCCATACCCGTTGATGTAACGAGCCCAGCGCCCGTGGCGGCGGCGAGGTCGCGGCGCAGGATGGTGCGCAGCGACGCCGCCACCTCGGCCATGCGCCGCAGCCTGGCGATGCACACATCCCATGCGGCTATGTAACGATGGCAATGAACCTAGTGCCATACCCGTTGATGTAACGAGCCCAGCGCCCGTGGCGGCGGCGAGGTCGCGGCGCAGGATGGTGTGCAGCGACGCCGCCACCTCGGCCATGCGCCGCAGCCTGGCGATGCACACATCCCATGCGGCTATGTAACGATGGCAATGAACCTAGTGCCATACCCGTTGATGTAACGAGCCCAGCGCCCGTGGCGGCGGCGAGGTCGCGGCGCAGGATTGTGCGCAGCGACGCCGCCACCTCGGCCATGCGCCGCAGCCTGGCGATGCACACATCCCATGCGGCTATGTAACGATGGCAATGAACCTAGTGCCATACCCGTTGATGTAACGAGCCCAGCGCCCGTGGCGGCGGCGAGGTCGCGGCGCAGGATGGTGCGCAGCGACGCCGCCACCTCGGCCATGCGCCGCAGCCTGGCGATGCACACATCCCATGCGGCTATGTAACGATGGCAATGAACCTAGTGCCATACCCGTTGATGTAACGAGCCCAGCGCCCGTGGCGGCGGCGAGGTCGCGGCGCAGGATGGTGCGCAGCGACGCCGCCACCTCGGCCATGCGCCGCAGCCTGGCGATGCACACATCCCATGCGGCTATGTAACGATGGCAATGAACCTAGTGCCATACCCGTTGATGTAACGAGCCCAGCGCCCGTGGCGGCGGCGAGGTCGCGGCGCAGGATGGTGCGCAGCGACGCCGCCACCTCGGCCATGCGCCGCAGCCTGGCGATGCACACATCCCATGCGGCTATGTAACGATGGCAATGAACCTAGTGCCATACCCGTTGATATAACGAGCCCAGCGCCCGTGGCGGCGGCGAGGTCGCGGCGCAGGATGGTGCGCAGCGACGCCGCCACCTCGGCCATGCGCCGCAGCCTGGCGATGCACACATCCCATGCGGCTATGTAACGATGGCAATGAACCTAGTGCCATACCCGTTGATGTAACGAGCCCAGCGCCCGTGGCGGCGGCGAGGTCGCGGCGCAGGATGGTGCGCAGCGACGCCGCCACCTCGGCCATGCGCCGCAGCCTGGCGATGCACACATCCCATGCGGCTATGTAACGATGGCAATGAACCTAGTGCCATACCCGTTGATGTAACGAGCCCAGCGCCCGTGGCGGCGGCGAGGTCGCGGCGCAGGATGGTGCGCAGCGACGCCGCCACCTCGGCCATGCGCCGCAGCCTGGCGATGCACACATCCCATGCGGCTATGTAACGATGGCAATGAACCTAGTGCCATACCCGTTGATGTAACGAGCCCAGCGCCCGTGGCGGCGGCGAGGTCGCGGCGCAGGATGGTGCGCAGCGACGCCGCCACCTCGGCCATGCGCCGCAGCCTGGCGATGCACACATCCCATGCGGCTATGTAACGATGGCAATGAACCTAGTGCCATACCCGTTGATGTAACGAGCCCAGCGCCCGTGGCGGCGGCGAGGTCGCGGCGCAGGATGGTGCGCAGCGACGCCGCCACCTCGGCCATGCGCCGCAGCCTGGCGATGCACACATCCCATGCGGCTATGTAACGATGGCAATGAACCTAGTGCCATACCCGTTGATGTAACGAGCCCAGCGCCCGTGGCGGCGGCGAGGTCGCGGCGCAGGATGGTGCGCAGCGACGCCGCCACCTCGGCCATGCGCCGCAGCCTGGCGATGCACACATCCCATGCGGCTATGTAACGATGGCAATGAACCTAGTGCCATACCCGTTGATGTAACGAGCCCAGCGCCCGTGGCGGCGGCGAGGTCGCGGCGCAGGATGGTGCGCAGCGACGCCGCCACCTCGGCCATGCGCCGCAGCCTGGCGATGCACACATCCCATGCGGCTATGTAACGATGGCAATGAACCTAGTGCCATACCCGTTGATGTAACGAGCCCAGCGCCCGTGGCGGCGGCGAGGTCGCGGCGCAGGATGGTGCGCAGCGACGCCGCCACCTCGGCCATGCGCCGCAGCCTGGCGATGCACACATCCCATGCGGCTATGTAACGATGGCAATGAACCTAGTGCCATACCCGTTGATGTAACGAGCCCAGCGCCCGTGGCGGCGGCGAGGTCGCGGCGCAGGATGGTGCGCAGCGACGCCGCCACCTCGGCCATGCGCCGCAGCCTGGCGATGCACACATCCCATGCGGCTATGTAACGATGGCAATGAACCTAGTGCCATACCCGTTGATGTAACGAGCCCAGCGCCCGTGGCGGCGGCGAGGTCGCGGCGCAGGATGGTGCGCAGCGACGCCGCCACCTCGGCCATGCGCCGCAGCCTGGCGATGCACACATCCCATGCGGCTATGTAACGATGGCAATGAACCTAGTGCCATACCCGTTGATGTAACGAGCCCAGCGCCCGTGGCGGCGGCGAGGTCGCGGCGCAGGATGGTGCGCAGCGACGCCGCCACCTCGGCCATGCGCCGCAGCCTGGCGATGCACACATCCCATGCGGCTATGTAACGATGGCAATGAACCTAGTGCCATACCCGTTGATGTAACGAGCCCAGCGCCCGTGGCGGCGGCGAGGTCGCGGCGCAGGATGGTGCGCAGCGACGCCGCCACCTCGGCCATGCGCCGCAGCCTGGCGATGCACACATCCCATGCGGCTATGTAACGATGGCAATGAACCTAGTGCCATACCCGTTGATGTAACGAGCCCAGCGCCCGTGGCGGCGGCGAGGTCGCGGCGCAGGATGGTGCGCAGCGACGCCGCCACCTCGGCCATGCGCCGCAGCCTGGCGATGCACACATCCCATGCGGCTATGTAACGATGGCAATGAACCTAGTGCCATACCCGTTGATGTAACGAGCCCAGCGCCCGTGGCGGCGGCGAGGTCGCGGCGCAGGATGGTGCGCAGCGACGCCGCCACCTCGGCCATGCGCCGCAGCCTGGCGATGCACACATCCCATGCGGCTATGTAACGATGGCAATGAACCTAGTGCCATACCCGTTGATGTAACGAGCCCAGCGCCCGTGGCGGCGGCGAGGTCGCGGCGCAGGATGGTGCGCAGCGTGGAGCGCGGCAGGCGCAGCGCCAGCGCGCGCGCGCGCAGCGACAGCGCCGGCGCCGCGCGCAGCGACGCCGCCACCTCGGCCATGCGCCGCAGCCTGGCGATGCACACATTTGATTCTTAACTCAAAATTGTAATGGCCACAAATCAGAACGAAAAAGAACCATAAAATTATGATTCCTAATAACGTTTGATTAAATGTTTGTGTCAGTTTAAAGTAAAGTATGTTGCCTTTAGAAAAGCAGGAGTTTCAACAAATTTATGCGAATCAATAATAAATTTCGAACCTGCTTTAATTCTGAATACCTGAAAAATATGAATAACACAAACCTGTTGACGGGACGACCTGGCCGTGGAGCATCATGCACGCTGCCTGTGGCAAATAATTTGCGCTCCCACACCAGCAGTGTATTCTTAGCTGGTGGCTCACGACCAAACCTCTGGCGAAAGTCATGCTTTATCTGTAAGAAACTATTGATCAAATTAAGTGTATCTTTATAATTTACCTGTACTCCAGTATTTTAAATAGGTAGGGCACAACAAGCTGTCCAACTTCACTGAAACTTAGTACAGCTTAACTGGGAAAGCTCTTCTATACTGCTCATTAATATATGTCACTAATATAAGATAGTATATTGGCATGAAATAATTTGCTTAAGTAAAAGAAAAATTAAGATAATTATATGATACTGGATGAGGTACCATGCTGCTGTCATAATTCTGAAAAGGGTGAATGAAACAGTGGCAGATTACTAGCATCACATGTAACTCTCCTCATAAGTTTAACCGGTCGTATACCGCCGGCTCGCATACCAGCCGGCAGATTTGTACCCGTCGTAGGCCGGTGGCTCGCATGCGAGCCACCAAATTGGTTTTACGTTAGCTTAAGCTAAAGCGAAGGCGGCGCGCGGCGTTTTGGCGCCAATTTGGTGGCTCGCATGCGAGCCACCGGCCTACGACGGGTACAAATCTGCCGGCTGGTATGCGAGCCGGCGGTATACGACCGGTTAAGCAGGAAAATTCACAAGAGCATGATTCAGCCTGATATCCTATAGAGATCAGAATGTTGTTCTGATAAAAAAACAATAAGTTGTAATTGATAATACAGGCCTAAATATTTATAAACTAATAAATATGTCTATAAATAAATAGAGAATTAAAGTTAACTTTGCACAAACATCTGTATCTTTCAACTCTCTCCTACCTTTCTCCGTTTATTTGATGATTTAATCAAAATCGCAAAGTTAATGGGGGATCTTTCGTATTTGTTATAGTTTTGATTATTGTTACATAATTTCCAAAACATGACTAGAGCATGTAATAAAAGTACCTACTGTTATCTATATTACTAACTTGACTCATGCTACTCTTGGTAGTCTTCCTCTCGTGCACCCACACAGCCGCTACAAGTCGCTCCTCTATACTAAAACTTGAAGTATCAACACTGCTCTTGTTCGCCACCACTTTAATTTTCTTTTCATTACTTGTCGTATGTGTTTGAGGGTTTAGCTGTGCCCCAGTGATATCGGGTTGTATGGAAACTGAATTATGTTGAACAACTTCAAACTGGTTGATAGAGGAATCGGCAGTTATCGCAGTATGACTGTGGTGTTTCGGATGTTCTACGAACATCGGACATGGTTGCTGATACGTGTTTTGGTGGTATAACTGGTGGTTTGAAAAATGATACATAGTTTCCCTTATATTTGTAAAAAATAAACAAACTGCTTTGTACTTAAATTCAAAACAATATGTGTGTAACAAGCAGTGTCTCCAGATAGTTTATTCGAAAATACGGTGTTACCAAGTGAAAATTACGGTAGATTACGGTGTCAATAGAAAAAAATTAGACGCTTAATTTTGCCTGTTTTTATTCATAATCAGTCTTATAATCAGTCTTGTATCAGAAATTGGTTTATTATTCACTTTTGTAAATAGAGCTGTTCATCATGTTTATCATTTTTTCTGTTGGAGCAAAATCTATGCAGTTTTTACCATTCCTTTGAATGCCTTGTTCGGCTAATATATTGCCGCTAATAGTTTTTGTAGCTTATTTAGCTGTATTTATTTCTCTTGTCCGTTTTTATGTTATTGATTTGACTGAAAACTCTTTCGCAGTTAGCATTAGAGTGTGGTAGGCACAATATTTGAAGCATGAAGTTGCACAAGCTTGCGAATGGTTTCTTTCCATTTTTGTCTTGTATTTGGATAATCTGAAAGTAAAAACAAACGAATCAGCTTTCTATAAGAGCCATCCATAATAAAGTATCACTACTAACAATATAAAATAACATACCTCATGCCAAAATTTGTCAGGAGGGTAATTGGTATTCAGTTTATTGTGTTCGAAAGATGGCAAATATCTCCATTCGTCATCTAAATTCTGCTGTTCTTGCAAAGATTTGGGAGCTATGCGTGGCAATAGCGTAAAAAAAGGTGCCAAGGTGGAAGGTCTTTCGTGTGATAGACAAGCTTCTGGGCTTAGGGTAGAAATTGCATGAAGAAGTTGATCATCGAGGCTGTACCTTTTTCTTATTCCAATTAGAGCCCTAATAATGAATTTTCGGCTGTTACTTTTGAACTCTCGTATGTCATGCTCATTGTTTGCCATTTGAGGTAACGATAATTGTTTGCGGACACCGAGGCCAAGGTATATATCGTCAAGATTCAGGTAAAGATTTTCGTTGGTAGGATCAATTTCGTCGAGATTATCATTGCGCGTGCACTCCGGCCGCATAACAAGTGAGATCAGATTTTTATATAATTCTCTCATTTTAGTGTGCATTTCTGTGATAACAGTACTTTCACTTTGAAAGTACGCATTTGTTTTTGTAAATTTGGGTAACATCCAAGAAAGAAAATAGTAGTAGGCTTTAATGATTGGGTCATTTAGGCGTTTATGGATTTCTCTACATTCGTGATCATCTAACCATTTACTGTCGAAATAAAGTCGTAAAGGGTCCCATTGTTCCAAAAATCGGTCGACAGCTGATAATAGCGATAACCACCTTGTTTGGGCTGGACGAAGTATTTTGTGTACATCAACTTTCACAAAAATTTGGAAATCCTTAGACTGACTTTGACGCTTGCTGCTCGATTTAAAATGGTTGTAAACATCACGTGCTAGTTGTTCACAATCTGATGGTACTTCTTTAGCGGCATCACTAGCACACAGGTGCAATGAGTGGCAGATACATTTGAGAATAACAATACCCGGGCAGGATTGTCGAAATCTGGATGACACTGAGTTGCGAACCCCCATCATTGTATTACAACCGTCCGACCCAAAACCTATTACGTTTTGTAGTGGTACGTTCTGTTCTTCAAATGATTTTACTATTGCATTATACAGATAATCTGCATTTGCGTTATGGTCGTCTGTGGACTCTTGAAATAGTTGAATAAGGTCCCAAAAACGACTTACTATTCGACTGATTTTCGAGTCGTAGTAATGGACGACAACACACATGGTTTTTACAACACCTATGTCTATACTTTCGTCTACTAAAAATTGAAAACTTCGTGCTTTTTAAATCAAATACAATCGACTCCTTTTCACTGACACCCAAGACATTAGTTATGACGGCTTGCAATTTGCTATGCTTCATTTTTAAACTTGTCGCTATGCGAGAGTCGGAGAAAATATCGGCAAGTAAATCATTTAAATGATCCATCACAACATGTGAAATTTTATGTTCTGCCATGAAAGCTGCCAGCTTTAATTCAGCTCGTTTCACACTTTTATCACTCGATGACACCTTTGCATTTTCAAAAATCTTTGATATCGACGGCTGTTGACTGATACCTTTTACCTTATCCTTATGTTTTGTACCTTCTTTGTGTCGTTTTATGACACTTACCTATTTCAGCCGTCATAGTTACTGCACATACAGTGCATGATGCTTTAAATGGATCAGTTGGGTGTTCCCTTAACCACGATGAAAAATCCTTATTGGTTAACCATTCCGACCGAAACATTTGTTTGTATATTTTACTTATTTGTTTCTCACCTGCCTGGGTTTTTTGTTTTTTCGGCGTAGATGGGCCATCACTATCACTATCACTAGCCATTTGAATTCGTAAACTGATAAAACAATAGATAAATGCAGCAGAATGAAATTTTCTCGTGCAAATCGAAAAATTACACCAACATCACAATCTTATAAATGAATGTCATAATGACATTCATTTATAAGATTGTGATGTTGGTGTAATTTTTCGATGCGAACTGGTCAAATAAATAATCGAATTTTATTCAATTTATTTGCAAAAAGTTACAATTTTATTTGGTCGGGTATACAAAGCAGGGAATCCCTAACTCTTTCTACGGTGCATTACGAATGAACCATGGAAAAACTCAGGGATTCCCCGCGTTATGCATGTCAGCTGTTGTTGTTTATTAAAACGTTTGTTACAGTTATTAGATACTAGTCCTTTTAGCTTGAGCATCAGTATTGTCATATTAATTAATGTTTCTATCTCTAACAAAAATAATGGCTAATAAATCTAAAAAAACAAAGTTGCAAATTACGGTAGTTTTTGCTACCGTAACATAGATGCTACGGTAGGTGGTAAACCCGGCAAAATTACGGTATGTCTACCGTAATTACGGTGTATATGGAGACACTGGTAACAAGCAAGAGTAAATGTTTGACATTAATGACAGCTGATGGATTGATGGATGCACTATCTGGATTTTTCCGTAGGAGTAAAAGCCTTTTAGGACAAATTACTAATAAAGGAAATAAAAGCCAATCTTATTAGGTATATATTATATAAGTATATTTCTTTACAACTTAAATACAAAATGCTTTTACATTATTATACTAAAACAATTATTCTCTGCTAACCTCGTAAAAGTAATATTGGAAAATTTTCAGTCACTAAATAATCATCTTCAAATATAACTGCTATGTTCAACTCGAACTCTGAAACAATAATATCAATATTAAATAATTTTAATCAAATCATTATTGCAAACCAAATAAAAGTTAAATGTGAAATTACCTATTTTGAAATTGACTGTGGTAGTGGTTGGGCAGGTAAAGAGTCGTGGCAAGACCATGTATAATGGAATATCTCGGTTGCGACACACGTCGCCGTCGCCGATCTGGATGTTCTGAATTTCAGTCGCTGTGATACAAAAAAAGAAAATTGTGATGTCATATCCATATAGGATGTTATCAGAAACAAGACTTCATTTATAAATAAAATATAATTAATTAACCATCTTTAGAATATCCTTCAGCGCACCCACAAGTCTCGACGCGCACTAGTTGCAGCTCTATTGATCTGATAGGCACAGTACACTCGTCTACACGAATCTGCAACATATTATAATAACAATTTTATTTATTAAAAACAATAATTTAATTACTTCTTTATAGATCCATCCTGTTAACTAGCTAGTACTGGTTGTAAATCGATTGGATGGATTCGAGTAGTACACTCGGCTACACATCAAGTTAGACACCCTATATACGCATAACTATGGTACATACAAAATAGAGAATTGTCAGAAAGAGAGTGCATAGTGGTGTTGATGTAATGGTAAGGATAGAGTGTAACAAAAATATAACGCAACAGTTCACAAACAGTCGAGGTTGATGTGTCACTGTGTGTACTACTGTATCCATCTGCCAGAATTTGAATCCATGGCCAACAGGAGCAAAATAGGCATGATGATATAAAAATATGCATATATGGTTTTACTACAGCAAAGTCTTGTAAATAATATGAACCTGTGTATGTATGAAATTGTTACATGGTACCTTTCCTGTGAGTGGTTTGTCCAGGGCACACACAGTGGAGTCAATCTCAGCATAAATTTGGAACTGTGGCATAGGAGCACGGGATCCAATTGTGTTTGAAGCGCGAATTGTTGCTGGGTTGATTTCACAACGCACTGGTTTCAGTACTGCTTGGTCTTGCTGGACAAAGAAAATGAGACTATAAACACATGTAATAAAAAATTAAGAAGATATAGATTGTGTTGTTAATCCCATTCAAAGTTTATGTATAAACACAAACTTATGCCAATTTTAATTCACAGTGATGTAGATGTTTCTGTTAGATATTTTTCTCAAACAGTTTGGAATATTTTTGTAACCAAACATAGATGTTTATTTTAAATACCATTTGTTTTAACACCAAATGTTCGATGATGGAATATAACAATTTCACTAAAAAGTATGCCTTGCTGTTAGGATTATTATGTGTTAAATAAAAAGTACTTCTAGATAACTTACCTGCCGATATTGTACAAAGAATTGGCAACTTGCATAAAGTGGCTTATTCAGAAAGGACCGTTTCATGCTGCATTTGAGATTGTACATAATATTCACAAAGACTCCATGGTATGTTTCCAATAGACCTGGGTAGCCAGGAGACACTGCCTGCCGTGGTCGCAAAGGCATCTCAAATGGGATCTCTGTGACACCAGGTGGAATCTTGCCTGGAGGGGCCAATTCAATACTTGTGTTTATTAGATTTATAGGCTAGAATAAAGAAATAACAAATTAAATACCAATATATTATCCATTCAATAAAGGTTCTTTTTATATATGTTATGTAGAATTAGTACTAAATATATATTATATATAGTAATGTAAAAGAAAAAATATTGAATAATAAAATTCTACACATCATGCTTACTTTAATGCTATTGGAGAACGCTTCAAATATGCCGACATTCTTAGTGCTCAGCTGCAAGTTTACGATGCCCTCCATGACGAGGGACAGACCTTCGTGTCTTACATCGCTGCTGCTCTCCACCACAGCTACTCCAGCGATCGTCTCCTGAAGCGATCGTTGACAAAATTATAGTTACATACATGTAATAAGTACATTAACTACAGAATTCTTTCTGTTTAATTTAATGATGTATATTATATCAAAACAAATAAAGGTTAAACACAATATTATTTAATAAAAACAACTTGTAAATAAGAAACATACACCCTCGTGAAAAACTTTACTGGCTCTTTTGAGTACAATTGTTAAATTTGTAGACATTTTATAATGTTTAATTCACTTTAAATAAAGATTACACAAAGAAATGTTTTATTTAATAGTATTTAAGTTGCTTTTACGCCTATAAGTTATGAATAATTTAAAGTTATTTTATTGACAAATGATAATAACGTTTAGTTATAACAAAATATAACTCACTTTTGCTCCATGTAAAAAATAAGCCTGATGATTAACCCTCTAGAAGAAATGATATTCATGATTGATTGTGATGTGTGAATGATTTTTAATCACTGAATTATGAGTTTTGCGAGTTAATTAAATGCATTACAAGTTATATATCTATTATTTGACATTCTTTGCGCAATAATATAACGTAGTATTTACTTATAAAATAAATAAATTCGCAGTGCAAGGTTCCAATAATTATCGCACAATGTATGTTTTCTTTGGTAATGTTAATTGTTGTTCGACTACTATGAAGTGAGGACAGTGAAAAGATAATTTCTATGTAGAAAAATTAGCTTACTATAACTAAATTATTGTATACGCCTTATTGAATTGATAGCGTTTTGGAGCTAAGATAAACATTATTTTAATGTAGCAACATTTTTATATCTGTCAAAACTTGTTTTTCAGCTGTACATGTTTGACAGAACCTGTGTCATATAGTGCACCTCTGCGTTAACCAAAACAGAGAAATTATGTTTTGCAACTATAGACTTTATCAGGTTGTAATACAATTGATAATAGCAGATTTGTTTAAAGAGTTTATTGCCGCTACTTGTTTGGCAGCTGTACGACGCAGGAGCTCGTTTTCTATGACATGCGCAGCGGGAAAATAAAGTCAAATCAAATAGAATCAGTTGAAATGTAATGTCCGCTAGTTGCGGTCGACAGTGAAACGGCTCGTATCAATAAATTTACGATTTCTATTTATTTTGTTACATTTCTAAATATTTAAAATCGTGTTGTTCTGGTTTTTTATATTGTGTGTTTGGTTATCGGCTGTACAGTTTTTGTTTTCTACGGGATCTACTCGGAACAGGTGATGCCGATAAGGGCTCCCCGAATGGATCGATATCGGTGACTTTGAGCTTAGACAAGAATTACGCAAAGAAAGGAGTTGTTCGAACATGGAGAAGTCGGCTCGGCCACGGACGGCTCTGAACGAGTGCGTCAAGGTGGTGGTGCGATGTCGACCGCTTGCAGCGAAGGAGAAAACGGAGGGTTTCGAGGAGGTAGGCTGGAGTTGATTACACCTTGTTTATGTCGGGCGCCAGGCTGCGCAGACTTGGTGCGTCGAGTCGCCTCGGTGACTGAACCACTCACAAATATTCTGTGTGTGTTTTTTGTTTTCAAAATAGATTCAGCACGCGATTTTGTTTTTAATTGCGATTGCGCGGACGTCGTTGTTGAACGTCGCGATGTTATTGATGAATAATTTAGGTGAATGTCTCGTGCTATTTTGCTTTTAGTCGAAGAAAGGGGCCAGCCGTGATTCAGTTGCGTGGGTTAACATTCCATGCAAAACTTACGCCTATGCAACAAGGAGTGTTAAAGTCTACACAATCCCTTGTTGCACAATGAAACTCATTAATGAATTAGATACAATATCTGATACAAACATACAATCACTTAATTATATTAATCAATTGGTTACTCCATGTTGCACTTTTATCCAAAGTTATTTACATACTACCTTCATTAATAATTATTTTGTTATTTAAATGGTAATAAATTGTACATATAGATATATTTGTTTAAAAACTGATAATAATAAATACGGCAAATGTTGAATTGCTTTAGTCATTTATTATTGATTTTTAATTTATCAAGCTAATTGCTAATCAATTAAGATTTACAGTACAGTTTTACTACTAGTTTAGTAGTGTAGTCATTAATAGTAAAATACAAATTTTATATCACAAAGTAACACTTAATACCAAAGTTACATGTATGAAGTAACATTTAACAGATGCATAGCATGAACTGAAAGCCAGTAAAAATAATTTGTCAGAATTTTTAAAGAATGCTTGTGGCTCTTTGACTAAATATACAATATACATATTTATTTTATCAACCAAGAATGTAACTAAGGTGCTGTATAGCACCATATAACTACAACTGAAAACTCTTAAGCCTTAAAGTAGTAATCTTCTAATTACAAATAAAAGCCAACTTTGATATAGTCTGAATTCCTTCAGTGCAATAATGTATTCTGCAGGTTTAGCACTCTAATATGAAGTAAACACCTAGAGCATTACTTAACATAATAATACAAACATAAGTTGGACTATTTCCTCAAGTGTAGTAGAATGTGTCACTGTAGACCACTCTTGTGTATCTTTCATAAGTGGATGTGTACTGAATCACTTAGCGAGACAGTGTGTTATATGAATCATCTTGATACTCTTAAAAGATAAGAAATGTTGATTATAAACAACCTACTAAATAGGAAGAAACAGCTCTTATCTAAGGCACACTTATAGAATACTTCCTCTTGAACTAGTTTACAAATGTTATAAAAATAATATCAGTTCTTATCAAACTGTCCCACTGCTGGGCATGAGCTTCAGTATGCAAATTTCTAGGCTAGTCCACCATGGTGAATCAGATACCGCATGCATTGAGAACTATATGAAATGCAGATATCTGAGTGCACATGTTACCTGTATATAGATCACCAAAAATATTTTTGTGCATTTTGTATGATCCAATTCAGACCTGGTAGTCTAGTGGTTTCCACGCTAGGTTAATGTAGCCTTTTAAAATGTATAACAGCATCATTGTGGTATTATTGTTAAAGAGTTATGCATAGTAATGGTGCCCCACACCCAAAATTTACCAATCATGTTTAGGTTACATTACATGTTAAAGAGTGTAAGGCTTTATTCAGCTATAGTCTGCTATGGCAGTAAATGCCTCTCTGACCCGGCAATCCAATGTTGAAAACCACGATCGGCAATTGCGCATGGACACTATAATTTTCTCATAAACAAATTTATCATTCATCCGTATATCGCGAGATTTGCGAGTGTATGCAGGCCGCTCTTATGTGAGAATTTCCACCACTATTATACGCGAGGGATATAACTTAGCATCATTCTCCAGTTTTCTTTTATACTTTTTATTATTCTCCTAAGTTGTACAAGTATTTCTACAGTATTTCCCTATTGGTAATGCACAATGACATATTATTTCTAGTAAACATATCATAAGTATAGAAATATTTATGAATGGCAAGTGGCAACAGCTACGGTATCTACTTATTAGGTTCATCGTTATACGGTGCGAGCCTCTTGCTGTTCCCCTGCCACAGTTCCAGGATTCTTGTTGCTACTTAAAATTTCCTAACAGAAACTTAGTTACCCCAACCCGGGAACCGAATCCGAGACTTCAAGTACAGCGGTCACATTACTATCATTGCGCCAATGAGGTAGTCAGTCGATATAACAGACGATGCCCAGTACACACGAAAAAAAAAGCACAACTAAATCTAAACCATTCTCGAATCCACTTGAACACATACAAAAAAAAACATCAAAATCGGTCCAGCCGTTTAGGAGGAGTTTAATTACAAACACACGCACAGAAGATTTATTTATATATACATATTATATAGATATAAAGATAATCGATTTTTATTTAAATTTTCCTATTGTAAAACGAATATAGATTCTCAGAAAACTATAAATAAATGAGTGTATTCCAAACTTCATTGAAACGTAACGTAATGACACACGCAAACTTGCACGAAACACAAGTCGATGGCTTCCTAAATGAATTAGGTCGTGACCTGCCTTTAGTTTGAGTGACTTTACTCGCGTGTTTATCCTATTGCTGTTGGTAGCAGTCCAGCTCAGCTCAGTCCAGCTATTGGGCCACCTAATGATAAACTGAAACCGCCGGTTATGTACATGATTCTGTTTCCTTGACATCACAAATCCTATTCCAAGGAAACAACCAACTCACTACCTACTGTAAACCGTATAGCTGATAAAAAGCACACGGTTTCCCTGATGGCCAGTCACCATAGGTCATGTGAATGGAATGAGTGAAACGGGGCTTCTCCCCTTCCAGTCGTCCTATAGAAGAAGGACCGAGGTGCTATGTGAATAGCTTCTTCGTTTATTCAATTTCATCCATCCATCCATCTATCAGGTATACAATTTTCTGTCTTCTTCTTCTTAAAACTGAAATTAATGTACGCTAATGTCCTGATAGAAGCTTATTATAAACTCAATGCCGATGTCATTAGGAACAAGGCATGCGAAATACGAGTGTGGTACACCTCTGTTTAATATACAGACAAGATATTATATTGAGATGTTTCGATTAGATAGCTGCAGGCCAATCTGTTTTCATTAATATCTTAAAGACTGCAAGGTTAATGTGCTATAAAAATACAATAACAACATTTTATCGTCATTAAAGACAAGGAAAATCAATAGATTGTGATTTAATTATTTCTGTAATAACGATTCTAATTGTATTTTAAACTAATAATAAATTTGTGTAAATGATATCGTTAGAGGGGCGAGATATCGGCGGACATTCTCAGATCAAACACAATTTCTGCAGATAGTACCTTTAAGTCTTAACCGATAAGTGCATCTGTGGTGCCTAAAATACAATTATTTGAAAATAGTACATTTTACAAACAGTAAGACAGCTCCTATTTGATACAGCATTTTAATTAAAAATGAAATTTGTGGCCGGGATCAACGAAATAGAATTCTTACTATAGACATTTTCGCGTTAACGTAAAAACTTATTCCTAGTTTGCATCCAAGACGTAATTTGTCATCAAAATTAAAATCTCCATAATAATATGTATTGTTCAACACATCGGATGCTTAACGTGCAAGCCGAGGACCGTGTGTGGAACCTTCTTTTTTACTTCATGCAGGAGGAAGTTACCATATAGATAAACGGAAAATGCTTTGCCAGGCGGATCTCACGATCTAGTTTGCACTGGATCTTTTGCCACTGGATTGACTAGATGGAATCACTGAGAAAAATGTCACATACCTTTGTTTTGTTCACAATAAACAGTGGTAATTGAAGTAAGTGTTATAATTATGGTCTGAGGCGTTGGAACGGGTTTTGTTGCCGCTAAAGAGGCTTAATTACGTAAACGTGATTCTTCTCGGCGGTCACTGAAGTGTCGCGCGCGCCGGGCGCACACAAAGGAGGCCCTCGAGCTCAACATCTCCGTGCGTTAAGTACGCATTCATACCTAGAACGTGTTTCTTACTTATTTAAATACTAGCTTTAGATCTTCGTCTTTCTATGCTTTCGAGATCACGTAAATTAGTCTCTCTGATCTCTCATAGCAGCTGATATACTTATGCCAACTCATCTATATTACTCTGACATGACAATTAATCAATCCGGTTTTGCGTGAAGCTTAGAAATCATAGATAAAGCATTTAGAAAAATTGTATTGATTTGAAGGGGCGCGTTGCCGACTACCAAAGTGCAGCAATTTGCAGATTTAAGCCCCATATAAATGTAAATAAATGCATAGCCCCATTTCAAATGAATATGAATTATTTATGTTTTATGTTAAAGATATGTTTAGCTTATGGAGACTCTCTCTTAATATAGGGCGAATTGTAAGCAATACGCTTTACTCTCAGTAATAACTAATAATCGATAAATGTTCTTAGAGGTTTAAAAGTGCGTAGCGGTTTCGATTGCCGCAGCAAACCAAATTATATATTTGGGCGATTCATATACACGTATACACACATACCTAATTGTTTCTATCAAGCTAGTAAACCCCTACTGGGGTTGTACGTGTTCCCAGAGCTGAAATTGCTTTAGAAAATAATAAGCTCTACATTTAATGAAGTGTTTCCATTGTGCACATGCACATCACACATGGTGTACGGATAACAACTGCTACATAATATGTGACCTTACTCTGTAGATAGGGTTTGCAAAATGTAACATCACGCCTGTGTATCTCAAACAGTTAAGTAGAAGTACAGTCAAGTCACGCGTATATTTTATCTGAGATCTTAAGGTCCAAGATAAAAACAAGTAAGAAACGGCAATGAATTGACGTAAATCTCAGAGTTCGAAAAAATTGTGTCACGTAGTCAGATGTCAGAGGTCAAAGGTCATAGTAATTTCGTAATATATCGACTATGCTGAGTCGAATGGCGTTGACCGCGAGTCTCTAGCTCTTACGGTTCTTGAGTTGAAAGTTGTATAACAGACGGACGGACAAAGCTGTTGTATAAGAGTTTTTCGAACTCAAAGAGATATATTGCCATCTATCATCGAGAAATGCAAACAAAGCAATCTCAACCAGCCGACTATTCGTTAAAATTCACGTGTGCAAGAGACTGCCGTTGGCAATAAAGTATTTGGTGTCGGCCCAAATAAGCTGGCTAGCTTGGAAAAGTATAAACCTCGCAAACGAAATCGACGTGAGAGTAATATGATTGTTAACTTCATTGCGCCTTGTGAGCAGAAATTGCGTAGGCTCCTAACTCTATTACTCCTTTTCTTAATTAGTTTGGCAAGATACGTCTGATACCCTTGCGATCATTGAAAACCGTCATGTTGCAGATGTACAGCCTTGGCCAAAAGTATTAGGCACCCTATAAATTACTGCATATTTCAGGCTTAGAGAGAAATAAAACTAATTATAATGATTAAAGTACTTTATTTCCATTAGAATATTGTAAAAACATCAATATTTTGTTGGGCCACCCTTTGATTTTATGACAGCAGCAAGTCTGTGGGGCATACTACGTACAAGTTTCGCACATTCCTCTGGAGAAATTGCATCCCATTCTTGCACTAACGCGTTTTTTAAAGCAGTTTTTGATGTTATCGAGTGCTCTTTTATTTTTCTCTTCAAAATACTCCACAAATGTTCAATAGGATTTAGATCCGGGGACTGGGCAGGCCAATCTAACAGATCAATACAATTTTCAGTAAACCAGCGCATCGTAGTAGCTGACTTGTGACACGGAGCATTGTCTTGTTGGAATTTCACACCATTTAAGTTAGTGTCACCAAAAATACACGAAAGCGAAGGTACGAGAGCAGTTTCCAGTACATTAATGTATTTTTCACTGTTCATGCGACCTTCGCAAACAAACATTTTGCCGACTCCATCCGCAGCCATGCAACCCCAAATCATTACACTGCCTCCGCCGTGTTTTATGGTTGGTACTACGCAATCTGGGTGATATTCTTCGCCTTTGCGTCGCCTCACAAACGTCACACCTGGTGTTCCAAATACCTGTAGATTCCAAAAAAAAGCACACATTACAAACTTTTATAACATTTGAGTTTGAAGACAAACACAACAATGATCGTTGTAATTGTGGTATAGACTTCACAAAAAAAACTTACCTCAAAGTTTGATTCGTCAGACCACAGCACATTAGACCAATCCTCTTCTGTGAAATGTTGGTGTCTCAGAGCCCAATCAAGTCGTTTTCTTTTATTGTCTGCGGATAGCCACGGCTTCTTCCTAGCTTTGCAACCTTTTAAGCCGGCTTCTACTAGCCTTCGTCTTGCAGTTCGTGCGCTTATGGGATGTCCAGTCTCTTCAGTTAAAGCCACAGCAAGCTCCGAAGAAGTTTTTTTTCTATCTTTCACAGACTCTCGGATAAGTTTTCTGTCCTGACGGCTAGTAGTCACGCGTTTTCTGCCTGTTCTTGGTTTATTTGCATGAGAGCCAGTCTCAACAAAACGTTTGATAGCAGATTGAACGGCGCATCGCGAACATTTCACCAACTTCGCGATTTCTTTTTGAGTCTTGCCTTGCTCATGTAAAAGTTGAATTTTTACACGATTTTCAATACTAATTTCGTTTCGTTTTGGCATTTTCAAATGAATTTCTTCTCAATTAATTCACAAAACCACAAATGCACTGTCTTTACACTAAGACTTCCAAATGGTAACTGACGAAACATTAAAAATAAATTTTGGAAAAAATAAAATTTTATTATTGACGCACCAGATGTTTTACGACTGCTTAAAAAATGCCGCCTATTATCTTAAATAGTGTTTTATGACACCGGTATCGCAGTTCTATAGAATATTGTTTAATTGTTCAAATAGCACAGGTGTGTGATAACTACATATATTGGGGGTGCCTAATACTTTTAGCCAAGGCTGTATGTTTGCTATTAAGACAAAAAAATTGTCCATAAGATTTATGGTCGTTCAGAAAGTAGTTTGTCACAAACTGTTTGATGTGTGAATGTGCGCTAAGAAGTGCGACGTGCACATCCACTCGTTACGCAGCTAATTAACTCTGGCGACACTCAGCTTCCTCGTGTCGCACTCGGGTTCATTTGCTATGGTAATTAGAAAACCAAGTGTTTACAAGTTAAACTTAAGTGTTTATAATTATAAATACATCCAAGTCGAGATCGCTCATTTACCTACCTACAGCATTAAAATACATGACCATTTCTAGCACTGAGTCCTTGAAGACACGCTATGCAAAGCACACAGTTCCGTAATATTATCTGTTTACATTGTCCTACAGTGTTGGGCAACAGATGTACATCTACCAATAGTCATGTCGAACCTAATTGTTGTTTGTGTCTGTTGTTTTAACATCTGTAAGATCTTATGCGCTACCGTTTATATAAAAGTAAATTTGTCAAGATAAACTTTATTTAAAGCAGTTCTAAAACTTCTTTTAACTGATCTTGGCCTTTTTGGCATTGGCCTTTTTTGCCTAAGTGTGTTTTAAATTTTGCAACGAATACTATTCTTCGATCTGGTCGTGCTGAAAATATTTCTAAGTTTCCTACGAGAGTGTTCTCTAATATTCCTAAAATAAATCAAAGAGTATGCGGTGTGTGTTGTATGTCGCAGGAGCAGTCGCGATGCGTGTAATACTCGTACGTGGTAGGTACGTAAGTAGGTGAGCGGTAATGTCCATACACAGTGATGCCATATTTAGGTCTGTGTGGACGGCACGTCGAGGCGCGGACCACCTGTCTCCAGCCGTCGCCGCGTCGTCGACTCGCAACCATTGTACTTGTTTGTGCAGCTTTGATAATAAATGTATGATCGCTTAATGTGGTCAACCGTTTATTGTTTTGAACATTCGCATCATCATAACATATGGTGTAATGTTTGCAATGTCGAATATGATTTATAACAGCAGATCTATTATATAACAATTGTATCATAATGACGAGTTCAAAAGAATGATCATAAGATTCTTGCTAGCTTTAACCTCATGTTTTGTTTAAACTTGGCAATTCATTTATACATATATTGAAATGAAATGAACTGAAATGAAATTTATTTGCATGAAACATGGTAATAAGTTGTTCAAAATGTACATGATAAAAAATGTTTACATAATTCGGTTTACCCGACATGCAAAGAATTTGTAATTATAAGTAGCAGTATATGTATATTTGAAACCAATAATATTCACGTGATACGTAAGTCCTAATATTAACCATACATTTCAAAGTCATATCAAAATAAGATATGACTTTATCTTATTGCAATGTCAATAATTCATATAAATGCAATCAAAATAAAAAATTAAAGTGTATATTTTGTCAAGTAAAATATCATTATCACAACGTGCGCACACTGAATGTAACTTCTTAGATTTAACTTTGATGGCTTTTATAAGTGTAAATTTGTGACTTAAATTAATACAATTATGTATGATTTTTAAACAGCAAAAATTTTGTGTAAATATTATTTATGGGGTAGGGACAGGGCATATCAAGCTATTTTAAATGTATCACCTTCTTATTTCATGATGGTTGGCATTAGAAATATGACACCTGCTTTGATTGTTAGGAAATTTATCTGGGAACAAATGACTCCTGACTGTCTTTTTGTACTCTGTATAGTTTAGTAGTTGAGCAGAATATTGCTCTAAACTGACGAAAGTCAAACATGCTCAACTTGCCTCGATAGCGAGGTAAGTTGAGCATGGGTGTGGGTAAGTTGAGCAAGGTAAGAAATGCATAAATAAAACATTAAGTAAATCATTCATTTATTACTCATATTTATAAATGTTTAGCAAGAAACAACAAAGAGTTTATAATGAAACATAGTTAGAGTTCTTACTCGCGAATCACGCTTTATTAGTTGGTGTCTGCTGTAACTTAGGAGGCACCTAAACATAACCAAACGTATATCAACCTCACATTATAACCGAATCAACACTTACAATATCAAATAATACTATAATGAGATCAACAAGCGACAAAATTTATGTCGTCCTTGCAACGAACCAGTAATCAGTTCTTATAATAATCACACATTTTAAACTGAGACCTTTATTTCTAAATCAATCTCATTTGTATCATATGCCCAACAATTAGACGAATAAACTTTATTATTGTAAACAAATAAAGAACGAAAAATACAAAACCTTCAATTATTACCAAAGTAATCAACAGTACCTACTAAAATACATTAACAGACTACGAGATTGACATAGTATTAAAAAACAAACTAAAAAATAAATTAATCATCACATTCGCTATCAAAATGGATACAAATATACCAACCGATAAGTGGCATTTGACACACAGTATGGGCCCATTGCATTGGTTGCAGGACTGACATTGTATCCAATTCTCACCAGGAAGACTTTGTGAATAAGCTTCGCAACACATCAGACAATTATAATCATGGTCTTCTGAACTAGATAGATTGTGATATATTTTTGGATACGTTTTCTTTTTCTTGGATTTACCCTACTGGATTTTTTTTTTAGGCTTTGCCTTCTATACTTACCTGTTTGTCTGCTCTTCTTCTTCTTCTTCTAGAGTGTTCTTTTCAGGCGTATTTTATAACAGCTACTTTCCTCTTCTTTCTCTCTCTATTGCTTGTTTTTCTCGGCCCTGCTTTAGGAAACGGTCTTACAAGTTCAGGTGAAAATCGTTCAGATGGACCAGGAGTAGCTAAATCAATAGTTTTAGGCTCTGCTGCACTACATGTTAATTCAGAGAGGATTTGCTTTTTTCGTTTGCTTTCGTTTCGTGTGCTTCTTTACCAGATGTGGTTGGTTCAGACGGTTGTTCTTGTTTTTAAGCAATGCTCAACTATCCCCGTAAAAAAACTGGCCAACTAGCCCTCTGCCACGTTTGTCAAGTAAATGATAGGTTATAATAAAATTTGTAATATTTATTTTAACATAGGTATTAAAATATAATAGACTAGTAAATTTACTAAGTTCTAATGCTTACGTGATGCCTGAAACATCTGTTCTTGCAATTTTAGAAGCAAAATACTACGGGTAACTATTTTTACTTTTGAATCCGTAAAAACAAATGATGCCTTCTATTACCTCCTGCGCAACTGGCAATCGCTAATGGCAGATTGTGTTCCTTTCCCAGGGACCTCACTTTTAACCATATTGGGATTCCATGTCGCATGTTTAGTTTTGGAGATATTTTGATTGCCCAACTTACCCGCTTGTTCAACATGCCCCGCCCCTCCCTACCTAGCAGCAAAATATTATTGCACAAAAAGAGGCATGCTTAGCCGAAAAATTAATTGTAGTTTTTAACGAGGTGGGGCGACATCAGTCCGCTGACTTGTCTTGATGGATTGACAATTTTTATTTTATGACCTATAAAAAATGTCTAATGTATTCAGGTCCAACCCGTTCAACGTCACACGCCGTGATACTTCCGTAAATATAATACATAAATTGCATGTTTGACTCACTTCACTCGCTCTCAATTTTGTGTACTTAGAAATTGTGCTTTTTCTGTCGCCTGCCATTTGTGAGGATGACGTATCGCTGAACAATTTAGCTCTCGAGACGCGGGAAATTAAGTAGCTGAATAAAAATGTCGACAAAAAGGTGCAGCTCACGTATTTACTACTGATTGAAGTTTGGGAAATAATATATTTTTTTGTGCGATCTTCTTTCCAACATTGTATAGATTGTTAAGATTAGATTCTGGCCAAGAACCGTCAGCTCTAGTTTTTGCTGCGGTGAAACCGGCGGACGGTTAGCGGTGTTACTGGCAACAATACATTCTGGCCGCAATTCGGAAACTACAAGCTTGAAATCGACCTTGGGCTCGCTGAGATTAATGATCAATTTGGTTAAATGTTGCGCAATAATGGCTTGTTCTATTAGGTGCATTATGTTACAAAATAGACATTTAGTGGTGCGCCGAGCCGGAGAGCGCGTGCCGCTAAAGATGCAAGTTTGGGCAATCCGGCCCGAGCTCGTGCCGATCATAATCTAACTATTATTCTCTCTTTGTTTAAATATTTCCTTGATATTTATTTTTGGTTTTTGTAGTCGCACCTATTATCGTTGATAACACTTAATGATACCGACATATTATTAATTTTATCGATGTTCGATTGTAATCCACGCAGATTGTATTTTTCCTCACCGTGCCGTAGCATTAAGTGATTATTATTTTAAACGTTTTTAATTTTGTAAGCATACAGCAACATCTTTTTTTAACTATACTATTGTCAATGAAACGACATATTTATTATTATTTATATTTAGAATATAATCATAAAACATCATGCAGGCTTATTAGTATTTGTGAGGATTCGTTGACAGAGATCATAAATAGATCCAATACTACAGGGACCACTGCTCACATTCTTCCACAGCTCTTCTTCTTGAATAGCTCTCTTTTCCTTTTCAGTGTCATCGCACTTAATTTAACAGAAAGCTATGGATTGCAAAGACCTCAATGTTAGTATCATTTATAGGCGTTTCTATGGCTGCTGAAATGGAGTTGTGTAACCTGCACGACACAACATTTTACGAGCTAAATCAAATCTACGTGTAATACGCGAGTCACAGACGCGTCAATTCTTTTTTTAATATTTCTCACGCTAATGAACCTATATGGCTAATGAGACATTTAAAATTTTTACGCACATGTAATGGCGAAGCAGCACATTTTCGTATGTACCAATGCTCGTGTGCTATAGGGGCTCGGTAGCATTGAAGCGTTCGTTGCGACACGCAGATTGGCAAGGAACGCCTGAAAGTGGGCACAGCGTGCACGTGCGCACCTACCCGTGAAAAGCGTTGTGTTTGATTTCCTGCCACGACGCACTTGTCGCACGACACCGCTCAAGGTTCCGTGTCAAGTGCTGGCCTGCGTATTATATTCGTAGGTTTGCTTTTACCCGTGTTTTCCTGAGTTGCTTTAAACTCTTTTATTTTTATTTTATATTGTTTGTTTGTGAATTCGTCTTGTGAATTTGTGTGATGGTTGTGTGGGACCCGCCACGTCAATCAGCGGGTTAAACCTTTGACGGGGTCGCCATTTGAATGTGAGAGCGATCCGCCCGGCCCCGCCATAAAGGTGTGAGGAACACCGCGGTGGTTTTAGTCGGTTCTGCCCAAATTTCCATCTTAGGGGCTGGATCCCGACATACCCCCACCGCCCGCCCCAAAACCAGCGATGGGGAAAGTGATTTGCACATTTCCACGCGTAAAAAAAATCTCTTTTGGAACTTGAGTTTTCCAATACTTTGATAATTTTAAACAATTGTTGGTCTTAGTTCTTATTTAAAAAAGACCATCGATACGGAATGACCTGCGAAATAGGCCTGAATTGGAATAAGCAGGGTACGATATGACACATGCGAAATGCCCTTTAGTTATCCATATGACCTTCAGTAATTACAGCTTTCGTTATTCCATGGTCAATTGAAGGACATAAAACACTCTCGCTCTTGAAAATACACGGTATATATAATAGGTCAATTTGGACTCAGTTAATTGTCCGTAAAATATAAGTATACCTACTTGAATAATGGTATTCTGTAATTTTTATCTTTCTCCCTTAGCCTTAATTATTCCCAAGTCACTTAGGGTCGGCTGTCCTGGTCTAACCAGATTTGACTGGATATCAGTTTTTACACGGAGCAGCTGCCACCTGACCTCCGCAACCCGAAGGCTAACGATACCCTAAGGCTAGACCAGTGTCAGGATATTAGAGGGTACTGACTTTCCCAATAACGACTGCCAAAGATATTCCTGGCAGCCGGGACCGACGGCTTAACGTGCTCTCCGAGGCACGGAGCAGGCGATAATTGTCAATCAATACGCACATAATTTCGAAGTGTCATATAACTTCCGAAAGTGAGAGGTGCGCGACGTGGGTTCGAACCCGAGACCCTCTGCATTGCAGTCTGTTGGTCTCCCCACTAAGCTGTCGCTGCTTTTTTTTAATATTTATTTTTATTCTGTAATATTATTAGATATTATATACGTACGTGATGTACTAAAATTAAATAAAGCTTCGATAACATTGACATTTTGAATTAAAGTATTGCGGATAAGGAAACGGCTTTGCTCTTGAAATTATGTACTTACATTTAGCGCATGACTTTAGTAAACTAGTGTGTGAACTATCACTTAGGTGAGCAGTGGATGGATGGCCGCGAGCTCACTGTGTCTGCACAAACACTGCAATTTGCATAATATTATCAATGTTTACAGACGTAATAATATACGCAACGGTACTTGTAAACATTGATCTGATGCAGTGAAAGTGAGAGAGAAGATACGAGTGCGGCGTGTCATACAACGTAACTACGTTAAGGTGGTGACTGATTTGAGCATTTAGCTGTGGATTTATCTTTTGTGCAGTTAGGAGATAACATAGTTTTGGAGATTTTAAAGTCATCCTTTATACTTATGACTGAAGTAGGTATTTATAGATTTTTTCTACGCTATAGTACTAGGTATGCTGTTATATATCCTGTCTGATGTTAAGTCGTTACCGTAGCCTTAGGCACGCCCACGGCTGATGCTTGTAACACCGGGGGAACCATTTGGACGATCCTGGGACGCTAAAACATTTTATATTTTCTTGAAGAACTCATCCTATAATCTCTTGGGGATACAATCGTTGGAAGACATTGCCATATCCGAACAGAGTATTAGTTAGAGAGATCACTATTTATACAAAGTAAGAAAACGTGTAATACAGAGTATTTTGCTTTTTATTTCATGAATAGGTACACAATAATTCGTTTTATTAAATATCAATCACATTCATACAGGCGACGACTACATTTGAAATAAAGTTCGTTGTCTCGTTTGGTTAAACTAT
Source organism: Catocala fraxini (assembly GCA_930367265.1). Classification (NCBI taxonomy): domain Eukaryota; kingdom Metazoa; phylum Arthropoda; class Insecta; order Lepidoptera; family Erebidae; genus Catocala; species Catocala fraxini. Next base: position 700,559 of record OV884045.1, read on the forward strand.
CGGCAAACGGCAAAACCACATTAGGCTCTACTTTATTGCTTACAGTAATGTATGCACTTTGTGTAACTTAAAAATGGTCAGTCGCCACCCTAATAGGCACGTTGAATCTTCTGGCGCTTTGTCAATTGAGCTCTCCAAAAGTATTGTTTACATAGTTTTAGCTGATGGAGTAACTGCAGCACTCAGATTAGTTACATAACGACTCGCCTAAATTACTATCGAGATTGGGCCATACGAAATAACGTCAAAATATCAATATTTTCTTTGATCATCAATTAATGCATTGGCACACGGCCAATTTTACTACTTCAAAAGAAAACCATTACCATAAGTATTTTCTTCTGAACCTTTATTGCAATTCCAACGTTTTCATAGCCCCTGAATGTTTCCCTAGGTGAAGAAAGCCCGCCCTGAACAGAAATGGTTCGAGCGCCTGTCCACCAAAGCTCCTGTGGACAATAAAAAGTTTGACGGCCCTGTGCAGGTGTGAACACGGTCTAAGGGTCACTAACACCCGGGTATATCAGGACATTACGACTCAGTCGCGCTAACATGGGGTTCATGGTTACTAATATAATTATTATGAACTATGTATTTAATTAAAACGGTACATACTGGGAGGCATTAAACAAGCAAGCAGCGTTTTGTAACTATGGCAACCTTTGCCGGCATGGATTGTATGTGTTGCCATGGTTACGCTTATGAAATAGCATCGTCAAATTGCAGAGTTGGGCTTCATTTAAATACAGTATAGAATTATTCACTAGAGGTCGTTTTTACTATTCTACCTGCGGTTATATTTAGTTATTGCAGTAGGTACTATTTTGACAAATCTTTCACAAAAATATGTTAAGGTATTACTGCTAGTAAGTAAATTTATCTATGAATAGAATATTAGAAACGGGCGTCAGTTTATTTATATAAGTAGGTGCGTTGCACTAGCTTTACACACAAACATATATAGCAAACGGGTAAAGGCAATGTAGATGCATTAATTATATTGCCATTTGCAGGACGCAGATAAAATCGTAAATATTTTTGGCACTATTGTTTATTTATATTAATTTCTGACGTATCTGTATTAAGATGGCCTAATAATAAATTAATGAACACTCATTCAAAATATTGAGGTGATGGGTATAGCTGCTTACTTATTTCAAGGAGACATCGAGCTAATCAAACTGCGGCGCTTTCAAATAACACGCGTAGGAAATGTACGCCAACCATTACATATAAGTAGTACTGCGCTAAGTGCATACCTTAATGTGTAAGTTAGTATTAGTTTTATATATCACGGTTTGTATACAGTTTTTAACACTGCGGTTATTTTTCATGTGGTAACTGCCTTTATACAAGGAAGGGAGACTCTGGGAGTAAGCAAGGTGCTGATTTACTTTGACCACGTTAATGTATCATGGTTATAACGATGCTATCATTACAAATTAACCACAGATAAGTATATGGTGCGCTGCCAATATTTATTTGCGTGAACACGTACACAGTGTCTGATAATACTCAGCTTGACTAAATATATTTTGCACCGATTTACAAGCTGCAATTTGATTGCAATCTATCATGCTCTCGTATAATAGATTTCATTAACTGGGTGTTCTGCGACGAAAATTCGTTTACGATTAACACAGAGCCTCGCGTGGATTATTGACAAGTTAAAATGATTTTTACTGCAAACCTGGTACAGTTATTTCTACGAATGCAGCAAAGTGCCTATTATAAACGTGTTATGTTAACGTGGTCAATACGCAAACGCAGTTTAATTTGACTGTATGATACTACATTTATTTTTACAATATTAACAACATACACAGCGTCGACGGTAAAAAAAAGTGGACGCTATACAACATGACTAGCCACGCGCCATTTGCTTTAATATCTTCGTCATACTATAGCCCGCTTTCTCTACAGTTTTCCAACATTTTGCTATTTAGATTCTATAATGTTCACAAAACTTTTGAAGTATTTAGACTATGCCTTTGTTCCGTTCTGTAACAAGAAATCATTCTATTCTCGTATCTAACAAAAACATATTTTTTTAAACACCACTAATGCGGAAGAAACTATCTAATACAACTTGAAGTGGGTTTTAAACGAATAACATTAAATTGGCTGAATTTAATTTTAATTTGGAATCTGTAATGATTAATGCTGCATCCTTCGGAAATAAGTGTGGGCCTTTATAATGTGACGTCATTAAGCTAACCTTTTAAAAAGCAAACTATAACACGACACACGAGGTACTCGAAGCACGTTAACGGACGGCATTATCTTACTCCATAATTATTTCCGAATGGTTATATTTACTGCATTTTCATGGGGCCCTGATGCTTATACTTACGTTTTCATGACTTGTACCAGATTTTAATAGTTATGTCTGTGTGTAGGTTGTAAAAGTATGGCCAGAGCGCGGTGGGGTGCAGGTGTACAACCCCAAGGGCCAAGACAAGCTGTTCACCTACGACGCCGCCTATGACTGTACGGCAGACACACAGACCATTTACGATGAAATGGTAAGTAAACATTGCGTTTATCTTCTTTAATTATTTGTATGAACGGATTGAGTAGTAGTTAAAGTTCCCACGTTTGCAGATAAAGATTTTAAATTTGAGACAGTCACTAACTTTCTTAAAATAGATAATATTTTTGTGATCCACTGATTTAGAGTCGTCATTGAAACTATGACGGCAGATTCACTGACAACCCTAGAAGTATCGATGTTAAAAGCTGCGGTATCAACGGATTTCAATCGGATATAGTGAAGGTCACTTCTGGTGTTCCGCAGGGGTCTATACTCGGACCATTGCTGTTTAATATATTTATAAATAATATAAATGAGTGCTTCCATCATTCAAAATTTTTGTTATATGCAGACGACCTCAAGGTATACAAATCTATCAATAACATACATGACTGTTTTCTTCTTCAAGAGGACCTTGATAGACTTTCAGACTATTGTCGCACAAGCAAGCTGCAACTTAGCATTCCGAAGTGTAATTACATTAACTTTACCAAAAATAAAAATGTAATAAGTTATCCGTATACACTATGTAATGTTGAACTGACGAAGGTAACCTCCGTGCGTGATCTTGGAGTACAGTTAGACTCTAAGCTTTCTCTAGACCAGCACATTGAGCGAATAATCAACAAAGCATATCAGATGTACGGATTCATAATGAGATCAACGCATGATTTTAAAAGGACCTCCTCATACCTCTGTCTATACAAAACTCTAATACGTTCGCAGTTAGAATACGCCGTAACAATTTGGAATCCGTACTATATCAAGTATATTGACATGTTGGAAAATGTCCAGCGTAAGTTTCTTCGTGCAATGCATTATAGATGTCATAGATCTCTCCTACCTTACGATCGGTTACTCAATAAATACCAACTTCTGAGTCTCAGCTCCAGGCGTAAACAACTTGAGGCAATTACTTTGTATAATGTAGTTCACTGCAGATATGACTGTGTGGATTTGAATAATGTTTTATGTTACTCAGTCCCTAGAACAGTGCACAGACGGCAGGTACGTGCAGGCAAATTGTTTGCTGTAGGTACCTGCCGTACTAATACAGGGTTAAGGTCGCCAATTCGACGTATGACTGATACATACAATAAAATGTTTGAGCATATTGACATATTTCTATGTTCTATTGGGCAATTTCGCAAAATGTTATTTACAACACTCTCCAATATGTAATTTTGTTGATTCAATTTCGGTCACCGTTCTGATATATATATATTATTATGTATTTTCATTCTAAATTTACTATTATTCTATATATAAATATGTACTTATATAATGTCTAATTCGATTGTATAAGATGTATCATCTGTTCTAACCTGTTCTAACTCAAATCGATGGTCACCTAGCGCTAACCTTAATTTTATTGTTAATCTGTGAACAGCGCTGTGGGCTTCACTATTGTTATCATTTGGAAATGTTCAACATTAATGTAAAATTTTATAGTGTTGCTGTTTGTTGTTCCTTCCTAATAAAATAAAAATAAAATAAAAATAAAAAATAAAGTGATGTTTGCGTGTTAAAAACAATCGATCCAGTAAATCAAGAGTTGTAAGGCACTATTTTAATTGTAACTATACTGTCCGCACGGCAATGGACGCTGAAACGGAAACGTTGGGATAGGTTTATATAAAAAAATTGTAAACTAAAACCACGATGAAATCTGTAACATGTCATTTATTTTCAATGTGTTTCTGTCGTATTTAATAGTAAAAGTCTTGGAAGCCTAGTCGTTGAATAAAAGGTGACACAGATTTTGTCGTCTGCTAAAAAGTATAAAAGTGGATACAATATACAAGGATACTCTTCAGAATTGTCTAACCTAAAGCGTTTAAAAAATACTTCTTCATGATCGAGAAAGTATTTTTACGGATATAATAGATGAAAGAAAATTTCTTATTTATGCTGATCTCTTTAAATTACTAGTTAAATACCAACTAATGGAATACTTATGAATTAGTACTAGCTGCTAGACTATATTGATTAATGACGTAATGTACAGTGGGGCGTGTAGGCTCACGTTTATCCAGTATCGATCCTCGAGGAAAGTTCCCAACTGTCGGGTGCATGCTGTGCTGAGTAGTGCCGACGGAAAAGTTTGTTTGCCCGTCGTCAAAGCGTTTTACAGTCTAGAAATACTGATGACCTGGTTTTTAACTCGCTAGCAGATTTACATATTTTAAAAATTCTTTCGAATTGCAATACAAATCTAAGCTATTTTTGTAAATAGCTTAGAGTTGTATTAGACGTACAACATCATTCTTCCTTCGGTTATACAAAGATTAGTATGAGCTAATGATGTGAGCTAAATATAGTATAATTTAAACAAAATATGTAAGTATCTTGCTTGATTTTCTCCTGAACGTACGTAATTAACTGAGTAATCATTCGGGTCTATTCCTTAGGATAGTCCTATTTAAATTTGCTTTATGAATTGTTTTGGTATATTTTCCACAAGCCATTCTGCCTCAATACTTATTATTATATTTCCTTCCACTCCAATCTCTTCTTGTTCTCTATCAGCCTCTTCCTGATTTTATCCATAAGACACAAAATTACTACAAACTGGAGTTTGTATTTCTCCGAAGTCCGAACACGCATGGCAGGTGTTTGTAAGATCCCCATGCGGTGATTACGCGCTCGTCACGAGTTAACAATACGCGGTGACCGTCGCTCGGCCTAATGTTCCGACCTACGTTCTCACAGTCAAGGTGAGGGCTACGCCTAAACGCCTTCTTGCAAAGACGAATATTTTATGTAAGTAATCACGCGATTGGAACTAGATTATGTTGTTCGGTACAAACATTACTAAACTAATGGTACAGTTGCACGGATTACGCTGCGGATTTAATGGTCATCAGTACTAATGGGTTTGGTATTGTTCGGTACCCGTACAGGACTACAGAAGCGGTACCTGCAAATAAATCAAATACATAAATCCAAATACTTGATCCTGAATGTAGTACAATTGTACACTTGGTTGCTTGGCTACATTGGTAAACTCAACCACGACATGCAATTTAGATTGTAAAATAGGGAGGGAATAAAATACATGTCACTTAATTAACTGTCAAAAACATGTATGGGATTGCCTTGTTTTGAAACTCTAGTCACGCTACTACGGAACTAATATTTGCGCGCTCCACAAATAGTGGTTTCAAGCAGGGATTCCTTTATATTCAATGTCTCCCACAGACCACAACACACGGTCTAATACTAGTGCCTAGTGATTTGTTTTAGAATGGTTTATTTATTTACTTGTTACTTTTGCTTTAAGTTCCTATTAATCTTACGCAATATTTTAGCTAAAAGTGTTACTTAATAGTTAGATAATTTATAGTCTATCGCATCTACTTCCATCACTCAGTGACGTGTGAAGTTATTTCGGTCTTGTTTGCTTTATGGGCTTTTCTCGCTATGAATTTTATAATAACATCGTAGCGTAGCTTTTGCTCTTTACATAATAATTAATATGGCGCAATAATATACTTTATAGGACATTTTAATGATGATTTGTGCCATATTTCTTTATCTTTCGTTATTTTAGCTTAAAGGCATAATTTTTGAATACGTAAGCGGTCTAATGAAATTAGGAGTAATATCAGTGATTCGTGAGTAGTTTTATTCCCAATGTGTTAACTATCTAATGATCCAGTTATAAAATTGTTAATAGCAGTACTGGATCTACAAATGAGCGTAGTAGTTGACCATAGAGCACTCTTTTACTTTTACTTGAGAGCCAAACATATGTATCTATGCGAAATCGAAGCGTAGATACGTCTGTGTTAACTTCGGGAATACGGATGGTCGGGAATGCGCGGTTAATATAATTTTTGATAACGCATCGGAAACGTTTTCAGCGAAGCGTTGTATAATAATAACGAATGAATATCAGGAGAAATCGGTGCGCACACGGCGCGCCGCGGCACACGCGGTGCGCTTGCGCATTCTCCCGCAGTCGCGGCATTGCGCACGCGCCGCTGTATTGTTGCCAAAAATATTCCACCAGCTCACATTATATACACAGTGTGCGAAAACCGAGTGAGGCCGCATGCGACACTTGTCAACGTCAAACAGGCATTCGTAACATTCCTAGCAACATACTAAATTTACCTCATTGCGTTGGTTCAGTGAAATTAGTGTAAGCGCTGGCACAGAATTTCGCTCATGAAGTCTTGGTTAGAGAAGCGGCAATAAATAAGTCTCTGACAGTATAAGTCGTCGATCTTTACCTAAGTAGCTTTAGAATATTCCGATGACTAAACCAACCCACTGTCGGTGACATGCTTGCGGCATGACAATCTTTGGCACTTAGTGAGTTAACAATCGGATGTAATTATTACGCTTAGGTAAGTCGTCCATTGAATCTGGTATCGGTACCACAGGGGAGTAAGGCGAAAAAAGTGACTAACGCCTTCCGTGTGTGCACTATCTACGCATAATTGAACATACTTATCGATTTACATGCAGAAAGCATGTGATAAAATAAAATACAGTAGATACTACATATTTGTAATAACAGCGTAAACCTAGCCGCGAAGAGCGAACCTCAGAACCATTGCTTAAAATAAAGTACGATACGATGTTTCAAGTATATAATATGGAAGCAATGCAAATGTTGCGACAACATCAGCCTGACAACCTATTCAATTCAATTTGACTATATTGCAATGCACTTTTGGCGAAAGTTCTAATAAGGTTTATGGCTCATTCTATCTGGTAGTTTCGTCATTATTCCGTATAGTTGTCGGTAATGTGGACTGACGTAAGATTAATGATTCTGTCTCACGTTCACGCATCAATATGTATGTTTTCGATGGTAATGGACGAGTAATTGTTGTTTCTTGTGTAATACGAGACATGCTGACTTTATTAAGACCGAACATCCTTACACGAGGCTTGTGTTGTTTTTATACTACATCCGAACGTTCTCACTTTTGTCACATAAGACAGTGAGAAGTAGCGGTAGCCTAATGGATAAGGCTTTGGAGCTTGCGACCGACGGGACGGTTTATTGGTTCAAATCCCATACTAAGCCAAAGGCACTCCCAACGTGAATCCACTTCCTTAACACATGTATTTTAGCGAAGCTGGAGAATTAACACTAAAACTAATAAATTGTTACCCAAAATAATAGTAATCAATAAATATGGTACAGATATTATGTGATTCGAGTACTAATAAGGAGAATAAGCATACTGTTTTGATGATAAATGGCTACCTTAGGTATCATCAGGGTTATCTCGTGCGTTATTAACTAAAAAACAATTTTGCTGCGCCGGCGCCGTCACCTCAGCTACTAACGATGATTTTATATGACAGCACAGTGTCTCCTAAGGGAGTCCAATTTTAAGTTGTCTCCTATCTCTCGATAATATACAGTGGTGCTATTTTGTTGATTCATGATTGGAGGGACTTGGAGTTAGTTGCTAAAAAGTTGCTATAATTGTTTTAAAAAAAGTTTTAGGTTACGATAAATTGCGATACAATCTCGAAATAACAAATGGCTTTATAGGGGAAGACATTTCGAGAATCCACGTTTCAATTTGTGTATTTGTAAACGCAATTTGAATAAGAATATCATAAACCACGGAGTCAGCCTATAACATTATCCCAATCGGTAAATGTCGTGTCGTCCGAATGTACAATTGTTCGTCACAAATTGTGGCGACAACGAACTTTACCGTGTGGGAGTATTCGGGGCTTCAACTCTGCGGCTCGGGATATGTACGTGAATAATCAAATTTGTACAATGTCGTATTACTTATAGTTTACTAACATGGAGTCTGGTTTTACAAATATTGTAATGACAGCCTCAAAGCACATCCAGTCTTCATTGTTTTAAGATTAAAAGAGGTTTATGGTGCATATGACTAGTTACTAGCTAACACCTGTAGTTAAGTTATATGCTTATGTTAAGCGTGGATTCATACTAGTAGTGCTACATACTACTACGAAAGATTGAGCCCATGACCTCTGAAACGCAAATCAGGTTCTATTGGGCTACCAATGGCGACGCTACAAACTTTGTAGTCGGTTATCAAAGACAAAGCATAATATATTTAAAAACCTGTACTTTGTTCGACCCGCGGTACCTGTAAGTTTGCGTTTATAAACGCAAAGTTCCAGGTCCGAGTACCAGGTCCGACAATGTATCTAATAAGAAATTCTCCGTAGCAGCACGGTGATAGGCAATGTGGTAGATGGCCGTAGATGGCTCGTTCTCTATTTCGTGAGACATAAAACATAGCTAACAAATGGGTGTTACTGCACTTTTGCCTAGCCTTTTGAGCATATACTGAAACAATATTGTGTGTGAAAAGTCGAACTTATGTCATCTTCACATTGCCGAAGGAGATCTTAAAACAAACTTCCCCGATTCTAATCTAGTTAGCAACAATTCTACAATTAACAAACGATCGCTAATATACGGAAGTGTGGTAAGCGCTGCTCGTAATTATCGCGTAGGTTCTGTATCTGTAGATGGTAGACGTGAACTATATCCATCGTAAACGTTTCAAAGTCAAGCTCAAGGAGAGCGCGCGTAGCTCCAGACGGCGCGTGCCAGCGCTGCGGTTTAATTAGCTGGATACCATTCATTATGGTACTGAGAAAATATTTGTACAGTCACCGGTATGCCGAAAATACGTTGTAATAAAGTAATTAAAAGTTAATCAAATTATTATTCATTTTAAATTTTGTAATAGTACTGTAGATTTCGTTTGCGAAATCGTCCGCGTGAACTACAGTTCATTCGCAACGTTTATAGATTACGGCTCCATAATATCGGTTCTTCTGATAGGAATAAGATAAAATCTAAGTCACCATAGTGAAAACTGCATCAAAATCCGTTCAGTAATTTTGATAAACAAACAAACAGACACGACAAAATAAAACATAGTTTCAGATTCACAAATACCACGAGTGCGTTTTTCAATAAATAATGTAGGTATAGACACTGTTTCTTTTTTTACAGTGCGTATCGATAAATATACTAGCAACGCATAGTCTTATTGCGTCATTGCCGTCAAACGATGGCTACTTATCAAGAGTATTGGCACGCGCTCGACGGTATCAGCTGTGTATGCTACTACTTTCGTCTTAGTTTCTTCGAAGCTTTCATTTATTGTTTATGACGACTAATTAAACTGCGCAGATGAAACAGTGTTCGGTGTGGTCACTTTACCGCTATTATTACGCCGGGTGTTGTAGATTTTCGACCCATTAAGACAAAAATAATTACATCACATAAGTACATTTTGAAGTGTTTGCTGTCGTCGTGTCGAGTGTTAGGGGTTCAAATCCCACACTAGATAATTTATTTGTAATTCTATAATAATTGTTGTGACTCTGGGTATGTTTAGTGTCCGTTAATTGTAGGTATGTTTATAAAATGTTTCACGCGAAATGGCGTAAATCATAATGAAGAAGTTTTCTTTTAACAAAACAGAAAATAGGAAAGTTTGTTTATGCGCTTTGTTAGAATTTTAAAGTCATACTATTAAACTACATACAAATAAACTAATTAAAAAGCTCAAGTCGTGAATTATGATATCCTGTTAAGCGTATATTAATTTAACGAAAATGTATGTAAATATATGTCGACGGCAGGCACAATGAATAACCTATATTTGGATATTTTGCCGTTTGACCCACTAAACATTCAACCTTGACAAACGCTCACCAGTGTGACAAATAACTACATATATGTGCTAGGCGAAACAACCAAAAGATAATTAATATAAAGGTTATTAATATCACTATACTACTTGGTTAGTCATTACTCATTACTTTAACTACTTTATCCGATGATTGAATATTATTAACTAACACTCCATTATAATTGGATTATTATAGGTTTTGTCATAAGTATATGTATAATAGTTACCGATATTAATACTATAGTATAATTAGATTATTACAAGTGTGATTTATATTTCATTTGTACAATTTATTTTCTGCGCTCTGTCGTTGTGATATTAATTTAATAAATATTTTTCTTTTCTCATATCTATTCTATTATAAAATCATAATGACGTTATGTTTGCATATACTATAATCGACTAATTAGAGAAGTCAAACAAACAAAACAAAGGCTTATCATTTATGTGTGTCTTACTGGAATAGTTTGTAGTTCAATAATATTTAAGCCGTAATTTGTATACTTTGGTACTTCTCGTAAGGAACCCCATAGATATAGTCTCTAGTGCAATTCACGTCCATTACACCGCGTAGGATACGTCGTCGCAATCTGTCAGATTAGTCATATCTATCATTTCAATCAAGCTCTGCTTTAGGATGTAGGAATAATATTAGTATGTTCGGCACACGGAAGGTACGGACCATCTACAGTAGATCGTCCTACGCACAGAACTTTCAAAGTCTCGCCTCGCCGCGATCGAAGGTCCTCTATTCAATAGTATCAATGCGCTTTTTTTGACAAAATCCTATGATTCAGCTGCGCTGTGGGTGTTCGATGTACAAGAGAGACCTCGAAGCGTTGTTGGTTGCTATGGGCGTCTGTTTGAGTCGCTGTTAATTATCTATTGTATTAGGAAATTATATGGTACGTGTGTACACGTCTAAACTTAGGAAACGTTTAATTTGTAAAGCCGATGTAATGGGACTTGATAGGACTAACGGCTTGGTGGATAAAGAGGTAACAGGCTGAATTTTGCGCGTTACGTCATGGAGATTATTATTTACAAATAGTTGTGTCATTTTTGGGTATTTTTGTGACCGTTCTCTCAGTGATTATAAACTACCAGCTATATAAGTCGCTAGCGAAGAAAATATCTGAAAACAGCCAGGAAAGTATCCACGATATTGAATCAGAATTGCAGTAGTGCTCTTTAGAGACGTCAATGCTCTGTGAGAAGACTAGCAACAGCATTTACCCCTCTGATTTTATTTAGACAGATAGCTATAATTTACCAGTATTTTATTGTTTGTGTCTATTCATAAAGCGCTACGGCCATTAAATCATATAAGCATAATATAATAAATCAAATAGTAAGTAGTTCAGCCTCCAATGGTGTGTTACATTAGGAGCATCCACCTACATTCAATTTATATTTAAGGTTAAAATTTGTCACTGTGTCGTTCATCCGAAACGTAAACAACTATGTTACTGTTAACCAGAAAATGTTCTTCGGAAACTACTACGTAGAAAATTTTAATTATTACTTAGACGGAAATGGTATCTCCTCCATGATGACGAGATATGAGACTAAAGTAATGAGATCAAGTGCTGCGCGCGGGATTTGATTTAGATTCATCGACGGCCTATTTGATAATTTTCTTAAACCGGAGGACTGGGAGACTTCTGACGTCAGAGATCACAGCGTCTTACTTCCCTTGTATGAACACTATTAGATGCCATGTGTCGGTACGTTGCGCAATTACGCTGTCACTCCTAAATATGTTTTTGGATAGCACCCAGACATATGAGACTATAAATCTAAACGAATAGGTATTTTAAAAATAAATAATAACTGCAAAGGTATATAAGGATACGTATGCCAATATTCTGCGTTTCAGAATATTAGTCTGGTTTTCTGGTAATATGGATCTGAATCTACGTCACACAAATTTAAAAATATTCGGCAGCATTTAGCATTAGTTTTGTACTGCGTATTAATAAAAGGATCCCGCTGTACGTACGCTGTAACTCTGCATAAAAGTCATTTTATTTTTTATGTTTAGGTTTACAAATGCGCCGAAATGTTCCTTACTGCTAATAGTAAATTAAAGAGTTTCTAAAGTGTATTATCATTGTTATAGCTTTGGTGGTGAATTAGTAATAATTGCGTCTGATGTGGTCGATTTCCGTGACGGCCAAAGCTTATTGAGTTGTTTGGTCAAGAAATTGTCGCCAGCAGCACGGAGTCAGAATAGAGAAGAGTAGACTAGTACAGGGTACCGGTAATAACCGGCGAAATGTAGTTACAATACACCTTTACCTGTACCCTTCGAGGATGTATCTAAGCATGAGATTATATATTATGTATGTATGTAATGATTTACAGAAGTCTTTCTTATACATGTTATGGTCAGAGCAATTATGGACTTAAGTCCATGAGGAGTTATTATCTGGTCATCATTTTACCATAACCACAATCATTATTTATGAGGCACATATTGAAAAAGGTGGCTTTAAAGAAATTCGACGCAAACTCAACATAAACTAAGTCATGGGCATAGCTACTCAAGTTCATATTTAACTTGCCTCGTGTCTCATGTGTATCTACGTGAGGAGTCGTAGTTCAAACCGTTGGAAAAGCGACAACATTTTTCCTTCTAAAAATACATTTGCTTAGTAAATAGCACGTTTTATGACTTGTTGCACTTGTTTATAGCTGTTTTACTGCAGCTTACTTTGTAACACTACTCGTGCCTCTGACGTCATACGACTGATTCGCAGGCAGACTTGGACATAACGCATATTTTTACCTAACGCACCCTGAATCTGCCTTGCTGGTCATCTTTCAGCATTAGACTAACTAGTTAACCATGGTCAAGAACGCAACGCATGCATTGGAATAAAGTTAGAGTTCAATCGTGCTCATCCCTAGGACTAGACAGTAGCTTACGAGTGACTTTATGTCGCAGCATCGATACCCAGCTCGGGCTAAATTCTAGAGAGACTGAATGTCTAGAAAGATCTTTCATAAACGCTGTCACCTGTGATCACAATCTCTTGTTATAGTCGATATCGGATAACCAAGAGTACAACATGCCTTGAGCAGTTTAGCTCGGTCAGCGTTCAGAGGCTTACAGTCGGTATAAAAAATCTAACAGAGGACTACCTAGCTATGAACGACGAACGTGTAAAGAAAGACAAGATACCGGAATGCAATAGTGTCTATTGTGGAAATAGGTATTGTTAAATTGCCATTGTTCGTTGAAAATAATTGATTGTCCGAGCGCTGGTGTGTACATATTTTGCGTACGCGCCACAAGGCTGCGCGCATGTTTTCAAAGCTCGGGTGACGTCACTGCGGCATAACACCGACCTCTCAGGTCGCTAGTTATTTGCCGTTTTATTACGTTTCCTATTGTAAAAGTATATTAAGGAAACCATAATATAAAAATTACACGCGCCGCGCCGTGCGTGGTTTACTGACAGAGTTTAATACTCGCTACACTATACTTACAAAGGTTTAATAAGCGTGTTTTTTTAATTAGGTATTACTATTGTTGCTTTATTATTCAATGTCTTTGTTAATTAATTAAATTATTTGGTAACTAATTATGTATATTATTTACACACATTTCTTTGCACATTTTATATTCATACAAAATGTGCAAAAAATGCACCACCTTTGAAAGAACAAGCCAGTTTATCTAATTGAAATTGTATTACAAGCCCTTACAACCTGTGCTATTATGTAAATAAATACATTTGGCTTTATAACATTAAGGGCTTGTCCCACCACCTCCAAATAGCATTTATTTATAAGATAAAAGTCTCGCCATCTCTCTTTAACTTAACAAGAGTGAGACAGCATGCGATTTATCTTTTGGATAACGTTTACTTGTTAGTTGTGGGACTGGCCATAACTGTCATACGTCATACGTGCCACAACCGCTTTACATAAAAACTACAAACTTTTGACCACGGTTTCGCCTGCGTGTAACCTACGCGAGCGCATACCAGGATAAATCATATAGCATATATATGTACGTGTTAATCCAAGACGTAGTTTATCCAAAGCTGTTAAACGGTTTACGCTTGATTGAGTAACAAACGTCCAATATCCATTCATTTTTACAAACATGCACGCTTACGACACGTGGTCAGTAGCACGTAGGTAATACAGGGCGAGCCTCTAGCCGCCTGCTACTTTGGAATTATTGACAAAAATGCTATTAAATACTCCTTTTGTAAGACATCCGGCCCGGCCATCAAACTCTGCGATAGTTCGCAAACTTATGGTTCTTATCGCCAGTTGCGAATTCGTCAACGCTTACGCCACTGTGACAACGAGCTAATCCTTACCTGTACGGTTTCACTGAGATTTAGGTGGGTCTCGTCACGAGGTCGCTTATGGCTGATCCACCGGATATATGGCAATGAGTACAAGCTCTTATAGTCCAAACAATATGTTTGCGAATTGTGACGAATTATTATGAGAAGCCTGCCCTTGAGGGACGCCCACGTCTCGAACTGTGTACGATAGTATTAAGATGATTGATAGTACTGTTAATAACGGTTGCTGGTTCTATTACCTTGACCTTACCGAAACTGTACCATGTTGTGTACTGCTAGTTTCAATGAGTATATTGAAGTCACATGTAACCAAGTTTTATATGCATTAAGTACCAACATAATTTTCTGTGCAGTACCTTCATACATTCATACGGAACAAGGCCTATCTCCTAGAAGTGTTAGCTAGATGTGTATAACACAATCACATTTCGCCAGGTATGATTTTAGGAGCAACAACACTGCTCGAATTAGGATTCGAACCATAACGCATAGCAGTCACATTCATCACCTCTGCGCTACCGTGGCAATAAGAATGTAGTCCCTCAGTAAATTCAAATTACATACCTATCATAATAATAGGCAAACAGAGGCTTCCATTTAATTATTTATCAATATGAACAAAATATCGCAAGGTAACGCGTAAGTGACGTTATTGTATCTTATGTTTTTCTATTTTCCACATGGTCAGCATTTGGTAGGATTCGCTTTTTTTATAGCGTACCTTCTGATACGCAATAAAAAATAATATAGCCGGACAAGTTTATGATTTAGGTATATAAAAACAAAGAAAACTGTCAAGTACATGTACATGTGTTTTCAAACATTACAACCGAGCAACAAGAACAATCTCATACAACGTGCATTTTGGTTATTCTGATATTACAGTTAACGCCTATCTTGGCACGGCAGCTTGTAATTCAATAATGAAATTACCTGTTAAAATTCACAGCTCATGGTTTCGACAAGTGAGCTTTTTCACACGTTTTTATATTCATTTGAATGCTAAGTTTTCATAGACTATTTTGTTAGATATTTTAATTCTCCGTAAAACGCTGATAAAAATAAAAGCCAAGCCATTTGTTTAGTAGTGTTGTGCTTCAGTCATTATTTAGCGTAAAACCTAAGTACACAAAAAGTTGGGTTGAGACGGAAAAAGCTAAATTCAAGGTATCGCGAAATGTATTAGCGAGTATAATATTTATAGCGAGTATTTTGCAAAACAATTTCAAAGCCGACCTGCAGTGATTACTATAGCTATGACAATATAATATAATTATGTAGATACAACATGGACGTGAATGAGCTCACACTAGTTACGTGATACAGGCGAAGTCTCAAAGAATAACTTATATAGTAGACATCTGTCCAGATGTGAGTAACATATCCTATTAATATTATAAATGTAAAAGTTTGTGAAGATATATATATGCTGTCGAATCAAACGTTTGTATTTAGATAGACCATGGCACTGACCAGAGGGTACTTTTATTCCGATGATTATCACATCGTAACGCATTCTACACTTTATTCCTGAACGTTGATACTTTTTCACAAAGGCGAAGCTGTAGACAAGAATATAAATAAATTAACAATAATGCAACAAATAGTTCCACTTATATTATAAATGCGAAAGTAACTTTATCTGTATGTCTGTCTGTTATGCTTTTACGCATAAACCACTGAACCGATTTTGATGAAATTTGGTATAGAGATAGACTAGACCTTGGGAATGGAAATAAGTCACGTTTCTTTGTAAAAAAAAAAAGGTAACTTATGTCCATTAGACATAAAGGGGTTGAAATAAGGGTGAAAGTTTGTATGAAAGTTCTTCATTATTGAAGATAAAACCATGATTCTTTATATTTAGGCGCTTGATAAGAAGTTAATAAACATTTGTTGTAGCGTTGTTGTCGACCTCCATGGGGGATGAAATAGATGAAAGTTCGTTTGGAAGTCCTGACAAGCGTGTCTATGTTTATATAATAAATAAATCCGCCCTGTATTAAACTGTCCCACTGCTGGGCACGGGCCTCTCGGGCAAAAGTTAGTAGGTACAGAAATAAAACAAAAATAATATTTATACCACCAGGTGCGTCCGCTGGTGGCGTCTGTCCTCGATGGCTTCAACGGCTGCGTGTTCGCGTACGGACAGACAGGCACCGGCAAGACCCACACCATGGAGGGCACGGCGGACCACGAGGGGGTCATCCCTCGCGCCTTCAGACACATATGGGCCCACATAGAGAACAGCGCCTCGCCAGATGTCACACATCTCGTGTCCTGCTCATACATTGAACTTTACCTCGAAGATGTTAGGGATTTGCTGGCGAAAGACTGCAAGAAACTCACCATAAGGGGACAGGTATGTACCTTATTATACATCACTTTTGTAAGGGTCGCGGGTATAGCGTAGTGGTTTAAGTATTCGCTTGGCTACTGCCGTCGGCCGCGCCGAGTGTTGTGGGTTCGAACCCCACACAGGACGTAAATTTGTGTGATCCACAAATGGTTGCTCCGAGTCTGGGTGTTCTTTGTGTCCGTTGCTTGAATGTTTGTTAGGTCTACCGCGACACAGGAATTATAGCTAGTGCGGTAGTAGTCTTTTATAAATAAAAATAATATATAACCTAACAATAATGATAAAACCTACACGGCATGTTATGATCCCGATTAGATTAAAGTTCAACATGTTGCACTTTTTTGTGTACGATATAAAGACGGGCCTAAGTCCAACTTTCTTATTTGAACTTGTCAGGTCTTAGAATACCAGACATAATTAAAAAGTTATTGTGTCTGGTCGCTGGTGCGCCGCTGTGACTCAATACGTTAAAATATAATTCCCTTATAATAATAACTTACTGCATTATCGACGCGTACCGATTTTTTACACAAGCATATAAGCTTAGCTGGGCTGGTTAACAAAATTACTAGTAATTTATAATCCATAGACTTGGAACAGCGGTGTGCGGGTAACACGAGTGTTTGTTTGTATACGTGTACTCGGCTCATTGTTAACAAACAAGTCATTAAAGGCAAATCTATGTTCATTATAATATTATACATACGGTAGACGTTAATGCGCACATTTGAATCACTCATTGACATTGTTGTTGTGCGTAATGCCTTTTTAGTGCTAGTTAAGGTAAACATATGCATGAGACCACAGAGGCTCTCGCTCGGATCATCATCTGGGTCAAGGTTATGTTTATAGCTCTTTATTATTAGAAAACCGTAATGAATTGGTACTATACGCGTACATTTTATACGTATTACAGGTTAGTCGTGCATAACGGCATTCAAATATCAAATACCGCGAGAGATGTCGCGCTTGCACTTCCAACGTGTACCCAAGCAAGCATTCTAATTTAGGTGGAGCAGTAAACAAGAACTTTAGTAATTAGTAAATCTAATTTCTAGTAATCTTTAAACAAATAAAACAATGTTATCACGCACATTTCTAATTAGGTTGTGCTCATAATATAATTGAAGGTTGTATAGTGAATATCATGAATAAGTGAAAAAGCCGGCAGTCAAATCAAAATTCTGGTCTCATTTTATTTTGAGTGAAATTTTATCGATTTTATCAGAAAGAATAATTTATTCAAAGGATATTGCTGGAATAAACAGACTTATCAGAAATGTCTGTGTCATATATGACAATAGTAAAGTAGCAACTAACTGAAATTGATTGATAAATCACGGTACTATGTTAGGAAACCTAATATTCCGGCAAAAGCTTTACGTCAATATACACCACTTCATTTACCTAATGCATCAACAAATTATCGGCAAAATAGTTTTATGTGGCGGGCAGGCAAGACCCTTAATATAATGTATAAAGCGCATGACATTGATATTTTCAACGCAAAACAGGCGACAGTGAGGCGGTTGCTTAGCCAAGATTTTTCCAAAATTAGTATAAGTGTTATGTATAATTAATTTTAAGCTATTTCTAATATTGTGTTCCACATTTTTTATATGTACTATATAGCTTATAAGTGAGGACCTATTAATGGCTGTGTGCTACATAATATTATTGTATAAAAATAGTGATAACGCTGTTGGTCTTCCATTAAAATTAAATAAATAAATAAACCTAAACCCAAACCATACAAACATGGCAATGCTACAAATGTTTATGGTACACAATTTATGGTCAGGTGAGAGGTCAAACATCACACCACTTGAGCAATTTAAAGTCAACTTACAGCAACACAGAACTTAATATTGTCCTAGGCTTTTGTTTCACTGGAGAACAGAGATTGCGGTATATAAGTAATTCACCACTGTAAATAACTCTTCGCAAATACATGGCGTGATGTTATAGCAAATATCAGCAGTGAGTATTGACCACAGCTGTCCTCGCTACAGCGTCATCCAGGTCATGGTTATGTTTGATAGTTGTTCTTAAACGTCAAGCCTTTGTCATTTGCCGACATGAAATATTGAGAGAACTGAAATGGAAATGCCCTTAAATAAAGGTACTGGAACGAATGTAGTGTTTAAAATAGGTTGCACTATTATAGTAAGATGTAAATGTCTAAAACCATAGCAAGCAAGGCTGTACAGCGAATAGTCCTGAAGAGTTAGGCAGAGTACTTATATCTTTAGGTCTCATGGGATAGAAGCAACCCTCATATCAATTACTAGGCATATTGCGTAACTCAACTTCATGCTTCTACTAAAAATTTTCGTGTCATTGTAGTTTATTACCGCCTACCGACTATCATTCGCCATACTTCAAATTAAATTTCGTAATAGAATCACTTTGACCGAGTGGAAAATCGAACCCTCGCGATCGCTATCTGCTTAAGCAGTCACACTTATACCACAGGACCAAAGAGGTAATCATTAACGGATCTTTTGTGCTAATAGCTTCAGCAATTATATAGTTTCAACAGTAAATACTTAAAATGCAGGTAATTATCTTATTACCAAATTCTCTCTTCGTGTGGATTAGCCAATTTTCATGAATGAATGCAAACAGTTTTTATACTTTTGCAAGTTTATTATCGACTCTTATATGACTATTTGTAAGCTCAATGCTCATACTTGGCGGACAGCTTGTGCCTTACGTTACGTGTACTTTTAGACTGCGCAAACATTATGTGGTTACTGAAAATGTCAATTTAGTCGAAATTCTGATCTGATGCAGAGATGGTTTGAGATAATACATACTTTTGATAACATTCGGCTTCTTATGCTGGTATTGGGATCCCGCATAGGAGATAGTTTTTTAAGAGAAAGGGCATGTAGTTCATACTTAGAACAACACTGTTAGTTCTACAGCAGATTCTGCAGTGATCAGTGTAACAAGGGTAACAATATTCTACGTGTCTCCCACTCCTTCCCTTGTACTATTAGGTCGCAATGTGCATTACCTGCCAATCTGCACTGTAGTACAGAAGCAATGCCAGCAAAACACACCGAAGTCTAAAAGTGGCGCTTACTAACTGTGGTCCGCTGGCCAGAAAACTAATATAACTAGCTAATATAATCACTCCTGACTCTTTGTTAGTTTTATTAAAAGGGGTACATGTTCTATTTTATTAGTTACATATAAAATAACTTCTTTAGACGTTTTAAAACGAGCCATATGCCTTGTGTGGTGATGCCCTTACTTGCAAGTGTCAGTTGACACAAGATCTGTGTGTTGACAGTGACGCAAGCTTCGGTGCGTTGTTTGCTCAAGACACACAAACACACAGTATTGTATAAGTGTATGATATAACAAGCCGTTAGCACCCGCGCGGTGCGCGCCAAATGACCAATATTTCACAGTACATTAGCGGAGAGCGCTGGCTCAGTCGCCCGCGTGTTCAACCGGTGTATATCGTAAATACATGATATGTACTATGTGTATATCAATAACACATCCGATTAAACATGGTTTTGTTGATCCAACGACGTAAGGTCCAAAGTTGCATGCATAAGGACGAAAGTAAGCCTAAGTTGGTCAGTGTTGTTAGGTTTTGTTGTTAGCCGATTGTCAGAGATAATAATATGGCATCTTGAATGTCTTGAACTGATTGAACCCATATTCCTTGCAAAACAAAAACAGGTTACAGCAAACGAGTTAATTTATTAGTGGCCGACAATTTATTACATAAGACAATTTTAACTACTGTTTTCTCCGCCTCGCCTTGTGATATCCTGGTTTATATAAAGTGTCACACTATTGGGCCTTTCTCAGCGTGGGAAGGGTTAGGCCATAGCTAACCACGTTGGCTGAGCAGAATTCGTTTCTTTGCCATCGCCGAAATGAGGAAACATGCACGTTTAAAAATCCCGAGGGATTTCTCATGATCATTTTCTTCAAAGCCTTTTTCTTCTGCTTTCAATACTTACGATGTTTGATCTTGTCGGTGACGTATACACCATCGTTCTCGATTTTCGGCCCTCTTCTTACATATATATAAAAAAATAAGACTTGAACTATGTAGACCTCTGCCGCCACCAAATCTTACATGACAATTAAACACCTCCTTATCATCACTGGCGTAGCAACTGATTAACAACGACCTAAAGACCTCCACAGTAATAGACATTGTACATACAAAACTGTTAAACAAATAATGATTGGAACAAAAAAGTCGTTGTCATAACGGGTAGCTATCAATAACAATGAGCAATTTAATCATATGCATTATTACAATATACCTAAACACTAAGTCCCAGACTTCAAGCGCAGACAAAAAACGCATCATTGTATTAAAAGTTCAATGAACAAGCTTCAATAGAATTTCATTGTCTGTCGTCATTATCAAAGCGTGAATCTGCAATTCATCCTCTTTACAGCAATACTACCATTATAGCATGATGCCCATCCATACTGAAGGGTTAGGCAGGCCTACATTGGATCAGACACATGTATTGTAACCGCGCTTCCTGAAGTAGCATTATAGCATTTCTTCAGTCGGGCTGATCGAGATTTGAACGGCATGACGACCATTGCACCAGTGTTCATGCTTAATTAAACTACTAGATCCTAAAAAGTCACGTGTACCAAGAAATAGTATTCGAAAGTCAGGGTGACATTATCTAATTATACTCATTCGATAACACCATGTCGATTATCCGTATGCGATAGCGACATTTATAATTGTAATCGTAGCTAGCGCGTCACGACGCCTAACTCAGTACATAATAGTGACGTGCTGACGGTACTTCCTTCCATTATTATTTTCTAATACGCATTGTCATTGCGTTTTTTATTTACGTTGCGCTTATATATGCGTCAAATAAATTTAATTAAGTAATCCGTTGCGTTTATATTTGCGTCATATCAATTAGAATTCTAACTCATAACGTCACAATAACTTAGTGACGTAGCATTTCGACAATATATCTTCGAATGGTTCGACAGACGTTTCTCAGAGTTACATATCACCAGCTGTAGTTAAGATTTAAGTAGAAGGAGCAAACTTATTGTAATTTACAGTTTACTTAGACTTAATGATGCTTGCTACTATGACTTGTTATTTCAGTGACCCCTCGGTCTAAGGGAAGTGATTCTTATAATACTTCATTAAAATGTGTTCACATCTAGATTATTAGAAGCTGTTAAATTTAGTTACTTACCGAAGTTTGATACTAAAATACATCTAACGTAACATCCGTCTAGGTTTCTGTTGAAAATATAAGACGGTTATTTTATACAAGATTGTAAATGTCGAGAGTTTGACAACGAATCAATACAATAGAATTAGGTTGCCGTTACCGCATTCCGCTCCGTGGTAGGCCAGGAGCGGGGCAGACCTCCCACTGTAATCTAATTAGCCACATAGATATTTACACATAGATATAGATATTTCGATTTGCAAACAAATATGTAGAAAACATGTATCAGCACGAGGTTACGACTCGGGACGGATTGGCAGCAATTGTTGGCCGTTCTTCTTCATATTCACTATCATGTGCTCATTGATCATCAATTTACAATTCAACATAGAATATTACATCCATTGTCCTATTCCTTTGAAAGGATAAGCAGAGGTGTTATTAACACCTATATTACGTCAGCTGTTTTAAGTCCTAGGTACTTCTTACTACCTGGGACTTAAAACAGCTGATTATTGAGTGCCAGTGTGCCAGTGAGCCTATTGCCGACTATCAGGCACAGTTTCAGGCTCGGAAATCAATTTAACAGTTTACGCGTGACTGAATAGCAAACATCATCACAAACTATATAATATAAGTAGGACTATAAGATGAATAAAAAAATTACTTTGTTTATTTATATATATTACGTCAAATCTATTACGAGCGAAATAAATAAATTGAAATGGACTTAAAGAGTAATAGGCACGCACCTGTTAGGAGGCTGTTAGAGCTAGCCAGTAATCAGATGATCTAAGCGGGTCACGTCGATTATCTACTTGATGTGAGCACGAGTAAGTCGTATGTCATCCTTGACCATCGCGAGTTACGACTAGCGGCAATATACTACAGCATTTATCAAGTTTAGTACCCTTCAGGTCAAGGGGATCAATGTACAGGTCAGCCATGTTTATATGGCGTGTTGGAAAACTCCGTTCTCCCAGACACGACGTCGCCGGGACGCTGTATATGATACCTCTATTAGTGAATAGCTAGCGCTGCGCTTGTAAAATACGTCTGTTGCGCAGGTTCATGCATAAATTCATATAAACTTGGTACTGCCGTACATATTTTGGTGACCAAATGTTGACTTTATAATGTACCTAGTCTTTGAACAAGGACGCGGTGCAACCTTCAGAATTGCGACCGTACGTTTTTGCTGGGAAGCCGTTCAGATGTTACATAGAATAAGTAGTTTAATTGGTATCGATTGATATGACTAAGTATGAGTATAGGGTATAGGAACTTATATAATATGAGCCAAGATAAAAGAAATACCTTAATTATAACATTTATAACATAGAAGGTGGTTCGTCGTCATTGTAAGTAGTATTAAGTAATTTTGTAGTGTAATGTTAACTTTCAGACCAGACTTAAATTAGCGGAACAATATCACTAATATTACCTTTTAATGTTAACAATCAAACGCATTTGTCTGGACAATGCCATTAAGGTAGATGTAATTGACAAGGACAACATGAGATATGTATTTTTACGTTATGACCTCAATTATGACCACATCGTTTTATTACGGTAATCAAAATATGCTTTATTTTGACAATAACACAGGAAATTTGTGTACAGTTTAAGCTATTTGTTAGAGGAAAAAGACTTCCTTTATACCTAAACAGATACTTAAGTATTGATAATTAATAAAATTATCTATAATAATATGAGTCATAATAACTTTACCTTGATATACGAATAACTGTGCACTTTCAATAAAGAAACTACTGGGTATGTAGAAGTAGCAAGGGGGGGTAAAGTCAATATCGCTTGACGTTATAAGCACGTGTCGCGGCAGCCGTCGCGTCGCGTCGCCGCGTCGCCCGGCGACGTCCACTCAAACAATGGCCCATATGCGCTATTTCTAAGCGAGCACCTTCGACATGATTAGGCGCGCCTAGTACTCTGACGCGTATAGCGAAAACGAAAGTACTAACAACTTAGTTTTTAATTACTCCGTTTTCCAGTTAATTTACATAATGCTGCATAATTAATCATTCAAGTCTTGAATTAAGATGACTCATGGCATCGAAAACATTGTCTGAAAAAAAAAAGTAATGAACTTCAATATAGTCTTATGTTTAAACAAAAAATATAATTGGAATGTCCGTTTTGTCTTAATTTTTGGTGTGTGATGGACATTACTGACGTCACAACTTATCACATACGCAGACAATTTGACGTCCAAATTAATAATGTAACACTTTAATCATCATAAATGCACCTTAACGACTAGGTTATAGTTAAAAATAGAATTAAGATTGCATTAACGTCCTCGTTTATTTTTATTTGAAAATTCTCTGTAGTGCTACTTACTACCCGAAGATTCGCACTTTATTATTTGAAACCTGAAATCACAGCTGGGCATAATATAAATGTAACATTACACATTTGCCAACTTTGCTCTCTTATCTATCACAATGTTTTAAATAAAATAATTGTAAACATATTAAAACATTGATAAATTTCTTGAAAAGCAATGCAATTTCAATGTGTTACACTTTTGTAAACATAAAAAAACCATAATGTATGTAATTTATTCGTACATCTATCTACGATTGTAAAATTTAGTTGGAATGCTGGATTTCAGTGCATTAAGCAATATTCACTGCAAGACTACTGGTTAATGGGTAATGTGTTCAACAAATTGAATACCATCTATTTAAGTACCTAGTGAGTGAGTATACTCGCAATACTCACAACCTTGGCATGCGTCACTCGGATGAGTCCAAATATGTCTGCTCTTGCATTGTGCAAACGAATACTTTACGTAACTTTCATTTAATAAACACCCGTTTATGTAACCGTATGTATTGTGCACCTAGTTTTGTGACGACAAGCATGTACTGTGTGCGGCACTGGAAAGCACATGTTGTTTAGGATCAAGGCCACCATTAAAAAAACATTAAAACTTTCTTTGCCCAAACGCTGTTGCTTGGTGCAGACTAGTGTAAATGCACATTATGGATTTTGCGGACCCAGGTACGATTTGCTAAGCAAGTAATCTGTTATTAAGATTTTAAGCGCCGCATCCGGCGTAGGGTAGGGATTGCTATTAGCTATTAGATAGCAATTGTAAATTAATCTCAGCATTGCATCGTAGTAGCCATGTACGTAAAAGTATCTTAAGGGTCAAGACAAGACCTGTTGGCGCGGCGCGGCGTGGCGCATGCTTAAAGGTTTCAACCCTTCTTAGCTTGACGCTAGGTTGGATCCCAGTACTTCTTATGCTATTAGATACTACTTACGCTATGACGAAATTCTTAAATTATCATGATTGCGTAGTGGGGTAATCTTAGTATTAGCATGGGTGCCTTATACAATGGTCGCTAACCGGCAAAAAACTAAGCCCACTGTTGTAACATAAGATCTATCGAAATATACGCCTGATACATTTCTGCCTGACCCCTTGGAAACGTCATGTTATGTCGATGAGCGTCTAAATAAACTAACTGTTGTACAAATTACAACGCGTATTTTTTATCATTATGTACTTGAACATAATTTACGACTTCCGTAAAAAACAGGCGAAACCTCGCAGCGCGATTGAAACGATCCGCCAAACGTGCTTAATGGGGACGGTGATTAATTATACAACTCTTAATAAGATACTGTTCGTTAATTTGACTTTCATTGCGCGGTGACCATCGCCTGGCTGCGTTAGTGCCATCTAGACTTGTTACATTCACTCCGCATTGCTTTTACTTTCCTGGTACTTACTGCTTGCCGAAGTAAGTCAATAATTAACACGACTATAATTCCTAAAGGATAGGTAAGTACGTAATGCCCACAGTGACTGCACGAGTTGCAATCAAATTACCTCGAGCGATGGGCACTGATCTAAAAGTTGTGTGATCCATAATTGGTTTTCTCGAGTCTGGATTCTCTTTATGTGGTGTTGTTTGTAAAGAGTGTTTCAATGTTTGTAAAGTCTGCAGTGAAATAGCTATATCAGGAGAGGTCATAAAAATTGCTATCGCTGTTGAATACTGAAAAACAATTTCAGCTAAAGTTTTTATATGATCGTACATATCATCATAATACAACACATAAAACCGATATGAGTTGTAATGCATTGTATGCTCATAAAGGAACTTTGACACGATAACACAATATTATCGTTATAAACCAAACGATAATAATATGATTTCTGAGTGCTATTTTTTTTTTATGTTCTGATGTAAAGGAAAATTTATTTACAAATTATGAAACTTTTCCTTTTTGGAGAATTCTCAACCTCCTGGGGGTAGCATGAGCTCACTAGGCATGGATAAGCGCGTTCTTTATACTCAAACTTTAACTGTTTATTTTCAAAAATCTACAGTTATTTCTTGGACATGTCAATGAACGAATTAAGTTTATAAATTTCTACAATAATAAATGTAAATGTAAATTCTAATTATTGTAACTTTGATGTCTATAAGTGTTACTTTGTGACCTAAATAAATAGAGATACCTTGTTTTTATTTTTTTATATGAATAACAAGGAGATTAAAATTTAGTATTGAAAATCCAGGCATTCGCGTTTGTAGCATTGTACGTAATGACGACGTCCTAGAGTCTTGTAGCTGGATGAATGCTCAGAACTTATCATTGAACTCATCGCCATAACCAGGCTCTACATCAGCAGCATCTTACACCCGATTAAATTGACCGTAGTCCGTTGTAGTGTGTTGTAGTCAGATAAAATGCTATCGTTTATCTGACGGTCAGTTCCTAGTAGCATCTCAAGTTTGGAACTGTGCCCAATGGCAATAGGCTTGTCTCGTATTACCTCGTTTTCTAAACATACATAGAAAGCTAATGCAAACCATCTATAAGATATACGGTTTTCATTAGCGCTAGGGCATTAGTTCCCAAAGTGGTCCAGATCACGGGAGACTCGACGGGGATCTACGCTGGCGTGACAAAAAAATGGGGGTCCACAATTCGTAAGCTTAAGAATTAAAATATTAACTTGGCTTCACCTATCACTGTAGGCGGATAATATTTTAAGAAGCTCAGCGACTGTTACTTGTAGAAACTTGCATATTCCACATTCAGTACCAGTGGTCTCGAACCTACCGAATTTTCGGTAGTGAATTTCTAAAAGAAAAAAGAAAGTGTCATTCTTCACCAAAATAAATACGAATGCCAAGGGATATGGTAGAAATGTAGCTGCAGGGAGGTCCGACGGAACCTGCTAAATTTTGAAAGTGGTCTATAAGATAAAAAGTCTTGGATCCTCTGCTCTAGGACAATGACATTTATATGACCTACATTGTCTTCTTATACAGCCTTATAGCTATCTTCATACCTAGCGTGAAAATCGGTTCAGCTGTTTAACCCTGAAAACACAAGAACAAATAGAGTTACTGCCGCTTTATTAATTTTAGTATGTATAACAAAGATTGCGTCGGTGGCGCAGTGGTCGTGAATCTCAAATCAGGCCAAGTAGTTTTAGGATTTTTGGTCAATATAATATCAGTAACCGCACAGAGTCTATAACAAAGCCCGGTAGGGAAACCTGCCTGCCTACGATATCGGGAATACGTATAGGCGTGAGACTATATATTTGTGTATAATGTTGGCTGGAGATTAAGAGGTATGTATGCCCGCAGGAGTTAAACGGGTTCTACATCCCGGAGATGACGTCGGTGGTGTGCAAGAGCGCGGCGGAGATGGTGCGCGTGATGCGCGCGGGCAACCGCAACCGCGCCGCCGGCCGCACCGACATGAACGAACACTCCTCGCGCAGCCACGCCGTCTTCCTCGTCACCATCGAGACCGCGCATCGGAAGACCAACAGGATACGGTCAGTCATACCTACTATACACACATACTATCTATAATATGTACATGGTGAGCAGTATTATCACCTGCTATTACTCTTTACGATGGATTTGTTTTTCGAAGCTAAGTACGTACATTTAACGACGACCAGAAGCATGTCAATGCGTCGTCCTTATATGTTTGATACAGGGATGTTGCGGATGCAGATTTTGTGACATCCGCGGATGCGGATACGGATATTTTAAGACTCACATCCGCGGTTCCGGATACAGATGCGGATGTCTGAATCGATGCGGAAGATCCGCAATCGCAGATGCGGATGTTAATAGCAATTGTTCATCTTATTTAATAAAAGTATCTAATATCACCACCTTCGCAGGTTCTAGCCTGTTTTGCAAAGGTTCATAAATTAAACATGTAATACTGAACAACTGATTTCTTTCTTATCGTAACCTACGCTATATCTGGGACTGCATTAACATCCGTGTTGATTGTTGCGGATGCGGACGCAGATGTCCAAATCGATGCGGAAGCTCAGCAATTGCGGTTGCAGATGCGAATATTGGCAACTGCATCCGCAATTGCCTATTTCACTGTAAGACAAGACGCGTTCTGCGCCTAAGGAAATCTACTGTGTTTATCATTAGATATAATTGAACACTGCCTAATAGTCTTTGCGGCTTAAATAAATTGGTTGTATTTGAAATTACATTGTCAATTGCACCATCACCTAATAAATAACAAACGTACATTTATTGTAACATGCATTAAGTTTAATCTTAAACCTAGAAATTGGAGTAGTCCGGCTGAGACATCGCGAGAAAGAGAACGAGCTGGATTTTCGGCTTCCTTGCGGTTGCAGAAACTGTGCTATCGGTAAAAAACAAGGAAGACTAGATTTTGAAAGATTAACTAAGCGCGAGTGCTACTTATATACTACGTATCTATAGTTTACGGTACCCGTTTACCATAAAGGCCTGAGGCCTGTATCAAAAATACACACAATGACCACATTAGCTATGTACATATATACATACATTTAATTGGCATGTCGCGTAATACACACAATTAAGAGTGAGATAAAGAGATAGTCAAAAAATATTAATGGAATGGGCAAAGCAAAAATCCAAATTATGATCTCGAATCTCAAAGACAATATAAAATAAAGTATCAAAGATAAGGTCTTACATTACATATTGGCCCTGAAACTTGAAGTCCAAGGACATGCGAGGCTTAGCTCTAAGTTCAAGGATGTCCTTACATTAACGAGCGCTCTACACCAACCTTCAGTTGTAAATACCTCTGAGAAGGTTGTCGCTGCTCTGTCTGGCTTTTATATTTGGAACAAAGAAATCAACGATATAACGCTTTGAGGTTCCGTTGAAAATGGTTGCTATTTATGTAACACTAGTTTCTGCCTGCAGCTTCACCCGACACATATATCGGAATAAAGGTAGCAAATCTTCTTTCTCAGGGTAGAATTACCTCCTTGCCAAATTTTAACAATTAGTTTAGTGGTTTACCCTTGGAAGCGTAGCAGGCAGACAGAGTTACTTTCGCAATTATAATATAAGTGTGGATGACTGATAAAGAAACATGTATTTTA
This sequence comes from Catocala fraxini, assembly GCA_930367265.1. Lineage (NCBI taxonomy): Eukaryota > Metazoa > Arthropoda > Insecta > Lepidoptera > Erebidae > Catocala > Catocala fraxini. The sequence continues at coordinate 730,073 of OV884045.1, forward strand.
GATGTTCTGTAAGTAAGGGCGACTCGTTGAAAGTTAAAAGTCCTGATATGATTTCTGGATAAAGTTGATCACTCAGTATAACTATACTGAGACATCGATCATCATCATCATGAAATGTTACACTAGAAGACACATTTGTATCTTATTTGTTACCTATGTTTTGCTAGACAGTCAAACGTTTATGCTTCCATAAACAATATTATCTTCGAAAAATTAAATAACCCTTTTTGACCTGTGTTCGATGCACAAGAATTGACAATCGGCAACAACGCAGGCGCTTAATTTTATGCAACTGATACAACCCTTCAGTGATATAAAGCGCGATGCTAAGCGGTGTGGTGTATTGATTGATGGTAAATTATGTCACGGGAGAGTTCCACGGTGAGTCACCGGCCTGCGCGGAACTGGGTCAGGCGCCACGTAATGCGGTCTAGCCGGCACTATGGCTAACTTGTTAACCTAAAAGGGTAGCTCATTTAGCTATAAATAGAAATATCAACCCTCTGTATAAACTGTCCGCCGCTAGGCGTTGGCTGAGAGAAGTTTGAATTTCAGATAATAAGTGCACAAGTGTGTCCGCATTCTCTATTCCCTCGCTCTGGTAGTCAGATGAGACAGCAATCCAACACGACCAGAAAGAGATCAGGTGCAGTACTTGGCTTTATGTGTTTTCTGAATCACAGAGCCAACCTCTTAAATACGGACCCTTACCGAGCCCTTCAAACACAAGACCTTTTTATGATCCCTATTCATACAAACTATACTCAAGACCGACGAGTCCCACTAGATTTAAAAAATGTATTGTCCTGACGGTGTCGTGATTTCTTGTTCATCGGCCACTGCGTTCACTTTTGGTTACGATTGAATTTTTGAAGAACCCCACAGGGAACAATTTTAATGAATTGTTGTTCCAAATCTGAATGTTGTGTTCGTTGGTAAAGATCCCCGCGATACAAAAATTACAGCCAGTACGGGCCCAAACGAAATAGTAAAACCCAATTACATTAAGCAAATTATTGACAGCGGCGGTGGCTGTGCATGTAGTCTCGATCATGTGGCTTTAACTTCGAGGACACGGAAAGTGTATTTCGGTTTTGCGATCAATTCTCAATAGCAGCACGGAGTTTGGTTATGTGCCTGGCCTATTTCAAACTATAACTTCAGTTGGCGAAATATGGGCGTTCACTTATGCCTACCCATTCGGGGATATAGACATAAGACTAGGTTTGTAATACAAACTTTGTATTATATACATTAAAAATAAACCTCAAATCAAATTGTAATGTAATTAAAAATCAATGATCAATCATATGCAATATAGAAACCTTTGCATAACCCTCAAGATAATACAGAATTAAGCGATCACAACCTCTATTTAAGCTAATTAAATTTTATACACGTGATTGTAACGATTAACTTAATAAGCTCACTCGTAACAATGAACGTTCAACTTAAGTCTAGACTGTTGTATCGATCTGAGCTACAATTAGACCTCCGCTAATTACGTATCAGCGCCCGCCGAAACAATGCGCCTAAATTATACTTACTCATCGTATCACATGGCCGTTGACCCTCCTTTGTCATACGTTCATTATTCAGAGAAACACGAAAAAGACATGTGTAATTGTGACTAAGGTTCGCGCCCTTACGGATATGTATCATTATTATAATCCTAACAGCGCGTCTACACTTATAGTGCAACATGAGAGCCACATCATTTTAGTAAGGTTTATTTTCTACAGAATATGTGTAACATGTAGATAAGAAACATACATATGTAATGCTAGTTTTAATAGTCACCCAAATAATATATATAAAATCAGGCTTACTACTATATGCTATCCTGAATTATAACTCTGAAACAAGTTCTAAACGTTGTATTGCTGAAAATTGCATGACAGATGGAACAATATTTCGGCGGATTTAGAAAATGAACGTGGAACGTCACGGTTGCAGTGATAAAATACATAATCAATAACTCAAAGAAATTATTTCCTTTTAGAGCTTAATCATCATAATAAAAGTCAGATCATGGAATATAAATGTTTTCGGGCGTTCAGCCAAAAGTTAATGAACAAAACAATAGCTCTGTTTTGACTGCATTTATTAGTTTCTACAAATCAAACCGATCTCTTATTTTGTAACAATTGAATTATTTCTTACGTTTAGGTAGGTAGTAGCCAACTAACATAACCTAACACCAGGTATTTTCAGGGCACTGACTTAACATAGGGTAAAAATTTTACGTTAAGTAGTGATATTTTGACGCTACTAAGGGGTTGCCATGCTGTTCTGCCGTGGTCTCCGGCCACGGCAGAACAGCATGGCAACCCCTGCCATCTTTAGATTATGAACAGTAATATAACTTTACAATTATTTATACTTTAAATTTTAACAAATCTACTGTAAGCTTTAAATAAGGCCGGCGTGAAAATCCTACTGTTGCTTAATTGTTGAAAATTTAACCATAATGTTTAATTTATATTACTATTTGTCAGCTCAGATTTACTTGCCGTGCTGTCCCGCCAATGATCCACTCATGCTTACGGCACTGGACAAATAAGTCAGCCGCTATTTTAATAAACGTACGTAACTGACGCATGTATTTTGAAAGACAAAGTTGCTTCAGTGGGAGTAAATGTATCATTTCAGTAAGGATCAAGTTTTATTTATAAGGACGTTGCCTTGACTTTACTTAGCCGATAGTATATTTAATGGTTTAGCTCGGTTTATACTCAAAACGTAACTTTATCAAAACATAAGCAATTCATCATTTTTATATTAAAATTGTGAATGACGGAACCTGTGGCATAAGTAATTGTGATGACATAATTGCCGACCTTAATGTCGATTATGAAATAGTAAAACAGTTCTGTTAAAATATTTTCGGTTGCGGCACAGATTCGCTATAAGTGTCGAGTAATTAAAACTATCTTATTCTAAGTCTCCCAAGCAGGTTAAAGTCACCTTTATACCAAACATTCAAATATTTTCAGCAATGGATACGTCACACATCAGACAGATAGACATACGCGAGTTACTTTTGCGCTTATAGGTTTATCAGACGATACGCAATGAGGGACAGCAAGTTTAAAAGTTGTCGTTCAGTTAAGCTGTATATAGGAGCTTTACAGATTAACCGTGACAAGCAAGACCATACAGGTAGACAAGAGAGACATGATCAGATACAGACATACAAAAAATATGACACATGTAATATAGTGTTCGTCAAATCGAGTATAATAACGGTAACGAGGAGAAGAGGCGTGGGTGCGTTCAGCACACTGGGCACTTGAGCGATGATGCGACTGGCACCGCGTATTACGTGTTCAGCCTTCACACGCGATATACACAACCATATTTAGATCATATTCTACTTCTAGTCTGGATTTTAAGTATATTTCGTAATTAGTGATATAACTTAGTTATGTACGATTCGTTATATGAGTGGACCGACGATGAAGATGATCTCTTCTGGTGAGCTTTACGTTTACATTTTTATTTGTAATTTTAATTTAAGTGGTCTTAGCTCAAGCTTATGGGCTGCCGCGCAAGGGTCTGACGGCACACCACTCTGATTTTCGTTTTCAGTTATGTGTGGATTATTTATTACTTAAATGATGTATGAAAATATCGCGAGGTAATCTGCATATCTGAATATATATCCATAATGTTCTGAAAGATATGTGAAGTGTACCTTATCGCAGTAGGTCAGCTTGGTGGACTATACCTTATCCTTTTCGCATTGAACAGAGCTCAGTGGCAGCAGTGGACGGTTAATAAACAGGGCTGGTATTATAGTATAATATATTTACACGCTGCCCGATACTCACCAGTTAGTAAACGTATATGAGTTACACTTACTGATGAAATATGAGTTGAATTGCCTTGTTTTGGAAACCAACTAGGGCCGAAGTGAACTCGGCGCGGCATGTCGAAATCTGGTGCCGAAGTGTATAGTCGAACAAACCGAAATAATACATCAGAGTCCAACAGTTTAATAGATTTCAATAAGTAAGGGTTCTACATTACCTTTTGCTTTAAAGTGGTCGAATATTAGATTTTTTCGTGGCGTAGCAAAAACGATATATATACATAAGCGTATAGCTGCTCATATGTATGATTGTATATCTTCGGGATATTAGACAATGTGGCTCATACTCGCATTTCGTTAGCCATATTAAGGTGATGTTATCGCTTATCAGCCTTCTACTTAACTGAGAATTTACTAACGTCTTTCCATAAGCCGGCAATCATACGGGATCCCACTTTAGGTAGATAGTGCAAGCGCTTACATTTATGCCACGGAACTAGCAATGCCGTCTTAGATCGACTGATAATACTAATGGCTCATAAATTTCTATTTTAAGGTTGAAATGCAGCTATAAGTAATTTATTAATGATTTAACTTATTCATTATAATAGCTTTAAGCTGTGAATCATTCTAAGTAAATGATTTGTTTGTTTAGAGGCGACAGCCTGAACACGTGCAAGTCCCAGGTTTAAGCCAGGCGCACAATGTATAAAGCAATGGGTTTCTAATCGAGAGTTTTTTGGTTGGAAACCCGCCCGTTGCAACGTAAGCCCATTCCTAACGCAAGCATATTAGCTAAGCTATAAAGTTTAAAAAATACTAGTCATTTATAACCAACGATGCTAGTAATTTTGGTTACAAATACTTTATATAAAAAGTGTATGTTACGGAAGCCTAATAGCAGCTTGGATTCAATACATATATTTTCTATTTATATCAACAATAACCCTGTTTTCCAACCTTGTTCGTGGTAAACGACGAAACCGTGACGTTTGGACGGAAGGACTCGCATGAATGCAATACCGATCCTGTAAAAAAGAGACACTAACACAGCGCCTTCTTGAAGAACTGGAACGAATTCTACTTAACTGGCGCAATGCTACCCACCACATTATTTAGCAAGCACACAGCGGAGTACAATGATACCATGGCGTTTGTAATCCGTGTGCTCACGACACCGCTACAATACACACGTACGAGTATGTGTATTATTAATGTTTTGCACTAAACACGACTCGATAATGCACTAAACTAAAACTACTGTTGTGAACTAATCGATCCACGATAGGGGAAGTCACGACGCCGCTAATGGCACAAACTTTACTACACGATGTGTTGTGCTCAACATTGAATCGTTTAGTGCTTTGTTATCGACCGATGTACATAATAGGTTACAGAGATTATTAATGTTCAAATTAAAGTACTTAAAACTGATTATATAGAGATTTATTCTGTTTTGCAGCCATTTTAAAATGAGCGGTATATACTCTTCCGGGCGTTTCAATTGTTTTTCAGTACCATGGTCACGGATAGGCTAATATGGTTATCGTCTAAATAGTAAAAGTTATTTCAAAGTAATACGTAATTTAGTATAAACATTTAAAAATCAAATTTGTTATATACAAATAAAAAGCGATAGAATCTGTTTTATGTAAGTAGTTTAAATTTAGTGGTAACAGTCGTGTTAGGCAATACTATATATTCATAAAAGATTCCATTCTATTCGAAACGGGTACTACGAAACAAACAATTATATATCGGTTTTGCACGTAGTAGGTAAACTAATGTTAGGCTTTACCTGCTACTAATCTCGAATTTGTCTGCCGTTTTCTTTCTGATAACCAATTCATCAATTCCTCCTCCTGCAAGTTGTCACTTATGATACTAATAAAGCAATCACATAGCACTAACAACGAGAAGGTAAGCAGCATTCATTCATCTTCATGTACTGAAAAAGAAAACAATTTTCTATCACGTACTGAATCGAGCGAGCCATAGTTGTAGTTCATAGTTAAGCGCTAGTTTCTGATTTATGTGATGGTATTGGCTACCATCCAAAATACATTCTTTATCAAACGAATAAGCGAAAACATGCAGAAGCACATTCCAAACTTCAATTCTGTTATTCTTTGATTCGATTATGTTACTAGCGTAGCCGTTGCAGTCTAAATACTATTTCCTCAACGACGCCAACGAATCTCTATAGCTCATCGTAAAAGATTTAATATTTCGTTGAACCATTTAAAAGATAATCGGTTACGTCACCACCATGGTAACAACGACGCGAAGCTGGTTGTAGCAATTTCCTTCGTAGAAGCAAAATTCAGTTCTAAGTTTATTCGATTTGGAACCGTCAAAGGAGTTCCTTATTTACCGAGGACCCAGGTCATTGACATTGGAGATACAATTTGACGAAGTGCCGTAACATAAACGATCTGTTCTGTAGGTACTCAATGTAAGTGTGGTATTTGTGTATACACCATATTCCACCTATGCAGTATGTAGATTTTGATTAGCGTTTGTTTCCCTGATGATTAGTTACATCCGTACGAGGATCCTAAGCGGACTGTCTGTATTGTTTTTCTGCCTTATCTTTAGTCTGGCCGTGCACTACTGGATATACCTTCCTCTTGTAAAGCGAGCCACTAAGCCTAATATCTGGTGCTCATTTATTAACTATTGCCAGCCACTTTACGTATTTACTCTACCCTGCTGTAGAGCGTATTACATTTACCAAATCCTTCTCTAGAACTCATTCCTTAGTATATACATATGATCATACTCTGTCTATTTAGCTTGCTTCGATATCCCATTGGACAATGTTGATTAATTTTGTGGCTGACTACTAGATTATGCCTTAGATATAGAGTGCAAGATTTGAGGTGTTAAATGTTTGTGTTAAAGTACTACTTGGCATATATTTATGTCAATAATATTATGAGTGAGTTATTAGATAAGACATTTAATTTCATAGGAAGAGATTGGCCACGAATCACACAACTTTTATTTTAATACGTCTTACATAAACAATTCAATCCTATATTCCCGGAAAACTAGACAATGGTGTATCACACCTCTCTGTACCCAGAGTTCGTCAACTATTATTTTAGGCCTATTGCTGTGAACAAGGCACAGTTCCATACTTAATGGTACTTCTGAGTTTTTTTTTATAGTAACTCTCATTTTGCTCGATTGGATCGAACATTAAACCCAAGAAATTTCATGAACAACAGTGGCATTCAGTACTACTGCGCCACCCAGGCAGTCCATATACATATGCAGTATTTTATTTTTTAGTTGGCAACCAATCTGCTAACCCTAAACGTTAGTAAAACAACGTTTATGACCTTCAGAATAAGGAACAGTGACGGAAGTGGTTTAGATAATTTTAACATTAGAGTTCACCAACATAATGTGTGCAATGTGGAATGTGACTGCCCAACACTCACACGGATCTCAGTAGTTCCCTACTTGGGTGTTCTTTTGGACGAACATCTTTCATTTCAACCTCACATTGATAAACTATCTGCCAGAATACGCAAACTTATATTTGTCTTTAAGAACTTGAGACATGTTACTGATCCCAAAATAATTAAGATGGTGTACTATGCATTATGCCAATCCATCCTGGGGTATTGTATTTCATCATGGGGTGGTGCATCAAAAACTCGTATGTTACAACTTGAAAGGGCCCAACGAGCAGTTCTTAAAGTCTGCTCATCCAAGCCGTATCGATTCCCTACAAAAGAATTATACCAGTATTGCGAGGTTCTTACAGTGCGACAGATATTTATTCTGCAATCAATACTTAGGTATCATACTGCTGACATTAACCATCTCCGTTCTTCGTCTAATTTGCTTCCTAGAACACGTCTAGTCCGTAGAATTGTAATTCCCTATACCGAGACATATAAAACATCTTTTGGACAAAGATTTCACTTCTTTCTTGGACGATATCTATACAACAAATTAAACAATTCTCTTCCTTTTATGGATAAATCTAGATACGAATGTAAAATAATAGTTACAAAATATCTTCTAAACCTCTCATATGATGAGACTGAGGCCTTAATTCACCCTCTTCTATGACAGCTATAATTTTATATTATGACACACACACAAATACACACACACACACACACATACAAACACACACACACACACATACAAACACACACACACACATACAAACACACACACACACATACACGGACACACACGCGCGCACACCCACATACTTAGACATATATAATTTAAACTACATCGAGTGAGACTAATAACTTATTTGATTTGATTTTCTTTGTTATATTTCTTTGTATTCGTAACAAAAACTAAATATAATGTAAACCTTGAATAAAAGGACTGTCTACTGCTACATAAAAAAAAAATACAGCCCATAAGGAAGGTTGCTGGTGCTTATAGTACAGGTTCTCCTTTTTTAAGCACCAGCCGCACACATGTACCAACAGTAATGTATTAAATAGTGTAGTCCAAACTAACATGTACTTATAATAAGTTTTTGATGAATAAACATTTATTATTATTATTATTATTATTATTATTTGCAGAATATTGCAAATGTTATTTTATATACCACTCGATATTATGTAGTCAGAATTTCAACGCTAAGCAAATGGTGAAATGTTAGTGAGTAATTTCTAGCTGTGTGTTTTCAGTTTTCCGCGCAAATGTTAGGTAATTTTCACTTTTGTATGTATAAAACATGAAGTATTGTTGTATATCGTACACGCTCCGCTGAAGGAAGCCTAGTGACTCGCATGCCGAGTGGATTAACCCCGTTTCAAGCTGAAATACTTGCGTACTTGCTACTCGTTATATGCTATGTACATGTACCGCGTGCACCAGGGTACAGATAGAAGAGGAGCAACCGGCGAGGGTAGTAAAGAGGTGACTTATCGTTATTTTTATTTCGGAGAGAGAGAGAGAGAGAGAGAATTTGTCAAATTGTTAGTAGCTGCGGGTGCAGTTTCCAAAAATGATAAGTAAAACCGCTATTGTGTATGGGGATTCAGACATTTGTAAGATGTAGGTGTATTTTAGCAGTACTAGTAATTAAATTCTTATTATATTGAAGCTATGTAATAATTTTTCTTAAATGACTACCACTCTAAAACTATTTTGACCTCAAAACCGTAATGTCCGTTTTGTTTGCTAAGTGGATGACCTGGTTTTTATGGGACACATACTTGTAAACCTAAATCCTTTAGAAAACTGGTTTAAAAAAAAACTATATTAGTGTACGGCTTGTGGCTTTTCCTCCATAAATTCAACAAGAACGCATTACCAGGATATAAGGTTCCATTAATCCAGGACGCAGCCTATATGTGTGCCCAATTGCATCCAAATCTGTTCATCGCTTTACGCCTGATTAAGTGACAGACTTACAAATATCTTTATATTTATAATATTAGTACGATACACCGCGCAACTAATCTACTCACGCTAACTGACAACAATATACGACGTGTTGATAGGATCTTGAAATGAGTATCTTTAGAGCAGTTAATGATTTGATAGATTATATAAAGATATATTTTTTACTAGTTGTAAAAAGACAGCAACTTATGAGCAGTGTATCAAGTATGTTTATAATCTGTATAATATACAGCTCAGCGGTACTCACGATATCAAAATAATTAGGTATAAATCCGTCACGTGAGCGTGTGTTTTTATCGTTGTGTTTATATTTTATTACTATATACCAATAATTAAACTGTCTATTAGTAACTTGCGCTCAATTACAATCGGATAATAGTGGGACGTTTTTCTTTAATGCATTATGTACATATAGGTATACACTATGTTCATAAGGCATGTATAAACTTTATATATACAAACAAAAGACGCCGTATGTTTGTATCCATAAAGTTCGAAAAGTACTCGATAGATTGTCTTTTTACAATGTCAGTCACGTTGCATTTCTAAATAAGAGTATTTAATATATTTTTATTCAAGTTTCCACGGGAATGGAAATCTAAATATCAGCCTGAACCATAGCAAAGCGTGGCTACGTGATATTATACGTATAAGCGTGGACGCATCCGAGTTAGATAAATAATTCACAGACTCCAAAAGTGTGTGCGTCCAAAAGAATGAACACGTCTGCTATATGTAAAAGCTAATTTTTGTGATAAATCTGAGTGTAATGCACAGTTTCCTAGTTTTTGAATAAAATTCAGGCATGATGTTCTTTTATGATAATCTTCTATGCAACTGACGTATACATTTTGGTAAAACCTATAAATACGAGTAATATGGTCCAAGGTCTCACTCCACACTGGGTAAGAAAACGTCATATTGCAGCTATCCCGATTTACGATTAAACTTCAAATGTTTACAACGTGAATAATAAAGTTTGCTACCATACAAACAAACGGAACGATCGATGGCGTGTGCCAATCACGACGGGTTCATCACGCCAATTATTGACGATGCAGTGCAATTGACCTAAACCACAAGGCGCTCATAGCCGTTCAATGATTTTTTTTTATATAAAGTTATATAGAGGGCGATATATAGAGATAGGTACCTCAATAGCGCAGCGATAGTAAATGGGGGTGCTGCGAATTAGATCTCCACTTGCATTATGAGGAGTAGAGCCTCGCTGATTTCAGCATGAATGGGCCGGCTCGACCAGGGAAGGACTACCCTCTTACAGAATATCGACGTGAAATAGCAGTATTCATACTGTTGTGTTTCGTTCGGTGAGTGAGGAGTTTCTTTCGGTGAGTGAGAGTGCCGGAGGCCCAATCACCCTCTTTCTCCCTTCCCGTTCCTTCTCCTTCCCACTTCCTTTCCTTAAGGGTCGGCAATGCGCAAGTGATGCCTCTGGTGTTGCAGGCGTCCATAGGCTACGGTGACTACTTACCATCAGGTGGGCCGTATGCTTGTTTCCCACCTAAGACGTATAAAAAAAAAGTATTAATAGATTTTTCCAGTCTAGAATTTCACAATACATAGCAGCACGGAGCCGGTTAATGTGTTCCTTAGAGGGCAAAGTTCTTTTCCTATTATGTGGGGCTTTAAACCGTAGCTTGCGAACTGAGGTTATAATACTTCATTGCCGACCCCTTGTGGATATAGTCGTAAGAATAGGTACCTATGTAAAGAGGTAGCAAACACTAGAACCGCCACTCAAACTTGGGGTAATATTATGAGCAGAGTGTATCCACCTTCAAAAGAGCGATAGTACTTATTTTTAGAGTTCGAAAAACTCTTATATAACAGCTTTGTCCGTCCATCCGTCCGTCCGTCCGTCCGTCTGTCTGTTATACAACTTTCAACTCAAGAACCGTAAGAGCTAGAGACTCGCGGTCAACGCCATTCTACTCAGCATTGTCGATATACCCCCGAAATGACTATGACCTCTGAGCTCAAGGTCACGTGATACCATCTTTCAACTGAAGAACCGCAAGAGCTAGAGATTCGCGGTCAACGCCATTCGACTCAGCAAAGTCGATTTACCCCCGAAATGACTATGATCTTTGACCTCTAACCTCAAGGTCACGTGATACCATTTTTTGAACTCTAAGATTTACTGCAATTCATGGCCGTTTCTCACTTGTTAGTATATAGGTAGCGCATTGAGTCTTATTTTGAAAGGGCCTGCAACGTTCTCGAACATGGTTATCCTTATTCAGGCTGTTTTTATACAACTCTAGTAAAAAAAAAAAAATTTGATATAAGACTTTATTCTATATTGATGGTAGAGACTATAACATTAACATTCAATAACACAATAAAATAAATAAACACGAAATAACAAAACTTGGCAATACTTTTATTGTAAGAATGCTATAAGGCTTTCAATTTATAATATGACGCTTTGAAAGCAATTAACTTACATATATGAGATAAATATCCACACCAGGCAACTCCGTACGAAGGAATGAGCTCTCATTCAATTCTCAAAGATTTGCTCATACCAAGGTAATAAATTACACAGCCCACACATTGTTATTTGGATCCGTGTCTAGAGATTATGATGAGATGACACATTCATAACATGTCTGCTGTAGACCAAACATGTACCTAATCCTTCAGCTACAAGTTAATTGTCATTAATCAAATGCTCTGCCTACGTCTGGTCGTATTCGCGGCCTGACCATGCGTCATGCACTCCCAGCACCAAGTTTACCATCAATGGATATATCAGCTTTCGAGTTATGACTAAGTTTCCACAAGGTGCATCATGTGAGTCACTGAACCCAGACCAAAAACGTGAACGGTGATCTAATTCCGATTTATTGTCTGTCATATAACACCTTAACTGGAACACAATATACGTACTTGTTTTAAGAATTTATTGTTCTGTCAACATGTTGTATCTTTTATGACATATACGCTTAAGGGTACCAAGCATAACATTGATCCTTTGTACACTAAAGGAATACGCAAAAGTGTACGAGGTTGTGCATCCAAGTATATGTTGGTTATCCGTAACAGGTGTTGTTGCTCCTAATTGTTAGTAAAAATACATCGCTTGTCACAGAAACAGGTAATCTCGTAACCTATTCAGATTCAAAATTTACCTTACATTTATGTGTAATCCAATTTTGAGTTTCATATGCAAATTAATATCGCAGCACGCCCTACACGAGGGCTTGCTCAAAGAGGAAGTTTATATTATGGGTTATATTATATTTAATATTGACTTTTGCATTGTGTTGATAAATAAATAATGTTGATTTTATTTAAATGGTCTCAAGATTATACAAGACCGCAGGTGTAGGGCACTCACATATGAAAACGCAATCAACGGCTTATCGGGCCGATAACGTCCAAGTAAATGGAGTGTGCGTAATTATTATTATTTATTGTAACGCTTAACTGCAATTATTATACCTCTCAAGTATATAGCGATAAGATAGGCGGTAGGCAAAATATGGATGGAATATACCTGCTGTTTAAAACTTCGACTTCGCGACTTACAATAACATCGTGCTTGGGTCTATATTTTGAAAGTAAGTTATATTTAGTTAATTAATAGGCGCCCTTCTTACTCTAATCTACTCTTTTTATAATACAAGAGTCTTTAATTATCTTTAGCAAAACTAACAGCTACTCTAGCGAGATTTCCCGTGCAGAGTAAGCGGCTGAGTGTTGTAGTGCCGGGTTTAACTTCGTCACTTCGCTAACTAGCCTCGAACCTCGGTGTAGCAGTTTCTGCCTCTTAAAGCGCTTTTAGGCTGCACCGACCGCGCGCGAGAAAGACGCGCTCGCAAGGTAACAAAAGATATTCTCCTCTGCGGGTAAATATAATATTATGTAGGTACTTGTGAGTTCGACCTTACTGTCGCGCACGGTACTCATCAAGGTGGTCCGAGTAGGCACCCTCCCGACCCTACAGGACCTAGTCCTAAGGAACATGTTCTCTCCACTCCCTTTCTATTTAGATGTAAATAAGGATAGGTAATGTATAGGGTCAGCTACCGCCGGTTAATCTGTGCATGTCTTATTTACATGGATTTATCTAGTCCATTCGTGCTCGGTGATAACATAACTACGCTATTATTTGGAAGTGATGCTGGATCCGGCTATGGTATCGAGTTTCCTTTCAAGATATCTCCCAAACAGCCGATAGCATAAGCGCACTTCACTTGTACCTACTTATATTATAAATGCGGCAGTAACTCTTGGTTACCTTTTCATAACAAAACAACGGCACGCATCAAAACGAAATTTGGCAAGTAAAATAAAGACATTTTGTATTCTTTGGCGGCCTCGACGGCGCGCGGCGTAGTGGTTAGTGTAACCGACTGCGACGCCTGAGGTCACGGGTTCGATTCCCACAAGTCAAACATTTGTGTGCACGAATGTTTGTCTTGGTCTGGGTGTTTCTACGTATAATATGTATGTATTTACAAAAAAAAAACAATATTAGTAGGTACGTTTATCCATTGTCTAGTACCCATAGTACAAGCTCTGCTTAGTTTGGGCTAGATGGTGTTGTGTGTATGTGATAAAATATAGAATATTATATTACTATCCTGGGGTAGAATATAGCATACGTTTTATCACGGTATGTATTCCCATAGAATTTACTAAACTGAAGGAAACAAAATAACTGCCTAAACGTGGATTAAATACACCTGTGCCAAATTCTACGACGATGAAGATACCTGATACTATATCATGTTCTTGTTAACAGTTTGACAGCAAATTTGACAGCACAACGCTATCCTGCCACACGGAATGCACATTATTTACTAATGAAAGTTTAATGTCAGATGTGTCGAACAGCAATGAGTCATTTCGTAACAACTTCAATGTCTGCTAGTAATTTCGAGAATGAAGTAATAGTTGTGCGTGGTAGGGGATGCGGGGAGGGCGGCGTACCGTGAAGGCCTGCGTTTTTCACCACTTCAGCGGCGCAGAGCGCGCGTCCGACTGCCTGCTACAAATAATGCCATGAACGAATAACGCAATTAGTGGATAGAGTTGTCTTTATGTCGTTTATTCGATTGTAATCGAGTAACAACTGATGTTATTCGATTGTTATCTAGAAAGTTTTCACAAGTAGCGTCGGAAAGATTTCGACAACGACTTATTATCTATAGGTGCGTTATTTTTGTATAAAGGGCCAGTTACTCAACGAATAAGGCATCATCGGAGTTGCGATCAAGAAGCCAAAGTCATTTGTAACTCATATTGCAAGTGTAATGTATATCCAAAAGAAAAATATTTTATTCATGATACCGATTTCTTTAATATATTTTCAGTTAGCGTTCAGGAGATTATATAAGAAAAACGATAATATCTGTATTTTTAGTATGTAGTATAAAGCAATGCTTTCAGTGTGTTTTATCATTGACGTATTATATTACAAAATAAGCGGCATATAATCACCTCTGTAAATATGGCGAGAATGCTGATCAATATCTAGTATATAAAGTATAAGCACGGTAACATTACCGCGGTATAAGTACAAATAAAAAGGCAAAAGAACATTACTTGGGTCTCTGACCGGCAATTGACTGAATATATTACAATACAAAAAGACGTTATTTGTCGCAGTCGTGCTGGGCCGTACATTTTTATTCCCTTAGTAGCTGTCACCTGCGACTTCATCTGCGTGGAATTAAACAAAAAAGTGTTTGTTCAGTACGCAGAGATTTTTTTCTAAATAAAAGTAAGTATCTTAATTTACTCCTTATAAAATCACCTATCTGCCAGTGAAAGTCCCGTCAAAACCGGTGAAGCCGTTCCAGAGATTAACCGGAATAGACAGACAAACAAAAATGTAAAAAATAGCGTTTTTGTTATAAGTAACGTATACCTATATTTTCACATGCATTTAGTAAAAAGCTGTTATTTTGTCATTGCAAACAGACACTTCAATTTTATTTATTTGTATAGATTGTGCTCAGTATTACTAATTATAATATATATAGCAATTTTATTCGATTGCTTAGTAACCAATCGCATATGTGATTATACAATTGTAGACTTATTTTTCAGTAATAATCGCGCATCGCCAGGCCGCACCACATAATTTATAACCTTGCTTTATTCGATACAGTGCACATTTGGGCCGCGTATATTGTCGTACTATAAAATGAAATTTTCGCCTAATTATAATCGAGTTGTTTATTGAGATTCCGCGTGCACTAAGAGATATTTTTATATAATATTTGGATAGAAATTACTCTATTTTTTTATAATAAAAGTAAGAATATAATTAGCTTCATTTGCTTCAATTAATGAAATTAATAGGACTGTACGTATGTCGTAGTGGTTTGTGTGGCCGCCTCGCTAATGACACGCGCGCACGCGCCGTGTGTGCGTTGAGACCCTACACGGGCAAAAAAGATTATAAGTCTGGGTATTCTTTGGGTTCGTTGTTTGGATACGCGTGAGAATCCCAGCGACACAGGAATTACGCTTAAGGCCGGAGTACACTTTAAAAATTAAATTATAAAACATTGAACAAATCCGTTATTTTCTTTATACCTTTAACGAACGCCGACTTTTTCCTTTTCTAAGAAAATCGATTTTCGAATTTCGATTACAAATAATCTTTGTATTGCAGGGTATTTTACTAATAGGTGACACAAAGAACCTAGACTCTGCACTGATCTAAAATTATTTATTGTTCCATGTACGGTGTTATCTCTGCAGTCATCAATGCATTAGTGGTTTCAAATGTAAAAACTTACACAGCCTTACTTATAAAAATACCGCTAAACATTGCTTAGCTATCTATTATCTAAGAAGATCTTATACCTTTAATAAATGAATAACGTTTCTTTACTTATAAACCAATTTTAACGGTCTCTCAGGTGATAGCTCGCAAAAACACGAAATACAATTTTATTTTATACTTGCAACATTTTGCAGTTAGCATAGAGAATGACCAAACTAATTTACTAAATAATGCAATTGAAGTGATACATCATCTATAATAAACTATTTTTTAGGTTTAGCTGCCTGTGGCGTGGCGACTTTAACTTGTCTTTAACAGATGTCGTTCTGAATTTTCTTTAGGTAATTCAAAGATTATTATTATTAAAAGAGTATACTATCATTTCGCTTAAATATAATAATCAGCTAAATATAAGAAAATATTTTTTGATCTGGTTTGTATGATAGAGACGGTAATAAAAATATAAATTTTCACAATTTGGAATAAACAAGTACAGTGTATTTTGAATATAATAATCATAGCGAACTGCTGCATGTTCTAATGAATAATAACAACAATACTATGTTTTCTTTAAATTTATTTATTTACAAAAATACTAGTGTTCTTCAGTTTCTAGTTGTTTTCGGTTGATTATATTTTTGCACTATTTTTGTTATACCTATTTCATTATACGTGAGTTTATATAATATAATGTGGTTAACATTGAATCATTGTATGTAATTATTTGCAGCTTTACAAATCACGAATGGATCCTCATGATGGAAGTATATTAGCAAATCACTACTTAAAATTTCAATCATATGTATAGCACATAATTTCTTTTATGATATGATATCTGATACAACATTCTGCATCGCAAAAATCATAAAGAGGTTTCAACCACACTTTCTAGATCTTCTTTAGTCTTCTCTAAGCTGCAAATTTTAAAATAATTGATATTATTAGGAAAATCATGCAGTACAAAGAAAACTGCGCTAAATAATTTTTCCTGGAAAAAGGTTTAATCTATGATAAGATAAACGACTGACGTTAATGTCAAATCTATCCCAGCTGATCGGAAAATCTGCCATGTTGTCTCTTAGCTATGTTTAAACAAGGGACCCCTGCTGTTTAGATTTCTTTTTGTTTAGCTATTGATAAACTTACTCTTAGCTTTAACTTACGTTTATAAGTAAGCTTTCTCATGAACAGTCTCTATATAGTAGATAACTATCGGTCAAATATTTAAAATGGGTTTATAAGTAAGACGGACAAAGTTTATAGTGCGTTTCAAATACGAAGTCCCATTTGACAGACGATCGTTGAACAGCGATAGTGAAGAGACCGTTTCAATCGACACATCACGAAATCGATTACCGATTAACTTTCTAAAAAAATTGTAATCATGGGTTTAGAATAGAAACAAAAATTATAGAAAGAGAAAAACAAAAAAAGAGTCTATCTAAGTTTGACATATCGAAAGAGTAGAAAAGTCACAGTTATACATACACACACATAGTAAAAAAAAACTGGTCTTATCCTTAATTAATTCCTAGTATCACTTATTTACTCCATACATACTATAAGGTTGAAACAAATGTGGTATAACAAAATTTCATTTTCAAGACTACTCTTTAAAAACTATCGGATTAAACCATACGTCCAATAACGCATCTTTTAATCCATTTTTTGATAAAGAAAAAATATGAAGGATTGCAGAATGAGATTTAAGGTACCTTGCAACGTAATAATAATTAATACCAAATACAAATTTACAAAAGTATTTCTCGGACAATTGTTTTTACCTCGAATTAGTTCGATTTTATCCGATTCATATCGTCTCGTCACTATGACTGAAAGTAAAAAAATTACCCTAGTGCTTAACCATGGTATTGTAGTTAAATGTTATTTAATTTTGATGTTTAAATTATTAATAATAATAAGACTCATATCAATAGAAATTATTTGTTGATTATGTTTGTGAAATAATAACATCATGTTTTGTATCGATTCTAATTATTTTAAATAGTCTTTAGTACCATAAGTAATCATTGTTTATTTAAGCAATTTATATGATATTGTCTTCTATTTACGCGAATATTATTCATTGAAATTAAACTGCTATATACGGATTTTATCGCGTTGTTTATTTGACACTTTATTACAAAATTTTCAAATTGTTACACCACTACTACTATTAAACTTTACTAATTTTTAAGGTAATTAAATTATTATTAAACTATTTAGATTTAATTTATTTTTATTTTTACACTTTCCCCGACGTTTCGGTTGCTTTTCAACAGCCATGGTCACGGGGAGACTCTAAAATTTAAAAATTAGTAAAGTTTAATAGTAGTAGTAGTGCAACAATTTTCAAAATTTTGTAATAAAGTGTCAAATAAACAACGCGATAAAATCCGTATATAGCAGTTTAATTTCAATCAATTTATATGAAATGTGCAGAGTTACGTGTTATGAAGTGTCAAAAGGGACTTCGTATTTGAAACGCACTATAAACATTGTCCGTCTTACTTATGAATAATTATGTCTTACTTATATATAATTAATCAATTGATTAGTGTCCGTCGTACCTTACTCAGAACTGCTAATCTGTAGAGATTCTCTTTATTTTTGTCACGTACACGGTTTCGCCTATTTCATACAAAATTACACAATACATTTTATTAGTCACAGTTGCTTGTAAGCTTGCAAAATATATTGTCTTTGTTCTAAATTAATAGTTGATTAGTTACAGCCATAGATATAAAAGGATGCGTGTGTATTTCCTTATAAACGAATTGCATTTAATCTGGTATATCTGCTCGCCAATCGTATAGTCAAAATAAACGGAATGTTTCGTATTCAGTCGTAGAAAAGTAAAATTTAATTCAAATAAATCACGATAAAAGCCGTAAAAGTAATAATTGGAGCACCATTGTTGTTTGTTTTTGTACAATATCGTAAACTGCGTATCTTTTATATTGTTTTTGCGTTGTACAAACATAAAGTTGAGTTACGATCGCGCTGCTGATACTGAAACAATGGCCAATATTTTCAGCTAGTTGTAGTTCACGTGTTCAGCGCTCCACGACCGACGCGCCGGTCACGTACCTACACCGACAAGGCTGGAGGCTTTTTTCATTTTATACAAAAAAGTTAATTACGTTTACAATCAATAAAACACCTGAACGTTTAGCTATTTGATAGATAATTATGGCCAAAATTTATCCTTGTTGGAGAGGAAAGTTAATAGGTCACTTGTTACGATAGTAAAATTGAATTACTTATAGCTTTTTGTTGATCTAAGAAATATTCTAGGAATCCACTAATAGCAATTATATATAATATAGAACATACCTAAGATGCATTAAGAGAGATATAGCATAGCAGGCTCCTTCCTTAACACCGCAATATTCGCTCAAAGTAGCACATCTAACCTCGCTGAAGAGGCACTGCATACCTGTATCGATATCTTGAATAACAATATCCCCAATAAATATTAACAGTTTTTATAGATGTCAACGCAAATATATATTTACAAATAATGTCAACAACAGCCTGAATGTTTTGACTTATTGTAAAAAAATTCTTCATTTTTCATAAGAAAAAGCAAAAATAGATGGTAATTGTAGAACGCAATGCCGGCTGTCTACGTAATGGACAGCTACGAAAACGAATACTACAGGTACAGTTAGATTAAATACTAAAGATAGCAACGTGAACAGTATACGCAACACACGTAAGTATTGTGTGGTAGGTACTCACGAAATTCAGCCTTGACTCGTTAGCTGCACTTGTAATTACTGTAACGTACGTACTACATGAGTAATTACAGACACAATCGTCTGATTATATATGTTCAAACAAATTATAACAACGTATTAAATATAAACTATTTGATGTCAAATAGACCAACGAGACTTTAGATTTTGAAAGTTCTCCCATACATTGCTTTAAAACCTAGCGCCCGTAAACGACTCGTTTTAGTTTCATTAATATCCGATAACGAATATCAATTTTTTTTTAATATATACAATATTCCAGCCAGAACGAGTAATTATTTTATTGTAAACAAATTTAATTAAGATAAGACTTATCCATGCTGCAATTTCTATTTTGATAATCTGTGCCCTAATTAGAGATTTCCTGAACAAAGACCTGCTTAAGAGTACGCTAAAGTTAGTCAGTCGGAATTATAGAAAAGAGATATGTCAGGATCGTAGCTATGGTAAATTTATAGTCTATATATTTATAAATAAACATAAAATATCATGGTCGCTATATTTCACCATGACCTTAACGGTATACCGGAACATAGAAACTCCAAAATGTTGTCTATGTTATAATGTTTCTTTTGTCTTCTTGTCTGACGTCGTTTAATTTGTTATCTTATCAAATGATGTCATTACCGTTGCACAACAAATGTACAAACACAATCAAATTAATCTTACTGATTGTTCAATAGATCAATAATTTATTTGTTAGTTGAATACTGTAAGTGCGATAACTTATGATTCCACTGATGATTCGAGCTAGTTGCGTCAGTCATTTACAGAATTGCAGTGATATCGATCGCACTGGACTGCTGCAGTTCAATTAGACCTCTTATAGACCATATGTAAACTTAACAAAGTCATATATGTGAGACAGAGAATCGTGGTTGTAACAGATATGTCCTCTATGTGTACATGTACCTATGTATAAAACTGTCATTACCTAACGGTCGTACCTAATGGTGTATACAAAGTACTTACATACATACATAGATTCACGCCTGTTGCCCAGAGGGGTAAGCAGAGACTACGGATTTCCATTTTTACGATCCTGACACGCTTCTCTGGCTTCATTCACTTTCATCACATTCCTCATACACGCTAGTCGGTCTAAGGTGCTCTTAACCTGGCCTTTGTCCAGAACGCCTCCGATCTGATCGAGAAACGTTCGCCTAGGTCTTACTCTTGCGACTGTTCCATTCACACTAGCCTTATAAATTTTCTTAGTCAATCTTTCCTCGTCCATTCTTTCTACATGCCCATACCCTTTTCTATTCTTGTCACTATATTATGCACTTTCATGCCGCATGTCTCTCTAATCACACTATTCCTTATTCTATATTTCAGAGTCACGCCACGTATACAGAGTAATAACATAATAAGAGTAAGGTTTATCACAAGCAGTGCAGTGGTAAGCCAGGCTGCCACTGTTCGCGGAGCGGGCTCCGTTGAATTCACATTTGTAAACTTCCTGTGCGTATCTAGTTCGTTTACGTATGTAGGTAGGTAGTATCTTGTCAGAGGGTCCCTGACTCCTTAATAGCGATGACCTACTACATACATCCCTAAAATATTTTATGTTAATTTTGTTTTTTGCTTGCAATTTGGTTTACAAATTACAAATTTTCTTTTTAACCCCTCCAGCTAAGCTTGATTGCTTGTATTTGGGAGTGGGTTCGCGTCGGTAGTAAAATTTTAAGTTAGGGCCTAGGATCCTGGTGTGGGCCTCTTACGATTTTGGGAAGCAGACAGCCCACCTTCCCCATACGGCATACCCTTCTTCTTATAGTATACATACACCAATGAATACTTCCACCAGCAAAGAGTCTAGCGGAAAGAACTGAGCGAGTAAAAATAGAAACGAACGTGTTCCACAAGAAAAGCGTTGCTAATTAAATTACAAAGCAAATCATACAAATTATAAAACCTCTTTCTTAGTATATTTTAACTAGTTGGAATCCTACCACAACTACGAATGCGCCGCGTGTTCTTTTATTTCTTTAATTCATACACATAATTCATCCACGTCTTTTTTCCTGGTTAAATCTTAAGTACCAGCATGGTGTCTGGCACTTTGCTTAATAGACGGCAGGGCTGAAAAACACACAGACGATCTAATGCACCTCTACCTTACCGCTCGTGGGTGTCGCATCATGCCATATCTATAATAATATATGTATGTTCTATTTTTCTATGAACAACGCTGGTTATATAAAGATTACGTACAAGTTGTGTGTGTCTACTTAAACACAATATTGACCGTGTGTTACATACGTACATGTGAGAACTAACATCATTACGACGAGCAGGCCTTGTGCCTGACCCCGGCGTGATGGTTTACAAATGTTTCGAGTGTTTTGACGCGAGTGCCGCATGTTTACACACATTACACGGTAATACATACTCAGGTACTTAGTTGATATTGAGGCACGCGTACAGGTCAACCACGACTAATACAACGTTAACGTTTTCGCTGATGAATTTGTAAATAGTTAATATATAAGCAATAATTTAAAACAGACAATTATATCACGAGAGTTAAATCGCAACAAACAAATCAAATTATCAATATGATTACCACAACTTCCTAAGGACTCAATGCTGCAGGTCCAGTAAACTTGATCACTTTAACTTGGCTTACTCAACTCTTAGCGTTACTTACATGCATATCAGGTGTATCTCCTGAAAATAAATAAAGCCTTAATGTAATACCGTCGGTACTGTTGCCAGTGGACGAAACCTACTGATTATACGGATTCCACAGAGAATTTAAGCAGACTCTGCTATTACCAGTGCACCGTACATCGCAAGGTTGTTAAAAGAAGAAATAGTAGTAATATTTAAATTATTTATGACTCTAGTTATTAAATGTAACCTGGAACTCGGGCTCTTACGGTCAAACACAAACATTAGTGCAAAATTACAAAATTATAAAAACGAAGAAGTAAGTAGAAGCTTAGAAGAACATTATGTACGAGCCTTTGTTCTGTTTGAATAATTGTCACCCAAAATGCCATTGTTGTTCATAGTTTGTTATGGACCAGTTAAATATTATCTTAATCATAAACTGAAATACGAATAACAGTGCTTAACTAAAAAAAATTTTTATTACAGAATTGTCACAAGGAAACTATGTAGTTTTAAGAGGATGACTCATACAATACATGTTTTACTATTAAATAAATGATATTGACATAGTACTTAAGCATAAATTACGTACCGTGTCACAGAAGATCATATATAACAGGCAGAAAGAGGCATATTCCCGACATGTCCGAATGGCAATACATGACAGAACCAAAGCGGTTCTTTCTTCTCTATAAAAGATTTCTAAATATTTGTGTTGTCAATTACTAGTTTTCTTCCTAGCCCCTCCACTCCAGCTTAAATGCTTGTTTTACTAATAAGTTCTTGCTGTGTTGTATGTACGTATTTTATGTATTAGGACTTAAATTAATTTTGATTAATAGCATAAAATATGGTTTGTACTCTTTCACGAATATTATGTGTTTATGAAATAATATTCTATAACATACCACATGACAAGACTGGCTCCATATAATAATATAAAATCACTATACATGCGCGTTTATGTGTGTGTGCGCGTTTTTTGTTACACATTAAACCGGTCTTCTGTACCTATATAAAATGTGACATTACCATGATTATGAGTATGTTTGTTTGTACAGTTTGTATATCGTCACACATGAATCTGCATCAAGTGTAAACTCATCCGGGCGTTATCAGTTGTCAACCCCGAAACACTCACTGTTTGTTCATCGCGTCTCATTCACCTACTGATTATGGTCTAGTAGCACTACGACTGCAATTTAATATAATTTATTTATATTAAATTGCAATTTAAATTGCAATTATTATTTATTTATCCTACATCAAATATAATGACTTGCGCCAATTACACTATTTAATAATATAACATAAATAAAAAATTTAGCGTTCACGCATTTGCTCACAGTACCTCATACATTCTAATAATAATACTTATGTAAGAAACGTTTAAATTGCCCCAGTTATGATCGCGGTTCTGGGCAAAACAGCAATACCTAAAGTTTTTTTTTAAATTTCGTTTTTTTGTTTGTTGCATTGGTCCAATGACGTAAGCATTTTTAAATGATTTTTTGCGACATGAATATCACTCCCGGTTTGCCAACACTGAGAGAAAACTAGTTTCTTACTAATCTGGCTCGCTTGACTTTTAACCACGAGTGTCTCCGTAAAGGAAGTTTCAACGGGATTATTTGCGTTTTCACTGCTCCCTACCACTCCTAAAGATATTTTATACTTTTATGACGCGGTTTTTTAAATACGCAATAATTTTATAGCACGGCCAGCTTTAGGATATTTAAATGCATCAGTCGTTCCAAACATAATTCCTTAGATAGCCATATGTAAAATATTAACGTGTATTATAATAATTATAGCTGTGATTACTGCCCAGTGTATAGCAGCCACACGTTGCAGGAACAATAATATCCTTTCAGAAGGAACTGAGGTAAAATTTAGTTAATGTTGCATCTCGTTTTATCAGCAATAATATCTGAAAGCGTTTTGCTCTTGCCCTTCTCGACATTAAAAAACACCACAATCATTGTGTTCGTGTCGTCGTTCATGACTCTTATTGCAGCACAAATTCACACAATCCACCAAACCAGTAACTATCGCATACGTATCGACACTATTGTGCGGTATCGAGTTGAACCACTGTTGACCAGTCACGAAGGATCTCATTACTACATATCATACGACAATAGTGAAATTAAATTATTGCGCTACAACTGTCAACCATTAATCTAATGACCACGATCTTTACACTCTAATAACGAGATAATCAACTTTTTTGCGAGATCAGGATGTATACTGACAACTGTCAACTCCTTTTAAGTGAACTTGCAGATATGTCGCAACGATGTGGGCTACAATTATCACATTCCGCAGCGTTGTCCCGTGGTTGTCGTTTTCCCAATAGTGGGCGCTGTATGACAGCTTCGCGTGGTCGAAGCGTGGGCGTTGGTCGTACTACTATAACACGTGCTAAGACATGTACTTCCCGTGTTGATTAATAGTTTTTCTTTATTCGATTCAACATAAGCAAATTTTTTGGTGACCAGTTTCACAATAATCACTTAAAAGATATCTAAAAAAATAAATAGAGTGCTGTTTTTCTCTTGGTAAATAAGAGTGATTGTAAAACTTATCTTATAGATAAATGCTATTCTGAGATTGATACAGGGCCTGTATACTGCCGCTGTGTGTCTGCATACTGATCTACTTTGCATAGGTTTCATGGTGATTTATTTTCTTTGCGCGATAAAATTAAATAGGTACAGCAGTTTACATCTCATTTTAATGTCAATCATATACCTATCTACTTCTTAATATTTATAACCATTTTCATTAATAAACTTAATTGAAATTGAAGATAATGTTTAAAAAATATTTAACTTTAATTTGAAATTATTTATTTTCCTCTTAACGGAATCCATTAAGTAGGTAGTCAGGTGTCTCAATATATCGTAGGTGAACAAAATCTACAGGTGAAAACAAATGTTTGTTCTTGGCAGGTGAGATCGAACCTTTAACACTAAGTGCATTTGCCGCCATACTCGTGAATAAAACTCAGTTGCTCTCTAGTCTGTGTATTTATCACCCGCATCAGTCACTAACGTAGGGGAGAGATTTGTACAATGGATTTAATGGATTATCGCTCTGCTGTAATTTACGACATTATCGATCGATGGCGGTGTCTATACTCGAGGCGATGTGTGTGCACAGCTGGCGTACTACGCAACTGTTACTGTGATTTGTTTCTTAATTTGTTATTCGTAACAGACAATCATACCTCCGATGTAATCGTGTTCGATTACATGCGAATAAACATGTTTACATGAAGTCATTCACGCTATAATATTATATTGTGTAATGTAGATGACTGCACTAATAGTTTCTCCACCCAAATGGGGATACATCCTTCTTTATCCCAACGATCCATTGATCTAAAGCCGGCAAGGCATGACAACCGGTTCCAATCAGACATACTGTATAATTGGCTGCCATTGTATTGCAAATAAAGAAATTATGTACAAAAAACGATAGACGTTAGTAATTATAGATGAATGAAATGAACAATAGTTAATTATCTTTTAAGAATTAAGCGATACACCATAAATAATTTATTAGGTTTTATCTCAATTACTAAAATATATGATTGTACATCTAAAAATAAAGCAATTAACAACAACCTTTAGAATTTTAGTACTTACAATATATACAATAAAATTACAACTGTCTGTATGTTTGTATACGCATCACGTAAAAAGTACTGCACGAAAGTGAATGCGGATATCAAAGTTCTATTGCAAAAGGTCTGAATTAAAATCTAGTGCATGTTTGATCTTGATAGGTTTAAGTTGTGCATTACCTATTTATCAATAAATATTTACATGCAAAGAAAGGAATATAAAGAATGTTAAATTCCACGCGTAAGAAGTCCCGGACAAATGATGTATTATCCGTAAAAATTAATTCGATGCAATTCAATATAATTTCCAGCGATGATTTGATCATTCGCTAAATACTAACTGATTATAAACACAACATTTTCACGGACACGACGAGTAAAAAATCGGAACAAATGATTGCGCTTGCGTCATGGATCGAAACAAAGCGGCGCTTCAATAAAGAAATGAAACTTCGCTGTTTGTACTTGACCGATATAACGTAGCCTCACGCCTCAATATTTACAACCGGTTAGGCAGAGATGTAACACTCATTACATTAGCTTTCAGCATCTTCAGCTAACTGCAGGCTGAACGAAAAGGGTGGGCAACCCTTTGGTATATAATATCGCATATAAACCGAGACAACTGTACTTCTGAATAATTTCTGACAGAAACCAGTAGTTACATTTGTTCCAATTCAAGACCAGTTTTGATACTGGTGGCTTTGTAGTAGTGTATGTAAGTGCTGCACATACATGAGTTTCAATTCCCGGATCGGGTAAGTATTATTGGGGTTTCCTGCCAAGAAATTCACAGTAGCTCGGTAAACGGCATTAGGCTTGTCAATATACATATAAGGCAGATATAAAACCATAACTGGCGAAATATTATTTAAAAACAAAACAATTCCTGCACTAGGAATTAATCTTGTGTCGCGGCAACTTTACAAGCATTCAAATGACGGACACAAAGAACACCCAGACTCAGAACAACCATTTGTGAATCACACAAAGTTGTATCCCGCGTGGGATTCGAACTCACAACACTTGGTGCAGTGGCAGTGGCGAGGCGACCACTTAAACCAGTGCGCCATCCGTGCAGTCTGTGTGCAGGACATTAAAAAGCCAATAGTTTAGGTGTTGGTTAGAACCAACCGGGTTCTAACCCGAAATATTGATCTTGGCCGTCCTTCAGTCTCCCAAATAGGCTATCGTTTCTTTTTGCTGTTCTATATGCAAAAACTATATTAGTATACTTGAGTAAAAAACCTCTTGAACTTTGTTTAGTATTTGGCTGTAACTATTTTTTTGTCTGTGAAGATAATTTACATAAAAAATGATATTCACGTCTTGAATACATACATTATTTTAATTTAACAATATCTACTTTTTGTAATGCCATTAGTTCAATAGATGCCGTGTCTAATCACGATGAATGATTTAACATTAACTATGTTTATTGTACGGACTCTATTATACATACAAGTATCATAACATTGCGCCTGTCATTTACAAAGGACTAGACTGTAGCGTAACACATCGACATTATGAGGGGTATGTTCAGTCCAGGCAGGCGAATCTTTGACTGCATCGGTCTCCTATCCATATTGCTTTTAAGAATTTTCTGACAGAAACTCTCATAAACCTCGGGAGCCGAGAGTGGTGGATCTAGGTCCTATTTTTTAAAAGACACTTTTCTCGCTATAATTCCATCCTGTGTCGTGAGAGGACTTTACAAATAACTTTAACTATGGATACACAGAACACTTAGAGCCGGCCCGACTATTTGTGGAGGAGTAACAAATCTAGGGTCAAACCCACGGCACTCCCTTGTAACGTTGCTCGGGCTATCGCCTCGTTTTGTACTTCGTAAGTGTAACCTTGATTTCATACGTGTTACTCTGTGACCTACATAAACGCGCTATGTAGACTTTGATTGTTGTGATTGACAGCAAACATTTATTTATTTGTTAAATTAAATTAGAACGGTTACAATTACAACCAATTACACTAATTCAGATATTTACATTATATAAATTTAAGATAGCTTTTCATAAAAAGCATTGCAAACATTCATGACGACTTTCAAGTCATCAGCAAAAATATCACAGTCCGGGTTGGCTTCCACGAGAGTATTAAGTGCGGAGAGTACACGCAGCACCGGTAATGTAGCCCGTGCCACCGTGTGGCCCGTAGGCACAGGAAGCAGTCTGTGTCTTCTGACTCGCAAAAAATTGTTCGGTACGTTAAGTCGAATCAGATCATTATGGAGGTCTGGGGCATCAATCAGACCGTTACATACTTTTAACATGGTCCCTATTCGATCACTTGTCCGCCTAGGTATCTTAAAAACGCTTTTTGGACTTTTCCAACAAAAGTGCGTATTTCGATTCATGTGGATTCCACACACATGAATTTGCCTCAAGCTTGCTCCGAACCAATGTGTAAAACTTGAGGTTGTAAAACTTGAGATACAAAAGCTGTAAAACTTGAGGTTTTGGAACTCTTGAGCATTTCTAAGTACGAAACCCAATCTCTAGAATGATTCCTTGGCAACCGTGATCACATGCTCATGAAACGTTAGCTTCTGATCAAAGGTAACACCGAGATCTTTCATCGAGTTAGATCTGACTATTAAACTGTCGTTAATTTTGTAATCAAAATGAATAGGTTGACGCATTCGACCGAAAGTCATAACATACATTTTTGATGTATTGAATTCCATCTTGTTGATTTTACTCCACTCTAACACGGCGTCTATGTCTCTTTGAATAGCGAGACAATCTGTTATGCTTTGCATGTCACCATAAAGCTTAAGATCATCCGCGTAAAGGAGACTTTGTGCATGCCTAGGAACGGAAGGTAAGTCGTTAATTATTAAAAGGAATAATAGTGGCCCCAAAATTGAGCCTTAACTTTCGCTAGAGCGTGTGTGATAAAGGTTCGATTTATATATTGCTAACTGGACAAACTGTTGTCGATCGCGTAGATAGTCAGCAAGAAGACGCAACAAATTGGGACAGAATCCAATAGCACCGAGCTTTAAAAGAAGAATATCATTATTAACCCTATCAAAGGCTTTGCGAAAATCGAAGTATAGTACATCGACCTGCCGCCCAGAGTCCAGCCGCGATGAGATATATTCTACAAGTGTTAGTAAGTTGGTACTACCAGATCTTTTATGCCTAAATCCATGTTGGGTAACATAATAATAAATGAACAGTGACTAATTACAATAAGTTTGGACTTAGTAACAATTGTATTACTAATGTATAATACTATGACTAATTGTGTTTAAACAGGCAGACAGTACCTATGTTTACATAAAACTTGAGCCGTATTTGACTAGAGCGTAGGGCTGCGAACATACTAAAATATCTATACTGATAATAATATCTATACTAATATTATAAAGAGGACAGATTTGATTTTTTGTTTGTTAGTTTGTTTGTAAGGATTTAACTCAAAAATTACTCAACCGATTTTAAAATTCTTTCACCATTAGAAAGCTATATTATCACCGGGTAACATAGGCTATATTATACGCGAGCGAAGCCGCAAGCAAAAGCTAGTATTAAATACTATTAATTAATATTATAAATGTGAGGGCTTCTGAAGATGTTTGGATGTTTGACTCAATCACAAGTAAACAGTTTAACGGATTTCGATAAATCTTGGCACGCAGATAGACTACGTCTTAGAATAAAATTTAAAACATAAGATACGTTTTATATCGATATACTTTCCCGCGGTATTTAAGCAGGCGTATCTGCTACCAATCAATGTACCTAGTCAGACCACTCTTAATATAGGACTCGCACCACAACATTAATTAATTAATTAGTAATATACTATGTGTGTTTCCGCACTAAATATTGTGGTAGAGACAGGTCGCTGGTGGTGTTAAGGCAGTCCAGAAATGCACTATTAAAAACATGAGAATTAGAAAATTTCGCAATCGATATAACGACACGGTATAAATTTGTATTTTCGAATACGCAATGAAAATCAGTACTATTTTCGATCATTTTGATTATTGAAACATTAGTAAGTTATTTATGCACGTTGCACATACATTTTAGGATGTGGATGTCAAAAATGAACGTCAAGTAACATCCCTGATGTTTAATCGCGTGCTATCTTTACGGAAGGAAACACACTTGGCAACGGGGCGTCGCGGCGCCTACATAGTGGGGAGTTGAATCAATGCGTGTCTAATACCGCGTTACATGAGTGACGATGAATGATTTGACAACATCACTTTGTTACATAGCTATTATACATTATAATAAACATGTGCTAATGTAAACAGCGATGCACACTGCACTCGAATGTTCCATATCAATGGAGTAGAAAATTAAATTTCTCTATGTAGGAACTGCAAATAATAGAAATATGTACATAGGTGACATTGCATAATATTTGAAAGATGAAAATACAGAACATTGCAAAATCGTACCAAGCTACGTTAACCGTTTAGTGAGTTCCTTGTTAGGGTGGCAACCCAAGGTAAATACCTGCGTTTTATTTTATTTTTACTACACTGCCTATATTCCAGATGAGTCAGAATTACGAGGAACTTGACTGTAAATACATGACAATGAAACTAAATACAATCACGGCGTTTGCTCGCTAAGCGAGGCGGTTTTAGTGGTTGAGTTGCCACTGCCAAGGCGCCGAGTATTGTGTATCTATCATCTATCATCACACGCGACAAATATTTGTGTGATTCACAAATAGGTGCTCCGACTCTGGATGTGTTTGCTGTGTGACTAGAGCGGGAGTTGTCTTATTTAAATAATTAGAAATATATGTGTACATACACATGTTATATGTCCACGTGTACAAATAATATAATACGTGATGTGTGTTCGTGTGTTCGTGCTTTATCGGTCACGTTGTGTTGGCACCTTCGGCGTGGAGACGATATTTGTTTATCATTGTTCAACGCTAATGTTTGGACACATCTACACAGCTTGTTCTACGGTTAAGTAAACTGAAAATACCTTAAAGAGACGAATATTTTATAATATATGCGGAAGGGTACGGCTATTCACTTTAATATAATATTGTATTACGGTATTACGTCTGTTTATTCCCAAAAGGTTCAGCAGAAGTGCGTCAAAGCCTCGTTTTAACTGCAAACTTCCAACTGTTTAGATACCGTGTAGACTGTATTATTTTACTGCATTCACCAGCTATGCCACCTTTGGGCCCAGGTGTGATAGCATATGAATGTTTTTGACCCTAGGGAAAAAATATTTAATTTCTCCTACTAGAGAGAAGTAGGTATGTGAATCTCTAAAACTAGTTTACCAGGCACAACAGCTGACGCTCCCGCGGGCCAATTGTCCTCATCAAATAATTGCCAATGGAGTGGGACTTCTACTTCCTATCGAGGAACGATCCTTGTCAGTTATTAACAAATGGCTGACCATTAGCATCACTATATCGACTCTCGATTATAACCACATTTTTATGCTCTACGCCATATAACACCATCATCAAGCGTTGTACCATAAACCATATTTTCACAGACGTAGGTACTAAATCTCTAAAGATAGACACAGTATGATCGCCCTATATTCGCTCCGATATTTCGTCACACTTGACACTGTTAGCTATCTACTCTTGATCTCTCTCTTCAGCTGCACATGTGAGTGTTAACGTGACCTCGGCCACACACACAAAACAAGAGTTGTCCGATATTATTTTTTATCTTACGACTGGCCTGTAAGAGCTCCTGCAATGTTTATTTTATCTACAGTTTGGCTGATGAAGTGATGATGATTTGGCTAATTAGACTGACTGCTAGAGGTTTAACTGGTCGGCTTGCCTCGCCACTACTAATCCATCTACATGTAGTTGATCCGAGTGAGTGACAAACTATAAACGACGAACATGAAGTATGTCGTTGTTTGAATGTTTGCAAAGTTCCCGCGACACAGGAATTAGCCCTAATGGGATTGTTCCCTTTTAAACAAATAGTTAGAACGTGAAGGTATGTTCTATTGAATCAGCCGGTCCAATTCCCACGCGGACCAACTGTTTGTGTACTTTTTGGGTAGTTGTTCTGGTTTAAGGTATCAAGTAACCAAGATGCATTGCAGATGTATATGTATGTGTAAAATATAAAAGCAGATAAAATTTATGAAAATAGAGATTAAGGACTCCCGCGCTATATAGTGCGTTTCAAATACGAAGTCCCATTTGACAGATGATCTTTGAACTGCGATAGTGAAGAGACCGTTTCAATCGACACATCACGAAATCGATTACCGATTAACATTCCAAACAAACTGTAATCATGCGTTTAGAATCGAAACAAAAATGATAGAAACAGAAAAATAAAAAAGGATTCTATCTAAGTTTGACATATCGAAATAATAAAAAGTTTTATTGTAAAAAAATATCTGGACTTTTCCTTCGATTAATTCCTAGTATACTTACTCCATACTTAGTATAAGGGGAAATAATTGTGGTATAACAGACTTTGATTTTCAAGACTATTATTATTTATTTTTCAAACTATGGGATATTAAAAATTGAAAAATTCATTTATTATTGTGATTTTTGGTTACATGTTACATGTGGTCTTAATATAATTGAAAGTGTCTCAAAAATCTACCTTAATGGTGTACACTGCTTCACATAATAATCACATGTCCAGAAATATAAAAATAAAATAATTGCAATATAACATAATTTGGAAAAGCAACAATAAAAAATATTTACAATCATTAATGGAAATAATAAGTAATGATAAATTAAAAGAAAATTATATAGAAATAAAATAAAATAATGGATCATAATGTCAAATAATTAATTCTTATCATTAAGGAATTCGTCAATGGTAAAATTAAATAAATAGAAATGTCAACTTAGAATTTATCATTAAGGAATTCGTCAATGGTATAATAACATTTTCTTGTAATAAATATCGTAATTTTTTCTTAAATTGAATTATGGATAAATCTTTAATTGCATTTGGTAATTTATTAAATATTTTTAGAGCCATACAAAGTATACTTTTGTGCATTGTAGTTACAGATTGGTTACATAGTTTAAATTATGAGGAGACTGAAAGTCTCATTGTCCCAATAAAATAAGAATATAAATAAATAAAATAAATTAAACCTAATAATAATACACGCTGACATACATAGACATAAACATTGGCGCTTACACACACACACACATACACTCACACACACACACACACACACACACACACACACACACAACGCACGCACGCACGCACACGCGCACGCACGCACGCGAGCACGCACGCACGCACGCATGCTCGCACGCACGCACACACACACACACACACACACACACATACTCATATACACAGTTACTCACCATCTGCATGCAACCCTTTTTGTTAGTTTATTTTGCTGCTTAAACATTTGCTTTTCTTGACAATAGTTATAAGTACTTTGTTCATACAACCTTAGCCACATTAAATATTGTTTATAATGTCTATAATAGGGAGAGGGCCTGGAGATTTGTCATACAGGTTTTGAACCTAGTACAGACTCCAGCTCTCTCAAAGGTTAAATTTAACTTATAATGAATGTATTCACATGTATGTACCTTTGAGAGAAAAATAAAACATATTATTATTATTATTAAGGCGGTCTTTGAAGGACGAACACATAACTCATGTCTGTATTCTTTTCTTATCATTTTGTATCGCTGTTCAGATGCTTTTAAGCTGCTTTTAAGCCATACGTCCAATATCGTATCTTCAAATTCATTTTTTGATAAAGAAAATATATTAAGGATTTGCAAAATGGGATTTAAAGTACGTTGCAACGTAATAATAATTGATATCAAATACAAATTTACAAAACTATTTCCCGGACAATTGTTTTACCTCGAATTAGTTCGAATTTATCCGATTCATATCGTCGCGTCAATAGGACTAAAAGTAAAAAAATTACCCTAGTGCTTAACCGTGGTATTGTAGTTCAATGTTATTTCATTTTGATGTATAAATTATTTAAGACTAATATCAATAGAAATGATTAGTTGATTATGTTTGTGAAACAATTACATCATGTTTTGTATAGATTCTAATTATTTTTAAATAGTCTTTAGTACCCTAAGTAATCATTTTAGTAATTTTATGAAGTGTTTAGAGTTAGGTGCTATGAAGTGTCAAAAGAGACTTCGTATTTGAAACAGGCTTATAGGATTAATTCCTGTGTCGCGGGGGTCCAAACATTCAAACAACGGACACAAAGAACACCCAGTCTCGGATAAACCAATTTTTTGTCCTGTGTGGGATCGAACCCACAACACGCGGCGCGGCAGCAGTGGCGAGGCGACCACTTTAACCCCTCCGCCATCCGTGTAGTCTGCTACAAATCCCGTTTCATAATCAAAATAGTACACATTTTGTTTTAGGCGCATCCAACCCGCCACTAAAGGTTAGCGACACATTACTGCACCAAGCAATCATGAAACCTATATAATTAAAAGCACGAGTGAGTCACGATCCATTCACATACACCTACTTAATTATGTTCACCTAGTATACTAGCTGGTTATGCTAATGATGCAGATTAGATAATTAATTATAGGATGCGTGTCGGCTGTTATTAGCTTTATACGGACAGGACTTAGCCTAACATTGACCATGTTAGGCGGAACACAGTGTACGTAGATATCGTAGACCGGAACAAAACGATCTTAATAAATAAATGTCTTATAAACGGAAAGAAGAGAAAACCTGTGTTCCTTCAAGGTTATTTTCACAAGTCATTTGCTCTTGAATTTCCTGATTAACTAGACTATCACGATTCGGCACTACATTTGTGCAATACAATCAAGCATTGCAGTAGTATTCTATTGAAAGTAATTATACTCAGTATTTGAGATTACATCATTAACTATATTTATAGATTCTTCTAAATCTATTATAGAAAAAGAGTATCTAAGTATATAATAGTAAAGCAATTGAGAAACGGCAATGAATTGCCGTAAATCTTAGAGTTCGATAAAATGGTATCACGTGACCTTAAGGTCGGAGGTCAAAGGTCATAGTAATTTGGTGGTATATCGACTATTCTGAGTCGAATGTCGTTAACCGCGAGTCTCTAGCCCTTACGGTTCTTGAGTTGAAAGTTGTATAACAGACATACGGACGGACGGACAAAGCTGTTGTATAAGACATGTTCCGAACTCTAAAAAAATGCATTTAATGACGATGCATTACAAGTTAAAAAAACAAATATCCTTGTACTTCCTGCAAAATTGGTGACCATATTCATTAATGTCTTGAACACAATACAAATTTTCACCCAAGGGTTCGGTCGGTATTATTAGCTTTAGTGCTGTAACTAGTGCTGGCTGGCATATTGACTATTTGTGAGTTTTAAATACAACCTGCCGACCGCCCTAACCGAAAATATTACATTCGCAAACTGGACCTGGACCCAAAATTGGTCATAGTAACGCATGCATCAACTACTGTTAACGTCTGATAAATAGGCGTGCGAACGTAAGACGGAAACGGCCAATAGAAACGCGGCGCGGCTGCGGTGAATAGCCGCCTGCGTCATTTCCGATGCGCGCGCGCAGGGCACAAGGCGCAAAGACCCTTAGCTTAATAAAGGAGCCTGCCCCCTATTCAAGACTCAATATTAATTTCCTCTATAACCTGTTATGAGTGCGTTATATGGGTTTTATGCGCTTCAAACTTAATCAAGTTCAGTCAACAGTGCTGGCAGAGTAGTCTTATTAACTAGAAAAATGAGCGCAGAAACGTCTTATATAAAATAAACCGCTAATAGTTGATGCCTGGTGTACTCGTATATCGTTTATTTATGTGTTTACAAACAGTCTCTCGCCTATATCCCTAAAAAGTAGGCAGTGTTATATTACGCCCACATTTCGCAAGCTAAGATTTTAGGTTACCAGGCCATAGTTCCAGGCACGGAGCAGCTACTGAAGAATTCTGGATAAAAACCAAATATCAATTTACCGGACTCGGAATTCGAACCCAAGACCTCATGCACTATAGTATCCGCAAGTGCAGCTCTCCTGAGGCAGCCGATATAAATATAACTTGATCATTAAACAAATTTCTATATAATAATATGTAGTACTATTTTATATCTTTTTTATATTCTCAATGTCACACATCCACAGGGTATGATAACGGATTGTCGTCAACCCAGCATAGGCTTAGCTTGTTAGCTTTATTGTTTAAAAATAAAACCATTTAGGGCGATGGAGTAAGAATAATAATAATAATAATAATCTTAATTGCTAGAATATGGTTCAGGTATACAGGTGGTTATTTTATGGGTCAGGTATACAAGTAGTCAAAAATTCGAACTGGGGACAGTGTGATCCTCATCCCTTGCATAAAGAGCACAAGGTGTCAGCTATGTTTTTGGAGATTAGCAGAAGCGCGTGTGATATTACAAGCATTCTTAGTCTACGGTCTACCAGGTTTCTTGTTGGACGGATCATTAGAAACACTTCTTAAATTCAGTCGATCGCTTGTAAATTCCTGTGATTGGCTCACTGGCAATTGACAATAGCCAATCGACATACGGCCTTTGACAATTAACCCTCTGAGAGTCAGATCAATACAGCAATTATCTAATAGACGCTTGTCAACTGCTGTGATTTGCTGAGCTAATTAGAAACAGCCAATGAAATATATAACTTGACATGAGTTTGATTTTGACACTTCGTTGAGTAGTTTTCATAACGATTTTTGAAAACTAATCAAAGAAGTGTCAAAATATGTTTTTTTTTTTAAATTCAAAATCATGATAGATTGATTAATAAAAGAAATAATTTTAATGTAGAAAAGCGTGTGCTGGCAGTTGTCAAAATATCTTAGAAAGCACGCCACGCTTTTTTACATTGAAATGATTTCTTTTATTAATCACTCTATCCATAATTGAATTATTAAAAATTATATTATCTACATTTTAGCTTTTTTTTTAATAAAGCATTATCTTTTAGTTCTTAAACTATTATTTATTTTTCTGAACAAATATACCTACTATATGTGTTTTGTGTACCCCTGTTCATCGCTTATGCGTAATATCATGATGATCGGTCAAGTAATTAAGGCGTAATAGCGTAAAGAAAAAACAAACATTCGCATTTATAATATTAGTTAGGATTATTGTCTTTCGGCAAAATATGGTTAAAATGCAAGAATGCAACCATATTCTACTGAATGTCAGTTCTCATAGTTAGGTACATAATAGACGGATGTCAAAAAGATAAAATATGTAGGTAATAGCAGTAATTGTTTCGGCCCCTAGTGCCGCGGCCGCAGTGAAGCAATGTTACTCGAGCGCGACTAAACTATTGTGCACCGGATCAACCACTATAATGTGCGTGTAACTGGTTCAATACCCGTGTCGAACAGATAAACAGCTGTTTTGTGTTTCTCTAGTACTATAATGTTGGTTTTTATTTTGCGTTGACTGTATATTGGATAGCCGGATGTTTTATTAAATAGCGCCCTAAATTCTAAGTATTACTTGAAACCGGCTCAGTAGCGCTGCGGCAAATAAGACTGCTGTGCGGTCACGCGTTCCACTCCCGGGTTAAGTGTTGTTTGGTTTTCTGTCAAAAAATCTCAGTAGCTCACAGCCTCGCTCTCTATTACAAATATTACGTGTGGTATCTACAACGATAACTTGCGAAATGTAATACCCATCTGCCCAGCTCTTCAGTGATATAGGCCTGCAGCTATATAAGAATGTAATACATACAAATCATTAATATATATCTAACTATCTGTAATATTAGCCTTTATTGCTTTATCTTTAAACATTTATTGGACAGTTTATTTTGGATGTTACAACGGGTTATGCTAGAACTTTGCCTACTGATAGGTTTTTAACCTGTCGATTGCATTTACACATGTCCCTCACCGTGGGATAGGTCTAATATACTACCATAACAATAGTTATAGTAGTATATTAGACCATATCCAATAGGATATCATATCAGTTCCTACATTCTGTTCTTTTTATTATACGAGCCAATGATTATCGGTCGATTGATAGATAGTATGATAACAAGTGTCCATGCTGTTATAACCCCGCACTCATTAGACAGGATGTTCTAACAAGTCGTTATTATCTGCGCGCCATCTTGTTAACTCGACAATTACTAATCAACTTGCATGCTAAACAAATGATTACTCGCTTAGTTGACTAAGTATAGTCCTCGATCTAATTATGGTGTTTAGAGACGGTGGCGACGGAGATATCTAATTATATCGTTAAAAACACAGAGCAAGGCTTGAACATGTACAATATTATGTTATCAATAGTAAGTTGTCTGAATATGTTTTCGGAGCGGTTCGCAGAGTTAAAGGATTAAGTGTGATTTTGGTGTGCCTTTTTTATTATAACTTGTGATCCCCTAGTGGTTGAAATTCGCTTGTTGCAAAACTTCATCGAATAATCTTTTACTATGACAATTCCGATAATCCTCCTTGCGCGCAATGTGCTAACAAGGGATAGGTACAAAGACTTCTCTTATCTATTATATATCCTATTAAATTACGTAAATAACAAATGCCTCTGTCATTAAATACATATGTACATGTTGATGACTTAACGTAATTTGTACTAGATTATAAGATTTTATAAAATACTTAAATTAAGCTTTCAGTGTATGCCCACAAATAATAATAGCTCCGATTCATGTCACGACATTATGAATCGGAGCTGCATATACCACGGTATATGCTGTCCAAATAATTAATTGATTATTTTAAATACTAGGCTTATAAGGAATGTATTGTTCGCAGCGTGGGCAAGTTGAACCTGGTGGACCTTGCAGGTAGCGAGCGTCAGCGCAAAACTGGCGCGTCAGCGGAGCGGCTGCGCGAGGCTTCTCGCATCAACCAGGCTCTGTCCTCACTCGGGAACGTCATATCCGCACTGGCGGAGAACAGTCCTCATGTCCCGTACAGGTAACAGACAAACACAAACCTACTTCTTTTATAATTAAGAGGAGTTTCGGTCGATCCTTCAGTTTATTACACCATTCTGCCTTCCTTTCTTTTTGTAAAGGTTCGCAGCACATGAAAGATAAATAATTTGTAGGAGATAGCAAAAAGTGTATGTGGAAAAATCGCATATTTCCTTGCTTATACCAAGAGACGAGTGAAGGCATGATATGACGAAGAGCTGTTGACGTTCCAGAGACTCGAAGCTGACGCGCATCCTGCAGGACTCGCTGGGCGGCAACAGCAAAACCATCATGATCGCCAACATCGGACCTGCCTCCTACAACTACGAAGAGACCATCACCACGCTGCGGTATGCGCACCGCGCCAAGGGTAAGCCTCCGTCATATATGACCCTATTACATCATATGTTGAATCAGACTTTAATTAGCAAAAGTTCTGGATCATCTGCTGCCCATTACTATGCTAAGCTATAGTTTCTTTACTCGTCTTATTACCTGCTAATTCCAGCGATAAAGAACAAGCCGGTGCGCAACGAGGACCCAAAAGACGCCAAGCTGCGTGAGTACCAAGCGGAGATCGAACGACTGCGCGCGCTCATCGAGCAGCGACGTACTGTCGTCGACAAGAAACCCAAAAAGGAGAGACTGCCTAAATCCAAGCCACTGCAATCGGATAACTGTGAGTGTACCGGATATTGAGTAAGACTACTACTACTCGTGGCTTTAAATTCGAAAGATGACCATTTGTGCCGAATATCACTGAAACAAAACTAATAGAAATCAATACTCTTAACTAGCGCAGCGTTGTTCCATAGCCTATAATATGAGGTGCTTCATGGCAAAAGGACTTTACTAAGGATTATATGTGTTTTTTTTACAGCTGAAGAGGAAACCGTCAGCATAGAGCACGAGCACATCCTCGCGGAGTCCACAATCGAGCAGGAGAAATGCAAGACTGAAGAGTTGGAGCACCAGATCCGAGCTCTAGAAGAACGCCTCGTGCAAGGAGGTGGAGGAAAAGACCTTATCAACAATTTGAACGAAACCCGCCTGATCCTCGAGCAGAGAAACACAGAAATCGCCGAAAGGAAGAATAGAGAAGTGGAAATGCAACAACGAATCGAGTTAGAGGAAGAAACCACTGCGATCGTGACCAGCACCTTTACGAATTTACAGCAGGAGGTAGACCACAAGACTCAGAGATTGAAAAAGTGCCTGGCGAAGTACGCGGGCTTGAGAGAGGAGATGGTGGAGCAGAGAGAAGCACATGACAGTGAGAGACGAGACCATGAGGCGCTGCAGGCGGCGCTCATTGCGGAGTTGAGGAGAAGGTTGCTGATCGCCGACTCATTCGTTCCAGATGCGGGCAGACCGGCTGTCTTAAGGGCTAGGTAGCTATTTTAAATGACTACATACAGACATACATACATCGATGCACGCCTGTTTCCCAGAGGGGTAGGCAGAGACTAAGGATTTCCATTTGCTACGATCCTGACATACTTCTCTAGCTTCATTCTCTTTCATAACATTCCTCATACACGCTCGGCGGTCTAAGGTGCTCTTAACCTGGCCTTTGTCCAGAACGTCTCCGATCTGATTAAGAAACGTTCGCCTAGGTCTTTTCCTTGTGACTGTTCCATTCACACTAGCCTTATAAACTATCTTAGTCAATCTTTTCTCGTCCATTCTTTTTACATGCCCAAACCAGCTTAACATACCCTTAACACTTTACACTAACTCTCTGACAGGTTCTGGTATTGGTAGGCACGCCGGACCAATAGCCGTGTAGGGTCCATGCCTAGCGGCGTTACAGCCTTTCCTTTTCGTCTCATTCACGAACAGAACATCAATCTTTCTCTCGTTTATCATCTGATATACTTTATTCAATTTTCCATCCATCCCTCCTCCAACATTCAATGTAGCAAAACGGCTTTCCGTAGGCCACGTTTCGCCCTCGTGAGAAATGAGACGTGACGGGTGGCAGACTGCGTCGCCGCCACGCGGGTAATTAATATTAGTAAGATCCATAGGCGTTTCCACGATTGATAGGAAAAATACTGTCCACCTCGGTGCCACCTAAGGTGGATCCATCCTGTGCCCTGTGACCACCAACACAGGCA
Organism: Catocala fraxini; assembly: GCA_930367265.1. Lineage (NCBI taxonomy): Eukaryota > Metazoa > Arthropoda > Insecta > Lepidoptera > Erebidae > Catocala > Catocala fraxini. The sequence continues at coordinate 771,132 of OV884045.1, forward strand.
CCCTCCGTTCAAGACCAGCTTTTCCCTCTGGCCAGTAATCTATCAGCACGGGTCGGTTAACACCTTGGATCGGGGTTTATTCTCGGATCTGCTCCCTAAAGTTTAAATTACTAATAATTTCATAATCTTTGACATTTGTTTTTGACGTACTTTCTGATAGGTATAGTGGTTTATTAAGCAAAAACATGGTATTTTAATGATATGTTTGTGTATGTGTGCAGATATAACGAGGACACGGACGCGTGGGAGCTGCGCGAGCACAGCGGCGTGGAGCCACTAACGACCCGACCGGCGGCCGCCAGCGCTCGGCGCCGCTCGACTGGCGGCCGGCGCAACGAGAACGTGCTGGTGCTGGCGCCGCTGCCGCTGCCCGCCACCACGCGCACGTACACGCCGCCGCGCGCCCTCCCACTGCACGCGCAGGTACCGCCACCTACTGCCACTACAATAGAACGTGCTGGTGCTGGCGCCGCTGCCGCTGCCCGCCACCACGCGCACGTACACGCCGCCGCGCGCCCTCCCACTGCACGCGCAGGTACCGCCACCTACTGCCACTACAATAGAACGTGCTGGTGCTGGCGCCGCTGCCGCTGCCCGCCACCACGCGCACGTACACGCCGCCGCGCGCCCTCCCACTGCACGCGCAGGTACCGCCACCTACTGCCACTACAATAGAACGTGCTGGTGCTGGCGCCGCTGCCGCTGCCCGCCACCACGCGCACGTACACGCCGCCGCGCGCCCTCCCACTGCACGCGCAGGTACCGCCACCTACTGCCACTACAATAGAACGTGCTGGTGCTGGCGCCGCTGCCGCTGCCCGCCACCACGCGCACGTACACGCCGCCGCGCGCCCTCCCACTGCACGCGCAGGTACCGCCACCTACTGCCACTACAATAGAACGTGCTGGTGCTGGCGCCGCTGCCGCTGCCCGCCACCACGCGCACGTACACGCCGCCGCGCGCCCTCCCACTGCACGCGCAGGTACCGCCACCTACTGCCACTACAATAGAACGTGCTGGTGCTGGCGCCGCTGCCGCTGCCCGCCACCACGCGCACGTACACGCCGCCGCGCGCCCTCCCACTGCACGCGCAGGTACCGCCACCTACTGCCACTACAATAGAACGTGCTGGTGCTGGCGCCGCTGCCGCTGCCCGCCACCACGCGCACGTACACGCCGCCGCGCGCCCTCCCACTGCACGCGCAGGTACCGCCACCTACTGCCACTACAATAGAACGTGCTGGTGCTGGCGCCGCTGCCGCTGCCCGCCACCACGCGCACGTACACGCCGCCGCGCGCCCTCCCACTGCACGCGCAGGTACCGCCACCTACTGCCACTACAATAGAACGTGCTGGTGCTGGCGCCGCTGCCGCTGCCCGCCACCACGCGCACGTACACGCCGCCGCGCGCCCTCCCACTGCACGCGCAGGTACCGCCACCTACTGCCACTACAATAGAACGTGCTGGTGCTGGCGCCGCTGCCGCTGCCCGCCACCACGCGCACGTACACGCCGCCGCGCGCCCTCCCACTGCACGCGCAGGTACCGCCACCTACTGCCACTACAATAGAACGTGCTGGTGCTGGCGCCGCTGCCGCTGCCCGCCACCACGCGCACGTACACGCCGCCGCGCGCCCTCCCACTGCACGCGCAGGTACCGCCACCTACTGCCACTACAATAGAACGTGCTGATGCTGGCGCCTTAGGATGTCCAGAACACTTTTGCAATGAACTGAACTGAAAACTATCTTTAGATATTTAATGAGACTCCAATAATTCGCTAATTAAAAAAACAAATATAGCAATGTTATTCATATAATTGTTTTATTTGCAGAGCGTGCAAGCCCCAGTAAAGAAGGAACCGGAAATGGAGCCCATGACAGTCCCGCGCAAGTCTGCGGCGCGTGCCCCGCGGCCCAGCACCGCGCACCAGCGCCTCGGCACCGCCGGCGTGCGGTAGGTGCCGCCGCCGCCGCCTGGGACCTGCGCCGGGGCCTGCGCCAGGACCTGCGCTGGAACCTACGCTGGGACCTACGCTGGGACCTACGTTGGAACCTGCGCCGGTACCTTCACCGGGACCTACCTCGGTACCTACGCCGGCACCTATGCCGGGACCTGCGTTGAGACCTACGTCGCGACACGCGCATCTAGCCCCGTCCCGTGTCCTCCTAGTTATATAAAGTCCACCGTGACTCGTCGGAAATGGTTGCATTTCGCGCGCGAGTGCACGGCCGTTAGGTAGCCGTTGTAACTGTGTTTTCTTACGATACGATCGATCGAATGCCGGTCGCTTGCCGCTTCCCCCGCCCTCCTGACTGACGCGACAGTCGTCCGGGATGAGTTTCCGTTTATATTGATCACACGGCTCAGGGCCGTCGGCCGGCGGGCGGCGTGCTAGGTCGTGGACGTGTGACTTAGCGATTAGCGATGATATCAATAGTCGCTCCCAAAAACAATCGAGATAGATTTCAATCAACATACTCGCACGACAAAGACATGAATCGATAATTGCATTATTCGTGACTGTGTCGACTTGAGGACATTGATTTTTGGTAGAATCATTAATCGATTAAATGATGTGTCGATCGCGCATCGCTAGCGTGAGCCGAACCCCAAGCTTGGAGTTAGCAAACTGTACAGTGTGAGCCGTTCTAGTATAATAAGTAGCCGGAGCATAAGTTAAACGTAGATAAGGCGTTAGTCACAAATTCCAGTGTCGACGAGGGTCGCGCCGTCAACATGATCTCATTGTGTTAATTCCCAGTATTTAGGGACGGGAGTCCTTTTTATATTAATTTTAATACGTATATGTATAAAGTGGTAGCTACACACGTATAAATGAGACTCAGAGTCGCTGGTCGCTCCGCTCCGGTCCGCTCCGGTCCGCTCCGCTCGGTCGGGAGCGAACCTATTGTTTAGGTTGTTGTTTGTTTTATAAGATTTTATTTTACCAATGTTGTTGTCTCTTTTATTTTTTGTAAAATTTTATTTTGTGCCTCGATACCAACACACGTGTTTGAGCTAGTGATATTAGGTAGTTAACAACGATTATGATTATGTAAATTTTTCTGCGAAGTATGTTTTAAAAATTTATGAATTTTGATGTAACGCTGTGCTGCGCCCGCGTCACGTGCCGCATGCCGCATGTTGCATGCATGCCGCGTGACGTCACTGGGCGCTATCCCCAAAACAATGTGATCCAAATAATGTATGTTCAAATGTGTTACCAAAGATGGAAACTGTCCATTCCGTAGCGTTTGTCCCGCGAGCCGGTGATCTTGTTCCTTTATGTAAACAGTTCATTGTGGATAAATATGTTAATATTATTATTTCTAAACAGTTTCTAGTCAATGATGATGAATTATATTCTTGTATACAAAGATTGTAAATAATAATGGTATTTAGGTATTTAAAAAGTATCCATAATACTGAGTATGAACTAGTGTTAGGTAGGATGCTAAATCGCGCACAATACGTCAGAGTGCCGGGTATATGCGCCGGTGTGTCACATGTTCTGTTCCCGAGCGTGTCACGAGCACGTCGCTCACACAACTATCACATAAACACGTACACAAACAAACATTCGTTTGAATAAACGTTTTATTTAAATTATATGAAAATGATTTTAACAATTTTGTCAAATTGTGTATATTTTGGGATCGTAAGTTCTTTATATTGTATTCATTGTATTGGCTTTATATTTCATTTAAATTATGAATGAAAATGATCATGTATTGTGATATATTATTTTGGTAACTGCTAGTCAGCTGTGCCGCATACACGCTTATACTCACTAATGAAATAAACATTTTGAATTTTATGCGTTTTTATTACTTGATCGCCCTTAAAGAGATTTCGTCATCCATTTGTTTTTCTTATATATTTACCTCCTTCCAGATAATTTAAATAAATATAAACGCTTGCACATCTGCGGGTTAGTAGCTCCGAGTTTAATTCTCGGACTGGGCAAAATGTCATTGTGATTTGCTACATACAAATTCACAATTTAGTTTGACTAACATACTATGAGATTTCACAGTAACAATTTATTTTGTGTAACCATGCATCTTGTGACTAGGCAATTGATGGATACAACAGCAAGCAGCGGCAACAGATACGCGCAAAAGAACACAAGTTCCCACCAAAGATGCTACGCGAGGCTATTAAAACTAAAAAACTCCCTAATGTCAATAGAGAAATTGGTGGGAACATACCACCAGGTTGGGATCCAATAATTCGTTTAGTCAAATCCAAGAAAAGCAAAACGCAGCAAACGCTTGACTTTAAAAATGGTCTTAAAATGATGTGCTATTGTATATTCATCAGGCGCCTGACGCGCAAGCATAGTGAATGCGCATGGCGTTGTCTGCGCCCAAGTTAGTCGACATGCCATACAATAGCAATGGTGGTCAAAATTAATTGAGATTTGCTGCCTACAAATTCATAATTTGGTTTGACTAATGTATGAGAGTCCATAGTCACAATCTATCCAATAGACTCTTGCATCTTGGCACTTAACGGATGGAATTTACTTGTCTAACCACAATCATAGTGCAAGCGCATGGCATAGTATGCAGCCAAGTTAATCGACATACCATAAGATAGCAATGGGTGACGACTTGGTCAGCAACCAGACAACAGATGATTAGGGTAGCGCTCTTAGCTAATAATTAAACTTGGAACAAAATCGAATACAAGGTCATGCGGATAATGGCAACTAAGTTCTGGTGGCTTTCTTGACGGAGAAATCTATGTTCGTCTAACATTAAGGTGGTGTGTATAATAAAAAAAATTATTTGTAGTACAGTAGATACCAGTACTAACTACCAAGTAATACTTAAAGAGCGCGCTTCAAACTTACGTTTTTATGTTACGCTTTAGTTATAGGTACAACAAAGTTGCCAAACAGGCATACTGCCTCCTAATGGTACGCGGATACCCTAGCCACCTTACCCTGGCCTCCTCACCTAGCTATAATCGGGTGAAGTAACAGGAGTTTAAGACGAGCATCGGCCCTAAAAGGATTAAAATATGTGATAAAAGGGAAATAATGAGATAGGCATGTGAGCTGTTGGAATTATGTTATGGTTACCGAGGATGGTACTCTCAAGAGGCGCTGGTTCATACAAAGCGATTTACGAATTGTATTCATAAAATATAAGTATAAACATAAATCGTGTAAAATACTTATTATTATAAGTTTTTATATTCAATATAAAAACTATCTACTTATATTTTTTGAATTGTATCATTCATTACATTATATTGGGTACTATTTATACATATTACGGTGGCATAACGTCTGATTGGTCTCGGTGTCTAATCCTGGATAAGGTAAAATAATGTTACCTACTGTCAAGAAATTTACAGCCACAGCACGCAGTCTTAGAACTGTGCCCGTCAAATCAAATGATATTTAATAACCTTGGCCCTTACTCATGAGAGCGAACAATATCTGTCACCTGTGCCTATCGCGTCGTAGGTACAGGTGTGAGCTACATATGTGTATATATCGACTTAAAATGTATGGTGAAGGAATGAACAAGTGTTTCGATGCACTGTTTGATGCTTGCACAATGTAGTTGGATCAAGCAATGGGCAGGTGGATGGCTAAAGGGAAACGCAGAAGGAGAGAGAGAAATTTGAAAAACTTTATTCTAATACTAGATGTGCCCGCAGTTTCACTCGCGTTTATGGTTACTGCGCCGCTCCCGTGGCCGCGTCGCCTTCCTCGATAAATAGGCTATCCAACACTAAAATATTTTTTTAATTCGAACAATACCTGAGATTAGCGCTTTCAACCAAACAAACAAACAAACATTTCAGCTTTATAATATTAGTATAGATAATCAAATTCTATTATGCATTTTATACATTCCATTCTGATATAATGACATTTTTCATTGATTATCTATTGTTCTATCAGCTGGTTACACTAATTGAAACACCAATGGAGTTCTGAAAGTGTAATGTCTGTATTAACAATCTATGCAAAAACAAGATCAAAGATCAAAATTGACAAGTGATCAAATAGGGACCATGTTAAAAGTATGTCGCGGTCTGATTGATTCGACTTAACGTACCGAACAATTTTTTGCGAGCCAGTACGGCTCTACCTACACTCTCCGCACTACACATTCGCATCCTCATAACTTTTACACGCTTCATACGCTATACATTTTACTACTGAGCCCGCTAGCGGAGTCCTCGGTAATAGAGATGCGCCAGGGTGAGCCCACGACGTGGGTCTGTGGTATACATACAGCTATGACTCGTAACAAAAAACCCTTACGTTATTAGGAATATGGTCATAGCTCTTCTAGATATAGGATTCCTGGAAGTATTCTAGAGCCGTTTTCTAGTTAGAATGTACATACATAGATATGGGTAAGCAACAATTTTTTTTATATTCGCTGTCATCATGAGACCTGAAACGTCAAGCTTTTTAGAAAGATGAATAAAAATTGTTTATTTTCAATGTATTTCTGAACCTATATTTTCACATCTTTTTATTTACTTATTTTCTTTTTACTTATACTTTTTCAGATCAGCACAAGATTACCATACATGGTAGTAACTTAATTAGCTAAACGCGAAATGTTAATTCCGAATCTCAGAATACGTGTACAGAATATGAAACTTTGCCATGACATAATAACATAAACAATAACATGTATTCATACAATAACATAAATAAATATACAATACACAAAAAGAAATAAAAGTTTTTTGTTAAACGTCTAAAACGCCCAAAAGTAATTTTTAACAATTCAATTATGTACTACCCAGCAGTGGGACAGTTTAATACAGGGCTGATATTATTATTATTATTATTGTTATATTATCGATTATTACGTAATAGATACTTTACTTTTTATCTTTAAAATTAGTAAACGTGCCGTCACCAAAGGGATCTTGTTGAAAACGAGCACCAGGCTTTCTTAGCCTGGCTGGCATATGCTGAACTAGGTATGTACCAATCGGCACAATTAATTAATTTTTATATTATATTTTCTCTGCTTTTGTCCAAATAAATTAGCTCAAACAATATTCTTTCATTCTTATTCAATTCCCTCGCAGGACGGACAATACGGATATACAAATATTGAAATAATGGACACAAAGGACCACCCAGACTGGATGGTCATAGTGTACCCACTCGATGGTAAACGGTTACCGCAGAGATATGACTTATACTTGATGTACCTACTTTAACTAGTTGTTTTACCACAACCAGTGCACCATTTGTTGTGTTGTGTCTTAGTTTATAAGGAGACACAGGACTACAATTTGTAGGTATAATCCATAAGTAGTGGTTTGTAAAGCCCTCACGTTACTTTAAATATTCCAAGTGTGGGGTTTATGTTTTTAAACATACAATATTAACGCGATGAAGACTATCCAAGTACCATTCCACTAAATAATGTTATGTATCAATTATGGTACCTATGGATACATACATACATACATACATAGATTCACGCCTGTTTCCCAGAGGGGTAGGCAGAGACTACGGATTTCCATTTGCTACGATCCTGACACACTTCTCTGGCTTCATTAACTTTCATCACATTCCTCATACACGCTCGTCGTTTCAAGGTGCTCTTAACCTGGCCTTTGTCCAGAACGCCTCCGATCTGATCAAGAAACGTTCGCCTAGGTCTTTCTCTTGCGACTGTTCCATTCACACTAGCCTTATAAACTTTCTTAGTCAGTCTTTCCTCGTCCATTCTTTCTACATGCCCAAACCAGCTTAACATACCCTTTTCTATTCTTGTCACTATATCAACTTTCATGCCGCATCTCTCTCTAATCACACTATTCCTTATTCTATCTTTCAGAGTCACACCACATATATTTCTCAGCGCTCTTATTTCTACAGCATTTATTCTGCTCTCATGCTTCTTTTGCCATACCCAACTTTCACTTCCATACATAAGTGTGGGCACTAATAGTCCTCTATGAACAGCCAAACGTGCCTTTTCGGAAACATTTCGACTGTTCATAAAAGCGCGTAGAGCTCCATTCACTTTGTTTCCCGCAATCGTTCTCCTTTCAATATCTCCCTCATGTTTACCATCCCTTGTAAACAAAGTACCCAAATATACAAACTCTTTCACTTGCTCCACTTTTTCTCCATCAATCATAATATTACACATCGTCACGCACTCTTCCTTTTCAAATACCATTACTTTCGTCTTGCTTACATTTATTTTCATTCCTTTACTCTCAAAAGCACCATGCATAATAGTTACCATCGCCTGCAACTCCTCTGCTGACCTATGGATATATAGCGTATATAGCGATATGACTTTACAGTCCAAATAACGCCAAGTACGTAGAATATATTATGCCTACTAAGTTTTATTTATCATTTTCAAACCATAAGGCTGCAATTAGACGACCGCGTGGATTTTCTACGGCTCATGTAAAGCTGCCGCCAGGCCGCCTCGCGACCTCTCGGCGGCTCATATAAACGCGCATTAAATCAAATTATTCCACATATATATAGCCATATTATCAACCTTCAACGACAATTTCATCAGAAAATAGTTACACCAGGATGCCTCTTCCAGAAAGTTTAATAACCGCGTTCGTTTGACTCGGTTGTGTAATAATTATTTCATCAGTTGTAATATACCTACATAGTGTAGGTATGCGTCCGGACGACCCTAGTCACAGCGCATATATGAGATATTTTCAGTCTGCCAAACAAACATTTTCACGCAGCTCTTGAACAAAATATAGTAAATAGACTAATTCATCTTTTTTGTACTATAGTTTAGTTTAGACATGCTTCTATTATTTGTATTGATGTGATTTATCGTATCATATTATAACAGAAAGTTAATAATATAATTTCGGTTCAAATCGAGAAACAGAACATGAATAAAAATACAAAGTAGATACAGACATAATATTGTCTTCTGTTTACGCGAATGTTATTCATTGAAATTAAACTACTATATACGGATTTTATCACGTTGTTTATTTGACACTTTATTACATAATTTAGAAACTACTACTATTAAACTTTACTCATTTTTAAGCTAATTATATTATTAAAACTATTTATATTTAAGTTTATACTTTCCCCGACGTTTCGGTTGTTTTTCAGCAACCATGGTCACGGGGAGACAAAGATGGTAGTTGTCTCAATTTTCCAGTGTAGTTATTTCAAAGTACCTTGGCTACATCTTGAAGCGAGCTTCAATCAACACATACTTCAAGCTGCTAACGAAGATAAGTCAATTTTTATCATCCGTCAAGTGCCAACTACCTTTACAATATGTAGGGATCTATAAAATAGATTATGACTGCGGACTCTCATACATTGGTCAAACCAAGAGAAGCATAGGCACCCGCATAAAAGAACACGTAGCTGATGTAAAACACCAACGCTCGTTGAAGTCTGCTGGGGTTGGCTTTAGAAACGGGCTGATCGAAACGGGGGTTGGTGCTGGTTGAAATGTTGGAGGTGGGTTTTCCAACCCCCCAAAGCCATCCCCACCCCGAGCACTCGCGTAGTTTCTTTTTAAGCATTTTTATAAACACGTGGAATGGAACGGCTTTTTGCTGCTGTCAGTGCTGTCACGCCTGTCAATGAAAAAGAAAACATGGTTTATAGTAAACTTGTTGCACCATGAATGCCCAGCATTATATAATGATAACAGTGGTTAGCTTGGTGATGGTATTTGCCATCGGTTCATGAAATTAATAGGTACTTAGGTGTGGTACCTAAGTACTAATTCATTCTATCATCCACGCAACACTCAAGTAAAATTAATAAAATAATATTTTAAAGAAATTGCTTTGACACATAATTATTTTTTAATGTTGTGCATATATTGCTATTTTTTAAATATATTCTTATAAATGTCAGATACATTTAATTATGATTAAAAAGTAAAAGGAATGCGCGAAGTTACCAGGCTAAACCGGTTGTTGAACGAATTGTTAATGTCATTTAGTGCTGCGCCTATACGATAATTCTATACAAATAATAAAACTAGTTCTTTTCAGCAACTCGGGTCGCACGTTATATTATCATTAGCTATACATATATAATATATAATCAGTGATAATTTTATTAAAGTAAAAGAGCTTTCGTATAAATAAAAAATAAAATTATAATACTTGGAATTCTAATATTCCTATTAAGTATCTCTTTTATAACAATGACGACAGCATAGATTGTAAAATAATAAAAATTAGACCTTAATGACTGTTATATTAAATTTTTTTTTTCGTTTCCTACCTACGTTTACTACACTAAAGTAATTTTAAAATATTGCATAATTTTAATTAACGTACGATAACTGTAAAGCTGTCAACTTATAGCATTACTTTGAAAATTTTAAACAATTTCAATATTTTTATGTATTTGAAAATGTTACATTTTTAAATAGAAATATGCAGCAATCAAAGGTACATGTTTTATAATTATCTAAATAAAACCGTTACTAAGATTTGTTACGTTGCTTATCCACTTTTTTAAATTGTAGCACACTGTCATCCCTATTAAAACGTTTCGTGGCTTTGTCTCGATCGCAAAACGTAAAATCTGTAAAATAATAAATAATATCTAGTATTCCTATTATGTATCTCTTTTATAACAATGACGATAGCATAGATTGTAAAATAATAAAAATTTGTCCTTAGTGACTGTTATATTCAATAATTAAAAATATTTTTTTTTATTCGTTTTGTAGGTAAGGTTACTACACTAAAGTAATTTTTAAATATTGCATAATTTTAAATAAGGTACAATAATTGTAAAACCTTCAACTTTTTTAATAGTTCTACAATATCGCTTTGGGTGAATCCTGTAAAGATATTTGTATGTCTGTAAATAAATAAATAAAAATAACAAAACTTATAAAACGTACTTTGAAAATTTGAAACATAACTTCAATATTTTTATGTATTTGAAAATGTTACATTTTTAAATTGAAATATGCAGCAAGTGTATATAAAGTAGATTAAATTAATGTAGTAAGCGCGATATAGTTTCAAAGGTACATGTTTTATATGATTATCTAAATAAAACCGTTACTAAGATACGTTACGTTGCTTATCGACTTTTTTAAATTGTAGCATAGTGTACATCCCTATTTTCGTAACCGTCGTAGAAATTCAAACGTTTCGTGGCTTTGTCTCGATCACAAAATGTAAAATCTGTAAAATAATAATTAATATCTAATATAATGGCGGAAAAGTTAAAGGATTATCAAGTTATAGACGTTTTCTGTGGCGGTACGTTCTACAAAGTGAGACACAAGGTCACCAACAACATATTTGCGTGGAAGGCGTACAATTGCTCCGCGTACTCGGACGAACAAATACAAAACGTCGTTAGCGAAGTGAAAACAATAAGTAAAGTGACAACAGAGAGCTTACTGCGATACTACGATACCATACTTCATAGTCCGTCAAAAACATTGTACTTTGTCCTTGAATACAATTCATGGCACAGTGTGCAGGAATTAATTGAAGTTTGCAAGGCCACCGACAAGTTCATCGCTGAGAACTTCATCTGGCATCTGCTGCACGAGCTAGCTCGAGTTTACAAAGCTGTTGTGGACCTAAACATTGTCGTCATACAAAAATGCATCAACACAAGTTCGATTTTTGTGGACCAAAGTGGGGAGCTGCGTGTCAATTGCTTCGAGCTGGCGTCGACTGCGAACTCGCTGGACGTGATGCGACAGATCGGCGAGGTTATCCATACACTTTGCTACCGCTGCGCCGCCAGCGACGACAAGATAAAAGAGTTTCACTACAGTGATGACCTCAGGAACATTGTCAGCTTTTTGATGGACGACAGAAACTCCAACCTGCGCCCAGACGTCGTCCTGTATCATCCAACTGTTCTCATGAATATGGAAACTAAGTCTGGATCTAAATGTTTGAGTGAGATACTTGTCTCAGTTCAACATTCCTACACAACTTCAGAGTTGAACAAATGTGATTCTGAAAAAGCTGTAGAGTTCTGCAGAGTAGTTAAACCTCTGCCCAGGACCCTATTTAATATTGGAGAGAGTCCTATTTACTGTAATGTCAGTCTTAAAGACAAAGCGAGCAGAGAGATTATTGAAGAATCATACTCACCTCATGGCCCTTTGTCACCTACACTTGCTGCACTTGCTTTAGAGCTTCCTGGCTTTGTGCCACGCAGTAGAAGGCCCTTCTCTGAGTCTCTGGACAAGTATAAGAACTCTCCTCAGCGAGTCTCAGAGGAGACACTCAGTCAGCAATGGATGTCGCGAATTATAGCGCTTCGTCAGCGCGAGGAGTCCCTTAATCAGAGGGAGAGGGACTTGATAGCTAAAGAAATAGTGAGCAGTCCCTGTGCTAAGATAATACCACTCAACGACTCACAGGACTTGCTGGCTTGTGACAGTGAAAGTAATGGTATTACTCTGCCAGCTATGATGACCCAAGCAAAGGATGATAAGAGGGTGTTTCCGCCACGACGTCGTCGCCCGCGTACCAGCTCCGTGCGCTCCCGTGGGCGCAGGAAGAGCTGCGGATACGAGGACCTCGACAGCTCCCTGTCAGCCGACACAGGCGACGGCAGCATCATCGTGACAGCTACGAAATTCACAAAAGAAAACATGCCACGCCGTAACATCTTCCCAGAGGTATCCACAAAGAAAGTGCACTTTACATCAAGTAATCCATTTGTAGAAAGTGATGATAGTGTTACACTTACATTTTATGAGTTAGAGAATGTTGACAGTGAGAGGTATCAAGTTCCGAGGCAGGATGCCATCACAAGAGACATCACAAAGTTTAAATACTTAGACTTGAAAAAGCCAACTTCGGAAAAGAGATCATCAATGCATTGGAATCACTCATCACCTTCAAAGCAGGCTAAAACTACTAAACATATATTTGGTGACATTACAAATTCAAATCAGAGCAGCATGAGGAAGACCCCGTCTAAAACCAGCCTCACTTCACGAGATTCTAACTCTTCAAGACAGTCCATGTTCTCAGCTAGGAGTCACTGGAGTATGGAGTCCAGCAGCACAAAGGTGAGTGATGGCAGCATATCAGAGAGAACTCGCTCAGCCATGAAGCAGTATTTGCCACAGACTCCTGTTGCACCCCCTGACATTAAAAAGTCTAAAAGTCGCAAATCACTGCTAAACTTTAAAACCCCTTTCAAGTTTATGACAGCCACAAAAATATAACTTTAACTATAGTTTAGATAAGTTAGTTTTTCAAAAGTTGTGATTAATAATTTGATCTCTAATGAAATTTATTTGGAAAATGTATTAAGTCATATTAATTAGTGTTATATCAGACTCTGTTTATTGTTTTATATAAATGTAACATTGGTTGTGGTTTTTTTATGTTAACATAGGTTATAGTTTAGTGATAGTTGAAGCTTCCAGCTGTCTGTGCTCCTCACAGGTCACAGTAACAGGTATTTCTGTTTTATATCTTATTATTTGTACATAATGAGCAAAATACGGACATCAACCCACCCTAACCTTAGAATAGAGAAATTATATGAAAGAAATATTTTTATATAAACATTTTATTTCAAATTTTATCAAATGTATAGTTATAAGTCTATGTGTGTATTCTAATAATACAGTCTTGTAATTATTTGTGAAATCTAGATTATTGATTAATAGATATGTTGAGAAAATTTCATATTTATCTAAAACATTAGAATAAACTTAATTTTAGGTCATTGCCATTTTGATTTGGCTTTATTACATAATATGGAAGATATTTATTTTCTTAAATACAAATACATAAGATTGGTAATGATAAGTATACAATGAAATGTAATGATTTAGTCTTCTGTCTTCCACTTATATCAGAACTAAGTTACTAATTGTCTTAAGTATTGTAATAAGTAGATGCATACATAACATGTGTGCACATAGCACAAGGATTTTCAATAAATGTATTATGGTTGCCATAACTCAATCTATGTGGTTTAGACTAGATATCCATAGGGTAATTGTAAGAAATAAAATTTTAAAGCAATAAACAGAAAATCTGATGTGTCTATTTTTATTTAATAATCACACTGTTATCACTGCACACTTGGTGTTATCATAATATCACTGCTATTGTTCATGTTGCTATGCAATCATTTCTTCTTGTTAAGCGCCTTGTCTGCTCCTTCCACATATTTCTTGGGTAGACCATATTTCTCTATCAGCAATTTGGCCACAAAGTATGTCTGGAAAATTAGATACAGATTTCAATCCAACTGATTAATAAAATTTGGGGTTTGCATATCTATTCCATACCTTGAATGAAAAGTTAATATAATAATAATATTATATTTCATTGGCATAATCAATTTTACGAAAGTACATTGTGGGTCCAACTCAAAAGCTGGGTTTGAACCTGTATTACAAGAGTCAATAAACTTAATAATTAAAAACACATAAGCAGACTTGCAATCTGTATGCATTTTAATTTGAAATTACTGCTAATTGGTAGCTGACAATGTGCTGTCTGTTGTAAAGTATAAAGTTTTGGTATGTTGATGTCATATAACATTGCATCATTTATAGATCTTGTTTCATAAACCTGGACACTTGTATTGTTATCATTGTTTATGTAGATCATCATCAGTGACAGGCGCCAGAAAACATTGTGTGATAATACTGACAATGGTTAGTAGTAGTTACCTGATCGCCTTGTAACATGAGCTGGTCGCACTTGGAGCCGGGAGAGCGCGTCACTCCACACGACGCTGCCACTCCCGTCTGGCACACGTGGCCCAGGGCTGGCAGGCTGAACCCGAAAGCCTCCAGATTTGATACCAGTGTCACCTGTTTAAAAAAGGTCATGCAATTGTGCATAAAAAAAAGATTTGCTATTATAGTTAAAATATAATTATCAATATATCTTATTGTAATAGTAATATGATGTAAGGCAAGATGCCTTACAAAGGCAGCTTGTGGCTGTTTCTCCCTTTTTTAAATTAACGAACTATATGACATCACGATTTTTTGCACAGTATTAGTTTTTGTTGAGGAGTTCATCATTAGTAATTTTGAGAACTACACACAAAAACGATTGGTAATAACTATCATTCATAAGTAGCTGTCAATAGCAATGTTGATGTATGTTTGGTCTTGTTAAAGATTTAATGAGGAGATATACAAATACATAGTTAGGTATTTGATTGCAAATTAGTGATGTAACGAATGTCTAATTTTAGGCATTCGCGAATGCGAATGCTGATGTGAATATCTGTCGTTGATATTCGTGAATTCGAATGCGAATATTTCATTTTTGAATTTGGCGCCATTTATCTATGGCTTTATTTTGACAGCTTACTCAGCGCGCGAGTCACATGCACACATTTGTCATCGTTTGCATCTCATTCCGAGCATTGTTGAGCCGATCAGGCGCCTATGTTATAAAGTTAATTTTAGGTTGTTATTGTATAAAATCTACTCAATTATGATAATCAAATAAATAAATAAAGAAATACAGCTTATTATTCTATCTAAAAAGGCATTTTATGTAAGTAGGCAAATAATCATGATAAAATCACCGGTATTATTCTCTTTGTATTATATATCTAGAAATAATACAATTTACTATTAGTTATATTGTTTCTATAAGTAGAAAACAATACCTTTCTAACGATGTATAGCACATATATCATGCTTAGCCAAAATAAAATGAAAACAGCGTGTAAACTGCGCGTCAAGGGTCAGTTTTTTGTATTATAATATGAGTAATTTGACTTTAAGTAAAATTATTTATATTTCTTGATATATTTTATAATATTATATTACAAATTATTACTTACAAATACGTTACTATTATTAGAATTCTAACAAGAATACATAAGAATCTTATTAGTTTAGATTGATAAAAGCATGACAAGACACGGAAAAAAAACGAACACTCAAAAGCTTTAAAAGTTTAAGAGTTTGTAATAAATATTATAAGAAATTAATATTTCTTTCTTTGATTTACCTTTTTGTTATTAACATCCTATTTATTTTTTCCGACGATTCATATTCGTAAAACATTCGCATAAGATTGGCGTATGCGAATGCGAATACGAATGTCAAGAAATATGCGAATATTCGTTACATCATTATTGTAAATTACCGTTTACACAGAAGAGCACTCAAGTACGAGAGCTAACTTTTATGATTCTACAGTTGTAGGTATGTATCAAGTTCTCTTGGTTAAAGTCTTTGATTTTCTTGCAGCTATCTTCTTGTAGGCTCCACCCTTTGCCTGAACCTAGCAACTAACCTAAATCTACTTAATATAATACTAGATATCGAGTCTTACTCGTTATTAAGTATTTAAAGGTAACAAATACCTATAGATTACCTGACGTTTCGACCGACTTGCATCGATCGTGGTTATGGGTTGACTGGTGACCCGTTACCTAGTATAATATTAAGTATGGGTACAAATCGCGAAAGTCTAGAAACCTAATCTAATAATCTTCAGAAAATTCGTAAACTCAACAACTAATCGATTTTGATACTTATAAGTGTAACTTAGTGACATAAACTGACAAATGATTTTTTAATTTGACAAAAGAAATGAGTGTTATGTATGTTGAAATAAACTGAATAAGTATGAATCTGTAAATAGTTTTACAGATTCATATTTAATTTTAATGCTCTTCTACCACTCCTATAGTGTCGAAATATACACTATGTTCAAGAACAGAGTGTTACTATAATAGTGCACCTTTTTGTTGCCACTCCTGGAGGCGACCTGCATCTTGATGGGTTCGAGCTTGGTCTTGGAGAGTCGCACGGAGCCGTCCTCGAAGCACATCTCCGTGCTCGGCGTCATGCGAGCCTGCGTGCTCAGCATCAGCACGTCCCACTTCATGGCCTCCTGCATCAACGAATAATGTTGTTTTAGATTATACCATAAGGTGGCAAACATAATTATGCACCATTCAGCGGTTATCGTAGCCTATCGCTTGTAATTGGAGAAGTAATCTATATTCAGGCGTGATCTTAGGAAAACGGAAATAAAGTTGGTATAAAAAGATATAAATGTGAGCCTCCTGAACACACTCATCAGGTAAAATAATGTGACATTTTAAAATGTAAATGTTGTCTATTTCTCACCATTTTTATATGTATCGTGATTTAGAGACCTCGGACCATAGAAACAATGTATCTAATATTTAATTTGTGTCATATATATTTTAGGAGATAGTGCTCAGACATGGATACGCTTTTTATTTATTTAGTTTCGTGTCTTTACTTTGTGTTTGTTGTCTGTTTATGTCTCTGTGTTTGAGTAGGTGAAGATGTGACGTTGTTTATGTTATTACGGATGTAGGTGAATGTGTATGTGTATTAGAGAGAGAGTGTGTGTATCTTACTAAACTAACGCAAAAACTCAGTAACGGTTTCCTGCAATAGAGCAGTTATCAGTTAATGGGAAATCAGTGATGGATAAAAACAATAAGTTCACTTGAATGTAGCATATTTTTTGCTGTGGCACACACAATCAGTTTGCTTCATGGTTGAAGTGGTCAACTTACCACAGTCAATGTGCCGATTGTTGTAGGTTAGGTTAGAACAGAGGACAAATAACTGTTGGATTGATAAAAAAATTATCTATTATACTAGCTTTTGGGTGCGTCTCCGCCCGCGTGGTACTTACATCAATAAATAGTAGGCTATGTCCTTCCTCAGTTTTTAAAGTATCTATTTCTGTACCAAATTTTATTTTATCTATATCAATTGAGTGTTTAGCCGTGAAGAGGTAACAGACAGACATAGTTACTTTCGAATTTATTATATTAATGTAATATAATATAATATTCTACCACACACACAACACCGTCTAGCCCAAACTAAGCAGAGCTTGTACTATGGGTTCTAGACAATGGATAAACATACATAGATACTTTTTTTTTGTAAATACTTACATATTATACTTAGAAACACCCAGACCAAGACAAATATCCATGTTCATGCACACAAATGTTTGACTTGTGCGGAAATAGAACCCGCGACCTCGTGGCAGTCAGTTACATTAACCACTACGCCATCGAGGCCAACTTAAATGAGGATAGTAAGGATTATATAATTTACCCCGACTGGTTTGCCAGTGATCTTGGCGAGTGTGTTGTCAAGTGTAACTGCGCCCTTCATACTTGTCGAGTTGAGGTCGCGCGTCTTCACGTACTCCGTGAGGCGCGCGCGCACCTCTGCCGGCGTCACCGCTGTGCCCTTCCTGGTTAAATATATATATTACTGATTTCATTGTACAAATGCTTCAGTGGGCAGGTGGTTGCTTGACTGGTGCTACCTGCTGTGTATATTGGGTTTCTTCGTGTTTACGGGATATATATTATAAGTCTGGATTTCTGTATTTTTGCATGTTAACTGCATGCTCCCGGCGTCACAGGGCTTATTGTAGACCCAGAGTGGAAGCAGTCTTTGCATATATTATATTTCGACTTGTGTGTATTAAATAAATGCATATCGTTACAAATGTCACATGGACACTGTCAATGAATTTAGTGGATAGGATTCTCGTGTGGGACAAAAATTGTGTGATTTATAAATAGTTGTTTTGAATCAGTGGCAAGTTCTATTGTTATACACATTCATGACTGTTTTTGTTTATTGTGGTTTGTGTAATTAGTCATTCATTACATCAATCAAGGCGTCACATTTATTTTCCGTTTTATATTTTATTCTCATCGAGGATACGACTGAGGCAACAATACAACGAAAACCGGTCAACCACTAGTCAATCGTTTATATTATGTACCTACTAACTTGAGCGGCGCGAAGACGTCTGCCACGGCGGCCGTGACGCAGAACATCTCGCGCACGCGCGGCGGCACGTAGTCGGCGCTGGCGGGCGGCGCGTTTATATTGTGTACTAACTTGAGCGGCGCGAAGACGTCTGCCACGGCGGCCGTGACGCAGAACATCTCGCGCACGCGCGGCGGCACGTAGTCGGCGCTGGCGGGCGGCGCGTTTATATTGTGTACTAACTTGAGCGGCGCGAAGACGTCTGCCACGGCGGCCGTGACGCAGAACATCTCGCGCACGCGCGGCGGCACGTAGTCGGCGCTGGCGGGCGGCGCGTTTATATTGTGTACTAACTTGAGCGGCGCGAAGACGTCTGCCACGGCGGCCGTGACGCAGAACATCTCGCGCACGCGCGGCGGCACGTAGTCGGCGCTGGCGGGCGGCGCGTTTATATTGTGTACTAACTTGAGCGGCGCGAAGACGTCTGCCACGGCGGCCGTGACGCAGAACATCTCGCGCACGCGCGGCGGCACGTAGTCGGCGCTGGCGGGCGGCGCGTTTATATTGTGTACTAACTTGAGCGGCGCGAAGACGTCTGCCACGGCGGCCGTGACGCAGAACATCTCGCGCACGCGCGGCGGCACGTAGTCGGCGCTGGCGGGCGGCGCGTTTATATTGTGTACTAACTTGAGCGGCGCGAAGACGTCTGCCACGGCGGCCGTGACGCAGAACATCTCGCGCACGCGCGGCGGCACGTAGTCGGCGCTGGCGGGCGGCGCGTTTATATTGTGTACTAACTTGAGCGGCGCGAAGACGTCTGCCACGGCGGCCGTGACGCAGAACATCTCGCGCACGCGCGGCGGCACGTAGTCGGCGCTGGCGGGCGGCGCGTTTATATTGTGTACTAACTTGAGCGGCGCGAAGACGTCTGCCACGGCGGCCGTGACGCAGAACATCTCGCGCACGCGCGGCGGCACGTAGTCGGCGCTGGCGGGCGGCGCGTTTATATTGTGTACTAACTTGAGCGGCGCGAAGACGTCTGCCACGGCGGCCGTGACGCAGAACATCTCGCGCACGCGCGGCGGCACGTAGTCGGCGCTGGCGGGCGGCGCGTTTATATTGTGTACTAACTTGAGCGGCGCGAAGACGTCTGCCACGGCGGCCGTGACGCAGAACATCTCGCGCACGCGCGGCGGCACGTAGTCGGCGCTGGCGGGCGGCGCGTTTATATTGTGTACTAACTTGAGCGGCGCGAAGACGTCTGCCACGGCGGCCGTGACGCAGAACATCTCGCGCACGCGCGGCGGCACGTAGTCGGCGCTGGCGGGCGGCGCGTTTATATTGTGTACTAACTTGAGCGGCGCGAAGACGTCTGCCACGGCGGCCGTGACGCAGAACATCTCGCGCACGCGCGGCGGCACGTAGTCGGCGCTGGCGGGCGGCGCGTTTATATTGTGTACTAACTTGAGCGGCGCGAAGACGTCTGCCACGGCGGCCGTGACGCAGAACATCTCGCGCACGCGCGGCGGCACGTAGTCGGCGCTGGCGGGCGGCGCGTTTATATTGTGTACTAACTTGAGCGGCGCGAAGACGTCTGCCACGGCGGCCGTGACGCAGAACATCTCGCGCACGCGCGGCGGCACGTAGTCGGCGCTGGCGGGCGGCGCGTTTATATTGTGTACTAACTTGAGCGGCGCGAAGACGTCTGCCACGGCGGCCGTGACGCAGAACATCTCGCGCACGCGCGGCGGCACGTAGTCGGCGCTGGCGGGCGGCGCGTTTATATTGTGTACTAACTTGAGCGGCGCGAAGACGTCTGCCACGGCGGCCGTGACGCAGAACATCTCGCGCACGCGCGGCGGCACGTAGTCGGCGCTGGCGGGCGGCGCGTTTATATTGTGTACTAACTTGAGCGGCGCGAAGACGTCTGCCACGGCGGCCGTGACGCAGAACATCTCGCGCACGCGCGGCGGCACGTAGTCGGCGCTGGCGGGCGGCGCGTTTATATTGTGTACTAACTTGAGCGGCGCGAAGACGTCTGCCACGGCGGCCGTGACGCAGAACATCTCGCGCACGCGCGGCGGCACGTAGTCGGCGCTGGCGGGCGGCGCGTTTATATTGTGTACTAACTTGAGCGGCGCGAAGACGTCTGCCACGGCGGCCGTGACGCAGAACATCTCGCGCACGCGCGGCGGCACGTAGTCGGCGCTGGCGGGCGGCGCGTTTATATTGTGTACTAACTTGAGCGGCGCGAAGACGTCTGCCACGGCGGCCGTGACGCAGAACATCTCGCGCACGCGCGGCGGCACGTAGTCGGCGCTGGCGGGCGGCGCGTTTATATTGTGTACTAACTTGAGCGGCGCGAAGACGTCTGCCACGGCGGCCGTGACGCAGAACATCTCGCGCACGCGCGGCGGCACGTAGTCGGCGCTGGCGGGCGGCGCGTTTATATTGTGTACTAACTTGAGCGGCGCGAAGACGTCTGCCACGGCGGCCGTGACGCAGAACATCTCGCGCACGCGCGGCGGCACGTAGTCGGCGCTGGCGGGCGGCGCGTTTATATTGTGTACTAACTTGAGCGGCGCGAAGACGTCTGCCACGGCGGCCGTGACGCAGAACATCTCGCGCACGCGCGGCGGCACGTAGTCGGCGCTGGCGGGCGGCGCGTTTATATTGTGTACTAACTTGAGCGGCGCGAAGACGTCTGCCACGGCGGCCGTGACGCAGAACATCTCGCGCACGCGCGGCGGCACGTAGTCGGCGCTGGCGGGCGGCGCGTTTATATTGTGTACTAACTTGAGCGGCGCGAAGACGTCTGCCACGGCGGCCGTGACGCAGAACATCTCGCGCACGCGCGGCGGCACGTAGTCGGCGCTGGCGGGCGGCGCGTTTATATTGTGTACTAACTTGAGCGGCGCGAAGACGTCTGCCACGGCGGCCGTGACGCAGAACATCTCGCGCACGCGCGGCGGCACGTAGTCGGCGCTGGCGGGCGGCGCGTTTATATTGTGTACTAACTTGAGCGGCGCGAAGACGTCTGCCACGGCGGCCGTGACGCAGAACATCTCGCGCACGCGCGGCGGCACGTAGTCGGCGCTGGCGGGCGGCGCGTTTATATTGTGTACTAACTTGAGCGGCGCGAAGACGTCTGCCACGGCGGCCGTGACGCAGAACATCTCGCGCACGCGCGGCGGCACGTAGTCGGCGCTGGCGGGCGGCGCGTTTATATTGTGTACTAACTTGAGCGGCGCGAAGACGTCTGCCACGGCGGCCGTGACGCAGAACATCTCGCGCACGCGCGGCGGCACGTAGTCGGCGCTGGCGGGCGGCGCGTTTATATTGTGTACTAACTTGAGCGGCGCGAAGACGTCTGCCACGGCGGCCGTGACGCAGAACATCTCGCGCACGCGCGGCGGCACGTAGTCGGCGCTGGCGGGCGGCGCGTTTATATTGTGTACTAACTTGAGCGGCGCGAAGACGTCTGCCACGGCGGCCGTGACGCAGAACATCTCGCGCACGCGCGGCGGCACGTAGTCGGCGCTGGCGGGCGGCGCGTTTATATTGTGTACTAACTTGAGCGGCGCGAAGACGTCTGCCACGGCGGCCGTGACGCAGAACATCTCGCGCACGCGCGGCGGCACGTAGTCGGCGCTGGCGGGCGGCGCGTTTATATTGTGTACTAACTTGAGCGGCGCGAAGACGTCTGCCACGGCGGCCGTGACGCAGAACATCTCGCGCACGCGCGGCGGCACGTAGTCGGCGCTGGCGGGCGGCGCGTTTATATTGTGTACTAACTTGAGCGGCGCGAAGACGTCTGCCACGGCGGCCGTGACGCAGAACATCTCGCGCACGCGCGGCGGCACGTAGTCGGCGCTGGCGGGCGGCGCGTTTATATTGTGTACTAACTTGAGCGGCGCGAAGACGTCTGCCACGGCGGCCGTGACGCAGAACATCTCGCGCACGCGCGGCGGCACGTAGTCGGCGCTGGCGGGCGGCGCGTTTATATTGTGTACTAACTTGAGCGGCGCGAAGACGTCTGCCACGGCGGCCGTGACGCAGAACATCTCGCGCACGCGCGGCGGCACGTAGTCGGCGCTGGCGGGCGGCGCGTTTATATTGTGTACTAACTTGAGCGGCGCGAAGACGTCTGCCACGGCGGCCGTGACGCAGAACATCTCGCGCACGCGCGGCGGCACGTAGTCGGCGCTGGCGGGCGGCGCGTTTATATTGTGTACTAACTTGAGCGGCGCGAAGACGTCTGCCACGGCGGCCGTGACGCAGAACATCTCGCGCACGCGCGGCGGCACGTAGTCGGCGCTGGCGGGCGGCGCGTTTATATTGTGTACTAACTTGAGCGGCGCGAAGACGTCTGCCACGGCGGCCGTGACGCAGAACATCTCGCGCACGCGCGGCGGCACGTAGTCGGCGCTGGCGGGCGGCGCGTTTATATTGTGTACTAACTTGAGCGGCGCGAAGACGTCTGCCACGGCGGCCGTGACGCAGAACATCTCGCGCACGCGCGGCGGCACGTAGTCGGCGCTGGCGGGCGGCGCGTTTATATTGTGTACTAACTTGAGCGGCGCGAAGACGTCTGCCACGGCGGCCGTGACGCAGAACATCTCGCGCACGCGCGGCGGCACGTAGTCGGCGCTGGCGGGCGGCGCGTTTATATTGTGTACTAACTTGAGCGGCGCGAAGACGTCTGCCACGGCGGCCGTGACGCAGAACATCTCGCGCACGCGCGGCGGCACGTAGTCGGCGCTGGCGGGCGGCGCGTTTATATTGTGTACTAACTTGAGCGGCGCGAAGACGTCTGCCACGGCGGCCGTGACGCAGAACATCTCGCGCACGCGCGGCGGCACGTAGTCGGCGCTGGCGGGCGGCGCGTTTATATTGTGTACTAACTTGAGCGGCGCGAAGACGTCTGCCACGGCGGCCGTGACGCAGAACATCTCGCGCACGCGCGGCGGCACGTAGTCGGCGCTGGCGGGCGGCGCGTTTATATTGTGTACTAACTTGAGCGGCGCGAAGACGTCTGCCACGGCGGCCGTGACGCAGAACATCTCGCGCACGCGCGGCGGCACGTAGTCGGCGCTGGCGGGCGGCGCGTTTATATTGTGTACTAACTTGAGCGGCGCGAAGACGTCTGCCACGGCGGCCGTGACGCAGAACATCTCGCGCACGCGCGGCGGCACGTAGTCGGCGCTGGCGGGCGGCGCGTTTATATTGTGTACTAACTTGAGCGGCGCGAAGACGTCTGCCACGGCGGCCGTGACGCAGAACATCTCGCGCACGCGCGGCGGCACGTAGTCGGCGCTGGCGGGCGGCGCGTTTATATTGTGTACTAACTTGAGCGGCGCGAAGACGTCTGCCACGGCGGCCGTGACGCAGAACATCTCGCGCACGCGCGGCGGCACGTAGTCGGCGCTGGCGGGCGGCGCGTTTATATTGTGTACTAACTTGAGCGGCGCGAAGACGTCTGCCACGGCGGCCGTGACGCAGAACATCTCGCGCACGCGCGGCGGCACGTAGTCGGCGCTGGCGGGCGGCGCGTTTATATTGTGTACTAACTTGAGCGGCGCGAAGACGTCTGCCACGGCGGCCGTGACGCAGAACATCTCGCGCACGCGCGGCGGCACGTAGTCGGCGCTGGCGGGCGGCGCGTTTATATTGTGTACTAACTTGAGCGGCGCGAAGACGTCTGCCACGGCGGCCGTGACGCAGAACATCTCGCGCACGCGCGGCGGCACGTAGTCGGCGCTGGCGGGCGGCGCGTTTATATTGTGTACTAACTTGAGCGGCGCGAAGACGTCTGCCACGGCGGCCGTGACGCAGAACATCTCGCGCACGCGCGGCGGCACGTAGTCGGCGCTGGCGGGCGGCGCGTTTATATTGTGTACTAACTTGAGCGGCGCGAAGACGTCTGCCACGGCGGCCGTGACGCAGAACATCTCGCGCACGCGCGGCGGCACGTAGTCGGCGCTGGCGGGCGGCGCTTTTATATTGTGTACTAACTTGAGCGGCGCGAAGACGTCTGCCACGGCGGCCGTGACGCAGAACATCTCGCGCACGCGCGGCGGCACGTAGTCGGCGCTGGCGGGCGGCGCGTTTATATTGTGTACTAACTTGAGCGGCGCGAAGACGTCTGCCACGGCGGCCGTGACGCAGAACATCTCGCGCACGCGCGGCGGCACGTAGTCGGCGCTGGCGGGCGGCGCGTTTATATTGTGTACTAACTTGAGCGGCGCGAAGACGTCTGCCACGGCGGCCGTGACGCAGAACATCTCGCGCACGCGCGGCGGCACGTAGTCGGCGCTGGCGGGCGGCGCGTTTATATTGTGTACTAACTTGAGCGGCGCGAAGACGTCTGCCACGGCGGCCGTGACGCAGAACATCTCGCGCACGCGCGGCGGCACGTAGTCGGCGCTGGCGGGCGGCGCGTTTATATTGTGTACTAACTTGAGCGGCGCGAAGACGTCTGCCACGGCGGCCGTGACGCAGAACATCTCGCGCACGCGCGGCGGCACGTAGTCGGCGCTGGCGGGCGGCGCGTTTATATTGTGTACTAACTTGAGCGGCGCGAAGACGTCTGCCACGGCGGCCGTGACGCAGAACATCTCGCGCACGCGCGGCGGCACGTAGTCGGCGCTGGCGGGCGGCGCGTTTATATTGTGTACTAACTTGAGCGGCGCGAAGACGTCTGCCACGGCGGCCGTGACGCAGAACATCTCGCGCACGCGCGGCGGCACGTAGTCGGCGCTGGCGGGCGGCGCGTTTATATTGTGTACTAACTTGAGCGGCGCGAAGACGTCTGCCACGGCGGCCGTGACGCAGAACATCTCGCGCACGCGCGGCGGCACGTAGTCGGCGCTGGCGGGCGGCGCGTTTATATTGTGTACTAACTTGAGCGGCGCGAAGACGTCTGCCACGGCGGCCGTGACGCAGAACATCTCGCGCACGCGCGGCGGCACGTAGTCGGCGCTGGCGGGCGGCGCGTTTATATTGTGTACTAACTTGAGCGGCGCGAAGACGTCTGCCACGGCGGCCGTGACGCAGAACATCTCGCGCACGCGCGGCGGCACGTAGTCGGCGCTGGCGGGCGGCGCGTTTATATTGTGTACTAACTTGAGCGGCGCGAAGACGTCTGCCACGGCGGCCGTGACGCAGAACATCTCGCGCACGCGCGGCGGCACGTAGTCGGCGCTGGCGGGCGGCGCGTTTATATTGTGTACTAACTTGAGCGGCGCGAAGACGTCTGCCACGGCGGCCGTGACGCAGAACATCTCGCGCACGCGCGGCGGCACGTAGTCGGCGCTGGCGGGCGGCGCGTTTATATTGTGTACTAACTTGAGCGGCGCGAAGACGTCTGCCACGGCGGCCGTGACGCAGAACATCTCGCGCACGCGCGGCGGCACGTAGTCGGCGCTGGCGGGCGGCGCGTTTATATTGTGTACTAACTTGAGCGGCGCGAAGACGTCTGCCACGGCGGCCGTGACGCAGAACATCTCGCGCACGCGCGGCGGCACGTAGTCGGCGCTGGCGGGCGGCGCGTTTATATTGTGTACTAACTTGAGCGGCGCGAAGACGTCTGCCACGGCGGCCGTGACGCAGAACATCTCGCGCACGCGCGGCGGCACGTAGTCGGCGCTGGCGGGCGGCGCGTTTATATTGTGTACTAACTTGAGCGGCGCGAAGACGTCTGCCACGGCGGCCGTGACGCAGAACATCTCGCGCACGCGCGGCGGCACGTAGTCGGCGCTGGCGGGCGGCGCGTTTATATTGTGTACTAACTTGAGCGGCGCGAAGACGTCTGCCACGGCGGCCGTGACGCAGAACATCTCGCGCACGCGCGGCGGCACGTAGTCGGCGCTGGCGGGCGGCGGCGCCCGCGCGCCCAGCGCCGCCGGCACGCGGTGCGCGCGCAGCCAGGGGTGCGCCGCACTCACGGCGGTCACGGCCGACACGCCCTTCTCGACCTCGCGCACCTCCACCAGGCCTTCCTTGAACACACACCACCGCGTCTTACACGTTCTATATCGACTATTCAAAATATTATTCTATACAATAAACCAAATCTATTTATGCACTTAACGTCAGAGAATATGATAACTCTATCTATAGATGTATGGACAAAAATATCCTATCCATCGGTAACCACTAATTAATGGCATTGTCAAGATGATACATGTAAACTGTATATGTTATATTAATAATTTCAGTAATTACCTAATAATATGTAGTAAACACACACCCTATGTATCTAAAGACCTCAGATATATTATGTAAGGCTACCGACGCGGAACACAGCGACCGCTGTCAAGTCGGCCATAAATGTGCCTGTATCATTGTAACGAGATGGGTGTAAAACCCAGGATTCAACCTCTTCGTCTTCATGTGACCTTGTTTCAATTATATTTGAACATTAACTTAGGTTAATGTTGTATATAATTATATAGTATGTACATATTTTAATAATAAATAATTAACGTACTTTTCAATCATTGCTGCCGTTGAACATCATGCCCACTGCTACCTACTGGGCATGATGCTCACAGTTGGGCCTCATGTCCACTTTTGGGCATCTTGCCCACTGTTAGGCGTCATAACAACTGTTAGACACCATGCCCACTGTTGGGCATCATATCCACTGCTGGGCACCATGACCACTGTTGGGCATTGTGACCATTGGTGATTCCGGAGTGGTTCCGGAGCTATGCCTGTCACTAACAGACAGACACACAGACCCACATAGTGTTTTCATTAACCTCTTCGAAGAAGACTCATGAGGTTAGACTTAGATCATCATATAATGTTGTTACCTGTTGCATGGCTTCGAGGAACTTCCCTAGCTTCTTGTAACTAGACTTCTTGACGTCAATACTTCTGTCTGGCGGGCACAGCTGCATCAAACACCTGTAATCAATCATATAACATGTTAAAAAAGAATACACAGACCCTTTAACTAAGTATACTAAGTTTAAAGTATATTAAGTAAAATATACATATTATGTGACTTCAGCAGCGCTACCACAAATGTATATTTAGCAAAGCGGCATAATATATAATGTTCATAATACAGTGGTATGTATGTCCAATGCTTATCTCACTGTTCTAAGATTTATACAAAGAACATTACTCAATTGTTCTACTTGAGAGAACTACTTTTTCAGGCGCAAATCGAACCAGTTTCAATACACTACAAACATGTTTAATGTACAGTGTTTCTCAGACGTTATAAAAATGTAATTGGTTGCTTTTAGTCCATTACATAAAATATGTATTTATTAATTTATCCAAAATTACACATATCTTTACAGGTTTATACCTAATGCGATAGTGTCTAATACTTATTATAATAAGTTAATTTAAGTTTATAACATATTACAAATAATGCCACTCTTGTAAATTCACTCAGTGTAATACAAAATAGGTCAGTCTCTTCAGCTATAAGGTTGAGAGTGCGCAGTGCACGCCTCACCCAGTAGGTTAGTGCGGCCGCGCGGCACTGCCTGCAGCCGGGGCCGGCGTCGCCGTCCTACATACCCATCAGGGACACACATATTCACCTGTCTCAGCATATCTGCGTTATGTATCCTTCCCTCTAAATATTTCAAATATATATGAGGTCAATGCTAGTTCCCTCCTAACCCCTAGCTCATTATACCCTACCATACCCAAAACGAATAGAGTGGGATACATTAATGGGTAAAACGGATATACACCGTAGTACCGCATGTACAAATATCTTACAAAATGTTGTACCCGCTCCAACATGAGACTATATTTAGTCTCATGTGGAGACCAGATGACTGAGTTACAAGTATTTGTAGTAATTTAGGTAAATATACTAATAGAATGAAATAATACGAGACAATGATAAATTGGGTCTGTACGCCGACGTCCGTTGGCCGATGGACGAATTAACGCCTCGATATTTTATATCACTAAAATTAAAAGTGAAGTTTTGCTACTAGGAGTACAGATGTGTAATTTACATTCTAGAAAGTTCGTGTCTACTTACTTATACAGAAGGTTAGTCTTGAAGGGATACTCGTGGTTCTTGGCCTGCAGCTTGAGGAACGAGAGCAGGCACCACCTCAGTAGACCGTCCGTGTCTGTGGGGATAGAAAAGTCCTCTGACTGTGGGCTGTCTTCTGAAACATGTCATAAAAAAGGATTAGCTAGTTTATTGCAATGGCAAATATACATATATATTTTCTCTTGTTTTTTAATTAATTAAAATGAAGTAGCTGCCCTGCAAGTGGGACAAAGATTTTCATAGCACACAACTAGGGTAACATGGGTCACACAGAAATGTATCCCAGGTTGCAGTAGTGCAAAAACCAGCCCTGCTTTAGGGGACAGGGCAAGACAAATTATAAATGTGAAAGTTTGTAAAGATGTTGGTGTCGGATTTAGATGAAACTTGGCACATGGAAAGGCAATATCTTGGATTAATATATAGAATAGATTTGGAATAGACTTGGAATTCAGAAAATAAGGATAACATATTTACGTGATAGCACTGATCCTATATGTTTTGCCGGCAATTGGCTTACTATTATCACTGATTGTTTATACAGAGTTAATAACTGAATACCTGTAACCATACTATTATCTGCTTCTCCACTCAGATCCAGCTCCATTTGCCGTTCTTCATTTTCTGCTATAAGCTTAGGTTCATTAGCGACCAGCGCAGGCGGCGCGGGACTGACTCGGGGTTCGGGAGCAGGTGGCAATGGTGCTGCGACCGGGGGTGGCGGCTTCCTACCCAAGCTTGGCCATTCTTCTTTTATTGTTGGCTGAATACTCAGCTAGAATCATAGAATGAAAGTAAATGTAATAAGTTTGGATTCTTTGTTGAGTTTGTAGTGAGAATAGATTTCTATTGGTTTAGCATCAACACAGGGAGGATGGTCAGTCCAGAAGCAAAACATTTAAAAAATACTGACTTTATACATTTATTGTGATGTCAAATTTCAAGGTACTTTTGATCGATAACTTTACAGCTCGCCGTTTGATGATCTTTTAAATATAAAGCTACAAATTAATTATTTTTTTTTATAAATGTGATGGTCTCATTTGTTTTGTGATGTAAGCGCAAACGCGACTTCTATATGGTACCAAATTGGACAGTGTTAATGTGGTTTTCTGTGAAGTAATCCAACAACAGATGAACTGTAATCGACCCTGTGTTAGTCAAAAGTACGACATTCAGATTGGTCATATGTCATCCTTACTAATATTATAAACGCAAAAGTTTGTATGGATGTGTCCATACAAACTTTTTGTTTGTTACTCTTTCACGCAAAAACTACTGGACCGATTGCGATGAAACTTGGTATGTAGATAGATGGAGATCTGGATTCAAACATAGGCTCAGCTTTTTATCCCACGGGAATGGGAATTACGCGGGTGAAACCGCGGGGAAAAACTTATATCTGATACTACAATGTTACATAAATATATTATGTATATAGTTATTACCTGACTGACATCTGCAGTAATGGTGTCTGTGATGTCACCTTGGCTGTATAAGGCGGGGCCCAATTTTGGCCTTTCTATCTTGTTAAACTTATTGTCTTTGCACAGCTGGTCACCGAGCACCTGCATTGTTTCCATACACACACCGCTGAAATAAGGAAATGCCATTAAGTTCTTTATACTGTTAATCAATTGTTTATGCTAATAGATTAAATTAAATAAAATTTTATTTAATTTAGGGGAATAAATTTTTATTAAGACGCGCTTTTTATGCGTTAGCACTTAGCACGGCTTAGTGATTTGACGTTTTGTACGAAATGTGCGAATAGACACTGTTTTTAAATAATATTTTATGTGTCAATTTGCGCTCATCAATATAATTTGAGTGTGAAACAACCCAGTGTCGTTTCGCACAATTCATGAGAACAGACTCGTGCGAAACAACCACAAATGGTCATAAATTACGTCTTTGGCCACTACAAATACATATTGTCCATAAATCCACACACATTATTATATTATTAAGTAAAATATGATAATAACAAAATGAAAGTAGTAAATAATATAAAACTGACGCAGCTCTAAGTAGCATGTCCGCACTGGAGATGAGCGCTCGCCCTATAACACAGACCGCAGCGTTGTCCTGCGTGCACAAAGCGATAACTGCGTTGCGTTGGAACATGGGGAAGCCCGCGCCACCTGCCGGTGTCGCCACGCCCGGCAAGTATAACGGAGCGCCGCCTTGCATCTGTGGAGCATTCAATTTAATATATGAATCATATCAGAGATAACATATATGAGATGGCAATGACCTTGAAAGACTAGACAGTGATGACTGATGAGCTATGCTTAAGTTTCAGACAGTAAGACACAAGCCTACTGCTGTCCCTATGATAACATATTGACCCACAGTGACCAAAGCAGTTTTAAAATCTGTGTTTGTACTGACATAGCACCTACACCGCTCAACTATCAAGTTAAGAAACATATCTGTAAGTTGATTTGATTATGCAGTACAATGTGTTTCTTAATTAAGATCACTAATTTTAAAGAATTAGCCAACAATAATGAAATATATGTTCCTGCCATGTACTATTACTAAGGATTTTTTAATATTGAAAGAGATTATGAGCCTTTAAAAAAGAAAGGCAATGTTGAAGAAATTCATACAAAGCCAAATTATATTTTAGATTATTTGAAAACTAATTTTATTACATAGCCTAACTGACCTGTGCCCAAAATAAATATTTATAATACAGGAAAAACAAATTTTTTTCCTAAGCATATGGGAAAACAATGAAATCCATTATTTTATAAATTAATATGGCACATATGATGGCAATGTCATATTTATTTTTAATAAGTAAATTCATTCTTCTGGCCCAGCTTTAGAATGCCTCCATGTGCAGCTCCAACAAAAGGAAATTGTACAAATTTAAAATGCAATACATTATAAAATTTATTTTAGTTGAAGTATGTCCTATAAACCACACCATACCTTTGGCAATACAGGACTGTGTACAACCAGTACTGGCACCAGGTCTGGCACTTTCCAAAGTGCACAGACGGTCGGCAGCAGGCGCTCCTCAGTTTCTATGATCATAGGCACGCTATCCACCGAGTAAACGTTCACTATATCACTAGAGTGAAGCACCAACTTCATACAAATACAGCTCGACTTAACAGGCACCAACTCCTTGATTTTCTCTTCAGTACTAGACGGAAACTCATCTTGAATGCGTTGAGCTAGATGTTTCCTACAAAATACGTGGATATTTAATAAAAAATATGCTGTAAAGCAACATTACCAATGTGGTGCACTCAAATTTGGTCTTACTTCTCTGAATTCTTCAAAGTAGTATTGGATTTTAATTTGTATGACTTTGCAAACATGTTATTGCGTGATTGACACTGTTAGGGAATTAATTTTATTTAGAATTTTCATGGAAAAATACTAATAACGTTTCACTTCGCGCGGCGTTTAGATGACATTGACAGCGTTAACAAGAGGTAAGTCAACGTGACACTGACAGTCGATGTCAGTGCTGTCATTGCCGAAATATGTTCAGAAATCAGAAAAGTGAAGTTATTAAGACAAAACCTGGTTTTTAATCTATACTTATTTTAAATATACAATGTAGGTCTGTGCCCGCAGGATGAGATTAATATAGTTTTGTAAATGCTATAAACTAACACTTTCAAGCGACGTTGTGAATAAACGTTATTCCTATCACAGATTATATTTGCAGTCCTTTCTGTGGGTACGACACCCACACGACAAGAATTGATCATTCGATTAAACCGTTTAACAGTTGTTTTAAAACAGCCAAAAGTTGTTCTTAGAACGGGTGCTCTTTTTGTCTTTTGTATCTTCTTCTCCCTAGCCTTTATTATTCCTAAGTCACTTGGTGTCAGCTTTTCTGGTCTAACCGGATTTGACTGGATATAAATTTTTACACGGAGCGGCTGCCACCTGACCTCCGCAACCCGAAAGCTAACGATACCTTAAGGCTAGACCAGTGTTAGGATATTATAGGGCACTGACTTCCCAATAACGACTGCCATAAATGTTCATGGCAGCCGGGAACGACGGCTTAACGTGCTCTCTGAGGCACGGAGCAGGCGATAATTGTCTTTTTGTCCTTTGTATGAACCTTTGCAAAATCCGTCATGACAAAGAATATTCCTAGTGCGGAATATACCACGGTCGCTTAGGATTACCTTTTTAACCTCCCATATCGTGCTTTCTGGGAATTTTAGCCTGAGGATTCTACTAATAGAAGACTCCTGTTCAGACTAAACAGCACAAAAATTTGAGACGTTAAGTCACATTGTAGTTGTACTATTATATTTGAAAAGTCATACTTAAAATTTATTGCAATATTTAGTAATTTAAGAAATCATAAACATCACACAGATTGAAGTTGAGATATTTCGATTGCCATTTGTAACGTTCGCAAGCAACAAGTATAAATCATCAAGAAGAAGGATATTATTTAGACCATCTCAATGATAAAAACATACAATAAATAAATAAACTGTTGCTTACTATCCATGAAATAAGGTAACATAATCTAACAAGCAATTTACTACTTGTTTATATTTTAACTAGCTGACCTGCGCAACTTCGTTTGCTTCACATTACAGGTTTCTTC
Organism: Catocala fraxini; assembly: GCA_930367265.1. NCBI lineage: Eukaryota > Metazoa > Arthropoda > Insecta > Lepidoptera > Erebidae > Catocala > Catocala fraxini. The sequence goes on from OV884045.1 coordinate 804,524, forward strand.
CCGTATTTAAGCATTTTTTGCTTCTCTCCTATTGGTCGTAGCGTGATGTTATAAAGCCTATAGGCTTCCTCGATAAATGGGCTATCCAACACTAAAATATTCACAACCAAACTAAAAGAATTTTTCAATTCAAACCCGTAGTTCTTAAGATTAGCGCGTTCAACCAAACAAACAAGCACACAAACTCTTCAGCTTTATAATATTAGTTAGATTACGCAACCTATGGAAATCCGTAGAAATGCAAACGCCTTCCAAAAATATAATAGCACAATTATACAAGTACTTACTTAGTTGAAACAAACAATCAAAAGGAAATCCCTTTTCGAATTGCTTACGGTCTATGATAAAGACAATAAATCAAATTATACAATGAATAATTGATGAGACGTTTGGTGGAAAGCCGTAGTTAAAATACATAATCTTTAGTTTTTAGGTTCCAAAGTGAAATCGAATTTATATACATATTCTTATACATGTATGAATTAGCTAATATATTTATTCATAGATTCACTAATCTACAATATTCTCGCAAAGTCAGGGATAGACATTATATGACATCCACGTTTTGCTAGCTATCTCTTTATCCACTAGCGTTAGAGCAAGCCTATTTTCGTCTATTAGGCACATTATCAAGCTCCTAACAGAAATTACCAATAAGTCTTTGCCCGACTCTGGCAAAGACTTATTGGTAATTTCTGAGACCCAGGGGCCTCATGACTGTATATATATGAGCGCATATATGTATATTGTATTCCAAGGTGACGTGGCAATAAAATCAATAACAATATTTAATATAATTAAGATAAGAGTTAGGAAAATGCGGCGTTCTCCCTAGGATTCCATTGAAACCTGGAGGAAAAAGACTGATTTCGCAAATCATGACGTCTCCAGGTTCAAAAGAATTCCTGTAAACCAAACTGCCGGCATTTTTAAAAAAATGCCTCGCAATTATTTATAAATAAGTCATCCCCACCTTATTGACCAGAGCAATTGAAAATAAACAACAAAATCGAATAGACTAACATGCCTCTTTAGCAAACTGTTACGTACATTATATTGTCTTTTTAATTTTTTTAAACTGCTATATACGGATTTTATCGCGTGGTTTATTTGACACTTTATTACAAAATTTTGAAAATTGTTACACTACTACTACTATTAAACTTTACTAATTTTTAAGCTAATTAAATTATTATTAAACTATTTAGGCTTAATTTATTTTTACACTTTCCCCGACGTTTCGGTTGCTTTTCAGCAGCCATGGTCACGGGGACCCGTGTAATAAAGTGTCAAATAAACAACGCGATAAAATCCGTATATAGCAGTTTAATTTCAATGTTACTTACATTATTTACGTGGAACAGACGCAATCAGGTCACGTCAAGTTGGTATCGGTACCAGGCTAGCAGGCAGCGACAGGCGGTGCAAGGCGTGGAGGTCGCGAAGTAACGCACATACCACATCACCAGTCGATACAGTTGCTGATATTGACGGTATCGTGTCTGGCAATACATTTCTTCATTCATTACGTTCAGTTGCAGAGCAAGTCAACCAAAACTCAGGGGTTATTAACGGTTATGTAAAAATATTGGCATGGTTTTGTAGAAATATTGTGTAAGAAAACAAAGATATATGAAACACTAGAATGTTGAGCAAATAGTTTATTTTTATAATATTATGAATACTTATATAAATAAATCTGTGTGTTCGTTCTCTAGTATATTATGTAAAGTCCCCGCAATAAAAATGGTTGCTTAAAATATTATTTATTATGATATATTTTAATATTATACCTATTGTTATAATATACTGTACAAATGTCGGCGGTGCAGTTTAAGTCGTTGGGTCACTACTGCCGCTTAAGGTTCGATGCCTACACGCAACAATTTCTATAAGTATAATTCACAAATAGTATTTTCGGCCTCAGTGCTCTTTGTATCCGTTGTTTAATCGTTTCTAAAGTCCACTGCCACGAATTACTCTTAATGCACTGTGCATAATCAAAAACTATAAAGACTAAATCATCTAAAAAATAATAGGTAGGCAGGTACCTCCTATTCATAAGTATCTGCTTCATTCGTCCAATTTGAAGTGGGAGTTCAACGATTAATGCGGATCTGATGAGATGATGAGATCCCAGATCGTTCAGGCATTGAGTATTGATAAATTATATTTATTTCACAGAAAATGGAGTACATTTATGGATGTTGTGGAATTGATACATTTAGCTCTTCCATTTAGTCACAATGCGGCATGCGAAATGTTTTAAATTTTTTGAATAATTCTAATTATTATTTTTTATTTTTTTTTTATTTTTTTTAGTTTAATAATAATTTTATTAATCTAAAAATATACATCCTTTTTTATTAATTTTTACAGTGCCATATTTTGTTACTCTTCATTTTGTTCTATTTATAAGTGGTTAGTTTTGTTAATATTAGTTAAGTTGTAAATTATGATTGTTGCTTTCACTACTATGAATTATATATTCTAATTATTGCATAGTTATGATAATTAAATTAAATTAGTGACATTGTTATTTAAAATCATTTTGTAATCATATAATATTTAATGTAGAAACTCGTTAAAGGAATAGTATGACTTTTCTAGTAGCCATGCCTTAAGGTATTTCTTAAAACGATAAAGAGGTAAGCTTTAAAACATTCTGGAACTTTGTTATAATATATAGCTATGCACATACAGTAACTATTATTTTTACACATTGTAGTTCTCGGATTGGACTCTAGCACTAACCTATTAGGATGCCTAGTGTTTCTCGGATACTTATCCATGGCCTTGGTGAAAATAATAAAACACAGAAATCTCAAGATTACTATAAAGAAACGTATAAGTCCACATACTTTACATAGTTATAGGAGTTATCACTACATATAGAAGTTATTTCTAACAACATAAATCTACGTTGATTTGTACCGCCAATTGCAAATACCTACATTGCAAATAAAGGTGAAAACATTTAACAATATTTCTTAATTGATGTTCGTTGGAATGTGTATGTATTTACATAATCGTTTCAAAAAACGTATTGCCGGCACATGGCTCTATCGGCGAAATTGTCAAATTGTTTTTTGTATCGCGTGAGTCGTTCGGCTCCGTGCTCACGATAGCGGATCGAAGTATTCGGCGATGGCATTACTTGGTAAAAGTGGATACTTCATACTTATTATTTTATTGAGGCTTGGAAAATCTATATCACATATTATTTTAGAATTTTATATAACTCAGAAGGTAGATCTGTTAATAATTTAGGTTGGTATTGTATACTTTGTAATCCGATATTTCATAAGGTACATATCTATAGATGAAGAATAAATATAATTTATTAATAAAATACTAGACTCACTTTATAGACTGTATCTGTTATATTAGTGTTGAGTACGGTTCTCCTCGGTTAGAGAATACCTATCTTGGTCATAGTCGCCAACCTTTATGTTTCAAGTCTATCGATGAGCTGTTTATAAACAAATCTAAATAGCCTTTTATTGATGTTCTTCGTCGTACTGCGAGAAAAGTTGATCGTATCTATTGTCGAATGGCTGAACTCTTGGTAACAGCAAATTCTCAAATAATGATCCCTTAAAATGGTTTAGCAAACGCAGATAGGTATACATTTCTCTTCTAACACCATATATCCAACACTATTTCGTCAACGTAAGGTATGTACGGTAAATCATTGCAAGGACACTATTTCACGTCACTCTTCTTAATCTATTGAGTTGCAGCGGCACTCCAGTCACCAGCGGCGGCCAGACACCATGGATTTTTAATTATGGCTGCTATTCTAAGGCTTTACACATTAATTAGAACATCTACAAGTTAAGAAGGCGTGAAGTCGCCACCCTGTTGTATCTGTAGGTACAACATACATATACTTAAGTAAAAAACCTTGATGTAAAGGAACTCCGTATAAACTCTATTACATAATTTCCTAGAAATGTGTATATTTATTTATAATTAAACGGAACAACTATTGTTACAGGTGTGTAAGTTCATTAAATAATTAAGTAGGTATAAACGAAAATTATTAAATAAAATGTACCTAATCCTAAAATATTCGTCTCCTCTACATAATAAGTTATACCAAGTTGTTTAATATAAAGAAAAAGAATAACCGAGCGTTTATTTTGACACTCGTTTAAGTAAAAGCAGTTATGAAACCCACATAATAGACCGGAACCAGCCGTTAAACTGTATCCGTGTTCTTTGACAAAGGCTTGATATTCTTGAATGCAGTAACACACTCTAATTGGTTGGCAGGAGGCCAATGGCTATTAAAAAGTGAAGTACTTGCACAAATCTCGACAGAGCGATTGTGTTGTCCCGGGTCCCGCATTGCGGGAATTCGTCACAGCGTTCTGTCTAGAGTTGCTAGCTACATAGTCTATCAACGCTGCACTGCGGATAATATTGTTACCGCATGAGAGGGTTTGATTTAATATTATCAAGCCTATGTTTAAGTTTCGTACCGTGTTCACGTTGAAATTTGTCTGTACTGAACTAAAGAAATCGGTCGGTCGGAGTGTAAATAATGTTCGTAAGACGTCTTATTTTAAATACCTTTGTGGTTAGAAGGTAACTGAAAATATATAAGAATTAAATAATGATACTGAAACATGTAAGGCAATAAAATATAAGTATTGTAGGTTTCATTAAATTATTATCACAAACTTCAGTTGATTCATATTCACATGACAATGTGTGTCATGATTTCCATAGTTATCTATACTAATATTATAAAGCTGAAGAGTTTGTTTGTTTGGTTGAACGCGCTAATCTTAGGAACTACTGGTTTGAATTGAAAAATTATTTTAGTGTTGGATAGCCTATTTATCGAGGAAACCCTATAAGCTATATAACATCACGCTACGACCCACGGGGGCGGCGCAGTAACGATAAAGGCGGGTGAAACAGCGGGCACATCTAGTTATCTATAAAAACGCAAACCAACTTGCGGGTAGTAGATAGGTATCATATAGGTAATATTATGACCAACTTAACATTTTTGACTGATAAGTTAGTAAGTAAGTACATAAATATTGCTATTGAAGCGTTGGAATATTTCCAAACCTCTTTACATTCTACAAGTCGAAAGCGATGCGAAACGATTGTATGATACTAAAAACTAATAATAATAACAATATTCTACCACATACACAACACCATCTAGCCCAAACTAAGCAGAGCTTGTACTATGGGTACTAGACAATGGATAAACATACATATATACTCTGCTTAGTTTGGGCTAGATGGTGTTGTGTGTATGTGGTAGAATATTATTATTATTATTATTATTATTATATATACTTTTTTTTGGTAATATACTTATTATACATAGAAACACCCAGACCAAGACAAACATCCATGTTCATGCACACAAATGTTTGACTTGTGCAGGAATCGAACCCGCGACCTCAGGCGTGGCAGTCGGTTACACTGACCACAACGCCATCGAGGCCGACAAAAAGTAAAAAAGTAAAAACCTTTTTTGATTCATAATAATCGTAATACAATTACACACGTCAATCAATTACTCCGTAGCAGTCCACTGCCTTTTCCGATTTGTTTCCAATGTATTCTATCCGGCTATACACACTGCCCTACATAACGCGGTGGGTACAATAAATACTTAGTCATATTACAAATGATATACACCATTTCATCAATATTGTTCATTGAAATGAACTAAAAATAGCACGCCACTATTCTTGAAAGTTTCTCTGAAATCTCAAACTGAATGGGTTCTCTTGACTTAGCTGTTTAATCTAGATGTGGCGGCGGCCTGCTCTCGTTTCCTGAGCAGTTCGTGCTCTCGGCTGCGGGCCACACACACACTTGACCGGAATTCATTACTGAACACTTGCCCGGACATTGCTTTTGCTTTGACGATCTTGCCTCCGGAGAATTTACACTAAGAAGGGAACTATTTTTGAAGTTGTTCGTTGAGGTTATTTACGAACTAACTCCTCACAAAATCTAAACTAAAAATAAGTATGTCTAGGTTTTACCTGTTTCCGAAAACAGCGTATCCTAGAGTTATGAAAACCATTTTATTTCATTAGGTACTAGCTGTGCCCGCGGTTTCACCCGCGTTTATGACCCCGCCCCCGTGGGACGTAGCGTGATGTTATATAGCCTATAACCTTTCTCGATAAATAGGCTATCCAATACTAAAATAATTATTCAATTCGAACCTGTAGTTCCTGAAATTAGCGCGTTCAACCAAACAAACAAACTATTCAGCTTTATAATATTAGTATAGATAATTTCATTAAATTTTTGTTTGGTGAATTTATTATTACTTTCGTATTTAAATATTATCAAGGTATTATTAAGATTTTCATTTATAATACCTAACTACCTATACGCAGCGCTTTACCCCACCAATCAATCAAATAACCTTTTCCAGTCCATCGTTGGCAACAGCATCATAACTTTTTAAATTGAAATGTTTGGTCTCATAAACTCAATTTTTGGCAAATGGAAATGTAATAAGTTTAAGTTTATTTATATTAAGTTTATTTAAGTCACGAAATATTAAAATGTTGACTAACTTAATGTTTGTCTTAAATTAATTATGTGTTTGGAGAGAACATGTCGGTATGCCATTGTTCTGAAGACAGAATGTAACATAAGTAGTACCTAAGTAAGTAGCTTGTTTAAATAATATTCTTAGTGCATAATGTGCTTTGTTGATAAAACTGGCAGATAATTATAATAATACTGATCTTATAATAATCATTGTTTACGTATTACGAGTATTGAAAAAGTACCAGCAGTTTCACAGGGAAGACGACAGTTATATTTCCCGCGAAATTTGACAATGCCTTATGAAATTTTGCCAATAATTAATTAATTAATTAATGCTATTGAACATTGTCAAACAAAATGTAATAATAACGATAATTGAAATAAATATATAAATAATATCTAAACATAAAAACATCCGAAATGTTTTGTGACTAAAAGTATTGTAAGCAAGTATTATGATAAATAATGAAGCAATTGGTGATGAAATTGTTAAATAGCCTATATGGATAAGATAAGCAATGATAGAGAAGGAAGAATATAAGTCTGTGTATTTATATATTTAACAGAATTTTTAACATGTGCACTCAAAGCTGTGTATAGAGACTTGTTCTCCAGTCATTAACATTTTGAAGCACAGGCATTCAATTTACTCAGCCTGTAAGTTTCCATGGAGGCATCTTATTCTGGACTATTTTTTGTTTGTTGACAAAATAATACCTTATCCTTGTAGTCAATGCGCAATATAATCCAATTATACAAAAGCGCATTAAGTACTTACTTGTAGTAAATATCTGGATGTAGGTGTAAACACGTGCTATGGTCATTATTCGTTGTAATTGTTTAGTTATTAGCACAGACCACCATGCTAAATAGACGTGAAGATAAGCGCCTACATTCCGCCGATCATAAGGACAAAATAATGTGCTTTATTAAATACGTAAGTAGTGTACCACCGATTGATATTATTTTAGTAGCGTCTAAATATACGAGCTATGCAGTTTGTTTATATAAATAGTGAAATATATTTTACCTAATGATTAAATAATAAGCAGCGATAGCCTAGTGAGAAACCGTTGGACTGCCTTGCAGAGGTCTCGAGTTCGATCCCAAGGCACGTATCTCTGACTTTTCGAAGATATGTGCGTATTAAAAGTTAATTATCGCTCGCTTTAACGGTGAAGGAAAACATCGTGAGGAAACCTGCATGTCTGAGAGTTCTCCATAATGTTCTCGAAGATATGTGAAGTCTGCCAATCCGTACTGGGTCAGCGTGGTGGACTATGGCCTAACCCTTATCATACTGAGAAGAGGCCCTTGCCCAGCAGTGGGACAGTTTAATACAAGGCTGATATTATATTATTATAACCCTATGTCTGGATGTTACTCTACGTAAAAGCAAAGCAGAATTTTACATGATAAATCACTGTTTTCTCCACACTAAACTTAAGACGTCATGTTTTACTTAGGTACTTAAGTTCAATTATAAACGTCTGCTTAAACTGGACAATATTAGGTTGTTTACCTGATATTAAGGCATTGGGTTCAAAGAAGTATACTAGGCCACTAGCTAATGTCGTTATTAGCTTATTTAAAATATCAGAATTGTTATCCTTCACGGCCAACGCCACACTCACAGGTCCATAGCGTGTACTAAAGTCCCGTCGATTTATGTCGCTCTAAAATTAATACGTGTACTATTTCTCTCTCTCTTTCATCGCCGCTCTAACTAACTGAAGAATGAATTTGATTTTAAATTCTATGTGTGAATTAAAGATGTCTATGATGTTATATTGTACAATGTGCATTGCTTCACTTCGTCACTAAATAATTTTAGCACGCTTCATGTTGGCAGATAGAATGTTAAGAAATGAAATCGTATCAGTTTCATGTCTATGTAGGCTTGGTGGTCTGTGGTGATTGGTGTCATTATGTGCAGTTCCAGGGGCGAGGTACGCGGCGGATAGCATTGCGCGGAGGTGGCGTGGGTGATCTTTACTACAAGAACATCATTAAGTGCCAATACTACGCACTAGCACAGACCATGAATATGAATAGTGGAAATATTGTTCTTTATGAGCCATGATATCCTGGTGAAGCTGTTTTATCTGAGGAAGGAATCTATTAATCATTTTATTTATCACTATGTGTAATTATAAGTTGTAACACCCCCACACAGTAATTTATTACTCATAAATGCACTCGTCATGGCAGTTTTAATTAACGCAGCCTTCTAACTTAATAACTGCCATAAAAACATTAAATCCACCTTTTAATGCCTAGTAAACTAATGGACAAGCAAGACTATCTGACCGAGTGCGTCGATATACAACAGCACAATAATATGCCACGGAGTCGGGTTTTAAAATAAAACGTCAGTACGTTAAGCCATACAAATGCTTTATGATTCGATCCATGACATATATAGCGATAAAATATAGCAGATTGATTTTAGGCGACAACTTAGAACACCTGTGGCTCCTTTTAATATTTAAAGTAACGCAATTAGACGCGACGCTGTTGCGATTTCACGTTATCGCCCACTTAGATGTAGAATGTCACCAATAAATAAGAAAGATCGCGTACACTTTATACGAAGTAGTGCTTGTACAAAACAAGTGAGAATCGCCAATGAATTGCCGTAAATCTTAGAGTTCGAAAAAATTGTTCAAGTAATATGCAAAGGTCACGTGATACCACGTGACCTTGAGGTCAAATGTCAAAGGTCGTAGTCATTACAGGGTATATCGACTATGCTGAGTTGAAAGGCGTTGACCACGAGTCTCTAGCTCTTACGGTTCTTGAGTTGAAAGATGGTATCACGTGACCTTGAGGTCAAAAGTCCATAGTCATTTCGGGGTACATAAACTATGCTGAGCCGAATGGCGTTGACCGCGAGTCTCTAGCTCTCACGGTTCTTGACGGACGGACAGACAGACAAAGCTGTTGTATGAAAGTTTTTACGAACTCTAAAAGGATATTTTTTTAACATTTATTGTGACTTGATTTTTTTTTTGATTTGACTATTTTATATGTTTGTTAGTTTTAACGTTTTAGGTATCACGGAAAAACCACGGAACATATTGATGCGTATTCCACAGTTTAATAACTTGAATTTCAACCTAAAATCTATTATATTTCTATCTGATTTTAAAGTTGATCTGTATGCTGCTGTCGATCACATATTATTATTACGACTATATGGATTCTATCGAAGCGATGCAATCGAAGTTACAGGCAAATGTAGTATAATATTGCGATTTACAAAGGATATACCTACATATAAATATAAATAATAAGCCTCAAATGTAAGGGTTACTTAATTCAATAACGTACAATACCATAAACCATTTAATAATAATAACAACGTTAATTACACACATAGGCAAGTCACACCCTAAATGCATTAGTTGCGCAGGTACCAGGCGAGCATGGCCGGCAGGAGGTGTGTCTGCAGGATCGGTCGAGTGGCGGTGCAAGCGGCGCACCCTAGTGTTTAACTGTATGAACTCACGCCGCACCTGTTGACTACCACTGTACGACTAGAGGGGTTAATTTTGTTAAGTAACAGGTGCCATAATATTTGTACGTAGGAACATTATTCGAAGCTGAACATGCCACGCATGAGGACTTCTTTATGGTCCTTGTAAAAACCAAAATGGATGGGAGTGTGGATCAATGCACATCATTTTCCTTTCATGGATAAGAAAATCATTTAAAAATGTTCTCAACGATCAATAGTTATAAGTATCTAATTTTCAGTAAATCCATTCAATCTTGTGTCTCGGGATTTTTCGTTGGTTAAGCAATTACTACATACAAAATTACTGCACGGAAGGCGTAGTGTTAAGTGGTCGCCTCGCCACTGCCACCGCGCTGACTGTTGTGGGTTCGATCCTCAAACGAGACAAACATTTTTAGACCCACACAATAATAGTTGTTCCGAGGCTGTGTGTTTTACGTGTCTGTTATTTGAATATTTGTAAAGTTCCCTATGACACAGAAATTATATGTTGTTTTTTTAATATGCAAACTTCGAGTTCGAATAAGATTAAGCGACAAGGCAACAACTAAAACCACCACGTTTTGGACAGAGCAAACAAAATAATATTTTATTTAAATTGCCATTAGGAGCCAACAACGTCATCCAAGCATTTCCATTAGGCGTCGCCTAATAAAAAGGGGATTCCCCGTATATAATATGTATGTATACGCGCGGTGCTCGATAAGATAGTTGTTCCTGTTTTGTTTGATTATAACTATTTACAGTCATACATACTTAAAATCATATTTTGGTCTACCAGCTACCAGATACCAGCTACCAGATACCAGCTACGTTTTAAATCACGTCTAATATAGGGCTTTAGCCGGCTACCGGGCATTTGTAGACTCTGTGCTGTTACTGAGTATTACCTCACAGAAAATAACACTGTGAACAGGCTTCAGCAGCAATTACATTAACGTAAACTTAAGCCGCGAAAACAATGAGTCAGTCGACTATATCCTTAATATCTACTTACAGGATGCCAATTAAATACAGAATCAAAATCTAGATGTAAAACAAATAACGACAAGATATCCTTGAATATTTTTAAGAGGTACTTTGTCTCGTCCTGGTCGACCACGAATATACGTATAGCGTGTTGTCAAGTTTCGTTCAAGCAGACACGAAACGGCATTATTGATTAATTATGTTTGAAACCATTATAAATCTTAAACCTTAACATTTATAGATGCAAAACTAAGCAAACACTTTCTATATCCATATTGTCTATTGATATGGATTTGGACATGTCTTAGACGACAATACATTTTTTCGGCGTTTTCCTACCACAATGACGTCTATATTTTATTGTTTTATACTAACAAACAAATAAGATTATAGTCCGCCTGGTGGTTTAAAGGTTTTACCTGTAGCTTATACGCGCGGCTAGCTTATCAGTCAGCTTCACCTTCAGGGGCCTTGGTAGCGTAGGTGTACTTGTCTCTTACTAATTGCAGTTACTTAACACAAGGTTATTTGGTAATTCTGTAAGGCAATTTTTATCCATTTGGGATGGTTATGCTAGTTTGTGTAAAATCCCTGGTTGAAGCGTGGTTTCCCCTGTGCCATATATTTCTCCATCTCATGTCATAGTTAGCGTATATGGATACATACGTGAACCATATATTCTTGGTACTGCTAAAGTAGTCGGGGCAAGTGTTGAGATGCGTCATCAACGTTGTTTATAAGAACAAAACGTAGGAGATATGTGCGCGTTGTCGGCCTCTTTGAGCTGGCGCTTTGCCCTGCAATCACGGGGCGGAGCGCCCGCCGCCGCCGACAGACTTATGTAGATCGTTGATAAAGCCCCGTAATATTTATTCATTAAAACTTGATCTAGTGATATGCGTACCTCGATGTTGACAGATAGGCGACTAGTGCCGCAGAATGTCGGAGACGTGGTTGATTCCACAGCAGATATGATCTTAGTAGTTTCTGCTATAAACAATATGTTTACATCGGCAAGCAATTACTAAAGCATACAATTTATTTGTGGTTTGTTATACTGAAACGATGATTGTTAGTGATTAGTGTACAAGCCTATAAACGCTGGTAACACCAGGGTGTAAAAAGCCCATACTGCCGCATTTGCAAGCTGGATTTGCTGCATTTCCAGAACCGGGCACAACAACCATTAGTCTCCCTACCGACGAAAATTCTGCGGACTCACTACAAGAACACTAGAGAATGATAATTTAGATTTAGTGATCTCATTGTTCGCTGTGCCCAGCTAAATCGCTGAGTCTGGAGTAGCTCAGGTGAAATGTATGTTGTTAAATGTATGCTGTTAAATGTATCTCTACTTTACGATGATCGCAGCCAAGAAGGTAAACCTTCTGTGGCATTCCCGCGGTAGGTAAGGCTCCTTTTAACGTTGTGTTGTCAGCAGGAGACTAGTATTTTTTGCATTTGTCTTTGACTCCAGCATCCTTTTTAAGGTCATACAGCGTGCGAGTGATCGCTACACAGAGTTGTGCAATAGTCTATGCTACAGTAACCGCTTATAGAAACGGATTAATATTAACACCTAGTAATACATAAAAATAAAGCCAAGAAGTACAGATGTCAGTCTAGGTTCTTCTGGTTTCGTTAGGATACTATGGTGCCCTACTTCCCACATCAAATCATCCGTCAGACGATCATATAACAGCAGCAAAATCATTTGCGCACGCCTATGTTTTGATATGGCTTCCGCTCTCACGGCGCGCGCGCACCAAACAATACAGTGTCAGGATCAAGATCCCCACGTAATAGGTCCCATTGTCTCGTGGCTCCGCTTGCGATACGGTACAGTTTTGAGAAATTCGCGCACATCTATATTATGTTGGTTATAACAATGAACGTTGATTGGTGAAGGTCGAGTTTCGCAGGATTGATTACGTGTTTTAAACTTTGATTTTGGTTATGTTAGTCGATTGAGTTATTGAGAAATTGATATACTTAGATCAAATATATCCATTTTATTTTAAAGCTCTTTTTGACCCTGGAACTATGGAATTGAAAAATATTTGAATAAATCTAACTTTTTTCTGAGGAATATCAAAAGAGTCAAAACGAAATCCACAAGCAAAAGATTATTTTATAAAATTTCGATTTCGATTGAATTACCTCTGATTATATTGGTTTACTTCGAATAATTTCCGTAATTATTCGGACTATAAAGTGAAGTATGCATCGAGGTCTTTCTAAAATAATACGGCAGTAGTAATGGCGTAGGAAACAGTACCTACCAGGGTTCCGGTCGCGAAGAACTACATGTCCCCGAAACTTAAAACAATGTAGTAAGGAACTACTATGTACTCATGTTGATTGACTATTATGTTAGTAAAAATAAATAATATTAGTATAGTATTTTTTATAGCGATCACTCTGGAACTAGCAATAAGTGGGGAATCCTTATGAAAACAGGACCTTGCTGTGTGTTAGTGGAAAAAAGCGAAAGTACCTAGTATGACATCAATTCTGCTGATTACATAGGATGACATTGCATACCTGCCCGAATTTAAATAAGTATATTACAAATATTGCAACCACAGATTGCAAGTTTAGCAAGGTTACAAGCATGATATTCTTCTAACAAGTCTAATTTTCTAATAATGACCTATTTAAAGATCTCCTTTGATGTGAACTTCACTACAAATAAGAAAAACTTCACTGTCAATTTCAGTGTCAAACAAGCTTGAATATATTCCACGAATCGTACAGAATCAAACCTAAAAAGTAATCTTAATATTTATTAAAGATACAAGATCAGCAAAGGGCTGGTTATCGCCGCTGGCAAGAGCAAGACGAGGATACTCATACGACATTTCGTTGCATTGTACTACAGAAGTACGGAATCTACGGACTACAGGAACCACGGCCGGCAACCGGCGCGGCGGGCGAGCGAGTCGGCGTCATCGGTCATACCCATATCATATCGCACGCGGTCGTCGCGGGGTGTGCACGCCTGCAAGTCGGTTCGCGTCGCTCGCGAGTCGCGACAACATATCATAATACACGCGGACTTTTGAAAAAGTTACATTTTTACTTTTTATTAATTAAATGAGTGAGTGAGAGTTTTGGTGAAGCATTGTTGTGGAACCTCAGTTATGAGCCAGTGAGTGCGCGGTGTTAGTTACATTTTGGTAAGTTGTCGGTACTTTTTAATTTTACGATACTTTCAACAACGTATTTTTATTTTGTTGTTGTTTTATATTAGGGCAATTATTTATTATTGTTTAGATCGTTACGGTCTGTTCTTATATTTGTTATCAGTAATTTGGTTACATACATGTTATTTATACTGAAACTGGTTTCTTTACGCGAATATTTGTTTACGACTTTAGAAGATTTCTCACCTAGTTACATATTTTTGCGATTTCCTCATTTCCACTAAGCTTAAACAAAGTGTTTATTAATTTAGACACATATTAATATTCGCAGCTTAATGATATTTGTATTGTGATATGACTGGTTTATGATTTACCCATTGCGATTATAGTAATCGATCATAATGTCATCTTAGAGGCGCCATGTCACGTCTCGTAGGAAAATACCTAGTTTTGAATAGACTAATGTATCTATATTGTATACATATTCATGCAAATTAGCATTAATTAACTTTATTATCTTTGCAAAAACTAGTGAAATGTATTTACGGCTATTAACATTTCTTGCAGTGATGTCTTGACTTCTAGACGTACTTACGTAATTTAGGTATTTACTGAAATAAATAATTAAATATTCATAATTTAGTAAGAAATAAATTTTATCTTGCGATAATTTGAATAATTTCGATAAGTATAGTAATTTTCAAAATAATTGCGCAATTACATTTTAGGCTGGAATCGAAATCTTAAATTAAACTCAATGCACCTTAGTTCTAACACATCGACCATAGGTATGTTGTAGGTACCTATAGTTTAGTTCTATAATATTACGCTCTGCTTGATCATTTAATTCCTCAAACATTTCGGCCTTTGTAATTTAGTACTTAGGTACTATTTTAAACTAAGTAGGTATAATAAATTAATAACATACCTCCCTAATTAATACATTTAATAGAAATATAGTACCTAGGTATTTTATGATAAGACAATATTACCTTAATATGTTTATTACTTATTGCACCGTGTTGCAGCGGTAGCGAACGCGCCTTCTGTGCATACGACCGTGGGTTCGATGTCCGGGTCGAGCAATTTATTATTGGGTTTTTCTGTCAAGAAATAACCTTCCTCATAGATGACAAAATGTAAGCTCCCTATTATTGAGCAAGTAAATTTATAGCAGGCAAATTGTAGGTGTACTTACACCTCTGCCTTCCCCTTTGGGCTATAAGCGTGAGACCACAGACGTGAGACTATGTTCGTATGTCTATGTAGGTATAATACTCGTGTAGTTTCAGTGCTTCAAGCGTGTGAGTAACAAACATCCATGCACACTTTCACATTTATGATACAAGTAAATAGGATTTCACGACACATCTAGCACAATAATGTAAATTGGTCTAAACACGTTCAGTTTTAGATTGTAATTTAGATATGGCAAGTTCACTAGGACGTTAATAACTTATCTATTATACTTATTACAGTTCAGTAAGAAAATAACCATTAAAACACATAACTAAACTATAAATAGAATAATATGAAACAAATCGCAAAGTCCGAGATTCGAATCGGAGACCTGACAGTATAACGTAAACGGGACTACCTAAACCAAAGGAGTCATTAATAAAGGGATAATATTTTTTTAAACATTAATTTAGGCGTCAAAGTTATCTATTAAAATAAATTATAACCAGACTAAATATGAAATTGCAACAATTGAACAATTTTATTCATAGGTACATAGGTATGATGATTAATTTGCATGAGTTCATTTTATCATACGAATACGTTTTATCTGAAAATCAGTGCGTAATCCCACAGAAATACCTATTGTTTCTGTTTATGGTAAATATTGAGATAGGTAACGTCATGTCACTTTATCAAATATTCTGTCACTACTGATATTACGTGGAGGAATTACCACTGTTTAAGTATAAAAACAGTTACAAGATTCGTAAACAAACAATGCAATATTATACTCCATTTGGTTAGGTACTTAACTAAATGTAAACAATCTTGACGTGTCTTTTTATCTTAAAACTCAGTTTAAAAGAAAATGCTGCTGAAGATCAATGTAAATACAACAATAACGATTACAAAATCAATTGAACCTTTAGTTTAAGCAGTAGTCAATTTGTTTAATATGTGTTTGTGTAAAAAGTCACATCTAGATTGTTTACCTTTAGTTAAGTACCTAAACAAATTAAGTATAGGCAATACTGAAAATTAACATTCGTGGTCTGTAATTAATAATTATACTTACCCAAAAATGCGTAAACATGCGTGAATTATTTCAATAACATTAAGGTCGTAGAAGTACTCAATATTGAATATACATTATAAGCTACTTACTTACTAATTATTATTATAACTTACTTTGAGCTACTCGTATTAGCCAAGGTATTACACTAATAAACTTCCGATATTATGCCTACCTTGGGATGTTTCACATTGTTAGTTAAACCGTTCATTGTTCGAAGACACCGAAGCAATAATATTCGTAATCAGTTTGGATAAACGTCCTTTTGTCCATACAGGTAAACGACAGGTACCTACTTCTAGAAAGTCATAAACTTGTTCCTGGAATATTCAAAACGTTCCATTATGTCCATACGTAGACCAGAGACAATATAGAGGCATGGACGCGCGAAATGACGCCAAACGCTTTAGCGACTTATTCGTGCATTATGTTAGCAAGAAATATTAAACGTTTACGACACATTACACACGGATTCGTGTGGCGTGAAAATTGTTTAAGAAATTATAAATGATAAAAATTTCTCAAGTTAACAATACAAATCTTCTAGTATTAACCAAATACCTGCATTTCATAACTGTTATTACGTTGGTTTATTTTAAGGCATTCATCAAAATATGGTCATTCTTTCTTCGAGAGGATAGGAATTTAACTAACATTTAGTGGTGATTATACTATTGAATGTAAATCTTAGTTTTCAGCTTTGCTTGTTACAATGGATAACGGATCTCCAATTAGAGTTATGTGCTAATATCGTCAATGCGAAAAGTTATTAATTTGACTTATTATGCTCAAATAGATATAGATTCACCTCATGACTCGCTGTACATACTAGGCACCCTAGTATATTATCGTTTTCCGCTTAGTGTAACAGGCGAGAATTTGTTAATAAATATTTATGTGTTCAGTATAAGCACGTGGCATGTGTGGCGCCGGGCTGTCAATTGTATTAATTAATCTTAAAAAGATGTACATATTTACCTACATGTAAAATACTGAATTTGAAAGCTATCGTGTTTTTTAGAAATAAAAATATACTTTCTTTTTTGTCTATAATAGTTTAACAAAATATTATAACAATACAACTACAATATCCCTTGGGATTGGCAAAGGTACACGCAAATTTCGCGAGCTAGGCGCGAGCCTATGGCGTAATTGTTAGCGTAATTCCCCGTTTCCGAATTTAATACTATGGTCAAGTAGATCATTATTATATTATCAGTATCAGTAGTATAAAATCTAGGACTGTGTCTATTAAGCAGTAATAGGCTAGACTAATACAAAAATAATAATAATAGTGATATTACGTAAACCGTAAATGTATCTGGCTAAATGTCTATAAACATTAAAAACAAACACAAGAGTAACTCTGTTTTGTAAAAACAACTTCATATTTTATTGGGAGGTAGGTATTTAATTTGTGTACCTATTTCAATTTTAGGTATGTGCTAGGGTCGGGATAATACTTGCATTGCGGGACTTACCTAATTAACATTTGAAACAACGTACTCTAAAGGCACGCAGACTCTGAACAACTACCTAAGTATATGTAAAGCACACAAATGTTTGTCTCGTGTGGGCTCCGAACATCGGCGCACTGGTGGTCGCGTATAGTCGAACACTTATACCACTGATCCTATTCGCAGTCATTTATGTAAGTAATTAAAAACTACGTTCATAACAATCATAACATAACAGATCGTCTTATTTCTTTCATATTTGCTCTTGATCGGTCAATTAATGCGAGCACTTTTTAATTTTAACATGTAGCGGTACCTATAATTGTTATTAATTAATTCATATCTGGCTCTTTGGGCGAGTGCAAGTGACGATAACAACTAGTAATTAGACAATGATGTACGGTAATAATAATAATAATTATTATAGGCTCTGACGTCAACGTGTCGGCGCACACTTGTTGCCAAATGGAGGCCTGTTATTGCAGCCATTGTAAAATAATTGTCGTGTAATTATGTACGTATTGTGTGGCTTACGGCCTGTTGAAGTTAACACAAGTACACGTGAAGTGTCTTATAAAAGGCAATAGATTTATGTGGTATTTATATTCTTGAATATTCTTGCCCAAGGTACCGCTGGAAGGACAAACTAGCTACAGATCTGAAAGAGATGAATGTGCTCGATTGGTCTGACTTAGCACAAAATAGGAAAGAATGGCGCACTTTAATGTCGGAGACTAAGATCCACTTTGGATCGCTGAGCCAGCGAAGTAAGTAAGTAATATTCTTGCGAGTCTATTCCTTAACATTTAGTAGGGTTTACGTATTCTGCGATACGTGTAGGTAGTGTCATATTAGCAATCCTTTGAACATAAAATTGGTATAATACTACAATAACTATAACATTATAAAACTTTAAAAGATAATTCGCGGCGCTCTTCCGGTTAACCTTTGCTTTTGTGTAGGTAGGAACTTACTACTTACCACCTAACTTTATGGAGTAGGTACCTACCTATGTATTTCGTCAAGTAGACTTTTGTACAATTTTATAGATACGTTTTCTTCTTCATATCCTTTGGAGTAAATCAAATACCTCGTGTCTTCTCGTATTTAAGTATAAATATTTCACTAACGGCGAGCGCAGCCATGCATCACGGTGCGCATTCCCGCGGACGGACAGCCGCGGGAGACGAGCTCACTTTAACATATTTGCCAATTAGGAACATCTCTTCGACTCAATACTTCGAAATACGTGTACAGAATTTAATTCAATATATCGCTAATGAGTTGTGTTAGCTTTAGGCGACTTTTTGTTAAATATATAAACTTGAATTGTCCCCCATATATGGATAACTTAAATCAATTTAGTGTAAGAAAATCTGAAGGGCTTTTAAGAACACCAATTTAAACTGCAGTCATTACAGTTTGTGTTCGTTATATAAATGATATAATATGGGAACCGAAGGATTGTTCGGTTGTCCATCTGATAACACGTTTTAAGAACACTTTACGCGATAATTGACCATCAAACGTAAGATTAGTAAACAAATGTAAGTTGTATGTAAGTAAACCGAATTTCATACTAGAGTGAGTGCGTGTAAACATTAGGCGGAAATATACTTAAGTGGGTAGCTGTACATCCATTATTTTGACGTGTTTAATGCTTTTAAATTAACGTTTTCACTGCCACTGAAGTAGCATTAATTTCCTAAAAATTAACAATTGATTAATGTGCGCATGTACTAAGACAGCAGACTCCGTGAATAAGTGATTTTATTTTAATTATAATGTTGATGGACAATCGACCTCGGTGTTTTTGTTGCATCCATTGTCATATTTTATTGACCTGTGGCCCTGGACAATCAGATATCACCTTTGGCTCGCGCTGAAAGCCTGATACTCGTATGCAAAAAGAGATAGTCGTCTAATATAAAACTTTGTTTGTTTATATTTGTAAAAAAATGGCGATCACTAATACTATTTGATTTAAAATAAATTAGTATTTCGAGTTATTATTAGAAATCAGTTTCCAGTAACTGATTACGACTACGGACTAAGGATTACTTAATTGCTTTGAATGCTTAATTAATTAGTAATATAACCTAGTGGGTACGGTGAAAGGGATTTTACTATTTTGGTCATCAATATTCATGTTCACATACGTCTACAGTTAACTAGTTATAGGTGGTGATTAATTACATTTAACATTGTTACCAAATCCACCAAGGAGTTGCGATTATGGCACATTAGTGCCGATACATAAATTATAGATATTAGGTATATCTGCACTAAAATGACATGATTATTAAAATAATCGATAGCCAATATCATAGACTAACGAAGTGTATGTCTCCGAAAGTGCAGAAGTATAAACACACATTTTGCTAGCTTTGTTTCAGTCCCACGTAGGGCGCATTGCCTTACCGAACCTTGAAATTTTACTAAGAGAAATACCAAATAGTACTTTGAACGGCAATCGAACTCGGCACCTCAACCTCACGATCCGACGCAAAGTAGAATACGAGCCTAAAATACCGACGTATGGACAAAAATTGAAATTCAATCATCTATTTGCTTAAATGTCGAATAAACTGCTTTTAGGGGTAACATTGATAACAAGATATTTGTTTATACTACGTTGCAAATAAGTAGTGCATCCTGGTAAGTGGCTGGCGATTTTATCATAACAAAAGCATAACAATCATACTCATTAGTGGTAAAACTTTTGTACGCCTCTATACTCTATGGCGCTAGTTGTCTATGTATTTAGTTTGTTGTTTGTACTAGATATCATCGGCACTGTTGATTTTAATAAAACATTAATTAATTATTTACCATTAAATTAATACACATTTTACTTATTAGTTCGTGTCGGGCCAAAGCAAACACTTAAACATTTCTTAATAGTATATCTAATAATCATAGTATCGTGCTTATAATCCACGAAGGATAAGCACGGCTATGAAATAACCACGTTTTCGTCCTACGCAGCTATTTTGTCGCCATATTGTCGTCTACCGGTTACAGTTTCAAACTTGATGATGATACTGAGATTTGGTTACAAAGGTAGTAAGCAAGCATACAGCTTGCCTTATTAGTAAATAATTTGCGTAGCCTTAATCGCTTGAAAGACCTAGGATATCAGTTGCGCGTTGCCAACCTTACAAAATATGGATTAAAGGCGGAACGAAATGACTACACGTACGCTGGAAATTTGATCCAGGTCTTACAATCGATAGTAAATTTAACTACTAGACAAACTAGGGGACACAGTAGGTATAACTAGTTAACTGAAGCCCAACCTTAACAGCTATTAACTTTATTGCAATTACAAATTAAGTGATATATTCATCCTGTCATGTCGGTCCGACAAGTACATAAGGCCCGCATATTAAATTCAAGTTGCTTCAAATATAATTAAGTGTACATTTTTTGTCCATTAAGCATCGATCGTTTGAGATTGATAGTAACAAAAACGTCCGTATCAATAATGATACACTGATTTATTTATATCGTACGTGATACCTAAGGCAGAGTAAGGTCACTTGTTTAATTTGGAGTTGTTTTTACGGACCCACTATGCAATTAAAAATTACTCGACGTCATCATAGTAAAAAAAAAGGTATAAAGGAACGTTTAAGTTTTGTTACTTCGTGACTTGGATTGGCATGCTAAGATACTGATAAGTAATCTAACATTTATTCAGTGCATGAACTAGGAACTAACTACAAGAAGCTGTTTTTTACTAAGTTATGCTAGGCGGACATTTAGACTGCTTACTAGTAGTAATTACTAGGTATTGATATGTTTCGTACCGAATATATTAGTTATGAATAATTCATAGTATACGATGATCGTTTGCCGCAATTGATTACGTACGACACTACGACGCGGCGACGCTTGTCATTATTGTACATTTTCAGCGATTTCCAGTAACAAAATATGTCTGTGGTTTTTACGTATTGGACATTGATCAAGAAATCCTTTCAAATTATGTAAATTTCCTATTACTGTAAGGAAAACCAAAGATAGTTGGTTTGTTAGGAACTACCGAGATGATCTGTTTAGCATACCTAGATTGTTTCACGTCAACATCCTCGAAAGGGGTTGGCAAAAGTGTCTTACACCCACATTTAATGCTAAGATGAGTTCGATTTATTAGTGTCGATATTTTCTTAGTAAGTAATATAATTCCAACCCAGAAACACGGAACGTTTAATCGTCATACGTCATACTCTTCGGAATTGATTTGACTGCATTAAGTATAATATCCAATTGGTACATACTTTTATAATAGTAATAAGTATTAAAAATTAATAGTAAATTATCCAAAAAGGCCAAGTCGGAGTAATATCCAAAAAATAAAAGTATAATGAGTAACAAGACTACTTGAAACGCCTTTGGAAATGAAAAGAAAAAAGGTATTTCTGTGAATACGTATAATCTCATAGCTATATGAACTGGAATCACAATAGCAATGACACAAAGGCTCTGAAGATTTAAACCCCTATAAAAAGGCTCGAGTCTGGTATAAAGGTCTATCCTTTTAAACATTCTTTGTGAACTAATGTTCAAGCATTCATAAATAATGCCCACCTATTCTTCGCCTGCAGTGCTGCAATGGATCTTTTTTACTTAATTACGTGTATTTCTGAACGCTATGGTATTTTAAATCTTGTTTATGCTGCATATTGGTATTTTGTCTTATCGCAGTATAAGCGCATGCGCCGTTACCGATTGTAATATTTGTAATTAGAAACACAGGATGGCTAGCTGTGATTGGGCTTCTGATAAAGAAATGGTCGAAAAATGGTCGCCTTTTGCATATAGGCAGTCAATGGCCGTGATACAGCTATCATTGCGTAGAAATACGTCAGTGTATAGTATGCGATTTAATTCTTACTTCTTACGATTCGCTTAATCTAGTTTTGTATTAGTCTTGATAAAAATCTCACTAGAATTATTTCGCTGACACTTTAAGATATCCACACGTACAAACGGATATTTGCGCGCACAACGATGTTGTGTACTCAAACACGTGGTCATTATGTCCAACAAAACAATGATGAATATGCAACAAACACACCCACACACGCGCCCCCGCACGCACACAAACACGGCGTGTTTGAACTCATCAATGGGCCAGTTTTTATGTTATTGTACAATAACATGTGATATCATTAAGCCATGTTTTTGTGACACCTGTTGTTTTGTTCTAAAACAGGGCTGTCAACTGTCAAAAATTCGCGGGAATGAGACGGCTAAGTAATTAAGTAACAGTATAAATGTAGAAGTTGTTCCGGGTCTGTTGCTTTTACGGCTCAAACAGATATATGTAATTTAAACAGAAGAGCGATTTCGTTTATTCAGCAATTACTTTGATTATTTTTACCTGTGATTATTTTTGCCTGTAGTTCCTTTATAACAGTTTCTCCTAGTAAATTAGCAAGTAGGTACTACTGAAACTTATACTAAAAGGATCTACTTAGCAACAATCACAACAGCTCCGGAAAATAAAATTATCCTAGAAGTACTGCTATAAAAACAATTATTGAGAAAAGCAATACCTATTCAATAATATTACAAATCAACAACAAGCCTAAGTGATAACCTCATTTTTCATTATATATATATATAAGTACTTTTTTTGTTTTCTGTGTTATAATATTTGTATAAGAACGTGTACCTATGTTTTGAAAAATAAATACTTACTTACTATTATGAAGTTGAAATGCCGATCGATAAACAATTATCTCGCGATACCGTCCACAAATGTATTACTAAAGCATTCGATATACCTTTTTAGTGGTTTTTGACCAAACCCTTTACATATTTAGTTAAAAAAAAAATGGGTGAAGCGGGTAGGATTGGCAACCCTAACAGTTCGCCCGTGCACGGCGTCGCGTCGCACTAGCCCCCACACGATCCTATACCACTTTAGTTAAAAACATGCGTTTCCTGTGCAATAAATTGCTGACGTAAACATTAGGTATACGAAGTTGTGTGATACTCGAATTCTAACCATACATAAATATGTCTGTCACGTCGCGTCGTCACCAATTACCAAAGAACCTACAACTATTCAATTTACAATAGACACTCAAATAATTATGAGAAACATATTCTATTTCAGAGAATGACTGTGGGATTGTTGGAATTTTAAGCAGCGGTTGGGTGCAACATATTATGCTAATTTAAGTTTGATTTATTTGTCATTCAATTATTCAATACATATAACATATTACATTATAACATTCTATTTTTATTTAACATTTAATAATAATTATTTGTAATTTCATTATTTGTATTTCAATATTTGTATTTCGTTACTTGTATTTCATTATTTGTATTTCATTATTTGTATTCCGTTAATTGTATTTCAGTATTTCATTATTTGAATTTAAGTATTTGTAATTCATTATTTTTAATTAATTATTAGTAATTTGCTATTTGTAACTTTGTCCAACTTGCGCCAACTGTATGTACGTTTTTACTTTGCATGCTGTGGCCTACTGTAAGTGAGGGTGCACACTTAATCTATCGACCTAACACTTCTGTATTTAGTATTTAAGTTGTGTGTATCTTTGTAGATGGTCCAATAAATAAATAAATAAATAAATAACCTCGAAAACAGATATTATCTACTGGTATTACAAAAATAACAATATTTCGAACTAATATTATAAATGCAAATGTGAGTTTATTTGTTACGCTAACTACTCGATCGATCATCATAAAATTTCGCATTTACGTTGTCAGGGGTACAGAAAAGCACATAGGGTACCTTTTATTCAGAAAAATCTGTTCCGAGTGAGCGAAGTCGCAGGCAAAAGCCAGTATATAATAAAATAGAATTATAATTTATAGTAATTCAGTGGAAAAAGGTGTACCTATAATATGTCAGCTGCAGTTATCCAAGTAATTAATTTACATGCTATATAGGATTTTGCAACGTCGCCGCTAAATAACGGTTTTATTTCATAAGAGTTTTATTCTTCGAACTGGCTTTTTATTTTTATATATTTAATTATTGTTCTCTATGATCTAATTTTGACGTACGTCTGAATATAATTTGAATCTATTTTATGGAAATAAATATTTTTTGAATATATGTAGATGATTATAAAATGGGGCGTCGCTGAGAGAAGCTTTTTTAAACTTGCCTATGAATTAAAGTTAGTAATTTCTGCTGTAGGCAAATAGTAGTCTATGCAAACTAATATACATATATTATTTTACTACGCTTTCACAGCTAAATAGTTAAGACTGCGCCGAGCGAAATGTGCCAAAACAGGCGGTCACAGTCAAGTTGATAAAATCAACACTTTTTGTTTAATACATATATAAAATATACTTTTACCATAACAATGAATGTGTTTACAATTACTCCGTGTAAAAAACTTAAAATAATTAATATGTTCGCGTATCAAATAATGTAAATTAGCAAAAACGTAAGCTTGTGTTACGTGATTTTTAGATTATAACAGTAGAAATCTATCCTATTTTACAGCTTAAACGAAACATGAATAGTTATATTACAATTTGTCCGTCCCAAATATTTAACTTATTGGTTGACAATAAAGATACATATTTATTACAAAAGCAATTCAAATCCTTCATACAATTTTACTATGGTGGCCGCGCGCTGATCTGAATTTCGAGCTCTGTCATTCAGTCCAACCGCGTCTTAGCTCGGCGCAGTCTTAAATACGTTGTGATGGAATTCATATGCACATAGCTTGCACGCTGTAGCAGGACCGTACCTAGACATGGAAAATTATGCAAACGAAGTCTCAGGCACGAGGTACGAAATAAAACATCAAGTTAAGGATTAAAGTGATTATCATAATGCGCATACGCAGGTTATAATCGCATATATTATTGAATGCGATCAACGTACGTCGCTTCCGGGCCGTAATAGTTTTCGGAAACAAGTGGTTTCTCTTGATCATTGTCATGTGGCATTGGACATCACGGCCTTCAGTGCGTGGGAAGCCACATCAATTTATAATGATCATTATACAAATATAAATTATTGACTTCATCTCGTGAATGGTCACACCAGTAAACACACAAGGCACAAAGCACCGCGGATTTGTTTTATACTGATGTGATGGTGTTCTTTGTTTTCGTTGATTTGATATTTGTAAAGTCTCCCGCGATACAGTTCATGAGACCTAGTGCGAGAGACATTGAGTAAAATGTTAAATTAGTGTACACTGGGTAAACCTTTCAAAGATATTTATTAAAAAAAAGAATTGTTTCGGAAATTGTTGCGACGGAAGGCATGGTCAGTAGTTCTGTATATTTGGGAATGCACTATAATATTGTCGATATCCTAATAAGTCTATTAATCCGCTTTGGTCTAGACCTTATGTTGAGGTAGGCTAGCGTGCGTCTCGAGCAATGTCCTGTTTGGGCGGTGCAGCGCCGTGAACTTATTGAGGTTGTGGGTGAAGATCTCTCGCTGCCGGCCGTGATCAAAGCCATGGTCGACAGCGAGAGGAAGTGGGCAGCGGTCGCGTCCTTCTGCGAGATGATGTCCTCGCAAAAGGAGGCGGCGGAGCGTATCCGTGAAGAAAATATCCTTGCGGATCCGAACCGTCGCCGGCGAACCGGGCGGCGCAGGCGCGCTTTAGCGCGCCTAATGCCGCCATAATGAAGGCCGCGGGTAGGACAACGGGGATCTCCCGCCTGCCAGCCATTGAGTCGGTCCGACGCCATATGTAGTGCCGGGGCGTGGCCGAGGAGTTGTAGACTGCTGGGTGGCTCGCTGAGGTAGTAACTTTTGCCAGCGGCCCATCCACTATACAAGGCAGCGAGCGTGCACACCGTGGGGTTAAGGTCCGTAGGCCCGAAGAACGGGAGAGCCGGACATAGCCCTCTCACCTCTCCTTGTGGCGAGAGGGTATGCAAAAGGCGCATTTCCACACGTAAAAAAATAAGGCAAGCTTGCGTAACTTAATATATGGCTGTTATTATTTTTGCCTTTTTGTGATAAACTTGCTCACATGCTTTAAAGCTATGTATTTGTTGTTCAATAGTCAGAAGAAGCCTACCCCGGCACTTCGGTAAATAAATTTGAGCGCCGAGTCGAACTAATAACGATACGTACTTCAGTATACTGTTCTATATCTATGCTTTACTTTTAGTTTAATTAGTTACATGCGTTGGTTCGAGCGCAGGCTTCGTTTGTAAGCGCAAACTCCTGCTTGTCAGTCCAACTAAGCGATACAAATAAAAAAAGTTTGTAAATATAGTAATAATAAATTTGAGCCACGTGCTGTTCCCAGTGTGGGTGTATGAGTGTGTGTGGGTGTGGAGTGTGGCGGAAATCGTTACCGGCGCGGCGGGCGCGAGTGACCGGCGCGCGCGCCGACTTCTTGCATTATAATGCTTTCTTAACATTATCGATGTAACCAAATAATATTATACGTAGAATCAGTTTAAATCGTTACGATTTAGATGATATAATAATATTTCTTAATTTCCAAAATTAACGATTTATACTGCATTTTAGGAACTGCATTAGTGTAGGTACCATATTTTCATACAAATTACAAATCACAAGTAGATTGGTACTCTAGCACCCAAGTTAAGATTAAAGTAAAACGTCTTGAAAATAAGAGAAAATCACGTTTATCTCGTACAGAGCACACACAATTAGTTAAAACAAAATACAAATTTATGTAACATTCAACGTATAATGAAACAAAAATCCATTTTAATACAACATTATTTATACTGACTGTTTGTGCCGTTTTTACGTTAAATTGCTGGATTGATGTAAAGATACTCTCACTCCTATTTCAAACAGATAATCAGATGTATTTAACCACCTGTGCCATTCGCCAGTTATGATTCTAAGTCTCTTGTTATAGAAGGCGAGTTATAGAAGACATCGCTTACGTTTGTAGGTGATATCTTATATCACCTACAAACGTAAGCGATGTCTATGAGCTACAAAGTATTATACAGGATGTCCGGTAATTAATGGATAACCTTGAAATGTCTTATAGTAGAACTATAGGGCGTTCAGAAAAAAATATGAAATGAAATCTATCCCAACTACTACCTGAGATATGTTTTTTTTAATTACCTTATTTAACTTTCTTGTACACTACGACCATAAATTAATGAATGCCATCGGTTTTTTGTTGTTTTATTATTAAACACTCATTATGCTAATAGATAGACAGTCAAAAGTATGACTAGGTATTGCACTTTTTTAATTTGTTTTTATTGGACTGCCGTTAGTTCTACTATATTAAGACATTTCAAGGTTATCTGTATATATGTACATATAATATAATAGTGTAACGATTACGTATTAAGTTTTTAAAGAGCCTAATTCACTCTTTATCAGCATCTACGCAAGACTGCAAGTAATCGCCTCCAAAACACAGTCTATGATGGATGTTATCTTAATGATGTAAGAACAATAAACCAGGATTACTTTACAAGTGACATGTGTAATGTGTAAACAATATCACATACGACATGTTGATTTTTCGCTAAACAGTCAACAATAGGTACTGTTACATTGCAAAATAAATATTTGGTAACGAGAGGGACGCGTTTATACCGCTACAGCTTTGTGTGAGAGGGATAAAATATTATTATCTAAGAGTAAATAGGGTCATTGTTCGCAGTGGGCACTGTCTGACTGTCCCACAATTGTGGCGGCTGGATTTGGGTCAGTGTGTAGGTGACACATCCGTCACTTAGTATATTGCACAGCCGGTAAAACGTAAGTTGCGGATACTACACACAAGTGGATGAATGAATAATTAAGACTTGATACTGTATCTCTACAATCGTCAAATGTGATTTTGCTACAGGCATAATCGCATGTTAGCTGGAAAACAGATATGTAGCAGAAGTCACATTCGAGTACAAATTGTAATAATTATTGTTAGATACCTACATACATCCTAACTAATATTATAAATGCGAATGTGTTTGTTTTTTTATTGTTACGCTCTCACGCCTTAACTACTCGACTGATCATCATGAAATTTCAGGAACAGATAGGACATAGGATAGTTTTAATACCTTTTATTCAGCAAAAAGTACTATTACTAATTTAACCTACATTTACGCGAGCAAAATCTCCTAATCGATCAATGTGATTTTTCACATCATCTCATCATGTTAGCTGCAAAACATATAAGTCGTCAGATTTAAGTTCAAGTTGTAATAATGATTGTTAGATACATTATGTACATAATCTTATGCGTAAGATATCTTCGGAGACGTATGCAGTGGCGCATTACAATCACATTTGGTCAGCTATGGCGTTGTCCTACGAATTAATGGAGGAACCTATTGCCACTTAACGAGCACAGTTTTAGACTCCGTGCTGCTATGGAGCATTTCTTAACAAAATATTTTGTTTTTAAATTACCCGAATTGAGCATCAAACACGAGAGACTACATGCACAGCAGTCGAATACACTATAGTTGTGCTATGACTTTGAATAAAAAAAAGTCACTTGGTTTATATCACGTTTTATATTATTAGTTTACCTTTCTTATACGTAAATACGTTTAATGTCGCCCCTTTTGCTCACGGTACTATTCAGGATTTTTATTAGACACCCACAGTTCATACGTGGGCATCAAAATGGACCACCCTATGCTCATAGGGGTGGTCCATTTCGGCCCACCACGAGTCATATCAAAGTCATCAACGTATTCAGAGGATATCGAATGATAGTATGTCTAATAAATTATTTAACAATAGACTTTGGGGTCACTTCTGTTGTATTTCTACAAAAACAATATAAATTTTAGTTCTGCTTAATTTACTAGACTGGTTTAGAGCGCAGTGAGTGTATATATGCGACTGCTGTGCATGAGGCATAAGCTCGATACCTAGGTCAGGTTAAGTGTTATTAGGGTTCTATGTCATAAATTTTCAGGAGCAGTAATGATTTTGGTACACTGTCTGGTAGACGTTAATAGGCTTGCGCCTATTATGTGGACAGTAAACCATATGTGGCGAAATGTGGATATTATACACAATTTTTTACCCCTTCAGAGTAATAAGCCTGAGAATATGTGGATTTTAATACTTATAAAGTAATTATGTAATGTGACATATACACTATACAGTTTTTAGTGCGTCTTATTGCGTTGTGAAATACAGAAAAATTCAAATATGTTAACCTTTTTGTCAAGTACCCACATAAAACAAATGGAATTCTATTTCATTCATTACGCTCTACGTTTTATAACGATTAATTAAAGATGGCTGACGTTTGTAAAGTCAACCGATGGGAAAAGTTCAACAGTCCTATCTAATCTGTCAAAGCTTCTATCTCCTTCTTATTGTTCAATAGAGAGGTGTCGTAAAACGAAATAAGCTTACAACAACAAAATAGTTGCGAGTAAGTATCGCTTGTAACCCGCGCCGTATAAAGCGGGATCTTAAGCTTTTAATGGCTCCGTGGGATTCCCATAGTGTGTCGCGTGGGCGGGACAATAAAGGGACAGGTCTCGGTGACCGGCGGGTTATCGTTAACTGTCCGCGAGATTAGACTACGAGTACACGGTTAAAGTGGACGATTGTCGGCGTTGATGGCCTGTGGGGCCCGCGACAATTGTCTTGTCAACTCGTTGCTAGTTGTGAATCACTTTAACTCTTAAATGAGATTAATCTAAAGAAAATAATATGCATATATGATTTTATCACATGCGAGGTTGTTCGATAATATTTATTAAAGCCAACCAATTCTTTATCGCGGCGGACTTTACAAACTTTCGAACAACGGACGCAAAGAACACTCAGATTTAGGACAACCATTTGTGGAACAAACATTGTCCTATGTGGGTATGGAACCCACGACACTCGCTGCAATAACAGTAGCGAAATGATATACTTGAACCTCTGCGCCATTCATACAGTCGATATATTATGATATATTTTTTTTGTGTGTGACTGATCATGCATTCGAACTTTAATTGCCGGTTCGAGCAAAATTATTAAAGAATGTTCGTCCGACATACAAATTAAATCATATCTTTTGATCTTTTGTGACTCCTCTGGTGTTGCGGGTGTGCATGGGCGGCGGTAATCGCTTACTATCAGGCGTTCCGTCTGTTCGTTTGCCTACTATGCCATAAAAAATATGTCAGTAACTCTTTTCCCACCTTAACCCTTGCAGGGTTTCCTGGTGACTTCTATAAAAATCAAATTGATGAATGCATCAAAAGAACAACAACAAGTTTTATTTGATTCCATAAAACTTGTCACAGACAATACAGTTCCATAGTTGGCATGATATTTATAGCTTTTATTGTTAAGTTTTTTGTCGCCATAACTCCTTAAATGCAAAGATGAAGTGTGATTATAAATATGTCGGCGAAACTAAAAAGCTTTTTGACATAAATAACTTACGGAGACCATATATGTATTATACATATTAGATAAAACAAATATTAAATTTAAATGCAGTTTTGGCTAACTTGTGACAGATAGTCATAGCTTTTTGCCAAATTCAGAGGCCCTCATGTATTTGCTCCAAATAAGGAATATAAATCTTATGACTTATGTCATGAGTCATATGTAGCGAAAATGTAACATATACAATAATGCACTAGGAACTGCAATAATATTAAATCTCAATAGTTGTTGTTTGGTTGCTCATTTCACAAGTTGGAGGAGTTATAATGACTGGACTGGAAGTTTGGTTTACGGAGTATTTTTATCTGCGGCAAACTAATATTTTTAATTAAGACTGACTTTTTGGTCCACTGGTATAGTTTGGGCTTATGTTAGCGTGCGATCAAGAGGGTTCGATTCTTGATCCAGGCAGTGATATCGGCTTTTCTTGTTAGGGTCTGGTCAGTAGAAGTACGGAGTCAGCAGCCTGGTAATTAATGTTTAAAAATAGTTATATTATTATATTTTAATAGATTATTCGATATATCTGTAACAATGTATATTTTAAATAACAAATTGGTTATATTTTATTGATTATCAATAGTAGTTGACTTGTTCACATAAATAAAGCCAGGGACACCGGTAATATTAAATTCAAATATAGCTTTGGCCGTGTAACGATCGGTACACTCATTGTTTAATATGCGTAATCATCTTAGTAAATTAATATTTATTCAAATATGTAAATATTGCCGCATCGCTCGATAGATGGCGTTATACCGGCCGGCTGAATCGCGCTATGGTTTCGTTACCAGTCCGACTATATATGGCCAAACGAATTAAAAATAAATTGTCGTTTTTAGTTCAGAAATCAGTTGTGGTTTTATTTATTGGATAATCCCTGCTATTTCACATAAGTTCAACCGTCGACCATTAGATCGCGCGCAGTGTCGTGAACATATTGGTCCTATCCGAGCCGGATCGTTCCGGAATTTTTTGTGTCTTCCCGCCGTACTCGCAGTGGATCGCTGCAAGAGAGGAGTACGGTACATCTCCAGCACGGAGATATTGCGAACAAGGAGCTGTCAAAGCGCCACCTTTCGCCGCACGGCGACAACTGCAGTTCTCAAAGCTGAGCCAGAGGACGTCACCAGTCACTTGGAGAGTGATACGCCCGACAGAGTGTATCTACAAGTGAGTGAGCAGATCAAAACTGTGAGTACAATTTGCTAATATTACAAAAACGATTTAGTGAAGTGCAAGTGCGAATCAAAGCTAGTAAATTTGAACCTTATTCATATCAAGATTTTAACTTGGAAAGTTTTAAAGAAGTCTAAGCTTAGAAAACAATAATTAGAACAAGATCAAGGACTTACTATATTTTAAGTTTAGTTTGTATGTTTCTTATTGCTTTATTTAATTTGTGTGCATGTTAGACTTAGAATAGTTTTATAAAAAACGAGGGAACGGGGAACCTATGCCCGATTGCCGCCGATAGTAAATTGTTAAAAAGACTTGTAAAATTTTGGTTAGCTTTTTATAATTTCATTAATAATGGAGGGCTTACTTAAAGTACTAGAAAATAGTCAAAGAGTTATTCAAAGAGGACTAACTAATTTTAAAAAGAGTCCTAAGGATAGGTTGTCTCTAGAATATCTTGATACAAGATTAGAGTTGCTAGAAAAAGACTGGAATTTATTTATAGAAAATTATACTAAACTCCAAGAAAAGTATCAATTAGATGACGAAAAGTTTGTAAACATTTATGATGATACTGAGGACACATATATTACATACAAATGCTTAATAAAAACTTTATTAAATAAATGTAAAGGGTCGAATCAATCTGAAGCTACCAATTCTAAAGACACAGCGTCGAAGTCCAAAAGTTCAGCAGCTAAACTGCCTAAAATTGTCATACCCACCTTCAGTGGCAAATATGACGAATGGACGACATTTAGAGATTTGTTTATATCTCTTATAGACAAAAACGAATGCCTAGACAATGTTCAAAAAATGCATTATTTAAAATTACATCTTAAAGGCGAAGCTGAACAATTTGTTAGGCATAAAGAAATTTCAGATTTAAATTATACTCAGTGTTGGAGTAACTTAGAAAAGCGATATAACAATAAAAAATATGTATCAAATTGTATTTTAAAAAAGTTATTTGGACAGAAGCGGATGTTCGTTGAGTCAGCAAACGGACTCAAAGAGTTGTTAGATACAACAAATGATTGTCTTAATGCCCTAACTAATTTAAATGTTAATGTATCTACCTGGGACATTATCATCATCCATATTGTTTCATTTAAATTAGACCCTGAAACGCGTAAACAATGGGAGTTAACTGCGAATAGTCACGATTCTAATGAATTGTCAACATATGAACAATTTGCCACATTTTTAGAGAACCGTTTTCGTGCGTTAGAACGTATTGAACCTAAAAAGAGTCAGGTCACCAGTTCACATGTGCCTAAGGCCATGATAGCCACGAGTTCAGGCAGCATGCGCTGTGAATACTGTAGCGAACCACATAAGCTCTGTTTTTGCAAAAGGTTTGCTAAACAAGCCGTCCAAGCCAGACGTGAGTTCGTCACAAAACATAACATATGTTTTAATTGCTTAGGTAGCAATCATACTATATATAATTGTAAAAAACAGACTAATTGTAAATTATGCCAAAGACGGCACCATTCATTACTGCACCCAACCGAAGAAACCGTGACGCAAGTTGAGGAGGCTTCCGTGAACACAGCCACTGTTAGTATTAACCCATCAGTTAATACTAATCATGTCGTCTCATGTGTATCAACAGATAAACTGCCAGTGTCCAGACAGGTTTTATTAGCCACTGCCCTAATAAATGCTAAGTCCAAAATGGGTAATTTTCAATTAGTCCGAGCCTTGCTCGACCAAGGTTCTCAAGCTTGCTTTATAACTGAGGCCGCAGTACAATACCTAAGACTTAGAAAAGTTCCTATTCAAGGAATGGTTTTAGGTTTAGGTAATAGTTCAACCATGGCAAAGTACATGGTACATTTAACAATACGGTCACAGATAGATCCAGACTTTGAGTTACAACTCACAGCTTACGTGTTAAGTAAAATTACGTCGTACTTACCCGAAAAGAGCATAGACAAAGGTTTCATGGAATGGATTGATATTAAAACAATGGATCTCGCTGATCCACAGTTCAACCACCCTAATAAAATTGATATTTTATTAGGTGCCGATGCCTACAGTTGTATACTGAAGGAAGGCATAATCCGAAGTCCATTTGGCACTATGGTAGCCCAGAACACTTACCTAGGATGGGTGTTGTCAGGGTCGGTTAGTAAATTAAATCCTGGTACCTGGCCCACACATAGTGATATAACCGTACTGCATACTCAGGTGAACGAAGACGATCTATTGAAGCGATTCTGGGAGTTGGAAGAACAAACTGGTAAAAATAAGATACTTACCCCAGATGAGCAGAAATGCGAAGAACAATACAGCACTACTACCTGTAGACAAGAGGATGGGAGGTATGTAGTCAGACTACCATTTCGTGTCCAGGATCCTCAATTTCCTGATTCGCGTTCGATTGCTGAAATTAGATTTAAATCATTAGAAAGGCGGTTAGAAAATAACAAAGAACTCAAACAGCAATACACTCAAGTCTTGCATGAATATTTACAGTTAGACCATATGAGACCTATAAAAGAAAATGACATTAAGCGGGACGTAGCGGCTTACTTACCTCATCACGCGGTGATTCGAAGCGACAAAACCACTACAAAGGTACGCGTCGTATTTAATGCTTCTGAAAGATACAGAAAGGGTGTCTCGTTAAATGATACCTTACTAGTAGGACCATCACTACAAGCCGATCTGAGGCACACCGTGATGAGATGGAGAGTTTACCCTATCGGTCTGGTGGCAGACATTATAAAAATGTATCGTCAGATAAGAATAGCTGATGAGGATACTATGTATCAACGAATACTCTGGCGTGACAGTCCTGAAAAGGAAATTAAGGATTATGAGTTGCTGACAGTTACTTTTGGCACAGCTTCCGCGCCATACCAAGCGATACGGACATTACACCAAATAGCATATGATGAGGGTGAAAACTACCCACGCGCAGCTGAAAAGGTCTTAAATTCATTTTACATGGATGATTTAATGACTGGTTGTTTTAACCTAGAAGAGGGTTTAGCTATATATAAAGAAATTACAGAATTATTAGAAAAAGGAGGGTTTTCATTGCAAAAGTGGAACAGCAACAGTCAAGAAATGTTAGATAGTATAAGTTCAATAAGAAACCGTTTACCTCAAGAAATTAAGAACTCTTTAAGCGAGCATGAAAGAGGCGCACAGGATAAGGATGTGAAGATCAATAAAGAAAAGGTCATAGAGGACAAGGAGGTATCGATAAAAATAGATAGTATAATTAAAATATTAGGACTTACCTGGAACCGTAGTGAAGACTCATTCCAATATAAGGTAAATCTTCCGCCGCTGACCTGCGCGCCTGTCACTAAGAGAGCTGTAATTTCGAATATAGCACGTTTATTTGATCCGCTTGGATGGCTGGCTCCAAGTGTCGTGTTAGCAAAAATATTTATACAAAGGTTATGGCTCGCTGGCATAAGCTGGGATGAGAAATTAAACTTAGAATTAGCAGAAGAATGGAATACTTACCGACGAGAATTGTCCCTGCTTACCAAAATCACAATACCTCGTTGGCTTGGCACCAATTCGAACGACGATTTAGAACTTCACGGGTTTTGTGATGCTTCCAAGGCAGCCTACGCAGCAGTGGTATACTTGCGGATGATTGACATTACAGGTAAGGTCAAGGTTGCATTGTTAGTTGCAAAAACAAGGGTTGCACCAATAAAGCAGATTAGTATACCGCGCTTAGAATTGTGTGGAGCGGTTTTACTTTCAAAACTGCTAATAGAAACAGCAGAGGCGTTGAAAATCCCTACTAATAAAATAAAGGCTTGGACAGATTCCACAGTCGTTTTGGCTTGGCTTAATAGCCACCCAAGTAAGTGGAAAACATTTGTGGCAAACAGAACAGCTGAAATACTGACATCAATGCAACCTGATCAATGGTTTCACGTGTCCACCACAGAAAATCCAGCGGATTGTGCTTCGAGAGGAGTACTGCCCAGCTTATTACTAAAACAATCGTTGTGGTTTAACGGTCCACCATACCTTAGTTCAAATAAAATTATTCGATATAAGAGACCAACAAATATAGACATAGATTTAGAACAATCCATAAAGGTTCATATTGCTGTTACACTAACAAATAGCGAATTGTTACATAGGTTTTCTTCGCTACCAAGGCTTGTTAGAGTAATCGCATATTGCCGTCGATTTCTTAACAAAGGCAAGAACGACACGGATTATTTACAAGCACAAGAGATTGATAAAGCATTAGAATGTTGTATAAGAATAACTCAAGCAGATGCATTTGCAGAAGAATATGTACAATTGCAAGGTAAAGGATTCATTCAACTCAGAACAAGCAGGTTGAAGTCACTCTGCCCATACCTAGATGATAAAGGCTTAATTAGAGTTCGAGGTAGGTTACAGCACTCTACACTAGACGAACCTATGAAGCATCCAATTGTGCTGCCGTCTAACGCCTATCTGACGCATCTAATCGTGGCTGACGCACACAACAAAACACTGCATGGCGGTCTTCAACTAATGCTCAACTATTTAAGGACAGCCTATTGGATAACTGGTGCTAGAAACTTGATTAAAAAATACATTCGGCAATGTGTAACATGTGCCAAACAAAGAGCTAGCACAAAAGCTCCAATAATGGGTGATTTACCACCCGTACGTTGTACACCAGCGAGACCGTATTCGAATAGTGGAGTTGACTATGCCGGTCCCCTTAAGATAAGGACAACTAAAGGACGAGGACACCATTCTCATAAGGGCTACATTTGCCTGTTTGTATGTATGGCTACGCGCGCTGTACATCTGGAGGTCGTCAGCGACATGAGTACGCAGGCATTTTTAGCAGCGTTTAGGCGTTTTGTATCACGAAGGGGTCATTGTGCTAACCTATATAGCGATAACGGTACCACGTTTGTTGGTGCCTCCAAGGAATTGCAGCAATTGAGACAATGTCAAGCTTCTGTCGCCGAACATTTAGAGGCGCACAAAACCAAATGGCATTTTATCCCCCCGCATGCACCTAATTTCGGTGGTTTATGGGAGGCGGCAGTGAAATCAACAAAATTCCATCTAAAAAGGGTAATCGGTGATGCAACACTAACCTACGAGGAGCTTGCAACTCTTCTTAGTCAAGTGGAGGCGTGCCTGAATTCGAGGCCGCTGAGTGTCATGAACGTGAGTGACCCTGGAGAGTCTATGCCGTTGACTCCGGGACATTTTCTAATAGGTGAACCGTTAGTTACAATACCAGAGTACAATAACTACGAAAATTCTAACGTACATTCTCTAACACGTTGGCAATTCGTTCAAAGAATGTTACAGACATTTTGGAGACGTTGGTCCCAAGAATATTTAAACAATTTAATGCACCGATATAAATGGTCTTCCAAGGTACAAGAACCAAATATAGGGGATATAGTTCTCATAAAGGAAGATGACTTACCACCCAGTCGTTGGTTAATGGGTTGTATAATTGAAAAACATCCGGGTGATGATAAGGTCACTCGTGTGGTTACTTTACGCACCAAAGCGTCTATTATTAAGAGACCCATCAGTAAATTATGTATTTTACCTGTAGCAGATAAGTGATTTTTTATATAAATTTATATTAATGTTTTTCTTTGTACAAATGTGTATTCTATGTATTATTGTAATGCTAGAAAGGACGTTCTCTTACTAACGTCCTTTGTGGGGCGGTATGTTTAATATGCGTAATCATCTTAGTAAATTAATATTTATTCAAATATGTAAATATTGCCGCATCGCTCGATAGATGGCGTTATACCGGCCGGCTGAATCGCGCTATGGTTTCGTTACCAGTCCGACTATATATGGCCAAACGAATTAAAAATAAATTGTCGTTTTTAGTTCAGAAATCAGTTGTGGTTTTATTTATTGGATAATCCCTGCTATTTCACATAAGTTCAACCGTCGACCATTAGATCGCGCGCAGTGTCGTGAACACTCATAGTTTATTACCAAATTCAGAGGTCTTCAGCTCCATAGAAGGAATAAACCTATGAATATATAAAATAGTAAGCAGGTTAAATGTACATCTTGTTATTGTGTATTTGTATCCGTTTCAAGAACATTCCGTTTATAGCTGAACTTTATTATTTGTGTCGCGTGTTCTCGCGAGTTACGAAGCTCGTAAAAGCTGTACCGATCCTGATAGAATTATTGCCTTCGTGTACGCTCGGGGGACGAGATAGCAGCATAATATTGTGTTCTGTAAAAGGATCTGACATTGACATCATAAACGTCGGACAGACGCACCCCTATTTGTTTCACATTCTTCGGGACGATGTTGAAGTATTTTATTTTGAGCTAAGAAAGTTCACTCGGACAGGAATAGACTGCTCGTATGGTGCAGTGGTTTAAGTGTTTACTTTTCCTTATACCACACGCCGAGTGCTGCGAATTCAGTCCTGACGTGGCACAAAGTTTGGTGTTATCCACAGATTGCTATGACCGGTGTGGCTGTTGATGGCGTCCAATATTTGTAGAACCTCCACGACAGGGAATAGGCGTAGTGCGAGCGTCGTAACAAAATATTAAAATGTTTTTTATATTCGATTCTACTCATGTTTTGCCGTGCGGGTAGTACTAGTAGCCGAAAAAATATTAAAGATTTTCATACAAGATTCAGCAACCCAGGTAGACTAGTAAAAGCATAAGTTGCATAAACTCTCACTCTGGACTTTGAAGATTTTTTATTTACAGACGAATGCGTGCGAATAGAGAGAGTAAATGAGAGCTGTAAAGCTTTAAACGCCGATAATAAGTTATGCGTTTATCCGACATGCGTGTCATTAATAATAATGTGGAGAATGAGTCGCGCCGGCGCCCGCGCCGTCACGTCCCTGTGTGGACAAAGCGCGGCGATACCATCGCCAGCCTTTATATGTTCACTACTAACTAGTGGCGATCACCCACAGACAGACTGTCTCACTAGGAATGTTAGGAATTGCACTAAGTATAAACAAACCATACTACGTGCGAAACGGACCGACTTTACTGCGATCTTATATTTTTTGTTTACGGTTTAAGCAAACATACAGTTCGGCTGATGGGAAGAGGTTACTGTAGCTTATGATTGCTTGCAATACAAGAGGGATCACTGGTGCATTCCTGAAAAGGAATTAAAGGATTAAAGGAATAAAATGAGAGTGGTAGTTATGTGAGCCTTAAGAATTCTTACTTATCGGGCGAATTGCAGTAATTTTTTCTACCGGTTTTCTGTAAGAATTTGATGCTACCTTGAAAGTGTGAAGCTTATTCGTACCGTCACCGAATATAATTGCACGTATGGCACAGCGGACAAGCTCACTTACTGTTACCACAGCGCTGAGTGTCAGGTTAGCATGTTCAAATCCGGTACCTGTATGTGTGATCTACAACTTATTGTCAGTGTCTGGATGGCACAAAATACTCGTAGTATTTTGTGTCCGATCATCGTGCTTGCTATGATTGGTGGCTAGTGTTGAAGTGGTAAAACAACGTATTTGGCAGCAGCGCGCTGGACTTTTCAGTTTAAATTACATTTAAAAGCTCGTAATGCGCAAGGTATCCTTCTAGCAATCTAAGTAACAGTAGCCGTTTACCATCGGGCACCATATGCTTGTGTTTACAAAAAATGATTTATCAACAGCTGACTGTTATATCACATCATGCGGTATAGATGTCTAGTCACGACATCCCCAATTTGTTTTTATATAGTTATCTAGATTTGGCTCGCAGCTCCGCCCGCTTAAATGTAGGTTATGTCAATTGAATTTTTCTATTTCTAGATGAACGGTACCATATGTCTTTGTCTGTACCCCTGACAAGGTATGCGAAATATTATGATGATCAGATGAGTAGTTAAAGCGTGAAAGCGTAACAAAGAAACAAACTTACATTCGCATTTATAATATTAGTTAGGATTGGCAATTTGGGTTTTAAACCGGAGCTAGTATTCTTGGTAACCCCTTGAGCTAAGCTTAGATGCTTGTGTTAGGAGTGGGTTCACGTCAGTAGTGTGACGTCACGGATGACGTAGTGTTTTAAGTGGTCGCCTCGCCACTGCCGCTGCGCCGAGTGTTGTGGGTTCGATTGTTTCGATTTTTGTCCAATCATTTGTGTGATCCACAAATGGTTGTTAAAAGTCTGGGTGTTCTTTGTGTCCGTTGTTTGAATGTTTCTAAAGTCCCTCGCGACAGGAATTATTCCTACTACGAAAGTTGCTTGTGCTTGTTCAAATCACAAACATATTTTTTATTTTTTAATAAAAAGTATGTTTGTGCTTTGAACATTCGACTTCTTGATCGCGAGTCCGATGCCTTATCTATTGGCCTGCCGCTGCTTTTAATCGGTTTAACATATGCAGCGAATGCAGCATATTTGTACCTGCGTTTTAAACGCAATGTTGAGAGTTTTATGTGTCATATTATGTAAGAAATAACATTGGTATTTATGTGTTTCAGTGTTGTGCAACATGCATATACTGGTAAATCAGTGTAGTTGAAGTTGATCTATGATGAAATGGTTACTTCAGTCTGAATCATATAAATTGCGATTGCTTTTTGTGCGAGAATTACGAAATTTGATTTTCCTCTGTTATAAATTCTTTCGAATACACGAAATGATTTAATTTCTAGTCTTCAAGTCGTTTGCGAATCAAATGACAAATTAATTTGATTTGTAAGCGATATATCATAAATCTTATTTCTTACTAAGTAGTAAGTACACAGCTGAAGCAGGGTTGCTTATAAGTTCTTGTATACATACTTACCTATGTCTCTATCTAAATCTATCTCTGCATATATCCCCGACGTAGTAGATAGTAGATATTACACCCAAATTTCGCCAGTCACGATTTTTGGTCCCACATATTAGGCATGAGTCTATAGATAAATCTAATAACAGTTTATCCGACCCAGTAATTGAACTCAACACCTTATCGATAGCAATAACTACCGCTGAGCTACTAGGACAGTCAAGTATTCATCTAAATTCGATTGATGTCAACGATTATTTTATACATATTTTTTCTAAACAATTTGCCCAATAACGCTTTGCCTGATATATTCGTAGCATTTCGTTTATTAACATTTTGCCCTATAACAATTTGTCGAATAATACATTGCCCTGTAGCATTTATGGTTTAAGATATTTTATTTCTCATGAGAATACAATATTTATTTTTCTGAGAAACATCAGTTAAGTATATTATTATATAGTTATACTAAGTAATACAAGTGCCGGAGCGGCTGAGTACATACAATTGAAAAAAAAAGGAAAAAATAAATATTATTGCACTTTGTTTTTGTAACTCAAATAATGTTCTAATGACTATATAATCATTAATGAGGGTAGCACCTACAAAACATATTAAAGCCAGTGGGACCGCGCGTTCTGAGAAGCACACTGTTAAGTCGTAAACGACTATGACTATATTACGTGTTTTAAAGGAATTTTGCCTGATACCATTTTGTCCAATAAAACTATGTCCGATAGCATATTATCCAAAAAAACTTACTTGGATAGCATTTTGTCTAATGATACTTTGCCTAATAGCAAGTTGGTCAATAATACTTTGCCCAATAGCATTTTGTCCAAAAAAAACTTTCCTCGATAGCATTTTGTCCAATAATTCTTTGCCTGATACCATTCCGTCCGATAATACTTTGCCCGATAGCAATTTGTACAATAATACTTTGCTCGATAGCATATTGTCCAATAATACTTTGCCCAGTATAAAAGCCCACAAAATATCTACCAAACTAGGTATTTCAAAATACTGTATCGAATATCGTATGCACAGGTCGCTATCGTCTATTGTTGAGTATGTGGGCCAAACTATGTAACGTGTAAGTTAAACCTTTTACTCGATTAGACCGC
This sequence comes from Catocala fraxini, assembly GCA_930367265.1. Classification (NCBI taxonomy): domain Eukaryota; kingdom Metazoa; phylum Arthropoda; class Insecta; order Lepidoptera; family Erebidae; genus Catocala; species Catocala fraxini. The sequence continues at coordinate 846,876 of OV884045.1, forward strand.
GATGTATCGTTGCGTCACCGAGCGCAATGCGCAGCTGATCGAATACAGTTTATAACTAACTAGCGACCGCCCTGGCTTCGCACGCTTAGTACAAAACCTTAACAAATTAAACACATAAACCTTCCTCATGAATCACTCTGTCTATTGGTAAAAACTACATGAAAATCCGTTCAGTAGTTTTTGAGTTTATCGCCAACAGACAGACAAACGCGGCGGGGGATTTTGTTTTATAATATGTAGTGATTATCCTAACAAACTATTACGAATTTATATCTGAGAAGGTTAGGCACTATAGACAAACCACATCTTCATTTTCCAGATAGGATTAGTTCCAAATAATACTTGGAGCTGATATTCAGGTTCATACATAGTCACTCTTTTATACCCGCAGGGGTAGGCATGTACAATCGGCCAAAACTCCGCTGTTCCACCTCTAGCTCGAAAATCGCTTGTACACGACGCAGGCGCACAGGGCAAGCCCCGCCCCTTAAAACTCGTTTGAAACTCTGAAATTTCTGAGGTACGCACGGATGTGCAGTTGAGTGCGTCTGTTGGTCTCTTGAATCGAAGTAGGCGTAACTTGGCGGAAGTCCATTGTAATAAAATTATTGGGAAGAGAGGAACCCACCACGCACCCTAGGATTGCCCACCCCAACCATATATAGTATTCAGAATACTGCAAATTGAAATACGCCCAGGTCCCACGTCGTGGCTGTCCCTATCCACAGGAGTTCGGTACTGTCAACCTTTTTCTATTGCAATGGTTGGTGTGGGCAATCCGAGGGTGTGTGGCGGGTTTCTCTCTTCCCAATAATTTTATTGTTGGTCTCTTGTAATTATCTTATTTGTGCTTATTGATTTTACAGTATAATATGATGTCTGCCTCAGTGGCGCACTGGGAGTGAAAATAACTTAAGTGCAGGAAGTCTCGGGTTCGATTCCCGGGTCAGGCAAATTTAAATTGAGTTTTGTAGTCCAGGTATTCTCAGTAACTACACGGTGTTTGGAAATGTGCCCAGTTGACAGCAAAAAGCAGCTCCATTATGACGTGAGACCTAAAACCATAACTGGCGAAACGTGGTTGTTATAATTATACATCACTAGCTGTGCCCGCGGTTTCATCCGCGTTTATGAGTACTGCGCCGCCCCCGTAGGTCGTAGCGTGATCTTATATAGTCTATAAACCTTCCTCGATAAATAAGCTATCCAACAATAAAATATTTTTTCAATTCGAACCAGTAGTTCCTGAGATTAGTGCGTGCAACCAAACAAACTCTTCAGCTTTATAATATCAGTATATATTAAGACTATCCATTTGAGAATAAAGTTGTGAATATATGCAAGTAAAATATCAATATATGCATAGAAAATAGAGATACTACCTATGTATATCACATTCACATTGCGACTGATGAGCCTATATACGGCTTTCGGTCATTATACCAAACTCAACCCAGCTAATGAGTATTGTATAAAATAATCCCCCGGGTATCTAACTCAAGATCATAAACATAACCGTAATATTATGCCACACGACCAACGAGAGGGTATTTCTTACAGTAAACTTCTTGCTGAAGTTTTTATTAAGCGTATAGCTATACAAATGTTGTATTATTCATGTTTTGTTAGAAGTCAATGCACTTGTTTTGCTATCTTCATAAATACACATGCCACTCTATAAAAACGAACTCGCTCACACAAATACATACATGAATGCGTTGTCTTTGCTTGAACACCTAGTAGCTAAGCAATTGCGTCACTCGGCAAGACTACATCTACCGATGTCTATTCAAACTTGCGAAGTGGAAACGCCAGCTATCATCGCTTCGATTTGCCAAAATTGAAAATAAGAAGTCCTGCAATAGAAAAAATCCTGTGTCGCGGAGGTCTTGACAAACATACAAACAACGTAGTACACAAATACACTCAGAACAGCTAAGTGTGTGTATGACACACATTGTTTTACACGTGTGGGGATTGAACCTCCTGCATTCGGCCCAGAGGCAGTAGCGAGGCGACCATACCACTCGTGCATTCTATGCTTATTTACGATATGGTTTATCTATGTGCCAAGTTACATCCAAATGTTAAAAGCGTGAGTAAGAGACTTCTACATACCTTCACAAATTATTAAAAATCTTAATAAAGTAGGATGTCAGTTCAATGGGCAAATGTTTCTTAAAACTCCAACTACACCTTCCAAAGTGATCAGTTGCACTACAACATTGTTCCTAAGACGATCAATCATCTCACAATGATTGCTTTACTCCTAAGCACAACATAATGTGTTGTGCGCCCACGCACCGCGCCGCGCGCCGCCCATTGTCTCGTGCGATAACAGCGAAGGAACACATTATTAAGTTTAATATGGTGACAATTGGTGCTCCTGCTGAGATATTTTAGTTCACATAAGCAAATAATAAGCACAGATGTATGTACATATAAAATTATAAAATCAGACCGTGTTTCTTTAAAGGGTAAACAATATTTAGAAATATTTCTGTCAAAAATGATCAGATTTTCTCGCGCTTTGCCGACCAATGTTACTAAAATGAAACGGTAAGGGAAGGTAACGAAAAGGCATCAACCCACCGCAATTCTCACTAGCCGGGCTATATGCACTATGCAGCAACTCTAAGCACCAAGGTTTGGAAATATGACCGGTAAGTGTCGCCCTCTGCTGTGGGACTTTCAAATCTAAGTCAAAGCCAAAGAATATTTAGGTCACATAGTAACACTTATGAAAGAAAATTACTTTTCTTACAAAATATATATGAAATTATATAAGTATGAATGAGCTGGATCGTTCAGGATATACCGGAAATTGGCGATAAAGTAGTAAACACTACCTAACAGAAGTCTGCCTACGCCGGGCGTCGTACCTATGACTTTAAAAGCGGACAACTGGAAGACAGCGCATACTTATGTCACGAAATGAACGTCATATTTGACGATCAGTCATACGTGTTAAATATTTATCTTATATTATCGTTTTACTTAATCCTCTTCGCCAGAAATAAACGCGTCATATAATCTCCTCGCTAATATATTCAAATGACTCAATACAAAACTGAGCTGCATAATACATAATATATTAATATTCATACATTAGACTGTTTTCACTTTAAATGGCGACGGGATTAGAAAAGTTTGTTCACATTAAACTAGGTATAGTTCAGTTCAGTTTATTGCAATTTTTATGTGTTCATGTGAAAAGTTTTGATGTGCTTTTTTATAATGGCGGTGTAAAAAAGATATCTGAATAAATCTACGGCTGTTATTTGATAAATAAAGTTAGACTTACCAATCTGAAAAGTCTGTTACATTATTGCCCGGTTTATGGCAATAGATAAATCAGGTAATAATATACCAGACTCATATACGGAACTTGAATTGCCTGGATGGCGTGGTGGATTAGGTGGTCGCCTGGCCGCGGCCGTCGCGCCGAGTGTTGTGGGTTCGATCCTCACACGGGACAAACATTTGTGTGATCCACAGATGGTTGTTCCGAATGTTCTTTGTGTCAGTTTTTGTTTGAATATTTTAAACCCGCAACACAGAAATTATTTCTAATAATAAAATAAAATAAAATACTCAGCATTTTCAGATTGATAAGTGTTTCGCGGCTACTTATAACTTAAGACCTGAAAATATCACCTGCGAAATGTAGATTTTATTCACCTCTGCTTTCCTTCTTTGGAGATTTATTTAGGCGTGAATATAGTTGGACCAGCCAGCTACGTTTTTTAATGCATGAATGTAATTATTTTGCCTTATTTGCGTAAATTATTTTGCGATTCACATCGTGATTTATTATGAGACTAGCTGTTACCCGCGACTTCATCCGCGTGGGATTTAACAAAAACGGGGTTGTTTTATTTTTATTAGTTTATAAAAAAATGCGTTTTTGTAAACTAAAAGTAAAGTTACTCCTGACTTACTTGTAAAGTCTAAGTTACTCCTCATAACACTAGCTATCTGCCAGAGAAAGTTCCGTCAAAATCGGTCCAGCCATTTCAGAGATTAGCAGGTACAAACAGACAGACATACAACAATTTGTATATTGAATTTTTGGAAAAGTTGGTACCGTATATACTTTCATATGCATTTAGTTAAAAGCTGTTATTTTGACATTACGAACACATACTTCTGTTTTATTTATTTGTATAGATAATTGCATTTATTTCCACCTTTCTGTCGTATAGGCGTCCATTACAACAGGAAGACATAGCTCATCATCAGAAACGTTTAGAGTGAGCCAACTCGGGATAGATTTACTCGTCGTGCTACTTACGGTGATGGCGCTCACTTCCTCGCATACGGTTATCTTGTCAACTATAATATTTTATTAGGAAGGACCTAATACAATTTACACATACATTAACAAACATTATTTATTTAGGCTTAATATTGATGGCTCAGTCGGTCTAGTGACATACGGGCAAGGTCCCTAAGTTCGATGACCAGTTCAGTGAAGGATTTCTGACAACAGAATATTAATTTCCTTGTGTCTTGAAGACCATCTAAAGTAGATTAATTATGATACAGACCTACATATATCATAAATATCCATGGAAGGTAATTTTAGAAGTGAATATGCAGCCTTGAAATAATTTGACATAAGTCAAGCGCAGTTAGTTTCAATATCGGTATCCTAGTGGGAGACGGTTGGATTGCCACGCAGAAGTCTCGCGTGCAATCCTAAGGCACCTCTGACTTTTCAAAGTTATGTGCGCATTAAACAGTTGGGTAAAGAAAAACATTGACGCTAAACAATCACAACAATCTTCTGAAATCATATTCATCGTATAAAAATATTATACTTTCTGGCGATCTCAACAAATACCAGCGACGTTCGATCAGCTGATTATCTCACAATGGTTGCTTATCACGGTATGCTTCCAGCACATACTATACCCAGAAGACATAATCTGACCTGTATCGATCATCTTATTCTAAAAACCAAAAACTTAGCGTTCTGTTATGTAGCACAAACCTCTGTCACTGACCACGACACTATCTTGTTCTTTTTATGCACACAGAAAATTAATACTAATACATGTAAATATAAAAATGTCGAAATTTTTGACCACGACAAAATAGAAACTGATCTTTTGCATACAGACTTCTCCCCAATTTATAATAGCCGCGACGTCAACGAAGCTACCAATTACTTCATTAGTAGTCTAAACTCAGTCCTGACCTCAAACAAAATCTTGAAAAGAGTACCCAATAGAAAAAGACTTAAGAAGCCCTGGATGACACCAGGTGTTCTTAAGTGTTTACGGAACCGGGACAACCTTCATTACAAGTTAAAAAACTCACCAGACAACTACACTTTGATAACCACATATAAAAGGTACAGGAACTACTGCACAAACCTACTACATAAAGCTAAAAAGAACTATGACACAAGCCAACTACAATCAGCGAAAAAAGACAATAAAAAGCTCTGGAAGGTCATAAAAAATATTACCAATACCACCAAAATAAAATCACAGGCCATTGAACTCCTCTCGCCCACTGACCCTATAAAATCAATAAATAATATAAACACCTACTTTGCTAATGTAGGTCGTTTCCTAGCCGAAAAAATCACAAAAACCCCCAATTCCAATACAGTCTCTGAATCGCGCAGTTTGCCAAACTCTATCGTTATGCTGGAAACGGATGAATCAGAAATCCAGCGGTTGGTACTGAACCTCAGGAGTGACAGCGCAATAGGCTCAGACAACATCTCAGGCGCTTTTTTCAAACGTTTTAAAAACGTTCTGATCCCACCATTCACCCATCTTTGCAATATGGCGTTAAACCTAGGAGTTTTTCCAGACGCATATAAATTAGCCATCGTACATCCAATCCATAAGAGTGGGGACAGAGACCGTTCAGACAATTATAGGCCAATAGCCATTCTACCTACACTCTCGAAAGTGCTTGAAAGGCTAATGAACAACAGACTCATTAAACACTTAGAACAATATAAACTTCTTTCGTCAAATCAGTATGGTTTCCGCTCGGGGATTTCAACAGAAAATGCTGTGTTAGATCTAACTAATAACGTTATTACCAACCTTGACAATAAAGAAAAAGTGCTAGGCATATTTTTAGACCTCGCAAAGGCTTTTGATACGGTCTCTGTCCCACTGTTACTGGCTAAACTGGAGAAACTGGGAATAAGAGGTGCCCAACTCTCACTTTTCTCTAGCTACCTTATAGATAGACGACAATGTGTGAGGATCGGAAAGTGGCTGAGTGATGAACTCCCAGTGGCTTACGGGGTGCCTCAGGGTAGTATTATCGGCCCTACGCTATTTCTTATTTATATAGACGGCCTCTGTCGTCTAAAGCTACAAAATGGCTCCATCTTCACTTACGCCGATGATACTGCCCTGATATTCCACGATTCTACGTGGGAATCGGTAATTACAGGTGCACAAGCGGGTCTCAACCAGATCACAAATTGGCTTACACAAAACCTGCTTACTTTGAATCCCAGCAAAACGTTTTACCTCTATTTTTCACTCACATCCGCCGGTAAACCTGATCCTTCCCCTGGCCCCTTGTTTGCTCACTCTTGTGGTGCACGACCTCGCGCAAATTGCAAATGCTCTTCACTCCAACAAACTAACCGTATTAAATATCTAGGCATACTTATTGACGACAGACTCCAGCTCCACGTAGAGGCACTTGCATCCAGATTACGGAAGCTCATCTTCGTTTTTAAGAACCTGCGACATTCTGCAGACACGAATGTTCTGAAATTGGTCTATTTAGCACTAGCCCAGTCTCTCATCCAATACTGTGTTATTGCATGGGGCGGCACTACAAAAACCAACCTCTTAAGACTTGAGCGAGGCCAAAGAGCTCTACTAAAAGTTGGTTGGCAGCTGCCTTATCAATTTCCCACCACCGAATTATATAAAATTTGTGATGTTCTCTCCGTCCGTAAATTGTTAATTCTCAAACTGATCCTAAATACTCACGCCCAATCCCCCCATGATCCTTCCAAATATTACTCCTCCCGCCGTAGATTCAATGTCTGTCAAGTAAACCCCGTAAAAACAACCGCTGCGCAACGCTGCTTCCATTTCTTAGGTGGCTACGTATATAACAAAGTCAACAAAAAATTAAACATCTATCCTTTGAACACATTTAAATGCAAAACAACAGTGACAAAATGGCTTATTTCCCTAGATTACATGGAAACAGAAAATATTTTGACTATTTTAAAATAACTACTACCACATACACACACACACACATTCACACACATACACACACACACACGCACACACATGCACGCACACTGTACATCCACACACACAGACACACTGTGCATGCATATATTAAATATTTATAACCTCAAATTGCTCCAAAATGTACTAATTAGCTTTAAATACTAATCAATAAAGGAGAGAGCCTGGAGATCTGTCACACAGGTCGTAGAACCTACTATGGACTCCAGCTCTCACAAGGTTCCTAATTACCTAAGCTGTACTCATTTTGTAAAAACTTGTAACCTTTTGAGAGAAATAAATAAATCTATTATTATTATTATTATTATTATAAACCTGCAATTCTGGCAGTTCTCCAGTATTTTCTCGAAGATATGTGAAATCTGTCAACCCGCACAGCGTGTTGAACTAACCTTATCCTTGTCACACTGATAAGGGAACTGCCCAGCAGTGGAACAGTTTATATATACAGGGCTGGTAATATAACTAAAATAAACGGCTTAAACAGCTTGTACTTGAGCCAGATTTGCAATTAATTATACGAAAAGAAAGTAAGGGCTTAATCCGAGGATGAAAGTTGCCCTAACAAAACAATTTGTTAAACTCAGTGGGTACGTCAGAGCTGTAATAACTTCATTTTATTCGTTAAGGTGCGCATTCTCTGGCGCTATTGATATGTACTGTAACACTTAATAGTTTTGTTTTAAACTTTATGTTACGATAATGCTTATTGAGTCGCATTTCCTTTTGTAACTGATCATCATCGAACAATGCGTTTGATACGATCTACGTACATATTGTACAATACATCATACACCTATAGTTTGTACGCAATGCATTTGTTTTGACAATGTAGTGTGGAGTGGTTGATATGTGTGTGCGATTGTTATAAGTAGTGTGCATTGTAATACTCAATTTATTGCCTATTATGTAGGTTAGCTAGAGACATACACATACATATATTGCGCTATTTATAGGGTAATCAAACTATTCAATTATATCCGAATATAGTTGTGCGAAACGCGATGCTTACCTACTTGGGCAGGCTTGGGCAGGCACGCTGCGCTAGCACTTTTGTGTAATGTCGAGTATATTTAGAATGCAATTGAGGACATCGCTAGAATCAGTAGGCGTTATTTTATAAGTTCGCTGTGGAAATAACTCTTTACTTTCAAGGTCGATAATAAGTAAATGATCTACTCCTGTAGTAAGCATAATGTATGTGTGGTAGTAACTGCTTGTCACTACAGAGGCTTTAATATACTCATTGTTTGTCACCTTTGTAGTAAATCACTGCCTTCATGGCGCAGCGGTAGTGAATGCAACTGCTGTGCATGAGGTCTCGGGTTCGAATCCCGGGCCTGGCCAACAAAAAGTTGTTGGGTTTTTCTGTTAAGAAATCTCAATAGCAGCCCGAAGTTAGGAAGTTGGCGGTGTTAGACACGGAAAGCACGTAAAGCCGTTGGTCTTGCGCCCGATCTCTCTCTGGCCGTGTCGGATTATCGTCCCATCGGATCATGAGAGTTAGGGAACAGAGAGTGCACTTGTGTTTGCACAAACACTTGTGAGTTGTGCACTATAATATCTCCTGCGCAGATGGCCAGTCTCCGTTAAGACTGGCCGCCGTGGCCGAAATTCGGTCTGGAGGAGATTATTATAGTAAATCTATGACACAATGCTCGCGTCCGAGCGAATACGTTACATGTATACGTCCTGGTGAATGAACACCTTTACGTTACGTGCCCGCGGTCATCACTTAATGTGTTTCTTACACTTTCCCTGTTTTGCGATACACCAGTGCTTTAAGTAAGCGAATATATGACTAATTAATTAGGCTTTCTCGTTGCACAACTGTATATTAATTGTATTATGCTATACATGGCGTTATTAATTGCTCAGCATGTGGTTAGAACGCGGAAGGCGGCGGCGGCGCGTCCTCAAAACGCACTGTTTTGAAAATTAATGTATATTTACTTTTTAGCGAAAGAACAGTGTAATTTGATTATACTGATAGTGCAGTTGTTTCACTTGCTTATTGCTTGCCAAGGCGCCGACTTTAGCTTTGGTCTGTAAATGGAACAAATAAGTCTACGATCCAATAAATAGTTTCTCCTATTCTACCCAAGTGTAAAAGTCATTTTAACCTATTATAAAACCAAACAAACTCGTGTTTATTGTTATGGTTTTATCGAATCTTTTAATAGTATCTAATTATATATTTTAGGCTTATCTATCGTCTGCGCATGACACAGAGTTGATGTGACCGCCATACGTTTCACAGATAGTTTTTACTTGTCAGTATCACATGTGTCCTTACTTTCTTAATATGCTTTTACCGTGAGAGCGCGTCGCTGGGCCGGGCTCGGGCGACGTCGGTTGTGACAAAAAGGACTTCATGCGCGCACACAGCCGACCGGTCGGGGCGGATACGCGCACCGCTATGCGCATGTAGCCATGCATACACGCACAGGACTAACTGGAATAGCCGCTTTATAAGTATTTTGGCAATATATAGGAAGTATAAAGTTGTAATGAACCCAAAGGATAAAATAAAAATATGATTTGAAAAACTCCTTTATTTTTATTCGTTTATTTAATGATGAATACTGCGTGCGCTACGGTGTTTGATCAGTGTGTAGCTATATGTAACATATAGACTTACTTATCCTAAATACCTCCACATAATTATAAATAATGTATAAACACTTTATACATTATTTACCTGAGAAAGAGGTCCGTACCCAGCTACGGATCTCTTCTCAGTGTGAAAACGGTTATGCCATAGTCCACAGTTGGCCCAGTACGGGTTGGCGAGCATCACATAACATGTTTGAGAACATTTTGTAAAACTCAAACATATTAAGTTTTCTTACGATCTTTTCCGTCACCGTTAAAGCAAGCGATAATTAATAACTATGTAGGTATATGTTTAATATGCACATAATTTCGAAAAGATATGTGCGTGCCCTGGGCCCAGACTTTGGTATATATGCGTGGCAGTCCAACGGACTTCCACTAGCCTATATAAAATATGTATTTGCTTTACACGTGGGTTTGTTACACCTTTGTAAGCCCTGAGGGGACAAGCAATAAAAACTGGCATTATATTATGCAATTCTGTATCACGACTTGACTTTGCCCAAAACAGGATTTTCCGCAACCTTTAGTTACAGACAAATGCCGCTTTTCTGGTTTACAGACACAGTTTGTCGACAAGTTTACTGCGCGACCTTTAAACTCGCTACACTTATGCAAACGCAGAGATTATTATCAGTGTAACATTTTGACACGTGTCGAGCGAACACATTAGCGTTGGGGAAATACCATCCTGTTTTAGGCACTTTCGTAAAAGCCGCATTTACGAAATATTATCACAATATGATGTTTATAGTATTATGACATTAACAATGAAACATAAATTGAAATTAAACTACTATAAACGGATTTTATCGCGTTGTTTATTTGACACTCTATTACATAATTTTGAAAACTGTTACACTACTTTTACTTTTAAACTTTACTAATTTTTAAGATAATTAAATTATTATTAAAACTATTAAAACTATTTAGATTTAATTTAATTTTACACTTTTCCCGACGTTTCGGTTACTTTTCAGAAAAAGCCGTATATAGTAGTTCAATTTCAATGAATAATATTCGTGTAAACAGAAGACAATATAATGAAATATAAAATTTAAATTAGGATTGGTAGGATCCACGCTTATTCCAAGGACCAATAAATAATTAAATGATATAGGGTACTTCTAATTTGTAATAAATTATACTTTAAGACCTGAAATTTGTAACATCTCAGTGTCTATGTAACCATGAATGCTACAAAATATAAACCGGGATAGATGTCAGTGCTATAATCCTATAAACCAAATACACACTACTTCATAGTCAAAGTTACAATTATAAATATGCCCGTGAATGTAAAACAGTACTATACTGACAGGAATGTATGTTTTGTTTTATTTGTCATGCATTGTAGGGCCACTAATTCCTTCCAGTATGTCACGTATGAATGCATTGGTACTCGGAGCGCAGTCGGACGAGGAGGAACAAAATATATTGATATTTTTGTCGGGGCAACTACCTATGCGCCGGCCGCACTTCCTCCCCGCAGCAACGGACCGTGAATTAGCCGCACTCGGCACTCAGAAATAGAACATTATGGCTTTTTATTTCTTTCATGTCACTCTACGGAAATTACTCAAATTTCCACTTTTGAAGGTATGGCTGTTCTAAATTTTCTGTGCCTCTAATGGGTTCTGTTTTCCTAGTAATGAGTTTAATTTTGGGACGGCATAAACAATTTTTTGTGGGTCTTATCGGCAAAAAAGAATACGTATTGTATAAAAATAATACGTTTGTGTTATGTATACATTATTAATGTTGGTAGTTTTTGTCATTGGCACCTTTAAAGGAGGCATTCGTGGTCAAAAGATAATGGGCAGTTTGATTTGTGTCGTATTTAAGCTACGCAGTACGATTATGAATATGAAATACAACTAGCAATCGTTAGTCATATTTAAACTCAAGCTTGAAGATCTATCTATCTTGTAAGTTAGAAAAATATACTCCTCTTCTCATAGGCGCCGTAGGGTCAGTAATATAATAGCCAATCTTAATAAGTCATTGCGTGAGATCAAGTTACTATGGTCGTGGAATGAAAGCTTATTATAAAAATCGCGATTTTGATATCCTGTATCATTTCTTCCTCTTACTCATACCAGTCTACAATATACCAAGGTATCATACCCAATTGGTGTCCAGATATTGACGACACAATTTGTACTGTATTTACGAGGTACTATTACTATTACTGTTACTCGTAGGTACTATTTTTTACTCGGTTCTTTTCATTCAATCATTATTCGTAGGGAATTACCGCCCCGCCGCTTCGATCCGCGTGTCTCTTTAAATCCAACTTCATTTGTGTCCATATTTATTACATACATAAAAAGCTAAAACATGGCCTTTCGTCACTTCTATAACATCTTATAGTACCCAATTATACAAATATGTCACACGTTTGAACAACACGGTTTAATCTATATCGCTCATCGGACACATCGAGCCTACAAATAAACACACTGTGTTTGTATTAATTGGTGCCATAATCATTCTTTCGACAGCTTGGGATATTAGCCACGGAGGAAAACGCAATATTATACCGTGTCCATACACTTTACTTGTGATTATCTCGCGAACTGTAGGCAATTATACGTACTTTGATTATGTCATAATGTTTGCCGACAACTCGTCTGTAGCCTATATTTTAACGGTGCATATGGGTCCCTATAATATGGACTTGGTATTACATCAATCACACATGTTTGTATGAGTTAGTAATGTTTCCGTAATTATGGTTAACAGACACAGCGTCAACAAAGATCACCCACGGATGCCCCAAAATGTTTTGTTTAGTATACCTATTTCACATTAGCATTATTAATTATGAATTTTGCTCATTATTCGCGGACAATAAAATGGCAATAAGCGCCTCTAAGTCTACACGAGTGGGTGCCAAGCTATTCATTATACAGTAATGGTAATTCTAATTACGAATGCTTAAGGCAATCACATTCACCTTTTTGTTTAGGCTCCGTTTAACATTGTAATTCGTTTGTAAACCATTATAGAAGAAAGTAACCACACATTGTATGGTTCATTTAAAAACTTGACATAAACATAAACTTCGAGTGGTGAACGATGAAGTGGCCGTCGAAGGACGAGGGCAGCTCAGCTACCCTTGGAATTAGTCGCCCGCATCCTGACGTAATTGCTTCGTCATCCGATACATACCACTCAGCGTTTTTATTGCATTGTTAGCTCCACGCGCGTCCTGTGCGCCTGGTAATTGAGACTGAATGAAGAGCTCCTCCACAGGGGAAGTTATTTCTTTGTTTTTCTTTACAATATTCATAGCTTGATTCCTGTTTTTATTTGTTTATTTGTGTGCGTGCTATGCATAAAAAGTAAGGTCGATTCCTTCTTGAGCTTATTTATAGGTACGCCGTAAAATCGCGTGTGTGGCCACTATCCTTGTAAGTTGTATGTACTTGCAGAACTGAATAATTCTGCATCATTCCTGTAGTAATAAAACAGAGCATTTTATGACACAGGCATATATGTGGTCTACTGAGACGATTTCGAAAATATCAACAAGTTTCATATGAACGCAATTACTTGAACATGCAATATTACTTACTAGGCACTGTAATGAATTCCTACGTAACATTTATGTAGATAGTCATCTTGATGCTAAAGAAAGTTTATAGCTGATACTCGCTGCGTTAATCTTTACATCTTCTTCCCTTGAAAGTGGAAATATTAAAGTCTAATTTTGTGTTTAACGATGTTGAAGTTGATAAATAATATTTTTAATACCGGAGCTTACGAGAGGGATCTTCATTAATCCTTGAGGAAACATGGAGCGAGCGGAACTGAGAGGGTCCTTACATGATGTTAAACATGTCGGATTTTGTCGACAAGATAAAAGAGTGGCCTGTCTCAGTAAACTATCCACCTCTTTCTACAACGCTGGCTTGCCGAGTGTTCCAAATTAAAGATTAGATCTCGCTGTTTGATTTATTCGGTTTATAAAAGGCGAGGCTACGTCACTGCTTACCATATATCGATTCAAATGTACATCATCATGCCGTATGTAGACGCGTCCAGCTGGGTGTTATACTTCACGTGACATATTGCTCATATATTAATTCTTATTTCTATTAAAAACTACACGCTTGAAGTGATAATTATATTTTACCACATAGGTATGTATATCCATTTAGCACATTGAATTACGATAGTAAATCTAGCATCTGTGTTACAAATGTAAATTATTGTTTAATTTAAGAGACAATCTTGAGGACTTTCTAAATTATTCTTGATGATGCAGGGATTCATGGCAGAATGTCAGATACCTTGGATATTGTTTAGAGTAAAAGTATGCTTTTCACGAAAACAATATCTTGCGGTAAACTTGTAAAAGACAATTTATTGCCAATTCTTCGAGCCCAGGTTGAATCCACGGGCGAGTTCTTTGAAATTTATTAGACATTGAAAAACGAGGAAAATTTCACACCTGAGATATATTGTCTCACGTAATCATCTTTAATACGGATAAAGCCTGTGTCAAATACTGTCATCTCTTACTATAAACACAAGGATCATCGAACATGCATTTAATTTTGCTACACAATAAGAAACTATATGAAAATAGCGCTTATTTGTTTTTCTTATTACTAAGTACTCTCCGTGTGTATATATTAAACTACGTACATACATGTTAAGCCATTTCAGCCAACTCCACTTTTCTTATAAAAGCAGCTATGAAGTGCTAGTTCCCTGGTAATTCGTGATCGTAACACATCCACACAGTACTCAATTGCGGACACAGTCTACGCGGCTCCGTCGTCGGTGCGATCACAATGGCGCGTCACCGAGGAGTGGCGAGGACACTACACCGCAGTACGTGAATGGCAATCAGAGGATGTGTGCCTGACAGCCCTTTGTATGCAAAAGGCTTAATCCCTAAATCCCCTGCAGCCTGCAGAATGAATTGAGTTTGCTCTGTGTTGCTCTCATGTTGTTGCGAAATTGTAAATATTATGAAAAACTTTATGCAAAAGCTTTTTATTCGCGTTTCGCTCGCGTAGTGTATGCAGTTTTAGCATCATTCTCTTTGCTATTTCGAAACAGCTTTAGAGGTTTCATTTATAGGGTCGTTGTAAATTTAATGCACTCAACGTTACATACGTTATTTTTTGTGTACTCCATCAAATCATGATATACGGAAACCGCAGTGAACGATGGTTATATCACGTTCTTTGTAGTGGCATTTAATATTTAAAGAAAACTCTGTTTAATAAATATAATGCTGAACAACGGTTAGTTGCGAAGAGGGGGAGCGATTTAATTGTTTTTCATATTAGATCACATGTGCGGGTCAACACATACGTACTATTTAACCAAGTGGTCCTTCGCTTTTGGCACAAAAAACACCAAGTAATACCACAATGGCGTAGTGCGAATAAATTATTATAATGACAGACTGCGTACGTTAACTCGCGAAGGCTGAAAAACACTGAACAGCTGTGCAAGCACTGAGTCAAGGTGCCTACTGCTTAGTTATTCTTTTACAAATATATTAGTACTTATTCATACGGAAAATGTACACAACGATATCTGTGAAGGAGGATTTTTGTCAAGTTACCTGAGCGTCGCCTGTCAGCTTACAATTTATTTGTATAGGTACTCTTCTACTTCTTGTAATTGCGTCCTATTTATAAAATAGTGTAACACGATCTTACTAATATTAAAACCCTTGTTTGTTGCTTCTGTTTGATTGTTTACAATCTTCCAAACCACTTTAACTGCGAAAGATGGGAGCTATTCTTCATACGAAACTTAACAGTCATACATACTTACTTTCAAGTGCGTAACATGAAAGCATTGCATCGCATATGGCGTTAGAAAAGTTGATAAACATTCTACAACAGAAATAGAACACCGTTGGGACTAACAAACGGAGTTATAGGGCGTACATTTACACGCTGCTTATACCAGCAAACATCAGTCAACACGTCAAATGCATCAACGAGATCAAACGATGAACTGTCGAGGAATATGGTTTCCTAGTACCTCGAATACAAAACGATTTTACTTTTATGGCTAATTTTGGTTTTGATGAAACGAATCTGAAAAAAGAATTGCTATTTTTGGGATGTGGGGAACATAAACAATTTTGTTGCACTTTAAGGAGTATTTGTAACAAGATTGCACAATAGAAGCGCAGTGCTAGGTGCGTTATTGCTCTGTACAAAGAATTAATAATACCATGTATGTAAGTAATATAATAAATTATGGCGATAACAACGGCTTTAATGATCGAATATTTGGATCATGAACAACACAGTTAGTTGGTAACGAAACGAACGAACCGCAAGTTACAACGTTATAACAAGTTTCATTTTCATTGGACGGTTCGCTTTAACTAAACAAACTTCGAGAAGGCGTGGTACACTCTGCATTTTACTGCACTGCTCACGCATGTCTAGACAGAGGCTCCCCCTGCGCTACCCTATACTTTACTATTACAGTAGTAAGTACAACAGCAACAATACATGTGGCTGGTTTTACTGCTTTTCATCTTTTATGAGCTTTTGCCTGTGTTCAGCTGATTCGTCCGGCTGCACGGTAGCTCAAAGTTGCTATGGATTTTATCATATATATAGGTAACTACTAATACGTCTTAAAAAAATGAGCTAGTTTCAAATATGATTTATAGTAAGTAATATGTATAAGTAGTGAATGAAGTCTCGAGTAAAACAAATTGTTTTCATCACAACAATTTTCGACATGGGCAACGTTAACCAATATTTGCGTATAATTTGAATACACAATGCGTTAAGTAAGTTTAGTACCTGTTCAAATGGCTCTTATTTCGGCAAGTACGGACATTTATAATGTTTATTCTCACATTAGAGAATCCGAACAAACATCTCTACGTATGTAAATAAAGACCGGTCACTTTCACTGTATTAATCTTATTTTGTTTGTTTTGTGACCAATATGTCAGGAACTGTCGGTTTTATTTTCTCACCGCCCACGGCATGGTGACATAAATATATTTACGTGTTTATGCTATTAATAAGCAATCGAGACCTGTTACAGTATAGGACCAACCACTAGGACATACTTTGTATGTTTGTTCAATAACTTTGTTCGTATGTGTGTGTTCAATGACTTTTATAGAACACTTCGATTTCCGTAGTGTCGCTTTCCTCGAATTTATTATTTCTTAGTACCTTAGTCGCTGGCAGACTGCCAACTCAGACTTGCACCTGCGCCAAACCTTACATGAACCCTCCACAGACGGCTCTTTATAGTAGAAAGTTTTACCCCTCGTCTCGGTCTCGCTGCAGCAAAATAAAATAAATGAAACTACTTTTACTATCGTATAAATATCAAAATTGTTCTTCCTGTTCATTGAATACTTCCTTACTTCACTGTTCAGAAATTTATATGTATAAGCAACCGAGTAAACAAGGATTGACAACACTCACAAAAACTTTGTAACATCATGTACAAACATGCGATGATTAAATAGATGACAAATAATTTTCGAAAACATCCATTGTTATTTAAATGTCCAGATTTTCATAATAATGGTGGTTTAATATGTTATCGTATTAATAATGTTGACACAGCAATTTGATGTCGTTCACCGTATCATATTGTTACTTTTGACGAATGAATCACCTAAACGTGTCGTTATCAATGTGTGTGTTTTCTTAGCAAATATACTTGATATGGAAATAAGCGTGATATCATTGAACCAATTGTGGCGATGTAACAAATTTATTGGAGTCCGTCATCTGCGGCAATTGCTGCTGCCCTAGTACGTCGTGATATTAATTGTTCCTAAGTCCTTGCGTCACTGCGAAATGTGTTTAAAATAAAGATGTGGTGGTCCATATGGCAGTGCTGTCTAGATTATAATTTATCTATGATGCAAGATGGCATAGCATCTCGGCTTATCTAGGTACATAATTTACCGCATCCATATCTTGCTATTTATGTTAATAGAAGATTGAGTATCTTTTGCTTACTGTTTGCCTGGTCTAACTACATCTTAAGTTGTCTCTAGTTATAGGTACGTATTATTCGCTTGTGGATCAAAAGCAATTTATCGTGTAATTCAAGAACCCTTTTCCTCGGGGAAATCAGGTCTCGCTTGCTAGTGCTCTATTGTATCTACTACTTACTATATATGCCTAGCGGCTACGGTCGTAACATAATATGTGATTAAATAAATTTAGGTATATGTTGCGAATACGATATTATACTTTAAGGAAAGAAAATTCTTTTAGGGATTTCAATGCGGTTTTTGTTGCTAACATGTATCTTTGCATACAATACATATATTTATTTTAGGTTATGAAGAAACTTCTAATTAGATCATTTATGAGCCAAAAATGCGTACTTCTTACGGGATTAACTATCAGTTGTTACTTTTAATTGCGGTATTCCCAGAATAAGGGAGTTACTGTCAAAATTTGTCTTACAAGAGTTTAAGTCTGTACACCCCGCAATTATTTTCTAGCTATACATATGTGGCGTAAATAGTGGATAATCCTGAAACTGTCGACTGGCCAGATTATCATCTATTATTTACCCCACTTATATCACCATATGTCCATGGATGACCAAATTATTGATATTTTAACTCAAAATCGTACTTACTCATACGAAATCAGCTGTCATTTCTACCATTGGCTACATTTTTTCGTTCTGTTTTTTATTTCACTCCTGAATACTTGTATCATCAGACCAGTATCAAGTTTTTTTGTTACATTCTAAGACAACTTCGCAAAAAATACTTATTCTCAAATTTTATCATGTTTTCTTAGGAATTACGCATTTATGGGCGCCTGTATCGAAAAAAAAAATGTCTATGGGCATATGCTGATATAAGTGGGGTAAAGATAGATGATAATATTCTGGCCAGCCGACAGTTTCAGGGTTATCCATTATTTATGCCACACCCTGTATATACTATATATAAAACAAAATTCATCAAATTAGTCAGCAGTTTAAGCAATTAAAAGCCTAATATGCAAACCTAGGTTAAGTTAGCATATTATTATATGAATATCACCTTACTAGATAAAGTAACACGTTCGTGGACGCGTTCGACACGTCTCAGGCTAATTATAATCTGTGTGATGAGGGCACAATTACATGTATTATTTAATATTATATATTAAACAATAATTGTATTGTAAGCAGTGTAAAGCTTATCATTGATATTAATTACAACACCTTGTGAAACACATATTGTAACACTTGATGTAAATGTTAATTACTTTCAAAATACCAATCGTAACATTACACTCAATGATGATTATGAAGACATCTTGGTTTAGTAATCCATATTGAATCATGAATTTATTACTCCCGTCTCTTAACAGATACGATAAAAACAGACAGCTTAAGTTTTAAGTAGCATTATACCTTTGTATCTTTGAAAGATTAGGGAGAAACTGATATTTTATAAGCTATGTAAAGAACTTACGGTCTATACGGTCCCATCGAAAATGCTAATAAGATTTTGCCCAGATCAAACCTGGGGCTTTCTAAACGATAAGTAACCGAAGCCTTGCTCCTAGATGAACTGAGTAGTCAACCAACATGTTTGTGTTAAATATTGACTTAACACGTGCGTCACTTGAACAGGTCATTGTTTAAAACATATGCAACTGTCAAATAGTGAATACACAACAATACGTGGCGGAACGGTTTGGACGTGTGACGTTGGTTTACAGTTTTATTAATGTGCTTTTACGTGAGTGATAGTTTTACAATATGTGTAAGTAAATTCTTTTTTATATTATCGATACGGTAAACAGCAGTGATAGCCTAGTGGTAAACTGTTGGGCTGCCACGCAGTGGTCTCGAGTTTGATCCCAAGGCGCGCATCTCTGACTTTTCGAAGTTATGTCTGTATTCAATAGTTAATTATCGCTTGCTTTAAGGCTGAAGAAAAACATCGTGAGGAAACCTGGATGTCTAAGAGTTCTCCATAATGTTTTCGAAGATATGTAAAGTCTGCCAACCAGCACTGGGCCGGCGTGGTGGACTATGGCCTAACCCTTCTCACACTGAGAAGAGGTCCGTGCCTTGCAGTGGGACAGTCTAATACAGGGCTGATATTATTACGGTTAACAAGGCGCATACGACGCCTGATTGTTATTCCCGTCTATAGTCGTATAATCCGCCAGTTGCACGGTCACGGGTCGTACGATTGCAATGTTCGAGTCGATGGTCACTGTAATTTCCCTACTGATGGGACAGTGCGAGTAAAATTATATGTAGATCACCGGATTTATTGCCAGAACATAGTGGCTATTTAGCTGTGGTCGGAAGACAAGCCTATCTATTTGTAAGCTGTAATTTCAAGACAAGTTTTGCCAATTGGTCTAACTTTAATACGATGTCTAAATACTTACTTGTTGTTCAGATTAATAAAGTGGAATAAGGAGCGTCGTGCGTGATGTCACTGTTGCGAGTATAATTCCCGGGTATCGTGAAGCTAATCTTTATTTAATGCTTCTCTCTGTCATCTTTATTAACAGATTTAACGGTTGAGGCATACTTGGTAATTATTGGCTGAAATACTGTTCAAACATCGCAATTGTGAATATCAAAACTAATTGAATATAAAACTTAGACGCAATGAGAATTCATTTTCAGAAAACGAGTATAAAACGTTCTACATATTGTTCCATACTAATACTTGAATTACGTAATATTTTATTGTGGTATGTATGTACATACCTATATACCAAGACAAAATATTACGCAACTTTTTATTAACAAATTAATTAAAATGTACATAAACAAGAGAAGATGTCAAAAATAAACTAAAACTTTATTTCATTTTGATTTAATTAAATGCCGTGTTTCTTATGAAAAATATTACTTTTAATATCATAGTTTAACTTTGATTTAAATCAGTCAACTGTACTGCTTATCCACCAATAGGATTCCAAAGACATAACAATATACAAATTCATACAGTATTACTATATTTATCGCAGTACTGGATTCTTTAAAAGTTTGACAAACTAACAATTCAGTTAATATCTGACGACCATAGCTCAGTATGAAATAACTCTATGGAGTGCCACATGTGACTGAAAGATTAACAACTTTGATATATTATGGTATCGTTATCCCAAAGCACTTGAGACGATAAACTTCGTCTAGCGATGGTGGGAAAACCACTCTAAACTTTCAAGGGATCATTTTAGTAACAACTATGGGAAGGACGCTAGGATCTTTGACATTTTATATATCCACACTCTGTCTTTATCGTCGTACTAAAAACAAAAAAATAATACAGATGGTTGTGAGTTTTCTCGTATTTACCAGGACTGCAGAAATATAAGGAACTGTAGCTTTTTTAGTAAAACCACTTAAAAGTTCCCATACTTATGTCACTTATCTACTAACAACTGTTTATTGGTCTATTGGGGATGTTTTTAATAACATTATTTAGTTACATCTCATTAAATTATTTAGTTAGAGCCATTTGGTCGGGCAAGAGGGCGTTTTATATTGTTGGCTAGAAACATTTAAGTTGATTTATGGATTTGTCTAGCATGGGAAAGTACTTTTCATTACGCCGTATTCATCATAATATTTATTAAATAAATAATTGCCCGTTTTTTCACAAGGCATACACTAAATTTTACATGCATCTATGTTATTAAATAAGACTGGTTGGTTCTAAATTCCAAACACTTAATTGCCATTTCTTTGTAATTGTGCACTTTTTAGACAACATGCATTTAACGCCTTAACCGCAATTTTTCATAAAATTATTTATGACTGCTTGCAATTTATGTTACCTTGGTATGTTCAGCAATAAAGACGTGATCGATTAATTTAAATATAACAAATCACTGTAGTATGGTGGTGTACGAGCATGCGAAAACAATAGCTATAAAATCCCCATAAAACATTCTGCAATGACACCATGCAATATTCACAGACACATTTAATATGCACATTACTTTTAATATTTAAGTTCGCGTCACCATGATTTCATTCATCCCGCCATTACTCCCATATTGATTGTCCAAACCTGGCAATAATTCGTCTGCCGTACTCTAGGGGCGAGGACTTGCGCGCTGCGGATGTGTTATGTCCTTGTCTCGCTTAGGGAGAAAGGGGTGAGAGTAAGTGAGAGGTTAGGGTGCTAGATTGATTCACGTGCTGCAGATGCTGTGGATAGTGAATGTTGAAGCGAACCATTGTTGTTGATGCAATTTCGGCTAATACTATGGGCCAAATATTACCGCAGTAATTGTTTGATGATATTTTACATATTTTTGTGTTATCTTGCTGTATGTATGCATTATTTTAACAAGCTCTCTAAATTTAGGTTATTGTTGTTCATGATTCTTATTGGATTTGTGTAATTAAAGAATATTGAATATTTTAACGTTTGGGTCGAAAAAGTCTAGTTTAATATTGTATTGTATTAGAATATAAAAGTTTACTTTGTTTACAACTTTTATTTAAACGTTTTGGATTCTTCCAATCTGTTGTTTTCGTGGTTCGTGGCCGTAGGGAGCCTAAATTTAATACTTATCTAAAAAATATAGTGGTACCAATACTAATGACAGTTCAGAATTTATTTTTCTATATTACTAATTGGCTTATGTTTAACTTATCACCAGATATAGTAAAATATAACAGTCAAAAATAGTAAATGATCACCAAAATTAAAACCGCGTTATATTTAAAGAGATCAAAATAAGTCGACGGAGCCCCGCTTGGCGGGGCTCCTATTTTTGGGTGGGTTTAAGAAGGAACCTAACATAACCTAACCCTTCCGAGACGGAATGCAGTGATTTGAGGCGTATAGGTGCTCGTTATGATATATTTTAGTAAGCATATTTTGCTGCGCAATTAGTATTTTTGGTGGTCATTATATTTAATCCCTTACTAAAATATCTATCAGATCCCAATTATTATAGTCCTCTGTTGATTGTATAGTGGATACTTTAAGAGTGCAATCTTTGTCCATCGTAGGTAAAAGGTTTGGCTACGACCTTGTGGAGGTATTTCCCAGTCGGGCTGCGTCATTTAGCGAAATCTCAGATTTAAACTGGGGTCTCGTGGTGTCTGTCGCTTAAAATTTTGCTTATTATTTTATTTACTCAATATTAATATTATAGGCTTGCGCACGTATTTCAGATATGTGTAACTCTATGTAAAATAAATAGTTAATGTAGGCATCAAACAGTCATTAAAAATAAATGATAGACAGGCAAGATAGGTCAGGTCTTATTAGTATTCAGATAGATACTCTAGCGTAGATTGTTTGGACAGACTGATTAAAATATTTCACAAGCAACATTGCATTGCAACCGATATACCAGGATCGCATAAAACAGCGAGAGCTATTGATATGCATAGCGCGAGCCTGGATGCCTGGCCTTAAATCGTATCTGAACTTGACCTTCCGTTGGTTTCGTGCAGCATAACGCCGTCCACTTTCCCAGATGTGGTGTACAGAGCGGTTCGGACTGTTCGGAGTCGGTACGGCACAGTTCACGCCGCGCCGCCGTCGCGACCGTACTGCGTGTCACCATACACGCAACTTACGGGATACAAATACCATGTTAGTGTGAACTTGCCTTACTTACATATGGCTGTTATGTGGTTAGTGATGTGTTACGTTTATTATGTACAACGAATTTTATTATTATACAGATAACGTTACATCTTCATTTTATTAACGGTGAGTTTTTGCTAAAATTGATTTAGTTAGAACTACTCGTATTATATTCTTTATTGTTTTATTGGTGTTATCAATTTATTTATTAAAAACAATTACTGTAAAAAGTAAATTGATTTTGTATAGAGCAATCTGTGGTTTGCCTAAGGTTTTTATAATTCATATATGAAGAATAACTTTACTTTTATTTTATTTACTAATTAAATGTATAAATTAAAAATAAGTAAGTAGTTTGGTCCCGAATGTGCCGAATGGCATATTGGAACCCTAAACCCCATGTATTTATAAATCTGCTTTTATTAATATATGTATGTTTAAAAATATTATTGGTACCTATTGAATGAGAAAAGAATCTGATTTTAATTAAAATATAAAATCATGAAAAGTCATTTTATTTTATCAGGATATAAAGAAGACGATAACGACAAATAAAACTCAGATGTCCTTTGTCCTTGAAATGATTACTGTATAACCTCATTAAACATTGAAATAGAAGGTACCATCTTATTATATTATAATTATATTATATTATAATTATATTATATTATAATTATGAAAGATTCTGAAGATGTTTGGATATTTGTAGTTCAGTCACGCGTGAAACGTTGAACAGATTTAGATGAAGCTTGGCACAAAGATAGATTACTAATATTCTGTGTTAATTCGTCCTGAATTAACACAGAATATTTTACTATCTTTTATCGCGGTATGCATACCCCGGTTTATTATAATAATATATTAAACAAGATCACTTTGGAACGACGAAAAGTACAAAAATGCGAGGTATTACTAAAAATGTCCTTCATAATTGAATAATTTGAGTGTGTTAGTATGTCTGTAATATATTCAGATCAACCAAGCTACTTATCGGTCATCGTTCCAGTGTCGGCGGCCGGTAGTACTGAATGATTAACGTTGATAACGCGCACATGCGCCTGCGACCCACTTACTATTGCAAATAGTAATCTTGTCTCACGTTTATCTTCTAAACGCTAATTAGAATATCATTTGATAAGCAACCGGCTTCCCTTAATGTAAATAAATACGAGAATCATTCATCTTTTCTACTAGGAAACTGTGATAAGAAACACGGGAGTTTATTTTTAAATTACAACTCTCGCACTAGGAATAATTCTTGTGACGCGGACTTTACAAACATTCAAACAACGGATACAAAGAACACCCAGACTCGGCACAACCATTTGTGGATCACACAAAGTTTTGTTGTAGGGATCGAACCCACAACACTGGGCGCGGCGGCAGTGTCGAGGCAAACACTTAAACCACTACGCCATCCGTGCACTCATATTTGGAAGTGTGGCATCAAAACGAAATTAGCCTTTTCTCTATCATGGATACACATATATACATACATTCGTCACTCTTTTGCGTCTACTTGGTTCATTTGATTCGCTTTTAAATTGCATTCGTGTTCAGTACAGCCAATTGCAAGGATTTGCAATACAATGGCAGCTTCCGCTGGTCAGATGAATCAGAGAATTTAGCCTCTTATGTGATTCAGCGATCTTATTAGAATATACTGAAAATTATATGACATGATGATATTTTTTTTTGTTCTGTACATACTCAAACCTCGTTTGGGTGTCAAACTCAACAACATATGGCACATGAGCAATTGAGCAGTACTTAATTATGGTAACAATTTAGAGCATCACGCGATCCATGCTGGGATCTTAAAACATATTATGTACATTTTCAACTGAAAGAAATAAATTCTAGGGATTCGTATTTTATTAAGGCCCGGCAATCGTTTCAGTATAGTTTAATTGTCTCGCTAAACGGTCGCTTATTCCTCTCCTAACGAATAAAGTTTTAGTAGTCTTGTACCTATGTGTATTAGGTAAAATGTTATAGGTTAAAATGTCAGCTTTTCTCAAATGTTGTAAGTCTGGCGGCTCTAAAATCTTGTACTATATGGTAATGGATTCTGAAACAAAAACGTTAAAGAAAGTTTAAATATAAGCGACAGAACCACGCTTTTCTCGCAAACGTTTTTGAATATCTATGTTTTACGATATAAACTTAATGCATTTTTTTTATTTACAGGTAAGGGCACTGTTCTAGTAAACATCGCTTAGCTTACATCTAAGCGATACTTTATCTGAATAGCCCATGTCTTGACTTCGAAGCTAAGTAGTAAGTAGAGGAATCCTCTGTTTTTCTGTAAATAATAAACTGTTAAACTTAACAACTAATTTATTTATTTATTATTCTATATGTAATTAATTACCTTTTATTTATTTGTCTGCCAAATATGCTTTGTATTATTATTTATTACGCATCATGCCTAAATATTTTGAAAAGGTTTAGGTAAATGTACAACACCCAGATTTCGTTGCTTGCTTTTAAGTAGAATTGTACCGTAGAAGTGACTCTATAATGCCGCTGCTTAATAAAAATGTAGGCAATGCCAATAAGGCCATCTGGGATTCGAACACAGTACCTAACGATATACAACGCACACTCTCTCGCTTACGAGATGATCTATCAGTTTATAAGCTACTATACAAATTGTTATTTCGGTAGTCTCTTATTAACAGTTCCGATTATGTTTAAAATAATATTTATGTAAATGGTGACGAGACAATCAATGTTATCTATAATTATTATTAGGTGTATAATACATTTATTACAAAGTCTGTAGATACGAGATGGTATTGAATTAATACCTTGTACCTTGAACAAATTATATAAATAATAAAATTAAAGTGAATCAAAGGAACAATTGTCAGGGTCATACAATGTTTCAATGTACGTGATCTCTACTTACATCTCCTTGAGAATCAGGTGTGGATATGTATGTATCCTTGTTTACTTGAAGTATAAAAGTAATGGTTTATTGTTCCCTGCATCTGGTCTGTCAGAGATCAGACCATACATGATATATTCAGGGAACCTTCGCTAAGGTCTTCCCCTTTTGATTATCCTCATAAACTAAACCGATGCAATCGGTATAGTTTGTGTATATACCTGTAAAATCTGGAAATCTGTGAATGAAATTTGAAATGATTATTCGACGTAGTCGATGCCTTTGCTCTGCACATACAAATTTCGTTGCAGGCATATAAATATTCAAACGATTCAGAGATTGCCGGATAATAGTAGGTATTGGTGATTTGTATACCTGTAAAACCTCTGTGATTCAGCAATAATGCTGAGAATAAGCGCTGAATCATTTTTGGGATTCAATATTTTATCTTAAAAATATACCTATAAAGGAATTATCCTAAACATATTAGGTATATGTTATACCAAATGTATGTCGTACTAATTTGCACTACTATCGTTAAGCAAGCATATTAGTTATTTATCATCCAAACCCTTCTATATTATGTAGGTATAATATTTTTTTTTTTTTTTTTTTTTTTAATATTCAGAACATAATACACACAATTTACAAACACAAACATACCAACAAAAGCCATCGTGGGCTTATCCGAGGTATGTAAGCCACGGCATCTCGATGCCACGCTATACATCTACACTAATATTATAAAGAGTATCATATAAAAAGATAGGTACCTACCGAGATAGCAGTTCTTCTCACTTAATTTTTTACATATTTCCGACGGTAATTCGTTCAAATATGTTGGTAGCAGGCATTCCCACGTCCTTGCCCCATAAACATTATTATTTTTAGGTACAATGAATGTGGGTAAGTAGTTCAAACTACGTAACGATTCTAATCTTTTATACTTACGAACTTGGTCTATGTTATAGTAGTTATCTTTGATAACGCGCAGACGAATCTTGTCGAAGACATTTATAACTTGACAGTGCTCAAATAAGCCCTTTTCGTCGTTATGATATTTATTTTTTATTTTTGTGGGTACTATAATTTTTAAAATGCGCAACTGTAAATTATAAATATCTTCGACATATGTCTTATACGTGCGCCCATAACTACTGAGACCGTAATCAATTACAGAATCAGCCAGTGCCAAATACAATGTTCTAAGTATTTTATATGGTAGTTTAAACTTTAATATTGGTAATTTCGCTAAAAAAGACCTTAGTTTATTACATAAATGATCAATATGCGGCCGCCAGTGGAAGTTACTATCTATAATCAAACCTATATACATATTCTGATTCACCAACTCCAGTGTCTGACAACTACATGTTGTGTTGACTGATTGGTGAAGACATAGATGCTCGTGGGCCACGCTGCTCTCCTCGTAGGTATTTTCCATTATTTTGGTCTCTTAATGCCCACCATTTTGTTTCCCGTGTCCCAGGAACTGTGCATTTGTCTGGGATAAAAGTGACACACTAACGCATAAACTATAATTGTGCAAAAAAATCACTTAAACCCGTTGCTCAGTTGCTACGTGAAAGATGGGTAATCTAATAAACACAGTTTAGCATTTATAATTTTAGTATCAGGATAATAATACTGAATTCCATTACAGTCACACAAAACATTAAAATGGAAAAGAAATTTACGAATTTTGTTACAATATATTTAGTTTACAAGTTTTATTTGCAACTTCTGCATCGTTTTTAGCACGCATGAAAAGAATCACCGAGCACTTACTAAGTGCTAATTGCCCTAATGTTTTGAATGTAAGTTAGTATAAAGTACCCAACTTACCATTTCTTTTATTTGTGTTTCTATTTATACAGAATAAGCACAATGTGTCTTGAAATCTGGATGCAGCAGCATTATTACAATAAGTATAGGTTTGTGCTTACACTTAGGCGCCGGTCGTGGGGTCCAGGTATATTTGCCAGCTTAGTTGGTACTGAGATAGCCTTTAAGGTAATTGTCAATAGAAGCATTGTTATCTAAAAATATACACGATTATAGGCCAGCCCCATATTACGTGATCTGACACATAGCTGGCTAAATGTGGAGTCATACTTTAACATAAGTATAACAAAATATTTAATAGTCTATTTTTAATAATTATGCCAATACTCTTCTACTTACCCTTTTGAAGATATAATGCCAAATACGGAAATAATGTTGGTATAGCAATACAAAAACTAACCATCAACTACATTAGTTCGCCCCTATAGTTTTGCACACGCATAACCGCTGAGGAAGAATGCTTCTCGGGTGACGACCACGAGCCGGAAGCCGTGGTGAAGGACCAACATCCCAGGGTTCACGATCGATGTCAAATGGTCATAGAGAAAATGTTGCGTAGAAAGTTACACCGCAAGGATGGCACAGTAGTCTAAGTACCACTCCTATGGCACTACAAGGGTAATATTCACGCATAATTAGTAAAGGATGACCTCTTTATTGGGGTAGCCAGAATTGTAGGACACTTACATTTAAATACGTATTTAGGGCCCACGGAATAGGAGGCAAGAATAATACCGTTAACTAAAACGCAATGTAAAACTGAGAATGGTCTTACCTAACATAAGCCAGAACTAACGCTTTGTCTCAGCTGGTCATCGAACCCCAAACGCCACACGACCAACAAGCCAGTCTCAAGATTATATGATCCTGAGATGACTATGCTAAAACTGGATATTCTTTATGTTTGTTGTGTGGTGATTGCCGCGATAATGGGATCTTCCCTAGTGAGTCAGTGTATCTCAATGTTTCACACTGGAGTGTGCCCATCGGAAAGAAATGTCGTTCAAAAAGTAACGGAGAATTGAATAAACAACGTAAGAAATCAGATTGTATTGCGTCGCCGATAAGAGGCGTTATCAGTAGGCAATATCGGCGTGTGGCGGCAAGCGAGGCGCGCGCGCATTGCATGACTGACACTGCGCATGAGTTTGATAAACATACTTCTTACAATTTTTCTGCGCTCTGCTTTGCTTGCTCATTGACGTAGAAGCGTTTGCGTAACCGATTTCTGATTAAAGTGTTCTTAATTCTAAAACTCTTAGGAAAATTATAACGATCTAGCCAGTGGTCGGCAACCCGTGGCTCGCTAGCCGCATGCGGCTCTTTGACTTCTTGGTTAGACTAGAAAAGCCGAGCCCAAGTGACTTGGGAATAATAAAGGCTAATAGAGAAGACCTTGCTTTATAAGTATGATAAGTACCAAATGTATTTTAATTTACTGTTTGTTGAACTAAGACTTATTTGACAAAGACAAACTCGGGAGTGTTCTTTTAACCCTAATTATTTCCGTAATTATGTTTTCTGCTAGAGCAAAGCTTAAGTTAAAAAATGGCTCTTTGAATAGTTTTAATTGTGTTTTATCTATATTTGGCTCTTTTGGTCGACAAGTTTGCCGACCACTGACCTAGCCTATTGACGTCTACCAGGCCCAATCCAGAGACTGCGATACTGACTATTTATTAACGAGAAAGTCCATAACACTGTCAGATCGGTAAACAATACCGGGATTTCATGATGGCACACAAGTAACAAACTTAGGTCATGGTACCAGTAAGGCTTTTTGTACTGTCAGCCATTTACAATTATGTATTGTCAGCTATTAAACAAAGCTATTTGGTACACAATGTTAATAGCAAACTCGATGTTATGATTTTATGACATGTTTTAACCTTGGTTTACATAAACTGCTGTAATCATTCAGATAACGTACCTACGTGTAGTAGGTAAGTAG
Organism: Catocala fraxini; assembly: GCA_930367265.1. NCBI lineage: Eukaryota > Metazoa > Arthropoda > Insecta > Lepidoptera > Erebidae > Catocala > Catocala fraxini. The sequence goes on from OV884045.1 coordinate 877,004, forward strand.
CAACTCCATAACGCTTGCGGACTAGACGCTCGAAAAGAAAGTACTTCTTTATTTACTACCTGTATAACCTGACCTGACTGAAAAATCCATAAAGGACTTGTTACTTGGTCGCAACAGAATTGCTTTTAATTATTTAGATATTATCCCTTAAAGTTTGTGTGATCTACAATTAATGTCGTTCCGTGTCTGGGTGTTCTTTGTGTTTGTTCTTTAAATATTTTAAAGTCCATTGCATTACAGCAATTCTTTCAAGAATAAAAAATAGAATCTGCATTTACGAATTTAAAGAAATCAACGATAGAAAGAGATTAGGTAATCTAATACGTCATATCTCAGCAAATTCATGCCTTCTTACAGCTTAGTTCAGCCTCTAAGGAGAGAGCTCCTTAGAGGCTGCTATGAGCATAGCTCCAAGGTATCATGTTAACATCATAGTCACCTTGACAATACTTGTAAGCAAACTGCTTATCGTTAAACGAGGGAGCTGTTTCTAAAACAAGGCTAACTGGAAGAAATGTCAAACGTATGCCATAGCGAGCCGTGAAGGCCGATGTTATAAGCGTTTGCGCACGTCGCAGCCGCGCACCAATAAATAATATGTGAAACAATAGCGAGCGATAAAAATGATAGATTTTCTGTCGAAATGTATTAAACAAACGAGCTCGCGTTACACCATGGACTAACACAACACACGGCTTTGTATTCGTGGGGTATCAAATGTACTGTACTGTTCTCATGGCAATCATATACATTAAATTTGGTTTACTCATAACTCATAAGTCATAACTCATGTTTTGTTTAGCGTTCTGTGTTTTATGATTGCCTGGTAACTAGTACCGAGCGCGATGGCGGATTGTCAATTATTTATCCAAGTCGGGTAAAAAGCTGCCTTATTAGATTTATCTGTCAGGAACGAAAATAAGTAATATGAATGCGTTGTTATCAAAGTATCGGCCCACCTCGCCATCTGTGCTACCTATTTGGGCGTTATATTATCATTATTGCGATGTTAATGACGTTTTAAGAAGACGAAAGTTTTCATTGTATATTTGCGTCTAAACTAATGCTGATGAGGTTTCAATTGATTGGACGAAGTCCAGAACAATTGATTTTATTGTTTATATTAGCTATTCATGTGTATGTATCATAATTCATAACACTGCGCTTACTATACCCACCCCTAAAGGAGTAGAAGGTCTATCTCATACCACACTTACATTCTTCTAGTTGTATTGAACTTTTTTGGTTTTTTTTTTTATTTAATTTTGTTTTTTTATTTAACTCATTTGGTTATTTAAAACACTGAGACATGTTGCTTCGAAGTTTTTATTACGCCAAATATATATTGCACTAGCTCAATCAGTCATAATATACTGTATACCGGTGTGGGGTAGCGCTACCAAATTTAAATTCTTAGAACTCGAAAGAGCACAGAGGGCTTTACTAAAGGTGATGTATTTCAAACCATATAGATTCTCAACAGAAAACCTTTATTCTCAAAGCGGTCTCCTCACAATCAGAAAACTATATGTTCTCCATATCATCCTGAAAGTACATAAGAAGCTTCCGTTTACACCCAGTGCTCGCAAACCCAGAAGAATACTAAACGTAGTACCACGTACCTTAACGCATACAGCTTACGCACAGAGACAGTATAAATGTCAATCAGCCTTCCTGTATAATAAAACCAATAAAATTCTTAATCTATATCCTCTAACAAGTTACGAATGTAAAAAGCGCTTAACAGAATGGCTAAAAGTTAGGACTTATGATGAGATAGAAGCCCTGCTACACATCACAACGTAACACAACACGCACACACGCACACACACACACACACAAACACTCACACACACACACACACACACACACACACACACACACACACACACACACACACACACACACACAAACACACACAAACACACACACACACACACACATACACACATCGAAACAAACACGGTTTAAAATTCTATATTTCCCTAAACAAATTATATTCAGTTTTCATTTATTTGTCAGCATTTAACTTTGTATAAAATTTGATTATAAATTTGTCTGTAATGTAATACACACTTCTACATTTGAATGATCTATGAAGAGCGGAGCCTCCTGGCACAAGTATTTCAAAATACTTAATAGGAGACTCCTATGTAAGATAAACTGTAGTAGTTGTTTAAGTTACTGAAATAAACATTTTTTATTTTATTTTTTTATTTTATTATTATTGTGTATTAATATATACTACGTATATTGGCCAAAACTATAAACAAACTGTAAGTGCTAACCGAGAATCTCACGATCTACGATCGACGCTAGCCAGATTGATCGAAGTGATTATATTGTATAATAGGAACTCGTAGCAAATTACGAGGCGTGCAGATTCTTAGTGAAATTTGAATAATTTTAATTAAGGTCAGTCAGTCAGGTTTGATAGCAAGAAAGTTGCATAGATGCAGAATGCAGATAAGGACGAGACTTACCTGTCAAACTATGCTAGCCTGGTACTGGATGCATGTAAATATGTATGTATGTGCATTTATAACATATGTCTGTTGCACAAAACGCATTGATTGATCTTTATCTAAGTAAATGACGTAGTTTATGTATGTACGTAGGGATAAAAAACGGATGCTTTTAAATATTTTTAGTCCAAAATAAGAAAAGGCTTTGACAAAAAAATATATTTGGTCTGTATGGACGGCGTTGTAATTACTGGTCGTCTGACCACTGCCACTGCGCTGGGTGTTGCGAGTTCGATCCCCACATGGGACAAAAATATGTGATACACAAATTGTTGTCCAAGGTCTAGTTGTTCTTTGTGTCTGTTGTGTGATCTTCTTCGAAAAATAACTTACTTAACGAAGTGTAAGTTACTTATTACATAATATTTAGTTATGCTTACCAAGCTACCTAAAGCCATAATGAAACGTAGTGCCAATAATGCCACCATTGTTTCTGTTCGAACTTCAATACATAACAAAGATTGGGAACTGGTCGAACAACGGTTTGTGATAAATACAATGCTCCGATCACAATAAGTTAATTATAACCGAAACAATTACTATTGAATCCGGTTTGGCTTCTCTTACAATCGATAACATTTATAAGGTTACGTATAATTATTACTTTGTACTGTTATTTAATTTGTAGCAATTCATATAACTGTATCGTACTATGATACTAGGCAAGCAGAAGTTTAAGCAGGTAACCAATAACTATGCCTATTATCCTGGTGCTATCAGACACAAAGACGCTGTTAGGCAAGATGTTTGATAAAATCAAGTTAAACCTATATTTAATAATAGATTGTTCTTACTTTGCCTAAGAAACTAAATAATGTAACACCGTTTTTTTCGTCGACATGTAAATGATAGGTACATTGGCTGCCTTCTTTAATCATATATTAATATCATATTAAATACTCGTTAGGCTAGATTTGTTGGTTATGAATTTTGTAAGATAATTAACTAAAACTGTGTACTTACTTACTACAATGTTTTAGAGAACAAAATTAATTGCGCCATTTGTTTGGGAAGTGTCCATGTGGTTTTACGTTATTAAAAAGTTGTAGAACTTATTTGATTTCTTATCATGGGCACTTAAAGTACTTCTTAATAAAAAAACCCTAACCCATAACTAAATTCCCCTTTTAAAGATGAATCGTTCTTATCATATACATATATGTATACTTGCATTAGTTACGATATTACTTATATACATAAGTTAGGATAAGAGATTAGGAAGTGTGCACCCGTCTTGTCACGTTGAACTGCATACTGTTAAATTAATACAAATACAGAGATAACCCTTGTGACCCTATAAAATCGTTGTTTAACGGCTCAATAAGGTCAAGTAAAAGAAACCTCGAAGTAGCCGCTATCTCCCCTGACACAAAACCTTATCTGTGGATGACGGATTCATGCATAGATAGGAAGTCATTAAAGGATAATGATACGATTATTTTAATAACTTGTTATTGAAAAATGCATTGCTGTTTTATGTTATAGGTCTTAATTGCACTGATGGTGCCCACTTGTTGCGTGGTTGCGGTGCCACTGTTAGTGCAGTAGGTGTTGTGTTTTCGATCCTTACCCGGGACCAACACTTGTGTGATACACAAAGAGTTGTTCCGAGTCTGGGTGTTTTTATGTTCGTTGCTTGAATGTTTGTAAAGACACAAGAATTAAACCTTATGCGGGGGAGTAGTCTTTTCTAAAGAGTCGATTTACTTTTATATATCTATGTATGTGTTAATGTATATATCTATGTATGTGTTAGTGTATAGTGATGCGAATTGATCGTAAGGCCCCGGTTCGGCTACATGGTCATTTTTGAAGATGGTTTCTTTAGAAAATGTATATATTAATACGTGAAGCAAAATCTTTGTACCCCTTTTTACGAAAATTGCGCGGAAGGAGGAGTATGAAATTTCGCACAGTTGAAGTTTGTGTGGAGGAGGTGGGGCGACTCCTAATATTTTTATAAAATATGCATTAGAAATACATTAAATTAATGAAAATAAACCGCAGGCACACTACCATGCATTTGACACACACAGTCGAGTCGCGTTACTAGTATTTCCGCACGGTTCGGCTAACGTCGTATAATTCTTCGTAACTATGGTTAAATACCTTAAGTATCTATTGCAATTTCGCGATATATATAATAACGACCAAACTTAAAATTTAAATCAATTATGGTTGAGTTTTGACCACTTGGCGACCGCTAATACACACGGCTACACATCAAGTTAGACACCCTATATACGCATAACTACGTTACATACAAAATAGAAAATTGTCGGAAAGGGACAGTGCATAGTGGTGTCGATGTAATGGTAAGGATAGAGCTTAACAAAAATATAACACACTCTCTCGCAGGATTCGCAGCATTCAACTTCTAATAGTTCAAAGTCCAACAATATAGGTTGATGCGTCGCTGTGTGTACCTACTTAATAACTGCGCCTAAATTATAGACAAATATACTTTTATACCCCTAACGCATAGACAAATAGACTTTTAGACTTATCAAAGCCTAAGCAATATAAACCCAATATCATCTATTACCATTATATATGATTGTGCGAGAATACCAGCGCCGTGGTTACACTGCAACATTGCTGACACAAGACCTTATTTATTCTTTTTATATTGGTTGTGTTTCCTGTTACCTTACCTACAAGAATGTGGAACGAATACAATTATTTTATTTCTTTCTTTTCTTGCTTGCGTGCCATTTATTTTTGGCGATACCGATAATTATTGTTATTTAACATTAGACCTTTATAAGACGCAATGGCGATAGGCTATTTACCTGTGTAAATGAAAACGCAGTACAATATCATGCGAGACGAACTCAATTATACGTCGATAAAGTCGATACCTAGTGACCGCGAATCGGAACTAAATTAGGGCTGCCCTTTATACAACGTATCCACAATATCTATATCAACATTATCTTCATATTATTATGTATAATAATGTACGTTATATTCATACTTACTAGTGAACTTATTTCAGCAGCGATAGTCTCGTAGGCAGTTCTTGAACGGCACGAGGTCTCAAGTTCAATGCCAAGGCACGCACCTCTAACGTTTCGAAGTTATGTGCTTATGAAATTATATCTTAGAGTTCTCCATAATATCTTCGAATATATGTGACGTGTGTTAATCCGCACTGGACCTACGGACTATGGCCTAACCATTTTCATGACGAAAAGGAGCCGTGCCTACCAGTGCAACAGTTAATACATTAAATAAGGCTGATATTATTAACTTGTCTCGTATAAAGTGTATTACAATACACTTCATACGAGACTGGTTCGCCCGCATGTACATTGTACGCTATGGGCACGCATACCGGGTTAATAACTATAATATGGGTTAATCCAGGACATTTGCTAAATGGCTAGATGGGATACTCTGTATCTTGATAAACTTGACACCAAATAAAGACCGCGGTCCTCTTTTATATACATAAATCATAGTTGGTCTAAATTCGTTGAATGGTTTACGTATAATTGTGTACAACACAAAACAGACTTTTAAAATTCAATCTTTACAAAATTCGACCATTATAATAAAAGTAAATCTTTTGCTTTTATTAAAGGAAATCAGATTTAAACAGTGTAGGGAACACTGTTTAAATCTGATTTCCTTTTAAACCTAAACATTTGAATTGTAACTTTATTTTATCCTTTTGTGATGCGTATTTGTATGTTTATCTTATTATTTTTAAAATTAAGCTTTCTTAATAATATACTTCCAGGTTTAGACGCTGTATTTACGCATGATGTGGTCTCCTGTAATTGAAGGAGTACACAGACCAGAAACGTCTTGATTTGTGTTTCTTTTGTGAATAAGATGTGTACAGCCTTTGTTGGAGATCCTTAAAGCAAATAAATAAACACAGAAATGAGAAATATTGGGGTTGTATTTATAGGTATATATGTATATATATACATTTCACGTGACTACAAAATTAATGTAATATATAGACTTTCTTTCTCTTTTAGTTGTTGTTAATTAGAGTAATTTTATAGTTTAACTTTTTTTAATAAAGCGCACTTATATTTATATTGATATCAAAATATCAGAGCATACACCGTTAGAAAAGTAAAATTTTCGTAAATGTGCAATACGCCAACACGACACTCGAGCATTAAGGTTAATTAAAATTGCTCAATGCGAGAACCGAATGGACAATAATCGATAATGGGCGACAGGCGTGATGAATCGAATTGTATCGATTGTCTCGATACCTGCGATACTATCGGTGAAGGAAACGAGGCTACGATTTAGCGTGTCTTGTAGGGTTGTACGTCAATAGAATATGATATAGTCGATATGACCTTATGACCTGTATACCTAACAAATATGCTGTCTCGCTGGTACCAATGACCTTGATCTGGGTGCATGTGTTCGTTTTCTTCTTCAACCCGGGTTCGATTCAGAGTGAGCAAACCTTTACTGAGTTTTGTGATTTAAATTGGTATCTTGATCTAACAGTAGTGTAATTAAAAATTGCCAGTTCAATAATAAGCTTAACATAATTATTTCTACAGCGCATATAAATAATATAAACAAAATAAGCTAGAAAAACGATTAAAAATTTGTAATCGTCTTTCGTATATTTAATAAACTTTCATTTGGGATAAAATTATATTGACAAGGGCTAATTGGTAGGTTGTTGTGGACAATTCACATCAGCTGTCCCTATATAAACTAACATTATTGATCGTCGCCATAGGGGTAAGCTGGTATATTGCTAATAAGTGATATTTATATATCATTCGCTATGTTTGTAACATAGCAAGTCAAATATAAATAGGTATTAGTTAGATAAGATAGAGCAAGCTTATTTTCTGATTCCGTTCAACTACTTAGTAAGAATTGTCTAAGATAATCATAAGTAGTGTTTTTTTTACTGTAAGGGAATAATCCAATAACACTATATACGCCACCTGGGAATTGATCCCGAGACTTCGAAGTCGGCTTCAAGCATAAGCTCAATCTTATGCCTTGGAACCAACGAGTAATTCTACTGCTTTCACTTAAGACACATGAGTTACAGCAATGTTAATGGCCTTTGCCCTGCAGTGGGACGACATAGGCTAATAATACTATACGCTACATCATAAAAGTTACACTTGCCGACCATGGCGATGAAACTTCTAACGCAGTAAAAAAATATTCTGATGCCATGAAAATGCGATAAAAAACACTATAATAATCTCAGCCCTGTATTAAACTGTCCTACTGCTGGGCACGGGCCTCTTTTCAGGGTGAGAAGAGTTAGGCTATAGTCCATCACGCTGGCCCAGTGCGGGTTGGCAGACTTCACATATCATCGAGAACATTATTGAGAACTCTTAGACATGCTGGTTTCGTGACGATGTTTTCCTTCGCCGTTAAAGCAAGCTATAATTAACTATTTAATACGCACTTTACTTCGAAATGTCAGAAATGCGCGCTTTGGTATCGAACTCGAGACCTCTGCGTGGCAGTCCAATAAACACTAATTCAGCAATATTATCTACTAGATTTTGCCCGCGGCATCGCTCGTGTAAAAGTAAGTTAGGTTATGTTAGTAACAGTATCTTTTCTGGATCAAAGGTACCCATGTCTTATTCTGTACCTTTGAAAACGTTTATGCGAAATTTCATGATGATTGAGTAGTTCAGACGTGAAAGCGTAACAAACAAACTAACACATTCGCATTTATAATGTTAGTTAACATGTTAACTATTTCATGTGTACCAACCCTACGCTAATCTAAGCGACACAAGCCCAATCTTTTGTTTCTCAGGGCAGTAGCATTCGTCACGCGTATCAAGTACACATTTGGTCGCAACATTAGCCGCATGGACGTATTATTTACTTGATAACTTAACCTACGTATACACAGCTGGTGTCTTAACTGCCTCCGTGGCGCAGCGGTAGTGAATGCGACTGCTGTGCATGAGGTCTCGGGTTCGAATCCCGGGTCGGGCCAACAAAAAGCTATTGGGTTTTTCTGTAAAAGACACCCCCGTGCCTCGGAAAGCACGTAAAGCCGTTGGTCCTGCGCCTGATCTCTCTCCGGTCGTGTCGGATTGCCGTCCCATCGGGTCATGAGAGTTAGGGAACAGAGAGTGCACTTATGTTTGCGCACACACTTGTGCACTATAATATCTCCTGCGCAGATGGCCAGTCTCTGTTAAGACTGGCCGCCGTGGCCGAAATTCGGTCTGGAGGACATTATTATTACCGCCGGACCGTAGTCTTGTTCATATAAGTGCTTTATGTGGTGTTTATAAAGATGAAAATATTCTGTACTACTTCTAGTACATGCCTGTGGTTTAGTTCACGTTAGTTTAAATTTTGTCAGTAAACTTCTATATAGGTACCTCTGACAAAGAGTATGCGAAATTTCTTTTCTTTTTAACAAATGAAAACTCCCGCATTAGGAATAATTCATGTATCGCGGGGGACTTTACAAACATCCAAACAACAGATACAAAGAACATCCAGACTCGGAACAACCATTTGTGAATCATAATATTTTTTGTCCCATGTGGGATACGAACCCACACCACTCGGCGCACGAGCAGTGGCGAGGCGACTACCTAAACCACTACGCCATCCGAAGAGTCAGTTTCATGATCGGTCGAATAGTTAAGGTGTGAAAGCGTAACAAACAAACAAACTCATATTCACATTCATAATGTAAGTTAGGATTGCACAGGACGCACCACGACCGCACAGACGCCCTGTCTCCGCTGTTTTAACATAAACAAGCTGTTGAGATTTCTGCTGATATAATTGGGACTTCACTTAATTGCACGGTTGCTACAAAAGTTTAAGTGCCGCGTTCTTATTTGGCAAAATTGTGTGGACCTCAAATACTTGTTTCAAGTCTGCGTGTTCTATGTATTCGTTATGGTTGTTAAGTCCCTGCGACACAGGAGTAAACAATTAAAGCTTAAATAAAGTTACAATCTTTTTCATCGTCCTCAGAGTCGTTTCTCAGAGAAGTCTATAGCTATTACTGGTGTGAATACTTAGGTCGATGTTGGCTGATAATTGAATATTTCAAGGTGAGCATAGAAAAGCCTAATGTAACTATAGGTAGCTACCAGAGAGTTACTCTGAAAAAACTTATATTTAGCCATACATGGTTAGACCCTATAGCTGACAAGCCCAAGTGCATTAGGCTCTTGTCACCTATAATGTTTTGAAATAGAAACCTGAAAGGAAATAATATGATAGAGAGAAGACATGTTAGACATGATGTAATACCTGGTTCCATCCAGCTATGAAGCGGCCATGGCCAAAAGCCGAATCAGATACAGTGCAGTATTGTAGTGTAGCCGAAAGCCGAATTATTGTGTACCGTGCCAGAAGCCTGATTGATTATAATGCGGCTGCAGCCAATGACACAGATTTTTAATTATACGGCCATATCCAGAATTCGAGCCGTTTATAATACAGATTACGGCTATTGATTTAAGCCGGATCGTAAGCTTAAAGATTAAATTGACGCTGTTGCTCGAGTTTGTCTGTCACAAGCTGTGTAAATTTTATGTCAAATTTCGTACTCTTATATGGCATAACTCGTTTAGTTCAGTCGTTGGGATTTGGGAACCACCATTAAACGCTGAGCCGTTTTCTTCTCACTTCATCTCAGTGTCTGCTGTAGGAATATATCTGTAACTAATTTTATGTTATTGTTTTATTCAATCTTGTATTCCCACGACCGTTTTTTGCTGTGAACAAATTGTATTGGCAACCGAACAAAATATCGTAAACGATGATAAAAAGTTTAGTTATTATGTTTTTGGCGTGTCGAATTAAGTAAGTATTGAATGGTTATAAGGCAGGAAAAATGTTTATACTATATCTTGTAGAACATCTAGCCTATTATCCCGATACGAAACACTGGAGTACCTACATCGTACTAGCGAGCAGCGTTTCAAGTCAGTATTGACAATTCCACGTACCAGTGTTAGTATAGGTATCACTGCACGTATGGCGTAGTGGTCTAAGCGATCTCGTCGCCACTGACATTGCGCCAAGTGTTGTGGGTTCGAATCCCACAGGGGACAAAAAATTTGTGTGACTCACAAATGGTTGTTACGAGTTTAGATGTTCTTTGTGTTCGTTGTTTGAATGTTTGCAAAGTCCCTCGCGACACAGGAATTCCTATTTTTCAGAGCACAAGGGCGGTAGTCGTCTCTTTAGAAAAATCATTTGTCAACACATTTATGTATTTATAAGATTTACCAATCAGTTATTTAATACATTAATTAGAAATTATGTACATTTAAGTTTACAGCTGATTGCATAACTAATTAAATGAGAATACTACAACATGCATGTTATAGATACGTACTACTAATTTATAACAACAATTTATATTACAACTAGATGTGCCAACGGTTTCACCCTCGTTTATAGTTACTGCGCCGCTCCTGTGGGGCGTAGCGTGATGTTATATAGCCTATAGCCTTCCTGGATAAATAGGATATCAAACACTAAAATAATTTTTCAATCCGAACCAGTATCTAGTTCCTGAGATTAGCGCGTTCAAAAAAATAAACAAACTCATCAGCTTTATAATATTAGTATAGATAACAAAAAAAAAAACTGATATTATCGCAATTGGCGGCTAATCTTTGTATCGTGGGGCATTATACTAAGATTAAATCAACGGATGCTAGAAATACCCAAAAGATAAAAAATTAAATAAAAAAAAAAAAAAATAACCCTTGCAACAAAATCTAAGTCGGTATAAATAATACAAATTAAACTAATGTGTATTCGTATATATAACACTTGGAGTATTGGTAGTGACATGAAACAGATATCCAATAACGATTAATAAAATTAATGACCTATCATATCGGAATTTACATTTTTATTTAAGTATCGCTTAGGTACCGACTAGCGATACAAATAAACTGTGGAACAGAATATCTCAATGATAGTTATCTAGGAATCGAACCACACCAACGACGACAGTGAAAGAAAACGCGAACTTTCAATATACCGGACCGATGAATAATTTTTTAAATCGATCCTATCATTAGAATAATTTCTATGCTCTATTTGTTAACAAAAAAGATTTGAATAGAAAATTGCGTCGTTAGCTCGTTTGTTTATAAACAATAATGAACAAAAAATATAAATATCGTCGGTAAAAGAAACCGGCGCGCGGTGGGTACTAGACTATTAAATTCGGACATGGCTATGCTCGCAACGTGGAATTGACATGGCTTTATTACAAGTTCTGTTCACCATACTAACGCTAAAGTGTCTCTATTAATATCACCGTAATTATCTATGCACAATAAAGCATTGTGTCTGAACGCCGGCGTATGAACGTTGACTTATGAATTATCCTAGATTTTTAAGGAAGTACATTATCTCAGTATTTGGTAAAACTTGTTGTATTGTTACTGTCGCACTTCTATCGATTACTTGAACGGCTCCTTAGTAAAGGTTTACATAGAATACCTTAACAAAGTTATCATTAATTGTTCCTGAATGCAGCAGGAAGATCCTTTAACCAATCTTCATTGATAATGTTGTCAGTTAGTTTATACTTTTTGACGTTGCGCTAAAAAGAGGATCATCTCAATTGAGAAAGAACCACCATCCTCCAAAATATAGTTACTGGCAGCAGGGTGCAATTGTATTGTATTGTCTCCACAACTACTGCATAGTAATCTTATATTATCGAATCATAGCATTGTTTGTCAATTTAGTTCTACAAAATAAAAAGTAAAAAGGATCTAACAGAAGATCCACATTTCGGGTTTCCTTAGTGTGTATGGTTTCAAGATCATAAGGTTATCTATCCTATATTGTCAGTACATAGACTAGCAGTGTTTGTGCGCTGTGACATATTAGCCTTGTTTCTGTAAATGACAAAATAATGATGATTGATAATCTTATGCAGAACGCTTACGAATTAATTTCCGGTATTGTAAAAACTTTGCAAATAAAGTAATTATTACATTTATTTCTGTTTATCTAGTAATTCTGCACTTAATTGTATGTAATAATGCTGACATAGCCATAAACTCAAGGTATGCATCTGTCGAGAAGTTTAACCACTTTAACATAATTACTTATTCACCACTTTGACAAATGTAAGAAAGTATGAAATAACGACATCAGAAGTCACTATTATTTATTCAAGCCGACTGGCGACATGAATACTTTTGTTATTGTAACCCACGATCTATCTAGTTGTCAGATCAGTCTGCTATTACACTTAAATAGGTATATTATCTGGGTCACTATTTAAAGCCTATTTGTAAGTGGGCAGAAGCATAATAAAAGACTATCAGGTTAAAAAAACTTAAGATAAATGTCCCAAATTATAACCGACTTATATTTAGCTACTTATCAAACATTTACTGTAAAAGAATCAGCTTTGGCAAAATTATGTTACTCTGTGAAAGAGTAAGTCTGTGTAAGTTATCCAATTCTAATGACTAAGTAATCATTTAAATAAATTCATCACTTAAATCGATTATCAAGAAAACAATCAATTATAACCGAGAAATCGATTACTTATTACATGAAAATGAAAAAAATCCTTGATCGCTTATTTATTTCTGCATTTAATTATAATTTGTCTTGTATGGTTGACCGACCGTTGGGTGCGTTTGCATAAACAATGATGAAAAACTGCAACGCCTAATTAGTCCACGTTACCATAAATTATAGACTAATTAGTGTACTGCTATGCGATGTAAAAATGTGGAGTATTACGGTAATAGTGGCACGTGGACTAACGTGTTATAAAAAGCGTATTTCCTCTGTGTTCAGAATCTAATATTTTCAATGCTACAGGTTTCTGAGTTGGTTTATCAGTTTAGTTAGTTGTCAGGATACTTTCATACTATTAAGTCTTCATATCGAATGGTCAAGATTGTTTAGCTAATATGGAGCTTGGTGACAAAAAATTCCAATATAGCATTTTTCAACTGGAAACCCGCATAAATCTGAAGTTTGCCGAATGATAAGTAATCAAGAGTGCAACGGGAGGACAAATCAAACAAGGGTCAAGAACAACACCGAGACTATAAATAATTATACCATTGGAAACATTCACAAACTTGCATAAATTAAGTTTATTTATTGATATAAACGATTACCCACTAAACTATTTACGACAGCCACGAGCGATAGTAATTATAGGCAATTATACTATTGTTAATTAATAAATTAAAATGCTTTAAGAAAAAGATCAAGAACGAGTTACTATAATCGCTTCTTTCACGCTTCTGATACTCGGCGAGCGAGTAATTAATGTACGAGTATTATACCTGTTACGGGAACTGTTACACACACCTGTTGCTATAGAACTTATAATGTATGAGATGGTTATGTAATTACTTTCAGTATTTTCACCGCATTACATATTTTATACGTGTTGTTTCGGACGCTTCCTCGCTTTTTTTAGTCGAATTTCAATTACGCAAGTGTATGAATAGTTTGTAATCAAAAGTGGGTGTAATAACAGATCTGTTTAATGTCTCACTGTCGGGTACAGGCCAGTGACGTGTATAGGAATCGTTCTTTTTTTGGAGGTGACACATAAATATAGGGCACGATGGTAAGAAGTTACTGTAATGTATGATAACTTCCAATACCATAGATAAAATTTGAACGAACTGGAAGTACTGCTAGGGTATGTCACCATAACCATACTGCTGTGTCATATCCATTACATCGCGTTACGGTGCTTGAGATCAGTATCACCACACGTGGTTGTGTGGCTGCGAATTTCCGTGTGGTGTGGAAGTACTTACTGTCTATATAATTATATATTTAATATTGAATTTACTGCCCATTTCTAAATATAATATGAATGTAAACTAGAATGGTATTTTGGTTCTTCATATAAACATAATATACTCAAATCATACGTTAAGGTGAAATATTTTGTATTTTCAATTACAACATTGAGATTCCCAAATTATATCTATACCTAAGAAATTCGTGAATTTATGAAATGAATTCGTTTCTAGCAAGAATATTCTCGAAAAAGTCATATTCTTAGAACAGCTATTCTTTTCAGCCATTTCTAAAATTAATGTCACGGTGTAAACATTTGACCATCAAAAACATAAATATTTCAATTTATTGTTTAATCTATTCAGGGCCATTAATCCAATTTCACTTTTCCTGTAATAAACGAAAGGTCATTAAGGGTCAGTGGTGCGCGACGTCCTTAGCGCCTGGTCAATGGGCATCGCTGTCATTGTGACGTCATCAGACCAGAGACAACTCGCTTTCCAAGCTGTTTCCACTTTTACCATAGATTACGTAAATTACATAAACAAATGAATTGTAAAAACTACGTGCGGAAAAATGGGTGCGTGACCTAGGGCTTTCACCTTATGCAAGACTAGAAATAGAGAAATACTAAGTAAGTGTGCTCGGGTGTAACTCTTCTTTACAGAAGACAAATCTAATGAAGTTGTGCTATTTCTGCGGTTCATATGGATCCCTTCTTTTCGTGTGTAGAAACAGAATAGTAAATCGTGGCTGTGCAGCTGAATGTAATCTAACTGAAATATAAAAGTAATATGGGTTGGGGGGCTATAGTGTGGCGTTTTAATATTCCATTGCCTTTTTGGATCAATCCTTTACTTGGACGGAATATAGTAATTATGAAGTCTAAATTGACATTATTTAATATTAGTTAGACAGGAAACTGCCTCTTATTAGGCAAGTAGAATTTTAATCTATCTGAAGTCTCCGTAATACATTACTAAATTCACTGACTGGTTCTAGTGAACTAAGTAATATGTATATACGCAACTGCCTCTAATACATTTCCGAGTTCGATTCTCGGATTAGGTAAAGTGTAAATGGGACTACCTTCAAATATTTAGCATCAGCGCGAAGTATAGAACTGACATCATCAAGGCATCTAGAACCTATCGTGTTAGAGACTAGAGTAGCCTAATAGGGGTAACCTTAGTGCCCTTGGTACGCAGTACCTAAATTTCAAATGCGGCACATTACATCCTCGGGGTATATACGGGCATTCTACTACCTCTGTAACATTTATTAACACAGTATTAATTGTTCGATTGACCAATTAATTAAACTGTAATGTGATACAATATTATCAATCACTTGGTGTTACAGTGTAACGCAATTGTAACAATATTGTAGACATGCTCATTGTTATGACACTACCGATTATTGTCATGAAGATATGCTTTAAACAAATACATCAGCCAATTAAAATTGTATGTGTTCTTCAAACACTAATGTTACACATATATAATATCAGCCCTGTATTAAACTGTCCCACTGCTGGACACGAACCTCTTCTAAGTGTGAGAAGGGTTAGGCCATAGTCCACCACGCTGGCCTAGTGCGGGTTGGCAGAATTCACATGTCTTCGAGAACAATATGGAGAACTCTAGAACATGTTGTTTGCCTGACGATGTTTTCCTTCACCGTTAAGCGAGTGATAATTTACCATCACTACGCACATAACGCGTAAGCGCGCCTCGGGATCGAACTAGAGACCTCTGCATGGTAATCCACTAGGCTATCGCTGCTTTAATATTACACATCCACTCTTTTTTTATTACTCTTACGCCCAGTTCTTGCAACGCTAATCAATGACATGTCAAAATCAAACTCATTTCAGTTGGTTTGATTGGCTGTTGCTGGTCAGTCGGCCAATCACAGCAGTTGACATGCGTATTTAACAAATGTTTGTGCTGATCTGCCTTTCACAGACCGGGGGTAAGAAGCAAAATAGCTTACCTTTAATTACCGTAGACGATTATCCTTATCTAAAGAAGCGTGCACTACCAAGGTCGACCCGTATTTTACTATGATTTTTGGTTCTAGGCGTTGATACGTATTAAATCAAAAAATATTTTAGCCATGTCCATTCTGTTGAGTCCTATTGATGAGCTTTTACGTTAGAGTAAGCAGTCTGCGAGTCTGATAGACATGAAATGTCGGTTCGTAATATTTGTTCGTAAATTTTGTTCGTAATAGTTGTTTTCGGTGTTTTCTGTTACCTTATATAATGAGCGTGGAACAAATAAAATTATTTTCTTTCTTTCTTTCTTTCTTAATATTTGCCTCTGCCCAATTTCCAATTAAAATAGCCGAGATCTTGTTTTTAGAAAGTAGTACCAAGCTTAAGAACACCTTGATATTCTGTGAAAATACTTCGAAAATATCAACATAATTGTAGAATATTGAGTATGTGCTTTAAAAGTCTTATACATTCTTGACTCCATTCCTTTCGTAATTATTCGATACTAGCTGTACCCGCGACTTCGTCCGCGCATAATTATATTTTATGCGACTGTTCGTAATTATTAAAGCTTATTTTATTATTGTACCTGTAGATTTTCGTATTCAAATAAAATAATGTTAAATACCTTAAATGCATTTTTGACCCTGCAGAACGTTTGCGTTATAAATCCCATGTGTCTCATAAAATTTTATTATTTTAAGGAAAAACCGCCGTGTGTGTTAATTAGATACTGTCTGACTATTGACTGTACACTACTGTAGGTTGCCCTTTTCTCTAATAACTAAATACAGGAATAGATAAGTACATATACAACAAACTTTATCAATATTATATTCGGCATAAAATCGATCTGAGTAGCAATAATTTGTTTTATAAAATATTAAATGTATGTTTATGTCCGTAAAGATTTTATTATATGTATCGATTATTGATTTTTTAATATATTAATTAACCTTATAAGTGGTATAGCGCGCCCTTGTCGTGATCGACATTACCATAGCGTACGCGGCGATAGGCGCAGGCGCAGGTAACTGGGCCGCGCACGCGTCGACGGCGCACGCGCGTTAACACCCTGCGTGTTAACCACGAACATATACATTTACTGCTTACTCTCACACACACATACACATTAGCTATAGATTACATTAAGCATAAATAATTGATATTTAGTCATTGATGTAAACCGATTAAGTCACAAAATGTTGGTCACTTGTGATGGAATCAGCGTGCTTTTGTAAGACAGGGCTTTTAAACAAAATAATGGTATTTTAAGTTGGTATGTATTGTTTCTTTAACCGACAAAGACGGCAAACAAGATTATGGCTCGCGCGATAGTAATCGGCTATTGTAGCCTATGGCTTGTAATACCGGCTTTAGCACACATTGACAACCCATAGGAAAATGATATGTTTCTTGCATTCTTACAGCAGTCTCACCAAGCCTAATGTAGTATCAGTGTAACTAATTTAAATACCATTTCTTGTACTCTTACACTCGACTCTCTCTATCTCTCGAGTCGTTCTCCGAGGAGTAGAATCATTCGCTCAAAGCCAAAAAGCTTTTCCATTCAAGTAACGTATGCTGCTTATCCCGAATACCCGGGCTAAGTCGTTTTACTGAGATTTTCCGTAAGAAAGCTTTCTCCTGGCTCTGTGCCGTCTACCAAAGGTTACAATAGATTCTTCTATTATTATATCGTTTGTCTATTGCCGAAATGTTTAACTTACTGAAGAAATGTTTCATGTAGTTCACAAAGTAACACATTGTTTTTTATACGACTTAGTTGGCAAACGAGCTTAAGGCCCACCTGATGGTAAGTGATCACCGTAGCCTATAGACGCCTGCAACATCAGAGTTACTAAAGTTCCTGATTCTCATAGACATACACTCGGCTGTGTAGACGGGTTACCTGTGTGTACCAAATAACTGGCAACGACGAACTCCTCCAAAATGTTTTTATCTCTTTATAACATGCATGTGTCGACCCTTTGTGTTATAGGTTATATACAATAAAACTTCTTAGACACGTGTCTCCAGTATATCATAACGTCGTGCTCGTGACGGAGGGAAAGTGAAAACTTGTTAACATTTATGCGCGCGCGCGTGCGCACAACTCGCGATGTGACAAACACTGCAGTCGTTAATGCGGTTACCAACTAATCACTTATTGCCATTTACGTAACGTGTTGTTGTTTGTCTTGTGGTTTTATCACTTTGGTGTAATCTTAGGTTGCCGATAGAACCTCTCGATTATGGTAGTTCTACATTTGCCGTTGTGAAGGGCATGGCACTAGCAAACTCACTTTGCTGACCAGAACATGTCATTGCTTTACATGAACATTCATTTGCATGCTGGCCGCACTTTCACAATTCGATATGTTGCCTGTTGCATGTGTATTTAAGTAGGTACCTTACCTTTCGTTCGGCTTCGTTCTCAAAGGATCAGGCAAAGGTCTATTAACTTTGGTTAGATGCTATGTAATTTAAGATACGATATTGTAGCTTAACTCATTAATAGATATTCGGATACCGCGCTGCTGCTCAAAACGTCCGTACAGAAAAGACTTGTAACAATTTGACGACCTCGATGGCGTAGTGGTTAGTGTAACCGACTGCTACGCCTGAGGTCGCGGGTTCGATTCCCGCACAAGTCAAACATTTGTGTGCATGAACATGAATGTTTGTCTTGGTCTGGTTGTTTCTATGTATAATATGTACAAAAGTATTTACAAAAAAAAATAGTATACATATATGTAAGTATGTTTATCCATTGTCTAGTACCCATAGTACAAGCTCTGCTTAGTTTGGGCTAGATGGTGTTGTGTGTATGTGGTAGAATATCATTATTATTATTTTAGTTTTGTTTTTATTTTCTCGGCTAACCGGAGAGAAAACTGACGGCACGGGCCTAAGCCAAGTGTACATCAGAAATAGGTTGTGATTGAGTTGTGAACAGAGAGGCTGTGTGTTACAGGATGCGAGTTGTCTGATTCACATTGTAGAAATTTCCTTACTATTCTACAAGTGTTTAGTATGACTGCTTTTTGTAGCAGGCAGTAGGTCGTAGGAGGCAGTTTTAAAGTTTTGAGTGATTGGTGTAGTTGCTTTTTATTATAATTGCCTTAATCCGGTCTCGAATCCGTTAACAGCATGTGTTCACGCTTACCGCGCTTGAACAGCGATGCAGAATCTACAGCGAATATCTATAATAAAGAAATAATCTTTTTTTTTCTACAACTAAGGTGGCAAACAAGCATACGGCCCACTTGATGGTAAGTGGTCACCGTAGCCTAGCCTATGGACGCCTGCAACACCAGAGGCATCACTTGCGCGTTGCCGACCCTTTAGGAAAGGAGGAAGTGGGAAGGAGAAGGAGCGGGAAGGTGGAAAGAGGGTAATTGGGCCTCCGGCACTCTCATTCACTGAACGAAACACAACAGTAGGAATACTGCTATTTCACTTCGATATTCTGTGAGAGGGTAGTCCTTCCCCGGTGGAGCCGGCCCATTCATGCTGAAATCAGCGAGGCTCTACTACTCAAACTAATACATAATATATTTAATACTGGTACTGCAGAGTTAGTATGTGGGATACGTTAATCTCAGAAACAACTCAACTGATTTAAATAATTATTTCGCGTTAAATAGCTCAGTTATTGAGAAAGGTTACATATACCATCTCGATGGCAAACGAAATGTTATATGTAACCATTCTCAGGAGCAAAGCAGTAATTATTATTTTACGTGCGTAATCCACGATACAACAAGTATTACTACAAACATCATAAGACTTACGTAACATGGCAATTAAATAAATAGATGTAAGCTGTGTGTTTTGTTACTAAACTTATTAATTACTCTTAAACGTTAGACGGAATGAGTAAAAGTAAATAAACGAGTTAACACAGCTGACGTGTGAATAACCGAACTACTCGTTATCACCTACTTACGCATTTTCTTTAAATATATACCTAAATAACTACGTGCAAAATGTTTACCTACATTAGTAAGTGCGTCATTTAAAACATAATAACAGTTTTGTAACACAAGAATAATTACAATCGTTTTGTTTGCTCGTAGGTATTATGTTTTATAAATAGGTCTCTATAAATTATTAGTCTTAGTAAACTATTATCACTTTAGATTAATCACTAACAACTAACCTTTGACATTTTAAGTGTTAGGCACTTTGTGACCTACATGAATAAATTATATTTGATTTGATATTACTCAGTCATATCGAAAATTATACTTATATCTACACATTCATGTCTGTATATCACCGAAAGGGTAGGCAAAAGATATATTTTTATAGCCAGCCTACTATATTTGTACGTAATAAGGATAACCTTTTGCCGTCTAATGTATAAATTTACAGACTACACGCCGTATGTTATTAGTATATTAAGATTTTCTAACCCAATATCATTTAACCCGATTCGGGAATCGCAGCCGCCGCGCGCCGCCGCCGCGCCGCGCCGTGTCTTAATCGGTGCCAACGTGTGCTGGGCGACCAATGGTGCTTAGATATTGATAAATATTATTTGTTTATTTTATGACAGTTTATTATGTGAACATTTTCTTGCGAGATTATGGCGGCAAATGTATTCAAAATGTGTCATAATCGTTAGGACTCGAACTTTAACCGTTGTGCAATCCACATTAACATTTTGTTTGGTTATTTTAATGTGTGTCTTATCGCTTGACAAATTTCTATAATTTATACTTATAGTTATTTTTTTTATTTCCAGGTAAGGACTCAGTTCCAGTAAACATCGCTAAGCTCATATCTAAGCGATATTTTATCTGAATAACCCAGTAAGTAGAGTACCTACTCAAGGTAACATAACGCTTGCAAATCCATGAAGGGTTCAGCAAAGATGTATCATGCATCCACATTTAGCCTATTTTCGTTTACGGGGAACAAATTAGTTTTTGTATTTGTTTTCAAGACAAGTCCCTAGTAAAAGCTTTTTTAGAGAGAAAAATCCTACACCCAATACTTTATTAGAAATCAAAGCAGAATCAAACCTCGCGATTGGCAGTCACGTCGTGAGCAACGATTTAATTTTAGAAATCAGACAGTAAATTCTTTTTGAATCTGTTTTATCAGAGTGGAGCCCAATGCTCAGCAGTGAGAAAAGCTTATAAGGAAACTCTGTAATCATTATTAGATCAAAGATTTTCATTACAGTGCCAAATAAAATAAAGCAGTTCAGCCTTAGTCTCAAGAACATAACTCAAAAATCAAAATATTAACAGTGGCCGACGTGTGCCGCCCGTTGTGTCTTTTAAATCTCGATATCTTGCTAGTTTTTTTGATGTAAACAGCAATCAAATAAATTGTAAACAAATATTTCAGTTTTTCTTGTTAAAACAAGGATTTAGAAGAAAAATGTTTAGTAGTCCGACAGGTCAGTACTTCCACTCTACAGAAGACAGCAACCAAATAACCTTAAATTTAGTTTCTGCTATCAATTTAAAAGGGTGGGCAGCATGCCAGCATGTTAAATGTTGTAAGCATATTTGTGCTACCGTTACAAGATGTGATCCTGGCTGTACACTCGCTCCCCAACACAAATAAGAACAATAGTTGTACTGCACACGCCGCGCACTGGATTAAGTGTCATCTCGATGTTAGTGAAAGCACAAAGACAGTAGCTACTGCAGGAGTTGCCTGTTTTAAATAAATAAAACGACGCCACGCAAGGTAGGTTCTAGGTGACAACTTGTAAGTTGTAAATAAATACTTAGTGTACATGTGTTAGTGGGACAGAGTCGCGTGTCACGCTTAGTATGCACATGGTCTCACGCGAAATGACCATACATTACCATACGCAGAATATTAATGGGACTCGTTGAATACAATACGCAGACGGACAAGTGTCCTGTCATCACGACCTCCTTACTGCAGCCAACAAGATACATTAAATAATTTTTTATATAGAGTTCCGGTGTAGGGTTCATGTCCTGTGACTGACTTTACTTTTTAAGTACACCCAAACCCAGAATCATTAGTAAATCCCACATATAATTGTCCCGTGTGGAATTCAAACCCACAACAATGTCTCGGCCCCTGAGCCGTGCGAGCTGTTAATGTTTCCAATAATACATTAATTATCCATCATTTTAATAAAGCAAAGTAGCAAAACTTAAAAGTGAGTGTGAAAATACGGATTCTAAGAGAGGCTGCGCACAGTGGTCTTAACTTGGAGCAGCGGGTCTCACCCTACTGAAAAATCGATAATAAATAGCCGTTTGATGTGTTCGTGGGGTGCGTAGATTTTCAGGGGTCCATGAGGGACTATGCTGACAGCAAGAGAATCGGTGTGTAGGTCTGGTCCCTTGCTCTCACGGAGCAGCACTTTATCTTTTTGCATGTAAACCTAACGATTGTAAATTAGATATATTATGTATTAATACTTTATATTTTGAAAGTGTAAACTTGCTGTGTATATATATATATATATATATATTGCAGAAATAAACATATCCTGAGATCAACTAATTAAGGGTTTCAGATGCCGAAATCATCTTCGATCATGTTTTCTATTTGTTTGAGCTTTATGTAAAATTGCTAAATGGATTGTGCATAAAATCTAAGCGACAATTCGTAAAGTGCAATAGAACCGAGCAGTACATAATATAAGCCGTAAAATGACTGATATAAAATTTACTATAGAATACATTAGCTATACAAGAACTTAGCATTTTCTAAACCAAAATATACTCAAGACTAAATATAAAAAAAATACACATCATCATCATCATCTCAGCCGAAAGACGTCCACTGGACATAGAAAAAAATATAAAAAAATACACACATATAACGTAAATAGTGTCAAAAAGGTAGAGAATATAATATCGTTTGTCGGTCTCATAAAATATTCAGTGTTATTTAAAGGTTAATTGTAGCGATTTTATATGTCAGCTTGTTCATTCTAGTTTCGGCCATAATTAAGAGGTTATTAGATTAATAGCTGCCGGTTTTACATTCTTATTAATCAAATTTAACGTTGCTTTGTTGATTCAGTGGTAGTTTGCCTTTATTGCGAATCGTGTAGTCCCGGGTTCGGATACGTTTCTAAGTTATTACCCGACTACGTCGAAGCCAAAATGGGAAGGGAAGATTTTGGCAGTCTGGGTATGTATGTTTGTATGTTCCACTGTAGCGCCTAAACTACTAAATCGATTTTAATAAATGAAGTGTCAATAGATTCGTAATAATGGCCCGGGTGACATAGGCTATATAAATTTTAAATTCGTCCTTTTTAGTCCCCTTTTTTTACTAAGTCGGGTTATAGTTTTTAAAATTTATTCTGTAAGAAAATTAGGTTCATAAATTATTCTATATTCTATTTTCGGTAGGCTGATATATCGACCTTTCTCCTATTCGTTTCCTGTCACCCTATTTATAATTACATTTCTCTAGGTTCGACTATGTGTGAATAAAACTTCCTGTTTTGGACGTAGAATACAGGCTACGGTATGAGTTTAATAAAGTTATTTATTATGCTTATGTGTAACAACTTCCTATCAAACGGCCCGGAATCTTTTAAGTAAATTTTTCGAGGACATCTCGCGCACTATGAATCATTCCTGTGTGACTTTCCCAACATTGCAGGTGACTTTCCTAACATTCAAACAACGGACATCAATACCCAGACTCGGAGCAACTACCACAATAATTATTTTGTCCCTTTTTGGATTCGAACTCATAACACTCGGCGCAGTGCAGTGGCGATAAAACCCACCACTTATACCACAGTGGTTTAAGTGGTGGCCAAACTAAAATATAAATATTTCCGGATTATTAGTATAGATAAGTATATACAGGCGTTTTTATTTTAGTAACATCGGCGGCGGTAGTGCAAATTGGTAGCAGCGGAATGCTAAGAATTGACTGATGAATAAACATTAATGCACTAATTAACTCTAGAAAACTGAGGCAGGAGTCTAAGTCTTCATATAAGCGTTATGCGATAACCAATCGGTATACTATGTAGTTAGTGGTACAATATGAAGTTATTGGTACAAAGGTGCCAATTCTGCTATAATTTTCACTAAATAATAATAATAATAATCTTTATTTGCTAGAAACACGGTTACAAGGATAATAAACTAAAATAAGTCCAAAATTCTCTAATTTTAGTTAAGAGATTTCGTGTAGGGTATTCTTCTGTTCCATCGAACTAAATTTAGATTTCGTTTAGACAGCACCAAATTCGATTATGACAAACCTAAATTGAACTGAGGCAGTGATACCGGTACTAAAAATACTTAATACTGCAGAATGAATGTCAAAGAGTGAACGAAAAAATAAATATGGAATGATATTTTTGAGCTTTCTGAAGTGTATGAAAATAATTGTTTACACATATTATAAAATAAACGGTAAGGATTATGTTGTTTTTCTAGCTATAACTTCAATAAACACTGCGCAATAAGTACCTCTACCTGGCGACCCACCTCAGTTTTGTTTTTTTCGTCATCAGCGAGTGTATTTGACATATACCTAGACAAGGGCACAAAGACAAAGTGTATAACTCTTACGTTGACATTTAATGTCAACTACTGCCTTGGAGCTACGAACAAGAATTGAAGTAGGCAACAGATCATCGCTAAAAATTACCGAGCTTAAGATTGTTGCCCCATTAATGTTGGATCCGAAGTAAGCACACGAATCTAGCTTAAGAACAGAAACGCAAATAGACCTTGACATTACAATACATCTAAACCCAAAGTTAAAGCTATTAGCTGTGCATGCCTTTGTAACAAAACAATACTTTAGTATTGTTTTAAAGAAAATAATAAATGCAGAAATTGCAGCATTTCGGAAAGTAAGCATACCAATAGCACGTTATTTATTCATTATATACATTGAAGCCATCAGATACTAAATATTTCTAAATCTTATTGTTTATCAATGTGCATATTTATTCATCATATTAACATCTTGCTATACTAAAGATATCTTCTATAAAAAGGCATATCCATATTTTTCTAGCTCTGGGAACAAAGACATCTTTATTACTATTTTTATCACAGCTATGTACTTGAAAAATTTATTTATAACAGACATACTTGTTTATTGCATTGTTCTGGTTCTGTTAGTAGTACCAGAAACTGAAGCGTTTTATGGGTACTAAATATTATATAAATATAGGTACAAGTTTCAGTCCTTTTTTTGACTCATACTTAGCTTACATTCAATATATTATTATTGTGCTGATTTGTTACTTGTACCTGAGAAGCTTAACTTGTTGGAAACATCGGTTTGAGCCTAATATCAAAATTTATTTTAACCAGCAATGAAATAGAAGACTCTTTTATAATGAATTACACAGTAGGTTCTTAAAACCTATTATACTAAGAAATGTAAATAAAATTATAAGCACATTGAGGTGTAATCATACAAATTATAAGACTTAAATGATGTTTTATTAAATTGTGTGATAAAGAAAGCTGTGGGATAATCCTTATAAAATACTATATTTTATGTATTTAATTAGAATTAATAGGTATAACGATTGACACAGAATGTTTAGGAACCAGATTTTGTTTATATAACAGAATTTTCAATAAGAATAAAATATTGTCGGAGGCACTCGTCAATTTCTTCTGCGTTCAGGTGTTGCGGCATCCAGGAACAAAAAACTCAATTTATTTTGCGTCCGTGGATCTCCACCTGATCATGTTCTCCTTGCTCCGGCCTACCTGAGTCTGATCACCCCTGGTGATCCACAATCAGGCGTTTTAGATGACACAAATAGGTTTGGTAGGGATATTCCTTCCTTTCAAAAGTGCGCCTCAAAGGCCTCACTTTTGGTTGGGTTGTTCAATTTGCCTGTTATGATAAGGTAAATATATTTAAGCAAAGCGTAGTTCCGTCTCACCTCGAGTTATAATATCCTACCATTCCTAACACAAAAAGGCTTGGATACATAAGAGGATAGAAAGGGTATACTCCATATCGTTTCAAGTAAAGGTACCAGGTAGGGTGAACTTGTTTTGTATTTTCTCTACCATTAGGCTGTACTTAGTTTTGGAGGGATTCCAGGTAATAGCACTCGTTTCCAAATTACTTCTTACAAACGCGTTATATAAAGATTTTATGGCTGCGCTGTTGTTGAAACCGTATGTTTCTCGCATAACAATCCCTAGATTTCTAAATGATTTTTTACATAGTTTTACAATATGCGAGCGAAATGTTAGATCTTTGGTAAATATGACGCCTATATCTCGTACAGAGACAACTCGTTGAATATCGTGTCCCTCCATGCAATATTTAAAAAGCTTAGGTGTCTTTGAACTCGTAAAAGACATCACAATACACTTCGACACATTAAATAATAGTTTATTAGTCTGGCTCCATTCCACCACACGACCAATATCTCGCTGTAAGCGATCACAATCTAAATCATCTTTCATATGTAGAAACAACTTTAGATCGTCCGCGAACAGCAAGCATTTTGCGTTTGCATTTTGCTTCATTACTTCTGGGAGGTCATTAATCATAATATTAAACGCTAAGGGGCCTAAATTACTGCCTTGCCCTATCCCTGTTAAAGTCAAATATGGGTTTAATATGTAACCAGCGTAGTCCACAAATTGTTTTCGATTTCTTAAGTAGCTGGAAAAAAAATCCAATAGATCTGGAGTGAAACCAGCCGTCGCAAATTTGCCCAGTAGGACGTCATTATCGACACTATCAAATGCCTTCCGGAAATCGAAGTAAGCAACATCCAGTTGGGCACCCACTTCCGAGTCTATAACTGGTGTCACGTAACTCATAAAGCTTATTAGGTTAGTATTAGTACTACGTCCCAGAACGTCCTACGTCCCCGGAAGCCATGTTGCGTGTCATTGATTTGAGCATATACTTGCGAACAAATACACGAACACAATGCCGACTCAAAAACATTCGCGAGTACCGAAAACACTGCCACGGGCCTGTATCCAGCAACATCTGAGCTCGGAGCATGTTTAGGAGCGGGAGTTACTCTAGTTAATTTCCAACCCTCCAGATAGGAACGATGTCGCAAACAGATATAAAACAAATGTTGGAGCGAACGCACCAACACCATCCTGCAGTCCTTAATGATATAGGGTGCTATTCAATCTGGACCCACTGACCGTTTAGGTTTGAGGCGCGTAAGTGGAGCCAGTACTTCTTTGAGAGATAACTGACCTACGTGCACGCGCGCACCGCGCTCAGGTGCCGTTCGCGCTGGGGCCGTCGCATCCAACTGTAGGACTACATCCCCATACACTGATTAAAAATAATCAGCGAAACCTTGTGCATAATCACTTTCCAACAATGGGACGCCGTTTTTAACCAGGCGAGTTTTACTCCGTTTTGAATGCTTATTATTAACATAGCTCCAAAAGGACCTAGGTTCTTTCGCAAATTGTGATTCGATACAATTTTGGTATATATGTTGGTTTGTTTGGTATATATGTGTATATAATTTTTATTTTTTACTACTGTAAGGTAGAATTTTTTGTAATCGGCATTCAAACTACTAATCTTATAAAGCTTGTGATAGAAAGCTTTACACCGAATGTCGTTGATTATGTCACGTGTGTACCATTCAGGATAATGATACCTCGAACAGTTGTGCCTAATTATTTTGCGAGGAGTGCTACCATCTAGAATCTCATAAAATATATCATAAAACTTACCATAAGCCTCTTCAAGACATAGACAATACATTTTATGATAATTAGCTTTAGCGTAGTTCCACCGAGGAAGGATATCAGGGGACAACGCAGGACCGACAGGGTCAGGTCCAGTTATTGTAATTGGGCTTGCGTATCTAATGCTCACACGCAATGGTGGATGCTGTGGATCGATGAGCGACAAGCACTCATCACGTTCTTCACTTAAAGTTATCTCATTAGTTGTGAAGGTAGTTAGCACAACGTCCAGAGTACGATTGTTGATATTTAAAATGTTATTATGCTGGCGAAATCCGCAATAGGTAATAAAATATTCATAGTAACACTGTATATCTAAATTTGCAGAGTACATGTTCAAATCAGCAACGAGGACAACATTATCATAGTCTACAAACAGTTTTTCCAGTAAATGAAACATGTGCATATACTCTCTTTCTATTGTTTTCAGTGGGATATAATATGCCACACATCACAGAAACAGAAAATGATTCCTGCGATAAACTTTAGCACCAACAATTTCGAAGGGATGATTGTCAAGATTACCATTATCGGGTAACGCCACAGAACGTAGGTCGAGTGCGCCGCGCGGTGCGGCGACCAATAACACGCCTCCATGTTTGCGTCGATCTGCGCGGTCGCATCGTAGCACTGTGTAGCCATCCGGTGCTATTTCTCCATCTTTAACAGTATCGTGCAATCCACTTTCCGTAATAGCTATCAAGTCAGTTGTCGATACTAATAAATTTTTATACAAAGCTTTCTATTTTGTTCGAAATCCTCGTACATTTTGATAGTACAACTCTAACGCGCATCTAGTTTTCATCTTCGGTGGATTTGCGAAAGTGACGAAACGAACGCCATTCACTGAAACATGAGTTCATAGGCCACACATCAGCATTTGCGATTTTTCCATACAGACTTTTTGGTACACCTATCTTGAAAGACGAGTAATCGCGCTGTGTTTTATGCGCTTTTTTTCAATACAGAAATTATCTCTACCGCAAATGCTTCCAATGTGTGCCACAATGTCTTCACCTGTTGTGTTTGGATGCAACGGCCATACATGTAAATATTTCTTCTGCTCTATGGGTTGTATGATTATTATTTGGCTATTACCTTCTCTCATAATTGTCGTTCTGTTAGTTTTCCTAGTGCTTTTCCTATTCGTTACAGTTTTCCAATCAGTATCTTGCTGCTTCGCCCTCTGCGGATCGCCAACGACTTTCAACTGTGATACAATACTGTTGCACCCTCTGTCGTCGCCTCGTTTGTCGGTTACTTTTGAGCTAATTGAGTACCTAAACCTATTTTAATTCTTTCAAACTAAAATAAGTTTAGTCCTGTAAATTTTAACGATTTCTGTATACGAAATGTCGTTTGACAGGACTAAACTAAATTTTAGTGATTTTTATTTTTATTTAGAGAATTTTGTGACAACAGAATCGGCAGCAATATGAAGTTATTGGTACAATATGAAGCTTATAGTAGCTTTCGACGGTGGAAGGTAGAGTAGGTTCGGGCGGTTCACTCTCGGTCTCGACGGCAGCGCGTCACGGTCAAGGCGACCGGCGGCCGCGGCCGGTACGTGCTGACCGACTAACTGTTCGCTTTTATATACCACACGTGTTTTTCGATACACATCGCTGACGTTTACCAGGCTACAATGATGCGATAAGAGATCTTTCTATGGCGATGGGATCTAATACGTAAAAGTTACCTCGTTTTGACGTGTAGATTTTGCGTCTAAATGTAAGGTTATTGGGATTGTTTGTGCACTTTGACCAAAGGTTATGAGGTAGTTTCTGGTTAACGGTGATAGAAGCTTCGTCTACTCTGTGGTATTAATGTTAGGATACACTTTTATTCTTTCGGAAACCGGGTATTAACACGATTATAGGTATTTACAAACTTTTTTGAAAGGCTTAATATTTCAGACAGATTGCACTGGCCGTGGCTACAAGTATACTTACTGTCTGCATATCCGTTAACCGTTTTATAAAAATAGTGTGTAATAGTGCGAGTGCTTGTGCTATTATCGATTGCTAGGTCTCGAATTCGATTTCCGGTTTGTGCAAAGATTTTCTGCGATTTATTTGCTGAAGTAACTCAGTATGTGTTAGGTACACTGCAATAGGCCAGTTAAAATGTGGTTCTGCATTATTTTGTTGCTGCCCAACACAGGCTGAATAATTAGGTGCTTAAATGGTTGAAAGTTGCTGTGAGGGATATATTTATATAATATTTCTGTATCTTCCTGCAAATCATGACTCGCGTTCGAGTTATTTCGCAAAATGTTATACCCAATAATTTTATAAACACGAACGTTTTTAAATATTGTTACTAGCATTGTATATCGAAAGTCTGTTATGTGTACTTACACAAAATAAACAGCTAGGAATAACATGTCATAATTCTAGTGTCTAAATTAATGATAGTTTTGTATGTATAACTGCCGCCCGCGCTCACTCTTAATACATCATTAGGTTAATTAGGTAATCTATTGAATCGTGAGCTAAATACGAACACAATAAATCAAGTCAGAGTAAGACTGTATATATACTGTATACAGCCTACATGGATGTAACACTACGGGTAATAATTATAGGTAAAACTAGGCCGCTATCACAGAACATATAGCTACAGACGGCCAGATTTTACAGTGGTTTCGCATCAATTCTCTCAAATGTGAATAACAAATGTTTGAGTCAACTACACGTTGACTCAATTATGCTTTATTAAACGCTTTTTATAGTGCTCTACTGAGAATCTTAATTTATCTAATATTTTATTATATTGAGTAGTAAATAAATAAGACAAAGGGCTTACAATTTAGTCGGTATGTACTACTCTACTCTACTTCTCGTTGGCGCAGCGATGCTAAAAGTAACTGGTTTAGGGTTATTTTGGGTTGGACAATGTGTAATTGGATTTGCCTCTCAAGTAAATCTTGTGTGTTAAAGTGGGACTTAAAACCATAATTGGCCAATCTTTGTATATAATAGTGTTCCTTTTAACCTACCTACTTCTTTAGCTTTGCACTAGTCTATGAACGAGTCTGCCAAATTATAGAAAAGGATACACGAGTAGAATTGTACGCACTCGTTTATGTGTGGGTAGGTGTGTGAGTTTATTAAGTTATACAGCCCGCCTTCTACGGCCTTATAATCTGTGACACTACGTAAGTAACTATTGTTGAAAACCGTTACTTTATACATATAAGATATTTCTAAAGCTCTTTCTTTTATTTCTACCACTATTACCTGCTTTCTCATCATCATAGGGGCAACACTTGAGTGATGCCTACAGTGATGTAAGCGCACACAGGCTACGGTAGCCCTTTACAAGTAGGGAAGTTCTTTGTTTTCACTCTATGTGGAAGATAACATAGCCACGTATTGTGTTATATTAACTAGATTAAGGCGCAGTGGCACGCCGGCGGCCAGACTCTAAACGTTTTTAACTTTGTCTGGCATTCCACGATCTCACAGTATAATTGATCTACATACATACTCGTACTGCTCAAAACGTATAACAGACTATGCAATAATGAAAGACAAACATTGCGGAAATAGATCACTTGGCGTTTGTTGGAGCCCCCTCTGCCCCGCGCACCGCCCTGCGGGCCACGCGACACTCATCGTATCAGCCTACTAATCACATGCAAATTGCTCCTTAATGAAACACTCTTTAATGTGTTTAAGATTCTCATTAGATAGACTGTCTCATTTGTAAGCGCTTACGCAACAGACAATCGTAGTTTGCTGTTAGATTATCGAGTCTAGAGACATGTTTTCAAGGTGTTTTTGAGGGTATATCAGTCAGTAGTCGCTGTCAATTATACGTTATTCTTAACTCAAATTACTTACCTTTATGGAAAACATGTTGATCTCTAGGACCCTTATTCTATACTAATATTATAAAGCTGAAGAGTTTGTTTGGTTGAACGCGCTAATCTCAGGAACTACTGGTTCGAATTGAAAAATTATTTTAGTGTTGAATAGCCCATTTATCGAGGAAGGCTATAGGCTACATACCATCACGCTACGACTAATAAGAGCGGAGCATCAATGAAAAATGTTGCAAACTCGGGGAAAATTCTCTTATGTGAAGCAGACGATGTTGTGCGATTCAGCTGGTGTAAAATAAAAGTCAAGTTAACATCAAAATCTTTAGTTCACAAAGTGTCACTTATCAACATCAAACTGTTTTAGTAAGTTTATTTACTAAAGTTAATGTATTTACGTTTAGACTAGTTGCTGGGTCCAGACAAAGGATTGAGCCTGTGAAAATATATCTGGAAGATACCTGAGAACAGGATTCACCGACAGACAACCATTCGCAACAGACAACCATTCGCAAAACATTAAAAGTACACCTAAGTATTCGTTGGGATAACATCGTTAAAACAATAGTGTTTGACAGATCGAATGAAAGAAAGTTTCCGATATAACGTTAGAAAGCAGAACTAAACGATTCGACTGAAAAATTGCAGTTTTGTTATAGGCATGCCATTTTGATATTGTTTGTATTAAATGTATAAATATTAACCATTGTAACTTGTTTACGACTGGTTTTCCTTAAACGAAAGTAAAAGTATTTGATCTCGCTTAGTTTATTAATAAGTATCATGTTCGTGACATAGTTCCAATGTTTACATTAATAACATGTTTTTTATAATACCTATTCTTAATAATATATTTAGGTATTATTGAAAATACCGCTGAAGGTCAATTCTTGAAATAAAATATATTCAAAATATAGTACTGATCTATTCTAATAAACGTCAAATATTAATTAAAGTGCATCATGCTTATATTCGAAGTTAATGTAAGGATTTTCTTGATAAATTTTTATCACGAGAATTGTTCTTTAGATTAAATTAGTTGCGGGTTCCAAGGTACACAAGTATCACAGTAGTGGCTACGGGTGAAAATAGTCCCAAATAAATTACGTAATTTAACACAAAATGTGTCATGCAAGCTGTGCTAATTTAGGGTGTTCTTTGTGTCTTTTGCTTATGGCTTTAAAATCCGCTGCAGTACAGCGACTATACCTAATAAGTATGGTATCAATGTATTTTAAATGGTACACGACAATAGGCTTGCTCCCCCATTACATGTGATCTATAGATTCACAAAAGCGAAAGAGAGGACTTGAAACACTTCTGCCTAAACCTTATTCCACACTGGCGTTGTTCTATGTGTGTTATTAGTTCATTTAACGAATGTATATATTATGACAAGAAGATAGTCGTGCTAAGTGACCAGTTTCTGTGATTAGCCATGACTTTTAACAAACAAATGTATCTTGCAATATTTTACAAGGTTACACATTAGTATTTATTTCTAATTGTGTGACGGAGATTATAGATGATAAAGCGTCCGGCCGTCTATACGGTTGGCTTTATTAATACGACGTAGGTATACAGAATGTCCCGACTATGCATTAAATCGTTGACTATACAAAACGTTGCGAAGAATTAAAATAATATACGTACAATACAGACAGCATATCGTTCGTAATTCTTTTTCTTTTTGGCGGTCAGTATCTTTGCACTTAATGCTAAGTTGCGGTTGTATTGTAGTCTTTGCCTGATAATAACACTCTACAACTAGTGCTTACTGTATAGGAATGGTTGTACAATGTATGAACATCACTAGACCCGAATAGGTTATATTTCGCGTCCTGCAGAAAGGGTGAAGAGAGAGATAGCGAGATCGACATCGAGTATAGAAAAGTTTCAAAAATCACACTAAAATAACTGTGCAAAAACTAGTTTTTTTAAAAGTCTAATATTTGATAATAAGTTTACACAATCATTGCGAATTTTTACTCTGTAAAGGCAAAGCAAGATTAGGCGCTTTGTTTTGGCTCTTCACCCTAAGTGCCATATAGCACCCCAACAATAGTTTTATCGATTCTGAAATCCATCCTGGGACCTCATGTTCATAACTGATCCTACAATATATATAAATTTAATCTTATGCTATGGCACAAACAAGGAAATACATTAATATAAACTATCTTAACGGTAATTATGTTTTATCCAGTATTTATGTTTTATGTTCGTATATAGTTTACTTTCAAGTCTTACCTGATATAGATACTCCCTGTATATGACTTCCTTAACTAAACGGGACACATACCACAACATAACTCACCACACCTATTAATATCGCTCTTAGGATAGGGTAAAGGTGTTTCACACCCACTTTTCGCTACAAATGTAGTTCCGCGTAACCGCGGGCGTGGCTTTGCGTCTACCGGGAATAGTGGGTACTAAACGACAGTGTATCCGCTCATAAAAACCAAATATGGCACCTGACGATACGCTTTCGCTAGCACTCATACTTGTAGTTACATTTAAAAACTGACTTACTTACACATTCGATAAGATACATTAATTGTATCTTAAATTCCTTCTACCTTGGGTTGGAAACATGCGAGTGATACTCCTTTTATTGCAAGTAAGTGTATGCTTTAAGGCTATCAAAAGTGCCGTTTGTATCAAGGCCAAATATTTTTTGGACTCTTCTGAATTTCGTTTTAGTAGTATGTCATCTTTTCTTCGCTAGGTATTGATTATTCAAGTAAGGTGGCAAAGGGTTGGCTTAAGCTATAGATGTTTGCAAAAAACCACTAATGCATAACCGACCCTTAAAATGTCGCAGCTGGACATTCAGCGTAAGTGACAAAGATCACTTGACAAATATAACATACTAGATGTGCCCGCGGTTTCACCTGCGTTTATGATTACTGCGCCGCACCTTTTGGATAGCTCATTTATCGACGAAGGCTAAGCCTATAGCCTTCCTCGATAAATGAGCTATCCAACACTAAAATAATTTTTCAATTCGGTACAGTAGTTCCAGAGATTAGCGCGTTCAAACAAACAAACAAACAAACAAACAAACAAATAAGCAAACAAACTCTTCAGCTTTATAATATTAGTATAGATAGGCAAATAGATTATATTTATTTTATTACTTATCAATTTATCATTTCAAACTTATGTAAGTATATCGGAAAAGGACATAATATATCTTGTTGGTCTAGAGTCTAGACAGTTCCCGCTGGAAATTGTATAACGCACTGATTTCCCAGGGAAAGCGATCGGTAGTGAATCATATGATAACACTCGTTGGTGCTGTGTTATCTAATAGACAAGATAATGTTCACTTTTCCTAGAGCTTAAGTACATTTCTATAATCTTCGAAGTATTTCCCGTTAAGCTTATCGTTTGACGTGAAGTAAATCGGATCGTAACGAGCGCGGTATGCACCCGCAGTACCAGGGCGCCAGTAAATTATACAGGTTTTCACGTAACTAGGCGTCTATGTAGCACCTCTTCCGATTTTATGAATACTGAGTAGATGCAGTGTGATTACCTTGTATCGTAAAGTGTTTTTAAATAATTGTTGTCCGGCCTGTCACAGGTTTTCTTTGCGTCTTGAAAATATCGATCTATGTGTGACTATTAAATTTAGCCATTTATTTATGGAGGTCCAACAGCTTATCCTAGTTTGACAAAATATTTGAATAAGTATTTGATAGCCAATTACAGGTCACGTTTAACGTTTCATTAAAAATTACACATGTTTCAAAGAGTTACTACACTAGCACTTACACGTATACAATTAATTACATACAAGTACAACTAAAGTACAATACAGCTTAGCTAGCAATATAACAGTTTAAACAAAGAATTGTTCACTCATTCGTCATCTCGTCACTGGAATACTAGTGCAGATCTTAAAAACTTGGGTGGCGCTTGGAGATTGGGTTTGTTTAATAAGTCGCGACAATTTATGTTGTTTGAGGTAATTTTAAGTAAATAACAAACGTCGGCAATATTTCTTCTATCAGAAAGGGTCAGCAGGTGAAACTTTGCAAAAAATTGCAAAGATAATATCTAAAACAAAGACATACAATTAATTTAAAAATAGGTATTTTTCTTATACGTAATATATTTTATTAGGCAACGGGTCCTAATCGCGTTGGTAATTATTTAGGTAATAAACACAAAACATTTTGACCTACTTGTATCAATCGTGGTCACGGGTTGTCTGGTATGAAATTAACGGCAAATAAATAAGTGTTTATATTAAATTACCAAAGCGATTAAGAGCCGCTGTCTAATATTATATTAAGATATTGTTCAATTTACGTAGTTTGCAAATTAAACATTTGTGCTTAATAAATGGTACCCAAGTCGGTAGTATAGACACATACTACTTTGGTTTTATTATAAATAATATTTATTAAATACAACATAATGGCCTCCATATATGGGTACCCTACCAATAAATTGACTACCTTGAACATTACCTAGATATTAAAGGCGTGGTGTCACTGACCTGTTTATTAGACAAAATTCATTTAATATTCAACTCATTACTGCAATTTGAATCATTACATTGAATTGGTTAAAGGCGACGACGTCACAAAACAATAGTTCGCATACACAATAATTCTATTCCGTTAGGCGGTTCTATACTTAGAACATATTAGACGGCCTATCTATGACGTAATGTACCTATTTGGTTGTCCGCAAGACAAAACTTTAAATAACTAATGAAATACATTTTATGAGATAAGTTAACTACGCATATCGTATCTCTAATGCATACATACATATCGCACTCTTAATAAAACAGCGACTTAACTCGAAATTTGAAAGTAAGGCAATTTGAACTCTAATTGTAAATGTTAAATTCTAATATTATATTTGTGTTAAATCTTTGCAATAGAGTTCAAATTTGTTTAATCCAAAATACGGAGATAAGTCTCTGTTTTATTAAGGGTGCGATTATTATCTCCTCTATATGCCTGAAAAAGGAGCCAGAGGTGAATTACTATTATTATTAAGGTTTTAGATCCCATGTAATTAAAACCGAGACTATTGACGTTTTTCAGATGAGACTTCTTGCTGCTATTAAGAATGTCTTGACTGAAAATCTCAGTGATCGAACCCGAGGCCTAATACACAGCAGTCGCACACACCCGCTGCGCCACCGAGGCAGTTACCTACATAGATTTCTAAATTAATAAATTGGCTGTTCCTATAACCGACCTCGGCTCCTAGCGAAATCGTAACATAGCACTCTCTAACAAGTTTTAATGATGTTCATGAGTAATATTTAACAGTAGTAAATGTAGTAATAGTTAGCGGCGGGTACTATCGGTGCGTATCAGCAGTGTGCATCAGTATCGACGTTGTTTAGTAAACATACGGCGAGCCATTGACCGGAGAAAGCCGCGGCTCTAGTTGGACTTACATCTGGTGCCGCGCCTGTCTGAATCGGCTCATCGCGCTTTATATAACGTTACGACTGTGTGTGTGAGGGCTAGGCAGAACTGTGTTACACTTACATACGGCCAGGTTTGTTTAGGGCATCCATAAGGAGAGCATATGCCATTCATAGTTGGTCATTTCCAAATTATTTTGTAAAAGAAAAGTTCAATAACGTTTTACTGGACCCCGGAATCTAAGACAGGATGTAGTAATAGTCAGTAAGTCTGTACTAATGAGCTAATAAGTCACTGTTATATGTAATCCGAGGATAAAAATCACATAAGTAGCTGACATGTGCGATAAAAGCAAATTTTGATTTCAAGGATAGCGTAATTCACCACTACGAATGTAACTCGTGTAGCGGTTTCGATTCCCGCACTGGTTACGAATATTCTTCATGTTAATTATATTAATATTCGGCAACTTGCCGACCTTTAAAAAGAATGAAATAATCCTCAACGTTGGAACTTTATTGTAAGTAATTAAGAAAATCGTTCGGTACCTGCTCTTTAATAATTACCTATGTATTGTTTTGTTACAGTTCACCATTAGTGTACGATGAAACAAGCATTCTGAGTGATTGGTAAGTACCTTAGAGATCTTAAACTATGATTTCAGCTTTTTGGTTTAATGCGTAATGAACTATCGAAAACTATTATTGAAAGCCGTCGTTTTAAGTATAAATACGCATTTAATACTTTCATTGGATTTTGATCTTCAAATCTTAGAACCTATACTTACCAGTAATTTATTTGTATTACTTAAAGCTAAGAAGTTTTGAAATTGGTTTGGTCGTTTTGAAGATCATCACTATAGAGATAAACTAAAGTTATTTCTTTATAATATTAGTTTCGAAAACTTCGTGTTTTTCAATTAGATTTATTGGTTATCTTCTTTCATAATTCAAATACAATTATAAAAGTAGATGACGACGAAAATCTACTTGCTTGACAATTCATAACTAAATCGTATGTCGGGTAAAACCCGCTGGTGCGATCCTATTTTTACTAAACTCACGTAAATACATACTAAATTATTCATAAGTTTTATAAGTAAATAAATACTCAAGCCAGATTACAAAGCTTTAACAGATAATATAAAATGCTATAGTGGCGCTGTGGTAGTGAATACAAGTGCTGTGCATAAGATTTTGAATTTGATCCCCAGGGCCGGCAGTATTATCGGATTTAAGTAATACTCAGTAGCAACACATAGTCTTATAAGGTTGGGTGTTCGGAATACTTAAAGGACACACCGCTCTTCGTGAGTAAACATTGATTAGTTACTAATACGACATGATACATTGATTTAATAGGATACACTCACATACCTAGGTATAAAGACATATATACTCACAGTTCGAAACTGTAGGTACTAGGAAGACAGCGATAGGCTACCTAAAAATGTACGTGTAGTATACTTCTGCCCATCCTTTCTGGGACATAGGCTTGGAACTACGTATGTATAAAATGCAATATTATAGCGACAACTATCTTCAACAGCAGTATGCAAAGAGAGGTAGCTTATATGAGAATCGAGAATAATAAGGGTGTTTTCTCCAACATTTAGTGCACTGTCATTAAGTATTGGACACAGCGTCATCCGCGGGAAAGCTGTGAGCTATATCGTCGGAGAAATTGGCGCCGCCAATATAGGACACTTCTTGTGAAGCACAGTTACGAGCTGACCACAAGAATTTAGTTCAGTTAGCTTTACTAAGCGAATAGATACTTTTACTGGTTAATCTTGGCTGCTGTCACTTCTCCTCTCTTAAATAATAATATCAGCTTGCTACTGGTCATTACAGGCCACTTCTTCATCAGCATAACAAGGCTGAAGTCATAGTACACCACGCTGGACTGGTGTAGTGCTGGTTGGCAAAACTTACATATATTAGAGAACATTATGAAGGTATGAGAGTTGTTATTTTATCTAATATTGTCTTCTATTTACGCGAATATTATTCATTGAAATTAAACTGCTATATACGGATTTTATCGCGTTGTTTATTTGACACTTTATTACAAAATTTTGAAAATTGTTACACTACTACTACTATTAAACTTTACTAATTTTTAAGTTAATTAAATTATTATTAAACTATTTAGATTTAATTTATTTTTACACTTTCCCCGACGTTTCGGTTGCTTTTCAGCAGCCATGGTCACGGGGAGACTCTCTCCCCGTGACAAAATAGAAATATAAAAATTAAATCTAAATAGTTTAATAATAATTTAATTAACTTAAAAATTAGTAAAGTTTAATAGTAGTAGTAGCGTAACAATTTTCAAAATTTTGTAATAAAGTTTCAAATAAACGCGATAAAATCCGTATATAGCAGTTTAATTTCAATGTTATTTTATCGTTAAAGTAACCGATGAATAAATATTTGTCGCGCATAGTTTCGAAAATCAGAGATGCGTGCCATAGAACTGATGTTGAGATCTCTGCGAGCTATTAAATAATCTTCTCACTATGTTGTCACTCGGCCTGGGATGTTAAACTATTGACAATACAAAGTAAGGAGATTAGACATGGAAAATATATTTGTTTGCTTTAACGTATAAATTACTGCCTCCGTGGCGCAGCGGTAGTGAATGCGACTGCTGTGCATGAGGTCTCGGGTTGGAATCCCAGGTCGGGCCAACAAACAGTTATTGGGTTTTTTAGTTAAGAAATCTCAATAGCAGCCCGGAGTTGGGAAGTTGGCAGTGTAAAAACCCTCGGAAAGCACGTAAAGCTGTTAGTCCTGCGCCTGATCTCTCTCCGATCGTGTCGGATTACCGTCCCATCGGATCATGAGAGTTAGGGAACAGAGAGTGCACTTATCTACTATAATATATCCTGCGTAGTTGGCAACTCTCCGTTAAGATTAAGACTGGCAGCCGTGGCCGAAATTAGGTCTGGAGGATTATTATTATTATATCTTATCTTATCTTGTTACGGGGGCCAGTCAGTGCAGACCGGCGACACTTCGACCCAGTGGGATCTTTTATGTCGGCCCCAAGATCTATCCCTTAGCTATCTCCCTATGAATGTACTGCATCAGTCGCAGCGTACACTTCAGAGGCAGAAGCCTGAAGTCTTCAGGGTTCGGATATGCCAACCCCATAAGACCCATCCTTAGTCCAGCCAACGCGTCAAATTCACACAGTAGATGTAATATGTACTCGTCCCGTTCACCACAGGCTCTGCAGATCAAATTGTTTGCCAAACTCAATCTGCACAGGAAGTCATTGGTGCCAAAGTGACCAGTAAACGCTCCTGTGAGCAGGCGTATTTGGCCCTTGTTGTACCCGCAGAACTTCCGGGTGAAGCCCGTGGCTCTGTTTGCAATTAATTTCTTGGAGTGTTCCAGACCCCTAAGGGCCATCCACTCCAGCCTGTGTTTATCATTACCATGTGCATTCATAGCTGCCTTGACGGTACTCTCAGAGAGTCCTACAAATGGCTCGGGGCCAACAAATAGTTGCTCCGAGGCCTTCCTGGCTAATTCGTCAGCCTCCTCATTACCCTGCACACCTGCATGCCCCGGAACCCACACCAGCCTGACTGTGTTTTTCCTGCCAAGTTTGTTAAGGGCTTTAACACAGTTCAGGACCAGTCCGGAATCCACCCTACAGGAGATTATTATTATAAATGTATTACATACCTATACGGGCTATAGCCTTTTTCCGAAGGGGTTTCTAGGGTTGGCAGACCTAACTGATACTGAACCGGCAGCTATTGGACACATAACAATGAGATGACCACTCAACTGTTACTACATAATCTTGAGATATGATTGAATCGAATAACAGGTTTATAAAACAGATAATGATTATGTAAATGTGTTCAATAATTCATCATAAAGTGCCACGTGGGACACGCCTTCGACTTCTGTATATGGCATTTATACTATTAATATGTTATGTTTAAGGTGTTTGAACATTTATATAATAAACATTAAAGACGCATAAAAATAAATTTACCATTCTATAACAGAAAACGTTGATGGTAAAAAAATATTTGTGTTATGTTGTTGTATGTGTTAATTATTCTACCGAAAAGTTAAATAATTTACGTAGTTTATTTAGTACATATGTGGCGTTCTTAGATCTTTAAGTTAATACATTGACAAAGCCATTCATATACGATACCTATGGTCTGTGTAATAAATATCAAGTCACAGTTATACAAAATATTAATAGCATGCTGTTTTTGCCTTGTCAGGATAAGTAACAGTGATGGAGTGATATTTATCTTAAAGATAAATGCTACTTGAAGATTGTGAAATAGGACCTTAGATTGATATATGGGTATCCATAGGTTTTAATGGTTTCGTACGTGAGTCGCACGTCTAGCGTTTCAGAATAAGAAATACCTGATATGTTTTAAACAATAATAAATGTCTGTATTATCCTTATCTTTAAAATTCACTGGCTTGTTTTTGATGAGCTCGAGAAAACACTGAAGGCATGCTAATGCTAGATTAAATATAATAAACAACTATCGAGTATTTTAGTTCGGCAAGCCGTGCTTGTAAACTTATATAAAGATACAGACACTGTCATTTAAATGAGCAAAGTGCCTCCAATACATTGTACGAACCAGTTATTTGATTCGTAAAGCCAAATAAAGATGTTAATGATATCTGCAAACAGTACTAATTCCTCTGTGAGAGTATAAAAATGTTATAAAACTTCAGATGCTATCTATCAGTGACAATAGACTCAACAATAACAGTCGCCACCCTCTCCTGCCCCACTTAGCACAATGGTGCACGCTGAGCACAAACACAGCGACAATTTCCATAATTGCGACGATGCATTTACTGCAATTAAACTTAAAAAGGACGTGTTAGGCAATAGACGTGACCAGGTCACACCCAACGCTCGCACACGCTCGTTCTTCCTCACGGATCTGCGGCTGCCGATGCTCTAACTGCCTCTAAGCACTTCTGTATAGAGTTGAGAATTGTATTCAAATAATGCGCAGCTTTCTACACGCGTCCTGAATAATGCGCGTCAGTTTATCCGCTTATCGCGCCGACCAAACCATTTGAGGTACATTCAAAGTTGAACAGTACACATGAATGCGTGCAATCCACAGACTTCAAATCGCAGTAGACTTGAAATGAATATGAATCTTTTATTTTTCCAATAATAAAGACAGTTTAGCATAGATAATCCCTGTTTCGCCGAGAAAATGAAACTACCGAGATAGAGAAAAGCCAGTTACCTAAAAATTAAAGGTCCAAATATCCAGAAACCATCTGAAATTTTTCTAATTGATTGAACTTTACCGGCTCTCTGCCAAAGGCGATGTGACCATTTAAACCGTTGCATCATTCGTGCATAAATATACGTTAGCAAATTATTCTGTCAGTATATTATGTATAGGGTACGTACCTAGTATTATGGTAAGTACCTAGGTATTTATTCATGTCTTATACGATTGTATAGTTGGAACTATACAATCGTATAAGACATGAATAACTGAATTAACGGAAAATATATTAATTGAAAAATTAGGATTTCACTCTGAAAAGGAAAATTGCGAGAAAAGATTGGCAAAGAATCGATGCGGTGAAATATACACACAAAAAATACTAGGTAGAGATATGACAATATTCACATTTTGCCTGAAAATTAAAATGAATAAATATTGTGCCCGAACATGTCTACCGCGTTGGTCGGTCTGTGCAGCAGACTCAGGATTACGGCCTCTATACGGCTTGTAGGCATAATTTTATTGTCATAACTATCTATTATTGGACACACGTCCACTCTGTTACGATCTTGGACTCACTGCGGCTGTAATAGAAACGAAATTGCGAGCCCTTTCCCTTCACACATACATCGCAGACGTGTTCAATTAACTTCATTTATTTTCTGACGTCTGCCACGACAACTTACATTATTTACAGTAATAGTCTTTAATTATGCGATGTATGAAAATATTACTGGAATCTATTTGTGATTGTCTCGCTGTTCAAAGGATTTAACCGTCAGTCTATGTTAACACCTGCAGATAGTGTGATAGCGTATTCGGATCCAGGAAGACAAATCGGTAGGCATTGATAGATACGACAGCCACTTGACCATTAAAATCACTTTTACAAAATAAACGTAGGTTATATTTACGATTTTGTAAAAGCGACTTCCCGGAACTATTGTCCGTGACAATGGAATCAATCAGCGGCTACGGCTCATTATGGCTGATTCTAATTGAAACCGACTTCACGCTCGTCAGGGAGATCAAAGCAGTGTCAGCAGGAGCTATGCCGCCGGCTGACAGGATTACGTCATCGGCCGCCAGGCAGTCAGGAGCAGACGGCGCGGCGGCCGTCAGTCCGTCACGCTCCAACAAATGTTGTGTCATTCAGTATTTATAGGATGATTGGCACTGTGCGATTTACTGCTTTCGATTTATGAGCTCCTGGTACTTGTGCCGAGGAAAATGTACATGAATTATTTTCCTTTGGAAATTGTTGCACTGGTGGTGCAGAGATTGAAATGTCAGGCAGGCCATTACTTAATTTGCCTAGTTTTGTAGGTCGTCGTCGTAGGTTGATCCCTACAAAATAGGACGATTCAAGTTTGAGATAGTCTTTGATCTCTGTTAAACTAATTGTAAGATATGCTTATTCGGTTGCGGGTGTAAAAAACACGCTCATTAATAATTACTTAATATAAATGTCCAACTATGCGTTTTTTGCCAATTAGCATTAGTTTTGCTTGAGCATGCCAGAATAATTCTAATTTTATGTAATATAATTAACTTACTTAAGTTTGAAACTTATGTGTGATCAAAATAATTAATTTTAAATTCTTGTAGTCGAATCGATCGAGGCAAACATGGTAGAGAAATTTGCTATTATTAAAAAAGTAGTCTTACAAATAACAATTAAAATATTTTCTGTTAGATTAAAAGTGCGTGTTCCAATTATTTGCTCTGCTTTTGATAGCTACATATCTGATGATCATATCCGACGTAAGTGCCGGTAAGTGGGTGTAACTGACACACTTGCCCGCGAATCCCTAACTGTTACTTGCTGCTCGTTCGTTTTTACAATAACTCTCATTAGGGAAGTCATCTTCTTATTATTTTGCATTTTGTAAATCAGTTAAGTAACTGATTTACAAATAGATTTACAATAGACAGCATAATACTTGCACTCGCACAATGGATCAAAATACAAGTGTATTTTGATCCATTGTGCGAGTGCAAGTATTATGCTGTCTATACCAATATTCAGGAGAGAAAAGTGAAAATAAAAAGAAATGGTTCTAGGTCTTCTTGTCCTGTAATGCTTGATATCAGCATGGCGTCCAAAAGACGTGCTAACTTATTACATACATATATCATCCCTCTCGTACAACGAAAAGCACTTAAACTTGTCGACCCAGACTGTGACGAGCGCCTATAGCTTTTTCATATCTCCATGCCATCTGACACCCTAGTACCTAGTAGGTAGTTAGGTACTAGTCAGACCAAGAGGAGTAAGTTAGCCAAGCCATGTGATTAGACCATTTCAAGCTTGGCTTAAAATAGATTTAT
Source organism: Catocala fraxini (assembly GCA_930367265.1). Lineage (NCBI taxonomy): Eukaryota > Metazoa > Arthropoda > Insecta > Lepidoptera > Erebidae > Catocala > Catocala fraxini. Next base: position 921,818 of record OV884045.1, read on the forward strand.
GAGAATTCAAATATCAGTTGTATTGTGTATTTAAAGAATCTTCTGGATCCGTGATAAAGATCAGCGTAAAATTACATAACTGAATAGGATATTATGTTCTAGGTGGGTTTTAACATAATAAAGGCGGTTTTTGTTAACCAAGTCGTCTCTATTACAAACAGTAGTTGTTGTCAGCCCTGACAATAGTCTCGCAGATGTTCTGCAGTGACGCAATATGGTTCCGCTTTCCGTGCTAACTGTGCTGCGCGCCGTCCGCGCCCAATTTAATTACTGCTGCACTTTCACAGCGTGCACGCGCATCACACGCGCGCAGCCTTCAGTGCGCATCCTGCGCTATTCATCTATTCTTATAATATAGATCTAGATAAGAAATGTTAACTCAAATACTATTGACACAAGTAAATATGTTTTATTTATGTTTTGGGAAATGTAATGTTGGTGATACATCATTACAAAATATCTGTGTACAACCCGGTCCCAAAAATTTTGGTAGACGATTCGCAACCTCTATTATGCATTAAAACCGGTTAAAATCGTCAGATTAGTTAAAAAAGTACTTATCAAGGTAAGATGAGCCTAATTGTGTTGATTTGCGCATGCTGTTAACTGACAAGTTACTTACAGCCTGACCTTGGTTCGAAGGGGTAATAATGTTGTAATCATTTCATGTTCTCAAAACTGCATTTAGATAATCTTATCTAAATGCAGTTTTGAGAAATTACAAGAATTCGCGCGAAGAAGATTCGGGCGAATCCAGACAGAGCAATATCGCAGAAGCAGACATGTATATCTGCTGTCAGCGTCAACATACCAGGCTCACATAAATATGTAAGAAGCGTGACTAGACCGTGACGTTCCACGAGAAATCGAAGAATGTATTGAGCGTATTATTACATTTCTGCCTATCCTTCTATATAACATACGGGCGTGATGTTGTCAAGTTATATCTCCTTGTTTATTGTAAAATTGCCATATGGTCAGGCATGCATTTCACTACTGATAGCTTTAACAGGCTTACAGATAATTAAGTCAAAGCATTCGTACAAAGTATTTTCGCTTGTTTCGCTGTTGACCAATATATAAAACTATGAAAAATATCACTGTCAAATCCGTGATTCGGGGACGGAAACGTACCTAAACATACTGGCGATATTTAGATGTGAAGCCCTGCTTTATCTTTTTTGGGGATGCTATGTACGCAGTGATTAATTAATATTCATTATATATAAGTATCTTCAAGCTAGGTACTTAAAAGAGAAACGCCGTATAGACAGACAGACGTGTCTCTCTACTATCAGCATCTACATACCAGGCTCACAGAAACATGTGGAAGCATGACTAGACCGTAACGTATGCTTTTCGCTACGTTTCCACGAGAAATCGAACATTGTAGCGTTGTCGTTTCGAATTGTGTCTGTCCGTACGTCACAGCGGCTATTAGAAAACACCCTCTCTAACGGCGAGGCTTAATAATACATGTTACGTACTTTCTTTAACAATTATAGCCGTGAAAAAATGTTTTAACATAGTGACGCACTTTCTAGCTAAACTGAACGATCTGGCTAGCTAATACCCGTAATAGATATTTGCGTTTACATATATGTGAGTAGTGGCTGGGTGACCACATCACTGTTAAAGATGAAATAGGTTCGATAGCATGGGATTATAATTATATTTTCTGGTTTTTTATCAATCTTGAAATGATTACTCCCATGCTTGGGATATTTACTGTATCGAGGGGGGACTTTACCATCATTTATACAACGGCACAACAAACACCCAGGCTCATAACAACTATTTGCGGATTACACATCTGTTTGTCTCACATGGGTTCGAAGCGACAACACTCGGCGCATTGGCAGCGGCAGACATATAGGATTGCGCTATTCGACATTAAAACATCGTTGCGCGTTTTAATTAATTTTTTGTATGTTTTGTGTATTATCACTGTATTACCAGGGCTTTTGAAATCACTCACATTGCGGATCACTAGGCCACATAATTTTTTATTTCGTTCAGGTGTCAAACCCGCAACGCGTGGTAACATGAGCGCACAAAGTACAGCGCCATACGTCATGCTATAGAATAGCGGTCATCCATCATCATACTTAGTGACCGAGTCAGATATCCTTAACCTTGCTATAAGTTTGCAAGATGCTGCGAAGATGACTTTCACCTCAGTAGAAATCCTATTAATGTACAATACTAACAGGAATATAAACAGAACATTATTTTCGTAGATATGTGTGAAATGAAACTAACAGAATGACAATAGACTGAAATTTACATCGAAATTACTATTACTTTTTAAATACAAACTGTTTTATTTTGGCGAAATTTTTCACATGTGAAGTTGGCTATTTTTTATAATACACAGTTTGCGAATTGTTTTAAACATAGCTTTACGCATATGTATTTCCGAAGGGATAAATAGAGGTATGTATATTAAACTTATATTTCACCGTATATACCCTATGTGCTGCTGCCCTGATGGCGCAGTGGTTAAAATTGTCGTTACCTTGATAAGTGTTATAGGTTGAATCCGTAAAGAAACCTCACGCGGTACTTATGTTTATGTGAAATAACAAACACAAACACATAGTTGTTCCACCTGTGCGTGGTCTCTGTCTCCTTCATGTCAACATTTGTAGTCCTCTGTGACATAGGACTTATGAGAAATGCGAAAGAACTTAAAAAAATCTTTAAAAAGTTGCAATAACCGTTTCGTGAACAGCGCCTTAGTGGGAAACCGTTGGACTGCCACGCAGAGGTCTCGAGTTCGATCCCAAGGCGCGTAACCTCTAACTTTTTGAAGTTATGTGCGTATTAAATAGGTAATTATCGCTCGCTTTAATGGTGAAGTGAGGAAACCTTCATGTCTGAGAGTTCTCCATAATATTCTTGAAAATATGTGAAGTCTGCCAATCCGCACTGGGCCAGCGTGGTGGACTATGGCCTAACCCTTCTCATACTGAGAAGAGGCCCGTGCCCAGCAGTGCGACAGTTTAATACAGGGCTGATATTATTATAACCGTTTCATGGTGATGCTACTAATTTCCTGACAAGTAAATCGAATAATAATTTTTACTGAATCGAGTTTCAAACTTGGGACCTCACGATTGACAGCTGTACAAGCGTTGCTTGTGCTACCGCACGATTTAGACAGTATCGTATAAACAATTACACATATCGAGTAGCCAGATAGATATCTAGTCATTGAAAAAGAATGCAGTTGACTGACCGCTCGTATTGAGCAAGCAGCTAAGACTTAGGAGATGGCCTCACAAGGCGTACGGTTTGTTGCTGATTGATTGTTCACTGACTTTAATCGGCAATTTATAAGATAGTTGTATTAACCGACTGATAGCAATGCATATAAGCAAGTGATATGGCTATATACATACACAGTGGTTTTGATGCTGGATTTATAGTTTAGGTACTAATTCGGCGTATTATGGCTATTGCATTTTTGTTTTTATCATAATTTGTTTTATTTTTATTTTTATATACATATTATATTTATAAAATTGTATATAAGACAGTTAAGGATCACATAGAGAAACGGAGGTAATCTCTCTATGTCTCAAGTTTTACCTAAACCCGATTTTCAGTTTTAGCGTGATTGAGAAATATACATCTAAACATTTTCACAAACATTATACTTTCATTAACTTTATATCTTAAAATTCTACTAATATTATAGATATTAGTAGGATTGTAGAGGAACAGGGTGTGATGTCCCTCCAACCCAAAGGGAGGATCCTCCGACCGGGCTAGTTGATCGTGCTTGGCGGGCCGCAGCCCAACGGTTGATGTCGGGACCTTGTAATTATATAGTTAGTCGCTGTGAAAACTCCACTTGTGCGATGCAGGATTGTGACGTCATATGAGCGTATTTAGCGCCAGTAAGATGTAGGCGGAACTTCTTCGTCTGGGCGGAGTATCGCCATCTGTATCTGTTAGATGTAGGCGGAACTTCTTCGTCTGTGCGGAATCGCCACAGGATTTTTAAGGAAATTGCGAATTTGGTTTCATATGACTAATATTCTTCTTAACGCCTTCTGCGAAGCTAATGTGCTTGTGTTAGGAATTAATCACGTCGGTAGTGCAGTGCGTTTCGAACCCACGACCTCGCGATGACAAGGTTAATGCCCTATCCATTGAACAACATCCTACTGATATATTTTATTCAAACATAAAAAAACTAGACTAGACTAGACTAGTCCTTATTTCTTGTATTCTCTTCATAAAAACATTTTAATATTTTTATTTAGTCTACGAAGGGTGTAGTGTTTGATGCATTGTCGTATATTAAAATAATTTGATCCACATATATTTATAAATCTGTCTGTTTTTATTGGTAGTTTCAATGTTAGCAAAGACTAGTTAGTATTGTCGAATTTTCTCGTGATACAGAAATGAGAACTATTTCAGGCGTTATGTTTGTAACCTCTTAACGCTTGCCCTTAAAGGCCAATAAACATTGCATTTTGGTTGCTACTGGTTTCGGGCTAATTAAAAACATGAAAAGTCCTAGACTACTGTCTTGCTGTTTTAATCATGTTCGTTGCTTATTATACTTACTATAGTAAATACACATATTACAATTTATTAGAACTAGGTCATAAACGTACGAACATAGCTAATACTCAGCTGCGAATCGTGAGCGTACCCTGGCTACACCCTACCCTCTCTCATGTCCTCGCGAATTAGTCGTGACTCGGTCTGGCCGGCAACATCGATGTCAATATATTCATAATCGATCAGAACGCTCTCGATACACCATTTAAATGTTACAAGGCGAATTTTATTTATTATAATTAGTTAAAGCGATTAATCTGTACAGTGGATAGAGATATTAATTTAAAAAACAGCGGCGAGCACGGTTGCTTTTAATAGATACATTTTATATTGTTATACGGTCTATGAAAGAGAGAGATCAAAGGTCGAAAATTATTATACGCATATTAGTATTTCGAATGATGTTCGAATATATGTAGTTATGTTCATTGCGAAACCTATTTACATGGCCAAGGACACAGCGCACGCACTTAAAGTATTCGAATGCAACTGTCACTTGATTACTATTATTTTTTAATATGACCCAACAATTTACTTTGATTAGTAGCATAATTATGATAGATGATAGATTTAATGGGTGACAAAGTGTGTGTGAGTTAAATAAACACTCGGGTGCAATGTAATCGAACATGTCAATTTATTTTTGCAGTTTATGCTTTTCTATTATTTTGTTACATATGCTGTTTGCTAACTATGGTCAAGTACAATTATTTTGGAAAAGATCCTGAGTTTAGTTTTCACGGTAAGTTCCAATTTAGAATTTCGTTGTTTCTCTATTGCAGATTATCGCATCAGATATACAAACAACCTTGAAACCTGGAACCTTCAGGTCAAACCGAAGCCGTGGCAGCCCTACCTGTCTATCAACCCGTCATGTCAGCTATCCATCAAAGTCAGCGCAACACAGCGCGTTAGATAGATAGTCTGGGAGTATCAGCACATCGCCATGTACGGCACCCGACGCTTATTTATGAACCTATTTTATAGTTCAAGAGCAAAGTGTTGATTTTTGCTATAATTGGATTATTTGCATGCAATACTGGATACTAACTACTTAATTTAACGATCTGTTGGCACTTGGTTACTGGGCGTGATCACTCTGTTCGGTATTTAGATGTGAGCTATCATAACTTAAATTTGATTTGGACATTTCTAATAAGATTCAAAATTGTATAGTCTTCTACGTGGAAGCGGTTTGACGATATTGACAATTGTGACGTGATTCCTAGGTCAAGTAAAATGGTATTGAGTATTTCTCTCGGCATCAGCACGGTATTTCAAGGGTAACTTCTGTTCAGAACCTGTCAAGAAGAACAGTAAAGAAGGTGTCAGACCGACCTCATGTCACAAAAACCACCTGGACATTGGACTGAGTTGTCACGAAAGCCTATGTATGGTAGGCGATATGGCGAATCAGTAACTTCAAAATGCTGCTGATATTAAGTAAGGATAGCCTGCGACGAGTATGGTCCCAAAGCCAAGTTTGTAACTCAGATCTACTTGCCAAACGGCAAGAGGAGGAGAACGCTACATGGAGTATTTCAGTAGGACAGTTCGATCACATCAATCAGCAACAATATGCTCCAATTAGTACTGCTCCAGTTTGAACGAGCTCGACTAAGCTATCGGTAACTACACGATATCTACCACCACACTAGTTAAAGTTTTATTGCTATTTTAATACTTTTGCGGCTATTGTAACAACATCTATGATAATTTAATTTTTAATTTAAATTTAAGTCCGATACTTCGAATTTTATGATTAAGATAACAAGGCGATTTTAATGTCTTATTAATTAATTTGATTTGATTAGCTTATAAGTTATGCCGATTCAAGGCCTGGGATTCAATATTAGAATCGTCAGATTATTGGAACCGAGTCCAGATCTGTCGCTGCTATCGGGCTAAATAGACTAGCCGTCCTGTACTTCAACATAGCTGACGATATTGTAGATTATTGTCCTGTATTGTCTTCTCCCATGAAAGAAACTATAGCTCTGTTATATTACTAGTAAAATACGGACAAAACTAGGACAGTACTGGTCCGAAACAAAATCGATCTCGACAATGGCAAAATAAATCTTATTTTATTGACTTCACATGCAAAACAATATGTATGTACTAGGATAGCAGAAATACACGAATGTCTGTCTATTTTAGAAGGGGAGATCTTAAAAATCTAGGTCTCGTATCTTTCCATACAACCTTGACAACAACACGATTATAAAGATTTATATGTATTATTCAAAACTGACATTCGACGACAACAAATATAAAAAATACATCGCCATACTAGAAGATCTGTGACTAATTACTAATGTACCTGGTGTTATAGACACCTATGTTATAATTAAAAGCCGAATTTTGTCTAAATATAGACATTTTAGACGGACATGTGGATACACATGTGTCTTCCAGAGGGCTGGGCCAGCCATGGCGCGGCGTACATATAACTAAAATAAACTTTGCTAGGATCTACTTTATCTCAACATACGTATATTAAAATATTTTTCGCTCGCATCACTTATTGTTTTAGTAGGTAGGTACCTTTTCATAATCATAACTATAACTGTAATAGTATGTTGAAAATGTTGTAATGTGTGTGTAGGTAAATAAAATCCATATGTAAACCGTCGTTATAATAATAAAATCAAGAAATGATGTTGTGAGTTTTGATTTATTACATAGAGCCACTCATTTCTAAACCGGAATTTCTCTTTGGTAGCAGTTTGGCAACTGGTTATGCACATAATCTGTCACTGTTTATACAGTCAATAAATACATTTAATATAATTATAATATCGAAGAGTACAGCTAAATGTCTTAAAACAAAAGTTAAAGATGTGAAGTTTGTAGTAAAACATACCCCAAAATAATTAGTATCAAGTATGATTCATTTCAAAATACTATTATGTGTAATCATTATTATTGTCAAATCATTACATAACTATTCTGTTATTTCAATTGACTCGGATGTCAACGTATTGACAATATTCATCAAGCGAATCTAGCCAATCTCGACTTTTAGAAAATATCTAGATTGCAACTAGGACAACAGAATTAATAAGACATTTTATTAAACTACTTCATTCATTCTGTATTTGACGAGTCCGGTTCTATTTTAATCAACGTAACCTCGCCTTACTTCTTACTTAACCATAACGTACAATTACGATGTATTCAGAGTATGTTTCCAGCACATCATCAGCATTTAAATACCATTAACTTGCAAAACAATACACGCGGTGAGTACTAAGCGATCGGGCCAATAGGTTATCGGAGAACATGCAGATAGCACTTACTGTGGGGTACTAGAGCGCCAGGAACGGTGGGAGTACTGGGCTATTATATCTGCTATTACATTATACAGATTTGCAAGCTGTTTTAGTCTAGAAGCGCAGGTCTAGATTGTAGTCTAAGAAATTTAACGAATTGATTGCACGGCAACTATGTCGTTTAAAACCACTAGATTTGAGTGGTCATCTCGCCACTGCGCTTTTGTGTATTCCACAAATAGATGCTCCGAGTCTGGGTGTTCTATGTGTCCGTAGTAGTAGAAGTAGTAGTTTTACAATGTTTGTAAAGTTGACCTGACATAAAAATAAACGTAAGGTGGGGACTGTCGTTTCAAGGAATATAAATTCTGAAGGTACCATTGGACGTTGGCATATGTTTAGTTATAACAGAGACCAAATATGATAAGATATATCTATATATACATATATATAGATATCTAGATATCTAGATTGCACCTATTGATAAATAATAAAGTCATCAGAGTAAAAAGCATTTTCAATAAATAATGTAGGTACCAGGCATATTATGGTGTTGAGCAATTTTGGTATAAGGAACAAATTAAACATACATTTCTATCGTATCCGAGTATTAGGAAATAATGGGATCTAATCTAGGAGAACATAGTAAGTTAGTTTAAATCACTAAATTACCAGGGAAGATGAAATTTTGTCATAGTGGCTTATAAACGTGATACCAGGATAACAATGGTTAATAGGAGATATAACGCAGCTACGTAGTTCAAAGACAAATAAATCATCGAGACTATTTTATTAATAAATATAGTGCCATACCGGTAAACAAACGTGATAGGTACCAGGGTTGCAAGTACAATAGAAGGTAGCCGTGCATACCGTGCACTTCGCGGTTGAATGATGACGTATGTCATCATTTGACCAATGGGTGCAACGTCATGATTACTGAACAAAACTGTATAGTGTGCGATCATCTGTAAACTGATTATTATCAGACCCTACTTTGTAAAAGCCGTTATGTAAAAGTTATACGATGGAATACAAAGACCACATGAATGTAGAAGAAAGTATTTTAATCGATTCTTTCTGTTTAGCTGTTAGTTCATATAGTGTCAGTCATCTATAGCATGTTTCGAGCGTAGCCTGTTACCCCTCTTACCAGACATCTAATTAGGAAATCTAAATAAAATCTCCGTAACATTTTAACACAAACTAGCATCGAAAATGAGGCATAAACCTCGACAGTTGCACAAGCTTCACACCTGTTCTATTAAAAATATCAATCAAATGTTTGTTGAGAGCGGGCTTGTCGTGTTTCTAGACCATTTCAAATGAATAGCACATTAATCGATGGCTATTAATACTTCCTGCTGGCTAGGTAAGCTGCTATAACTTGCATTGTTTATGTAAGAAACAACAATAATTTAATATACGTTATTATATAACCACATATACTCTTTATAAAGACTCCAATCATATGGATAGCCGTGACTAATTTAAGAGCAGTCTCTATTTGCATAACCGACACTTTACAATAGATACTGTATGTTCATTGTCCGTAATGGCAACGATGACACGCAGCCGCAGAATTAATACATAACTTTCAAATATTCACGCGACGAACCCGAAATAATACATACCATAGTGTTAACTAAATTATTTACTTATATAAAGACGTTTCGGATCAATTTAGGTGACAGTGAGATCCGCTTGGGATTTTGCTCCAATTGGAGTAACGATGCGATAAGTCTTTCGTAAATATATATATAGTAAATATCTCGCTCTGAGTACGGATGACCGCAGCAAACAATCTTGAGTTGTGGTGAGTAGTTTTAAGGCTTTAAGGAGGCGCTATACTGTCTGCTCATTCCTTGTGCGATCGGGGTAAACCGAACTGAACTAAAGATTATTTTGTTAATCAATCGACTCACTAGCTATACTTATGATGTTACAAAAGTCTATAGGATACGGTAACTGCTTATCAGACTGAACCTTTGTTTACTTGCCAACTGAGTACTTTAAAATTTTTAAGGCCGTTAACGTTGTGTAATGTTCCTGCGGTAAGAAGGGTATCCACGGCAACTAAGAGAGTCGCCATCTTTGTCAAACCAGTGATGCGATGGTTCTGATCAGTAGGTAGTAAGTATAGGCGCAATATTTTACTTTTTACAAGGTACAAGTACTTGTACAAGGTTTCACTTTCTATTGGGTGTAGTAGCAAATGTTTATTAAATGCTCCGAATCGCGTGAAAAGGGGCTCATCCTAGACCGTAATAATAAAAAAATATTCCGCATCCCTCTCAAGAAAAGTAACAGCTTGACTTTGGTACTTTGGTGATGATTTATCTCCGTACCACAGAAAGCACGTCAAATCGTTGAACCCGTCTCATCCCTCCCCGATCGTATAAGATAGCCGTCCCATCTGGCTACGAGAGTGAGGGATTAGAGAGTGCACTTGTGTTTACGCATACGTGTACGTGCACACTATAATGCGTCCTGGGCTGATGTCTAGTCTCCAGTATGGCTAGCCGCTATAACCGAAATTAGATCTGGATGACATTTATTCGGTAATAAAAATAAAAAAGGCACATGTTAGTAATTATGCTGTTCGTCTAATTACATATTATAAGTATAATAGGCGTTCATATGATGTGTTGGAGCATTTCTCTCGTTAGCGGTATCTAGTCAGCACAATGTGGCTCATTGTGTAGTAAGCGAAGTGAGTGAAGTGACGGCCGCTAACACCAACGCGCTTGTTTACATAAGACACCTATGTATTCATACGAGTATGGCTTTATCTTGGAATGACGAAGTTCATGATTGCATTCGAATAAATCGGCGACATTATACAAAGTGCGTCAGCTGCGTCACTATCGCGTTGTGTACTACTGTATTCGAATATCTCTCGAATACAATGATTCGCATTACTATGTTGGACTGTAATTAGATAATAATTTTTATGTTTAAGTATAAACTAATGCTAATTTCCTTACGCGACTTACATGGCTTAACAGCTTATTTCAGTTTGAGAATGAATTTCTGAGGCCTACCCATATACCTACTAGTCCATTTTAGTGACGTAGAATTAAAAGTAGCAGCACCAAATCTGTAAACGTTATTTATAATGCGACTAACCACGCATTTGGTTGTTAACACACATTACAGATCGTGGTACACATACTAACTAAGCAGTTTGACCCGTGCTACTGTATAGGACCATCACGTTTGTGACGTGGGCGTGATGCTTAACTTTGTTAATCAGTGGGACAGGCAGAGGCCCTTTATATGTCGAAAAACACACGTACCATGTAATTAGGTTGTGCGGTTTAACGAGTCAATGTCGTTTTAAAAGTTAAATATATGTACATAGACGGACGCCATTTTGTATTAAAGATGTAGACAGTCTCTTTTTTTAAAGACAATTCCCGCAATTGGTATATTTCCTATGCCGTGGGGGACTTTACAAACATTTAAACATAAAGAACACCCAGACTCGGAACAACCATTTGTGGATCACACGAATGTTTGTTCCGTGCGGGGATCGAACCCACAACACTTGGCGTTGCGGCAGTGGCGAGGCGATCACTTAAGACGCTACATCATCCGTACCGTCAAATTTATTAAAATTCTAAAACAAACATTAAATTTATAAAATTGTATTAGATTTCATTTCGCTAGCTTTGTTTTAGGTTCTCTCATAATAACCCGCGGGCGTATTGTCGACTACCGGGTACATATCTAGACTCTGTACTGCTACAATGTATTCCTGACAGGAAAACTACATAACATTTTACTAGAAAACTACATAATACAGACCCTTAAACGTCACGATCGAATGCAAAGATAAATACAAACTTACAACGGGTCGAACAAGGCAGTTTTTATTTAGGTTTGCCTTTTATACTCATCGTTTTTATTTGATGTTGATCTTACTAAGATGGTGAACAAGCATGCTACAGTAGATACGTTAGTCAGGTACGGAAGTCGAAATCGCAGACTCATTATAATAAATCAGTAGTGAAATAGATCGAGCACATGTCTTTCTTCGCTCCTCACTCCGGTGTAACAGTGCTAACTGATTATAACGCGCTGCACGCAAAGGTACACGTAGGCGGAATGGCCGTAGGGCTGCCACTTCGTACAACTGTGATACTATTAGTTGTTTGCATGTCACTTATGATGTGTTTAGTGTCGTTTGCCATTAAATAGGCATGATGACAGGGTTAAAAATAAGTCATTCTAATGCATCGTGTGCTGACTTAAAAAGCTTCTAATCCATTTTTTAGAAAATAAATAGATATTGAACACGACTATAAAAATTTACTAGGAGTTATTAAGATTCAGGAGTGGGAGCTTGTGACGTCACACTTTTGTAAAATTTGTACCTAAAAGTAACGTGATATGAAATTTAAACGCCTTGTATCTTTGTTGCATCTTGCATCTGTTTATCCTCGAAAGGGTGAGCTGTTATATATAACATTCACATTTCGCCACATAAGTCTCATATAATAAAGAGCATTTGCAATACACATTGTCCAGTATCCGTATTACTACTGAAAAATTACTAACAGTGAGTGAAGAACTAACTAAATTTAAATAGCAACAGATCCAGAATTGAGGAATTAAACCGAGGATTCCACGGTCAACGGTAAAAATGAACGCTAACTTATGCTACAACAGAGACAGGCCATCTTGTCTTATTATACATATTAAATATTTCCTCTAAAAGTGTCGTCTGTTACTACGAAACTTATAGACTAAACCTATTAACCTAGACCTAACTAAACAGATATTAAAAGATGTCTAGTCTTAGCTGTTTATTATTAGTCTATTAATAAATTAATAAAAGTAGCCAAAGCTAAAATGCGACAGACTTTTAACATGACAGCACATCGATTTACCGTCGCTATAAATGTGCTTCTCGCTTGTTGGAGTCCAATGCATATTCGGATGAATACTTCTAATATTCTAAAAATAAACAAATTTGAAAACGTAAGGCGTTTTCAAATTTGTACTGAAACCAGAACTGACCTACAATAAAACCAAGTTTTGTTATCCTATTTTAAGACATAAACATAACGTTGTTCGTGAGACATCACTCGACGCTGCACAATATATAATATAGTGTGGCAGCCCTGCGCGGTGCGCTAGAGTTGCGCGGGCGCCACTGATTGAGTGCACTCGATCCGTCAATGAACATAAGAGGAGCAGCGCCAGGAACAGCGCCGTTGTTTCCGCTGCAACTCCCTTGTACACTGGCGCAAACTGGAAAAGTAAGCGGGAACAGTGTTTCTACAAAATAATTTAAGAAACATATAAACAAAAAAATTATCACCAGGTTAAATAAAAGCGCACAAAGCGCAGGGCAGCTTGTGGCGAGCTGAATGTGATGGCGACACTGCGGTCCTGAATGCCTCAGAGAGTCGGTTAGGGCCTTGTCCCCAGTTTGCCGTTACTGGTTTGCTGGAGTGGAACTTCAAGAGCGCCAATAGGACTCTCAACTCTGGCTTGCCTTGGTCGGCTGGTCAGAGGGAGGCCGCTAGTGCTATATATTTGGGGGTAGCAGTGTCATTTTCAAGGGCATAACTACCGTAAAACCCGCTCCAGGTCTCCGTTGTCACGAGACCCGTGATGGCGAAACCGGCGCCGCACCGCTCGACACCCCTAACCGCTCGCACTGGTATTGCCCTCTGCTGCTGGTTTGTATGTCTATGGTAGCTATTCAGGGAGGCCGTCTAGTGAGTTGGCGAGTCACCGTCTGCCCATTGCATTGATGCTATTAGAGTATTCAGGGCAGACGCCGTTTTTTATCCATAGTTACCAATGTACCGGTCACCAAACACTCATACCCATAGCCCATATATTAGAATCCATACGTAGCAATAGTCCTACGCCTGCTGTGGCTAGTGCCGCTGTAGATGTTCCATCCCACCTTTAATTAAAACCCTCTAAGGGCCTCTTCACGTTGAACCCATGTCTCCGTGTAAGCCTCCCAAAGGGCCAGGTATTTTTCTAATAAAATAATTATGTTAGAAAATACCTGTGATAAGATAAACATAATTTATTTCTTAATTTACAAGACAAGACATTACATGGTGAACAATAGTGTTTTACACTTACGATCTATTTGTTAATTTAGGTCACTAAGTAATTTAGTTTTCTTTAAAAGCTTCCTTTTTTGTTGCGTGATATAAGCAGCCTGGCATTTATAATTAGAAATTGAAGTCAGTTTATAGGTCAACCCATCTCTTGATGATGTTAGGTGCAAAAACAATATCATATTGACATTTCCTCCAGAGTAAACGATAATAAATTAATCAAAATATGTAGAAGAAAGACACGCGTTCAACATAATCGAAAGCTCAGACGCTTGTTCTACAAGTACAGATCAATTTTGTATGCAAGCCGTCAATAATACGTACTGTGATAAATTGAATAAAATGAATACTTAATATATACTTTATGCGTTCAAAATTAATTACTTATAACCTTTTGCTGGTAATCGATTAACTTATTTATTGAACAATACTTTGTTATATGGTAATACTTCCGTTATGGTTAACTTCTTCGCGTGGCTAATCATGAACTAACTAATATTCAAACTACCAGAAGAGCACTGATGTAAATGGATTTGTAACTGGAGGAAAGAAGCTCTTTTAAATTATGGCTTTCAAGAGTTTATTTTTTCTATGTTTAAACTGAGACACCTTTATCTAAACATAATTAAATACATAATTATGTTTGTATGCTTATACACATTTAATAGATATTCATCGCAACTTTTGACAGACGAAGTTAAGTTTACCTAAAATTTCTGACATATGGCAGACGCGGACGGAGAGAACAGAGTGACTTATTTAATTCGTCCTGTTCTTGTGACTTGTGCCAGCCACATTTCTCACTGGCCTATTGCAGCTCACAAAAAAGTTTAACAAACAAACAGAACGCACTTTATTCTGTAGTGTTAAAGTGTACAGTGAGTGCTGTTAATACCCACTGGGTTTGTTTGAACATGCAATTTATATTTCACATGGAACTGCGAGAGATGTTCACCAGAAACTCTTTTCTATTTTATTTAGTGCGTCTAACACGCTTTTTGAATGGATTGATGTTCTATTGCGCTTGCACAACTAGTGTACAATGGGAGATGACCATTTATTTACTCACAAAATAAAAACAGACATTGGTAGTGTACAGTTATCTTGGCCATTACTGGTATTCGATGCTTATGATATAAATAATTAATTATACTAAGAATAAAAGTTACCTTATTCTGAAAGCACAATTGGCAAGATGTACCTGTATACGATATGATCCTAATCCTTCGAGAATAATATACTAGGATGGTGATATATCAATCATCCAAACATATTTAAGTAGGCAATAGCCTATTGGGACCCTTGTGTTTCCACGAAACTTTTTTTACGATAATGGAAAACATTGTGAGCAAAAAATGCATCTCTGAAAGTATATCATATAACTTATGTATGAAAGTTCTACATAAAATTCTTGAATGTGTGCGAAATCCGCCGAAACACTAGGCTAGCATGGTGGACTGCGCTTAATCCTTTTTATATGAAAAAGTAAATGGGCATATTATTATAGCTATACATTCCTACAAGCCTCTAGGATGACACGTAGAAAATACTAAATCCCGCACGTATGTTACCTACACATTATTTTCTAATAAGAAATGTATTGTAGACACCTGCCTTCATCAACATATTTCTTATTCAAAAATAATGTCTTTGTTAAGCGTGGACGTGCGTTTGGAAAACATCTTAAGTTATTAAAACAAGCGTGTCTTCAGCGATGTGAAAACTTCGCGGGCTGGCACCGACGTGGTCTTGTTGCACATAACACATGCATATAAGTTTACATACGATAGACATAGTTACTTAAATATTATGTACTACCGACACCGACGTTGCTGATTGTCTTGTTAATCTTGAGACAAAACTAAGGCTTTCGATAACGATACGTTTTAAATCTCAGGTCTAGATTTTTGGGACTCAGCACGGTCAACAAGATTCAATTATCGCACCTTTATATGGTCAAATGGTATACAGAGGTGAGTCACACCCATATTTTTCTGGATCTGTGCAGCACCTAAGTAAAAAGGAATAAGCACTAAAAACAGCGAGCTGTTTTTGTGCTATCATGCAGGATTACATCAATTTTTGCTGTTATTAACATTACGGGGAAAGAAGCCTGCGTTCAAACTTACAAAAACAAACACGAATTAATATTTAAAATACTCGAGGGTATATTTTCTTCGTTTATATACATATACATACACACCGGTATCCCCCCTTAAAAGTTGGTAGAAGTGATTTACGCACCCCTGTTTACCTATAGCGGTACATTTTGAAGCACCGAGTGTTTCTTAACAAAATAACATTTTCGATGGGACACTTGACTGTAGGTACTCATTCTGTAATTTATTCCTTTATTAATCCAAACTGGCATTATTTTCATTCTCACTGGTTATGAGTGCACATCATCTACGAGGCAAGCATTCGATACTGTCGGTATTTCACAACACACATAACAGTGTCCAAACCCAAGAACAATATAGGGATAGACCGCAATATGGCCGGCGCGCTCTGACGAAAGTGAGTATATGTGTCTTGCGGTGGGCGCCTAGAATCTGGTGCGGTACCGTGCGGTAACCGCTTACTGCGGTTACAACTACTCGATGTGACACCAATACTCTATCGGCAAATAGAGAAATAAATGGATTTCCTTCTTGGTATTTTTCATTTCGTTTATATGGCTATTATTAAATCAAATTAAGCGATTATTGCGCGATCCGTGAATCGGACGGACTAGGGACCTCACAATCACTAGAAACCGAAATATTCATATGTATATACATATATAAGCGAAAACCTAACAACTGAATAGACCAGCAAAAACATGCAGTTTAGATCTGTCAACATAGAATAGATTTGCTTTCATAAAATGAGCTGTCAATTAAAAAGTACCAGGGCAACAGAATCTCCTAACAAGTCTTACTAACAAAAGTACCGTATGTCCAACAAAGCCTTTCTAGACAAGCTGAATTGAAGTAGTGATATCGACGATCTCTTGACATTAATCCGACGCGATAGGCAACGTCCCGAGTTCGCTTCCCGGGTCGATGACTCGCAGATAAGTCATACTCGGCTATCTGACCGGCTTAGGCCTAGTTAATACGTTCGATGAGCTTCGATCGCTTAGAGAATGTTTTACACCGTTTTCAATGCTTATCTAATGTTCTCTTGTATGGGCTGACCATGTTGCTAAAAGGATTTAACTTAGGATAATAAGTACCTATCTTATAGCATTATCCAGTTTTTTGTCACTTTGTTGCAGTCATTATAATCTAGATACAAGTACCTCATTACAACTACTTAATCGTAACTTTCGTTAATACCTTATGATTTCAATTAGAGAGTATTTAAATGTTTGGTTTATGTAGTATTTAAACCTGATGTCTTGCTTTTAATATCATTACTTATCGATTATCTTACATCGCTAAAAATCTAAAATATTTTTTTATTTTCGTCCGTCTTGTTCAGCTGTTAAATAAAGACTTGGTATGCTTAATTTCCTCGGAGTTGGAAAACGTCGTCACGCCAATACCGCGATGAGTTTGTAGAAACGCCCGGACAAATAAATCAAATAACACATAATTACAATCAAACGTAATATTACTGGTGGGTAATGTTTTAAGAAATCCTTACCTAATATTAATTATACAGGCTGGCCGGTAATTAATGGATAACCTTGAAATGTCTTTGAGTAGAACTGATGGCAGTTCAGAAAAAAAATGAAGAAATATAAAATATATATATACATATATATTAAAAAAGTGAAAAGCTAGTCATACTTTTGAATGTCTAACTATTAGCATAATTAGT
The DNA here is from genome assembly GCA_930367265.1 of Catocala fraxini. Classification (NCBI taxonomy): domain Eukaryota; kingdom Metazoa; phylum Arthropoda; class Insecta; order Lepidoptera; family Erebidae; genus Catocala; species Catocala fraxini. The sequence continues at coordinate 939,573 of OV884045.1, forward strand.
GTTTAATAATAAAACAACAAAAAACCGATGGAATTCATTCATGGTCAAGAAAGTTAAATATGGGAATTTAATAATCATATCTCAGGTAGTAGTTATATAGATATTTTTCTTATTTTTTCCTGAACGGCCATCAGTTTCCATTTATTACCGGACAACCTGTATGTGCGAATGTGTGTTTGGTTTGTTAATGTTCGATGGACACGAATACTTAGTAATTAAAGATCCAAATATTCGTATTCGTTATATCACAATTTTATGGTCTACACTATTCATGTTAAATGTCGTACCAAATTAATATTACTATATTGATACTTGTACATATAACGCGGCTGTGGTTATAATTTGTAAAATTGAAATCTGAAATCCTCTCTCCTGGCACAGTGGTAGTGAATGAGAGTGCTGTTCATGTCCCAGGTTTGAAACCAGGAGGCCAACAATATGTTGTTGGATTTTTCTGTTACGAAGCTTTCAATAGAAGCCCGAAATTTACGGTGGAAAATTTGCGATGCTGCGTACCTACAATATTTTTTAATATTTGGCTTTTATGGTTTTCCATGTGTTGCAATTTACCAGTCATTTTATAATAAACCCTTCTATTAAAGTGTCTATCATATTTGTAAATAGTGAGTAGTATGTAGGGGATCGAATCTGTTAAATGTCAGTCGTCAACCATAAAATATCGTACCACTTCAAAATTTAACAGTAGCGCAACATCTGCATCAACGCCATACCTTATTTGTCATCCGAAAACATCCATTTTGATGAGCTGCAATAGGCTATCTTTTCTCAGCACACAGTCGGCGCCGGCACCGGTATTTCTTTAGCTCTGTAGTTGATTGTCAACGCAGAGTATCTCGATGTGCGCGAGTGAGTCGTGAGGGACTCGGCCGGGCCGTATGGACTCCCTCACAATGGCACGCCTCGTGGAAACGTGATACCGTCTGCGGCGCGCGACCACGGCTGTAGATACTACCAATGCACAACTAGTATTTCACTTTTTATATCAACACTAGCTGATATTTGCGAGTACATTCGTATTTTATTAGTAAGATTATCGCAATATTGGTCTTGTGGTGTTGTCTCTAAGATCCTCAGATGCTTGTTGACCGAGGATCCAAACGAGATCCAGCACTTGATCGATATTGAAAGAGCCGATGGGACTAATTAACATCGTTTATCCAGAAAAAGCTGGCACTTCAGGCTCCTTTTAGTAGGAATTTCCGCAACCGAATATCCTGATTTATACCTCTTTGATGACAAACAAGCATTTGGCCCGCACGATAAAGTTACTTAAGAAAATTAGCATACCAGCACATTTTTGGGCCTTGCAAAAAAAGAGCACAGGTTTGTTACTCTCAACTAAATGTCTTCTTTAAGAGTTCTATAGATCGTACTTATCGAACAATTTCAAAAACGTATAAGTATTATCAACTATACCTCAATTCTCAATTATGTTTTAATTATTCTGGTATCTCTGCCCTCTTTTCTCTTGGTGATATATGTCTAACCTTTTTGTATTAGATATTTGAATCACCACAGAAAACTGCGTTGACATTACACCATCTTCTGTGATTGCATTACATGATTCGTGTGTCGCGAATAATATTCGAGTTGCAGTGGTAGTGCACTGCGCCGTGGTGAGTAGGGAGTGAATGCGATTATCCAATTAAGGAGCGGGAGCAACGCACTGTCGCCTCTCGCCTGCATACCACCACTCCTGGCTCATACGATCCAATATTCCACTACTTAGCGAATATGTCTCCTTGGTATTTCAATCGTGGAGAGTTAAAATGAGCATTGAGCTTGCTAACATACCTCAATTTCCATTCCCTTTCAGCTGTTACACCACTTAACGATGATGTCGTCCTGGTATTATCCAATCGCGAAGAGTTCAATTGAGCTTGCTTGCATACCATCGTTCCGTAGTTATATTCCCTATTAGCTGTTATACCACTTAGCGATCATCTCGCCCTGGTATTATCCAATCAGATCTTTCCTTTCGTGAAGGGTCTCTCAATTGAGGTAATGATGTGTCTGTTAAGTTCACTCATCTGGTTGATTGACAGCTCCAATCATAAGTTGACCTTTTTTTAATACAACGTTTGCCCTAAGGTTATGCGCGTGATTTTAGGAATTACTTGTTAAAAAAGATATCTGAAATAATTTAGTGTTACTTGCGGTACATCTGTTGCAAAATAAAGAATCGTCGACAAGTATTGTATTTATTAAACATTTTCGCTACCAAGTTGTCTACATATAGGCAAAAAACGTATCTAATACGTTATCAGTTTTCGAATCAGCACTAAAATATGGAAGGACAAGTATAAATCCATGACGCCCCTGTGCAACAATAGAAGAGACAAATAGATAAGGCTTTCCTATTGCAGTCTGGGACAAAATAATAAGGCTCCTTATTGCTTGAAATGATCAGTCAGATCAACAAGTTGTCTTCACACAAAAAGCCTTAAAGCGACATCTTCGAGTGAATGTTCGTCCATTTTTCACACAAATGAGCCGTGTAAATGGGCTCAAGAGCGTCGCGGCGAAGTGGCCGGGAGCGGAGACCTTCGGCGACGATGGCAGCGAGTAATTTGCGTAAATGGTCGATTTTGTCAAGTAGTACCGTCGCGAGCGGCGCGCGCGCATGGGCCGCTCAACTTGACCTATACACACAGGGCTGGCCGCTGAAGACAGCCGAAATTGAGACAAGGAATGTCAGATATTCATTGTCGATTTATTTTCTAGGCTATTCAATGAAGTGGAACATTTTTAACCTTACTTGTGATATTAATTTGCTCATTTCACAGTTACAAATTGGTTTTAAGGTATTCAGAAACAAGATTTACATTCTTATTTTCGATAGGTAGTTTATTCATTACCTTGATCTTTTTCCAATAAACACTTCATAAATACATTTTATATTGTGGACATCTTTAGGGCAAATTTTGTTTAGCTGTGAGCTTATTTGGCTAAAGTGTGATGCTACACTAACTATTTTATTTATCTTCCAAAAAAGGCTTTACCGCACTTATCCTTCCTGACATACAACTGATAACCCGTTTGTTGATAGGCATTACAACGAACAACTATCTATGGATCATAGAAACGCTTGTCCCTTGCCCTTGACAGTGGCGAGTTGAGCGACATTTCGTCATCCGTTCATTAAAAGTAGGCTTGTAATCTATCAGCCCTATGGTGTTCCGTAGGGCCATGCGTGGGCGCATCCTACGCTACTGCGGGCACTTTATGGTGATTGATGCCATGTCGGCGTATGGCCGCTGCGTGCGCTCGCATCAAGGCTCATGGGTTTCGTAACTAATATATACTGCGCCTCTACCAGATTACCATTACGGATAGAAACCCGCCTATGAAATGCTATTATATGTGAATTCGCACAACGCAAAACGTGTCCTTCTCAGTAAAAAGAAATGTAATTTTACAATATACGTAATTATAGCCTCAGGTTGATCGAAGAAATAGGCAGAGATGTATCACACCACCATTTCGGCAGTTATATTTAAAAGCCTTTTCCAGATTCCGTACCTTTCCTGAGAATTTCTTCATATTCTTCTATTTACACTGTCTGACCCAAAAATCGCACCCGGGAATGCATCGCAAGTGAAACATATTATTCGTAAACTAAGTGACTAGATCAATCTATCTGAATAGACGTTCCTTTAAAATCAATGAAACTGTTAAATTACATGTTTGATTATTATAATCATAAAGCATTAAAATATTTTTGCGGATTTCATTACTGTTTAATTCGCGTTAGTACCGATTTTTTTTTTAAATCGATAGGCCGATGTACAACGGTGAAGAGATACTAACATGGATTAGGGAAACAAAAGCCCGATGGAGGTGACAAAGTGACATCTTAGGAGCTATCCTATACAAGCCTTCGGTCTAGATACGAGAGATTTAGTCTCGCCTTCTGCCTTCCTCGTGGTCAAGGAAGGCCATACCTAATTCCATTTATCAGCCAAGTTATTTATGCAAACGTAACAAATAGCATTACTTGCAAATTTATAAAAAGGTTGGGCTACAACACTGACATTATACTTAGTTATTAATAGCTTTAAACCGACGAGCATGCGTGAAAAGGATGATGAGAATGAAAGATACATAATATGTCAGAGTCCGTAGCAAGTGGATTTCTGTAGTTTCTAACTTTCAGAAACAAAGTGTTTTTTTAAATGACAGCTCCTCCTCCTTAATGTTTCCTGTGTCGCCTTTACAAACATTCAAATAACGGACATAAAGAACACCCAGACTCGGATCAACCATTTGTAAATCACTAATGTTTGTCCCTTGTGGGATTCAAACCCACAATACTCGACGCAGTGGCAGCGACGAGGCGACCACTCAAACTACTGCGCCATCCACGCAGTTTTAATGATTACACTGTCGAGTTCCGACACTATCACACTATATTTATGTTGTAATTAAAAGTGTGCCTCATAAGTAGTTGATATAGGTAATGATAGATACTAGCTTTAGTTCCGTCAATTAAGTTTATCTGACCAGAATCGTGACACACGCACGGAACTTTATACTTATTAGTATATTCGATACTCCGTGTATACAAATATGGAGCTGGCTTGACGTCGGGTGAGTCGTGGTGCGGCGGCCATTGTATGGTGCGCGTGAGCACGAAGCGAAGACAAGGATTGAACTCCAACGTCACGGTACGCCTTTGAAAAATATTGCCGAAACGTAGACTCGTATTGTATGGTAGTAAAAATAATGGCGGCTTTTTATGTTGAACTTAATCCTTATGGGAGGGAATGTTTTCGAAATGTAGTGTGAAATTATTGACATTTTAATACAGAGGTTTACTCTGTATTTTGCTAATGCGGGCTTTCACGCATTTTTTATTGCCATTAGTAACAAACGAGGGGTGACCCATGCTTACGGGATTTTATATGTATTATTCTTGTTAAATAGAGAACTCCCTCTCTAGGAATAATTCTTGTATCACGGAGGACTTAACAAACATCCAAACAAAGGACACCTAGACTCAGATGACACCGACATTGACACCCAAACTCAGACACAACTATTTGTGGACTACACAATCTTATTGTCCTGTTTAGGAACCGAATCCACAACCCTCAGCGCAGTGACACAAGCGATCCCTTAAACAACTACGCCCACCGTGTAAGGCAATGTGAATGTGTACACAGCTAAGCTTCTAATTCATTAAATAATGACTATAATTATTAATATAATAATACTAGCTGTCCAGACAAACGTAGTCATGTGCACACAAAAAAAAAGACAAAAATACAAATCTAAACCATTCTCGAATCCACCTGAACACACATAAAAAATTTCATCAAAATCGGTCCAGACGTTTAGGAGGAGTTAAATTACAAACACACGCACAGAAGATTTCTATATATAAAGATGTAAGTGATAGCAGAATGTTTATAATGTTTACAAAATGAAAACTAACCATTATATTGACATCTTATATATATCATATAGCATAACTGAATAAGTATTCAGTATTGTGGTCTATATCAACCAAATCTGAGTACCTACACGAAGTGATGTCGTAATAAGTCCGTAAATTGAGTCCTATCCATAGCGATGCTAACTCTAATTCATTGTTACCTTATTAGTGTCATGCCTACACTCGCGTTATAGGGATTCCTTAAAGGCACACTGCGCGGAGTAACATGAGAATTCGATGATACTGTTCCTTAAAATGGTACTTGGGAGAAACTAGTTAATTAGGCAGTACTGTAATAAAAATGAAATAGAGCTCTACTGTAAACAAAAGAACTCTCTTTGGGCTATGCTGCATGCATTGTCCAAAAGCAGTTACAACCATATAAACACCTATTTTCTTCTTAACAAATCGTTTAACCTATTAAGTTTAACCGATTAGTTTCAGCTCAATAGTCGCAGCGGCACACCGGCGGGCCACACAATAAGTTTTCAATTATGTCTGGCATGCCACCAATTCACTGGTTAATAAGCACAAATTTATATATGATCATTACCCACAAAACATAACTCATATTCCCTGTGATACTTACTTAATTGATGAAGCCTGGATCCGCTGGGACGGCCCGGCACCGCCCACCAGCCAGGGTGGTCCCAACAACCCACCGACACGGAAACTATACAAAAATCGATCCCGCCTGAATTGGGACAATATTTTGCATGCCATTACAGAATAACCATGCACAATATTAGACCCTTTTCCAACAATTTAAAGTCTAATTTGATATAATAGATGTTTGATGGAAGACATCACGCGAGCTGGTGCAATGAGTTGCGGGCATTCAGTAGAATGAGTCCCTATAATGTGAGGAGTTATGGGATTTTGTCATGGAAATATTGTTTTTAAAACAACTTGTATATGGATACATCTATATTCTGTTGTTGTTATGATGCTTGTTCTTCGGGATGTATTTTGGCATTTGTATCATGACAGTTTGAAAAGCGTAATGGTCTGTGCAGAACCTACTCCCTATTTTATACTTTTTAACATGCATTAACAGCGATAAGTTAGCAGCGATAGCTCAGTGGGGAGACCAACAGACTGCAATGCAGAGGGTCTCGGGTTCGAACCCACGTCGCGCACCTCTGATTTTCGGAAGTTGTATGACTTTTTGAAATTATGTGCGTATTGATTGACAATTATCGCCTGCTCCGTGCCTCGGAGAGCACGTTAAGCCGTCGGTTCCGGCTGCCATGAACATCTATGGCAGTCGTTATTGGGAAAGTCAGTACCCTCTAATATCCTGACACTGGTCTAGCCTTAGGGTATCGTTAGCCTTCGGGTTACGGAGGTCAGGTGGCAGCCGCTCCGTGTAAAAACTGATATCCAGTCAAATCCGGTTAGACTATAAAAGCCGACCCCAAGTGACTTAGGAATAATAAAGACTAAGGGAGAAGAATGCATTAACGGTTTTCATTTCTTTTTGCATGTTATCAGGAGTTACTGTTTACCATCAGGCGGGCCGTGTGTCCAGATCTACAAATCCCATTGCTGTAGGTTGCCCTTCCCAGATGGCGTAGTAGTTTAGGTTGTCGCCTCGCCACTACCACTATGGCGAGAGTTATGTTATACAAAAATGTATGTAATCCATAAATGGTTGTTCCGGGTCCTGGTGATTTTTGTGTCCGTTGTTTAAATGTTTTAAAGCCCTTCGCGATACAAGACAAATACCAGAGCAGGTGCAGTCTTTAAAAACAAATAACCCGACCAGGTGACCAACTGACACATTTCTGAACTCCAACCACATGACACTTTGCCAGTGGCTTGGTGATCTATATGCTTTTAGAATCCGTATTTATATAAAATCTATATGCAACATATTATTGTCATTATAACAGTGGTTGTACCCCTTTATATCGATGTAATTATATAAAGGAAATAATGTAGGTGTTGTGAAACATGTACGTGTAATAATGTCCTGAGCTGTGGTATCGCTGGTATCTATGTCAACGTGTGTGGGCCCTTTCCCTCCGGGACCTTATGAATACCTGCGACACGCTTCAAATGTTTAGACATACAAATATTTCAAATATGAGCGTGAGAGTTACGGAAATTGTTGAAGAAAGCGATTGCTATTGCGAAAAACATATTTTTTTTATACATATAATCTCAGGTCTGTATACCCCTAGGCGAAATTACACACCCACATTTTGCCAGCGATACTTTTAGATCCCAAGTTATAGGGAGCGACTCTGATGCCGTTAAACGATGGTTCCAAACACGGTGCTGCTTACTGAGTTTGTTACTAAACTATACAATTTCCAATTTTATTACGTTAAGATTATGCTAATGCATCATTATAATTTTAAGTGCTGTAGTTGTTTCAAAAATACGAATTCTTCTGTAAGGTGGAAAGTATTTTTCAGAGACACAATTGCAAGTTACCAAGAAAATTAAAAAATGCCCTTTTATTTAAAACTGTAATTAATCGAATAAATAGAATTACATACAAAACGATAAAAATACTACAAAATTGCAAACATTAAAGTATAGTTTATATCATTAAAGTAGGAAGGATAATTCCCCCAGTGTGCTCAGTACTCACGTATGGCGGCTCACGAGTTCTCCGTACACAAATAAGGCGCACGTTTGATCTAGCCGCGGCTACCGATTTTTTTTTCACCAACAAAGCGCCGGCGCAACGCAAACGTGATGTGGATTCTTAGGAGATGGCACACGAAAGCCGTGTTTTTTTTTTCTAAAGTAACCTGGCAATGGAGTACCATACAGTAATAAATATATTACTGTGCAAAAACACCGAGAGGAACTCCCGCACATTGCAAAATATACCACAAAGCTAACTTTCGATAGACACTGATCCCTGGCTGATAGTTTAGCAGCTCTGAAGACTACTTATAATAGCACAACACAAAATCATTTGACTGTGATGAGCTATAATTTAAAAGGGAATTTCGCTCAGATCTATGTACATTTTTCCAAATATAGCTGATATTTGATTATAAGTTTAATGTGTAATTATCTATCTGACAATTGGAACTCCTAAATGGATGAACCGATTCTTATGTTTTTTCAATTTAAAAAATGGTCGGCCACATCGCGTCGTTATTTAATTCAGGATACATACTATGACCTAGGTATTAAACCCAAGACATCGTAATAAGCAACAACAAATTACGCCATAGGACTTCGTCAACTGTAAACAACAAGATTCACAAATTGCTACATGTCAGTGTTGATATTTTTGAGTCAGTGATTACAGTTTTTGTGACTTAATTACCGTCTGTCAGGCTCAACCTTCGGCATGTCTTTACAGCTGAGCCCTGTCAGACATGCAAATTAGTCTCGTGCACAAAACTAGAGGCGTTGTGCTCTCTCGCTTGTTAAATTAGCTCGTATTAGTCGAAAGGCCGCGGAATGGCCGCCATCAACAACCTCGTCTCAAAGAATAACTGTCGCTAATAGTTTATTGCTACTCATTCTGCTGTATTAAACCTATTCGTGTAATTCAATAACATACTCTACTCTACTATACTATAATAATAAATTGACATTTTCTTGAAGACCGACGTTTCAGGTAGATAAATTTGATGTCAATACGTAGGTATTATTTGACGCAACTACTTAAGATGCGTTTTTTTCGTATTGAACTTGGATATCCTTAAAATAGTAAATTTTGAAATCAGTTTATAATCTCCGTTTCGCGGAGACTGCACATTAAGAGTAATCATGTAAAACACGTCCAGACCCTGTACAAACTGGCCCCGATCCGTGCAGTCAAACTACAAATTGTACTGAAACTCTAAAATTACAACTACCACCATATTATAAGTACCTAATTGAAAATGCGTGGTGTCCTATGAATAATAAATTTTTATTTTTAACATTTTCTGTATTTTTGTTTCAGGGTTAGCCTAAAGGATGGCATATTACCGCTGCGGGCCGACAGCTATCGGGAGTCGTACGTCGTGGGGCCCGGTCACCTCCCCGGCCTCCGTCGAGCCCAAGAGCTTCGATCGACCCCTCAGCGGCAACTTTGACAGAATCTTCAACGCTTTTGAGAGGACCAATGCCTTTGAATACATCAGGAGTTCTTTTGAGGGAGGGAAGGAGGAAGAGGAACGTCATATTGGTCACGGTGATATAGTGGTCAATAGAAAGATGAGCAGTAGTTTCGAGCGCGCGGACTGCGCCCTGGCGGCGCAGACGCCCTGCTCCGAGGATGAAGACTTCTACCGGGAGAAGATCCTGTACTCGCAGGCGAGACAGCTGTTCCCGCTACAGGAGGATCTGGCAGATTGGATTAATAAAACTATAGGTAAGTTCAGTTATACTACTTTTAAGTAATTATCGTTTCATACAGCGGCGTAGCTTTTATGTGTATAAGACCATAAAGACTGCTAGATTTTAAAAACAAGTTATCATCTTAAATCTATTACTAGTAGTCTCACTCAAACAATTATCATATTCAGCATACCTCTAGCAACTCTTCGTGTGCTTCGGTTATCCGCGACACTTAAATGACATTGAAGAATAAAAATAGGAACGAGATGAATCTAATTTAATTTATTGTAAAAAAAAACATATCAGCTTGTCTTGTTTTGTAATTCTGCGCACGTTATTACAAAATACTTCCTGGATTACTTTTAAGTATCTTTAAAAAATGTCTTGGAATATAGGAGCCACGCGAAAATCTATACTCGGAAGCCTAACTCTGAAATATAAGTGGTGTTTGTTACTATCCTCAAAAAGAGCGACTAATCGCGATTAGTCCCGACTATTAATTCGTCGCGTACACACCGACATTGTCTAAACATCAGGAGGCTTGTAAACAATATGTTTAAAGTCTTACAAGTAATGCCGGGTGGTTGGCAAACCCGTGACTGGCCGTATTCTTGTGCCGTATAAGTTATATAAGTGATTTGCCGCAAGCGCCGTGAAAATTGCGATTTTAAGAGTTTCTCTGACCCGCAAATACCGTGCTACGTGAACCAAATCTTGCTAGATGCTATAAGAAACGTATTTGTCAAAAGGAAAAATTGATTGCATGAATGAAGCAGTGGTTCAATCAGTCATTTTACGATAGCGCCGTAAGTTCAAACCCCACATGGGATCCAAAAATATGCGATGCATTAATAAGTGTGTTATGCATTTAGCCTAAAGTGTCTCGATCGATCTTGAAGACCAGTGTTTTGTACCCAGGTTTGGTTATGCTAGTTTAAGTAACGGGTTTGTTCGTCTTACGAGTACTACTCACGTAATTGTTTATAGTGTGCGCGAGAACGCTGGTACCCTAAACACAAGTTGAATCTTATTCTGGGTACCAGAGTTTATCGTAAATACTAAATATCGTGTTTGTGACGCTGTTATTGTATTTTTGTGCCAAGTTAAGAATAAATAAATCGAATTATTATTATTATATCTTATTGTATCAAGAAATTGAGTTTAATAGCTTAGATTCTGGTATATCTGGCGAAATATCAGCATGGTCCCTTAACCTCTCAACCGACGCTAGGACGCTGCGCCGGCATCCGAGCTTAACCAAACTATTTAAAACGTAAATTTTGTTATGATAGTCTTTTTGTTTGAATACATTTTTAGGATTTTCGTATTTTCGATAACTGGATTGGTTGAAAGGAGATACATAAATAATAGTTTCTTAGCCAGGCCACTTGGACAAGTATTTATAATAATGGAGAAGAATTTTAATAAACATGAATACGAATAAGAGGCGTAGCATTTTAGTACTTCCCCATTAGATATACTAAGTACCGAGGAGTATTACTTAGTTGACTATTAGCCGTCATGTTAGATATCACTGGCACCACACGTAGCTGTATTATAGACTAATCTATAAAATTTAATAATATTGTGGTCATAATTATTATTTTCCTCATTTTTAGTAGAATGATAAATTATAACGATACGTTTAAGGAAATTGATGTAATCAACATTTGATTACGGGAATTATAGGAAGCTTTTCTAACAGAACGTGGAAAATGGGTTCCCGTATTACATGTGTTATCAGCTTATAAATAACAGTGTTTAAATATATCAGTAATAGGAAACTGGTCAAATGGTCCTTACAGATATTACTTTAATTGGCATATAAAGCTCTTAAACTTGTTAAATAATAAATCATAGTATGTTTTAAAAATATTATAATCTTAGACCAAAAAGCCTCAAAAGTACGCCACGCTATTCGTGTGCGGGTTGTCAGACTTCGCATAACTTCAATAAAAGTTTAAGTACAACTTTCAGACATCCATATTGCCGCATGATGTTTTCCTTCACCGTTAAAGCAAGCGATAATTAACTTCAATACCTGTAGCGAGTATGAAATAATAATGTGTTTACTACGCAGCGCAAAAACGAGAAATAACAATAATAAAGCACAATTTGTACAACTAGTGATTGTATCATCGATGCCATATTTGTCGCGCGGCGTTTTTGTGTTGTCGCCGAGTGGCCGGCGCAGGCGCACAGGCGTGCGCGTGGGCAACGTACACACGTCAACTTGGTACTACTGAGAACCAATAATATATGGGTAACGAATGTACCTGCTCAGTTCACGAGTTGTACTAGTGCTAAATAGAAACTTCGCCAATTGTTAATTTAATAACATTTAAGTTGGTAAAATAGTTACTACTCATTTTTTTTGCGTTGGGTTGACTTTCGAGACTGATATATAAAGCTACATATCAGTTTTGCCACGGAGCGAATGACATGTAACCTCCACAACCAAAAAGAATACTGATATTTACATGTTAGATCAGGCAACAGAATATTTTAAAGGCACCGCGCCGGCTCCCCGTACCGACTGCTATATCAGCTTGGAAGAAACACTATCTAAGTTTTTTGAGGCAGATTGGGGTATGACTTTTTTTAATGGTCACCCTTTTACGTATATAATAGTAATACAGCTTCCCGGAGTTAACTAATGTTACCACCGGGTCTCAACCCTAACGTCGTCGTCACTAATAATGTGGGCGCTAATTGTTTTTGGCAACCGTGATGATTGTGTACGCAAGTGAGATAAATAGCTGCTACCGTCAAAGTAATCTGAGACCAGCAGTAGTTTAGGTATTTATGCATTTTTTTAATATAATATTATTGGATCTTCTCCCTTAGCCTTTATTCAAGTCACTTGGGGTCGGCTTTTCTAGTCTAACCGCATTTGACTGGATATCAGTTTTTACACGGAGTGGCTGCCACCTGACCTCCGCGACCCGAAGGCTAACGATACCCTAAGGCTAGACCAGTGTCAGGATATTAGAGGGTACTGACTTTCCCAATAACGACTGCGATAGATGTTCATGGCAGCCGGGACCGACGGCTTAACGTGCTCTCCGAGGCACGGAGCAGGCGATAATTGTCAATCAATACGCACATAATTTCAAAAAGTCATATAACTTCCGAAAGTCAGGGGTGCGCGACGTGGGTTCGAACCCGAGACCCTCTGCATTGCAGTCTGTTGGTCTCCCCACTGAGCTATCGCTGCTTTTAATAGAATATTATTTGATAATGTTTATTAATTTAATGCAATTAATTTTATGCGTGCGCGTATAAAGGTTGACTGTACGCCATATAAACGTGGTGAACCTATACGTGCATATTAATACTATGAGTATTACTATGGTGTGCCAATAATAATTAGTAGACGCGCTTCAGTGACAATTTAACGCCTCGCCGTGTGAGGTCAGCAGATTTACATAAATAATTTTAAGACATCGAAGTTCTCGTGTGACCACGAACATGTATTTAAACAGTTATGGACTTAAAATTATCCATTTAAACGTATATGGCGATTTCTTTTATGATTCGTAGTATTTTAATTATATTATTGGCAATGGTAACGATCATCGATTGGTTTATGTGGCCACCATCGTGTATTGCGAAGGCAAACCTAATCGAAATAAACAAGTGTTATCTGCGGATAGTCTCCAGTTGGGGTAATCGTTTCTGTCTGTAATTTATAACGACGTTACGCCGCGCAGTATATATATAACGTCATTATAAATTACAGTTATCGGTACGTATATACGTACCGATAACTGCTTTAAATAACCTCTCGTTTGAGTTTAAATGTTTGTACCTACAGCAAAATGACCCAAAGGAAGTCATATCACACACAAGCACATATGACAGCCTAAAGTTCCTTGGTGAAGACAGAGGGGTATTCCGCTAGCAATAGATTTACCTAGATCTCACGTGAAAGAAGGATCGTGCCGACTGCAGTTTTAGATACCATGTTACAAAAACGACAACGAACTAACAACAACCCACTCCAGAAAAACAAACACGGGATTACACGATTGCACGCAATAAAAAAGTAGGGGCCGACGAGCCAGTACAAAAGAAAAATAAAAACGAAATGTAAATAATAAAAAGTTATTTTTCTAATTAACTATAACAGACACATAGGTATCTAATAAAAGTTACTATGAAAATCCCTTGTAGATATCCTCGCGTAACGGCAAATTAGAAAACATTCAAGCAACTGACAAAAAATACAGTATAGCATTGTAAAGAAGTTGTCGTATTTTTTGCTGCTAAATTAATATTAAGTTTACCGTGAAATGTGAAGAAAACATGTAATAACAAATCATGAGTGCACCAGTGAGCACCGCCGAGCTCTCACGAATAGATTAATGATCACTCTGCCGGTACCCCGCACACACAGCACGATCACTAAGTAAATACACTCCAGTATATGCGTATCTGATAAATAACCGATCATCCCAATGAATTTCGAATGAAATTTTCCTGTACAGGCAATCATACTACTAAGCTTTATTATTAACTTGTTTAATTGCCTTCGCGGCGCAGCGGTAATAATTGCGACTTCTGTGTACGAGATCTCATGTTCGATATTGTATGAGATCTAAAACTTATATAGTGCGATATGTGGTGGACTGACTAGCGAAAAATGTGATAAGTTATTCGCCATTTTTTTTGGTATTTTGTTATTACTCTATTATGCATTAATCCCTGTGACGGACGGGTGGGTTTATACATGAAAAATTAAACAATTACGTTAGTTTACCTTAACGTATATCTTATGTGGGGCCAGTCAGTGCAGACCGGCGACACTTCGACCCAGTGGGATCTTTTGTGTCGACACTCCCAATAACGACTGCCATAGATGTTCATGGCAGCCGGGACCGACGGCTTAACGTGCTTTCCGAGGCACGGAGCAGGCGATAATTGTCAATCAATACGCACATAATTTCGAAAAGTCGACGTATAAAAAAATAAATAACCTTTACAAATGAAACAACGAAATAAGTACTAGGATATCAGAACACATAAGAAGCTCTATAGTCTTACGCCAAAATAGTAGTGACAGTATTTGAGGCTAAGAGCGCATTCAATCCGATCACTGAAATAAATCCTGATATGATAGTTGTTGCGCCACAACAAACGGCATTGTAGTAAGTCTCATAACTGTTCGCACGTGTGAGCTCTGCTCGTGACTGGACGTAGGCGGCGTGAAGTGAACACTCTCGCAACCCAAATTGTAGAGTAATGATTTCCACCGCAACTACTTTCAAGTGGCATACCTACAGGTTTACTGGATTCCCTTGCTATATTGTAGATGTAGAGGTTTTCGTTATTCTATGGTAATAAAAAACCATGTTAACTTATACTGTCCCAGTAGTTTAACGTTTACGCGATTGCTACATAAATAAATAAACTTATAAATTTGGAAACGGAGCAGTCACTCTACACATAACCATGACTGCTGAAAATTAACATAAGCGTCGGGAATTAACCAAATAAAACAGTTTAGGTCATGGTTTACCGTTTGTGCAAAGATCTCCTCTAAACTTTTTGTTGCGATTTTACATACATACATACATAGATTCACGCCTGTTTCCCAGAGGGGTAGGCAGAGACTACGGATTTCCATTTGCTACGATCCTGACACACTTCTCTGGCTTCATTCACTTTCATCACATTCCTCATACACGCTCGTCGGTTCAAGGTGCTCTTAACCTGGCCTTTGTCCAGAACGCCTCCGATCTGATCAAGAAACGTTCGCCTAGGTCTTCCTCTTGCGACTGTTCCATTCACACTAGCCTTATAAACTTTCTTAGTCAGTCTTTCCTCGTCCATTCTTTCTGCATGCCCAAACCAGCTTAACATACCCTTTTCTATTCTTGTCACTATATCAACTTTCATGCCGCATCTCTCTCTAATCACACTATTCCTTATTCTATCTTTCAGAGTCACACCACATATATTTCTCAGCGCTCTCATTTCTACAGCATTTATTCTGCTCTCATGCTTCTTTTGCCATACCCAACTTTCACTTTCATACATAAGTGTGGGCACTAATAGTCCTCTATGAACAGCTAAACGTGCCTTTTCGGAAACATTTCGACTGTTCATAAAAGCGCGTAGAGCTCCATTCACTTTGTTTCCCGCAATCGTTCTCCTTTCAATATCTCCCTCGTGTTTACCATCCCTTGTAAACAAAGTACCCAAATATACAAACTCTTTCACTTGTTCCACTTTTTCTCCATCAATCATAATATTACACATCGTCACGCACTCTTTCTTTTCAAATACCATTACTTTCGTCTTGCTTACATTTATTTTCATTCCTTTACTCTCAAAAGCACCATGCATAATAGTTACCATCGCCTGCAATTCTTCTGCCGATGACGCAAGTATTACTTGGTCATCTGCATAAAGAAGACATTTGACAAGTAACCCATTCATTCTTAATCCCCATTCACAATCTTTTAAATCTTTTAAACAATTGTCCATGTATAGGTTAAACAGCCAAGGCGACGCTACACATCCTTGTCTAACACCTTTTTCGATGCTAAACCATTCTGTGAGGTCTCATTTATCCTAACACAAGCTCTGGAATCATCATAAAGAGATTTCAGAGCTCGCGTGAGGGTGCCATTCACTCCATACATGGACAATACCGACCAAAGTTCATTCCTCACCACTTTATCATAAGCCTTTTCCAGATCCACGAATGCGCAATAGACCTTTTGACCTTTGGCCAAAACTCTCTCGGCTATGCACCGTAAGGAAAAGACCTGATCCGTACATCCCATACCCTTTCGAAATCCCGTTTGTGCATCCCATATTTTCTCGTCGGTTACTTTCACAACCCTTTCAATTAACACTTTCGCATATAATTTACCGACGACGCTGAGCAAGCTAATGCCTCTATAGCTTTTGCAATCTTGCTGTGAACCTTTTCTCTTGTATAAAGGTACTATGACGGCCTTGCACCAATCACTTGGTACACGGGACGGCCTTGCACCAATCACTTGGTACACGGCCGATTTTATTGTATGCATAAATTAAGTTGTTGTGTTTGTATTATATTTTACAAATTTAAATATATTGCACAGATGATGATTTTTATATGGAAGCTAATGTGATATATATAGGTTAGTATAGTGCCTTACTTGTTTGATATCAATGCATCTTGAGTAGACACAGTACTTATGTTTGAATTGCCACAATTTGTAAAGTGTTCCATAACATAGTTATAACCTCTTTGGGAATAGACTTTTTAATAGCTCGTTTATCAAATTGATATCAAAAGATACACTTGTGATAGAGCTTTTTTTTTGGCTGCATATTAATTTTGATTTCAAGATTACAGGTACAGGACTCTTTACGAAATATCAGATGTTAGCAAATATGTATGTCAAAATAAAACCTGACAGACTAAAGAAAACTAATAGACAAAGAATAAGAATGCCCATCTGTTACATTCTTGCCATGTCTTTTCATTCGGGTTTCATCATATTTTTGATGTTTGCTCTTCGGCTTAAATTTCACATATTTATACTTGGGAACTGTTTAGGATGTTTATAGCCCCATCATCGTCACTAAAGTAGGAAGAGACACATCTTCACACACACACAGCACTGTAATTCACAGTAATGATCGTAAATGGCGGCATTATGGCGTATTATTGTGTCTTAAACCAACACGACAGCACGACACTGCCATTATGCTCTCATACACGTCTGCCCAATTACTATGTCTTTGGAACATAACACATGATGTCTTCTACAACTTAAACTAAAGCTTAATACTGAATAGTAAGATTCAAAATGGAATGCTAAGATAATAGGCATATCACTACGCCGAATGCTTTGTGTTTTTTGCGTCATTGAGCTCATGAATTGTCAGCAGAAATTTTAGACCTAGCAAGGGGAGATGGAATAAGAAATTATCTTTTTTTTATTGGCAATTTTATCTGCTTGTAAGCATTTACTTATATTTCGATTCTCAATCGAGCAGTCTCAATTTTTTAATATTATCTAAATTTCTCTTCTACGTAGATCTATACATATGTATGTATAATCTTGGTATTACTAGAAATGCAGATGTTTACAGAAGATATGTAAATTCGGTACTTCTAATACTTAAATATCAGACAAGTACGTAAATTAGCCCAAAGCATGTTGAGCCTTCGTGGTGAAGTTGCGTTTGAATAATACATATCAGTTTCCCAGCTTTAGCACAAGTCCTCAAAGAAGATTGTCGTTAACACGTAAAATAGTTGATAGGGAGAGCCAGTAGTCTCAATATATTCTGACAATGAGTTAGGTTGTGTAGCCATATCAGAAAAGGTTCGTACTCGCCACAACTGCCAACTAACCAAGAAACAATAAGGGATATAATATTTTGTCACGTACCACGTGCTAAGTCTTGGTTGAAGTTAGCTAGTTTTCGATGCATCAAGTATCTGGGGCATGACCGATACCGTAACGTGGTGTAAGCGGTGATTAGTCCGGAATAATGACTAGTGATAATTGTCGCACGCATCATCGGCAGCGAGTGGACCGCGCCTTGTCATACATACCTACTTGTTTGTTATGACACCCTGGTAATCAAAACAGAATTTGTGATGCAATTGAATCATTTTGGTGACCTTGATCGCAATGTTTAATCATGAATTGTAGGATATTTTAAATAATACAGAGTCATACATCTTAGACGACTCAATATATTAATTTTATACTAAAATATAATATTTCAAATTGAGTAAGGGGTCTTAATTTGAAATGAAAAGATCAATGATGAAAATACCTAAATTTAACTTATAACTCATATTATTCTCTGCCTCTTTCTTGTATTGCGTTTTTCGTCAAGGCGCATTTAGTAGAAAGAATATGCTGCGTGAATAGATAACAAGACTCCCTTTTATTACGTAACACCTAAATAGAACTGGCAAAATGTAAAAAATACAAGAAAAACTAAAGAGAAGTGTATGCCACCTACACTTCTATTTGGTTTTTCTTGTTCATGACATGTGAATATTAACCTATTTAGACTATTTTTATTACGTAATAGCAGCGATAGCCTAGTGGGAAACCACTAGACTGCCACGCAGCGGTCTC
This sequence comes from Catocala fraxini, assembly GCA_930367265.1. NCBI lineage: Eukaryota > Metazoa > Arthropoda > Insecta > Lepidoptera > Erebidae > Catocala > Catocala fraxini. The sequence goes on from OV884045.1 coordinate 958,434, forward strand.
GAGTTCGATCCCAAGGCGCACATCTCTGACTTTTCGAAGTTATGTGCGTATTAAATATAGTCTATCCCGATAGAATTTGAGAAAAAGGTAAACAACTTTTAGTGACTTTTATCATAAAATATTTTTCTGTAAAATAAATTGGGATTAAAAATAATGACCACCAAAAATACAAATTGCGCAGCAAAATATGCTTACTAAAATATATCATAACGAGCACCTATACATACGCCTCAAATCACTGCATTCCGTCTCGGAAGGGTTAGGTTATGTTAGGTTCCTTCTTAAACCCACCCAAAAATAGGAGCCCCACGAAGCGGGGCTCCGTCGACTTATTTTGATCTCTTTAAATATAACGCGGATTTAATTTTGGTGATCATTTACTATTTTTGACTATTTTTGACTGTTATATTTTACTATATCTGGTGATAAGTTAAACATAAGCCAAATAAAGTTATGGATATTTATCAAAAGGAAGGACATACGGCTTATGGTATTCATTAACTAATTTTCAAAGAGAGTTTGAATTTTCTAAATGACTTTATATTTAATTAGACATGAAACGATTGTTTACATAAAATATTAATTCTATTGGGACAGAGTATAGTTAATTATCTCTCGCTTTTTAACGGTGAAGGAAAACATCGTGAGGAAACCTGCATGTCTGAGAGTTATCCATAATGTTCTCGAAGATCTGTGAAGTCTGCCAATTCGCACTAGGCCAGCGTGGTGGACTATGGCCTAACCCTTCCACACTGGCCCGTGCCCAGCAGTGGGACGATTTAATACATGGCTGATATGATATATTACGTAAATGTAAGTTCTGCTTTTACAATCAAATAATATAACAACCATCCTGTAAAGGGACTTAGATATATTATTATTGTACATATGTAAAAAGTTGTTGTGAAAACATATTATGCGTTAATATCAAAGTCAAAAATTGGGTAATTTATTTAGGTGACAAAGTAACACTTATAAACTTAAAAATATGTAGGCTAGTGAGTTTACTAAGTTACTCAATCTACATTTACGTTAGTTGTTAGGTTTAGGCAATGGGTTGAGACATGAGAAGAAACATACAGCCATTATTTGAAATCGCCAAGTAAATAATTTCAGTATTTAACAACTCATATCAACAAGATGTTGCGGCCTTTATACCAAATATTACTGACTATAAACATCTAAAAATTAAGAAGATGAATCAATTAGGGTCGAGTAGTATTATTTTATATACAAATAACCGGGTGACAAACAGGAGTAGGAACAGAGGCTACATTATTTATAGCCCATGGACTAGTATGGGGGTCTGTGCCGCTGTCCAGGCACGCTGCTATGCATATTTAAATATCTGACAGTTTGGTGCAAAAAGCAAGGCTGTGCGATTTAATATTAAAATAATTTTATTCTCATCAACAAATATAGGTTAGTAATATTAGCTGAGTAATGTTTGGTAAGCAAATAGTTAGATAGCTGATATCTTGATAGAAGTTGATAAAGACTCTTCTTTTTAGCGTATCGTTGCAAACACTTAAATTATATATTTGCCGCCCAGAAGGACTCTATTGATAATACAACTTTGGCATTAATATTGCACGGGTAGCCGCCGCCACGTCGAGTATTATTTGTGTGATCTACAAATCATTAAATACTGAGTCTGGGTATTTTGTTTCTGTTATTAATATATTCTTACTCAGCCTTGACTTAGTCAATTTTTTATCTAGTCTTCCGGCGTTATCGTAACCGCAAAAAATTTTAGTGCAAATCTCTCAATTTGGTCATATATCTTGTTTTACGCTACAACGTTCTCTAATCACACCTCTTAACTGTGTTAAATAGTTATCTAGGATAGTATACCTTTTAATTATAAATTCATATATACGTTAATGCATTTAACTCGCCTAATCCTACGTCTTAAAAGCTACCTGCAAGCAAAAGTAACACCTTATAAATTATAAAGTTATTATTATTGCAATATCAAAGTTCCGTTGTGTCCCGTTAATCGGCCGCTGGATGCCAAACGATTGGTCACCAATGCCGCCAAGACACCAATAATGTTGGCCACCAATACCGACTACCTCACGGGACCGTTAGCGCAATGCGAAAATATTTAATTAAGGTTATATGCCAATATTTAATTGAACATGTACGTGTTTAGTGGATGGATTTCTGGCTCCGTTCCTTGTGGTGTTTAAGCCATGATATGTACATACATACATATGCCACGATAGAAAACTTCTGATCGCCTATACTATTTGGACTGAAATCCATAATTTCAATTTTAATAAAGATGTATTTTATGGTTTACCTTCTCTTTTTCAACCTTGAATCATTTCGTTTACTTTATTCGTTTATTATTTTGGTAAATCGATTTATGTGAACTATCGGATAAAGGAATCCCGGCGGTTTCGTGCTTTCCGTTCAATTGCAACAGGAACAGACTTCTATACTTTATGATAGGCAAGCAACCTTGTAATAGGTGAAAATAAAGAATTTTTGATTTTGGTTTTTTGATGATGGGCAAGCTAACTAAAAAATATTCGAACAGAAAAATGGTAAATGTTGGTAATAGTATATTTCAATAGCACAGCGGTGGCGATAGCGTAATTAAGGGGTTTATAATTTGATGCCCGTGTCGCATAGATAGGCGGATTATTAATACGCTCAAAACTATTCCATACGTCCATAGGTAGTTGAAGTCCAAATAAGGGGAGTCAAACTTTCGGAAAGGACGAAGTATGTGTAGTAACGTCTAATTAAAAAAGTGTCTCATCCATAACTTTGTATGTATCGTGTTGCATGTTATATTTTTCTAGTAGTAAAGCCTTGCATGATTTCGTTCGCTCGACCAGGGAAGTAGCTATTACTAACATTAGCTATTATCACAGAATACGGACGTGCAATAGCAGTGTAAGTACTGTTATGTTTCATGTTTGAGAGCATCAAAGGTTCAGACAACGCTTCGGTCCCCGTCCCTCCAAATTCATCATGAGAATATCAGAATTTTAGGAGACATTGCCAAATGCCTCTGATGTTGCAGGCGCGTAAAAAATATATTAATTTACTACCAAGGAGGCAGTGTGCTTGTTTGTCACCCATATAATTTATAGTAGGGAACAACATAACAGTGTTGCCTGGGTATTGCTTCTCTACTGCCGGTAAAAGCACGTCCATGTCGATGAGCGGTGATGAACGCTTGACGTCAAATGGATTGCTAGCATGTCTACAACCAGCAGCCATAAAAATGGCAGTTTATATTTAACTACTTGAGTAGTTACTGATATAAACACCTGTGTCAGACAGACTGATAGACTTCGAGGTAGTTACACAAGTGTTCGTTTTTTATTTCGAGTACACAGCCCTAAAATGGCATTTATTTATATTGTAATATGCGTCCTTGTTCATAGCAGACGATACGACTTGTGGGTTATTTATTTATAGCGCGCGCGCACCTCTTGGCTGTTATTATCTCTTAACTAATTATGGAACCCTGCACCGAAGACCGGTTGCTTTGTGATCTTGGAACTCGATTGAACAAAAATTAATCAGAGTTAATTATCGATCCGAATTTCTTGTTAGTTGGATGGTATAAATGTACCGGTTACGCGATGATCTTGGAGTCCCTGGTTTGAATTGCGTGTTGGACGGTGTGTTATAGGGTCTGTCTGTCAGAAAGATCTTTCCTTAAACTCACGATCGGCCGCAAACGTGAGCTATATTTATTTTCGTACTAGGTAGTCTTATGCAATACATAGGTAGCGATCCTATTGTTTACGGAGCAATAATACCAGACTCCATGCCAAGAATATACTATTAAAAAAGAGCAATTTCACTTTCTCGATCTAGTTAATGAATGAACCTGTGACCTGATCCGATCATTACAGTTTGCATTTGTTTATTCAATAACACATTGTGATTGAAAACCTTTTCAGTCAAAAAGTCAAAAGCGTGCAATTAAAATCAGGGCACAAACATAAAACACAGTCTGCCACAGGACCAAATACCTCTTAAACTTAAACCTGCCATCTTTTTTATTGATTGGTTTAAATTTTTAAATTACCTATAAAAGAAAAGAGGAGAACATTACTTCCTTAGTCTGGTATAGTGTACAATTAAGTAATTTCTTGGTATAAGTAGATTCAATGGCCTATGTTGTAGTGTGTAAGCACGTACCTAGTCCACCTAGGTGGTCTACAATCTACAATACCAATTACAGTGCGGAGCCGCGCTCTGCCCACAAATATCCTTTAAGCTGAGCAACAGATAAGTGCCAACAAACATTGATTTTCTTTTAAATCAATTGAATAATCAGTCTGTGGGTTGGAATGTATGCTTCGATAAGGATTTTATTCTAAAGGCAAAACGTATTACATTTATTATAAATAATTATTCAATCTAATGCAAGATTGAACCTATCTTATGCTTAAATTGACTTACGGAATAGTTTCCATAAGCATTTTAGAAATAGTTATTGTACAACACGCGTTTCTCATCATGTATCTCCGAGTATTTAGGTAGAGATGTAAATAATAATATTTATAATAGAGTTACACCTAGTAAGCAGTATCATCCTCACTTCGATTGTTTATAGTAAAATCTCCCATGTAGCCAGCTGCCAGCTTAATGATAAGCTGTACACAACTTTGACCATGAGGTCTACACACCTTTTTGAAATTTCACGTTAGGCAATCTCACACCTGTAACAAATTAGTTTTCTGGACTCTAAAACTTTAACACAGCTCGCAAATCGAACACTAAAAATACCATTTGCAAGCTTAATTTACTGTAGGCTTATAGAAATACTGATAGCTAAAATGTATAGAAGCGTACAGAACGCGTGAAAGAATATCGTAACAGCAACATAATAGTATGTAAAAGTGTGACACGCCTTTTAGCTACAAATACATCGCATCTTCACGAGCCTATGATATCCTAGTAATGCAAATCTGATCTGCTGGGTGGTCTTGCACGTATGTACATGTATACCATACTGTCTGTATGTAGCACCAATGCGTGTCTGCGGTCATTTCGAAAGGCCGTTGGACCCCATGAACATAGTAAAATATGCCTGAAAATAAATTAATTGGTTTATAAAGACCTCGGGGCATACACAATGCTTTTTCCATTGTGCCTGGATGACGGATAATTGATTAATTAAATTGAGATATTAACTTGAAACTTGGCCGGTACCTACCACAAAAATCTTCGGGACTAACATAGATTATAAGTATAACTAGTGACCACCCAGTGTTTAAATTCCTTGTCGATATCTACATATAGGCAAAGACAAAACCTTTAAGTAGCATTTATTCCTGTTAGTCAACCGATTTTCTTATTCTTTTTTAGTCTATACAAGGTTGAAATTTATGCAAGTATCTTTTGGAAACTTGTTATAAATGTAAATTCGTAAAGGTTTCTCAAATTGTCAATAATGATTATGGTCAAATTTCGACCACTGTTCAACAATAAACTTTGACTATGCCAAATCGCACAACCCAACAAGCGCGGCATATCCCCAAAAAGAGATGGAAAGTTTTCTATTCACGTATTACGACCAACCTAATAAACAGATTATATTTCAAAATTCTTCCATGAGGCTTACTTTTTAATGTTTATTGTCAACATCGCATTTTTAAAGTTATTTATTAGTAGATTCGATCACAAGTTTTCGCCTCGCGCAGTATCGCACACCCGTAGCTTCGCTTGTACGTATCAAAAAGCCGGTTTCTCGGAGCTCGTCGTACATTCTTTTAGTACCGAGTACGCGAGGAGCAATAGTAATCGCTTAGTTGGCGACGATCTAATACTGCTGACCCCTGGTTTACAACGGTAACATGTTGTTGCGCTCACTGATTGAATAAAGATAGCATCTAGGGCTCCTATAATCTGTTTTATCCACTATGGAACGTAGAAACAGTTTTGTTTATTTGTGGCAGGCGTTTTGTTATGTTTCTGGTATGTTTGCGAATGGATGTTCTTTGTGTCGGTTGGTTAAATGTTTGTAAAACCCTCTGCGATACAGAAATTAATCTTCGAACCTACGGGTCTTTTTTATATTCAAAGCAAGGCTAAGAATTTGCATATCGGTCATGTTAAGGGTTCACATGATCAGACGTCAGCGTCGGTCTTTTGCCGTCTACTGAGCGTTATTTTAAAATCTTAAGTTTTAATGGTTGGAGCTGTAGCGATCCGCGGCCAGACACATTTGTTTTACAAATTATTATATCTGTCATTCCAGCAATAGATAGATTAACAGATAAAATAATTGATACATCGATATTGCCCGGCAAGGTACGCAGGCAATCCAAATACCATACCAACCAATATATGCTTTTTCAAAACTTGTAATCGACTGCCAATTGCGCACGCGTGCCCGCTTATGCCAATGGATCAGTGAGGCAGTTTGTCTGAAAGGAAACCAATAATAAAGTATCTTTTACGGTAAATAAGGACGCGTGCTCGGTACTTCGTGTCGGATGCCCGCCCTAATGAGATTGAACGCAGATTGTCTGCGGATTGTCCGTCTGAGCCCCGGGCTCCGGGCCGCGCAAGCCTCGCGGCGACCGCCAGTCGCGAGCGCGGATTACCTCATATCTAGGTCATGTTAGCACCTAGCTAAAATAATTTATTTAAAAATGATATATGTAAATATATTAAATCACCGAAAATTTTATAAAACCCGGTGATATGTTCTTATATGGAAATCTATAAATTCTAATCCTAAGTAATATTATAAATGCAAATGTGGGTTTGTTTGTTTGTTAGTTACAGATTTACACCTTAACTAGGTACTCGACTGATCATCTCAAATCATCAAACAAAATCTAGTAATATAATCGCTATTTACCCCACTGAGCGAAGTGTTAATAGCAGCACATGTGATAAAACTGAGATCAAGTACAGGGACAATAAAGAAAAAGCAATAATGAAGAGTGTACAGTGTAAAATATATAAAACGCCCTGTTGCCAAATATTAGTATGTTTTAGTATTACATTATATCTCTCTCTCTGTTTTTCACTTTAAAAAAGACAACTCGCGCACTAGGTATTCCTCCAGTGTAGTGCGGGACTACAAACAAAACAAAACTTTTCAAATTTAATTATTTTCGCTCATTTTCTTTCTCGCTCACCCCTGCCATTTTGTATCCGTACACTTATCTTTCTCATTTAATTGTAAAACCGATAGCGATAGGGCCATATTGTATATCAGTAAGTATATTATAAGTAGTTATTATAAAACCTCAAAAGCGTTGAAAACACGCGTGTTTCATTTTAATAAACCAAATACGTACATTGTCCATAACAAGCCTATACCTCTGCTAATTTTGAAAGTATGATATTTCAATAAATACGATATTTCTAGTTAAACTATTACTGGAGATATCCAGTTTAATTAATTGACACTTGTCTATTTTTAATGATACGTTTATTAATTTGTCAGTATAGTAATCATAATTTAGATAGAAGAAAACGCACGGCTAACGAAGTGATTAATTATCGCGTATATAATGTAGTATAATGGCGATACATTAGATGCGCGCGCGCCGATACTTACCGCATACGTTTATCTATAATTCATGAGAGATGGCGATCGAAGCCGCGGGGCCTGCATTGCATATGCGGTGAAACTAATTTGCTATTAGATAAAGTTATGATGTCGAGTGACTAACAACAATAAGAGGGAAGAGAGAGAAGGGGTTTTAGCGGAATTTATTCATCTGTACTCCTCCAGCTTAAAATCTTACAGGTCTTCTTCTTTTTCTTTAACCTTTACAGACATTTACAGGATCCGCGTTCGAGTGCTCGAATCCGTAATTCGGTTTATAAGCTGCACATTTCATGACGTGAATTCAAGTAATGTACAGCTATAACTAGTTACCCATTAAGAATTCTTATTTCCTTTGAAGAGATTCAGCAATCCTTGCTAAAAGTAATACAATAAATCCTAATCCGCGTTGGAGGGCAAAGGTTGTCGATTAACAAGCCCCCGTGGTACCAGGCGAGCATAAAAGCATGGCGATCTACCTCCAGCGGCCGGCCACGCCGCAGGGGTCGTGAGAATGCGATCAGTGTTCAGTGTTCGATCCCTGCCGGCATTCGTCGTGAAAGTTCACAGTCCCGGTTAGGCAGCACGTAATTATTGTATTGCACATTCAATAATATAAAGTATACAAATATGGCATACCAATTTCGCAGCAATACTTGAGCCAAGTGAAACCGTTGTAACAATACTTAAGTTATATTTCACTCAATGGGTCGTTTAACTTTAAATTACAATGGTTTGTGTAATTTAAATTTCAGCCACCGAATGCGTCATAATTAAATTCGACTTGTCACATATTTGCTAACAATTATAGCAAAAGGTACGGGTTGTAGGCTATAGTCAACTAGTAGCACAGCTAGCAACATTTTCTACAAACATTCTTAATTATTATTTATGGGTATTTTGCAAAAAACATGATATTATGAAGATAGCTTGTAGTCATTGGTATATTTTTATATATCAATGCTTGTAGTCTAGGAAAATACATAGGTTACTTTTATTTCCATTATTAAAAGTGTGCCTGTAAGCGAAACACTGTTAAACTTCGAAGCTCACAATTACACTAAACTCAGTAATTTGGTAAAGAGATACAGAAAATGTCATGATCTTAATTTTGCAATATACATTTATTTAAAGCAGTGTGACAGTAAGATGATATCATAGCTTAACAAGATTTTTTATTAGCCTTTATTCTCCAAATCTGCACCAGACTGAATCGCTCCAGGAAGCGAACATTGCCGAATGCTGACAAACGCTTGCACAAGTTTTAACTCGATATAACATTTTACAAAATAAACTTGTAAATCACGCAGAGTAAACTCAGTTAATTTTCCAACTAACATTTTTAATGTAAATATAAAAGGAATGTTTACGTTTGCGGCTGCAATAAGGCACGCATGGTATAGCACCGCACGCTCCATGACGCCCGCGAGTGTCGGTAACAGTCGGTAATACTCGGTAAACAGTCATACTTTATAAACGCACACGAGTAAAAACCTGTCGGTCAATAATTACTCGCAGCTAACGGGTACGGCATGCCCGTTACAGCAAAGTTTTTCTGACCCTAATCTTTTCATGATATCCTAGTACATTCATGCCTCGTTATACCGGTGGCAAATTTAGTGCTTGCACAAATAAGTATCAATTAAAAAAACTGTAAACTTTGACAGCAGCAAACATGGTGTACTGTGTTAGAAATCGAAGCCAAACCTTGCTTATTGAGGGTCCCATGCTTGAAATGGCAGATAGAGCGATCAATCTTAGCTAGCATAAACGCCTATAAGAGTCAATATGACGAGTCAACTAACTAGGATTCTGGTCTAGAAGTTTATATGTGCCTTGGACAGCACGTAAAACCGTTGTCCCGCGCTTAATCTCTCTCTGGTAGTGCTGGCTTATAAGAGTGAGAGAATAGAGATAGTACTTATGTTTGCGCATATACTTATGCACTATAATATTTCCTGTGCATGGAGATTCTCCGTTAAGATTGACTGTCCTAACCGAGCTTCAGTTTAGAGGATGTATCTTACTTGAATCGTTTACTTATAATATTCTATCACGTACACACAACACTATCTAGCCCAAACTAAGCAGAGCTTGTACTATGGGTACTAGACAATGGATATTTATACATAATATATACTTTTGTTTGTAAATACATACATATTATAGGTACATAGAAACACCCAGACCAAGACAAACACCCATGTTCATGGCACACAAATGTTTGACTTGTGCGGGAATCGAACCCGCGACCTCAGACGTGGCAGTCGGTTACACTAACCACTACATCATTAGTTCCCAAAGTGGTCCAGGTGGACCCGCAGGGGTCCACGGGAGACTCGACGGGGGTCTACGTTGGCGTGTCAAAAAAACGGGGGTCCACAATCCGTAAGCGGGGCTCCACGAAAATTTATTTGCTCTCGATAGTGAAGAACTAAAATGTTTGTTTGACTTCACCTATCACTGCAGGCAGATAATATTTTAGGAAGCCCAGCGACTGTTACTTGTAAAAACTTGCATCGATTTTATGGTAGAGAAGTTAGAAAAAAAAATGTCATTCTTCACCAATATAAATACGTATGCCAATGCCAAGGAATATGGTAGAAATGTATCTGCAGGGGTTCCACCGGTTCCTGCTAAATTCTGAAAGTGGTCCATGAGAAAAAGCGTCTGGGAACCTCTGCACTACACCATCGAGGCCGCCAAGATGTTATATTTATGTGCGTGTTTACGATCTCTATATGCAAGCCAGCCACCTTAATCTATGTAATTTGAATCATAAGTCAGACCGCTAACAAACTACACAAAATCCTGCAGCATTTATCTTGTAGCAGTCAAGAAAATGTTGATCTCAAATAAATGTTTAGTCGTGTTGGTGTTACTCAATCACGGGTGGATTTAGGTGAATAGATTTGTCTCCGTCCAGGACGAATTACGCTCATCAATCACAGCTCACGAGATACCGAAATCGAATTTTCACAAAAGACATTATCTTAGACCGACTTATTTGGTGACCGTTAACCTATAAACCTTTAACTATGGAAATGACATCTGTCTTTTATGGTATTGCTTATAGTTTTAATCAGGTATTTAAGGTAAGCGGTCACTTGCTATTACAGCAAGCTTATCTGATTAGAAGTATTGACTGGATGATAAAGTTTTCATCTAAATTGGGGCATTTAATTGTCTGCACACTCGCGATAAAAGTGAATCGGATCGTTGGCCAACATAAAATAGAAAACTCTGGAATATTCTTTGTGCATCATTGCCGATGCGTTGTAGACTCACCTATTCATATATTCTTTTTTCAAAGACAACTCCAGTACAGCAGTAACAAACACACAGGCTCTGTTCCACTGTACGAACCTACAACACCCAGCACGCCAGCAGCGGCTAGACGACCGCATCTCTCTAGACATCTTATGTAGACTTTTCCAACGGTTTTTTCTTACCTCTCATCATTCAAAATTTACCTACACTAATACAAAATATGTCTCTCCCACTACGATTACACTCATTGGAAAGAGCGCGAAAAAGTGTTTCACCTTTATTAAAGTGCTTATTTTTGCAGCTGGCTTATTACTTCTTTCTTCTTCAAGTTCTTTTCACTTAATACATTTACAGGAGCAGCGGTGGTAAACTTTGTGCCCATTAAGCGGTAAATTCTCCCCTCCTTATAAGGTGGAAATTTAAACATAGCTATCAACATGTAGTTGTAATACCTCTCAAGAAATAAACACGGTTGTGATGATAAAGAAAATGCGCGTGGGCGAAACCTACGTCTTTCCTAGAGCTTGCTCCGAATATTTTAATACCAGTGGCGAAAATTTTATATACATTAATAAAATACAAGCACTGTAGGTAATGCACGCTTACCTTAACGTTCACGTTGTGCGCTCATTCGACGCGCGTTCAGACACGACGATAACAGCCTCTCATAAACCTCGCATTATTATATCCCCCGGCGCTAGCTGCAGTGACGGAGTCTACAAATTACACAACTACACGATATGCATATAACATTAGCCACTTTGAATGTTTATCGGCATTACTATCTTGTTTATTCCGTATTTCTGCCAGCAATTGACATTTGTCTACTGGTACATAGGTTTGATACCCGGCCGATGACGGTAATGGACCGGTGTTGTTTGTGTAATTCGTACTTGGTAGGTAACTGGACAGGATTGTATTGTGCAAGTTTGTGCTGGAATTACATTGGCACTAATAAAATTATGTTTTAATGAACTATCTCGATAGTTATAGACCCATTGATCGTAGTAAATGTAGTAATAGACTTATGCATACTTAGTTACTGCCGAAAGGGTCAGCAGAATTTTCTTTATTTAAAAAAGATAATCACGTTAGGAACAATTCCTGTATCGTGGGGAACAAACATTCAAGCAACGGACACAGATAACACCCAGACTCGAGACAACTTTTTGTGGATCACGCAATTTTTTGCCCCGTGTGGAGATCGAACCCACTACACTCGGCGTGGTGGGAGTGGCGAGGCGACCACTTAAACCACTACGCCATACGTGCAATCAAAGTGTACTACTACACCCTGTTTTCTCAAACTTTGTTTTGTAAGTTCTCCCACATATAAAGGAGACGAGCCTAATTCGAGCGGGTTCGATTCCCGCACAAGTCAAACATTCGTGTGCATGAACATGGATGTTTGTCTTGGTCTGGGTGTTTCTATGTATAATATGAATGTATTTACAAAAAAAAAGTATATATGTATGTTTATCCATTGTCTAGTACCCATAGTACGAGCTCTGCTTAGTTTGGGCTAGATGGTGTTGTGTGTATGTGGTAGAATATTATTATTATTATTATTATTATATCGTCTATTGGGTACTTAAGTAACATCGCTGTTACTATAAATTCCCTAACAGAACCAATAACCCTTTGGCCTTAATCCGGCAATCGAACTGACCACCATGATCGCACGAAGACATAACAGTAAAGTAATACAAATGAGCAAGTTTACTCAATATCGTGACTGTATACGAGAAGTTAATTGTCGCTTGCTTTAACGGTGAAGGAAAATATCGTGAGGAAACCTGCATGTCTGGAAGTTCGACATAATGTTATCGAAGATATGAGAAGTCTGCCAACCCGCACTAGGCTGGCGTGGTGGAATTTTTTTTCTTTTTTTACCTGGGTGAATTCTTTGACGCATACCTGTCCCCGGGGCGACGGAGAGGATATGTCGGACTTACCGGGGAGTGATGAACCCGGTAATACGAACTAAACCTACCACGGTGTTCCTCATCATAACCAGAGTTTGTGAACACGCACGCAGCCTCTCGGACCTGGTGCTGATCGGGTGGCGAGCAGGTCCAAGCGTGGTGGACTATGACCTAACCCTTCTTAACCTGAGAAGAGGCCCAGCAGTGGACATTTTATATTTAAATTTATACGAGAAGTAACATGCTGAAGCAAAGCTGTTTGTAATAATGTTGTGGTTGGTGTTGTCCTCAGGTATAACGTACCTGACCGGGGAGAACTTCCTGGACGTGCTGGATAACGGCGCAGAGCTGTGCCAGCTGGCCGCCGTCATACACGACCGCGCCCGGGAGGCGCTCGACCAGGGGCTGGTCGTAGGAGTAAGTACAACACTACTTCATGTTCACCTATTTCACCAATAACCTGGAATTCCGCTTTGAAAGTACAGGTATAGGATACGCTGCCGTGGGTTATTAAAATGCACAATAGGAAAACTGATGTTTATTAAATAATTTTAGTAAAAAGGTTATGTTACCTAAAACCTATATTCATTGTAAAATGAATCTGATAAAAGGCTTTCATATCTGACTACCAGATGTATTTTGTTAAATGACAGACTAAAAGATGTACGATACAAACTGTATTTAAGTGCAGTCGTGCCAAGGAGATAACGAGATAGATATTCACACTGCACCACACTTTTTCTTATGGGTAATGGTAATGTTAAATATTTATTTCACCCTAATTTTGCAAACAACGTTTTGATCCTAATTTTCACAAAATAGTTTGCAGATGTAATATTAAAAAAAGGTCAAGTATCCTATTAGAGTAAAAATGTAGTAATACTTACCAAATGCATAGTGGTGTGGTTAACTTAAAAATAATATACTGAAATATGTATTTTCTTGTATATTTCATTTTTTTTTTAGTTAACCCATTACTTTCTAAAAATTTTTTTTATACATTTAATTTGGCACTTATCTAGCATACGGCCCACCTGATGTTAAGTGGTCACCGTAGCCTATGGACGCCTGCAACACCAGAGGCATTACTTGCGCGGTGCCGACCCTATAGGAAAGGAAGTGGGCAGGAGAAGGCGCGGGAAGGTAGAAAGAGGGTGATTAGGCCTCCGGCACTCTCAATCACCGAACGAAACACAACAGTAGGAATACTGCAATTTCACGTCGATATTCTGTGAGAGAGTAGTCCTGCCCGGGTCGAGCCGGCCCATTCATGCTGAAATCAGCAAGGCTCTACTAAGAAAATGTATAAAATATTTATATGTACAATATCTTATATAATATTATAATTATTATTTCAGCTGAAATACTTGTATTAATATAGGTACTAATGTCTGTTTGTTTGATTGTCAGCCGGTGCCGCAGATCCGCGGTCGCTGCTGGCAGCGTGCGGCGCGGCGCAGCTTCTTCTCGCGTGACAACACCGAGAACTTCATCACCTTCTGTCGCGAGCTCGGCGTGCACGAGAACCTGCTGTTTGAAAGCGACGATCTCGGTAATACCCGCCACTAATGCTTATAATATTTTGCGAGATGCGCCAAACTTGTAGATCCATCTAAAGATTGTTTCTAGAACCGTCTATTGAGACGCTGTTGCTAGAAACAAACTTTTATGCTATTGGGCAGAATGGCATAATAATAAGGCATACGGGGTGGAACTGCACACATTATAGCAACTTCAGCGCGAACTATAACTTTAACGCAAGGCATATGCAATTAACTTAAAGTTAGAATAGGATCCGATCCGATGATCTGATGAAACTGATCGAACTATACGTAAAAAACATAAATAATTTTAAGGCCCATTTTTGTGGATGATCACAATCTCAATTTATACTCAAGTTTCTTGAATATTCTCGTAATGTTCTGTAAATTAAATATTTCCTTAATTTAGATGTGATTAGTACCATAGCCTCGATTAATAACTAAGTTATGACCTTACTCTACATTAATTATAATGAAGTAAATGGTATTCTTTTTTAGTATTGATCCTCAACAACATTTAAGGGTTAGATTGCAAGAAGAATTTATAGTCCTCAATCAAATATTATTAAACTTGAAAACAAAACAATTAAACAAAAATAAAGCAAAGTAAATCTCTTTCCTCCCGCAAAAAGATATCAAAGAATTATATTCCTATTAATTTTAGTAATCGTTATGAACACAAGATTGTATATATTGCAGTGCTGCATAACCAACCGCGGCAAGTGATCCTGTGCCTACTGGAGGTGGCTCGTCTAGCCACCAAGTTCAACGTGGAGCCGCCCGGCCTCGTGCAACTGGAGAAGGAGATCGCGCTCGAGGAGCGCGACTCGGGGCTCGACTCCAGCATGTCGGCTACCGCGTGGCAGTTCCGGGACGCCTCGCCCGTGCCGCACCACGACAAGTGAGTTAATCTTCAGCACATATAGTCAACAGGAGCAAGCAGAACTTGTACCTGAATGTAGAACTGCAGATCGCGTGCTGCGGCTTGCCTGGAACGTGACTTCAATTCTGCTACGGTATAACCAGTTAGTAAGCTACAGATTAATTTAGAAATGGCGAATTATTTTCCAGCTTACCTGACTACGTAACGCCAGCACCTCGTTGTCATCTGCAAAGATCCTAGTTAGATTCGAAATCATTCGAGTAAAATGTAAACAAGTGATTTTTAGTGTCAAGTTAAGTTGTCCTTCATAACCATAAAGTATCGCAATATTGTAGTCGTTACTCTAATTTCGTAGTCTTCATATTACTTAAAAGGTCACTAGTTGCACGTCAGCAAAAGTGATACCAAAATGATAATCTTTTGGATCATCATTCAGGTCAGAGACTCACGCTAATGTTCTACATTCAGCTATCGTTTATTATGGATATAGCTTCGATGTCGCGTAAACCATCATCTATGCATTGGACATAGTTTGAAAATAAAAGGTAAAAGACAAATATTTAAACTTATAAAGTAGATAGTCGTAGTTATTAATTGTATCATTTCTCTCACCAGGTCTACCACCGAAGTGCCACCTACGACACCAGATCCAAACGATTGTAAGTACCATAACAACTTACTACTCCCTATTAAAAAGCAAATTAACAAATGCATGAAATATCAATTAAGATACGAAATTGCCGTATTAAAACATTTTCTGAAACTTAATTAGGTAAATGGGGTTAGTGGCGACTCATGATTTCATTATTTTCTCCTGATATTATGTTTCATACATAATTGACGTATATTGTTTGTAACATTGACAGCGCAACTGTCGGTAGTGGACAATGCTGATGCGGAGAGCACCAAGTCAGAGGGCACGGTGGCTAGCACCGACTCCGACGTGCCGCTCAAACCCACCAACGAGCTCGACAAGCGGGTAAGTACCACTTAACCTTATATTTACGGGTAACACAGAATGTCTGAAATACATTTTTTTTTATGATGTCTGCTGTCGTTTTTTGTGATATGTTTGAGATTGGAAAATAGACATTAACTTCATTAGATATTTACATAAATTTATATAGACTGCTAAATTCATAATCCTTCCTTTTAAATTGATCTGCAACTGGTAAAAACGGAGCTTGTGTCATTACGCTTTTATTTGACATGTATCATATTATTTTTTTTACCGTCTCTCAGCCTAAACTGACATGCTAGTGCGTAATCTAAATTAAAGTGTATTTCGATAAACAATAAACATTTTTTTTATACTTTATACACGTCCAACATTTAAGTAATACTTGAACAACAGTTTTTTAAGAGAATCTTAACAGAACTATGGACATACAAAAATCTAATCAAAGAAATTAAGAAGGGAATCCTTTTTCAAAAAGGAAGTAGATGGGCATTTTTCTTTTCACAGGAACCAATAAAATAGAATCTACCAGGGTAGGCTATCACTAAAAGAATCCCTTGGCATGTAAAGATTTGGGTTTAAGGTAGCCTAAGTATTGATGGTACGTTTCGTTACAGGTGCAGTTAGTGACGCGGCTGATGGAGCGCGGCTGCAGCTGCAGCTCGGGCAAGTGCTCCAAGCTGCTCAAGGTCAAGAAAGTCGGCGAGGGACGGTACAACATCGCCGGCAGAAATGTCTTCATTAGGGTACGTTACTATCAATAGTTAAATAGTACAGTAACAGTGGTCTGTGTATATACAAAAGAAAGTACAAGGTGCAAGTTTTGATAGTCTCGTTAGATATTAGAAAGGCTTTAACGCCATAATTAAGAGCCGTTAGCTGCCAAAAATAATAGTAATAGTTGGATTAGAATACTGTTCTAGTGTAAAAAGAATATTTGACGAGTTGCATTCAGATCCACTACTACGATTAGTGACAATTTTCTTTTGCCTTAATATTTCATTCAGCTGTCAATTCTCTTTTAGATCATAGAATAAGTCTAGATCTATATCGTGTGTTGTGAACTTACAGTTGCTGAAGGGCCGGCACATGATGGTCCGCGTGGGAGGCGGCTGGGACACCCTAGAGCACTTCCTGTCGCGGCATGAGCCGTGCCAGGTGCGCCTCGTTACGCAGGGCACGGGCCGCAAGGCTGACGTGCTGCCCGTACCATTGACCACGTCTGATGACAAAATCTCACCGCCACGCAAATCTGTCTCACCCGCTAGCAGTAGAGCATCTCTTAAGGAAACCTCGGTGTCCCGAACCGTGTCACCGGTCGATAGCAAGGCGTCCTCGATCAGCGGGAAGGCTTCACCTGTAGAGTTGCGTAGTGGACGCAGCACGCGAGCTTCCAGCAAGGCCAGCAGTGGGAAAAGCTCTCCCCTCGGTGACCTGCGCCGCACCTCCACGCCTACCAAGCCCACCGCCGCGCGCAGTCTCCGCTCCGCGCTGACTCTCCCGCTCCGCGCGGACTCCGTGGACGGTCGCACGCCAAAGTCTCCCGCACCCCGCGCCAGGAAACAGTCCGCACCCTCCAGCTTTAGCACACCCAACACCCCCACCAGTAGATCTGTTAGAACGCCACCTGTGGAATATAGAAAGTCGCTCACTAGTACCGCTTTGAACACCACGCCTAAAAAGTCGAGAAGTATGAGTCTGGCTCACGTGCAGAAGGACGACCGAAAGAGTTTCTGTGGCACCGAAAGGCTGAACCAGGCTAAGAAGAACAGGAGTACCAGCGCGGCCACTACGCCTACCGAGACGGTCGCCGTGAGGAAAATGCGCAGCCAGAGCCTCGCCTCCACGCCTGTCAATGAGCCGAAGAAAACCTTCAACGGGACCAGTGGTTATGCCAAAAAGACGAGGAGTATGAGTCTCGCGACCCCAGTAGACTTCAAACCGCTGAATAAAAGCCAGTCGGTCACCATTAACGGGGCGATGACGCAGGCCGCCATCGAGGAGAGTATCAGGCTATCGCTGGCCGCCAGTATCGCTGACGATACCTCCGCCAAAAAGCCCTTCCTGCACATAAAAGCCAAATATAGAAGTCCCCCTCCGCGCGAGGTGCCCCCCAGATAACTCCCTCACGCCTATCTCCTTCATTCCATTAGTTTTAAAGTTTGACACTTAACTAAGGCATCCTTATCGAAGTTCAATTAGTTATGTAACTGTAAGCATTATTTAGATCTCTTCACTAAGCAATCTCATATTATCATCTCTTAGCGTAAGTAGTCGCGGCAACTGAACGATCACTGATGCACTCCAGCTGTACGGGAGAACTAGTCATAATTAATTTGTTATTAATTATTATAATTATGTGTTACGAAGTAGTTTAATGATCATTTTTCAATTGCAATATTATTTCTTATTAATTTGTATTATTATTATTATTTGTGGTTTCAATCTCTATTATTTCTGAAAATTATGTTAGATTTATTTCATTATTAATTTTACGTGATGTGTGAGTGATATATATTTTTTAATTTCGCAATTCTTTAATTTGACAATAAAGTTAGTGATTATCGTAGACATTGGTTTATTTTATTCGATATTGTTTGACGATGCACCGATGCACGTTAGTCGATACGGTTAGGTTAGCGACATGAACTTGTGGCCTCACGCACTGCGACCTCCACGGTACAAATAATGTTGTTTAGTCCACACATATATTTTCATATGAGACGATAGATGATATTTTTGCACAGACATTAGATATACAAGCACTATATAGATCGAATCCTCCTACATGTGACATGAATGAGAAACACTGTGTTCAGATAATATACGGCGATGTGAGTACTGGCAAATTAATCGTTTTAAAATGTATTGAATCGGCTTTTATTCTATAATGGCGAGCTGTTTTACCTTTCTTATTATATAATACATTTAATCGTATCATATAGAGTGGAGTCTGAGTATATTTACATTATTTAGAAGTCCATCGAGTCTGTATTCGTTCCACACTCCCATGAATAAGAGTTAGAACGTTATGTAGGTATATTTTGGATAGATTTCAACAGTCTTCCCTAGCGCCAGTAATAAATCTTAGAATCTGAGTCCTGTCTTTATCCGTAAACAAAGGTAAAGTAAGCTACGTAAACTATTATAATACAAGAGCTTAACCGCAGTAGAATCGACAAATAAAAAGATTGGACAATATTTACAAAATGAAACAATTTCCACAAGCAACTAAAAGTCAAATAATACATTTTAGCAAACTTGTTTTTGACTAAATATCTTCAGAATCTCTAATCTGAGACTCACGATTGAACCGCAGAACTAAGTTTTGTGTCTTATTGACGAACACGAGTAGCTTAGTTTATCGTCGTTTTAAATTTTCGAGTAGCAATCCAAGAGCTTAGCGTTTACATATAACAACACAGGGGTGATATTATTACGTTATAACTGCCAAAATACCTGTCTGCAATACTGTGCCAACAGTTTTATTATTGTACGGTTGATAATAAACTTTTTGATATTCAATAATAGTGTTGTTTCATTTCTGCACTCTCATATACGCACCCTGTAGCCACTATCTGCGCACTCTAATGCAGTTGTCAAATGTAAGTATAGTGCTTCAATTGAGCTACAGAATGCTAGTAGGCTGCTTCATAAAGCTGTGACAGACTGATATAGATTAACATTGATGGACGCAAATAGCGTATAAGGGCTGTTTTCCTCTAAGCGGCTAGACGCCAACGACTGCAGCCACGAGCGATATGTTTTGTTTTGTACGACTGCAATAGTTAAATTTTGACGTCTGAGATATAGTATAATTTACTTAAAGCGAAAACATGGATTTTGGGCACAGTTTAATTTAAAATTACTTTCATTTTATATGTATGTGCATACGGCCACACGCTCTTTTATTATATTATGCACAAAACCACATAAATACCCGGAATTGCTTTTACAAGACCAGTGCTGCGCGTATTACGTATCAAAAATTGCCCGTGTTAGTGAATTGGCTAATAGCTAATAGCACATGGAGCATTGCGCAGTAGTTATAATGTAGGTAAAAGTTATGCAGCAGGCGACGTTCGACCCATGAGTTCTAGCAGTCGCGACAACTGCCGCGCCGCAGCTCCGTATGTACACTGCTCTGCATTTGTTGTGGCGGTTCGGGTATAAGTTATTTGAATAAAATTTGGTGAAGCGTCAACTCGCTTAGTGGAAAATATCTCTTATTCAATATAAGATTCAACAAACTGTAGCGTCGACATCTACCAATATAACTTGCATTTACGATTCAACTCAAAACATAGATACCTATCTGCTAAATTGTTTGGTACGACCTATAGGAATCTTTGTATTCATGCTAATACATAGACTAGTCTTGAAGGTGAGTTAGCATAATAGTATATATGTCGACAGTGCCGCAAGGCTTCGAGCGCTGCCGTGAGGAGCTCGGCAGTGGTGGTGCCAGTGCGAGCTTCCGTGACACCGCACAAGCGCCGCTACACCTACTACAAGAAGATGTACAAGCCCATGTGCTACGAACTACCCAAACCGCTCAGAGTCTCACTTGTGTGATATTCATAGTTGAGATGTTCTGAATAACAATTTAGATTAGTTTCGTTCCACTATAGAGTTAAATAGAAGATAGCATAAAAATCCTTGGGCTGTTTATTCGTAACAGCGTAACGTTTACAAGTTTTTAGCTCCGGACAAATTATCGCACACAGACGATTAGGAAAATGTTAGGTACCTAATACTACCGTCCAATAACTATCCCTTTAGTTAGCGGACGGAAGAATGCATAAAGACCCGTCTCAAAACCTTATATGAAGAAAAACTTATCCGTATGCATTTCCTTTTGACCTATCTGCAAACCACGACTAACTGACGGTAACATTTTTGGGCATCGATTGGCAAAATATTTAGGTACTTTGTGATATTGTTATTACTATATTATGGCAACTACATACCTAGACTATCGACCTCTGTAACGTGTGAGCACACATGTTTTGATAACATTTAATATAATTTTCATATTCGGCCACCATGGCTAATTCGAAGAAGAGTTATAAATATTTAACCTATGTCATTACTTCAAGTAGTAGTTTCCTCGTAGTAGCCACGTATTTTCAAATCATACTGGAATTCGAATGTCTGTCAAACACTCTCGCATCGTTGTGTTCGATAGTTTGCCCGGAGCTAAAGCCTGTGTATAGTGTAATTTAAGCAGATATCTATTTAGATACTTATTTATAAGTAAATATCTTCGATCATAATTTTGTCGAGTGTTGAAAAGCGTATCTTATTTTATGAGTCTAGTCATTTTGCTTTAGGTTGTTTTATTTTATACATACCTAACTATAAGAATCAAATTGTATATTCATTAGTAGGTACCCACCATTTAAGTAAGATTTGAAGTTTGGTCATGAACAGTTAGTTTCATGCGTGATCAATTTTATATTTATAAAATGTGCCTTTATAGTAGGTAGGTACTAATTAGTTGTCAGTGGTGCATCGAATAATATACCTACCTAATAATATTTTTATTAGATATTTTCAGTTAGAGTTAATGAAAAAGCGAAATTAACAGTGCTATTAATGCCAGTATTTATATTTACGTGTCGGTGATAAGACATTTGATATTCGCATATTGGTAATCTCGTGGGGTGTTCCTCGACCGGGACAATTTAGAAAACTTTTTGCTAATAGCGTGACTTTCTTTTGATTCTACTATGGCACTCATAAACATAAGTATATAATATTTGATTCAAAACATTTACACCCTAGATCGATTTTGTCACTCACCTGGCGACGGCGGAATACTGGGCTGGCTTGGGGGCTGTAGATTCAGACCACAGGGTAAGAGATAATAGCTTTGTGCTGTCACACAGTGTTTTGAATGATTTAACCAACTAAACCTATACCGCGAAATGCAATTAACTTTATTAATGTCTTCCATATTCGGTCAGTTATCGGCGGCCACTGTTAACGGAGACTGGCTATCTACCCAGCAGATAGTGCAGTGCTGTGTGCTCCGTGCCTCAGAGAGCACGTTAAGCCGTCGGTCCCGGCTGCCATGAACATCTATGGCAGGCGATATTGGGAAATTCAGTACCCTCTAATATCCTGACACTGGTCTAGCCTTAGGGTATCGTTAGCCTTCGGGTTGCGGAGGTCAGGTTGCAGCTGCTCCGTGTAATAGCTCATATCCAGTCAAATCCGGTTAGACTAGAAAAGCCGACCCCAAGTGTCTTGGGAATAATAAAGGCTAAGGAGGAGATAGTGCACAAAAATTGCCCATTCTCATAGCCCGATGGGATGGCAATCTACTTAGATCGTATAGAGATAAGGCGTAGAACCAACGAGGTTGGGTCTTTTTCCTAGCGTTTGCAAAACCAGCCATTTTATTATTTGTTGATGGAAAACCCTAATAACGTAGGTAATCTATTTCGTAGTTTATCCCAAGCCTTGGTGGTAAGCTATTGACAACCACGCTACTTACTTCTTAACTCTGACTGGAAAAGCCTAATGAAGCATAGGTATGCGAAACTAAAAACCTGAAAAACGCTGGACTTGTTTTAGAAGTGAAACTTCTTTGAGCACGATGAGAATTTAATTTTTAAGTCAAATATTAGTGAAACGTTTTGAGATGAATAGATTATGTAGTGAACAAGACAGGAGCTCGACCAAGACAAAAAGACGAGCAAAAATATGCTACCTACATAATATAATATTTTTAACATGGCTACATTTTTATTACGGCACAAAGGCTCATTTACATTTTGTTATTTATTTCATAAATAAAAATACATTCGTATCGAAATATATATGTATATCGCAATATGGGTATTAACGCGATAATGCTCAGTACATATTTATGTACCTTTTTGAGAGACTTGATGTTTCGGGCACGTTGCATTGGCCGTGGTCAGAAGCAGACTGGGGCAGAGATATCGTTTCCGTTTGTGAGGTAGATGTTCCTAAATGCTCTGCTATTGGCGATTTATTTATCTAACGGTTTCGCATGATCGCGTTGATACCAGTAGTATGGTATAATAATTATCATGCAAAGCGCAACTATAAAACTGATTATAGCAAAGAATGTCCTTGTTATTATTGGAATTTGGATAGGGCATAGTCCATAAATAAAGCAGAGCAAATTTATTGTGAGATTAATCTTAGCTATATTTTAGATAATTTAAAAGGGGTTCCTATATATCCGGGATATACAAAAACTACAACTCACAAACGTTGCACTTCTAGCGCGTGAGCCTGATACTTACCTCAGTTTGTTTCATTTTTAGTTATTCATTTCTTCTAGCATTCCATCAGGCGATTTCGTGGAGTTCACTCTAGATACCTACTTACTAACAATGTTTTTGGCACATTGTAAATTTATAATTTTGGCTAGATGATTATTGTGGCCGCTTGTGTTGAGCACGATCAGGTTCAGGACCTCCGGTAAACGGAAGTAGCGAGAGTAACCGTAAGTGACTTGTGCGGCCAAAGCTGTTTTGTAAGGTATGGGCAAATAAAACATTACGAAAATTCATGAGTTATATTTATTAAATACCTCGACAGGTAATACAAAATAAATCAAAATTAAGTATAAAATTAATTTAAGATAGGAATGACTGAATAAATGCTGAGAATAGTTCATTAATTAATCGCGTATTTCAAACTTTAATACTATACATATAAAAGAATTAGAGAGCTGTAGATTGTAGAATACTTTTAAAAAGTACAACTTTAAAATATAAATGTTTACATAGCCGTCAGCTGATATATCTGCTGACCGCGCCGGCGACAAAGTTCATGTCGTGAGGATATTCAACTTAGGTCTCACAAGATTTACAGCAAAAATCACATAAATACAGCGATAAAATAGTCAAGTTCGTGCGTTTTACAGGCAATCGTTAAATATTATTTATTCGATCTCTAGCTATCTCTTAGTCTACAGTAAATAGGCAATTTTACACGCGATGTCTGTCAGTACATGATAAACTATATAAACATAACTATGTTTATTATTATTGTTATATAAAAACTAAACACTACGCGTATGTGAGCTCGAACACGACGTTTGAACGAAGATATTAATAACGAGATGTTAACCAAGTACACTTCGTCTAAATGTGAAACTACGTGCATCGACTTCTATCACGCAAGTTCAAGACCAACTACGTTATCACAGCTAAGGATAACGGCCTGAATAATTTAAAGGTCTACTGAATCCCCATATCGATTGTCAAAGATGTTGATGACGGCCATGTCCAACACTTGCTCTTCAAATACGACTTGGCCACTATCAGTCAAGACTACATGCTGCTATCAAGATTATTCTAGTGGAGAACCTAAGACACACACTTTGGTCTGACCCGCAGTCTTGCTAACGGTCACGATTTTAACGAAGTAATCCAAAACAGTATGTACTTGAGAAGAAACAAATATGGCAGTAAAGACGGTTCCGTATCACATTCGAACATCACATACTACTAAACCTACGAATTGTAAATAAAAGTTATTACGTATTAAAGTTAATATTATCTCATTTAATACATTTTGGTAAAAGTCACTCCGCATGGTTGATTATATCATTTGGCCGATTAAACTTAAATATACTTACACATTATAGGATTGTCGACATGCTAATCATTACATTATTATGTCCTTTGAGATTTCAAGATAATTCGCGATAGGGTCGTCCTCACAAAGTCGCATGGGTCAATATGGCGCGCCGAATTTCGGTCTGTATGTACTTAGAATTGGCTACAAAACCAATTAAATATGATAATGCCCGGCAATCTGTAAACGAACCATTCCGATATGTAAATGTCGTAAGACAAGCGCCTTCTATTTAAAACTATTCCTGATTCTGGCTTGCACCTTTTACTGTTAGTTAACTTACAGAGCACGGAATACTTATATTATTACATTGTTCTTTTAGAGACGAAGGTAGCAATAATAATATTCGTAGCGAGTGATTGACATTGCTGAGCGCAGACGGCAACCTTGGTTTATAATATAGGTGTCATATTTATATCACCTGTATATATAGAATAAGAGTCATGGCAAAACTGACGTATTTCGTGCTCCGTAGATAAACTATTCGTACAAGAGACATAAGACAGTTAGATGAGGCCAACCCTTAACAGAACAATAATAACGATTTTGTTCATTTTGGTGCTGATTCCATACGTCCAAAACTATAATTACATGATATTGTGCGACTAAGGTACATCCTAATATTTACTTAGGATCTTGAACTAATCTATTGCATCAAATCTACTGCAAATGGTTATAAAATTATTCTGTGTTCGAAAATAAATAATTTAAAATTAGTGACACAGTTTTGGTGATATTTCGTATGATTTGCTATTTAGCATTAAAAAGTATTACTCCGTACGTACGATACACAACGGTGTTATTTATCTCTTAATATTTTAAAGCATTATAGTCTGTACATGCATCGGCGCAGTTAATCAACAATAGTGAAACTATTTTTGCAACTACGACTTATTCGTTTTGATATAGATTCGCTATAAAATCCTGTAAGTTTAAGATGAATTACTTCAATAAGTGTACGTCTAGTTACAGCTAGTATCGTAAATAATTGATTATTAGAACATACAGACAATGGTTACATGCTTCAGATCCAATCAATAAGTAGTGGTTGGTGAAACTATTTATTTTATTCATGCATGCTTACTACAGCACTGTTAACTCACTAAATAATGTCTTAGAATTCTAGACATAATTGAAAAACTATTTGCGTCTACAATACTGGCGCGCTGGTATTTCACTGAGACACAATGGGTCAACTTTTGGCTTCTTGATCTAATGTGTCTATAACGACATTAACATTGTTACGACAAATAGGATCGCATGCCTATTAAGTAAATATTTTAGAAGCCAGTTTGCAATCCTACTACATCTGTCACACATGCAGATATCAACACAATCATTTTCTTCAACGTATCAGTCACTTGTGAAAGTATTGAACAGCAAAATAGCAGGCATCACATTGTCTGCAAGTTCTAAACAGTGAAGCATAGTGGAGGAGCGCTGTGTACCGCGCGCAGGGCGATGGCGGCGCGGCGTTACTTCTTCTTGCTCTTGCCGAGCGTGAGCGTGTGGTGCGCCTGCGCGGACTGCTGCTTGCGGCGGTTGAACTCGATGGTGTCGTCCTCTATCTTCTTGCGCAGCTCCTCCAGGCGCTTCTTCTCGTCTGTGTGGTCCTTCTTCAGCTTGTCGAATTTCGAGTGAAGCTGCAATAAACGATGTTGAAAGTATAATGTAATGAATGAGAGAATTATAAGCAGACACATGTATCGTTTTTCTAAAGCAAATGAAAATCATAATTAACATGACTAATGGTATTGTATCATGTGGTCAGTTATATTTAGATTATCTGTAAAGAAAGAAGTTGTTTCGGTGCAGAGGTATACGACTATAAGCTACTAAATACTTAACTTACAAAATATGTAACATCCATTAGGATTAAGATAACTTAACCATTAGGTTCAGGTATCGGATTTGCGATGAAAGAATCATGGCTTTGGAGTCCGACCCAATACTTTACCCAGTCACTGCCCAATGATCTGAGTTAGGCGAATCTGCATATATGTTAAAATCAGCAATGTACACACTATCCATAAATGTTTTACTTTATTTTTATTATTTAACAAATCGTACAACTACACCATATGTATTACAATTTAAAAACAGTTGTATGGTTATACTTTGTGAAGTAACCATTTTAAATTTGATCGAGAATACTCGCTGAATGACCAGGTTGTCAGAAGTACTAACCTCTTTCTCAGCTTCCTTGAGTTCAGCTTCCTTCTCCTTGACGCGCTGCACGAACATCTGCCGCATCTCGTCCTCCTTCTGCTGCAGCTCGGCCAGGTGAGCGCTGCGCTTCTGTTCGAACGTTTGTTGGAACGATACCTGGAACAAGCAGTACACATAAACAATACATCAGTTAGGTTTCAATACTCAATATTTTATTGCATTCCATAACCTATACTAATATTAAAAAGAGGAAAGATTTGATTTCTTTGTTTACTTGTAAGGTTTTAAATAAAAAACGGCTCAACCGATTCTTTAAATTTCGCCTTTAAGAAACTATATTATCACCGAGTAAAATAGTCTATTTTTACTTTAAAAAGTACTGTTACTAACATAACCTAATCTATTTTTACGCGAGCGTAGCCGCGGACAAAAGGTCGTGTTATACGAGGATGGACTTCTAAAACAAATTAGGTATTATAAACCCCGTCAGGTACAGCAAAAAGTTTATGGGAAAATATTACGTCTTATCTTAACTTGTCTATTGTTGGAATGCCAGACTAGTAAAGCTATTATGTCTGGCCGCCGGTGTGCCGCTGTAGCTTAGGTTAAAACAATTTAGGTTAAGTTGATGCCTAGCAACAAATTAATAACGATTGATACGTAGAAAAGATATTGCATTTTTAAAACATAATTAGGAAGCATAATCCTTACTAATATTATAAATTCGAAAGTAACTCTGTCTGTCTGTCTGTTACCTTTTCAAAGCTAAACCACTCTAACAGATTTAGATGAAAGGAGAATGCCCACTCTTTGTTTCGCTTTTTGATGAGTATAAATACGAGAAAATATGCATAATTTATATTACAATTTAATATGTGTTTATGCTTAATAAAATCCAATTATTTTGTGGCACTTAGATTTTTAGATAATAAGTAATTTAATAGTTGTTCCTAGTTGTTTCTTACGTTTTAGGGAAGAGACACATTTACCATTTGCATAAATGCATTTCGTAATCAGTCGATTATGTATAATCAGTAATCATAGATCCACTAACCAATCTCCTGTCGTCCCAAATGAGTACTTTAAATACTATTATTATAATATTTAAATAATAATAGTATTATACTTTTAATAAGGAAATGCATATAAAGACTTAAAATATATATTTCGTATCGTCGATTATGTTTAATTCTGTAGATGGATTGATGTCACAGCACTATTGACAACACTACGAAAAAAACAAAATATTGTTTTCCAATATCAAACTGCCGGCAAATCGTCGCGTGTTTCGATATTATTTCTTCGTTTAATTGTTTCTGTGTTACGAATTCACGTCGAGTTGAGTCTTTGGATTCCTCCACGTTACCGTATTACTGAACTATCTTAAACGTTGTTGCTGTTTCTGAGATGTTTCGCTGTGTGAATTGTTAGCTTGCGTTAGCGCATCCTCTGCCTTGCCGTCACGTCAGATATATATCTGATGCAATGGCTCATATTTTACGTGCTTCGATTTCTCTAACAAAAGTAAGTAATTTCAATGAACATAATCATTCAAGATTTCATAATATCATATCCGCTCCACGAAATATTTATCTCAATGCAAAGGTTATTTGTTACGTCTTTATAGATTTTAACCGGTCGTATACCGCCGGCTCGCATACCAGCCGGCAGATTTGTACCCGTCGTAGGCCGGTGGCTCGCATGCGAGCCACCAAATTGGCGCCAAAACGCCGCGCGCCGCCTTCGCTTTAGCTTAAGCTAACGTAAAACCAATTTGGTGGCTCGCATGCGAGCCACCGGTATACGACCGGTTAATGTCTATTATCTGCATAGGCATAACAAATAGTCTTTATAATTATAGATATCCTTAAACATAGAGTTAAATAGTTGATAAACCTATAGCAAAAAATATGTTATTGACAATGAATATGTTGCTACTTATTGAGTAACATTTATAGTGCAGATGTAAGATTTATCTTTAAGATCAAGTATTTCATATATCTTAAATAAAATCTTTGTATTATACAAAACATATTTACAGTCTCTAATATTATTAGTAAGTACAGTTCTCTATAATATCATCAATGTTTACAACTATTTTTTTCAGATGTCAGAAACTGATGTTGTTTGCCAAGAATGTTACATCATACTGGAAAAAGAGTCCAATAACTTTCCAAGTGGGCCTGTTGCTATACGAAGTTTTGGACACCAGCAAGTGTGCTTAAGCTGTGGAAAATCAGTGCTAAGGGCTGAAACACATATAGTACCACTCAATTGCCCTGAATGGAATTTCATAATATCAAATAAATCTCCTCAGCAGGTACTTGAATATGTATTTTTTTTTATATTTTGCATAGTCAGAAGTGTTCTGTTGTAATATGAACACTTTGTGGTTGATATGTACACCTGAGTGTACATCTGAATAGATAGTAAGATGCTAATAAAAAAGCTGATAGAAAGAGTGGCTTTGTGTCAGTGATTTTAGTATCAGTATATAAATCACTGTCATATTTTGTCACAGATTATTGTAGCTAATGTGAAATTAAATGGCTTATTAAAATGTTTCTTTCTTTTAGGTTCACCGTCTTAAGAAGGTCTGTTTGAGTTGTTGGTCTAATGCATACAGAAGTGTTAGAAGAAATACTCAGTATGATCATGAATTATATTATGAATTATATATCATGAAAATATGATAATTATGATGTGGATGAATGAATCAGATGTCAATGTGTTGGTATTTTTAAAATAAATAGAATAAAAATAAATTGTTTTATTGCCTGTTTCTCAATCCTTACCTATATCCTCCTCATTAGAAATTGACCACTTAGTGGTTTCATAAATACTAATTAGTAATTGGGGTATATTATTTCTAGCATAGGCCAGATTATATTGAACATGAGTTTTGCCGCAGAGGGACTACTGTTTGACCTCCGCAACCTAGAGGGATAATGATACTCTAGGATTAGGCTAGGCTTATGTCAGGATATTTGAGCGTACTGGCATCCCTATACCGACTGACTGATGTTCGTGTCAGCCGGGACCAACGGCTTAACATGCTCGTCGAGACACGAAGCGAGGGATAATTAATAATTGAATACACACATAGCTTGGAAAAGTCATACAACATTCCGGAATGGCAAAGGTGAATGTAAACCCGATATCCTCTGCATGCCAGTCTGTTGGTCTCCCACTAAGCTATCGCTGCTACCTATTTATTTCTCGTTATGTACCTACGGGGGAATGACAGCTTAAAACTAGTTTATTTGACATTTGATATAACCTCAAAAACTGAAATAAAGATATTATTTCTACAAAAACCCCACAAAATAAATTGATGATTTTACTCTAGATCTAAAGTACTTAAATAGGACTATTGAGTGTCCAATTTTCGTTCGTATAATCGCATCCGTTCCAGGACAGTTAGCGATAGATCGGCGCCATTGTAATATGGGCATTCTCATTTGGTAGAGATATAGTTTAAAACCTGGGGATGGACATAGGCTACTTTTTATTGATGTAGGTACCACGCGGGCGGAGCTGTGTACAAAAGCTAGTATAGCATAAAATCTTTTGATAGAGTATAATGATGGTGGTTAGTTATAATAATATGATAATTATGTTATTTATCTTTTAATATGATAGAAAAAGTAGTTAGCAGTTTGCCCTGTGACAAGATTGACAGTGGCGTCAACACTGATTTACTTGTGACCAGAGATGAGCATAATTAAATTATTAATTTAAATACAAAGTAATGTAATTACAAGGTAATCTAATTAAATTGTATTTAGTTACATTACTCAGAATATATAATGTAACATATTATTATGTATTTAATTACAAAGTAATCTGATTGAAATGTAATTCAATTATCTCTTAATGCAAATGAATGAGCAATGTAGAAAAATAATATTTTAACTCAAATTTGGCGCTATCAAGTTTTAAAATAATAATAGTAATAATATATATATTTATTATTTTATTTATATTTGGATTCATCAATATTTATATCATGTAGAAATAAAAGGAGATGTTATGATTAATTTATAGAGATAAAAGAGACAATAAATAATGTAGTTTATTTAAAATGTTCAATAAAAACTGTTGTAATTGATAGTTAATTTAAATTGTAACAAATTACTGTGTAATTAGATTACATTTCAATTAAATTACAAAGTAATTAAATATAGCAGGTTCTTTGCGTAACTAATTACTAAAGTAATCTGTAATAAAGTATTTAAATTATCAATTACAAAAGTAATTCTAATTGTTAATTTGTAATTTAATTACTTTTTGTCCATCTCTGCTCGTGACCTTTCAGATTCAGTGATCAAGTCGAGAATGTCAATGACTTAAATGTCTTGAAGAATCTATATATCTATAGAAGTACTTTCACGTTCCTATATTGGCGCGGCGCCAACAAAATTAATAACGATTATATTCTTTAAGCTTTCAAGAAGTCGAATTAGTGAGGTGCATTTTAGAGTAGTAATAACAATAATGTTTTCTAGACCAAATTTTGTCCACAGCAGCCAAACTTAACTGAGACTGGCCACCTGCGCAGGATATACTATAGTGCACAAGTATGTGTGCAAACACCGATGCACTTTCTATTCCTTCACTTTCATAGTTCGATGGAACGACAATTCGACACGACCAGAGAGACATATGGCGTAAGACCAACGTTTTACATGCTTTCCAAGGCACGTGGATGTGTGTGCCAACTTCGGGCTGCTACTGAATATTTCTTGTCAAGAAAACCTATAACTCTTTGTTGACCCAACCCGGTATTCGAAAGCCACTGTACTATAGACCTCATACACTACAGCTGCGCCACTGAGGCAGTCAAGTGTTAGCATAGTACAAGTGTGTAGTGATGTAGGTGTGTAGCAGTATGTGGTGTATTGATGTAGTGATGTAATGGAGAAGGTGGTGCAGTTATGTAGTGGAGTAGGTGGTGTGGTGAGTACATCGTTGCGCGGTGTGTACGCAGTACGTACGGGCTTGTTGTCAGCGTCGACGTCGGTGAAGCCCATCTGCTGCAGGCGGCGGCGGCGGTAGAGCTCGTAGTGTCGCGCGTGCGTCTGTTCGCGCAGGTCCTCCATGTTGGTGCGGATCAGCATCTCGCGCAGCTTCACGAAGTCGCAGTGAGACTCGTTCTCCACTGGAATGGGCACACGTTACATGACGTTACATACAGACATAAATCTTACAATATTGTAATCTGCGCAGCAGGGTTACATTGTTAAACTTACTGTTCTTAATACAGGCATATCTAAGCGAGACATTTTTAATGTGACAAGTTGTATCTCGTTTGGACTGCTTTATTTGTACGGAGGCATGCACGTGCATCCGATCGTGAGGCCTTGATTAGGATTTTGGGTTAGACAGTCAATTAGAACATATTGAGCACCGGCAAGGACTGTGTCCAGTGTACAGCAAAATACTACTCCCCTATTATGTGGGATATAATCCCTACAGTCTGTTAGAACACTTTCAGTACCAGCAAGGACTGTGGTAGACATCAAAATAGTCATACCATAATATGTGGCATATTAAACTTAAAATAGGTGTTCACTTCTGTCAAAGTTTTAGGGGGACACATACGCATGCCCTTTAATCTCTGTCTGTTGCAATAATATAAAAAAGTGTTATACCATTAGTCATTCACTGTATAAGATTGAAAGAATTTAAATTTCCGGTAGAATACATTTCCCATGCGTCATAACCTCTTAAATCTATCTGATAAATCAGTATAACAGTCAATATTAAATTAAATTGAATAACCTACTACATTGTATCACTATAATACTAAAATAATCTATAAATCGTATAGGCAATACTATTACTCTATTAAACTGCTTGAATAATGAATGCGACGATTTATGCTAAGCTAGACTGCTAAATGTCAGTTGCACTACAAGGTCAACACACATTTGGCTATTTGCCAGATAGATAAATCTTAGGTTGTAATACGAAAAAAAAACTTTATGGCTTTGTAGGCCTAACTTAAAATTTAGTGCCTTAGCATAGTGTATGGTTGTTTGTCCCAGTAGTCATGAATATGTATGAAAGTCTCTATAGATTGCCAGATATTTATTAAATTAAAAGATGGGTAAGATAGCATATACTCTAAATAATAATATGCTAAGTATTGCTATCTTTTTAAGGTGACAAGGTTCGACGGCAGTCATATACAAGTGTCGTTGTAGGTTCAAGAGTGATTTCAGCTCTACGGAAATCATTTCTAGATCTAAATCTTACAGAAAAGCACTAAGATTGAAAATAATAAAAAGAAATGGATAATGAACAGCACCAGTAACATAAAATAAACTATCCTGGGACTTCTCGACAAGGTGTGTACATGTATGGTACATGAGTAAATAAATGGTTGTCCACTCATGTACCAGGACCAGCGATGTAATCAGCAGACCTTAGATCAGGGATGGCAAACCTTCATTGGTTAACATACAGTTATATGTGAATAAATAAAAAATTACCTTTAACGCGCCATCAAAGAACCTTGGCTTAGTTATATCTATACTAATATTATAAAGCCGAAGAGTTTGTTTGTTTGTTTGGTTGAACGCGCTAATCTCAGGAACTACTGGTTCGAATTGATAAATTATTTTACTGTCGGATAGCTTATTTATCGAGGAAGGTTATAGGCTATATAACATCACGCTACGACCCATGGGAGCGGCGCAGTAATTTCATGTAGTAATTGATAAAATCAAAACGATATGCTGAAACTTTAAACTCTTCACTTGTAAACGGAAATAAACTCAATAATCACAATATTTACAATTCATTTAGTTTATTTATATTATGGAAGTTTCTGCTGTTGCAAATTAGATGTTAAATATCGTAATTAGGCTCGTATTAACAAAATGCAAGCTGAACTAATCCTCTGAGAAACAGTTTTGTTTGTCAGATGTCTCAATCACTAGCGTGCCCGAATTATTTTGTCAGCACTGGCATGCGTGCTATTGGTTCGCTACCCTTGCTTTAATTAATAAGTAGGAAGCCGCCCATTAAATCAGCATTATGTAGTTAGAACTTGGCTGGTACATACCTTGAACGGTTCCCCAGGGGTACTGCCTGGCGCGCACGGTCTTGTTCCCAATCTTGACGAAGTCTGTGGAGCCGACGACTGCGAAGGGGATGTGCGAGTTCATGACGCTGTTCACCTCCGTCACTGACTCGTCGTCCACCGGGAACTGGTAGATCTCCACGTTGTTCGCTTGCAGCTCTAGCATTATCTTTGACTGGAACGTACATATAAAATGTCAGTAGTCTATGAGATCACCTTGGTTACTGTAATAACTAAGTATAATTAAACTTTAAGGAAATGGCAAATTATTCTTTTCGCTTTCTTCGTCTACGATTTGCATGTTTATGAATCTTAACTAATATTATAAATGCGTATGTAAGTTTTTTTGTTTGTTTGTTACGCTTTCACGTCTTAACTACGTGGTCGATCATCATGAAGTTTCACATACACGTTGTCAGGGGCACAGAAAGGGACATAGGGTACCCTTTCATTAATAAACTAGTAAGTAACATTGTTGAAACTGCCGACATCCTTTCTTATTTTACGAATGAAAGAGAATGACTCACACAAGGCAAGCGGTCATTGTCCATAATTTATGACTAAATGTCTTAGCTAGTGTGGTCTAAGGCCTTAACCATAAATGTTATGACAAACAGCCAAAAATATCAACTCGTTAACTATATCAATATCTTTTTTATTACTGTGTATGTTAGGTTATTTTTGTAAATGAGTTTGTCTCGTTTTCTAATTAAGCAATTGTCACGTCTTTTTACTTTAAATACTTGTATAACGAAACCAGTTTTGTTTTTCTGATACCATGTGTTTCAGATAATGAATAATTGTAAATGATTGCATAATATATTCTAAATTATACCACCGTCCGCTAGCTAAAAAGATGTTAAGCCATATGCATTGCATAGCACTTAACGTACTTTTAGTTAGTGGACGGCATATACTGATCAAACTTCCATGTACCTTGAATTTCTGGAGCTCAGTCTTGGAGATGGTGTCGGCCTTAGCGATGATGGGGATGATGTTCACCTTCGTGTCCAACTTCTTCATGCACACCAAGTCGATCGACTTGAGGCCATGACCTGCAACATTACAACTATTACATTTGTAGGTACACATATACCTAGCGCATAGTCAGCAGGAATGGTGACGCTCACAGTTGGCGTGTGAGGAGCCAGTTGTCTCCATGCCACCGTGCCGCGCGTTTGTGTCCTAAATCGACCTTCTGACAATATATACCTGGTGATAGATTAAGTAAAAATTGGTTAGTCAATATACGTATGAACTTTATAAGTGCTTTTATTTAGCAGTCCAATAGAACACCCTACACGATATCGATAAGATACAAACGCTAAACATCCAAAGTATATTGGCCGAACCAGTGAGTGAGGCAAGGCCAATATGTAGCCTAGTAGGCTAAGTGTTATTATTTTAGTATTAGCTTAGGTTACAATAATGCTACATAGCAATAGTTATAAAAATCCCTAAATTAAAAAGAAAAGATATCTTACATGAATCCACAAGAGTATTTGTCAGATAGTTTTAGATCAGAGGTTACCAGACTTTTTTCTCATAGACCCCTTTCAAAATTTTGCAGGTTCCGGTGGACCTCCTGCAGCTACATTTCTACCACCTTTAACCTGACTTCTCGGGACTGAACCTACCACGGTAGGCGAGCTGACGCTTTTTTTCGGGTTCGAGACCACTGGTACTGAATATGGAATATGCAAGTTTATAAAAGTATGTCGCTGAGCTTCTTTAAATATTATCTACCTACAGTGATAGGTGAAGTCAAGCCAACATTTTAGTTCTTCATTATCGAAAGCAATACATTTTCGTGGACCCCCGCTTACAAATTGTGAACCCCATTTTTTTCTCACGCCAACGTAAACCCTCGTCGAGTCTCCCGTGGACTCCTGGGGGTCCTCCTGGAGCACTTTGGGAACTAATGGTTTAGATAGTCAATTTTTTTATCTTCATTCACGGCACTGCTATTTTGTAGATGCGGTTTGCAAGACTATAAAATATTAATAATATGAACGCGAAAGTGTGTTTGTCGGTTTTTCTTTATTTTAAACAGCAGTAGAGTAATATTGATTTGATAGATAAATGCAGGTTATGGGTTGGTCTGTCATATACTAGTTATTGACCATAGAACTTTATTACTACCTAAAATTTAATGTACCTCTAGGATATATGTTAAAATCAAAGGAGGAGGCATAGATAAAAGCTACCCTTAATATATTAACACGTTATAGTAATAGTGTTTTGCAGCGTCGCAGTGTAAAGTGGGTCTATTACAAAATTTCATACAATTTCTAAACTAGAATCGCAGTATCTGTCATCTCGCTCGCGATGTCAATAGAAGTGGTTTCCCACGGTACAACGTTTTACAAATGGTACTATCGTGTTGTACGATTGAATGAACTATCCAATAAGTAATATAGTATAGGTACCTACAATAAGTAGCTTTTACAATAATACGTATCAACTGCTGCCACAACAGATGTTTACTCAACTGTACGGTTATTGATTCATTGACCGGCACGTAGTAGATTTACGTTAGTCCACTTCACTAGAAATATCAAGTAATAAAGGGTATTTTACAAATATTCGAATAACGGACATATAGACTTTAAATCCGAATAGATATTTGTAATTCGTTCAATGTTTTGTATTGTTTATGTGGTCGGGTAAAAGCCATGCCATCGGCGCACTGGCGAGGTGACTACTAAAACCTCTGCGTCATCAGTGCAGTCAAAAATAAACATGCTAAAAGAACGAACGAAATCCGTAGTATACAAGATTACCTAATTCTATCAATAACTATGTACTTCTTTTAACTTATTGATTTGCACATCGGTGGCTAGACACAATATATTTTGAGTTATAGCTGGCATTCCAATAATAGACAGGTTAATACGTTACGTAAATATTTGAATGCATGGATGTTGCAACGCGTAAGCGGACGCCTCGCCGCTAAGCGTTGTAAATTCGAAGCCTACGCAGGACAATAATTTATGTGGTACACAAATGATTATTCTGAGTCTGGGTTTTCGTTAATACTATGTTTGTAATCCCTAGCGATATAGGCCTTGAGCCCTAACGGTAATCTTTTAAAAACAAAATTACTGCAATTTATTAATAATTATCGATTAGAAAATAGAGCAAGCAATGGAAGCAATCAATGAATTTTGCTGTTATATTTGCCGTAAAGATATTGATATAATCAATGCTGATTATAAGGAATGCATTATATCAAAATTTTACCTAATAATGGTGCATCGCTCCGGCCGAGTGGTTACTGCGAGGAAACGCATGTGGTGCACAACGTGAATTAGTATCACATGTCTGTCCCACTTCCTATAAGTACATACTATTCATAGTTCATTAAGTCGTTTAACATTCAAAACAACTATTAACTTACATAAATGACTTGTTTTTCTCGCGTGCATATCGCTCAGGAAATCTATCGGTAATTTTTGTATTTTTTACCTTGTTGCCACTTGTGGGTGAAGGTATACCAACCGGTAAGCGATATGTGCATACATATTATGTATGTATATATTAGAACTCTCTGGGTGTTCTCCGCGGCACTTAATTGGCAACTGTATAAGTTAAACAAGTTTTCTGGTACTATTAAAACTGTGATTATATTAACTTATCAGCGGCACACCGGCGGCCAGACAAAACAGGGTTTTTTTTTATTTAATAGGGACAATTGCCGTTCTAGTAATAATTCCTGTATCGCGGGGGATTTTACAAAAATTCAAACAACGGACACAAAGAACGCCCTTAGGTTTAAAATGATGTCTAGTATTCTAAGACTTGACAGATTAAAATTAAATAGGTAATTGTGTGTAATTAGTACCGTTAAATAGTTATTTTCAATAGAGTCACAGAAACGACCAACCTTATGAAGGGATCACGACATATGTATATTGAAAAGAAAGTTGATGGATATGTGCAATGTTCTCGACTTTCACCGTCGAGTTACATTCGCGGTAATAAAAAAAAAAAAAAAAAAGTTCGTATTTGGTGTCTGTTGAACAGTTATTAGAGTACTATAATCCGAAGAAAATCTGCATGTTTTTAATATAGAAGTGAAACATCTACGACATATTAGAAACAACAGTAGCGTTTTAGTTGTTTCAAAAGGTCCAGAAAACTTTTAATTAAGTATAAGTTACATAATCTTCTGCCGCGACCTGAATATACGTAATTATGTGTAAGCTTTGATAGTTTCTTGTCGTAGTGCGAGGTGGGAATCGGAATAGACCTCAGGAAAGTTAGATGCACAAGTGCTCATACTTGCCAATGGAGCAATAGGATATTTGTGGATATATGATTTTGAACGTTATTTATATATAACTGCAAATAGCGCTGTAACTGATTTGTGAATAGCATCAACATAAGTTGCAAAATGAAGGCACAATTAATATTAAAAGTTTGGTAAGTGAATAAATGAGTTAGGAGGAGTTATACCCTTATTGCCTAGGCGCGCCTGCAGTTTATATAGCGGTTACGTCACATAATAGTATCGAGTGTCTTTTTTCCTTGTTACTGCGATTTGACAAGAGTTAATTATTTTAGACTTTTATTAGTTACCAGCTGACCCGCGCAACTTCGTTTGCGTCACATAAAAATTTTCTCTGTTTTTACAACATAGAATTTTCTCTGTTTTTCCAACATTATTCATTGATACTCTGCTCCTATTGGTCGTAGCGTGATGTTATGTAGCTTATAGCTTTCCTCGATAAAAGGGTTATCCAACACTAAATATTTTTTAATTCGAACCAGTAGTTCCTAAGATTAGCGCGTTCAACCAACCAAACAAACAAACTCTTCAGCTTAATAATATTAGTATCAAAGTATAGATAGATTTTGGATAACGTAACATTTTTAATGATAACCATAAAAAATGGCGTCAAATATCCTGTTATGCCATGTATTACTGTTACAATACAGCTGCTCATAATTGTTGAATTAACCTGACGTATAATATAAACTAATTAGGCGTGCAGTGACTGGTATCGCAAGACAAACATCGTTATTTGGTGCACTTGTTTGTTTACTTAGCGTCGTCGCACACGACACGTATGTATGTCTTGTGTGTGTGTGTGTGTGTGTGTGTGTGTGTTGTGTGTATAATCAGTGTCATGGAATGTGGAGCGTTTCCTTTATAATCACACCTCTGAGTTGTCAAACAATTGAGGACTCGACGGATGTAGTGATTTGAGGATTAAGCACTTGTGAAATGAGGATTGCATTAATTGATATTTAAAGACTGGATGGACAGAGATAAGACTAATTCGCATAGTAAATAACACTTGTTGGTCTCTTGTGCCGAAATTGATTATATTTGCCTGTGTTCACGAGTCGAGGGTTCGATTCCAGGTTGGGCAAAATGTTATTGCCTAAGTAGAAATTCAGAAATATTGTATCAGTTAACTTTATACAATATATAATCGTAACACATTTTATTTTTAAATTTTTAAATACATAATTCGCTATTATATTTACTTTACGATATGAATTTTCACTTTTCACATTTTTTTGAGTCACCTACAGTTATGATAAACGCCTGTTTAAAAGGAAACTAAATCGGCGACCGTCCAAAAAATGTGACAAAATGAAAGGACAAGATACTATGATTGTAGCAGGCGTAAATCAGTAGTCACTGCCTTCCCACCGCGGGCACAGGCGTACGTCTTCGTACGCACGCACGTAATAATTTGCAGTTAAGATTTTAATAGCTCAGCGTAATGTCATTTACTCTTTATACGGTTACTCCTTTCTTATTAGGGAGCAAGGCGTTTAACGTAGCCCATGATTTATTGCAATGCTAAGGGCAACACTTGTTTCAGGCCCTTAAAAAACATACGCTGCGTTACGAATGCAAAGTGAAAAGCACTGGTCCTTTGTTGATTACTATCATCATAGTATACTTACTAGTGCCCTTTTAAGTAGTTCTAGAAACCCTACTGACCTTACACACAATCTAAATCAAAGTCTCACTACTATATCCCAAAATTACCAATTGTATTATATAATATATTATATTTATATTAGCCTCACATTTAGCCAGCTATTGGTTTACTTCTCCCATTCCTTTCCTTTGATCCCATCTTTAATTATTTTTTCTATATTACTTACACACACATTTCGCCAGCTATTTAGGGCTTAGATGCTACACAATAGGGGAGCGAGCCTATTCCCATCTACAAGGCACAGTTTCAGACACCGCACTGCTTCCGAGAAGTTCTTCATAGAAAATTCCAAGAGCACTTTGCTCAATCGTCGTATTAACTATGGCAATATTCATATTTAACATAATTCTTTGAACTAATATAGTAATTACTATGTTTTGAGAGTTGTGCGTGCACTCATTGAAAAAAACCAACTGATTTATTTACATGTCTACGCTGTTGTCATCATTATTAGATATAATTATATGTATCGTTCGTTATTGTAGACAAAGAAAGACATGCATTAGGCAATAATTATTGGGGCGTCACAAAAACACAACATACACTTTAGTCGTCTATAAACGTTTGTAGAATACTAATAAATAATTACAACATGGGATAAAAAATCATTGTAAACGATTTGTCAGCAAGATTCGGCAATGCGTATTACCGACCTTTGAAAAAAAATTGTGTCGCCAAATTACAAATCACAATGATCTGACGACAATAGAGAGCTTTCCAGAGTCCATAAACTCTGCTCACAGCAGAATTAGAATACAAGGCTGGTCTGACTGAAAAGGGTATTTCCTAGGTTACTTGTTATACTTTGGATACGAGCCCAGGTTTAAACGATGAAACCACTGCGGCTCTCAAGAGATATTATAATAAATATGCAAATTCGGCTGTTTGTAACTTAATCACGTCGAAAGCGCTGAGCGTCTTAGATGAACTTTAGTACGGAGATATAATTATTGGAAAGCATATAGCGTACTTTTTACTGACACAATGAAGAAGTAACTAGATTTATTTAATAGGGGATAATAGGAGGAGATAATCCAAGAGGTACTTTATGGTTTGGTGGTTCCAAATTATGATGATCCTCGGCTTTTTTGTGAACGTGTGCCTTTAGTCTGAGGCAGGAACGCATAGATTGAAATCAATAAGGCGCTCTATCTACTATTTGTTTTCTGATAGTTTTAAATTTAAAAAGGGTATATGTATATACACACACATCTATAACACCGAAAGAGTAGGCAGGTGTACATTACATAGGGGTTGATCTTATTGACGTTTACTGGACACAGTTCCAGACACCGTGCAGCTAACTGACAATTACTACACATTTACTAATACAGAAAAACACAAAAACATTTTGCCCGACCCGAGTATCAAACCCAAAACCTCATTAACAAAGTATACACTATAGCTGCGCTACCGAGAAAGCTTGTGGTAACAGTAAGTATTAAATAAAAATAAGCTAGTTTAGTAAATATAAAACTAAAAAAAGTAATGTTTATATCGATCACGGCGATGTATACCATTCTCCCGTTATATCCTCCACGGAGTCGTATGGAGGATACGAGGACATCGGTATTGTGTGCCGCGCGCGCCCTGAATACTCCGCGAGTATTATACATAATATCAATGTATGAGTGTCTATGACTCCATGTCAAGGACATGTCATAAAACATCGGTTTAGTGGTACGCTGAACTCGCCGATATGTAGCGAAAGTGTTATAAATAGTACCATATTAATATTTGGGCAGTGTTATATTTTGTTATGGAGCTAGGTAATTAAAATTATAATGAAATTTTTGCATATGGTCAGATAGACAAGCATTGGCAGTTTAGTTGCTTTTAGAAAACAGCTTGAAGCTACGAAGCACATTTCTCTTCACAAAGCTAAATTTTTTTATGACAAGAATTTAATGGAGCTGGAACTGAATTTCGCCAACCATTGAATCAACAAATACAACTACCATCTAGAATCAAAATAATTGTCTGTGAATCAGCCGAATTTTCTCCTGTGTGATGATTACTGGGCGTACTAGTGAGATGAGGACGTAAACCATTGTGCCATTCGTGCTATCATATACTAGACTACTACTTTTCGATGTTAAATGTAAAGCAAATACTTGCTATAAGTCGATGCACCTGCTAAAATAGCTGCTATTGACAGCGCGATCGATCGATCTTGATAGTTAAGTAGCGAAAGACCTCTGCCCTTATTTCCTACTTTCTGAATTGAATCTGGTGGAATCAGTTACCATAGAAGTTTGGACACGAGAGTGAAACAAACTTACTCCGTTACTTGAAATAATACTTGATAAAACTATTTTTTGGGTTTAAAACATAAATAATAGTTTCGTAGACATAGAATTTTAGTAAAATGGAAATACACAATCTATCATTGTCTAAAAGCTCACAGGCAGCATGTTTATTTGTGTTACATTATCTTGCGCTACTCGTATGATTTAGGTAGACACTTAACTGAATAACAAATTCTTGTTATATACGCACTATTCAAATCAGAAATGAAATATCAAAGTAATAGCCTGATCCGAAGTGTGCGGTATTTCAAAATGCTAACGATTTTTTGATTCCATAGTATTTTCGTGTAAGTAATTTCTTGACAGGCAAAATGTTATTACATTTTATCAAAATCGTCTGATCAGTAATTCTAAAATTGCTAACACTTAAATCAATGACCGACGAGGAATTCGTTATAATTAAAATGCTCTAAACTATTGCGGTATTACAGCAATAAATATTATTATAAAAACTACATTTCACTATTAAAAGAAAAATAATACAGTAAAATAAATGTATGTGCATGATTGCCTTGACTGGTGCAATACTATTGAATGTTCTGCAGTGCATGAGAGCTCAGATTATATTTGTGGGTTAGGCAGCGTTTGGGTTTAGTCCAGAAATTCTCAGTCTGATACAAAACATGGAGTCTGACACTAAGTCCTAAGAGGTGGGACAGACTATGTTTGTAATATACGTAAATAGTATAGTTGAATGCTTAGTATACTGGTGAGAAGTACAAACAATAAATTATCCTGTATATTTGCACTTGAATAAAGAAGTATTTTAAACAATCATAAACACACACAGGTAATTTTCTGAGATAATACTTTATAGAGTGTATGGTACAATATGATTAAATTATATCAAAAGAGAGGTTTAGAACTAAAGACTTGTAGTGTAAGCCTGACACTTTTTTATTAAACCATACACTTTGACATGTGCCTCTGACTAATTGAAATTAAGTGAAAATAACCTCAATTCAGAATCAGTTGTTTTACAGGTTAACAACAGTAAATCAAATAAGAGATTCTACAACCCTGATACTGAACTCTAAATATAAGTGACTACAAGGGGCAACAGTTGGACAGATAACATTGCTTATTTATTTAGAATTGAAAACACTATTTTAAGCTCAGTGTCACAGTATACTTTATAAACATAAAACAAAAAATACACCCAACATAATTGCTCCATGTCAAATTTGAATACACAACAATCAGAGCAGCCGTTAGGCCCATGCTCGCCTCGCTAATGATGCAGTGAAATAAAAGAAGAATGACTTACCAGTAGGACAGATGAAATACAGACACACATGAAGTCTGCTGTCATGATATGTGGGTAAGGCTCTCTTGATCTTAAGTTCTTCTTGCAGGTAAGCCTCAAACTGAGCGTCAATATAGTCCACTACTGCTTTGAAACTATCTTCCTTGTTCACCTGGTCCCCATAGCCGATGGTATCACATATTGTCAACTGTGGAAAATATATAGCTTTAGATTCTAATGTAATTGTGTTAAGTATTGGTGGGTGATAGATAAGAATCATACAAGCATTCTCATTTTTGTATAGACTTTTTGTTTTACTTTTATGATTTTAGAGATACCACTAAAATAATATAATAATAATAATAATAATAATAATATGATGTGGATTTGTTGCAAGGTGGGCTCTATTTAAACAAGATTTTGGAGACAGGTAATATTATGTGTGATGTTAACATTGCTGCTGATTAAATGTTTTAAATATAGACAAATTTTATTACACTTTGCTTTTACATTCAAGTCAGCTCAGATACAATTATTTTTTCCTAGTCTAGAATATATGGTTATATCAACTTCCCAGAGTATGACACATACAATGCTGCTATAAAAAAGTTAGTCCATATTTTATAGACACAATGGACACTTACTTTCAATCTCACACTGCTCTCCTGCAGTTCATATGTATGCGCTTTCAATTTGACAGTGGGCAAATTGTGTGGACTTGGCACTGAATCAAAGTTGGTGTTGAACAGGGAGTCCATTAGTGTTGATTTACCCAGACCAGTTTCACCTAGACATCACACAAGA
Organism: Catocala fraxini; assembly: GCA_930367265.1. Lineage (NCBI taxonomy): Eukaryota > Metazoa > Arthropoda > Insecta > Lepidoptera > Erebidae > Catocala > Catocala fraxini. Next base: position 1,002,760 of record OV884045.1, read on the forward strand.
AAAAGGGGATATTAAATAATCAATTTACTTTCAGTGTCATATGAATATATTTTTATCTTGAAGTATATGAGCCTAGAAAAACTGTTATGATGCAAACAGATATTTATAGGTCCTTTAATATTTATCTGCTCATATAATCTGAGAAAGAGACAACACAAACGATTTGTACATAAGCCACTTTTTTCTATAATTTTATAAATTTGCTTTAATTTTACACTACAGTTAAGTGTGCAATATGATTATACATATTATAAGCACTAGTTGTTGTAATTAAAGACGCTATTCATGTCAAGAGATAACACAAGCCGTACGTGGGTGATTAACTAAAATAAGTACTACACAATATTAGTCATGTACTATAAGGTACCTACGTACCTATACACAGGATGTTGAAAACGAAGCCATTCTGCACGCTCTTATTCACCAGCTGGTCTGGCAGGCTGTCGAACCCGACGTGCCCTGACAGCTTCAGGGTTCGCATCAGGTCTTCAATCTAAAACAGACCACATAATAGTATTTTCAGTTCTAAATGGATTACGGCGCGATCTGACCCGATCTGACAGTGTGCGCCTAAATGAAGGCTAATTAACACAATTAGGTTCGTAACTACGATATTTGTTGTTATTAATCGACACTAAAGAAATATTCGATTTACAATTTCGTATTTATAATAAACAAAACGGCCGCATCAATATCAAATTCTTGATTGAAAGAGCAACGCCCTTTACTATAGATTTCTTTATTAAAAAGTAAACGCATGGAGTCCTGACAATGGTCACATTATTCACTATATAAATAAAAATTTAATTGAACGCACTAGGATGTTGAATATTTATGTGAAACAGTAAAAACACCAATATTCACTCACTTTTTGAGGCTCAACGTCGATCGCCGCCATGTTTACTTTTTGACTGATTTCTACGAAGTGAGTGACATGAACTAAGCTTCACTTTTCGTTTCGCAGTTGTCATTTAACTTCATTGTGCAAGGTTCTCAACATAAGGAAAGCGTTTTGTTGTCATAATCATCTGAAGAAATAAAATTCATACGTGCATTAGATTTATTTACTCGAAAAATTATTTTATATTTATACAATAAAAGCTAATTATCATATATAATAATATTTATTTTATTCAATGGAAGTTATTATGATGGTAGCTCTGTGATACGTATTGCCATATAAACTATTTCACGTGTGTCACTTAAACTTTTTAACAATAGTATCATTTTAATATTAGAAAAATATTCTATACAGTGGAAATGTACAACTAAAATACAGTAAATTTTAAAACTAATCACTATGAAATTATTAATTGTAATTTTCTTCTACTGTTTCAAATTCGGTGGCAATTTGGTAGCTAAGCGAAAGTACATTTTTACAATTTGGTAGTGGCAACTTTCACAAAAATCCAAAATGGCAGAATGCGACTTTGGTGTGTTATCATGTGAGCCGTGAGAATAATGTTTTCATGGATTTCATGGTCGTGAGTGGATTATAAAATTGTGTATCAGTGAATTGTGACAAAATAAACCATGGCGGACCTAAAATCGCCGCCATTTAGTGATATCAAGAGACCCGAGGAAGTGGTCAGGATGACGACGAACGATAGCCTGAAATTCGCAGTTCTTATCGGGCTCATTGAAGTCGGACAGGTGACCAACAGGGAGGTGGTGAACACCGTCCTGCATCTGGTAAGTGTCCACGTAGGTTACCTCGTGGGTGGCACCAAATTTGCGTCAGTGCATCGATGTGAAATCTTATTAGATTCGTCTTAGAAAGGTTATTGAAATAGACAATATTCTGAAGTTTTTATTTATACAACATTAGTTACAAGTTTTATTTCAATTAATATATTTATTTTAATTATTCAATACAATAATAATTCGTATGCAGTAGCGTGTAGTAGTCGAGGAGTCGCGTCTATTTTCATTGTTTTTATCGATCGCATTTAGTCGTGAATCGCAGGATCGCGCGGCCACCTCGGCGGCAGCGGCCGGCGACTCTACTATGTTTGTTTTGATATTTTATTGCCGGCCGTGTATACTTTCACGACAATTGTCCGGAAAACAAATAACTATTATAACTTTACGTTCAAGCTGTGTTGTTAAAAACATCTGAAGTTTTAAGTACATTATAATTGATGCGTAAAATAATGACGTGTTTTACCTTGAATATTTTACAAACTTAGTATCACTACTGTGTAAGTTATTATGTTGAGAAAGCAAAAGTACGGCGCCAACGATTAGACGTATAGCAATGCTTGTACGAAACTTCATTAAAACTCTTCGCAACTTAAAAACTATTCCATAATATGTAGGTACACGTAGTCTACCTTTGAGATAAATGTCATGATTGTTTGTAATAACAGAAAATTGCTTGTCGTATGTGAGCCTACTTATCTATTTCGTAACTAATATCTCTCCATTAGGCATTATCATGATTTGACTGTAGAATCGCAATTATATCGTGATATCAACCGTTTCGCATTCGACATTGAAACAGGATGAGGTGTTGCAAAAAACTGCGCTTGCGCAAGAGGCGAACAACCGATTCGATGTTTATGTACCTCAAACAACATTGACAATCCCATAATGTCACGATTATTATTCTACATTGTTTCATGCAGGTTTGTATGTATAAACGAGTCTCTGATGTCATTTCCTTAACCATAAATCGTTAACATGACATTGTAGTAATAGGTCAAAATTATATAATATGTAAGTATGTATCAATGTTGTTAGACTTTCGCGACTTGCATCCATCTTCAGTCTGTGACCACGATTGATGAAAATAGACCAAAATAGTTATTTATACCCACACAATTAAAACCCGCTGTCTTATATTGCATTATGATTTATGTGTGTAAGTATCTAGAAGGTATTGAATAATTTCGTAATAATAAAAAATGTAAATTAGCGGTAATAATTACATAAAATAAAATATAGCAGAACGAGAAACTTAAGTAATTCTTCTTTGCTTTCGTGAAAGTAGGAGTAGTAGTACTTACTGGTGGGTATTTCTACTAGGCACGTGTTTAAATAAGTTATTAATCTTATATTTACTTTCTATGAGAAAAGTTGGTGGCCATGACTTCTAGATCTGTACCCGACAAACGACAAAGAGCTTACTATAGGTAGCTGATGGGACGTGAGTATGATACACGTGTAGGCAGATGCATATCTAGGCAATGGCTAGGCAGCCATGCGGGATATACGGGCATGACGCTTATTATATTATTTGATATCATGACGTTTTGTTTCCACATAAATTGTACCAAAATGATCTTAAATACGTTCATGTATAAACTTAGTCTTACGGAAAAACGAGCTCGGCACTTCATTATCATATAGCGAACCTTTAGGCGAATTCGATTAAGTAATCCACGTCGCGGCAGCTTGCTCTACTTTACGATTCATTATATCGACTTCTAGATTCTAATAACTTAATTTTCACAGTCAACCTTCAATGAACTAGCTATTTTATAATAGGTACAAGCTGACAGAAGGCCTATCGTCCATAAGAATGCGGTGATTTCTCTATTAATTTATAGATTCGGTCGTAGTTCCATATGGGTTTTGATTATGAACTCGTAATTCCGCGATAAGGTGAAATACATTCTTATCAATTTTATGATTACTGAACGGTGTTCTTTGGTTATATTTTGCTACGTGCTTCTTACTTGAAGAATAAAATCTAAGATATTCAACATACTTACAATCACATATATAATTTCTACCTTTCATTTTTGCATTTGCAACGCCATTTTTAATTTTTTGTAGTATGTTATCAATATATCCTGGTTGGTAATATGCTAGCCGTCGATTACCTAGGAAATGAGTGTGATATACTTTGCCTATTACTCTAATTCCTTTACACAAACCCTTGCCGCCACATGTGACTGACTAGCCGCGGAAAAATTACAAATCATAGCCATACAAATTTATCCAAACGTTGCACTTTTTTAGTGTTGAAGAAATAGGAAATAAATTATCGTAGTATTACATTGCTTGCATTTTCTTTTCGTAGTGTTTCTTAATCCTAACAATTTATTCAATACAAATAAATACAACTCACTCAAAGTTTTTAGTATTGAATAATGTGAATTGAGATCTGTGGTGGGCACAGCAGTTTCATCGCTACGTACCTAGAATTACGCTCAAACCACAGCAACCCCTAGCAAATCTTGCAGGAAAAGCTTTATCTTTCGGAAGATATATTAAAAATGCTCTGTGCTGTCATTATGACACAACAAATCCTTTGCCTTGCGCTACCAATACAACGAACCCTTTTAGAAAGGGCGGTCGCCAATTCATAAGCTTTGCCCTGGTGGTACAGGCCATCTGCCTATTGGACGAAGATCTGCCCCAATATACAGAGTTTATCAGCGAATTCTATACAGTATTTTAGGCAAGGCATGTGGAATCATCTTTATCTTAGGTAACCTTAGATTAAGTAACAATGCTCTTTTGCAACGTTTAGCACCTAAGAGATAAACTCGAAGCTTTTTCCTCAGTAATGAGAACATAATTTCTTTGCTTGTACTGGACCGCGTCCTTGCACTATGCGGTGCAGTTCACTTCGGACAACGCCGCGCATTTTTCTCCCGACTTGTCTGACCACTTGACGACATCGATATATCCAGATCATATTACTTTTTTACCCACTGGTTTAACAACCATTGATAAATTACTCAACCAGCAACTATGCGCTAAGTAACAAAATAAAGGACAGTAAGACATTCCTAGATACTTTAAAAAATATTCTGCGTAGATTCTTTTTAAAGACATATCTTGCGCTAGGCTTCAATCCCTATGTCGCGGTGTCTTTACAAATATACAATTGACGGAAACACATTACACCCTGGCTAAGAACAATAATTTAATATATCACACAAATAATTGTTGCGTGTGGGATGCAAATCCAAAACCCTCAGCGCGACAGCGCAGCGGCAAAGCAAGCGCTTGAACGCTGCGTCATTTGTGTAATCAAATAGTTATTAAAATATCAATAGGGATAATTACTAATAACTTTATAATGTCATGTGGCAAAAGTCCCAGGTCCAAGAAAATGTTCCTTATTAAGTTTTCCTATTTGGATTTTTATTTTCCACAGCACAAAATTTTGGCTTGTCTCTGATACCCAGCGATAGGCTTGCCTTCTATTACGTGGGACATAGAACAGCTGGTCAAATGTGGATTTAATTAATTAATAAATGTCATGGACACGTAGTTTTAACTGATCATTATAACTGAATGTTTTAATAGCGGCGTGTAACGAGAGGTGGGCTAGCGTGTTCCGGATACAATTCCGGTCGGAACACCGCTCGAAACCAATTAAATGTGACCCGCGCCGGAATATACGCAACAGAAATAATATAAGTGATATCCGACCGCAGCGGACTAATGGCGCGAGCCCACGAGACTATGGCGATTAATAAATACGTAGAATAGGGTAGTTAGTAATTAAAAATTGTGGGTAGGTGAGGGTGTGTAACTCTGCATACATATGTACATATGTTCTAGCGAGGCGAGTAAGTTTCAGCTGTAATAGGAAAGTGTATAACAAAAGCCATATAGTGCTAGCCACTGTATTTGTATACATACATATATGTATTCATAAAAAAAAATACATTCTAAAACGACGTGGTAATGGCGATTTGGCTTTAAAAAATGTCTTTTGTAATGTTACTGATAGTGCGAATCAGATATGTTCATATGAATCAGTAACTGTATTACTAATAAAATGTCATTATGTCATAACGTTGATAAATGATAATATACCTGGATTTATCAGGTATGGTCTGGTATAATTGTAGATTTATTATTAAAATTCATACACACACCTATGTATACAAGTAGTCAAGTAGACAATAAAGGAATACTGGTGTCATGTGTGTGGGATGATTCTTAAATACGAGCTCGTCTTTCTGGTACTCGCTGTAACGATAAAAGTAACTTGAAGCAGATTTAAATAACCTGTGATCTTAATCAACACTAGGCTAAGTAAGCGAGTGACCAGTGAACCGTCAGTCAAAACTAATTAAATGTCTAACCAAGCATATTTTAATAATGAATTCAAGCAAAGTTGCCGTGGCAGTAATCCGTTAACATTTAAAATTAAGTTGTAGCCTGCCAAGGTCGAGCAGGACCCGTGAAGTCATTTCGTAACATAGCCCTCCCCAAACGACAATTTACGCGAAAGAATCCGCCGCCATAATGAATTCGGCACGTCACGTAATTTTCACTACATTCCGGAAACCGCAAAATGTAGTAGTGTCATACTTGAAATTGGATCAATAACATTACTTAGAATTTGCTTTAAATCTTCAAAATAACAATAAATAATATTGGACTTTGTAAAACCAGTTCAATTCTAGTAGAAAATCTTACACGTGATGTAAACAAGAAAGGCAAGGCCAATCTTTTCTGTCATCTAATATTTTGTAGTAAGATCTATCAAGCTATTTCCGCAATTTTAATGGATAAAGTGGCCTTCACATATTGGATTGCACTAATTGTTTATCATTAATGCAGTATAGACGTATAATAAACAATTAAAATGTTTTAGGTGAAATCCATGGTTTCTATTACATACATAAAGAAGTAACAATATTAATAATAAGATGCAACAGCTCTTCCCATTGCTATATTAGGTACCAGACTGTACATTGAAACAGAAATAATGTCTATCGAATAAGGAGCTTACGTTCGGAGGGATGGAGATGAAATTGAAAAATTCAGTTCATTGAGTCAATCTAGTTCAGCAGAAATAGGTAGAGGCAACTACGGCGATTGGTAGACACGCTTTCTTGTACTATACTCTGTCCCAATAGAATTAATATTTTATGTAAACAATCGTTTCATGCCTAATTCAATATAAAGTCATTTAGAAAATTCAAACTCTCTTTGAAAAGTAGTTAATGAATACAATAAGCAGTATGAAAGTCCCTCTTTTGATAAATATCCATAATTATTTTATACAGAAAAATATTTTATGATAAAAGTCACTTACAGTTGTTTTACCTTTTTCTCAAATTCTATTGGGATAGACTGAACCATTTTGTTGTTACCAGATGTAAATGAGACTGTTAGCGCTATTGATTATTATGTATTTACTAGTTTAATCATTAATTTGACATGTATGAATAAACTAAATTTAGCCAGCGGCTTCGATTGCGTTAATGTAAATTTTGTCAGTAAATTTTTATCCCTCAGGAACTTCTATGTTTTTTCTATACTCCTGGCAACATATATGCAAAAATTGCAAAAGCTAATCACAAGACGACAATGAGCTCTAAGTAGTTTTATATAATAACCCAGCTTAGCCAACTTACGTAAGTATGTATATAATTAATTACAGATCGAGCAATCTATCTGTTCTCAGCATAAAATATATAGACAGATTTTATCGCGTTGTTTATTTTACACTTTATTACATAATTTAGAAACTGTTACACTACTACTAATAAATACTATTAAACATTACAAATTTTTAAGCTAATTAAATTATTAAAACTATTTATTTATAACGGCTGTCGCAATGGGCTCTTCCATTGCAACAGTCGTTATATAGTAGTTTAATTTCAATGAATAACATTCGCGTAAACAGAAGACAATATTATACATAAACAGGTAAAGGCGAATTTGTATTGTGAGTGGTACTAAGAATAATTGGGATTTCAACGACATCAATGGAAGCCATGATTAATTACTATTGCGGCTGTTGCTGAGTACACGGATGACCGTCATCTTAATAGATATTGACGGGAAATAACTAGAGTCTTAATCGGCGCTCGTAGTTGGGCACATTTAAAAGCGATCGAGGAAGATAATCTTTTAAAGACTTAAAGACTTTGCGGTACCTTTTTGTAGATAATTTAATCTCGTTTTCTACCTAACCATTTAATGGTGTTATTATTAAGTTTGTATTCTCTATAATAAAAATACTGTTGGACCCCCCGTGACCATGGCTGCTGAAAAGCAACCGAAACGTCGGGGAAAGTGTAAAATAATCTAAATAGTTCTATCATTTAAATAGCTTAAATTGAAGTAAACGGTAACTAGTAAAAGTGTTTAACAATAGTAGTTTAAAGTTTCAAAATTATGTAATAATAGTGTATTATAAAAAATAAATAATATAAACTAACCTAAAATAAATGTCATAAAATCTGTATAGTTTGTTTTATTTCAATAAAATACTGCTTTGGCGTTCGATTGACTTGAACATAAGCGTTAATGGCGTTCGAAGATTAGCTTTTAAACTAGGTTTGTCTAAGATAAGTGCTTACTGTCAGACGCTTCTCAGTAGCAACCTGGAGTAATAATATATATAGTGCGGACTTATTTCTTAAAACTCGTCGTATACAGATATCTCGTGCTACCTAAAGCTGGACGATGGCGTAGCGATCTTACAGAGACAACCTCTTGCGACAAATGCATATTAAAACTATCATTCGCAGCCCGGTAGTGGCGTTTTGTTGTGGTCCCGAAGGTAAAGTCTGGTAAAAGAAATCTTACACCTCTGCATGAACCCTCGAGAATACAAAGCTGTGACGCTGTAATTAAAGCCTTAGCTGCAAGCTAAGCAATCTCGTATTGGCGATGCATATATAAAATAAATTGTACCTTTACAGTCGCACAAAAATAAAACAATTGTATTATCTTCAAAATACCATAGTAAGAAATTGTGTAAATTAAAAAGCACTTTGAAAGACATCCAGTCTAGTGCTAGTTTTCTGCTTACGTAAATGAAAAACCTGGACGTCATCACGTCGTCCTGAACGAAGCGAACCAAAACTTGTGTACTTTTCTAAAGTATCTGTCGTGAATGGAGCACAATATTCTATTAAATTCTATAGAAGCGACAGTTGTCGCGATTGAATGACGAGCAACGAGCAATGCTATTGTGAAAATAGTAGTTTCAACTCAGTTTATTAAATGTCCCACTGCTGGGCACGGCCACCTCTCCCACAATGGGGTTTAAGACATAGTTTACAATGCTTTTGAACTCTGGGATGCCAGCCTCCACAGAAAATTTAATATAAGACTGTTATTCTGTCTGATCACCTGAAATATAATAGAGAGCTGGTCTCGACTTTGCTAGCTTCCGCACGAGATTTTACTATTAAATCGGTGTTTTCAGTGCGTTAAGCCGCCACTTGCCACTAAATCAATTTTTATGTCGTTTTTACATATTAAACAGTTAATACGCAAAAGCGACGTTAAACTGAGGTTTGCTGACAACTCGGAGTACCTACTCCGAAATTTGATCAATACCTAATCAAATTTCAAAACTTTACAAGTATTAACGAACGAAGAACGATCTGAAGGCTGATACTGCGGGCGTGGTAAGAGATTGAGTGTATATTATATGCTATTATTCCAGTTAATTTCGCATGAAACTAGCTTCATTAATTTTTATTATACGTTGGTGTGAAATCGAATGTGTAGTGAACTGTGTAATGCATTGTTTTCACCGGCAGGTGGCGCCACTTGAGTCGGTACGATCGATATTGCGTGCGCGCATCCACTTGACAACACAGTATTGTTTGCTTCACGCTAATGTAAACTGGTTATAAGAAAGCATTATATACGGCCTTCGTCGGATAACAGTATTACATAATTGACAAATTTTGTGAACCGTAACATTACATTGAACTTGTTTGTATTCTAAGGGACAGCAGAGGTTTGTTACGGCCATCTCTCGATAGCTATGTTTACGTGCCTTTTAGGTGCAGTGTTTGTTCTGAGAAATTCCTAATAGGTAAATTGAATAAGACATGCACGAGGCGGGAATCGATCCCAAAATCGTTAGTTGCGATAGGACTAATCTTTGTTACCACTACAAAGGAATTTTTGCTAGTATTGGATGTTAGTATTTTTGTATAGTTGCATTATAAAATGTGTACAAGCTTTTGCCCGCGGCTTCGCTCGCGTAATTGTAGTTTAGATTAAGTTATGTTAGTAACAGTACATTTTTTTAAATATTAAAGCCTATGTTACTCGGTGATAATATAGCTTTCTAATGGTGGAAGAATTTTAAAACCGTTTGAGTATATTACTCTTTATAATATTAGTATAGATTACTATCTTAGATTACCATCACGAACTGTCTGTGAATCTCAATATTTTCCAATTTGAGACCGATATTTAGTATGTTGTCTTGGCGATCTCTTAAGTTAAATTATGCCATACTAATTGATATAATAGAAAGTATTTTTATGGAGTTTCATTAGCACTTTGAATGTGCTGAATTAAATCGGTTATTGCTATAAACGAGAAATGTAAAACGAGTTATTTTATCAATATCACCTTTTTTCGGTCGATTGATGTTGTAAGAAGACGCCGGCGACTTGTTTTCAGAATAAATTATCGGTGAACAATTGCGCAGTGTGCAAGGTTGAAAACACTTGGCTATTGATCGTACTCCTGAGCTCGGTTAAGAAGTAAAGGCGAAATGGATCATTTTACCTAATTCATATTGACGAAGTATGTATTAGGTAGCCAATTAGTCAATTCTAATCAGAATCCTAGTTTCTTTAGCTAGGTTAAGTTAAACGCAACTTAGATTTTTATTAGATACCAATACAATATTCAGCTTTAGTTTCAGATATATATAATATTTTCTTTGTACTGGCTCTTTAGCTTTTCGTCAGATACAATCGACAAGACAAAAAGAAAATACCAAAATGTTAATAACAAGAAAAAGCGATATAGAAATTTGGAATACAAACGTAACTGATAAAAATCCTGCAATATACAATATTTTCTAAGGAAAACCATGCCAATAGCTTAATAAATAAACAGTAAATTGCTCAAACAAAAGGTATCCAAACTTTTAAACAACAAATAAAATTATCCCAATCTCAAATTCAAGACGATAGTCAAGACGAAGCTAGGTTTGCAAAACCTGGTCAGACTAGACACTATTTCTAGGATTGCTAGGTCTCCATATAGGTATTCCCAACCGTCCTACCGCACCGCCGGGTCGTCACTTTTGCGGATACATAATATGAATAATATAATATCACAAATCCGTAGAGTTTTCAAGGAACGTTGAACCTATCTTCAGAGTTGAAGGTCAGGAGCGATAGAAGCAGTAGACCAAAACAATGGCATTGTCTTCGCAGCGGCGCGCAGCGCTGCCGGCTGATTTATCGCACGCATTGTGTCGGTCTTTGACATGATCAGAATGGTCCTAGATCTGTACGCCGCCTATGTAACCTGCTCTGCGTATTCTATATGCTTAAATAATAAATTTTCCCTTTTAAATGGTAGGTGAAAATGTAATTTAGTTTCGTTTTTGAGGCCCGACCGATATTGATTTTGTATATGTGATATGAAAGTCGAACAAGAGCTACTTTAACAACTGCAATTGAGCACGGCTGATAAAATTGATAAAAAATATTAAATAATGTGATTTTAATATCAAAACACGGGCTAGTTACACCGCTATCTAACACTTCGGTGATTATGTTAGAACGTCTGCAACACCTGCATCATTAGTCTTATAGCGTTAGCATAAGTGTATATAACTGGGCATCGGATATCATCATAGGGAATTATTTTAAATGTTCTATACTATAGACCTAATTTGTTTTAAACTAGGTTGTCACAGGTTTTCCGGTTGTCATATTCTCGGTATAAGCACGAATATTAAAACAGAGCTCATAAAAGGCTCGTCCTCTGTTTCGTGAGATCAAATCAACGGGATACGTGGGTGTAAAACATCACGGCCTAAGCTCATCAGAGAGATACAGTCGCTCTTTCGCTACTATTCAAATATTCCGTGTTAATCTCGCTCCCGAATGAGATATAATTTAATTTTGTACTCCATCGTATGAGAATGGCGCCATAACCGTGACGAGGATAAAATATGCATAAGGTATTCGACCGGTACCCGAGAGTGCATATCCGATGCATGTGCTTTGTGCCACTGTATTGTTGTGATGGAAACGCGCTAAGCTTGCTCTTGCAGCTTAATAAAAACGTTATGATCTCATTAATAATTACTGAAGACGGTTTCTGACTGGCATAATTGACTGAATTGATTATACGGGTTGCGCAGTGGAAATAGTTACTTGTGTTGGCAAATAAGCATATAGTTTGCCTCCTAGTAAGCGTTTACCGTGTTCTATAATCACTTGCAATACCAGGGGTATGAGGTACTTGTGCCAAAAGCAATTATGGATGGGATGAAAGGATGTCACGCGGACCGGTCGTGCTTAGCGGCCGCGTTCGCGCTGGAGTGGTGGCGCCCCCTCTCTCCCTCCTGTCGGCGCGCGGCGGTAGCCGATATATAAGATCAAGACGCCCTGATGCGAGCCTTCTAACTGCCGAGCTGCCTCACTCAGTTAAGTGGTCTTTCTATCAAAGACCACGTAACAAGCCTTACTCTTAGAACCACGCCCTGTTTTTCTATCTAACTTCTAGTCATAATATTGTCTTCTGTTTACGCGAATATTATTCATTGAAATTAAACTACTATATACAAATAGTCAAACCCAAAAAGAAGGAAACCACAGCTAGACATTATACTTTGAGCTCATTCTGCGTAAATAGAAACACCAATGATTAAATTGTGTTCGGGTACTTTGAAATAACTACACTGGAACATTGAGACAACTACCATTTTAGTCTCCCCGTGACCATGGCTGCTGAAAAGCAACCGAAACGTCGGGGAAAGTGTAAAATTAAATCAAATCTAAATAGTTTTAATAACAATATAATTAGCTTAAAAATTAGTAAAGTTTAACAGTAATAGTACTGAAACAAATTTTCAAACTTATGTAATATAGTGTCAAATAAATAACGCGATAAAATCCGTATATAGTAGTTTAATTTCAATAACTTCTAGTCATTATTGTTTGCTATAAAAGTGTTTATATACAAGTTCAAATTGTTATCAAAAATAAAATCTTTTGATCGTGTAGAATATTGCTTAAATTATCTCTGTTTAGTTCACTTCCTAAGTCAACCACGCTTCTAAAACAGGATAATCGTTACCAGGAAAGAAAATGTATGTGACTTCCCGGACTCTTACATGCTGCACGAAATGCAGTAACAGTATTACTATCTAATGCTACACTGGTTGCTTGTAAAAGGGTTTTATCTAGCGGCAATAATGATAGGTAATATGCGGACGGGTCAAAAACTACAACACATCTTTATTATTTTCTCTGCCTTAGGATTGAGTCCATTACATTAGTATAGGTGTTCATTTAATTTACGACCTCTTCCGCACAATGTAAAACCCTTTTTCAATCGATTTCACAAAAACATGTATAACTTATTGAATATCAGACATACATAAAAACGTTTTATAATTGGTGTGATATTTCTATACTAATTTGTAGCAGTTTACTTCTAAGCCAGCCAGTATTTACTTAGCCACAAACCGCAGTATGTGATAACGTAGAATTAAATTCACTATGGACATTATTAAAATATTTTATCAGCACTAAACTAGTTATTAATAGTTAACATGACGTGCGGAGTAAATTTTTTTTTTTTTTTGCGATAAGTATAGGAAATACGAATCCTACGATGAACAGTTGCCTTTGTTAGTTGTTGTACATTCAATTATCATCATAAACTAATTCCAACATGCGATTTTTAACCCAAAGAAATGAATCAACTTCACGAATTTCACGAAGCTACTTAATGCTTTAGTGGAATCCATACTTAAAGATTGACATTGAGTGGACCTTTCTAAGGACATGTAGATATTATGTAGTTTAGAAATCAAATAAACAACGCGATAAAATCCGTATATAGCAGTTTAATTTCAATGAATAATATTCGCGTAAATAGAAGACAATATTATGTAGTTTAGAAGTTTAACAGAAATAATTTTATATTCACCGCTTCGTTGGTCAAAATGATATTAGGCTTTCTGTCAATCTAAGTAGCGACACGGAGTCCGGCTATATACAAACTATGCGATATAAGGGTTAAAGCTTTTATACATAGATTCGCCTCTTATTATGTAAGGCTAATCCCGTGATTAATAATACGCAACTTCGCTGTTTTGCACAGTCAAGTAATTCTCAGAATAACAAAAATATGCCAAAAGTGAGGGTGAATCAAGATTCTTCTGCCTCACAAATGGAGACATGAAATCGCAGCACCAGTCAGCATGTGACCACGGCCAGTGTAACCTGGTCGAAACGTCAAGCATAAAAAAGGTAAACATTATGCATGATCGCGTTAATACCCGTTACATATTATATACCTATATATATGTGAGGCTTCTCGAAATGAATGGTGAAATTTGGGTGCAATACACTTCTGCCTATCCTTTTGGCGAACCTACAATTTATGTACGATGATGTATGATGATACTGATTTCGCAATAATAACCAAGATTATATTGTAATCTTTATATAGATTACAGAAATGTTTATCTATATTGATTTGAACATATTGCAATCAACTACAACAAAACGGTTCAAAATGACATGAGTCAGAGAGGAATTTAAAGTCTAGGTAATTACGATTTTAATTAGAGAAGACCCTTAGTAATCGTTTAGTAAATAAATAATTTGTATACATAATGGTTCTATTATGTATATATTCTATGTATAATAAGCATGTATTTACAAAAAAATAAAAAGTATATATGTATGTTTATCCATTGTCTAGTACCCATAGTACAAGCTCTGCTTAGTTTGGGCTAGATGGTGTTGTGTGTATGTGATAGAATACTATTATTATTATTTTTCTATATTTCCCTTGAATCTTTAGCCACCAAAATTTTTCTAGATTAGTTTGTTAACGTAACGCATTGGCGATTCCTTTTGCAAGTAATATATAACTAGTGTTTTCGCAGTAGAAAATAATTTTGCGGGTTTCAAATTATATTTGCTTTCGGTTGCAACGAAGCACATTATGAACAATCCACTTTTGCCTGCAGTTTCGCGTAAATCCTACGAGAATGCAAACCGCGGTATATGGTATACTATGAGTTATGAGTATAAGTATGGATAAGGTCTATCTATGTGCTAAGTTTTGTCGAAATTCGTTTAATGGTTTACGTGTGATTGAGTTATAAATATCAAAACATCTAATAACCTTCACATAATTGGGAAAATAGTATGCTATCTACTAATCGATAAATCAATTATTTAAGAATACTTTAATAATCACTTCTAAGTTCAAATACTTTGAGTGGCAACGACCCTGGGAAACCTCAACATTATCTTCCAGGCAGAATGTGTTGGAATCACCCGGGCTGCAACAGCGGTTACTCACATCAAGGGGTATAAGCGATAAGTCAATACGCATTATCTCGGATAGTGCCGCGGTACTACAAGCTGTTAAGAGCAACTGCTTCAACGGTGGAGTCATCCTGGAGTGTCACCGTGAGCTGCAAAGTATTGCAACAAAAAATCGGGTAACGTTGCAGTGGGTGGGTACGCGGCCATATCAACTCTTCTGGCAATGATGCTGTAGATCAACTGGCAAAGAGAGGATCGAACACAAAAATGGTAGGACCCGAACCAATTGTCCCAATACCCTTCTGCTAACTCAAAACATGGTTATGCGATAGAAGCACGAAACTACACGAAAAACAGGGGACAGAAACAAAGGAATGTAGACTGACGAAGGAATCCCATCCATCCTTAGACAAACATCTGTCATGCAAACTGCTACGTTCCACAAGGACAAATCTACGCCACCTAGTGGGTATAATAACAGGCCCCTGCTCACCCAAGAAACACCTGTTCAACATCGGCATCACTGACAGTCCCTTATGTAGAGGCTGCATGGAGACCGAGGAGACACCGGCTCACGTATTCCTTCATTGTAAAAGCGTAAGCAACCAACGGGCGAAATTTCTAAAGAGTCCAGAAACGATGAAGGAGGTACTGCACAACATCGGTGCCCTATTATCTTTCTGGACGGAGCTGAGGTGGTATGAGTAACCGAACAATATTTCGCGTCGGTTACTTACGCACAATGGCCAAATTGTGGGGCTATGTGCGGCAAACACACGTCCAACTAACTAACTACTTTGAGTGGCGAGTCGGCGAGTCCCTGCTTGCGGCCTTTTTTTGTCAATGACTGCAGATCGTTTTGATACACAGACATACATTCTACAAACGATATAACACCGTGCGAGATAAGGTGTCAGTTAAGCTAAGTTTGATTCGATCACTAAAATTGTCGCAAAATGACACATAATTCTATCTGAATTTTAAGTCGTTGGTCATGAGGTATCGTGTTGTTACGTCCAACACGACCACCAAACACTTACTAGAGTTGCCTATCTTGACATATTGTTTATGCTTCTTACTCTTGAACGATTTATTATATTTACCATTACTATAATTAACTATATACAGCATCCAAATGATAGCTAACGGATATTGTGGTTTGTACAGAAAAGCCAAGTTCCGTGCAATTAGGAATTAATTTTCAAATTCATTTAGGCCGTTCGGGAATGTTACCTTCTAAACCAATGCTGCTTAAATGTAGCCAGCGCATTTGAATTTGGCCACAATTTTATCTGCTGCCGATATCTGCTACAGAAGCTGACCGCTGATGGCGTGAAACCATAACACTCCAATTAGTCTCACTTTCAGTTTGCTATTTCGTGACAGCTAGTATTGTTGTAAACATGCCGGCACCTACGGAATCCAAATAAATGCCCACATCCATGAATGGAGCAACTTTGTTCTAGACCCTACTAATTGCCGCTACTTACTGATTAATAATTATGCATGTGCTCGCACTTAGCTAGCGACTGGTAGCAAAACGGACCTATGTCATCGAAATATCATAAACCAAATACATGCTATTTATTTTACAAAGAAATACATTCCTACAGTTTAAAATAACAATTTGCTATAAACGATGTTAACGTAATAATATTACAGGAATTGTTATCACTTTCACGAAGATATAATGACGTTAGGTATAAAATCCGCGTGCACTAGTGGCTGTATGTATTCGCTGGCTAGATCCATGCGAAAAGTGCTCTCAGCGTTGCATTAATTAACAATATCCGATAGCCGAGACTGCACCTGTAATGGGCAGCACTCGACACAGACCGATGTACCACTACATCACTTACACCATATTTTGTTATGTAGGCTTGACCCATCATGAATGTAAAATATATATTAAAATCTGTGTGACTTTTATGTTTTCCGGAACTCACTCAGTATCACATAAGACTTCAAATATAGCTGAAGAAACAGCGGTGTAATACACCTCTATGACTTCAGAATGTACATATGTATATTACTTATACATAGACTGACACCTGTTCCCCAAACAATAGCCACAAATTGCCGTTTGCATCTCTCCTTTCTCACGTATTTGGTTATTAACTCATCACATGGTTCATTTGAACTGATCGGATTATGTTACTCTTGAATGAACTGGCTCTCCATTACGTAGAATTTGAGCATAATTGGCAAAATATGTTTTATTTCTCTGTCTAACCTTATGGTCGGTCGATTATTACGTGTGTTTGATTTATACTAGGAATGCCCACGTTTTGATACATGTGCCATCTACACTTCCTACATCATATGTACAGTTGAAACTATGTTGTATATTAGGTAAAATACATATTTTAATATTATCTATTACATTGCTTTTCACCATATTGGTTTCCTAAATCATTAATTATGGTCTTCTAAAGCAAGGCCATCGATACGTTCGAAAATATGTAATGTTCCATTTATTTTCTAAGGTATGTTACAACAGCGAGCTACATATAATTATATCTATCCTTCTCTCTCTTAATGGATGAGAAGTAAAAAAATGGCTCCTGTCATGTGATCGTAATTACCACTCTCCAATGAGTGTACGACGTTGACATCATTTGGTTTAAGTTTTAACTCATATTGTAATTTTGTGAAATTAGCTATTCCCATACACGATGACATGTACTGTTGGTAAAGCATGAAATAGTTTATATTTACTATAAAATTAAATTTATAAATACAGTTTACGTCATACTCACGACTGATAACAATATTGATCGTTTTATTTTAAATATTACTAATTCAATCTTTTGCGAAGAGTCAATTTATACAGACGATGATTAAAATATAAGTACATTTTGTTTATATTATTTTTATTTATTACTTACGAATGTAAATATAATTATTATACTATTTATATAAATAATATATTATTACTATTTTATACAAATGGTGAAATTAAAAACCTAGATACATATTTAGAATATAAAAAAAGTTAAGATTCCTTACCTTTTGTTTACAACTCGTTGGCCTTAAGTACTTTAATATTTTTTACTATTCTGCTTTTCTGATACTTTTCATAATCTTTTTACTTATAAAACATTATGGATGGGATAATAGTAAATGATATGCTTGCTTGTCCTAATACATATATCCAAAAGTGATAGGTATACAAATTCACACATCTAAATTAAATGAGCTGTTGTTGAGATCAGCGAGCACAAGCCCACGAACAGACAATAATACATGTATGTATAATTTCGAAAACTGATTGATTCAACCAACAGACAGCTATTACAGTCTATCTCTATATTGCATTATCTACAGAGAATTTACTTTAGATTACATTGTTATGTGTCTTTACCAGTTAAATGTAATTAAGACTGCGTGGCCTTAGCGTGTAGAACAAAACCCTCTACTATCATCAATCAAAGCCACCAAAGAATCCGAAATCCGGTTAAACAAGCGACTTTTTATCCGGAACAAATTACTCGGACACGGAAAAATCTCGTATCGTTTTACGGGATGCCAATCAAATTCCTCGCATTCTGTGTTAGGGAAGTGGAAAATCTACTACAAAACAGCTCTGAATATAAGTTTAGCATTTTAAAATTGGTTAGAAATGTAACAAAAGTTTTACGTGGCTGCGGGAACTACGAATACCGCTTGTAATAGAAAAGTGTGGACATACGAGTCCGTATCATGAAAGAAACTATGAATAAAGTGAACTTTTAGGAATCGCAATTTATTGTTATAGCCGTAGAAACCATTTTGCTTCTTTTATGTTACAACGAGTATGTGTTACTGTGCTCATATATTTAGTACTAATACTTACTTAAATGAACTAGTGTAATGACGGCGAAAAATTTATAACTAATGGTTTTTTTATGCTTAACTTAATCAATGTGTTCAAAATTCATTAGAAAATTTTAAATTACATTTTGCTCAATTTAACAATAGCCAAATTTAAGAATTTGTAATTTGTAACAAAATACTAGTCAATCATCAAAACCTGGACCACGGGCTTCTTCGCAATATGGGAAGGGCCATACCATAATTCAACGCACTAGCCAATGCGGGTTGGCAGACTATCTTTGCGAGAACATTATGGCAAACCTTCACGATGTTTTGCTGCACAGTTAAAGCAAGCGATTAACTATTAAATACGCACATAACTTCGAAAAATTACATATGTACATACCTAAATAGCTTTATTTTTAACGTTCCGTATTGTATAGGCTTAATAAAATAGTTCAACTTATGTTTTCTCATGCACTTTTACTAATTGGATCGAACCTCCTTCTTCATACATATTAGAGAGTTGTAGCTAATGAAGGCAACAGTGTGCTATATTAATTGGAAAGCATTAACGAGCATGTAGCGCCGAATGTACCAAAATGTAAAAGTAAATCAAACAGAATTGCCAATTATTAATTCTTAATACATTACAATTGCTTCTTATTTCGCCGTAATGGTGTCAATAAGCTATTCACTGGTACTAGAAATATAGACGCAATTGAGGTCTCTTTTTAACCGTCGACATGTATAATTGCTTTCTTTTTTATATTGTGGAATTGTTCCCCCTCTTTCTAGGCTATTATGCAGGTAACATATTACTTTATTGGGCAGTTTATGTCTGTCTTTCTGTCATACGTTTTTCTTACGTAAACACGGTTATATTAACGAGCTCTAAACATGAAGTGATTATAGTTTAAACTGTAACGTAAACACGAGTAATAAAAATCGGCTAAGTGTCAGGTCGCTCGCAATTCATATAAGTATGATAGTACAGAACCATCGTTGCGAGAGTCCGATTCGCAATTTGCCCGTTTTTCATATTACAGCAAGCATAGAAAAAGTTGAAAATAAAAAGAAATAGCAACTGATTGTTGGTGGAGTTAGCCAATCTATTGTTATTAACTGCCAATAATATTTGCTACTAAGCTCAGATATAGGTACTAAGAATACAGGAGTAAAACAGTACTATATTTTATACAACAAGACGACTCCCTCTAGTCCACTTAATAGAGAACAAGTTACTTCACGTGACAGCAATAAAGCGTCTCTATAATCGCCGTGATAACTCACACTTAAAGAATTGAAACAAGCCAAGTGAGTATCCGTGACCGTGTGTAAAGAATAAATACTTAAACAAACCATAACTAAGTTTCTATAAGCCAAGCCATAATATTAAGTTTATTTAAATATGCGTTTATTTACTCTCAATTTCATGATAACACTACACTACAATAAATGACTGTCTGGCTCAAAGGCGGGTCGATAGACTGGCTCATTAGCTTTGCCATTCATTATACTCACTACCCCTATTTATACACCCACGAATTTAGATCTAAAGAGATCCCATTTTAGTTCCCAAGCGACGAGAAACTCCCTGGTGGCTTAAAGCTCCGCATTTAGTAGTGCTTGCTTTAATATTTCTACTAAAGTGTCCCATTTTGTGATTAAAACACGGAAGAGGAGTTACCCCTTTCTTGTTTTTGCTGGCTGGGAATATTATATGTCATTAAGACTCAATGTGATGCAAGCATGTTGTATTATTAACAGCTGCTCCGCTAACGACCTTGCTTCGATCGTCCTTCAACAGTTACAATATTTTAATTACCTTCTCAGCTTAAGCTTTCACTACCAATACAGCGAACATTGCACGAAACATGAATTGGTACGATACTGGAAGAGGTTTGTGAGGTTTGAGTGTTCTGTGCCTATATGTATAGTTTTCGGCTGGGTATCCAGAAGGATTTTACCTGGATAACGCGAGGTACATTTTTCAGTCCAACATCTTTGAAAAATATGATTTTTCGTCTGCAACATTCGGCTAGTACAGTTCAACAACTGGCACTATAAATGGTGTCTAAATTACATTGCTGCGAAATAAACTGTAGTCTTAAGTAGACGTAATAAAGACGATAATCGATCACTTTATTGGCGTTTCGTCCTTGACGCCTATACAGGTGACTCAGTATCGCAGTTTGTTCAGCAGTGGGCCATTGATTGATGTGGTGGGAGTGGTCACTGTCCTCGTTCTTCGACGGCCACCACCCTGAAACGTACCGAGATAATTGGTTTGTTTTATAGCGCACGTGTTGACCTTTGGAAAGTTATTTGATCACGTATAAGGAGCCTCCTTCGCACTATGTAACGATTACGTTGGATGGCTATAAAAACCGGGAATCGCTTTGAGGAAATTCAATGATATACTTTGAAGAGATTTTTTATCTAGTTTCATGTTTTTCTTGATCTTTATTGGTGTAGTACTACACTGAATGTAGTTTATACTTTAACCTGTATCTTATATGTATTTAGTTACTAATCCTATTAAACATTATTTTCTTTAAATCGAAATGCTGTCCATATTCACAACAAATGATTCCGTAAATAAATGTATCGAAACTAAAATAAAATACATTTTCCGCTTGAGATAATTAAGCTAATGAAACTAGTCACTTTCATTGGATTTCGTATTAGGAAATTCAGAGTAACAAGTACGGCGTTAATACCTTATCTCTCACATGGGAAAGAAAAGTAGTGTTACTGGCGAAACTTGTATTCTATTTGCCTTACCATTCTGAGGTATTGCGTAATATTCCATTATTAGGTAGGTATTACGAATTGTAATTTATTTACGAGTGTGTTCATTATCATGTTTTATTTTATATACATTTTGTTATTATGGCATCACTCCAGTATTTTAATGTGTTTTAAACAGTTTATCATCTCGATGTTCAATCCAAATCCAAGTTGTATCTGAAACCTTTGAGTGCATATGCCACGTTTCACGCAAACGTGCCGGGACCCAAACAAATTATCATAACTATACACCAATGTAGAATTTCCTAAACGTAGATGTAAAGTACTTGGAGAATATGAATACGGTGCGGTATGCAAATGGGTATGTGGTGTGTCGTATTCACGTGAGTTCGGGATCGATACTGCCGTGGACGATGCCGCGGCTTCTGCACTCCACACGTGCACCGACACTGCACTATAGGATCATATCGATTTCATAGTAATTATAAATAGTGACGATGTATTTTCCAGTACAGCTTATATTTTACAGAAAGGTGACAGTTACAGTAAGAATAATCCTCGTGTTGGTACAAATGTTCAAGGAAGGACGGTTTCGGACATGCCACTGTTATCTGTAGATTGCATATATTTTGATCTTCGGCTATCGAACAGACATCAATGTTCAAACGGAAAGATGTTTTCAAATATTGCACTAATATGCGATATATGTAAGCAATGTATTAAATATATACCTAAAGCGTCTGCCGATAGGCATATCTTAAAGTTATATATCTAATTCATTAAAGCACCTCATCTTATACTTACTGGTATAGTATAGTTTTAATACATATTTGTCTTGCTAATATTTTATAGTTGTTTTATCTGTGTGAGTGCCGTTTATATATATGTCGTCGAATCGACAATTATTGGATGCACTACAAGTTTAAATATTTACTGTTTTAGTAAAACTAGTTCCGCGTAATGACAGTATATTAAAGTTATAATTCATTCATTAAACCTGTGACTATCTGAAACAATCGCAATGCGAACAACATATACTTCTATATTTATTATTAATGAGGGAAACCGAATATTACGGCCTTAATAATAAAATAAAATGTATGGCATAACGTAGACCACGTGTTGAAACAAGTTATAGGAATACAAATTAATTACACGCTGTACCTATAGGCTTAGTTGGAATAGTGATACTCGTACATTACACTCTTTTGTACATTCGTACATAGCAATAGTAAACTTTGTTTTTATCGGTAGATAAAATTACGATAAAATATTTTAAAAAATAACAGCGAGTGAGGCAATTTATTTACAACACATTCTGTACGTAGGCCTCGCAAATACAAAGCCATGATATTGTAGAGAAATGGTATCATAACTGGATCTATTAATATAAAATGGAAATAAATGCTAAAATGTCGCTTGGAACCGCCAAATTCAGAGCAGAGAGAGAGAGAACGTTTTTGGAAATTTACATTATTTAACAGAATACCAACGTAACTGGGATTTTCGCAGACATTTTTAGCACTTCATGGCAAGATATTATACATTCCAAATTACCTCACGGAAATGTCATTATGCGTCCTTGCATTTTAATAAATTTGCGTGTAAATTATGTAACCGAAAACAATTCAGGAATGACGCGTAGAAAACTTATGCCGCGGGTAAGCATCGGCGAAAAATCCTCGCTCCTTGAGGCATCCGGACAAGATTGGCGGCTGACACAAATTGCCTCCGGCGATTGGTTGGCACGTTCGCACCAAATATAAAAAGTTCCTCGCTCACCTTTATTTTTTCTTAACAAAAATCTGTAGGGAGTAGTATCTCGAGTTTTCTTTTGTAACAGATCACCGTATTAGACGTGGTTTTTTATAGGAGCTTTTTAATAAAATAGCTTTTGATTTATCATTGTATTCAAACTGAATGTTATTTATATAACTAAGAGTTTAATCGCATCTATCAATAGACGAACAGTTGTATGTTTCACTCATGATAATTTTAACATAGGTGTTCTTTACGTTTGTTATGACAAAATTTTACCAGGAAATATAAAATTCCAACGTTTACAGATCGAATCGAAGACAGTCTAGAGAAAAGCCAAGTTAAGAGTAACCTAAAACAACGAGCGTGCATGAAGATTGTAATGAGATTAAATTAAGCAACAAAATCAAGCCAGGATCGTAAAAAGTGAAAAATCCAGTTTCTATTTCGGATAGTAGTAGCCCGTTTCGCATAGTGGTACCTACCACTATACAAAACGCGCCTATTTGTGAATGTAATATTCATTTGCGTATCTTGTAAGAATTATTAAATAAAGTTCAGAAGAGAAGATGGCTGATAAAGTCATTGATTTTCGTCCGTTAAAGGTGGCTATTGATGTGCATACTCATAAATAAATAAATCTTAATATGAACTAGGTTATGCTAATTACTTATTGTGTTTATGATTTAGTGCGCTGCCGGTGACTTTCCCGAGGGTGTCGTGTGGAGCCACTAGGGAACCATACAGAGTTTGCAGTAACGGTAGTATTATGTGTAAACCGCTGCATACATTAATTTTACAATGCAAGACTACTATTGAACTTGATTGTTTACTCGTGGATTCCTATCAAATCTTTGCTGTTGCTTAAATATTAAGATTATTGTAGATGCCTTTAGATTAACTGATGGTGCTGTGGTTACAAAAGTCACTTTCACAGTATCAATAAAGGCAATGTTAAGGGTAAGATCACTCATTCGAATCAAATACATTTTTCAATTCAGCTTCGTGTTTAAAAAACAAGATGTGTTGCTTTATGTCTACATGGTATTCTATTTATTAAATTTATACTCATATCTTGTTATACATACAAATGTATATTACTTACATTTTCGAGGGATTTTACACAATACCATTTTATCGAACATCGCTATGCAAAGATAATATTCAATATAGCTTCTATTTTAATTTTTTTTATTAATAATAGTCTTATATTGAAATCTACATAACCTTTGGTCGTATTTAGAACAAGGCAGTATTATGGATTTGTAGTAGGTTGTCCTCGCACGTACATGAAATAACTTTTAAGAAAGACGTGGCGCAGCAATAGCAAGTATCTATAAATTATTGTGGAAGGATTGATGTAGTGCCAAATAGGGAGGAGTACTAGGGGAATAAATAAAAGGAGTATGGCAATGATTCCTTGTAGTGCATAATATGTATGGTGACATAATGGTGGCTATAAGGCAAATTAATACTTGCGTGGTCGTATAACACAGTGAACACAATACGACTATCCAAGCGTTAGATCATCAAACTACAAATGGTTTCAATATCTTTAAAAGTAAAAGTTTGCTCTATGGACAACATAATAATTTTTTTGAGCCAAAGAATTTATTGTCTATCCCAGAAATCATACAATATAAGTATAATTCTTTTAAGGTGTGTTAGGAAACTCTAAGCAGGTAGCGTGGCGTAAGTGCTAAAGTATCGCGCTATCTCTGCAGTATTTCATTATAACTCGAAATTACATACTTTATAGACCTAGGTATATATTTCACTGCTATAAAAAATAAATACACTTTCAGACAGGCTCAATATTAAAATTAAAGTAGGTACTTACAATGCGATATAAACTCAACTTTCAATAACTTTCCAACTGATTAACAAAACCATTGCCAACGGCAATATTGATCGATTTAATGCGAGCACGGGTTGAATGAGCACCCTGCGATTGTGTCCAACAAGCATTGTGCCTTCCAGGTGAATATTATTTAGCGGAGCGAAAGCGACATTGGCCCCTTGTTCGATAGCAGGCGAAAGCGATTAACGATCGCCTTGTTTCGCTCAAAAATGCTTAATTGTATTATTTTCAAAGCAATTCAGTTAAGACAAATTAACATATAAGTAAGTAGTTTTGAAGAGCTTTAGTTAAGTACACCAGTCATAAGGGATTTTGGATCGAGGTTTGCCAGTTATACAAATCTGACACGCATAAAGATAGTTGCAGAGCTTGGTCAAGTAGCATCTGCTTATCACCTCCCTCAATTCTAGAGTCAAACATACTTCCTACTGTTCTAAATTTACGAACCACAGGATATTTTCAATCAGTTCGTTAAACTCGCTGTCGGTTGAACGGTTACCCAACCAGGGACACAATCCGGCTTCGAAATATTATTTAATAAAACTGTCGCTAATATACGACGTAAACATCTCCCTTAACTCCCCTAAAACTTTACTAACTTAACTACTTACTAACGTTTAAAACAAGTCAATTATAAGACAAACTCTTTTCCCCGAAATAAATCAATTTGTGATCTCACATATACTGTCTACCGTGCTACAGTCGAAACTATAGACCGCTTGCAATAAGCTCAACTAACAATTTTTTAAATTAGCTACCAGTGGTACAGATGCCTAATCCGGGACAAAGCCCGGTTCCGAGAGATCACTTAATGAACGCGTTGCCAATTTGCGACGTGGACCCTTTTCCCGTCATCATTTATTTTTCCGCCAGCACATAACCGCCGGAAGGATTACGCTGCTATTACTCACCTTTACCGGGTTTATTGTTAACTTAAATTTATTGGTGGCATTTTATCTATTGTAATTATAGGTTGTGTATATGCTGAGATCATGATGATGATGTAGAAAATATGATCGAGGGTATACTTATTTTTTATTTTCGTGTAAAAGGTAGCTAGCTTATTTTTAGCGACGTTATATCAGTTAAGGTTCTGACTTGGATATGATTGCTAAAGACTTGAAGACTGCTGTCAGGATAACAGTACAGTATTGAGTTGGCAGATTGTTGCGATAGGGACCAATAATTGTTGATGCACACATTGCTCTAAACATGATAAGTAGAACAATACTAAGAACGATCTGGGTGGACTAATATTACGTATAACATACGTTTATTTTTTTAATGCAAATGTGTTCTCTTGGCTGTATATTTTGTCACAGCTAAACTGCAGTGCCGATTCTAATGAGATTAAAGCGCAGAAAAAGGATTGGGATACATAAAGCATAGAACGGCGGACAATAAAATAAAAAAAGAACACGTCGACGGTCGACGGTCGACCTCTAACCCAAAACTGCCTCAAGTGCTGCGTATTTTCTTTTACACGATATTATAGAAATATTCATGCTAATGAAACAAATAGTAATTCATTACCATCAACCAAACCAAAGAAGCTAAGAATTGAGAGTGGGTGCATACATACATGGGCGCAAAAATATTTTTAAAGTATCAAGGCGATATTGAATCTTATTTTCTTATTATATAATTGGATAGGTTTCCTTGAATACCTTCGATTAAAAATATGAAAAAAAGGGCTCACGTAGGATGTTTCTAAAATAAACGTATTTATAGAATTTTGTGTTCCTCTTGTTTCTTTATTTGTTACTTCAATTTGACTAAGGAGATAGAGAATGAGAATGAGCACTCAGTATTACTTATGTATTTGTTGTAATTAAAGCAATTCATTAATTTAAGCGATTGCCAATTGGCAAGGTAGTGTGTTACATTCGCATACAATCAGCGCCGCTACTGAAATGCAGAAAATTCCATTACCTGTGCTCGACCTGGTACCTTAAAAGTTGAAAGCATAATAAGAAGAAATGTATGCCACTCGAACAACAAGTTCACCGCTTTGTGACGCTGCAATTTAAATTCAAAGTTGTTTACGTGCAGCCGTCATATCGCCAAAAAGAACAAAATTTGGCAAGTTTGTGTGTTGTTGTAATTACTATTTTTGTAATTTGTTAGTTCATTAAGATTGTCGTAATCTTAATTAGTATGTTAGCAAAATAAATAATCGAGATTTATTGTTACCCCCTGAATCATTCATAAATATTTTTGGGACAGCACAATCTCATTGAATTATTGTATTAAAGCTTCTTAGATGTAGGTCATGTAGCAAAATCGGAATTTCATCGGAATCAAAATGATATCATAACTGACTATAATATTATGAAATCAAGTCATTTCGTTTTAATTATCTTTGCTGGTTCCTTTCACAGCATGTCTAATTAATCTAATATGTTTTATATACATTCAGATGAATTAAAATTGGCTTCTAAGTGATGTCTTTTATAAAAACAGTAACTATTTTATGTGTATTATATCGTAATTGAAATCTAATTATAGAACTATTTATCGTGTAGAGTGGCGGTAGTAGTGTAATTGTGCGGCGAGTGATGGTCATTAATACGACGGCTATGGCGCTTCAATTAACTGGATATCGACGCCGTCACCCTCTCCACGTCACCGCAACGCGCCCGAGAGCTCCGTTGTGGAGTGTTGACTTACTGTCATGCTCAAACTAACAAATTACGCTCTAGTTTTAAGCTGTTTCCAAGGGTATGCTTAAACTGTGTACTTTCCCAGTAGATAGGTATGCGTACGCATTTATATCGTACCGATTGTTAACGTTGCCAAGCATGATGCGTTTAGTTAGTACTCTATATGTCTTTTATCGCATCGCTCGGGAAGCCGAGCTTGGTGTAAACTTTTGTTTAATTGAATTATAATGCTTAGTATGATATTCAGCAGTCTGAGCTACTTATGTTTATTGTAAGGTTCTGTTTGCATCCGTCTCTATAAAAGATTAACGTCGAATTTGAGATCAATACGCGCATAGTCTTTGTGAGTTTTGAAAAACTATTTATCTACCGGACACTCCAACGCTTAACCAAAAAAAAAAATAATAGATTGTTTTAGACATTACCGAGCATGATGACGTTATGGTTAGATAGCAATGACAAGAGTTTTTATAAGTCATCTATTCAAATAAAGTGCTGTGATTTATTTGATATCCGAGCGTAATGCGAGACAATATACAGCCTGTGATCATGATTAATGAATTGTACTGTTTTAACTTTGATATTGAAAGCGACAAGTTACTCAGAAGAATACTTGCCTGAACATTTTTAGTTTATATTATTTCCAATAGAGCTTTCTTGTTAAATACTTTATTTACTTTCATGTTTATACCAAAATATAAGACGACCTCGTTAATCTAATTGTATAATTGTAAGATCAATAACCGCTTCTCTATATATGTTATTGGCATTTACTTCCTAATATTTTCCGTAAGAAAGCCTATATTGTGCCATAGAGAGCACAAAGAGACGTCGGCGCCAGCATCATCAATTATCAACTACTAATCGCCCCTTTAAACCTAATCTTGACTTTATAGGAGCTACATATACACAGCGTACACTAATATCTTTTTATATAAGTAATGTGCAAACATATCTCATATGACCCTAATGGTAAGCATATACTGGATATAAACGCTTATGACACCCGGAAAATCCATCGTGTGCCGACCTTTGGCAAAGTCACCTGGTAAGTCTAACAGACAAAGATCACACTAGACCGATGCTGGCAGTAAAGAGCCTGCGAAGTCTTCTCTCACAGGAATACTACTTAAGCTTTGTCCCCAGTCCAGACGCTCCAGATTCAGCGATAATTAGCGCCCATGTGTAAGTTTGAATCATGATGAGGAGAGCTTCAAGAAGTACATATTTGAGAAAAACGATGCTACTCTATATGTGTTCCAAAAGCGACTTATATTCCACTTAAAAGTAAAAGCTTATAAAAGAAACCATTCGCGCGTTTTTTACATTGTTAATAATTCGTAACAGATACAGTGGAGCCGCGGCAAGTGAGATCTAACAATAGCCATTTAAGTATCTCAGTTGCTCGAAGCGACAGCTACATTATCTCGTAGTACCTAGACTACTAAGAAGCGTGGATGTGTTTTCTCCTACATGGGTTTTAATTTGCCTTCCTAAATAAGTGCTCCCGTGTATTTTGGTTGGATACTCATTTACTTCCTTTAAATCGTTAATAATATTGTTGCGGCTTTCTTGGATCTTAAAATGTTATTTTCCTTATTTTGTAAATAAAAAGCTACCTCGGTTTTATGTAACTCTCAATTGTGTAGGTGCTCCATTTCCATGTTGGACAGTGTGGATTCTGCTGTCAGTATTTTTTTGTTAGCCGATGGAATCCTGGTAAGTTTAAAATTTACGCCAGTACTATAAGTAATAGGAATTCGCCCCATACACTATATATGTATGGTTGGTGAAATGTAGCTGTGCACTTATGCCTATCTCTCGGGGATATACCGGCGTGATACTACGGATAATTAAAGACTTTTACTGCTTTCAGTTTATATTACGCATTACTAATTTCAAATTTACAACGTAATATTTTTACGAGGTGGAACTTGAGCCGAAATTACTCTCATAATCAGTTTCCGGTCGGCGGCGAATAAAATGTATACTAGTAAAGTGGGCCGGACGGATCGTAAAATGTACACCGGTGCGGCGTCAGGGACGGCGTAATGCAGGATTGGACAGTTTTGATGCGATAGCGTTATTTATAACCGACTACCCTCACTGACATAATCTGATACATATGCACGTTAAATTGTAATACGTTACGTCAAGTGCGGCGATTTCAATCCCCGCACGGGATGTAAATTTATGTTCTATTAATAGTTAACACTTTGGGTGTCTTTTCTGTCTGATGGTTCAATGTTTGTAAGACAATAATACAATGTTTGTAAATTATTTAGGAATGGATTCGGGTTATGTATAAATTGTATACTTAAAATATATAAATGATTTAATTTTATTAACGTATCATTTAAGACCACATCAAAATTCATTCAGTGTTTTAATGTGATGCTGAAACTAATAAACAATAAATATAAATTGCACTATGTTTAGTTTAGAAAATGTAAATTGTCCATGCTAATTTGTTGCTCCAAAAATATTTCTGAAAATATATTCCGTATTTATAGATAAACACAGGCTTAAAACAGTTTTATATGCATCTATAACATTCGCAACGTTTTTCACTCAATTATTAATGACAAATTATATAAAGATATAGCTGATAATATAAAAATGTTATATAGTGAAAGCATAGATAGGCTTTTATTGTATGAAATTTTTCTAAAAGTTAAACAAGACCATAATATATTGTTCTGCCAATGCTTCTTTCTAATTGCGACTGTTTTCATGGCCAATAAAACTCATTACCGTTTCGTTTATATCTCTGATTGATTTATAACCGAATTGTCTTGTAATTTATCGTCAATTACCGACTGATCTCGTATCCGACGATGCAAAGAAAAAGAAAATTGGCCGAGTATTGTTGTCCTAAATGAAAGAAATCAGGGTGTCGGTCCGTTCGGCTCATTTACCTTTGTGCTGATGTATGTATCATATATATTACGTCTATTTTCTTTTGCTTGTTTATCTTTAGTAAATGGCTCGCTATTAGGACGGCTGGTTCGTAATAATAACACAAAATAATATCCTCGTTGTGGTAGTATTCTGGTAAACGTTGGTTTCTTTTGCTAGGCGAAAGTGCTCCGAATTACTATGGATGTATAAATTATTACTCTTTTAAATATATATTTAAAAGAGTAGGTACGTAGAATAATCCCAGGTTAAGACATTAAATCGAGAAAAGTCACGTAGTTAGAATGTGGTAAAATATAATAAACAAAACGTCAGGATCCTAACAAGTGAAAGTAAGAGGTCGCTGCTCAATTAAGTACGTAACACAAATCTCTCTATGTATTCACTTACATATGTAAACCTTCAGAGTCTTCTTTTCCTTAGTCTTTATTATTCCCAAGTCACTTGGGATCGGCTTTTCTAGTCTAACCGGATTTGACTGGATATCAGTTTTTACACGGAGCGGCTGCCACCTGACCTCCGTAACCCAAAGGTTAACGATATCCTGAGGCTAGACCAGTGTCAGGATATTAGAGGGTACTGACTTTCTCAATAACGACTGCTATAGATGTTCATGGCAGCTGGGACCGACGACTTAACGTGCTCTCCGAGGCACGGAGCAGGCGATAATTGTCAATCAATACGCACATCATTTCGAAAAGTCATATATCTTCCGAAAGTCAGAGGTGCGCGACGTGGGTTCGAACCCGAGACCCTCTGCATTACAGTCTGTTGGTCTCCCCAATGAGCTATCGCTGCATATATGTAAACCTTAAGAGTACAGCAATATAATTATTGACAGGTTCACCCTTGTTTGATCGAACAACGTTAGATATAATATTACTAAATCGAACAACGTTTAAGAAAATCATCACTTTGTATAATATCGTTTGATAGAATTTTCAGTTCATCGAATATTTATTTGCTATAACAACATTTGCGCTAATGATCAAAAGGTATAATGTTCATTACCCCGACTCAGAGTACCTCGACTCGGATAGGTTAGGTTAGAAGGCGAAGGCGGGAGCGAAGCGGAGCTGAGCTCCCGCCTTAGCCTTCGTGGTTTTTTTTTTAAATTAGTTCAAATGAAATTAGTCCAAATAAATAATTACGCTAAATAAAAATTTACCAATGACTTATTTGGTCAAATGAATAATTCTTCGAAATGACTTTATTGCAACTAAAATTCGTTTTAGTAATATTATATCTAACGTTGTTCGATCAAACAAGGGTGAACCTTATTGACAGTGTAGACTCCAGAGTGTAGGCCGCCAGCAATTGTTTTTTTATGACATATTATTCAACAATAATTATTTTAGGCTTAAGCTGTCCACTATAAAAACATTTATGAATCAAATAAAGGTAAAGTACAACTTACGACCCGTTAATTTACTAAGTAAACGTAATTAAATTCGTACAGCAATTCACCCAAAACTTTACCCTGCCAGGTGTTTAAATGTGAACCACGTTGGCTTAAAATATGTTCCACATTTACCACTTGATGTGTAGATTCGGCGGTATAAATTAGGACAAGAATAGAGGTCTACGGGCTCACACTCGAATGTATTTACACTATTAATAGTTCTCCTGTGATATAAGAGCGACATTCGCTAAAATAAGTTTTGTCTCTGCGAGAGCTAAACTCCGAATGTACTTTTACTGCGGCTATAGTGGCACTTCAGAGATTAGATGACAAAAATACGACACTAACTTTCAACCATTCATCGCGGAAAGTGTTAGGTATGTCTACGTTCTACGTGCCTACGTCGTAGCGCTTTTATGCGTGCTACGTTCGTAGCTCTTGGAAACAGATATGGCGGCTTTGAAATTCTTATGAAGAAAAGAATAACGTTATATACACGAGCAAGCTTACATTTTTGTTTCGTCCGATTTAGCCATTGTTATGTTATGAAAGAATATCCAACAAACGAACGTTTTGTTGTCTCGTAGACGGATGTAGACAGTGAGCTCAACCCGAAATTCCATTGTCCACGTTATGAAACACGTCCAATGATTTTGTAGGTCGGCGTCGGCTGCGCATTTGTTCCTCGCGTCATATTTGTAGGTTGCACTTGAGGCTCCGCAAGCTCCTGTGCGCTTCTGTACTCCTAGTCGTTGTGTTAATGAGCGCTCGACGCTCGCAATGTACCGTAGGTGCTTTCACCAACATTTGCACAGTAAAAAACGTTTGTTAGAAACGATGAACGCGACATTTTAATTTATCTCCTTTTCATGTTAAATAAGCGTTTATGGAAATATGAAAGGTCGTGGATTGAGGGTGGTACTGCTCACTCGGAGAACAATTACCATTGGGTAATTTAATGCTTTATGGGGTTACGAGAGCTCATTCGTGTTTTCTTCTAGCACCTCTAACAAAAAATCTGATAACTATTTCGACTTGAATATTAAATGTTCGTTGTTATGACCCTGCTTAGATACTTAGATATAAGACTTACATATACACATAATAATTTTACGAGAAATTTAAGGGATATTTAATGGATTTTTGTGGAAAATTATTATGATTGATAATGAATGTAATATTGTCTAATTATTTATTTGACTTCTTATTTCATTAACTACAATATGTTTTATATTCAATTCATTGTTCTTAATTATTAAGGCGAAAAGTCAGCAGTCTGTCAAGTCATAAGAATACCTAAATCTCCGTCAATTTTTTCGTTAAATTAGTATGACAGTTCATATAACCCATAACTCGTAAATCGGGTTCATTAGTTAGAACCGTGGACCGCAGCAATTATTTATAATACATATACATATGTATATGTATTTAACAAAATTCAGTATTTTGCCATTTACAACTTGTAGGTAAGCTTGACAAACTATAACTTTAATCCTAATCGGCCGAAGTTGAACAGTTAATGTTGCTGGTATTTGTGACCCAAATAAGGAAGGAATAATTATTTTAATGGTGCGACCCTTGAACTACCTTTACCGGAGATTTAAACCGCAGAAAGCTCGACTCGGTTAGTTGAAGAATCCGATCCTTTATGTACACGAGCATGATGTACATGCAACTACACATCCCTTATGTATGTGATCGTCATGCACTAATAAATTTACATTAGTTATTGCTATATCTATCAGTTAAACCGCTCCTCACTAATTAATGTAATATCTCATTGACCTGGCTAGCCAGGCTGTCAATGAGATATTAAATTTAGTGTCTGAGTGTTCACTCAATCAATATCTATAAGAAATAAGCAATTATTGATTACAATAAACATTTGATAATATTCGAATAATTATTGATATTGTTTATTTATTTTATATATTAGTAATATGTTAACACTAATATACCTATTCATAGCACAGAAATACGGAGCAAATAACTTAAAATAAGAAAGTTGAAGTTGTATGCGAGGTACAGATCAAAACGTTTCGAATACTAGATTACGAGCCGAATATATAATCAATGATCACGAATTGTCAATTTTCAAAAGTGAAATAATACTCATTTATTTATATATTTTAGCTATACGTAATAGTCAGATTTTAAATGATGCACATCGATATACGACCGACACGACGATAAACGAATATTGTCAACTAACGTAGCCGCGTTTTAAACAAGTGACAATCGGCAAGTGTGAATTGCCGTAAATCATAGAGTTCGAAAAAATGGTTCAAGTAATATGCAAAGGTCACGTGATACCACGTGACCTTGAGATCAGAGGTCATAGGTCATAGTCATTTCAAGGGTATATCGACTATGCTAAGTCGAATGGCTTTGACCGAGAGTCTCTAGCTCTTACAGTTCTTGAGTTGAAAGTTGTATAACAGACAGACGGACGGATGGACAAAGCTGTTGTATAACAGCTTTTTCGAACTTTAACATCCCTAAATTGAAAATGAAAAGATATATTACATGAATCCACAAGAGTATTTGTCAGATAGGTTTAGCTAGTCAATATTTTTATCTTCGTTCACGGCACTGCTATTTTGTAGATGCGGCTGGCAAGATTATAAAATATTAATAATATAAACGCGAAATTGTGTTTGTCGGTCAGACAGACGGACGGACGGACAAAGCTGTTGTATAAGAGTTTTTTCGAACTCTAATATCTACATAATATATACTACGAATGATTTCTTTTCTCTATAACTAACCAGTGTATCGGTAACTGCGTGGGGCGTGACTTCACACATTTTCTCAACGCTTACATATTTACCGCTTTACCTATTTTTTATGACGAACAGAAAAGTACACATCACAAGTCTATCTTTTTTACTTTCTAGTATTTGTTTTTGTTTGACTCGTATCGTTTTCTATGTTTCTTAGAATGAATATAATTTTCAACCTTTTCTTCTAGTATTGTATATACATATATTTTACATGTTGAAGTATTGGAAGACTGCTTGTAGTGGTGTGCACTTACACACTACAAGCAGTAACTACCAATACACGATATACACATGTAGTAATGTAGTTGGTCCTCACACGAAATCCTAATCCTAACTAATATTATAAATGCGAATGTGAGTTTGTCTGTTTGTACGCTCTCACGCTTTAACTACTCGACCGATTATCATGAAATTTTGTATACATACCGGGGGAACAGAATAGGACATTAGGTACCTTTTATACAGAAAAAGTTAAATAATGAAATTGACAGGTATTCGTGCCTGGTTCGTGATTGAGTCTGCAAACCAAAAATTATTGGGTCGCATAAGCTGCAATCTATAAATCTCGACTCGTTCGCGAGCATGACAGATAGAACATGATCCCCTCGCAATTGTAAATTCGACGTTAGAGGGAGGGAGCAACCAATGGCGTTAATGAACTATGTCAAATTCATTCAACGGGGTTGTCTTATAGTGTTTAGTTTTGATATGTTATAATAATATTGTAATTTCATTTTCAAGGTTAATGCGTAAGTACTTCTGATAGTCAAGTGTATCGAAGCCTTGGTTATTATTTTATTTCATTGTATTAGCACGTGGATATACATATTTAACAGCAGCAATCTCTAACAACTATCCAATAATATTGAAAATATTCATTGCCTATGTTAATGTTTAATTTAGATTTCCGGTCAAATTAAATCTGTTGTAATATGTAAAGTGGGCAGCTTTTATCGGAAGCCTAAACGTAACGCAGTTTTTGCCTACATGGGTCAGACATATCTCTGCCTATATCTAATTTACTGTTTAATTAATAGAAAATGTAAAGTACACGTACCTACTTACAAAATTCAAACTGTCTTCATCTGGCTCTAACCAATATTACTTAAATTCGGTTATCAAGTAATTTTACCGTAACACTTAACAGCTTTTAGGATAATCCAATATCACAAGGTATTTCGACCGCGGCAGCCAGTTTCTCTTTTGTTTTTGAAGTAACCACGATTTGTAAGCTTTCATAAAAGTATTTATTTTCATGAGCTTTCTAAAATTGTATCAGCATGACGCAAATTTTTCGTTGTCTCATCTTTTATCTCGCTTATCATTCGCAGGGGTTCGACTTCCAAGGTTGGTGAACCGCTTCCAACTCCACTTGCGATGAACCCTAATGCTTCGCACTTCGTAGCACGCGGGTTAGAATTACAACCCTTCAAAGATTACGTCGAGGTCACGACGACCGTGGTTTTAATGACCGAATCTGTGTTTTATTTGTTTCTTGACGATACAATTTTACGACTGTATACAAGGGATTTAAATAAATATATGGCTTACCAAAATATATGATTAGATAGTTTACTATTATAGTGAATTAACTGTTAATGTTTATTTGATGTGTTGTAGGACTGTCATACTAATGGTACTTTTAAATTAGTTGTGATTAAAGACATGCATAAAAACAGTATGTCTATTTTTCATGAGTTCCAACACTGCGAAATCATCAGGAGCCCAATTATTTTCATATATAATTATAATTATTGCATATTGTACCGCCATGAATCCGCTTCTAATATGTTTCAGCGTTACCACTTTTTGTAGCCATAACTACAAAATCATTATATTGGTACGATCTAGTTTAAATAAACTGGGAAGATATTGTTACCGTAATTCGTATTGGTTAAAAACTTCACGGGCAAAAAGAGCAACCACTACATCACACATCAAATATTTAATATAAATAAAACTTTTAATAAGTACATCTTGTTGTTCATTGATTTATAATATTTGGCGCACAATGTAATAAAGTGCGTGTGTAAGGGTTGGTTCGAGAGGGTGAACGCTCTTGGGGCCTTTGTGATCCGACACGATATAGAATATGCAAACATTTACTTATATGGTTTAGTATTGCGGGGGCCGCAGAGACCGACATTGTATCCTTTTAGGCAATTGTTATTTTCCGGTGAACATTATAGTGTTGAAAAATACGAAGAAATTTTTAATTTTCTAACTCGTTCTACCAGCAGTTTCGATTTTTTTGCATTATGTAGGATGTCATGCCAATATATTCCTTAAGACTTATCCTTCGCGAATACAGCGTAAGCGTATTCATATTAGAGTTATTTTAGGACAAGCTCATTTTTATCTAGCAGGCATTGTACCAGACTTTAACAACAAGATGTCTACTGTAATTTTTTTTAGGACAAAACTTTTATAAAGAGACTCGGCCAAAGTGTACCAGTCTCGGTAATTGAACCCGAGACTGGATATTTGTATACACCTACACTTTTGAATCAGCACACATAACAATGTTTCGACGTATGTATATATAATGACTACGTAACCCATATGTTGTATTTAATTTTACGAACATTGAAAGAAGCGTCTCTATTTAAATGTAATGTAAACAAAGAATCTCTATAGCTTGTCCCCCAAACTGTTTTAAAATAATCGCACGTAATAAGAAGCTGTGGTAGTAGGTACTCGCCGACGTAAGTGTCGCCGAAGGGCTCGAGGAGTTAGCGTCACTCCGAGCGACTTCACTACTTAGTGTCTCAAATATTCAGCAGACTCGTGAACGTACCCCATTTAAGGGCCAACATGGACCAGATACTTTTAACAGCAGAGATTTTGCGACTCGATCAAATCTGCGTCGCGATTTTCCAACTATGTTGACTCACATAATCTTGAGCAGCGATAGCTCAGTGGGGAGACCAACAGACTGCAATGCAGAGGGTCTCGGGTTCGAACCCACGTCGCGCACCTCTGACTTTCGGAAGTTATATGACTTTTACAATATACTATAAAATGTAATATACAATAAAAATATTAAAGGAAAAGATAGACAGTTTAACTTCTCAACTAAATAGCGCGCATAAGGAGATTGAGAAAGAAGAATCATGAAGAACATGGTATACAAAAAAATAGCCAATAGTCCAGCGAAAGTAAAAGTGACGACACCTAAAAATAATACGAAAAAGCTCACAAAAACCAAACAAACGCAGACAATTAGGATTAGCGAAAATGACTCAGCATTGGAAAATAACTTGACTAATGGGAATGACAACAGCTTAGGCAACACAAATACAAAAGTCATACGAGACACACAAAAATGTCCCAGTAAACCTAAAATATGCTTAATTAGTAGTGAAACCTCAAACATGTTATATTACCTTGCTGCCACTACTGGTCTACAAAATTACGACATGTGCCACTACCGTAAACCTAAATGTGGATTGGGACAATTATTGGATAAAATTGACGGAAAAGTAAAGGACTATACCCACTCTGATTTTTGTATAATTTATATAGGTGAAGAAGACTTTCTTAAAACCCGTAGTTATATAGAATTAGTGATTTTCATAAGAGAAAAATTGTTAAACCTAACCCACACTAA
Source organism: Catocala fraxini (assembly GCA_930367265.1). NCBI lineage: Eukaryota > Metazoa > Arthropoda > Insecta > Lepidoptera > Erebidae > Catocala > Catocala fraxini. The sequence continues at coordinate 1,041,523 of OV884045.1, forward strand.
CTTTATAATATGTTTACCAACTTTCAAATATATGGAAAACGCTAACACTATGTTTAACAGCCGCATTGAAACCTTTAATAATCTTTTGTATATGGATACAATTACACACTGCTATGCACACATCTTAGACTCCAACCTAAATCTGCCCTACAGTTATGATACATATAACTTACGGTATAAAACCTTAAACAAACACGGCTTAAAAATTGTTGTGTCGGATTTGCAAAATCTAGTTATTGACATATGCGACCAGAATATTGCACACTCAGAAGTCGACTACTCCATTCTAAATCAGAATAAAATCTCTGCAAAGCCAAAACCAATAAACTCTCCGTTTTTTCTTTAACAAGCTTAACATATTTCATCAAAATATAGCAGTATTAATTAACAAATCAGATACACTTTAAGTTAAATTGGATGAATTGTTATATAATTGTTAACGAATCCTATTGACATATCTAATGAATTCAATAACTATTTTGTTGACGAAATCGAAAATAATAAACAAAATGACATGAATTGGACTAATCAAAATAATATTGAAAATCTGACATCACAATCCCTATTTATGTTACCGGTTTTGACGACTGACATTATTAAAATAATTGACAATCTAAAAAATACGAACACAATTGGTTATGATCGTGCATCTACAAAAGTCATTAAGTATGTTAAAGAAATTATAGCGCCACCTCTCGCACACATCATTAATTTATGCATCACTGATGGCATATTTCCGAAAGGTCTAAAAAAAGCTATAATTAAACCTCTATTTAAAAGAAACGACTAAACAGATGTGAAAAACTATAGGCCGATAGCAAAACTCCCAGTACTTTCTAAAATATTTGAAAAAGTAATTAATAATTCAATTTATACGTACTTTGAAAAGTTCAACCTATTCTGCAAGGAACAAAAAGGATTTCGTAAAAACCATACTATTAATATGGCACTGTACGATTTATTACAACATCTTATAACATCAGTAGATAAAATTAATCCAGTATGTGCAATCTTTACTGATATGACCAAGGCATTTGATTATGTAGATCACAAGATATTACTGCAAAAACTACATGGATATGGCATAAGGGGCAATGTTCTGAAACTTATTGAATCATATCTTAGTGACAGATATCAATACACGGAAATATCTAGAATATGTCATAAGACTAAAACGCAGATCATATATAGATCAAAACCAAGACAAGTAAGATTTGGCGTGCCCCAAGGTAGCGTGCTAGGGCCGTTATTATTTCTGTTATATATAAATGATCTGCCAAAAATAACACAACACAAAATGATCCTATTCGCCGATGATAGCACAGCTGTTATAAGATGTAATAATGTTACAACTTATCAAAATGATATTAATGAATGCCTTCTCAATATCATCAGTTGGATGAATAATAATAATCTCGTGATTAATTTAAAAAAAACTAAGGTAATGCACTTTCATCAACGGCAACCACATCCAAATATTGATCTAACTTATAATAACCAAAAAATAGAAGAAGTTAATAATGCTAAGTTTTTAGGTATAACCATCGACAGTAAGCTTACTTGGAAACCCATGATAGAAGAACTCTGTAAACGTCTGAGTAAATCTGCTTATGCACTCTTTCATTTATCAAAAAAGGTAAATAAAGATACGTTACTGGTAGCATACCATGGACTTGTAGCTTCTGTGCTGCGATATGGCGTAATTTTTTGGGGGCAGTCGACTGATCGTGAGCTTGTATTTAGGATGCAAAAAAGATGTGTCAGAGCAATGTGTAATATAAAAACAACGGATAGCTGTAGACCCTATTTTAAGTCTTTAAAAATACTTACCCTTCCAGCATTATACATACTGGAAATTGCATTGTTTGTAAAAAAAAACACACAACTGTTTACAAAAATATCTTCCACTAAAAAAACTCCATTGCGTGCCCAATACGTAAACAAACTATGTAATCAAAAATGTAAGACCGCATTGATGCGAAAAAGTTTTTTTGGTATGGCACCTAAAGTGTTTAACAAAATTCCTAATGACATAAAAAACTTGACATTGTATAAATTTAAAAAAGCTCTTATCAAATTATTAATTGACAAATGTTATTATAATGTAGACGAATTTTTGAACGACCAAATATTAGACTAATGAATATTTTTCTTTTTTATTACATTATGTTATGACTCCTAATGGGTCCCTTATAAATTTGTATGTCTTAATTATGACAAAACATAGCGCATGCCCTATTTATGTAAACACCTATGTATACACCTATGTTTCACAAATAAACTGATTGATTGATTGATTGATTGATTTTCGAAATGATGTGCGTATTGATTGACAATTATCGCCTGCTCCGTGCCTCGGAGAGCACGTTAAGCCGTCGGTCCCGGCTGCCATGAACATCTATGGCAGTCGTTATTGGGAGAGTGTCGACATAAAAGATCCCACTGGGTCGAAGTGTCGCCGGTCTGCACTGACTGGCTCCGACATAAGATACATACATGTTGACTGCGCTTAGTTGCTGCCTTCGGTTAAAGACAGCTATATACTATCTGTCTAACATTCGAGTAGAATTAAAATACCCAACTGCTATGAGCTGCATAAACAACTTTTTAAAATATTTGATCTCGATCTGTTGTAAAGCGATTCGATCACCGCATTAACGTTTGTTGTATATGAAACTATTTTTGTTGTTTGGTCGCTACATTCTCAAAAGTAAAAGAATGGTCGATGTTAGAGGCAGCACGTCTGGTTTCGCCCTAAGCTATTTGAGAACATTAAATAAAAGACTCGAGTGCCGAACGTACAAAGTTTTTAGTCGATGTTACAAAGAGAAAGATTTAGTTTCGTAAAACTGAAGTTGACTACGAAAAGTGTATTTAAATAATATTCGTAAATTGCCTGAAAGCGCTAGACTTTTATATATTCGCTATTTTTGGTGTAGTTTCTGCGAGTTGAAATAGTGTATGGGTGTGGAATGTCGTAGTCGTATGGTAAACATAGTAAAACACAATAAAGTGCAATTATTGTTATTTATGGAGTCGGTGTCAGCCAAGGTAGGTTTGAAACTACTTAAACGTGAGATTTCTTACTATAATCATAACATAACATCGGCATGCACAATTACATAGGTACATAGACGCAGCACGCGGACGGCAGACACAGACTCCAAAAATAACAATAATTGTACATTATATTATGCTAATAATTTGATTGTCTTTTAAGCAGCCTAGACAAAATATATTTAAAAAGAAATACTTAGCCGAACTCTACATAAATATTTTAAGAATTGTTTGTCAGTCATTGTGTTGAGTTAGACATGAAGTTTAAGTGGGTACCTATTTTCTTGCGTGGTAAACGCATAGATTGTACTTTAGTAGAAACATAAGTTGTAGACTCAAGAATACGCAATTACTTATTAACATTTTAGTGCATTTTTTGTTTTAGAATATTCCGTTTTAAGTTGGTATTCCTTTTTGTTAAAATTATTGTTTATTTTTCGATGTGAATCTGAAGTTCGATAACTGATTTAATTTGTCTGAATGTGGGTAGACCTACTAAACGCGCTCCTCATATGAGACAGCGCCGTTTAAATGAGTCAATCGAGAAAAGGGCGAATGGGCCATTTCAAAAGAGACTGGTGAAGAGCGCAAAGATAGCCTTTTGTAAATGCGGGCTTACATGAAAAATGTTTCGGACAGGGAAAATCGGGATATAGGTACCTTTTTGAATCATTTTTGGCCATAGTGCAGCTCATGATAATTCCAAATACGGTTGGGATGATAAATTTTATTCTAAAGTTCCGGTGCCTAATGGCTTCAGCGTCATATCAAAAGTTGTATTATAGAAATAATTTTGCTTTTACCTTTTTTGTGTGGACGTTGTTGAGTTTAACAGTTGCACATAACCCTATACTATTAAATGCTATCAAAAACCAATTTGAAATTGTGTAAACAATAGATATATGTACATATATGTGATTGCAGCAATCACGGCAGATTTGCTGTCATTTATTAAAGAATTCTGTTATATACACCGTGAATTTATAGTCGTTTTGGAACCGAAACGTGGTAACTTAGGATAATTAGTAGTATCAATAAAAAATAGTAAATTAATTGCACTGTGTATAGTAAAAAAGTTGGAATATGAATTATATTTTTCACTTATTCGAGTTTGATCGTAGTAACGCACGGACAATTCATTCACAAACGCATGCACACGTGTTCGCGCGGCTGCGAACCGTCGTCGGCGGCGGCCGGCGTTGCCACTCAGTCGCGTAGGTACTTATGAACGACGCACGATAACTACGTGTATCAGCTGATGCCTACATAGATCGACGCAAAAGAGCCGCGTGTATCCCGACCGAGTCCTATGCGCGATTTAAAAACTAGTGACTACACAAGTATTAATGAAATTAAGTAAATGTAATAACTACGAAATTGATAATAGGCATATCGCAGTTCAATAGAGCCAAAATCAGCTGATACGAGGCAATGCGTTATCTCCTTTTACTATGAAAAACCTGCATTGTGAAACATCACAATTAATACGTAAATGGATACTCCAATTTCTCCTTCATACTTTACACGGGCTTAGGACCGTCGGAAATACTTTATCTCAACATTACTCTTCGATAAATAGCTAACTTATAATTATGTAATAATAAAAATAATCACAGGGTGAAGGAACTCTGAGTACTTCAGGCGTATTTAAAAAATTGGAGCTATTTACAAAATAATCAACTTACGTATCTATGGACAGTTTATTTACAAATTATTTACACTTCCCTGTATCGAAGCAACTGCTCGCAATGAAGTCCGCCACGTTCAATACCTACACAAACGAGCACGTTTGATACCATTGTCTTTAAGTTTTCTTAATGTGTCTCTATCACTTTTAACTTTATCAAATGCGTCCACTATCGCACTACGTAACTCGTCACGACTTTCATGTTCACGAGAATACACGAGTCTTTTTATTTCCGACCACAAGTAAAAATCTAGGTCCTAGGTCCGGGCTTCGTCCGCTATCGTCCGGCTCTCGGAGGCCAAGCCACGGGACCGCCGCGCCCAATCCACTTATCGCCAAACTCATTGTTGAGGTAGGCACGTACTGAACTTGCATAATGAGCGGGACAGCCGTCGTGCTGGTAGTACATATCGTGTATAATCGATAATGGTACTTCCTCCAATAGCTCGGATATTACTGTTCGTAACATTTCTAAATACGAGCTACCTGTTAGATGACCTTCAATAAAAACAGGCCCTATTAAACGGTCGTTTACAATACCGGCCCAAACATTCACACTGAACCTCACTTGGTGGTGGTCTTCCCGTATTAAGTGAGGGTTTATAAGAGTCCAGTAATGTTCATTGTGCACGTTGTACAATCCCACTCGAGTAAACAATGACTCATCTGTCCACAGTATGTTCGCGTTCGGATTATTCAACAACCACTCACATAGGGCGATCCTTGCTGGTGCATCATTGTTATTTATTACGTGAGCACGACGAAAATGATAAGGGTGTAACCCATTGGTATTTAATGTTTTCCATATAAAGTATTGGCTAACATTAAATTCTTGAGCCGCCATTCTCGTGCTTCGCCGCGGATCCCGCTCGAAGTACTCCAGAATATCCTCTTCGATCTCCGGGGAGTCATTAAGGCGTCCTCGGCCATGCGCATGAGTCGGCGTACGGAATTCTCCATGGTCGAGAAGGCGCTGAGTTGCAGCCAAGATAGCGGGAGTGGATGGCACTTGAGGACTTTCAATTCCTCGTAGCTGCAGCGCATTCAAATGCTCCGGCTGGAAGTATAAGCGTCTGGCCTGTTCCAAATTGAAATTGGCAACAGCATACAGCTGTACCATTGCCAAGTACTCAGCGTTAGAATATTCGTATTGACGACTCATTTTCGCGTGACAATGAATATTTACGTTACGACCATTACGTGCGCGAGTTGCTGCAGTACTGAAGGGCGGGAAGGGGTGCGTGCGGGGCGCGCTTGCACCAGAGTCGGACGGGAAAAACCGCTCGCGCTCGCTCTGCCGGCGCCTGGGGTAGTGTGCGGGGATTGGCGGGCGGCGCGGGCGGCGCGGGCGCGGCAGTTTCTGTGTTTTTATTGGCGAATGTTTTTAAGTTGTCAAACATGAATTATATCGATCGTAGTGACGCGTAGGTAAACGTAGTACGTGAAATTGAGTGGCGTTACTACGAGTTCTCATTTATTTCTCGTAAACGACATTAAATTTATTGTTTCTAAAAAAAAAACATTTTATTTTATTAAAATAATGAGTTTAATCGATTCTATTATTGATATAGAGTATAAGGTTTTCGGTTCCAAAACGACTACAAATTCACGGTGTATAACCGAAGATCTTTATCAGACTATCACTAAATTAGAATGAGCCTACCATGAAATACTACGATGCGGTTCCAACCCATCCTACACAGTTGATTTTTTTGTTCATTTTACTTCGGCATAAAATGAGAACATCTACAATGTAGCCGAAGTCAATAAAATACGCTTTATTAAGGATAACTCAGAAACAACTGATCAGTTCTTGATCACAATTAAATGGAAAACGGAAAGCAGCAGCTTTCAAATAAAAAAAAAAATCAAAATCGGTTCTCCTGAAAAAAGTTATGAGATAACACACATAAAAAATAAAAAACATACAGACGAATTGAGAACATTCTCCTTTTTTTAAAAAAGGTTAGATTGAATAAAGTACCAAAGAAACTTGAACATAGCATTAATTTCATCCTTGCATGCATCCCATGACGTTCTTAGGTGTTATTTTGTGACCACCATAATAGCATGAGTATATTTTGTAAAATATAGCTCGCGAGACCTCTGACAATTATCAGAGTAACGATCGACGGCTGGGACGATGTTAATCACATTCAATTATAAATGATCGTTTAATGTTTTTCTTCCCATTGACGTTTGTATAATTATTGTAATTGAATATATTTTAATAATCAAACAAGACAATAGAAAATAATTTATTTTGGTACAGTAGCTACTTTTAAACTCGTTATTTAAAATAATCCAAATTCCAAGTTATTTTATCGTTTTGCACATTATAAATAAACCGTTACATTCGGTTTTATGTTGTGTTATGTTATTTCAATATAATAATAAAATGTATATCTCGATTTATATACTTTATTCGCTTGCTCGATACTTTATAGTCTAAAATGACGCAACGAACGTCACTATTCCTGCACTTCTAATAATAAAATATGATAATGTATTGCTTACGTTTTATTGTCATGAATTATAGAGTTTGAAGAGCGTGATACGGATGACATCTGGCACAGGACTCAAACTACCCATATTTTTACGAACTATAGTATCTTATATTAAAAAACTGCAAACACATTATTAAATATGGGTGGGTCATAATATAAATTGTGTGATAATAAAACCGCACAAAAGAGTAATTAAAGTAGCAATATTGCACGTAATGTGGGCAGAGTGGCAGCCAAATATAGTCAAATATATGAGTCAGCATGATTTAAACATTGTTGTTTGGGTTGGTTTTTTGCTGAACTGACACTTCATTGAATATGCATGATGGTTGCCTGCGGCCGCTCTCTACATTTTGATAAAATAGTCCACAAATAAACCAGTTTGTTTAAATTAATCCATTTATCTGGAATGGCTGGTACATTTAAAACTCGAAACTATTTCTGTTTTTATTTAAATACGTTCTACTGGAATCTATTTGCGAAATCGTATCACGTCTGTAATCCTCCGAGGGTGGTGGGCAGGGGTACACACATGTTTCGTCAGCTTTGTCCAAGTTTTGCGCCGTAAGCGGTGAGGCTATTTCCGCATACCGGACAGAGCTCCGATCTCCGCTACCACTGCTGAAAGTTGAATAGTTGGTCAGAGAATTTAAGCGAAAAATGCATACTTAAAAGTTATTATAGACAGGCAGGTTTAAATTAGAAACTGTTGCGTAAAGTTGCGAATCAAATAAGAACGATTGTGTTCTGTGTTATCTATACTAATATTAGAAACAGGCAACATTTAATTTTTTGTTTGTATGTTTGTAAGGATTTATAACAAAAATCGATTGTAAAAATTCTTTCAATATTAAAAAGCTGTATTATTACTAAGTAACATAGCCCATAGGCTAGTATAGAGCTCCATGTATTATTATCCATGTATTATTAAGTTTAAATATCAAATGGAACATGCGTCGATATTGGTATATACATATGTATAAGAATTTAAATATTACTAAACCACGTTCAGAAGCCGTATATAGGCAGAATACATGATCCATCTATGTTCCAAATTTTACCCAAATCCATTGAACAGCTTACGCGTGGGTTACAAATTTACCAACGCCGTCACAATCTTTCTCATTTATTATATTAGCAGGATGATTTCTAAGCTCTATCAAACTACCTGACTGTTTTAATTATTCCAAATTCGTCTGTCATTATTCCAAAATACCTACCACCAAGATGTAAATCGAACTATTCGTACCGTACTTTGTAAAGAACCAGGTCGTTGAGCCATCGCCTGCGGCTACAGTAACATTTTCGCCTGATGCGAACAACTTCTAATCTTAAGTACATAAGTAGGTATTTTTATACAAAATTATGAGAGTCTGAAGGCCGAAGAGAATTACTTGCGCCATACTGTTGCGACACGCATTACCGGTCGGCCCGGACGTGGAGCACTAACCGTTGTTTTATGTCCAACAATATGACGTCTAACTTTTCCATCTATAGACGTTTATTTCATTGCTATTATAATGGCTGAGTGACGCAATTATATTCAGTAATAGATGACTGAAGAGGCCAACAATTTTCCTATAGAACAAGTTTTCTAATAGACTCCTAATTTAATTCCACGGATGCCGTATTGGTATTAGTGTTTGATTTTCTGCACACACCGAACGTTGTGGGTTCGATAATGGCAAAGACCCTAAATAATAATCTTGAATTTGAGTGCGTTATTTGAATGATAGAAAAATACACCGTCGCACTAGATACTGCTAGTACGGTAATTAAATAAAAGAATAAACCCAAAAGAAGTACCTAGTTTAATTTCAAAACATACGATTTTCCAACGTAGAATATAGAGTTAAATAGAGCAGAACATCTCTAATCGGACGAAACTTCGCTCAAATAGCTTGTGACGCAGACCGGTCGTTGCTGAGCGGCCGTGCTCGCGGCGCCCCTCCAGCGGCGGCCCTATATATTGGCAACGCGCCCTGGTGCCAGTCTCCTTCTGCTGCGCTGCCTACTGAAGTTAAGTGGTCCATTCTACCCAGGACCACGTCGCAAGCCTTCATCTTGAACCACGCCCTGAAATACCGCTAAATGACTAGTCAAATTTAATTGTAGTTCTATTTATTCTCGTACACCTGTTGTAAGTGAAAATATATGCTTATTGATCGCGTTGTTCATCTTTAATTTCTATTAAAATCCTAGGTCAACCACGCCTCTAAAGCGAGTTGATTACAATAATGTTACAAGCTGCGCCACTTAATGATATCGAACAACAATTATAATAATAATAATAGGGACAGTCGTTATCTCCTCATGAGACTTACGCGACACCGGAGGGCACAGTACACTAGCTTTTAAACTATCACCTTTGCCTTGTGATATAAACAAAAATGTATCACCAGGTTAAATAAAAGCGCTGAATGTGAGTGGCGACACTGCGGTCCTGAATGCCTCAGAGAGTCGGTTAGGGCCTCGTCCCCGGCTTGACGTTACTGGTTGGCTGGGTTGGAACTTCAAGAGCGCCCGTAGGACTCTCAACTCTGGCTTGCCTTGGTCGGCCGGTCAGAGCGGGGCCGCTAGAGCTACATGCTTAGGGGTGGAAGTGTCATTTTCAAGGGCATAACTACGGGGAAACCCGCTCGCGGGTCTCCTTTGTTACGAGACCCGTGATGGTGAAACCGGTGCCGCACCGCTCGACACCCCTAGCCACTCGCACCGGTGTTGCCCTCTGCTGCAGGCCTGTATGCCTATGGTGGCTATTCAGGGGGCCCATCTAGTGAGTTGGCGAGTCACTGTCTGTCCATTCGATTGATGCTATTAGAGTATTCAGAGCAGACGCCGTTTTATCATCCATAGTTACCAATATACCAGTCCATCAAACACCCATAGCCCATATATTAGAATCCATACGTAGCAATAGTCCTACGCCTGCTGCGGCTAGTGCCGCTGTAGGTGTTCTATCCCACCTTTGATTAAAACTCGAAGGGCCTCTTCACGTTGGACCCATATCTCCGAGTAAACCTCCCAAAGGGCCGAGTATTTTCCTACAGTAACAGTGAAAGAGAAAAAAAAAAAACATTTATTTGTCAGAATATTGTCAGATTGGTTGGAGTTACATAATATATATCAAATAATATTCTACTGAATGAACAGTGTACAAATATTCGTAATCTATCTATATATATAAAAGAAAGTCGTGTTAGTTACACCACTTATAACTCAAGAACGGCAGAACAGATTCGGCTGAAAATTGGTAGGGAGGTAGCTTAGAGCCAGGAGATGGACATAGGATACTTTTTATCCCGTTCGACAGCGTTCCCGTTTGACTTGACATGAAACGTCAGTCACTATAAAACGTGGTATAACAAAAAAGAATCAGACTCGGAATAACAAAACGCAAATGACAGCTATGTAATTGACGTAAAATGACAGCTATGTATTGACGTATGGATGACAATTTGATATTTGTAAGAAATCAATATTAAAACTATTTCTATTAAATAAATAATTAACAAGTGGATTGAAGTGAAGTGAAGTTTAATTAATAATGCCGCGACCAAGACGATCGAATCTTTCCCGACAAAGCCGTAATGCAAGAAGAATACAAAATACTGCAAATGAAAGGACTGAAGAAGAACAAGAAATTGCACGTGAACAGCGCCGCGATAGTATGGCTCGACTTCGTGCTTCTCAATCACGAGAGCAAAGTGAAGCATTATGATTAAAAATTAATTATGAGAGTTACATTGCTTAATGATACATCTGCTGAAGATTTCTCGGAGCAATTGCTGACTATCGGTAATGGTCAAGTACCTGTCGATGAATCGAGCGGATTAATATCATTTCCAAATAATTTCTGTAATTTTGTCTCATCAAAAGACGAACTTATCAACAATGTATTTCCAAATATTATTTATAACTACAAGAATAATGAATGGTTAAGTGAGCGAGCAATTTTAGCGGCTAAGAATAAAGATGTAGATGACCTGAACTACATAATTCAAAATAAGATCATTGGAACAATGCATTCATTCAAATCTATTGACTGCGTCACAAATGAAGATGAAGCCACCAACTATCCAATTGAATTTTTAAACTCTTTGGACGTGCCTGGCTTACCACCGCACAATTTACGCCTAAAGGTTGGCTCCGTAGTAATCATGCTTCGAAACATAAACCAACCAAAACTGTGCAACGGTACGCGCTTGGTAGTTAGTAAATTGATGAACAATGTAATTTACGCTACCATAATGATAGGAAAATTCAAAGGTGAGGAAGTTCTCATCCCGAGGATCCCGATGATCCCAACCGATATGCCGTTTGAATTTAAAAGACTTCAATTTCCGATACGTCTTGCATTTGCCATGACCATCAACAAATCACAAGGCCAATCCTTAAAAGTTTGTGGTTTGAATCTAGAACATTCATGTTTTTCACATGGTCAATTATACGTGGCATGTTCACGGGTCGGAAGACCATCTGCGTTGTTTGTTTTTGCGCCTGACAATAAAACAAAAAATGTCGTGTATCACAAGGTACTTAAGTGAAGAGCAACCTATGTACTAAAATACAGAAATAATGATGAATGATTAATGTAGTTATTTAATTTTTTTTTGTATTTTTTCCAAAAAAAAAGAAAACACAATCTGCTTATTTATTGCCATTAAGGCGGAACAAAGTTCGCCGGGTCAGCTAGTATAAAATAGATTTAAGTCAAATGGACAGGAATATAATTGCTACAGGGCTTTACAATGATTAAAAAAATAAACACTAGAAGATTATACCTATTATTAATAATATGCATGTTATAACTGTTATAAGTTAGCAATATATGCAAAATGGTCAACGAATTATCGTATATAATGAAAACGTTCGCAATTACTCTTAACGAGAGAATTACACGTGTATATACACGACCACTAATTAATGTCCAGCAGCCGTGTGGACCCGCATTTATATTAATAACGTGACCAGACATCATTTGTGGTACTACTACTTGTTATATTACAACTTGTTATTCAGAGGTACTAATTAAACGTAAGGTCGCAGCGACGTAATCCCCAAATAGGTTTTGCTTGCGGTTTTCTCTCCGTGGAAATTAGTTTGACAATAACATTTTGGGCTTCCGAATTAAATCACATATGATGGAAAGGGTCTTATACGTTTCATGAATAAAATCTGTTCGGTTGCCGTTGAGATAGAAAATAAAATGAAGTTTACAATTCGAGTTTGTCATAGTGTGTATTGCTTCGTCAATGAAGTGCTGGAGGATTTATAAACTCATTTATGCATTTTTAAATATGTTATTATAATTCATTAGCAGCATTATTATTGAATAATGCTGCTAATGAATATATTATATATTTTTCTTATATTATATATTTACATTGGTAAAAGAAGATATTGTGTCAAGAATTCAGAAAGGTGTGCCAAGATGATTTGAGCATGTCGAAAGACGGGCGACAAAAGACTGACCAGCTGGAACGCTACCCCTTTGCGAACGTTTTCTAATCACTTCGGAGATATTGTGAGAAAGGCCAGGTTGAGAGTACCTAAACGAGCGCACATGAAGAACATAATGAAACTGAATGTAGCAAGAAAGGAATGCCAGGGTCGTAGCAAGTTGGAAACTGTAGTCTGTTCAGTACGTACGTACGTTCTGTACGGAGTCTGTTGAGCCATTCTGGTAACAGGCCAAAGATACACAGTATATAAAGAAAAAAGATATACAGTATATAAGATTAGGTATTTCATTTGGTTAAACAACTGCTTTGGTTACATGGTGTTAGTTTGCGAGCAATCTTAAAATCTCGTAACATGTTAGTAATCAATATATAACTATTACTTATCTGTTTCACCACCGCCTTCTCCTATGATGATCAACAACATTATCAAACATATATATTATAAACGTATTTCATTTAATATTTATCACCCATTACACAAAACTACAATCGAGATCGGGCCTTGTGGCGCACCCTGGGGGAGGCTTATGTCCAGCAGTGGACTGCAATAGGCTGAAATGATGATGATGATGACACAAAACTACTGGACCATCCAAAAAGCCTTATAGTTGACATTACTACCGTACGCCATTTTATTTATTTGGAAAAGGTACGAACATAACTTAAATTCCTTCAGTATGATCATTGTAACTAATCTCATCATTTCGAATTCCTGTAATAATGAAGAGAGGTTATAACCGAGATAAATCATGATACTCTAAAAAACGCAAAGGATACTGAAATAACCCTTATTACTTTGTTTAAAAAAGGGTTTCCTCTCGTCAAAGGACGGTTTCTCCCCTGTATCCGTGACTGCAGCGTGATCATTCACTTCCTTTGTCAAATTAACTGGCGCGTTCGTGACGCGTTTCTCAAACGTCTTCCTTTCTCAAATTTTGTTGCTTACGTCTGTTTCGTCTTTTGTTAAGCTCGCATCTATATTTAGCCAGGTTGTTGCTGGCGCATGTACCGCTCGGTTATTTTTAATCTAACACTTAGGTATTAGCTGCTTTAAATTTGGACATCGAGGCTTTGACTTATTCACAACGGGGTAAACTGCTATTGAGTTTTTTTTATTCGATTGTTAACAGACGCCTGTGTCGAGCTTAATCTCTAGTCCAGGCTTCTGTCCGGTAGAAGAGTACTGACTATATTGGATTACAGGAGATACTCACAGGTAAATATAGGCAAGAAAATCCGCTTCTTAACAATACACATTATAAAAATGGTGGCATAACAGCAATATTCTAATATAACTTTCTTATACTTCCTTTAATGAAACAAATCAGATAATGACCTCAAATTACATTCCGTACGGACAAAAGGAGAGTATTGCCAATCTTTTTCTATTGCAATCGTTTAGAGTGGACAAACGGAGGGTGAGCTGAGAGCTCCTCGCCTCAATCATTGTCTCACAATAGATTTCCGCCCAGTAACTGCTAATTACAAAATTACATTGTTTGCGAGATTGAAGGAAGTAAGTAATTCGTAGGCTTTCCTCTTATGGGATACAGAACGAAACTATCGTATATAGATGAGTTTTTGTAATGGGATCTCTACGGCGGCTACCCTAACTGTTAAAGAAAAGTTTTCTTTGAAATCTATACTATTATTAGAGTGTTCGTTTTTTGGAACGCGCTCATCTACCTGCTATATATAAAAACTATTTATTGTGAATAAATTTAGGATATGTAACATCAACCGCCCTGCCCTTAGAATTGGAGCGAGTAACACTGCACGAGTCAGTTTGTCCTATACATATCCAATTTCTATGGATATTGTGCGTGCTTTCGTGGATCTTCGGAAGATATTTGATTTATATTCGTAATTCATCGGTAAAATAGAGATAATCAGGATATTATCTCAGATAAGCAGGAGCTTGTAGTGCGGTCGTGTGGTTTTGAGTCAAGCGAAATGTTGGCCGAAACGACACAAAAATTGTTAAAAAAAAAATTTGCTATACCTGTATACCCTATCAATTTTGTATTGCGCAGTAAATCGAGGTAATAAAAAGAAAACTGGGAATTAGTCTCAGAGGTTACCTTCTACATATATAAAAAAGTATAAACAAACGAGTTTTACCTGGACATTTTTATAGACTGCCTCGGTGGCACAGTGGTAGTTAATGCGACGTCTGTGTGTGTAGTGTATTTTAAATTAGGTTTAATAGCAGATTGGAGTCAACAGTCACAGGAGTAACAGTTCAAATGTGCCCGATAAACAGCATTAGGATCGTCCCATATTACATCAGACTTATAATCAAACTTGACGAAAATAAATGTGGGTTATACAGGCGTGAAGCTATATATATCTACACTAATATTAAAAAGAGA
This sequence comes from Catocala fraxini, assembly GCA_930367265.1. Taxonomy (NCBI): domain Eukaryota; kingdom Metazoa; phylum Arthropoda; class Insecta; order Lepidoptera; family Erebidae; genus Catocala; species Catocala fraxini. The sequence goes on from OV884045.1 coordinate 1,056,611, forward strand.
AATGATTTGAATTTTTGTTTGTATGTAAGGATTTAATTCAAAAACTACACACCCGATTTAGGCCCGCCCCCTATTACGTAGTACCTAAAGTCACAGTTAGCGAAATCTGGACGTTACACACCTACCTAACCCAATTGAAAAATAAAAGAGATGGTCCAGGAAAATAAGCGAATGAAATTCACGTTGTTTGTTAGTTGAGTTTATATTCAGCACAGATCCGAAGACATGGTCGACTTACATAAGTGAGAATCACGTAGTGTCGAAGGTCCGCGCAGCAATGCGACGGCGGCGAATATTCAGAGTTCAATGAACCGATACCGTCACCATAACATGGCATAGTTTGTCAATAGCTTTATTTCTCAACATTTGGTACAAACATTTTGTGTAGTGGTTTGTCTATACTAGCATTATAAATTACTAGCTTTTGCCCGCGGCGTCGCTCGCGTCAAAGTTAGGTTATGATAGTAACAGTTCTTTCATTATTTTAAATAAAAGTATAGCCTATGTTACTCGGCGATAATACCTATAGCTTTCTAATAGTAAAAGTTTTTTTTAAATAGATGGAGTAGTTTTTGAGTTAAATCCTTAGAAGCAAACAAAAAATCAAATTTTTAGTCTTTATAATATTAGTATATATGTAGATTATAATTGCTACGTAACTAAAATACTTTGGTCTACAGTGCTACGGAGACGGCTACAGTTAGCTACGAGCCTACGACAAGTCTGTCGTACTGACTGATGATGGTAATTTCGTGACCTTGAACAAATTATACTACAACATATAGCGGGCGTATTCAAACAGTAGAAAAAAAAGAAAGAATAGCAATACGAACTACTTTCAGTTTGTGTAGGATTTCAGATTCATTTTATCGACTGCCTCTGTGGCGCCATAGTAGTGGAATGCGACTGATGTGCCTAAAGTCTCAGATTCGATTCGCTCGAATTGCCCAAGATTTTATTGGGTTTTATTAGAAGCATGATATCTGGAATTGTGCCTAGTAGATGGTAATAGGCTCTGGCCCCTATAGCGTACCTACTACTTAAAATCTTTGCCATATATATGACGGAGCATGACTTAAGAACGGCTCGACCGATTTGGTTGTTTTTTTTTGTTGTGTCTGTAATTGTCAGGGCAAGGTTTGTATGAACGAAAATTTGCAGTAAGGCCGCAGATAATGTCGAAAATTAAATTGGTTATTTTATATGGAAAAATAGATAGACGTTTTGATATTGAATTTAATTACCTGGAATATATTTTTGTATAGATTATTAGGACAACGACTGTCAGGTCGGCTAGTAATATAATAAATAAATATTGGTATAAATATACTTAACCTTACACCTTTCGGGACTCGATTAGCAACTTCGCTTATTCAGACGATTCGAATCCTTTTCAGTATTAATTGTCGCGAGAAGACTGATTAAAACATGTTTCCATTAGAGAAAACAATTCATGGGGTCGGTCGACCAAGGGACACCTTTGTCGACCGACTGTAAATTGGCTGTAGTTCTGCCTGTGACCGAGTATTTAACAGTGCGATGGATCGATATAAGTAGGATTTGTGAGTTTCAGTTATGTCTGGCATTGCAGCAATCGGTAATTACGTCCAACACAACTACCGTAGTTTTAATTATTATCTTGTCCGCGGCTACAGAAGCAGTGAAAAATTAAAAAGTCGTTATGACTTATGAAAGATATACAGATTGAGGGATTGGATAGTAACAAATGGTAGTTACGTTTTCATTACACACTAAAAACAGTTACTAAAATACGTTCACGTCGCATCATTCTTTTGCAGACTGCAGCTTTTATTTATATGTGTAGATAATAATAATAATATTCTACCACATACACACAACACCATCTAGCCCAAACTAAGCAGAGCTTGTACTATGGGTACTAGACAATGGATAAACATACATATATACTTTTTTTTTGTAAATATATACATATTATACATAGAAACACCCAGACCAAGACAAACATCCATGTTCATGCACACAAATGTTTGACTTGTGCGGGAATCAAATCGGCGACCTCAGGCGTGGCAGTCGGTTACACTAACCACTACGCCATAGAGGCCGACGTAGATAGAGGTTACTAGTTATAATCCAAGATAGATCACATCAAGAACTGTGTATTTTCCGGGATAAAAAGGGATTATTCCCACTGTCCATCCCCTATTTGTCCACTACGGGTGGACAGTGTCACAATTTTAAAAAGCCAGTGAGAATCATTATTAAAATAATTCACCGTAGCTACCACCGGTGGACACGGCTACAACTTTTTTAACATTTACCTACAATGGCCACCTCTGGTAGATAACGTCACTATTAGAACCAAACATTATCTTTATCCACCCATGACAGACAGACATTTATAGTAATAAGCAATTAAAAAAAAGGATACTATTTCAAAATTTATATTTTCTCTATTAACCCTATCTTCAGGACCCGAGTAGATAGGTTTTTGGGGGGAGAAATACGGGCCTCCCCCTTAGGACCAGGGTACTGTGGGGTCAGGAAGCCCACTGCGCCTCGAAAGGTATGTTCTATTGACCGTTGATTAGAGTGCGCGGTGCCTGACATTGGTGTTGGACTCGCAGGGGCTATGTGGTTAGCCGCTGAGGACGTCAATGTTCGTTGCTCGGCAAGCACGTGGCGTTCGAGCGTCGGACTCATGCGCGGCTAATGCGAACCAGTCGGTCGTGCGAGGCACGGAGTTGTCTTCAGCGAAGTGGCAGCGTGGTTTTACTGCCATAACGTATCTCGTGTGCTTGCCTGCTCAGCATGTAAGATTGATAGCTAGAGTGATTCGGGCCCCACCCGGCTTGGAGGCCTATTTGGGTAGGCGTATTGATGTACGTTGGGAAGTGAGTGTGCCTTATACAGCTCCGGTACCATACTGGAGATATGGAGGCGGCTTCTTCGTCGGCTTCAGCGAGGTTTTCGTTAGCAACACCCAGAGTTGCGAGTGGTGAGCGGCTTTATTGCTCCGGTACCTATCTGCAGAATAGATAGTGTCATTTGGGCACGAGGTAGCTCGCTTACGAGAACCGGATCTCTGAGGTTAGGATGGAGAAATCGAGATTTGGGGTAAGGTAGGGTAAGGATAAGGTGCTTTCGAGCACTGGTAGGTACAGCGGCTCCCACTATTATAACCTGACGGTTGGTGTAGGGGAACGCTATATCATAGAAGGAGGGGATGTCCACCCGGGGTGGACAGTGGCAATAATCCATAAAATTAACCGATGTCACTCGCTCGCCTATGGGTCGGAGAGTGACATAGGTTTACTATTTCTATGCATAAAGTAATGTCGAACCGATGTTCCGTTACCGCGTGTACAAAAGCCAAACCAACAAAGACACTTTCGTATTTATAATGTTATTAGTGTCTCTCTGTGCCTTTGCCCGCGTGAATCCCACTATACCGTGGTACTCTACGATATGGTATATATAAGTTTCATCAAAATCCACTCTCTTTTTCATCAACTTTACCATTTATAATAATATTAGGCATATTATAGATTAATTTTCCTTCTACCAAACACTTTCTTATGTTCTTATTCTCAAACATGACTCACGTACAATCCTTTAGCAATTTATCACACTCGTAGCGCTATCAAATAAATTTGACTTATTTTAAAGAAACACAAGTCTTCTGCGTAAAAAATAAAGGCTTTTGATTAGAAGGTGGTTGTCCAAGTAATTGTTTGTCATTGGCCCCATAACCCACTAATGATAGCGCGAGGGCTGTTAGGGGCGCACCTCGTACCCTGTCGAACTGGGCCACTTACTTGACAACCTAGAATGTTGCCGCGTATTGTATAAACATTCTGGGGCTAGTGATCGTGTACAAATCTATTGGTGGAACATTCATTCTTATTTGTCTAATAATTTAAGTAACTGCTCTCGAATCATCCGTAACGTCCATAAACAAATGCACAACAAAAAATAACAAATAAAAAATATGTGCTTTTATATAATTTCGCCTACATATCTTTAAAAGGGTAGGCAACGGTGTAACACGCTTAGATTTCGTTATCTATCTATCAGAAGTTATGTAATAGGGGCGAATCTACTGCCATTTTGCGAAAATGCATGCCAATGCTGCGAATTGCCTAATAGGAAATGCCCATAACGCTTCGCAGATCATGAGCGACCATAAACATAACTGGAACCTAATGGGTTGGGATCCAAGTTTAAATATTGCGTTTTAAATATGGTGCTGTATAATAAAAGTGACACAGTTTTGATACATCCAATCCACTCAGCACTTGGTAGGGTTGGCTACGTTACATTTTAATACGATTGGCCTGGCCTATTTCGGATGCGGGCCGTGTCGACAGCGTATTAACATTTCACGTGACGTCGAACCACGGCTCTGTAAAGCCGAACCGAAGATTTAGCTTTCAACATTCGACAAAATGGCACATAACATTTGAATTTTATTTGTAAAGTAAATTCTTTTAGCTGGCTCCTTGGATCTTTTTCTGATTTTGAGAATAATCTTTAGGTGGCTGTATAGATATATATGTATATATATCAGTCATTAAATGGTTGCCACGCTTTCCAATGCGCCGAGTGTTGCGTGTCGCCTGTACTAATTTTCGTGTGACTTATGTCATTTTTGTTACTTAAGTAACAACGTAACGTAAGTAAGACTAAAAATAGATATAAATTGGAGCAACGCCTATTCCTACCTAATACTATACCTACGTTTCACAAAGCAACATGTTGCTCGTAAATGTACTTATTGGATACTAAGACATATGTAACATACGTTGTAGGGTCCACGTCATGTGACACTAACGTGAAAAATCGTGCGACATTATTACATATTACGGCGACACGATCTTGCAAATTAAATGATGGGAGAGAGCTGTCTTAGACCAGGGCTTCAGCCTTTGAAAATGGTAAAAAGTGAAAAATACTATTAGTAGGATGAAACCCGTTAATAATAATAATATAATAATAAGACGTTTATTTCATAACAGACGAAGGACATGATATAAACAATGTAGGAAAAAAAAATAATTAAACTATACTACTTAATAATAAATGTACACGCCCGTCGTCCGTACAAAAATAGGAGGCCAGTTCAGCAATATTGCCGGGCATATGTGCCCGACGCTGGTTTTCAACTGGCTCCTTAATAGACACGGACGTCAAGACCCTGAGAGCAATACTTATACCATTATAACATTGAACATTCACACACAGACATTACAGTAACCGAATATCCAGAGATATATTTTTTCTTTTTATATCAAAGCTACATTTATGAACGCACCTTCCTTCTGACATTGACACTAATGACATGACACTTACGCTACATAAAATGACAGATGCACGATCACGTTACATAATCGATATATGATAAAGTTGCATAATCGTAAACAATCTAGGATAATAAACACAAAGAAGAAATGTTTCAACCAATTAAGCATACTGGTAAGTGGGGACACTGTATTCGGGTCCGGCTCATAACAATAAGTAAGAGTCCCGCTCCAAATAAATTTCACCGTGGTTAATAATTGTGAAAAGCAATACTTAACAATGTTGAAATGAGACAAACGACAATGCCTTAGAGCGAGATGTACATAGACGCCAACAGCGGTTACATTACATATACTACCTTCCGCACGCCAAACAATCAGAGTTTATATTATGTAATTATTTTGTAATCTGTAATATTTCAATCCGAATACTATGTCATAATCATGACTCAATTGGTACAAACATCACCAATTATCGGACAGCATCGATTGCCTCAATCGCTGCCATTACCGGAAACAATAAAGTACACAAAATAAATAAAATACAAAACAAATAAAATACAATACAAATGTGTGTATACGTAGGCACAAAAAGAATAGTGTTTCATCCTCATCCGTTGAAAAAGAAAGAGAATATAACAAAAATGAAAGAAAAATAATTTACGGGTGATCTCAGGTCGGGAAGTGGAAAGGGGTGAGATTTTAAGGCTAAAAAACGGTTTATCTCGATTTCCGGCAAAACTACAAGTCATATGGAAAAAAGTGAAATGGCAAAGTTGTAGGTAATAAAAAGATCTACAATTTTTGTATTTACACTTTTTTCACATAACCTCAAAATTTATGTGATAATTCAAATAACCAAGTTTTTGGAATTTTAATACTTATTTTACAAAAAAAAAAAATTATCACCCCCCTTTTACTTCCCGACCTCAGATCGCCCGTAAATTATTTTTCCTTTCATTTTTGTTATATTCTCTTCCTTTTCCAATGGGTTTAATCCTAATATTATTTTCTTAGTTTAAAAAATTACGTTGTACCAGGCAAGCATAGAACACAGGCGCTTTGTGTCATGTTTGTAATTTCATTTCCCACGAGAGATCGGTTACTAACATCATTACACAATACAAGGGATAATCTTATTTGATATCCACATATACTTGATTTAAGTTGCCCCGGGCTATTTGCTTATGTTCTGGTTTACTCGTGTGGGTTCTGATTTACTTACTTAATATGTGATTGACGAAGATCTAACATTAAATTGGGATTTATGGCTTTTATGGCGTAGTGTTTGCTATTATGAAAATTTATGACTGGAGGCTTGTACCTACATGAACCAGGGATGCCGGAGCAACTGAGCGATTAAACCTATTGATTCGCAGCCGCACACCGATGGCCAGACACAATAGGTTTTCGTTTATGTCTGACATTTTAACAATTTGACAGAACAAGGAGAACTTTGGCATTATATTAATTGGTAACCAAACTAAAATATAAAATATTCGTATTTATAGTAAATCTGTGTTTAGTACGGCAAATGTTCATTCATGTCCAGTATACGGGATTATCAGTGCCGGAGCAATCTGACAGTTCCATTACACGGTGGCCGCGCGTTGTCATCCGTCACCCGACTGCTTCATCTAGCTGAGTAAGCGCTCGCGTCTGTTCTATATCTCTACCTCCTAATGTATTCTATTATCCTGGTACTGTGACGCTGTATTATTTATGAGCTTTTATTGAAAATTTCTTTTTTACCTGACTTAATCAGATAGTGGGCTATGTTTTCGTGCGAACGTGTGCGTTACATATTTTCTTACACATGCTCTGTAGCTTAAACGACTTGATTTTGGTATTTAAGGTTTTGAGAAGTTCGTCTTAATAGTGGTGTGGCAGTGACATAGATTACCATTTTGGATTCAATAAATATGGCCATTTCCAGCAAGTAGGTACATCATGCCATTTCGTTAAAATTTCTGCTAAAATAGTACTAATTCATGACTTGGTTGACTAATTCAATCTATTTAAAAAGCTATCGCAATTTCAGTGGTGTAACAGCTAAGAAATTAGGTAAACGAAATAAATAATGTTAAGTTGACGACTTAAACCATTGCGTCCATCCGTGCAATCTATGCTTTGTCTGCCTGTCTGTCAATTGAATCAAAAGATACCTAACAATTTTTTGTCTATCGTAAGTATTTATTCATTGAAATTAAACTGCTATATACGGATTTTATCGCGTTGTTTATTTGACACTTTATTACAAAATTTTGAAAATTGTTTCACTACTACTACTATTAAACTTTACTAATTTTTAAGCTAATTAAATTATTATTAAACTATTTAGATTTAATTTATTTTTACTTTTACACTTTCCCCGACGTTTCGGTTGCTTTTCAGCAGCCATGGTCACGGGAAGACTAAGATGGCAGTTGTCTCAATGTTCCAGTGTAGTTATTTCAAAGTACCCGAACATAATTTAATCATTGGTGTTTCTATTTACGCAGAATGAGCTCAAAGTATCATGAAGTCTAGCTGTGGTTTGCTTCTTCTTGGGTTTGACTATTTTTATTACTGGATCCCAAGCTGGTGGTACATTCCAACCATCTTCTCTATTAAAATGTTTTTTGATTTCAATAGCCTCGCGAAGCATCCTTGGTAGGAATCGGTGTTCTTTAGCGAGAATCTGTGGTTTGTCAAATCTCAGGTAGTGGTTGGTCCCCTGTTGCACATGTTCACACACAGCAGACTTCAACGAGCGTTGGTGTTTTACATCAGCTATGTGTTCTTTTATGCGGGTGCCTATGTTTCTCTTGGTTTGACCAATGTATGAGAGTCCGCAGTCACAATCTATTTTATAGACCCCTGCATCTTGTAAAGGTAGTTGGCACTTGACGGATGGTAAAAATTGACTTATCTTCGTTGGCGGCTTGAAGTATGTGTTGATTGAAGCTCGCTTCAAGATGTAGCCAATCTTGTCAGTGACACCCCTTACTTAAGGCAGTATAGCAGGCTGGCGCTCGACTGTGGCTGGCTTTTCTCGGGATCTGTGACAGCGGCGCGGCTGTTGGAGCTTGTTGTCTTGCAGTACTTGCTTGACATGTTGAAGCTCGGCGTCCAGGTGTTTCTTGTCACAGATCCCATGGGCTCTCTGAAACAAAGACATTCCTAAAAAATCCCATTTTAGCTTAAAAATTAGTAAAGTTTAATAGTAGTAGTAGTGAAACAATTTTCAAAATTTTGTAATAAAGTGTCAAATAAACAACGCGATAAAATCCGTATATAGCAGTTTAATTTCAATGAATAATATTCGCGTAAATAGAAGACAATATTAAGTATTTATTAGTAAACTTAAAAGGTAAATCATCATCCGCAACCTTTTTTTAACCATTGCTGGACATAGGATTCTCTATGTTTCTGCCAATCTTCACGATCCTGTACCAAACACATCTAAGTAAACTTCTAGTGTTCTCTTCCTGGCCTTCTCCCTGTCCTTGTACATCATACATTATGCTTAATACATGAAATGTAACCAATATTGACAATTTAAAATTAAAGTATTTTTTATGGACATCTCGCGATTAATTTGATGATAACTTTTATATTAAAATTTTTTGCTTGTCCTAAAGTTACCGCGGCTGTTTATAGTTATTCTGTAAGAGTTAGGTACTTATTGGAACATGGCACACACACCCTCCCTAATTGTTACGTTGTAGCTATTTATCCCCTACAAAGGTTACATTCGTTCTCGCTCGAGTGTACACCTTATGAGCGAGAGGCCTAATTCCGTTACTCTTGTAATTAAAGTCAAGTTAGCGACAAAGGCCCCATATTTAAGAATTCACTAAATAATACTTAGTACAGACTGTAACACTAATTAGGCAAATTAATCTATTAATTAATGTCGAACTCAATCTCACTCTGTTGCAAATTGAGTGTCTTTAATAGTTGCTCGCCAGCGGATTACAAAATATTAAAGACAACCGCCAAGGCGCACCATTATTATGATTACCTTAATTCACAATTAATAGGTATTTTAAAATAAGTCTGACTAAAATTCCACAACGTGACTTAAATTATATTTATTTACTGATACCAGTGTTACTAGGATTCCATATACACATGGCAGTATATTTATTTATTTGCTGCCACGATAAATAAACAGCCATTTACAAAATGTAAATTAGTACCCACGAGCATAGGATTCAAAGTTAAGCAATAACACGAGGATCTTCAATAAATTGCTTATCGGCGATCTCCTTGCAGCCTCTGATAACCGCGTAAAGGTTTACGATATTGCGTAAAATCGTCCCATGCGATTCGTACGTGCGGAACAAAAGTATGGCCCTTGTCGTAACAGTTATCGCTATACGGCAATATGTTTTATTCCGCTCGTAATATTTGGTTATCAAATATTATTAAGTACATATATGGTATTCTCAATATCATACTGTTATAGCCTTTATAGTTATTTGAAAGATACCTACATACAAAAGAAACAAAAGTAGAAAATCATTTCGTCTATTTCTGGTAAAGGAACGTTCAGGTCAAGTGCTTATATTGCATAAAAAATATAATGATTCACCATTTTGCAGAAGTACGCGGTGTATTAATATAATAAATAATAGACGTGATACTTATAGATTCAAATTATCTATTCATTTATATAATTCACGTATACTAAAGTGCATGTTATCAGAGGAACGGCCAGACTATTTTGATGATTCACATCAAAATATTTATATCAAAATTGGGACAATTTTGCAAATTGAAACAACAAGAGAGATGCTTATAAAATGTGCCATAGCAATTTAAGTGTAGCATTAATATTTAAAGTGACAATAAAAATATAAAATAGCCTACAGTCAGCGTCATAAGTAGCTGAACTTAGAAAAAAGTGCAAAAAGTTTTTATGAGTATAATGGTGGCTTAATGTTTGTTATTATTATTTATGTAGTTATAAATTGTGATTAAGTAAATTATTACATGCGTACCTACCTCTAGAAGAGAATAAGTAATTAAAATAGAATAATTCTCTAACAGTACATAAAAATACTCATTGTGAGAAAAATATTGTATTGTATATATTTATTTTTTATACAACAAAGGTTGTAAACAAGCATACAGCCCACCTGATGGTAAGTGGTCACCGTAGCCTATGGACGCCTGCGACACCAGAGGCATCACTTGCGCGTTGCCGACCCTCTAGGAATGGAAGTGGGAAGGAGAAGGAGCGGAATGGGGGAAAGAGGGTGATTGGGCCTCCGGCACTCTCACTCACCGAACGAAACACAACAGTAGGAATACTGCTACGAGGGTGCGTTTTTAAGTTCGCGGAATGGAATAGAAGGGGATGAAATAATATTACAAAATTATTTTTCCTTTTCAATATATTCACCTGAAACCCTAATACATTTCTCAGATCTATGAATTAACTTATGAATACCTTCATAAAAAAATGTTTTGTCTTTCTCTGAAAAATACGCCGAAACTGCATCCTTCACTTCTTCATCGGTTGAAAATTTCTTTCCTCGAAGCTCTTTTTTCAGATTTGGAAAGAGATAATAGTCGCTGGGAGCCAAGTCTGAGCTATAAGGTGGGTGATCAATGATATCGAAGCCCACCTTGTGCAAAGCAGCCAACGCAACTCGACTCTTGTGAACAGGAGCATTGTCGTGCAAGAGCAGGACACCTTTGGTCAATTTTCCTCTTCTTTTTTCTCTGATTGCCTCTTTTAACTGCTCTAAAATTGAAGCGTAGTGTTCTCCGGTTATGGAAATACCTTTTTCTTTGTAATCAACCAACAAAATTCCTTCTGTGTCCCAAAAAACTGTCGCCATGAGCTTTCCCGCCGATTGCGACACCTTGAATTTCTTAGGCGGTGGTGTACCCTTTTTATGCCACTGCATGGAATCTTGTTTAGACTCAGGTTCATAGTGATGAACCCAAGTTTCATCCCCAGTAACAATTCGCTCCAAAAAACCATCCTTGTCTTCATTACACTGGCTCAAAAACGCACGCGAACACTCGACGCGCTTCTGTTTTTGAGGCGGTGTGAGCATTCTAGGCACCCATCTTGCACTGACTTTTGTCATGCCGAGATGATCATGGAGAACCTTGAAAATGGTCTTTTCAGATACTCCAACCATCTCTGCGATTTGTTTTTTCTTCAAACGTGCATCCTCCAATATTAATTTTTCGATTTTTTCGATAAGATCTGGAGTGGTGACCTCAACAGACCGCCCAGGCCGGGAATCGTCTTCAATTGATTCCCTGCCTTGCTTAAAGAGGTTGTGCCACTTGTATACCATGGTTTTTCCTGGACAAGAGTCCCCGTATACAGATGACATCTCTTCCAAAATGGTTTGAACATTTTTCCTTGCTTGGTAAGGAACTTTATAACGGCGCGGAACTCGATTTTCTCCATACTTCACAATTTCTTCCAGATTGAGTTGCTTGAGGGACGATAGTTCAAAGACTAATGACCTCATTATGATAATACTCGGTATATATACTAATTATTAGTTGCTAAACACGTTAGTGACTAAACAAGCACCCCCACCACCTTCCATACCCTCCATTCCGCGAACTTAAAAACGCACCCTCGTATTTCACGTCGATATTCTGTGAGAGAGTAGTCCTTCCCCGGTCGAGCGATATACATATATAGCGATATCAGCGAGGCTCTACTTAATGTTTTCGTCACCTATATTTCATCTTGTCTTGGTCGATATAAAAAACAAATCATCATCATCATCTCAGCCGAAAGACGTCCACTGCTGGCCATAGGCTTCCTCCAAGGTTTTCCACACAGACCGGTCTTGGGTAACTCGCATGGTCTTGGGTAACTCGCATCTAACCGCTTCCCGCGACTTTTACCAGTTCGTCGGTCCACCTTGTGCCTAACCCTACTGCGTCTTCCGGTGTGTGGTCGTCACTCCAGAACCTTTCTGCCCAACGGCCATCGGTTCTGCGCACTATGTACCCTGATCAAGAAAACAAATCTTGTGATAAATAAAAATGCAATAAATTTGTTTAATCCATGTTTCTCCTTATCTTCAAATACGAGACAGAAATCTTGACATTTACATGACCACATGTCCGACGCACCCTTGTTGCTTGAGCTCCGACGTTTGTTGTTTACCCTTTACATATCCAAATGGCAGGGACGCGCGGAATTAGAGACAAATACGCGGAATAAATGTACACTTCACCCATTTAGCCTTTTTTTGGTTAAATTGTACATATGTATATTTAGCCATCTGTCTTCGTTCGCTGTTTTAAATCTTTTGCTCTTGTGGGTAGAACATCAACGGACTTTAAATTAAACAACGCGATTCTCGCGAATTGATACATTTATATAATTAGTGAAGCTAGGCTTCACTTTAATTTGTGAAGTTTGCTTTGGTCTTGAGCAAGTGATAACTTATATAGTTATACAACAGCTAGATGTTATCTAATTAGGCATACATATCTCTCACAATATAAGTTATATTTTTTTTAGACGTGGTTGCCTCTAAGTGAATGAGCACAAGGTATGTCTGTAAATCATTATTTAGATGTAAGAAATATGTATCATTTGTTGGCGATCCAAATAAGTAAATAAATAAATACATCCCAACAATAATTATTAACCATCGAACAAGAAAATTACCTTGCTTTTGGTAGGATAAAAACTGTACGCGTACACTTTGTGACATACAGATCAGACTTATCCCTGAATGGTTCACTGAACATTCCAAGCAGGTTCGCTGATTACTTAGGTTGTAATAATAGCATAAGCTGGACCTATATAGTTCCTTTCTTATTTTATTGCCGCCTTCAACACTTCTGAATATCAAAATGCGTGACTAATTATAATGTAATTAACTTTAATTAGTACCTAAACCATGCAAGAAAACCTATTTTATATAATTGCCCTTACGTTGGCCTATCTGCAACGCGCACTTGGACCCGCCTATAATAAGTTCATAAGAGGTAATTATGAGCACACAGACTGAAGCACCGTGTACACTGAGCGCCCCAGTACACATGTGATTGTAACTAACAGCATTTCCAGCGCTTTCCTATCAGCGCCGCCAGTCCAATTACCAAGGAGGTAATCTGTGCCCGTCGCGCGGAAATTGTCGCCTCGCGTTATTAGTGCACTCCGCCGGTTTTACACCCCCAACCGCTTATGCAACCCTCACCAGTTTCGCACCCCTACCGCTTATGTTGCGTCGTCGCTTTCGTTTCCGCACCGCTTATGCGATGTCGCTTTCGTTCCTCTACCGACTTCAGAATTGATACCGTGAGTTTTGAAGCCTATGGCTGATACATTGTGCCTATTTTCGTAGCACTACCGCTGATGTGATTCCGCTGCTTTTACAGCCACGCAGCGATGCATCCGAGGATAATAGGTACTAGCAGCGCATAAATTACTCAGAGCTTTTAGCAACATCCTTTTATTTAATGCATGCGCGTACCTTAATGCCTCTATAAAATTAACAGGCACGGGTGGAACTTTGTTCGAAGCTATTAAACGTAACTCATTTAAGATAAGATAAGATTTATCGATAGTATCACAAGTAACTAAGTTATACCTTGCAGATTGGCTCATTAGTGTGTTGTGCGAAAAGGTTGATATATACTTATATGTATAGTCAATGTCATCGTAAAAGAGTTGTGAAATAGAAAATTTAGTTAGCTAACTAAAAGGAATTTGCATCCCTTAGTTTTCGACATCAGCTTTCTACGTAGCTACTTAACTATCAATAAATTAAGCCATATAGATACATTTTCCAGCAACATTAGAAGGCGCAGTCAGTGCAAAAACATCTGTGATCAGACTGAAAGATTCGTCCGAATGGACGCTGTTTAAATAAATGCCCGTTTTCAGTGCTCTCTGGCGATTCTTTAGAACTGCGAGATTGCTCATTCATCGTTTTAAATGTATAGAAGAAGTTCCCTTTTGTAAAAGTGCTCGTAATCCCGGGATTGACGTAAAGAGTTTAACTTTTTGATTCGTACTTTTTCGCTTCAATCATTGTGAAACTGCTCGCATCTGATGTCTGTAAGGCTGTCTGTAAGGCTATATAAAAAGAATCATCCTTCAATCTTCAACATTTCTATAATGAAGTAAGAAATAAATAATAGTATTTCTGTTTCGTTATCATTAATTTATTATTTATACATCCTAACTAATCCTACTAACATTATAAATGTGAAAGTTTGTAAGGACTGATGGATGGATGAATGCATGTTTGCTTGTTACTCTTTCACGCAAAAACTACTGAACGGATTTTGATGAAACTTTACAATATCGTTGTTTATACATCAGAATAACATATGGGCTACTAAAAATCTAACTTAACGTAAATTTACATTAACGCGAGCGTAGCTGCGGGCATAATCTAGTAGGTAGTATTATAAATGCGAATGTGATTTTGTTTGTTTATTTGTTTGTTACACTTTCACGCCTTAACTACTTGACCGATCAGTGTGAAATTTCGCATACACGCTGTCGGGGGAACAGAAAAGGACATATGGTACATTTCATCCAGAAAAAAGTACTGATACTAACCTAACCTAGCCTACATTTACGCGAGGCAAGCCGCGGGCTATATCTAGTTTATAACAAGTCTCATGGAATTAGTTTACGTTTATGTTTGCGTACGACCGTGACCGTAACCGTAACTGTCTTGGGTGCGATTCCTGTATAGGGTAAAGTGTTTTGACTTTTGTTGTTGTTGTTCTGTCTAGAAATTTACTGTTGCAACACAGAGTCTGAAAAAGTAGGCTCGCTAAGTACCTATAACAAAGAGCCTAGAAACAGCTGGCAAAATGTGGGCGTAATACATCACTGCCAACCACTTGGAGTACTTACAGTCGGTCTATGTGATGTTATTACAATAACTTAAGATTTATTTATTTTACATCAAATAGAACAATTGCCTGCTCCGTGCCTCGGAGAGCACGTTAAGCCGTCGGTCCCGGCTGCCATGAACATCTATGGCAGTCGTTATTGGGAAGTCAGTACCCTCTAATATCCCGACACTGGGGTAGCCTTAAGGTATCGTTAGCCTTCGGGTTGCGGAGGTCAGCTGGCAGCCGCTCCGTGTAAAAACTGATATCCAGTAAAATCCGGTTAGACTAGAAAAGCCGATCCCAAGTGACTTGGGAATAATAAAGGCTAGGGACAAGTAAATAGAACTACTTGCGCAAATTATACTATTTAATCACAATAATCATTAATATATAAAACAATTATTTATATAAATTTCAAATTTAGCATTCACGCATTCTGCTCACAGTACCTCATACATTCTAATAAGAATACTTTCCATTCACCCGCAAAAATATCAACTTCTGGTTTAAAGATGTATTAGCTTTATTCCTATACGAACTTATTACCTACCGATGTTGCTGCTTTAATTTATATCACAATCAAATAAATAAGTTAGAAATAGTTAGTACAAAGTGTACAGACAATATTAATTGTTAGAAACGACCATAATAGTGTTACAGTTGTTCAGTCAATAACGGCGTGTATTTAGTTGCCATAACTTTGTATCGGCGGCCATTGTATACAAGTTGTCCGACAGAAAGTTAAAGTCGCGCTCCTTGGCTTCATCCCCCGAGATTCTGATGTGTGATGAGTGGACAGAGTGGACAGAGAGACTCGAATCAAAGGGACCTTTAAAACAAAAACTATTTGGAAGTAAAAAGGAAATGGTCGTTCTTTGTGCGTGTTTGAAGTTAGAAAAAATATTGTTCTTATTTGAATATTTTTATTTCTGTTCCGCGGAGGTGTTTCGCCCTCGAGCGCTGTGAAGCCGGGTATTATATTTCTGTGTAGCAGATTGCGGCAAACGATCTAGTATTTGTTCTGAATGTAAAAATATATTTAAAATGGTTTCGCATTGAATTGTAACTCATTTATGTTGTAAAAGCGTTGCGTGGTTTGCTTGCTGTGTATTGAGATGTCCTTTATACACTTTTTATAAGAATGAAATAAAATCGTATTTGATCAAATAATGGCAATAATGGATTTGTCATAATATTATCTTCTTAAAACTTAAAAGTTAAAAGTTAAAATAATTGTACGTCTATTTATCTTGTTTATTTAGCGAGATTTTACTTACACAGGTACACATGTAAGCCTCATGAAACCCTGTGTGTAAGTAATTAGCCTTCTTTTATTACACCATACACATGTATGGTGTAATAAAAGAAGTTTTCTTCTAAAACGTTTGTAAAACTACCATTTACTATTTTTCCTAATTGTACACAGTGATAATCGGTTTTAAGTACCTTATATATGATAGGATGTGAGATGAACCTTTGCTAGATAAAAATAATCCTTCCACATATAACTCCTTGGATGTAAACTTGACTTGACTCTAATAAATAAGTATAATTATTGTGATTTGATGTTCGACGTACTTTAAGCAATATGTACGATGAATTGACAAATTCGGCTGTGTCTATTTAAAATACGATAATTCTAAGGAATTTATTAGTTAGTTTATTTCATGAATATTAATTCATTACAGTGGTACACTCGCGTATGTTTCCAAACAAGCATAAATCACAATTACGTTCTCATAGTGCTGTGTACCAACATTAGCCCGGTGCTGTTGCCGCCGCGTCAGTTTTGCACGTAAGTTAATAAACATGTGATGTGTGTGTCCCGGTGCAGTAACAACGCCGCGGTAATTTCCCCGGCGGCTCGGATAAGTGCGTGTCTCAGTAGACACATAACGCTAGTAGTAAATTCTTTATTCTACCACGTTGTTAAATAACGGTATAATATATAATACCAGCCCTGTAAACTGTTCCACTGCTAAGCACGGGCCTCGTCAGTGTGGAAAGAGTCAGGCTATAATCCACCACGCTGGCCTAGTGCGGGTTGGCAGACTACACATAATTTCGAGAACATTATGGTAAAGTAATACTAAATCTCAATCAGAAGAAACAAGACAATGGAATGGTCTTGTTTCTCTCTGGTTTTCTTTCTTAACATCTTGTTACGTAGGTAAAAATTCACTTAATTTTACCCAAGGGGTCCTATTTATAACCCAATTTTGTTAAACATGTCAGTAATTATTTATTTCGTTGGGTATATATGATTTATTATATACTTTTTTGAACTCGCGTAAATAATTGCGCCATTGGGTTTGTGGTAGTGTGAAATCGCGACTATTAGAAGTATTGCTATAAGGCACATGTCCATTTAATAGTGAATGTGTATAAGTAAATTAAGACACACCTCTCATTTTGTGCTCATTTATCATAATATTCTTAAAATAGAGCATCAATCGCGTTGAAATTATGTGGGAATGTTATTAATAGACTTTTGCATACTTGTTATTAACAAGTATGCAAAAGTCTATTAATAACATTATGGAATTGCGGATTTGAAGAAAATATCTAGACACCTGTAATGATCGGTCCCTAGTGAACTAATGATAACCCTTCTTATAAATATGTCGCTGGCTATAGTTTTCTAATCTAGTTTTGCTCGCGGCATCGCTCGCGTAAAAGTAGGTTAGGTTATGTCAATATCAATACTATTTTTTTGATTAAATATAGCATAATATGTTACTCGTCGATAACAAGCCCACAGCTCTCTAATGGGTAAATATTTTTTTATATTGTTTGAATAGTTTTTGATATACACCCTTACAAACAAACAAAAAATCGAATCTTGCCTCTTTATAATATTAGTATAGATAACTATAACTCAACGTAGAGTAATATTTTAGTTATTTATTTATTAACAGCTCGTTTAACTTATATACCTACATCTTAAACATTTGAGAGTAAATTATAATTAAGACTGTACGTTAATAAATATAATCGAAGATGTGCGTTGTGAACTATCAATTCACTTGCTTTGAAATTTAATCTAACAATAGATCTTGTAGTTTGTGAATGATCATTTAAATTATTTTGACATTGTTACTACTTTATTAGTAAACCACAAGCAATGCCCATAACTTAGTATCTTGTTATATTATACATGTGTGATGGTAAACAGAAAACATAACGGCCTCGATGGCGTAGTGGTTAGTGTAACAGACTGCCACGTCTGAGGTCGCGGGTTCTATTTCCGCACAAGTCAAACATTTGTGTCCATGAACATGGATGTTTGTCTTGGTCTGGGTGTTTCTATGTATAGTACGTATGTATTTACAAAAAAAAAGTATGTATGTATGTTTATCCATTGTCTAGAACCCATAGTACATGCTCTGCTTAGTTTGGGCTAGACAGTGTTGCGTGTACTATGTGATAGAATATTATTATTATAATCTAATTAATGGATACATCGAGTCTTAGTACTTTTACTTCTCGACTTCTAAAACATTATCTCACTAGAGAACTAGCCACTGCATCAGGAAGATGTTGCCAATGCCGAGTTTTCTTTTGTCTACTTTCTTATTAACAAAAGGTTAGTTAATTTAAAATGTGTTATAACATTATATAACACATTTTAAATTGACTCAGGTATATTTGATTAACAAATATACCTGATAATTAATAAATGATAATTTGACAAATATACCTGAGTTAGGTATATTTGTTAGCTGTGCGGTGCGGTTATTTGTATGTTTATGTGTACTAGCCGATCTGTTTCTTTTGCAATCGTTGACGAGCCAATGAAGCCTATGCGTTCCTCTTCACAATCATTATTTTATGCTAATCGGTAAGTCTCGTGTCTGTGAATTAAAACTCGGTCTTGACTTTAACGTCTCAATCTGACTACGTCGCCTGTAGATGGCAGCGCAACAAGCGCTTTTAAATGCAAATAAATGAGCGCTTTTCCAAAATTTGTAGTACAATGTTCCACGTTTACGCGTTTCCCATTATGACGTGCTGTATATTTATGTATATACCGTTGTGGTGCTTTTGTTTTTTACACGTTCCCTTTATTGTCTACCGTTTCCAAGCTTTTAGTGGTATGCTTATTGTGTGTGAATTGCGTCGTCAAGCCGCGGTTATTTGTATATATCTCGTATAACGTATTTTTCGCGCTGCTTTTACATCTGACGCATCATATATTTTTTATTAAACAGTTTTATTATTCGTCAGCAATATTTCTGCGGAAATCATGTTGAATAGAGTATGTAAGCATATGTTTTAATATGATGCCACAGAAATTTTGTAAGTTTACATATACCTATATAACGTTGTGCTTAAACTTCCCATAGGATTATGCATCTAGTATACCGCGCTATTATTGATCGCCAAGTTTGTTGATACTGTCTTTACTATATTTACTACGGAACACATTTGCGCATTATGCACTTATTAAGAATTATGAGAAAGAAATATCATATCACATTTTATTAGGTCCAGAATCGAACCTGTATAAACCACAGTAAACTAAAGCGTTAGCTTTTGATAGCACTTAGAAAGACTACGCCCCGGTGGCTATAATCAGAAATCTTTTCAATTTACAATATAATAGAATCCTTGATTGCGTTGTTTCTACAAAAAGATCATTGTGAAAATTAAAAACGCAGACACGTACATATTTCAAAATGTCTCATGAATAAAAATGAGCATACTGCTATTTATAGCTACAAATATTAATGCAAAGTATTTCGTTTCTTCGAAATATATTTTTATTTGCATAATTATGGCAGACTAGTATCATACGTGTTAGAGCAGCTATAGCTCAGTGGTGAGACTAACAGACTGCAATGCAGAGGGTCTCGCGTTCGAACCCACATCGCGCACGTCTGACTTTCGGAAGTTATATGACTTTTCGAAATTATGTGCGTATTGATTGACAATTATCGCCTGTTCCGTGCCTCGGAGAGCACGTTAAGCCGTTGGTCCCGGCTGCCATGAACATCTATGGCAGTCGTTATTGGGAGAGTGTCGACACAAAAGATCCCACTGGGTTGAAGTGTCGCTGGTCTGCACTAACTGGCCCCCACATAAGATAAGATAAGGTCATACGTGTTAGCGTTTCCGTAAATATCGATCTTTTTGAGGTAGCAGATTCGATTGGCTGGCCGAAAAAATTGTTATTGGATTTCTCTGTTTGAAAAATTGTTTATTGAAGTCTGAAGAGAAAAGGCATTACCTCGTGCCTCGGAGAATATGTTATCTTGATCAAGGCAAAAGTCGTCATGTACTTACGGCATTTGCTATGCGTATTTATGAAGCGTAATTTCAATCAAGTCGCTAACTCCAATTAAAAGGCTGCAAACTCTTACAAAATAACATAAAGTTAGCTACTAAAAATAAATAATGATTACAGCAGCATCATCATCATCATCATTTCAGCCTATTGCAGTCCACTGCTGGACATAAAATGATTACAGCATAAAATGCGTGAATTGCAATTTTAACTAGGACAGTTGACACAAGAGTGTAAAAAGGAATACAGTCATTCATTTGATAAATAATGCATCAGATTTAAGCAAGGAGGATAGTTGTAAACAAACGTGAAGCTTGGGCCGTGAAGTACGTCTGCTCGCGGCGCGTACATATGTGCAAGTATATTTTTCGTCATGTTGATAATGCGTACTCCTCCCTTTGTAGGATTTACTACTGCCAATTACACGGGTTATAACGGACATTTTGAATAGAACATTTTTAACATGCTTGCGTAGGCTTAAAACTGTTTAGCTATATAAGCTCATTGTTTCAAGTCTGTAGATTTTTCAGTCGGTAGATTTACATATTCATTTGCATTTATTTATGTATAAAGTAAATTTTGCAGTTTGTAAATATTCTGTGTAATAGTAGTTTGTCTTTATATAACCATAAATTATCTTTGATTGAATTAAAGTCGTCTTTAACACGACAATAGTAAAATTCTAACCACACTAAAGGCCTATTTTGAATTATTAGATTAACGTTAACCGTGTATTGAATTTGGGCGTTTTGATAAGTTTTTATAGAAAACCAGTTCATCCTCTGATAAGCCAGGTGACCACTTAAACCACTAATTAGCCGTGCAATCGCAATTATAATTTGCTTTTGGACAACATTAATTAGTCTACCCGCAAACGGCGCCAAAATCACGGCAATGAAATAAAACAGTTCGTTGTTGTCGTAGAATAGGAATTTATTTTTGCTATAAAGGAGACAATTTTCAGGAACATATTTTATCAGCATGTCCGAAACTGTTGGCATACTTTGTTTTATCGCATTGTACTAAGTTACAAACCGTGAAATGTTACTTATTCGAATTATAGTTCCATTTGCGCTATTGTTTACGTTTGGAGATTCCCAAAAGCAATACAACTAAACCCACGTTTAGTCAACTATTCATAATATTAGCCCAGTTTAAAAATTGTTCCACCGCTGGATACAAATCTTTAGGCAGTATGAGCATGGTTCGACCATAATCTCGTAAATCTTTACAATGCCGTTAAGCACATTCTGGGGAATCAGAGACACAGCTTTACACATGATATTTTCTTCAATTTTATCGGGGCAATAATAAACTATTTATTACACCATATCCCCGAAAACTATTTAAATTGACATCTGTGGAGTAGCAATTCAACCTTGCCCATTAGGCTATTATGGCTGTTTTAACTTTAAACTTGGATCCTACATAATAGGACCATATTACCTTCTGCCGAATACTGTTTTAGACGCCATAATGCTATTGAGAATTGCCAGAAAACCTTATAATACTCTATCCCATCCGGCAACCACAACCGAAATGTTCGTCAATTTTAAACGAGGACCAATAAACAAGTCTTAAAAAAATATTTACGGCTTATGTTGAAACAGCGGAATAAATTATTTTACAACAAACAACTTTTACTTAATAAATTCTTAACGTAATTCTTCCTGTTTACAAGGGAGGTATTGCAATCTTTTGATCTGGTTAAACATTAAAATTAAACAGAAAAATAATGAATCCCCTCTCTAAACGGCTCCATGTATTTTTAATTTGTTTCTAATGGAACATTGGTGTAGTGTCAACAGTCGCTCACTCCCTCCCTAACGCGTTGCGGCTGACAAACGACCCGTCACAACACAACATTCTGCTCTCTTCTGATTTCCTGGTACTATCTTTTATTATAAAGCTAGCCGTGCCCGTGACTTTGTTCATGGCACTTGAATGCAGTGCGTAGTTATTATATTTTCTTTATGGGATTTTTATAGTTTTATAGCTATTTATTATTAATTTACAAGTAAAACCTTTAACTTATTGATGAAAAAGCATACGTTGCTTGCCTATATATACAGTTAGGCAGCTAGCAGGCACTGTGGTTTATTACAAAACTGTCATGTAACAGTTATTTAATGGTTTCCTTCATTGCTAAAAGTGCACGATGTATATTGAAACCGAACCAACAGACTCCTGTAGAGGCTACACGATACCTGCTTTTAATTTATGTCGGCTTTAAATTTCCGTTTCTCTTTCCTACAAAGTTTCATATTTCACGCTTATGTATAGCCGACGTGGCCGCCATTTAAAACAAAATTCGGTTTTAAACTTTTAGGGTAAAGTTTTCAATAATCTCTTTATCTGACTTGGAAGTTAAACAATTTATAATTATCGTTAGGTCTCTGTCAGGATCGGATGGTGAAATTTATTATCCAATTATCGCGACCTTGGCCTGACAAGGTTATTCGATTGAGATTATTCAAGTAAGTTTATTTATGTCTATGGAGCTTTATAGTTACTTATAGAATCACGGCTGTTTACTTCCGCAGGTTTAGGCAGAGGTGTCACGCCCACATTTCGCTAGATATATTTAGGCTCTAGCTAACGCATAACTCAAGATTCCATGATTACTTTTATTATCATTTGTATGACCCGAGAATCGAACTCAACTAAGGCACAGCAACAACAATACAGGCCATTCATAATTTTATTTAACAAGTAATGTTACAGTAACCTATGTGTGGGCAAATCTAAGTTGCAAAATGTCACCCACTCAAATAGATTGTATCTATTTGCGCTTTCCAAGTATGTAATGTATGACACACATACAAACAAATAAGGTACTTTATAAAATTCACACCAAATGTATGTACCTTCAGTAGATATGAAACATACGTAGAAAGTAACAAAATAAAGTAGGACTACCAGCTGTGCCCACGATGTCATACGTACGTAGCAGATAAATAATAATAACCTGTTGACATATTCATTTTATTAGTCAACTGATTTAAATAGGACTAACATTTAATGTTAGCCCAAGCTCTTTTTTTATTGCAAACCTAAATTTGATTAGTAACACTGTGGAGATTAGTGTGCACAAACAAAAACTCGAAAAGCCTCAATAATTTTTGTTTCTTGCATGTATGACCGTAATAATCGTGCATCAAGGAGGGTGCGTTTCACTGACAAATTTTTATTGAAAATGTTGGGAAATGGGTTATTTTAGTTCATAGTTGCTTATGCAAGCTCACAGCAATAATTTTATAGCAAACCATTTATTGTAATACATATGTATAATATGCTAATATGACTGTAAGATCGCTTAAAATAGATAATAACGAAATAATATTGTTTATTTAGGTTGTAAAGTTATCATCAGAAATAACACTACAAACATGTATTTTCAATTACGGAAAACATGTCATTGAATATTATCGGCCAAAGATAACAGATTAACATCGCATACATTTAATTCACACAATTTATAAGTCAGTTGCAATACTGCCAACAAACCACATTACTTGTCCTCATTTCACAAAAAGTTGGATGAAATACGGAATATGAAAATGTGGGTAAAACAAAAATGTGTCAGATCAGATATCGCGAAATTGGGAAAGCCGAGCTCTCTATCGAAGCGTTCGCTCGCTGACATCTCTCACTTATATCATGTCAATGAACTTGTCGAAATAAAAATTGATAGAGGAAGTCGAGATCTTCAAACAGTAGCTACTTGTTACGTAATTCAGCTACAGTAAAAGGGGTTGAATCATTATAGTAAAATACAAGACACGTTTGTCAAAGATGACATAAATGATCCCAAACTCAAGCGTTACTATAAGGCTATGGTGATTGTTTACTGTCAGATGAGACGGAATACTTGTGAGCTACGTTAGTATATTCTTTTTTATTTTAAATGAATATAGTATGATGTGATCTATAATTATTATAAAATTCGTGCTGAGATTGCTCTCTAAATAACTTTACGACTGCCGACATGTATAGATAGTGCCTACAATCCTACATGGACCTATACATGATTTCAACAGCGTACGTTATTTGAAATAGAACTTGATTCTTAAATCGGCCTGTGATTTTTTATGACTAATCGTGCAAAAGGCTCAACCAATAGTAATAAACTGTATTACGCGCACAAAAGCTAAATGCAACAGCGTAGCAATTTGACGACAGAAACAAGATTATTCGGGAGCAAATCTCGTTCTGACAATTTGTCCACGGTATGAAATCCAGAGCATCCACTTTAATTCGTTTGAGTGTGCTTCGTGAAATATTACCAGCGAGTTGCCACTTGTCAACAGAAAGGAAATAATATAATTAAGGAGAGGCCGCAAGGCCACGTGGACCGCCAAGGAAAACAGTCCTTAAATATTAAGATACAAAACAAAGGAACGACAAAGGCAAAGTGTACTATCTTGTATTTAAACTTTCTGTATCCTCCACAAGCATAAGTGCTTCACTGGAACACATATTGGAGTAAGTTTTTATAATCATGCAAAGTTATGGATGAGAAATTAAACTCTTAGTCGTAGTGGAAGGTATTGTATCTGGCATTGTGCGCGATAGGCTCGCTCGCTTTTAGTTAAAACCTAAATAGAACTAGTGATATATGTATAAGTTTGTGGTACATCTCTACTTAATACTTATGCGTGATACCATGTAATGTATAATGTAACAGTAATCTTTGCTTTTCAATTAGAGTGCATAAAAGTCGGTATCGCAATAAAGTAACAGTGTGTATATGACTTCTACTTACTCTTTGACGTTGCTTGTTAGCAAACTGAACTACTCAGAGACTCGTTGCAAAGTTTTTTTATTCTCCCTAATTTATTTACAAGAGTTGTTGAGTTAATTTAGAGTCGAGGAAACCCTTGCGCCAACAACAAATATAAAAAGAGAAGTCCAAAAAGTTTTAAATGTACTCTCGCGTTATCTTAGCGTTATAGTTGTTCTTACTATCTTAAATTCACGTCATGTTCTTACTAAAAAAAAGTTGTAACTTTTTGCTTTGTGAAGAAAATTAAATGAGTATTTTCTTTCTCAAAAAAGATTCGACGATATTATTAATAATGCTGATTCACTGTTTCTTTGTTTCTTCATAAAATATATCATCGAATCGTCAACATCAATCGTCACGTCATCCAATACTGCAGTAGATGTTGCACGTGTGTCGTGAGGATTTTATATAAAGAGAACATTGGACACAAAATATACACATACAAAAAACTTATTATCTAATGAACTATGCATTTTTGTAATGTAACCTACGTCATCACTCAACGCGACATAATTGCTTGTGGAAACCATTGCGTCACCCATGCAGTAAAAATGCGATTAATTTGTGAAGTTACTAGGGCTGCAAAAAAGAAGAAGAGTTGTGAGGTATTAAACGAGTTTATTTCGTATGGAGTGACTCCAGAGAGGCTCTCTGACGTTAGCGCGCGGCGCGAGGGCGCAACAGTCAAGGTAAGCTCCCCAGGGAGTGATAGAGCACACAAATTCACTCGTTTGCTCACAAGTGCTCATCGGCTTTGTATTGTTCAATGTCTCGTTTCGAAAGAATCGATGTCTCGGATTATTCTTGGTTTTTTTATATCTGGAGATATTTTATAGCTGTCGTAATTACTCACGTGAAATAGTATTGATAATGTACAATAAATTACAGCAAAATAGGCAAGTTACTAAATTATCAAAAATACTTTTGATACAAAAAACCTTTTAACTAACCATTGGCGTGTAGTTATTCGATAATAATAATTATCTTTATTGTCAGACACATGATCCATACACAAAAATGAACCGACACGGATTCGATCCTGTACTGTACAGGTGTTCATTGTAGTGCTCACGTCAAGCCAACTTTAATATGAGTGATTAATTTAGCTAGGCGGTTTACCAGCATATAATATGTTATCGTATAATAAAATAAAATATAGTCAAAGACAGTAAACAAGTTTAGTTTCATTCACAAGATGTAATTCATCATCTGTTTCTTGTAAATCTTTAGTCGTGGTATCCGTGTTAATTTTGACCTCTACATTAATGCTCCCTCATTTATTTTGGGCGCGGGCGTGCTAATTACTGGTACGCACACAATGTCCGACTAATTAATACTGACTTACTTAGCTAAAGAAAGAAAATACCGGTTTGGTGTCGAGTTACTTAGATTATAGTTAAACAGCGTGTATTAAAAATGTGGTCATATTTGAAATAATGTAATCAGTGGGCGTCCGTTAAACCTTTTGCCATGTCAATAGGTTTAATAACGTCGATCTGAAAGCAATAGGTCAGGCATTGGTCACTATTCGAAGTACTACGAGTCCCCTTCATTGAGAAGGTATTTTGGACAGAGCTTTAGTCTTAATAAAGGGGACTTAGCTGGCTTCAGCTCCAGAGCGTTCTAGTAAGCAATTTGGCTCCATACTCAAAGGTCAATGTGCCATGTACACGGACATCGCTCCACTTCAAGTGAGCCTGATCACTGTATATGAACTGAAGTGTAATTAGTTTCGGCGATCGTTTCGCTACATTCGGAGTGTTGATTCTCTCATGAGATGAATAATAGATACAAGAATTTGTTTATTTAATACTGGTTATTATAAACTTCTCTATTGTATTATTTAAAATGGCTCAGTCTGCATCTATCTATTGTATCCTGGCATTTCAAAAATTTATTAAATTAAATTTTGCTATATAATCATGCAACGCGATCGATGACCTTCTCACATTCACATTTTGCAAGATATGTTTGTGTTCTGACAATAAATACAACAATGAATGAATCTGATTAACATTGGGATTGGGATTTTACGCTCGCATGTCTTTAGACAAACGAGGCAATCAAAAATACATTAACGTCTCGTATTTATAACGAATTCCAAATTGACATCCGAGAGGAAAATATTTACTAAATCATTTGGAATTACCGACCTTCTAGTGTTGTGGAGCAAAAGGGATTTATTACCCGCGCTAAGGCGCAAGCCTACTTTGAATTCACACATTGTTAAAAATGTTTCATACAATATGGTGCTGAATTCACGACTACTACAATTATTTACCGTAATAAAATCAAATAAAGAGTAATATTTGCAGAGATATGGTTACTATATTTATAGACCTTATCACATCTCGCCCCCAAAAGGCATGAGATAGTTGCGTTTAATTATGAATTAATTATTCTTTATATTTTCAAGCCAAATATACCAAAAATAAGATTAATTGGCAAATTAAATGCAGCAATACACAGTCGCAAAAATCTTTTATATTGCAACACCATTGTCAAAATATGTAATTGGTATTAATGATAACATTACAACGTGAACAATCTTACAGCCTATTGCGATAATAATTATTATATAACAATATTATATTATAGGTTTAAACAGATGCTCAAGAAAACATAAGACTATTTTTATATCTAGTACAACTTATAAGTGACATTGTATACTCGAGTTATATTCCCACAGTAAATGTACGAATGAATAATTTTATAGTAATCTAAAATGCGAGCCAGACGGCAGGCAATCGAAGGACTTTTTTATAACGTAAGCATAATATCCGCTTTTTAATTACTCTAATTACCGAACGGCAGGGAAAATGGAAAAGTAAGAAACGAATGTTAACTAAATTGGATCATAAAAACCGTCTGAACACTTTCGAACGTCACAACAAGCTGAATTTAAAGGTGATTCAATTAAACAATGATTAAGTAATTGAAGTAATAACCAACGAAAAATCATCCCAACAATGTTCGGCTTAGGTTGACCTATCAGCGTAATGACAAAAACTCAAATAAATAATATGGTATCCGAAATCATGACACCTTTATAGCAAGTATATCGAATAAATACAAATAATCGCCTAGTAATTTAATGGAAATTAAAATCGGAGGTCTAATAAAAACAGACGAGACTGTTTTGTTTGTAAACAAAGAAACAAAATCTATCTAATGAAAATATATTTTCTTTATATTACGACGCAAAAATACAATATTAAAATTGATGAGAAAATATTTTATACGTGGACTCTCATTCTAGGGTAGAGTTCACAACGTTTCGCTTTTGGGATCATGGCTCCGATTGATTCCTAGTTTGACAAACTATGCATAAGCCTTGGTGGGGCTTTCACATAGTTCATTGTAATCGGTAACAATTAGTGTAGAACATGGAATATATTGTATGGACGAAACTTAACAGGTAGCCGGCTACTTGCGCGGTAAGCGACATGTAAACTTGTTAGCGGAGCAATATACTTTGTTAATGGATTACTAAGCTTCGCTATAAGAGCTGAGGAGAACGGTAAGATAGTAAATGTAACATAGACTATCAGGTACATATAAAGATTTACGCCTATCTCTGAGGAATAGGTAGAGATATATTTCATTCCAATTTTACCACCTATGTACTTAATTCAGTTACTCACGAAATATATGGCTATAGCTTATCGAGTAATTGCCAGACTCCGTACTGCTAATAAGAATCGGACTCGGCACCTAACTAAACCTCATAATAAGTATACAACAGGACCAATTAGGTAAAAGTCTGTAGCAAATACAGCGTTAATTACATTCTAATTATCTCTGTCCCTCCAAAAATCGAAATGTTCTAATTAACACGTGCTCTAAAATGGTAAGATGAATATATGACATGCTGAGGGTAAGCATTTTTCGTCATATCTATTGTAACTGCTTTTGAATGCTTTAGACATTGTAGCTATTTTTTTGTCTTCTTAAACTCAAACATAACTTAAGCGCGTATAAAGAATTTTCTTTATACGCGCTTAAGTTATGTTTGAGTCTCTCTCTTAAATTAAGCTGTCTGCAACCAATTGTTTTCATAAAAAGTAACTTCTTTCCCGCTCCTCCGGTAATGAGGATGGCATTGTTATACATTGTAACTTATTCCTGAATAAAGTGGATTCTTCTCTCGGTACTTTTTCTTTTTCTTCATTTAATAATTATTACTAGCCGTAACGCGCGACATTGTTCGCGTTTTTTATAGTACCCGCCACTTTAAAAGAAACTTAATCAATGTCACGGCCTTCTCCAGAGTTCATCCAAGCTATTGTTACCAACTTTCTTTAAAATCAGTTTAGCCGTAAAAACGTCACAAATACTATGTAATATTAATAAGAGGAGTTTTTTTAACGGTATACAATATATGATGTATGTTCAAATTAACTATGAAAATACCTTTCTGGTATTTGTAGTTATCAGGCTATCATTTACGATATAGAGATAGAACGACAGTGGTCTTAAATTGAGTGATATCTGCGCGAGTAACCTGAGCTCGTAACTCACGTTTATGGCACCAGGGAATCATAAAAATGTGTTTGTATTTACTTCAAATACACGCTCTTGTAAGATGAACCGGAGATTTCAGATTTTCTATCAAGATGTGGTTTGTATTGTGAGCGTTCATAATGTTTACCATGTTTTATTATTATAAAGTTGTAAAGATAGTCGACATTCGATCCCGTATAAATTCTATAGAAAAAAGAATAACATTTTCTAAGGTCAAAAGACTTCATAGAGAAATAGACTTTTGATAACGTTGAAGAAAAGCTAAGGTATAATATATTTCGCCCACAATTTCTCTATTCTTACATTTTTGTTTGCTCGACTGCTCGAATGTTTTTAGGTTTCATCAGAAATCGCTACTACTATTAAACCACAATTTTTAAACTAATTAAATTATTAAAACAATTAAAACAATTTATATATTTAAGTTTACACTTTCCCCGACGTTTTGGTTGCTTTTCAGCAGGCATAGTCACGGGGAGACCGAAACGTCGGGGAAAGTGTAAACTTAAATATTAATAGGTTTAATAATTTAATTAGCTTAAAAATGGGTAATAGTAGCAGTAGTATAATAGTTTCTAAATTATGTAATAAACAACGCGACAAAATCCGTATAAATTAGTTTAATTTCAATGAATTTTTACACTTTTGCTTAAATATTCGCGATGTACAAATATGACGTTTGATTTTATTCAGTCTCATTCAATTATAGCGCTAACCATATAACATCATAATAGCTAAATTAATAATACCTAGGACGTTATAACATGCATAAGCATATCATGCTTAATGAGCACAGGATATAAGAGCACTGAATAGACTATAGAGACTCTCTTGTAATCATCTAAGAACCACCGTTGCCATGGTAACGCCGCTACCGCCTCAGACGCACCGCTTGTGTGAGATAATAGGGACTGAGCGCCGCGTCTAGCGTCTCGGGAATTTTATTTTTAAATCTCTTCTTTTGTTCTATGCTTACCTGGTATTGTAAGGAAAATCCGAGTACAAAACTCATAGGCTACT
This sequence comes from Catocala fraxini, assembly GCA_930367265.1. Taxonomy (NCBI): domain Eukaryota; kingdom Metazoa; phylum Arthropoda; class Insecta; order Lepidoptera; family Erebidae; genus Catocala; species Catocala fraxini. The sequence goes on from OV884045.1 coordinate 1,087,347, forward strand.
TTTATTCAGCACCCGCACTTTGTACGAAGGTTATTTTTAAATCTTTTGTTGTTATATCCTTGCCTGGTACCATAAGAAAATACAAGATTTTGTCGTCATGAAAACAGTATGTACACCTATTTAAAGTACAACATTTATTTTAATTAATATCCAATACAAGATGTTGATTTTGGTATCTGCCATTTATACGCTGCGAATTAATAATATCCTACAGAAAAAACCTTTATTGTCGTTGTAGTATTTTTATCTTATGGCGTTGACATTGCGCAGATAACTTACATTTATATTATTTTTAATTTTAGGTGAGTCCCGTTATAAATAACACCTTGACTGAGGATCTGCCCTGTGCGTGTTAATTGTAAGTCATTAATTTGATAAGTTAATAGTTCATCCACCTAGGGAAATGCCAAGGCTCACAGAATTGAATATTGCAACACTATTTCTTTAACTTGTATGTGGTACAATATACGACGGTAAATTTCTTTGTCACGTATAATTATGTAGATAAACAAAACAGACTTTATTATACAAGTATTCTATAGAGACGTTTACATTTTGGAGCTTTGTGAAGTTAATTTGAAGTTTTAATTAAGATGTAAGATCTTGAACGTTTTCTCTTAAGAGTTCACCTAAAGGAATTGTACCCTTTTACCTCGCGATTTCATTTCAGTGATATGCGCTGACGAGACAAAATAGACGGATTCTCGAATTTTCTTGCAGATGTTGGCTGAGTAATGTAAGTTCGCCCAAGATAAGTAGCTTGCTTTATCGTACAATCATAAGTCAGAAAGAGAGGTAGGGTACGCTTTACGTAGGTACGTCGCTCATACTGTGGGCTGACTTGATAGGTACTTCTTCGCTATATAGGATCGCAGTCAATCAACCTTGTGTAGTATCAAGCAGGAGGCCAAGTGAGACTGTGGCCTAGGAAGTCCAGAAACCCTTCAAGGGTTGGGAATACGGCGAGAATAAAACCTTAACGTATCCAGCGTAAGCTGCGTGATCTGTTTACCGTCAGGCGGGCTGGATGCTTATTTGTCACCTTGTTATACTATAAACCTCAGTGATTGATATAATATTGATTGATATTTGATACCTCTGCCTGAGCTTGAGATAATGGGTCTTGACTGGTCGTCGGTTTTCTTTTAAATGTAGGGTACCCTAAAATCATCTAGACAGCCACTATCTCAGCAATCGTGCCGCTTAATTGGTAGGTATGTGCGTCGATTTGCTGCCTATATACACCTGTAGCTCCTCTCTCATAATATAAAGATCAGCGGTACATTTTGTTATCCTAATAAGTATTAAATACTTTAATTTATAATATTTTGCTGATTACATATATTCATGTAATTGGCATCGGTATTACAAAAATATTCTAAGTCATATAATTGTAAATAGGTATAATGATATTACCTTGAAGAATATTTCGCACTGCAATAAACCAACGGTTTAAAGGAATACATATTACAGACAAAGTCATGACCTTAAGTTAGCCTGAGTAATGTTGTACATAGAGCTATATTTATGTTCTTACGCGTCGGTAACGAAATTTACTCATCTGCGAAAGCTCAAGCAGTTTAAAATTTAATTTAGATAATTGGCCCTGGGGTGATGCGAAACTAGCTAGGTTGTTTGATGTAATATGTAAATAATTTATGTACTTTGTGTGTGTATGTATGTGTTGTGCAAAAGTATTTTAATTAAGCGAATTGCTCGGGTCGCGTGACCGACGGGTACCAGGGGCGAAGAAAGAGGGAGGAGGTGCCGGGATTGTTTTTTGATTATGCCGAGTGGCCTCCAGACGGACCGTACCCTAATTAATAAACGATTTGGGCGTATCCGTTTAAACTAAGCAGTTCGCACCAAGAATGCCATTCGTAACCTCCTACCTATTTCTGCTTACTTAATGTTCCTAAATGCCTAGTTTAGTGGCATAAGTGCCAGCTTACGCAAATGATAACCGTGTCTCATTGTAATTTTTCAGTTCGGATTATTTATTACTGGCGTTAGCCCAGTGGCTGAAATTAAACAAAAGTCATTCTTTAAAAAATGCGGCTATCTTATAGGTTTGTTATACCGTTTTTCCAACATTATTTTTCCTACTCATATACATTCGTTCGTTAATTGCTACGAGAAAAATACGACTAATATAGGAAAGGATTATAAACGTTTACACGCGGCTTCGCTCGTTTGGCATGGCATTAAAACATAGCCAATATTTTATACTTACAAATAGTGTTTAATTATCAGTCAAATAAATACCAGAACAGGTTCAAAAGTGCTAGGGGAAAATAAACCCTTTAAAATAAGTTTATATTTAACATTCAATTCTCAAACACATCCGACATTCTAACGACTACTACCTTATCGTGTGCACCTTATAGTTTATTCATGTTAGTTGTTCGTATCATTACTAAACAATCGTTTTAACGTAAATCTAAGTACACGTAGAATCTATGAATAAATGAACTTATACAAAGTACATATTCATAGAGAACATAATATATTCATAGGGCTCGCGACTCGATATTTACATATCACCACAAATTTCGGTTATATCTAGTAGATATACTGGATATAAGCTAGTTAAAGAACCTGGTTTCGCCCGCGTAACCTTTTTTCATAATCTGTGACAAGCATACCCGGTGTGATATCTAAGATTCTGTGAGACACTTGCTTGATCATCATCATCATCTCAGCCGAATAACGTCCACTGCTGGACATAGGCCTTACCCCGAGGATTTCCACTGGGACCGGTATTGGGTTACCCGTATCCAACCGCTGCCCGCGACCCTAACCAGGTCGTCAGTCCACCATGTGGCCTACCTCTGCTGCGTCTGCCGGTGCGAGACCGCTACTTCATAAGTTTTCTGCCCCAAAGGCCATCGGTTTTACGCGCTATGTGCCCTACCCAATGCCACTTCAGCTTGCCTATCCGAAAAGCTATGTCGCCATCTTTAATTATTCTGCATTCGCTTAATACTGATCTTAAATTAAGGTCATGTGCTTTTAATTTACGTAATAGATCTGCATAAAAAGCCTACTAATACTATACTTGTGAAAGTTTGTGGAGATATGTGGACGTATGTTGCTCAGTCACGCTTAAATGACTGGATAAAACTTGGCACACAGATAGGCCGAAAAGAATAGACCATATCATTTTGTCCACTTTTTAACACAGGATACTTTTTATTCGGATATGAGATTTGTGCTTTTCCCGCGAGCGATGCTGTCGGCCGAAGTTCGTTTTACTACAACTACTACACACTTTGGAATCTCATTACACCCACTTCGGGGCTAGTTTATTGATAGCCGTAATATATTTGCTTGATTAATTATATTTTAGAGTATTTCGAACATGTAACGTCTTTATAGAACCACAGAGGGCCAGAACTTAAACGAAAACCTTTGTATACAAATTTTGACCTGCGGTTCCTCAGAAGACGAACTTTATAAACCCTTTCTGGTTTGTTGTATCACATTGAGTCGCAGGGGCACGCCGGTGACCAAACACAATAGTTTTTGAATTATGTCTAGTATTCTAAATCTTGACAGACCAGTTATTGTATAACTAGTTCCTGTTCATGGTTTTACCTGCGGGAATCCGATGATAACACATACCGGGATAAAAAGTACTCTACGTGTTAATCCAGAATATCTGTTCTCTGTGAGCACAGTTACATAACAAATTTAACAAGCGGTGGCATCCCAATGCCTTTGACATTAGAATTGTGATCCAGAGGTCGCAATTTCGAAGCCCATCCATTGCACTACCGAATCTGACGTGAATCTACTCGTACTGGCTCAGCCGGTTAAAAAGAATACGAGTTATTTGTAACCCAAATTCCTGATAATCTTAAAATATACCTTTCAAAGATTAACACGTGCTATTCCACATTTATAATATTAGTAGAATAATGATAACAACATAAACATAGAATAAAGACAATTACGTTTCTCTGTCAGCGAAGTAATATGGTCGCCCGCCGGGAGTTTGTTATTAAATGAAACGTAAATAACATTTTTTGATCTAATGTAGGGGCTTTTATGTATTGTTTTATTTTCTGTACATACATATAATATCCAATAAATTATTTGTTTGTTGAAAAGATAACGAAACAGGAAAACTTTTGTGTCCCGAGGGATTTTAGTCGTGTAATTACGCGTAGTCGGCCGATTGTGTTGCCAGTGATATACCTACGTATATTGTGCGCTCATTATGTTATTAATTCATATTCAATATTGTGAATGTTAAAGTAATTCTGATAATCCGGACTTAAATGAAATTTGTCGATAAATCAATTCACACGAAACATTTTTAAATAGACAATTACATATGGGTATGGTATATACATATGTATGTTTTATGATCTCGATCCACGGCCTTGTTGGCGTAATGATGCAGGTCATGAGGAGTTCTCGAGGTCGATTTGGGCCGAGAAAGTATTATTGGATTTTCCTGTCAAGAAATACTAGTAAGTTAGTAACCTGTATCCTAGAACTTTTGCCCAGGTAGCAGCATTATACTCATTCCTTAGTACGTAAGATCTGAATCCATAGCTAGCGAAAAATGGTCTGCCTATCCCATCCAGTTATATAGATACGCCAATTATGTAGCATAAAAATATATCATGTTCCATCCAGTTAGTATTGTTAGTTTATCCTGTTTGTCGCCTTTATTCGACTCCTTTGAGCTTACGTAAAAGAGTGGATTGATTCGACAGCGTCTTGATAAATTTATCTGTGTTCGTAATTAGAAGATGTATTAAATGAGAAAATTTCTGCCTACCCGTTAAATTACGACGTTAAAATTTGGTACCGAGAAAGAACTCTTAAACTTGCAGGGCATTTCTACATCACACACCCAGTGATTGCACGTTTGCCGATACTCAGTGTTGGCCTAACACCAATACCGGTGAGCATAATATCGCCACTGTGATATGTTTGATACTAGATATATGAATATGAAAATAAATTTCACGCATGTTTAACATTCGAGCGATCGAGAATTACTTGAATGTCTTGCTTCTAATAAATTGGATGTTGTTTTAGTTGTATGACTTTTGCTTTATTGAACTGTTCTAATTTGTTTAACTGTGCAACGCATTGTGGTTAGTGTTTATTTGTGGAGGTCATTTTTTTTTGTACAACTAAGTTGGCAAGTAAGCATACGGCCCACCTGTTGGTCGTGGTCACCGTAGCCTATGGACGCCTGCAATACTAGAGGCATCACTTGCGCGTTGCCGACCCTTTAGGAAAGGAAGTGGGAAGGACAAAAAGCGGGAAGGGGAAAGAGGGAGATTGGGCCTCCGGCACTCTCACTCATCGAACGAAACACAACAGTAGGAATGCTGATATTTCACGTCGTGAGAGGGTAGTCCTTCCCCGGTCGAATCGGCCGATTCATGCTGAAATCAACGAGGCTCTACTACGTAAATCATAACAAGTGTAATAATTCCTCTTAAACGATGTAGTGGTCTAACTACGGTATTATTTAATATAATTATATTTAATCAGATATTATTCGATATTATAACAATCAGGCAGCATCATGCACTATAAAGAAAAATTTATCCTTGTACTATAAACAAGAAAACCACGCTAAGATCAGAAATAAATTATATATATTTTTGTCTTGGAAAACAACCGGGTGTATACACAACAAAACAAATGGCATGCATTTGACAGCTAGTTACCGGCGACCGCGGCGACATGTTATTTGATGTGATGGAGCGTCGAATGAAACAAATCGTTCATTTTATTTTGATATCTCTGTTGTTTGTTAACACTGCGAATAGGATATTGCCGACGACAAAATCTGTATTTTTTTAACAATATCAATATGTGTAGTAAGAGAGCTATGTGTAGAAAAAAAAGACGTAGTAACTAATTGAGAAAGGGTAACTTAACACTTCAAGATCGGTTTATGTGTAGAAAGATGACCAAAGTTTGAACGAAAAAGTACACGATGAATGGGGCAAGCGGAATGGAAGTTCTGAACGTTCTATGATCAGATCCGATTCGAATATTCTAGAGGTATGCTAGGTTATCTTGAATCTACGAGTGTGCGTGAAGGTTCTTGATTCAAGCAAGAAACGTATGGTGATATATAATATACATATATTATATAAAAATTTCATAAAATAAGTGTTTTACTTCTTCGCTAAAGCATATGTTTTCTCCTAAATTATATTGTAGAAATAGTCACTTGCAGACAGTTTAAATGTGTTTTAACAATGTGCCCTTCTAATTCGTCCCGTGGCATAAAGGTACTAAGATGAGCAAGATGTTATTGGATTTCTTTAATAGACAATTAACAATATGGACATGGGATCTGGAAACGTGCCCTGTAAATGCCAATAGCTCGCCCCTCGTAACGTAGGACCCAAAAACATAGCTGTGTATACCTTTGACTATTTACGGCGAGATTCTAAGAATTACCTACCATCGCTATTTAAGTAGCCTCTTCTGTTCTACCAATAGACCTTACCTACTTAGGGACTTACTATAGCCTGGTTGCCTGTTGTGCTATATAAACCTCAGACAGGAATAATGTCCAAGTGCGGAACAGGTCTAATATTTATTTATATTATCCATATTAGTAATACCAAAGCAACTGTCTGTTTGTCACGGGTAATTAGTTTTCTGTAGTTATATAGATGAGGTGTATCTTAAACCTCGGCAAAGGAAATATTCTCCTTTTTATAAAACGGATCCTGAGTCACGGCTGTTAACATAAATTTAAAAAAAACAAGAAGCCGTTATTAACTGACAAAGGGCATGTAACTATACATTTGCAGTTTTGCTAGTTACTCGAGTTCATGTTTACGTTAAGGAGACGTGATTTTGTGAACAATGCGTGATTTTGTGAACAAGCTCTTGAGTCAGCTTATTGTACCTGTCCCTAGAAACAGGAATCGGGGTAAACCATACTGACCACGGACAACAATGATACATCGACTGTCGAGCTTTTACATACAGCTCGACAGTCGATGTATTTACATATGTACCTACGTTGGATAATCTATTAGGTCGTATTGTTAAAAATTGGAATTATAGAAATGCAAAATCTTATGGGGTACGTGCTACTAGAGTAGTGAGCACGATAATATTTAAGTTTATAGACGCTATACTCGGCCCATCTCCCTGAATGTGCCTAAGCTTAGCTAAAGCATCTCATGTTCCCTCATGCATTAGACTTCAAAGAAATTTTGGCGGTCGCCCAATGCGCTTTCAATTGAGAAGTCGATTCCGAATTGTAATATTGACTAGGGTCCACTCCTGTTTGAGGAAATGTTTTATACATATCCCTCCGTATATACGGGTTTGTGTCGAACACCTCTAGATAGAAATTGCTTGCCGAATAAAACTCTGCAGAATGCCCACCCACCACTTTTAAAACGGGTGGGTATCGTCGGAATAGAATCAACCTCGAAACATCCAGGCAAAGGGACAAAACTGGTAATTCCATCACTGCGAGATTGATGCTTTGCAACAGTGAAACTCACTCACTAACAGTATTATATCTCAGATGTAGGGCTTAAAAATATTGCTAGTATATGCGACACTGATTGACAGTAATTAAAAAAAGCAATCGCTAGTCTTTTTCGCTACAATATTATCGCCTTGTAAACGTCGCAGCAAGTTACTTACCATGCGATAAACGCTCGAGAGTCTAAAGTAATAACTCATTTGCGTAAACACAAAAGGGTTGCAAGCCAAAGTTATTACTGCAATACAAGGGAGTATTAAAGCTAATATTTATCCATTGATCCCGCGTGTGTGCACAAGCCATTATGTGAAGAGGATCGGATCAGCCTTGTGTACACTCGCGAGAAAAATTGAATGTGCGGTAATGCGATCCGTGTTTGTACGACATTATAGCAGAGTTTTTTTTTATTCGTGTGATGCCATTTTGTGCGATGTCATACATCGTACGCGGATGTTAAATGTTCAGTTCGAGGATTATACATCGTGTTGATTTGTGTTAAGATCTTGAGGGTTGTATTATGCTTTTATTACGAGGAGAATAATAACATTGTTACAGTGGATGAAGGTAGCAGTTAATAAGATCAGCCGTTTTTAAAACCTCTGCTACACACGATCTTCTCTTTAGAATTATGGTCTAATAAGCAATTGTGGGGTGGCCTCCTAGGTCTTCGAATATGTGACGCGTAATGTGACGATACATCTTTACTAATATGATTAGGAATCAGACTTAATTTAAATTTGCAAGTAGATCATCAAGCCGTTTTAGTCGAAATGGAAAGTCTTGGGCAAACGTTCACTGATCATACCAAAGACATTTAGGAGAAAAGACAGGTTAAGAGTAAAATACAATGAGAGTAAATTAGGCCAGCGAGACAAGCCAAGAATTTAGCAAGTATATAGCAGTAGGTACTCTCTGTCTACCCAACTGGTGAACTATTGTGACTTTTATGGTAGTTATTAAATTATGAGGTAGTTAATATTATTACAGAAATCAAAATCTCATGTTATAATTAATGTGACAGTAAGTCTGATTAATAAATTAATATGACCACTTTGTGTACTAAAATTTTGATCACGTCTATTTTGATAATCAATCTCTTTACAGGCTTTACTAAGTACGACAGCTTGACATTTCGCTAATGACGCCTGAGCACTGGCCAACATGTTGTGTTTCAGAAAACAACCCTATGTTTAATGAAATTAGGTTGCTTTTTAAACGATAGAGAGATGTCAGTCAGTGGGAGAGGATTGTAGCGGGACGAAAGCAAAAGTTGAGCTGCGACATTTATCCACAAGCAAACGGCGACAATCTGCGGACTCACCCCTCGTAATGAAGGTCCCATCCCTTTAAAGCTAGCAGTACACTACAGCCGCGATATTAAAGCTGCGATACACTTACGATGTTTTGGCAGTTAAGTGACATGCGACATGGAGCAAGCGCTGTCGTACAACATAGTTTTTAAAAAGGTAACTAGCAGACACGGCAGACTTTGCTCTGCTATATAAATACATTCGATAAGGATACTCTAATCACCTAACCTACCAAATATACATAAATAATTTCATAAAAATTGGTCGAGCCGTTTCCGAGCTGTACGACCATAAACACCGTGACAAAAGATTTTTATAATAGTCGGGGAAAAAGTCTTTTCGCATATTTAATAAAATCTCTTTGGCTGTACTAGTTGTATCTGGCTGGTTTTGATACCATTAAAAAGGTTACATTTAAAAAAAAAAATACAATTTCGTAAAATATTGTTTCCCGCCGGTTTTCATTTGTTTTTATTTCTGTCAAAATGAGTGAAACTAATGAAGATTTTTGATACTTTTTAAAATTTTATTACAATAAAGGAAAAATGCAAAGCAAGGCGCGAAAAAAATTTGTAACGTTTATGGACCTAATGCGGTGTCAGTAAAAGTAGCACAAAGTTGGTTTAAACGTTTTCAATCCCGGGCACGCCACGTGCGTGCGTGTTCCCACGCGCGCCTCTGTGTCGAGTCCGTCTCCCCTCTAGGGGGGACAGTAGGGAGTTTTTAGATGTGCCTATAGGGTAGGTCTTTCGTGTAGTGGCCTGCCGTTTCATACGACGGGCCGTAACCTCGGCGGAGTCGCGACCGCATGCGAAAGTGATTCGCGCGGACCCGTCGATAGTGGTTTTGTTGAAGAACACCGTGGTAGGCTTAGTCGGTATTCCGGGAGGTACTTTAACATTGTTCAGGCGTAAACACCTGTTCTAAATAAATAGCAAAACGTTGTGAGACATTTAACTATTAAAAATTGCATAGGCGTTTCGGCACGTATTAGTAACATTAAATGTCATCGTTCACTTGCCTTACAACCATTGTACGTGTAACTTCTAATTTTGTACATTATAACTGATTTCGCTAATTTTCGGAGTTTTACTTTGATTGGCACCATTACATCCTGTAAAGTTGTAATAAACATCTATACCATTTTTCTTATACCCCGGCGAGTCCGACATAACCCCTCCGCCCGCACCCGCGGAGGGGTATGCGTTACGCATTACCCCACGAAAAAAACAAAAAAAAAAAAAAAAACCTTTTCAATTCGGGAATTTTGATGTCAAAGCTACACCTTGCTCTGGTCGCCCTGTCACGGATAAAATGGACGCAATTTTTGAAAAAGTGGAGCAGGATCGGCATGTCGGTAGTTACGACATAGCTGAAGATCTGGGAATGACCACAAAACAGTTTTGACCCATTTGAAAATAGCTGGGTATACAAAAAAGCTGCGAAATGCGATTCTTTATTGAGACGTAATGAAACCGAATTTTTTTTGAAGAGATTGATAACTGGTGATGGGAAGTGGACCACGTACGATAAGCACGTGCGAAAAAGGTCGGTCAAGCTTCACAGACTGTGGCAAAACCCGGGCTAACTCGCAATAAGGTAACTCGCAATGCTGTGTGTGTGGTGGGATTGGAAGGGTATTGTTCATTATGAGCTTTTACCGCCGGGCAGAACCATCAATTCGGATCTCTACTGCCACTAATTGATGAGATTAAAGCAAGAAATTGAGAGAAAGCGGCCGGAATGAATCAATAGAAAGGGTGTGGTCTTTCATCACGAAAACGCTAGACCTCACACATCTTTAATCACTCAGCAAAAATTAAGAGAGTTTGGCTGGGAGGTGTTAATACATCCGCCATATAGCCCTGACCTTGCACCTTCGGATTTCCACCTGTTTCGGTCGGTCAGTGGAGGCCATGACTCTTTATTATATGGCAAGAACACATGACTCTTTACAAATTCCCAGAAAATGGCAAATCGTATCAGCAAGCAAAAGTGCACAACCATATCAAAGTATATTTTTTGTTTTAAGACATTACTAGCAATTTGGGTTGCAAATTATTACTATTTTTGTTAACCCTTGAAATTAAACGCTTGTAGTAACTGAAACCAGTCAAAACATCTTCTAATGGTACAATACTATTGAAACTGTTTATGACTGCTCTCTGGAATAAGGATGGACAGGTAATATGTACTGCGAAGGCTATACGTGATAAGCTCGGTTCTTAGTGCAAATGAAATAACATATATACTTCACATAAGTAAAATAAACCAATTAATAAGCAAAGTTTCCTATAAAACGCATTTTACTAATCAACTGAATACCTCTATCTAAGTCTCTAACTAAACGGGGAGACTTGAGATGCATTTCGAGGGCATTAATAAGAAATAGAAACTTGGCATTCTCAATATTAAGCTTTTGGTTGTTGCAAGAAGTTTACACGATCAATCGCGAAACTTGCCCTCTTGTTCGCTTTCATATCGATGTACTACAAGCCTAAGTGACCGCGTCGTCTATGCAAATTGTTATTCTTAGCAGTTGAACTTACACATAATACAAGTATCTAAGTCGATATCGATTTGTAATTAAACCGGGGCGAAGGGAGCAATGAGATTGATCGCTAACTCCCGAATCAAATAACAAACACGTAAAAGTCGAGCGTATCGCTTTTATGTGATATTTCTCGCGTTCGCCTTCAATTTTACGTTCAGCCAAATGGACTATGGCTCAATTTCATATGTGTATTTTTATTTATCTGAATGTTACTTGTGTTGTGTCAATAAAGGCTCGAATCTGAGTGCACGTATGATGTGTCTGAAATTAATAAAGCCGAGCTTTGAGGATTCGATCTTGACTCGGCACAAAATTATGCATGTTAATTTTTGTTTATTATTACAGAAGACAGCTGCCACGCTAGGAATATTGCCTGTGTTGTGGGCGACTTGCCATAATATTTAAACAAGTGAGAAACGACAATGAATTGCCGTAAATCTCAGAGTTCGAAAAAATTATATCACGTGATCTTGAGGTCAGAGGTCAAAGGTCATAGTCATTTCGGGGCATATCGACTATGCTGAGTCGAATGGCGTTAACCGCGAGTCTCTAGATCTTACGGTTCTTGAGTTGAAATATGGTATCACGTGACCAGAGGTCAAAGGTAATAGTCATTTCGGAGGTATATCGACTATGCCGAATCGAATGGCGTTGACCGCGAGTCTCTAGCTCTTACGATTCTTGAGTTGAAAGTTGTATAAAAGACGGATGGACGGACAAAGGTGTTATATAAGAGTTTTTTTTCGAACTCTAAAAACTGTCATAAAGAAAACCCAGAATCGGAACAACTGTTTGCCTATCACTTAATTTTTTTGTCCTGTGTGGGTTTCGATCCCACAACTCTCGGTGCAGTGTCAGCAGCGAGGTCACTAGTTAAACTGCTATGCCACCCATGCCGTCCACGGAGGTCTGTGTTATTTTCATTTATTGTTCTTTCATTTGCAATGCGGTACTAATATCTGTATCATGCGGGTAGTAGTAGAATTATTAACATTTTTTGGACGGTTTCGCCTAATAAATAACGAACAATGAACTTGTAAGCGTTGAATGGTGCGTATTGTGCTTATATTTATAGCTGCAATCATATATCATCATCAATATTTTATTTAAATATACATAGAAATAAGATTCTTTAAATAATTAAAGTCTAAGAATAGCTGGGGGATTGTGGATGTGATAGATGTCCATGCCCACGATCCCCCAGCTATTTATAGACTTTACTTAATAGGGAGCAAAGCTTACTCTTGTCTACCAGGAACATTACTAGATATCGTGCTTTTATTAAAAATTGGTCGACTGGACACCTTTGCAAACTCGATGCCTGTGAATCCCACCCAAAAGGCAGTCAATAAAGAACATTTAAATAATTAACTTTGTCAATATACGCTGAAATCACATCTGTATGAATTGGACATTAGGGAACAGATATCTACTTAGTAATCCAAACACGAATGCCAGAAGTTAAAGGTAATAAGTTAAGATTTGAATAATTGAACTCGCTGAAGATCCGAGGCCGTCGCGCTACGAATGCCCGGATGTAATTTATTTGGAGACTTTGCATAACTCGCGGAAGTGCCTCCGTATTCCTTTCGACTTATCTTGGTTAACAACTTTTGTATTGAGTGACTGGTCTTTTATTCGGTACTAGTTAAGCCTGTATTCATAATATCTTGAACATGGTTTTTAATCTAAAGTAGTAAATGGTGCTCTCTGATAAACGTGGTAACTAGTATCATATAACATACATAGACATACATAGATTCACGCCTGTTTCCCAGAGGGGTCGGCAGAGACTACGGATTCCCATTTGCTACGATCCTGATACACTTCTCTGGCTTCATTCACTTTTATCACATTCTTTATAAACGCCCGTCGGTTCAAGGTGCTCTTAACCTGGCCTTTGTCCAGAACGCCTCCGATCTGATCGAGAAACGTTCGCCTAGGTCTTCCTCTTGCGACTGTTCCATTCACACTAGCCTTATAAACTTCCTTAATCAGTCTTTCCTCGTCCATTCTTTCTTCATGCCCAAACCAGCTTAACATACCCTTTTCTATTCTTATCAATATATCCACTTTCATGCCGCATCTCTCTCTAATCACACTATTCCTTATTCTATCTTTTAGAGCCACACCACATATGCTTCTCAGTGCTCTCATTTCTACAGCATTTATTCTGGTCCATGCTTATTTTACCATACCCAACTTTATCATATAAGTGGTATTAAAATCCAGGTTTTCCTATAATAATTCACGATGCAGAATATACAAAGATCAGTTATATTCAACTTAGCATTCGTGTGTACCTACATGGTGTGCATAGGTGTTTACCACGGCATGCAACTGAAATTGAAAAATAAATAGGGCTCCATATGGATGTTGATTTATTTTCTGTATAAGATACATATAACGGGCTTGGCTTATTCAAAAACCCAGGCGAGTCTGCTGATTAGATGTCGCATGATTGATTATAAAGAATATTTACGTTTGTCAATAAACAACGTCGGGTAGCAAACTGCAGTGCGTTCTTAAGAATCTACGAATGACGTAATAGTATAACTATGATGACCAACTGGTCATCTCGCTTCCGAACAATTCATCCACTGATTTTGATGATTCAATAATGCATAGAGTCTAAAGATATTTAAACTAAATTTGTGACTAATTTGCTAACATAAATACCTTTTATTGTATCATTAGTTTCTATTAATATCATATAAGCCCTTCATTATACATTCATTGAAGGCGACACAATCATTAATCCCTAGAGCACGAGATATCTTAAAACAAAAATGTATATTCAAGACGAAGATTGATCCTTAAATTTATATTCAATCAATCAGTCCTCATTTGGGTCGTGTGAATGGTGTGGGTTTCGTAATATATTCATATTTTATTTCAAGGTCGGAAGTTCAATCAATTCGCACCCATGACGTAATTTGATTCCGCCTTACGTAGAATATATGTGTCAGAATATGTGTGTAAGAATAAGATATCGGTGTAATATTTGTAAGAAAGCCGAGCTTTTGCGAAAAGTTACTTTGAACACGAAAGTTTAGAATCGCTTGGCGCAATAAAATATTTTTTTTAGCTATAGGTAATACAAACGTAGTATTAGACAAAGGCGTCTCTAACATCATTCCACGTTATAGATGGGACCTAAGGAGTCTAACTCCACCCTCGCAACTTCGTGAAGGTATTCATGTTGTGTGACTCATTCAATGGTGACTTGTAAGGAAAGGATCATAGGGCTCGTAATACATGATGTCTAATAGAGCACTACTTTAATCTGTACCTACCCTTATTGAAGTAAGTATAAGTATTTTCATAGAAAGTATTACGATTTACTGCCCGTTAGATTTTTTTTTCTAAAGATGTTATACCAAAGGTTGAGGAAAATTTATATAAAACAAGTGAACGACCAAATCAATAATATTCTGAAGTAAGATCCGTTAGAAGTTCACTAAACGGACGAGCAAGCATGAAGAATGTGATAAGAGCGAATGTTCATTCGAGGGGACAAAGTGGTATGTTAGGATCGTCACAAGCGAAAATCTTTGCTTATCCTGCCAGGAAATACGCTAAGTCTATTTTAAGTGGGTACGTAATTTAATACCAGTAACTCAGTATACTCGAAAATGATTGAATTTCGTGTCTATTAATCTTCTTTGTAATAAATAACGTACTTAGGTATTGGTCTGGTATTTTGTAAAGATTGTTTCACAGTTAGACAAGTACCAGGCTTCCAGTAACACGTCGGAGTTCGCGAGCCGCGGCTGGAACAGAGCGGGTGATTTATGTGGCTCAGTTTTTACAAGGCTCCGTGTAATGTATCTCTTTCGTTTCGTACTGTTAGGTTTTGTACGGAGCGCCCCATGAGAAAGTTTCTCAACTTTAGTAATTGTCTGCAGCTGTTCGAGATGTTGGTTTTGTGTAGTTATGATACGATTAACGACGTATAGACTAATTATATAGAAGATAACCCACTGTCATAAATAGGTTTATTATTATAGTGACTTTTATTGTTTACGCGTGCCACACGTCTTTAGTAACTTACCGGACTTATTAAATACTTGACGATGAAACCTGCACACCTAACACATCTTTAAATGTACTCCTATGTGTTAACGTGCAAGGTTCCTAGAATAGGTTCGTTTGGTCCCCGCTACAACTTATGCATTTAATATTACATATTTTACAGATAATAAACTAAAATTGTATGTAAT
Source organism: Catocala fraxini (assembly GCA_930367265.1). Taxonomy (NCBI): domain Eukaryota; kingdom Metazoa; phylum Arthropoda; class Insecta; order Lepidoptera; family Erebidae; genus Catocala; species Catocala fraxini. Next base: position 1,102,929 of record OV884045.1, read on the forward strand.
CATTTATAGAAAGATTCGTGTGCAGCAGAAAATGAACATCCAATGTAATATAATAACTTAGTGCCATTGTTTTGTATATAATGGCTTATTCTGATGTACTGGGCCGTTCGTGCGACTTCTCAATTTAATAAGAAGGTTATTAAATCCACGGTACGAAGCAGCGTTCCCAGTATTGCAATAAAGAGAAAACATAAAATGTTAATTTTCATCTCAAGTCTTCACAGTTCACTCAGATATTGCTTTATCACAGAATAAAGTCGTAAAAGTGTAAAATATTTTTGTTTATTAAAAACATAGATAATCCCCAAAGGTGCTACGCCATTTAAATAACACGTTATACTTCGCTCGACGCCATCTTGTCTCGTATTTCGAGCGGATTTCGTTTTATATTTTCCCTTGTTATCGTTTAATTATTCCAAACAAAATTATGAAGAATCATTTGATGTTATTAACACAAAATTGTAATCGGATGGGTATTAGATTATTAAACACCCGGAAAGTATTGAGTGAAAATTATGAAGCAATATTTATTCGTCTAACATAAATATACCTAAAGCTGGGATGAGAATGGGTTTTATTTCATTGCAAAGTACCTACGTAAGAATATAATTATACTGTGAAAACGGTTGATTCCTATTGTGTTTTTATTATGTACAGTAAAATAAAATAAAAATCTAATGCCATATTGATTGCACGAATGGGCATACGGGCGCCTCGCCTTTGCCGCTGTGCTGGGTGTTGCGGTTTCGAAACCGATGGGCCAATTTCTTGTGTGATCCTCAAATTATTCTCTTGAGTATATATTGTGTCCGCTAATAGTTTTAAAGTCCACCGTGATACAGGCTTAGATCCTAAAAACGAGAGGAGCCTATTAAAAAAATAAAAAATAGTAAATAATATAAACCGTAACTTAAGTCGTTTCGCATGGCTGCGATGATAAATCAGTAAGTGAAGTTAGTTAATTGGTTATATACGCTACATACCTATATGTAGTACACGTCATGTCCCCGGTTCATATCACAAGAAACGAGCGGTTTTAGCTACGTTCAGTTATTTTTTTATATGAAACTAGCTGTCCCGACAGACGTAGTCCTGTACACAAGAAGAAAAAAAAAGAAAACTAATCTAAACCATTCTCGAATCCACTTGAACACACACAAAAAATGTCATCAAAACCGGTCCAGCCGCTTACAAACACACGCACAGAAGATTTATATATATAAAGATGTGACAAAAATTAACTATCCGTGGCTAAAAGGACTGGTTTCTTGATATAGGAACTGGCCCATAACAAACAGCTGTAAGACTGCTTTAGTTTAGTACTTACGACAGTTCTCTGAGAGCACTATCCACCTTCAATTGCTGCGATCGTGCTATACGCGTTTTACACCACAAAGAAATTATATAATCCACACATGAATTTCCCGAATCAGGATATTCTTTGTATCCGTTGTATGTATGTTCGTTAAATAAAAGATACCGGGATTATTCCTAGTACTAACGTTGTCATTTTAAAAAGAAAGAAAAGAGATACCATTTTTTGCGTCCCCATTGATTGGCTTTAATAGTGTTAATTAACTTTGATGGTTCGATAACCATCAACATAGTTAACACTATTAAAACCTCACCTATAAACCTTACTCAACTTTTGAGTGTTAAGTAATAATTAAGTAACAGCGCCGGGCCGTTAATCAAAACTTAAGCCTTGAGAGTTGTACAGCTAAACTAAAGATTTCAGCTATCTTTATGTATACGGAGTCGAATTTATTAACATGTATGTGTCACAGCTCCATATTCCATTATTCTGTTTTTAATTGCTTAATAGGAAAACACACTTTTATCTAGGCATCTAACCCAGGATCCCAATATCAGCATTTGCGCACTTACGCCTACCCTGTAACTTTACTAGGCTGTTTATCTTTTGTATATAGGACATTCCAAAACCTTTACTTTAAGATTTACAAGGCCTGTGACCACAGCTGTAGCGATATAAAGACTTAAACCAAGTATATTGTACCTATTTAGTTTCAAATTTAATTCACTACTCTTGCGATATCTTAAGAGGCACCTTTTAAAAGGCACCGTACTAGTTCCACAGAGTTTACCTCACAATACAATTTATTTCATGCATCCCCTCTACATACAAAGTGAATAGATCAAGTAACCACCTTTTAAAAATACTATACATTCAATATGCTCTCACTAGGCTAATATTTTGCAGCATGTTGTTGGCCTTGCATCCAGACTTTTAGTAAAAGCATAATGTTACTTGTATTATCAGGTTGTGTTACATATTTTGTCATACGTATGTTCAAGTAACAGACAAGCATATGTCCGGCCAAGACCACATTGACACGGCGATAGCGACGACGAAAACAAATTTATATGAAAGAAACAAACAAAACGTATGATAATAATTGCTACGTTTTGGTTATGTCGTCGCGCATCGTTGAACCACCGCGGTCTTAGCCAACCCGATGATAAGCTGTGCCTATAGTCTATGGATGATGACAATATCTGAAATTTTATTCAGGTGGTGGCAATCTTAAAATAAACGACAACGCTTTCTAAATGGAGATGGCATGGAGAAGAAAATTACTAGCGTATCAATTAGCTTCCAACTAGAGGTACACCGCTTGTTTACATTCTACGCAATTTAAAAACGTCAGTGACAACTACACAGGCGATGCAATTATGACATGGTGGAACTGACGACGTTGATAGCGCACGACATTGTCCGCCATCCCATAATTACTTCTGACTATAACAGAAATATGGCGCCCAATATACTTTGATCTGTGGGTTTTACCCAAAGTAAGTTAGCAATCGTAAATATAGATCTTTGAACTTGGCGCTGCTAACTATTTGCTTATTACAAACAAGGCCTTTTGTTCTATATCGAGGCGACGTAGGAAAGTGTCAACCTTTTCCGTGCAATACCCTTATCAGATGGGACTGGGCCGGGGTGTAATTAACACTGTCAAAGTTTGACCAACTCTAGTATATTTAGTATATTCGTAGGTATTTGAGGTCCGGACCTCGAAGACCTAAATAACCCTCCACGGTTACCGCTTAGTAGCAAATATAAATAAACGTAAAATTAAATTTGGTTTTGGATTAAGTAGCTTAGTGAAACTGTCACTCCTACTGTGAAACATTTTTGATTAAATCGCTATATTTACATACCAACATAGACTTACGTTTGTATTTATATCCTTAGGGTAGGCAGAGGCGTCGTACATATCTATATTATGAGCAAGAGTGTGGCCGTCTACTAAGCCCAATTATATACAGCCAGTTGCTTTAGAGAGTTTTCCTAACAGCAAAGTCCAGCGGTAATTTGCTTGACGCGGATATTAAACTTGGGACCGAACGACCAGCCGTAAGCGTAAGTGTAAACTGCTAATGGCTCAGGAACACCGAGGCCGTCATACGATATTCGATCGTGCAATACTTTATATATTTTGGTGCAACTTTGCAGAATATGTCTATGTGAAATACCAACTTGTTGTAGTAGTGGATTTGTATGGAGCAAATGTTAAGATCGTAAGAACATTTGCTCCATAGAAATATATAGGTTTTGTCAAATAATTTCGTCGAAGCACATTGGTTTATTAAATTACCTTGAAGTATTCAGATACCTAACTGTAAAATAATGTTCTATGTCAAAAAATTAGTCGACATCTTTGCTTATTTAGACAGTAAATTCTTAACAAGTGATATCTGAATGAAACGACCTCTAGTTGTAGGTATCAAAGCGAATAAATTTGAAGGTTTCACTCCATTGTATTGAACCTTCAGTTTTATTAGTTACGGTATTAGATACCTACTTACAGATATGTATGTGTACTATACTATTTGAAAGCGATATAAACATTTCTGCATTATTAATGAAGAATTTAATTACAATGAATACTTATGTCGAGTAATAATACCGTTTGAATGTAGCAATCAAAAAGCTATATAACCATTGCTATCTATAGTCCTAAGTGCTGTCGCTAGCACTTGTACTAAGTAATTAGTATGAACTTAGTATGGCTTTAAAGAGCAGCGATAGCTCAGTGGGGAGACCAACAGACTGCAATGCAGAGGGTCTCGGGTTCGAACCCACGTCGCGCACCTCTGACTTTCGGAAGTCATATGACTTTTCGAAATTATGTGCGTATTGATTAACAATTATCGCCTGCTCCGTGCCTCGGAGAGCACGTTAAGCCGTCGGTCCCGGCTGCCATGAACATCTATGGCAGTCGTTATTGGGAGTGTCGACACAAAAGATCCCACTGGGTCGAAGCGTCGCCGGTCTGAACTGACTGGCCCCACATAAGATATGTACATACATAGATACATAGTATGGCTTTTATTTTATTATTATATTTATGTGATGAAACGTTTTGATTTCGTTTTATGTTGTCGATGTATCCATAAAAGTATTGTTGTCACGCATTAGGTATGTTAATGAAAACAAATTAAATAAATTATTTAATACAACATGAAATTGCAAAATTTGTTTTTAATAAACGAATGATTTATACGTTTTCGAAAATACAAGTAGCACACTTGCGAGATTTTGATTGTCTTTATGTATGTTTATATAACAGTCATGGTTTTAAGATTTATTTAATCATAGTTCAAATACAAAGAAGGATTATTATCCATCATCTTTTAAATATTTTTATTATAATTTTGTCGTTTTGTCAGATGTTTAGCTACTTATTTTACTAACATTGACGTAACTACAATATTGTGATGTCACAACTAGGTATGTATAAGTTGTGACATCCCAATAATGTAGTTATGTGTGTGTTAAATTATATTTGCATTTAATACAACAAACACGTACGTTTAAACAGTTAATTTACTGCAATATCACAAAAGCTTATATAAAATATCATCAGCAAAGCTATCCCGTTAAAATTTAAAGCTTAGTATATATATATATATTTAGTCAATACGCTTCTTATCCCGAGCTAATATTGCTTTAAATATACTTGGAGGTAGAGGCGATCAGGGTAAACGACTCGTTATGATACCCGAGTCTTCAATGTTTATAGATACACTTATAGCTTCCACTTATATAACAATGTAGCCCCAATCTGTTGAGATGATCAGCAGACCTCGACCAGATATATGTTCAACGTCAAGCAAGAGAGTAATAACTGTATTTAGACCATTTAATGGTGTAGTTATTTTTAAGTACAGGGATAGAAATAACCAGTGATATTTCTAGATAATGTTTAGATAATTTGAATAGATTGAAATATACTATTGTAATACATTATGGTCAATATGTGTTTGCGAGGTCATTATCATGCATTTAATTGTGAAATAAGCTATCAGCCATAGTGTTCCCAAAATATTGATACTCAGTGTTACAAACCTCCATTAACTGCGGTAACCGTACCGGTTTCGTGTGCACTATAATATCTCCTGCGTAGTTGGCCAGTCTCCGTTAAGACTGGCCGCCGTGGCCGAAATCGGTCTGGAGGATATTATTATTACCTCTGCAGGGTAGTAACGATGCAGGTTTGAGAAATGGAGACTCAGGCTGCAATTTTCCTCGTAAAATATCCTTCTTCAAGCAATAATATTGTTCTTGCTTGGAAGACTACAGACAGTCCACCTGACATTTTTCAAATGAACAATTTTAGAGAAATTGATTAAAACAGCGATCAGGCAGAAACAAGAGTGAGGGTCATTTATCATTTACCTCGTTTTTATATAAAAAAAACAAAAGAAGATTTTATGTTTTCTACATTTAAATAATGTGTTTTTAAATATTAAAGCAATAAATAATGCATTAATTAATTATATTTTGACACGAGAAAAATATCTTAACTTTTCCAATTGAACGCGGCCTTTTTTGATGTGTGTAAGCTCTACAGCGACGTATGTAGTTGCCTTCCCAGACATGTTCGACGGATTTTATAACATCCAGGAAAAGTGCTCGGTGAAGCTCACTAAAAGTTGGATACTTATATTGCCGCACCATTGATTCTTGGTATTGATTTTTCCTTACCTTGTGAACCTTTGGTGTTTTTCGGCTCTAGCTTTTTATCTGACGTTAATCCGACGTTCAAAAAGCAGTTATATGGATATAAATATTACCAATGACCAAGGGAGCAGTTAAGAGGGTTTTACTGTCTATATTTTTTGCAGGATTTGTACATTTTAGTGAGATTTCTATTTTCATAACGTAGTTTAAAAACATAATAAATTTCGTAATAATCGTCGTCGGCATAACAATCACACACATACCTAGACAAAATAACAGTCTAACTTTGACGGACATTCCCGCTGGAATATATCCAGGCACAAATCTATTCTCGGGTTTCTTCAGACAGCTATAAGTTGACTGCAATACATGAATGGAAATGTAAAAGAAAATTCTTCACAGATCGTATCGCTCACTGGTTTAAGTGCTCAACTAACCACTGCAAAACCGTCTAGTGTCGCGTATTTCATTGCCACAGGCGAAAAATGTGCTATCCATATAAGAGAAATGGTTGAACATTGACTTCACGGATGCCGTAGTGTTTTAAGTGGTCACCTGGTTGTGGGTTCGATCCCCATATGAGACAAAAATTGGGTAATCCCCAAATAGTTGTTCCGAGTCTGGGTGTTTCTTGCATCCGAAGTTTGAATGTTTCTAATATCCACGACACAAGAGTAATACTTAGACCTGTAGTTGTCTTTTTTTTTAATTATTCCTAGTCTGTGTACATTATTCTCGTTCTTTTAATCTTGGTGACATGCCCTTCAATAGTCTCGATAACCGAAATTGAGGGCTTAGGCTCCTACTTATCCCTTAACATGTGTTTATATTCTTTAAACTAGCAAGTCTTTCTAATCTACCCTGTTAAGTTAAATATAGTCGGCGTCCATCAGTCTCGTTCGTCGCATAGAACGAGGTCCTTTACGCTAACGTAAGGCCTTTACTGACGATTAACCTTAAGTTAATGTAAATTTATACGTATCCCGGTCGTAAGTTACGTCGATAGAGATATCGGGCGCCGTTTATCGCATATCTACGGTATCAGGCGATTAAGGCGACGTGCTGTGACTATACAAACGTTGTATGTAAACTATGGGGTATGTAAAGGAGCGCTATGTATGTACATACATACTGTCCTAGAAGGCCATAAGTCCTATCTCTGAATTTACAGTTTAATTCTTTAGCTACATGCAGCGTGGAAGACTTAACAAACCTTCGAGAACTTTCACGTGCGATCTGGTAGTTGTGTTTCTTAACATGTTTTTCATAGTCATCAATCGATCGAGCGTTAATTAAGTTCTAGTCCAAAAGGATATCTGTAATACATATATCTATTGATATTATACAATGCGTAGAAATTTAAATGATCATTGGAATTAAACTACTCATACGGCTTTTATCGCGTTGTTTATTTTGAATCAATTTTATTACATAATTATGAAACAAAAAACATCACAACAATGTATAGCATTCGTGTAATCCGAACACAATATTAAATAATTATATTAAAATGTCTAAGATGATGATAGGAGAGCATTATAAGGATCACAATACTCTGTGTTCATATAAAAACCTCAGCGGTTCGGCGGCTAAAGTCGCAACGTGATACGCGCATTATGTTATTTATTTAGTTTTGTATATACACACTCGCTATCCGAACTAATGAACGAAATGCTTATCAATTTTATTTTTATAAATTCATAATTCAATACTTCGGCGTGTTATTCACAACTGTTACTTGGTCCCAAATCAATTTATTTCACCATATAGTCCCTAATCATTGTTTTATCGTAGTTCAAACACATGTGGCGTGCATATGTACATACATACCTATACAAGTATACTACAATCGGCTCTGTATTAGTGATGTAACGAATATTTGCATTCGCATTCGCGAATATTCGCATATTTCTTGACATTCGTATTCGCATTCGCATTCGCAAATCTTATGCGAATGTTTTGCAAATATGAATGTCTGAAAAAATTAATAAGATGTCAATAACAAAAAGGTAAATCAAACAAAGAAATATTAATTTCTTATAATATTTATTAAAAAACCTTAAACCTTATAATTTACACAGTCTTGCTATTATAATTATTATTTTTTATTATAAAAGTCTTTTCTGTATAGCTTTAAGCTCGTCTTGAGCAGTATTCGAATGTTGAAAATGTGTTGCCATCTTTTTGCATTTTACATAATATTGTCTTCTGTTTACGCGAATGTTCTTCATTGAAATTAAACTTCTATATACGGATTTTATCATCGCGTTATTTATTTTACACTTTATTACAAAATTTTGAAACTGTCACACTACTACTATATACTATTGAACTTTACTAATTTTTAAGCTAATTAATTTATTAAAACTATTAGAACTATTTATATTTAAGTTTACACTTTCCCCGACGTTTCGGTTGCTTTTCAGCAGCCATGGTCACGGGGAGACTAAGATGGTAGTTGTCTCAATGTTCCAGTGTCGTTATTTCAAAGTACCCGAACATAATTATCATTGGTGTTTCTATTTACGCAGAATGAGCTCAGAGTATCATGAAGTCTAGCTGTGGTTTGCTTCTTCTTGGGTTTGACTATTTGAATTACTGGATCCCAAGCTGGTGGTACATTCCAACCATCTTCTCTGTTGAAATTAAGATGTTTTTTGATTTTAATAGCCTGTGTTCTTTAGCGAGAATCTATGGTTTGTCAAATCTCAGGTAGTGGTTGGTTGCACATGTTGCACATGTTCACGCACAGCAGACTTCAACGAGCGTTGGTGTTTAACATCAGCTATGTGTTCTTTCATGCGGGTGCCTATGCTTCTCTTGGTTTGACCAATGTATGAGAGTCCGCAGTCACAATCTATTTTATAGTTCCCTGCATCTTGTAAAGGTAGTTGGCACTTGACGGATGGTAAAAATTGACTTATCTTCGTTGGCGGCTTAAAGTATGTGTTGATTGAAGCTTGCTTCAAGATGTAGCCAATCTTGTCAGTGACACCCCTTACATAAGGCAGTATAGTAGGCTGGCGCTCGACTGTGGCTGGGTTTTCTCGGGATCTGTGACAGCGGCGCGGCTGTTGGAGCTTGTTGTCTTGCAGTACTTGCTTGACATGTTGAAGCTCGGCGTCCAGGTGTTTCTTGTCACAGATCCCGTGGGCTCTCTGAAACAATTTATTTTTTTGCGTTTTGTTATAGCAATCACAACAGTTTCTTGAGCTTTCAGCCCTTCTTTTAATGTGTTTTGAATTTTGTGTAAAGCACAGTCGATATGTTGAATGTTTAATAAAGAAACACTTTTCTTCATGTTTGAGCCTGCATCCCGAACTAAACATTTCACTTTTTCTTTAGGTATTTCCCATGACGACAATAAGTCTTCAAGTTTAAAAGCAATATTTTTTGCGGTATTGCGGATCTCATTGAAAACGCTTGCCTTCAACACTATCGTTTTGTTTTCAAAATTATTTATTAATTATTTGCCTATTTTCATAACATGCCTTTTTAGATAGAATTATAAGCTGTATTTCTTTATTTATTTATTTGATTATCATAATTGAGTAGATTTCATACAATAAAAACCTAAAATTAACTATATAACGTAGGCGCCGGATCGGCTCGACGATGTTCGGAATGAGATGCAAACGATGACAAATGTGTGCGTGTGACTCGCGCGCTGAGTAAGCTGTCAAAATAAAGCCATAGATAAAGTGCGCCAAATTCAAAATGAATAATTCGCATTCGCATTCGCGTATATCAACGGCAGATATTCGAATCCGCATTCGCATTTGCGAATGCCTGAAAATTTACATTCGTTACATCACTACTCTGTATCAGTCCATTGTAGCCCTCGACACAGAATATATATTAGTATGCTCTCAGCCTATACTCCGACATATAGTACCAACTTTAATTAACTCCCGTGGCCTCTAATGTGAAACGCTGCGATTGTAAGTGAGCTTCGGAACAGAACTACATAATTCAGGTCGTAGGAGCTTCAACTTTAGCGATGCGCCATAGCCAAATGTTACAGTCGATTGTTTGAATAACCCGATTCTTTTCTGGACTCCATTCGATGCATTCGTGACAACAATTCGTACTACACTAAATACTTATTTTGATGGGAAGCATAATAGAGCGACAATTCGACGAGCGAGCGCAATAGCTATTCTGTCCGTTGACTTAAAATAATCAAAAAACATCTCGAGTATTTTGTCGGGGAGTCCATTGTTAATTCAACTGCAAATTAACCCGATTCGCGTAATTAGTTAAAATCTTGTATTCTCACCACATAATGAATCTAGTAATTTTACACGTTGTGTTTTCAGTAACAAAATATGGATTAATAATTATAACTAGCGGCGAACGATATTTTGTCAGCCTCCTACATGTATTAAACTTAAAATCTTGCAGAATCTACTATTATCGCTTGTCTGCATAAATAATATTAATTACTTAATTGACATATGAAATAGCCACACTTTTCAAATATTTGTTTGGCACCCCAGTTCTTTGGCGTCAGGTAGTTTGTGTTTATCATTAGTGTAAGTAAAGTGCAGTCGCCTACAATATATAGATATTGTGAGATTTCGATAGGTAGGTAAGACGTCATTATATATCTTGGAACGAATGCTTAGTAAATACTAATAATAATAATAATAATAATAAAATCTGGCAACACTAAGTAACGTCTGTGTTTTTTAGAGACAAATATTTTATTTTCAGTTTTAAGTTTATTTTTGATATAAATCCATTTATTTCGGAAGCAATTAAAAACAATAGGACGCTTTACACAATAAATACATAAAATTACAGGCATAATAGCAAACACTCAACGGAAATAACTATTAAAAATATGACAACGTCAAAAGTGAAAATTTTCTCCGACACCGAAATGATTTGTAATAAAACACGATGTTAACAAGAGCCAGAAGAAGAGCTGCACTACTACCACCTCCGGGTTCGCCGCTTAGCTCCGCCTCGCAGCCGTCGGTGCCTCGATCAGAATCGCCGGCCGCTGCAGTTGCGTCGAGCTCGAGCGGTGAATATTTCTCTCCGCCCTCGTCACCGTCACCTGCACGTCGGCGGGGAAGAGGCCGGCCACCGACCCGCTTGGGACCCCGAGGCCCACCGACCTCGAATCGGGCCCCCGCTGCCGGTGGTGATGTGCGCCGCATGCGATGGACCGAATCCATTAATGAAAACGTCATGCGGGCATATTTTGGGGCTACAGAGGGAGGAACTAACCTCACTGCGTATCGCAGCCGCATGCTTGTTCTGTTTCAGGCTCTTGAACCAAGCGTCAACGTTTCAGCACAGCGATTATCGGATCAAGTGCGGGTTATCCAACGCAGTCGACAGTTGGATGATACCGTGCTTGGTAGGCTACGCTCAGAATACTTACCTACGAGTCATGCCATTCGCATCCAACCCGCAGTTACGCAGCTATCACCTGGTGCGACGCGGACGGGCAATAGTGCCAGCATGGAAGTGGATGACATGACAAATGATGTAAGTAATCAGTACATTGAGGAGGTAAAGGATGCTTTGGAAAGTGCGATTCAGGAATACCGGTACATGCAATTTACGATTCGGCCCCGTCTGCCTCGGTTACATATGCATAGAAAAAATATAGCATTGGTGAGTGTCCTGGACTCGCTATTATCTAGCTATTTAGATAATAGCGAGAATCTCGCCGATACTCATTCGATCCTGTACTGTGCTGCTGTGGCGGCAAGTCGTATAGCGGGCATCAAGTTACCCACACATTTCTCTGCTATACGACAAACATCTGTCGCCCCGGCCTGGCAGTGCAGGATTGAACGGCGTATTGCTGAGGCAAGGACACTCATCGGTAAGCTGATCTGCTTCAGGGAGGGCAATACACGGCCCAGGGTAATGCGCTATGTGGGCCGGGCTTTTCTGGGGACTGGGGTCAGTCCTCATGACTACTTGTCTCGGGCCACAGAGCGCATTGACTTCCTGAAGCAGAAAGTCTATGCATGGGCAAATCGACTGCGCAGATATAAAAAACGCGTGGACCGGTATGTCATCAACCGCACGTTTCAAAGGGACCAAAGGTGGGTCTATAGAACCTGGGAACGGCCTGATCTATGTGTGACCGATGTGGGGCTTCCAGATGCCGATGTTACAAATACGTTTTGGAGGAACATCTGGTCGGTACCCGTCGGCCACACTGAGGGGGAGTGGATGCGGGACGTCAAACAAGCAAGTGAGCTAATTCCAGAAATGGAAAGCGTGGTCATTGATAGCCAGGACGTAATTAGTGCGGTCCGATCCTTATCGAATTGGAAATCACCAGGCCCGGACGGACTGCACAATTTCTGGCTGAAATGGCTGCGTAGCTCACATGCTTGTTTGGCTGCTCAATTTCAATCTGCCCTAGAATCTGGGTCGTTACCAGATTTTATGACCACGGGAATAACCCACCTACTCCATAAAACAGGTAGTACCAATGAGCCCGGCAATTATAGACCGATAACATGTTTACCATCGATCTATAAGCTTCTTACATCTATTTTGAGAACCAAGATATCTAAACATATTGATACAAATTCAATAATGTCAGCTTCTCAGAATGGATGTAAGAGGGGGGCTCGTGGCACTAAGGAGCTCCTCCTCATTGACATGGCCATTAGCCAACAGGTTCGCCGTAAACGAAGGGATCTGGCAGCATGTTGGATAGATTATAAGAAAGCGTATGATTCGGTGCCACATGCATGGCTTTTGAGGGTGTTAGAGTTGTATAAAGTAAATGCAATTCTGCGCACCTTTTTGAAGTCATGCATGGGGCAATGGAAAACGGTTCTTAGCTATCCAGGATGTCGACAGATCTCTGGGAATGGCGAACTGATAAAAATTGAGCGGGGTATATTTCAGGGCGACAGCCTGAGTCCTCTTTGGTTTTGCTTAGCAATGAATCCTCTTAGTACATTACTAGAGGGTTCAGGGCTAGGTTACAGGTTACAAAGAGGTGGTGGAGTAATATCCCACTTGCTGTATATGGATGACTTAAAGCTGTTTGCCCACAATGATTTACAGCTGATGGATTTACTCAAAGTAACTGAAACTTTTAGTAAGTCTATCAGCATGGATTTCGGTGTGGATAAATGTGCTGTCATCCATGTAAAGCAAGGAAGGATAGTGGAATCCGAAGGAATACAACTTTTGGATTCCATTAACCTACGATCACTTCTTGTAACCGATACTTACAAGTACTTGGGTATGTCACAGGCGTTAAGTATCAATGAGGCTGGCATGAAGCAATCGCTGCAGGAGCGTTTCTTTGGTCGCCTGAAAAAAGTTTTAAATAGTCTTTTATCAGGTGGCAACAAGGTGCGCGCTTGTAACGGTTGGGTCATGCCAGTTCTCATGTACTCCTTTGGCATACTTAAGTGGACTCAGACTGAACTGGATGCCCTGGACCGGCGGGTCCGTACACTCTTGACGGCATACCGTATGCATCACCCACGTTCGTCTGTGATGAGGTTGTATATTCCGCGGAAATGTGGGGGCCGAGGCTTTCTGAATGCCAAGGCCCTTCATAACCACGAGGTGTGCAACCTCAGAGAATACTTTCTCCAGGCAGACGTGGGTATGCATCGTGATGTAGTTGCTGTGGACACCGGACTCACCCCGCTCAGTTTGGCTAAAGAGAACTGGCGCAAGCCTGTAGTGCTTAGCACTAGCGATCGCAGGGATGTATGGCAGAGCAAGGAGCTTCACGGTAGGTTCTACAAGGCTCTATATGGAGCCGATGTAGACCTGTTAGCCTCCGTGAACTGGCTACGTTTCGGTGACCTCTTTGGGGAAACCGAAGGTTTTGTCTGTGCTATTGCGGACGAAGTTATCAAGACGAATAACTACCGGAAATATATCTTGAGGGATGGTACGGTTGACATTTGTCGGGCGTGCCATCTACCTGGTGAGTCCCTCAGGCATATAGTTTCCGGTTGTTCTCGTCTTGCTAACGGCGAGTACTTGCACAGACATAACCAAGTAGCCAGGATTATTCATCAGCAACTTGCTCTGAAATACAAACTTGTAGATGTTGAAGTGCCGTACTACAGGTATGTAGCTGAATCAGTTCTCGAAAATGGTCATGTCACGTTGTACTGGGATCGAACTATCATCACAGACAGGACTGTTGTGGCCAACAAACCTGACATTGTGGTGATAGATCGATCAGAGCGCCGTGCAATGATTATCGATGTCACCATTCCGCATGACGGCAATCTCGTGAAAGCTGAAAAGGATAAACAAATTAAATATATCGATTTAGCTCGCGAGGTTGTCGACATGTGGGATGTGGATTCGGCAATCATTGTGCCGATAGTCATATCTGTCAATGGTCTAATTGCTAAGAGCCTCGATCACCATCTAAAGAGGCTCGCGTTAGGTGCTTGGATCAGGGGTTTGATGCAGAAGGCAGTGCTATTAGATACAGCACGCATTGTGAGGAGGTTCCTGTCTCTGGAATCCTAACCACCGGCAGCTTGGACCCTGTTCCCGATGCCGGTGGGTCGTTTCAGTTTTTATATTTTTAAATATGTATGTTTTTATATTTATATTTAAAAATGTAATAATTAGAAGATAAATAGTAATAAAGAGAATAATAATAATAATTTATTGGCATCAGGAAAAAGTACAATGCGGTGAATTTTACATTATATGACTTAATCAACTAGAGACATGAATTAATAACACAGTGATCAATGGCCCCCGAGCTAGGAAAATCCTGTGTTACGGGGGACATCCAATCCGTCTATATGTTAACAATTATGATATAGGATTTATTGAGAGGTAAGGTAAGTACGATGCCTTTATTATTATAAGCAAGTAGGACAAATGGTAAGAAAGTGTGGAGTAGTCGTTTGTGGTTATATATGGATTGTGTATGTGTTTGTGTGCGTGCGTGTGTGTGTGTGTGTGAGTGAGTGTGTGTGTGTGTGTGAGTGTGTGTGAGTGTGTGTGTGTGTGTGTGTGTGTGTGTGTGTGTGTGTGTGTGTGTGTGTGTGTGTGTGTGTGTGTGTGTATTCATATTATTTATATGGTGGAATTAGCAACTCTTCTGTATCATCATAATTTAAGGTGAGCAAGTATTCTTTTATTTTCATTTTACAGTGGTGTAAGTTAAGATGGTGTATATTTAGCTTATTATGAATTTTGTTGTAGAGTAAAGCGCTAGAGTATTTGTAGTGTCGTTGTGCAAAACATGTATTTGTGTATACTTTTGGGCATATTGGGTGAGGCCTTCGTCTAACTCTAGTGGGTAGTCGACTTTGAGCATGTTTTTTAAATGGTAGGTTGGAATGCTTTCTTGTAATTGTGCGTAGAACGTACATCTGGCGCACTGTAAGTGTCTTGCTCTCAGCGTATAAATCACGTGTGGGGTATCTAAAAGGCTTAATTAACATAGCTTTTATCACTGCTCGTTGTGCCCTTTCTGCTTGAATGAGTGTGCTTTTTGTGGCGCTTCCCCAAGCAGTGATACAGCAGTGATAATACATTAACGGTTTATAATATAAGGAAAATCTGTATGTGGTATAATTCTACATAAACTGAACTCTACGAACAAAATATTAAGAATATGCGTACCATAAAGTGTGTTCGCATAAATTTTTTCAAAGCAACATTACTTCGTTGTTCAGACTACTTTATGAAATTTTAAGACGATCAAAATGTTACTTCAGATGTATGAAACACCAACGACAATTCGAATAGCCAAAAACATCGGCATTTAAATTTCGTGGTGTAAGCAATAATTGGCAGGCTTACTATTTCAATCATAGGCAGCTTGTATATCGAAGATGCACTCTTAGTTGAGTAGTTTGCAAACGTATTAGCACGCCTTTATCCCCGAAAGTGTAGGCAGAGTACTACACCCACATCATATTACACACGTATTGTAAGGACGACCCTATTGTCGCTTACCAGGCATAGTTTAGGATTTCGTCGTGCTGTCCAAGTTCAAATATAGAATAAAATAAATTCAGATTCCATTACGCGACGAACCTTTATTGCGGTACCCGGTATTGCGGTGCAAAAGAATTGACATCACGTACAAGGTACACCTACGTCGGGAACAACCGTCGGAGGAATACACACATTTTTGTTACGTGCGGAAATCAAACAGTCGTACGACACATATTTTTGTGAATTCTATATTTGGTACGATGAAAATGTACCGCGCATTCCATTCACTTCTCACTACCGATTGTACTTTGCTTTTCGTTCTATCTTTAAAACTATTTATAACAATATATACGTCTGCACTGATAGTGTAGTGGTTTAAGCGGTCGCCTCGCTACTGCCACTGCGCCGTGTGTTGTGGGTTCTATCCCTACATGGGACAATTTTGTGATCCACAAAAAGTTGTATGGGGCTTGGGTGTTTCTTGTGTCCGTTGTTTGAATGTTTGTAAAGTCGCGATACAGGATACATTCCTAATGCGGGAGTCGTCTTTAAAAAGATAATAATAATAGCCCTGTATGTAATCTGGTCCACTGCTGGGCGCGGGCCTCTTGTCAGTATGAGAAAAGTTAGACCACAATCGGTGGACCGTGGTCTGACCACGCTGGCCCAGTGCGCGTTGACAGCATTCTTATATTTACTTTTCACTAAAGTAATAATAATAAGTTAACAGTGCTACGTTACGTTTACGCTTTCTGAAATATGTATTTATTTTGTTATAATCATAAAATATGTTGACAGAACCTTGAATTACCGCACGTCGTTCCAAAGTTATAAACCATTTCCTTTGGCTGACAGTTGGACGTGGGTTCGAACTCGGATAGTTGTGAAGTTGCTCTCAGATAACCTCACCTACCTCTGTGAGACAGCGAGTGGTGCTATCGACATTCACATTGTAAGAATGGCTCGCGGAATTGAACTAGTTTCGAAAGAGGTACAAAACTTCATAACGGTAGATTTTAATTTTTTTAAAGTAATTATTTCGCAACTAACATTTTGTCTTGGTGATTTTAAAATATAGGTATATGTTTATGTAGATTAGAATTTCGTTTATTGTCGTCGCATTTATATATTTGCAATAGTAATAATATAATGGTTAGATTTTTTGTTTAGGCTATATTTTAGGCCAAGGTGGACATTGTTTTAAAGTATTGATTAATTAGTGTTCATTTATGACTGTACCTCGTACATAGCACAAAAATTACTGCCTAACGTTATTCACATAATGATTTATAAATCAACATAGGATATGTTTATTTTTTTAATAATCCTTGAAGCATACTCGAAAAGGTTTAGTATTGTCCTTAATATTAGTGAATTAAGTTATTAAAATAATATTATGTTAGAAAATAACGTTTTGGTCAAGAATAATAACGCCAGGCGCGCCTTGCGTCGTATCTTTTAAGAACTGAAATAACCAAATTGTTAAAAAAGCTCTGATAGCCAACTCAATGTGCTAGAAAATGTTGTCAACCAATAAATAATTACGGCGAAACTTTTTAATTGCTGTTCTTAAGTTTAATACGCAATAAAAACTTTGTATTGCGTTAATAATACAAAATAAAAAAGTTTCCGTTTGTCAGAAACGCGTACATGTTAATGTGTTTAAATAAATAAATAAATGTTTTAAGTTTAAATATTCCTTGTTCCCATCGTTTAAGTATTTGTTAAAATCTTCCTACAACACAGGAATCATATACACTTAAACTTTCTCTCAAGTCTGCACGCCCGTGGTTATATATTTATCAGGGATGTTACGGATGCAGATTTTTTGACATCCGCGGATGCGGATACGGATATTTGAAGACTCACATCTGAGGATGCGGAATCATCCCTGATATCTATTAATTTGGCATAAATAAACCTATCATCTGAGATTCATAAATTATCTATACAGAGTCTATATAGACTATATATAGTTCGTACACACACACACACACACACACACACACACACACACACACACACACACACACACACACACACACACATATATATATATATATATAATAATAATATAATAAAAAACGTTTAAAATGTATTCAAAAATATTACATATTTCGGTTTCCAATATATATTATGGGAGACTGGTATGATGGGAACTCCAAACACTAAATATACACATTCAAACACTCGCACTACATACAACACATAGAGATGGACGCCGGTTTTCTACTACATTTTCTTTTTATTATTTTATTGTCTTACCATAATTATGCAGAATTAGCCTTATATAGATTCATTGCTGCGGAAGGGCCCTGGTGACCTGTAATTACAGGTTTTTTTAAACCTCATTAGGGGCGCCTATACATATTATACATTCTGTATAATTATGGCGTTTAAATGAATGAGTCTTTCACAAAGTTACCTGATTGATTATGGCATTTCTGTAAACTAGCATAAGAAACCTTTGTGAGAGAGAATAAATGAATTTATTATTATTTTTATTATTATACTGGTGCCTAAGCTAGGCTCGAGGCCTGTGTTTCAGGACACCAGGTCCCCATCCCTTGAAACAAATTCGTTTTGCGGATTATGTATTAGTGCTGACAGATTTAATGTAATAAGAAAATTAAAATACTACACAAAAATTATATACAATATGATTCTAATTTAATATAATTCTAATCTAGACAATAGTGATAAATATTAATTGGTAGGTGTATATATATAGTTTTTATATAATATTCCTTTAAAGTTGCACGCTTCAAAGAAATATACAGATGTATATGTCTATAATATAACTATATTATATCCACATTTCGCTTGCTATGATTTTCGGTTCTAGGTAATAGAAAAGGGGTACGCATATTACGTGGAAGCAGAGACCAATTGCATTCACTACTATAATTGCGCCACCTACTGAAACGATCTCTATGCAAGTGTCTCTACCACACAGATCCAACGCCCCAGCGCTACGTGAAATAAGGAGAAACTAACAAATTAATTTATCGCATTTATAATATAACTAGATTTTGCACGTGGCTTCGCTTATAAAATATAGTTTAGTAACAGTACATTTTTCCTGGATAAATGGTACCCTATGTCCTATTGTTGTCCCTGAAACTGTGTATGCGAAATTTCTCGATGATCGGTCGAGTAGTTCTGGCGTGAAAGCGTAACAAATAAACAAACGATCTCAAATTTGCATTTATAATAATAGAAATGATAGATAGTAGATATATTAGTGGGAAGCGGTTGGACGTTTCGAGTTGGATTCTCAGATGCGAACTTTTGTCTTTTCAAAGTTATATACATATGTAGTATTGAAATAGTTACCTATCGCTCGCTTTAACGGCGAAGGAAAACATCGTGAGGAAACACACACGTCTGAAAGGCTGCCAGCCCGCAATGGGTCAGCGTGGTAGCCTCATGCTTCTCACACTTAGAAGTGGCCGGTGCTCAGTCATGGGAGAATGTATAAACAGGGCTGATATTTTATTTTATATATTGTAGATATTACTTAAAAGATTCGATGGACTAATATTAATACATTTGCGCCGATTCGCTGCCTGCAGCTATAAACTGGTACTTACGTTATGTAAATACGATAGAACGGCAAACATCTCGACCGATATCCAACAGTGATATATAAACGTAGTTTCGCAGTGCACTCGTTTCAAATACGTTCTGTAAAACGTTATGCAGCGATAAGTAGCGGTCATATATAAGTGCTGTATCCACAGAGCGTGGAGTATCGCTCGCTTTTACTACATACGACTGTAATATATTTGTGCTGAATGATGGCACCTAAAGCAGGCAGCACCGACATTGCAATGTTGAATATTGCATTAATATTGTTAAGATCCGCCTGTTAGTTATGTAAGTTACAACAGCTGTACTTTCTACCTCGATGGTAAAGCAGAAATAAATGCGACTGCTGTGCATCAGGGCAAGGACGATACCAGGTCAGTGCTAATAAAAAATTTGCAATAGCAAAGATAAAGGTGTTGTATACCTCCGGGTCTCTTAAAGCTCCTCCTGCGGTCTGATCTCTCTTTTGTCATATCAGATTGCCATGCTATCGGGTCATAAGTATGCGGAAATAGAGAGCGCATTTTTGTGTGCCCACAAATTTGTGCACTATAATATCTCCAGCGCAGAAGGCTAGTTTCCGTTAAGATAGGACGCCGTGCCTGATATACGATCTGGAGATTATATTCACAGTATTAGTAACATCTCAAGTTCATATTATCAATTATATAATATTTTGAACCATAACATTCACGAAGTACCCTATAATATCTACTGTATACAAGAAACGGGACCATACTTTACTGTTCCGTGGTACAGATATACCAGACGTAAAAGAAGCCACTTGCTACGGGTGACACCGACAGTACTATCTAAAGTTTAGAGCGTATTTTATGAGCCAAGTTAAAACATTACGTGCTCCTTAAGACTTTAACTGCTGCTGCTGTCTTTATATTGAAGCGATCGATGGCCAAGTTGATGGTGTGACGTCATTGTCATTATAGCTTTGAAACATCCTATTTAAGAGTTTTCAAACATTTAAATGAATTTCAAGATTCCATTATGGTGCTGTTGTAAAGCAGTAAGCTCGTCACAGACAACGCGACGGGTGTTGTGGTTATGGATAAAATGAAATTGTGAAGTTGTGCGATCTTACAGATAGTTGTTTTAAATCTGGATTCCCTTTGTGTTCTTTGCTACAACGTTTGCAAACAACGCGCGGAGCTAGGATTATCCTTTGTGCATAAATAGTCTCTAGTTGCCTAATAAAAAGGAAATATAAGACTAACGTAGCTCTTCGTTAATCTTATATTTCCTTTTAAGAGTTCGAAGAACTCTTATACAACAACTTTGTCCGTCCGTCCGCCCGTCCGTCTGTCTGTCTATTTGTTATACAACTTTCAACTCAAGAACCGTAAGAGCTAGAGACTCGCGGTCAGTGCTATTCGACACAGCATAGTCGATATACCCCCGTAATTACTATGACCTTTGTAACGTTATGGTAGTCAACCAGCTTTAGAGGCGTGGTTGACTTAGGATTTTAATAGAAATTAAAGATGAACAATGTGATCAATAAGCATATATTTGCATTTACAAAAGGTGTATGAGAATAAACAGAATTATAATTATATTTAACTAGGTATTTAATTGTAGTTCAGGGCGTAGTTCAAGATGAAGGCTTGTTATGTGGTCCCGGGTAGAAATGGACCACTTAACTTCGGTAGGCAGCGCAGCGGAAGGAGCCCGGCACCGGGACGCGTTGCCAATATATAGGGCCGCCGCTGGGGAGAAGCCGATGGAGGAGCTCCGCGAGCACGGCCGCTCAGCAACGACCGGTCCGCGTCACACCTTTGACCACCTTTGGTCACGTGGTATCACGTGACCTTTGCATATTACTTGAACAATTTTTTCAAACTCTAAGATTTACGGCAATTCATTGCCGATTCTCACTGGTTATTAGGCAAGACTATTTATGCACAATGCGTTTGAAGGTTCAATAATAATAAGCGTTGTTTAATGTCATGGTAGTCCTATGGCTTGTAAGTGAAAGGTTAGTAAGTCAAATAGATGTGAATGATAACACAAACGATTTGATTAGTCAATGAGCTTTACAATTATTGGAGGTAATTCAATAACCACCCTCTCGATTGACGGGTAGTCATGATAAACAAAACGGCATGATTCGATTACACGCACGCTAGATCAAGAACTATGCCTGTTATTACGTCATCGTACGAGCCAGTTACACAAATAGTCCATGTTCCTGTCAATTAATGTATCAACTAATGCTTTGCAATGTAGCGTATAATGTGAAGTGAGTACATTGAAATTAAACTACCTTATACGGATTATGTCGCGTTGTTGATATTAAAACACAAATTGTTTTAAAATAAACAAATCGACAAAATCTAAATAAAGTAGTTTAATTTAAATGTATAACATTCTCGTAAACGTAAGACAATAATGTGAAGTGAGTAACTGAGTGTTGCTGTTAATGAATTACATAAGTTATACAAATGAAGCTTTTGATGAGTAAAACTACTATCACAGGTGTTAAGTTTCTCAAACTACGAAAATTCCATAACTAGTTTGTCACCCGCGTAAAAATTTATTCATAGATCTTCACGTACCTAATTTATAACCGTACCATACCGGTGCGGCCTATTACGTCACAGGCCTGAAACTTTAAGGTTTGTGCCTCAAATTGATGCCTTTATGATGAGTTTAGGGGTAACGAGATTTAAACACCAGTGACCCAGTGTTTTAAATTACAGCACAAACTTTACTCATTTCTAAGTAATTCTTGAGCGTTAACTAAGCGTAATAACAAATTGCTAAAATATTACACAGATATATATAATTAAATTATGTTATATATGGGCTTTTGGTCTAACAAGCTCCTAGTAAAGGAGTAGTAGTTGATAGTGGTTCACGAAATCTCTGTGTTTGATGTTAATTGATGGACTGCTTCGCTCCTGTAGGTCATAGCGTCAGTATCTAATCCTTTTTAAGTCAATCCAACCCAAAAAATATAAGATATTCTAAACCCGTCCAACAATAGAAACTTTTAATTTTTATGATAGTACAAAATCGATATTATATAAATAACAATAAGTTTTTGAGATAACGGCAGGACATCAAAATGTAATTAGTGTCAAATACACAGTCGCTTTGCTGATCATACAGCTAGTAATATGTTATAGTTCGGCGGACGGTTCATAAACTAAACAAACAATACGAGGGCTATAAACTCTCTGTAATACAAAATCCCTTATTCACGTTTTAAATAGCTTCCAATCGTGAAGGCGATCTGCTCGGGCCGATAGGGATCCCAACTCAAGGTCTGCTCAGAGATAATAAGCGTTAATCACCGCTGCTTGCGGTAGCGATAATTTCCACGCGATATCCCATCTGATATTTTGTACGAGACTCTATCATGAAGTCGATAAGCGAATATTTTTAAGGTTTTTTTAAGACATACTGGTGGTGAATTGGTAAATTAAATTAAAATAGCTTGGTTCTTAGGGTCAATTCACACTTAAATGGTGGCTGGAGGAATGTTGAGTATTTTAGTTATAAGATTAACGCAGAATTTTTAATGTTAACTTTATGACTTAAAGAGTATAGTTTGGTGTGTTATTGCTGCCGTTGGTGCCAGTTACACTACCTCTATAGATTCGGATGTAAGAGCTATAATAATAAATGAATAAAACTTGTTTGTACCGTGCACTCGTGTCTTTGCTCGGCGTTACTATGAGCCGCTTTAGCTGTCATCTTGGTGTGAATTTAACCTTCGAATAATAACTGCTGAAATAACACTAAATTGAATAAATGTAGATAATTCAATGTAGATTTGCATTTATATAATTTTATGAAAAAGGTTTTGATGAATAAATTCTTGTACAAACTGAACTAGAAAAATCCCGTGTTGTTACAAAAATGATGTGAGTATGCGGCTCCCGGTCACCCTGATGGATTGATAGCAAAACCAAGTCGAAAGTAGCGACGACCCTATAACTTAGGAACATGGCACTATTTTATGGAGGTCGACAGATAAAATTACAGTATAAATCAGATAATATATTAGCCGTCTCAGCCTTTTTGTGTTAGTCTAAGGAATTGATTGCACTTTTATAACACTATTCGTTTTTATTTGGACGTCAAGTGAACGCCTTTCGTATTACCTATTTCTAAATATGACTAACTGAATAATGTGATATTGATTTTGGAATTAGTCTTTATTTGCGCTGTGGGTCACAATATTTTTTATAGCAAGGAATACTTAGGGAAATAATCTATTTATCCCGTTCTTACGCACTGTTGAGCATCGACCCACACACTTTATTACACCGCCTTTTCTCAGTCCAATCTCAGTGATTTCGATTTATAACTTGCCTAAAAGTTTACCTCAAATCTGAAATGGAGGCATGTTATATATGGCTGTTTACTGGTTTACTGATGATATATGGTAAAATAGTCGAGCAATTGCGAACATTCAAAAAGATGCAATGTCTCTTGCATCACTTGACAACACGTTGATACTTCTTAAGTAGCGTGGAAATCCTTTTCAACATTAAACAATTGTTTGGCTGCAATTTTCAGTAAGCTCGAAAGCCAAGCTTTTACAGTTTAAAATTCCAGTATCATGCAAAGATCCCACAATGCCTCTCTTCCATCTTTCATTATTATTTTTTATGGACCTTATCAACGCCAACGTTCATCCATGGGTGCATTCACGCCAAAATTGTAATTATTTATTGAAAATTTTAATCTTATTATCGGAATTCAACAGCACGCCTTTTGTCATTTTGAGATAATGACCGCGCCATAGAAACATTTAAAAATAATTAAATTATGGTTTGCTAAAGCTACGTATTTATTTATTTTAAAGGTTCTAAAACACCACTTCAATAATAAATCAGATGCTCTTTGTTCAGCTAAGAGACTCTAGTCAATAAACTAACGTGATAATTAATTTATACACGTGGCGGGCGGCGGAATGCTGTAGTCTCTCTCCTTGACTAATTTACCAACGTTTATTTATCGGTTCTCAGTTCATTTTTAAATTTTAAAGTATTATCAGACATCAATATATGTAGTCGTTTCTTGTTGTAGCATATTGCTTCCTCCATTTACTATCCTATACTAATAATATCAGCCCTGTATTAAACTGTCTCACTGCTGGGTACGGCCTCTTCTCAGTGTGAGAAGGGTTAGGCTATAGTCCACCACGCTGGCCCAGTTCGGGTTGGTAGACTTCACTTATCTTCGAAAACATTATGGAAAACTCTTAGACATGCAGGTTTCCTCACAAAGTTTTTCTTCACTGTTAAAGCGTGCGATAATTAACTATTTAATACGAGCTTCGAAAAGTTAGAGATGCGCGCCTTGGGATCGAACTCGAGACCTCTGCGTAGCAGTCCAACAGTCTCCCACTAGGCTATCGCTGCTACCTATACTATCAATATAATAAATGTGAGCTCAATCATCTAGGTACTCATATTTATTTTATACATTACTTCGATTTAATTGAAATAATATATTATGTGAGCTTATTGCTCACTTGGGTACTATATATTTGTCTTTATCGAACCAAACACGTTGTTAATCCTTAACCCTTACATATCTCGAATAAATGCGCGATTCCTAATGGATATATAGTTAGAACCAAAGAATCAAAGCCACAACTAAAACCTAGTTTTATAATATACCTTCCATTCCATGTAGCATAGTCGTGTAGCAGTCGTAGTGTGCAGCAAAACAAAAGGCACGTCATATTTGAACAGCGCGTGTCAAGTGGCACGACCGTTGCTGCACCCTCACCGCTGCTTATACACGAGTTCATATGTATTATGAACTAGTTGATAACCGCAGCATTCCTCATAACTTCCATCGATAGAACTAGGTACTGTAGGATTCCAGAACAGAAATTATTGCCAAACCTCTTTTGACTACATTGCAAAATATCGCTCAAGCTTTAATACACATGTATATTATGTCTCAATTTTACTTTATTTGTTAGCTTAGAGTCTATAATAACCTGATAAGCTGGTAGTAAAGACTGCGAAGTGGGTCATGTAATCACTAATTACCACCGGCTGCTTTTCATTTCTTAAAGTGAAGAACGTCTGAAATATGACTGACGGGTTTAGGAACTTTTTTAATGCACTATGCTATCGTCATAAGGGATAAAGGCCACTGGTGATGCTAATATGAAAACACAGCTTTTTGTTTTATCAGAACCGCATTATAAACCATTTTTAAACGGGTCTTTACAAACGGGCACAAAAAGTGCTTAGGCTCTGAACAACTATTAACGAGTGTCACAATTGTTTGTACCGTGTGGGAATCAAACATCTTCCACAACCCTCGGCGTACTAGCAGCAACGAGATATCCAAATCAACCATTGCACCATTCGTTCATACGGTGAAGGTACTACCTCAATCAGATCGCTGTGTGTTAGAGCTCAGATTTCGCTTCTCTGTACCTCTCATGATACGCCTGAAATGTGATATAACACAACTACGGCTTAAGCCGTAAACACGCCAACCGAAACAGCACGATATTTTATTCAATTATAATGAAAATGTTGGTGAAAATATGACCGCCAAGATAGTTGAAATTTAAAAATGCGGAAAGAGTCCCGCGGGCTCGCTACACACAAAATATGGCCGCGTATTTCAGAGCTCCAGTAGAATAGTCTCAAATTTTATCTCGTGAATGTAATATGAGGCATGTTAATTAGACAATAGTGTCTGGTGAGCCAGCAGCTACCTTTTGGTCTGACTGCATCTTGCCAGTTGCCTAGAAACTTCTATACAGACGTCATTATTAAGGACTATTTAAAATTAGCTACTTGAACTCTGCTTAGCTAGTGCTTGGTTATGTACCTATAAATCACCAGCGATGGCAGTTGCTTTACTTGTAAAATATTTTTAATATATTATTTATTTTTCTAAACACGTGAATCTTGTTACTAGTTGTCATTTTGGTTGCCGCGTTGTTCACGTGGCATTAGTTTTCACTTGTGTTGGCCGAACGTGAGGTATCGGGTTCGATTCCTAAGTCTAGAATAGGGTGTTTCGTATAGTATCTTCTCAGCGGCAACTCGTTCTCTAAAACTGTTTCCGGTAGGTAAATGGTATCAGTCTCGTCTCCTATTAAGTGTTACTTAAAATGAATGAAATGCAGGTGTGCGTTGGCCGAACCCTTGGGCACTATATAGGCTAGACATGAGTCTATGTAAATACATATATACATTCCGCTTTCAGCTAGACCGCTAATTTTGTCCTATTCAGATATTGAACCTATAATGTTTATCGCTTTGGCAATAGCAACGTGACCATATAAACAATTATTTGTGCAATCACCCTTCAGCATGAATACCCTCAAATTTAAGTACCAAATATTTTCCTGTTCTCTCCTGAGATTATACCGGGATACATTTTGCTTATATAGGTCTGTAATTTACGGTGCGTAATAGATTAAAAATATTAATTACTTATTCTTTTAACCTTTATAGATGTTGCGTGAAGGTACAGTTATTTATAATCTATGGCAGCTCCGCCGGCGTCGGTCGATGACCTTTGTGTTTTTGAACAAAAGGTCAGAAAATTATCGTTTGAGCTGGCAGTTTATTTGAATCATCTGTTTTGCTTTTGAATTTTGTTATCTTGTTATCTTATTGCCCGTAGATTATTATGAGGTTATAGACTTGTTTAATAAAGTAAATTTAGTATACGTACAAACGTACGTTAAATTAGCAACTTTGAGATACCTAGTGCCTACTCATTGAATCTCCAAAATTGCTAATTTAGCTAAAAAAAAATACATAATTATTTGATCATGTCAAAATAAATTAAATCAAGTAGCAAATTATAAGATATATAAGAAGCCGGGCCTACCAATACAGTCTACATAGAAGAATCAGACAATAAACTCATACGACGTAGCAACTTGCGCTTGTCGAACGCTGTTTATAATATCAGTCGTGCTTATCTCTTCCATTTCTGGGCACAGGCATCTTTTCATTGCAGGTTAGGCCGCTATCCACCACGCCGGGCCAGTGGTAGACATTATATTTTCGAATACATTATGTAAAAGTCCCAGATATACAGATTTCTTTACGATGTTTTCCTTCACCGATGATGCAAGCGATTAACTATTTAAGATGCACATAACTTCGCAAAGTTGGAGGTAACTTGGTATCGAATTAGAAGATTCGTTTTGTTATTTTTTTGTTATTGATATCTGTATACTAGTGACAAAAATCTGAGAACTGAGATTTTGCTGAAGGCAGATAAGCGGTGAAGTTATAATGTTAAAGAAAAGTGTGAGAGAAAATTCTTATTTAAAGTCCTTGTCTAGTATTGTGGCTTCGTAATTCCGCGTGGGACAATTTGTGTGAACCACAAATAAATGTTTGGAGTCAGGGTGTATTTTTCCTTCCTTAATTTTACGTTGTCTTCTACACAGGGCTTGATTCTAAAGGCAGCAATTGTCATATTTCAAGAGAAAATAAATGCGTACGAAAACTCTGTCATGAAATGGATGAAGTAAATTAAGCTTCCATGGATATATTAACTTCTAGTTTTTAAGAGCAAAAATCTACAACATTTGTTGCACAGGACCGACGAAGAGATCACAAAATCTTTCATCGTCCTTACTGCCGTCATAAGAAAAAAAACGTATCTAAAAAATATTTTCGAATTTATAATTATTACATATTTGGAATCAGTAAAAAGAGCGGCTCCTGCAAGTAAATTTAATATTTCTTTTTTGGTAGGCACGATTTTCTTCTTATGACGTCAGCATACTGCCCATTTAATAATTAATTAACAATAAACGAAACGTCATTATCACTTCATTAATCAATTTAGCTTCATCAGACAGTGACAGGCGTAAAGGGCATGAAGATGACAAGAAATTATTATAGATAACTCGCCCTCGCGTGTGGTTTTTGTTTTTCTTTTTTTTTTCTCTCTCTTTTTTAACTTGTGGAATACTTTTATGCATACCTCTCCGCGGAGCGACGGAGAGGTTTTGTCGGGCTCACCAGGGAAAAGATACCCCGGTAATACCGACTAAACCGCCGTGTAAAACGGCAGACCACTACACAAAAATACTGGAACACGCACGCCACCTCTCGGACCTGGTGCTGATCGGGTGGCGAGCAGGCCCACGCAGCCCACCACCCCCAGGTCAAACCTCAGGGTGGCTGGAGATCATCTCGCGCCCTCCGGCGCCCGGTTCTGCGGTTGGGGAGGGGGTTTAAGCGCTCCCTCTCCCGCTCCGCCGCCTCCTTGATGGAAATTACTTCCTTACAACAGGATGCGACGGCGTTCCACGATCTCTCACTCCGGACCATAGACTGAACCACGGCCGGGAGTGAGAAGGCAACCAGTCCGACTGCCGCGATCAACTCACGGCGCTGCGATGCCTAGGCGGAGCATTCCGCCAAAGTGTGTTGGATATTGTATTATATTGCATTCTTGAGGGCGAGCTAGTTTTAAGCTTTAACACACACGTAAATAAACATATAAGCTTGCTTTTATATTTTCATAATTGTTAACTAACTTTGTGCCATATATATATATATGGATACGGTACAAATAATTTTGTACCGTATCCATAAGATACAGTTTGTACTAGTTAAATGACGGAATGTAAAGTTGGAGAAATGACATCTTCTATAACCATTTTACGTATGTCAATTAATGTTTATGATTAAGTTTGGATGGATGTCCCCCGTAACAAAGGATCTTCCTAGCTCGGGGGCCATTGATAATGATCAATGGCCCCCGAGCTGGGAAGATCCTGGTGTTATCTTGTTAATCCATAATATCCACAATGGTGTTTTCTTGTTAATTCATGTATCTAGTTCATTAAGTCGTATAATGTAAAATAAACCGCGTTGTACTTTTTCTGATGCCAAAAATTATTATTATTATTATTCTGTCTTACGTCGACAATCTAGCTAGTTTCATTTTTAGGAGGCCCTCATGTCTTAACTTTTGTAAATACTTCTCCCGGTTTGAATAACTCTTGGTTCGCGAGGGACTTTACAACAACGGACACTAAGAACACCCAGATTGGGAACAACCATTTGTAGGTCGCACAATTTGTTTTGTTTCGTGTGTGATTCGAACCCACAATACTCGGCGCAATGGTAGTGGCGAGGCGACCACTTAAACCACTACGATATTCGTGCAGTCTATTAAGTAATATTCATATCCCTCTACAATAATAACTCAACAAGTCTAGTCAAGTTTACAATAATAAATGCTGAAAATCCCCTAAAATTACTAAATCGTATAAAAACGCTTATTTTATTTATTATATATATTATTTATTGTATTACTACTATTAAACATATAAATTATATCTCGCTTGTATACTTGTGTAATACATACATACCAGAAAGCACAGCAACTACCTCGATTCCCACCAGATTGCATTTTCCGCTCGGCAGACTACGCCGCGTCTTGTCGATGTCAATGCGCTACGACGCGCTTATCCTCTACGACGTAGCTGCTACGCAGGCGGCTACATAATGTATCAAAGTCACATATGCTTGCGATTAGACCCGAATGCACACTACACGCGATATAATTGCATGTGCAATTTCTATTTTAGAGGAGCTAGTGGACATTTCGTAAGTATCTATAAGTTAGAATATTTGTAATTTGTTCCCGTGGTCTCTATATTGATGAAACGCCCGCGGCACAGAATTATTCAAAACACAAAAGTTTTTAAAGTTAGCAAACGGGGCATTACGAGGCCGCTGTACCACAAAATAAACGTAACATTAGACTGAATAATTTTCGTACCTGCTTAAAATTTGTTATTTGGACCATACTGTTGGCGAAAGTGTAAATATCAGCACATAGGCAACTCTGTCATAAATTTGGTAGAATTATTTTAATTTTGAAACACCGTATAGTTCTCCAATTAATTTTGTTATACCACATAGTATAAAACCATGTGTATGAATTTTGCAATACCCTTAATTAACGAACCGCAAGCGCCCGATGTATAAGGCCATACAACTGGGTACAATTTCCCAGGACCAACAATGGAATGTCTGTAGCTATGTGCTACGACGTAGCAGCGCCGTAGGTAGCTACGTATGTGTAGCACGTACTGTCTGATATTGAAATGAACTCTGTTTAGAATAATAATGTAAACCACATTACTACAGTCCTGGATTATATTATAATACTACTTGTTACCCACGACTTCGTCTGCGTAGAATTTAACAACAAAGGGTTCGTGTAGTTCGCAGATTCTTTTCTATAATAGTGGTAGCTTAAGTTACTCCTCATACCATCAGCTATCTGCCAGTGAAAGTCCTGTCAAAATTGGTCCAACCGTTTCAGAGATTGGCCGGAACAAACAGACAAATATTTAAAATTGATACTGTTTGATCGATGCTAATAGTGCTGTTATTTTGACATTACAACCAGATACTTCAATTTTATTTATTTGTATTGTATAGGTTTAGTTTATTTACAGACCAGCTTATTAGTAATAATATGCTAATTTATTTTTCTCTTCATATATTTGTATCACTACTAATTGTATAATAAACGTGTTAATATGTATAATACGAATAATATTTTGATATATTTTCTCACGTGAACGCATACACAAGTAACAAGTCCGTATACTATATCCGTTTAATGGCTGATGCGTGTAAACCATGCAAATATTTTACAGGTTTTCTTATATATAAGATAAGATAATTTTATTGTTAATAAGGAAATCACAGTCAGTGCACTGCAGATATTTTCCACATTGTGGTTGTAGAATTTAGCATAGAGCTACAGGTTTCTAAATAATAGTAGGATTGCCACAAACGTCCTCTCCATGCCAAACATATACATATCTAACTTTAACTTATTTTATAAATAACAAAAACTCTGGTCACGTTACGATACCAAAAATAAATAGCGTCTGTTTTTAGTTGCATTTCAAAAGAATATGATTAATGATAAAAGTTCTTTGCGCGTCTGCTGCCCTGGTACTTATGTTTGAGTTTTTGCAAACTTGCGCTTATTTTATTGAACGATCTCAGTTTATAATACGTTTTTGAGAGGATACTAGATATATATACTATATTGATATAGTAATAATACAGACCATAAAGAACGCGTGTTAGTTTATAAAATATTTCTATGTATTTTTGTTGTGGTTACAAAACTTAACAGAAAAATCTTGGTAAATATTTTCGTATGTCCGCTATAATTTTATTTTATGTTATGAAACTGGTCGCCTGAGTGCTAACACGTAACAGTAGCGCCATGGTCGAAATTCTTTTCACCAACAGTTGTGAGTTTACCTGGACTGTGCATTGCCTTTTAGAAGATGAGGTGTCTGTCGGTTAACTAAATAGGCTAAAAATGTTTCAGTATCTAAGACTTGGTATGCCTTATTACTTAGTACTTGTTTTCTTATATGTATTTTGTGCGTTTACAAAAATCTCATTCGTCGATTCCTTTAGGCTTTAGGCTTACAATTTCGATCTCTTGACACAAAATACATTAATAGAGATGATCGAATATGTATAATGTACGAAACCGCAATCACACATAGATACATGCATATCAAACATGCCGAATGGTTATAAATCAATTACTTTATTTGCTATATAGGTACAACATTTTCTAATACAAAATGAGGCATCTCTTCATTTTGCCACAGAAGGCGTGCAAATATTCAACACATATAATAAAAAAATGTGAAAATAATTTAAATTCCAAACAATAATGAGACAGTAAATCAAAGTTCTATATAATAATAATAATGTGTATACAATCAATGCATTTCTAATAATAATGATAATAATAATGTCCTCCAGACCGAATTTCGGGCACGGCGGCCAATCTTAACGGAGACTGGCGTCACGGCGGCCAATCTTAACGGAGGCTGGCTATCTGCGCAGGAGATATTATAGTGCACAAGTGTGTGCACAAATACAAGTGCACTCTCTACTCCCTAACTCTCATGACCCGACGGGACGGTAATCCGACACGACCGGAGAGAGATCAGGTTTAGCACCACCGGCTTCACGTACTTTCAGAGGCACGGGGGTGCCCAACACCGACAACTTCCTAACTCCGGGCCGCTATTGAGATTTCTTAACAGAAAACCCAATACCCTTTTGTTGGCCCAGCCCGGGATTCGAACCCGAGACCTCATGCACAGCAGTCGCATTCATAACCGCTGTGCCACGGAGGCTATTTGCGTTCTGTATTTATCTATTTTATGTATCTGTTGAAATACTACGTTACAATGTCCGGATGTTGTCCTTTTTGCAATACTCCATTAGGAAAACAAATATATATGTCGACAGGAGTTTCACGACACGAGGACGACTTGCCAGAATGAGTAAGTATTATTTAACAGTGGCAAGTTCCATATTCGTGTTGTGTTTTGAAAAGCCCGCGGCTATTTAGACGAAAGTTTAAATCAACAAACTTCTAACAAGTCATTGACTTTCCTAGTCTTATTTTATTTTATTTTATTATTATATGGCAAACTTACAGCTAGACGATACAAGTAATAAAAACACAACATAAATAAGGTCAATGACAAGTTTTCACAAACAGCTAAAAATTAATAAAATCTCTCATAAGTAGATATTCTAAAACAACACAAATTAAATTAAACAAACATATTAAAGACATTGGTTAACAAAGAACTTATCACACAATGTTTTCTTTGATGTGGTAACTTTGGTGTTAAAAAGATCGTTGTCTGCATTCCGGCATGTCACGTTGTACGTATGACATGACCTCATTAAATAGGAATTCTGTCTATAATTTGTGCTTACAAACGGTACATGTAGCAAGCAGGTATGAGTTGCGCAATAATGCAGATGGTACACGGAGGCCAATTTTGCTCATCAACTCTGTTACGTTAATCGAACCATTAACTACATTGAATAAAAACGCAAGTTCAGCAATTCTGCGTCGTTCATGTAATGGTAGTAAATGGAACTTTCTGCAGCGACTTGTGTAATTTGGTAAGTAACACTGGGAACGATACTGAATGTACTTTGTGAATTTTTCTGCATGTTTTTAATTCGGTTTACGTATGTAACATATTGCGGATTCCACACTTGAGAGGCGTATTCATGATAACCATGGAACAGTACAGGATATTTATAGGTTTTATGCTTTTAAATTCCGATGAAATTCGACACACGAATCCAAGGGCTTTTGCAGCTTTTGAGACAATATCTTCAACGTGAATTTCGAAAGTGAGTTTGGAATCAAATGTTACTCCTAAGTCTTTAATGTAGTTTACTCTAAATATATGTGTTTTTAAGTCTATAATTGAACGTAAGTGGGTTAGGTTTTCGTGTGTAAGAGCATTCGTAGCACTTGGACACGTTTATGTCGAGGCAATTAAGACTACAGCATGCTTCAAAGCGTTCTAGATCCTCTTGAAGAAAACGCGTGTCTTCAATACTTTTATTTGTCGTATAATTTTTAGGTCATCAGCGTACAACAATATTTTAGAGTAATTAAAGCAAGAAATTCTACCATTGACGAAAATATTAAACAAAAGGGGTCCCAATAATGATCCCCGGGGAACAACGGATGGGACCAGAAATGTTCTCGAAGCGTATCCACTCAGCAATACAGTTTGGCATCTATTTTCAACGTATGACTTGAACCATTTGTACAGGTTTACGCAATATTTAAACATACTTACATACATAGTACCCCGCCCATAACTCCTAAGAGTAAACAGTGGTGTAGAATACCCATATTTTTTAGAGTATTGCATTACGTCTCACATTCCTAATAAAGGGTAAGCTTAATGCCGTTTCTCAGGTACAGTTGCTGGTACTGCCATTTGTTTAGTAGCAGCACCAAGTACTGTTGAAGTTGAGTTAAGAGGAAAAACAAATTTCACATTGTACAACTCGATAATCGAGACTTTATCTCATGAACGGCTTCCGCACTCAAGTCATTCATAATTTCAATATGATTAGAAATGAAGACACACTCAAAGTATTACAACATTGTTCTTATATTAATACCAGAGAAACCCTGCCTTTGCTTTTTAACTTTAATTATAATTATCTTACATATGCACCGAATTTGTGAATATACATATTATATACATACATATATTTAGATGTTTATATGCTGTAATGATATTAGAAATAACATTTACATTCATTGTTTCAGGTAAGTTGAGCACAATGCCGCGACGACACACAATTTTATGCAAATTATAATGTAAGTACATGACGCAGTGTGGTTTGTGCCACAACTACACAAGCTTAATTGCGCATACCAGGAATGTACGAGATAAGAATCAAGGTAGACATGCTTCTCTTATTTGGGCATGCGATTTAGTTGATTAATATAAGGTGATGTTTCTTTCGGCACATATAAGTTAAAGTCAAAAGTCATTTACTATATTAGATCACAAAGTAACAAATGTTTATGCGTTAGTGAGTTAAGTTGCAATTCAATAACTTTAATAAGGTACTGAATTATCAATTGTGGTAATTGCTAGGTTTAGGCAGAGTTGAACCTATGAGATACACATGTAAGACACATTAAATTATAACTACTTATATGAATAAACGTTATTTGTGGCGTTCCTGATAAGTAAATACAGCTTGAGAGATATCAGTATCTCAGCCGATTCCTATGGGAAACAAATGTGAGTACACACACGCACACACGTGTAGTGTATATACATACATATATAACGGTCTTTAGCATAGGATTCAGTGCATGGCACTGGAATTTCAAATTCCGCTGTATATTTAAACGAAATCAAATCTCATTGCAGCATAGATGAAATACTCAAATGCCCACTAGTGGCCGTGTGCATCATTCAAACAAT
Organism: Catocala fraxini; assembly: GCA_930367265.1. NCBI lineage: Eukaryota > Metazoa > Arthropoda > Insecta > Lepidoptera > Erebidae > Catocala > Catocala fraxini. The sequence continues at coordinate 1,138,253 of OV884045.1, forward strand.
TCCTCAGAATACAGGGTGCAATACTCATCTGTCCTTAAACTTAAGAGCGCAGTACTGCTTTTGAAGCACGGGGTTGACGACTAACCTCTAGATTTATTAGTGTCGAGTAAAATGACTCAAGGTATACAGGTGCTTCTACAAAAAGATGACAGAAGAGGTATAACATTTTAAAAGCCGGAGTTGTGTTGCTCGAATGCAGCCTTTGCGTCGCGGTGAAGTACTGCTTCGCCCTGTCGAGTACATTGAGCATTTAACACGACAATTTTATATTATAATTTAAAATAATCAGATAATTACATATTTTCTTTGGTCCTAAGTACAATGGAAATTATGGAATACTATTGTCCAATATGTTCCAATTTATTTTAAAACCTAATTAATCTTTGTGAAAGGCAAAGGCAATTTGCTAAAACCATCTTAAGTTCTGTATGTAGCTATGAAAACAAATAATATATTGAAAGCTTTTACTAACACATTCTGGCTATTTAAACACAACGAAGACAGCAAATTTTCCTGATATACCGAACAGCTATAACTGTCGAAAGGACAGTAATAGATAGGTATTACGGCGACGCGACGCGAACACACGGTCTTGTTAGTTCGTACCGAGCGACACATTAATAAAGCTTAGCACAAATTGTCGTTCGAAGAAATCACCCGTCTCCCTGACAATATTTGCCAGTTTGTGGACGCACACAAATCTGCGCGCTTCTCATTTATATTTATTAACCTAGCTTGAGCTTTTCAAGTCGCTTATATATAAGTTTAAAGGCTTCAATACCCGTCAATATGTTTTGAAGAAGTTTTTTACATAGGCTGTAATATTATAAGTGTTGTTGTAACATCGAGACACCACGGCTTTATTTGCTTATCAAGTTATAAACTGGATGTACGGCTAGACTCCATTCTGCTTGCAGATTAACAAAACGCTGTTATTTCGTTTTTAGTAGGTAAGTAGTGTTTCGTTTCTTTCGTTCTTTTGTCAATAAGAGCAATTGCTCTTAATGATTGGCAGTTGTGTAAGCGCTTATCTATACTAATATTATAAAGCTGAAGAGTTTGTTTGTTTGGTTGAACGCGCTAATCTCAGGTTCGATTTGAAAAATTATTTTAGTGTTGGATAGCCTATTTACCGATGAAGGTTATAGGCTACATGACATCACGCTAGGACCCACGGGGGCGGCGCAGTAATTATAAACGCGGGTAAAACCGCGGGCACATCTAGTCCTATATAACAACACCAAAAGGGCAGTAAAACTAACTGCTTTTGTGCTACACGGTCTGTGCAATATTCGCCGTACGACGGGGAAGAAACTTGTTCAAAGTATGCTGTAGTTTTACGATACCTCGCCGTAGTTTTGAACTGTTTTAGATTGTTCTTGGACAAAGCTTTTCGATACTAGAGAATCTATTAAAATTGGTTTAATACGTTATAAGACCTGTTTATATACGATGAAAATTTACTTAGAAAACACATGACACAAACCACGAGTAGGATGGTTGAAAAAGCAGTTATTTATCTTTGTATATATATCGCTTTATATATTTTAGCCTTACAGTCTACGCTTTAAATAGGATTTTTCTGCGATTTTAACTATTGAAACATATTATCCCATAACGACAACTACAAAACGATTTTTTATTTTAAGGAGAATTGCTCTGGCTTGTATGGATTCCAGTATCGGTTTATATTGGTATAAATATTTTTTGAGTCGAGATGAATGTTACCTCATTATATAGGGTACAATAAATACTTTAAAGAAAAATAAATATGATTTACTAAAAGCATCGAGATGTCTAGAAAATGCTCTTTTAAAAACAGTTACCCTTACTTTTAACTTTATCTTAGATGTTAAAAATCATCAGTTATGTGTAACAAAAGTCATATTTTTAATATCACTATACATTTAAGAGCAAGGAATCGCAGAACTGAGTTATATTTCACAACATTATAAGTTAATAAAACTACCAAATCAAGTTTCCACCCGTAGTGTTGCTCATGTGGAAAGTCATAATACCTATAGGGATTGATATGGCCTCCATTTTCATTTACTTTTTTAACATCTTAGACCAGGAAATATGTTGTTGCACTTGATGCCATATTAAGAACATTAATATATCGATTTTGGAAAATATATATTAACTGCTTTCTTCATTTTATATATGTAATTGTTTTGCAAATAATTAATAAGACGATAGGTAATATTAAAAAGTATAATTAGGTATATTTTCTGCAATTATATACGTTTCTAATATTTGTGAGAGGAATATTTAAATAACGATGTCTTTATTGCTGGTAACCCTGATAATCCTTCGCAACTGTTTTAAAACAGTTGTCAAGTCAAAATAAAGCTATATGAATCGTTTCAAATATTAATAGAACTCAACACTACAGGATAAACAATGAACATTTTAAAAATGAACGTGGGTTTTCGGCACCTAGGTACCTACACGCCTAGTTCTCTTTCAAGGGTAATATTACGCTTGCCCATTCTCCTTTTTAAAAAATATTGTCATGTAGACCCCTTCAGCCAAGCTTGAATGCTTGTATTACAAATGGGTTCAAATGTGTAGTGTAATGGGTGGATTAGAACCTATAAGCTCTCGATCACCTTATAATATTGGTGTTATTAATATCAATGTAATACTTAGATTCCAGGAATTACATCAATTCAAATCCGCTACTAAACAGATATACAAATATATAACAAGAGGAGTAATGATAGCAAATTAAACACAGCCTCCAACCATTAATCCGTTTGATAACGGGCCTGTAATTTTAGGTGAGCCTAAATGTGATTGGGATTGCGCGTTATTGTGAATTGTGAACATTGCACACCTGTGCCTGCCATTAGTAATAGGCCCTTTACATTATAGAGGTAATTACGACTAAATGTAACTAATTATACAGATTGTGACTGAAATCCGATGTTGTGTTGAATGGTTAACATTAAAATACCCGGCGGCCATATTTATTTAATACGAATTGCCAACGTTTGTTTACACGATAACATTCAAAGAGATTCATTACTTTTTAGTTAGAAGAAATATGTCTTTATATGTATTAAGTGTTTCTTTAAAGTAAATTAATTACTTGATTGATATGATTTGTACTTTAAATACACAATTATTGTGTTAGCATATATAGCTATTTTTTATTATAAAATCTTTTATAATAATAATAATAATAATATTCTACCACATACACACAACACCATCTAGCCCAAACTAAGCAGAGCTTGTACTATGGGTACTAGACAATGGATAAACATACATATATACTATTTTTTTTGTAAATACATACATATTATACATAGAAACACCCAGACCAAGACAAACATCCATGTTCATGCACACAAATGTTTGACTTGTGCGGGAATCGAACCCGCGACCTCGGGCGTGGCAGTCGGTTACACTAACCACTACGCCATCGAGGCATCATTCAGTTAATTCACTCACTCAATCATTATTAAGAGAATAGTCCGTTTATCCGATATATTAACCCCTCACAGTGGTTACATGATACATGAGTTGCGGATATGAACCCGCGCCTCCACTACACCAATTATGTTTCCTGTTTGTTCCTTTACTTCGGTACGCGCCAAGTTCTCTGCGGGTATATTGTCTTACGTTTTATGAGAATTTTACACGTTGAAGAGGAACTAGTTTTAGAGTATTTGAGAGCGACTTATTTTGTTTAAGTTTTTTTATTTATATTTGGAATATCAAATAACTGCCGGTTATTACATTTTTTTAAGTAGCTTTCTCGTGTCGGCTACTAAAGCGAGGGATGCATGATAAACGCAACTCACGAGAAAACTTCATAATCATTAAATGTCTGGTTGTAGATATTATATTCACTATTACTTTTACGCGACTGCGATTTTATTACTTCCATAAAAAGTCGTGTATGTATATTATGATAATTTTACCTTGTTAATCAATTTTACATTACAGCAAGTAATTAGTGGTCTAAAATAACTGTAATTAATAAATAGAAACAAAGATTAAATTATGTTCGGGTACTTTGAAATAACTAGGTACACTTCAGAACATTGAGACTACTACCATCTTAGTCTCCCCGTGGACATGGCTGCTGCTGTAAAGCAACCGAAGCGTCGCGTCGTTAATTTAAATAGTTTTAATGAAATCAAATAGCTTAAATACTAGTAAAGTTCAATAATAGTAGTGTTAGAGATTCAGAATTATGAAATAAAAGTGTTTGAAGTAAAATAAACAACGCGACAAAATCCGTATGAAGTGCTTAGTTTCAATATATAACATTCGCGTAAACATAAGACAATATTATGTAATTAATAATTTAATTTAATTTAGTACAGCTAGTTACCGTCTATGCATGTGGCACGTACTTTGTACTAAATGGTGTGTTGCTGGTTAGTTGTAGAGGGCGAAGATCGAGACATACGGCTGTCCTGTGTTCTAAGTACATTACCATAATTGACCGAACTGATCCAATCAGATGCATGCAAGTCAATCAATAAGTACATGTAGCTTAATTATGAGTAACAGCATATTCTACAATCTAGCGCTCAATAGCGGTACCTTGAGAGAATAAATTAAATTTCATATGATTAAATATGTTAATATCGATGCAATGCATATTCTGCTGCAGGTTTCCTATCTCCGAAAACTTATTAGCCTTACGATCTAAGTTCTTTTTTTAATGTTATTAACTTTTTAAAGCAACAGGCTTTTACTTATGAAAGGAGCGTTCTTAATAAGACTTTTATTAATATGCCTCTTAGTAGTTATCAATATCGTTCATACATTTACAATATTGAATAATTTAGTTACAATTGCTATTGCTCTAAGAACGATCAATAATAATTTATTAATAAATGGACATTTGATTGTTATTTACTGTCACGTAAGAAGTCGCCGAATTCAGTGTCGACCTTGACAAAATCACTATTCATCAATATTAAAAGAGCGAGTGTGATATAGCTCTTATGGGCAAACACATTTTGGGTGGATAAAAATTACGCATACAGCGAATCATATAATTTTGTTTCTTTTTTAGTACTATAAAATGTCAACCCACCTTAGAAATAAAGCCCTGTGTCGCGTGGGACATTACAAAGATACAATTAACGGACACAAAGTGTACACAAATAGTTGTCCCGTGTATGATTCAAACTCATAACAATCAAAGCAGCTAGGCGACTTGTTGCTCTTAATAATCAGAAATGAGTTGAATCTCTTAAAAAGTTAAATATTACAATATTTGATTTTCGACCAGAAGTATTCATTTGTTCAAGAATATTTACAATAATTAAATAAAAGGACTGCAATTTACTACATCCAAGCGTCACCAGCTAGTTTAATTGAATTATGATATAGCCAATCGTATTTCAGTTCAAAAAGCGCAAAATAATAGGAAAATTGGAACAGAATGAAAAACGGAATGATTGCATAAACATCGTGCGCTGCTCGTTCAAATCCGACATATAGTGCTACACTAGAATTAGATTGTAAATTCACAGTTTCGTTGCACTGTGCACAATCCCAATTTCGCTTTTCGTGTAGTTTTAAATTCGGTTGTAATTTCACGTTTCTCATAACAAAATGATAAAATGGTGTGCTCGGGTTGGATTTCTATTCACTGTGAATCTTTTGATTTATCATAAAATGTTTATGACCGCGTTAGTCTAGTAATAATGTCTCCTGATCAAGGTTCGACTCTGGGATTAGGCATAGGTTGTACTGGATATCAAACCGACTTTAAAAATGATGGACGTTCTAAATTTGGCTATTGACTTTATTATTTCATAAATTAGACAATTCTTCTGATATACGAGGCAACAATTTTGAGTAACAGTGTAGTTACTAAAATTTCCTGATTGAATCTAAATATTTATGCACCTTGTTATTTTCAACAAAATTGGTAATTTTTCCATAGAAATAGTTAACTATGAGTATATTTACAAGAGTATAATAAACATCCCTATTACTAGGTATAGAATTTATTTCCAGTCAATGTATGTGACCAAAATGGCAAAAAACTAGTGAAGCTTTAGATCCCGATTCTAGTAATACGGGGATTCAATCCCCGCAAATAATCTGGTGTCTGGTGTAACTTAAGAATATCGTTTTCCCTTTGGATGGTAGAAGTTATTATTCAGCCATATCTGGTGAAACTAGAAAGCTGGCCGCGTTTCGAGGACATACCTATTTGGTAATGAATCTAATCTATCACAATCTAGCCAACGGAAACCACGTAATCTGTTAGTACCGGCTAATTAAGCCGTGAGCCGGTTTCTCCACTCGTCTTGCCCCATAATAATAATAATAATAATAATAATATTCTATTACATACACACAACACCATCTAGCCCAAACTAAGCAGAGCTTGTACTATGGGTACTAGACAATGGATAAACATACATATATACTTTTTTTTTTTGTAAATACATACATATTATACATAGAAACACCCAGACCAAGACAAACATCCATGTTCATGCACACAAATGTTTGACTTGTGCGGGAATCGAACCCACGACCTCAGGCGTGGCAGTCGGTTACGGCCATCGAGTCGTAATCCCTCACAAAATTGTTTGAATGCTATAATTAGCAGGCTTTATATATTTTTGTTACTAAGACTGTGCTATTACAATGCAATGGGTATTTCCAGTACTTATACTGCAGCCTGAACAGTTGTTTACATAGAACACTCCTGAAAGTGAATCAGCATAAAAATGTAAAGCTAGTGCTTCGATATTCTGATTTACATTTGAGTCGCTCTGTCTATAATAAATTCAATTTATTTTAAGAGTGGTAAAATATGAAAGCCGATTTAAGTCATTGGATTGAGACCAATGAACTTATAGTTGTGTCACTATTTATCCGGTGTCACAGATATTACCGAAGAAGATGGTAGTTAATTTCACTCCAATGAGATTGCGGTTGCCGTGTCTTCACATCGGGATGAAATTCTTTATAACATTAACTAACTCCCTAGTCGACTCGGGCCACTAATACCATTGTCAAATAATTAGCAACAAGCAGGCAAAAGAAGCACGATGTGACGTAACCGCTGTCTAAATGCAGCTGTCCGAGAGAGATAGCGAGATATCCCTTTTACTTATATCCAAATTCAAAACATTAATTAAAACCTATTTTGCAACCAATTTTGATACTGTTTTCACAAAAAGATATCTTTCGCAGACATAGGCCCTATTAGAATTAGCCTGAGTGGTGATAAGGTTGCCTCAACCATTTTAATTGAATACTTTACACGTCTACCGACAATATTCAGTAAGTCACGATCGTTCCGTACTCTCAGGCTTTCACGTGATGGATGTTGTGACGTCATGACTGATAGTGTATAAATAAAGTATGAGCTGGATGAAGAGAGAGAGCTTGTACGCTGAAACGTTCGCAAATCAATTTGTTTCAAAGTGACAGTTTGTGTCGCAGGTAATGGGAGTCTGTGTACTCAACAGATGAGTGTATTAGATGACATGGCTTAGAGATAAATCGAGACTCAATTTAGCAGCTAATGGTTGAGTTTGAAAGTAGTTAGTCTATCTTTTTATAAAAAAACCGCATCGTTTATTTTGTGTTTTCTTTACGCAATGTTAATATAGATTTGACGTAACTTTGCATATAGTACACTGTCGTACTACAGAGTCGCACAATTACACCTTATGCCATGATTTTGATACAATCTTTAAAATATTAAAAATGCATTAAGTTTAATAAGTGCAACATAATGACACAATAAGTGCATCATATAGGTACGTTACTAACTCGTTCAAGTACTGAAAATCGGACTCAATCGGCAGCACATTATAATTGCTCCTCCTTGAATAAAGCCTGGCAGTATTTATGAAGCCCTGGTAACTTCATAAATGTTTCATTAGGGAGCCAATAACCAAGGCCCTCGCTCGTGTTTTTTTTCTGCCTTTTCTTTTCTCTTTTCCCTCGTTCGATCCACTTTGATAAAGCTGCGAGTTGGCAGTTATTAAACTGCGTTTTAATTTACTTAAATACAATCCCCGAGAGCCAGTGTATGTAATATATTTATGTACGTTTAAAGTAGCACGTATTTTATTTATTCTCTGTCGCTGAAACAGTTTTTATTAATTAAGTTATTGGATTATCTGCTGAAATATGGGTTTACCATTATGCAAATGATTCTCATTGAAATTTAAGTACTATTAAAGCAAAAATTAATTACCTTCAATTTTATTGTAATTTGTTGCTTTTATGTTTCGAAATGCACAACAAGTCAAAGTCAAATAAATGTAATAATTAAGTTAACAGTTTCTTTCTTTTTAATCGTATATATTATGTTAAATACTCATAATTTGAAACAACTGATACATAGAATACTTCATACCTGAAACTAGTATATTTATGTATGAACCTCTCCTATTTTCATCCCCAGCGGGATCGAATCTGTAACAAATGGACAAATAATAGCAGAAGTAACTATCTATACACCAATACAAAATTCTATATGTAGTATAATATTACTTTGCTCAAACCTGGGTTGTAAAATACCACCTACGTAATAATAAATAAGATGTGACTCGCAAAAAACGTGTGATATTAACTGAGTGACACAGCAACCCGTATAATAAATTGCGCAGAAGCTGCGGATGACATTTATAGGGCCTCTTTACATGTACAAAGGTCAAAGCTCAGCAAAATCCTGACAAATGTCCGGCGGATGATTGCAATCCTTCGAAAAGGATAAATGGATGAATAGAACGACAAATGGTTGAAGTGGTCACGTAGCGAGACTACTCCTTCACTGTTTATGCGATCCTGGTATCCACAGTTTGGAAACCTTAATAGAAGGGTTGATGTAATAAGATGGGGATGGTGGCTTTTATATGTGGTATATGGAGGAAGCAACGATATTATTAATCCTATCTTATTGTTTTGTATTTCACGGGCAACGGTTACTAATCTAAAGTAAATAAATACTTTAGATTAGTAACCTCTTCTTTTCCTTAGTCTTTATTATTCCCAAGTCACTCGGGGTCGGCTTTTCTAGTCTAACCGGATTTGACTGGATATCAGTTTTTACAGGGAGCGGCTGCCACCTAACCTGCGCAACCCGACGGATAACGATACCCTAAGGCTAGACCAGTGTCGTTCCCAATAACGACTGCCATAGATGTTCATGGCAGCCAGGATCGACGGCTTAACGTGCTCTCCCAGGCACGGAGCAGGCGATAATTGTCAATCAATACGCACATAATTTCGAAAAGTCGTATAACTGCCGAAAGTCAGTGATGCGCGACGTGGGTTCGAACTCCAGATCCTCTCAGATTGCAGTCTGTCACATAAACCTAAAAGAAATATATTTATATAGCAACTATAAATTTCAGTGTCCGTTTCACGATATGTAAATCACTTATTGATATTACCAGTTTGCGTCTGCTTAACCATCATCAAGATGTGTTCCACATGGATCTGAATCTTGTACATTTTCTGTTAGAAAAGCTTCAACAGATACCTAAGAGAAACTTTGATGAAGTTAAAAACTAAAAGCCACGAATACCATCGCCTTACAAAGAAGCGGTTTGTTTCGTTGTTTTTTACAACGGTCTAGATTCATATGAATGGCGGTTGCATTGAATTAGCAAATTAAAGTAACACAAAACGTTTTGAGTATGAAATATAAATTATGGCTTATGCTTGTTGGCGTTACGAAATTCTTGTTCACATATTTAGTTATTCAGTATTAGCTGTACCTGCTTTAATTAATATTTAATTATAAAAGTACACTACGAAACCGTAATAACTAATTTAGTGCTTTATGTTAATTAATATTATAGATGAAAACCTAAATCTTAATACTGTTACAAGGCAATACATAAAGTAAGCTACCTTTTTACGTTTCAATATCGATACCCTTCAGTGATATTTTATACAAAGTTTTTTCGAAGCATTCCGCTCAAACAATTACATGAAAGTTAAAATGGAATAAAGCACTTTAATCTGAAACTTCTCAGCCGTATTTCGTATTATTCTTTTCTAACCAATCGCCACGAATATGTACTTTACCGATAGCTTTTTAAGGTTCATTTTGGCTTGTGGCCGATTCTGTTTAACAAGGGATCTTAAGGCTACGGCGATTGCACTCGACGGTGGAACGAACGCCAGTCTTCCCGCCGTGGACGGAGCTAGGGAGCCAGTTAGCCAAAGTACACGGGTAATGTGCTAACTATACTTGTATTCAATGGTAAAAACTGGAATAGATATGGATTACAAATTTTATACTCATACACGTCTAGTGTGTTTAATGTGAGTTTTCTGTAAGTCTTTAAGTTGAACATGAACCTGTCGTTTCTGCACACTATAATTACTGCACCAAAATTTACAAAAATATCTTTTATAAAATTAATGTTAGCCATATTATAATAATGATAGCCATAATAGATCAAGCCAATAGCGCAAAATTATATTGGTATTATATTTCAACATGTCAATATTAATTCGATGAATTCAGATTCATGTCGAATATAATTATTTTTAGTTAATTCATATTCGTATACATTTTCAGTGCAAAATTCAGATTAATTGGACTGAATTCACTGGTATATTTTCGGGGAACTGTCCTTTACAATGTGTGCCAAAAATGGAAACGGTCCACTTTGTAAAGGCTAAATTGATGTTCATGGAAACAGTGTAACGTTGAAGATATTTTTTGAGCGAATACTTTTAGACAATCATTTCATACGCGATTTTACAAAAGCAAGATTTTATTTTTCAATGCATTACAATTTTTTATCTGCATGAATCGAGCAAAGGCTTTAGTGGTTATTGCATCACTACAAACACGACCAAGGTCTTGTTTGATTGCCGCACGAAACGAAAATATCGTATTCCATGTCAAAATATGTATACAGTAGCATGAGTAGACTTTACTAAAATCCAGCAATATTACTAGAAGCAAATATATGTATTCGTTGTGTGATGTTCAAAACCAGCTAACATAAAATATTTTAATCTAAAAATTCAAAGCAGCTTTACGCAGCGGGAGCTTTACAAACAGTAATATATAACATAGTGATGCAAGGAAGCCTGCATGTTTGGCAACACTCCAAGATATTTTCCGAGTCACTAAACCGATTATCCTAATATCACTGCACGCGAAAATATTCACCGGGGTTCCAACATTATCTCAAAAAACATAATACCGAATATCTAACTCTTATCGTTAGAACACGAGTATCTGATAAATGATGATTACCGTAGAGGGCGTTGTACGTGCACCTGTTACTTTGTTGGTCTGGCTGATGTTTAGTGGTCGAAGAGATCGTCCTATTGAGACTTCTTCGGTGTGACATAGTCATAATGCGCCATTAGCTATTTACAACTGAATTGTGTCTATCATCTTACATAATATATTCACAGATCTCAGGACTTTAAAGTAATACAATGTCAACAAAGGACTACATCTTAACCTCTAATGGTATTTAGTCTATAAATTATCACTATATTAATATTAAATCCCCCTTTTTTTTTTTTTTTTTTTTTTTTTTTTTTTTTTTTTTTTTTTTACGTGGGGGAATGCATGACGCCTACCCTCCGCGGGGGCGGGCGGAGAGGTTATGTCGGACTCGCCGGGGTAAAATAAAGATGTTGAAAAGATGAAGTACCTCCCGGAATACCGACTAAACCTACCACGGTGTTCCTCGACAAAACCACTATCGACGGGGCCGCGCGAATCACTTTCGCATGCGGTCGCGACCCCGCCGAGGTTTCGGCCCGCTGTATGAAACGGCAGGCCACTACACAAAAGACCTACCCAAAGGCACTTCTCACAAATTATCCCTACTGTCCCCCCTAGAGGGGAGACGGACTCGAAACAGAGGCGCGCGTGGGAACACGCACGCCGCCTCTCGGACCTGGTGCTGAACGGATGGCGGGCAGGCCCACAAAGCCCGCCACCCCCAGGTCAAACCTCAGGGTGGCTGGAGGTCGTCTCGCGCCCTCCGGCGCCCGGCTCTGCGGTTGGGGAGAGGGTTCAAACGCTCCCTCTCCCGCTCCGCCGCCTCCTTGATGGAAATGACTTCCTCACAAAAGGAGGCGACGGCGTTCCACGACCTCTCACTCCGGACCATAGACTGAACTACGGCCGGGAGCGAGAGGGCAACCAACCCGACTGCCGCGATCAACTCACGGCGCTGCGATGCCCAGGCGGGGCAAACCGCCAAAGTGTGCAGCGCCGTGTCCTCAACTACGTCGCGGCAGTCGCCGCAGTGGTGACAACCGGGCGTCTCTTGCCGGCGTATACGACACAGGAACTGGCCAAAACAACCGTGGCCAGTCATTACCTGTGTCAGCCGGAAGGTGAGGGCGCCATGTCGCCTCTCCAGCCACTTCTCAAACACGGGACTTACCGCCACGATCGTGGCGTGCCCGGAATATTAAATCCCCTGGAGATTGACTTTAAGTAAATGGAAAATTTGTATTTACGTACTTTTAGTCAAGACTAATTCTTCTAAATCGAGAATGAGCTCATTGTATTTTCAATGTTAGTTAAAAGTTACTAAGTTAAGATAATCCAGCACGCTAACTAGTTGTAACGACGACGAAGTTGTTCAAACCGACACGAAGAAATATTTTATCTCTGCCTAGAAATTGTGTGTTCGGCGAAAATGTTCTCCCGTCTTGTTATGTTGTCTTAGTACTTAAGCCGTGTAATATAACTCTAAGTTAGATTAAGTTACTAGGCGAGGCTGTGTTGATTGAATGTCAATGAAGGCTTTTCTTTGTTTATTATTTGTTACGGTTTCTTTGATACGCGTACATTAATTAATTAGCGTTGAACATAGGCGGCTTCAATCTTCGCGGGTAACATATCCTTATAAACAATACATATCTACATAATATAAGTAATATATATCTAATATAAGTGAATTTGTGTTTATATTGACTAGCGTTCAACATACTTTTAAGGTAAATTTATCTGCCTAATAACTTGAGATTTATTTGAAGAGTGATACTATTTCCATGTATAATTTTGGATTACAGATCTATTAATAAATTAAAGCTATTAGTAATGTACTTAGCAACTATCGGGATATTTACCTTTACTCCTTCGGAGTTGATCTTACACAAAGTTGTAACCAAAGTTTAAGCGATTATATACATATAGAAACGTACATAATTATAATGTCGCCTGGAAAGCTTCGCGCGTTTATGCGAGCCTGTTACCTCGGAGACTTGTTGTACCCATGCATCTAGCTCTCTCTAAGTTCTATCTAGACTAGTTGTTATTTTGATTTAACCATTATAAGATGCCGCTAGTGAAATATATTAAATCAGCTAGATTTATGTATGTCAATTTAAATGAACCAGAACTACGATAAATTGAATAATAAATAATAGATCGCCAAAGTCGATCGCCTTTAGCAAGCGGAGAAAGGAGCGTAATTAAATCTTTATTTGTATATGAAAAATGGGCTACCCTACGCCAGAATATCAGTTATTAAAACGCTAAAAGTCCAATAAGTAATAAAAATAATTTTACTTTAAATTATTTACAATTTTTACGTTTAATATAAAGTGTAAAAATAAAATAAAGCAAACAGAGTGATCTCTCGCACAATCAGTTTCAGAAGGCAGTGTCTGCGGACGCTTTGACTCGACTGTAGCGTGCTGCGTCCCGTCGCGCGTCGCGTGGCATCACCGCTTCCGACGACATTATGCATCAATTCCCACCTAGCAAACTGTTTGTGGCGCATCGTAGATAGATGATTGCTGTTAAAACTGGCACGATGTCAGCTGATCGTGGACGTCCGACTAAGTATGATTGGCGCAATTAAGTGCAGTTTGTATAAGTTATTTTTATGATTGTATCGTGTTGTATTATGTTCTTTCTTTCTTCTTTTTCTTTTTTCGTGTGGTTAGTGGCCAACCTGTTGTCAAGAGTTGTTCAAGCCGTAGGCCTCTGACATGGCTTAACGACTGCTGTCAATTTGACAACCAGTACCGACTTTTTACGTGCCCTCCAAAGCACGGAGACGTTCAGATGAAATACCACTAAGCGGTCACCCATCTATAGACTGACCGCACCCAACGTTGCTGCTTAACCTCGCTAGTCGTTTACAGATCAGTGAGTGCAACTAGCTATAAGCGACGAGTTTGGTTTAAATATAGTTAAATAAATGAACCTATACTTTAAACTAAGTTACGTTTAAAAGCATATATTAGTATTTTTTTACAGCTGATGCATAACGTCGTCCATACAACGTTATGCATCTGCTGAAAAAAAATAAGGCTATCCTTAATATATGCAACAATACATAATGTTATAAAGTAAAGTGTAGCTTGTTGGGCAAAATATTGTACTTTGGGGAATAATTCCTGTCTCCAGAGTATTGCAACCATTCATCTATTGGACATAAGCCTCATTTAAGCTATCAAAATATTAGTAGATAACATAATTATTTATTGCATGCTGAGTTTGAAACTAGCAGTTATTGGCTCCTTGGCGAGTTGCAGTCTTATTTCTTATTGCGTTTTTCTATAATATATTTACGTCACACATATATACTTTTAAATTTAAAAACAATTTCTTAAAAGACCTACTTATAAAATGTCGCCTCGCTAGGCACCGGCCAAAGCTCACCATGGTTGCAAAGTATAAAATATTAATATATGTAATGTATGTAATAATGCATTTATACAACTAGTTTTTGCTCGCGGCTTCAATCCTGCCATGTGCCATGTCCTTTTTGTACCCGTGTTTGCGAAATTTCATGATGATCAGTCGAGTAGTTATGGCATGAAAGCGTAACAAACAAACTAATATTCGCATTATATTAGTTAGGATAGGTACCGGGTAAAGCCTATCACGGAGCAAAGATCGAAAACAATGCATTTACAAACCAAACAATTCTTTTTTTAATTACGTCTCTTGCAATAGTAATGATTCCTGTGTCGTGGAGGACTTTACAAACATTCAAACAACGGACACAAAGAACACCCAGACTCGGAGCAATAACTTTTGTGGATCACACAAATTTCCACCACTTAAACCACTACGCCATACGTGCAGCAACTTTAAAACAAATTTTAATAATTAACTTATAGCTTGCGATCTATAAAAACAAAGTACCGTATTCAGTTAGCCTAACGTGTAAATGTCTGCAGTAAGCCGCAAGCGTGGCGCGCGAATCTCGGCGCTCGCCGCTTATTGCTTTTTATCAACTAAACAACGGGCTTATTGCGAAGCCACTTGTACCACTCGCGACACCGAAATGAGTTTGTTATAGTTTTTATTTATTTCATCTCCAGATTAAAATGCCAGCTGAATGTTTGTTTTAAAATGCACTTATGTCTTCAAATCTGTACCTTTATAGAGTCCGTATGTGCCAAATATGTATATATATAATATATGTATATAATATAATGTCCGTATGTCCGTATGTGCCTCTTTCGTCCATACGGCTTAGAGAGTAGACGTGCTACGCATTTTATTTTAAAATTCAATTTACCAAATAAACAATATTAGTACTTATTAATAGTCATCAGTAGTTATAAATTCACTTTAACTCATCTATTAACTATATTCGAGTTAAACAAGTGAGCGAAGGTCACGGCTGGAGCCAGCGAGCGCGGGGTCAGCACACCTCACCGCTGCAATAAGAGACAGGTGCGATTTTCTGTCTCTGTCTACCGCGCCTCGAAGCACAGGCAGGCCGGCCGATTGTCGCGCTGAGCTGCTACGACGACGGCTAGTGCGCTACGACGACACCGCTACGGCCATCTACGCAGTCAACGAGTGCTACGCGAGTACTATCGCCTACGACGACGTCATCGCGTTGAGGTCTCGCTGAGTGTGAGTGAGGAGGATTAGCTGTCGCGCCTTGCTGTCTCTTTCTCGCGCCGCTTGAGTTTGCCGCGAACTGTCAACCGCTATCCTACTTGGAACTTTGAAACTATACGGTGAGACATAACCCCTGTTTTATTTACAAACAATAACAATGAGTTGTAATGCATGTCATAAGAAATTAGACACTGAAGCATTTATGAAATGTCGATTATGTGTGGGCAAATTTCACCTGGAATGTCTGAATATCAACAGTGAACAATATTCTGCATTCACTAAAGAATATATCTTAGCATGGATATGCCCTCTGTGTGTTAATGTTACTCGTCGTCCAAGATCAAGAGATAATACTCCAGTACGTCATAATAAACTATTTTCACGTACTGATAATGCCATGGATATGTCTTACGAGAACTCTGATAACAGTACTACAGCTGAAGCCCTGCCCCTTTCCCCTATTGTGGCGACCCCATGTATTTTGTCTGCACATAAGCCCAGTGATGTAACAATGGATAAAATTAGTGAATTACTAGACATTAAGCTTAACGCATCGTTGTCGGTTTTCATGGAAAACTTTCGAGTGGCGCTTAAAGAGGACATCCAAGCCATGGTCAAAGATGAGGTAAACTCAGCGCTAAAATCCCTCAAGGACGATTTTACTGCTAGTACAGACTTTATATGCGCAGAACAATCTTCGATTCGTTCAGAATTAGAACGGAGCAGCAAAATTATCAAGGAGCTAGAGAGTGAAAAACATACACTCAAAAATGAACTCACTCGTTTGAATGGCAAGCTATCTAGTATAGAAAAAATATCTCGCAGCTGCAACATTGAACTACAAGCTGTACCAGAGCGCAAGAACGAGAATGTGCTAAAATTATTTCAGAAACTATGCGACTTCTTGAAGGTTCCGGTAGAGGACAGTCACGTAAGTGCCTGTCGCAGAGTGGCAAAACTTAATCAATCCTCTAAAAGGCCACGTAACATCATTGTGACGTTATCAACGCCACGCATAAGGGATTTGATACTATCCGCATCACATCGCTATAATAGGGCA
Source organism: Catocala fraxini (assembly GCA_930367265.1). Lineage (NCBI taxonomy): Eukaryota > Metazoa > Arthropoda > Insecta > Lepidoptera > Erebidae > Catocala > Catocala fraxini. The sequence goes on from OV884045.1 coordinate 1,155,133, forward strand.
CATCCTGGCCGTAGGCTGTCGTCGGCTGACCTCGAAATCTCTGGAGAATATTGTAGGATCTTTGTTGCTGAGCATCTGTCTCCTGAGCAAAAGCATCTGCATGCCGCTACAAGAGCACGGGCCAAGGAGCTAAATTATAAATTTGTATGGATCAAGTACGGTCAAATATATGTTCGCAAGGATGAGCCGGCAAGTGCAGTTCTCATAAAAAATTTGGAGTCTCTTACCAAATTAAAATAATTTATTTCTTGTTTTATTTTATCTTCAACATATAGTGCATTGTTAATTGGACATCCATTAACTCATTATGTATAATATATTCTATCAAAATCTGGGTAGGGCTAGATCTAAAATCAAAGATATTTACTTAAATCTGCTAATTAATGATTATGACATCGTATGTTTTACGGAAACCAATTTTGATAGTAGTGTTTTCGATGGCGAATCTATTGATGAGCGATACAATATTTTTAGAAGGGATCGTCAAAGCTCATGCTCTGTTAAGACAGATGGTGGAGGTATACTTATTGCTGCCAAGAAGCATTTTGATGTTATCCGTCAGACATCTTGGGATTCCAGGGTTGAGGATATCTGGATCACTATACTGCCGCGCAACTCTGATGAACAATTGTTGAATATTGGCCTCTGTTATTTGCCTCCAGACTTGCCTGTTGACGATATCGCTGCTTTCTATGACAACTGTCAGAGGTTGATTCTTAACGCTACGAACAGGGATACATTCCTGTTGCTGGGAGATTTTAACACCCCTAACTTGACTTGGAAGTTACAGAGTGACCCATTGTCGTTAATTCCCACGAACGCCCGGGATCGGAAAGCGATATTATTATCCGACCTGATTAATACCTGCAACCTGATACAGTTTAATACTATTCCCAATAATAATAATCGTTATCTGGATCTTGTCCTCTCGAGCATACCCGTTGTTGAAGTATCGGAAACCGACTGTCTTTGCAGAGTGGATAGCCATCATATAGCTTATTGTATAGCCTTTCCAAATGTTCTATTGGACAAACCTCTTAGGCCTACGCATAATAAACGTTTTAATTTTAAAAGGTGCGATTATAAAAGTGTTAAATCTGAATTACGACTTGTGAAATGGGCTGAGATTTTATCTTTCACTGATGTTAATGACAGCGTTGAAAGGTTCTATGATATTATTAATGAAATAATAGTTAACCATACACCGTTGGCAAAAAACAACTGTTTCAAATACCCGTTATGGTATAACAACTCCTTAATTCGTTGCCTCAAGGAAAAAGCTAAATTTCACAAGCGTTTTAAAACATTTGCTAACCCGCGAGACTATGATACTTTTGCTTTACTCCGCACCAGATGCAAGTCTCTGATCAATGAATGTTATAAGACTTTTCTATCCTCTGTAGAGAAATCACTATCCCATGATGCTAAGATATTCTGGCGTTATGTCAATGATAGAAAGGGGGTAAATACCATACCTCAGTCTATGACCCATGGAAACAAAACGTCTTCAGACGGTAGAGGAATCTGTGAACTTTTCTCGGAGTATTTTGGTTCGGTTTTCGATTCATCTTCCTCTCAGCCAAATCTGTGGGAAAATTTGCCCAACACTTCTAACACTACGCTTCATCCATTTGAAATCAGCCAAAGGGATATCCTTCTTAAAATTAAGAATTTGGATGAACGTAAAGGTGTTGGACCAGACGGGATTCCTCCAATTTTTCTCAAAAATTGCTCTGAGGAATTATCTGTCCCATTAACCATATTATTTAAGAAATCAATCAACTCAGGCGTTTTTCCCGTCCGTTGGAAAATTGCGCATGTTATCCCTATTCATAAATCTGGCGATAAGACATCCTGCTCTAACTATCGGCCCATTAGCATTCTCGGGTGTATAGCGAAGCTCTTTGAATCTTTAGTATATATTCCACTTTATAATCATTTATGTAACTATATTTCCAACAAACAACACGGTTTTGTCAAAAAAAGATCCACACTTAGTAATCTTCTTGAATATAAAAATTATCTTTGCGGCGCCTTTGCTTCTGGCGGGCAAGTGGACGCCATATATCTAGACTTTAGTAAAGCTTTTGACAAAGTAGACCATTCGCTGTTATGTCTTAAACTCGCACACTACGGTATACATGGGTGTTTGTTAAGGTGGATCACTTCGTACCTGAGTAACAGGAGCCAACTTGTAACTATTAAGGGTTATTCTTCTGTTCCCGTACCCGTCTCTTCTGGGGTTCCACAGGGGTCACATCTTGGTCCGCTCTTTTTTATAGTCTTTATTAACGATCTTATAAATCGATTATCTTGTCCTGCATTGCTATACGCTGATGACCTAAAGATTTATAATAAGATAAACGAGACCACAGATAGTTTGGCCCTTCAGCGAGATCTCAACATCGTTACGGACTGGTGCTTGTCAAACAATATGTGCCTCAATGTGGACAAGTGTTGCGTTATTTCTTTTACCAGGAAAAAGCACAAACTGTTTCACCCTTACTTTATAGAAAATAGTGTGTTAAATAGAAAAGAGGTGGTAAAAGATTTGGGAGTCTTATTTGATAGGGAGTTATCATTCCGTTCACATTACGAGCATGTTGTGAAGAGAAGTAGCAAACTTCTGGGATTTATTATAAGGTCCACTAAAGAGTTTAAGAATGCACAAAGTACCCTGTGTCTCTATTTCAGTCTGGTGAGGAGTATCTTAGAATACTGTTGCCCAATTTGGTCTCCTTATTATAAAACGCATATATATGACATAGAGAGAGTACAGAAAAGGTGCTTAAAATTCCTTTCTCGTAAATTCAGTTATGGTCGCTTAAATTATGCTGAGAGGTTAAGTAAATTTAATGTTGTCTCATTGCAAACCCGACGTCAGAGATACGATTTACTCTATTTGCATAAATTGATTCATTCATCTATCGATGCTCCGGCTTTACTCTCATCTCTCAGCTTTAATATTTCACATAGATCTCGTAATCCTAACATATTTGCAATTCAGACATATAAAAATAATACATCATTTTATAATCCAATAGTAAGAATGTGCAGATCATATAATAAATTAGCACGTGTAAATAAAGAAGTCGATATTTTTGAAATAAATTTTAACAGATATAAAAAGATTGTATCAGGTGTACTTAGTTCCGAAAAGTTCCAAGCTATAATGTAAAATTACAGTTATTAAGTTATTACCCGTTTTTAATGATTCATTTGTATCCTACGCTAACAAATTTAAGATTTTAATTAATGTTTATTTTTTGCACGAGTAATCTGCTTTAATATGTACATGTTGTGTACACTACCTTAGGATTACTGTCCGGTTTATATATTATGTTCTTTATTACTACCTACTATGTTAAGACTGTAATCTGTTTGTGTACCTATTATAAATAAATAAATAAATAAATAAATAAACTGAAATAAAAAGCATGTTTTATTGGTGAAAGATGCTATGGTGCTCGTCGTAAATTTGAACTATCGTGAGCTGTGTTTTAAAAACCAGTGTCCTCTCCCATAAGTATATTTCATATTAAGGCAATATAAGTAAATGAAATCTTTAAATATTTGGTAATGATACGAAAAAGCTGGCTTGCACGGTGAATTAGCACCCTCTCATAACAAATCGGCGTCAGACTAGTTGGTAATAATATTTCTGCGTTCCACCTAGCGAGTAAGAGTTCCGGTGGTTCACATAGTTACTCCTCCCATTTCTTTGCTTGCATCGAATCTTTAAATCGTTTTGTCCAGCGTCGGTGACGCACGATTGATGTCTCTGGCATTGCAAGGCACCTTGATAGTAATCCGATTCATTCGTTAGGGATTTAAAAAGGAATAAAAGTATTATTAAGCACCTCTCTATTTAACCTCTAAGGCTTTGTCAAAGTCTGTGAACAATTTAAACTAATGAATATACCCTAACGGATTAAATATCTCACATATCAATAGTAATTTGTGATCCATGTAATCCATGAAAGTACGTACATTAATTTATTGTGTATCGGCTTACTGAAGCCGCGTCGGAATTCATTATTAATGTGTTTGAATTAGCTGTTTGTTTTCATATTAACACCGAATGTGTTTGTTCGTGTGCCGTAGAGCTAAATACACTACTTGTAGATTTCATACAACGTCTTCTATTGTTACTTGTAACGTAGTTTGTTTATTTACGGATATTGTTTACGCGGAAGATGTATTTTGAAATGGAACTCTTGTGTACTTACAAATTATATCTATAGATATATCTTTTCAGCATAGGTCACGATGAGATCGAAGTGTATCTTTCTCAATAGGTATATTGCGTGGTTAATAGAAACCACGTCGAGTATCTAAAAACATGTTTTGCATTGGGCTGAGGTGTGTAAGACATTTTCTAGCCATGATTACCGAATCTACGCCACTCTACTAACACGATCTGTTTAAAACTACTTGCTACAGCAATCTTTATTACCGAACCAACATTTACGTCAAGTCACTTGACTGACAATTGAAATTATTATTTTCTGCATAAATAAACGTCTTTTAAGGACACATTTCTGTCAGTACTTAACCGTTTCTTTGTCCTTGACAATTCTTTTGAAGTTCAAAAGCACAAAGTATTGGTCTGTCGAAAATTGGACGCTGCGAGAGGCTGTGTCCAGAGTTCACGGTCGAAGAGATCTTTTGTCTCGGACCGTTAACGAAGAGTGGCGTTCGTCCGACCGCCAGCTCTGACCGCCCCCTGTCCAGTCTGTTACCGATGGATCTTTGTCAACATGCGAACCGTGAAGATAACTGCCACCAGATGCTTTCAGTAATGAATTTTCGTTTTTAGTGTCACAGCTACGTTTGTGGTTCAGGTTTTACTTGGCGCACATCGACGTTAGGGAGGTGAATTAATTTTCTTTATGATATTGTTTTATCTTGCTTTCGCTTTACGATAACAGGTATTTTAACTTTTAATTTATACTAACTAACTTTAACTTAACTAACTTTTATTAGCAGCGATCGTTGTATTCTAATTAAATAAACTAATTTGGTAAATAGACACGTTGAATTAATAAAACAAGACGTTATTAGATAGGCATGAAAGCGCACACCTCTTAGCCCGAGAATTGGAAGACGCAATGGATTACTTTCTTTATATTCTACATACATACAAAGTATCACGCCACTTTTCCCGAAAGTAAGGGTAGGCAGAAGTACACCTCTGCCTACCCTTTCGGGAAATGTGTGTGTTATACATAGCACACACATTTGGCCAACTATGCTTTTAGGTCCACGTAAGGGGGTGAGCCTATTGCCGACTACCGGCTTGTCATCCTCCAGAAACCGCGCTTTTACTGAGATTGACAATATATATATTACACTCAAATAAAAACATTTTTTTTTTGTTTAGAACCGCCTCACTCCATATATTTTTTTATTTGCGTCAATAAAGATTACGAAAGTGTAAAACAAAACATCACTAGCATTTTATCTACGTTCTTAATATGATCTCCAGTTCTACACATATACGTGATTGCCTGTCTACTGTACATTACATTATATTTACTCTAACTATTAACTATGTTTATAAACTGTATGCCGAATGATCGTCCGTGACTAGCCCTTGGGTTTCGGCTGAAAAACAGCGCTGCGGTCATCCGTAGCAAAGGATGAGCTGGAACCTTTTGGACACACTGCACAACATTTTCTTTATTTACTTTTTTGTTTATTTTCTTCTTGTTTGGGGTTTTTTATTTTTTGTTTTAATTATAATAATTATTAGAAATAGTAAACAATTGTACCTACTGTTGCCATGTTAATATGTTGTGTTTTTATTGGTGTGTCTAATAAATTACTTTTCTTTCTTTCTTCTTTCTTTCTAGCACAAGAATCTTGTATTTATTAGGTAATAGTTAGTGTTTCTTACATAATACTACTCATTAGCTTTCAATTTATTCTAATCGCTAAGGAGTTTGAGCGTGCCGACTGAAGCACTTATTTACTTACGGTAGGAACTAGTGGAACACAGCCATGACAATATGTAATGGTTGCAGCGCTTTACAGAACTGATTGGTAATTGGTAAATGATATAGTAAACTTGGCGATTAAAAAGAGTGGCCTTGAGCTTCTTGCCAGTTCTTCTCATTGGTTCTACATCCTTGCTTTGCTGAAAATAACAAAAAGTAAATGTCAATTCACATTAATACTTGTATAATAGTTTTTGTCTCGTGTTTTTATCTGATTTAATAAGCTGGTCGTCGATCACTAAAAGGCCGTCAAGAAAATATTAGGAACGGAATAGAAATATATATACAGATCTTATCTTTAGTTCAACGGACGTAAGCTCAAATACATTTTCTCTCTCAGTACGTGCGCTAAATCCGCATGGGTGTTAGTAATGTGCACAAAATTCCACATATCGCCAGTTCTTTAAAAATGGATCAGGGGTTTTCGAGGTTAAAATATGGTTCTGTTCGTATATAAAACGTACCAGCGTAGCAACATTTCACAGACCTGAATAAATTATCTATTTGAATAAAACAATGTTGAAATATCCTTCACAAGAATCTCTAAACAAACAGAAACTTCAAAAAGAAGTTTACTACTGTAGTATTTTTTACAAAGTGTTTAATTATAAATATTTAAGTTCACAAAGTAAAACTACAACGAAGTTTTTTGTGGGAAACGTATTAATTAATTATTAGTACATACATACATTACAATTGCTAGATTCAACATCCTCAATAGCAAAGGGTGTATGTAGATCCTATAAGAAAATCCTTGGAGAATAGGATAATTCTCAGTCACAAACTACAAATTTGACTACTTTATAAAATCACGTACATATTGAAAAGATATTTCAATCGTCTACTTTAAATTCGAAGGATCTCATATAGAGTATCCGGAAATGAAAGCTCCACCGCCCGGCTAGTCATGTTCGCCTGGTAGGAAAGTGTGGGCGAGTGACGTCACTGGCGTGCCGGGCTCGCAATTCGGTGGGATTAATGACGTCATCAAGCAGAATGGCCCACTAAACAAGTTGGCCGGCCGGAATTCCTGACATTATACACGCTATTTTATACTATTATTTTGGACACTGATTTGTAGCACTGTTTTTTGTTCAAACGATACGCTACCGTTTGGTATGAGGAATAAATAAAATATTTCTGGCACATAAAACAAATGTAATTTCTATTTTAGTAACAAGGACTAAGTATTAATAAATTTTAAGCTTATTCATTATAATGTATATAACGGGTAAATATATGTATGATTTATGATTTACTGTAGTTTTGTATGTAAATATTAGTTTGGTAGACGTACTTTTATTACTTTTACTTCTTCACTAAATTAGGTATATCAAAGTTAGAATTTCCATAATTCATTTATTTCTCGTTACTAATATGTCACACTATCTAAATGTTATTTGGATGAAAGCTATTATGAATATAGATCACTTCCTCTATAGGATTGGGTATCACCACCAAAAAGATGACTCCATTTGGTTTTCGCTTTTGACTCTGGGGTGGTCGCGACAGTACTTAGAACTAGTTTTAATGATCAACAACGATTGACTTTCGGCGTCGATAAAAATTTAAGACAAATGTATACACTAAAATGGTATAAAAAGTGTATTGCTATGTCTATATAGGCTTAAAGTTAAAGTAATAAATATTAAGTGGGCACGGTAAAAATCTCTTTCTCATCTGATTGCCAGAAACCTAGAAAAAATATGATTGAATATCTAAGTTACGATACGATCGCTACATAATAAATCACTCAACATTTACATTAAATAATGCTAAATATTTCAATTTTCCAACTGCAACAGCAATTTGCAAAATTATTTAAAAAATGTCATAGTAGTTTCATGGTACGCTAAAAGGAGTCGCTTCAATCGTCTAGCGTGTATTAATTAGAGGTCAGTGATATAGATAGACATTATATACGTTTTAGCTACACATGAAATGATAGGGATCAAAATCACAGTTACATGCTGGTGCATACAAAGTTGCAAAAGTAATGATACCCACAGACCCAGCTATAAATTGACGTATGTGCAATATTCACATATGTATGTATGTATGTATGAGTGTATGCGCGGCCGTGAGACCGACTTGCACACTATGAATTTTTCAGCGCACCCTCATCTCCCGTCGAGTTTTGAATCTATAAAATTTCATCGTGGTTTAAGAGTGTTGAAGCGAGAGTAGGCATGTTTATATGGGAAAAGATATATGAATAGAAATTTTGCAAGAATATAGATGGGTGTTTATTTTTGTAGTATGATGTATTTATACCTATATTTTTTTGAAATTAAACTACTATATACGGATTTTATCGCGTTGTTTATTTTACACTTAATTACATCATTTAGAAACTGTTACACTACTACTAGATACTATTAAACTTTACAAATTTTTAAGCTAATTAAATATAAATAGTTTTAATAGTTTTAATAATTAAATAAGCTTAAAAATTAGTAAAGTTTAATAGTATCTAGTAGTAGTGTAACAGTTTCTAAATGATGTAATTAAGTGTAAAATAAAGAACGCGATAAAATCCGTATATAGTAGTTTAATTTCAACGAATAACATTCGCGTAAACAGAAGACAATATTATACCTATATTGTTGTATTTTACCAATATACATATACATATATATGATATACCCTTTAATGAAAAGATCTGCCCGTAGTTTGTTGCAGTCTCACCTAACTTAGTTTTTATAAATATACGCAGATACTCACGCTTGTTTTTTAGAAGGGTAGACAGAGACTAGGGATTTCAGCTTACTGCAATCCTGGCATATTTCTTCAGCTCCATTCACTTTAGTTACAGCCTTGATGCAGCAAGATAAACTTTATTACACACATTCGACGAGTACTCTTACTATGTGAGTTACCACCACACACGTCACATAGCGTCTTCTTGTCTGTTGATTGCAAGTTTCTAATATCGGCAAATGCATAAATATGGGTTTTCTGTAAGAAAAATCTCAGTAAAAGATCGCAAATATTATTTCTACCCTGTATCTATAATTTATCGTAGTAATATAAAATTTATCGTAGTAATGTAAACATTAACTTGTTGCCTTTTTGTTAGACTGTGTTAGTTTTCTCGCTCTTCTCTACGTTACAACTAAATGAGAAATATAGTTGTTATTAGCTTCTATATTACTATTGAAGGCCACTTGAAACACACATTGACACATCTACTTTGATGCAAGCTGTTGCAACCATACATTGCGACTTAAGTAGGAAATTACTGAACAAGCATGTCTTCGTTGGACTCAAATTCTTTTGCATTCAAGTGAATAAAGAAAGTCTGTTGCGCAGTGTAAGTAAAATATAACACCGATTACGTGGCACTTTTGTCGAAGTAATGTTCGTATCGTCGACGGCATTAGTGGGATCTATTTGATTGCGCAGACATACTACGCCAGACAAATGCGATGCGACTAGTTTCGCCTCTGTGAATGTAAGGGGATTTAGCGCGTCTATTCATGAACTTAATAATGAGGGCTTTCATCTACTCCCTCGCAAGCCCTCTTTTTGGAATTACTGTGATTATACTGTGTCATTTTCAACCTTGGTAAACTGTTTATTATGCCTACTATTAAAGTGGAAAATGAGCTACGATTCGAGCGATAGTAAACGGTTACATAGTGTGGGCAAACTTGCAATACTGAGGGCATAACCCGTTCGTTGTCGGTACTACAAATTGAAATGGCTGCTCTGCTACCGCATGGGACAAACCCTATTGATCCCCATTGCTAACAGCACGGCGCCTCTTTGAGTAGGTTTGGGTTTTTCCTTGTAATATATATTTCAGACTTCGTACTGCTATTGATATAATCCTGTCAACAAACACTATATCAATATTACTGATTTATAAATCTACCTCATGGTTTACTATTAATAGTTATGAGACAGGTATTGTTTAATTATCTGGATATCGACTATTTGTTGATGTTGTGCTGTTAGTGCTGCAATTTACTAAAATGGTTTAGTGGGGAAATAGCCCAACAGTATTTTCCACCAGTATGTCCCAAGAAAGACACGAAACGACTTTTTAAGTGGACTCCTAGACGATTTGTGATATTACATCTAAGTGCTTGCCACTCCGCCGTCGTAAATATTTTGCATCTTGCCATATTACCGTAATGTTAATGACTTAGCTACACCTGTGTTCCTCGTCGCCACAGATTACCGCTCCCCTCGCGTCGCGCATCGACCGTCGCTTATGCCGTCTGAGTACTCTGCGTTTGTTTCTATATCAACTCAAATGGCCACTTGAACAAGTTAATTCTGATGAGTACACTCGTGTTTGCGGCTGAAGTGCTTGTGGCATCAGCTGTGTCGATGTGATATGTCACGTTGATTATTATTAATGAAGAGCGTTTAATACATTAACTATGTGCTTCATCCTGACGTAGTTTGCCGTATGTTTGACGTCCCCAACACTTTGTATTTATTTTACTTGTAAGTAAGGTTATTTTGGTGTTCTCATTGTAAACATTGCAACATGCGAATACCTCTCTTAACATATGGGACCTTTCTGACGGCATGTTTTCAACAAAATCTTTTTTTTATGTCACGTATGGTTTTCCGGTTCAATCCATCGCTCTCACGGATCTATATACTAGGATGGCATAAACCAGACAGAGTACTTGGGATAAGTAAGGGAAACAAATATCACTTTGGTCCCGGGCCATCGCGTCCAAAGGGTCGCGTTCATAAATAATTTAGTTTGTGCCGCCGAGCGTGTAACCAGAAATGTGCGAGTTTGGTACGTGCCCGAGCCGCGCACTCCGCGCTGTGCCTGATTCCCTGGTACATTTATATCAAATATATAGATTCGATAAAGATATACAGAATTGGTGGTGCCTGAATAATTAATATGTTGGTTTGAATCGTCCAAATTCAATATTTAAGGCGTTCTCGTTGTAGAGCATATACCAAATAGATACAAACAACCAATAACGTAACATTAGGTATTAATTATTATTTTCTTTTATGTAAAGCAATTTTCAGTCAAAGGATTATTAAAACACAGCTCAATTTCACTTACCATTGATGATCAAATCTAAATATTTGCACAATCATCAGAGTTATATACATTTGAAACTTGTTTTAAAATAAAAAAGTTGATTATATTAAGTAGTAAAACCCGATAGTTAGCGATAGCGATGTTCTTCATTTTTTTGTCTCGATGAGTTCATTTTTCCCTCGTGTCGAGTGAAGTTCTAGTTGATAGTGATGCATTTGGAGGTATTGCAGACAATGCTATTGAGTCTGTTTAGCGACTAAAATATACGGACTACTGATACCAACGTGTTTGAGGTCAATAATAATATGTGCCAAATTTCAACAATTTTTGTATGTAACTAAGGTGACAAACAAACATACATATCTCCGCCTAATGGTAAATGGTTATCATAACTTATTAACACTTGCTAAACAAGGTTGACTGCATAAAAGGCGGCAATGTGCGTCTAGCCAAAAATCGCAGTGACTTCTCACAGGTACAAAACTGCTAATTTAAGAAGCTTGCCAACTCTATCATTATAAATAAATAAAAATAAAATAAAATTTATTGTGTTAAATAATTTGTTACAAAAAGTTGTGTTCGCAATCTTCTTTTAAGCAAACAATGCCTGCAGTAGAAAACTCCGCTCTTCCATATTTTACATCGCGTGATAATTAATACAATAATTTGAAATTATGAAATTAACTCCAAGATACATTATTGTATCCGATATTCAGTAGTATTATTACCTTAGCTGGAGTTTTCCAATTTTATGTATGGGTACAAAGTTTTCAAATATGTTTTTCTACTATAACATAAGATAGTCTGTTGGCACACTTATCTTTGTCACCTGTATATTGTGTTATCGTTCGATTTCCTCTCACAGCGAATAGTCTCGAACATAGAAAATCAAATCAGACACTAGTTTATAAGGTTTCCTTATGAATACAACAACGGCGTTAGTTTAAATTGTTTGTATATAACGCGCTAGCTATTTATCGTCACTCCATTGTCGTGGAATATAATTATAGAGCATGTGTTGACCTTTTCGATAATCTTTACTAATATTATATATAGATGCGAATGTAAGTTTGTTTGTTACGCTTTGACGCCTTTGCTACTCGACCGATCATTATGAAATTTCGCATACACATTGTCAGGTACAGAAAACTACAGGTTACCTTTCACCAAGAAGGCACTGTTCCCGAGTGAACCGCGGCCAAAAGCTAGTATAGTGTTCCGATTTGTGGATTGGCCTTTTTCACGTTAATAATTTACTAGCGACCCGACCCGGTTTCGTACTGGTAGTACAAAATCTTATTATATATTAGTGAAAACCGCATGCAAATCCGTTTAGTAGTTTTTGAGTTTATCGCGAACAGACAGACGCGGCGGGGGACTTTGTTGTATAATATGTAGTGACTATCTATGCTTCTGGATATAACTCATAGCTTATTAATAAATAATATTCATAGTAGTTAGTACATACTTACGTATTTTATCGTGTACGTTGTAATCAATAAATATGTTTTATTGATTACAAAGTCACTTCATTACGTACACAGACGGATGGCCTACGCCATTTATATTCATTAGAGTACGACTTCATTACTAGGTATCGTAGAATACATTTTATTGCTTTAATCGTACAAATATATAAATAAAACATGTTTTTTAAAACATACAACTATATAAATGACTAATGTTCTTGTTAACCCCTCGATGCCTATTTTTGGAATGTGATCATGTCGCTAGTGCAATGGTTAAGAATCAGACCGTCAATCCCTCGGTCGCATGTTTAATTTCTTATCCACTGGGGTACTACATACTATACAGTAATAATCTCCGCATTGCTTACTGGAAATTTAACAATTATGAACGAAATACTAAGGATATCAGTATGTTAATGACATTTGAAACAAAATACAGTCATTAGTCCTTTGGCAAAAGTGAAGTGCATGAGCTAACTACCAGGCGTATCGTCTGGGTCAGGTAAAGTATTTATGGACGTGCAATCTGAAAATTTTTAGCAGCAGACTGAGACTGCGACTTTTTCTGAGCTAAAAGCTTTTCCGAACGGTACTTAAACATAGCTGACAAAATATAAGGTGTGATACACTTCTACTGTTACCTATGTAGGTATTCAGGCAGGATATGTTACATCGCAAATGCGGAGCCAGGAATGTAAAGTTTAAATAGCATTTTATTTTATGGCTAATATAAAAACTCGGGCTAGACCCCACCAACAAATTGGCTGATAAAAATAAATGTTAACAAGCTTTACGATTCTACACCGAACAATGCATATTAATATGTCTAGACATCTTAATATTATTAGTTACTACAATTATTTTTACAATTCTTTAACGGATACACAACATACTTCTAATCATAATATTAAACTTATACTTCTGTATCGTATCATAATAAATGAGAAGCTAAAGAGTAAACGTGCCAGGAAGTGTATATACATATCTTCTTAATTTCTTTATTCTCTTTAGGTGTCAAACAAAAATAATTTAAACTTAATCCCAAGATTTAACTGGATTGCCAACAGGTGTGTCGGGGTGATATAATGGACAAAGGTAGTGCGCTTCGTAGAAAATTAATAATATATGTTACGAGAGGCCATGGCGAGAAATCCACCCTGGAGCAAACATCCTCTTACTGAAGACGGCAACCATATATTAACGTCTAGTATTTCTCGAGGTCCTTAAGGAGATGCTGTTAGCAGTAGGGTACTGATGTGTACCTTGCCTATCCGATCTAATATTTATAAGGTCGCCAAAGCATACGTTATGCTAAAAGATAGTTGTTCCAAGCATCCTCAACATTATCAGGAAGACCGTCTACTTATGTGGCACCAGCAATTTATGTCTAACTCGTGAGTCACTGGACACTGTTGGACAATATTGCCCCGTTTTCAAACTTTTATAGTTTCCTACAAAGTTTGCATGCTGAACTGTGCGACCGCGGCCGAAAGTTGAGCAACAGTCGGATGGATCAATTATGTGTGAGTCGTGAACAATGTGTGAACAATGTGTACAAGAGTGCGGCACCTCGCCACGTGTTAATCATGCACGCTAACCGACACTGGTAGCCACTAATGAACCCCTCATTACGACAGCCCTCCGGTGCCTAACTGACTTTGTAACGTTTACTTCGACCTCACAATACGACACGAAACTATTGTCGAGGTAGGAATCGTTGGCCTCTGTACTTACAATATACTCTCTTCATACCCTTAATACTATATAGTTACTATATAGTTACTATATAGTTACTATATAGTTACTATATAGTTCTTGGCCACAGGAACCATCAGAGTTGGCTTGCGAATAATTTTATTAATTCTTCGAAGAATGCAGCTAGCAATGCTGTTACCATATGCATTCATTGATTTGCATCTGGCTTGCTATCCTGTATATATAGTCCTGCTTCATTCTCAGCACATTCGTTATGTGAGCTCGTCGTTTAGGATACTATTATTTTTGGTCTTTCACTAGAATATTTCTGATCTGATGAGAAAACTGTCCAACAATTCCTGTTGATTGCCAACTCCGCATAAACTTTTATACTTTTTAGTGCATATTTTGTGGTCCATTATTTCTACGTGTTCTGTACATTACACCACATGCTATATTACCACAAGGACACACAACTAAGATATGATTTTTTTATTATGGAACAGATAACCTGCATTAGGCTTCATTCACACGTACCACAACCACACCACATCGACGACGCGACAAAATGTGATCAAGCAGTGGTTACGTGTGAATAGTGTCGCTGCAGCCTTTTGCAGTTGCGTTGTGGTTCCCATAAAATGTAGATGTGGTTGAGTTGTCGTTAGTAGTTGCGATGTGGTTGCGACGACGCGATGACGCTCACGAGTGCAGACAGACAGTTCGACACCGGTTTTTCTTGAAGAAACAGTCGTTGGTGCGTCGACGCAGTGTTGTGTCTGCGATGTGGTCGGACGCTAGTTTGCGGTGTCGCTGGTGGTTGCATTTTGGTTGCGATGTGATCGGTATCACCCACGTAGTCGATAATGACGGCAAAATGTGGTCCGTGTAAATTCTACTATTTATTTTCAATACAAAGTGGTGTCGTTGTGGTTGTAGTGTGGTTGTGGTACGTGTGAATGAAGCCTTAGGTATTTGCCAGCTATATATCGAAATTATTGTCAAACATAATATAGAATCTATATCTTCGTATGCTCGAAGTTGCGTGCCACTCAAATTCCGCCAGCTATATTTTTAAATCCCGGGTTACCTATTGCCTTCTACCGGCCAAATTTTTCTTGTGACTGACAAATACATTCAGCCTGACTCGGGCATCAAATCAACCTCACAATCGCATGTAACTGTAAGTTCAAACTTTTATTACAGAACCTAAGAAGCAGTCGAATTAACGCCTAAACCTTCTTCTCCCTAGCCTTTATTATTCCCAAGTCACTTGGGGTCGGCTTTTCTAGTCTAACCGGATTTGACTGGATATCAGTTTTTACACGGAGCGGCTGCCACCTGACCTCGGCAACCCGAAGGCTAACGATACCCTAAGGCTAAACCAGTGTCAGGATATTAGAGGGTACTGACTTTCCCAATAACGACTGCCATAGACGTTCACGGCAGCCGGGACCGACGGCTTAACGTGCTCTCCGAGGCATGGAGCAGGCGATAATTGTCAATCAATACGCGCATAATTTCGAAAAGTCATATAACTTCCGAAAGTCAGAGGTGCGCGACGTGGGTTCGAACCCGAGACCCTCTGCATTGCAGTCTGTTGGTCTACCCACTGAGCTATCGCTGCTGCGAATTAACGCCTAAACCAAATTATACAAAAAATTAATCACAAAATTCCATAGTTACCCATAGTTAAAAACCTGTATGCTTATAAGAACTTAATGGCCGTACTAAATGCTTTACCCAAGGTAAGCTTGGATTATACACTTGTTCTAATCAAAAGGCAAAGCTTATGTATTTGCGTGACTTAACAACAAGTCAATATTCCGAGCTGGCTTTAGGACGAGGTTACGCAGGTCAAGGTATTGTTCACCTTATTGGACACAGCTCTATAAACGACACTCGTCCTTGATAGTAATAGAACTAAGCAGTCTTATTTTAGCATAAAGGAGTCTGCCCACTACCCCATCTCATACCATGACCGTGTTAGAAACGTGTCAGGCAAAAAAATATTCTTTGTAAGGAAATGTATAAGACTATGCCCACTAGACCGTTCTATCACCGACCAGCAGTTCCTATAGCAGGGCGTATCGTGATGCTTTTCGTGTCTGATACGTTCCTAGCACGGTCATGGTATGAGACGGTGTAGTGCGCAGACTTCTTAAGTCTAGCAAAGTTTAAGTTTTCGATGGGCAAACAGATATCGAGACTATGACGCAAAAATATCTTAGATGCAGACTCTCTTGCAGTATTTTGTTGCTACTATAATAATTAATCATTACTTCCTTACTAATATTATAATTGCGAATGTGAGTTTGTTTGTTTCAATTGATCAACATAAAATTTTGCATACACGTCGTAGGGAGTACAGAATAGGACATACCTTTCATCTAGAAAAAAGTACTCCTACAGTTACGCGAGGAAAGCCGCGAGCAAAATGTAGTAATTAAAACATTCATTTTTGTGGGTTGTAGAATTGTTGTAGATGTCTATTACATTCACATATAGTCAGTTTTAGATTCAGGTCCCACGTTTAAGGGGGCAAGCCTGTTGCTGTAGACTGGGCACAGTTCCAGATGCCGTGCTTCTAATGAGTATTTCTTGTCAGAAAACCCAATAGACTTTGATACCACGGCTGGACTACCGATTACTGATAATATATGTATGTATATGAAATGTGGCCAAGTCCAAATCGATATTATTTATAAAATTATATGTTTCTACGGTTGATTAAATGTCTTCTTTATGACGTCCGTCATGCTTTATACAGTCTGTTTCTTTTTAACTCTAGTAATTCCTAGATCTTCTCCGGTGACAATGCCCCCTACATCCATACACAGTAAATGACAACGAAGCGCATTAAAATACAAGTTCTGACAATAGGTCGTCCCACACCTGGGCTATATGCTTATTTTAGTCATCAGACATTTTATCCAACAATTCAGAACTATATTTATGTAGGTATGTCGTTCTATGAAATCAGACACTTCATTTAGATAGTACAGCCATTATTTTCAAAATAATAAAGACATATTACCTATTAGCAAGATAATTACCGTATCAAATAACCTATTATTATTTGCCAAATTAGGCACGATTATCTAATAAAACCGAATGTTATAGTTCAGCTAATTGTCTCGTTTGCCGCCGCATCCAGTTCGTTGCTCTAAATACAGTGCTATTGAGCGGCCACCATGAAACCTTTTACTCAAATGAAAAGTAACTTCCACAATTTTATTGTTGGGACAAGTTTTATACAGTTTTATTCAGAAGAGCTTTGTTGAAATATTAAAATTGTTTCTAAATAACGTTTATGTTTCCGATGAGGAATATTTAGGCTCGCTCAAAATATCACGAAGTACGAACTGTCTGTTGTGCAGTGGCTGCCCCTGTATTCATATTTGAACCGAGTGCGCTCTAAATATGGATGCTATTGTCCTGGCTCGATGAAACGCTGCGATTATGCAAACAACTGATACGGTTTACCTTACCATATTTGCTTTGTGGCTACAGTCAACCCTAAATTAAACGCAATAAAGCCTAAATTCAAATGTGCGGTAAACAAGTTGACATTTCCTATGGAGTCGAAACTGTAAGTGAAACTAGACTTTATGCGATGCACCTAAAGTTTACTATGCCATACGTATTTGTTAATTCAGGTAGCGTTACCAGGGACTCATTGAGTATTAGGAGGTTTATCTCGGAGACAACTGTATTTCAAGGGAATTGTTCCCGTTGCATGGCAGTTATATGTTCTGATTAGGATTATTTTTAACGTGGCATGTTTGTCCTTTTATAGGATTTGTTTGTTGCGAATATTGGACGTAGGTGAACTTATCATTTGCTTATCCGCTCAGATTATTTGCTTAGCTACCAGAGTAACGTGAATAGGATAGATCATCATGTAAATTGCGGCGGAATACATGCAAGGTTGAATGTTAAACTGGCAAACCTATTATGTAAATGTAATTTAGTTGATTGATATGATGAATAACCTAGTATTGAGAGTATAGATTATTCACCGATTTATGTTTGACAGCCTTATACATATATAAATAAGTTTGAAGTACGTCCTTATTTACTCTTTTTCTGTTAGTATGTAATCTAAAATATAACAAATGAAACAACATTAATCAGCATTACACCTTGTCAAAAAGTATTATGCATATAAGTAACTACCAAAGTAGATGAACCCAAACGTTTATTTTTATTTTTTTTGCACAGGCATGTGTATGCTTGTACCTGAATAAGTCTATACTTCGTGCACTTATTATTCTGTAAGAACAAAAAAAATATAAAGTAGGTAGTATGTTAAATTTATTGTTATAACGTTATATTATCAAATGTCATGTGTATTACTATAAACAATGATTTTGTAATTAACAAAGAGTGTTCGTGAGTTTATTGCCGTATTTTGTTTTCTAGGGTATATAAGCCATTTATGTATGGGAAAAGAAGCACATACTACCAGTATGCTTCTTTTGTCTGCTTGAACCTAAACTCAAGTTAAACTGAAGCAATGAAACCTGGGCGATTTCACCACCCTACAGAAGATCGCAGGCGATCCAGGCTGGCGGTGTATTGTCAATACATATTGTAATCTTTTTTTGAAGGCAGCCTTGTTGGCGTCTGTAATAGCTTACCACAAGGCGGAGCGTATGTTTGTTATTACTTATTAGCTCTAGCCCGCGGATTTACTCGCGTAAAAGTAGGTTAGGTTAAGTTAATTAATATAAAAAAAATCAGTACTATTGATGATCATGAAATTACACTCTGAGGAAACCATTAATTATACAAGACGATTTGCGGTGGTATATATCCAAACAAGTCTTAGTTATGTTTATATAGGATCTACAATGTTTAATTAGGTTGTATTTTCTTATGTGGGGGAGAGGAGGTCGAAAGTGATTCGAGTCGTTATATTTTATTAACGAACATCCTCTAGTGTTATTAAAAATTCTATGGAACCCAATCCAATCAGTAGTTATTATAGTGCATACATAGACTATTTAGGAAACTCATCACGCGCTAGAAATACCGCCAGTACCGCGGGGGACTTGACCAACATTCAAACAACGGATACAAAGAATATCTAAACATAGAGCTACCTACCTACTTTTTCAAAACCACAGTAATTTTCGTAGTTCTAAAAATTAAACCTTAAAAAAAATCTAAATCCCGGAACACAAAGCGCACTGGCAGTAGCGAGATGACCGCTTAAATCACTGTGCCTTCTGTGTAAATAACAACTTTTACATAAATTCACACTATACATATTATATGTGTTAGACTGATCGAGTCTACGCGTAAAAAGTCGCGGGGACTTGGAAATAAAAAAAAGTATAAAAATAATCGCGTAAACAGAAGACAATATTATTGAAAATAACAATTTTATTTGCCAATATTTATGGTATTGCAACATGGTGTTGCCATAGTTACGTAAAAATATTATTTTTATGTAAAATTAGTAGGTATCTATAAATTAATGTAACCGGATCTGATACATACGACCAGATTTTAAATTAAACCTAAAGGAATTCACGCAGTTCTTATTGTTCCTTTTTTTTCCAGGTAAGTGTTACGCGGCAGTTTCTTTACCATTGGCATCGCATTATGTAAGCTTACATAATATTTGTTCTTCGCACTATTCATGAACAAGCAAATAAATAAATGATGTCACAACCACATGTTACAAATCAATACAAACATTACCATAACCCTTTTAAAGATGACAAAAGTTACCTCTTTTAAATTTGGCTTGGACTAGCGCCATCTATGCAATCCGGGCCGTACTACTAAGTAAACGAGCGGCGAAAGAGGCTGCACTTACCTTCCCTAAGTTAGCACAGAGCTACTACACGCCCATTCTTACTTTCGCTTGGTAACTCTCACGCTGGCGCAGAGATGGCGCTCTCTGGAAGTTTAAAACAGTCCTAGTAGGATTACAAACTGCCACTAGAGGGCGGCTGGA
This sequence comes from Catocala fraxini, assembly GCA_930367265.1. Classification (NCBI taxonomy): domain Eukaryota; kingdom Metazoa; phylum Arthropoda; class Insecta; order Lepidoptera; family Erebidae; genus Catocala; species Catocala fraxini. Next base: position 1,175,293 of record OV884045.1, read on the forward strand.
TGGTTCAGTATAGGGTGAATCGATAGCGAGGCCAGTAGGTAACTGCGTGATAAATAAGTTGCAGTTGTTTACTTCACTTCCATGTTTTCTAGTGACTTCATAAGAAACAAATCTAAGTAAATGTGCAATTGTATTTCTATTTTTAATTGTGCAATTGTTTTTCAGCTCTCTGACATTTGCTTAGTACGTGCTTTTAAGTTAATAAGATGAGCATGTCTGTGTAATACAATTATTTACCCTTCCACTTTTTGCTGTCATCTCTATTTGACATTTAACTGAACTATGACCTTTTAAACTCAACGTGGACAAGATATAATACTTATTTAACAAAATTATACCTTGCAGCATGTTAGCTATTCTGTACATAGTTATCTTTGCAGAACCCCTATTTACATTAAATTTGGTCAAGTTCCCTTCATAGACTAGTAACATGTGATGCTATAGTTGTGTAGGTAAATAGTTCCTATTACATAATTGTTATTAATGAGAACGGAGGCAATAATATTATGCCATCAGCTGTCAGTAATATATAAACAGGTTTAAAGGGATGTGTATTACCTATATCATGTGCATTGAACGTTAAATATAAGTTCCAGAATCTACTTAAAGAAATGGATAATGCTGTTGTTTCTTGAGTCCGAGCGTAGACATACGTCCCGAAGGTATTATCACAAAATATCACTTTTAGCTCTTTTAGCTTTTAGCTTTTAGCTTCAGCTGTGGTTTTGCCGACGTAATAGAGGTCGTCTACCAGGCGTAGTGCCAGAATCCAGCTTCCCAGTTTTTTTTTTAGAGCAAGTATGCATTTCATTTGTTTAAAATAACAACTCCTGCACTAGAAATAAATCCTGTATCGTGGGAGACTTTACAAACATTCGAACAAAGAACATCCAGACTCGGAACAACTATTTGTGGATTACACAATTTTTGTCCCGTGTGGGTTTCGAACCCACAACACTCCGCGTAGTAGCAATGGCGAGGCGACCACTAAAACCACTGCGCCATCCGTGCAGACATTTTTGGTACATTGAAATTCGGTTATTATATTTGTTCAAATATGTATTTAGAGTATTTAGATATTTCATTGGCAGTAAATGTAATTCCACGGTGCTAATAGATACCTTACAAGGTCTTTGTTATATGTACATATGTGTTCTTTCTAAAGTAGGCAATTCAAATTGTTTGTTTTCTTTGTTTGCCATACATGGTTTTATACGAGAAACTTGTCTAAAACTCGTGTAATATTTTGTAAGTAAAAAGGGTTGCTACGCCTCGGTCGGTTGCAAACGAAACGCAGTGTGAAAGGACACTCAAGAGCTCAGTTGGAATTTTGTTCTCTTTGTCATGTCTGCTTGCCTGGTACTTGTCCAGGCAACTAGCACTAGTTACTTTGTTGTCGTTTCTTTGGCTATTCTTTACTTTATTTGTAAATTTTTTAAAGAACCAACATCCTTTTTGAGATGTTAAATTAATTAAGTTATACAATTTAATGTTCACCTTGTCTTAAGATTTTAACAACATACTATTTCTACTATCATGGCAGGTTCTTTTGCTTTCTATTTTGATTTAATATTATGGTAGTATAAATTATAAATAAATAAATTACTGCAATATAAAATTGTGAAATAATAATTTCATAAAATAAATAAATGGAGTGGTTTCATTTTTAACAGGTTTTTATTAACTTGATCTGAATATCAAAAGCAAGTAATCACAAATTTATGTACTAAAGCTCCTGTATTAATCTCATGCATTTATTTATTATAACTTACTACTAATGGTGTTTTGTGTGGATTGATTCGCGTACAAAACCGAAAGCTTTATTGATCGACACTCCGCAGACATGTTTCGAGGAATATTTGAATCCTGTTGTTTCAATGTTTCTAAGCTATGCACGACAGAAACATTATAATTACTGCAGTTGCTTTTCCCCTTTAAAACAAAACGTATGAAAAGATAGCTGATTCGGTCGGGTTTAGTCCCTGTTATAGTTTAACGAATCAGTATTATAACTTTAGGAGTTTAGGCCCATTAAAATTAGTTTTCTCGTTCGGGAATCTATCACGGCTCACGCCTCGGGAGGATGGGACCGTTTAACCTCTTGTTTTTGTTCGCTACAAAAAAGGTTAGCTTTTTGTTATCCCGGGGTTATTGATAAGCTCGTTCTGGCTAATTAAAGTTCAGGCGTGTTAACACCACATATAGGAGCCTTTCTTGTTACAAAAAGCAGACAAATGACAGGGAAAATTTAACTTTTTTAAACGTGTAGAATTGTGGGAATAGTATTTAAACTCTTAAAATACTCTCTATTTGTATTTTTAGGTCGTTAAATATGAAATTACCTTATATGCTTATAACTATCTAATCTCATATTTCCTATAAAAATACAATTTTTATTTTTACTTAATTTTATGTTTAGACAGAACCTTGTTATTATTATAATCCTCACTAATATTATAAATGCGAATGTGAGTTTCTATGTTTGTTACGCTTTCACAAAATTTTGCGTACACGTGTCAGACGTATATAAAAAAACATAGGGTACCTTCATTCAAAACACTGTTCATGTTAATCAGTATCAAAGTTAGTTCGTTTGCTGCTTTCCTGAATTTGTTATTTCGCCATAATTAATTATGGTTGCAGTTTTTGATATTTTAAAAACAAAGTATACATGACCTAAAGTCAAGCTATTATAAATATACTTATTTATAAAATATAATCGATTTTAGAGTTGCCACAAAACACAACGTTAAACATTTTCTTCATTTAAAAAGGCAATTTTACCGATAAAGAACTAATACTTCAACTGTGAGCAAGAAAGGAATGAAGCAATCTACGTTTATGAAAACTAATAAACTACCGTTTGTTGTGTGTCTACTTAGATGCGATCGATTTTATAGTCGGCCAGGATTATAATTTATGTTTTTCTTTTATAATATCCTCCCTTTCATATCACAGACGCAGTCTCGATAATAAAATAAAAAATACTACTCTAGAACTAGGAAAAATGCCTGTAACGCGGAGGATAAAAAAATTATAATAGGAACAAAATTCTTACAAATTAGATTCCACATTTTTATTATTTATTGATCACACATTTTTGTTCTGTAAAACATCAAATTAAATGTTAATAATCTTAATTATCCGTGTATTCAGATCCTGTCAAGATTTTTATACTTGGCTCTATTATGTGGTTCGTAATAAAACATGGCGAAATGTAGGTGTTATACACATTCATAAGAGGCGCTTTTCTTTAAAACGGAACTTCTTTCTTATTTCTTTTGTTGTCTGCAATATGAATTTGTAACTAGGTACCAGGACGACATGACAGTGAAGTAGTGTCAGAAGTGCGAGCTCCTCGTGGCGAGACGCTTTGTTAGCGACGCTTTTTAAAACTCGAGTAACTTCCTATTACACTAGTGTACCCCGCTGCTTTCTAATTACACCAGCGTACACTATTATTATGTTTTAATATGGTATGAAAGCAACTCGCTATATAGACGTTTTATATCTTACTATGAACTTTATGTATGTAATATTATTAGAAAATAGGTTTATGTTTGTTTATAGAAACTAAGGAACTATTAAAATTTAATTAAAAGGAAAAATAATACCTACTTGTTTTGGAAATAATGCTCTCTAAATCTTATAGAAAAAGAGTAAAAGTTTCTGGAGGCGCCGGGTATCGATCCCGGTACCTCTCGCATGCTAAGCGAGCGCTCTACCATCTGAGCCAGACCAGACTCCAATACAAGGTTTACTTTTATACCGAGTGATAGTAATAAATTCAAGTCACATAGCCTCGGGCGAGGACGGCTGCGCCTATTAAATGTCCGCCCGGGCTGTGTACGAGACTTTTTTGACCGAACTCACCGAACAAACTTTCGTGTATCGAATAACACGAGCAATCAGAAAAATGGATCGAATTTATGGAAATAAATATTCATGGGAATTTGTTGAAAAGAAATTAGGGAGGCGGGTGGCTTGTAGCTAGTACTTAACTATTTAGGTATGTGTGTCCATGAGTTTTGTTTGTTTAGTAAATCAAAATAATTTATCCGTTTAGGTCAAGAGTTATTGTTGTAATTCCACTGTGAGGAAAATTTCTAGAGAGGCGCACACGGTCACTAAAATGTAGCCTGGGTCACCTATCTACGTGATGGTAAGCGGATACAAGCACATAAACATACGCATCATATGCATGACTGGGCAAATATTTGTAGAGTATCTGTGTTCTGCAGAGGATGATATGACATAGGTAATAATGATGCCATCTTCTCTTGACAAAACTTCTCCATAAGAAGCAGGTATAAGTTCAAGCGTACTCATTTCTTGTTGCGTGTGACTGTTTAGCTACCACCTTTCAGGCTATTGCCACATTAGGACATATGTATCTTTTAAAGGTTTAAGTTACTAGATCTTCTGACAGCTGTACACAATATAGATTTTGATTACTTGTAGTGACTTACATAAACTGATATTTGCTGTGTTACTGTATAAAATGTTATATTTAGTATCAGAATAATAGACATTGTTCATTTTCTGATACGCGTAACACAGAGTTCAGCATATTCATTAAATCTTCTTAATGGTGAGATGATGAAATGCTCGAGAATTCTAATAATTCAACAGTTATGGCGACTGTTGTCTTGAGTATCCATTGTTAACATACCATTTACTACACCAAGCTGAGATTTAAAACGCATATTAACACAAATTTCGATTGTGGATGGACCGATGGAATGTCAGAAAGAAAATATTTTCACGATAGATAAACCCTACCGTGTATTATGGCGCGTGCCCTGGGGCCCTGTGACCTACATACGACGTACATGCATACAGTACGTCCCCCTCCCTGCGTACCAGGCATTCAGAACACGGCAGGAGGTGAGCCTACCTTGTGTTTCCTTTGATCACGACACTTCTGCCCCAGTTGGCAAGCGCATAGCAAAGGTTTGCAGTGCAAAGGTTAATTCTTTTGTGTTCACCTCACCATATTTTGTTTCCGACAAAAATACAGAAATTTGTAAGTACTAAAAAAAGCTTATACTCGAAATAAATTGGCGATCTAGTTCTTTATAAATTGTTCATTAAATCCGACCGAACCTTGTAAACCTTGTCTATTATAAACGCCTCGAATTCCTTTCCTCCTGGTATTGGCGAGCTCGGCATTCGCCGGGTACTAAAAGGGTCTCAAATCCGAGGTTTTAATATCGTCGGCTAATTAATTTCTTTTCTTGGTAAATCTTTTGTGGGTTTGCTCACAATATACTCAGAATTCCTTTAAAATGTATACCTTAATTTGTATTTAGGGGTTATCAGATGGTTTTAGCAATTAGATATAAGATAAATACAAACAATAAACAAGTGCTATCATTAAAATTTCATATGAACACTGTGGTTAGCTTTGAAGTTAAACTTAGTTATAATATGCCGAAACATAACTTTATACTTCGTCTAACTCTAATTAATTATGAAGTCAAGATGATTATGCGGTTGTTATAATAATATAATACATATTATATGTTAACCAGGCAAACAAATGTCTAATATAAAGCATCTATTTATTTAGTTGACAATAGTTATATGTTTACGATTATGATAAAATTATAATAATATATGCCGATTATAATAATGTATTTCACATTCATGTCTGCGATTTCATGTTCGCCCCGTACCTAACTACTGTATTGAATCTTGTGGACTAGATTTCATATTATTTAAATTTGATAAGGGGTGATTTAGTTTAACATAATTATTATGTGTTGGTGTTATTCGTAATGATATAACTTATTGTTTATGTAACATGTTTGTGTGTTGTTTTTCTTTTCTTTCTTTCTTTCTTTCTTTCAGTATAGTAATATGTTTTGATTATTAGTCGTATGGTAACGAAGTTAGAAATCTAAAATTAGATATATAAGATTAATTAAATAAATTTATTATATCGGAGGCGTTCTGGACAATGGCAGGTTAAGAGCACCTTGAACCGACGGGCGTGTATGAGGAATGTGATGAAAGTGAATGAAGCCAGAGAAGTGTGTCAGGATCGTAGCAAATGGAAATACGTAGTCTCTGCCTACCCCTCTGGGAAACAGGCGTAAATCTATGTATGTATGTATGTATTAAATAAATTTTGATTAAACAGGAATTGTGGCTGGATTGCTTTGTATGTGACAGGAAATCGTGTGCACATTTGTAGGATTACGTTCCACGAAGTACATGCACAAGATTACATGCTTGACAACCTCTCGTGCTCCTTATACCCTAGTACATCGAACAACAAGCGTTTGCAGATGTGTCACGAAGTAGAACGTGTACCCCTTTGGGTCAACGCTTCCATGAATCGATGATTGCCTAGTAATTGAATCACGAATTGTGTTTATGCATTTAGCGTTGTGCGCCTTGTATCTAAATTTCAAACAAAATAAAAATGTTCGTAATTATTAGTATTGTGAGTTGTTATCGAATTAAAAATATAAACGACGTTATGAACGAGAAACCTTGGAAAGCGTGCATACGTCGGTTATACAGTATTTATACGAAGAGTTTATAAGGGTTGCCGTACTCACAATTAAGAAGGCAAATGAATTCGCCAGCAAGGCATACGTTCGTCGCTGAAAGAAGCAATTGCTGAAAAAGAAAGTTACGTTACAGTCACAAATTCATATATACGAAAGAAACAAACGGTGAATTGAACTTATAACCAGTATATACACATGTCTACATAAACACACACACTAACATACTGCGGGCAGAGAAGAGTGTGCAATTGGTGTATGTAGTTAAAGTTTACATGGAGAATTAGGGTAGAAAACTAAAGTTTATAAAAATATTCGTTTTTTAAAGGTGGCATTTCAGGCTCTGAGAGACCACTAGTTATTTTTAAATACAATGAAAGTGTAGTAAAAATAACGAAATAAATAATATGTCACAAATACATGACATTTTTTTTTTCACTGCTACAAATTTTCTTGTACTGTATGTAATATAGGAAAACGATAACGTATTACCGGAGTTATGATCTGTTGTATTATATTTCATAGACCGGTATATTTTATTACACACAAACTATAAACAGTTACGATCGTATTGAATTCCTTCAATAAATCTCTGTTACTGCTATAAATATAAAACTAAGACCGCAAACATATTAATTGCACAATTTTTCTGGTTTCCCGGTCGATCGTGAGCGAAGTCCGCACTGGAGAGATCCAATTTAAGTTTGTTCAGCTTTCGGCGACTTCAGCTTTGACTTTCCTGTGCGGTGTAATTATAAAGCGATTATGTCCGTATTACTTTAGACTTTTATAAAAAGAATATAAGTCAGTGACGAGGCCTTAAGGTTTGGCTATATGTAGCTCAACCGTATGACTTGTATCGTTAAACATAAGCCTCTTCCATAGATTGGATACAGCATTCATAAGCTATGGTACGGCAACGCTTTCTAACATCAGGCTGTATGCGACCTTAGATTATATAGATAAAACTTTTTAGACTTTTGCGATTTGTACACATGCTTAATACAATATTAGATAACATTTTGACCAAATAGCATCACTTGTGGTAATAGTTACCAACGCGAATAAGGCCCTTCTGTTTATATTGCTTAAGAACGATGTGGGGTCTAAAAATACTCACTTAGTAAATTGTTTAATAAAGAATATAGTTAAATAACGTGAAGGTCTTTTTTAACGGCAGTATGAATGGAGGAAGCAGTAGCAAGAAAAATATACAAATTTAATTGAGAAATTCATGTAGTTAAAAAAAGCGATAGAAGTAAGTAGGGCAATCAAGGTTGCTTCTACGTCAAGGGCAGACTAACACCTAGTGTTGCTAAAGTATATTCATTTAACTTAGTATAGTGACTTTGGTATAACTATATATACTCTGGATATCTGCTTTGATCAAACCTGTCTATCCCAAGCTAGCCTGGATGAGATCGTTTACTTGACGATAAGTAAGTACTTGTATGTATATTCATTTCAAAAACGACGATTTCATTACTGACGTTATAAGGAAAAAGACGCAAGTAACTGCCATAAAAAATAGTTTTTAAATATGCTTGCAGATGCGTCATTTTTTCATATGACAGCAGATTACAACATTTATAATTAGTAATCCGCTTGTTTTTAAGATAACGTTTTGTCAAAAGTTGTTTGTTAAAGTCACAAATCGCTCGAAGAAAACCATCGTTGTTCGCTCGTGGCACACGCCGCAGCTGCATTGCGATATGCAAGTCAGTGAGCACGGCCTATCTCTTACAGCCCAGCACATCGGTTTTAGGCTGCAGCTAAAGAATCTACCTCCATTGTTGAAATCCAGATGGTATTTAGCAACTTATCAATTTTACTTCCCATCTGCATTTTTCTTATAAAGTTTTTCTTTTATGAAAAGGTTCCAAGATCTAATGCGCAGAAGAATAGAGTTATACTATGTGGATATGGGTGATCATTGTAAGCATTTGACGTGTGTATGTATACGCACAATGCGAGTAGGATTCACGCACCGCTTTGTTGCAAGCCGTGCGCTTTTATGATCGAATATTTAATAGACCGACATCCTTACTAATATTAAAAAAGGTGAATGTTTGTTTGTTACGCATCACGCCTCAACTGCTCGACCAATCATCGTGAAATTTCGCATACACCTTTCATCCAAAAAAAGTACTGTTACTAATCTTGGTTTAGTTACTAACCTAGGTTTGGAGGTTAGGTAACCTAATCTAAATTTACGCGAGCGACGTCGCGGATAAAATCTAGTCAGTAATAAAGTTGATTTTCAAATTGACACGTGATTGTAAGTATTGTGTACACACGCATCGTTATGATGGACTATCTGCAACGCGAACTTTAGTTGTTCTTGAAGTTTGGTTGCTCGCGGGCTTGCTCCAAGCATTTGTTGTTTCATACGAACGCAACATAAACACGTAATCATGTTTGTTTGGTCTCATTTAACGCCGAAAACACGTATTCGTTGACGCCAATAACGAAAATGAGTGAATGACAAAACATTACTATGTTTTGTCGTCTGTTCATACAGTTATATTGTCAATCTATTCTTACATACTGCATAACCTCTTGGGGTGGAGCAGCCAAATCAATTCTCCTGCCCCTAGAGCGAGCTCAAAGAGCTATTCTTAAGGTAGCCACACGTCGCACATTCTTGTTTCCCACACATCAGCTTTACACCGCTTGCAAGGTACTAACCATTCGTCAATTATTTATTATGCACACTATACTTAAACAGCACACCGAAGTCCCGTTTACCCCGGTCTTAGATAAGAGAAGAAAAGACTTTGTACAAAGTCTCAAACCAGACACGCATTTGTCAATAAATTCTACGTATTCTTAGGACCGTATTTATATAACAAGTTAAATAAAATATTAAATATATATAATGTTAGTTATAAAAAAATGTAGTTCCATCTTAATGGAATACCTAGGAAAATTAAATTATACGGACACAGAAAAACTGCTAGAAGTCTTAAAATGATATTATGAATTATGAAAAGTAAATTTAAAGTTGAATATTACTTCCTAAACACATTTAATCGTATGTAGATGTACTTGACTGTAAATATTTGTATTAACAATGCGCTTGTATAAAATAAAATTGTCAAGTAATGTCCTGGAACACAGGTTTATCCTAGTTCAGGCAGGCTTAAACATTACCTTTTGAACTTTATTTATTTTGTATACACTATAAATTAACATAGTTTAAGAATTAATTTTAATTTAAGCTTAAATTATTCAAGGCAGGTATGTTTTAACACTGTTGATGTTATTTGTGTGTAGTGTAAGGATGTGTCTTATTTTTCTGTTAATAAATAAATATTATTATATTATTATTAGTTATAACTTAAAACATGAAATATTGTTATATATTTTACATCTTCTAGACTTGTAAAACTGATTATATTCGAATGTGTTGGCAGGACTATACAAATCTATATAACGAATTGGTATTGTACTCGAATATCATTCGAAAACATTGTAAACCGAATTTCTACGTTGTATTTAAACTTACTTCGTCAACAAGTTTTAATCTACACTTTATTTATGGAATACATGTGGCTTCATAAATCTTATGTAACGTATATCTCGTGAAGCTCTGTGTGTGAACACGTGCATCAAGGGACCGAGCTCTCGTTGCACGTGTTCAGACACAGGAGACTTCATCCAGCGTTGGTACTAACCCAGATACATGTATGTAAGCTCTTTCACAAATGTTCCGTTATCAGAAATTATCCAACTTATTAGTTGAGGGAATACCTTGACTCATAAGTTTCATATTTATCGATAACTATAGATACGTTATAAATCTATAAATAATTTGCTGTAACGATCGTAAATATTATAATTAATATTTATCTTTGAAGAGCGGGTATAATATAATAAAGGCGTGAGATTTTATTTATAGTAGAACTAAAATTACAAACAAGAAAACAGTCCGCTTATTTGCTTTTAGAAATTGCAGATTCATAGGAAAAAAAAAGAGTTGCTGCGCTGCCAACACGAACGATAAAGACCACTGATAAGGATACTTGGCTGCAATCTTGTGCCGATATTTCTCTCTCACATTGGTCCAGATTTCGCTGTGCCTTCTCTTAATGGAAGTACGTGCATTCTAACAATTTCTGTAATCCAGATGAAACTGCGGCTGTTACTTTACTTATAAATAACTTTAAACATAATTAGAAAACGTAATGTCGTCCCATTAATTATTCGTTTGTCGGTAAGGAGAACTGGTGGGTTTACCAGGAGCATGCGAAAGGGCTTAATAAATAAATTATATTGTACAGTAACACGGAGATGGCGGAGGGCGGGGTAAGTGGATTTCGATGCTTTCTGAATTACCGTACTGAGACCGGACCAGACTCTCGTTTACAAACACAGGCGTATCGTAATCCGGTAAAATGCATAGAGAAGAACAAGAGAGGTAGATATCAGCCTCCACTCCAGAACTCTCACCTATCAGGTGAAACAGTAACATCGTTACTATTTTTTGTATTAGGGTAGAACGAGTACTGCCCCGCTTGAGTCGTCTCATTCATAGCCTCATAATCACTGAATAATTGGCAACGGGTGGGCTCTCACTCAAAATAGGTAACTGTTATAATAGTCACGCTGCGTTCAAATCTGATATTAAACCACACCTGGTGCAACCCGAATTCGAATCTAATAAAGTACTTTCAAATTCCTTTTTAGTGCCTCGTTAAACGTAAGTGCATGCACAACTGCTGCTCGTTAAGCGGCGTTTTGTTTCCCGGTTCCAATGAACTGTTATCTGGTTTTTTTTGTCAGGTCATTTTCTATAGCAACACGGCTAGTAGTGCATACGCCAATAGCCTCGCTATTACAGGACTAATAAACTAACTGGAGTTATCTGCTTTCAAACCTTTGTTATAACAGCAACTATTGCATTAAAGCATTATGTCGGCGTAATGGGTGGAGGTAGCCTAATGGGTTAAGACATCGGACTTGCAAATAGGTCGTGGGTTCGATCATACATTAACGGCGTCAATCAACTCTTGTCAAATATTAGACTATTTAGAGGTGCCAGTAATAAATGGAACTAGATTTTTGTAATCCAGAGTACTCTCACAGAATATGGACGTAAATTATACTCAAGTATACGTACTATTGCGTTTTATTCAGTGCGTGAGAGCGTCGGATCCCCGATCACCTTCATTTCCTTTCTTCTCCTGCCGCCTTCCACACGCTTACCAGGTACACCGTGTGCTTGTTTGACACCTATGTAGCTTATAATAGGCAGCAGCTGGGTTGTGTTCGTTGAAGTTGCTTCTGTAATGTCAAGAAAATATATCTATGTCCATGACTATTACCGCTAACTATGAAGTGGACAGCTAGCTCGTCTCCCACTTATGTATACAAGAGTTTCTGAAACAGCATATTCTATTACCTAAGCAATTAACAAGTTCCCTGTCCGTTAAATCACATATGATACATAACAATGGATTTTCTATTGTGTCTATCACGGGACAGCGAATGGGTTAAAACACTAAACACTACTAAACAAATAAATGAATAAATAAACACTGACGAAATAACTACTCTTGGCTATTTATAGTTATTGTCATGACATGCTATCAATGAAAATATTTTCAGAGTATTCATTGTGCAAACTTTTGAATAAAGTCATTTTTGTTCGCATTATCTCATTGTAAGCAGGAAAAGTCGTTCGTCAATATTGAGAAATGTAACGTACATTTATCAATACTTACGAACGACTTTGGGACGTAGTCTTTTGTACTACAAATACCAAAAATTCTATAATTGGTAGTAACCTGTACTGTTTTCAATTGACATTGACTCGGTATGCTACGACATTAGTACTTTTCTACCATATTGCTTGCCATATTTCTAAATAAAGACTCATTTCATATCTGCGAGATAGGTGCACGCATGTGAAATTGCAGGGCACAGGTATTTCCATACTATTATTATAAAGCTGAAGATCTTTAGATCTACCAATCAGATTCGAAGACGTTTTTGTTTTTCATAGCCTATATAGACATAGGCTGTGTCCAAATATTAGATAGACTTGGTAGCTTGCATAAAGAATCCTTTCACACGCACATATGTATAATCAGCTATACAGCACACACGCACACATTCAATACAGTCCACTTGTTTGTCTAGTTTTAACTTTATATATTTTTTAGTACAAATAAAATCATCAAAGAGTCAGGACGTATTACAGAGTTTTTATTTCACCCAACTATAGTGGAAGACCTTATTACATTAAACAGGCTGTCTAACATGCTGACATGCTGAGCAAATCTTTAAGAGCGGCGCGAGTGAATTCGGGAAGCTTAGTTAGTATTTATATAAAAATAAATGTTTACTTCTAGCTCTTTGCTAAAGGTAATTCCCGAGAAGTAACACTAAGCTGTAGTACACTACTACAAAAACAAAAGTCACAAATGAAAAAAATATCAGATTTTTTTTCGTGTGGTTAGTTGCCAACCTTTTGTCAAGAGTTGTTCATGCCGCCCATAGGCCTCTGACATGGCTTAACGACTGCTGTCAATTTGGCAACAACCGGGACCGACTTTTTACGTGCCCTCCGAAGCATGGAGACGCTCGGATGAAATACCACTAAGCGGTCACCCATCTATAGACTGACCGCACCCAACGTTGCTTAACCTCGCTAATCGTTTACCGATAAATGAGTGCAACTGGCTATGCTATATTACCCAAGACTGAAAACCAAAGAGTTTATGTTATTTGTTATATACGCTCCCTGCACATAGATATTCTTTTATTTTGACGAGATTTAGTTAAAACTTTTTTTAAATTATACATAAGTATCTTTGCTACGCAGTAATGGATTTTATTCTTCGCTTATACGATAAAGTGATTCAAATGTTGTCTCCTTACTTCGGCAAATATACCCAACCGAGCGCTGAATGTTGTACAAAAGTATGCAAGACATATGTACATGCACGCTACCGACACTCCTGCTTTCATTAATTAAAACGAAACACCGCTTCTTTTTCATTACCATCTGTTATCATTTATTGTGAGCTCCATTCTACATCTTTGTGCATAATTCTCTGTGCACAATGCTTAACTCTAGAACAACTGTCGATAGTTACTTAATTATTACTTATTAGTATAGCCGACGTTAAATTCACGGTTTGGCGTATTACTCATTTCATTGAACAAGTTTTATTTTGTCGAAGCGAACGCCTTTCTTCTCCATTCTACGTATTCATGATCATGCTATTGATTGGCGGTCTCATCGGGGGTCGATTGGACTCCCAAAGAGACCACCAAACACGCCCAAATGAGGCCGTTCACATTTCTGTTGTGATTTAGCATCTTTTTTTATGCTTGGTATTTTATACAATAAAAGTAGCAAACATGCGTGCTAATGCGTCTTATAGTACCGGGACCACGCAATTGGCTCTCTTACTATATCGCTGTATCGGGTATCGCTCTGTAGGGCCTAGCGTTAATAATAATAATAATACCACCACCACCTGCAGAGGCTCGCGTTAGATGGCTGGATCAAGTCCTTGATGCAAAAGGCAGTACTACTCGATACGGCGCGTATTGTGAGGAGATTCCTCTCTCTGGGGCCCTAACCACCGGCAGCTTGGACCCTGTTCCCGATGTCGGTGGGTCATTTCAGTTTTTATATTTTTAAATATGTATAGATTTTATATTTATATTTAAAAATGTAATTATTAGAAAAAAAAAAGTAATAAAGAGAATAATAATAATATTCTACCACATACACACAACATCATCTAGCCCAAACTAAGCAGAGCTTGTACTATGGGTACTAGACAATGGATAAACATACATATATACTTTTTCTTTTTTGTAAATACATACATATTATACATAGAAACACCCAGACCAAGACAAACATCCATGTTCATGCACACAAATGTTTGACTTGTGCGGGGATCGAACCCGCGACCTCAGGCGTGGCAGTCGGTTACACTAACAATTTCGCATGAATCAATGTTGATTAGTGACTGAAATAATAGAACTTTTCAGAATTAAGTATTTCACTACAATCTTGTCAACATCCACAGGTTGAAATTACTTTGTATGCAAGCAATTTCATAGGAATTATTTAATCAAATACTGATTGAGTACCTTTAGGATTGCGAGCACAATTAGTCTACCCTTTAAAATCTAAACTGACGAGCCGAAATTATTCGTGTTCATAAGCAATTTGCGTTTAATCTGTTTTAGAGTGGATAAAGTGTGGCCTTTTGTATTTTTTCAGTTGTAAAATGTAAGTTTGTAAGCTTTTGTGGCCTATGTTCGTGCAGAAATGTGTCAGTTAAATGGAAGCGCTTTGTGAGAAAGTTTTTGAACTTGAGGCCGTGAAGAGTGGGTGCTCCTGATTAGTTTGAACGAGGCTCGCAACGATTCGCCGCTGACTTTCCTTCTAAAGGAGCTTATTATGCGCTCTTTGCTATAAATTACTTTCGCATCGCCCCTTTTTAGCTTTGCATTGAGACTTTTGCGGTTCAAACTAAATGATATTTAAAAGAGTAAGTAATTTTCTTCTTTAGTATACTTGGATCTTTTATCGCCGTACTTCTGTATAACGTGTTTTACCGTATATCGTCCATTTCTGGTGTAGACTATAAATACTACCTAGCTAGTTGGTTTAGTTTCTATGTATTGAATGTTTCAAGCACAGTTTTATACGCTCTTATTAATAAAATATCTGTCAAAATCTCAGTACCACCTTACCGCCAGGCAATCGAATGGATATAATCACAGTCGGCTGTTGTAAGTAGGTACATTGACACGCTGGTGGATCAAACTGTCAGACTGGAATGAATCGTCAAACATTGCCGTTACGACTATTCCGTATCGGTTTACATAATTTTTTCTTATTTTGCGTCATGCCTGTTGCACATTTCAGTTAAAGAACATAAAAGCTATTGAATACGCCCGCTCCATCAAGCTCGCGCCTTTAATACGCCTATCTCTGCTCCAGTGAGCTGTCAAAGCGAAGATTATCTATCCGTAAGTACAAGATATCGAAATTGTTGTTAAATTGAAAATAGTTTCGTTCATACAAGTAAGGATCGCTTCCATATCATCCGAAGGGTGACGCATAGGTAAGCTCGTCTGAGCTGTTTAGATGGTGCACACCACTAGGTAAAGGAGATTATAGTGATCTGCCTATGTATTGAGTAATTTATACTTCCTACATTTTCATGTATTCCTGGTAATTTTGTAATTGTAATTGTGTAATTGTAATATGTATTCCTGGTATTGCGAACCGTTTTGAAATAAATGGTCCTTCTGGCCGAATTTAGGGTATCGCGGCCAGTCTTCATGGCTACTAATCAAATCTGCGCAGAAGATATTATAGTGCACAAGTGTGTGTTTATTAAGAAATGCGATTCCGTCTTTATTGGTCAAATAAACAGTATTTGACTTTTAACGGATTGACTTGACTTTTTGTATACATTATCTTTTTTTTGTATTTATATATTGTACTAGCTAAGCCCGCGGTTTCACCCACGTTTATGTTTACTGCGCCGCCCCCGTGGATCGTAGCGTGATGTTTATAGCCTTCCTCGATAAATAGGCATTCTAACGTTAAAATAATTTTTCAATTCGAACCAGTAGTTTCTGAGATTATCGAGTTTAACCAAACAAACAAACAAATCCTTCAGCTTTATAATACATATTTGTTAATCTATACTAATATAATAATAATAATAATAATAATTTATTTTTCAGACTAATGTCCATTGTGTTAGTATTACATAAAAACTTACAAGCTAGTGTTAGTAATTATTAATGAGATACAATTAAACCTAATAAAAACATAAATTAAATTACCCAACAGGCTTATGAAGCCGCAACCAATAACAAACAATGGGGCTATCCCACCTGTCCACTATCGTGCTGAGGATATTGTTGGTGCTGCCGCGCACTCTGTGCATGATGGAGACGCATCGTTTTCGCATAATAGCATAGAAATTGTCTACCGCCGCCTTGGTAAACATGCCTGACGCACTACAATAGCGCGGCAGCCCCATCAACATCCTGAACGCGTTGTTGTACTGTACGCGCAGGGCGCTGTATGTCCTCTGCGTGTAGCTAACCCATAGACTGCACGTGTAGAAGGATTGGCAGAACGCTGTAAAAAGCGTCGCCTTTACTTGTTTTGTACATCGTGCAAATCTACGGACCAACATGTTGCAACGGACAGCCAGCGCCCTACGCTCACGCTCGATGTCTAAGTCATCTCTAAGGTCATCAGAGACCCAGTGCCCCAGATATTTAAAACTAGTGACTCGTTTTAGAGGATTACCATAAAGCTTAAGTACCGGTATATCAGAGTAGAGTTTATTCCTAGCCTTAAATACGAGTAATTCACTTTTTGCAACATTATATCTGAGGCCATGAGCCTCCGCATACCTTTCACATATGTCGAGTAGTCTCATCATAGCGCTAATTGATGGGCTTAGCAACACCATATCATCAGCATAACTAATGTTGTTAAGACATATTCCGTCCACGTGACATCCAAGATAGGCATTGCTAAGTTCAACAATCAGCTGATTTATGTACAGGCTAAAAAGTCTAGGGGAGGTTAGCCCACCCTGCCTCACCCCGCACTCCAGCCTGTACTCATCCGATATTGACCCCGACCACCTAACACAATTTGTCTGATTATTATACCAATAACGCAGTATTGATATAATTGCCCCGTCCACCATGGTTTCCTTGGCTAACTTATCCCAAAGTAAATCATACAGCACCAGATCAAAGGCCTTGGAAAGATCTAGGAAACACGCATTTACAGGCGTTTTCCTTGATGTGTAGTACTAGACGGTGTGCTTGAGGGACAGTACTGCAGTCTCCGTGGACAATCCCGTTCTGAACCCAAACTGCGCGTCACTCAGCTTGATACGGGTTGCCATGTGTCTATCAATCAAACCGTCCTGCACCTTGGCCATTATGGTAGCAAGCGATATGGGCCTATAATTTGTAGGATCTGATGTGTCACCCGTCTTATCTTTAACAATTGGGACTACATAGGTTTTCATTAATTCCTTAGGCAAGTAGGAGTGACTTAGACACAGCGTGTAGAACATTGCCAGTACTCTTGGCAGGTGTACGCCAGCGTTCCGCAAGTGCTCGATGCTGAGATGATCGTGTCCCGGAGATTTCCCTCTTGAGATATTATTAATAATATTATCAACATCTTTGGCAGAAAATCTAACATTTAACCCCGTAAACATTTCAGAATCGACCACTCGCGATAAAGCAGTTTGAGGAGACACTACTTTAAATTGCCTTACAAACAAATTTGCTATATCAGTAGGTTCGTTACACCCTGCTACACTAACGGGGACGCTAGGCCTCGGCTGCAATCCGTTTGTACTCTTCCAGAACCTAGAAAAGTCTTTATTTCTATGATGCTCTGCTATTATGTCCATCTGTATTTGTTCTTGATTAGACTGACACCATTTTAATTTTGATTTAAATACTTTTCTAGTCTCACACATCTTACTAAAGACAATTCCCGATTTTGGCTTTCCAGACATAACCCAGCAATGAAATGCAAGCCTTGCCTCCCCGTGAGCTTGTTTAACATATTTATTCCAGCCAACTACATGTTTAGGTTTTCTACCCCTTTTCTCATGGCCTGTAAATTGGGCAGCCTCCGAAAGTATACACACAATATTTTTATACATTTTGTTCAATACTTCTCTGTAGCTATAGTCATTACACAAACCCTCTGAACACTTCTGAAATTCTACAGGAAAATAAATTTCTCTCAGCTTAGCATGACATAATTCTTTGTATTTGTCAATATTACTAGCGGCTCGTTCACCCCAAATAACATTATTAGTACAAGGTTTGGTTATAACAACAGCAGATCTTATAATATTAAAGTTACATTCCAACTGTATTGGCATGTGATCGGACCAATACGTATCATACAATACACTAGCACTAACAATTATACGCCTCGCGGCTTCGGTCACTACGCAGTGATCGAGCCAGCGTTGACAGCCGTGTGCATCGCTTATATATGTGTACGTACCTTGCGGTAACAGGTCCAAGTCCGCACACGTCCAGCACTGAAATATAGATTACCATGTATGTGTAATTCTAACTGTTCTCTATTGCTCACTCAGAAGATTTTTTTTTTTCTCCTTTCAAATGTTGCGGCTGCCATATCGTCGACGATATTCAAAGTCAGGCATGCGAGAGATCGAGAGAGGCGAGTGGTCTACCCTACTTTTCAGAAACTCAAATTTAAGAGTAAATGGCTATATTATACAACCTATTTTTAAGCTGTTTTTAAAAAATATTTATTTTTAATGTTATTCACTCCTACATATAAAATAAAGTGTATCATGAAACAGACAAATACCAAAGCTAAGAGGAGTAGTAATTATGGCACTGCAATAGTTCTTGTGATAGCTATTATTGTTCACTGCTTTAACGCTATGCGCGCCTGGTATTGTGAATGCTGTATTGCACATACCATTGAAGTGTTGGCCTGAGCAGAATGCCAGTTGTGGGAGGGAGCGCTATAACTCGGATGCACATAATCCTGCCACATAACTGTGCCTTTGGCCGAGTGGCCTATTGTTTGTTACTCTGTCCAATTATGTTTGCAACGGTAACTATGATGGCTATAAAATTCTGATTCAATATCGGTTTATACGCTGAATAAAATGTGCTGCATATCTCATTTAGATTTTTCCCAGCGAGGTGAATTTTCAATACTCAGCAAGCTGGCATTTGTAATTTAATCACTTAAAGATAAAAATAAAACAGGTTCATAATAATCTATGGATCACAGTCTGTCTGTCTGTTATAACTGGTCGATGTTTGAACATAAAAGATAGATATGTATGAAAATGTATGTAATAGATAGTCCCTATCTATTTATAAGAGACACCAAAATAATTAATTTTGTAGATTTTTCTGTCTGTATGTTTTGACTGCGTCACGCAAAAACTACAGCACGAAATTAAATGCAATTTTCGCAGTTGTATTGCTGAAGGTCTAACTTAAAAGTTGGTACAAGTTTCATCTTAATATGCTGCGTAGAAGTCGAACAGACTACACATATATACGAATAAATAATCTTCTCTCTTAGCCTTTATTATTCCCAAGTCACTTGGGGTCGGCTTTTCTGGTCTAACCGGATTTGACTGGATATCAGTTTTTACACGGAGCGGCTGCCACCTGACCTCCACAACCCGAAGGCTAACGATACCCTAAGGCTAGACCAGTGTCAGAATATTAGAGGGTACTGACTTTCCCAATAACGACTGCCATAGATGTTCATGGCAGCCGGGACCAACGGCTTAACGTGCTCTCCGAGGCACGGAGCAGGCGATAATTGTCAATCAATACGCACATAATTTCGAAAAGTCATATAACTTCCGAAAGTCAGAGGTGCGCGACGTGGGTTGGAACCCGAGACCTTCTGCATTGCAGTCTGTTGGTCTCCCCACTGAGCTATCGCGAGCTATACGAATACATAATAATACTTTAAATACAACTAAATGAAATATTTAAAAAAATACCTACTTTCAAATTCCATGCGTACGAAGTAGTGGCTAAAAGCCAATAAATAATAGCAAAGCACAAAATGCATATCTAGTAAAATCATAGCTCTTTTTAATTCCAATTTGCCCATGTGGACTCCAAACAATTAATAAGGATTACAACATTAGTTCTACGTTTTTTTATATTGCTTCCACTTACTATTTTACTTCCGTACTTCGCAAATTAAGCCAACTATAAGCCTCCCATTCATAATAAAATGCTTTTTTAAAAGGACCATGGGCGGAATCGTCTCCATTGACAAAAAGGAAATGTAGCTCAATTGAGATATCCTGGCAAGATAATATTTTTTTACTATGGGGACGTTGCCCAAGTCTTGCCTAATAAAAAGGAAATATAAGACTAACGTAGCTCTTCGTTAATCTTATATTTCCTTTTAAGAGTTCGAAGAACTCTTATACAACAACTTTGTCCGTCCGTCCGCCCGTCCGTCTGTCTGTCTATTTGTTATACAACTTTCAACTCAAGAACCGTAAGAGCTAGAGACTCGCGGTCAGTGCTATTCGACACAGCATAGTCGATATACCCCCGAAATTACTATGACCTTTGTAACCTTTGTAACCTGTTGACCTTTCCGCGGGGGCGGGCGGAGGGGTTATGTCGGACTCGCCGGGGTAAAATAAAGATGTTGAAAAGATGAAGTACCTCCCGGCATACCGACTAAACCTACCACGGTGTTCCTCGACAAAACCACTATCGACGGGGCCGCGCGAATCACTTTCACATGCGGTCGCGACCCCGCCGAGGTTTCGGCCCGCCTTATGAAACGGCAGGCCACTACACAAAAGACCTACCCAAAGGCACTCCTCACAAATTATCCCTACTGTCCCCCCTAGAGGGGAGACGGACTCGAAACAGAGGCGCGCGTGGGAACACGCACGCCGCCTCTCGGACCTGGTGCTGAACGGATGGCGGGCAGGCCCACAAAGCCCGCCACTCCCAGGTCAAACCTCAGGGTGGCTGGAGGTCGTCTCGCGCCCTCCGGCGCCCGGCTCTGCGGTTGGGGTTCAAACGCTCCCTCTCCCGCTCCGCCGCCTCCTTGATGGAAATGACTTCCTCACAAAAGGAGGCGACGGCGTTCCACGACCTCTCACTCCGGACCATAGACTGAACTACGGCCGGGAGCGAGAGGGCAACCAATCCGACTGCCGCGATCAATTCACGGCGCTGCGATGCCCAGGCGGGGCAAACCGCCAAAGTGTGCAGCGCCGTGTCCTCAACTACGTCGCGGCAGTCGCCGCAGTGGTGACAACCGGCTGTCTCTTGCCGGCGTATACGACACAGGAACTGGCCAAAACAACCGTGGCCAGTCATTACCTGTGTCAGCCGGAAGGTGAGCCACTCCTCAAACACGGGACTTACCGCCACGATCGTGGCGTGCCCTCCTGTGTCGTTACTAATCTAACCTAACATAACCTACATTACGCGAGCAATGGCGCGGGCAAAATGTTGTACGGAATAATTTAATTAAAAAGTCAGGTCGAGAAAATTCTTGTAATAAGAATGTTGACCAGTGGTGGTACATTCGTTAAACATTTATTTTTATTTAGTATCTTGACCAACTTTCTAAACAAATTAATAATACTTTATGTATGTGCTATTAAAGTAACATTAATAAAAAGTTTAAAAGGGTTTAATCCCAGGCAATTTGTTTGAACAAAACAAAGCGAGTTTAATTTCAAATTATTAAATTACGAATGTTGTTCTCATATCATTAACCCTGGGTTCGATTAACAGTTTTGAAAGTGTTATCAAGATTTCTTTTAAAAATAGTTGACGGTATTAGGCTTGCCTAAATTACGTAGAATGAATTAAATCAGAGCCCATAGCTGTACTAATGTCGGTGTTCACAGAAATGTGTAACACACGCACTTCAAGGCAATTTGCCTGGGGCATATACAAACATGAGCCTTTATATGTATATAACTAATTACTATATAGATATATAGCCCTTACAATGTATATTATTTAAATCTAACGTAAATTGAACCTTTAATAAATGAATGGTCTTGCCAGACATCATTAAGAACAACTAGAGAAGCGAGGCAGTCATTGAGTTATTAGTTTTTCAAACTCGTGTTATTTAACATCCAATAGTGTTTTTCTTCTCTGCGAGTCATTAAATTCGTAATGGTCCGGTAGCCCATCGACCTCCACTAAGCACCTTTTCCGGTAAGGCTGTAATTACACCGCTAGACTTATTCCGTCTGAGAGATGTCGTAAATTAGCTCAGTGTGAAGTCTGCCTGTGCGGAGGCCCGGGCGGCCCAGCCGAACTGAATAATTACAGATGTATTTGAAGATCGTTACAGTAGCCGTGTTTGAAGACGGCACACGATTTTTTAGAAGAAATGCTATTCAACGAATACTTTGAATGTTAAAATACATTATTTTATGCTTACTGTATCTATATAGTAATATGTAGCGATAGGTATGTAACTTGCTGGGGGGCCTGCTATGGATGAATCCTCCAAGAGCTCCCAACTGGCCCCCCCTATTGGGTGAGAGAGGGAACACCCCAGGTTTTTTAGTGGGTATACCAGCGCGTCTCGCTGGGAGTCCCACACTCCCCCGCCGGTGCCGTCCCCTAGCCGGCGGGCAGTGCATGAAGCATTTTTCCTGGGTAACAAAAAAAAAAAGGTATATAACTTGCTATTAAACTTAGTAAAATGTTTTAGCAAAGAACTAATAAATAATTAATGGAATTCAAGAGAACGCAGCTACTGCCGCATAGTATTCAAATGTTTTGGGTACGCAACACCATATTAATATAATGCGAGGGACGTTTACTTTGTTTTGTCTGCCCGGCTAAATGGCTTCCTGGCTAATGTGATTTCGACGAATCTATACAAATAAATAATATTGAAGTGTCTGTTTGTAATGTCAAAATAACAGCGTTTTAGTAAATGCATCTGAAATTTTATACAGCACATGTAACAAAAAAAATTTTTTTTGTACTTTTTGTCTGTCTGACTGTTTATTACGGCTAATCTCTGAAACGGCTGGACCGATTTTGATGGGACTTTCACTGGCAGATAGCTGATGTTGTAAAGACTAACTTAGGCTACCATTATATTAGAAAATATAATTAAAACCAATGAAATAGTGAACAATATCCGATTGAAATAGGGCAATATAATATGTATAAAAAAAATAAACATCCAATACAGAATCTTTATATAATAATAATATAATAAATAAAATCGACTCACAAAGTAGAAGAATGACATTAATTTTTGTAAACTGCGCGAACTGAAAATTCACGATTTTGTTAAATTTCACGCGGAAGAAGTCGCGGGTAACAGCTAGTAAAACAGTACCTTGTAAAAACAAATGCTGCAATTTTAAAGAGATATTAGAAAACATCTAATCTTATTTCTCTAACAGTTACCTAGAGACTTTACTTTTATATAATACCCATACCCTCCATTGCCTGTAGTGCACAACATACAATTCCAATAAATATAAAGTTCTGTGAAGTGTAACAGGTTCATATGTGTCTTGCTACGTTAGGTTATCTTCTATGGAGCGTGAATGGTGTTTCTATAAAATGTGTCGGCTCCATACCTACGTACGTACGTTCGTACGTTTGTACGTAGGACGTGTTCCCGTCGACAATCATATCGTTTAATACAAGCGAGTGGTTCCAGCATACGTGTGTAGAAAACTTATTTTTATAAATGAGTAACAATCTTTTATTGCGCGATGTAGCTTTTTGCGTGAGCTGCCGCGGTTATCAAATATAAATAATTCGAGTACATACTATGTTTTTGTAAGAGTAGGACACAATTGCAGTGGACAGGCTACGCTCTTTTTGATAAGTATAGAGCTTAGTGGATCTTGGATCGGAGCTTCGTAAACAGGCTTTTCTGTCCTAAACAGCTAAAATTACCAACTGTCAGGACAGCTGTAAGAAATTGTCATAAGTACCCATAGATATGCGTTAATAAAATACCCTTTTTTGGCGACCAACGCAGCAGACATGCATACGACATCAAATTATTTTAATTAACTTAGCTCACAATGAACGTCAAGGTTGCAATAAATAAACTGTAGTATGAATTTACGTTTACCTGTTGCCATGTTCAGCAAAGCAAGGGTTTAGAAGCAATATGAAAAATGGGCAAGAAACTCGTGCCTTATGGCTTGTCATACAATTATAAATATATAGCCTATGATCGTTAGCACAACTACAAGAACAACGCGTACGTTGCCAACCTCACTAAAAATAAATTAAACTTGGGAAAGGAATGGGAAGGTTACTGTAAGAGTTTCCTTTTTACAGTACAGTTATTTACTATACTAGTTGTCGCGCTTTGTCCGATATAGAAATATTAGTATTTGGATAGCTGCTTATGCCATTGAGCTGCCTTGTTCACCAGGAATTATTTTGAAAATGTCTCACAAAAGCGACTGTAGCTGTCACTATACAATAGCAGTATCTACGTGGCACAGTCGTTAATGCGAGCACACGTGTCAACGTTCGCGGAGAGCAAACGAGTCGAATGAACCACACACTTATCTTTGAGAAAATTGATATGCTCAAAAATAGAAGCTAACATAATTCTGTTTTATTTTCATGTTATGTATGAAATTAAAAATAGCTGCAAAGACGAGTCAGACATAGACACATATAAGAACACTTGGCAAAATCGTAACCATCGAGTGGTAGTTAAAATAAAAACAAATGTAGGTAGCAATGAGATCAAATGTAGCGTATATCGTGTGTAATGTGTTGTGCACATTACTCAAGGGAAGTTTCTCATCGCGAATGTCCCGTAAGTGATATTAAAAACGGATTGCGCTCCATTCCATACCGGCTTTATGTTGACCGATAAACTGACGCGCACACATACATACCTCATTGTTCACTCGTTATGTGTTTACGTGTGGTTTGTGTGCAAACTTGTAATGTGTGTGCGTGAACGTAATTTGCGCAATTATGTACATTCTAAGCCATATTATAGCTTAAGTCTTTTTGAGTAGAACTCATTTTGGATTGTGTGAATGTGAAAAATAATCTGCTTGAAAATCTGTTGGTGCTGTATTAATTTGTACCATTTACGACTGAATTGTGTGTGAAGATGTATGTATGTGCATGTGAGTATGATATCACTCTCGCGGATTATAAACAATTGTATTATTGCAGAGCTTTATTTATTATATCACTAAGTCGTATAGCTTGTAATCAATACGTCTTTTGATTCATACAGACTTGCCCAGTTAGAAATATCCTGAACTGCCATCTAACAGGTTTAATTAATGCGAGAGTGATATATGTATTTACCTATTATAAATGTCCACTACCTGGCAAATGCTTACTAGGCCCGACATGCGACTGTTTTACATTTCAGTGATATTAATAAAACCAATTTAATAACACATTGTTTTTAAGTTTTAAACTGTCGCCTTAAATGATATATCTGTACACGTCTGCCCATATGTGATATATTAGGTAAATTTGATTTGAGTTATAGAAGCCAGAACAATTATTTTTAGAACTTTTGTCTCTCTGTATGTTTGTACACGCGTGTCGCAAAAACTACTGCACGAAATTAAAAGCAGTTTTCACAGTTGTATTGCCGGGGGTCTAACTTCAAATCTGGTGCATATTTTATGTTGATATGCCGCCTAGAAGTAGAGTAATGTATTATGTGTCTAGACCAGCTTCTTCTTATATACAAAGAAAGAAAAATATAAATAGGTATCTACTTCCAAATTCCACGTATACGAAGTTGTGGGCAAGAACTAGTGTATATATAATTCGCAAAAGTAATTAACACTATCATGCATAATTATAGTATATATAAGCAATAGTACATAGTTATATCTTCGATTCAATTGCAATCTATATGTTTGTCTATGATATGTTGCAGTGTTTGATTGTAATCAAAGCTCACACATCAGTGAGTTCATTGTGGCTTTGATAGATGATACTGACGTCAATTGAGATTTAATATCCGGATAGACCACAATATAAATTCATCAATCATTTGTAATCCTGTGTAACTATGTTTACTATTATAAGCAAAGACAAATTTACGCCTGTATTAATAATATTATTAATGCTAAAGTAAAAGGGTGTAAGTCTATCGCCGTCTACTAAGAGTTTCTCAACAAAATATCTATATAGGTATATAGATATTTTGTTGAGAAACTCTTCTCTTTTGCTCGAATGTCACTTTAACTGAGGCACTCACGATAGGCTACATAAAGCGCAAAGTCTTGCCATAGGACTAATAAAATAGAATCCTTTTATATAGTTTTCGCACTAATTTGTAATACAATATAATTAAAGCAGAATTAAAATCTGCTTTAATTAATTAAAATCTGTATTTCTATATTAAAATCAGTATTGTAAATTAGCGTTAATGAACATACGTCATTTTAAAACAATTAAAATATCAAAGTATTGCGTAAGAATAAATAAACTCTCACAGGTTAAAACCTGTGTTTTAGTTAGTTTACTTATTTATATGTTCAAATTCAAATTATAATTTGAATCTAAAACACTGATTTTTGATGACTTAGCATCCATTAAATATGTCCTTGCATCCAGGTATGGGGCAATCGCATGTTACGTGGTCCGAAACCAAATGGGTAGTAAATAAAAACGGCCCGACCTCCGCGACCCTACTTTATGCCCTCTGGATACTACCCAACATGTTTTCCTCACCGAGTGACCATTTGGCATTGTCTTGACTTGTCTACCCAAATTTCTTTTTTATCCACTGGTATCCTGCCTCTGAACAATTTGAATCGGCAATGCGTGAATGTTTTGTTGATATTTTTCAGGTTCAATTTCTTATTTATGTTCTCGTGGCAACGTGTGGAAACTCGACAATTGCCGAAGGCGATGTCTATGTCGTTGATCATTATAACTAAAATATTTATTTATTTAGGTTCTCCAACAACGAATATACACAAAATTGCATAAACCAATGAACATAAGTTTTGTATAGTGATCTCGTTCAGTTATTAAAGGACCACAGCATGCAAAAAGCCAAAAGGTTTTTTATTATACATATGGCAACAAAGCTTAAAAATCTTTCAGCTGACTTTTTTGCTTACTTCTCGCATATGACAGCGGAAAACTTGGTCTGATAAAGAATCCACAAGCGTACTCTAGATTCTAGAAATATTTGTATGACATGAAGAAAGACAAGACGATTTTTTTACGTAGGTATGTAGGTATATAAAAACGTAGACTCTTTGATTGCGTTAGCTGGTATGATGAAATTTCTCTGACCGATAAGAATCGTCGTCGCATCACCTATATTTTAGACCCTTACTCTCCTTTTTTCATATTTCAAACTTCAAATTACTAAGACAAGTATATAACTGTCACTATGTCAGTCAATCATATCTTACTGCATTACCTCATTGGATGGAACATCGAAAACGATTTTATTGACACTGGAACGAGCTCAACGGGCTATTCTAAAAGTGGCGACGTTTCGACCTTTCATGTTGCCTACCTATGAGTTGTACCAATCCACTAATGTCCTAACTATTCGCCAATTGCTTATTTTGCACACCGTGCTTATACAACATGCACTACTTCCATTCAGACCACTTCCTCCAGACAAGAGACGAAAAGATTTAGTATGTACTAAGCTTCATGCCGAAAATGCTTTTGTAAATAAATTCTTCTTATTCCTAGGACCATTTTTATATAATAGATTAAATAGAATTTTAGATATATATAGTCTGAGTTATAAACAATGTAATGTTATTGTTACCAAACACCTGCAAACGCTGACCTACTCCGATACGGAGAATTTGCTTACAGTTGTAAAATAACCTTAAGTCATCAGTAATTTGTAATAATATGTAATCTAAGTATTTTTATTGTATCAATATACATATTTTATTTTAAGTTTATGCACATTGACCTAAACTATATTTTTTGTAAGTAGAGATATAGCCTGAAACACAGGTCTAAACCTAGTTCAGGCAACCACTTTATTAAACCTAGCGCTTGAAATTAAATTAGAATGCACAATGTCGGCCGATTAAAGTATATGTAAAACAAGTACCAGATTAAGGATTATTTATTATAATTTATTGTAGTATAATATTATTTTAGACTAATAACAAAATTGTATAGCCATGTAATATTATTGAATAAATTATTATTATAGTTATCTAGTGCCTCGAGATAGGTCTAGATTTAATTTGCACTGCTGGGTGGGTCGCTGATGTAGTTTCAGTTCCAGCGACCCACCCACCATACAAGCTACAAGCGAGCTGGCACACCGTGGTGGTTTTAGTTGGTAGGCCCGAAGTCTCGGGAGAGCCCGACATAACCCTCTCGCCTCCCCTTGTGGCGAGTGGGCAGGCATAAGAAGCATTTCCTCACGTAAAAAGAAATGAAACGATCTAGATTAAATTTCGTATTTTTTACAACTGGCAATTTTCTTTAGTGAAGTGCCCTTATAAAAATCTTAATCATGTTACGTTATTATTACTAAAATTTAGAAACACTTATTAATATTATTACTGTCCTTTGTTAAAGTAAAGATTTTTATATCATATGGTAGGATTTGATGGCGAAACTACTGGACCGTCATGATGAAATTTTATAAAAAGCACAGGTTCAATCTAAAGAAATTTATAAGCCAGCATCAATCTTATTTTGTACTACAATCACTATTTCGTAAATAAAATACATTAAAAAAACATTATACTCTTACTTTGCAAAGACATGATGTTATTTGTTAATTAATCATTAGCTTGAACGACCACAGGCCACGTACACTAATGTATTCATTAAAATACTACTACGAGCACACACAACAACTCGTGTTCCATCCATACGCAAACAAGTCATAATTTGGATTTGATGCCGAAGTAGCGTTGACAGCGGTAAGTACACGAGGAATAGTTAATTAACATGTGCCAAATGTCTTAATAGACTACTTATATGGATACTGTAGACAGACGTACACCACTAAATAATGAAACGTCCAGAATGTTATAAAAGTAATTAACGCTTATTATATATATAGACAACAAAGTGAGAATCGCAGCTAATGGCAATCTAGTGAGCATGCCTACGCCTCTGCCAGAACTATGCGTGTGTTGTCCAGCATTGGTTTGCATACAATTAAAGCTAGTAGTTTCTCTAATTCTAATCCTCATAGGCAGATAGCGTAACAAACTGATTCACAAACAACAGTGTGACATGATGTATCGAACAATCAACTGCAGTCAATTGCTCGCTGCACAGTGACGTGTACCAGGGATGCATGGTGTTGCAGCAGTTTATCAATTAGGACATGATTGTTATTCGCGTCACTCGAACACATTACGCAAATAAGGAACGAACGGACAGCGACAGCGGGGGACTTTTAAAGTACTCCCCGTAAAGACTCCGATTGAATAGACATTTTCTTGTCTTATGAAATGTCAGGGAGGGTGAAATAGAGCGTTATAGATGTTTATTTTATAAACCTTTTCCCCTTTTTCTCCTACGCATAACCATCTGCAGAGACATTTATATGTTCGAGAAAGCTATATTTAAAGCACTCACTTCTACAGGATCGAGTATACATCTTGTAATGTCAATATCATCAAGTAACAGCGAAATTACTGTTAACCCTAACGATATTTTATTTAGTTGGCAACCATAGAAATAACGGACAACAGTACTGTGGAATCTGTAGATGGCTCTCGTCTCATTAGCTTTCCCAATAAAATAATTGAGAGTTTCAGTAGCGGGTCTCGTGCGGGGCAGCGGGGGATGTGCCGCGGCGCCCGGGACGCCTTTCAGTATTCGGCCGCCCGCCCCGGCGTCTGCCCGCGTCTATGCGCGCCCTTTAGCGCCCTCCCGCGATTCGCGACACCTCCACGTTATGTACGTTTAACACCAGGATACCATAACACAACAGTGATTAATTTATTCTAAACATCAGTGGTGTTTATATTCGGCGAATGATTCGCTTGCGGCGCGCATCATGGCGACATTGTGTTATTGTGGAGGAGCCCGTAATACGTAGATGCTCTCGTGCTACCTTCGATTGATTATGATATCCGTGTAGTGTTTGTGTTTCGTTGCACAGTATATGAAGGACATCTCTCTTGAACGAGATGATGAACAAGTCTTACTTGTTATACCTATGTCACATATATATCTATATTTGTAATCTATAAAAATATATACAATAAATGGAAAATATTCCATTTATTAAAAATGAAAACACATACATCATTTGTAGTTTGTATTTTAATGTAAACATTTGTTGAATAATAAAAACCGGCTTCGCCTGTCAATCACTGACAGGTTGAACGAGTTTTACCTCATAAGGTTCTAGGGAAAGGCTTTTCGCAGATTCCATTTGTCAGTCTGCCATTCAAACATGGAATACTTTGTAAACGTGGGGGGTTGTTTTCTTTATGTAATGACGTACCAGATTTTGACTTTACACTTATAAATTATTACCTCCGGTTTTAATATAGATAAGATCTCTTTTTCTTAAGATTTTTTTAAGAGAAGTGTTTTCTCACTTCTTAATTGAGATCCCACAATCACCACATGACACTATCATTAAGCAGACTAGTTAGTTGCCGCAGATACTATCTAAATAACTATCTTGCATGCGCTAGGCATCAATAATCGTATTAAACACATGTTAGTACATGCACTAGGTACCTAGATTACAAACTAACTCCCCAACAGACTTAGAACTCTCGGATTTGTGTATGGCGAATCTCGGCAATTTCCAGACTTAGCTTCAGAGACTTGGCAAGTTGTTCGACACTGAATACAGGATGTGTATAACTTAAAACTAAATTAGTCAATTCCGCTATTAGTCGTACTGTATCAGTCAAGAGCGAATCAACTGTGGAAATGCATTTACTGTAGTTTGAAACTAATACATTTGTAGTACACTTTGTGGACTACTTACTTTACGTATGATATACATACATCTTGTGCAAATCTAACATGCATCGGATAGGTTTTATAGTTATTATGTTCCATGATGGATTCTATCAATCTTAACTTAATATGTATGGCATTTCGAAGCTAATTGCTTCTTTTTCAGGTCTTCTGCCCAATTAGTCAAAGAGTGTGTTACTTTACGTTTACTAATTCACGATCGTAACTCTAGAACCCGTTTGGTTTACCAACTAGTCGGTTATCATTGGCGCTTGTAACACCAAGGAAATCAGCCACGCCTCAAAGTTTGCAAAAAAGGAGTCTTACTGCTGCCGGCGCAAGAGGCCGAAATGAATATAGCCTTTTTGGTGCAAGCAGGGCACCATTAGAATACAATACAAGGTTGCTTGGTCGATCATCCATAAGGTAGAGGAACTTACTTGATCAGGTTGCTCCAGTTTGAAAAGTATAGCAGTTTACAAGATTTAGGTGAGGATTCTGCTATGTAAAACATTTCATAATAATAAAAGCAACTTACTGGTGTAAATACAAAAAGTTATTTAAATTGCTCACGTTAATATTTTACTGCCTTCGTGGCGTAGTTGTGATAAATGCGGCTGCTGTGCATGAGGTCTGGGTTACGAATACCTGGATCGGTCATAGTATTATTTTCAGTAATGGTAGTATGGTTTCTGGAACTGTACCCGGTGGACAGCAAAGGGTTTGGTCTCCATAATGGATTTAAAATCATTGCTGGTGAAATGTCGGTGTTATACATCTCTGCCTACTTTGGAGATATAGACATGAGATTATGTAAATAAACATTGTTTTCGACATTAACACACATACATGTATATAGATTTGCTTGTTTGCCGGAGTTATAGCGAGAGCCACTGATCTTGGTTACTATTGAGTTTCAGCTACATTTACTCTTACCAGGCCCGTATATATGAATATATATTATGTATATAAATATTTTATACATTCAGTTTGAGTACACAGTTCACAAATTACGCTTTTTGTTAAATAATGAACATTCTAGCTTAAACAAATTCCAAATATTTGCTTTGTGTAGACTGAAAATATGCTGTAAAAATTAATAGAATTGTCTGTGGTTGAGTCGGGCGCGACCCGCGTTACGTAGGCTATTGAGGGTTCGGCAACCACACAAAATAAAGACAATTTATTGCTATAGGGCCTTTCAAAATGGTGGCCCTTAACGTGTTTCCGTGGTGAAGAGAAAGGTAAAGGTAACCCCATTTAGCAGATTGCTTCGACACTGTTGTTATACAATTTATAAACTTAAAAATAAGAAAAATGTGTCCATATTTCAACTAACACTGTGGTTACCCTTCTATTATATGAATCAATGAAATCGATGATTACACTATGTAGTACAAAACTTTGGTAAATGGGAACAATTATTAACGCTAGAGTTAGTTATGATTATTAACGTATATCTTTGTGATGATGCGAAGTATTAAAATATCAATCGGCAAGTCAAGTGCGCTCACTGTGAGAGATTGGTCTTTTTGTTTGTTCTAATCTCCACCTCTAGTGCTTTTTACGCACCTAATATTTATAGCACTCTGTGATGCGAAGCACTAAAACTAACAATATCAAAGTGGTCTTACTAATGCTAACAGAATTTCAATCCAATATATCACAAATGGGTTTCGGTTCACCGCTAACCATTTTTAAATCCGTCGTAATCGTTTTCAACATTAAAGCTGTCAATCGATTTTAGACTTTACGCCAGCGAGTCACGTATTTCATTTCGTTTGGAGTGAGAACCGTTCCGCTGCAAGAGTTATGCTCCACATTTGTCTGTGCGTTGTAATCAACGAATCTTTTTTATCTCGGCATCGGCCCTCTGTAGGTATTGTTGCGGGATCCCGTCAATGTTCCGCTGACCTCACTGGACCCTCCGCCTGAGGGATCAGAGGCCCTCGCAAATATTGCAATGAGCGATCGTTAATATCCTCCTTCGACGAGCCCTACCCTCGGTTGCTACGATCCGAGATTTTAATACAATCCCAGTTTGATTTCGTTATATCGTCGGCTTTTCGTGTATATCTTGAGACGATTTTCGATACATTTATTGAATAGAGTTAAACGAGTCCGCTACCGTGAAGCCCTAGGTTCGTCGCCCAGGTATTGAGGTCTTCGTCGCCCTTATAGTAAAGTGTACACTTCGGAATCTTGACGGCGATATGTTTGACCCTGCTCCGTAGACTTAGGCATATACATATATCAAGATCTTAGATTTTGATATATGTATATGCCTAAGTCAAGAGACGCTTAGTGTCATCCTTCTGCTAATTCCTTGGCTGCTGGCGTAATGCTTTACTTATATTAAGTAGAGAATACAAAAAGTAGACGGGGAAATAAATGATGTTAAACTTAGGATTGGCCTTGACTCGGCTCACGTGCCAAAAACGTTTACGCCTCAGTACCCTCATGTTTCCGGCACCCCAGGATCATAACAGAAAGTGTGTCGGCTCCTGCACGTTTAAACTCGGAGATAATGCCGACCTTTTACTGTATCAACACAGAATGAACATATTTACTAAACACTTACCGTAGCAAAATTAGAGAGGCGGATAGTAAAAGTTGCCCGCAGCGATATTTAAATTAGAGAACTGGATATTAAAATTTACTCGCAATGATATTTACAGATATAATTTTGCTACAAATAAAATGGTTGCGGAATATAGTCATTCATTCTGAACCGAGTTTGTGAATTATATTTACCTATGTATGTATATACATACACATAAAGATTTTTGGCTGTATTGCAATATCGTAGAGAGTAATTCATCCCTTTTTTGAGATATTAAGTCTGTCACATGCCTCAGTATTCTATATTAAGCATATGAAGAAATGAAAATTTGCCTACGCGTGGTTTGATGAATTGCAGTTATTTCCAGATACTAATATTCTTTTTATACCTTAAGTGGCGCGGTGATTTTATTGTGCAAATATTTGCGTTCGACTCGATTGTTTCTACCGATTTAAAGAATTGTAGTTACGGTCTATAGGTAACTTTTCAGGATCGGATATTCTTGTCCGTAGTTCTGTTTATAAAGGCTCAAATTCCTTAATACGAAAAAGTTTAAATTACTTTTTAACTAGGTAGTGTTGTCTTACGGATTTAGGCGAAATTAATATATTAATATTGAAATTAAACTATATTATACAGATTCTACAGATGTATATTTTTATCAAAATTTTTGTGTTATTGTGGCCAGTGGTAGTGAATGTGATGAGTGAATCGTGGGTTCGATTTTCAGGTCGGTGTTATTGGGTACTTTATCGAAAAATTCTTAGTAGCAGCTCGAAATCAAGTAGGCGGCAAGTGCCTCGTCCACTATTATGAGGGACCTTATATCACAACAGACGAAATGTGGGTGTAATACATCTAGGGGTGCCTCTTCGGGTATATAAACTTGCGAAGTATGTATGACGTAAATTTTAAAATTAAACCTCTTTATACAGATTTTATCGCGTTGTTTATTTTTAAAGTTTCAAAATTATGTAATAACCGGATTTCATAAAAAATTAAAATGCGATAAAATCCGTATAAAGTTGTTTAATTTCAATGTATAACATTCGCGTAAACGTAAGACAATATTATGACGTAAATTTGTTATAGAAACGGGGCAACCCCCGTGTCCATTTCATCCCCCTCATAGTTAAGAAACAACGGAAAGCTGGAAAACCTGTAAATACTTTAATAAACAGTTAAAACCGTCGATGTAAAGCAATCCAAATTCACAACGTTTTTAACGATATAAATGTTAGCAAATTTTTTATACGATAAGCACAGAAAACCTTATGATAAATAGGCAACAATTTAAGTTAAACTTAAATTATTCCTCACGTGTAGGCTTACGTCGTCGCATGACAGCGGCTTCTTGTGGCAATTAGTCGCGTCAGGTAGACTGGAACCCGATGTAATGGCACCGACGCTTGTACATGACCTTAATTATATAGTCTACGTACAATACATAATGTTGCATATATTATATGATAATATATGCTTATTATCTATTCTAAGCAGCCCGTGCACATCAAGCCTCTGTAATTACACACGTTAAGTCTTTGATTATTTAACTACTATCTGACTGTCTCGCTAGTCTCTAACGTAAGTGCTATCATTAGATCTCCGGGTCGATTCACGAGCTAGACAAAAAGTGTTTTTGGGTTTTTCTACTAGAAAATTCTCATTTGCAGCACGGAACCTAGATGTGAACCTGATAAACGACAGTAGACTGCCTTTTTATGATGTGAGACATACCGTAACTATTGAAATGAGGGTGCAAGACAATTTTGTCTCCGCTTCTAAGATATACAGACGTGACTCTATGTATAATTAAATAATCGTTACTCGCGCCTAGATACGGGTTTTTAAAGTAACCAATGTTCTTCTTCTGTGCTCGAGTTCATACCTAACATCGCATATTAAACTAGAATTTATATTATACAGAATTAATAAAAGTTTAGTAAAAAAACTTTACCTACACCATCATGTGCCATCGACAAGGATTCATATTTGTATAATAATAAGTCAAATATTTGAAAGAACGACAATTATGGAGATAATGAATAACCGGGCAACAATCTCTGCGCGACAGATAATATTTTGTCTCTTGCGGAGATCGATCACGAAATATTAAGCGCATTGCTACAGGCTACTCAAATCACTAAAATGTTTTGAATAGTACAAGCTGTTAGTAATTAGTATGATAATGTTAGGGCTACCATAGCTAAGGGTCTTCGATTCAGATGCAAAGTAAAGTAAAGTTAAGCATGTGCGTGTTAAGTAATTGCCTTAATAAAAAAAATTAAGATTGTCGATGAAATTAATTTGTGTATAGGTACTCAAGGTTTGCTGGATCTTACTTTAGTTAGTTCGTACACTATCTTTGAGAGAAATCTTAACAAAAGAGAAATGTATTTCTCTTAATTAAACAGTAAGAACACGACACAGGACGCTGCCTAAAATAAACGCGAGGAAACTCAGTATTTTACAAAGAAATTGTATTACAATACAAAACCGATGAATTTGAAGCTTCGTGTGTATAATTTCATTTTTGACAACTCCATCAATCGCAGAGTTGGGCGTATTTTCATTCGCTAGTAAATACAGCCTTTGATATCACTCCGTACGTTTAGTGGAATTAAAAAAAAAAATATTTTGTGAAATGTATATCCATGTTTCGTGATGATCGTGGAATTTAACGAATATTTTACACGGATTACAAATAACGGAAATAAAAGCAGTTGATAGTGTGTGCTGTATCGTTGCACTGACTACACTTTTATATTAAATAACATCGAATATATTTTCGCATTGAGCGTAGCTGGCACAGCGGGCGGGGCACTGACGCTACAAATGCGCAGTTGTGAACTGAGAAGTATATTCAAGCAACGGGACGAAACTTTGAGATCGAATGTTAATTGGGCCGAGTGTATGTATTTCAGCAGAAGGTGCACCTGCAAGGTTGTATGCATCGGGTGTGAATTAGGAAGTACGCAGATCCAGATAATAGCGCATGTGCCGACGCAAGTCATCCGCATAAGTACCCGCTTGAGAACGAGCGCAATTGCGCAGGTTACTCACACGGATTACTTGGTGTATTCCGCTATGTGATAATCTAAGTGATTTAGAATTACTTACAGGAAGAAGCGAACAATAATGATAAAGATGATTATGCATAAATCTTTTTCTGCCTAAATATTTGTAAAGGCGACAGACTGCGTCTAATACAATGTTTTATGCAGACGTATCTCACACATGTAGTCTACGCGGGCAGTTTGCGCAAGTAATCAACACTGTGTACTAAAACCGTGTGCATGTACCTTAAATGTCCGTTGTCCAGTAGCTTCACCTTTGATAAGCGCAAAGGCCCGGTTCGCCCTATAAGGAAACAATTTGGCAATTTAACGTCTATTTAAACAGATTACAATTTTATATAATAATAATATTTGATATAAAAAGTACAAGCAAAGGTTCTTAATTTACTTCAAACAAAAAGCGTTCGCTTGCTGTTGTCTGTTTATAAGCTTCTTGGAAACAAGAATAGGCACTAATAAAGCCGGCAAATATGCTTTAAAAATAACAGTTGCTCTTTATAATTCAATTTCTTTTGTAAGCTTCTGTTAAGCTTTATTCAATGTCGTTCGTTCGCTATTTAATTAAGATAAATACTGTGGCTGTTCTCCTTTGTGAACGTTTGCTTCCAGACAGAGTACACTGTCCATCGCAAAGAGAATGTACACGAGTACACAGCGAGTTATAATATAGTCACAAAATAATTAATACACACATTATTAACAAAGTTTGAACTGCCTCTGTCTGTGCCCCGGAACATTTGAATTCGCACTTTTGTGCACTGTGAGTTTATGACTTAAGTGAATTACTAATTATACAATTAAAACTACGTCGTTGGTGATGGTTGATATATGCTTAGATTTGCGAATTGAACCCAGAACCTTGAGCTATAAAATAATTGTCATTGATTTCGTTTGCAAATGGGTTAGTCAGTTAAGCCTAGGAAACAGAACAGAATTACACTAAGCTCAACTAGATGAGAAATATGAGGTAAAACATAATCCTTAGAATAAATCAATTGAGCATTTTAGTTGAACATTGGCTCAGCAGCGGACATTCTTAATAGGAGCACGTATACTTCCAATGTGCCAAATAAATAATAGGAAAAGGCTTTTACTATTACGTGGGAATTCTATTTGGCTAAACCTAAGTGTAATAGAACTCTGCTTATCCCTAAAGTATTTACAAGTATTAGTTTATAGATTTTACAATGGTGAGTCATGGACAGCGTAGCGGCTACGTCATAATACTATAGTTTACGTTGCATGTTCTCTCTATCAACCTCAAGCCGGAAGATTGACAAAGAGCTGGTTTGAATTTTAATGTTCTTTATGTATGTTGTTTCAGTGTTTGATATATTTATAAACTTAGTACCGGGGTTGCATTTTGAACAAATGATAAGATGCTTTGCATCGTGTGTTAATGTTTGGCTATGCTTAGCGTAGCAAATGATCTAGTGTGTCAACAGCCTTAAGCTCAACTTAAGCCTGTAACATAATAAGATCTTAAGAATACCGTTTACGGTTGTATCCCGGCTCAAAGGGATCTAATATATTTATAATACTAAATCTCAAAGTAGATTAAAATAAAATTTGGAATAACTTCGGTAAATAGATTTCTTTTTAGTATATTTTTTTTTTTAATGGTAAATTGTTATTCTAATGATTAATTTAATGTTATTTTCTATTATGTTTCTTAATGATTTTTATGATTATGATAATTAATTCAATGTTACTCACAATTTAAATTGTATTTTACGATGATGTTTCAAAATTATTCAATTAATTTAATATCACTAACAATTTTATTTTATTTATCAAATGTTTGTATGTCCTGGAGACAAAACATAGAAGTACTAAAACAAATGTAACACCTTAATATTTACCTATGTTTAACAAATAAATGATTCTGAATCTGATATAATAATATTACTTCTTGAAAGGTACGGATTTGTTACATGTTTTATCTTTAAAATTGGGATCTTCTTGTTTATGTACTTTTTAAGTAAACTTGTGTCAAAAGCCTTCTCGAGTATCATGAGTGTTGGATGATGCTGTTCATCAATACCATGCACGAATAAAATGAATGTTGAATTTGATTATTAGGCCTGGGTTTCTATGACTCCATTTTCCTTTGCTAGATTGAAGTATGTGTGCTTGCAATGAAAATGTATTAAGTGAATGACCGACTTCATGTATGACGAATAATAGCGGCAAACTGATACAAAATGATGAACGACATGTCCGTAATTAGAACTTCTGTTTCGTAGTAGACTTTACAAACATTAAGACAACAGACACAACGAACACCTACACGTAGAATAACCATGTGTGCATCACAGAAACTTTTGTTCTACATGTGGTAGAAGAGAACCCACAACACTCAACGTGACGGAGTACTGAGTCAACCACTAAAACAAGTCATTTAATAAATTACAAGTATAATATTTTAAATTATGAGATTGCAAACCGAAAAGACTGCAATGATAACCTGTTCGATAGTGTGATATGTTCAAATTGTTTCTTGTCATTTCTTTGCATAAAACATATGCTTTTATTTCACATGTCCAAGGAAGAATATATGATATTTATACACACATTTAAAGAAGCCTTGATATCCGAAATCTATCACATACTGTTTGCATACTGGTACTCTCGGGTAGTCGGAGCGCATAAACATACAAAGTCAAAAATTCACAATTGCCAACAGCAGATATAATAAGTACATAGGTACACACCTTTCGGCTATCATACTAAGGCTACAGAGATCTAAAGCCAGTCGCTTTGTTCAAATACTAATAACTGGACACGTGAGTGGCTGTGTTGAAAGCCGAAATATGCTCCAGGTTTTACGCTCAATACCGATTATTTTCCATTCAATATTATTTGCTTTTACTAACAACATTACGTGGACGTTGGCATTTTTCCACGAAATTATTATTTTATTAATATAAAAGAACATTTCTGGTAATCAGGCATGGCGAATTATATTTGTCATATCATCACAAACATACATAACGAAAAATTGTATGATCCTCATTATAGTGGTTCGAGATTGAGTGTTTGTTATTTCAGTATTTTTCCATTTTTGACGACATTGTGAAAAACTTAACTTTGACGTAACTGGACTGTCGTCGTCCACAGCTTCAGAAATTAGAAAACCAGATTTATGTTGTGCAAAACAAAATAATATAACACATGTTTTATATTTTAAGTTGAACTTCACGATACGAAAATGTGATATTTGAAAGAATACGTTCTGTCAAACATACAGACAGACTAACACTAACATTTTAATACCCCTTGTTATCGGTTCAGACTTAATTAGTCGACTCCTATTACTTTTTAAAACTGTCTCCAATCCACAGACACAAGTGCAATGCAGTCATAATAGTATAGATATTTATAATAGAGTTAATAGAAAATGCCGTTCGCAGTGCAACGAGACAGAATACATGAATGGTTTTGAATATCAAGAGAAAGAGTTTCAATTAATTCAATGCTGATTATAATTTCATTTTCAACTATGAAACATCAAAAGTTCTGCGAAATAAAGTTTAATTTTTGGTCGTAAGTTCAATATTAATTGTATGTACTTAATTGCAATTTGAATAGTCGTCGTGACTTGTATTTTATTTCACAATAAATTTGAATTGACGTCGGCTTTTATTTAAGGCGTCTATTAGATTATGTTAAGATTATAATGTGAACCTTTTGTCTTAGATAGACCGGTAAAAATATATTAGACATTAATCCAGACTAATATATATGCGAAAGTAACCCTGTCCTAAACCACAAAACCGATTTTGATAAAAATTGGCAAAGAAATAATGTAATATAATATTCTATCACCTACACACAGCACCATCCAGTCCATACTAAGCAGAGCTTGTATTATGGGTACTAGATAATGGATAAACATACATATATATATTTTTCTTTTGTAAATACATACATATTGTACATAAAAACACCCAGACCAAGACAAACACCCATGTTCATGCACACAAATGTTTGACTTTTGCGGGTATCGAACGCGCGACCTCAGGCGTGGCAGTCGGTTATACTAACCACTACGCCATCGCATCGAGGCCGACGAAATAGATTGTATCTTAGAGATATTTTTAGAGATTATAAGATGGAGATAGGCTATCTTTAATCCCGAAATATGTTCCCGTGGGATTCACGCAAAGCCGTGGGCAAAAACTAGCAATTTATAATCCATTTTAAATTATAAAATGAGTGTTTTTTCGCAACAGGACTTCGATTACGGTCGGAAGGTAGGCGCCTAGAATCGATTTCTGGTACAGACAGTAATGTTGTAAGATTATTTTATGAAATTAGTCACAGCATGAAGTCTGAAACTTCACAGTGTGAAATTAATAAGGCCGGTGTACGGCTATAGGTTCAAATTCAAATTTAAATCATTATTGCTTTGCCATAATTATTATTATTTGATAGGTTCGCTCTCTTATTTGAAACCTAAAAACGTTATGAGCTAACTATATATAATGTTTCTAAATGTGTAATAAAAATCATTCTAGCTTAGCTAAAGGGTAGAACAAGAATACTAGAAATTTGTAACCCAAAATACAAATATTCTGTAATACATTTTTAAAATAGTTGCTTCCCTACTTTCGCCTATACCTACCTAAAGCCCGAATGCGCGTCCTTGTGGAATAAGGATTCCTTAGAGCGTTAACTGAAATAATGCATTTGATAAGGCTACGATAAAAGTTCTCGTCATAGAAGTCTTCGTAGTAAGAGTTTACAATTCTATTTGTCTTGTCATGTTCGTTCTACGCCATCGGACGCATATTGGACAAATAATCTCGTAGCATCACCGCCGTAGCAGCGTAGCACTATTTGCAGTTACGTAGCATATAATAGCTACGCAGTTGATTTCGGTGTAGCGAAATGCTACGCAGTGTAACCACAGTTTGTATATTATTCCAGTCTGTGTGCATTCACGTCAGTTGATTAAACACAAACTTGATACATGCAGTTACGACTGCTGCAAAAATTTAAAACGAATTTATAATAACGGATGTGTAATAAATGCCTTTAGGCTGAAACGATTTGTATATGATGTCGAGCAAAAAAAACATACAAGTGAATTGAGAAGTTACTCCTTTTTTGAAGTCGGTTATTTAGACCATAAACAGATATTATTCACTTTTAATAATCTGTCTGGTAAACTATATCGAGACATAATGATAAAAGACTGTGTTTAGTTGCCCACGTCCATACTCTGAGGGAGAAAATAAAAAAATATATAAGACTGGTTGTCGAATATTTTATTACGTAATAGCGACGTGCCGCAGCTAAGCACGGGATAACCTTAACAAATTATAAACTTTTCTCATGAATCTCTCTGTCTATTGGTGAAAACCGCTTGAAAATCCGTTCAGTAATTTTTGAGTGTATCGCGAACAGACAGACAGACAGATGCGGCGGTGGACTTAATTTTATAATATGTTGTGATCTGCAATAATCATACAATGATATCTTGTTTTATTAACAATGCATATTTAATGTTTACCTCAATTAACCTGTCTAATATTGGAAGGCCAAACATAATTAAAAATCTATTATAGCTGGGCGCTGGTGTATCGCTCCGACTTAATAGGTTATTGAATTAATGATATCGAGTTTTAGAATAGAATGTGGTTTGAAGTCAATAATATAAAACCTATATAAACGGCTTTATGAAATTCTACAAATTAAACAAAGAGATAAGTTTATGAGCGATTCAAATAATAGAAGTTTACCTTAAGTAAAGAATTCGTACTGCGAGGAGTAGGATATTAGTTTGCTAAAACTTAATGAGGTAGAAACGCGAGTGTAAGGATAGTCACCGTTCGTGGGGAATCGGGTTCCGTTCGCGGGTATGTTATAGCATCCATAAATACATACATCGTTTGTCGATCAGATCGGAGACGTTCTGGACAAGGGCCAGGTTAAGA
The DNA here is from genome assembly GCA_930367265.1 of Catocala fraxini. Taxonomy (NCBI): domain Eukaryota; kingdom Metazoa; phylum Arthropoda; class Insecta; order Lepidoptera; family Erebidae; genus Catocala; species Catocala fraxini. Next base: position 1,217,867 of record OV884045.1, read on the forward strand.
GCACCTTAAACCGGCGAGCGTGTATGAAGAATGTGATGAAAAAGAATCGGGCCAAAGAAGTGTGTCAGGATCGTAGCAAATGGAAATCCGTAGTCTCTGCCTACCTCTCTGGGAAACAGGCGAAAAGGTTGTTAGTGCAATGTAAATCTAGATAGCCTCGTGAATAGTTTGTACACATATTTACGTCTAATTAAAGTTCTAGCTCGAATGCTCAGATAAAACAGTGATATTGGGCTTTTTATTTATAAAATTGTCAGTTAATGATTTCTCTATTGTTATACTAGCTAAGCCGGACCACGCTTTGCAGTTTCTTATCGGATGTTTTTAATTGCCCGTTCCAGTGGGAATACCAGGATTAAAAGGTATATAAAACATTCTTACATAGAAATACAATGTTAAGTTAAAAATGAAAACAATTCATCAGTTTTCGAGTTTTGCGAATACAGACACACGGATACAACATTTTATCTATAAATTTCAGGCTAATAAAATTTACCGAAATGTAAGTGTAATTATATCACTGTCTGTAGGTCTACAGATATACCCGCATGGGGTCTAATATTTTGACTCCCGCATGCCCACTTTATTTTAAATATACATCTTAATATGTCGGTTTAAGAGGCATACCATATTTAAACAGACCTACAGAGGTACTAAGATCAACGTCACTTCGAAGCTGACCTCTGAAGGCAATTGAACCTATAACCTTTAGCGCAACAGACTGTCACTTAAACCTCAGCAAGAAATATCGTCGAGACCTAAGAGAAATTAATTATTTCAAAAATTGTGTTGAGATAATTATTATCGTAATTAAAAGATATGAGTCATGCAGTAGGTATTTCGTTAGCAATTCTCAACTACATATCAGTATTTTATGGTATTTATATGATTTTTTTACTACGGCCCCTTCGGATACGGATCGTTATTAGCAGCCTACGATAATCAATCTCTGTTAACTTCTTCCCAAGAGTGCCACTGAACTATAAAAATACATTAACTATAATACATTTCATAAAAGTAGATACTTTAATGAAACGGCAACCAGGCAAAACATAAAAACAATGTGTCTGGGCACCCAAGTAACTACGAAGCGTTGGCCCAGAGATACAGAGATAAGCGTAATTGTATCGAACAATAGTATGAATATAACTGATATTTTTAAATTCTCAAACGTTGCAAGATAAGATCAAGAATAGATCACCTAGCTCATGAACTAGCTGTATACCGGGTTAAATTTTGTACCATACAGGGGATCAAACACACAGTTCTCAGAGTAAATAAAGACAGTACCTAAAACTTTCAATCAGTGAGGATCATTTCAATCTATCAGCGCCCAACTAAGCTATCACGACTGATAGATGTAAAGGAGTAGATTGACTCCTTACCGTCCACATATAACTTCAGCCTTAGCTCAGCTTCCAACCAAGACCAATTGGCGTAATCAGCTAAGCTTAGCCGGCTTGTATGCGCGACAGCTCAGACTGTAGTTATAGGCGGCAACAAACAAACCGACGGAGCCCCGATACAATCACTAACTGTCCAACAGTTTCTGTTCACATCGCTCAAGCTTTTGTCTAAGCTGAGCAAAGTTTAGCTGAGGCGACACGCTCGGCTAAGACGCGTATGGTTCGTCATATATAACCGCCGAGAATATCTATGGCATAAGTTATTTTAAGCTAGGGTAACGGGTAATAATGCTACTTTGAAATATTTAGAAAAACGAAACGTTTCTTGCAGATATTTTCTGATATGCCTATGTCAGAACCTCGCAAATAACATAAATGAAAACTAAATAAATTCAGTTACTTTAAACAAATTTTTTTTTTTTAAATATTAACTGCCGTAGTCAGTGTAATCATACTACCTAAATTAAGTTGTTTTTTGACATTGATTCTATGAGAGTCAGTACGATACAAATCTTGATTGTCATCATGGCGAATATTAGAAAGATTTGTAAATATATGTACATACATATATACAAGAAAAATTTACATAATAGTTGGTGCACTCGACGTTTGCTGTTTAAATATGCAAACCAAAGTCGTAGATAATAAAAAACATGAAAAATCTATACTTGCATGTCCAATCCAATCATGCATAATGCTTGAGATATTTTAAATTATTGGTGTAATTCAGGTAGTCTTTAATAGCGATCGCACTGAACATAGATATGTTTATCAATGGCCACCACACACATTTGTCGTTACGGATGTATTAAACAGCTATAGAAATATTATTATACCTCGTTACAGTGCTTGCTTTACCAACTACCTCTTATAACCAGTGCGTATATTCCCATTTCTTGCATTTACATATATACATTTATTCATGTAGTGGCAACTCAGTATACACATACTTTGATTCACGATAAGAAATTCTAGAATTACCAGATATCACATTTAAAGTTAAAATTAAAACTTGCATAAATTCTAAAGCATATAATAATATAGATGATTATTTGAATGACAAACATCCATGGCACTAATATTTGCATCAGATCACTGGACGTTAAATGACAAACACGGACAATTTCTTTTTTATACATTAATTTGTAATGTTACACCTTGTTTAAGCTAGAATTTACATTGTTGTTACACTCAGTCGTATTTTAATCAAGAAGAATGTGCAATGAAGGCAACTCGTGATCATGGACAGTTCCGTAAAGTTTTTCTTTTTGAGTCTTATTCTGAGTTCGCATGCCAAGGACCGTCATGCTCACTCAAATGTCATTGCTTGTGGTGTCGTCATGGGCCGGGTTGTTCCCTTCCCTTCATTATGGCGAAGGGGGCGATGGCTGGCCCATGCGTCGTACTCGTGAACGGGTGCTACTTGTGGTGACTGATCGACCTTGGTATCGTGGAATTCGATAACTTACTTACTACATTTTTATTTAAACAGTTAGATTAAACTACGGACTACAATCACGCCTTGTCTTGATTATTTATGTACATGTAAGTGGATGCTCCTATTTACCATACTGCTGCTTTAGAGGCTACTATCAAATTTTATTAAATGCTTGAGTATGTTCAGTAATAGTTCATGGAGAAATGGTGGTAGCACCTTACAACTGTTATGACTTGTAATCAAAAAACTTGGCGATTAAAAAGAGTGGCCATGAGTTTCTTGCCCCTTCTTCTCATGAGCCCTACACCCTTGCTTTGCTGAACATGGCAGTAAATGTAAATTAACAGAAAAAATTAAGTGTAACTTTGACGTTCATAGGTGTTACCTTGTAACCTAACCTGAATAAATTTATTTTGAAATTATAATTTTTGCCTCATCACAAAGAGGAAATAATTCTCGGTTATATACATATGTATTTGCGCGAAACACTAACTTATAGCTGTAAACAGCACCTTACATTTTATTTTATGTGTAATTGCGTGAGTTGTGGATAGCGAAATGGTACGCTCCGTGTTAAACATATTACATTGTCTGGTAGGAAATACATAAATTATGCGGATATAGTCGAAATATAGATATGATGAAAATAATTGTGTCTAGACCCCGCCTGAGGTCCAAACGTAGGCCAAGAGACTAAGCAACGACCTTACTGAATGATTGCGAGGAAATGACTGCCTCGCGGCGCTACCGCATGCTTACGGCTGGGAATACAAAAACTAATACGTCAGCAGGAACTTCAACAGTTTTATCTTGATTCAAATCGCTATTATATTATAACTGCCTCCGTGGCGCAGCGGTAGTGAATGCGACTGCTGTACATGAGGTCTCGGGTTCGAATCCCGGGTCGGGCCAACAAAAGTTATTGGGCTTTTCTGTTAAGAAATCTCAATACGAGCCCGGAGTTAGGAAGTTGGCGGTGTTAGACACCCCTGTTTCTCAGAAAGCATGTAAAGCCGTTGGTCCTGCGCCTGATCTCTCTCCCAGATTATTCGTCCCATCGTATCATGAAAGTTAGGGAAAAGAGAGTGCACTTGTGTTTGCGCACACACTTGTGCACTCTCCTGCGCCGATGGCTAGTCTCCATTCGGTCAGGAGGACTTTATTATACTATATTATATAATTCATCTTAAGATAAAGCAGGAATAATAAACATATCAACATATTTCTGGAGTGAAAGGTTTCCTTTCTTGTTTATGAAGTAATATCCTATTAAGATCACTGCAGTTCAAAGTACGCGAGTATGCACCCGCATTAAAAAGTGTTAAAATGTTAAATTAACTGTTAACTGTAAGATTTGTGATCTGATAAACTGTTAATGATTTTTATCGAAAGAAAATATATTAATTTTGACTTATAACACCAACAATCGTTACGTCATCTAAAAAAATCGAATTAATTATTCTTTGTATTACGAGAATTATTATTATAAATATAAACAAGGTTCGCTCTTTCTATCTGCTTATTATATTTTAACGATTATCCTGAACTGCTTTTTATGATATTTGGTTGAACATTATAAATAAAGAGCTACTTTTAAAACTGCGGAACAGTGGAAGACATCTGATATTCTATACCTCACGAGCAATAAAAGAAGACTAATGATAGAAATACAGAGATTCAATAAAAATGAACTCAATAAATATACAATTTTCAATTTCATATCGTATTATAAAGTGTTGTTACCTCGCGCTGGTCTCGAAGAACTCGTGCCGGTGCTTACAATACATATAGTGAAACTTAAGAATACATTACGTTAGTTACGAACGCGGCGCCGCCCGTATCCTTTATATGTAAACTTTGTGGTGCACCGTCCTTTGTATAATGTCTCGCCTTAGTTATTTCTCTAAATAACTTATTGACTTCAAAATAATGTTAAGAGAAAATGCATTATATTAAGTACAAATAACGATGTTGTGGTACTAATCTTATCTGGGTATTTGGACGATGTACAGATATGTGTATTGAAATATGTAGATGTTTCATTAAGAGGAAATACAGCGTGAGGTTCACAAATCCACTGTGAAGATAGTTACGTACTTCGCAATCAGCACACTGCCATTTAGCTTGTGATGTTTGAATTACCACGATTGCTGGCTGAGAATGCCGCACTGAATCGTGGTTTTCCCATTTTATAATGAAGTAAGGTAACAACGACTGATACATGCTTACAGTAAGTGTGCGTCTGACATATTTATACTCGGTTAAAAGAGTCTAGTTGCGTATTTACGTGGTGTTTTACGTCATTCGTCATAAATTTATACAAAAAATATATATTACGAATATTATAGATATTTCAAGTAATATATCAGTACCTAGGGGTTGGCAGGGTATGTTAATGTATGTCAGATCAGCATAAGTACGTGTATTTAACAGTGCGCGGTTTCTCGGCAGTGTTGTGCCACCGCCCTCAAGTTATTCAGTAGAAAAATAAACGCGAATAGGGGTGCTCCACAGACGGTAAGCGCAATGTTATGTTTATGTTAAACACTCGCGTGTGTGTTGTTGATGCGTAAACTCGTTCTCGTTGTTGATGCGCAACACTCAGTGTGTTGTTAGTTGTAGCTGCGCCCGCGAACAAACACACGGTTATTGCTAGCATCAAACTTATGTTTGCGCTACGTATCATAAGTGGGACACTGTTTATAATACAAATTTGACGTCAAATTGAACATTTCATTTCGTTATGTTGGTAATTGTATTTGGTTAGCTTGTTTTCACTTCCTCAGCTTCGATACACGTATTATTTTTATTATAATGAAATGTTTTATTTGTATTGTAAATATTATAATACAAATGAATTAATATCCGAGTAACCACGAATGTTTTCATTAAAAACAGATTGATATTATGAGTCATAATATCAATAGGGTCATAATTTATGGACCCTATTGTATTGCAGTCGTTGATATTGCCACTAAGGTGCATTGTTTACTTGATTTTAAAGATTTTACATTCATCGATATTTCAAAAAGAAATTAAATCTTAGTCTTGATTAACTAAATCCGATATTTTGCTCTAACAATATAATTCTATTATTTATATGTACGTCCAACAAACAGGCGCACATAAAGATTGCTCTATTATTTAAATACAAGGCTGGCCTCGGCGTAATATATTGTTTATGACAAATGTTGATAAAATATCTCCGTTTTACGCTTTATCTTTTCTGTCAACAAGTTAGATCGTAACATGTAAATCGAATATATTTTATCCTCATAAAATAGTAAATTATGTCACAATTAAGTAATATAAATCAATTATGAAAATCGCTTTGGTTTCCTTAATTCAGCTGCTACCACTCCTAATATTATAAATGCGAATATTAGTTTGTTTGTTACACTTTCACGCCTTAACCACTCGACTGATCAGCATGAAATTGCATATACCTACGCGTCGTCAGTTGTACAGACAAGGACATTGGGTACCTTTCGATCCAAAAAAAGTATTGTTAACGAGCGAAGCTATGGACAATAGCTAATTGTAAAATTAATCAGAGTAGACAGCTGATCAAAAATATTTTTGAATCTTAACACCAAATATACATAGTGAGTATACGTCATGTTGTCATGCCGTATTTCGTAATCTGTGTTCTCTTATTAAAAGATTACACGCTGTTAAAGTATTACCATAAAAAGGAAGCCAGATTTGAACAAAACAGACATGTTTACATGCCATAAGTTCCGCGAACCGCAATTTGCAAAAGTATAGCACATAAGTGCAATACACGGTCGGCTTACTTGTTTCACGAATACAAAGAAGTATTGCGACGCATATGAGCACACGTGCCTCTGAGCAATATCCTCCGGGAAGCCGGCATGTATCCATAACGATAAAACTCGCGCCACATCATGCAAAAACCTTCGCTACACAATGTGACAATTTTGTCCCAACCTCCACCGGCCGGGTTTGGTCTTATCGACGGTGAATAGCGAATTGACCACTTAGTGAAACGATAGATGAAAGATATGTGTATTTTGCAGATATCAGATTTAACTAGTATATTGAGAAATATTTGTAAAAGATTTTCATGAGATTGTTCTATAACAGAGGTTCCCAAATTTTTTTCTTATAGACCACTTTCAAAATTTAGCTGGTGCCGGTGGACCCCTTGCAACTACATTTCAACCACATTCAAGGGTAAAATAAAAAATAAAATATCAAATCTCTACGGGCTGACCTACATTTTAGTTCTTCACTATCGAAAGCAAATACATTTTCGTGGAATACAAATTGTGAACCCCATTTTTTTGTCACGCCTACGTAGACCCCGTTGAGTCTCCCGTCGACCCTTAGGGGTCCACCTGGTTCACTTTGGGAACTACTGTTCTATAATACATATCTAATAGTCTGTCTCCGGCAGGATACGTGTGAAGTCTGATAAGAATATGAAATTCATCCAACTTAAGCCTTTAGTCACTGTTCAGTTATTGGTCTTAGTCATTTATTTCATAAAAACAAAATGCAAAAAGATACAGAATGATAAATGCTCGCATGTATTAAAAATACACGAACTTACTTTTGGAAAATTCTTATCAGAAGTTTTGAAAATATACTATCCATTTTAATTCATAATATAACTGCTAAAAGTTGGGCAGATCAATGGTCTTTAAGCCAGCGTTGTCCGCCTAATCGATTGTGATAAAACAAGTTCCTGGTGCTTCAAAGAGATACCTACGATATTATACGATGAGCGATACCGCGTCAACTTTTAAAAACTTTTAAGTGGATATGATGAGGTACAAAGAGGTGGTGAAAAGAGATTGCCAAGTTCCATCGTGTGGGCGTGAGAGACTACATAGTGCTATTTGAATAAAGTTTCCATTGTTAATGTTTAACGGTAACAAGAGATGATCGGATCAATACTACAATGACAGACGGAGGTTAGACATGAAATAAATGGGATCATTCGATCTAGATACTGTTTTATTCGACTCTATTATTTCAGAACATTTATTTAAATGTTCCAATCCTACGATAGTATTTAATTTGTATGTATAAGTAACTCTATCTAAGTTATCAAGTAGATAATTATTTAAATTTATCTATTGCGGCTGCCATAAACTATATGAAGTTTTATAATATCTTAATATGACATGATGGGAAACAATTTAATTATTTATAACCGTAATTACAATACTTCGATAAAAATAACATAAATAATGGTATACACAACATGAAAGCCAGAGCGACATGCGAATGATGCTCCTGGTGTGGCAAGCGATCATAGATTACGGAAACCGCTGAATGTCAGGCGCACCGTATGCCTGTTTGCTATGGAGGCGGAGTACAAACATTCTCTCGATATTTATCTCCATTATTGATTTATAAATTTACATGTAATTCCAGGGCAAATTGTAGGGCAAAGCCTTTCCTCAACATATCCCCGTTACTCGCATATTTAGGCCAGTCTAATTCAAGTGATATAATTAATGTCGTACGTCGGGTCATTATCCATTTTCGCATGTTAAATGTTAGCAAGAAAATAAAAACAGAATATCCAGGATCCTTCGGGGTTGATTAATTATGAAATGAATCAATTAACTGCGTGATTAAGTACAAAAAGGATTATTGTCTACATTCGCTCATCGCCATCAATTACCAAGGAAGGTTTTAGGGTAATGAGACGTCCTGAAATGTGGAAATAAAGTGTGTGGAACGATTTACTTTAGTAGTTAGTTTGTTTTGAAATATTTCTTGTTGTCTAAGACTTGAAAATAAAAATCTTTTTGTGGGTGTGGGTGTGAGGTCGGTACGACAGATATTCATTACCATAAAGAAAGTTAAGCACCTACATAATTAAGATTCTTAACTTGAATAACGACTTATACTTATACCCATTAAATGGGTTGTACCTACTAATAAGAACCCATAATACAAGCTCTGCTTAGTTTAGGCTAGATGGTGTTGTGTGTATGTGGTAGAATATCATATTATATTATATTATTATATTTAGTCATGTGTAAAATTCGATATGAGTACGAAAACATATTTCTACAAATGCAGAGATATGTATTTGTACTTATATCGAATTTCCATCTTTGCAAGACGTATTTAGCGTTAGATTATAATTTCTGCTCGATATCACCGGTTGTTCCTTAGATAATAGTCATTACCCTTTCGGTATCCCCTGATAGATATAATCATGTATCTAATTTATCTGACATACGGACGGACTACATGATTCTTAAGGGTCATAATTAAAACTACAAGTAATACTACTATATACATATATTGGAAGTCTCGATTACCAATTCTACTAAATCTGTCATTTCTATAGCTATACTTGTGTTTGAATATTGTATGTAAGTAATCGCACAATAGACGGCTCTATAAAACATGAGTTGTTTACCATCAACGTATTGTTCAAGCCATTGATGACTGTATAACAAGGCTCAGTGATCGCCATTTGTCGGTTTAAAACCCTCCATAGGCACCCCTTTGTGTGCCTTTGTGGGAGATTTTTAGTTCCTGCCTTTAATTATGTGTTCCCGTGGAACTGGGTCGACAAAAAGGAGCCTCGGGGTTGGCTTGACCGAATTAACGACTCTAAAAAAGTACGGATTGAATTTTTTGGATGACTATTAGGTATTGTATAGATTCGCTACTGTGTATTCGTTCTGGGTTCGGCTCTATCTGTTTTTAGGCTTTTCTGTATTGCTGTTTATACCGTAGAATACTACGTACACTAGTACAATATTACTTCGGGATCGATTGTAATTAAACAGTAAATTTTATCATACGTCATGTCTAGAGGTAAATATATTGCGAAATATATAAGTAATGCAACTAACTCTTGGATACACTACAATATTTATATTTGAGGATACTTAACCCTCAAAGAGCTGTACATGTTAGTAGAGATATTTATTTAGTCTGTTTATTATGTATGTAGGTTATCTCGCGTATACTTATTAATTTAAAATGTAAAGTTTGCTTACGTATAAAGTAAGATCGATTAATAAAACCAAATAGAATCTTGTATCTTGGATATTCTAGAAAGGCTTAATACTTGTGTTGCTTCGACTTAAAAGGATTTATACTTGAAAGATCACACAGAGCTGAGCTCAGTTACAGCGCCGAAGTTGGATTTTATTTGATATATTTAAGGTAGCTTTGAAATAAAGCTCTTTTATCCAAACTAGTATAAATATTATATAAAATAATTTGGCGAGCCCAAAAACTTCAATACCCTTTTAATTGTATAGGCAGGTAGCTATTAATATCAAACATCTTGGTGATAATTATTTGATTGATGGCGCGTTGGTTTAAGGACGTCCGCTGCGTTAAGCGGATGCACGGAGCGGGTGCCCGCCGCGGAGACCCGTGCCGTGCTCCGTCACAGGCTTGCGGTCGCCCGCGACGGGCTCCCGCCTCTCGCAGCGCCGACACAGTAAAAAGGCAGCGCTCACTGATTTTCTAGAAACAGCTTCGCTCGCGTGCTCCCTCGCGCGGACACGTTGTCCGCGGGGCGGTCCCCGTCGCCTGCGCCACGTGAGACGGGAGACTCATGATAATAGAAAACAGCACGTCGCGCGGGCGCACGCTCCGTGCACCCGCTTAACGCAGCAGACGGCCTAAATTTTCGCTCTGCAATTTTTAAGTAAACGAATGCTGCTGAGATTATCTCAATGAGCAGAATAATGTGTTATTAGTTTGTAAATCTGTTAACGAACAGATAATTTTCTAAAGATTTTTAAAAAAATGATAATTAACTCATTTTTTAAAAAATCCGTCTTTATTTGTTAGCCAAGGACATGGGAAAGCTCTTTTCCGTTTAATTTCAATGTGTAAATGTCAGGCAATATAATATTTTTCTTGTCATTGAATGTTACTGAACGTTGCGTGTCCGCTAGCTTATTTATCTAGCCTAGTATACATACGACACAAGTCAGTACAAAACACAACTCCCCTTGACGTGAATAATCAACATTATCTTAACATTTTCTTAAGCATGTTCGAGAGGGTTTCCGGTCCAACCTAATGCGATTACACAGACCCATTTAGTAGGTACCACCCATTTAATGGGTATGTAACAGTGTAACAAAAGGCAATCATTAATTTACAGCAGATCTACTTGTCTGTAGCCATTCTTTCATTGATTTGATTAATGTAACATGCCATGGTATGATGCCTGTATTATGTAGAGGTGTATACCACCTGTATTTTGCCAAGTACGTTTATGCCCCACGTAAGCTTATTGCGCCTTATTATATAATATTATCTCTGTCTCTTATATAATCTTCACGTCCTACTATTCAACGTTGTTGTGAAAGGCTCACTTAATAATTTCATTTCAAACTATATAGACATTATTTATCATTAAATATATATTCTCTATTTATGCTGTAGAATGTCCAAGGTGCCAGATTTGATGACCAAACAAATTACCTATTGTATGGCTGATTACCAACGAGCTTGCTATTTAGTTACTCAAATACTTCGTCTCTTTCTGTCTCCGGTATTTACGCAACGTCTGATGAGCCGGTTTTATGGATGGAGAGAAAACGAGCGGTAGTAAATTAGATCATTTTCTAGATTTAAGGAAAATAAGTGTTTTAAATGTTTTAACAGTCAAATAGATCATCGTATTAAACGAATAAGTACGATGTAGACCGGGCCCATTTCTATTAAACTTACACTTAGACCGACGTTCTTACAACTGCTTTAGCCTGACACAAGCCCAGACTTCGGGCTTCTAATACATTTTATTCTACATTCATATTGTCTTTACGAAATTCGAAAATACGGCGTCACAATAAAAACTTGCATAGGTTGAGGAAGAAAAGCAAATACGATAATATAACTGTACGCCTTGCCTGTAGTTTTAGTATTGGGTGTTATTTACAATGCTAATACCAGGGCACTATAAATTCGAAGATGTGTTCAAACGACCTGGTAACAGTGCGGTATTATTGATGCTCGCTATTCCCTTCGGTCGGTTGCCCAACGCACACAAAGACAGGATGTGTCAGCTCTTAAATCGTACTATCTATTTGCGTTGGTTTTCTTGAAGGCATAATACAGTTAATTTGTTGGGCACAATAGCGCAGTGTTGTGTATGTTTACGGAGGCGCGAATGTCACGCCACACCGACCGTTTGTTTAGGACCGCTGTGCTTGTGTGTCTTTGTAATTTTATCTTCTGCTCGCGCCTGTCTTCCTAGTATATTTTCATGTACCAAGACCGTCAAATGCTGGTAAAATAATAAATATTAAAAAATGTAATTATGGATACACTCATGTAGAAAAGGATGCCGTACCAATGATTATACAAAAAAAAAAGGAATATTGCAATGTTTCTTTTTGCCTGTGCCTTAGACATATTATTATATCATATAAGGTTCTTTCAAGACGATTTTTAATGTTAAGTGGTAGTAGGCTATGAGAAGCAAGGCTTCATAGCAAATTTCTTCTTGTTAGCTTGATTATTCCTAATTAGATAGGGTTTGGTTGAGTTACTGGTTTTTACTAGAAACAACTCAATATCAAGCATTTTAACGAACCACCACTCGAATTTCACATTAAAAATAATACCATAAATGTATTTTGCATTCATGAAGTTGTATACCTATTAAAAAAAAAAAGTGTTACGGTACTGACCACAAAGTTTTACAATACAGGCTTGTTTCTACTGTACCTGTTTTAGAAACCCTTGAATAAGTTTTATACTTCAAACAACAGTATTCTATAGGAGAATACACAAAACAATGAAAAATTTAAAATAATAAAAAATTAACCGATTTTCATTTAATTAATTGTTCAGCTATATTTAACAGCATCAAAGTTCATAAGCATAAAGACCACCACACCATCAGTATAACTAAGCACGTGCAAAGACACTGAAAACAATCAGAGCACCCTTGCTATGACGCAATAACTTAAAACCCAAGAAGCGTTTGCAATTTTCGATAAACTCGACCACAAAACACGTGCTGAGCGAACTGCTTGCGTCATCTACGCCCCTGGTACCTGTCCCCGGCGATACGCAAGAAACGACCTAATCCCCACTAAAATGTAAATTGCACAAGGTCTACTGTTTATTTGTTAATCTGGCCCCACAATGCCGCTCGTCTTTTACTCGAGTTTTACTTTTGGTTTACTGCATATTTTCCTCACCAAATACTTGCGATTCGACAATCGTTTTAAGGACTTCGAGAAAAAGTTGCTCGCCTGTCTTCAGGCGCTTTTAAACATTGCAAATTGGTTTCCTGCGTGCGCATACCCGAGCGTCGTTAGTATTACCCCAGTGAATGATATCCGTTTATGATCTCTTCAGTTTTATATTCTTCTCAAAGCGTCGCCTTTTTTAAACTCTTCGTCTCTCATAGCGTTATACGAACAACCTGTTTTGTTATAGATACCTAATCAGAAGAATTAGGTTTAATAGAGAAAGTATACTAGTAAAATATCTGCGGCCGTAATAAAATGTATGATGTACTGGTGTACAAAAGTATGTGTAGTATGTTTTTTAATAATACATGGACAATTATTTAAAAGATTGTGAATGGAGGATTAAGAATGAATGGGTCACTTGTCAAATGTCTTCTTTATGCCGATGACCAAGTAATACTTGCGTCATCAGCAGAAGAGTTGCGGGCGATGGTAACATGCATGTCATGGTATTATGCATGGTGCTTTTGAGAGTAAAGACATGAAAATAAATGTAAGCAAGACGAAAGTAATGGTATTTGAAAAGGAAGAGTGCGTGACGATGTGTAATATTATGATTGATGGAGAAAAAGTGGAGCAAGTAAAAGAGTTTGTATATTTGGGTACTTTGTTTACAAGGGATGGTAAACATGAGGGAGATATTGAAAGGAGAACGATTTCTGGCAACAAAGTGAATGGAGCTCTACGCGCTTTTATGAACAGTCGAAATATATCAGAAAAGGCACGTTTGGCTGTTCATAGAGGACTATTAGTGCCCACACTTATGTATGGAAGTGAAAGTTGGGGATGGCAAAAGATGCATGAGAGCAGAATAAATGCTGTAGAAATGAGAGCGCTGAGAAATATATGTGGTGTGACTCTGAAAGATAGAATTAGGAATAGTGTGATTAAAGAGAGATGCGGCATGAAAGTGGATATAGTGACAAGAATAGAAAAGGGGATGTTAAGCTGGTTTGGGCCTGTAGAAAGAATGGATCAGGAAAGACTGGCTAAGAAAGTTTATAAGGTTTAATGGAACAGTCCTAGGCGAACCTTTCTCGATCAGATCGGAGGCGTTCTGGACAAAGGCCAGGTTAAGAGCACCTTGAACCGACGGGCGTGTATGAGGAATGTGATGAAAGTGAATGAAGCCAGAGAAGTGTGTCAGGATCGCAGCAAACAGAAATCCGTAGTCTCTGCCTACCCCTCTGGGAAACAGGCGTAAATCTATGTATTTATGTATGTTTTTTAATAAATTGAATTCCAGCAAGATGCAATCACAAAAATGTGCTATCATAATATGTGGTGGTAAAAATGAGGGCAAACGTGAGATAAGTTAACGACAAAGACTAAACAAACCTTAAGTTTCAAGTTATAGAAGTGCCAGAAAACCGACCAAAGAATACTTTAATCTGTCAGTCGCAAATGAAAGATGTAATGAGAGTGAATGAAGCAAAAAATGTATTTCAGGATCGTTTATTTAAGCATTAATCCGAGATCACAGCTGTCTACCTCTCAGGGCAATAAGCGTGAACTTGTGTGTGTGTTCTCATCTGTAGAACATAATTTAAGCTACATTATTATAATACTGCTTTCTCAATAATTTTCACCCACTGAACACGTATCGGCTTGTTGGAAAACTTCATGTAGTTATCGTTTTGCAAATAATATTTTGATCCCGAAATTATATCGATGTCGAGCTTGCAATTTGTTGAAATGCAACCTGGAATATTCGCGCACCGAATAAAAAACACACGGAGCTAAAATAAATATTTGGATGGCTTTTGCAGGCCGGTCACATATTTGTTGGTCTAATTTATTATTGAAGCGCGTTACAATATTTTGGGCGCGTCGTGAAAGTATTAGATGTACATATTTTATTTTGCGCCAGCGTACAGGCCGTTGTTGGTTAAGAGCCGCAAGCGTATGAGATAAATACTTAATGGTTGCAAGAAATAGTGGGTGTGACGGATCGAGTGTCTCGCACAAAGCGAACGCTATCCATCACATCGATGTTGTGCGGTAAACACATTAATATGCGGAGTATCACGGCGCCCATCGCCCGCTACTAATCTATGTCGCTCTGCCGGCTTACACGTAGCACAACATTATCATTGTACACATAAAGTACCTCAACTTAACGCGCTTAACTTACAAGTATCTCGACCCTTTGTTCGCATTACGCACTATAATCTACTCTATCTTAACGCAACACAGTCTATATTCGTGAGTCGTTTAACCTGGAAAGATATTTGATTGAAAATCCGTAATTGCACGATTTGCAAAGATTGTCGGCCGGTAGAAGGGGGTGATTAGGGAAATTTTCTTCCAACCTATTGTCTAAGCGCCTTATTGCCCGATTTTATGTGAATTGGATTTTTTAATGTAATTCTCGACTGGAATTAGCTTCCTAAGTGTTTCTGTGTATTTAAATGTTCGCACAAGTTAGCGGACGTTATATTAAATGTTTCGATGTCAATACCATGTCGCTGTTGCGAAGACTATGAAATTCAAAAGGCAAATATTTCTTGACCTTAACCGTGTCAAAGTTTGTGTAAAGTTAAATTTGTATGGGCTTGCATTACAAGATTAAACAACCTTAAATCTTATAGAAGAAATAATAATCTACAAAGATGAAAAGTTTATCTTGTTAAAATAATTGTCGTAAACGATTTGAGGGTAAAACGAGAAAGTACTAGAGCGGTTTTAATTACACCGTCGTTATGAGATATTTTATTACGTGCTACGTTGTTGAGGTTCACTTATTTGAATTAGCTAAATCAACATTTTATTTGTGTGCTCAGCTTAAAATAATATGATCAGCTTTATGTTGACGTGATTCAAATTAATTATATTATAATTATGGCAAATTGGTTTTAGCTTTCCTAATATGTATGTATGTACATATCAATTTAAAATGAACGTACATACATAAACCTTTGCGTTTTGATAAGCTTAGCAGAGACTACAGTTATTATGTGATATGTTAGGCAACCCCACTTTTTCTTATACGCTAAATATTAGATATTTTAAAGTTACATAAAATAATAAATCTGTTAGCTTTATAAGTGCATAGAATAATACATTACATTCAACCAAATCTAAGATCGTTAATTATAATATAATTATCTTAAACAAATATCCTTTGCGTAGCATAAGTTCTTCAGTATGTATGAACTGAAGGTCATCTATTATGAGTCGTTGAAGGGCCACGATAGTGACGAATGTGTAGCATAAATATGTATGTCACGCTGATTGTTCATCGTTAACTTGGTAATCGTACTCGTAGCACAGTCTCATTATCATTTTGGACCTTTGCTATCTAATATGGAAGCTCAGCAACCTTCTGCGCGGTCGGTTTTTGGTTGCATGAACACACTTAGTAAAACACATCGAACATTTTATGAGTCAGTGGAATTTTGGCGAGAAGCCAGAGTACTCCGAATCGATTAATATGCATGAAAATGTTAACGAATGTAGTAAAATAGATAGGTAGCGGCAATCTGTAGGCTCTGCTTATCCTCTCTTCATGAGAGCATCAAACTTTAGTTTATCGTTCTTATGATTGCTGTGCGTGCTATACAATTTAAGCTACTTAACAACTTATTCAGTCTTTATTTTCGCTAATAGCTGTAAAATAATATGAGGTTGTTAGTCTTATGGTATCGTATACTTAACTAGCGACCCGCCCCGGCTTTGCACGAGTAGTACAAAACCTTAACAAATTATATACCTAAACCTTCTCCATCAGTCACCCAACATCCGTTCAGTAGTTTTTGAGTTTATCGCGAACAGACAGACAGACTTGGGACTTTGTTTTATAATATGTAGTGATAGTGATAGTGATAGGCTTGTTACTTATAACAAAATAACAATACAAGAATTTCTAAGTCCGATTACTTATTAATAATATATTATCAATTACACAACAAAATATCGTTATTTTCATGGTTCGTTTATTATAATCCATCTCGTCTTATTAGTATTGAACCTATCAGTTATTTTTAGATATTGATATTAATAACTCTTACTAGCCTGAGATTTTCTCTTGATATAATCGGGATATGAGTAAATTATTATTGTGTATTGCCTTGTATAAATTTGCCCCGTTTTGCAACATTTTCATTGAAGCGCCGCTCCTATTGATCGTAGCTTGATGTTATAAAGCCTATAGTCTTCCTCGATAAATAGGCTATCAAACACTAAAATTTCGAAAAATTTTCGATTTGAACCAGTATTTCCTGAGATTAGCGCGTTCAACCAAATAAACAAACAAACTCTCCAGCTTTATAATATTAGTATAGATAAACAACTTGTTCTTTGGCGTCATATTCAGAGTATACTGTTTAGCAACAAGGGAGCATTGCTAGATTATCATATATGTGGCGGAGAAGGACTATACATACTTTACCACTCTTTGAAAAATCAGAGAGTTCTTCGGAATTCCTTAGTTTATTACGGGTATTACATGGCAGTGGTATTTTTGCAAAGTTATTCATAATGTCGGCCTAATTTCATGTTTATATTATGTTCTTTTCTGTGGTTAGAGCTGTCTTTATACAAGAATTTAGATAATATAGGTAAAAAGATGTTCTCTATGCGTAGTTGTCAGTATATGGAAGTATGTTTCGCTACACGAGTGGCGCATCGGCGAGATGACGAAGGTTTAATCCTCACACGAAGCAAATATTTGCGTATACTACCAAATGTTGTTCCGGGCGTGGGTTTGTATAAACAAAGTGATCCTCCCGCGATAGAAATGGCCGGCTGAAATAAGAAATAAATTCACTGTTCTCCTGTACGTACGTATGTACCGTTTAGAGAACTCCTTATATTGCCCTCGTTCCGAAGAGTTTGGAGCGACCGCGGCCGCCGGGGACTAATGTGTTAACGTCTCAATTTGTTACAGCTCGACTTATCGCGAACTACCCTCGCGCTATATACATTAGTTTTAGTCAACCAAATTGAGAGAGACTGGACAATATCACTTTTTCTGTGTCGACTTTATTATCCCGCATTTGTTGACCTAATATCCTGTCAGTCAGCGTTTTTGAACATATTACAGGCTTTTAAAATTGCAAAATTATAGCGTAGGTACTAGCTTTTGCTCGCGACTTCGCTTACGTAAAAGTAGGTTAGGTTATGATTGTAACAGTACTTTTATCAAATGTAATATAGCCTATGTTACTCGGTGATAATATAGCTTTATAATGGTAAAAGTATTTTAAAATCGGTTAAGTATTTTGTTAGTTAAATTCTTACAAACAAACAAAATTTCAAATCTCTCCTCTTTATAATATTAGTATAAATTAAGTATGTGTTTACCAATGTAGTACTTTAGTAATATAGCAACTTCTTACACTAGCGAATGTCATTATAAGTATCAAAATAGGTAACTAAAACATAAACGCTAAAAGTACTCGAACATTGATGGAAACAACCAAAAGTAACTACTTAATCATCTAATAACAAAATCTTCAAACAAGACATCGATTTTCTCCCATTCAGTATTTCGCGAAAATTGCCTCCATCACACCAGGAGCTAATATATAATACAATAGTAGTTAGGTAAGTGTATGTCGTTCGATTGAATACGTCGTGATTGAACGTCGGAACGTGAGGAGATAAAATCCCGCGATCCCTCTCACAATGAGGCCAATCAGTCGGGAATGAGTTTGTTGTTACACAACCTCCTTATACGTCCTGCTTCCCTTGTTTGTGCTCCTAAATATGTTCGCTACCGTACGTATGTTAATTAGCAGATACCTACAGTTCTTGTCGATCTGTGCATAGACATAATTGTCTATCATTATTATCATAAACTAATATGGCGTTAATCAACTCTATAGAGTACTCATGCGTACTAGCTGTGCCAGCAAATTAGTTCGTATCGACATAAAATTACTAACTGCCTACTAAGCAAAAATATATCCATAGCGTAAAATTTGTCGATTTATACCCCACAATAATAGTGTCAGTCATGATACAAAGCGCTCGCTGGACATTTGTGTAAAAACATACGTTATTAGTTATTACACAGATGTGACGTTCAGTAGGACGTGGTAGTAGCGCTATTCCTTGGTGCCTACTTATTGTTCTAACAAACACTTTAGTTATATATGGCTTTTATGTGTAAGCTGAGGAGATGATTGACCACCGTTTCAAATTTACGCTCATAATATGTAAACAAACGGACCAAATATTTGCTTAAAAAACAGAAAGGATTTTAGAACCATGTAATTTCGGTTCCGTAATTGTTTCATCAATTTCAAACGCGCATTGTTGGGTTATTTGCGAATAAAGGGTTTAGCCGTGGAACAGTTTTTGTATGCAAAACAGTGTCCGATGTTTGTAATGATTGTATTTAAATGTTCCCGCGTCGTATGTAAATGATCGGCCGACACGGAGGATGGTCGGACGCTGTACGCCGTTTGTTGCCTACAACTGCCGTTAAAAATGATAAATGGATAAACCGATGTTCGATTTCATTACGCGATTTATGATATTTTGCGTCTGTATCACGTAAACACCACTGATGTTTGGAATTGACAAGCGAATTTCTTTTCGCTTGTCACTAATTAACACGAATCATTCCACAGATAACGTGTGCCAAATATAGTGCCAAAAGTGAAGTGCAGCATGGAAATATACATAATAGTGGGGATGGCTGTGTTGATATACAGCTTCGTCAGCATTGTTATGAATAGCAATTGCTGGATCAACAAGTGTACGTGTGAGCAGTGCAAGCGCATCTGTTCCGGTGATACTCTCGCGCGTTCTGTGCGATCGGTATCATCGCGTATCGATATACCCGATTATTAGTGTGTTTATAACTGCTCCATTCTGATCTGATAGCCTAGTACTTCTATTGCCAAAGCTATACGAATTTAAAAAGTGTAACTTAATTTATCTTGAGTTCAGTGATTAAAAAGTGTGCCAAATAAAAAAAAATACAGTGCGGTGCGTGTGCCATGACGTGTTGTTAGTGGTGCGGGTATGGACCCGCTGGCTAGGCTGATGGAAGGCGCGCCGCTCCCGGGTGTGCTTGGGGCCACAAGGGATGCGAGGCCGCGGGGTGCGCTTGTGCACGCTAGCCTAGCGGCCGCGCCCGCGATTGGCGACAAAAAGGGCAGACACCTCACAGGAACTTTCTGTCTCACCGGCGACACCATGGAGGGTATTATACAGTGCCTCGTGTTCCTCAAGGCCTTTTCGGTAAGTAATCAATTATAAATGGTTGATAACCATAATTAATCAGAAATGAAACCGGCGAACTAGGGATGTTGCGAATATTGCATCCGCATCCGCAATTGCGGAGCTTCCGCATCGATTTGGACATCTGCATCCGCATCCGCAATAATCAACGCGGATGTTAATGAGGTTCCAGATATAGCGTAGGTTACGATAACAAAGAAATTAGTTGTTCAGTAGTACGTGTTTAATTTATGAACCTTTGCAAATCAGGCTTTGAACCTGCGAAGGTGGTGATATTAGATACTTTTTTATTAAATAAGATGAACAATTTTCATCAACATCCGCATCCGTATTGTGCATCCCCGATGTGAGTTTTTAAATATCCGTATCCGCATCCGCATCCGCGGATGTTAAGAAATCTGCTTCCGCAACATCCCTACGGCGAACATACATTTCATATCCTTGCTTTTCAAAACCAAATGATCCTTTATGTTTGGAGCTTAATATGTCACATCAATTAATAATTGAAAACGATTTAAAACGATGTAAAGTATTAATTGTACGTATTTCTTAGAAAATGGCTTGGAAAGAGGATTACGTTCTTAAACAGTCTCGCAACTAGAGCTTTAAGTTTAGTAGAATTGAGTCCAATTTGGGTGAGTCGAGCGCGCCGGCAAGGAGCTTAGAGGAGGCGAGGAGCTTTGTCAGTTATTAATGAACGCAGAAATTACCCCAACAATTTACTTCGTCTATTTTGATAATATTGTTTTTAGGATAATGTCGACTGCTGATACTATGTTTATAAACTTTATTTTTAAAGCATAGTGTTTGGTAAACTATGGTCTCGGTAAATGACCTTATAAGTAAAGATACACAGAATTAATGAGAATTGATTATAATGAAACTTCTTAAGTCCTAGTAATAGACAGGTTGATAAGAATACCCATAAAGCAAGGTATTTTGGATATGGGCACTAGGAACTCATACCAGAACAAATTTTTTTATAAGTAAATTAATTTTAAGCTACTTGGTCGATAAGTTAATTGCATTTGAATATTATTTTTATGATTTTCGACAAGGTTTATTCACTATGGGCACTTGATCCCTTGTTCTGACTCACCTTCATAATTAACATGGGGTGTAATTGTACGCTATAAGTGCAACATGTAGGGGTTAAATGTATCTACATAAACTCTATTATTTCCCTCGACATCATGCACGTAGCTACATGTGCCCCGTGGCGGCGGTCCACTAATATAATATTACAAGTTATTAATAGAAATGGGATACCCGATTTCTATTACATATAATCCGTCTTTAACAGTAAGTACCTTTATGTAGTCCCTTTTATATCCTATTGGATTACATTGATCATATTAGACCCTTTTCTTTGTAGTTCGCCATTCACTTTTGGTACAATGTGCTATGAAGAGTACAAACTATATAGCTATAGAATATTATTGTCACATATTGTATTAATATAGGCTGCCTCTTTGCTACTGTAGAATTCTTTTTACCCGACTGCAAGGAAAGGTTATGCTTTTGCTTATGCTTACAACTAATTCTGATGTCTTCGGTTTGATCCCCAGGTTGGGCATCGTTAGGTTTTTCTGTCAGGAAATTCTAAGAACAGCACAGGGTTTGGTGACATATATATATATATAGAAGGTTATAGGCTTGTCTCTAATAGCGGAATAACCTGCAAAAGTCAGTGGATAATTTTGCCTATCGTTTTGTGTATACAGAAGCGCGAGCGTATGAATTATGTAAAGATATAATAACATGTAGTTTCAGTACAAACAATAGTGTTAAATGCCTAAGCATTTATTATTAATGCGACATAGAAACCACCATCATTTTAAAATTTAAGGCAACTTCTATTACGCATTGCAAATTATTCTTCAATGAACTTTTTTATGCAAGTGCCATAATTAAACAAATACGACGTGAATAAATTCTTCTTAACATACTTTAGCAACACAACATTCCTTGCTAAAATGTTTAGTGCATTTACATTTTATATTTGAGTAATAGGCGACAAGAAATCTGAAAGAGGTGGAACGGGCCGGACATTAAAAATGTGCTGAGAGGTTCTCAAGCAAGTAAGCGTGAAACCACGAGCATCTCGACGCGCTCTAAACGTCCATAATTGAGTTAAGCTTTTTACATTGCTGTTCACCTGGTAGCTTGACGTTTTAAAGCTTGACAATTTGGTAAGTGACAGCCTCAATTTAATGTTACTTGTTTCGAATAAACCTTGTTTTACAAATAATCATACAATAAATTATCATCAAATTATCTTCATCATGTACATGGATACTGAATTTTAAATCCACGATAATATTTTTATGCTTTTTGATATGTGTTAGGTGAACATGCGGCATATCTTTAGAGCTAATTCTGCTCAAACGCACATTGGACGTAATTAATGTCATTTTACTATTTGGTTAGTAACAGCAGCGATAGCTCAGTGGGGAGACCAACAGACTGCAATGCAGAGGGTCTCGGGTTCGAACCCACGTCGCGCACCTCTGACTTTCGGAAGTTATATAACTTTTCGAAATTATGTGCGTATTGATTAACAATTATCGCCTGCTCCGTGCCTCGGAGAGCACGTTAAGCCGTTGGTCCCGGCTGCCATGAACATCTATGGCAGTCGTTATTAGGAAAGTCAGTACCTTCTAATATCCTGACACTGGTCTAGCCTTAGGGTATCGTTAGCCTTCGGGTTGCGGAGGTCAGGTGACAGCCGCTCCGTGTAAAAACTGATATCCAGTCAAATCCGGTTAGACCAGAAAAGCCGACCCCAAGTGACTTGGGAATAATAAAGACTAAGAGAGAAGATACACTGAAGTCCCAGTATGGGAAAACTTTATTAAAATAACGAACTTACAACACCTACCTGGAAAACTATTTGTAGAACACACAAGTATTTGTTCGATATATTGAGCAAATCATCAGTATTCGACACTGTTGTGCCAAGGTAATCACTTAAAACACAAACATTCATATTATGACCAGATATAGTAGGATTCTGATCATAATTTGATTGCTTGAGTTTATATAAATATTTTCCTTTGAATTTAATTGATCAATAGTTTCATCAACATTCAGTCTTCGTATTTCAATTACTATTGATGGATTGAAATTATAAGACCGCTGTTGAATTCGATCTGTGCATATTATAAGCCTTTCCAAAATATATACATAGGTACCATATATTCATGTGTGTTTCAAACGTTGTGATGTGTAAAACTGACAGCATTAAAAGTTCGCTGAAACGCGGTCCGTATTGAACGCGCCAGCATTGTTTAGTTTTCAATCGTGTCGAGCTGCGTCGCACCAATAGTCCTATCAACTACGTACGCGTACGGCCAGAGGACCGAAAATGCTTTGTGACGTCACTGAAAACCGAGGACATGTTGTGTAACAAACAAAAAGTATGATGACACAACCGCGTTCTATGTATTGTGTAGCACAAATACGTTTACTAAATTTTACATAAATATTTAAATTATGAAAGTTTGTTTAAGAATATTAAAAGTTTCCAACAAAACAAATTGTAGAGCTGCCTTTATTCTTGTTTGCGAAATGAAACTATACCCGAATATTTTTAGGTTCAGATAATACGAAACTCAACAAAGAACGATGACGTTCTCTATCTATCAAATATTTGAAAGTACGACAAAGTTTCATTTCACAACTGAACGGAGGCTTTCACCGTCGTGGAAAATTACATAATTAATATTCAGTAAAGCCTCTGATTTTCTCGGAGTAAAAAAATCTTTCCAATTTTCCTTAAATTAAGACGTGCCTACACATCAAACTAAGCCGTTCCTATATTTTCATTTGCTGTACTCATAATATTTTACAGCCACGTGTGTCGAGTATATTCGTGAAAAATAACTTCAACGGGGGAAAATAGGATATTAGGACGAATAGGAGGGAGTCGTACGTGACGTGAGGGAGCGGGAGGGACTTACGTGAGGCACTGTCGTCGATGGTGTGCAGCCTTCAACGAATCTACGACGTAATGTTTAATATTGATAGTTTCTGAATGTTACGTAAGTACGTTCCATTGTATATTAAATGCATATGAAGGATTCAATATAACGTTCCTGGCGTAGTAAGAAACCGTTTGAAATATGGTGCTGGAATCTATCGATAAATATTACTTTTTGTTTAAAATCTTATGTAATTTCAGTATAGCTCGTTACAACTTAATAAGTTCTGTAATTATTTAATTAATAAATTTGCCGACATATACATATAATTATAAGAAGAAGTTTGAAAATTATATTTGAATACATGCCCTCGTAAGCGCAGTTCGTGGTTCGAGATTTAAATTCCGATTGATATTACACACGTACATCATCGAACAGGTATTTAAAATAGTAGGTTCATTATCCCCGACCGAAGTACAATAAAACATGCAAGCGTTAGAAATAAAACTTTAATCAATACTGTTCATAATGAAATGTGAAATCCCACAATATTGAAATAAGTCCAATATGAGTCTGCCGCCCTGTAGCTTCTAGTTTTATTTTATTTCTAGCTAATTAATTATCCCTCTCATGTAGCCGGCTAATTGCATTTGAGCTAACAATATTACGGGAAAATCTCAATAAATTATTATTTATGTAGATTTCTGCAAATCGGCTTTAGGTATAAAAAAGCAGCAAAAAGGTCGTTGGTGTTTAACTTTTGTGTATGTGGTATACCAACCTTCGACAGGCCTAGTGATAAGTAGGTAGCGTAGCCTATAACTGTGTACAGCACCGAAAAAGTTGTAAGTAGGTACTGTGACATTCAATGAGTAGAGTATGGAGTTGAAATCATTGTAGACTAGATTTTGCCCGCGGCTTAGCTCGTGTAAATGTGAGTTAGATTAGGTAAGGATAGCAGCAGTACTTTTTCTGGATGAAAGGTACCTACCTCATGTCCTTTCCTATTCCCCTGACAAACGTGTACGCGAAATTTTATGATGATCGGTCGAGTAGTTAAGTCTCGAAAGCGTAACAAACACATTCGCATTTATAAAATTACTTAGGATGATATTGTCTTCTATTTACGCGAATATTATTCATTGAAATTAAACTGCTATAGACTTCACTATGAGTCTCCCCGTGACCATGGCTGCTGAAAAGCAACCGAAACGTCAGGGAAAGTGTAAAAATAAATTAAATCTAAATAGTTTAATAATAATTTAATTAGCTTAAAAATTAGTAAAGTTTAATAGTAGCAGTAGTGTAAAAAATTTCAAAATTTTGTAATAAAGTGTCAAATAAACAACGCGATAAAATCCGTATATAGCAGTTTAATTTAAATTACTTAGGATGATTACTTTATTGTTCCAAATAATATCTACAAGATTTTTGCTGTTAAATACGCAGATAGTGAAAATTTAACGTAGGATTTGCACAACTTGACAGGCTTATAGCGCTTCTATGACACCCCTTTCCTTCCATTCGTATGATAGATTTGTTTACGCATCCTTTCTCTTCGTGTGTTGACGTCATCGTCCGTCGCGTCGTCAACAATATGTCTTAAAATGTGTTCGAATATTAAGTTGGGTCGCATCGCGTGCGTCACATATAAAATGTGCTTATACAAGATTGTGAAATATTAAAAGAGTAATGGTACGTGACAAGCATATCTGAACAAATAGCGAGATGTTGTTCTAATAACAACGACAATGCGTGTGTCTGTCTGGTTAGGCTGATAACACATCGCCGCAAACGCGACATATCTAGTGAACTTACCGATAGCCACAAGCGAAACGACGTCGCGACTTTCGCGGCAAACAAATTAATTAACATTTGTAGTGACTATTTATCATTACGAGGAGGTTGGGAGAACTATATAATCTTCTTATATGGAAAACTAGTACGCAATGTGTGATTAATTTTCATATTATTTCAAATTTTATTCTTTTGTGACTAATTTCGCTAGAGATTCTTTTAAACGCAGTGTAAATAATATTTACATCCTTTTGTAAGTCTAGTAATCTCTTTTTTTACTGTAAGTAATACAATTTGATTTCTTTCATATCAACATCTTTTGCAAATTATAGAAAATGATATAAGGCTGAAGATTAAACGGATTCGTTGAATTCAATCTACAGTGGCTTCCCGCTACTCCTTTTGTTGTTGTGATTTTTTAACAGTGACAAGAAAATGGTTGAGTATTTACTCTGTATCCACTGGATTGAAAATATTTTTGAAACGTGAAATATTCGTCTGTAACAGGACCAGCTTCTAATAAAGATAAGTAAACCTCAGGGATTAAAGTTGGAAGTAGAAATGCTGCCTGAGTAAACATACTTCTTATATTTATGCTTTTTTATTCAGGGCAATATTCTTATTAATTTTTCTTATAGCATTTTAATAATGATAAAAAGAGCCCTATATTTTTGTATTAAAAATACAATTCCTACTGCATGAATTGTTGCCATTTCTTAATCACATATAGTTTTAAAAAATACTAATATTAGCTCACGTTTCTTTCCAATATAGTTAAGCAGATAGCACAGAATGCCTCTTGCTTTATTCTGACATACTGACCTCGCTGCCTACATAGTCTACATTCATATATCTTGTCATGCATGCCCATCGGTGACGAGGCCTTTTTACCCATTCCTTTTTGGATTATTTTAATTAATAAACTTTATATGACCTTATTAATGCAAGTTACGAAAAAAATTTAAGTTTATTATTTCAGCCTGTATATTTTCTGTCCTTCGGCGAATTCGATTTATAGCGAATATCACATAAAGCAATTGGAGTGTTGCGTGCAATATAAAAATTAATATTACGTGGTGCATATCTGTATTCGAATTCCCGTATCAATACGGTACTGGCATTACAGAGAAGAATTCTACTATACGTTCGTATTGGAATATGTGACATGCGCTGTAGTATAGCTGCTATATCTACATCTTGGTAGATTATCACACATTTTCCTGTTATTGAGTGTTTTATTTACAACAACTGTGAGAACAAAACTTCAGTTAAGTATTGTGTTTGAATTCTTTCTATCTCTCTGTTCTGGATGAATTGTACAAGTACAAGTTTGGAGAACACATACCCAACGAAACGCATTAGTATGATTTCGCGTCGGCAGCAGTGTGCTACCAGCCTTATAGATAAATATTTATGTTTGCTTTTACCTATATTGCACTAAAATATTTCTGCGAGTTTAGTCGCGCCACAGCCCATGTTTATTGACGCAACTTATCTATAAATAATAACCTTTTTCATATTACACTTCATACATTCTTTTTATGGAACGTTCTCGTTAAGTATTATATTATCACTTTGAAAGGCTTTGTATAGTAAGTACGGCGCTTGGAAGACTTCCCTCTTACTTCATCGACTTTATAATAATTAAATACGAGAGTACTACCAAGTTATAAAACGGTATAATCAAATAAGCTTCAGGAGAGGTGCTGAACATACATTGTTTATCAAAGTCAAAATTAAAATCATTTGTTCATTGAATCAAAGGGGTCTGCCCATCAGGGCAGACCCACGGTCATGGTATGAGACGGGGTGATCCCCGTCTCATACCATGACCGTGCTAGGAACGAGTCAGGAAAAAAAATATTCTTTGTAAGGAAATGTATAAGACTATGCCCCTAGACCGTTCCGTCACCGACGACAGTTCCTATAGCAGGGCATATCGTGTTGCTTTTCGTGTCTGATACGTTCCTAGCACGGTCATGGTATGAGACGGTGTAGTGGGCAGACTCCTTTAAACAAACTTTATACGGATTTTATCGCGTTGTTTATTTTTTATAAAACACTATCTTTATATATATAAATCTTCTGTGCGTGTGATTGTAATTAAACTCCTCCTAAACGGCTGGACCGATTTTGATGAAATTTTTTGTGTGTTCAAGTGGATTCGAGAATGGTTCAGACTATTTTTTTTTTCGTATGTACAGGTCAATGTCTTTCGGGACAGCTAGTTATTACGTAATTTTGAAACTTTAAAACGACTATTGTTAAACACTTTTACTAGTTACTATTTACTTCAATTTAAGTTATGTATTTAAATTATACAAACTATTTAGATTTAATTTTACACTTTCCCCGAGGTTTCGGTTGCTTTTCAGCAGCCATGGTCACGGGGAGACTAAGACGGTAGTTGTATGAGTGCCTAGCTCCAGATGTGATGCTGGTGGTCTTGGCTAATGAAACAGCTTCGATATGTTGTACAAAAAACTGTATTCCGAAAGGCGTTGTTACAATAATAGTAATCGTCGTTGCGTGTGCGCAGTGCGATGAACGGCGAGTGAGTGGCTTGGTGCGCGGAGCGAAGGCGGGGTCGGCCGAGGTAGATTGTTCTCCAAGCGACCTCCACGTGTTCGTTGCGCAGCGGCCGGGCGCGATGGAACGCAGTAACAGTAGATGTCTCAATGTTCCAGTGTAGTTATTTCAAAGTATCCGAACATAATTTAATCATTGGTGTTTCTATTTATAATTATTATATTTATTTATAAGTAGTATAATTTAAATACGTAGCTTAAATTGAAGTAAACAGTAACTAGTAAAAGTGTTTAACAATAGTCGTTTTAAAGTTTCAAAATTACGTAATAACTAGCTGTCCCGAAAGACATTGACCTGTACATACGAAAAAAAAAATAGACTGAACCATTCTCGAATCCACTTGAACACACAAAAAATTTCATCAAAATCGGTCCAGCCGTTTAGGAGGAGTTTAATTACAATCACACGCACAGAAGATTTATATATATAAAGATAGTGTTTTATAAAAAATAAACAACGCGATAAAATCCATATAAAGTTTGTTTAATTTCAATGTATAACATTCGCGTAAACATAAGACAATATTATGTAAATCATTTGTTCATTTAGGTCTCAAAGTAACACTCATCGCTGTGAAATTTTTGTGCTTAGTTAGTTTACAGAAGTTAGATTTAGTTTCGTTGCTAGGTTTTGGCAAATGATTGAGCCTCTTTTATAGTGAAATTTCATTGTTTATACAAAATTATATCTGTACTAGGTATGCTGCGGTGACAATTGTTACCTCAAAGAGTAGACAGGATTTATGAGATTCCTGATACTACAATCCTGACGTGACGCCAACAGTTTTTTTATATTTAAGCTATTGCTCGTGACGAGGCCATAGCCCACCCAATGATAGGCGGTAATCACCACATAAAGTTTCATGCCTAAGTTTTGCATTAAGCTGCTGCCTGTCACCAGTCTATCTGCCGTAAGGGAAGAAGGCACGGAAATGGCTAATCTGCCTCCAAGTAATTTATTGTTACTAAACAGATTACAATCAAGATTATTTAATGAAATTCTCTATACGTCTTTACCTTTATAAGTTAAACGTACTCCACGAATCTCCATTGAAGTGTCCATGTAGCTGTTTCATAATAATACTCTTTTTATATAAATAGTGGCGAAGAAAATTTTACTTGCAATGACTTAACATCTGTACAAATAATATCCGTAATAAAGTTAAAAGAATAAAGAGTTTTTAAAATGATTCAGTATTTCACAAAGTTGTCACAGTAGTGAGACAACTCTGTCTTGAGTGTGTCAAGTGATATAGTCGATATAGTCGCCAACTTGCTCAAGTTGAATTCATCGCATTATACTAGTGACCAACAAATTGGATGAGACAGTATCCATTGGCTTTGAACGTAGTTATAACCAGCTATGATATATACCACTAAAGTTATGAGTTATCGCCGAAGTTGCCACTCGCGGGGGCACAACGGCTCATTAATTTACGGCAGACACCCGCTATTCACTTACCAAGTAACTTCTTTTAATTTATACTTCACAGGTCATGGTTTCCTGGTATTGTGTTGTGAGAATATTCGATTAAAATCTGAAATTGTTATCTGAAACACTTTTGTACATCAATATATCGAAAGTTCTTTTATTGATTCCATGTAATAAATAATATGATAAAATTAATTCGAAGTATATCTAATACCTTAGGTGGGATATTAATCAATTATAAAGCGTATGAAAGTTATTATAAAACGATCAAGGTTTGTAAGGCAAATTTTTCGACTAAAGGAGATACTAACATTACAAAGTATAAATAATGATTGATTTTGCAAAAAAAAAAAAATATTTCAGCTTATGTTTCCCAAGGAATCGCATTTTTTAGCAACCATGGGGTATGTATGTCAAGATTTTGTATAAATGTTTTATTGTAACTCTGCCTTACTTAACTGAAGAGTGATTTTAAAATAACATTACTTTGTACAAAGTAATATTATTTTATTCAATAATATACCAAGAGCATATTGTTATTATATTATTAACTCAATATTCGGTCGCAAATGCTTTATAAACTAATTACAAAGGAAATAATTTAGAGAAAATAAAAGTATTTCATATAAATTGTCAAATTAAAAAAGTAAGTAAATAAAAAAGATAATTAACAAGGAGGGTGGCTTTTTTTGACGTCCTAAAAAACGAGGAACTCATAGAGAACAGACAGACACGGAATTCACAAACAATAAGAGGCATTCGTTAGGAATTCATTAAGAAACATGATGAGACCTAAAAGTAATTACGGTTTGGGAGTTCAGATGCTTTTTTTGCTTCATATTTTATATTATTTTAAATGAGAGCGTGCTTCGTACACTTAGATATTTAAATATTACATTGTTCTTCTCTCCTCATGATTCCCTGTTACATATTTAACGTATCCGCCATGTTAAACGTCTCAACCAAGACGCGACGATTTGAAAAGTGTATATACCTATATATTGCATATTATAGCGAATTCTTTAAGTTGTGTTGTTTGTCTTTGAAAGAACATTTCTCTTAGATCCTATAATGCTTGTGTACTTCAAAGTTGTTGTATTCTGTCTTAACTGTCAGATAATAAATTATGTCAATTAAAATAATTTATGTAATAAATTTTGTATCTAAAAAGTCATACCTCTAGTATGTATGATTAATTCATGCATTGCTTTAAAAATAAGTAGTAGAGTCACAATACCATAATTCGCCAGTTATATTACAAACTCTAGACTACTAGCTTTAGACCACACGACTGCTTACAATCAGAAAAAAAAAAGCTCTACATAATAGAGATGTGCTGATTTGTCGCCATCGCAATACAAATTTCTGTGCTCGGTTTAATTAACTCTAAAGGTATAAAACTCTAAAGTCAATGTCGTGTATCGTACCGCTGACTATTTATAAAAACAGTAATTTCCCCAGAGTAAATGTCTTGTAAGTAATACTTCGAACTGAATTAGCAATTCAAATTTTCAACTAAGATTCGGAACAAAAAGCATGGCTAATTCAATGATATCGCACCTACGTCTACTGCGCACGGACACAGTCAGCCCAATTTAAATTCACTCCGACGGGATTTTAATGGACTCCGGCCAAATCGGTGTTTTGGGAGTTCTTACTTAGATTATGAATAAAACATTGTGTCTAGGGGAGGAGGCAGCGGGGACGAGGGAGCCTACAGGAAGCGAGCTCCCCCGTGTAGGCCAACTTAAGAATTATCCGAAATGAGCCAAAATATTAAACAAGCTCAAGCCGATTAACTCTTAAATTATACTTTGAGAACCACCGGCTTGAGCTGAGATCTGATGGCAAGCGTAACTCGCCGAATTAATATAATCAACAAATGACGCTTAATTTTGTGTTGCTGTCAGAAATTTTCCTTTCATGTAACCACCGACATACAAACAGAAAGTTAAGAAAAGGAAGTTGAGAAATAAACTGACGTTATTCACTTGCAAACTGAGTTTGGAAAATTATGAAACTCGCTCAACACGGCGCGTGACATTTCAGCCAACTCGTACATGTCAGTCTTTGTCCAAAACGACGTAAGTACGTAACTGGCAAAACGTTTGAAAGTGCAAAACAGAGCAAGCGGAGCGCCGCGCCCGAGCCGGGGCCTGTCTGCCGCTTACTCGGGGGCCTGTCCGCCGCTTACTCGGGGGCCTGTCCGACGCTTACTCGGGCACCTGCCTTAGCGACGCGCGGTGTCGGCCAGCGACTCAACTAGCTAAAGTTTACATAGTTCTGTGTGTAATCTTATATACAGATAACGACTCAGTAATTAAATATATGAGGTGGCTGGTGTTTACGAAAAACGTAGCTTTCGACGAGCTATGTCTATTACAGTACAGCAAGATATAGCTAAGATATCTCTTTATTTTTGGTTTAGAGAGTTTGTGTTTACTGTTCAGTAGTTATTTATCAATCCAAATTCATAATAAAATACAAAATTTAATGCGATAGAAATCGGTAAAAGTAGGCTCTTTGGCAACAAGAACTTGGAAGTTATAGGTAATAAATTATTGGAAAACATTAAATCAAAAGTTCGAACAATGACTCATGTAGCTGGTTTTACGTTCATTTTTTAACGGTTTGACTATCATACTTTCAAAAGTTTCTTACTATGCTTAAACTGGTCAATTATGTACACTAAGTATAGGTTTTTAAGCGCAAAAGCTGATCTGTCGCTCACACGCCCGCAATGCGACAGTCACCTAACGTACGAATACATTTCCGCCGCCTACTGACCATTCTTTTGTTACATTACGCAGTGACAAAAGGGTTACCCCATTAGCACTCACACTTGCGCCTATCTCCGGTGTTTTCTTTTCATTTCCCATTACTCCCCTCAACCCTTTAGCGTCGAGTGCTCTATTACCTACCGTCTCGGATAATTGGTCTGACGGACCGTAAACATGTCGCGTCAAATTTATTGTTATGAAGGGTTGGCCACTTTTTGTGTTGAAATATATTTTTATTTATTCTATCTGATACCTCGGCAATCTTGCAACGTCTACTTATATACCTATATATAGCGTGTAACTGACGGGTATCAGTTTTAACTGTCTCATAACATAGCTCCCATGCAATGTACAACTGTAAACAATAAATCCGTAAACATTATATTTACCAAGATGTTTTCCTTTTTATTGACTTATCAAATATCATACAGCCTAGTCGATACTTAAATAACAAGAAGAAACTAAGAGTTGAAGGGTTGACCAGGTGCAATTTTGGGTGGTGAACTCATTGAGGTTGTGGGTGAAGATCTCTCTCTGCCGGCCGTGATCAAAGCTATGGTCGACAGCGAGAGGAAGTGGGCAGCGGTCGCGTTCTTCTGCGAGAACGTCATCTCGCAGAAGGAGGCGGCGGAGCGGATCCATGAAGAAAGTATCCTTGCGGATCTAAGCCGTCGCGGGCGAACCGGGCGGGGCATGCCGACATAATGAAGACCGCGGGCAGGAGAACGGGGATCTCCCGCCCGCCAGACATTGAGTCGGTTCGACGCCCTGTGTTGTGCCGGGGCGTCGCCGAGGACTTGTAGAATGCTGGGTGGGTCGCTGCGGTAGTAACTTTTGCCAGCGGCCCATCCACTATACAAGGCAGCGAGCGTGCACACCGTGGGGTTTTGGTCTGTAGGCCCGAAGTACGGGAGAGCCAGATATAACCTTCTCACCTCCCCTTGTGGCGAGAGAGTGGGCAACAGGCGAATTTAACAATGTAAAAAAAAAGGTTGCAATTTTGGGTTCTCTTTTGTGCTACCTAACTTTTTTTATCCATAATCTAAAGTGCCATAAATTTTTTTGTCCTTGTCATTTGTCCGAATGATAACTTGTCCGAACTTTTGTCACATAATATCACATGTCATAAAATTGAAATTCCTAAATACAATACGCCCTAATTTTTTTTGTCTTAAATAATAGAGGTTAAAGTATGAAGTTGCCGTTATATAGTAATAGATACTTTGAATTAACATAAAACTTTCATGGTGTGTGCTTTCAATAGCAGCGATAGCCTAGTGGGAAACCATTGGACTGCCACGCAGAGGTCTCGGGTTCGAACCCAAGGCGCGCATCTCTGACTTTTCGAAGTTATATGCGTATTTAATAATTAGTTATCGCTTGCTTTAACCGGTGAAGGAAAACATCGTGAGGAAATCTGCATGTCTGAGAGTTCTCCATAATGTTCTCGAAGATATGTGAAGTCTGCCAACCCGCACTAGGCCAGCGTGGTGGACTACGGCCTAACCCTTCTCACAATGAGAAGAGGCCCGTGCCCAGCAGTGGGACAGTTTAATACAGGGCTGATATTATTATATTATTATTTCATGGTGCGAGATTTTCGAGTGAAACTTTTTTCACGTGATACAAATAAGATTCTTCTTTTAAACAGTGTGCAACATTCGATTTTCGACGTTCAATTGTTTTTTTTTATTCAGCTTAGACGGGTAAGATGGATACTTCGAAAATCTGAGTCATTTTTTAAATACGAGTTCCGACGCGGATCTAACGCGGCAGACACGGCTCGCAATATCAACGCTGCGTTTGGAGAGGAGACTGCTAATGAACGCACCGTGCCTTTTTGGTTTAAACGCTTTCATAATGGAAACTTTAACTTGAAGAACGAACCACGTGGAACAGACCCCACAGGTGAATAACGCAAATCAAATCATAGAATTGAATTGAAGATACTTCCGTGACAATTCACTAGATAAACCGGCCTGAATATCTGTCTGGAGACATTAATTGCGTTCATATTTGTATGGACAACGTAAAATTACTGCTTACAAAGGTCGACACTATCAAATCTGCGGGCCCGGACAACGTGCCCACCAGTCTTCATTAAGAACTGTGCGGAATGTCTTGCAGTTCAGCATAGCACTCACCATCTTGTTTCGGTTATCCCTTGACTCCAGTGTCATGCCCTTAGTTTGGAAGTCGGCATATATAACGCCGATACACAAAAAAGGCCCAAATAATGACATAGAGAATTATAGACCAATCTCTAAACTATTCGTGTTCGCAAAGATATTAGAGAAAATCGTATATACACAAGTATACTCAGCTTTAAAGCGCACTTTTACTGAACAACAACAAGAAGGTAGATCCACTACGACTAATCTAATTATTTGCAGCGATTTCATCTCAGACTGTATGTCACAACGGTCACAAGTCGACGTTATATATACCGACTACACCAAATGCTTCAATCGAATTGATCATGGCATTCTAATTAAGTAGCTATGTGCCTTTGGTATCAGGGATAATATCTTTAGATGGTTTAAGTCTTACGTTGACAGTAGGTTCCAGACTGTGGTGTTGAATGGGTACTCCTCTAGATCCACTTCTAAACCTTGCGATGTTCCAGCAGACTTCAATAACATTAAAACTATAAAAGTTCTATACTGCTTCTTCGTTCGCAGTCAACTCATTGAATACGCCTCTCAAATCTGGAATCCAAATTATAATATCTATAAAAATCGCTTAGAGGCCATACAGAGGAAATTTCTGAGGTACATTCAATTCCGATCTAATTGCTATATACCCAATTATTATAGCAGGTGTAAAAAATTACATCTTCCGCTAGAGGAAAGAAGAAAGGTTGCGGATATTTCATTACTTTTAAGAATCACGAATGGGTCGGCAGACATTAGTGAACTAGTGAGCAAAATAGGGCTGCGTGTGCCATCTGCACTCCTGCGCAAATCACACCTACTACATACACCAACAGCTAGTACAACCTACAGGCAACATTCATTTTTAATTCGAGCGAGTCGCATGTTCAACGCGGCATGCCAGAGTGTTGATATAGACTTGTTTACTTATAGTAATAGCCAAATAAAAAAAACTTTGTGTAACGCTTTCTTTATGTCTAAAAACCAGATGTAATGGTGTCTATTTCTTGTTATTATCTTGTTGTTTAAATGTCTTCTTCTATTATTTACACTTTATTCTGCTATCAGTGAAAACTTTTAATTGGCCTTCTGTTTTCGTATCAAATCTGTCTATGATACTAATTAAGCTGTAAGTTTTCCTAAAATTGTAAAATAAAATAAAAATTAAATAAAGTAGCTTTCTCGGGTCTGGTCAAGCAATAACAGCAGATGTTAACTATGCCTAACTTCGAACAATGATGGTGAAACTGGCAGTGAAACAGCCCCGACTCGTGAATCGACCTTCACCATTATTGCTTCATGATAACGCAAGACCTCACACTGCACGAGAAACCGTGGTAACTCTACAGGAAACCATACGTCATCCTCCGCACTCGCCAGACCTTGCTCCAACGGATTTCAATTATTTTCATGATTTGGACAATGATATACGTGATAAAATATTTCTTCCCAGGAGGCAGTACAAAATACTTTCACACGGTTTGTCGAATCTAGATCCTCGGAGTTCTATCGTAAATGCCTGAATGAACTTCTGTTTAGATGGCAGCAATGTATATGATAATGAGGGTAAATATTTCGATTAAATAAATATGGTACATCTTAGTAAAAACGATATTAAATTTTTCAGTACAAATCGGCGATACGGTTTAAAATATTCTTTATTTCTCTAAGATTACAAATCACCAGGGGTCGGCATAGGTAGAGTTTTTAAGTACCAAATGACATAAAACTACCTACGAAATCTTAACATGGATATGCCTTTTAAACCCGGAATTGGGGCTTAATAAAAATTGTTTTCTCAAACTTCCGGGATTGATATTATTGTCTTATAAAACTCTTTTTTTCTGTGTTAAACACAAACTAAGTAGCGTTACACGTAACACGCCGACAAATGTGGCGCTTGACGGAATTTTAGTACTCGCCGCCTGGCGGTTTGATAAAGTATAATTATTTTCTATTTTAAATGCAAACAGAGTAGAGAGGTGAAAATTAAACAAACTTGATTCTAAGTATATATTTTTTTATAAAACAGTATCTACAAATCAATGAAATGAAATGAAATAACAACAAATCAATCAGAATCTATTTCAACTATGTTAGAAACACTGGTGGAAGCTAAAGGTTCATCGTCTACATTATTTACTAAAGAATTAAAATATATTATCATAATTTTTTTAATCGGTTTCGCTATGTGTGTAAGACCCACTTATATGATGCAAATGATCTTTCTACGTCAACCGATGTCAGCGGAGCAAAATTAAGCCATGTTTCTTGGCTTGTTAAAATGTCGAAAATAAATGTTTTGTGTCCAAAGAAGGTAAACAAATTTAGAATACTAAATCAATCCCGGGATTAAAAAAGGCATATCCATATTAAGATTTCGTAGTAGCATATTTGACGTCATTTGGTACTCTACCTATTCCGACCCCTGCAAATCACTTACAAGGAGAAATAAATTATAAATCAAAGCACAAAAATATTTGAGGTTCATGAACGCGCACACTTTTGACGGTATTCTTAAAAATATATTAAATATTGCCAGACAGGTATGAAGGTAAATCTAAACACTTTTGTGATTTTCGCTAATAACGAGTTGTTTGCTAATTACATTATCATACTTTAACCCCTAATATTACAATCAATAATATACAAAAGACTTAAAACCGTTTTCAATAAAAGTTATAAGGCCTAAATTCAAATTATTTAATGTTTATTTATCATAATAATTGTTTTAAACTAATTTGTAGTACAAAGCTGGCTTTTGTCACGGCTGCGGCGCTGCGGGTCTCCGGCGGTCCCACGCGTGCTAATCGTCGCAGACGGCTATCGCTCACCATCGCAGTTTCGGCTTGCTGGCAGCAAGTCGAAGCCTACCCTCAGCCGCGGCTCAGCCATTCGCTCTCAGCCTCCTGCTCCTCAGCCCGCAGGCCGCCTGGCCCCTTCGCGCCTACGCGTTTCTTCATTACACTCTAGGGGTAGGACAGACAAGGCTGCGTGGAGTCGGCTTCACAGCGCTTCGTTTCTGACAAGGACGTCACAGACGTACTAACAATTTTATTATAAGTGCACATTCGGCATAATACATATTATGTAATACAATACTTAGGACATAATATGACTTTATTTCATGCAAAATTAAGAGATTCAATTATTATAGTACTCGATGTTATGACAGAATAGTTTTAGAAATAAAGATAATTATGTGAAACAAAATTTTATAGCATAGGTTTCTGACAAACAATTTTAGGAAAAGGGAGTACCGCAATTTTGATATTGATGTAATGCGATTGTTTCCAGATTTTAATAATAAATAAATAGAATGTTTGAAATTGTCATAAATTTTAACCATATTTTTGCTCCAGGCTCATAGTTTATTTATTAGATATATAATATACATTATGGACCAAAAATATTTTATATTATTATATTTTATTTATTAATATTACCATACCTTAATATTGTCTTCTGTTTACGCGAATATTATTCATTGAAATTAATCTACTATATATACTTTTACCATACCTTTCTGTTATACGCTATATATACATATATATATGTTTCAATATTAATCACTTTAAAGTGTGCTTTAAATTAGGCTGCTGGCCAGCAGAGCAGTGAGGTCTCTCTGGTCGGGACTCAGGCAGTCTTGTGGTTTTAGGTATCTTTTGATATTACAGCGGAGCTAATTAATGTCTCCGGTAACAGGCTCTGTGCTGATACATGGAGCTTAGCGAATATGGCCCTTAGATAATTTCTATCTCAGTCGTGATTCCATAATTTTACATAGCTCCACACTCTTGTTATTTTGTTCGTCGATCATACCCAGCTTTTGTTCTTCGCCCAAAGTTATAATAGCTGTGCTCAAGTTAAGGTAAACCATCTGACATGTTCATCTAGTTTTGTTATTCCTTCGGTATTTGCAAAATTTATTGTTATCTACTCGTGGAATGCTAACTAGTTGGCAGCTCGCAACTTGGTCGAACTACGCTCCTGTGTTACTAGGACGCCATGTCTTGCAGGAATTCACTCCGGGCATAATTTCCTTCATAGTTGATCAATGTGCATAATTATATATCTTACAATAAATTGATATTATGTTATTTATATCTGCATAGACGGCGCAGTGCTGAATATTGTTTGTTCAGTACACACGATACTAAGTTCAGTTCAGAGCCGACTCGTGTCTGTGCTTGCAAGGGTTGCTAGACAGCAAAATTATCCCTAGTGCGGTGTTATCTTTTTATTATTATGAACGGCACTGAACTTCGTTAAATATTTTTCTTTTATTTATTTATTTATTGATATAGAACAATATAAGCTTACAGTTACAAACCAAATCGCTTATATGTTAAGTGAAGCTATACAATTCTAAAACTATCTTAGAAAATACAAAATAGAATTTGAACATTTAAAACAGTTTTTATAAAAACGAACGGAAAATAATATGTCCCCACAGTATTTTGTTCCGCGGGCGCCGGAGCTATTAAGAGTTCGCCGAGTTCGTTCGGATCAAATGTCAAATTGTTCTAATAGGACATGAAATGATTCTGCATAATTTTTCTACTGAAATCCTACCGAGTTGAAACTTCAACTCTGTGTTCACCGAGTCGAATCATATTGACTATAGAAGGTTGCAATATTATGGTTCACATAAATACGGAAGTGGGTTTGATTTTTATTTATACATGTTGAAAAGTCAAAATAAACCAACGAGATTTTGGACGGCGATGAACTGAAAACGAACATAATTAAGTTACAACCTTAGATTAGCTTCAAATATATGATCATCGTCAACGTTCACGCTGCAACTAACAGTTCGACTGCATCAATTCTTTCTTGAATCTCACTTGGTAAATTTACGGCGCCCACGTTTATTATGCAACAGCGCAGTTCATTTTAGCCGCACTTCGATTAGTTATTTCAATACACCTAGTATCTACAACTCTAACCCAACTTTATATGACCATCTTCTCAGACATTAATTACATTTGAATTTTCACCAGATCAGCATCACATGCTCAGTTTAGAAACATTTGCACGAATCGGCATCGTAGCGGCATAACTTTGTTTTAGATTTTGCTACATAGTCAACTCGCCGTCGCCACATCTACGTGTCAACGTCACCGAGCTCGAGTTATGTCATAGTGGCGCTTACGAGTCGCGGTCGAGTAAATGTACACAGAACATTTGTGGTATTCGCACTTTGTGATACTTTGACGTTAAGCTGTCAACGGACTGTCACTCAGCCGTAAGTCCCACCCGTAGATGCGCTATAAGTTTATAGCCGCGCTTATACCTCTCAGCGGCATATCATGTGCTGATCACCTGATATTACTGCGCTACATTGACAGTTTGTTGAAGGCATGACGATATTGGTCTGATGCCGAGCTGATGTGTGCCACAAATTTTACCGTACTGTCCTGGTACAAACTTTGCGTGCGAACAAACTTTACATGATCCACAAATAGTTGCACGAACGTTCACAAAGGCTCACATAGGGCCCATGCGTAATTTGGAAGTTGCCTTCATTCTAAACAAATAAACTTTATCTTCTCACTACAAAAGCATAAAATGTAAAACTATTTATCTACTCAAAGAACGGTAATAAAATCGGCTTTTATTTACAGACTTAAGCTTATTGAATTCTAGCTACCGATAACAATACCCTCTGAAAGTAGGAGCAAGTTCTGAAAACTCTTATTGAAACTGTAGCGCAGATAATGAAATTGTTACAAAAGAAGCTTTCATATAAATATAAGTCTGATTCTCTGATCACTGATGTAAAGATGATTTGGCTAGACCAATGAAACATACGCGTTATTGCCGGTTTTGATGTTTTGTGGCCTCGACGGAGACAACATGGGAATATGTTTTTGATACTTGCTTGCTTTTCTGATATTTTATATCAGTAATTTTCATATGTATTGAAATTAACTATAGGGTGCCGTGATTAACAGTGGTCAGCGTTATTGGTTTTAGTTAAATTATATTTACAGGTATGAATATGGAAATTCCTTTATCTTACAGAAGCTCGCGACAAAATAACCTATATTGTACATTTGGTGATGGATTAGGTATATTTTTGATTAAGAGGAAATGTTTATGTTTCATATAAACTTCCTGCATGATCTGCCAGTTGTCCTGGTGATGCACACATAATCGTAGAGATTTTCGTCATCTTAGATACCAGTAGTCCAATTAATGATTCTTCTTCCATAAAAATTGTCACCATAGGACGATATTAGAGTTGTTCCTTGGGTTTGATTTTGTAAGCAACAGCGAATAACATTAAAAGGAATCTTTTCGTCATAACAACGTTCAAATTGGTTGCCAAATTGTATTTTCCCTAAAAAAAATTTATTTCGGTATAAGAAAAATAGGTTCGTCGTAGAGTTATCTCGCTATTTCGCTCATACGCTTGCACTTAATAGCGTTGACAGAAAATACTTTTTACTCCTTTGTGACATCATTTGACAATTACACCCTTTCTACTAGATTTGAAAGGCTCACTTCTTTGAGATGTTTATTTTTAGGGAATTAAAATACCTTCGTGTGTTCACTTTTTGATTAAAATAATTGGAAAATGAGATATTATTAATTCATAATTTTATTAATCTGACCGATTTGTATTTAACAGTGGTTGGATACGATCCGGTGTTATTTGTTGGGCAATTTCCGTTACTACAGACATGGCTAAATAACATTATTAAATATTTATCCTGTATACAAACTCCGACTCGTTTGGATTTACACGTATTGAATGAATACATCGCACATAAAAACCTTGCGTCAATAGGTCAATTTAAACTTGTAAATGTTTTTGAACTTTATCTTATTACAAGTTGATGAATGAAAAACCAAATTGACATATTGTACGTTCATTTGTTTCCTGTCTCGTGTCTGATACATCACGAAGCGTCGTATTTCATTCAATACCCATTATATTGGAAATAAATCCATTTCCGATCGCTGTAATAATAGGACCCCATGGGAAATTCGAGTGGCAACGTCGACGAAGTATAGCGTAAACAGCTATGCGAAGAACGCGCCTCTTCTC
Source organism: Catocala fraxini (assembly GCA_930367265.1). NCBI lineage: Eukaryota > Metazoa > Arthropoda > Insecta > Lepidoptera > Erebidae > Catocala > Catocala fraxini. The sequence continues at coordinate 1,259,864 of OV884045.1, forward strand.
TTGCGTGTGAGATATACTGGTTGGTTAAAAAGGGACAGACAGATTATGAGACTTTGAAACTCATACAATAATTTTAGATTTTTTTACTAACTTCAGTTAATGTTAATTGTGCTCTCTCATACTATGTGCTCCTGGTAGTGGGTACCAATAAATCGCTACAAATGATAAACAACAAATGGAAGAAAGTTGTTGGCAAGGGAGGTGTTAATAATATACATTGTGTATCGCTTGGTCAAACAGATGTTTATCTCACCCCATTAGTTTGGTTAAAGAGGGCCAGCACATTGCAGTCTAAACAGCTTAATTGCTACGTTTTGAATCCGTTGCCATGTTTCATTTGTCTAAATCTTTGCCTGGTAAATGGCAATATTAGTTTTAAGTCCAACAGTAAAGAGCAAACGCCTACATTATGTGGGACTAAAGGAGTCTGCCCACTACACCGTCTCATACTATGACCGTGCTAGGAACGTATCAGACACGAAAAGCAACACGATACGCCTTGCTGTAGGAACTGCTGGTCGGTGACGGAACGGTCTAGTGAGCATAGTCTTATACATTTCCTTACAAATAATATTTTTTTGCCTGACACGTTCCTAGCACGGTCATGGTATGAGACGGGGTGGTGGGCAGACTCCTTTAAAATCAAAGGGCTAGCAAAAAGTGGGGGTAACCTATAGTCTGCCTACAGTTCAGGAATATGGGCATGACTAATAATAATATTCTATCACATACACACAACACCATCTATCCCAAACTAGGCAGAGCTTGTACAATGGGTACTAGACAATGGATAAACATACATATATCCTTTTTTTTTGTAAATGCATTCGTATATTCGTATATTCATAGAAACACTCAGACCAAGACAAATAACCATGTCCATGCCCACAAATGTTCGACTTGTGCGGTAATCGAACCCGCAACCTCAGGCGTGGCAATCGGTTACACTAACCACTACGCCATCGAAGCCGTCATGTATGTACTGTATTTAAGCTTATAATAATAAAGACTCATATTATATTTATTAACTACTTCTTCAAATATGCTTGAACTCTGAAACTTAATTTTCCTTAAGTTGTTGAGTGAGTTGAAAATAAAGGCATTGTATTAAAAGTCTTTTCAACGAATTTTATTCAATTTACTTAAAGAAACGTACTTATATTTGCGTACAATTCAATTAATCTTAGTTTTTGTGAGTACTAAACCATTTTGTTAGAATGCTGATTGAATTACAAGCGTCTCCACAAAGATCGACTTGAAATACATAATATAACGAATGAACACTGAAACAAACATTCCTACTAGTTTGTGCGGTAATCATCCTCATGTATTATGCATGGAAATAAAAAAGAGCTCTTGTCCTCGCATGAGTCCCTAGTACTCGTCAACGAGGATTTCACTCGGCTCTCCACTTTGATTAGGACGGAATAGAACTTTCAAAAAAAGGACGTATCTTTTAGATTGTTGTTGTTTCAATTCAGTGGTACATTGAAAAAGTAGCATGCAAATACATGCATTTATTGCACCAATGTAGACGTTGGTTCTAGTAAATCATAAGTATAATTTGTAGGAAGTTCTATAGATACACCAACTACTTTTCAAACGGAAATTTTACTACAGGCTGGAAACTATTGTAATCTTGAGAGAAATAGTTGTTTTTGAAATGTGACATAATTTGGGATATCATAGAAAGGCTAGGCGGTGTCTTTGTCACGCCCAATGTTAACCGGTCACTTTGCCCAAACGCCGTCCTGTTACTCGGAATTAACTAACCTGCATGATCAGTCAGGCTGTTTTATCATTATATAAAGTCAGCGTTAATGTTTGTGCTGTTAATATATATTTATATAATGATCTGTTATTTGTGTTCGGATGCATTACAAGACTACTAATTAGACGATTGTAGTCTCTTGTGTCTTAAATAAAAAATGAATCTGTTTTAATATCATTTTCTAATATAGCTCGAATATAATAGTTTTGTTTGTCAGTCTCGGTACAATAATGAATGAAGTCTATTCCTATACGTGTGGACATCAATAAGCTCTAAATACGTAGGATTAAACCGGGCGCTGTGGAATCATGATTGTTTTGGAGCTATGTGCCTAAATAGGTGTGGCCAGCATTGCTTAACCACGTACATTGACCGAGTTGCACAATAGCCATTTAACCATTTGCTTAAAATCGCACCTAGTGTTTCACGGTACACCTAAATGGAATGCAAATTTAACCCTATTGAACATTTTGTTCTAGCGTAATTGCGTTCGTAACAGCGAGCTAAATTAACTATATACTTACCCTGATATTTGTATTGAAAAATACGCGTTATCACTGCGTAAAGCTCGTTAAACATTTTTTGTATTTTGAAGAGTTTAGGGGAGAAGGATCATTTAATAGTAGACAGACAGACAGACAGAGGCGTTGGAGTCAGAAATGGTAATGGTAAATAATTTGGAGCGTTACTCGAAATCAAATTACGGCCGCCTCCGCCAACTTTCAGAATTGTGAATGAGAAAATATTTGCAGCGAGCTCTGCGGCCGACAGTTTGATTGCGTATTGATTTTGCTCGTCTCCGGCGACAGCGCCGAATCTCTGCCGGTCTGGCCGCCCGCCGAGCCGCCGGGCCGCCGGGCCGGCCGGTGAGCGCGCCGGGACGACGCGATTCCTTGTATGAATAATTAAAACTGTATCAGCGTCGCCTGTAATTTCCTTTGTGAAAATTGGGACTTTAATAATGAACTGCTGCTGCCGTGATCTGATGACATAGTTTAAGGTTTTGTGTTCCAAGATGTCGGCGACAATAGCAGAAGCAGCCGCCGTGCAATGAATTGGATTTTTACTTTGTAAGAATATGAATTCGTTTCTGGTGAGCGGCAGGAGAACACACGTCTAAATAATGATCACATGGTTCTGTTAAAATAATTAAAAGTTTTATTGTACCATTACTATTTTATTAGTTTAATGGCATTATTATTAAACATATTGTTTCACACACATAATAAATTATGCTCTTGTCTTTTCGTTTCTATATAGTAATACTGTACTTATATTTTTTGTCTGTTTGTCAAACTGTTTACTATTTATGCACGCTAATCTCTACAACGGCTGAACCAATTTGTTGCTGATTGTTGTTGAGTGGTTTGAGTTATATTTTAGTACTTTTATTGTTATTCGATTTCTTTAACATACCATTTACCATTATACATATCGAGATGCTCCAACATAGATAAGTTTAAAACGCTATATATTTCTTGTTAATAAGGCATACTACACACTGAAAGAATGTCTCGATGACAAATATGACATCCAATAATATCATTAGCTTTTAATGACTCATAACTAAATTCACTTGACTTATATAATATTATCTAAATTGACTTGTATAATAAAAACAATGACATGGATAACATTTATTTGGACATAGATATATATTTATATAGTTTTTGATTATGTTTCATGTGAACTTCAATTGTTATAATTGTTATATTAGAGCATGTTTAAATAATTTAATATAAAAGTATATCAATGAGTAATACAATCTGATCAATATTGCATGCCAATAGGCGGAATATAGCTGCACTAATGTTTGTTCAATACTGATAAAACTATGTCAATAACACTGTATCAACCTATATTCGCAATAAATTTGAATTGAATTTGAATTAATCGATTAACAAATTAAAAAGTTATTCATTGTATAGTGTACATAATACCTACGTGAATAATAAATAAATACTAGCCGTGGCGGCGTATGGAATCGAGAGCACAGCTAGTATTTAATAAAATGAAAATCACCGCTGAAAGCTTTAGGTATATAAAATATATTTGTACGTTTGTATGGATTTATTCGTGCAGGGATTTTAATCATATCAAAATGTAATCTGGATTGGAGCGTAATTACATGGTACAAATGTAAGGGAAAAATCTCAATTTCTAATATCGGCGTGCTCCAATCTTCGGTCAATAGATTATTATGATGACGGCGCGGAATCCTACACACACCCCATACCTACGACCTTAATAAACTTATCATAAGTTGTCAAACTTTTCCGATGTGTATACATAATAGATCTTGTTTGTTATGGCGGCCTGGTACTCTCGGCTGCTATTCATAAGTTTGGATTGAATTCCTGTCAACCTGACTTCAGATGTGAATAACATTCATCTTCCAACTTATATTTAATACTATTCTGTTTTATTTTGTTACAGGTAAATAAACAAGCATTATACGCTTAAAATGTTGCTGTTTGGTAATGTATTTAAACATATAGATTTTAGTATTATATGTATATACCTATAAATGATTGTGGTTTATCTAGTGCTTGATGGAGATTACTGCAGTGTTTTTGGATTCTACGCGAATTAATTAGTGCTGAACACACTTTGAGACTTTCTGTTCTTACTTAGAATTTTCAAGAAAGACAACCCAGTAACACTTAGTCTAACGCGGTTAAACGTCATAAATCCCAGGACACTGAGATATTGAGATCCTAGTTGGCTATTCGTATAAAATACATCATGCTTTAAACTATTGACGAAATCACTATTTTAAAACGATTTATTACTCAATATGCAATGTGAAAATGTAAATTACGCTTAATTAACCTTACAAACTTAACGCGGCTTTTAAAAAGCTTCGGGCTAGCCAGTCAGATTGTAGTGAAAATAAAACTACGTATCAGGTGGTCGCGATTGTACCAACTGCAAGCGCGCCAGTTTATTTATTGAACAAATTGGAAAATTCCCAGCTAGTCGCCACGATCCATGCACACGAGTATTTATTAACTGACCTAGAGTGGTTCCCTTTCTCAACACTCAGGATCTCTTTGCCCCGCGTCGAGGGCCGAGGGCCTCTTCACACTATTTGGACCCTACGCTACGGTACAACGATAACTAAGGGCCCGCCGATTGTTTACCAGACGCTTGCAATTTCTCCATCCCGGAAATTACACGACGATATTTGTGCTAGTTTCTTCTAATCCTGTTATCCCAGACTCGATTTAATCATGTGTGATGAATCTATTTGAATTGTTAATGTGCCGTCGAGAGACGATACTCCATTGTCCGTACGTTTATGTAATAGAATTTATAATGAGTGGCAACAATCGAATTAGTCTCGATCCAGCGGATTCTTGGCGTACCGCCACCTCTTTTATGAGAGTCTGGTACACAAAACAGTACGCCTAAGTGAAAAGGGACGAGATTGATGACATTTCTTATCTCCATACATTTTTCCTGTATATTTTTCCTCAATCAGCTAAAAATATTGAATGTCTATCATACTTTATTTAAGACAGTTATATTTATATCGCTTTTAAAAAGATATAACGGAATGTTGCCACGTATAATGCTAAAGCGCCATTTAGTCTGGAGTTTCCAATTCCAATGCATTTTTAACGCATTTACAATAAAAAGCTTTTTACGTGATCGTTGACATAGATGGATATAGATGATTGTGTTATTGGTATTTGGTTACCTAGCTTATAAGATAACTAATCTTTTTTTAATACACTTATTCATATAGCGACTGAATTTTAATAATTATTATAATCTTATATAAAGGATAGACTTAAGGGCCAGGTTGGGCATACATTTTTGATTCGGCTCTAAGCGTAAGAGTAAGTCAGATGGTCACCAACCCACAAGCCCAAAATAATTGCAGCTGGCACTCTAAATACGTCACATATTTCAGATTAGGCTGTACACTAAGTTTATTACAAACCACGCTAAAGTTGCAAATTAAACTAGATAAATTAGTTTAGCAATACTTGTGTATAATCTAACGCTAGAAATGAGTGATAGTAAACGTTTTGACGTAGACTCAAAGGTTACAAAGCAATTCTTGTGGTTGACTAAATTCTAATTAACTATTTTACAGCTGGTCTGTTTGATATTTATATGTCTGCATTACGAAACCTTCTCCTTGTGGTGTTGACAAGAAACTCGCTACCTCTTTTTAAGTCGCCCAATATTGCGATACCTTATCTAGTAATTATTGTATAGCAGGTATGGTGCGATATGCTTTTATAATACAACGTTATTTCGATATGTAAACATATTGTCAGGTGTGGCGTACAGAAAAATCGTCTTATTGTACTAGATATTTATTTGGACGGCAACATCAATTCGTAATCAAATCGTAAGATTAAGACCGCACGGGGCATGATATCTGCGCACCGCACCAGCTTACAGCTGATTTGCTGAACTCGTTACATCGCCTTTGATTTAGTTACATGAGTGTTGTATAAGTGATATGTTTTATTTATTAATATATACAGTTTATGTATCTTGTTATAATTCACAATCAGAGGAAGTAAAATTACAGGAAATAATGCGGTATTTTTCCTTGAGAATATTCCGACGGTTTTTAACTCGGCATAATGGTCTGAATATACTATTTCAGATATCGGTACGCTGTCCCTTACACCTTACACCCGGTGTAAACAATGCGTTATACTATATTGTTTTCTATTAGCCACGTTGCTGAAGAATACAATAACAGCAGAAATAATGTTCATATCTTTGGCGGTTCTATAGATTACTTCATCGAAAAATGGCGCGATTCCGTGTCTCATCGCAGACAACATAAGTAGTAGGAATCTATGAATGGGCATTGCATTGATAGTAAATGACGTGTGTGAAAAGGCTTTTGTTGTGCCATATAGAGTGGATTGTTCATTGTATCGCCGCACGCTGGCAGTGCTGATATTGACTCGACAAGTATTTGCATCGGTATGTACTCTGCTTTATATCTGTGCTATACTGTCACAACTTTATGATTGGCTTACTGAACTTTGTTTATTTTGATTTTGATGTTATATTTTATTTGGAATTGGGTACTCGCGAATATGAGGTCCAGGTGCAATTATCGAGGTCAGGCAGTATTATTGCGAATTTTATCAGGAAAGTCCCTATGGCAGCACGGAGTCTGACCTAACCGTACTTGGTATATCTCTTGATCAATTATTTACTAGGAATGTAGAAGATGTAAACAATGTCGTTTTTATAGTTTCTTTGTTCAGGGGATGCACCATTGTCTATGCAACGCTTTTGTTGTAAGCTTTCTTTACAAGAGATAAGAGAGTGCTAGAGAGATGCTCAGCATAAAGCTGTTTGTTTCTCTAGCTAAAATAATATTACTTTAATATTGCTGTACGACCGCAGCACAGTAGGTACGGAAACAACCTCAACCAATTTCTTTACTTAATTAAATTATTATCAATCAAATCAGTATTAATTTATACCATCGTATTAATTTTAAATACAATATCCTTTGTCGTGAGATAAAATAGATAGGGACCGCTTGGTAGTCTCATTTGAATGTTTAAACGGTGAAAATACCGCAGTGAGGTAAGGGGGTATCCATACAATAACAGCATCGTATAGAAACTAAACTGTCCATCAAATATTTTTCTAAGCAACTATGTTAGCATAGCGGTAGTGTAGTTTTAGAAAAATTTCATTGCCAAGAAATTCTCAACAGGTTCCCTGTCCGATGTATCACATAATAATGATGAGCATAACAATAGATTTTCTATTGTGTCTGTTACGGGACAACGAAAGGGTTAATAACAGTGCAGCGTTTGGACCACTGACATGGCAGTAGGCTCGTTCCCGATTACATGGAGCCATAACACCGCTGTTTATTTCGGACTGAGTCGTGTATACGCATCACACGCATACATGCGTAACGACGTATACATACTTACAATTTTATAATAGTTTGCTAGTACAAGATACAGGTCAAAAGTATTATAACTTTGAATAAATTTTGGTATGCCTTAATTTACACGTTGCAATGAAAATTTATATTTTACAAAAATGAAGTCGCGGACTCATCTAGTTATTTTATAATTAAAGCATCGCTTTCATATCTTAGCAATTAAAATCGAATTGCAATGTACTATAGAAATTAAACGTGCTCCAAAATGTACTGTGGTTGCCCTAAAATAGACTTTAATATTGTGATCATAGAGTTTAAAGTGTTTAATTTCGACACCGTTGGTGGTTTGGTGGATATTTATAATTCGACTCTTGGAAGAACAGCTACTTAGCTGTCGGTGTTATAACTGGTTTATATTTTGGCTCTAAAGTAAATATCAAATATTTCGGCTGCGTGTTTACGTATTGTGCGAATGTTAATTAAATTTTAACGTTTGTAAACCAAGTTCTCCCTTGTTACTTCCCCGGGCGGCTCTTCAGTACACCCTTGTATGGTTTATTGTTGTACTCGGTCTAAATATACCCTTCTCTATAGTTGGGCTAACAATAGTGTAAATGATTACAGAGAGAGTTAGGCAGTGTCGCACTATGACCATACATATACCCAAGCCATTTTTCAATCTACTTTGTAGTAAACTACACGGACGGCGTAGTATTTAACGGTTATATCGCTACTGCCGCCGCGCCGAGAGTTGTGTGTTCGATTCCCACACGGTAAAAATTGCGTATTTCACAAATTGTTGTTTAAGTCTACTACTAGATGTCCAAGTTAATAAATAATTAAATTAAAACGACCCACATTTTACTAGCTATATTTATACCTTTTTTTTTACGTAGATTGCTTTCACACATATCCTTCCGCGGGGGCAGGCGGAGGGGTTATGAGTCTCATATGTGTTAGTCAAATCACCCACCCGCGAGGGAAGAATTGATAAAAGTGCCTTTAAAAAAAAATACTTAGACAACATCATCTACAATAATGTATGTATATCGTAAATTACAGTTGCAACTGTCAAATCCTTAACATGGTCAATAGTTTCACTATCTAAACTGATATTTTACATGCACATAATATACACAACTATAAATGACTTAAAGTCATTCACCCAAAAAACTGATAGCATCGAAAACCATTTAACATTTTCGTTTAATATTTATTTACAATCTGACTGTGACCTTAGCAATTATCCCTTTACGATATTATTATCTCCTGGGACTGTGCAACTATGTAAATACAACGTTCTGTTGTGCAACTTTGTTCACATAATGTATCCCGGTAATATTCGTACAGAATGTTTTGAGTACTCAGTACTTTGTATTTTATTGTGGTGCTCCTCCATTGTTGAATCCTCACAGATATGACTCACTCACCTGGCTTTTATTGACACTACAATATAAGTATATTACTTATAAATCGTATATACCTAAAATTGGTATAGAACTAGTCTACTTGTTATTTAGCTATTCACTGCTTAGGAATAATTCTGTTTTTATATTCTGCTTGATATCTGGACTTCTAAAAACAGTCCTGGAATGATTGGAGCTTGATCTGGGAACGAAAATGTTTGTTCTTAATCTAAGCAGCGCTGCATAGGATGTGTGTAAGGTATCATGATACCCACAGTACTAAAAATCTTCAGATAGGAAATTTCAAATAGAAACTTCATGTAAATAAGTTGGGTATTGACTTGTATCATTTACTTTACGAAACCTTACTAGAGGTTTATACTAAGTAGTCGACTGTTGGCAGTTAGCTGTCTTGGCTAGTCCGGTATGCCTGTAGGTCTTAAGGACCTTAATATAATGGTCCAAAACTATCAATAGCAATATTGCAATACTGTTAAGATTTAACGATGAAAATACATTACACGTATCAACGTTCATTGGTTTTGAAATAAGCGAAATGCAATCTAAGCCCGCTGTTAAATTTAAAATTTCGCGGCCAATCATTTCATCGTAATATTTTAGACAATCGTCCGGTCTAGTTTGAAACAATATAGGAATGCTATAATCCGTTAATAACTAGGTCACATAAAATTTGTTCTGTACAATTTCATCATAGCACTGCCTACCACTATTATAAAAACAATTAAATTATTACAAGATAAGGAACACTAAAAACAGAAAAGCTAAATTTAAGTGCATTAATTAGGCTAGGTTTGTCGATACGCAACGTAACCTAACCAATACTACATACGTGAAAGTGAGTTAGCTTGTTTGTTACACTTTCACGCACTAACCTCTCAACCGATCATCACGAAATTTCGCAAACACATTGTCAGGGGAACAGAAAAGGACATACGGTGCCTTGTATCAAGGACTGTTACTTTTTTTTTACGTGGGGGAATGCTATGACGGGCTCACTGGGGGAGAGATACCCCGGTAATACCGACTAAACCTACCACGGTGTTCCTCGACATAACCATAGACGGTGGGGCCGCGCGAATCGCTTTCACATGCAATCGCGACCCCGCCGAGGTTTCGGCCCGCCGTGTGAAACGGCAGGCCACTACATAAAAGACCCTCTACTGTCCCCTTGTAGGGGGACAAAAACACGAATCAGAGGCGTGCGTGTTCCCACGCACGCCGCCTCTCGGACCTGGTGCTGATCGGGTGACGGGCAGGCCCACGCAGCCCACCACCCCCAGGTCAAACCTCAGGGTGGCTGGAGGTCATCTCGCGCCCTCCAGCGCCCGGTTCTGGGGTTGGAGAGAGGATTTAAGCGCTCACTCTTCCACTCCGCCGCCTCCTTGATTGACATGACTTCCTCACAGAAGGAGGCGACGGCGTTCCACGACCTCTCGCTCCGGACCATAGATTGAACCACGGCCTGGAGCGAGAGGGCAACCATACCGACTGCCGCGATCACCTCACGGCGCTGCGATACCCAAGCGGGGCAATCCGCAAAAGTGTGCAACGCCGTATCCACACCAAGGACTGTTACTAACAACCCAACCCAACATAAGGTTAATGCAAGCGAAGACGCCAGCAAAATATAGTGAAACAACAAAACAAACTTAGTAAAAACGTCTATGAAAACGATTACATAATCATTGTCAGTCAGTCGGCTAAAGAAATTAAGCTACAAACAGACTCGCAATCAAATTCGAAATTAAAGGCAAAGGAAAACACAAAGGAAGGCACAGTATTTCTATTAAGTACGCGCGCGACAGTCCACGCTTGTACTATTACTACCGCTGCGCTTTTTGATTAATAGAACGGGACTCGCAAAAGTCTTAGAACTAGGACAAATGCTTCTAGCTTATAACAATTATTACTCGTTAATTTTAGTACGTAAAACCTACCTGTCATCTAACTTAATCGGTATGGACGATGTTGAAAGATAAGACCGGATTAATTAGCAGAATAATGACACGCGTTTTTCGTAAACCATTTACAATGAAATTCAAATAGCTATGGAATAACAACATTTACTTTTGCATGTTGTCCAAGTAGACATCGAAATTAACATTATAAAAACGTATTACTGTAGGTACTTCACAAATAGTAACTAAGTTATTGTCAAATAAGTTAGCTACAATTAATTACAAAAGAGAACATTCGGCCCCGGAATCGAAATAAAATGAAAACGATCCACCTGATTGTTGTAACTAACCGCACAGCAACCATCTCACAGCTGTCCACGCGGCGCTCGCTTGTTGAGCTATCGCCAAGACCAGTGAGAATGGAGTTCAGATCCCAATTCTGATGTCGGAGAGTAACGGCAACTCGCTTTTACTAATGATAGGCAAATACAAGAGAAATAAAACAATAAAAATTGACTGTGACACAGCGAGTTCGTCACCCGAATGTGTCCGCGCACGAGACTCCGGCGCTTATATAACGTCAATATGACACTGACAGTTATAACTGTCACTCCAACTGACACATTGGCTCTATGGCGACCTCACTCAAGCTTACGCTTGATTTTCCGAAACGGACCAATAGATGCCGCTTTATTCAACTCCAATTAAAGAAATAAATTACATTCCAATGATTATTTTCTTGACGCTCCGATATATATATAAAGTATATACATAGGTCAGGTAAAAGTTTCGTCAGTCAAGCTACGTCGATACGTGTACGTTCGATAAGAGTCGAAAATAAATTTGCAGAACTAAAATCCCTGTAACTCATCTAGCAGCTCAGTTAGTTAGGTGAATTGGGTAAAATTCACAAACGGCCGAAAACCCGGTACAGTTTTCATACAACGATTGTCCAATTTGGCAAGTTTTAACCGGCCGGCTACCAGACTAGCAGGAGTGCACTGCAAATTGAATCTTGGCGTTGGCTATTCGTTATTTTGGCGGCTTGCCGGGTCTCCTCGCATGCGTCTGTACCGGGCGCTACTGACGCGATCAAACACTATCCAGAGGCACGACCCTAGGTGATTGATTGAATTTCAATTAATTCAGTATCTACATTCAAATACTCGACTTGTGAACATGGCGCAACTTGTATAAACCATTTTGCCAACGAAAATTGCATCGAAAACTCACACTGTACAATGAAAATTGCTACTGTCAATGCCTTGTCAAGAGTTGTTTAGTATTGAACGATACATTTTGCTGTTGAATATCAGAGCTGTCATGGGCAATTGAAACGTAATAAATGTAGTCTAAATTATCTGAGCCAAGAGTTTCGATTTATGTATAGATCGCAGAAATCAGAAATAATTATAAAAGTTGAGAAGCGGCTCTCATTCGGAAATTCGGAGATTTCTTTCTTTCTGTTTTGTAAGTACTTATTTGTATTTGGCAGCGGTTGACACTCATAATGTGTATATTCGTCACGTCGGTTTTATATAAAATCGCCTCTGGTTGGTTTGGCCTCTTAGGAAATGTATATTTTTAAATAACAGCCATCTGTTTTGGCTGGTATAGGTTTACACATCCTGAATTTTACAGTACATTTTTCAAAGTCAAAGTCAAAGTCAAAGTCAAAGTCAAAGTATTTATTTGTAAACATAGGTAACATTACAAGATTGACAAAGGTTATATTATATTACGTTCTGCTATGTTTTGCTTATAAAGCATACAAATTCGATGAATTAAATAATCATTAAAAAAAAAAACACACACACATAAATTAAGTCATAAATTATAAATAATAAAAAAGGAAATAAGTCATCAACAAAATTATTAAATTCAATTATACAGTTATAAATCACATACATTACTTATTTAAATATTCATTAATCGAGTAATACGCTTCTTTAATTAAAATGTCATACAATTCTTTTTTAAAAATGTCAATATTCCGTATTTCCAATAGCGTTTTTGGTAGACTATTATAAATTTTAGGAGCCATCCCTAAGAAATTTGCATTAAATATGGCTTTTTTGTGAGGTTTGACTCGTATTTTATTTTGATGTCGAGAGTTTTTTAGCGTTTCAAATAAATGAAAATTTTTCTTTACAAATGTTGCCACTTCGTAGATGTAGAGAGATGGCAAAGTTATAATTTGGTAATTAATAAAATATGGTTTACAACTGTCTATATTTCTTAACCCATGCATAGCCCTTATACATTTCTTTTGGGCTTTGAAAACTAGTTCCCGGTCAGGAGAGTTACCCCAATAGATGATGCCATACCTTAAAGTTGATGACACGTAAGCATGATAAGCTGTTACTAATGATGGGTGTTCAACTACTTTAGCTAGGTTATATAGCGCGTATGAATATTGGTTAAGCCGTTTACAAATATTATCTATATGGGTTTTCCAATTCATGCTTTCATCTAGCCAAATACCCAGGAATTTATGGTATTCAATGCTCTGAATTTTGGAGCCATTAAAACTTACATCTATATTTAACCTATTCGTTCTTTGTCTAAATTCAATCATCTTAGTCTTGTTTAAGTTTATTTCTAAATCATTATTCTTTAACCAGTCAATTATTACCTTAAGGTTTTCATTTAATTTTCTTTCAATGTCAATTTTATTCCTTCCTGAAAACAGTACAGTGGCATCATCTGCAAATAAGACCATTGGATGGTTTATAATTCGTGGTAAGTCGTTAATGTAGATTATGAACAACAATGGACCGAGTACACTGCCCTGTGGTACACCAGAAAAAGTCTCACGGGGTTCTGACGTATATATTTTTTCTTCTCTTGTTTGGAGGCATATTCTACTAATGTGAGTTACTTGTTTTCTATCACTTAGATATGATCTAATGAGTGCCAGAATGTTACCTCGGATGCCATATTTTTCTAATTTTCGAAACAGAATTTGATGGTTTACACGGTCAAATGCTTTTGACATGTCCATAAAAAGACCAACAACAGGTGTTGTGTTATCAATATTTGTGATAACCCCTTCAAATAATTTATACACGGCCATGTTCGTGTTTATGTTTTTTCGAAAGCCGTATTGCTCCCTTGCCAGAATGTCATTCTTCTCTAAAAATGAGTACACCTTTTGATGAATAACCTTTTCAAAAACTTTAGAGAGTACAGGTATTAAAGCTATGGGTCTATAATTACCTAATTCATTTTTATCCCCTTTTTTGAAAAGAGGTTTTATAATAGTGTTTTTTAAAACTGCAGGATATACTCCTGCTTGAATGCATAAATTAATAGCATGACTTAGTACAGGTGCAATAATGATAGAAACAGATTTAATAACCTTTGTTGTAATATCGTCAAAACCAGAACTATTTGTGTTATTTAAAGAATCAATTATTTTTATAATGTCAAGTGGTATAGTTGGAGTCATGAAAAGAGATTTATGATTATTTATTTTTAAAATGTCAGGATTGAAATTGTCACATGTATGTTTTGATTGAACAATAAAGTAATTATTAAATGCGTCGGCAATGTCCTGTGGATTACAAAATATTTTATTATCTAATTTAATCATACTTATGTTTTTCTTTGGCTGATTAGTTTTACACCTATTTATAATACTCCAGGTGGCCTTAGACTTATTTTTAGCATTGTTTATTAAATAATTGTTTTGTGCTTTTTGTGTTTTATGTATAATAGTTTTTAATCTTTTGGTATAAGTCTGAAACATCCTTTTATTCTCAGCGCTAGGGTCTTTTCTGTATTGCCATAACATACTACGTTTCCGTTTACAACATTTTTTAAGACCTTTAGATATCCAAGTTTGCTTTTTTGTTGTATGAATCTTTATTTTTTGTAACGGAAAGCATAAATCATAAAATAATTTAAATAATGCATAAAATTCATTAAAGGCGCTATTAGCATTTGTACAATTATAAATTTCGTTGAAAGAAAGTGCTTCTAAACAACTTTTGAATTTAAAAATATTTTCCATACAATAGTCACGCCTGTAAACAAACCAAAATGGAATTGTACTTGTTTTCTTTACGGGGCACTTTAATACTTGAGCAGTGTGATCTGATACAGCCAAATCTATAACATCACATTTACTGCCTCTGATGTTATGTATAATATTGTCAATGCATGTACCGCTAGATAAACGCGTTGCCTCTCGTACACTCACTAATAGATTATAACCGCGTAAGAGATTTTCAAAATCCAGAGATATTCGGCTATTTTTTGAGATGTCAATGTTAAAATCTCCACATAACACAACCTTACTTTTAGTTTTTAGACAATATTCTTTTAATATTATATCGAGCTTGTTGAAAAATGTAGCTATCGCGTCGTTATTGTATTTTGGAGGTCGGTAAATACATATAATTACGATTTTATGTAAAAGTAATTTTACCGCACAGCACTCAATTAGAGAAGGTATGCTCCATTCATCCAAATTAATTTCAGCATACTTATGTTTTTTATTTATTAATATGCATGAGCCTCCTTTTCTATTATTTCTTGTGTAGCATGCAGAAAGTGTATAATTGGGTATAAATAATTGAGCATTATCACACTTCTTCATATTATGTTCGGTTATACAAAGAACGTCTATAAATCTGCCATCGTCGATAAATTCGTTAAGGTGAACACATAGCAAATCTGATTTATGAATCAAGCCATTAACATTTTGGTGTAATATATGTATGTGGTTATAAACGAAAAAAATTCATGTTCTCATTTCTGTCATTGCCATTCTCTTGATTGCATATAGCCATATTTTCATTTTTGTTTGGAGTTAAGCCAGAGAGTTCGACGGAATGTTGTTGAATGCAATCAAATGGCTCAGTTTGTGTGAAAGCGTCAATGAGTAACGTTCTATGTGACGTCAACGTACAACAATATAAATTAACATTTGTCTCAATAAAAACATTTAGATCCTGGAAAATTCTTCTAAATGCTTTATTGTTCACCCTGCCAGTAGATTTTTTAAACATTTCATAAGAGTATTCAATGAATTTGTTAGTATCAAATATATAAGTATACTGAAAAGTCCAATTGTTAATGTACAGAAGTTGGTTGAAAGTTTCTATCCTCTTATTGAATAAATTGAAATTATTTTTAAATCTAAAGTTAGGCAAACACAAAATAATATTCGTATGCATTAATGTCTCTAATCTACTTTTAATGTAATCAATTAGACTTGTATAGTTTTTGGTTACTTTAAAATCTGCCTCACCCAGAAATATGATACAATAATCTTCTAAAGTGAAATTCTTAACTTTCTTGTCTAAGTTGTCAAGAAGTTTTTTCGTGTCTGCGTTTGGTATACAATAGTGGCAAACATAGGAGCTCGGAAATGTATATTCAGCATGTTTCAATATAGCGTTGGTGTTATTATCACTAATTATGCATATTTTATTTACGCGTCTTCTATTTGTTGACATCTCAGATGACATTTTAAATTGCCTGTCATGATCTGGAACCGGGTTTGCAGCGCCCTCTATTGCCTCGGATCTCACACATTTGGGTTGGATAGATGATCGGCGTTGCATTGTTGATTCTTCCAGCTGCTTACAAGTCGTTTTGGTAGATGGCGTATGACTACCATCTGATGTCTCATTTCTGCGACTCTCATTTTGAAGGTTTGTAAAATCTAGTGTAGATCTAATTGTATTTCTTCCACGTCCAAGTTTCACAGGTGTTTTTTTTTTACCTGTACTTGTGCATATGTGAGTTAATTGTTTGATTTTTAATTCGTAGCTAATAATTTGTTTAGCTTGTGTGCTGTTTTCTAGAAGAAGATTATCTATTTCATTATCAGCAGTTATAAGTTTCTCTTCAAGTTTACGTATCTGATTTTTTAAGTCAGTAACATCCTCATTCGTCCTTGAGTTGAGAATAGTGAAACTCTTGTTTAATTCGCATGAGTATGTCGATATTGAGTTGAGAGAAGTATAGTGTTCATCTGCCATATCATTTACTTCCGTCAGGGCTTCAAATGAATTATAGAGTGGCAGTGTTGCCCTTGGTTTATTTCGCAGCGTAACATTATTTTCAAATGAAGCATTCCTCGGAGTTGAATTAACTGCCATCTTGTGGTGAGTGGCAAAATCAATTTATGTAAGAGATTCTAGTATAATTACGTAGTATCGCAATTCCTCGCTAGATGTCACTTAGAGCAGTACAACAATAACTCATAATAAAGTGCAGTCATCTATAGGCCAGTAGCCGCAACACGATCGATTGGGAATGTTTTCGTGCAGTACCTCTAATTCTTGTAGATGGCGTTTGGATCGATCCTTTAGAATTTGAATAAAAAACGGATCTTGTTTGGCTCAATATTATTTAAAAACTCTCACTTTCATATTATTCCTCGAAGATGTAAGATTTATACTCACTAATAACATATGGTTACTGTTTTTAGTTGGTAGTTTTAACACAGTAGTCAACGGCTTTGTTCAAATAGTCCTTCTTATGTGTCCGTATTCAAAGCACTTTATTTACTTTTGTGTTGCACTACAGAACTATCCCACAATGTCACTTATAGAATCCAAGTTTGTTATCACTTTTATACACAGAAAACGGTACTTTATGCAAGTTAAATATTTTTATGAATTTTTAATTACGGAGACAACGGATTGGTCTCGAGTTTGACAGTGATTTTATGGTTTTATATAAACCATCTTAAAATAAAAGTTATGCTAAATTGTTGATGTTATACCAACTTTTATATTGAAGTTTGAGGAAATCAATTACTTTATTTTAATTCATTAATGCGAAAGTACAGTCTATTTGTTACAGTTGCAAAGTTAACTATTCAATCGGTTTAAATGATTTGTGCTTTGGAGATAGAAGGCTTATCCTGCACCTTAGGTCATTTCATTGTAGATCACAAAAGCAATCCGACAGAAATAGCATTATAAACGTCATTAAAATGCGTAAGAAAATACATTTTCTTACGCCTCAAGAGATTATGCCACCACCAGTTTTATTTTAATCGTCATAAGGTATAATACAGACGTCTACACATTAATAAAATTAATTATCGCCATCTAGGTTCGAAAAGTGCTCTCCAACATTTGAGTCGTTGTACAACAAAATTTCGTGGCGCACCCATAGCATATAACATATTAAAGTCACTTGATCAATTGTTAAATTCAGATAAACGTGTTACACTTCAGTGGATTCCATCTCACGTTGGTTTGTTTGGCAATGAACAAGCAGATCAGCTAGCCAAAGAAGCCCTCGTGGATGGTACAGCTTTAGAATGGTTGCCCTATCATACTGATATTTTGTATTTGATCAAAGAAAAATGTAGGGTGAACTGGCAACAATATTTTGACGAGAGGTCGCTCACTAAAGGCATATGGTATCGTACAATTCAACCTCACATAAGAAAGTTACCCTGGTTTGATGGATCGGATATGTCTAGAAGTAACATCGTAACATTGATGAGGCTTCGCTCCGGCCACATTCCATTAAATAGATTTGCTCATCTAATGGGTAAAACAAGTTCACCAAATTGTACTGAATGTGACATAGTAGAAGATGTGTATCATATTTTGATGGAGTGCGTTCGGAATGAGGCAGCAAGAATAGAATTTGTTAAAAAATACAACTGTTTAGGGCCACTCCAGGTGTAAAAATTAAAATTCGTTAAATCTCTAAAATTACGTGTAATCCGAGTACATAAGACTACAAGAATGACAATTACAATTTAAAAGTCTAACGGGTAGCACGCAATGCGTTGACAAGTAGGTTGTTGCCATATTATTGTCGTAGACGCGCGAACAACAACATTAATTTATATATGATCGGTAAATGTAATGACATTTTAGCTTTTCCGTTATCAGAGGAAGCCGAGATGTTAATAAAATTAGTAAATATTTGTATAAAACGTAGAAGGTGATTGGTACTAAGTGTCTCCTCGAGGGTGACGTAATCATTGTGATTAAACACTCTATAATGAATAAAGAAAGAAAAAAAAAATCGCCATCTAATTTGACACCTATATATTTTAATGCCAGTTTTTATCAAGGTTCCCACGTATTTTTGGTTATAGCAAACAAGTTGCGGCTCGGGCCTCCCATCGCTCATGGCGTCCTGGTGTAATTGAGGAGCAGCTGCATGATGGATCGCCTGCTAACTAACCCGACGTTCATGGTGTTTGAATTACTGAGTTCTATTGCTTCATTTTAGGAGGTATTTTAGACTACTATGTTATTATACGGATTTTATCGCGTTGTTTATTTTACACTTTATTACATAATTTAGAAACTGTTACACTTCTACTAGATACTTTCAAACTTTACTAATTTTTAAGCTAATTAAATTATTTAAACTATTAAAACTATTTATATTTAAGTTTACACTTTCCCCAATTCGGGGACGTTTCGGTTGCTTTTCAGCAGCCACGGTCACGGGGAGACTAAGATGGTAGTTGTCTTAATGTTCCAGTGTAGTTATTTCAAAGTACCCGAACATAATTTAATCATTGGTGTTACTATTTACGCAGAATGAGCTCAGAGTATCATGAAGTCTAGCTGTGGTTTGCTTCTTCTTGGGTTTGACTATTTGTATTACTGGATCCCAAGCTGGTGGTACATTCCAACCATCTTCTCTATTGAAATTAGGATGTTTTTTGATTCCAATAGCCTCGTGAAGCATCCTTGGTAGGAATCGGTGTTCTTTAGCGAGAATCTGAGGTTTGTCAAATCTCAGGTAGTGGTTGGTCCCCTGTTGCACATGTTCACACATAGCAGTCTTCAACGAGCGTTGGTGTTTTACATCAGCTATGTGTTCTTTTATGCGGATGCCTATGCTTCTCTTGGTTTGACCAATGTATGAGAGTCCGCAGTCACAATCTATTTTATAGACCTCTGCATCTTGTAAAGGTAGTTGGCACTTGTCGGATGGTAAAAATTGATTTACCTTCGTTGGCGGCTTGAAGTATGTGTTGATTGAAGCTCGCTTCAAGATGTAGCCCATCTTGTCAGTTACATCCCTTACATAAGGCAGTAAAGCAGGCTGACGTTCGTCTGTGGCTGGCTTTTCTCGGGATCTATGACAGCGGCGCGGCTATTGGAGCTTGTTGTCTTGCAGTACTTGCTTGACATGTTGAAGCTCGGCGTCCAGGTATTTCTTGTCACAGATCCTGTGGGCTCTCTGAAACAAAGACATTCCCACGGTAGCTAACTGTTTAGGATGGTGGTGAGATTCACTGTTTAAGTACCTATTAGTATGTGTCTTTTTCCTATACACAGTGTGGCTCAAAATATGATCAGGATTCCTGATGACAAGTACATCTAAGAAAGCTAATGAATTATTTGCTATGTAATAAAGTGTAAAATAAACAACGCGATAAAATCCGTATAACAATATAGTAGTTTAATTTAAATGAATAACATTCGCGTTAACAGAAGACAATATTAGGCATTTTAGACTTGACAGCTTTTTCAATTTTCAGCCGGCAATTCTCTTGAGTTCGATTATTTTCTTTTACATAATAGGCTCAGGTTATTCCAAGAGCTATTATAGAACACAATATAAGAGCTTTTGCTGCCACCGAAGGCCTAACAAATTTAACCACATGCCAGTTATGTATTAATAGGTCACATAATACTCGGATATTCGACCCAAAATTGACAAAGCGTTTCTAATTATACGTCTTATATTATTACCTCGCTACTGCAAGGGAATCTAGATTATAGGTATTCTGTATTAAATTCAGCTTATAGTATGACTTCACACGTAGTCTTGTTATGTTGCATCATCAATATGCTTATAAACTACATTATCACGTATCGATATTAGAAACTAATAACACCTCCCAAGTTTTCATTATCGCCTGGTAGCTACGCTGGCGTCGGCATTGGGCGCCATATTGCGAAACTTTCCTTAATTGACATTCACAACGTTTACTGTCGTCTTACGCGACCTCCTGCTCGTTATGACGCCTTAATTAGCTTTTGTACGTGACACGTGCTAGTTGTAAACAAACTGCACTACAAAACATAATTAGTTGCTTGTTAGTCCTTGCTCTTCTTTAAACGTGCCATCCTCATAAATATTATTTAAAAGGAAAATACTATATTATTTTTTTGAAACGTGTATTTTTAAACATAGTAAGGCATTATAGGCTATTGAAGGAAAATCCAATTCTATCAATAGTAATCAATATGAAAAGAACCAAGCTTAGTATAATTGCGTGTTAGAAAAATTTAATGTTATATGTTTTAGAACTGTTATTGTCATGTTTCGTTTTATACTGTCTAGTTTTCAAACAAAACTAAAACTGTACGTTGAACTAGATGTTTGACGTTTTGACGTATTACAATGTAATCTGTGACTTATCTTAAACATTTTAGTTAAAACATATTCTCAGTAAACTAAATACAGCATAATAGATTTTGCGAGGCAGTGGTAACTAGTTTATTTATTAGCTAGTACTATGTGTTTCCTCTTCTGATAGTATCGAAATAATTAGCAAAATATTATCGTTATCCGATTTAATTACCCATCATTACGGCGTAGGCTACGTGATTCTCTACAAACGACGCTCGGATAGACTCTTGAAAAGTGAAATATGAATGGAATATCTTCAGTATGGGCACATGTCAAGGTTGAAGACATTCCATTAATATTATAAGGCAACAGAAATTTTCATAATATGCTAAAGGATGGCGTTATATTATAAAAGTTACTGCTGCTTCGTTGGTCCAGTAGCGTAAGTATGCACTTATGGTTTTATTTCCCGGGTTGAGTAAGTTAAGTTATTGTTTTCTGTCTAATTACAGACAACACAGCAACTTTTGGATATGCCTCCAGTTGCCTATGAGTACCCCCGTAATAATTATGTTTAAAATTTTTTGACACAACATGCCTATGGTTCCTACATAAGTCTTCAGAAATAGTCTTGTTCCTCTGCTATGACAATGATAATCAGCTACAAATGATTTGCCAAACAGAAACTCATCCTTAATACGTTTTATTTATCCCCGCCCCTATCGCCCGCTGGGCTGTCTGCCATTACGATTGTTTATTTACGTACCGCTGAGCGCAGTTTTTCTTTCATCCGTTTATCGAGGGATTGACGTCTTGAGACGTTTATTGCAGGATTTGCGGGACAATTACCTACGTTGTGTGAACATACTGTGAAGTGTGTTAGTGATTTCAATCTCTTTGCCAGTACTGTTATCCTAGTAGTAAATACAATTCATCTTCGTAGTGGTCCATCGGGGCCTGGACTTATTTTGGTTCTTTTTATGATTGGGTTAGAGTTATCATGCTTATAGTAATTTTGCTGCTTATAGCAGGCTGTCTTGGAGTTGTGATTACCTTTCGTTATGTAGGGTATGTTATTAAAACAAATTATTGCAGTATAAAATTTCTCGAAAGCGAATTAAGCTATGCTTATAGATTAACATAAAAAAATTTGATTGAAAGCCAAGGTTTTGCAACTTCTTTAGGCTATTTGCCGAATGTAGGTTATCTTGTTATACTTTTGGCTTGTGTAGTTTTCAATATTTGCAAATATTAACATTTTATTTAGCAACAACTAGAAGCGATTTTCGCTTTGCAATGCGAATATTACGACCTAAATACCGCATAAGCTCTGCAGTATTCGCTATAATGACGCTTAGATATGTCCAATTTTGTCAGTCGACATATCACGCCAAGAGCTCTCCATTCAGAGATGATTTTAATTGCTCTCCGGCGGTATAGGCGTGGTGGGCTGGAGATAAATCTGGACTAAATTAACCGCTCGACAGATCACAAGTGCCATGGACTCGGTGGACGAGGCGATTGACAGATTTACAGAGCTTTATTGGAAACCAAAGTTTAGATGGAGAACTCGTTTCTCTATATTATTTATTAATTGTTTATTGATTATAGATAAAATTAACAACGAATAAAATCCTCTATAAAATAAAACATTAACAGTGGTTATTTGGTTATGACACAGTTTTTTACACCTATTGCGCTTAAATCACTACATATTCAGCAAAAGGTGGGGAATTAATTCTATTAATGACAATGGGTAAAAGTTGATGTAGATGTTCTGACGATTATGTTGCAGTTGTTTGTTTTATCCAATATTTAATTATTTATATTTATATATTCTAGAAATAACTTTAATAATAATTTATTGAATTCAGAAACATTCAGACTAATCAAAGAATTGAAAATTAATTTAGAAAATAGTAATCTGAGGTTATAAGATTGATGATTATTATTAATATCATATCACCAAGTTTATTAAAATATTTCATCAATAATGTACCTACACATATTGGTATATATTCTAATAATAAAACAATATAGGCACAAGTTCATCTTATAATAAAATATGTTTGAAAGGAATCTAATATGTGATGTATTCCACTATTCATGCTACTACATAGAATATAACTTATGTATATATCTCGACATGTTATAACATAAACGAAAGCATCAGCTGTGCAAGACGCCATGCATTAAAAGGCCCAGAGCTCATTTATCATATTGTCAGACGGTCGATCTTCTGCGCGTTTATGATCGCTTGGTATATGTATAGCCCCTTCTGCATATGCTACAATTTAATAACAAAATCCTTGATAATATTCTATTTAGATTGGCAAAAGAACTACAAAATCGGCACTCTATATTGCAGTGTTGCGTCTGTGTATAAGAGACATATTTGTGCAAACTAATTGCTATTAATAAATTAACTGGAGCTTGAAACCATAACAATAGCATTAGAACCAAGAGTAGGTTTCATTTTGTGAGGCAAACTATTCTAAAAAGGAACCCACTATTATGACAAAAGACCAAACTGGCTCTCTGCTGACAACATACCGTCTGTAAAAGCTACTTCATCACAAACAAGATCTTCTGATGACGGAGGTACGTTCGTAGTTGGGTAACTCCAGATTCAGTGAAATAACGGGGTCAATCAATTGAATATTACACTTTCGTCTTACTGGGATAATAAAATATAATTCTTGTATATAATCTGCCCCACGGTACGCTTATAAATTAACCTCAACAAAATAAAATCTTTGTACAGTGTTTATCGATTAATGAATTATTATGATACATGATGGATTAGAAAAAGTGGAGAATCAGTCAAATGTCCGGGACGGACCTGGGATCATTGATACAACGGACACAAAAAACATCAAGACTCAAACAACTATTTCTGGATCACACATTTTTTATGTGGGGATCGTACCCACAACACTGCGCAGTGGCGAGGCGGCCACTTGAATCACTACGCCACCGAGGAGTCGAATATTTCACAATACTCAGTAAAGATTCATATTAAGCGATATAAATAATAATTTTCATGTTGTGTTTTATAACGTTACAGAATGGGTTATATACGACGATATTATGCTAATAGCGAACCGTTTTATCACGTATTTTGCGTCGTTTATGTACTCAAAAGTCGTTTTTCAACGATATCACTTGAACATTTTATCGTTCCTCCACATCCACGCGCGTTTAATGGCGTAAAAATAAGAATACTTTATTATCTACGACGCGCAACTTTTTATTACGTTGCTAAAACTTATAACTGAACTGTGAGAAATGGAGAGAATTTCACACAAATCGGGGCGTGACGATGCTGATAAATTGATTCGTACTTATGTTGTATTGAACTCTCGTTAGTAAGAGTTTCCCCTACGGAGCAACAACATGTGAAGTTTCCTCCGCCTTGAGACGACGGCACGCTCCACAACTTTTTAATGTAAATCCGCTTCACGATACGAGAAGGTTTTTCCCTCCTGTTTTACATTTTAATAATATACATGTACATAGGGAAATTTATCACATTCGCACCTTAATTGCAGGGCCACACAAAGGGATAATATGCTTTCATACGACTGATATAATCAAATCTCATTGTCCTATTGTCGCATTTTGGTTATGATTAATAACGTCTTGTTTCAAATGCTGTGTTGGCTCAGCGGCATAAATAAAGAGTAATTGACGGTTTTTAGGCTTCTCTAAGCCAGGTAGAAATGCATTAGCAGTACGGAGATAGAACAAAAATGCGCACTTATCCTTAGTCTAGTTTTAGAAAACACTAACACACACTATACAAAGCTGTGGAATCCGGCTCTGAGTACTACTTATGACGGTCGATATGGGCCATTCAGAAAAGAGACCCTATGGCTAGACGGAGGCAAATAGTAAGTTTGAAATCTGTGATATCACATTACCTACAAACAATACCAAAAGAGGGAACCCCAAATACAACTAAAATATAATAAAATCTCATTGTCGTCCAAAGGTAATTTCGTTTATGGTCCATTACGCTCCGTAATCCTTTATCATGTCTGGTAACTGTAGGTACCAAGTATACATGAACTAGAAGAGTATCATATTTATTATAACCGCAACTGGTCTCGGATTATTTGGTCGCTTTTACGCGAGTGATGAGGGTGTTTTGATGAGGGACGGCGTTCCTCTAATGTAATGCTCATTTAGTAATCCGCTACAGCTTTCTAATGTCTTGGTATCTGATCAGGTGAGGGTAACGACTTAATAACACAATGGACATTATTGTTTCCACTTTCTTACGTTGCAATGATTAAACTGAACCTTTTTAACAGCTGCCACTGGCACATTACTGCACTTATATTTACCGTCATTCATGAGGTTTTAGATGAGAGAGAAACTATACCTTCTGATACAACAAAACATTAATCCCCAATCACTTATCATAGCTAACGATATTCCATGTAAAATACCTCTGATTAATTCCACAGGGATATACAATTCTGATGTTATATCATTACTTTGTAAAGTCGTATACCAACTGAAATATAATCCCATTTTAATTTAAAGCAGCATCAGGTTCAAACAAACCATTTAAAATTGAAATTCAGTTTATTTAGCTAGCTATCCAGAAATTAACAACGGTTTTCTATAAAACAATACCACTCAACGTAGATATAATTTATTGACAGCTCATTGAACGTCATCTGGGGACCGACAGACAGGCGGGTGATCTACTTTGGCGCTCAATTAATTTAATCAATTTCGTTACACTGAAAAGTTACACGGGACTTAATTCAAATTTTCCACTTTATCTTTGTAAAAGCGCTGGCCGAAACAGACTGAGAACGTACAAGTACTGATTACAGTTTTATTTGGACAGAATTTTAAATAGGCAACAGAAAAATGTGACCTTAAATATTTGGTAAGCTTTGCACGTACTTTAAAACTTATCTATTCCAGTGGAACACGTAAAGCCCGGCTGTCATGAACTCCGAGCTGCTTCACAATATTCTGTTGACTAGTCAGGCCGTTGAGCCAAGTTAAGAGCCTACTTAGAATATTTGACAGTATTTATTAATCTCACCAAAAAGACATTATAGTTTATATTGCATTTAACCACCTACGACAGATCCTAAATTCTATACGAGCGAGTTTGCTCATAAACTAAGTCGGCCATTATTTCAGTCGGTCGCGGCGGTCGCCACTAATCATACCTCGGTCTGGAGCATTAACTTTCAATCAATTCTTCCAACAGAGTCGGTCCGATAACTCTGGGACGTTAACTCATCATGACGCAGAGCCCCATGTGACAATTTATCGAGATATGTAAGCCGAGAGGATTAGTTAGACTCCCCGCTCGCAGAGGTTTCACAATGGACGTACATTGATGTTCAGATGATACTTGTTACTGGATGAGTTATGAGCATTGTATCAGCTTTGATTTTGAATTGAGACCGTCATATTCTGCAGACTATTCACAAAATAATGACTTTGAAATTCCTTGTGTCACGACCATCTGCTGATTACTAATATTTTTTACTAAGGTGTCGTTGGTATCTCGTTTGGCTAATATTTGCAAGTCACCTCGCTCAATTTTGGGCTAAACAATCTGACATGGCATATTTCTTAATCACACCTAGTATTGTAATTGACGCCTTTCTTTTACTTTAATAGAAGAGGGGTTGATCTCGATAATTACCTATGACATACAATTAAAAAATTTCTCGTATTAGGGTATAATCAATATACTTTTATATTAATATATGTATTTTATTCGTCGGGGCGGATACGGGCTATAAATATTAAACTTGTACCATCAATGTAGTCTTCTTTTTCTTCTTTTTGTGTGGTTAGTGGCCAACCTGTTGTCAAGAGTTTTTCAAACCGCCCATAGGCCTCTGACATGGCTTAACGACTGCTGTCAATTTGCCCTCCGAAGCACGGAGACGCTCAGATGAAATACCACTAAGCGGTCACCCATCTATAGACTGACCGCACCCAACGTTGCTTAACCTCGCTATTCGTTTACCGGTTAGTGATTGCAACTAGCTATGAGCATAATAATCAATGTAGTCATAGTATATAATTAAAACAGGAAAGTATTCTGTTTTCAAAATGGTTAGATTTTCACGTGAAAATGTATGTAATGTAATGGCTTATAACTATAACAGAAACAATGGAATATTCTACTGAAATGTCCAGTGGCAATCAGACACTATCTAAGCTTTATAGTTCATTGTTGTTGGCGTTAGATCGCAACGGCCATTCATCAATATTATGGACGTTGTTGTCAAGGATTATATCCAGTCCGAATAGAGCGATTGTCACGATCTAAGCGCTCTCGTAATGGAATCACATAACCACCGAACATTTTGCGACTCCACATTTTGCCTACCATGGCGATTTATTAGGTACCAACTGTCGAAATAACTTTGATGAGACAGAAACTTGAAAGGAGTATATTAATTGATGTATGTATATAATGATTGAAAAAGGCAATTGAAATAAAATGTTGATTTATAAGCATCAGATATTATCTAATATCCATTTATTTTGTAATCCAATGATTATTTTTCTCGAATATTAAGTATTTTTGTTTGATAATCACAGAAAAGTTGTCAGCGATAGCTCAGTGGGGAGACCAACAGACTGCAATGCAGAGTGTCTCGGGTTCGAACCCACGTCGCGCACCTCTGACTTTCGGAAGTTATATGACTTTTCGAAATTATGTGCGTATTGATTGACAATTATCGCCTGCTCCGTGCTTCGGAGAGTTATTATTATTATTATTATTATTATTATAGATGTAATGAAATGCTGTGAAATCAAGAATGACAGCCTTTCTGCTGCTAAGAGTTGAAAAAATGTGTTCTCCTTACCACGTGGTGTAGTTTATCCTAGCTAGAATGAACACGCTTTTTACTGTAGAAGCTTTTACATTCCAAACATAAATTTATTTTAATAAATGCGGTTTTATTATAAAGATTATGACGATCCCACGTTAGTTAATATATACACTAGTGTTCTTTGGCATCCCTCGGTGACATGTTTGGAGTGTCACCTTATTTTGTAATTTTAATTATTTTAACTACTGAGTTTGCAGATAAGCATACGGTACGGCCTGACTAATAGAAAGAGGCAACGTGGAGAAAGG
This sequence comes from Catocala fraxini, assembly GCA_930367265.1. Lineage (NCBI taxonomy): Eukaryota > Metazoa > Arthropoda > Insecta > Lepidoptera > Erebidae > Catocala > Catocala fraxini. Next base: position 1,288,293 of record OV884045.1, read on the forward strand.
CACAACTTCAAAAAATTTTGTTGTTGGTACTGCCAGCGCATGTAGTAAAAAATGTGGTTTCTGTCAATAGTTATCGATTCAAATAGCTGGCTGTGACGTACGGACGGACAAGTCAGACATTTTCAACGTTCAACGTTCTTATTTTTGCCATTTGCTACGACAATCTTGAATTACATCGAGGCGTCATATAAATTATAAATCATTGTGATACATCTGTTTACATCGATCGCAGTAAAACATCGCGAATAATTTCGATATATGTATTTGATTTATAGAGGTGATATATGAGGGTGGGTGCCAACATCGTAATACTAGGAAACCATATCTGCTTAGTAGTAACTCATGTCTGAGACACTATTGTCTTACAAACTAGGGATCAATTTAGTGAAACTATTGCGTGATGTATTATGTAATAACTAGGTCGCAAATATTTTGATTCATGTGGAAATTATATTAAACTTGATAATGAAAGTTCTTGGTAACGTTTGCTTAAGTTATAACAAACATGATTTTGTAGTAGCGATAAAGTTTGATATGTAGGACGCGGTGGCATCTTCAGTAAATTCTGGAATAACTTGCCTGGAGCAGTCGTGCCTTTCCAGAGAATATTACAACCAAAGAACCTTATGAATCCGAATGATATTCCGTAATTCTATGAAAAGAGGTTTTGTAGTCAGCAAGACGTCCAGTGGGTAGCTTTTATTCTTAGAGATGTTTCAAGAGGCTATGCGCAACAGTAATCATATGCCATCTTCATCATCACTACATATTATAAAACAAATTCCCCCGCCGCATCTGTCTGTCTGTCTGTTCGCGATAAACGCAAAAACTACTGAACGGATTTTCATGTGGTTGTCACTAATAGACAAAGTGATTCATCAGGAAGGTTAAGGTGTATAATTGTACTACGCGTGCAAAGCCGGGGTGGGTTGCTTGTAAGTAATAAAACCAATCTAGCCATGTCTAGTTTTGTTTTTAAATAAGAAACAAAAAGAGGAAGCCGATTTTTAAACAAACGCAGAAGGCTGATAACTAACCGATTTTGCTGTTTATACTGAATTTGCTCCGTTGTTCACTTTATATTGCGTTTGGAAAACAAATAATGCATTGCGACATGTGTCCCGCCTGCACGAGGCGCGCCCACGACAAGTTTGCAACAATTGAACAGAAACACCGTGCACACGTGTTAGCTAGTCGATCTCTTTGTGTATAAGAAAATAAACTAAGTAATGGAAAACTGTAGAAGTTTGTTTGTTTATTCACAGCTAAATAAAATGAAGCGCCGTTCAGAAATATCTAACATACAAGCTTACCACGGTTTTGTTGTTAAAGACAATAACAGTTTATTTTTGGGTACCTCATTGGTCAAGTGACGTATTTGTGCGCCCACATCAACTGAAAAACACAGTTCTGATTCATGCATCATGCAAAGATTCGGTCAAGAAATTCTTAGCGACACGTTCAGCACATAACACTAATTATCGTAAAATAATATCTTAAAATATACAGGATAAAATAGGATTGACATATTATTATAAACTGTTAATTTATTAACCTGCCAGCTTACCATAATAATAATTAGAATGATAAAAGCGTCTGGACAATAATGCCTGTACGCCGCAGACGTAATTAATAAGAAAATTATAAGATAATTCGAATGGATTATCTCACAATTTTCGTATAATGAATACGAATCGAGTTGTATATCAAATAAAGAATGAAGGATCGACGTGGTTCGTCACCCTTATTTTGCTTGATCTTACCTTATTTATTTATACGTTGCGTAAAGTCCAATGCTGACGTTCACGCTGTTTATGGAATCGCACTTTGGGCTTCTACTTAAAATTGCCTGAACGAAAAGTCAATAAGACGTTGCGTGTAATTTTCTTGTAATGTAATAATGTGGCACTCTTTAACTTGTTGTTATTAAGTTCATCGCTCATCAAAAGGCGCACTAAAGTCTTTCTCTTTGTCATATAATACCGTTGAGACATAAGCCCTCTTGACACTTGTCTTGTGTGAATGTTGCCTTCGCCTCTCACGAGTCGAGCCTCTTTATCTTCGCGGTTCAACGTAATTGCGGCGAATGGCGCCTTTGATTCCTTTTAATAAAATAAATTGTGTCTTCCTTCCTCTCTGTCGCTTTAGTATGTCCTTCTGTAAATTTAAGATGTTATTTTCTTATTATGGAAAGATCTGTGTCCAAAATGGGATAAAACGCTAAAAGCCATTTGTCACTGAGAACCTTATCTCCTCGTCTTATTGTATCGTCTATTGCTTCTATCATGTCTGTCTCGTAGATCTTATGGCATCGTTTGAGCTTTCGCTTACAGTCAACCGTGACGATCTGTCAGTCGACGCCCGTATTATATTGTTTTGCAATGTGAAAATTCTCATTAGCAGATCCGCTGGCTAGGTAGGTAACTGTAACCTTGTCCGTAGCACAAGGCTACTCCTACCCTACCTGTTGTTGTAAACACTTAAAACCTGCAATTTTGATCAAACTACAGAAAATACCAATGAACAACTCCTTGTCCTTAAAAAAAGTTAACCAATCGTTTGTCGTGTAAACCCTTTTTATGAATCTTATTAAACGCACAAGAGTCACTCTACGGCAATTGCTTACCATCGGGTGGACATAAACTTGTTTGCAACCTTAGTTAGTAGGTACCGTGAAATAAAATCTTTGAGACTTGACATTAGGTAATCAGTACAAATATCCTGACGATTAGTAGTCATCAGGTTGTTAGTTTAACCTGTAGTCACCTTAAAGACTAGCACTAGATGACTCTTCGAACATGCGACCTAAAAGAATGCCTTTGCTCATGCGGTGAAGTAAACAAGAAGGTTTAGATTGATTAAAAGCAACCACCACAGAACCTCTGTGCTGGTTGCTAACCGAGCTGTTCGATTTCAAACACTTGACCCGGGTCATTACTTAACGCAGCTAATTGTTTTCTTTGTTGTCTACTCGTCATCAAAAGTAAAAATGAATAATTACTTGTTATCTTTATGCTCTTCCATTAATTCATTATTTATTATTAAACAATATTTATTTACAAAGGATCACTCAGTAAGTAATATTTTGAGTGGAATATTTAAATGACTTAACTGAATTAATTTACCAGGCGGAAAGAACCGGGTCAGAGGTATCAAAGGAGTTTGCATTCATTAAATAATAAATAAGGACCGTATCAAGTGCGCTGTTTACCTCCTGCTTTGCATACATACTTGGTAATAATTATAGCTGCAGTTCAATGTAAGCATGTAATTATGTTCAGCTTTGATGTTTTTATAATTATGTTAATTAGGTCCTTTCTTTTTGCGTAATGTGGCATTTGTAAGTATGTTACGTTTTACAAGAAGTCAGTTGTTGAGCTTGAGAAGTTAAAATTAGCCATTTTAGGACAAAACCACCGTAGCCGTAATAACGCAGTAATTGGCGACTGGTATTTTAAGTTTGTTTGTATTTTATTATCTTTTTTTAATAATAATAATAATAATAATATTCTGAAAAGAAATAAGCGCTACTTTTAAAAATAAATTGTCTTTCACGAAATTAACATCAGATATACAGATAGGGACTACGCGAAATATAATATTGCTATTATGAATATTATACCCAACGGTTTAGGTATTCTAATCTATATATATAAAACTCTTCCGTTACTGAGTGACTGACAGACAACGCACAGCCATAACTACTGAACGCAAGAAGCTGAAATTTGGCATGTATGTTCCTTGGAGAGTGTAGGGGAGCACTAAGAGAGGATTTTTGGAAATTCCACCCTGAAGGGGGTGAAAGTGGTGAAACCCTATATTTACATGGGAACGGGACTAACGCGGGTGAAACCGCGGGAAAACTACTAGTATATTATAAAATAGTCACTATTTTATAATATATCAAAATAAACAGTTTCTTTACAATAGAGATGTCACGGGTATGCAGCCCAGGTTTCTTGAGCCACCGATACCATGTCGCAAACTCGGATACTGATGTCCTACTTCTTCTCAGCTTTCTGTTAATCAATATTTACAACGTAATGTAGGCCCGAGCAGGTTTATATCACAATTTTGATTATTATTCAACAGTGAAGCAACTTTAACGCAGCAGCTAGTAGAAAAGCCATGTCACGGGCCTTTCCTTGACAGCAGACCGCGAGTTGGCTGTATTGGTAATGCTTTTACAATGTTTAAAGCCCACAGTCATATCCATTAGGGTGGGTCGCTAGTTCGTCTGCCACGCAACGCAATAAAAATAACATTGTTCTCTGCGAACGCATATTTTTATACACAAAACTCTAAGCACCTTGCCGCATTATCCGGCATTCGGCATCGGCTTGGGCTAAGTGCTTATCTCAACACTACTCACATTAAGCCGATTAACTGCCATCGGCTATCGGGAAGACTGTTTGGCACGAACGGCCACCGAGGCTCATGTGTGCGTTGCATATGAAAAAATTCCTGCCAAGAAACACGATTATTTATTTGTTTTCTAATTGCGTTATTTTATGAATTTTAGTAGCCAGAAATTGTAGCTGGTAGGTATCATATAGGTATACCAGCTGCAGGGAATGTGCGCTAACGACGTCAATACCTTCTTTGACCTAAGTCCATAGCTGGCGAAAATACGAGTATGTGAATGCACCCTGCCTGCCAATTCGAGAATATACAGGGTGTGGCGTAAATAATGGATAACCCTGAAACTGTCGACTGGCCAGATTATCATCTATCATTTACCCCACTAATGCACAATTGCTTAGAAAACATATTAAAAGTTGAGAAAAAGTATTTTTTGTAAAGTTGTCTTGGATTGTAACAAAAAGACTTGATACTGGTCTGATGATACAAGTATTCAGGAGTGACATAAAAAAAACAGAACGAGAAAATGGCGCCAATTGCAGAAATGGCAGCTGATTTTGTATAAGTAAGTATGATTTTTATTTTAAATATCTAAAATATTAATAATTTGGTCATCCATGGGCATATGGTGATATAAGTGGGGTAAATTTTAGATAATAATCTGGCCAGTCGACAGTTTCAGGGCTATTCATTATTTACGCCACATATGATGTGATGTGATGTGAGTCTGTTTTTGTTTACCCGCGATTTTCCAGCACAGTCCGGACACGTGAAGCTGAAGCTGACGATTAACTTGACGTCTAGAGAAACGCGGCAAGCTAAGCGACAAGTGAAGAGTCACTTGCGAAGAGGCCGAAGAGGCTGGCGGGAGGCTAAGGCCTAATTGGCCCTAGTGCTCGATCTAACACTCGAGTTAAGTGGGCCGTTGCGCGCCCTCCAGTTTGATACACTCGCTTTATATTCTCGTCCACGTTTTAGGGTTATCATACTAACGAACAAGTATTTTATTTATATGTGCTTAAATTTATTATTTATAAACTCGTTCCCGTAGGCAAATTATTGAGCATAGACAGTATTATGTATTAAAATAAATAACCATCTGAGGCCTAATAAAAGATATCCATCTCGATATTACAGATAAACACTTTGATCATATTTACATGTATAGACATATTTATAGTAAGTAATCCAACGAGGTAGAAAATTCATGACAACTCTATGAACATCCTACGTAAAAGCAATTTAGATAGAAAATTAATTCTAATATTCAAACCGAATATACGCCTGCGTATTTATCTGCGATGGTTATCCGTGGGAAATAGCTAAAGCCAACAACTCGTCAGCCCCCGCACAGGTGCTATTACTTTCAGATTTTCTCTTTGTCGATATTATTTCTTGTTCGTGAAATATTCATCGAACTCTCACTCATCATGTTTTGGGTGCTTAACTATTTTCTTTGGTTTTTGATGGAGCTAACTGAGAATTGAGATATAAGAAATATTTTTTGTATCGATATATTCTGCGAATGTATCGAGGTGTATACTTGATGTGTTCGACTGCCTTATTTATACAGTTGTGTAACGCTACCAAGCTTTTTACTACCAGTAAGACAGTGCACTTGCCATGTAATAAAGCACACTAAATTGATGCTGATATTGGAAGTAGACAGCAGAAGAATATTTCTTTTGTTTTTATTTCTGTTAGCAGCAGACAAGACTGTACTTTCTTTATTGCTGAAGCAATGCTAGAAGAATATCACCAAGGGGGTAAGAATCAGGAGCATTACACCAAATTAAAAAAAGAAAGGAGAACATTACCAAGTCGTTGCCTACTGTAAACCATAGGTGGCAAATAAGCTCACAGCCTGCTTGCTAGTTGCTAGTAACCGTAGCCTGTATGCGTTAGCAATGTCACTTGAGTATTGCCACTTAAGATAGGGGAGGAAGGAGAAAACGGGAAAAAGGATAACGAAGGGAACCGAAGGAAGGAGGGGTTATAAACAGTTAGCTTTACTGGAAATCGAACTAGAAACTTCACGATTGTCACAAGCAGAAACAATCATAATTGTGCATATTGTGGACAGAGCCTTAATATTATTATTGTATTGTATTGAGTCTACTTGGAATCTTATCTAATTAATATAATCGGTGAGTAGCATGGATCAGATATATATATTAATTTATTAGTGTATCGAATGACTCAATGCAGTTAAACTTAGAGCTCAAAGCACATAATGAACGGATCATATCGCGTGTTCGATCTTGCAGCGTTGTTGTTTGTTTATTTGATCTGATATTGACGTTAGTTTCGTCTTAGATTTAATGCTATGCATATGATTGATAGGTATACAATTATATTACATCGCTAACACCATCCTAGCTTTATTATTTCCTGGTATATCGAGGTGACAGTCTCGTTGGTATTCGTTTGCGGACAATCATCAGATCTAGGGGTCAGAGTTTTTGTCAAAGAAAGTTTTTGAGAAATATGTCCGTTCTTTACTCGCTTTATTACAAGACTGGCGGTACAATAAAAACTTATGCCTACATACGTTACAGTATTAATGGCGTTTTTACTATTTTCTGTAACAATAACAGGGATACCGAACATTTGCTCGGTAGATACAATAGGGTCCTCCATTGCATAGATTGTATATACTCTAACTGATATAATTTTTGTATATAATTCAGCTATTCTTTCCCATTAGGAATATACAGTGCGTCTATAAAATGTAAGTTTCGAGGTTGGTATACTTACAGACTATATTCAATTCAATTCAAAACATTTATTTTCAGACTATTCGGTCCATAGAGTGCTAGTATTACAAAAGGATAACTTAAAACTATGTTAGTAACATACACACAAAAATAAAATGATAAAAATACACAAGAAACAACGAAAAATAAAAATAAAAACAAAAATAAAAATAAAAACACGTATCCTACAGAATATGGATCCTGATCCACTGTCTCCATATAGGACTATGGATGTAGTCCGCAATCACTTTCAGGTAGCTGTTGGGGCTTTCCCTCACCCTTCGCATCAGCGGTGCTGCTCTCTTACGAATAATGGCGTGAAAGCCATCTACTCGTGCTTCAGCGAACATTGCTGACGCACTGCAGAAGCGAGGCAATCCCATCAGCAACCTGAAAGCATTGTTATATTGGACCCGCAGGGCACCGACGACCCGCTGCGTGTAGTTGGTCCACAGACTGCATGTATAAAAACACTGACAATATGCCCTAAAAAGTGTCTTCTTTACATCTTTAGAGCATCGGGCAAATCTGCGTGCCAGCATATTGCAACGAATCGTCAGCCCCCTACGTTCCCTTTCCATGTCTGCATTATCAGTCAGGTCCTCATTAACAACATGACCTAGGTACACAAAGTGAGCAACCCTTTTTAACACCTTCCTCGCTAGTGTCACGGGCGGTACGTATGAGGGGCTCTTACGCCCCGCCCTAAACACCAGCAGTTCACTCTTTTTGACGTTGTACGTCAGGCCATGTATCTCTGCAAACGCCTCACACACGCGTACGAGTTTTCGTAAGGCGCTGATCGACGGGCTCAACAGCACCATGTCATCGGCGTAACTAATGTTATTGACTATTTTACCATCTATAGAGCAGCCTACTCCTGTGCTGTTGAGCTCACGAATCAGCCCATTTACATACATATTAAATAGTGTTGGAGAGCTCAATCCGCCCTGCCTCACACCAACCTTCAATTTATAGGGGTCAGAAAGGGAGCCCGACCACTTCACAGAGTTGGTTTGGTGATTGTACCAATACTTAAAAATATTTGTAATTCCGTCAGGTACTTCTTTATTCCGCAGTATATCCCATAGTCTCTTATAATCTACCCGGTCAAATGCCTTTGAGAGGTCCAGAAAGGCTGCATACACCGGCGTTTTACGGTCTGTATAGTATCTAACGGTGTATTTCAGGACTAATATCGCACTCTCCGTTGAAAGACCCGGCCTAAATCCAAATTGGGCATCTTCAAGGTTAGCAGACTGCGCGAGATAGCCATTCAACACACCGTCCAACACCTTAGCAGTTATAGTAGCTAACGTAATAGGTCTATAGTTACTTGTATCACCGATATCACCTGTTTTGTTTTTTACAATAGGTACTACAACCGCCCTGGTAAGATCGTCTGGCAAGTAAGCATGCCTAATACAAAAGGTGAAAAACATCGCCAAGACTCTACACAGGTGTGGACCCCCATGCTTCAGATGCTCCACGCTTAACCCATCGTGACCAGGAGACTTACCCTTACTCATGTTCCTTAAAACCTGTGACACCTCTTTTGTGTTACTCTGATTGGGTTTTCAGACAAAGGACCATCAGCCTGGAGCATCTCCCTATCACATGATCCCCTTGGTTCTGTCATAAAATGTTCCCTGAATATATTGGCGATGTCCACAGCCTCTGTCTTACCCCCCCACACTGACTGGAAGACTCGGCCTCGGATTGAGTTTACTGGTTTGTTACCAGAATTGGCTGAAAGACTTATTCTCGTGGTGAGTAGCAAGAACGTCTATACGGATCTGTTCACGATTGTTCTGAAGGAACTTGAGGTTTTTCTTAAAAACTTTTCTACTCTCCGACATTGCCTTCCAGAAAGGACCTGACATTGGTTTTCCACTGGCACACCACCTCTTAAAGAGAAGCCGAGCCTCCCTGTGTGAGTTCCTTACACACTTGTTCCAGCCTGTAATATACCCACCTCTCCGAACCTCCCTGCAGCGACTGCTCGTTATCGCTGCCTCGGTCATAGAATTTATAATGTCACTATACAATCTATCTATTACCTCTTTCTGATTTTTATTATTACAATAGCCGTCCGCGCACAGTCTTAATTCTGTTGGAAAGTCTATTTCCTTCAACTTACCATTACAGATTTGTTCATACAATTCTATTTGTGTTCTGTTTCATACATATATATACTTTATTGGAAGTAACTGTGACCTGACCTCAGCAACCTAAAGAGATAACGATATCCTAAGGTTAATATCGGAAGGTTTTAAGGTTAACACCACAATGCCTATCTTAGATTAATAAGGGAGACGCGACAATATTCTTTTCATCCTTGCATATTCGATTGCGACTGCACAAGTGCCGTGATTAGTGGTTGAAGTGGTGGTTTCGTTACTTGTTAGTACGCCGAGTGTTGTGGGTTTTACCTAGTATATACAAATTGGAGTTCGCAAATATTTGAACCCGAATAAGAGTATTACTTGCATTCGTGGTTTAAAAATTTGTGAAGAACTATCTTTTTGTGCGGATCTCGACATCTTAAGCAATAAAATGAAATTTAAAAAATATCTTTTACCTGATATATGAAAATTATGCTTAAATATCAAATTAATAAGAATTCGATCAGTTGAATCAAGTGTATTGACACAACGAAAAGCGAGCGTTTTTAAGAACATACTCGAGCGCCAGATTTAATAAACATGAAAAATTGTACCTGATTTATATTTAAGCAATTTCATGCATCAAAAGGCTCACCTTAAGGAACCCACTTAACCTTTGATGCGGAAGGTTTTACCGAGCAATCAGCACAGGCGCACGGATGAACCCCCTCTGAGCTCACATGTTGAACAAATGCTGGCCATTTAGATTATGCGTATTGTTATGCCGGGCGCGTTACGTCGATATAGGCCACCCTTATTTGTAACGCGCCAATGCGGACGAATTAAGCTGTTCGCTGAACGCATGCAACCACTTTAGCTTTCTTGGCCTTCTCATTTCGGGTGATTTTTCTTACTGGCCATACGGCCCACATCAGCAGATTGTTTCAGCATAAATGTTTCATTATTAATGCTGCCTCTCCCTCTACATGTACGTTTTACGACAAATTAAGGTACGTTTTCTGAGTGCGTACTTCCATGCTGCTCATGTTGCCTTAGTACCTGGCCTGTAAAATATGTATGGCATTTTACGATTGTAGCTACTGTAGTATTTTTTCAATCAAGTAATTGCTTTATGTCAACTTTATGTTGGTACATTTCATTTGTCTCGCCAGAATCTATGAGAATTGGAGTGCATCGGTTCTACACAGTGACCGTTTTGGATGACATTATTCTTTGCAAACAAGAAATAATCTAATATGAAAATGTGCAAATGTACAATTTATTTATTTATAAAGTACTGTTATTTACGTATCAGTCGGTTATAGTGAATGAATCAAGAGCACTTTATTACTACTATTCTATCATTTTCAGGAGTAACTACTACATCTTATGTATGCCTAGTAACCAACCATCTAAGTAATAATATTTTCTCTGCTAGTACATTAAAATGAAAATATATGAGAGGGACTAGAGAAGGATAAACAAACATACGAGAGGAAAGATTTATCGCTGCCTTCGATTCATTTCAACGTGTTCACACTCACGCTACACGAATCGGTGTAGCAAACCGATTCGTATAGTCTGTTTTAAATACGAAGTCTCTTTTAATACTTCATAGCACCTAACTCTGCACATTTCATATAATTTGCTAAAATAAACAATGATTACTTATAATACTTAAGACTATACAAAAATAATTAGACTCTATACAAACCATGATGTAAATGTTTCACAAACATAATCAACTAATAATTTTTATTGATTTAAAGATGCGATATTGGACGTATAGTTTAAATATCCCATAGTGTTTAAAGAGTAGTCGTCTTGTATCAAAATCTGTTATACCATAATTATTTCACCTTTATACTAAGTATGGAGTAAGTATGTGATAGGAATGAGGAATTAATCAAGCCAATATATTTTTTACAATTAAACACGTTATATATAACTTTGATGTAACTATTCTTACGATATGTGAAACTTAGATGGACTCCTTTTTTGTTTTTCGGTTTCTATCATTTTTGTTTCGATTCTAAACCCTAAACCCACGATTACCGTTTGTTTGAAAAGTTAATCGGTAATCGATTTCGTAATGTGTCGATTGAAACGGTCTCTTCACTACCGCTGTTCAACGATCATCTGTCAAATGGGACTTCGTATTTGAAATGCACTATAATATATGGTTTAGCCATAATGGCTGAAAATCAGAAGTGTATTCGCTTTGACATAAGCTACATTGTAAACACTCGCATGTGTTTTCATACGTCACTAATTATTTGTTTAAATCTATTTGAAATACATTGATTTATAATGTGCTGTCTATGTTGATATATAATAATAATAATAATCGTTTATGTATCTATCCTAATATTATATACCCCATTCCAATGTTCACAACGATTACTATTTCACCACAATACCGCCACTTACTTGTAATATCAATACCTCGAATACAAGGTATCCAACTTTTGTGATATCTATTTCAATCAATTTGCAGTAACTAGGATCTCAATTTTTCTTATGACAAACACGGGGGTCGTTTGTGATCCAGCCAGCATGAGTTAAAGAAGATTAATAATAAATGCCAACCTATACACGTTGTTTGTCTATGTTAGCAAACAGAGGAATGCTTTAATGAAGCTATTTCTTTTCTCTTTGGCGTGGACAAAATGGCGTCCGTTTGAGCCCGTAATTGCTTCGTTACGTTTTTCGGTGGTTTATTTTTCGAGATGTTTTTTACTTTAATTGTGCAATAGCTGGACACGGAACTGTAGCACTAGATCTACCAAAGTAACCACATAGTGTTCTAGTTTAGTTCTTTTAGAACGTTGGCTATTGCGGCAACCGCCTAGGGCCGTCTATTCGCTAAGCATGCGGAATGAGATACACAAGTAATTAAATGCGAATGTAAGTTAATTGAATAAAGTAAATGTGGTATAGTAATGGAAGCTCGTAGTCTGCTAACTACCTCAAGGATACTGTCTTTATTATGAGTCCGAGTACCCGCCGTGAGCCAAACCAGACCGACTGAATGTTGCGGTCCGGCTTTTGTTTAGTGTTATTGCAGCCTCGATGTACTAGGCGAGCATATTGTACAAGCGTTAGTCGTGATGGCTGCTCGTTGACTCGGACGTTGTGTTTGCGCTTTTCTTTGTGTTACACAAATGTTAACATGAAATTACACCACAGCGACTTACTGCTACCCGTATATTCGACGAAGGAGATCGTTCATGATTGGATGTTATAGAAGTTTATATTACGCCGCTCAGTCATAAGCTTATTATTTTGGTCTTCTGTCGTGTTCTTGTTGTCTATTCATATGGAAGAAATGTTTAACTATTGCTACTATACTCTGATGCGTAAAAGCGTAATCAAAACGGGTGGTATTTGTCAAACATATTTTTCGATATAAGTTAGACTGGCGATATTATTTAAAATTACACTAGTGCTGCGTGGATCATACAATGCATGATATTTAGTAAATTAAATGAAACACAGGCTACATTTTAATTGGACCTCAAACTATTAAACTGATAATGCCTAATCCAAATCCACTTTAAATGAAATTTGCATGATGCCAGCACAACTACACCACATAACTCTAAAAACAATTTGACAAATTTATACACGTCTAAATAGTCTCCTTAATTAATATGCAAACGCGATACGCGATGTGTGACATCGGTAATAAAAAGAAAGCCTACCAAAAACCTCTTGATTAAATTACAAAATTAAATATTTTTATAACAACCACGCTCCTAAGGATCTCGAGGGACAGGGTTTTATTAAATGAATTCCTGTATTATTAGATTAAGTGCCGTTACTTTAAAAGGTCCCTGTAATTTATTTGATTGTGCTTTAATCTCCTGCGGGCGCATGCCCTCGTTAACATACGACGCTATAAACGATAAATTAATATTAATAAAACATGAAACGTTACCTGTATAATTTGCCGTAGAGATTTTCCAGCAGTATATCAGATCCACTTTTCGCCAGTTCTGTTTTTAGAGTTCGAAAACCTCTTATACAACAGCTTTGTCCGTCCGTCCGTCTTTCTGTTATACAACTTTCAACTCAAGAATCGTAGTAGAGTCGCGGTCAACTCCATTCGACTCAGCATAGTCGATAAAGCTCCGAAATGACTATGACCTCAGACCCCAAGGTCATGTGGTATCACGTGACCTTTGCATATTACTTGAACCATTTTTTCGAACTCTAAGATTTAATTCATTGCCGATTCTTACTTGTTTTACCATCATTATTAGGTACATATACTAGATTTTCCCGCGGCTTCGCTCGAGTAAATGTCGGTTATATTAGGTTAGGTTAATAACAGTAATTTTTCTGGACGAAATACCTTTCATCCCTATGGCCTATTCTGTATCACTGACAACGTGTATGCGATATTTCATGATGATAAGTCGAGTAGTTAAAGCGTGAAAGCGTAACAAACAAACAAACAAACTCACATTCGGTTCAATATTTCTTAATTTTTTTTATTAAAGGCAATTACACGTAAGAAAAAAAAATGGATCACACAAGTTAGTCTGTTAACAATACATATGTATATGTAGGTAGCATAACAAAAACACAGAACAAAAGATAATATTATTACTATGTGATACCCACTTGTATGAATAATTTGTGCGGTGGTCCAAGTTAAACGCTTAGAGTATTTTAAAAGAAAACGGAAGCAACAAAATATAAATATTTAAGCTAAAATGGAATGGTCGTCATTCATTACCTCAAGCACCCTTCTTTTGAAGACGCTTACCAACTTTGCTTTATTTATGTCATTGGGAATTTTGTATTCGCATTTATAATGTTAGTTAGGAAGTTAGGATGTACACACGTTCATAGTCTTACACCAATATTCACGAAAGGGTAGGCAGAGTTGTATTATACCTACATTTATCTACGGTTTTAGTTCCCACGTAATATAGGCGGACAAATTGCTGTTTATCAGGTACAGTTCCAGACTGCGTGCTGCTGTTGCAATTTTTTGACAGAGTAACCTTTTGACTCTTTGCCTGACCTAGGATTCAAGCCCGAGACCTCGTGCACCCCACCAGTAGAATAGACTACGTAAATGCGCTACCGAGGCTGTCTTAATTGTATCCAGTGCTAAAACGCAATAGAACGTTGTTACAACTAGACAACGAAGTCGAGCTTTTGCATTTAGCAAATACTGTATGCCTGCAGCACTTATACCATGACAACTTAACCATTAAGTCGATAATCCAACAGCACGTTTTTCTATATTGAAAGTAATAAAAGTTAAATCACTTCGATAAAAAAATCGTCGTAGCATAAATGTTCGTCAAATTTGAATAACGCCCACACGTCGTCAGACCGACGAATGGTATGTCATTACTGTTTAATGAACCATACCATCATACCATCACGCTTGTAAATCTACGAGAAGTTGGGCTGACGTATCACGCCCACGATTCACCTCATTATGAAGCCAAATCAAAATTATTATTGAGGTATTCTGACAAGAATTTCTTGATAGCACAATACAGAATCTAGATTTAAGGATAACGAACAATACCTACTTATATTGGAGCGTTACCTATGGCTATATCTAAATACTTTCCTAAACACAAATGTTGCTAGATTAAATTTAAAATGAAATTCATTCTACCCGACATCAGCTTTTCATAAAATGTATGAAATGTTTAGTATGACCGCATAGATGGCGTTAGTGGTTTATATGGTCGCCTCACTAGTTCCTCTGCCCTCCGTGTGAATATCAAATACACAACACGCTGAGTGTTGTCTTTTGTCCCCAAACAGAACAAAAAAAAAATATAAAAAAAAAAAGTAAAAATAAATGAAATCTAAATAGTTTAATAATAATTTAATTAGCTTAAAAATTAGTAAAGTTTAATAGTAGTAGTAGTGTAACAATTTTCAAATTTTTTTAATAAAGTGTCAAATAAACAACGCGATAAAATCCGTATATAGCAGTTTAATTTCAATGAATAATATTCGCGTAAATAGAAGACAATATTATAAAAAATGTTTGATCTAAAGATAGTTGTTTCGAATCTGGATGTTCTTTGTGTTTGTTGTTTGAATGTTAATTAAATGCTCTGCGACACAGCATTTATTTCTAGTGCAGGATTTTTTATATCAAAAAATCTGGAAAACAGGCCTAAAAAAATAAAATTGCGCCAAGTTCGGGCAAAAGATTGATTTAAATGTGATCGTATACGTTCATTCATGAAAAACAACTACAAAATAATCTTCGCCTAGTCTGCTTTGCTAACTAACTAAATATCCTTTGTTCCATGTTATGTATTACTTATACGAGTAGATAGAACCAGCCGTAGCTAGACGTGAATCCAGTCGCATCGCTCCGGCAAACAAAGCGACGCAGATGGATGGACTCAATGTAATTATGCATAAGGATGTACGGACACACGTCCCGAACGAAGCGAGATTAATGGACCACTCTTAAATGTACCCAACACACATCTACATAGTATACCATTGTACTAGCTCGGAGACACAGAGGGCGAATGATTTGCATGTGTAACACATAGGGTAACGCCTAGAGAAAGATGTATAACATTCACATTTCGTCAGCTATTTTTAGAAAATATGTGATAAAATATAAACGAAGACATAAGTGGCAGTTCAGACGGCGTAGTAATGAATGTTCTTTTTCAATACAAGGAGTATTAAACCCATAAATTTTGTCCTACCTGCCATAAAATTACTTGTGACACGGCGAAATTACACATTACAATCATTAATTTATTAACGCTTTCAAACGTAGACATTTTGCAGGTTAGATAATTCTCTCCAAGTGACTATTCAAACGATTCAGAATGAGCATGTTATTAATGTGCATACATCTGGCAAAATTGTCACTAAAAATAGTATCATTCAAACGATAAAGATTCCTCGTCATTTGCAAATTCATTAATCATTAAGGTCTGGAAGAGTCTGCTAAGACAGGTTTGTTCCCACTTGTTCTACTAAACAGTTATATGGTAGAGCTAATGAGAATTTTTCTCAATAGTTCTATGATATTAGGTATTACAAAATAGTAGAACTAATGGGAGTCTTTATTCCCACATATTTTACTTGTTCTATTCCTCAATTCTATGGTAGAACTAATGGGAGTTTTGGACGGTGCCCCGCATCGCGGGGTTCCTATTTCTGGGTGGGTTTACAAAAGAGAACCTTTTTTTTTTTTTTTTTTGTTACCCAGGTAAATTGCTTCTTGCATTGCCCGCCGGCTAGGGGACGGCACCGGCGGGGGAGTGTGGGACTCCCAGCAAGACGCGCTGGTATACCCACTAAAAAACCTGGGGTGTTCCCTCTCTCCCCTCTCTCATCCAATAGGGGGGGCCAGTTGGGAGCTCTAAAAGGATTCATCCATAGCAGGCCCCCCCATGTGGGTGTGGGCCGGGTCAAACGGACCCGACCACCTCTCGTCCCCAGGGGAGAGCCTCACCGCTCTCCCCTTTCGACGTCAGAAGGCGCGCGGGAACACCGCGCGCGCCCTCTCGGGGTTCCTAATTTGCGGGTGACAGGGTCCCCTGAGGCCTTACCACCCGGAACCCTTAGGTGGGGGGCAGGAGAGCAACAAAAGCGCGTCTCCTGCGCCCTCTCCTCCGCCGGCGGACTTCCGGGGCGTAAGGATCATCCTCACGCCCCCGTTCCGCCGCCTCCTTCTGCGAGATGACAGTTTCGCAGAAGGACCTCATTGCGCCCCAGCACCTGTCGTCGCAGACCATCCTGGATACGACGGTCGGCAACGAGAGGTCGGGGCCAATCACAGCGACCAGGGCGCAGCGCTCCACGGCCCACGCCGGACATTCCTCCAGCGTGTGCTGCGCCGTGTCCTGGTCACACTCCTCACAATGGTTGCACCTGGTTGTCGGCTCCCTACCGGCTATCTTGCAGAGGTACTCCCCGAAACAGCCGTGTCCGGAGAGCACCTGAGCGAGCCGGTAGGTGAGCGGTCCGCGCCGTCTGTCCGTCCACTGTCTTAGTACCGGACGGACAGCCTCGACGGTCCTCACCCCGTAGCGGGGCTGGGCCAGTCTGCCTTCCCACTTCTCCTCAAGGACCAGTCGAGCCTGGGACCTTCGCCACCACCACCACCACCGCACAATGCGAGGGAACCTCGCCATGGAGACGGAGGTCCGCGCGCCAGTAATACACCGACGCCTGGACCTCCGCCCTGATCGCCATCGCCCTCTGCGGTCTCCTCAGGAGGGCGACGTTGTGGCGATCGAGGGCATCGGCCCAAATGGGCGCTCCGTAGAGCGCCATCGACCGCACCACCCCCAAATAGAGGCGGCGGCAGACGACACTCGGCCCCCCGATATTCGGTAGCAAAGAGCCTGCTGCCGCCGACATCAGCCGGGGGGCCAGGCGGCTAAAATGGACGCGAAAGTTCCAGCGGCCGTCGAGGTGGAGCCCCAAGTATTTCATACTCGGCTCCACCCCTACAAAAGAGAACCTAACACAACCTACCGCTAACGAGTCGGAAGACCGTCATCATCCTACCCTAGGTTGTGATTTACTGCTCAATAGCTAAGTATTAAACAATGGAACGAAACTTGCAGGCAATGGGTGACTCTTAATTAGGAAGCAGCTAGCTGGAGTAATTTGTTTAGGCATCAACGACCTATACTTGTGACATGGTGGTGGCACCTGTCTTAGTGCACTGGCAAACTGCAACTCTAATGGACCACTTTACACGTACGTACATACTACCTAATATTAGGATACATGCTCATATGGCAAAAATTAAGGTAGTCGTCTTTTCTTCTGCTAAATAAAATTAATAATTTAATGTTATTTTTTATGGTATAATACGCTAACGAGCAGGCGGATCGCCTGATGATAAGCGATTACCGCCGCCCATGGACACCCGCAACACCAGAGGAGTCACAAGTGCGTTGCGTTTCTTTTAAATTTGCCTCCACCAGGTGGGGGGGACGGTTGGGCCTCCGGTACCCTCACTTACTCGACGAAACACAACGCAAGCGCTATTTCACGCCGGTTTTCTATGAGGTGTGAGGTTTTTGGTCATATACTTTAATTATTTACTACAGATTATTTTCTATGGTGTCATCTTTGTCCTAATTCTGTTTTAGCACAGGAAAGACTACCACTAAAGAAACAAGAGTTTATCTATGAATAAGGATAATCTTGATCCTAAAGGCTTAGTTATATGATCTGTTTCACTATCTGCCACTCTTCCCTAGTTTCGGCCATCTTGCGTGTGATAGCTTTGCCAAATAAGCAAGCGATTGCTGTATGTAAAATAGCAACCTACAATACACAAATAGTTTGCTCAGTAAGAACATGCCTACGTACACTTCTTATTAAGGTGCTTTTACATGTGAAGGTGCGAGGTACTAATTCATTTAGTTAATTATATTTGAGTAGTCCTGGTACTTTGACGATGCTCCGCACCCATATTCTTATAATGCCTTTAAACAGGGTTACTTAAGCTCTGATATATGTTCGCCATTTTATATATGGTACATAGATGTAACCATATAATAATCTTCGTATATTGATAGGACTACTTACTTTTATTTTCTAATAAAGACTTTACCTAATTTGTATAAGAAGCCATATTTATGTCTGCTTTGTTGGGACCGAGGCGGAAAATAATTCTTATGGTTGTTCCCGATAAGTCATCAGGTGGCTTCAATTGTCAGTGTAAGCATTATATTCTCAGCATTTATTTTTAGTCTGCCTTATAGACTGTAATAACAAATAGCAAAGACTCGCTCTATGTGGCACTTTTAAACAAAGAGACTTGTGAGTGTATTACATCTCAGCCTTATTCTTTGGTGAATTACATGCGTAAGTCTATACTTGTATCTTGTATCTTATATGGGGGCCAGTCAGTGCAGACCGGCGACACTTCGACCCAGTGGGATCTTTTGTGTCGACACTCTCCCAACTTAAACAGGCTTTTAAATATGAGACACATTTTAATTCACGGTGTCCATTTTCTATAAGTTGGATTTGTTAATTTCTATAATAGTTGGACTTCTTGTTATGACTATCTGTGCCCAGCGATGTCACTCGTTAAATGTAGTATTTTTATGGTTACAGCTCCGCCCTAATAGACCGTAATGTAGGGTTATACGTATTAAAAACCATATTTTCGCCACTAAATTATGTGTAGGTATACAGGCGACAGAAAGGAACATCTTCAACATAATGTTCATCACAAACTTTTCGTATAATCATCAGTAGCCTCGAGCCTTGTTTTAACTATCTGGAGGCGTCAAAAGGTTGAAAGTTTGAACCCACCGTTGACTTGAACCTAAACCTAACTCAAATATTGACTACTATATTCATTAAATGGCATAAGTTAATTCGCTTGCGCAACTCTTATCAGGTTTTAGGATCATGAGGTTCTCGGTTCAATTTAGGGGTCGATCGCATTGTCATTAGTCAGAGAAGAAAAGTCACACCTTCGTACATCCCGTGCATCTTGTATACACCAGTGATTATAATTGTGGTTGGTTGTTATATTTTGCAAAGTAGTACACATTAAATAATATTCTTAAAAGGTTTCTCTTAAATATTTCAACTTCAAATGTCCAACGCACATTACCAGTACTGTGCAAAATATATAATACAGCTCAGTGAGACTGCGCCGAGGAAATTGTGCGGAGCGAGAGCGAAAAGCTTTTTAATATAATCTTTTAAAACAAACCCATTTGCTTAAGCCATCTTTTTGCTGCACAGTAATTATTCTGTGTTCACTGATACTAATCCGCGAAAGGGTGATAAAGGAAATTATGTTTTTAAAGCCAAAAATAACGAAGTACCTATGGAAAATTTTCGTCAATTTCTGTCAGGGTAGTCCCTTTTTACACGAAAATTCTTATGGTTTTGACAGACATAAAATGCCGTCGCTACAAAGGGATATTGTATAATGATCTATCTGCTCATAATTAGTGTAAGAAATTCCGTGGTCGTTCCTTGTTGAAATGTAATGTACTCTTCATAAAATATTAATCGTCAGTAAATTGCTGTCTGAAATTCTTAATCTCGAAAGTCTTTCATCAGATCTTGATAACATTTACGTGGGACCACTCTGAATAACCTATCAAATAAAAAGGCATCCTTCAGATTGGGCGACCCTATAAAAAGTTATGCGTCGACAAAAATACTAATATACATACATACGGGTCCTACATAGGTGCTCCTTTATGAAAAGATGGAACGATCTGACTAAATAATCTTAATACTGGGGGAATTGTACTTATAGGTATAATGTTCGTCGTAAATGCTGCAAAAGGAGGATTCAAAAACTGAAATCCTATAACTGTGCAGCTACTGATGCAAAAATAATATAATCAGAAATTAGGTAATACTTGTAACTAATCGAAGAGATTATCCCTCCTCAGATGTGATTGTGAGGAGAGGACATATTGGCGGGATTAAAGCTTGTCGGCGAATAATCGACAGTCATTACATTACGAGGCTGTATCCCTAACGAGAGGAAACAAAAAAGGGACCGAGGGAACACCGCCTTATCAGATAAGGCTCAAGGAAGTAGAATCTGCATCTCAATGTTACTGTTTACTGTTTTTCAAACTCGGCATAACGTAACAAATGTATTATATGTACTTATTTAACTTAAAAATAAAGCCGCTGATTTTAGACCTAGGTGTATCAGTTTATATATTGAGAAGCATCATTTTAAACATAGAACCTCCATGTTATGGTGGCCTGGTAGATTAAGGATAGGTTTACCTGATCTTTAGACCCCTTTTTTACATCTTTAAGCAACGCAGACAGATCAGCAGGTATATTATATATGTAGATCCTGACCCATTAGAATAGTTCCTAGCTTATATTTCCATTAAAACTTGAAATAACCAGACTTCAATCTATTCGTGCTCATAGATTGACAAATTAATGCTTCTTGTTATATCATTCCAAATTATGCACGTGACCTAGATTAACAAACCGCTGTAAAGTCTACACTAAAGATATCATTAGCGTCCACAGCAATTAACCTTAGCTGCAGCAGACAAATCTCAGCTAAAACACATAAAGCTGGTAGTTCGACAAGGCAAATATTCTAAGGTGAACTTTCTAAATTATTATATAATAACGCTAGTTGAGTTACATTAAACATGCTATTTGAAATATAACATTTTGCTTGCTTTAATTCAAGAGGTAGACTGGAGTCATTTAGAACATTTAATGGCCTTATGAAAATTACTTAGTAAACCTAGTAGATAAAGGTTTAAAAATAGTGTTTGCATTTCACTATAATATAACACAGTAATACGCTTGCATATCACTGCGATACGTAGTGAATCTATTATTATTATATATCATCATCATTGGCCTACTGTGCGCTGGTCTGATTTAACATTAAATGCAACTGGTGCAAAAGTAGGTATATCTCGTATTACACGAAACATGGTGCTTCCAGGTACAATAATTCCCCGCAGGCAGAATAAAGTTAAATATATTTCAGAGAATTTTGACACTTCCATTGTTTCATGGCTTTTTTAACGCATACAAAAGTAATAAGTACCGTCCGGGAATGTTTCGGTCCACGGAGAGAAAATAATACGAAACCATTCAGTAAATAATACAAATTGTCCGAATTCGGAGTAAGCCTTTGCTTTAATTCGTTATAATTTTTAATATTGTCTTGCTCAGTGAATTGAAAATAAAATTGCATCAACTGTGTACAGAGTTATTTTTAGTTAGCTTTAAAATTTTATATAGTGTAATCATAATAATTTGCAAAAAAATATATATACGGTCATTTACAATGTTAAAGGCAAATATAATTCGTAGCGAAAATAAACACGGCTTTTAAAAATTGTAGTCTATTCGACTGAAAAATAATTGAGCTATGTTCATACGAAAGGGTTTTTACACCCACCACATATTATGATATCCTTATTTCTACAATATCCTTACTAATATTATAAATTCGAAAGTAACTCTGTCTGTCTGTCTGTTACTTTTTCACAGCTAAACCACTCAACCGGTTTAGATGAAATTTGGTACAGATATAGTTTAAAACCTGGGAAAGGACATAGGCTACTTTTTATTGATGCAAGTACCACGTGCTAGTAGTGCTAGCTAGTATTTATATAAATCCAACATCGCTTAACGTACATAACATATCATATTGAGTTGCATAAGTATTACGTAACCAAAATAAATAAACTAATTTCAGTTAAATTTAATCAGAAGTGAAGCGAGATTTCAAACTTTCCACAGCTACTAAGATTATCCTATCAATAAAACTTTTTAAGTAATACGTAACGGGAATTAACGGAGTCATGGTAAATACGAGTATAAACCTATACTTTTGGATCGCTTGAAATTTTGGCCAGGTTGCAGTGACCGCGCTCATCTTAATTCGTGATTAATCGACCTGATCAGACCCTCTACAGACTACTCAAGTTTATGATATAGCGTTCCCACTATAGGAAATCTATAGTGGGAACGTTATATAATTTTCGACCTGATCAATCGGCAGTAAGCATAAGCTTAAGATTTTCTAACTGCAGCAAGGAGCAAGTTATGTGAACATGATTGCCTTTATGAGACTTGTCGCGTTATTCACAATCTAAAATGCCGCGTAACGCTGTTCTACGCGTCGCATATGTTACACCCTGTACTCGCACCTTCTGTGTGTTGCTTTCACATGTTTCACGCGTATATTTTGTTGCTAAGCTAAATAATAAAATTGTGCTCGTGTTTTTTGACCGCGACACGTGTTAAAAGAGAAAATAGCCGCAGTTTTATCACAGTAATCGATTGACATCACTGCTCTATTTATTCAATAGATTATGTTTGTGACATCCTTTCCAGTTTTTTCCCAATTCTTAGACTTTACGTCGTTAGGTGAAAATTACTCTATTTGTGATAAATAGCCCTTTTATGAAATACATGAACTTTCAGATTTAGCCGTGATTTATTCGTATTTTATTTTACGACATTTGGATGAATATATAAAATAATTATAATTAATTATATGAAATAATTGCCGTGTCGAATAGCACTATCAATGGTCCAACACAAAGTCAATCACGCATAACTGAAATGATTCCCTAGAGATAGTCTATAGTTCATCACTCTCAGAAATGATGGCAGCTGTTCTTGGGCCACTAATTACAAAACACATTAATTTAGCGAATAATAAAGTTTATTTTTATAATTCAACTACAACTAGGTATCAAATCTCGTATTCGTAAGGCAATCCGTATTTGCTTTACGCACGCACCTGTGTATGAGTGAGACTGTCTTTTTGCATTTTATTCAGCAGGCTATGGGTTTTCTGCACATATTAAGAGTATTAATTCTATGACGATTATATGTATTTTTTATAAACGTTCAATAAGTCTGCTATTTAAACAACACATCGTATGCCTGCACGCTGATGGGGATACAAATTGACTAAATCGCCGCAAGGCACAGTAATCTAATTGCCGCGGGCACATATACCAATCAAGTTTAAACCCATATCTGAAATGCGATGCTGAGTGCTCATTTTGCAAAATCCAATTCTTGATATGTCAGCACACAGCAATTCTACATTATCGCTATTTCGAGTTTTAGATTGTATGTAATGGTTAAAGAATATTTGCGCGGATATCATTTATGAAACATGTAATGACTGAGGAGCGTAGCGTATTGTACGGCCCTCAATTCCATTAACATCACCATCAGCTTCACTCCGTCGAACTTTACTATAATGGAAAAAGAATTCGAATGTACTATTACACTTCTGATCAGAAAAAAACAAAATGCTTTTTAACATGTGCTAGTATTTGCACACTAAAAGACAACTTACAGCGCAAAAATAAAAGACTTCATCACAAAATGTAGTCATGCCAGTAAAGCGTATAAGCCTTCAGTCTCGATTTGATTTACGATACAAAATTCCGACTCTGCAGGTAGGGAGGGAAGTATTGCAATCTTTAAAAGTTTTTTTGTAAATTGGAAAAGTTAGCAAGTCCCCGGCGACCCCGAATTCTCCATGAAGTACCGTTTATCGCAGCAATAACGATCCCTTTCAGTGCCCCTCTAACGCACTTAATAAGAATTTTTGATTTTTCTTGATAAGGATTTTAGTACAAAACTTTTTAATAGAATTCTGATTAACATTGTTCATACCATTCTTTTGGACGAACATTTTCTTTTTCAATAGAGAATGTTAAACATATTTATTTGTAATAAATATATTACTCTAATTAGGTCCTCAGGAGGTCTCCAAAGAGAGGGTATTTACGCAAGCAGTATGTTTCCTTCTCGTAACATTTGAGAAACATAAAGTCATGCCAAAAATGGCCGTTCTTGTCGGGGACAAATGAAATTAGCATGAAAAGGAGTGCGCCGACAAACGAGCTTGTGTATTTTATGTAGACAGCTGTAGTATCACCCGTCGGAGTGGGCCCACACTTAATTTCATTTGGCAGCGGAATTATTATGCGCCAACAAGAAACGCTGATCTCCTACTGGCCAGACATCTTTACGCCGACAGCCGAACGGTAGTATCATTACAACTGAATGAACTTTATTTTTGCTCTTTACTAGTGTATCGAAATGTTGCAAGCTCGCAGATGTACGTCGATGATGTTTTGCTTTTCCTGTAATATCCAAGTAAGCGCAAGTAAGGTCGGTAATTCAAAAGAAAACAAATAAGTAAGAAACTTTGAAATGAACCGTGGAACTGACTTTCAGTTTAAAAGTTTCGACTTCGACAGCACAGTATCGTTCGTTAGTGGAAAAGGAAAAGATTAATGTTGTGATAAAAGAAAAGTCGAATTGGGAGATAACGTAAATAAAATAAACATATCAACGTTCTGATAGAATCGTAGACATCTGTCGGAGAGGAAATTGTTTTCAATCTCACTAGCGGGCCTGTGGGAAGTGAAGCAAGGAACGGAAGCCTGCGACGGACGCTTGCCGCAAATAAAACACACCACCACAAGAGCCATCTTAACTACGTATCTACTGCGTGCACGAGCGCATGACATATTTTAATTTAGGCGCACAATTTGCCATTCACTTTATTTCACAACGGGGAAATAGGTCGCTTCATGTAACTCGTTTTCTGAGCTAATAAACCTTTGTTTCAGTTGAATTACACCTGCGGTTCTATAAAATGTAATCAAAACCACGCTTCCAATGTTGAGCTGAATGATGCAATAACACTCGAGCGAAGATATCACAAAATTAAACGTTCTCTCGCACCGTAAGCTTCTATAGAAGCGAAAAAAACTTGTCGCCTCATAACGTGAGTGGAGTTTTCACGAAATTTCACCAAAATTCTGGAGAATTATTCACATCTGCACGCGGCGTTCTCCGTAGTTGAAAGTTAGATGAGTTTTGTCGTGATACGACGCCGACTCGGAATAATTGGAAACAGAACGGAACCTGTTTGTTTTATTCCAAGCCCTCCACTTGACTACGGGACGTATGCTCCACTAATCCGTACTTCGCTGTTTGTTCTCACTATTTACATTTCGCGGAATGAGTTTTAAATCAGTGATTTAATTCAGGCAAGTGAAGAAATCAGATGTTCAGCGGTGCTAGTATTTACATAATTTTAAAGACGAATTGTAATTCTTTTTATAAATACGTCCTGCGCTAAAGACAAAATCACGGTGTCCGGAAGTATATTATTAAAATTACTGAAATAACGTACACAAAACGACGGCAGATATAGTTTTGCCGCATAGAACCTGGCAAAATATATGCGCGATACAGGTAGTTGTATAGCGCACATATTACCATATTACCATGGTTTGATTTGGAGTAAGTACTAACGTTATATAGTATTTAAAATTAAAATAATGAGAGTGAATTCAAGTCTATTAGGTTAAGTTGTAAACGATAACAATGATAATTTACACAGAAAATTATCATTTATACAATTTTATAATCGTAGCACAAACTCTATTATGCGAACTACCATATAAGTACCATTGAATAGACTCGGCACTTGTCCAAAAACACTATTTAAAATTAAAAGCACTTTGCCAACTTTTATTTAATAAATGAAAAACGCTTAGAAATGCAGTACATTGACGATAGGCACTTATTTGCTATTAAGGCATGTGTCATATATGTATATGCGAGTACCTACTAGGAAATCAGGCACACAACAGAGATTGCGCCCAATTTAGCAGCGGGCACGTCGCTCCAACCCTCGTCTCGCCGCGTGATGCCGCGTGCGTCCCCGCGCCGTCTTGAGGCCTCCTCAACACCCAACCTTAATAAATTACACCATACACGGAAAAGAGTTCCGCACGTCGCAACGATTTTTTATGCTGTAATGATTAATGAGGACACATTATGAACTCACTATCCTTATTTTACGTGTTCCAATTTATATTAAAGAATTCGCTTAACGTAAACGAAGTAGTAATACCAAAGGCCTTGGTAATTTAGACTGTGACCAGATTGGTACAATTCATAAACAAACAGGTAATACATAACACAACATATAAAATAACTACAAAATATCTGTTTAGTAACCAGTAGGTATAGATAGACATATTCGTGACGAGGTCGCGGGGCCAACCCGAGGTAAAGGGCGTCTTTTGACAGTCTATCCGTCGAGATTACATATTGAAGTCAGTTTTTATTACACGTTTTTGTGCGAGCGCCGCCCTCATTACAAAGGTTATTAATAAGCGCCTACAAAACGCCTTTATTTTACGATCTTCAAATTAATAAGTCGGCAGTTTACAGCTCGTTGAAATGCTTCTTTTTCATTTTCGTCCCGCCCTTGGGGTGTTTACAACATTTTTATTACAGCCGGTATATTGCACTGTGTCGGATCTGTGACATTTAGAGGCGTTCCTTCAATTTGCGCTGTGACGTCAAAACAGCGCGCTCTCGCCACTCGCGTCGTCACGGTTTAATTTAAACTCAGCCTCGGTGACCCGACGCTGATAAAAAAATATTTTTTATTCCTTTGTTTGTCCAACTAGACATAGCAATATGTAGTATAAATGTTTTTTGCTTTTTTAATTATCATCAATAATATTATTCGTACCATCTTAATGTTGTGAAAATTCTTAAACTCATTTGTCTGAGTAGGACATAAATGTACCTCACAGGAGGCGTAGTCGTTTTTAGTTCACCGCTGTTGTCTTAACAAAGAATTTTTAATTAAGTTTCGAAATAGTATAAAAGGAGAAACTATAAAAGAGCAACTTTTTGTGAAGTAAAAAGAAAGTAGCATTCCCGGGACAGTTTGTGCAGGCCGCGGCACATGCTGCTGCACTGCGGTATTGTTACGTGACGCTGCTTGCCTGCACAGATACATCTCCAACAATTTTAACGTTTAAAACGAGGAATAAAAGGTTTCAAAGAAATAAAAAATAAATCGTAATTGACTTGCCTGTAGCCCTTGTGGTAACTTGATGATTCTTAAATCATTCCCTCTATACCTTGATCGCGGCAGTCGGATTGGTTGCCCTCTCGCTCCCGGCCGTAGTTCAGTCTATGGTCCGGAGTGAGAGGTCGTGGAACGCCGTCGCCTCCTTTTGTGAGAAAGTCATTTCCATCAAGGAGGCGGCGGAGCGGGAGAGGGAGCGTTTGAACCCTCTCCCCAACCGCAGAGCCGGGCGCCGGAGGGCGCGAGACGACCTCCAGCCACCCTGAGGATTGACCTGGGGGTGGCGGGCTTTGTGGGCCGGCCCGCCATCCGTTCAGCACCAGGTCCGAGAGGCGGCGTGCGTGTTCCCACGCGCGCCTCTGTGTCGAGTCCGTCTCCCCTCTAGGGGGGACAGTAGGGAGTTTTTAGATGTGCCTATAGGGTAGGTCTTTCGTGTAGTGGCCTGCCGTTTCATACGGCGGGCCGTAACCTCGGCGGGGTCGCGACCGCATGCGAAAGTGATTCGCGCGGCCCCGTCGATAGTGGTTTTGTTGAGGAACACCGTGGTAGGTTTAGTCGGTATTCCGGGAGGTACTTTAACATCTTTACCATCTTTCATTTACCCCGGCGAGTCCGACATAACCCCTCCGCCCGCCCCCGCGGAGGGGTATGCGTCATGCATTCCCCCACGTAAAAAAAAAAAAAAAAAAAAAAATTCCCTCTATACCTTGTGCACGATTTTCTTTAGTATAAAGCTTTTCATTTTCGTTTTAATCTGCGTTTCAATTATCAATCATTTGCTATACATTATTTATGTGTATTATTTTACCTCCTTGAAATTTTTGTTTATATAATTAAAAAGAACTAACTGATGTAAACATATATTTAAACAGCATGCCGATCTGATACTCTATTGAAAAAGCATTGTTTGTGCAAAATATAATTACCGTTTCTTTCTTTTTAGGTAAGCGCCAAATCTTTCTAACACCATCAATTTTGGTATTCACGCATCGAAAGCAACAAATCTGGTAAGATAAAGGAATAATATGCAATAAATGTACCAGATTATCATAGACACTAAGAGATGCATTCGCAATTTCGCAAGGGCTCACCCTCCCGCTTGTTTCGCCGAGGGGCACGAGAGACGCGGCGGGGTGAGCTAGGGACGACGTGTGGCGTAATGGCCGCGTGATTGAATTGCCGTATCTTCACCGCCTCAGCGCTTCACCGCCCCTGGTATCTATCGAATTAATTTAACGGGCACGTGTTAACGATATCCACTTTTACTATATCTTATGTGCTCTTAATGTTTATTATTTTAGTTAGATATTATATCCTGCCAAGCTATGTGCAAAAATAATATTAATTAATTCCAAACTGGTTACATTAACTTTGATTATGGATGCTACAGAAAAAAAGTACAGTGAATGTGTACCTATGTTAGAGCTAATGTTTCATCGGATTTGTAATATTGTTTTACTTATAAAACACAATCTTGAGCCGTGGAAGTTATAATCCAACAGGCGCAATAAATGGTAGGATGCGATTTAGTCGGGCCAACGCGTGCCGTGTTGAAATATAGCCGCTCGTAAAGAGGCTTCTAAAATATTGCCGATCCTTATCCAGTGGTAAAATGATGTAATTACCTGTCAGAACAGATCCAGACAAATAATCTTAGACATTACAAAAGGGATTAGGTTTTAAAAGGCACATATATTTTTACTATCCCCTCTAGCTCGTCGTAAAAAGAGAATGCAAAAAATAAATACGAACTTTTAAACCGTGGTATAATCTAAAGACAAAACAGACCTAGCAGATATTTTCATATAAAACGCTCATTTCCTGGTTTTCAGGAAATTGCAAAGAACATTTCCCGCTAGCGAGACACGAATTGTTTTTATGGAGACCCTTCGTGAGCAGGTTATCCAAATTTTACATTGAGCTGAGTTCCGGGACGTACGTGGATAGTAACGCACAACAGGGTGATAAAATTTAAATTTAACCCTGTATTGGTCGGTCGGTTAAGTTGGAAAACATTAAAATTCAGACGGGAGCGGTATGGCTATAAAACTTGAGAGTTATTGCGAGCGACGCACGACCATGATGTACAATGTACAAGGACTATGTGTGTGCTGTGATAGTTCAATTATCATTTGGTTTAAATTTGAATATATAGAGAATATTTCTATATTGAAAGTCCGTAGTTCAGTAGTTGTAAGATAGGGTTTTTAATTGTTTGGAGTGTTTGATTATGGACATTATGTAAACAGTATTCCATACAGACAAATTCCATTAATAGACAATCCTTTTAGCACATTCGAAAATCGTTATGTACTATTCTTCGATATTCGTAGAAGTAACTTAAATGCTTATCACTCTAGATATCAATCGAATTATGTTATATTGAGCCTGTTTTCTATACAGTTGCTAAACGCTCCAAAGGCCACGAGTATTCTGTACACAATTGACTAACTATACTTTAAACAACATAATTGTAGGATTTCTTAGCTATTTATCAACTGCGATCGTACTCGCTGTCCGAACGCACGGCAGGCCACAACCACCCCTACCGCCCATTTAAATCGGGCGAAGTATTTTATCAGAGTCACAGACATTGCCGTGGGTGGTAACAGTTCATTTAGAAAACAAAGGGTTCCCTCGACTGCGGCACTGCGGGGCCCGACAGCGAATGACAAACGTTCTTCACAAAGATACGGACTCCTAAATTGGCGGATGTTCTGCAACTCTTAAGCGAATGAACAAAAACAATGAGCTGGACCCGCTTATCCCGACATTTTATAGTTATTTTGTGACGTTCAGTATTGTTTGTTTACTAAATATATACACTGCATAAATAAATAGGCTTTAGTTTTTGTTTTGCTTGGCGTTGGTAAATTGACCATAAAACTAACACTCAGAATAACGTGTTATGGCTACCCATATATACAGGGTGTCCCAGAATATGTGAATCAAATTGTAACGGGAGATTCCAAAGGTAAGGAATTGCTAAAAAAATATAAAAAATTATGACCTTTGCGTATAAATCCAACTTTTTTCAGACTTTCAAGTACAGGTGCTTAGTTTATGGTAATTTTACTTTTTTTACACTATTATTATTTGTGAAGGATTGATCAGACAAAATTCAAAAAGAAATTTTTTTAAACTGACGTACTTTTGAAATCGAATGAAATCTTACTTTTTAAACATTTTTTATTCTCGCGCAAAGTTCATAATTTTTTTATTTAGCACATTAGTATGGTCCTTACCTAAGGAATCTCCCGTTACAATTTGATTCACATATTCTGCGATACCCTGTATGTACTTACGAATATTCTCTCTGCAGATATTTCAAGCATATGCACTTGTTGCAATCCTGACATATCTCTTTTGCGATATTTATATTACATATTCATGCATTGTCTGTTTAAGATAAGTTAACCTAAATGAAAAACGTTAACTAGAATTTGGCCACACAACAATTTCCTACTAAATGTATATTCTATCATTTTATATTATAAATAATAATTTTACCATGTTTTTATGTAAAACGCTTAATAAATATGAACTTATCGAATCTCGTCGTCCTTATAATTAATTATGTTCACTGGAGAATAATAATTATTTGATGTCAGACTAAATAGAGATCTAATTTAGTTCAAATCATTTATGTATGAGGGAAGATGCTATTTGCATTTAACTCACCCCTGGCAACGTAGAGCTTTATTTATTCGTTTAGAAACATGCAAATTATGTTGATGTGTTGGAAATATTGTGCATAATAAGTGCATTTTAAGTACCAGGAGAATAGAAGTCAAGTAGAGGTGTAGTTGCATGTTTACCAACTCGATTTATCTGTCGTAACAACCACCAACAAAAACAATTATACTCGCGTATAAATATATTGATTTTAATTTTGTTGTATTTATAACAATGGTTTTCCTTAATGCTTTTAATTTACCTTCATTTATAAAATAACCCATCAATTTACCTTGCCGTGCGACAAAGGGCGACGAGAAAATTATATAATTCGTTTAAATTATGGTGGTTTATATAAACATGTACTGGCGATATATAATACGCATAAAGGAGTGGAGCACGTGAAACGAAGTTGTTCTGAATTTTATTCCAAACGAGTACACGGCTCGATCGTAACATCGATCATAACCCGTAACCGTCGCATGGATCCATGAGCTGATTGGTTCACCCCGATCCGACCAATTGACCGAAACGAGAACATAAAACGCATTCTTTACTGAACTTAATTCCGTACAAAATGAAATATACACTTGCTAAATGTTTTGTAAGATCTCGTTTTCTGCTTTCGTGAAGGAGGAAGAGTATCCAATTAGGTCTAATCGGCTTGTCTTTGTTCCGTGCCAGGATTAGCGCATATGTTTTCATATTGTTGCTGCTAACTAATTTTATGAGTAATTAGTATGCAACTAATAGCCTATTATAGGTAATTAGAGCTTTGTATAAATATTATAATTTTCCATTAACTCTTATACAATGCTTTTGACTTAAGTGGATTGAGTCGTTGTATATTATTGATGAATAATGCCAAAATAACTCTGTGTGTTAATCACATTCACCGCTAAACTACTCAACTAAAATTGGTCATATTTGGTATGAAAATAGCTTAAGCTTCAAGGAAGTACGGGTATACATTGGAAGCTCAATAGTAATGTATTTGTCGCAACCTGTTCTAATAAGCGTTTTTAACCCCCTTTACTATCCAATTCTGTTTTTGTATGACTGACGCTAACTAAACGTTAGGCTGTTAGAATTGCAATTTTTGATTTGCTAAGATTAATTAGCTTATGTAAAATATACCAATATATATTTTATGGTTATTACTGGCAAAGCAACCATACTGTCAGTTGTAACTTAAATATAAATTCAAAACGATATGTAGATTAACAATTTTATGAAGCGCTTCAGTTGCAATTAATTATGTATATAATCCTTAATTACGTTGCTTACAAGACTGTAAGTCTTCATTAGTAGTACTCGTAACGAAACTGAGAATAGAACTCGTGGCCTCACAATTTGCAGCTACGTAAGCACATTCACGCCACTGAACCAAAAAGGCAATTACTAAATGTATCTGTAGCTTACAATACGATTTATTTTCTAACGTGATCAGCAAACGGTTTAAATATTCATTGATTTCCAAACACGCAATTAGTGCAAAACACTATCGAATATATGCACGTTTGGCGCAATTACAGCGCACCGCATCCATCGCAAACAATGCGATGATCTCTCGCAGTCCGATGTTAGAGCATGGCTCAACAAGGTAAATACATTTGGAACGTTGGTCAATGAACATAATTATGTGTAGCTAGCTCAACCGCGTCCATAGTACACAGACGTACTGTGCTACATTTCGATATGTTTGATCGACACGGCGGCGCGAGGGTTAACATTGCCGATGACGTATTAATATCTAGGTGGGCTTTGTGATATGCGGTTTGATGAAATTGAGTTTTGGTCGTCGTACATTTGATATTTTCGGAATTTGGGACTAAAATAGAATTAACATACATATTGGTCGTCTAGTAAATGAAATTCGACCGTAATGATTCCTGCGCTTCTTTTTTCTCTATGTAAATATTAATTATGCCAATACCCAAATACCTCCGTGCACGCATCATGCTTAAAATAGGTACAAGGTTTTCTCTACGCGTATTTATATTTAACCTTAAGTTTACAGCTTTTGTAAATTCCTTAGAGAGAGATTTTAACTATCCGAGAGATTTGATTGTATCGCAGTATTATAGTAACATTTAATTATTGGAATTATTCACGCAGAATTAGCAGTGATATTCTGTAAGACTTCATGCCCGAACTCATTTTTGCATCCGAAGTGATTTATAATTTATAAATTACGATGTTTACAATCAAATTAACATTTGAGAGCCTCGAAGATGAAAATTACAACAGAATAAATACGATCTATGTAATCTAAGACCGATGTTATAGTATCTTAAGGTTATGTGTTAAAGTTAATTTATTAGCGTTTTTATTTAACTAAGCTGTCTTAGAAAACCAGTCATAATTAAAAATCTATTGTGGCTTGCCGCGGGTGTGGCGATACGTCTCAATAAGTTAATCCCACT
Organism: Catocala fraxini; assembly: GCA_930367265.1. Taxonomy (NCBI): domain Eukaryota; kingdom Metazoa; phylum Arthropoda; class Insecta; order Lepidoptera; family Erebidae; genus Catocala; species Catocala fraxini. Next base: position 1,322,008 of record OV884045.1, read on the forward strand.
TGTAGCCTGTATGGTGTTTATACATATTATGTCTTATTCTGTCAGTTAATTTCATAAATACTCGTCTTTTGCTCCCGAGAGCACGTAAAGCCATAGCAGTTGGCAGTAATTTGCGGCTATTATATTTGACAGATCGAAATATCCTGACAACAATTTAAATCTCAAATTATTAAACCAAGTTTGATAAACTTCTGCATTAGGCGTGGTTACTTAACGGAAAGAAGATTTTCTCTCCCTGAAACATGAACAAATGCGTTCACGTTGTCTGTTGTTATTCATAACCCTACGGCCGCTTGCGCGCTCGGTAACATCGTTTAAACATTCGGCACAGTTATCCATTAGCGGTAATTCGGCGGAATTTCAGGGTTCTTCATTACGCGGTCTTGAGTCCCAAGTACTACGAAGTGAGAATGCTTTTGAGTTTCAACGAGTTGGTAAAGCATCTCGAGTTGAAAGCCGAGTTCCTTCACAACGTTACGAGTACGGTTTACAACTATTTTAAACTGTTTCTGATTTACTATGATGCTGAGATATTGTGTAAATGTTGTTCTGTCTAATTAAGTACGGAATTCTTAAAGATTTTGTGCCGTTCTTCTGGGAAATATGGGTTTATAGACGTTAAACCATATTTTTTGTTATATTGATACCGTGAGTAAATGCCTGCTTATCCGTATAAAATAAAATTTAAACTATTATTTTAATATACGAAAATATATGTTACATTAATTATCATAATTTACTAATAAATATAATCTGAATAATGAACATATAAAAACATGTGTTATTGACACATATTTTAATGTAATTATTACATTAGTATATGGAAACAGGTGTTAATATAATAATCATTAGCATGATATTGCTTTGTTTTTAAATTATTCTTACAGTACCTACTTGTAGCTTAATAATAGTTAACTTCATCGCAGTTAATAATTATGGCATAACATCCATTATAAATATCTATTGAATTTTTCTTTTCTGTTTTTTTTTCCTTGCTCTACTAGTATTGACGTAAATGCTAATAAAATATATAGGATACGAATAAACCAGTGTACGATTTAGTTTGTTCGAATTATATCTGACTAAAGTAAACGTTATGTTTGTACTGTGTCTCAGATCTCAATCCCAAATATGAAATCTGCGTAACCTCGTGGCTGGGAAGGGTAGCGTAAATCAATTTAGGTAGCTCCGGGTCCCAAATTCGATTCCCGCCCAAGGCGACGGATCCACTCTTATTCGGAAACCTCGGTTATACACCTACGACACTGACGCAAATTCGATAAACGCTAGCGGAAATATTTTATAAATGCCGGCTAGATACGTGCAGAATATTGTCGTTTTAAAATCTATGATTGAATCTCACTAAGAACGGTATTGTTGATTAAACTTATAAGATTTCTGTTCACTACCCATCGTTTGGTCCCATTTTTTCATCAAGTCGTGCAGATGTATTATTATACTTCATAGAGAAATAATCAGTAAGCCGGAGTTTAGATTTGTGACCCTTTTAAAACATGGGATCTTAACGTAATCGGTGAAATGTGACAGTGAATCCCCTTTACCTAAACCTTTTGAGACAGTGGTAAAGGCATAATGCTTAAGAACTTTACCAAAAAATATTGTTCCTTGTTAACTTGCTACAATATTTTAGTTGCCAAACGTTTCAAAGTAGGTACCGTAAAGAGTTTCTAATTGATCAATGAATGTTGATTTTGCCAGCTCTTGTAAAACGATGAGTGAAATTTAACAGGCTTCGGACGAACTCCCTAAGTAAACAGGGACCTCCCTTGGGTGCGTGCGAACCTATTGTACCAAGCTCTCACCAACTTAAAGGAGTTAAACAAAGGGCCAACAAGTCACCACAGGGCCGCGCCGCGCCTGCTATACAATGGCCACGAATTCCTTTTCAAATTTAATGACTCGAACACGCCCCATAGTTGTTTTTACATTTGCCCGCAAAATTATATTTCTAACATTATCCGTTTAAACGTTATTTTATTACGCTGTCGAATAAAATACGCACTAATGAATAATTTTATTATTTTACTCGTATATCACGGCTGAAACCAGTCGTAGCATTCCCATCGGAAGCCAGCGGATCGTAGCTAATTTGTGAGCATTAGGGAGAAGGGAGAGAGTCATCCCTCCCCGCTACACCTGACTTAATACGTCTCCGATGATGACAAAAATACTTCTTATACATATGTTTATAATACACATTATTTATGGACGGGACATGTCACAAGCTAAAGGAAAAATGTGTAAACTTCGATAACGACAGACTCCTTTGTTCGCTCCGGCAAATAAACAGTGGATCTAAATGAATATTGACAACTTACTAACAGGTTTGTATGAATTTTATTTTTAATGCTCAGTTTTTTATAATCATGTTGTTTACTCTGAGATGAAAGGATTTCTGTAGGTACTCAAAGAGTTCTTTTATGAAAACAATTCTTTACTTATTTCATAAAGAAACACTGGCGGCGTGTTTTGTATTTGTATGTTTAATGATGAAATCGTTCAGCTGAAAATGCATCTGAAACTTCACAGACGAAATAAAAAGAGAACAGCGGGAATTGTAAAGCATATTAATGGTGTTTACACCGAATATATCCATGGAAATAGCGACGGGTTAAGCTTTGTGGAACAATCTGAATCTTGTTTGTGATACAAACTTACCCCATTTTTACCCACTTTTACGACAAAAACACTCCCGACATTTTACCAAAAAAAATAAGTTAACAAACAAAGATTCGGTACCAGGATTTCATAAGTTTGCAGCAAGTGTGTTCGTATCTACGCCGGGCCCATATGCGGAAACACGCCAACTTGCGTAAAGTTAAGGAATACGATCGGAAAATAAGTTTAAATATTCGAAACGATTTCTGCTGTAAATGTTACAAGTTTTGAATAGAAATCTCACCCAATCAATTGTATTGTGGCAAGTTTGTGAGTAAGGAAAATAAGTTTTGATGTCACAAACTAGTCGGCAAAAGTCTTTAAAAGAAAATATTTGGACTTTGTCAACTGTAGTAAGAACATATTATAAAAATATACTTCGCAGACATGTCTTTTACGACACACTTTCTTTTAGTAATAAAGTAACAGCTTTACTTGTCACTGCGTAATATTTTCTACCTTTACAGATGATACATATATATCTAGTTTATACCTTTGGCACAATGTAGGTAACAACTAATTGACGTTAACGTGAGCTCTAAAAGCTTCTCAAAGAAGCACTAAACATAAGTAACAATAAATTGAATGTATAGTTTACGCTCAGAGCACTAACAAAGGAACGGGATAACTGTTTGTTTGTTACGCTTTCACGCATTGACTATTCGACCGATTGAGACTGATTCATCAGTTATTGTACCTGTCGTGTAAAATCCTAACTAATATTATAAATGCGAATGTGGGTTTGTTTGTTAGTTTGTCACGCTTTCACGTCTTAACCACTCGACCGATCATCATGAAATTTCGCATACACGTTGTCAAGGGCACAGAAAAGGATATAGGGTACTATCATGCAGAAAAAAGTACTGTTGCCGAAGGATAGAAAATTGACATCATCTACGTTTGCGCGAGCGAAAACTAGATTGAATTAATTACCAAAAATAGGGTTTCATTATCATTCAAATAACTATATATATATAGGTATATGACTAGACCAGTCTGCATATAGCAAGATCAAAGTAATGTAAAGGTGCTTAAAACATTTAGAATAACAAAAAGAACAAATAATGACAACGCCAATCCCTGGCGCTTCAAGCTACATAAGTATTATCAAAGTGATCATTTAAACTTCTGCCATTGTTTTAATGTAAAGCAATGCAATTAATTGCATTAAATCTTTTCTTACGATCACATTTAGTCACGAATCATTTGGTAACGAACTATTCGGAGTCAGCAAATTGACGTCGTCTATAAGAATTGTTATCTAGAGAGTTTTCAAACGTGTACGAACAACGAACAGTGCTAATGACACACAAGCCAAGTGTTACGGGCGATGACCACTAATGTTCCCATTCTCAGAAACTTCCATTGCCCAACAGAGGGATTGTTTGTATATTGGATACTAGATTTTGCCCGCGGCTCCATTCAGGTAAATGTACGTTAGGTTAGGCTAGTAACAGTAGGTACTTTTCTCTGGGTGAAAGGAACCATACGTCTTTTTTGTACACACAACGTGTGTGCGAAATTTCATAATGATCGAGTAGTTAAGACGTGAAAGCGTAACAAACAAACAAACTCACATTCGCATTTATAATATTAGTTAGGATTTTAGACGACGGGTACTATTGTACCCGTCCCGTCCCGTATAATACATCTATTACCCTCAGCTATAGCTGAGGGTAATAGATGTACATATGTATATGTCTCAAATGTATAGTATTTGAGTTACAATTATGTATCTCTGTTTGGTTTCTTTGCGTTCCCGTTTAGGCTACGAAGTATTAAGAAAACGAAGGAATATCGTTAATCATTATCTTGATTACAGCTATATTTATATAACAGCTGTCTTTTGATATTTGCTGTTAAAAGACTATGTTTGTATTCTAAAGATGCTCTACTAGGTGTTAAACGCGACTTAATCTGCGTTCCATAATATATATTAAAACAGGCTAGTTAACTTTGTGACTAATTTCATTAACATTGATTCGCCGATGCAGCCCTGTAAAAGTAAAAGACAGCTACATTTGCATCTAATTTCATAATATTAAGCACGAATTAAATGTTGCTAGCTAAACTATTCATATGTGATCAGGTTTCCTTACTTCGGTCAATAAAGCTTGTTTGTGCATAAATACGCCACGCGCGCACATTTGTTTGCCACCTCCTACACAGAGACTATCCGTGGTATAGACAATCGTCGCGCGGATATCGCACCGAGCGATAACCCGGCGCGTTTATTACGCAATGATACTCGCTTCTATCTCGTATCTCGACCGTCTCGTTACCAACGATCCACTTACGATACGGCGAACGCGAACAATTCGCATTACCGTAAATTTAAAGTACCTACAGACACTCGCAATTTACGGCATCGGGTACGTCGACAACGGCATTAATATGGATATTATTATTACTGTTGTTTTTAATTACCATAACATAGATAGAGTATCACGCCTGGGTGCTTCCAAAAGGTAAGACAGATGTGTTTCATCAAATCAGTGACCTACGTTAGACTTGTACTCAGCTGGTAATATTTAAGGTATAACACAAGATGGCGCATCAAATCAGCTGAATAGATAAATACTTATTGTTTTCTTTTTTGTATGTTTGGATGAGAGTTGCAAAATACTGAAATCTAATTCTATTGTGATTAACTGTGGTCATGAGTTTCTTGCATTGTTCTCATAGACTGAAGCTTTACCTGGAGCTTGGAAACAACATGAATTTAACTTCAATACCCTTAATAACCTTATTAATCACTAAACATGGTCTTCATCACATTTATTTGTGACTTGAATAAAACATCCTCATGTTCATATTTCATTGCATCGTCACTAGGCAGCGAACCAAAGAAGTAATCACGCTTTAACGTGACTTATAAAACTAAGGTTAACTGCTTAATAATAATATTCTATCACATACACACAACACCATCTAGCCCAAACTAAGCAGCGCTTGTACTATGGGTACTACAGAATGGATAAACATACATATATACTTTCTATTTGTAAATTCATACATATTATACATAGAAACACCCAGACCAAGACAAACATCCATGTTCATGCACACAAATGTTTGACTTGTGCGGGAATCGAACCCGCAACCTCAGGCGTGGCAGTTAGTTTAGTGTGTTGTCGTATTATGTTACAGTAGTTTTACTGTAACCTTCTGTTACAACTTTTATAAGACAATAGATAGGAATACGGTGGGTAAAATTTTATAAAGGTCACATTTAGTTTCTTTATTAAATTAAGAATAAACAGCTAGAGATTTATTTATTTAGGATTTATTTATTTATTGATTTACCAACATTTGTTACACTTATACATGTTCAAAAATACTTGGTATATACAATCTGAGCGAACAATCAAGCGGTAAACAACATTCACAAACTAAAAACGGATAGATAAGAAACAATGTCTAGTAAGTAAGTATACAATATATGCATATTATATGTACTCACTTACAACTGTCAGGTCTCTGATTTCGTGTTTAATACCTTAGTAGTATGGCACTTTCTACTTTAATATTTTTAATCCAGCTACAACTAATGGCTGTAATACATGTTTTTGATATATAGCAGACTGATAAAAGAAAATTGTGTCGAATAGTCAAGCCATCAAGTCAGACATCTACTATTTGAAAATCTCTATCGCTTTTGACACGTTTAATCACTAAATATATGAAAAGATGAACATATTGAAAGGTACGTCAATTTACGTATAAGGTAAACTGTTTTCGTTGGAAATGAAAGATTTCTAGAAGTTTCGCCTCGACAAACTAAGTCTGGTTCTGAAAAGAAACTCTTTTTGAACAGAAGCTATGTTTGAGATACGACCTTTCTTTTGAAGTCAGATAAAAACCTAAATTGTCAAGTAACTGACTTTGTCACATTTTTGTGGCAAATAGTACGAAAAATATTACTTTAGTGAGAAAGCTTTTCTTGGGTTACTTAAACCCTCAGGAATAAAGGGGATTGTTTACCAATTTTATATTACGAATAATGTTTAGTCTAGTGGCTCGTAACATCAGTGATGTAAATCAACAATTTTCACATTCGCCAATCATGTGAATCCTGGTTCGATTCCGAACACGTGCAATATGTTATTGAGCTTATCTGTCATGACATTCTTAGTAGCAGTATTGAGTCTGAAACTATGTCCGGTGGGCAGCTATATTATTACGTCTTATTACTTCAGGATTGCTTGCCCACAACATTGTCGGTAAAAACTGGTGTTATAAATTTCTGCCAAATATTTTTGAGATATACACACACTAGTTCAATAAAATGTAATATATTTTGCCTGTGATTTTAAGCTATTTTCCGTGTAACCAGGTACAACTGCGGGCAGGTACTACGCTCCCATGAGACGGCAGCAGGTATTAACCGGGGAACACTCGGTTTACATAGGACGCTGGCTCGTTAGATTAACCAAAAGGTCGAACGAACAAAAACAAGAATTTGATTAACATTTGAAGCAGTTTGACTCCCGTGCGGAATACTAATGAAGCCCGATGTTATTATCGAAGAAATATGGTTGATAAACAAGAAAATAAACTCAAAATGACTGCGTAAATACGACCCGAAAGAAGACAAGATAAATAAAGATCATTATTAGTCTTTGATAAAATATTGAAAAACAATTTCTTTGGTTGGCAAAGCAAACGTTTGTTTATCAATAAATATATTTTCAAGGTATTTCTTTATTGTATTAACTAAACAAGCGAGCCAGCCTTTTACCGAAAGGTCAAACAGAGGTATATGCACCCTTATTTCACCAGCTGTTTGGTCCCACGGTAACCATGTGCGTAGACGTGTTTATCGTCGTCTACTGGGCACAGATTCAAACTTATTGAGGTGACAAGCACTTCGTCATAAGATACATAGATAAATGGAATTTTTGATCAAGTAATACATATGAGTATGTGGCCTATAAAATCGTATAATCAAGCATATTTTTGTGTGTCTGTTTTCTTGTGATGCCTCATGTTGAGTTAATATAATGCATAATGCTTAAAAAATACCTGTATGGAACAACTTGGGGGAGGCTTATGTCTAGCAGTGGACGTCTTTCGGCTGAGATGATGATGATAATGCTTAAGATTAAAGACGTTTTCATTGGCATAACGAATGATCGTTAGTTGATAGTATAATCACACGCAATAATCGCGTTACATCTATCGTAGGTATCATGAAGTCAAAAGGCACATTTTCTTCTTAGGATACAATTTCAGATACCGAATTACTTCTTGAAATATCATGACAAGTTTCAGTGATAGTTGGGAATCAAATAAGGAATTTCTTAGTTTTGATTAGGATGGGTCGAGACCCTGCTAAACTTCTGCGACTCAATTTACTGTCCCTCAGTGTTGCCTCTTTTTACCTAAGCCTTCTCTCCATCTTTAGTAGGTAGTTAAGAAACACTGCTTGTATTTATTGGCCACCTAATAGTATTACCATGGACTTTGGCAATGTCAAGAGAATATACAGCTAAGCTGCTCCCTACTTTGATAATAATGATCTTTTAAACCTTGTTTAAAGACAAGCGTTCGGAAACATCGCTAGAGGTAGTTCATTTCTGAGATTGCACATAGGCTGAATATATAATTACTGATAACTAGGACGAGAGCGTTTTTAGCTGGAATGGGTTACCTGAACTGCACTGTCGATTGGTAAAGTGGTGGTTAGGTTAAGATGGTAAGGCGATACGTTATACGACGATATACTATATACGGCTTAACATCAGTACGTCAGTTTAAAACTAGTCATATAAACGTCAAGGTTAAATCGAAATGTAATTCAAAGAAAGTCTATATTTGCCGTTTATTTTACTTTGATAAACTCCATTTGCAATATTTGTGACACTTAGGATCCGGTCAGCACTCTATTATAAAAACTTTCATTACGAGAAATGACTTAAACATAAGTTGTATGCTTGGTTGCCACGTTCAGTCGTATAAATACGTTATCGATTAGTAGACTAAAGCTTTTGATATTATGTACACTTTTTATTGGAAGGTCAGAGAAGTGACATTCATACTAGTATTTCATTACCGTCACCCTTGCGATGTCCTAGCTTCAGTATGACTTACAGATGTCGTGACCGAGCACTTTATAAATCAACAATCTGTAGATGTAACAACAACATAACAAAGATGTACATTGGATATTTATCAGAATATAAAATTGCTACGTCTATGAGGATTGATACTCACTCTACAATGGGCATTGTAGAGTTAATTTTTAAGATTTTTATTTATTTACGAATATGTAGGTACATAAGTTTATTTATATATTATTATGTAATACGAACAGTATATATACAAAAGACACACCATAAACATTAAAAAGTTTTAGGGTTAGATCACGTAACTTTCCATAAATCTTTCTTCAGTTTGAAGTGAAACAGTTTCTTTTTGGAAACAAAACATAAAATTTGTAAAAAGAAGTCATGATGGATGGATATGGCTGTCAGAGGTCCTTTACTTTCATAAAGTAAGGCAATCGTAAAGCAATATTCCACGTGAACAGCTACCGGGCACAGCTAGTCGTAAACATACCAAGATGTACACAAATCATTCGTCGAAGGGGAGAGTCAGTCAAACGGAATATATTTCGGATAAACTTTTTTTTGTAAAGGAATCCGTCGTTCGCGATTTTTTTGTTTTTATTCGTCGGAGCTTGTTAGCTGGATATTCAAATCGTTGCCAATCAGCGAAAATTAATTGGTTTCTTGTTTCAATACCTATAGCGATATTTGCCCTCGTTATAAATGTTGTTTGCATAAAAAGTTCAATATTTACAATGTAGTAACTCATTGTAAATTTATCGTGGAATATAAAACGTAATTGTTATTCATCTTGATTAATTCAATGACAAATGTAAGTATTGGACAAATTTTCTTTGTTCTTTAAATTATTATTTTGATACTTTTTCCTTCAATTAAACTTTTGTATTAATCCGCACAGTTGACGCAGTGCTTTAAACGGTCATCGAAGTGCCGAGTTATGTTTGATTCCTGCACGGGGCATCATTTTAAGGAAATTCAAGGTCCTAGATTTTATTCTTCGTTTGTTTGTTTGTAGTTGGCATAGTGTAAAAAAACTATCAGAGGCAAGTCGACTACCTAACCCTCTGCTCTATCCGTTGAGGTAAATTGGTGAAGTACCCAATGGACCACCAGTAAGTAATATTTTATAAAACATTTTTCCATAAATTGTATTATAAAAACGACATTGCTCTTACCGGCAAGTATGGTATTACCTAATAATATAATTCACCTGAGAGTTGCCATAATTAAATAATGTCATCCGTTAGACGCTCCGTTTGAAGCTCTTCAAATATTAACGAGCATTATGTGTCCCTGGTACATTATATTCTTTTTACTTTCACAGCTTTAGTTTCTTTGTAATATCATAAAATTATCAGGTTTTTCTTTTAGCTCGTTTGAGACTGAAAGGAGATCCTAAACCTTACTTTATGAATTTAGTCAGTTTTGTAATTGTGTAATGAGATAAACTATCCTTAGTTTATAGGATTATTACATCATTTATACTATATAATATATACGAAATTATTTATATACAATATGCATGTAACCTATATTTACAAATGTACTAAAAAAGATAACATAATTAACATAATTACAAAAACACAAATAATTATAATACTAAATATTTACAAAAATGGTTTAGGCATCGTAGAATTCTTCAGCATCGCTGTCAACTGGTAACGTGCCCAGAAGACTGGCAGCATTGCCACGTTGAATGGCAATGCTGATTCTTTGGGCTAAGAAAAGACCAGCCTTCTGATCACGCGAAACGTCGATCAGGCGTTTTGCGATCTCCCTGTACAAAATACGAGCGCTCGGACCCCATGAACCTAGGGATTCCACCCCAAACGGCTCAAAAATGTAATTTCCAACTAAATTACTATATTTGCGCCGTTTGAGGGTTTCCGCGGTTGCAGCAGCAGCGCCGGTACATCCCGCAGTACTTGGAAGATGTGATGGCGCAAGGGTGTCAACGCATGTTGCGTCCCACACCAAAGGCCTGCCCATCTTCTAAGGCAACAATGACAGTCCGTCCGGTCTCTTCCCATCGTCACGTACCAAGCCATTGGGTTCAAGTACAGCTGGAACGCCAGCAGTGACAAGAGCACGACGTATTATGTCATTAAGATTAGCGTGCCGAGAGATTCGACCAGCACTTCTGCTACATTATTACATTAGATACAGTACTGTATTTTATGTCAGCAGTAAAATGGTCACAGGAATTAGCAAAAATAAAAGTCGTATCACGTATACACTGTGACAATTTTGAGACGTTTTCATTCATATATAGACAACATCAAAGCTAGTCCGATATTCTATTCGGTTCTCGAATGGAAAATATAAAATGAAATATATTCCATTCATTGCAACGAAAAATACAAAATTGAGTTTTGTGGCAGTCAGTATCCCGTTTGGTCGAATATCCTGATATTCTTCAAAGCCGTTTAGCGGCGTCATCCGAATAGATGTCGTCCGATTCGATATCGGATCCGGAATTGCATCCGCTGGCTCGTGAAATGGACCGGGGACTCCTTGTGATGATACGGGGTTGGCCCTGCCGCCGCCCCGCGTCCAATGTAACACCGTACTGCATTTGATATACATCGTGCTGCATATAGTTACGTGCGTGGAATTCGTACGTGGTTTGAGCATGTCATAAAAAATGGAATGCCTGCGATTGGTTCATGTCTAAAAAAATACGAGGAATGCGAGGAAAAGTATGTATGTAGATACCAAATAGAAGACCAGTTTTCTAATTAAATGTTTCAGTTACATTGCGTCTAGAATATCTACATATTTTAATACGTGAAGCAAAAACTTTAATAATAATAATAATAACAATAAAATGTTTATTGCCACACTTATTACAAGTTACATAGTAAATATACAGGTTATTGTGTAGAAAAGAATATCATTATAATGTTTTGCTGGTACTTAAAATAGGATATCCTGTGCTATAAGTACCAGCAACTTTGAACCCCTTTTTACGAAAATTGCGCGGACGGAAGAGTATGAAATTTGGCACAGTTAAAGTTTATATGGAGAAGGAGGGGCGAATCCTAATATTTATATAAAATATGCATTAGAAATACATTAAAATAATGAAAAAATACTACACGCACACAACCATACATTTGACACACGCAGTCGAAGCGCGTAATTATGGTTACATACATCAATATATAATGACATATATCAGCAATATCTTATAGGCAAACTTTGGCCGAATTTCGAGCACTCGGCGACCGCTAGTGATTAATAATAATGCTTAAAATTTAATGGCTTTATTGCAGAACACATAACTCCAAAACACTGAAGTATTGTAATTCTTTAAGCAAAAATGACTGAAATTAAATTATATATTCCTAACAGAAAATCCAATAGTTTTTTGTCGTTCCGGAGCTGAAGCCGGATCCGCACGCACGACCACACGCAAATATAAGCGCAGACTTATTTCACGAGAACAACGAGTCGGTCGGTCAGCCGGTACTTCGCTTTGTGTTTTTAACTAATTAAGTTATTAATAATAACATGATTTTTGCAGATTTAATTGTTATATGCCAAAATCTATAATATGATATGAATTTGATGTGTTTTCATAAACACTGATTTGTTTTAAGTATGCCTGTGTATGTATATAATATCTAAAGTACCTATTTAATAGCTAAAATCATGAAGAATATTCAAACTGTCTAATGAGTGTGGCGTGTGATAATTCAATCATCACAACAAATACAATATTGTCTCACTGTAACCATACTAAAACGCTGAATGTTGTGAATAAACACTATAAACAGTAAATGTCGCCATCGTCCATCGGCTGCGACTTGTGATACGCGTGGACGTTTAAAAGTTAACAGGGAAATAGGTTCTGCATCGGCACCTGTATAAATTATATTATTGTTTAATCTGTCAGCTTATCCATGGAGACATAATGATAAAAGCATCGTGACTGGATGCCGGCATCCAAACGATGCTTAATTAGTTAAATTAAAACGAGAAGCGGCTTATGTATTATTCCAAAAAGGGCACATCAAAATCTATGAATTTATTTGGCAAAATACCATAAGTAATGTGTAATGTGAGTCAATGATACAAAAGATATATTTACCAGACTCAAACGTATAAACAGACGAAATTAGATATGTGTAGGTATTTAAAAAAGACAACTATTTAAAAACATAACTCCCGCACTAGGAATAAATCCTGTGTCGCAGGGAACTTTACAACCATTCAAACAACGGACACAAAGAACACCCACACTAGAAACAACTATTTGTGGATTACATTTATTGTACTTACCGTGTGGGGATCGAACCCGCAACACTCGGCGCGGTGGCAGGGGCGAGACGACCACTTAAACCACTACGCCATTAGTCCAGTCAAGTATATCATAAGTAAAATAGATATTGATGAAGTTAGTAAGATGCAATACAAGAACACAGTCTAACGGTAACCGGATACTACGCTCGCATCAACATGGCATTCAATGACGCGTCGTCAAAAATAGGCAGCAACGTTTCGCGCTTCAACGTTTCAGTTAAAAACTAAGTATTTTCTTTGAAATTAAACTACTTTATACGGGTTTTGACGCGTTGTTTATTGTAAAAACATTTTTTAGGTGTAAGATTTTTTAAATAAACAACCAGACACAAGCCGTATAATGTAGTTAAATTTCTATATATAACATTCGCGAAAACGCAAGATAATATCGAGTATTTTCTTTTACAATACCTAATAGTTTACAGTTAGAAAGTTGACGATCTTTCATCATCGACTTTTGTGTATAAGAATCTTGAGTTCACACGTGCGACAGATCGATGTAAGCTTAATTATTGTGATACGTGTAGACGATCATATATTATGAGTGACTTGTCGTCTGCTGTGTTTGTGCAAAGGCTACGTTCGTGCTCGACGATCATTCACGTAGATTAGTCGGGACTCACACACTGTCATATTATTCGAATACTAGTTGTGTAACGTTAATCTAGATTTTGCCAATAAATTTTCACTCCTGGGGACAGTACTAACAGTTACAGTAATGTTCTTTTTTGTACCCTTGACAACGTGTGTGCGAAATTGATCGGTCAAGTAGTTAAGGCGTAAAAGCGTAACAAACGAACGAATTCATACACATTTATAATGTTAGTGCTGTGTGCCTTAAGGTAGTATAATCTATAAATTTCTTTAATAAAGTGGTTATCTAACGCAAAGAATTTTCAGATCAGTCTAGTAGCTGCAGAGATGAGCACAATAAAAAAAAAACAAAACTAGGTACTTGTCATTTGAAAAAATCAAACTGCTAGTAATATTTTAAGGAAAATCACTGCATCAGTGTATACATATTTATGTAGCATATTTGTTGTTCCTTTAATTAAACAAAGGCCATTGTGAGGATAAGGGCCATTCATTGTATTATTAAGGATGATTATTTATTTATTACATGTTATGACTACATATATAAAACATATATTTATTAGTAAAGTAACTAATACGTGTATACGGCATGCAAGATTCTTTCTTACATTTCGTATACAAATAACATAAGACTGATTGTATTCGTATTCGCTCGCTATGTACCAAGACCATATACGTAAGTTTACTGATGCCTTGCTATATAACTTAGCCTTAACTTCGCTTTGTTCCTCTGCATAAAATAGAATCAGGTGCGTCTGACAATCGACAATAAGCATAACTGTACTAACAAGGTAGGTAGGTAAGTATTTCACCCCGTTGTTAGGATTCTCACGGTTACGAATAAGTACTCCAATATTTCATGTCATTTAACATCTCATCGATACTTCAACCAAGTTTATATATTAGACTTTCAGAAGTTTAAATGAGCTCTTGCTTTGCTCCGCCTCCTACTATTCTGCTCTAAGAGCGAGCTAGATGATAGATCAGAAAGAGACAAATGATACCCAAGAGGCTTACGATTTAATATGTAGGTATGTAGATATGTTTAGAAGGTTGAGGAGTTGCAATGACAATTTAATTTTGGCAAGGGTCTTCAGAGATTCGGTCATGTGGAATGGATGCGTGAAAGGCGATTATCAAAGAACATTTATCGGCTGAGTGCACCAGGAGAGCATGCCTTAGTAGGGGTATACATTTACTGATAAGCTGACGATGGACCGTCGTCAATATGAGAGCCGATGCTTTTATACGTTTTATAAGTATGAAATGTTTTATGAAAAGCCGAAATTGCTTTAATCTTCACTTGTCAGTTACTTTTTTATCCACCTATAAGGAAAAGCCTGTAACAACACGTGTAAACAAGAGCAACTTGTATTTGAGGAAACCACAGGCAACTATTTATTGGTTTTCATTTTATTTATGACACAGGATATGAACTGAAGTAATAAAGCTTTATATTTCTTGTTGTGCTTACTGTCTGGATCGGCATTTTGTTAAACTGTCTTAGTACATGCTTTTATTATCATACACACACATAGAATAAGGTCTAATAATAAATACTCTTTCGAATGTTTCTTGAAGAATAAGCAAAGTTCACAGATTCCCAACTCGAAACGATCCTAACTCACTTTTCTGTTTCACTTACTCTCATCCCAATCTTCATGTGCGACAGATTGTTTATTTATAAGCAGTTATATTGTATTCCAGAATATATGATTCTCAAAGAACAATAATTAAAATCTTTGCATTCAATCTGGGACTGAGAAAGGTTCAAGAATTTGCCTATGTATTTGCTCGTTTTTCTTTTTGTTCATACTTTCGTAAACTTAAACAAAGTAATTACTAAACGACATATTATAAACGGTTGATTTTATTGCCACATATCTTTGCGAAAATTGTGAAAACTCTCAGACTGAAACTCAAACTAAGCAAAATATTAACTTTTAATACGCGCATTCTTTAAAAAGTCAATCATTATTGTTGTTTATAAACTCATA
This sequence comes from Catocala fraxini, assembly GCA_930367265.1. Lineage (NCBI taxonomy): Eukaryota > Metazoa > Arthropoda > Insecta > Lepidoptera > Erebidae > Catocala > Catocala fraxini. The sequence continues at coordinate 1,337,654 of OV884045.1, forward strand.
AAAGATCATAGCGAAATCGTGCAAGCTTCATTTAATGTAATGCAGTCTGTGCTATAGAAAATTAAACTCAATTTGGCAAAGATATTCAGTTGAGCTTTTCACAAAAACATTTTAAAACGTCCACCATTCGAAATGTTAAAAGGCAAAAGAGTAGCCAACAGTGTGAAAGCTAGAAAAGATTTATTCAACCGTGACTTTTAGAATAACAATGTATACTCTGACATATCAAAAGTGTATTTGTATTAAATACGTGCTGCTGACGTTGAGAATCTAAAGCTCTTCTACCAAAGGTGTTATTTTAAGCACAGTAGCCTTTCATATCGTTGTGAGTGGACAAGTATTTCCACCTTAGGTTAGACAACGCAACTAGAAGATTTGCCAAATTAACTTGCATTGTATTCTTGGCGAGTGAGTAAGGTTAACAGCGGTGATGTGCTTTGTTCGCAAGAGTTCTTTCTTCCTTGTGAGAGCAAATCAACGACACCATTCTTACAAGGTCGAATATAGCCTTGGTGTAGCGAATATTGATAAGCTACGATAATTGCTTGCAATGAGTCGCACTTTAAATTTATTGTTTTATTACATACTTAGTCGCACACGTATACCCCTGACAATGTAAGCTGAGCTATAATTTTTTCAGCTATAGCGGAAGTGCTGCTTCTACCGTCTACTAGCCACTCTGTGTTTCACTATTTGGAAATTTTGGACAAAAGATCCCGATCTGTATATCAAAGCCTTAACTTAGCATTGCAGTCGCGTTTACTGTCGCTATGCCGATTCTTAATACTCAGAGTTTCTTTTACTAGTCCAAAAAAGATGTTTGGTTAATAATGATTGTATTGTAACCAAGTTTAAAATATTCGCTGCCTGATCGCACTACAAAAATGTCCTAAAGTCGTGAGTCTAGTTGTCCTTGAAGCTGTATGAGAGGGCGGGAGGGGTGGTATGTGTGAGGGGTGGGAAGGTGTGGCGACTCGGCGCTAATGTGCTGACTGTTGCACGCAGGTGTGCTCAAGTGGGCGCACCGGCGGTACCGCACCGAATATATTAACTATAACGTGATTTAAAAACCTTTATATTTTTGTCGTAGTGAGTAGGTACTAATGTTGTACATTTACTTATTTACTAACCGAAGCATGTTTTCAATGTTATTAAGCTTTTGAATTGTAATTAATAAATTACCTATTATATTAAACCGTTGCAATCGATCTTTTTTTTTATTGCCATTGTTACCAGACGAGCAGGTGGTCCACCTGATGGAAAGTGGTAACCGCTGCTCATGGACTTCAGCAATGTCAGGACACAGCAAAGCCGCTGCCTACCGTAAAAGAAGAACTCTCTTTAAATATCTAATCAAACGCGTAACCAAAAATTTTATTTTAAATGAACTACCTACTTAAAAAAATATTATATTTGGAAACAAGCCAAACAAGGATGTTTCCTATACAGGAGGTATCTTCCCAGGTATATCCCCGGAAAAAGCCGGTGGTACCTTGACTTCGAGCAGAGTTGTGCTCGAAGTCAAGGTACCACCGGCTTTTCCCATCATCAAATGCACAAAGTTAACATGTATTATTAGAAGTGGCACTAGTCCAATGGATAACGCATACATTAGACTTGCGTTCGTTAAGGTCGTAAATTCAGATCTTACCTATTGCACTACCGACGTGACTCTACTTCTAGCACACGCATCCTAGCTTAGTTTAAAGAGGCTGGCATAAATATAATCGAATATATTTATAATACAATATGAAATAAATACTTGTTAAAACCTGAAAGCTAGCTTACTTTCAGTTTGCCGCTACTCTAACTGAAGTAATGAAACAAGGCTCAGGTCCGCACTACGTCGTGTTTAAACACATCCCAAATATTAAGGTCCACATATCGAACTCGCAATAATAAGATATTCGGTCCGCGTCCCCTCTCGGTCGATAGTAATTTTCTCTAGATTTCTCATGTGAATGAACAAAACAATATCGCTTGAACTTACGTTCACCTACCGAACATGTGCGACTAATAATTTTGACATCTCGATGCGCACGCCTTACCCTCCGTTCCCCGAATTCTTACGCATATACCTTTCTACAAAGAAATGTTTCAAGATTGGTTTTTTCCTTTTAAAGGCAATATAGGCACAAGTTTGCGTGAAGGATAATGAAGACGCAAACCATGGTCCAAACGTGAGTTTAAAGTTGTGATTAACGCTCGTCGCCGCGGGATCTCATTTATCAGACGCGGCACCGCGGCCTCTCGAACCATGACGCCTGATATAAATCATTCTCTGGCACTATTTATGGAGATAACTCGCCCACAATTCAGGGGAGTATTCATTTCGGAGACTGACGGTAATTTTCTTTTATTTTCACCACCAATTTGGCGGTTTTAAGCGCAAGCACACCGCGCGAAATGGAATAGATCCGTAAGTGTAATATTTGATTCAGCAACTATTAGAAGAGCCGGCACGGGTTGGAACGTAGCACGAAAAATTCGCTTCATTAAATCATCTCTCGTATATAACGCGGCGAAATGAAGGTTTACGTGGAACGCCGCTTTTTGCTGACGAGCAGTTGTACTCGCCTTTGTGAGCGACTAACTTTGAGCTGAGTTTGTTTCAATTAGAGCGCGTGGATCGGCGCATAGTCTCTCACTTTCTTATTTCTTTCGAAACTGCAGCCTCACCAATTCTTTTGCCTCATCTTAGTGAAAGTAATTTCAGTAATTAAACGAATTCACTCAGTGAAATTAAACCTCCTTACATTTTTATTTTTTTGTAGAATCCTTGAATACAAGAAAGCTTTTGGTTAGACAATACCTTGATAATAGCTTCAGACGAGATAAAATTACATTACCAGCACTTCAGAAATTCTTGCAAATAGTTTTACCATTTGTTTATCTTATTCCATCCCAACACGTGGACCAGCCACTCAACTCTTGTATACGCATGCAACCCTAATAAAATCAGCATTTTTATGAACTGTACACACGATACAAGTCTCGCTACTCTTTATTTAACACACGCATCCAGTCAGATTTACGGTCGTAAGGAGTTCCATTGTTGTACCACAGACTTTATGTGGTTGGTCAACAATAGTGGTGCGTGACGTTACCGACTCCTTACCACTTATATTGTCCTGGTACATAAAAGTTTGTTCACATAATGAAATCTCCGAGTAATGTACTCGCAATCGTGTTTGTAAGAAATGAGTAAGGCAAGAACGGAGGATAATTTTCTTTGTTGAATATTAACTAATTTAATTATAGCCCGAGCTATGTTAGTCAGGTTGTTGATCCTACACTTATAGAAATTAAATTATTCTCTGTAAACTAAAGGACACTATGTTTACTAAGTAAGTAATAATAAACTGCAATAAAAAGTAGAGTTTCAAACATTGTTTATCGACAACTGCTATTGGTAATGGATATTGGTTTCAAAATAAAGTGCCCAAGCTAAACACAACAATAAAACGTGCCAGAAAAGAGCGGTTCCTTACACACACATAGACAATGCATCCTTAAACAAATTCCTAGTAAAGCGTTCTTGAAACCGAAACTATCAATTTCTGTGTGCTCTTAGCCGTTGGCAATCGTACTCGGATCGGGACGCATTTATCTGCCACCCTGGTTAGTCTGACTGTTTCAACTTTAAAGTTGTTTGCCGTAGTCCGCCACTGCCAGCCACCCTGCTCGGGTTGCTTTCAATTAGCGCTAGTGACTTAGCGCACGAGACTTATAATGAAAACTTACCTACTAATGACCTCTGAGTGCCTGGTGTTGTGAATAAGGAATGTTTGCTTGTTAATATTGAATTGTTTGTTTTTATATTAATAATAATATAATATAATAATATTCTATCACATACACATCTAGCCCAAACTAAACAGAGCTTGTACTATGGATACTAGACGATGGATAAACATAAATATATATTTTTTTTGTAAATACGTACTGATTATACTTAGAAACACCCAGACTTAGACAAACATTCATGTCCATGCACACAAATGTTTGACTTGTGCGGGAATCGGACCCGCGACCTTAGGCTTAGCAGTCGGTTACACTGAACACTACGCCATCGAGGCCGCCATTATTTATAAGAAGTTATGATATTTTTACAGAAGAGTGATTTTCTTATTTTCTGCATTATACCGTCCAGATTAGTAAGGATTGGGAACTACTAAATCTTAAATGCAAGCTACAGTGAATGTGGATGTCGCTCAATCAATTACGCAGTCAAGTCGACCGTTGCGGACATAATCTGTCAAAGTGGAGCGGGCAAGCGATCCATTTCGTACGTAATGTGAGGTGGTGCTCATTAACGCACCGCGGTACAGCTATTATAGTACTTATATCGTCCACACCTGCACTAATAATGATCGTATAATACTAAGAATGGAATATTATAGATCTCAATTAAATTATTGAGTTGTACGCAATAAGAAACAACTACGTCTTGCCATTTTTTAAATATTAGGGATTATGGTATGAAATTGCCGAATTGTACTGGTAAATTATAATAATAAAAATAATATAATAATATTCTATCACATACACACAACACCATCTAGCCCAAACTAAGCAGAGCTTGTACTATGGGTACTAGACAATGGATAAACATACATATATACTTTTTTTTGTCAATACATACATATAATAAATTGAAACTCGTTTTTTGATGTGATGTACCATATTTATTTAATCGAAATATTTACCCTCATTATCTATACATTGGTGCCATCTAAACGGAAGTTGATTTATGCCTTTACCATAGAACTCCGGGGATCTAGATTCGACAAACTGTGTGAAAGCATTTTGTACTGCCTCCTGGGAAGAAATTTTTTTATCACTTAGAATATTGTCCAAATAAAATAAATAGTAATATAAAATGTAGTTCGTTGGAGCAAGGTCTAGCGAGTATGAAAGATGACGTATGGTTTCTAACTGCAGCTCCTGTAGAGTTACAACGGTTTCTCGTGCAGTGTGAGGTCTTGCGTTATCATGGAGCAATAATGGTGAAGATCGATTCACGAGTCGGGGCTTTCACTGCCAGTTTCACAATCATTGTTCGAAGTTCGGCACAGTAAACATCTGCTGTTATTGCTTGACCAGACCTAAGAAAGCTATAGTGAATAACACCATGAAGAGACCACCAAACAGTTACCATTATTGGTAAGTTTTGCTTTAGGGCACTGTTGCGGCGTTTGACCTGGGGTCAGCCATTGCATTTTTTGCTTACAGTAATTGTAAAGAATCCACATGTCACAATTCTATGCAATATTCCTTCATTTCTGTACCGATTCAACAAGGCAACACAAGTCTCAACACGCATTTCTTTCTGCAGATCAATCGATTCATGAGGCACCCATTTTTCATATTTTTCTGTCTTATTGATTTGATGCAAATGAGTCAATATTGTAGGTAGGGTAACGTTAAACCATGCCGCTAATTCCTGGGTAGTTTGACTCGGATCGGCTTTCACCATCTCCTTCAATTCAGCGTTATTCACCTGTATGGGCGGTCTTCCACGTGGTTCGTTCTTCAAGTCGAAGTTTCTATTACGAAAGCGTTTAACCCAAAAACGCACGGTGCGCTCATTAGCAGTCTCCTATCCAAACACAGCGTTGATATTGCGAGCCGTTTCTACCGCGTTAATACCGCGTCGGAACTCGTATTCAAAAATGACTCGGATTTTCGAAGTATCCATCTTGCCCGTCTAAGCTGAATAAAAGAAACAATTAAATGTCGAAAATCGGATGTTGCACATTTTTTGAAAGAAGAATCTTATAGGTATCATGTGAAAAAAGTTTCACTCGAAAATCTCACACGATGAAGGTTTTATGTCAATTCAAAGTATCTATTAGATACTATACGACGGCAACTTCATACTTTAACCCCTATTATTTTCGGTGGCAGCTCAAATACATACATATATTATGTCTCGCTCGCCCAGCAGAGTACCACTGTGTCCAGGCAGCCAGCGTTTGAGTACTTCTGTTACTGTTTTTCGCTTAGTTAGTAAGAAAGATTCGAGTGCTAATGTCTAATTCCTTTTCTTTCATATCGCTTGTCATTTCTGTACCTTCGGGCCTGTGACGCGATTGCATGTAGTCGTAGGCTAATGGTAACCGTGCACCATAAGGGAGCAAAGTTTATTTGTCGCTTTCGTATAAGAAAAAAAACATCACTGTAGAGATACTCTAAGTTTTCATACCCGCTTTATTACACGCGTAAGTATAGTTTCCATTCGTCAGCTACTAACTTACAAAGAATAATAGACAACTGATACTTTATCCGAGACGAGTACCCATGTTATTCTTATATTTCCCCCCTACTTGTATGAAAGTTTGGTTATCAAGTGAGAAATTTACTCTTACAATACATAATCGTACTAGATAACTTGAGTAAGTTTTCGCTACGCTTACATTATAACTTGAGAATATACCGATTTAATAGATTTCAAAGGAGTCTGGAATAGCTGTGTCAATAAAATTATTCATTCGAAAACTTGGCCCATTAACGTCTGCCAGAGAGAGAATCCAAGTAATCACACTATAACTAAGGCGCGTTCGTAAATTTAATTATCGCCCTAAATTCTAGTTTATTACTAATTACAAGTAACTAATCTGGGCTTGATCCAAGTCTGATGACGTGTCAATAAAACCTCTTACACAGTCCTGCGCCCCGCGTACTTTTGTGTTAGTTAAAGATACGTAATTATAAGAATAATCTGATACAATAAAGAAAGAAATAATTGGCATGCCCTAAGGTCTATTAAGCTGATACAGACATGTTTTTCATTTATTACATAAAATAAAAGTTATCACACTACGCTTTATTTACAAAATATTGGGCAGATAAATAATTTTGTTGAGCGACTTAAGTATAACTGGTAGGTATAAACTGTTTATCCTAAATTGATCATCTGCGTGCCAAGTTTTATCTAAATTAGTTCAACGGTTCACTCGTGATTGAGTAACAAACATCCATATACCAAACATGTTCACAAATTTATACATTAACTAGTAGTTTTCCCGCGGTTTCACCCGCGTAAGTCCCGTTCCTGTGTGAATATCGGGTTTCACCCCTTTCACACCCTTCGGGGTGGAATTTCCAAAAATCCTCTCTTAGTGATCCCCTACACTCTCCAAGGAACATACATGCCAAATTTCAGCTTCTTGCGTTCAGTAGTTTCAGCTGTGCGTTGTCTGTCAGTCACTCAGTAACGGAAGAGTTTTATATATATAGATTGTAATATTAGTATGATCTCACACATTCTATACATAAAATATATATCAATGCCTCTGACTGATAAATGTTGGAAATGTATAATAATTCATTTTGATACGGTCGTATGGCGATGGCAACGGGCTGTATTTTCGGTATTTGACCCTTGACAACCTTTGAGCTGTCGTGATGACGGTTATACGTGTATTGACCTTTAGCGTTTAATTTTCTGCGTTTTCCACATAAAGGTCGTGGCACATGTACTTATGTGTGACGTAGAGTAATTATCTCTTTATAATATTAGCTCTCGTTGAGCATTCGCGTAGGTAGTAAGGACTCACTCACTCTTACGCAATACTTAACATATCAACACACTTTGCTTTATATTATTTCATTTTTAAACGTTATTATTTAATTATGGACAATTTCGGCTTTGAATTTTTTGGATGGGTTTATTAGAATATTTCGTATAACTCGTTGTAATAGTGAACATTTACACAGAATGATTGAAAACCAACAGATCGATCTTAAAGTTATAGTTAATAAAACATATCTACTTAATAAAAAGTCATCAATTCTTGTATTGCAGTGTCCTTAATTTTCGAGCTATTTATAACAACCGACAATAAGTTAAACCGATTTACTCCATGACTGATTTCATTATAATTACGTCATGTGCCATGTCTCTAGATTAAGATATAATTGCAAGAAATTGTATCAATCAACAATTGAATCATCGTACAGATTAAAAATCGACACTAAGTTTTAATGTCGAACTGGGTTATCTTCTAAATGAAGACGTGGTGTTTTAGTTTGGTATTTCGTACAATAACTTATAAAAGATTATGTGAATTCAGACCAAACAGACTTCGCATGTGTCATGCCGGTATAAAAAGTATCTGTATTTGATCCAGGTATGTTCTGTCTGTTTGCTAAGGTTTCATTCTCATCCGTTAAAATGTCAAATCCAGAACCTAATAGATTTGAAATTTAAACATCTTGACAAACTTTTCCAGGTTATATATTAGGAAGTTCCAATAAGTCCATCTCAAAAGATATTATTCTTACACAATTGAATTACTTACTAGGATAACACAAAGCTCAAGAAGGTTCTGCAGCTGTCAAACGTCATAACGCTAACATTTTTACTACACCCACCGATGCGACCTAAGAAAAAGGGAAGGTCTGTATTTATGTCACTATAAATAATGCTTATGTGGGCCTAATGATAATTACGTTCCCATACCTCTACGTTACGAGATTACTTTTAGTCTTCTGGGTTCGAGTTCGTTACCGACGTGTTTGTTCACAATGCAATAACTAACACTTTAGTAGCCGAATGAACCACATTAATGGGATAGGATAGTTTACCTTTCCTCTAGTAGGCCATATGCATGTATAAATAATGTATCAAATAACAATTTACAGAATTATATAACAATAATAAATTATTGACAACCGATAAAAATTTTACACATATGTTTTTACACGCCATTCCATGGCAGAATATGTAGTAACATCTATCCTTTGCAAAACTCGGTGTAACTACCATATTCGAGCAAATAAAATATTCGATTTAATTTGAAGTTTTGTCTTTGGCGACACCTATTATAATGCAAAAGGAAAACTAAAAGTGAACTATTGAAAATATGGAGAAGGCTACTAAAATATATTTGCATATAAAGTTCTAGGTATTGCATGCTTCCAGGAAATAAAAAATATAACACTTATATTCAGTGTGAGTGCCGCAACTAGTATGGGGAACAATACACGTAAATCATTTGGCCAAACCGTTCATCAGAGCTTACTAGAACGTGCGATCTACACACGTACACGTCGCGATAATTAAAAAACTTCCAAGATTATTTTCATTAGCTACTCGTGTGTAGCCGGCCTTCTCACGTACGCTGAAACTTGGACCATTCAAAGAAATTGTGCCGGGACTGTATTCGGATACAAAGTTGAGCTTTTATTGTTCCTTCGAGATTTTATGTGTGCCTTTATTGAATTGGTTCTTTTGTAAGAGAAGCCTGTTGAAAAATCGTTACAACTTTATTATTATTGACAACTTTCGACGTTTGATAGAAAAGTAAGTTTTACTGTCTAATGATTTGAAAGTATAGTCATGTGTGACTCACTATGAGTGTGTTGTGTGATGTTGTCCTTTATTAATGTAGCCACAGAGCTAGAAATTGGTATCATTATGTGTGTTAGTTACTTTGTTATTTTTTACGGATTGGACATTTTCTTTTTTATCTTGATTATATAGCTCATTAGCCGTCAAGATATAAGGCACATATTTAAAAAAAAAAAAAGGCTGCATCTTTGCGGATTTAGGTAGTAACTAATAAGGCCGATTATTTCAAATAAAAGATTTCCAATAATTAATTGGGATTACAAGAACTAGTGTAAGTTGTATCAATGCATCTTAGGTTTGAATTTCACACGGGTTTAAAATGTCTATTCCGGTGAGAGGATGTAATATTTATGAAATGAATAGACTGCTGCCCTATAAAGATGTGTCTACATTTCGCCAGTTACATTTTATAAGTTCCATGCCAGTTCCAATAGGGTATAGGTCTATTTTAACGGATTCTCGGTTCGCACTCCTACACTCCGTGCGGCTGCTGAGAATTGTTTACCTAGAACCGAACATTAATAAGTGAAAATGTATGTATATCACGGTAACATCAAAAATAGGAAGCATTGATTTGTCTTACATAAGATTAACAGTCTTATTCTTATATACAAGTGAAGGTCTTATTTAAGAAGAAGTATATTTTATTGTTGCGTTGTTAGTGTCACATCCATACGAAAAGAGACCTATCCTTCACTCACAGATTCAACAAAATTTGGCCATAAACTTCACTCGTAAGCATTAGCTGTCTCCCGGGAAGTCAAGTCCCTAAAACGTCATTAGAGATCTTTAATAGATGGGGTTAAGGTATTGTAATCATAACGTGAAGTACCCACTATAAGCGATTCTTGGCTCCCATGTGTTAACTTCCCCGTCGTTACACAACTAGTACCAGGAGCCCATAACACACTAAGCGATGTAAAATAGTTGGGGCTCGGGTTGGACCCTTAATGATAGATAGATGTTTCAGTTACTATAAGTTGCACAACAAAGCTTGTTTGTTTTGTTGACTTACCATGAAAGCTTTACGAAATTTGGCTTTTAGGAATTTGCGCTGTCAAAGAACCCTTTGCTGTCAAAGAAAGTTTAACCGGTAACCTGGATGAAATGGGGGACTGAGGAGTTTAGAGAGTCACTGAAGCAGGAGAATCGATTCATGAGTTTTAGCAACATTGGACAATGCCCTATATAACAGTGTAATGCGATCCATGGCCTTAGGTACGAGTTTCTTATGATCACCTAAATCTATGTACAGCTTACATTCAAAGCCCAATTTATGAATTACTTATGTGGACGGTCCCTCGACAGTCAAGAAATTTACACAGAGACTTTGCATGCTTCAAGAATCGGAGAGTACGTTGTGCTTTAAGTTACATTTATAATTTCTTTCTAATGTACTAATGGGTCAGTGCCCTTAAGTATTTTGACAAATAATGTAGAAATATTTCTTTGGATAGTAAAGGTCAAGTGGCAGATGCTTTGTATATTTACATAGCGGCAAAGCCAATTTGCTTGTTAGCGTAAACAACAAGAAAGAATGTGTGGGTGCAGAACGTTTAAAACCACGCTTAAAATTACCAGTTCTATACTCTGATGGGACAAATATATATCAGATATTTGCAAATCTGTCACGTTAAGTAATAATCAGCACTATAGTGGGCGTTCTTTATATAAACTAATTTAATAAACGACACAATATTTGACAATGTTATTAAGTTATAATGACAGCATTATATTTAGAACTGCGTCATTTTGATATAACCGCGCACCCAAAGTGATCCTCACTTTGAACAGAATTACTCAAATTAGATTAAAATGTTTTGCCCCAATCGATATGTCATGCGGTTAGCTTGGTAACCATTCGCAGAGGGCCTGTCACGTGTAACCCTGTTCTCACATTTATTTTTGTTCCATAAATTGATTAAACCAACCTTTGCAAACTCTCTTTTATTCCTAAAATAATATTAGGATTGACATTTCGAATGTAACATTTGTATACAGTAACAAAACAAAGTAGTCTTTTACTCAGACGTACAATAAATAAAATAGAAACTAGAATTACAAAACAATCTCAGAGTTATTGATAATAAAACTCTCAGACCTTGTTGATCTTTTCCTCGTTTCTCAGAAATGAGTCTGAATTAATCTGTATTGCGAATAACACGGTTCAGTGCACATCGGTACTAAGGCAGCAGGGAAGCGGAGGCGGTGTTAAGTTAAGCCGGCGGGTTACAGACACGTACAACACAAGACGCCTCCGTTTGTACACTCCCCGCACTTGACATGTCATCTGGATTACCTTCTCTTGAATGGTGCATCGAAACCTATTCAAATGTTACTATGAACATGTACAAAGCATAGTAAGACGCTCTATCGAAGTGTTGCTGAGGATAATCATGTGAATATGATTGCCACATACACACTAAATATAAAACTGAACATAGAAATTACCGCAAAAAGCCTGAAAGGATTTATTTATGGCAAAAAATGTTATAAGGTAGATTATTATGGCAGCTGTGTCGGCTGTCATGTGGCTATGGCAGGTGTAAACCGTTTTTACCGAGACGATCGTTACCTCCCGCTCGCGCACGATGCATATTGGATAAGCGCTGCGCACTTATGTGTCTCTAGTGGAGAGACCTCGTTTTATTTTCTTGTTTAGAGGGTAAGTAAAAACTTACCCAGAGAATATCTAAGATGATGCTAATATTTGTTTTTAAAATCCTCTTGTTGCAAAAAGCGCGGTCCTATACTTTCTGCTTTTGGCTATGTAAGTATAGAAAATAATTATGAACATATTTATTTAAATGATAGTGTGGAATTATTTAAAAACATAACTTCGTGTTTATAAATATTGGAAATGACGTTGACGTCGTTAATAGTCACGCCAATATACTGTCAAATCTGGTATGCAGGCTTCATACGCCTTCAAGAAACATAATAGAAAAATTTTAGGTATGCTATTTCTAACGATGATTTCGTCGCTGTTATAGCAAGCGTTAATTGAGTTCTAATATGCAAAGGAATATATTTGATGCATGCCAATGGGGAATACCTTACTTAAAACATTTGTGGTGCCGTGGATTCGAACTTTATAGCTCAAAATCGGTAGTCCAATAAAATCCTAACTACGCTATCATTGCTGTGAAAGAAATTTTAAGTAGGAAATTTATTGCTTTATAATTTCATCTATTACAACAAAATTAATCAGATCATGGAGTCATCTGTTTATGAAATGTGGTAATAATTTGTAAAATCTCGTCGACTCTTCACCGCTTAAGATTCCAATTCTGCGAGTTGGCGGTTGTTAAACTTTTTCATTAGCAAATTATTCGCGGCCGAACGCAATCTCTGGCGCGAAGCAATTAGAAAAGTGGTTGAGCCATATCAGATAATTGCTGTTTGTTGGTTCTACGAGGTGCTGGCGGCCCTCCTCTCCCTCTGCTACCTCGTCAGGGGTGGCACGAGCAGGTCTCTCGGATAAATCATAAGATTTCGATCCTCCCCCGGGGCGGCGCGTAATGGCAAACTTATCAGATTCTATGCGCTCTATGGGATATTCTAGATTGACGGTTCAATTGCTTTATTGGATGAATATGCTTATTTTATCTTCGCGATAAATATTTTATATAAAACCAAGATTTTATAAATTTATAAAAACCAGAATTAAAAGTATGTAAAAATAAATTAATTATATTACAATGCAAACAGTTAGCTGTTGTTCAGTTAAGATTAGACGAAGCATCTTGGTAACAAAATGCAGGGTCTAATTTTTAAATAGACAGATATAATTTTTAGATTGAATAAAATGTTATTTTCAATTCTTCTCGTATGTATTATGCCCTTGCATTGTTGAACTTGATATATGTATAAATTTGGCGTTCATATGTGTTATTTTAGTGTAAATAAATTATCATTTTACCAACAATAAGGGTGTAGTTTGTCACGCAAAAATTGATCGTAGGTACATAAAATCAATGACTATAATACGATATTGTAGCTAATCGGAACAAATATTATACCTTATAATAGAGTAATCCATGTTATAATTGACACGTATTAATTGATGCATTATCTGAGATTAAGCACAAATTGGTCAAATACATCGATCTGTTACCGCTGTTGACGTCAGATAGTAAATTTAACCTGTCACGGCGTTACCGAACATGACATGTTAAGCGATTGGAAGTGATCTGTGGACTTGTTCTCATGTGACGAACTGTTTGTGGCTTTGAATTTTCTGTGAAAGGATTTGGTCGTCAAGTTATCGTAAATCTCTATCACAGTATCACACGCTGAAGCTTGAATTCCGAAAGTGTTGGTAGAGTAGCAACTTTCAAATTGGTACTCTCCTTCACGTCTACGCACTCATTCTATCTCATTACATGCATCATACACGGTCATCAATTTAGTACCCTAAACTGGTCGGAGACATTCTAGAGAAAAGCTTGTTTAGAATATGTTCGACCTTCTGTCGCATACACATTAGACATATTGTCCAGTAATTTTACATGCCGAATCTATCTTAGTACACATTTCTTAACTCTTGTCATGGTATAAGACTTTACAATATAACGTCTTAATTTAGATCCTAACTATGTAGTTTGCTATCACCGAAAGGTACTCTTTACGCTATATTCAGTCTCCACATAATATTCATATAGAATCTTTTAAGTAGTAGGATTGTAAGATTTGCTGGTCCAGTGTATATGTTTATACCGTTACTTAATGCTTTCAGTACCTAAGGTTCTGAGTTTTAATTCCAGAGTTAGTCAAAATGTTATTATGTTAATTGATCATAATCTTCAGTAGAATAGCTGTCTCATTGGGCATTCGGTAGATCGGTCTTACTAACTTTGTAATTATATAATTGACTTAAAGGAACATTTTCAATTCGTGATAAATTTAAGACAAAACTGGAGTTTGTCGTAGCTCATACTTGACTTAAGGCATTCTCCTCTTTATTACTCACGGGACTATGAGTAACGAAGATAAAAAGGCTTACAGCACTAAGGATTCGAGTTAGAATGAATTCAAATAGTCAATAATCGAGATGGTCGACGAATTGTTCTTATCTCTGCGCCATCCCAGAGGAGCACGTGCACGGCATCACAAATGAAGGCTCACGAAGGTTAAACAAATGGTTCATTGATCTTCTCTTAATATAAATTTTATTTTGATACGATTTGTGATTTGTAATATTAGAGAATCAAGGGCAATGTCTTTTTGTAGTTGTTATACTAATTTTTAATACGAAAGAGACTGTCTCGACGTTTGTTTGTAAAGATTTTACGGCAACACCGATAGATAAATTTTGGTATGAAGGTAACTTGGGATGTAGATTGCGGGATAACGCTAGTTGATATAAGCTTTTCTAAGGAAAAGCTGTTTTAAAATTCTTTTACAATTAGAAAGCTATGTTGTCAACGAGTAACATAGGCTATATTTTCTTAAAAAAGTGCTGTTACTGACGTAACCTTAGAATCTAACCTACTTTTACACGAGCGAAGCCGCGGGCAACAACTGGTATTATATAAGTTAGAAACTACACTAAAATAAGCAATCAGGCAAGATAGAGTTAGCCATATTATAAAAATAAATAACATCACCTTTACTGGGCGTATGGTAAGTTAGTATTCTATCCCCATAACGTATCTGACGTTCTTTCTTGATTTCTCGTTCACAAAAGAGTTAAAATATAAATTTAAACGTAAATAAATTTATGCACTTACATATAATAATGATATTACGCACTTATAGATATAAGATGTTCTTTTAAACGACTGAATAAACCGCGAATATCTTAGTAGCCGAGGGTATTATATTGGCTGTAGTGGGAGCAAGGCGCCGCGACGTCGCGGCGGCGTCGTGTGACGTCACCAGCTACCTTCAAAGTAGCTGTATACTATGTGTACCAGGATAACATCGATTAAGTAGTAACGAATATTTGTTACCTTTGTTGTAGTTGTATGACGTGTACTAGGAAAACATGAACGTAGTAAAGATAGTATGTTATCTTCACTAGGCCCGTTTTTTCGGTGACAAAGAATTTAATTTGCCATCGTATATTTTAAATATGTCAATCTAGATAGTTTAGGGTCACTTATGTGTGCGGCTTACTGCTTACGCAGCTTAAATTTAGGCGATATGCTATGAAAATAAAACTACCTTTTAACTTGCCTTAACGCCTAAAATATGCTGGCTTATTTACTCGACTTTGTCAATTATAACGTATCATCGTGTTCCGTTAGAACCATGAAATACATAGTAGTAGCCTTAGGTCTGACTCTGAGATGATTAGAAGACCTCTTCAAATTTATCCAAAGGCTGGGGCAGAAATGTCCACCCTACAGAACACAGCAGTCAAACATGATTGTGTGCCGCGATTAGTAGGTTTATCATATTCGATAAATAATTTCAGGGCACCGCTTAGACTTTGTCTCTTGTGCTAGAAGCACAGGGCAGCATAGCAAATCCTTTACTTAAAAGGCCAGGCGTAAGCTAGATATATTTAGCACTATGACAGCTATGTATATGACTGCTTGTTTGTATAAAAGAATAGGGTTATATTTATACGACTGCTCGACACTGATGGTGGTACTGGGTAGTACTACTATCAGTGCCAGGCATTTTTAAGGCAAAATATGCAATAAACGCTATTGATTATTTTCCCTATATCCAAAATTCTAGTAACATTAAACTCGTACTAAAATTAATATTATAAATGCGAATGTGAGTTTGTTTGTTTGTTTGGTTGTTTCTTACGCTTTCACGCCGTAACAACTCAACCGATAATCATAAATTATCATTTTTGCATAAACGTTATCAGGGGAACAGAGGACATAGAGTACCTTTCATCTAGAAAAAAGTACTGTTACTAACCTAACATAACCTATTTTTATGCGAGCGAACCCGCGGGCAAAATCTAGTATGAAATATATTTCATTTAGTTCGTTTTTTATGTAACTTGGACTCGGTCCCAGGGGTCAAACACAAAGCTTTCTTCATTGTGTCTGTTTTCCGACTAATTGATGAGGAATTAAAACTACTCCACATTCTAATCATATCCTAAGATCACACTAAACCTCTAAATAAGATGTCGAATAGCTGGGTCCGATGTCTTTGTAAGTTCTCCACAGCATAAAAGGGTGCTGCTTTTCATTAACGGTTACTCACGTTTAAGGGGCATAATTTCAGCAATGTTATTCAACCTCTTTTTTTAAACTGGATGACTTAACATGACCGTCCATACGGCCACCTCTTCGGTGTAACTGCGACCCTAGTTATACAGCGACCGTACTTACAACACCACTATTTCCTCAGCTCGTGCACATGTCTACCTGTAGACACATTATCAATTAATCCATGCTCGTGCTGAACTCGGCTTGTACAAACTCGTTCATTATTAGTCGATCAACAGGTGTGCGCTGTACCTTATTAATTAATTAGTCGTCTCTTACAAGTCACGGGACTTGAGGAAATTGATCAGGCGGTTTGTTCTTAGTTAACGTTGCATGAAAGTTACACCGTACAAACGATGTTAGAGTGGGATTTGGATTGAGACGTAATGACGGAATGTAACTTGCTCTTTAGAGCTTGCGACTGAAACGGGTAAGTATTTGTGAACTTAATTTTACGTCTTCGTTACCGTTGACTGCTGAATGTGCTATAAAAGTCTTACACTTTTTTTTACAAATATTATAGATTTTGAAAGCTTTTATTTTAGTTTGAATGTTTATCACTTGGAAAACTTGGTACCTTGTTAGGCCATGTCTTAGTGACCATTCATATTCAGAATACTTTTTATATTCGGCGGTCTTGAGATTTTCATGGTCGCAACCGCGGGCAGAAGTTCGTAACATATGTATGTACATATAACAGTTGACTCTGTAACGCTTGATTTCAAAGATAAGCAAGCGTACGACTTCATGCGGTTTGAAGGCGTTTGACTTAGCCTAATAAACTTTGACTTTGACTAACAAGTCTGATCATCTATGCAAATCAGATGTAGCGTCGTAATGGCCCGACATTCTCATTGTGGGGTGAGTTTCGAAAGGGACTTCGAGTGTTGAGTGTACGTCAGTTAACCTAGTATCCTGCCATACCGTAGTATAGTTTGCAGACAAGCTGTCAGTATGCGATGACATTGTTCCTCTCGCATAAATAAGCAGCTCTTTTGTCCTTCACATGTGTCTCACGTCACACGTACGCGACATAATTCTCGCGCACACAAATCTGACGCAACGAAATTCATGTCTACTGTAGGGTTGTACGTGTGTATATTGCAAAATATTTTAAAGTATTTTTATTGTATAACATTGTTGTAGAAGGATAGCATTGACACGAAACTAGTTTGTTCTGTTTTTGATGCCGATTTTGTTATATATGATTATATGTTATAATGTGTATGTCCTCTTGTAAAACATTTTTTGCCTATATTCTACCGTCTTATTATCTTATATCTATTAAAGTTAGATTTATGCCTACATCAGGCAACAGTTTCTGGCAAATACAGATTGTATCTAATACACTCTATAATAGGTCTACTCAATATGTATTATAATGTAATGAAAAATAAATAAAAATACATTAATAATAACCAAGATACTTTATTAACAAGCAAAGTGAAATCACTAGTGCCATAGTGCACGATAGAAGAATTAACTATAAGTGCCATTAATGATAGTGCCATAATCGCACTATTAAAACTGGTACGACGACATCCTGACGTCTGCAACATCAGTTAAAATCACTGTGTATAGGAATCTTTCAGAGATAAAGAAACCAAGAAACCCTTCAGTGTTTTCTTTTGTATTATAGTGTTTATTAATTGGATAACTAAACTGAATGTGGAATAAATGCAAAAAGCCACGTAAATATGCTTAATTGATAATAAAAACATATTAATATCATTGTTTAAATATAACAAATTACAGTCAAATAAGAGAAACAATTAAATGTCATCAGGTCAACGCACGACAGAATTATATTGGGGTTGAAATAAAGCTTATTCACCAAAATAGTGCATAATTAATGGGCATACAAATTAATTAATGTAAAATGAATGAGTCCAATTTGTAATCAGAGGGCTAGATAAATACTAGCTGGGGTTCCCTGTAATTATTTATCGAATCATGGACATCTGAAACGGCTGCAGAATCATTTTGATTACAGAAATAATATGATTACTATGCCTTTTATACATCTATGTAGCCGAAAGATCAAAGCTTTAAATAAGTATTTTAGAATTTCAATTTTCACAAGACTTTTGTCAAAAGTCTTGAATATTTTTTTATTGAATGACCATTTATTGTATGTCTTTTGATATAAGTATAAGCTACTGTTAATTTATGAGACTTAGACTTCAATTCGATATCAGATTGTGTTCCAAGTACTTATTACTGGGTTTTTGTTTGAGTCCATCTTCAGAGCCTCGGCACTCGTAAAGCTTTGGTCTCACCTGTCATGAATACTTATACATGACAGTCGATAAGGGAATTTAATTGCGTTAAAATATCACGAGGACTACTCAGACAATTCAGTAACCTTCTGGCTGCCTTGATCTGTCTTGGCACTTAGTTGCCATATTATGTATTAGTTATTCTCACTCAAAATAAATCATTAGTTACTTTTGTCATTTTACATTTAGACAGCCCTGATACAATACACGTCACAGCGCGATGCAGGGCCCGAGATTGCTTCCTCCGGCGACGATGCCTACATAAACCAATTTAAACTTTATAATCCGGTCGGAATGGGGCGCGGTTCGAACAATACACGAACAAATTCTACCTCAAGGTTATGCTACCCTAGTACCTTGGGTGCTGAAGCTAAAGATTTTTTTTACGAGGTATATTGACGTACTTTGAACAAAAGTAATTTTTGGAAATACTTTGTTGATGACAGTTGCGGAAGGAAACACCTACGACTGAAGGTTCTTGCAAACTTTGAGAGTATGGAATGTCGTTCCGTATGGATTTGTGTCGCTTTGTTCTGGGCCTGTCTCATGAAGATCTTGTTTGTTGTTTAGCTGAGATAACGTTACGTTTGATAAAACATTTTCATCAAAATAAGCTTGAGCTAAACTTTTAGTAAAGAAATCAGAATTACTTGACTAGTTTCAATCTCTTCGAGTTTTGATTCTGCATTAGTATTTAAGGTAAAATCTGAATAACCAACTTTTATTATAATATTGTTTTTCGCCGGTTTGTATTATTACCGGGGGTATCTATAATGAGTATTAGACAGATGTAGTATAATTTCTAATTTTGTAGTATGAATAGCATAGTGATTTCTAAGTGGGCACCTTTATTACTACTTTTAATTCAACATTTGTTATTTCAAATCTGGATATTTGGTTTCGTTGTTTCAACAGCTTTAGGGTGAGGTTTCGTGGGTGGAAGAGGTATCTTTAGAAAACATAACATGGGGTACTCAAGAGGGCTGGTATTTCAATGGTCCATTGTATTAGCTTACTATAACCCAATCCTTGTGCTGGATTGCCAATTTAATGGGAGAAAATTGGTTAGGTGCGGAGTACACAATACCCAATCGGCTCATCCTCTCTAAATGAGCCAATTGGCGCCATTAAGCGAATAAGGCATACATAGACACGCTTTAAAAAAAACAGTACCTAGCTGTGTAGGGACGGAGCTTCACTTACCTTTACTGTCAGCATAGCCATTTCATAGAGAGCTTCAAAACACTAACAACAGCAGGAATACAACACAAAATTGTTTAGCAGTAAGCTTCTGTTGGCTGGAACTCCTCCATTAAGCCACTTCCAAATCCTAAGTTTAACCAACTACTCCTCTATACCCTCTCTTAAATCTTCATTCTAAATTAACAATTGTTTAATTATACTGCAAAGAACAACAATATTGAATCATTACAAAGTGGAACAATCTGCAGCATCGTGCACAATGGTTGTTTGTACGTTGTATCTGCGTGTGTGTGTGCGCTGCACTCACTGACTCGCGAGCTCCATCAATAAATTAAACCAACCGCTACGAGTTAAACACACGCATTATTGACGCTGGTTAATGTGTGATTAAAAACAAAACAGTTGGTTTGTAGGAAATCATGAGGACGTATAATGTTGAAGGAGTGGTCGTCTTGATTGTCGAGTTTACCAATGTGCTTCATTCGAGCAAACAAAATCCGGTAGTGAATCTTAATAGAAATAAATAAGTAGGCTTCATCTTGCGTTAATAGTTCTGATAGGAAAAAATATTGGCAAATGTTTTCTTCTTTCTTTTCGTGTGGTTAGTGGCCAACCTGTTGTCAAGAGTTGTTCAAGCCGCCCGTAGGCCTCGACATGGCTTAACGACTGCTGTCAATTTAGCAACAACCGGGATCTACTTTTTACGTGCCCTCCGAAGCACGGAGACGCTCAGCTGAAATACCACTAAGCGGTCACCCATCTATAGACTGACCGCACCCAACGTTGCTTAACCTCGCTAATCGTTTACCGATCAGTGAGTGCAACTAGCTATGAGCATCTCAAATGTTTTCTGACTAAAGATGACTGTTTTGCAGTCAGGTAATTCACAGAATACGGACACGACGGCTAGCATACGTAATAGGGATACCTTGAGTGTAGTGTGTGACAGTACACGGACAAACAAAAATATGCCAAAAGTGAGGGTGAATCAAGATTCTTCTGCCTCACAATCAGATATATGACATCGCAGCACCAGTCAGCTTGTGACCACGGCCGGTGTAACCTGGTCGAAACGTCAAGCATAAAAAAGGTAAACATTATGCACGATCGCGTTAATACCCGTTACGTATTAGGTATATATATAAAGATGAGACTGACTAAGGTCTGGAAAATGACTAAATAAGTACTGAAAACGATGAGAGATAATAAATCATAAATTATATGTTCTAATTATAGCTAATCGTGTAATGTTTGTCTACCTCTCTAGAAAGCATACGTTGTACCTATGACCAACTGCTAAATTGACACAAAGATATATATTGACATAAGAGTACGTTCATGTGTAATTATGGCCTATAATATACCACGGCCAAACCCTTCTCACACTTAGAAGACGCTCGTGGCCAGCAGTAGGACAGTATATAGTAATACAGGGCTGTATTGTATAATTCACGCAGGTAAAGCCACGGGTGGAAGCGAGTTTTCACATCTTGTATACATTGAATATACATATGACAGATCAATTATCGATATACTGTCTGTGGAAGACGGCGCTGAGTCTGTGGTAAATTTTAATGAATGACACAAACGTTGCTGTGACCGCAAGCCCGCGCGGGCGCGCGTTTTGCCCGCACCGACTATTAATTAACGCGCGGGAATTTTCGACAACCTCGCGAACTTTTCGCGTGTTATACTTTTTTCATTACTTAGTTTTTCCATTATTTTCATTTGGGTATAAATCGTTTGGATCCGAACTCTCATTTAATTAAAACTATATTCTAAGCTGTAAGAAATATAGTAGGTACATATTAAAAATATTTCAATATGTACAATTCCCTCGTGACGCAGGGATTATCTCCAGGGCGGAAAATGTCCATTAGAGAATCAGAAAATACACATTGATTTTTGTTACTGCTGTGTTGTGTTAGGATGTATTGCAGAACAACTTATGATATCAATATATCAGTAGTAAAGCATCTGCGCGTGTTATCTATATAAAGCATCTTTCTTACCTCGGGTAATCGTGCATCTTAAGGGACTTTGCTATTATTGAAACAACGGCCTTAAGGCCTCCGGCGGCCTCCTTCTAGCTAAGCTAGAAAAGATTGGAGTCCGTGGTTTACCACTTAAAATCTTTGAGGACTACCTGACAGACCGCAGTCAAACAGTGAAGATAGAGGATCACATAAGTGAGGAACTTACGGTCTCATTCGGTGTTCCACAAGGGAGTGTACTGGGCCCTACACTCTTCCAAATTTATATTAATGATCTCTGTACTATCTCCCTTCCTCACACCGATATCTTCACATATGCAGATGACACCGCTATCCTAATCTCAGGACATTATTGGCAAATAGTAAAGGAAAGAGCAGAACTTTCGCTTACGAAAGTGATGCATTGGTTAAACCAAAATTTACTCACTCTTAACTTATCTAAAACTGTCTACATTCCCTTCTCTATCACAAAAGTAAATAACCCGCCTGAAAATTATTCCATCAAAGCTCACGTTTGCTCATCTCCAAATAAGTGTATATGCTACGAACTCACCAGAGCCCAATCAACTAAGTATCTTGGAGTAGAATTAGACAGTGGACTGAGGTGGGATAAACACATAACTTTGATGACAACGCGCGTAAGACGACTGATTCATTTATTTAAATCACTTAGAGACATAACTCCACAAGAAAAACTAAAACAAGTATACCTAGCGCTAGGACAAACAGTCATTCAATACTGCATCACAGTATGGGGAGGGGCGGCAAAGACACATCTCATGAGCCTAGAGAGAGCAAAAAGGGCCGTCCTCAAAGTTTTATCAAAAAAACCCTATAGGTATCCCACATCGACGCTATACTCAGACACCAACCTCCTTACTGTACGCCAGCTCTTTGTACATCGACTGGTACTAAGGAAACATCCGAGTGTTCCCTTTCCGGATCCTAATAAGCGTAGTAAAAAGCATATCATCCGAAACGCTTTTTGCAAAACGTCATTTGGGAGACGGCAATACTATAGTCTCAGTTGCAAAATATATAACTACATAAATAAACAAATAAATATTGCCAGTCTGAACAGCTGCGAAGTCAAACACAAAGTATACGCCTGGCTACAGCAACTTAACTACCAAATGACGGAGGACTTACTTACCTTCATCGCATAATAGCTATATCTAACCGTTCACTCATCTAATATATACCTACATATATACTTGTATTTACACAATCATTCTTAGGTATACATTCGCACGCACGCACAACATAAACCTATCACACTTACAGCTACACTCTCTCACACTACACATCCACACAACACACCCACACTCACACATCACACTCGCTCACAATATAAATCCAGATGAATGTCTTCTGTTCCACTAAAATGATTATAAATAAAATGTATAACTTTAAAAATGTTAATTTCCTTAGATACTTACTTATTTAACAAATGTAATCCGCTGTACAGCAACATTCACGTCTTCATCTAAACGTCTATTTACACCAGTGTCAATTACCACGACTGAACACTGTCAGCCAAAATACAGGCTCTTGCCTAGTTTGGTAACAGTCTCAGTACCTTTTCAGAAATACATACTTGTATAGTTAGTGTTTAATAACCCACAGTGAATGTATGTATACTCTTTTTGTGCCAATAAACATTTTATTTTTATTATTTATTTTTTTAAGGACCGATCAAACATGAATCATTATTTATGGATTAAAAAGATTTTTGTCGGCTGTGATGATCGTACCCCGACACAAGGAATATTGGCAGCGCTGGCTAATACGTTATTTTCGCAGTCTTATTGCCAACATTCTGTAATAGTTTATGAACATCTTTGTGCTAAACAAGTTCAAATAATTCGTTCTAAAGTTAGTTACCAGAATTTCACCTATACAAACAAAATTAATTTAAAATCTATCACGAATTTGCCCATTAGTCCACAGAGTCATACTTTTGTTATCGTAACAAATCCGTGTGTCGGAGAGCACGTTAAGCCGTCGGTCCCAGCTGCCATGAACATCTATGGCAGTCGTTATTGGGAGAGTGTCGACACAAAAGATCCCACTGGGTCGAAGTGTCGCCGGTCTGCACTGACTGGCCCCCATATAAAATAAGATATCGTAACAAAAGTACTTCTAAGAAAGTTACCATCACGCTTACCTAATCTATTTGTTACGCTTTCACGCCTACTACTCGACCGATCATCATGAAAAATAGTCGTATACACTTTGTCAGCGTTACAGTATAGGACATATGGTATCTTTCGTCCAGAAAAAAATAATGTTTCTGAGCAAGTAAAGCCGTGGGTAAAAGCTAGTTAATTAGTAAGTAAAAATCGACGACGACGAAGACGACGTAAAAATTACGTCAGTTCGTAATTCTGATGCCGCGTGTGTAATTCTAGCACTTTTAACATTAGTAAGGATAAATATAAAGCTAAAATCTAATAAAAATATATACTTGCTAACCCGTTGCCCTATTTCGATTTTATTTGCCCACTTGTTACGAGTAAGAAAACTTGCTTCCTTTCGTCAGATATGGAGCGTTTTTAAAGTCCTTGACAGAGATAGGTCCTCGCGCTTTCACAAGCGAGATAGGCTAATCTAGTGGTCTTCAATGTAATCAAGCATCTCTTTAGGTATAGTGTACTTGTCTTTGTGCCAAATAGTCGACTTTCTCAAGCCGAATAAAGTGATCCCAGCTGCCTCAGTCCCGTTTTAAGGCGAGGTGGTCACTAAACTAAAATATATAAAAATATCGTTCTCTAGGGATGCCAAGCAACCGTCGTTACTTTGTAGTAATTAAAATGATTTGATTAGATTTTAAACCCGACTCTATTACTCAGCGGTAGTGAATCTAAGAGCTGCGCATGATGCCTAGTGCTAGATTACACGTTAGGCAAAGTCTTATATGGTTTTTTACCATAATATCTTTCAGTAGTAACAAGTGTGTCTGTGTCCGGTAGACAGCAATAAGTTCACTTTTAATTATGAGAGTTGTTAAACCACAGCTGTTATACATATCTGCCTATCCCTCCGGAGATATTGGCGTGAGGCTATGTATGTGTCATAAAACTCTTTTACGTATCAGCTCCATGTAGTTTATTGCGTGCAGATATTGTACCACTGGTTACAAAGGACAGCTATTATTGTTAAACCTAAAAATTTTCGGTAAAACCAACGTAATTAACATCTACTATAAAACTTAAGTTTGAAAAGAGTTTAATTTATAGATTTTCATTAAATAGGTATAAGACAACTATCCGTACCTATAAATCCGTATATTCAACCTAACATCAGTATAGGGCTAAATAAAGTCATACAACAAGTGAGAATCGGCAATGAATTGCCGTAATTCTTAGAGTTCGAAAAAATGGTTCAAGTAATATGCAAAATTGAGGTCAAAGGTATTAAAAGAAATAGTCATTTCGGGGTATATCGACTTTGCTGAGACGAATGGCGTTGACCGCGAGTTTCTAGCTCTTACGGTTCTTGAGTTGAAAGTTGTATAACAGACAGACGGGCGGACGAACAAAGTTGTAGTACAAGAGTTTTGCCAAACTCTAAAAAGGGTTAATAAAAATGCTTATAACTTTATAGGAAAATATGAATATCTGGCAGCCTTGCCTTAAGCTTACATTTCAGTATTATTCAATATATAATATTGTCTTCTATTTACGCGAATATTATTCATTGAAATTAAACTGCTATATACGGATTTTATCGCGTTGTTTATTTGACACTTTATATTTTGTAATAAAGTGTCAAATAAACAACGCGATAAAATCCGTATATAGCAGATTATTCAATATAATTATATTGTACCGAAAGCTTTCCAAGTGTCGACTAAAACAGACTTGAAAGTGAAGCGTCAAGCCCGTGCACTCTCTGCCCGACTCCTTAGGGATGGAGCCATACATCGTAAGCGGATAACAGACAAGAAACTGTGTTAACAGTAAAATGTAGAAGCCTCTTATGCAGAATGTCTTAATGTTCGAAGTGGTAGGGCTATAAAACGAGTGAAGGAGAAGGATAAAGTGTGTATAATCTGCCGTATTCCTGGCAGATAATAAATAAAATGAATGAATACCTTTATGGTGAATGTACCTTTACGACGGTAAAAATAGAAAACAGAGCAACATTGAACTAAGTCGTATCAATATACATTTAAATGTTTTTCTTACTTTAGGCATAATAATAATTATGCTTTATTTCTTCTCACATAAACACTTTACAAATTTTGTTACATAATTTCTTATATCTTGTACAAATTTATTTTTGTGAAAAGTTGGTGTCTTTGATTAGCATAGATATGCCTGTAATACAGATCACCAGGTCCCCACCCAAGATTTACAAATAACAATTAGATTAGTACTTAAGCGTTTAGTATGTGTGGTATAGTTTAAAATATTTTTAAATGTTGACTCCCTACCTAAAATTGGTACTAGTGGCCTTACGATGATGTAAATATAACACATTAAAATGTGACTTTTTCAAAATATTATCGGTTATCATTCTGATCTCAACATCGCCATTATATAAGTATTAAAGTCAATTAACAACAAAGGACAATTTACACAGAAGAGGACTATAGGATAAAATGTGTAGAAATAATTGAATGTGGTATAAAACGTGAACATGAGTTTAATAATTTATTTACAATCCGAAAGTTCAAAGTAATACTTACATGGAAAATCCTTCACCTTCCCTTACCAAATGGCAGTAGTGGATTCATTTCTTAGTAAAGAATAAAGAGATGAATCGTTTCTGGCGAAAATTGAATCTGTTTATACAACATCAGTTTTATAGATAAATACTTCGTGTGACGCGCACCGTCGCGGTGGATTTTAATCTATATTAATGTGAACGTACGCAGTACTGAGAACTGGCAAACGAAAATTAAATCCAGTGCGGTTTTGTGCTCCCGCAACTCTAATGGCCCCATCGTAAAGCAAATTATCCCGTAGTGGGGTACATCCGTAGTCAAACGAACTACCTGCATGAATACATGATGGCACATCAAAGGGCCGTTAGCTTTGACAAGAAATATTTGCGAATCGCACGAGTCTGGGCGAACACGCCTACACACACAATCGCGACGGATTGTTTTTAAAACATTGTGCCGCTTTGTGTTTACGTACTTAGCTTCAAAGCTTTCATTGCAATGTTAACTCAGCATTACGCTTGGAAATTTCGCTCGAGATAGGCACAGCTATATTACAGTTACACTAGTTATTAAAGTGCTGTAACTGCAAATTCTTCAAATAAAAACATTGATATCACTATATGCGTTCAGCAAATCGGAAGATCGCGATAGGCAGCTGTACAATGCTCATCTTACAGTTTGTCTATTGGGAGTACAAAATATAAGATCTCTCAGCATTCAGAGAGCCTCGGCGTAAAGAAAGACAGCAAAAGATATGCAACATAAACAATTTTTCAAATTGCTCGCCATTTCCTCTTATCTTAGGGAAGGCTATTTTTATAAAACAATTTTGCAACAGGAAAAGCCGGGTGGTTCGCTAATTTTGTTTCATTTAAAAGTGGACATTTTTATTTAACATTTTACCAACTGTTTTCCTCGTTATTTATGAATTTGCTACCTTTACAGGTGCGCTGGAAATTAGTCAATAGAGTTAAATATATATAGTAAAAGTAAAATATACATGAATATACTGATTGGCCAATTGGTAATATTGTTTAGTGATACATAATATATGATTTGGCTTCTTAATAGTTTTTTGAAACAGTCATTACCCATTGCATCTATCTATATATATAAAACTCTTCCGTTACTGAGTGACTGACAGACAACGCACAGCCGAAACTACTGAACGCAAGAAGCTGAAATTTGGCATGTATGTTCCATGGAGAGTGTAGGGGAGCACTAAGAGAGGATTTTTGGAAATTCCACCCTGAAGGGGTGAAAAGGGTGAAACCCGATGTTCACACGGGAACGGGACTTACGCGGGTGAAACTGCGGGAAAACTACTAGTAAATATATAAACGGTTTTTATATTAATATTAGACGACTCGATGGCGTAGTGGTTAGTGTAACTGACTGCCACGCCTGAGGTCGCGGGTTCGATTCCCGCACAAGTCAAACATTTGTGTGCATGAACATGGATGTTTGTCTTGGTCTGGGTGTTTCTATGTATAATATGTATGTATTTACAAAAAAAAAGTATATAAGTATGTTTATCCATTATCTAGTATCCATAGTACAAGCTCTGCTTAGTTTGGGCTAGGTGGTGTTGCGTGTATGTGATAGAATATTATTATATTATTATTGAATACATTACAATATTGTAGTGATGGGTATAAACACCAATTCGAGTCGACACAACTATCACTGGATCCATCAAAGTTATGACCAGTTAGAACATCGGTATGGCACTACTTCCGGTTGTCATCACTGCGGCGACTGCCGCGACGTTGTTGAGGACTCGGCGTTGCACACTTTGGCGGACTGCCCCGCCTGGGCATCATGTAGGGATTTTAAAAGTAATGGTAATCAAAGGGTATGTCTTATCGTATAGTGCCGCGCCGTATGAGACGGCAGGCCGAAACCTCGGCGGGGTAGCGACTGCATGTGAAAATGATTCGCGCGGCCCCGCCGAATGCGGTTCTGTCGAGGAACACCCTGGCAGGTTTAGTCGGTATTACCGGGAGGTCCTTCTTAGATTCTTATCATCATTACCATCTTTCTTCTACCCTGGTGAGCCCGATATAGCCCCACCGCCCGCCCCCGTGGAGGAGTATGAGTTAAAGCACTACCCCAAGTAAAAAAAAAATCGATATGGCGCTTCCTATACGGTTATTCGCGACTGACACTGTTTAAATCACTGAGCCACGCTTAATTTGGGCCTTAAGATCTTCATGTTCCACTCAAATCTTAATACATAACAAACCAATCACATTACCAGAACATTAGGCAGCTTGAATATCTCAAGCAGAAGGTCATCTTCTAACTATACGATAAATAAAAAGAAAGATACTTCATAATAACGTTGCTACAAAAAATAATTAAATGTACATTTGTTTCGAAGCCTCCCTAAAAAGCAGTGCTTATGATTTTTTTATAATTTATTTAAAGCGTACTTAACTCGTAGAATTAATTAAAAGTTTCGCAGCGAGTCATTAAGATTCTTCCGCGGGATGCTGAAAAAAGTAAGTTACACTCTCGTCCGAAAAGTTTGCGCTTAATCTACTTAAAACGTTTCACTGAGGTGACGTTGTTTCGTGAAGCCCAGTCCACACTAAGCAAACAATCTGCGGTGATTCTCTTTTTATTCGTTGTGGACTTTTATGGCTTTGGTCAGACCACTTAGAGGCATTGAAAGTGTAACAGTGGTATGTCTGTTTAACTTTTGAATAATAGTGGCTTTCACACGGTGCTTTACAATTTCATTGGCTTGTTTGACCACCTAAATAAAAATTAATGTGAATAACGATTTGAGATTGCTCTTGGCATTATAATAGTTGTATCCTTAAAGATTCACAGTGTCATAGCTATCAAGAATTGCCAGACAGAAAATCCACTGTCACAAAAATAAAACAAAAAAAAAAGGTGAATATAAATCTGCACCGAGCATTTTAAAAGTTAATACCTGTATATCCAAAAAGATTTAGTGTGTGATACTGATAATGGTGCTCCCACACTGCTGTTACGAAATGTTTACAAAAATTAGTAAACATTTTTAGCAAACATTTGATCACAATGTTAAAAAATGTTTAAAAATATTTTCATGTTAGGTAATTTTTACTTAACATTTCTAAACAAAATTGTTTGTTAACAAATTGTAACAAATTAAAACATCTATTATCATTTGTTCGTAAACATTTATTCAGACGACATGAGGGTACCTATAGGTACTATACTTTTCTCTAGCTCTTAGCGTTTGGCGCATCTAGCGATAGCGCTTTTTCTTTTCTTTAAACATAAAATTAAAGCTAGTCCAATGAGCAATCTTCTTCCATTTTCGTGTAGACGCTTCGGGGCGTAAATCCAAACTGCGAACCGATATCATGTTTTAAAATGTTAAAAAATGTTTGTAGACATTTTCCATCAGTGTAGGAGCACTCAAAACTTCTAACAATTCTTAACAGAATGTAACAACTCCTAACATTTGTTAATAAATGTTTAGTGTTAAAAAATGTTTGTGAAGATTTTTCGTTAGTCAATTCTCAATAGTTATGGTGCTCCCACACTGGCATCTTCTGTCACTGTCGCGTAGAATTTGTTGTAAAATACTCTGCACTTTGCTAAGAATATTCTGTTGACAAACAGTGAGCTGCGTATTGATCGTATAGTGCGTCCTCGTCATCATGTTGTGTACACAGATTGTAGCACGTTGTTCCGCACATGACGGTGACAATGGGCAGTTAATGACAAGCCGGCGCGGCGCTTTGTGTCCGCGTGTTGTATGCCCTGTGTGTCTGGCGGCTCTCGCGCCACTCGCGGCTAAATAAATTGTGTCCTTGTCATGTACCTACTCACTGTTGATTTACTACACGATGTACGTTTTATTTTTACGTGCTGGCAAAAATGCCTGCAGCTTTTTTGTTGGTTTCATAGAATAAGGTAAACGCATACAGCTACCTGCGTACCTACTCTGATTCAAATATTTTACTTGGTGGGCTTTTACAAGCATTGCGATTGAATTCTATACTGATAGTACGAGTATTATCGGTGATTATCAGTGCTTATGGGAGTATAATAATTTATTGTCATAAAAGTTTATCATCTGATAGGGGCGTTCCCTATCGGTATATAGTATGTATGTTATCTACATATATGGGAAGTAACGAAGACGCTTAATTACATTTTAGCGGGTGACTGGTACCGCTAATACGGCTAGTTACACTACAAGTAGAAAGTATCGTAATGCATACATCCATGACTACCATCTTGATACGAAGCGATAACGACCCAGTGCCGTCAACGATGCCAAACCGCGACAAAACGGACAGCGGGCTAGACATATGCAATACTGTAGGTACTAATTATTTATCTAAAATCTGTAAATGGTACACACATATTTATCTGTTTATCTAAGGCATTTTAAAATATATATACCACAAAACATATTCGCTTACAATTATTTAAGGATTACACAGTTTATTATTTAGTAAACAGCTGGGCATTTTCACCCGCAAAACGCAGCGCATTGGTTGTAGATGCGAGGTTAACTACCGAAGCCATTGCGCTATCTCTATAGCTAATGATGGTCTGAGAGCTTGACTAGATTTGATAATGCATCCCGTACATCACACCATGTTTGTTAGATATTCGTAGGCGAGTTAGCGCCGTTTGTATAGGTGGTGTTCATTAGTGCTCCGTGATACCGTCGCGTCGATGTTTGTGTTTTGTAAATAAACCTACGTGATCTGCTTAGTAAAAAGCAGGTCACCAAGTATCAACAATAATTGCAATTAAACCAAGATTAACATCACATTTCCATAATTCAGCTAGCGTCTTAAGTCACCAAATAATCTGTGTATCAATTACACAATAATCCCTAGTGACTGACTAACATAGATATTTGAATAATTCGCGAGTAGCAGACGGCAGATGATTGAGCCAATATCCTCCATTGCGCGGCTGACTACGCAGTTAAATTAAATTAACATGAGGAGAGCACAATGACATTCCGCGGGGGAGTCTGCTCCACGCGGGTGCATAATTCACGCTGCTTGTCACGCCTACAGCGCCTCACGTTTATTGGCTCCTGGTAAATTGCGGCTTTACACTACGAGACGCTTGTTAAATTAGTAGAGTTTCTTGATAATTGCGCTAAACCAGTGCCGTACCGTTCGATCGTTACCTCCTACACTTTGTGTGTGCGCCTACTGACAATTAGCTATCGTCAAATAAATTGTTATGCGCCAAAATTATTTGTAGTTACACGTACTTTCAGGAGAGGGAAACGAAATGGATATTAACATAAAAATTCGACGCCTCGCAGTGCGTAACGATGTCATTTAAAATGCTAATGCCTTTTTATATGGTGCATTATTACAGATGCCCCGCGGCAGGATAGCGCAGAAGGTACCGCGGGATCCCTTCGTACAATTTTATTGGGATGAAAATCTCGCTGAAAAATGGCGCTGCGGTAATCGCCGATATTCAATATGTGCTCAATATCGTTACGTGTGGCTTTTTATGCAGTAAGCAGATGATAATACGAGCATTTTTAAAAGCTGTTTCGAATAGCCGTGGAAGGAAAATCGTCGAACATTTTTTTAAGTATAGCCGTGCTATTCGTTGGAGCTTTAATCTTTTTAATACCTTGCCTGCGATACGATCAAGGTTTGCCTGCACGCTTGGAAGGCTTCCAACACGACACGCTGAGACGATCCGGATGATCCCCTGCAGTCATGTTGGCCTGGTGCTCCCGCCTATATTTCATGCGGATTATGTACGTCAATAAAATGGCTCGCGAAAAAATATACTTTTATGGATCTATTTAATCTATTTTGCTATTAGTACCTAACAATTATGTAAAGCATATTTATCTTAATATGAGAGGACCTAGATAGCTATTGCATAACTTTGTAATATACACAGTTATGCAATAGCCACATCGGCCCTCGAGATCAAGTAAGAAACTTGCATCATTACTGAATGTTATGGTTTGTTGTATCATTTCATGCGTTTACTCATTCTGTTGTAATTCCCGTCCATTAGGGGTTGGCTGTGTGTGCTATATTAATTATAGGAGTCTTAACGGTAAACCACTATTTACTAATAGTAATGACATTACCATCGCACTCTAATCGTTTTACGATGCGATTATGGTATACCGTATTCTCCATACGGTGTAACTGAGATATCTCGACGATATGAGTTAACAGCAACATACAATTACATTTGAACGATTTACCGAATAAGTCGTATTAAATTTATTACTTGCTTGCCTTGAATCTAGCAATTATAAATATAAGTTTTACATTATTATGAGAGTTTCATATTGTTTAAAATCTCAGCTTCTAGTTGTGGAAACGAGGCTCAGCTCTAGAGCTGAGCCCTATATATTCCCAGCAATATATAAGGCTAAATAAATACATTATAACTTGAAATTAATACGTCAAAGAAATTTCTGGAAGCTCATTGGCATTTGTTAATTAATTATTCGTACAAATGTAATTACTCTTATGTATGTATGTGTATCATTAACGTTATACTAAATATTTATTTTCTTTTTCCAGGTAAGAATTCCTACCGTCGGTATTCAGAATACAAGGATCGTAAGTCGCCTATAATTAATAAGCCTCCAGGCTTACTATTTCGTTTTATTAACACAGTAGTAAAATAACAATTAGGTACAATATAAAAGCAATTATACCGTTCTTTATCTTGATATTTTCTCTAAGTATTTTGAGATATTTGATATTAAATGCTTATAGCCTGTTATTAGAGGTTGATGCTTTGAAAATTAAGTAATAATTAAAGTCATATTTAGATATAATTAAACTTCTGAGCGAAGCAGTCTACTGTTGCCAATTTGGGGAAGATAGAAAGAACCATCTCACTCGAAGAAGTACAACCTTCAAACAGGAAACTGAATTGAGAGTGATATTGCGTATCCCCCAGTAGGCAAGAGAGTCAAGAGTTTTTATATAGTTCAAGCCCCGTGCGTCAGCGTGCGTGTGATACAAGTTTTGAAAGCATTTATAGCTTACAGGAACTAATTACCATTAGCTAGGCTTTACGCAGGTTAAACATTTTAAATATGTTACTAAAATTTCGTTATCCTAAAGCACTTGAAAAGTGACATTAACGTTAGCTAGTCTAAGTTGAAACACGATAAATAAATTTTATACATTACATACAAAGCACAGTATTCAAAATACAACAACTGGTAGCTTAAATTATGTTTTAAACTATTCGAAGTAAATTATTCGACTGTAGTCAGTGGTTTAAGTTAAACCAGACAAACGCTTCGCATACGTCACTTACGAAGCAGTGACGTCACATGTCAGGTGTTCACCACCACCAGCACTGCTTCACTGAAGCGCGCTTAAGCGTTCAACACACGAACCGACTCGACGTTCGTGGATTAAATTGTGACGACATTGTTTTGTATATATGCAAATAGAATAATAACATATTTCTGTGATGAATACATAATTATAAATTACGTGTAACTTTTTATTTCTGATAAATATGAGTCTATGTATTACCGAAAGGGATAAAAGGATTCCAAAACGAGACTGCGAAAATGACAGTCTAAAATACATCTTTCCTTTAGATTTTGTATAGTTATGTTGTTCGTAAAAGACGGCAAAATTATCGCCGTCTACCGGACATATTCCTTGACTCCGTACTGCTACTCTAAGAATAACCTAATAACACTGCCCGACATCGTAATCCTACGTCTTGGTGATGAGAGTAGAATTCACTTTTCAACGTGTTTATAGATGTAGAATGTATTATGTGACCGAACTACTCGGTCAGCCCTATCTAAAGACGCCACTATGCTGCCAAGCCATGAGAAAAAGCCTAGAGGTATAAGACACAGAGATACTCGCTTAAATCAGAGTTTCACACATGGGGCAACACCACCCTTTAGTATGGCAATTGCATGGCGTCTAACAATGTACTTGGTAGATAGCAATAAGCTGACGCAAATTATGTGGCTGTTAAAAACGTAGTGTCCTTTATGCGACATACAGCTCTGACTACGTACCTATGTATATAGTATAGAAATATGGATATCATCATTACGTGTGTTACGTCCGTAGGGACACACACCACAGTGTATGCACACATACTTACTTATACGTTACTTATATCCGTAAGGCGTATGCACCGTCACGCCAGTCACGGGGTAATCGGGTGGCAGACGGCCGCATCTGTATATTAACCTATTAATTACCTAAATTGTGGAAGTGACAATACAATACTATTTACTTGATATTGGACATAATATTATTTACTCTCCATAGTCACCCGAACCTGTGACTCAAGACGTGGTACAGAGATAAATAATTTTTACTAAACGATAGATTTAGCCCGAGTATGTTTTATTAAGACAGTGCTATACGAATACAGTAATCAAGATAGTGTCGGCTTTCATAACATCACTCATACATTTCTCAGGATTAAGGACTCGTTTATAACTGGTTAGCTGTTTGTGGCAAACTGATTGCTGGAGGCATTCTTTAGTAAATAAATATTTGTTAAATATTGTTTTTTATTTTTTGGCCTATTGGCATATCTAACTACTGGACGAAGGTCCAGGTCTATTGCTAGCAATACCTCGTCAGTCCCTTTTAAATGCCTCAAAGTCATCATGCCACCTTCGTCAAGGTTTTCTTATCAACGACGACAGTTTTGTGCCAATAGTTAAATACAGATAGCCTAAGAAACGAAATAACTTAATAACACTGAGCTTGCTTCAGTTTTTGTTTATTTTCTCACTGCACTGTTTCAGGTTCTGTATCGCGGAGGCTATATAAGCATACAATAAACGGACACAATGGTGGTATACCCAAATTTAAAACAGCAATTTGTGAATTGTACAATTTATTGTTCCGCATAGGATTCGAACCCATAACACACCGCGCGGCGGCCATCGACGTGGCGACTGCTTGCTCGCTGCGTCATCTGTGTAGTCAGTCCTTCACAGCATTTATGCCAGGTGACAACACCATGACTCAATCAGATTATCAACACTAAAATAATTATGAATTACCGTTCCGGTATTAAAATGTATAAACTCGGCAGCTTTCAGTCAGCAAATGGTGAGCCACATACAGACAACTAAACCGCAACGCGAAACTTACCCATATGGAAAGATTAATATCGTCTGGATTCGCGTCGACTTATTGGAAACATCCGCAAAGGTTGAGCAAGGGCCAAGTGGATTTGACCTGAGCGTGTCTCTAGCGAATATGTTTGACGTGAATATGATACCTACGATTGCGAATTTACGTCTGCACGTATGAAACGAAGGACGATTCCCGAGATAGATTGCAGGAGATATTTCTTTGATTAGCTTTTGCAATCAAACTAAATTAAAATTATGATATTCTCAAGGCTCTCTAAGACTTAAATCTCGTTAATATAATTTCTGAACATGTATTATTTTGGTACGAATACAGCCTATTGACTATAATTTATTAGTTAGTCATCTAAAATTCTAAGATGTGTAACATTTACTTTAGCTTTATATTAATGGCTATAGTACATATTAAAGTAAGCGAAGCCGTCTGTTGTACCTACTCCCTCACCATAATACCGCAAAGGGGACTCAATCTACAATCAAATTTAAGCCCCGCCACACACTGGCGACAGGCAAATTACTCGCCACTCACCCCGAAAGTGTGAACTCGTCTTAATATCTCGTCTTCGCCAATTGGTCGGTGTTAAACCGGACTCCGGACAATATCGATTTTCGAACGGAGCACAAACAATGTCATCGTTCCCCCACCTCTAATGGAGTTTCTGAACTGAATAGTTGCAGCGTTTTGGAACGTGCCGTACGTTCCCAAACGATGTTGTAGTAGGTGTTGTTAGTGTTGTCACTAGTTATTATATAGTTTTATCATAAATAATGTTGATAATTTGGGGATAGTTGTAAATTCTTGTTGTTTTGTCCGTTGTATAAATCGTCATCTCTATGGCTTAGTGATATTGAATATTGTTTCAAACTATTAAGGCTACCCAGCTTAATGTTCCTGTAAAACTGAATTTATGTTAGGCTAGCTTTTGTTCATGCCTTATAAGTTGTCTTTACTTAGTTAAGTACTCTCTCAAATAAAGGTACAAAGTCTGAACAATAATTAAGATTACAAAGTTCTACGGAAATAGTAATAGTGCTTACATAACATTTTGTCTATATACATATTCTGTATATGCTGTATGGTGAGGGTGTATGCAACGCCCACACTGCGTTATCTATAGATAGCACGTAATTGGAAGCGAGTTTATTGTTGTATACTGAGCGTAGTTCCTGGAACTATACAGCTATTGAGAATATAAATGCTAAAAGGTGAAATATCTACCCAGGAATAATACCCGACCACCACTACAGCTTAGCAATCTGTAATAATACTTAAAATGTTTCATTATTTAAAGCTAATAAAAACTACGCTTTTACTAGTTGAGAATATTAGACTGTTCGATTAAAATTCCTCTCAACTCTTAAAGTAAAATGAACAAAAATATTACGCCGGCGGTATGTGTTAAAACTGGATCAGGACGCGGTGCACTGATTTTTCAATATCACCGAAAACTCCACTGAAACAGAATAATAGGCATACTTCAAAAAAACTGGCGGCAGCTGCGGAATTTTAAACTTTTGGCGACCAGGGGTGCAGAGACGCGTGGAGCTACGCCACACGTGCTGGTGTAATCAAACAGGATTCCTGTGTCAAAAGGCCGCGAGCCCATATCACGGGCGTTCGACATTCAGCGGCTGAATGGTTCGGAGCCGGCACTCCGAACATAGTTGAAAAGCTCGTTCCCTTTCATGTTATTTTCTATAACCGTGTCGCAATATTTATTAGGGATTTTTGCCCTCGAATGGATTTTTTGACGATGGCCTCCTGTGTTGTGAGTGATCGATTCTGTTTTATGCATCGCCGCAGTTCAGCTGTAAAAGTTACGATTGTGCCAATAAACTGTTAGCACAGGAATGAAACAACGGGTTTGACCTCACCGCTCTCATTTTATGGGTGTCATTTCAGTTATAGTTCCACTCTCATTTTTATTTCATAGTTAGTATAAAATTTTATTAGTGTTGTCCATCGAGGCACTGGGCAGTGTTCGTTCAGATCGAACCAGAAAAATACATCGGAGTCTTGTGCCCTTTGGGATTTATTCATGTTGGATACAAACAATGATCCGATAAGCAGTTTTCTTGAATCCTTACAAAGGTTTTCCTTCGGTGTAATATGGTATAGTCAATGAGATGACCCAAGCGGGTACTTCTTTAGATAAAAATACTGAAAGCAATCCAGGAAAAATAGAAAGCATCTCTTATCTTTAGCCCTTTTTCGTAAGTCAGTGGAAAAGTGGTCTAAACCCCGACAAGTAGACTATAAACCATTTTTATCCGCTCGCGCCCACCTAAGCTTACAATTTGTGAACTGTTTGACGCAAAGTGCGATATTTATTGTATCTCTGCGGAAACTTTTTACACATAATTTGACAGGTGAAATTTAGCAGGGCCTCCACTCGGCTTTTGTTCGTAGACTTAAATTATCACTATGATAATGATCCGAAGTTATATCGTGGTATATCTTAAGGTGCTTGTTATTCATCTTACTAATATTTTAATTAATATCTCTAGTAATATTGTACAATACATCATATATCAGGTAGTATGCAGGGATCATGGCTTTTTACTTTGTTAGCTCGTGCATCGACTATCAAATTCAGTTACCGTGATGCAATAACAGCGGCGTAATGGCCGACCACCCCATATAGTCATATACTACTATATACGTCTAAAGCTAAAAAACACAATTCAATCCTACAAACATTCATAAAATAGAATGGACAAGTTACTGGCAAAGACAGGCGCCATTTACAAGTGCACAAAAAGAAAAAGCCTGTGTTCCGTAGACACAGCGACGGATGCGAGTTGGTGGCTCTATTGATGGCCGGAAACTTGCGTGTGTGCGCGACGGAAGCGGAAACGGCCATGCCGCCATTGTGTCGCTGCGACGGTTGCGGCAACGACGCGCGACATCGTCTGGGAAACTACCGATGGCTAAAGACCTCGACTGACTGAATAGTTCTGTTGTCCTACTTAGCGAGTGTGACCACTGTAACGGAACTGGACTGTGAAATGCGATGGCGATTTATTTGTTTTATGTGTGGAACTAATATGTGTGAGCCATAAATTGTTCTAGGCCTGGAACATAGTTTCTGAATAGCTTATTTGATAATGCGCATACTAATGCATTCTGTATAACGATGAAAGATACGGAATTCAGATATTAGGAATTTTAATCACTTCACTGCACAAATAGCGCAATGGCTTAAGTAGTCACCTTGCCACTGCTAATACGCTGAGCGTTAGGTTTGATACCTAGTAACGTTAAAAATGTATGTGGTTCATAGGAAGTTGTTCTGTGATCTGGTGCACATTGTGTCCGTTTTTTCATGGTTTATTTTACCTTTTTTTACGATGTCTGCGGCATGCTGGTCTGCGTAGCAGTTGGCTTTGTAAACAAACAAATAAAAGACACTATTATTATATCCATTTTTTATTATATCCATTTCTGTATATGCTACTGATATTCTCGTATATTTTGATCTTCCTACTCACAAATACAAATATATATAATTCTAAGGTGAGCTATGCACAACAGAAAAAATGCGGAGGAGATCAGCAGGACTTTAGCACCATATAGTACATATATCCATTGCTAAATGCAATTGTCTACTTTTAACTCAATATTTAAAGAAATCAGACATTTTGTCATCGCCAGTGAATCCTCTAACGGAAAAGAAAATTGAAATTAAACTACTATATACGGATTTTATCACGTTATTTATTTTACACTTTATTACAAAATTTTGAAACTGTTACACTACTATTAGATACTATTAAACTTTACTAATTTTAAGCTAATTAAATTATTAAAACTATTAAGACTATTTATATTTAAGTTTACACTTTCCAGTATATAGTAGTTTAATTTCAATGAATAACATTCGCGTAAACAGAAGACAATATCAGGAAAAGAAAATGACATGAAATATTCCTCATCTTCACCAAAAACTTCTTTTTGACGATGTTAATGATCCGTGTAAAGTTGATTTGATGTGGACATTACCGAGTGCGCGGAGATCCTAATAGCGGCCATTCACGACCTGAAACAGTTGCAAGTTTTGTGTTCATAAAAGCTTTAACTTTGACATTGTGGGCTTATGTTTGTAATCTGAGTGTACAGAACAGCCCCAGTCTCGAGTTCTCACTGCCGAGCACCAACTTCGTCCTGGCACAGACTCTTTATCGATCACACGGAGGTAATATGCAGATCGTTCGATTTACGTGTTAAATTCCCTTGCATAACGAATAGTTGCAAGAAAATGAGACTTGCGCTTCATATACGTATCTAAATTTTATGAATTTGTGATTAATTGACAGTTAATTTATGATATATTGATAATATAGAGTATTGATAATAGATATAGAGTATTGCATAAGCTCTTAAGTTTACGGGTTCGGTGATGGTTTAGTAGGTAAGTAGTTTATACGCCGCAATGTATATTGTTTTCATCCTCTCACGAGACAGAGAATCCTATCATATAATTCTGAGCCCACGTGTCCTTTGTTTATATGGTTATCAAACCCACTGTAATATAAGGTTATTTACACCTAGTTTGGATGTCTTATTTGTATAGATTCTTAAACTGTTATATTAATTAGATACAGGCGCAAAAGCAAACCATATTTCGTTTTTAATTATAAAGAATATGCTAAACAGAGGAGAAATAAACATAGCTGGCTACATGTGGATCAAAAGCGCATTTATATGAGTCTCATATTAATATAATAACAATAATAATAATATTTATTTATTGACCGAAAAATAAGACACATCCTTACACTACATCATACATATTACATCGACAGTGTTAAAGCATATCTGCCTTAAATAATTTAAGCTTAAATTAAAATTAATTCTTAAACTAGGTTAATTTATAGTGTATACAATATAAATGAAATTTAAAAGGTTATGTTTAAGCCTGCCTGGACTAGGATAAATCTGTGTTCCAGGACATCACTTGACAATTTTATTTTACACTAGCGCATTGTTAATA
Source organism: Catocala fraxini (assembly GCA_930367265.1). Taxonomy (NCBI): domain Eukaryota; kingdom Metazoa; phylum Arthropoda; class Insecta; order Lepidoptera; family Erebidae; genus Catocala; species Catocala fraxini. The sequence continues at coordinate 1,378,462 of OV884045.1, forward strand.
CAAATATTTACAGTCTAAAGTACATCTGCGATTAAACGTATTTAGTAAGTAATATACAACTATAAATTTACTATCAAAATCATTTTACGACTTATATTAGTTTTTCTGAGTCCGTATAATTTAATTTTTCTAGGTATTCCATTAACATGATACTACATTTTTTATAGCTAACATTATATAGGTATATTTAATAATTTATTAGCTATACTATGAGTGGAACTTGTATATTGACCAATTTTAGTCACTTAGATAGTCAGAGATTAATTTATGTTGAATTTCTCGTATTCATAGCTTTTCAAGCTTGTGCAATAACATAGAGCAAGAAATAGTGTCAAAAGCGCTCACAAGGTCCAAAAAGAGCCCAAAATTGTGTGCATACCCTTATCTAGGCTTTTAATGACGTAGTCTGTTACATATAGAACAGCTTGGTTTGTAGACCTTTTAGGATTGATGTCACATATACGCGATATGTTTTTAATAATAATAAGCCTAAGAAGATCATAATTGTATGTCTACTTTGCTCACCATATCAATAACCCTAGTAAAACATACAAATAATTCTCAAGTAAGTAGTTAGTAAAATTGAACATAAGACCGTAGTGAGAATGTTAACTTCTTACAATTTGCTCTGTCTGCAAGAAATGGAACTTTAATTACACCTTCCGAAGTATAAAGGTGATACGCGACCGGGACACACCCGGGAAAGTATGGTAATATGGTTGTCCGGGACAGGCGTTTATTGCGTCGCATCCCATGCTAAATTACCGCCCGGGGTCAATTGGGCAGTTGTCCAAGTTAAATGTTAAATCTAATCATTTATTAATTTAGGTCGCTGTGTAACATTTACGAACGTATAAATCTATGACGTTTAAGCTAAGTAATCTTCTGTTAACTTCGATGGTAGCGTTATACACACAATTAACACACATTAGGACAAAAACTTAAGTATACTTATATTACAACAAGAATTTAAGCCATTTAGAACGTCCGTTATCTTAATTATAAATGTGATAGTACCGATCGTATTAAAAATTGTACACTATCGTTTTCTAGCCTGCAAACTAATATGTGAGCTCATTAATTCTTAGCGTTATAAATTTTTCGTACGATCTAAGTACGGTAAGGTGTTGTGGTTTCTGAAATACGTCAATTTAGTTTTAATTTCAGCATCTATAACCATTAATTACATCGATGCCTTGCAGACTAACATGCATATAATATGAACAGATTGGATGTGTGACTACATCGGCTATTAATGCTATGAACATTTTTGATCCGTAAGTTGTGGCTAAGAGATCTTGGCACTAGTTATTCCTGCTATTAATAATTAGCCCTTTGCTAAAACATCAAATGCTTTAAAAAGGCACTTATTTATTTCACTACGCAATAATGTTAAATGGTGGCAATAAAATATTACCGCTTACGGATAGTACTTTAACGCAATTATTTTAATGCCTACGTAACATAGTAAAAGGCGGCGCCCGTAAAGTCTAAATTGGCATATTTTAATAAAACAATTTGTCGCCGTTAATAAGTAAACTCATTATCTAGCTTATCGTAGTGTTATCGTGTACCTTGGTGCTGTTATTGTCGATACTAGACCCTCATTAAAACTAATGCGGTCCCGTAAGCCATACACCCTTTAGGATCAGCGTCCACTAATGCGGAGAACTATTTTACTCGCGTGGGTGGATGCTTGTCTTTACGCTACTTACACGCAGGGCTGGTGTTTACCGTTGCCGGATACGGCAGTAGCCTCATTGATGGCCGGAGGTGGCTCCGGCCGCGGGTCCGGATGCGACGCCATTGTGCCACCCCGCCTTGCGTCTGACAACTACCGGGCGTACAGAAAAGCGAGGCGTTTGACGGAGATCTCTGGAGCTCAACCATCTCTTAATAATTGCCTGTATTACTCTCTAGCAACTAGCAAAGCTTAGTGAAATAGGTCAGTATAATTGTGGTCATGTCTTGAGGGGCTTCGAGTTAATTGCTATTTATTATCCTTTTTAGCATCCATTTAATTTATACTAAACATATTTAGTGACTAGAATCAAAAAGTGTAAATTTTAATCGACAGTTTGTAGGGGTAAAACAGAAAAATCTCTGAACAGCCCGCTGACATTTTTGATAAGGGCACAAAATACATATGTCAGGATCGTCGCATACGTAAACTCATAGCTCACAAACTAGACGTATATGTTACCCTTACACCATTCAAGGAATATGTATTGTTTTATAGTTATTCTATAGTTTATTTTCATTTGCACGTAAACTATTATGATCACTGTATCTTCAAACCCATTTTTAAAAGTTCATGTTCAATACGTCGGCCTTTTTGGCATAGTAGTCGTGTATTCAACAGTTGTGTATGAGTTTTTGGGATAGACTCGCGGGTGGAGCAAAGTGTTTCTGTACAAAACATTGCTAATAATAGCATGGACTGTGAAACTGTGGCCCCTCTATTACGTTGGTACCTTAAACCATCTGAGTTTAATACACCTCTGCCTAACTCTTCGGAGATAAAGGTGTGGGACTTTGTATGTATGTTAGAACGATACTGAGATCTTCAAAAGAAAAGCAGGTATTTGATTACCTTTTCAAATTTTTACAGCAAGGTATTATTTAAAAATAATCGCAAATAAATCCAGACGATTCGCTCAACTAAAATATGCAAGCGAGAAACTGCTATTCGAATAGAAGACTTGTGGTCTGTGCTTACAGAGTAACTCCTCAAAGTTGTATTGCAATACATGTAGTTCGGCGAACAATCCTGTCCATTAGGTCACTAGCCTGCTCTTGTCAGGTACTTAGAGCTGCAGGTATTGTGAAGCTAAAAAGCAGTAGTTTATCATGGAGCGCAGCCCCAACTATTATTTACCTCGGCATTGTTGACGGGGTCAATATTGCACGACTACAATGCAACTCCTTTGTGTTCCCGGGTTGGTTATTTAATATAGACGGTACATGCCGAAGGTAAACGGGGCTGCTTGGTAAATGCTATATTCTTTGTTTAGGATGTGTTGCCTCTGTATTTGTAAAGGAAATTAATCAAAACTTATAACATACAAAAAATATACGTAAAATAGATCGTTGATTCTCATAATTATACCTAGTAATGTTTGTTGTGGATTCCAGATGATATTATCTATGCGGTTATATAAGCAAGATTATGGTTAAGCGTGTATATAATCGGTATATACTGTCTTCTAAAGAAAGAATACATATGTGTATCAAAGTGATGAGATTAACTACGATAAGCGTTGGGATACTATTTGCACGAATATGGTTTCGGGGAAATCGAAATATGTTGTACATATAGAATCGCGATAGCACGATTTCCCGGTGCACTTTAGCGTGTTTTGTTAAATACATATATATTTTTTGTCATGTGATAAAGAAAGTCTCTAACCTTACTGTTCTCTATTGTTAAAATTATTATGAGAATTTCATACTTGGATGACTTTGATGATTGTGTTTCGTTATTCAAAACTATTCAAAATTCTTTTTCTTTCTGTCGGTCTGCCTCTCGTAGCTATATTTTTATATTTATTCTGTGCTACAAATAATTTTTATTGAAATACGTATTTATTTTATAAAGGATACGTATAAATATATATGCAATACGCATAACAATAAAAATAATTTGAAATAAATTTATCTTATTTAGTATTTTATGTGTGAACACAGGCTCAAGTATGTAGGTACATATAAGACACATGGCAGTGACAGACAAGAGTAGGTAGTAGTGCGACGCAAAGAGTAATATTTATTATACGAACCGTTTTGAACTATTTTCGACCCTATTGCACGTCTAAAGTCTGCCTGAACACTCAGAATCCCATTTTACTTATAATATCTTATGGGTTTGTTGTTTATCCATGTTCATGTTATGAATAAACTATGTAGTACTTAAGTTCTGAAAGGTGCTATTTACACTAGGTAGTCAGAAATCAGAAAATAGTAATAGGTATACATTTTTAGGTGTCGTCAAAATCATTATCAGTATTATTAATTATTCTGTTTTAATTATAATGAATACCATTCAGTCATGTTATGTTGATGTATAATACGACTTTAAGAATACAAGTACACGGATTGCATGATGTACTAAGAGTGACGATATTACCGCGCATTTCAGTCGTCTATTTAGCTTGCCACCGTTCGCCACCGGCGATCTGTTCCGCCGCCGCACACCGCATCAATATTGCACGGTGTCGTCCGCAGGCGCCTTGCCCGCCCCAACTCTTCTTATTACTGCACCCCTGGTACATCCGATACCATTTTATTTAGCTTTTATTTTTGTCAACCCCACAAATGGTAGGAAATTGTTATTTACGACACAGCGGTTTATGGGGAGGGTAAAGTTAGCAATTATTTTGATATTTATTATAGTAGACTGAGTGAATAATTTAATTTTATATCAATAAGGAAAGGATAGGTAGATAAATAGTAATAATATAAACTTTAAGAGAAGGAAAAATACTTTTTATTTTTCAATTTAGTGCAAAAGTACATGCATTTTGCTGGATCTTTCTTGGAGGAGGATTTAACAGGCAGGCATTTAAATACCCTCCTCTTTCTGTGAATGCATTTAAGTGCCCACTGGGGAAAGCGCTCAGGCGAGCATAGTTAAGAGGATATTTGAGTTTCCTGCCAGTTTTAAATAGAAAACTCGACGACTATCTAATTACTTGGTATTTTACGATAAAAACATTTTAGTTCGACAATGAAGGTATTTTCAAAATTAACATACATATATATATATGTACATATATATATATATATATTAAGCGAGCAGTATATAGTTAGATCGATAAGCGTGTCACATACATTATATAGGTTACGTTGTAGGTATACCTCTGTATATAGGTAGTCTTAACAATCACAATTGTGAACGCCTCCAATAATTTCGCCTAAACTGAAAATCTTAAAATAATCGCTTAGGCTTGCATATTATAATAATTATATCCAATTAATATAATGAGGCTACGTTGAACTAATATGACCGCATGTTCGAACAACGATAACACCTGCTCAGTGACGCGATCAATCCATAACGTAGATACTAGGACTTTATAAATGTGGAATATAAACTATTGGAATATGTGGAATAGATATTAGGACTTCATAATATGGTCTCACTGATCATTGGTGATGAAATTCATTTTACCAATAATTATTCCAATGATACACGTTCATGATTATTGGTAAAATTTATAGCTTTTTCGGGACCAAACGTTAATCAAAAGTGCAAAACTAAATTTCAATTCAAACTATGCTTAGTTTTCTTCTTTAAACTTTTACCGTCCACCGAATAAAATAAATACACAACAACACAATAAATACTTTATGCTATAATGCATCATTATTTGGAATGGAATTATATTGTACAAAATACTCTATCATACTTTAAAATTTTTATACAATTCGTGATCACAATCTTACCAGTCCTCACAAATGCACGGTGAATAGTTATCTCGTTGGATAGTTAATATAATTTAAGAATCGGTTTAACATATTTATAGTGACAGTCAATGTAAATTCACAGAAAAAGTTTAGTGTAACTTTGACATTCATAAGTGTTACCTTGTAATCTAATCTCAATAAATTTATTTTGAATTTGACATGTTTCCCTAATAGTCAAGACATTCGACTGCCACGCCTGAGGTCGCGGGTTCGATTCCCGCACAAGTCAAACATTTGTGTGCATGAACATGGATGTTTGACTTGGTCTGGACGTTTCTATGTATAATATGAGGGTATTTCCAAAAAAAAAACGTATATATGTAAGTTTACACATTGTCTAGAACCCATAGTACAAGCTCTGCTTAGTTTGGGCTAGATGGTGTTGTGTGTATGTGTAGAATTTTATTATTATTATTATTTGTTTCTCTTTCACGGGTATTTCCCTAATACGTTAGGAAAATACCTTGCTCTTTAGGAGGCTTACACGGAGACATGGGTCCAAAGTGAAGACGCCCTTCGAGAGTTTTAATCAAAGGTGGGATGGAACACCTACAACGCCTCTAGCCGTAGCAGGCGTAGGACTATTGCTACGTATGGATTCTAATATGTGGGCTATAGGTATGGGTGGCTGGTCTATTGGTAACTATGGATGATAAAACGGCGTCTGCCCTGAATACTCTAGTAGCATCAATCGCATGGACAGACAGTGACTCGCCAACCCACTTGATGGGCCCCCTGAATAGCTACTATAGGCATACAAGCCAGCAGCAGAGGGCAACACCGGCGCGAGTGGCTAGGAGTGTCGAGCGGTGCGGTGCCGGTTCCACCATCACGGGTCTCGTGACAACGGAGACGCGGAGCGGGTTTTCCCGTAGTTATGCCCTTGAAAATGCCACTTCCACTCCCAAGCATGCCATCCCAAGTAGCTCTAGCGGCCTCTATCTAACCGGCCGACCAAAACAAGCCAGAGCTGAAAGTCCTACGGGCGCTCGTGAAGTTCTTCCCCTGCCAGCCAGTAACGGCAAGCTGAGGACGAGGTCCTAACCGACTCTCCGAGGCATTTAGAACCGCAGTGTCGGTACTCACATTCAGCTCGCCACAAGCTGCCCTGCGGTTTGTGCGCTTTTATTTAACCTGGTGATACATTTTTTGTTTATATCACAAGACGAAGGTGGTAGTTTAAAAGCTAGTGTACTGAGAGACTACTGATTACTCTGAGACTACTGAAAAATTAATCTTATGACAATTCCATACACATTAAATACACGTCCAAACTTGACGCTCGACCATGCTCGAGCTTGCAAGATGCGTGTTCGAGTATGCGTTACACATGCGCGAGCGCGCTTGAGCCGCCGCTGCGCGCCGCCCGCGCTCAGTATTGCCACAGCGAGTAAACTGTCTGGACGTGTGTTTACTACCTGCGGCGCGGCCAGCGTCAGTTGGAAATCATAGATCATGACGTCTCATTTTGTTTACATATTCTTCATGTTTCTCTTCCTCTGCCAAAAGGACGATAATTACTAAGTCCCAATCAACCATATTGAACACGTCTATCAACGTCGGATTTTAGCATCAAACTTGTCATGCACGCATGCCCGCCTGGCAAACCAGAGCATTTTCAACGGAGCTTGCTCACGGAGGGGCGAGCATGCCATCTGCATGGTCGAGCAGTCAAAATTTTGCTCGACCATGCGCTAGCATTTTACAGTTCGGTGTGCGCTGACCCTTAGTCTCATGATGAGATAACGACTGTCCCAGAGGGGTTATTATTATAATTATTATTATTAAGTAGCAGAAGCTATTTAAATAAAAAATATTGTGTGGTCTCACAATATTTCTTTAATATTTATGTTTAAATCATGTTACAATAAGTTTAATGGTATTCCTATTAAATATCGTCTCAATAGTCGATAGGTACTAAATGTATCTATCACTACTTACACAACTCTGACGAGTGTGAGTGGATATCAAAACAAGAACCTAAACAATATGATTTGATATTTGGGTGGAATATTCACCTCGCGTGTAATATTGTTATCAATTCCGCTACAAAGCTCCGCCATCCGTTTGTTTACCAATTTGCTAATAAAACAATACTATATTGTCAATATTACGAGTAAACACTCAATGAAAAACATCACAGCCTTCCCCAGTTTGTCATAAAATGGGCAAATGTATTTGTTAATTGTCGACAAATACTTCCTTTACATTCCAAGTCGCAAATTTTTCATGAACGCTGCTAGTCAGTCTTTCGCTCGCGTCTCTAAAACAATAAAGTCCGCCATTGTTTACGTCTACAGTTTTAAGACCTGCCATTTCCATTAGCATCCGTATGAATAATGCAAGTGGGGGCCCTTTTTTAAGGCGTAGCCGTTTATGTAGAATACAACACAGTTTTTATTTGTTGTCTCTGTCTTGTCGCCCCGCCTGCCAGCCCCTCGGTATACAAAAAACTATGCAACTGCGTCCTTTCATGCGAGAACTCCTGTCACTTTATTGTATCCTGGTACTTTCGAAGAAATGTCACCATAAATCTTTTGTTTTATCTTTTTCCTATTCATTAACTTTTATAAGCCAACACCTTATTAAGTTAAGTAATCATAGTGATTTCTATTCTATTTTATATTTCTGAGTAGATTGTAAAAATAGTTTTCCTTCATTCATAATAATAATTCGTTCTTTCGCTCTCCTGTGATCCATGAGATCCTAGTAATTATAAAAATTGTAAATAAATTAAATCTGGAGATAGGTGATGTCCTATTTTATGTTTATTACATTTATTATTTATAAAAGGAGTGTGAAATATTCTTTAAAATGAAATTGGTAATTGTATATATCCCATGCTATCTTAAATCACATTGTAAATTTTAGATTAGGTAGCAATGTATTTTCTAATAGTTATGTAATGATGGGTAAGTGAGTTGCTTGAAATGGTTTGTGTATAATACAGAGAGATTTCAACAACGGCGGCAAGCCTTTCTAGTTTTTTAAACATAGCTCGTTTGCCGCCATCTGTGACATTTTATTAAATAGGTATATGTTTATTGACTGTGACGTTTTACTGTAACGTCTCACCGGCCACCATAATCCGTCATCGGCCTTCTGATAATGCTGCCACGTATTGAACATACATTTTCTATGCAAAAGGTCGCTCATACTCGTATGGTCCCGCCAATTACGTTCGTAACCTGTAGTGAAACACCAGTTGCTCTAATTTTTACCTTTGTTACCCCGACCTCATAGGAAGACACCTTAAAATTAAACCATCCTAAATCCAAACTTATTGGTCGAGATTACCATGTCAACATGATGATAGCTCTTGTTAGAACCTTGGAATGATATTTTTAAGTCAACAACCTTTATCCAAACAATTATTTCCTAGACGCGTAACATTTAATCCATTTCTTTTTTTCTTAAAGAAAGGCAACTTCCAAACTAGGATTAATTCCTGTGCCGCGGGGTGCTTTACAAACATTCAAACAACGGTCACGAAGAACATCCAGACTCGTCACAACCATTTGTGGCTCAAACAACTTTTTGTCCCGTGTGAGATTCGAACCCACAAGACTCGAAACAGTGGCATTGGCGAGGCGCTATTTAAACCACTACGCCATTCTTGCAGTCCAATTTGTTTGATTAGTTCGCTCACAGCGACATGTAGGTATGTATAAGTTGTTTAGACGCGCGGAGCGTTGGCGTTAGTTTTGTGCACAATACCCTAGTCACGCATATCCAAATTCATATTATATTCGCATCACATTCTTACCAATTTTTATCTCTATGCGAATTTTTATAACCTTATCCCTATATTTTGGGCTAACTTGACCAGCCTAGCATGCAATCGCTCGTAGCGAAGAGCCTTGTTGCGTGAGCATCTGTTTCGTTGCCGAGCGGTCAAATTATACCCGTATTGAAAGCTACAATATAAATATAACATAAGCCACACGATACGCCATCTGTATAATAGCATCGCAATAATGGGTCGATTGACAATGATCTGTGTGCCAAGGTTGAAACAAATACGATCTACGATTTACACCTGATTAGCAACAAACATACAAATATCTAAACAGAACCACAAACATTTATAATAATAGTTGGATTACGGGAGAATCAAACATAATTAGTAAAATGTAGATGTTGCACATACATCTCTGTTCAACCCTTCTGCGGTATAATTCCGTGATATTATCTTATGTTATATTTTTATTAAAGACAATACTAATCCGTTCGCATTTCATGTAAATGGAAAGATTATTACAATTCCTTTTCCTCGTTTGATTTTCCGGTTTGCGGACGCAGTTATTATTATTTTGCATAAAAAATTACCCAGCTCTAATACTATGTATACAAATTATAACTTGTCGGGAAAACTCTCGAGATTACTCGAGATATTTTTTTTACTGTTCTCGCTAATTTGAAAAGAGACTTAAATAGATTAGCTTTTTGGCTTAAATCCCTCATACATATTCTATTTCATTAGATATTCTCTTGAGGAAAAACAGCACTTTGTTCCTGCAGAGCAAGACTGTTATATAGAAGGACAGTTTCAGTACTTCTGATGTCCTTACTTTACGATATTGCAATCGCTGAACGCTTTTAAAACGATTACAAACATGGCGGGATAAAACCAACCATCTGAAACTCAATTAAGTAAACGGTATCTGAGTATTTACTACTAACATAATGTTTTAATAAAGTAAATACCATACACATAAAAACGTTTTATTAGCCCCTTAGATTTTAAGTACTGTTCTTGATCACGAATCTTGAGAACGAAGAAAAGGCGATATACCAGCCAAGGATGTATCGTGAGTCCATATTAAGCTTTATAAACTTTGATGTATGGGCAAATACACCTAGTCCGTCGGGCATTGAATACCTCGAAGCAAATAAGTTATAGTTAATCGCACTCTATGATGTACCTTATTTAATTTCAAAGTTCATAAAAGAATTACTATTATTTGATATCTCTTAACCGGACTTAAGTCTGATCCACTCTACTATGTCATACTCTCAGTTTTATGGAGTCCTGGTTAGCCTAGTTACGAAATAGTGCTAGTAAATTGACGCAAATTGCAACAAAGTGGCCGCCGGGACGTGCGGCCTCTCCAACTAATTCTCTCGGCGCGATTTAACGCCATTGTTGAAGCTTGTCCCGCTGCCTACAATCGACTCTTGTTAGCTTCTGCTACCCTAGACAAAGTTACGACGTGTTCTAAACGTCTAGCTTTTTTTTTTTCATGTTTGGGAACCAGCACTCGTACATACTTACTACCTATACATATAATTGATTACAAATTAATATTATAATCGTTTTTAAACTATCTAAGAACTTAGATACTAAAACTTTAGAAATTGAAAAAAAAAAAACGATTTGTTTAATTTCACCATGAACTAAGAACGTGTACGGCAGCTATCTATTATTGCATGCTCTCTTTGATTTAATATGTAATTCTCAATTAGTGTCGTGCAAGTCCGACGCAGTGAACGTTTAGAAAAATTATCTATCCAAGTTCTGATTTGCCATCCGATCTATTCTCTCAGAGTCGGTGGGACGGGCCGATCTGCAACATGATAAGAGAACATATCATGAACACATCTCCTAGTGATGCAGAGCGTGCCCGTTTATTGACTGTGGGGGAGTGGAAATCGACTCTTTGGCTCCAAATTCGCGGCCAAATCCTATTTATTCCAAATTTGGCATAATTATTCTAAATAATGCCTGATGACGCAATGTGAATTAATTTCTCTTAAAATTAATTTATTATATCATTAATGAGCACTTAGATCGTCTTAATAAAGTAACTTTTTTGGTTTGATACAACTCAATCTCTGCTGTCTAATAAAAAATACCTTTGCATAGGAGGTGGCATACAAATTTTTCGTATGTAATTAAAAAATAACATTAGATACGTATCTATCTACCTACACATATTTAACTCTTTGTCAGCACGTCTTTGTAATATTTTCCACTTACCGTTTTCCTTAACCTTTTTACATTCGCATTGCTTATTATGGTTTCATACGTTGCGAGAGTGTTTTCCCTTACATTTGATGTTGTTCCATATCTCATAGAAATCCTACTTGAAAGATACATGTGTTGTGATTCCACAAGTCACGTAACTTCAAAAGTTTTCTCGATAAAAGGAAACAGGAGGGACAAAGCTGCTAAACGAATACGTCGTACCTTTTAAGATAAAGAAACGAAAGAAATTATACAATCAGTGCTACTGGGAGCTCATAAATAAGAGCAGGTATTTCATTGAGATTACGCAGTGGAGGGTTTGAAATCTGCGTGAGTAAATTTTGCGTTGTCGTTAATAATGAAGGTCTCATAATGTCTGCCGAGAGTGCCAAGGGCTGGCACCTCGCTTTTGTTACGGATACCCAAGCCACTTTATTTGCCCACTCGTCTATCTGTTTATGATTTGGGTCGCCGAGATACGACAGTTTTACTGAGCTTCTATTAATATATAATTAATTTTGCGACTACCGCCGGTAGTATCTATGATTTGATGATTGCATTCTGGTTTTGTTAAGACTAATTGGCTGTAAAACTGACCGCTGCGGCCATTAATTCATTGCATTTCGTATCAACCAGTCTAAAATCTTTTGATCGGTGAGTATTGTCAAATTTTATACAATTTCTTCCAAAAGGACTCATAGTTACAGCATCAAAGACCAACGTTCCTCAGCTGTATGAAATATTGCTAAAATTAATTTATTCCGAGGGCGTCAAAAGCTATTTAATTACAAAAAGTTATAAGAAAAGTTTGAGATATTCGTCTGGGGAAGACTTTCCGACCTCGTGCCAGTAAACACAAGTCTTCCGAAGTGAATTACACTTCTGCGGCGGCCATGACCGTTTGTGGAGGAAATAAGTTCTGCAGAAACCGATGTAGCACTGGAAATTTGATGTTCGCCTAGTACGTATTAAATAAGCAAATACGATGGCGATATATAAAATAAACTCATATTATAAAACTTTGTCACATGTGCAACAACAGACGTCGCGGCGTCGGATTGGTATGAGTTTTTGTATAAAAATAGTTTATAGACATAAACATCTCGAAAAACGCACGATTCTTGTGCGATCATTATTTTTCCTTAGAGCCACAGGCCCTGGCTTATCCAGTACTTTTCCTAATCTTAACCTTATAAATCCGCAACCGGTTCAGAAACTTAAATCATCGTAAAAATTAAAACGTTTCCCACCTGGTTTGACTTCCGAAAGTCTCTGTTAAATTATAATGAAAGTTATTAAACACAGTGTTGCCAACTCGAGAAAAGTTTTGTGACTAGATAATGTCATTCGACTGTGCTAACTCGGATAACAGGATTTTAAGGAGTTAATGGTAATTTAGGCCAGTTATATACATGAGTATATATCTTATATAAGACCAAGTAAATCTTAGGATGGTCAGGATTGATTCTGTTGCTGTAACATGGTTATGCCAATGCCAAATATTGGTAATATTCACTATTTTTATTAGTCTATACTGGCAATTTTTTTATATAGTTGCTCAATTCTAATGTCCTTTTGTTCTGAAAATAATTTTGCGTAGTAACAAATTATTTATATATTTTGGAAGCAAAATGTTGTAAATAATGATTATTATCAATTAATTATTATGCTGACGACAATAATAAAAGCAAATAACTACTATTAAATGAATGTCAGGCTTTTCCAAACTCAGTGGCGAGCTTTAGGAGATGTTACATCCAGCAGTGCATTGTTTCGGGCTCATTATAACGATTAATATATAATAATAATACATCTCTGGACTCCAAAACAAAATTAAATAATAATTTGATAGTGAGGTAGGTCAAAGTTTAAATGTTCCTGTTGCGCTGAAACTCTTATACATACATAATGTTTAGTAATAATGCGTTCCATCGGAGCACATTTCTAAACATACTTAAACGCCGTAATTTAGTTTTATTGGGCAATATTGCTAATTTAAAGGGTTTCTAATGATAACACTTAAGTGCTCGTAAGTTGTGAATATTTTATACTGTAGCAGGTACTGAGTCAGTAAGTGAGGAGGTCACGAACATAAAATTAATTGATCCTATCTCGAACAACATCTGTCTAAATTTTCGTGCTTTCCATTCTTTAGCCGAAAGCCCTATATGTTACACTGAAATATGCTCAAGTAAGCTAGAGACAAAGATTAATTGATCTATTGCTTAAAAATCACTAATAGAACCAATTTAAAAATATTCATTACTAGCTTCTATCCATGGCTTCGCTAGGGACCAGTACTATTTTTCTCGGTCAAAGGGCCTCGACCTTTATACGTGTTTTTACAGATAAGGTTATTTCGCATGCACATTGTCAGGGGTACAGGCCCCTGACAACGTGTGTGAAATAACATGTCGATGGAGCGAGTAGTAAAGGCGTGAAAACGTAGCAAACAAACAAACTCACATTCGGATTAATAAATATTAGTTAGAACTTTTCTTAGTTACCACACAAGACATTGTCAAAGATCCTGACAAGTTTTCTTATATTAATATTATGTTTAGAATTAGAAACTTTGTATTTAATAAGTAAAGACATCGCTCTTGGGTTGTGTCTTATCGCTGTTGCTTGTTTTATAAAAGCGATTTACTACTACTACAAGTTATTCAAATTAAAGTTACCCTGTTTGTCGATAAGTACATTTACAAAGTTTGTTTGCAGGTCTTATGTACAGAATCAGCTATAACTAGTATGCTGTAATAGCTACAAATTATTATATAACAAGTCGTTGTCGTCTAACAAGTTACTACTAGTACTGTAGTTATCCAAGTGTTATCTAGTTGTTGTGTGTTACAAGCATATCAGTCCATTATCCCGTCCATAGATAGTACTAGGCACGCATAACCAGTGAAGCGTTTAATTATAATACATTTGCGAAGTTGAGCAACACACCTCTTTGAAGGGTTGGGGTGCGTACTTAATGAGTTCTCAAACTTAAAACTTTACTCATGAGTAGTCATAGTTTATATCGATAACAGAGATACGGAAATTGGTGTGTGAAAATTTTATACAACAGCTTTTACTGAATTAATTGTTAGATGTACTAATTTAAATTTGTATTTGAGATGATGTCAAGAGGCAGTTAGTCAAAACTATTTATTAAGACTTATTAACTAAATCAGAAGTAGGTATATCCCAAAAAGTATTACTTTTGTATGAAACTGATAAAGTTAAACTATGTAACTAATTAAACTAATTGGCGATCCATTTCTCTTAAACACCGACCTCCCCACTACTTTTCTCGTGTACTATGGACCTATGCATAATGTAGTAAGTAAGCAGCAAAATGGCGTTATTTGATACAAACTATGGGGTTAAGGTTATAGAGTTTTTCATATACCTATAGGTATATATGTATGTATATATTCGTTCCTTCGGGGTTCTTAGATATGTGATGTGAAGATGTGCCCTTAATACCCAAAAGGCTAAAGGTACTTTAACATGAGACTTTTGAAGTACACGCATAATATGAACTATATATGTATATAAAAAGTTAGTGTGTACGTGCGTCGAGAGGCGGGGCTCAGATGTGCAAACGTCGTGTAATAGCTGGACTCTTTAACGCTAAGTGTTCCCTATTCATCTCTCCCAAACTTTCTCGAGCAAAAACTACAAAACCTGTTCCCACCAGTTACCTATACTAAAGCAGACTTAAGGCCACAATCGAATTAGCCAAAATAATTTGCAGCTTATTATTTGTTGACCGATTATTGGCAAAATGACAAGACTAGGGCTTGAGCAGATCAAGAGAAATCCCAAATTCATCTATATATTGAAATCGGTTCAGTGGTGGCTGTTATGCCAAATAACAAACTAACATAATGTTTGACAGTTAGTGCACAGCAAAATCTCTACTTAATCTAGGATTCCTCTCAAACTTGAGCAACCTTAGTGGAGAACTACCTGCCCTACAGAAGAAGGCGTTCGTTAATTGCTTAACACCAAGGTAGATCGTATCTTTACTTACTGGATTGCTGACATCACCAGCAACTCACATAAATATTTAGCCAACTACGCGATCCATAACCTTACCTTTTTACTTACTGTGCCGAAATAATACGAATGACTAGCTCTATATGTAATTACCCTTATATAAGGGCGCAAAATAGATGCGTTACCCTCAATAAATATTTTCGTATTTATTCAGAAATCATGAGAGTTGGACGAATGTTTGTTTCGCTACGAATATTGTTATAGTTTGACATATTTGTTTGTAATGTTTTATTAATTATGATGTACTAGCTGACCCGTGCAACTTCGTCTGCTTCACATAAGATAATTTGCCCCGTTTTTGCAACATTTCCATTTATGCTCTGCTCCTTTTGGTTGTAACGTGATGTAATATAGCCTATAGTCTTCCTCGATAAATGGGCTATCCAACACAGATAGAATTTTTCAATTCGAACCAGTACCTGATATTAGCGCTTTTAACCAAACAAACTAACAAATAAACAAACAAACAAACTCTTCAGCTTTATAATATTAGTATAGATTATTATTGTTATTTATGTTTTTCCATAGTTTCTATAGAAAAAGGATAAAATAATAAAAATAATAATCTTTATTGTTCAAAATTATATGACACAAAATACAATCAGAAATTAAGGCTTAAGAATATGCACTTGTCTAGAAACTCTGGCTCCTGAACTAGGTATATATACCTGTATTTCAGTAGTCAGCGCCCCCCGTATTAATGTATCCATAGTGTAAGCCTCTATCATCTTATGAAGCGTAGGGAAAATCATACAAAAAAAGGAATAAAACAAGAAAGGAAAACCATTTCAATATAGGTTAGTATCAAGTGTGTGTGCGTGTGTGTGTGTGTGTGTGTGTGTGTGTGTTTGTGTGTGTGAAATATTTTTAGTAATATCAAATTAGGACGAAATTAGGAACATTTCTGAAAGAAAGTTACTAGATAAGTACTTTCACCTCACCATGCAAGACAAAACATTCAGAGTCAGGCTGGTCTCATAATATTACTTTTTCAAGTGAAAAGATATTTGAATTTTCTTAATTCACGCAAGCATAAGTTAATTTTACTTGATAGCATAAAAAATGTACAACAATTGGCTAAATAGCGCTTGATCTGAATGATGGTCAGCTGTTATGGTATTTTCAACAATACCTCTTCACCACCTCTTCAGAGAACCTGGCCACTATTTACAGCGGAAACAGTAGGTACAATGTTATTTGTTAGCGATCGTCTGTAGGATGGAAGTACTTTCATAACTGGACTGGTCTAGTTTCAGAAAGATTCATTTAAGCCTTTTTTAAAAGTTTAATTAACTTACCCTAGCTTCAAAAGGTGGACTCGGTGAACTATACAGCCTTAAATAGATCACCTTTTTCCCTATTCTTTGTACGTTATGAAAGATCAAGTACACTTTTAGTTCGAGTATCCAATGAAAAACGATTTTTCGATATAAAAATAAATATACTGAGACGATTTTTCCGAAACTCCTTTAAAGCTTTTAGTGTGAGTTCCCAATACCATTCGACAATGATCAACTGAATGGCGCCGCCGTGAAGAGCACTTATGTGCCTCCATTCAATATTGAGTGTCTTTTTCATATTACTAACAATAAATAAGATTGCAGATAAAAACAACAATTTGGACTTAAATGCTAATTCTACTCAAGTTTACTTTCTTTAATATGGTTTCCTGGAATTTCTTTTCTTTTTAAACATGATCTGCAAAGCGTATAAATTGTTTTGTTTTCTTTATTGTTCAGTAAACTTTATATTATAGAGCAGTTATGACTGCTATCAACTTTGTTATATAGGAAGTAAAATCTTAAACGTTTGCGATCTATTTATTTAGGGTAAGCAATGATAGAGAAAAGGACAAATTGCCCAAAGAAATATTGAAAATATCTATCTCTGCTATTACTATTTGCTCGATAAATTGCAATGCACGTCAAATTGTGAATACCTTAAGTTAGTGGTCATCACCCACCGCCATCTTAGTAATCGTTACTAACACATAAACAGTATTTAATTAGTAAGTGTCTTTAACAGTTGTTAGAAAGGTACTATACTACACAATTTTGTGCCTACACTACAGCAAATATTAAGAATGAAGCTTAATCTCTGATAGCTTTTTCATAATCATTTTCTGGTCAAATAAAATATTATTAGTAGGTATCTATGTACTAATATTTGTTATTACAAAACATGATACCGAAAATAGAAAGATGTTCCTACCATATTAGTTCTGAGCGTACTTACCGGAAGTAAAATTCCAAATCCTATTTACGAAATACAAGCCAATGAATTTAATAAATAAATATTGAGTATCGATTGAGTCTTGAGAACTTTGATTTTCCCTCAAACAGTGAGTAGTCGGGACTCGAGAGGGTGCCCATAAACATACGCTTTAAAGTAAATTAGTTTTCAGTCTCCGTACCGAGGACACTCCCAGGGAATACGTAATGCAATATTCTTATTCATGAGATATTTATCGGGTCGGCTGCTGGGTGTTTTCCTGCAGAACCGACCATACCTACGCTAGTGGGAATCCACGATGTTCTACAACTTCTAAATAGATTAAACTGAGACTTGGAAAAAGAAAAGATAGATAAGGCCTTGCATAAATGGTTACGTAGCTTAAAATGTGAGACCTTTGGGGAATGCGCGTCGCCTATCGTTCCCGCGCGAGATGCTTGCAGAGATATGAAGATGCCAAATGTACGTAATCATACATATACATTCGTAGTAGATGTTTGATTCGCTGATGAGGGCATTAAGAAATAGTTTTAGTTAGAGTAAAAACTAATTAAAATGACTTAAGTATTTACTGTTATTTAGCTTGCTGGAAAAATGATTTATAGTCTTATTTCATTATCTAATCTCACGCTTGTTATTAACTAGAATATAAGCAGATGTGTACAAAAACGTAATCAGTTTTCTAAATAAATATGTATATCGATGGTATACAAGCACTTTAGTAAATATACATACCTATATATATATATATATATATATATACATACCTATATATATATATATATATACATATATATCTATCAATCACACCTCTGTTAAAATATCCGTGACATGTGTAAAAGGTGACAAGTACCTACCTACTACATTTCTGTCTTGAGGCCATTAAAGACAAATAGCACTATACTGTGATATATGGAAAAAAGTAAGGGCAGGCTTTTGTCCTGCAGGGGAACAGACAAAACTAGTATGAATATCTACAAAAACAATTTTTGTGTTACATTGTAACAGTTTGTGTATAAAACATCAACATTCATTCTATGAACAAAAAATGTCTACCTGTATTTTGCTCCAATGGGCAAATAAATACAATGTATTTCTCTAGGGTACCAGGATAACAAAAATTCGCGTGGATATGTATATTTATAGTTGCATATAATATAATATACGTGCGGAATGGAACGTACGTGCTTTAACATGGCCGACTCAGCTGTCAGTTGACATTTGTGTTGAAAGCGCTTCCGAGCTAATAGCCCGTGATCCTGTTTATCTTCATAATGGCACCCGTACATGCATTTTTACTTTGTGTAATGTCCGGGGATTTTATTGTCACTCTGTTTGTTTAGGTGACTATGAAACAGAAGTACATGTTTTTGACGTATTCATTCACGTGAGATGTAATTTAAAAGGTTTGTATAAAATATAACGTAAATGAGATTTCTCGATTTTCATATCTTTGAATGGTCACTAATTTTTACCCCACAATAAAAAGCGAGTTGGTAAAATAACGCGTATACTGCAATCACAAGTACTAAGTGTTCATAAAGGCAAAAGAGTGTTAAGCTAATAGGGTGGGACAGATTCTGAGGGCGGAGCGTTCCAGTCCTCGGGGGAAATATGAACTTCGATAGTTCTTTTGTAAATGGGTTTTTGTTACGATCGTTAGGAGATTGCTCATATACATTTTATATATAGACAAAACAGTAACTATGTATTTTCAACTGTAGTTAGTTAACAACTGTATTATAAATGTGTGTATTTTTCGTAATTATAAAACCTTGGCATATGATCTTGGTAAGTTTATAAATGATTAAAGGTTGAGTCAGAAATGAGATAACCACCGAGCTTAATAAAAGACAGGCACTTAAATGTTATTTATATTAAGAAGTTTGGGTTAGAAGTTTTGAATTAGATTATGTTCTGACCTTTTTCAGTTAAGCGGAACTTAGTACGGAACTATTGTCGATTCGTTCGCTCTTACTTTTACTAACTTGTTCCGTTGCAGATCACTTGTGACGTCTTTATCAATTGTTTAAGGGGCCGCCACGCCCGACAAGGGATAAAAGACATGTGATCCATAAATATGTAGTCGGTCTGGGTCTACATGTTTTTGGGCCCGTATTATCACTGTTTGTAAAGTCCTTCGCGACACAGGTTTATTTTTAGTGCAAAAGTTGTCTTTAATAAGAAAATTATTTATAATAAAATGTATAGACAAAATAAATGTTTTTAAATATTATAATCATAGCAATTGATTAAAAAAAGCAGCGATAGCTCAGTGGGGAGACCAATAGACTGCAATGCAGAGGGTCTCGGGTTTGAACCCACGTCGCGCACCTCTGACTTTCGGAACTTATATGACTTTTCGAAATTATGTGTATTGATTGATAATTATCGCCTGCTCCGTGCCTCAGAGAGCACGTTAAGCCGTTGGTCCCGGCTGCCATAAACATCTATGGCAGTCGTTATTGGGAAAGTCAGTACCCTCTAATATCCTGACACTGGTCTAGCCTTAGGGCATCGTTAGCATTTGGGTTGCGGAGGTCAGGTGGCAGCCGCTCCGTGTAAAAACTGATATCCAGTCAAATCCGGTTAGACCAGAAAAAGCCGACCCCAAGTGACTTGGGAATAATAAAGGCTAAGAGAGAAGAAGAATCATAGCAATTAATTGCTCAAAAATCTAATTAACGGCAAGTAGGTGATAGTACATAAAGTTGCTGTCGTCGAGGACATTTCTTTGAATCAGGGTAAAATCTATTAAGGTGGATCGTTACCGACCCTGTGAAGGGTTGATTTGCCCTTAACCCCCGTCATCCACATAACGACTGTGGATAAAATAAGAAGTTGTTTTTACGTTTGTAATCACTTCTATACAGAACGAAATTGGTTCTGTGAACTGATTGAGACAGAAATTAGATGTATACATAGATGTAATAGCCGCTTGATTATACTTGTTTGGGTTCATTTATGATTTTTTGAATGGTCGTACTAATAACCTTTCAGAAAATGATTTGTATGTGAACTATATTAATTTAGGCAATGTGTAACAGAAAATTGAGGGCATATTTAAGGGGCCTCGCGCGTCTTTTATTTTTTCCTTTCCGTCCTGTTGCCGTCCTGAGGCTTTTTTCATTTTGTTTATATAACCGATATTTCTAAAACAGCCTTAGTTTTGCCTAGTACATAGCATTTCATTCGCGGGCAATTTTAAAGATGATAATTTTAAAAAGAGTGTGTAGTGTGTTCTAAATAAAAAAAGGGACAAGCGAAGATTCTTTCACATAAAATGTTAGTTCAGATTCTAAAATATCATTTTATATTCACTGAGAAATTGCAAGCTGAAAGATGATAGCTTTTTTGAAAGTTCAAAGCATTTTACTACATACAGCTTATTATAATACTTGGAGGGCAAATGTTTAACGATCCCCGACGTACTGCGACGTTGACATCGGGGACAAATCTGCACCCTACACTTACTATTCAAGCAACCTCCGCCCCTAACCGCAGGGGGTTATGCAGCATCCCTTGTTGCGAACTGCCATATTCTACGTTCTCTGACAGCCTAGTACTTTTATTGCATATTCATGGCCCTTTTAAGATTTCGCAAACATTTTACAATCCGAGCGTTAGAAAGAAACAGATAGCGGCAGAGTTAGGACGGTGGCTAAGTTTAAACGTGTGACTAGTAGAGCCCAGATGACAATGACTACTAAAACTATGTTTATTTATAAATTATATAAACACGTTTTCTTTTAGATTTACTTCTTATATTAATGTTAATAATAATGATAAAAGTTAATTTATATTTATTTTCCATCCTATTTCATTGAGTAAATTCGATCTAATAAAAATAAAACCTCCTTTGCATATCTGCGCGCCTAATGACCATGTGAATCCGTAATGCTCTGGGATAATCCCGAGGGACCTCATTTACGCTCTGTGGAGAAAAAACAGCTGAGGTATTTTACAATATCCATCGCTTTCTGTTCGCCTAGTAAATAAATATGATCATTTTAGCCCTTTGAGTAAGTAAGTAATCCTTTTTGGTTAATCTAAAGAAACAGTTAAGGTATGTAAAGGGCCATTCATAATCTCCAAATCTTTTGACAACTTATTTGTACTTGTAACGTTACTTTCTAATTGTTTGTTGTCAGAATAATTATATGACACGTGTGATATAAATACAATTAGTCTAGTAAATACATTAACGAAAACCATATAATAGTTATAATGATATAAAAGTATGGTTTTTATGAGTATATGCGTATTTTGATTCCAAATTATGGAGAATGATAATATGACATTGATGAAGTATGTAGTACCTCTTTGTTTTGCTGTCCGTTCTAAACATCAACATTCTAATCTTTGTACTAGGAGTTCACGACATCGCAGGAGATTCAAATAAACACGATCATGCGTTTAGATTTATAAATAGAAAAGGGAGCGTTGAAAGCACAGAAATATAATTGAAAGTATCCACCCCATGCTTTAAGCTCCTCATATTCCATTTCAATAGGGTGTTGCACTTTTGACTACGACACATTTTTTTTATTTGTGTTCCTGTTCATTTTGATCTTTACACATCCTTCAAATTTATATAAATTATTGAAATCCTTTTTTTGTTATTATTAAATATCGTTAGTCTTGTTATCATAAATCTAAAAGTGGGTTGATATGTCCATCTTTCACGTAGCAACGCCGTAGTTATTTGCATAGAGATACTTGTGGTTCGGCAAAAGGTATACCTAATTTACTTTTAGTTTTGATACAATGCACAATTTTTATTTTTGTCTGTGTATTATATTAGAATAATTTAAATTTAGAACTAAGGGAGCGAAGTTTCGGGTAAAGCTAGTAATATAAAAACAATAATAAAAGTTAAGATTGAAGAAAGAAGAAAAAGATATGATTAAAGTAAACATAAAGATATTTTCCGAAAGGAAAATTCTCAGTGAATCTTCTCTAATGTCAGGCCAGGTTAACAGGAGGGATTTACATGAAGAATGTCATGAGAGTGAACAAAGTGAGACAAATATGCCAGGATCATAGCAAGAGGAAAACAAAAATGTATTTCCAAACCCAGGAAGTACATAATTTTATTGATAATGCGTATGCAACAAGATTAAGTCGTCAACAGTCTATACTTATAGGAACCGTTACAAAAATGCAAACCTTCTTGTCGAAAACACCTCATCCACTTCACTTCACACTAAAATCCTACATTGCGCCAAAATAGAAGTTCGCTTTTAGATTATCGTTGTATATTATTCCGTTGCAAAATAATAGTCTTGTTTTATCGACGCAAACCTTTTCTTCGGAAAATCCCCGAGGAAGTAAGTCGAAAGCCGGCAGAGGCCAGTTAAAGGCGGAATTTCCGGTAATTGAGACTCGCTCACCGAAAACGTTTCTCGAAATCTCGCATTGTTTAGGATTCAGATATAATCCACTTGCTATTCTTTTGGGACTTTTATGGCTATCGTGTTAGGTATCTTAAACGCTTAAGCTGGGTCTTTTCAGGTCAGTATATAGTCTGATTCCATATAACCATTACAATAATTGTTTTAATATATTATAGGTACAGTCGTAGTCTCACGCTAGAATCTCCGAAGGGGTAACCAGAGGTGTTTCACATCAACATTTTGCTAGCTATGGTATAATAAGGGGCGAGCCAATTGCCGTCTATCGGGCAAATTTCAGACTCCCTGCTGCTACTAAAAATTTGCAGACTAAACATCCATTAACAATTTGCTTAACCCTCAACCTCACGCACAGCAATGACATTTCCTGCCGTTTTCTCCACCAACGCAGCTATGACTCGACTAACAGTAAGCGGTTACCGAAGCGTGTGTTTGCTTACCATTATATGACTTGTGTGTTTGTGAATTAAGGTAAAATAAATTGAAGATGGGATGAAAGAAAAGCAAAGGGTAAGGTTAGTATCTGTGGCAGTGGAATTCTTACTTACTAGATGAAATAGTTTCTCTTACGCCCAGACTTCAAGTAATAGTTAGTGGTTCATATATTTTTGTGAGGGATCGAAATGCTACACTTGGGAATGTATTAGTAGCGAAATTGCTCCTGAAACTATTGCATCCACTCTGCAGTTTATGTTTATTATTACCATATTATATTTATTAGATATCGCATAATGCCATATGGCAGCTGTTTTGACGACTTTGTTTGAAATAAATAAAAAATATTCACTTTTGATGTGCGTTGGGTAAAGCTAAGAGTCATATTTCGTTTTAAAAGATCTGCGAAACCCAACATCGACTCATCGTAACCAGAGGTTAAATTACTGGACAGGAAATGTCGGCTTTCGTATCCCATCACTCAATCTTCACAATAGATATAGGGTAGATAATTGTATTAATATATAAGCGTATTGGAACTGGTAGGTAAAGTTGCATACTAGGACAATAATAGATATACATAATATGTAACTTGATGCTTTTCTAAATATTAATTCACTTTTTTTGAGTTGTAAATATATTTTATTAGAATATAATATTAACAGGTATAAACATATTTAAATATTAAATTAACGAAGTACTGGGATCTAATGCACTAGTGTTTTTTTACTTATGTATTAGCTACAGCAGTTTTCAAAAATATTCTCTTCTATTCTGCGACCATGCATGAGCCTTTGAATGTTATAAATGTGCAAGTTTATGAAGACGTTTAAATGTTCGTTACTTAATCACGAGCGAAAAATTGCAAGAAGATTGGCACACAGAAAGCAGATCACGCCATGGATCAGCATCTGTTAGATGGAATATTTTTATACTGGCATAGAGGTTATATATACGTTCTTACGATTTAAGTGTGCTTTGCCGCGAGCAGAAACTAGTAATCAATAAATTTATAATTACAATTTTTTTAAATTATAGTTGTTTTTATTTATTTATAATTATTAGAAATAGTAAACACTTGTACTGTCACCATGTTAATATGTTGTGTTTTTATTGGTGTGTCTGATAAATTACGTTTCTTTCTTTCTTTACAATTATTTAATGTACGCTGATTGACAGACCACGATTATACGGTGTGTGGTTAAACTCCGCTCTTATAATTACAGATCAACAGTATCGGTAATACTCGAAATTATAACTAAATTTATAAATTAACCTCAATTTATACCTATTTGTGGTATGGTATAAATTCAACATAATAATAATGTCCTCCAGACCGAATTTCGGCCACGGCGGCCAGTCTTAACAGAGACTGGCCATCTGCGCAGGAGATATTATAGTGCACAAGTGTGTGCGCAAACATAAGTGCACTCTCTGTTCCCTAACTCTCATGACCCGATGGGACGGCAATCCGACACGACCGGAGAGAGATCAGGCGCAGGACCAACGGCTTTACGTGCTTTCCGAGGCACGGGGGTGTCTAACACCGCCAACTTCCTAACTCCGGGCTGCTATTGAGATTTTTTCTTTACAGAAAAATTCAATAGCTTTTTGTTGGCCCGACCCGGGATTCGAACCCGAGACCTCATGCACAGCAGTCGCATTCACTACCGCTGCGCCACGGAGCATATTCAACATATTCAACATACCGTAATGGTTAAAATATTTATTATGGAATGTTCTTTTAAACGTACAGGCGTAATATTTATCTCAGCAATATATTAACAGCGAACGAACGAAACGTATATTAACATAAAATGTCATCTAAACAACACAGCTACGCTGCTCAATTACGAAATCTGCGTTGTAAAAGAATAATTAAATTCTCACTTATCTTTATCATCTACTAAAGATGTACTTTGCTTTGAAACTCACTCATGCCTGCACTGCACTTCTCTATTCTGTAAAATTCTACAAATGGCAACAAAAATTATAGCGCCAAAAGGTAAACAATTATTATTGTTAATAAATGAATGTATGAATTATTTTGCACCATTTATCTAATAAATACTTATGTACTATAAGGCCATGCACGACCCCTGTCAATATGATACTAATGTACATTTTAAGACGGGATAAGCTAGCGACAAATTTAGCATGCCTATGCATGCATTTATTCAGGCAGAACATATTGTACCAATCTGTAGTGAGACAACCTAAGTAAATGTAAACTAAAAATAGACATGCAAATAGAGAACTATTATTATCATAGAGCTGCTTAATCAAACCTGAAACGATATTTGTTACATTAAATGTATACAAAGATACAAATAAACAATCTACAAGCAATACAACTGCCACAATTCACATTCTTCAAAAAATTCCCGGTCGTTTCGTCAGTTAAACTTAAGGAAAACATTGGGCCTTCTCGTGGGCCGTCGTTCAAGCCTGCACCGTACATTTATCACTGCGACGCTTGTGCGTTAGATTTTACGGCCACTTTGTCTCACGACGCCTACTAAAGTAATGCTTGGAGCACGCCTTTTTCAGCTTTTTTGTTTCGTGTATTAGACGGGATTTTACTTCTATTTAACTATGCGGGACGAAATGTAATTTAAAACAATTAATGGTATCATCCAACAAACATTTCTTAATCGGCTTAGTAAGTGTTGTGGAGAACAGCTTTTGACTTATGAATCTCAGGTAATGTTAGGAAGAGTACCAGGGATGCATCCATGCTGACTTAGAACTCTGAGTGCATCGTTATTTAAATTAGTGCAAGGGTTGGACTGTTTATTGGGCCGGTGACGTTAGCATACACATTTTGTCAATCGCTAGGTTCTAGTTTGAGGAGCAGTCGACCACCGTCTTATATTGTAATCATTGTCATACATGCGCAAGAATAAGACAGCATGCTAAAGAGTAAGTTATACCTATCAGCTTACATTACACAATTTTCTAAGAGGTGGTGTCGAGACCTCAGGTCGTCATTACCTAATTGTCTATTGACGATCTTTATGTCTCTTTTCACATGCAGATTGAACTATAAAACAGAAGCTATTACCTCACCGGTCATAAACATTCTGACGCCTAGAAAAAACTAACAAAAACTTTGTAAGGTGATCACAAGACATAGATTGAAAAAGTGTACGAAAACTTATGGTCGTTTGGTTCCCAAGTTGGGATAAAATGTCTCATCCATCTGAGTATATTGGCATACCTCTGGGAGGGAACCCATATCTAACTGCGGTCTCCGACAGGGTCTTGATGATGATTGACGATATCCTTTGCCACGGAGAGGGGGTTGTGTTTCGAATCCGAATCTGGAAATAGCCATTACCTGAACGGGTGCTACAGATTTTATTTATACGGCTATTTGTTAGCTACCATTTATATAATACCACTAAAACGATCCATTTTTCATAAACTTATGGTCATTTATCTAGTTTCAAGCACCGTGTACCGTGTGTTATCGATATTATCGGCATATTACCAAACACAAAACCTAATAATATTTTAACTGAACCGCAGTTAGCGGTATTTATTACGTGAGTCCTAAAGATAACTATATAAGCGTAGTTTGGTAAACCTTTGCCAAACCGCTCTGAGAATTAACGGACGCGATGTTAAATAATTCCCACATATAGTTACTAGGTTAACAGCAGTAGGTAGGAGCTCTACTTAACATATATTTTCACTCGCAATTTTACAAGTGAAAGTAAAAATAAACACGTAGCAGCGAAACGTGACGTCATCGCATTTTAATACAGCCTGAAACATTTCCCAGCGGGTGAAGTCGGTTTCGTTAGACGTCCACTCCATGTAATTACACCGCTGCGAATGTTAATGTGAAACTACCTTTATGTGCCTGACTTTATGCACCACTGAGCCTCGTATCACATCGTGGACATAGATTTATATTCGTGATTATTTCATTCTATGTAAACGCTCCTGATCTTAGCAGACTTTTATTATCTAATGGCTCCTGCAGTGTGACGCGGTGGCTTAAATATGCGATTATTTTTGTACCCGGTGAGGATCTTCGATTCGATTTCTAGATTGAACAAAGCGTTATTGTGTTTCTTTCTGTTAGGTAATTCTTAATAGCGGCGGACTTTGAAAATATGTCCCTAAGACAGCATTAGGCATGCCGCTATTATTCAAGACACTGCTGGTTAGAATATCAAAACGTAACTATTTTTCATAAAATTTCTTAGTTAAAAAGTGTCTCAATATATTGTAAGATAATAAAGTACAAGGTTAGAGACTCAGCTTGCCTGAGACTGAGACTGGGAGCTAGTGTTTTCTTCGCTGAAAATTAACGATTATGAAGGTAATATAGATAGTAATAGGTTTGCCTTTAATATAAGGCAAACTAACCTACCGACTTCATAGCTAAGTTTAAGTTTCTTGAATACTGGGCTAGGTAGACATGGATTTTATGTCCGGTAATCCTTTAGTGCTTAATTTCAATCAATTTTATGGAAATTGTATTGGCATCATAGTTTATATATGTAAGTGGTCACCGTAGCCTATGGACGCCTGCTACACCAAAGGCATCATTTACGCGTTGCCGACCCTTTAGGAATAAAAAGAAGTGGGAAGGAGAAGGAGCGGGAAGGGAGAAAGAGGGTGAATGGTCCTCCGGCACTCTCACTTACCAAACGAAACTCAACAGTAGGAATACTGCTATTTCACGTCGATATTGTGTATGTAAATGAAACTCTTGCATATGATGATACTCTCACTATAAGTTATTTTCAGCTTTTCACTCTTTGACTTCTCTACCTCTGAGTTCATAACTGACAAACAGAGATACGGAAGTCTCACTTATTCATTTTAGACTACTAATCATTTTAACTACTTGTGTGCGTTGCATATATTGTAATCTGTTAATGTTCTTATGTAATAATGTAACCATCAAGGATGTGCTGATTAATATTACCATTATAACCTAACAATTATTATCATCTATACTTCGTATCTTAAAACTTTATTGTTAGCATAGTGTTTTACAGAAGAGGAGGCAAGGCCAAAGAAGGTCACTTTGTAC
Organism: Catocala fraxini; assembly: GCA_930367265.1. Lineage (NCBI taxonomy): Eukaryota > Metazoa > Arthropoda > Insecta > Lepidoptera > Erebidae > Catocala > Catocala fraxini. The sequence goes on from OV884045.1 coordinate 1,407,083, forward strand.
CGAGCACACGCAGCGTTCACTTATTAGGTGGTTATTTGAAATTAGTGTATAATTATATTTTATACCGACTAGAAACATCTCAGGAGTCTTATTTCTCGTCTACTATAATTATAATAGGCTGGAATCATTACTATTTCAAATGGAAAGTAATCCAGTCCAGACAGTACGACAGTCAAACGCATAGGTACCTTATGCGTAATATTTTTACTATTTTCGTCCAGAGTACCATCAATAATTATCTTTTAGCTCTGAACTAAAGTTTAAATATAAAAGTTTTACTCATGGTAAATAATTATGTCAACTATGTTTACTGAAAATTTCTGACATAGAATACTCCATCACACCAATCTTACTAATGAAATAAGCGTTGTGAGCTAACATTATTATTAGAGCCCATAACCGAGTCCGTCCGGATATAGGGTTACCGGCAATAATAACCGGCGAGCAAGCAATCAAATTACCGGCACAGCGCGCTCCGGCCGGCCTCCGACAATAATCACGTTTATAAGTGACAGTCGCTGCCCGTTACCGGTGTGTGCGATTACACCTGAACGTTTCACACGGACATTTTTTATCGAGCTCGTAATTTTTAACGTCAGTAATTTAGGTTTAGGGTAGGCGGCTTCCCAGTTCTAAGTTCACAGATTTGTTGGACGATTTTGTGGTGAAGGGTTATGCCATTTGAAACCCTAAGGTCCTTTTTTAATTCAATAAGGTTTTATTCAATCCTGTTTTTGGGTATATTTGTTTTTTTGTAGACTATCTTGACGCCGTTGCATAATTTTGCGCTTCTAGTTTAAGTTAGCGTGCGATCATGTTGTCTCTGAATTAATTTGCGGGTCGCACTGTGTATTAGAAACCCAAAAATAGTGACATCGTCTTTTTATTACAGTTTCGTAAAGATTAGATCAAAAGAAACGCGAGAGTAGAATTTCCAATTTTCTAGTGTGTCCAAATCAGGAGATAGGTGCTTTTGAAAATTTTAGTAATTTTCAACCGGATATTCAGAAACAAATTAATTAAAAATTATCAGTGAATATTAACAGCCAGTGGATTTATTTAATCGATGGAAAAGTTAAAGGTGCTCGCAACTTAGTTACAATATCTTTTTTAGGTCTATTAGAAACGATTTTATAATTCTTTTAAATATTTTCGATCTTATTTAATAACTCGAAAATCAATTTCGGCATTTATTTTTAATTTTTAAAAATAGATTTAAACTTGATCTACACATAAATCATAAGTAAATCATAGCCCGAAGTCATGGACTAACAGAGTTATAAGTATTTAAAGAATGTTCATAGGGTTGACACTTAACCTTAAACTGAACCCGGTTATGATATTAATTGTCTAATGTTTGAAAATGGTTTTAGCTGTTGTAATAAATAAATATTATGGTATTAGTTAGAATGGCCGCCTGCCCGCTGATCCAATATATTTTGCTAAAAATAAAAAAAATACTTCTTTCTTTTATATCTATACTTATAATAAAATTGTAGAGAGGTCAATTCTGTACATTGAATATATTTACAAAATAACTATTGGGTGATTGGTAATTGGTACTGGTGCCAAAAATGCAATTAGTAAATATTTGGTCTGTCTGTATGTGCACGCATGGATCCAAAATTACTAAAAGGATTTTAATCAAACTTGGTACAGTTATAGTTCTTAATCCTGGGGAGGTTATAGGACACTTTTTGTACCAAAAAAATTAATTGGTCATCGAGGTATTCGTTTAAAATGTACTAAAATATTAAAATAATCTTATTATACATAGCTGTATCTTCACAACATTCTCACGATCAAAATTAGACTTTAATATGTAATAAAAAAATAATTATAGAAATCGGTTTATAAACACACAAGATTTTCATGAAATTACGATGTGGTAGGTGATTTGCGACTTGCGAATGTATCAACGTGCAATACGTATGCTATACGGTTGATTTTTGTATAACGCACGGCTCGGCCCGGAGCGAAAATTATAATATTATATAATTTGGCCGTCAATGCGAACAGACGTTCTGAGCGTTGGTTCTTATTGACATTTAGCAATCGTTAACATACCGTGCTTATCAGCGCGACTTTTATTGTTTAGATATGGTAGGCAGTTTTAAAATATTAGTAGATAGTTTTTAAGTATTAGCTATAATATAGGTGTAGTTAGACTTATTTTCTTTAGTTGAAGTATTATTAGGCATAGTTTTTTTACATATATAACATTCGATTTTTTTAGTTGTTGTCTTATAAGATATAATTATTTTAGCTAGGTCGTTATTTTTTACACAATTATATTATAAAGCTGAAAAGTTTGTTTGTTTGGTTGAACGCGCTAATCTCAGGAACTACTGGTTTGAATTGAAAAATTATTTTAGTGTTGGATAGCCCATTTATCGAGGAAGGCTATAAGCTATGTAACATCATACTACGACTAATAGGAGCGGAGCATCAATAAAAATGTTGCAAAAATGGGGAAAAATTCTCTTATGTGACGCAGAGGAAGTTGCGCAGGTCAGCTAGTTTACTATATATAAACTTAAATTACCACTCACTGACTGACTGACTCACTTAGAGAAATAGAAGTCATACAAAGAGGAGTCGTGGGAAAAGAGGAAATATAGCGTCGTATAGAGAATCGTTCAGAAGGCCCGGAAAAATGTCTGACCTTCGGAAGGTCAGCTCTTAATGGTGGTATCCTATCGGATCTCGGAAACGGTGATATTTACGGGAGTCGTTCTTGAACAAAATCTTCCTTAAAAAATCCTGGGAACTTTTAGGGGAGGCGAAAAAAACATGGCTTCCATACAAAAAAACATGGCCGCCATACAAACTTTGACCTCTAATATCTCCGAAATGGTTAGAGATAGGGGTGTGTTCAAACAAATGTCATAGAGGTCGACGAGGTCTTTCCAGAAAAGGTTATTTTCAAGGTCACCGCGGGTCATAGTTGTTTTCTATTCTACCCTTTTTTTACTCTTCGCGGGCCGCTTGCGGGCCGCGCAACCACGCGAAATACTAGTTACTAATAATAGAGCTAAAGAGCTTTTTGTTTGAACGCGCAAAACTCTGAAACTACCAGGCACATTTAAAAAAAACTTTTTGCGTTGCACAGCCCAAATTTTGAGAAAGTTTTTAGGTTAGTTAATATAATTCACTTTTAAAGCGACTTCAAAAAAAGTAGGTTATCAATTTGATACGTATGTATGTAATATAAATTGGAATGCCCTCATTTTCACATATGATGATCTATTAGGGCTTTCGAACAAAGATATATACATTTTATAGGTGAATGTATGTACGCCCGGCTGTCCTTAGTGCTGTTCAGAAGCGCGATCAGACTTCTTGCCACCCGTGATCTAATAATGAACGCTACCAAACTGAGATTAGAGCTGCGAGCTGCTACTGGACTGGATATATTAGCACTTAGACCATTTGTAATTGTTTATACTACTTTAGACTACGATCAAGCAGATCGTAATCGGAACGATAGCGACACAAAATGTCCCTAGTGCCTACAGTTATGCATTCTTCCAAATCCACAATAAATTGAACTATGCTGCTTTCCTATTACTTATGACAATTTTACAATCCTAAGTAACACGTTTCCCTAATGCCAAAGAAATCGTGTGTTTTGCCAGAATCGAAGTCGAAGTAATAGTTAGCTTATTTATCCCTATAAAAAACATTTTTATTCAACACTCAGGCCGAATTATTGTTGCTGCGTAAAGAATAATAAACCAACAAACACCTTTAATAGTATAATTATATATTCGGATTTGGCGTTCCATCCATACTTGGAAAGCATAATTATATTATTAATTTACACAAAATTGTACATTAACTTCTGTGGCTATAAAGCTTCTAAATAGAAATTTCGATTCAAATCAAATTTTCACCATTTTATGTGTTAAATCTGCAGAAATATGAACATTTTTCGGTCAAGAAGGCGGCTTATTAACTAAGTAGATCATGGCGCTAAGTTATTACATTATGGTGAATTTTCTCTGACGAGACCTCTCAAGAGAAGCTCATGATTAAGAAACCTTTTCGTGTGCGTATTTACTTAATACCCCTTCTATCCTCTTCCCCGAACCCCTCTGTTGGAGAGAGCTACCCAAACATGCGGTTTTAACGTGAAACTGAATAAAATAACATGATTTCACTAATTTACTCTGTTTGAATAATAAAACGACATGATAAATGTTTCGGCATTTTATATGTTTGAACCGAAATGAAATTATTATTTTAATCCCGAGGTATGCCATGCATGAAATTAAAATGTACTTACTCACTTTGTGGGTGGCGCGGCGCCGTGATACGTGATGCCGTTACGTGTGTAGCACTGTGATCTGCGCGAATTATTTATTATAGCAGTTATGCTATAGCAGATGCTTATCGTGGTTTTATGATTGTCGTATGTGTTATCTTATCTTATGTGGGGGCCAGTCAGTGCAGACCGGCGACGCTTCGACCCAGTGGGATCTTTTGTGTCGACACTCTCCCAATAACGACTGCCATTACATAGATGTTCATGGCAGGCGGGACCGATGGCTTAACGTGCTCTCCGAGGCACGGAGCAGGCGATAATTTTCAATCAATACGCACATAATTTTGAAAAGTCATATAACTTCCGAAAGTCAGATGTGCGCGACGTGGGTTCGAACCCGAGACCCTCTGCATTGCAGTCGGTCTGTCTTCCCACTGAGCTATTGCTGCTCTTGTCGTATGTGTTACTATTACCGGACATTTTATTTATTTGGGATAACAAACTTCTCACATTGGTGCACAATCCATGACGTACAACCGAAACAATTGATTTAAATTTAATACATTTTTATTTAAATCATTAATACAAATAACATAGAAAAAGGCAGTTCTGAAATAACGGACACAAAGAGTAGGTCCCAGATTTTATAGAACTATTTGTGGATCACACGAATTTCTGTCGCATGTAACTCGGCGTGGCCCCGTAGAAGTGCGGTTAAGTTCTTTACTTAAATATAACTATAAATTGGAAATTAATATTTATTGTTATAGATTAATACAATTTAAATTGCATTGTCTTCTTATTAACCCCTCTACCTAACCTAGAATGCTTGTAATAGGAATAGTCGTGCAATGGGAGGGTTTCGAACTGGCGACCTCTCGCACGCTAAATATTATGTGTATAATAAGTTGACCTAAGTATTCTGTGTATTTCAGACCTATATGTGGAGTAAACTATTGAGTCGCTGCGGCATATCGATGGCCAAACACATATCACATTATATCGGCATATCGTTTTTTAATTATTATTATGTCTGGTATTCAAAGACTTGAAAGATTAAAGCTGAATTTCAATTATATTTCAGACTGGATGTTATTTCTGTACATTAAATAGGACAATAAAACAGACATTTAAAGATATTTCATTTATGTTACACACAATGTAAAGAGACTTGGTTCAATATCTGCAAAGTATAAAATATCATATTTTGATGATATTTTGGTATTACCATTTGAAATGTCTACCGGAGCGGTTGCATAAAAAACGAGTCCGCAATGACTAGTTTATTATTAATGTTTAACAAAATCATAAAAGACACTGGATAGAGTACACAAGATCAAAGGAGTAAAATTACAAAATCCTAACTTTACTTAGTGAATGTGTACTTACGGGTTCACTACGCCGCGAATGTGAATGCGCACACCATTAGAGTGTCAAGTAGCAACCCCATAGTTACAAACATCTCTTCTATTTTTATTATCGCCTGGTACTGCAACACCATAGGGGTAAAAACGCCATTGTTAAACGATCGTGACGTAACGGCAGGGTGCGATAGATCCCATAGCTATGAAAATGAACACTAAGGTACGGAAAGAGACAGCAATATACTGTTAAACAGTGTAGTTTGACACGCCCCATACAATGGCGACTAATGTTGTTTCAAGTTGTTAGTGAAAGAGATGTAGAGCGCCATAGCGCCCATGATTATGTCATAATTAGAGAGGAATTTATGCATTGAATAGGATACGACATAAAAATGAAGCTTGCACGTTGTTAGCTATTTTTCATGTTCTCTGCTGACACCATTGTGAAGAACACAAAAGGGCCGGGTACCAGGCTCACAGAGGCTATACAGAGATTGACCGATCGCGCAAATTGAATGTCCGTCGAACACGATGGGGACAACACCCCATTGTCCCGACGGCTTTTCAAGATACAGCCAATATTTCATTCGGTCACAAAATGTTCTATCGATAGAAAATATTGAGGGAAAACCAAAAGACGTTACAATGGCCATTTGCGGCTACCGAGGCGTGCTCTTTGGGGCACGTAACAAATAAGTAATACCATTATATAAAAATTAGGTGGGTGACTAATAACTTTATCTTTATGTAAGTACATAAATAGATTTTGTACATGTCAACAATGGTATATAAATGTCAGATTCCGCTGGCATTTGAATGATGTGTACAATATTTTATGTATGACATGTCATTGTATGGTATGTCAATACTTATGTAAAATTGTGCTTTGACAGCGTATGAATAATGTTTTTTTCTTTGTTCGCAGCTGGTGGGCGGGGAGTTCGACATGGAGCTGAATTTTGTCATTCAGGACGCCCAGAATATACAACACATGCTTGAGCTGCTAGATCACTGCCCACCCAGCTTACAGGTAATTAAATGATTGATTGTTCACATTAGTATACGAGCGGCAGAAATCTTAGGAGGTATGCAAAACAACGCAACCAAAGCTATTTATCAAGGAAGGAAAAGGGACGTATGCATTTTTGTGATAGTTTTTGTGTTATTGGGCGGTCCTTTGGCGTTGCTTACCTTTTTTATACAAATAATTCCATGAAGGGCATACCGACCTCCTCTAAACACATGTAGCCCTGGTATGAATGTGGATCAAGTTAACCCTTTACTTGGCTTGCGTTGTTTTATAATTTGTTTTATTGTAAACTTTACTTTTAGATTAAATAACAACCTTTTGTTTCTGGAGTGGGAGTAGTCAAGTCATGTCTATAAACGATTCCATGCTTTTGTGCAAAAATGATTTTAGTTTGAAAAGATGGAGAGAGATTTGAAAGTTTCATAAGCGTCTTATTAGAAGTACCATAGTAGATAGCGGCGAGGCAAAACGAGCACAATCCGCGAGTCATCGTCCTCTCGGCGCATCTTAACGGGGTTCAATCTCCCCGCTAGCTATGCGATCCTGGTAATGTGAGCTCTTATTGAAAGGGGTAACTTTGATAGCCGACCGTTTAAAGTGGATAATTTTTTTTTCCGGAATTACCTAATCCTTGTCATGGAACGTTAATGTAAGATTTATTTGATTCAAATCATATTTTTACAGACTTTTTCTGTTTTCGATTTGTCTAGACAGACGTGAATAAACCAAGATTTAGAATATGGCGGTTTTGGCGCCTCGTTTTGTGATTTGTATTTATTTAACCCTTAATGTGAACGTGTTTAAACCATCATAACGGCTATATTTCCTGGTATTGTTCCGTGCGTCGAGGATATGTGCATCTCTATTGTATATAAAAAGACGTTGATTTTTTGCTTGTTGCTTCTATGGCTATATGAAAGAAGGATAAATCAGCAGTTACACTACACTTTCGCAATTAACAAGTAAGATTAATTAATTAGTAAGATTGACCGTGAATGCTATAATAGACTAATGCCAGAATAGCAGCGCGTAGTCTGAAAATGTACCGGGAAATACGCTAACGATTACGTGGAACCTATAAATATAGTAATCAAAATGTGAGTGTGATACCTTAGCCTACAAATTAGAAATTACATTCGTAAAAATATTTACGAATGTTATTAATACTACTAGGTAATCATAACCTTGTAGTAGGTTTATAATAACATACTTATTTCGTGTTCAATCGAGTTTAATTAAGATAAAATTACGACAGTAGCCTTCAACATAAAATAGAAAGTTGCTCTAGTTATAATCGGTGTTGTAGTCAGATACTAGTCGATAATTGGTTGCGTTATAAGTAAGTTTCCGTAGTGTAGCGGTTATCACGTGTGCTTCACACGCACAAGGTCCCCGGTTCGATCCCGGGCGGAAACAGACGACATTTTTGACTTTTGATTTTGTTCTTATATTTTACAAGAAATTGGAGTCTATTAATTATAACCAAAGAGATATTTCAGCAGTATTTTTGCAATCTTGCTTTTATTTCCGTACTTTATCTTTTGGCAAGATTTAACTTTGTCTAGATTGACCTTTCTATTTTAATATTGCTCTACTCTTTCTCCTTGACATGTGCCAAAAACATGGTTATGTATGTATCTTATGTGGGGGCCAGTCAGTGCAGACCGGCGACACTTCGACCCAGTGGGATCTTTTGTGTCGACACTCTCCCAATAACGACTGCCATAGATGTTCATGGCAGCCGGGACCGACGGCTTAACGTGCTCTCCGAGGCACGGAACAGGCGATAATTGTCAATCAATACGCACATAATTTCGAAAAGTCATATAACTTCCGAAAATCAGAGGTGCGCGACGTGGGTTCGAACCCGAGACCCTCTGCATTGCAGTCTGTTGATCTCCCCACTGAGCTATCGCTAAACATGGTTAAATTGAATGTGATGTGTGTAATAAAACTAGCTGCGCCCCGCGGTTTCACCCGCTTTAGTCTCGATGCCGTAGGAATATCGAGATAAAAAGTAGCCTATGTGTTAATCCAAGTCTTCAGAAATCTACAAACTAAGTTCCATCGCAATCGGTTCAGAAGTTTTTGCATAAACGAGTAATAAACATCCATCCTCACAAACTTTAACATTTGTAATATTGGTAGGACAGGATAAAATACACAGAACTGTATATCTTCAACTGTATTACTGTGTTTCGCCAGCTGTGTTTTAAATATCACGTAATAGATGGCGAATCTATCGTCGTCTACCAAGCACATTACCAGAATGTGGCTGATATTGTGAATTTCCTAACGTGAAATCTAATTGCACTTTTCCTGATTCGCTGATCGAATCTCGGACGAACCATGGACACAAATGTGGCACTTGACTAACAAGGGAGCTAAATTCTGCGTAATCTTTGGGTGAACCTCTGCCTATATAATTATATACTGCCAAAATAATTATTTATAGGAACGCCAAGCTGATGCCGATGCTGACGAGAAATAGATGGGAAGACGTGTAGAATATAAAAGACCGGTTCGTTGGTTGGCAAGTACTTATATTTGTGAGCGTGGTTGTGTGTGAGGGTTCGATGCCCGGGTCAGGCAAAATGTTATTGTAGTTTTATTAGGAAATTCTCAGTAACAGCACGTAATATACGTAGTTTAAGCCTAAAAATAAAGCAGGTGAAATGTGAGTTGAGTAGACATCTATCTACCCTTTTGATGATATACAAGCATAAGTTTATTACATGTATGAATATAAATGTAATACGTAAAGAGCAGTGGTACGTAATTGCAGTAGTCCGCTGCAACAGCTATCGTGTATCGGGATCGCATAAATATGGATCAGTGAGCTTCGTGCCCCAGCGCCTCATATGCTACGTTACTGCCCGTGACAACGTTGCTCGTGAACTCAACGTTATACCATTACAATAACAAAACAAACAGAACAGCTCTTACGTAGACAGCGAATGTTCGATCTGTCCTTATTGGTATAAAACTGAATGAGGGTCTCTGGTGCTCTTATCACTAACTTTCAAAGACACCCAGGTGATCTAAAGAATAGTATGTCAATGAAAATACTCTAATATGTTGGACAACTTACAATTTTTGTGATGTGCTGCTGTTTATTTAGTAGAATACAACTAAAATACTTTTTTTGAACTCAAAAAAACTCTTATACCACAACTTTGTCCGTCCGTCTGTCCGTCTGTCTGGTATACAACTTTCAACTCAAGAACTGTAAGAGCTTGAGACTCGCGGTCAACGCCATTCGACTCAGCATAGTCGATATACCCCGAAATGACTATGACCTTTGACCTCTGACCTCAAGGTCACGAGGTATCACGTGACCTTTGCATATTACTTGAACCATATTTTCGAACTCTAAGATTTACGGCATTTCATTGCCGATTCTCACTTGTTTTAAGATAAGTCCCGCTTGTTAGCTTTCGTATAGTTATTTATGCACGAATGGAATTAGGTACTGCTAGTGCGGCGCATTTACCAACGGCGTAATATCTGAGTCGCGGGAGCCTTAACAAACATTCAAACAACAGACACAAAAAACAACTATAATAATAAGTAATAATATTTAATACTTAAAAGTACAACAATCGATGGCGTAGTGGTTAGTGTAACCGACTGCCACGCCCGAGGTCGCGGGTTCGATTCCTGCACAAGTCAAACATTTGTGTGCATGAACATGGATGTTTGTCTTGGTCTGGGTGTTTCTATGTATAATATGTATGTATTTACAAAAAAAAAACGTATATATGTATGTTTATCCATTGTCTAGAACCCATAGTACAAGCTCTGCTTAGTTTGGGCTAGATGGTGTTGTGTGTATGTGGTAGAATATTATTATTATTATTATTAATTAATATGTAAACACAAAGTATGAGAAAGCACACATCGTGACGGTTGTATAGCATACTACTAAGGGACACAGCGATTCCTAAATTGAGATTTGCTCGTATTTTAGAAATCGATGGCACTACATTTTGTGACATAATTTACCATCGCACTTCATCTCACTTCAATATTGGATAAAAACAACATACAATTTTGTTTTATGTATTTTCATGAACAATATAACAATATACATTATTTTTTAAACATTTACATACACTTTCGTGTTTGCAACAATACACAGCAAACCTTAAGTTACAATTTCTTTTTGTATCCCTTAAATATCTTCTTTGTGAATCAAACAATTTTATAAACAATACAGAAACCTCAGAACGATAGCAATTGTGAGGTGACCACTTATTACATTTATACTTACTAATACGCCATCCGTACAGTCAGTATGATCTAAAATTGTTTTGCTGTTTGCTTACTGTAATATCAACATCACATATTGCCTAAAGCCATAAGTAAATAGTCTAATTATTTACTTACTACAAGTATATATTTTACGCCGCGAGCTATTTATTTCTATGAACATATCTACATCATACGTTATGAGAAAACGCATCAGCTCTCGTCTTGAGCTCGAACTCATTAATGACTGCCGTTGATATTATGCCGATTTCCTGCTAACTGCAATATAACGCGCAATGGAAACGCTACACTTAATATGATTTGACACTAAGCTATAAATCGTTTACTCAGTGAGCATAGACCTCAGGGTAGATACAGATATGTACCCTCAAAATACCGTAACATATTAATTGAATTCACCATTTTGTACAAAAGAATGTCATTACGGAAACGTTTGATGCTTACAAAAATGAACGTTTTTTCTCCCCCCGTACTTTTCTTGTTTACCTATGTCAGTCGATTCTACACTGAATGGAATCCAATACGTTTGCACGGAGTAAGGTACGTCTTTGATTAAAAAATGAAGATGACCCATATTTTCTATCTGCTAGAGTGAATTTTAAATGTGTTTTCTCTCCATTTTATATTTCCTGAAGTAAATGTTTATAGGAAAGTTCTTCACTCAATTCGTATGAGTTTTATTTATATTTATTTGTAAAATAAATGTCTCATTTAAAAATTGTACGTCCTCATTTGTTATTTGGAATGTAATTTATTCGAGAGAACATCAAAAGATTTTTATCAAAAGGAAGTTGTATACAAAATATTCGTGAAGACAATGATTATCATCTAATGATATTTTATTATTTTTTGGGACTTCGTTTTATAATGAGAATTGAATTCTACGTATTTATTTGTAGCTCGATTTGTTTGTGAAAGCAGCTTACACAGAAAGACTAGATAATCCGATTGACTTAAAACTTGATTCGGAATTGCTTTGTGTTCTATCCTATCAAGTTCGGTGTACGGGTGTACCTTATTTTGAATTTGAGAACTTCTTAAACTGATTTCAAAGCAGTTTTATTATGAAATTAGTGACCTATTCATGATGATTAGTAATATAAAATCATTGTTTTAATTACGTAAAGAACATAGTAAATATAATTTCGAAATATATTGTATATACCATCTAATACCTCTTACAACTACTAAGTAAATTAACTAACTTGCATATTCATCAATAATATTTACTTACTTATAGTTTTCAAAAGCTATTTACTACGATGCTTTAGATTTTAACGTTTATTTACTCTTTAATAATAAATAATTCAACAATCCATAAACTATTAGCATTACAAAGTTTGCAAAACAAACTTAAAATACTTAAAATAGAAATGTATAAAACATTTAAATTAGCCGTTCCCAAGCACACCAGGCTCTCAGACGTCTGAAGGGTTGTTTTTCCGCATACAGACTAATTAAGTGATACATCACACACAACACACACACACGCATACATACATACATAGCCGCGCACCAGGCGCGCAGGATCTCGGCACGCTCCTCGCTGCCACTCACGAGTGATGGACGACTGCGGAGTGCTTGGAATCCGTCGACTCATCTTATGAGATGTTTTTCTTCACGGGCATGTGACGACCACGTCTCGCCCTGTCAGCGAACTGTTTTTAGCTCCGCTCTTGTGCTTGACAACGATTTTATTAGCCCTGTTATTACACGTTTTTGTACCAGTCATGTTGGGAAATTAATAGCTCTAGGCTATGCTGTAGTTATTAGTTATCGAGAAAAGTTGTATAACTTAGTACGTCGACCAACTTTATAGGTTCTTATTAATATTTCATGAATAGATAGATTATTCGTTTTCTTAATTCTTAAAGATGACAAGATAATCTAGATACGACATGTAAGAATTTAACAGATTAGGAGGTGGACATATCATTATAATTAAACATGTATATTATAATCAGTCATGTATGTGAAAGACTGAAGCCTTACATGAAGTTTGTCACGGTAAGTGAGTGAAAAGTTTACAACGTGTTGGTTCATTATATTGTACATGTTATAATATATTGTACACAATTTATAAGATTGTATGGCGTTATAAAAATCATTATTATGTTGCTTATTAAAATTTCTTCGAATTTTAGTTGCATGGATAGATAATCTATTTATAGAGTTCGAAAAACTCTTATACAACAGCTTTGTCTGTCCGTCCGTCCGTCCGCCTGTCTGTTATACAACTTGAGTTGAGACTCAAGAACCGTAAGAGCTAGAAACTCGCGGTCAACGCCAACCGACTCAGCATGGGCGATATACCCACGAAATGACTATGACCTTTGACCTCTGACCTTGGCATATTACTTGAACCATTTTTTCGAACTCTAAGAATTACGGCAATTCATTGCCGATTCTCACTTGTTTGTAATTGACTTTTCTGTTTATGAAATATAAACAAAAGTGTATTCGTTTACGGATCAATTACACATCATGTACCAGGGCTTATAAAAATTGAGGAGTATGTAAGCGACTATTAAAAATATTTCGAGAATTGTTCATAATAATAAGTACTGTGTATCTGAATTCTTTTATCAATTATAAAGTAACACGAAAAAGCTTAAGAACATTTGTTACAACGGTGTAAGAATGTGGGCGGTATAGACGATTAACAAGTAATGAAGAAAGTACGTAACGCGTGTGTGGTATATTTAAAAAGAAAAGAATGAAGCGAACGTGCCCTGACTAAATATGATGATGTCTTGAAGATACTCTAAATTGAGAATTAAGTAAGCAGGTATTACAGGACTCTAACAACTACAAAATCTTAGCCTACTACACAGTGTGAGTCTTCATAAAGTGCACATATGAAAATGAGTGAAACTAGACATCATTCGATAGATTCACGCCTGCTTCCCAGAGGGGTAGGCAGAGACTACGGATTTCCATTTGCTACGATCTTGACACACTTCTCTGGCTTCATTCACTTTCATCACATTCCTCATGCACACCCTACGGTTCAAGGTGCTCTGAACCTGGCCTTTGTCCAGAACGCCTCCGATCTGATCGAGAAACGTTCGCCTACATAGGTCTTCCTCTTGCGACTGTTCCATTCACACTAGCCTTATAAACTTTCTTAGTCAGTCTTTCCTCGTCTATTCTTTCTACACGCCCAAACCAGTTTAACATACCCTTTTCTATTCTTGTCACTATATCCACTTTCATGCCACATCGAGAGATTATCACACTATTTCTTATTCTATATTTTAGAGTCACACCACATATGCTTCTCAGCGCTCCCATTTCTACAGCATTTATTCTGCTCTCATGCTTCTTTTGCCATACCCAAGTTTCACTTTCATACATAAGTGTGGGTACTAATAGTCCTCTATGAACAGCCAAACGCGCCTTTTCGGATACATTTCGACTGTTCATAAAAGCGCGTAGAGCTCCATTCACTTTGTTGCCAGCAATCGTTCTCCTTTCAATATCTCCCTCATGTTTACCATCCCTTCTAAACAAAGTACCCAAATACACAAAGTCTTTCACTTGCTCCACTTTTTCTCCATCAATCATAATATTACACATCTTCATGCACTCTTACATTTATTTTCATTCCTTTACTCTCAAAAGCACCATGCATAATAGTAACTATCGCCTGCAACTCTTCTGCTGATGACGCAAGTATTACTTGGTCATCGGCGTATAGAAGACATTTGACAAGTAACTCATTCATTCTTAATCCCCATTCACAATCTTTTAAATATTTTAAACAATTGTCCATGTATAGGTTAAACAGCCAATGTGACACTGCACATCCTTGTCTAACACCTTTTTCGATGCTAAACCATTCTGTGTAGGTCCCATTTATCCTAACACAAGCTCTGGAATAATCATAAAGTGATTTAACAGCTCGTGTGAGGTTGCTATTCACTCCATACATGGACAATACAGACCAAAGTTCATTTCTCACCACTTTATCATAAGCCTTTTCCAGATCCACGAAAGCGCAATAGATCTTTTGACCTTTGGCCAAAACTTTCTCGGCTATGCTCCGTAAGGAAAAGACCTGATCCGTGCATCCCATACCCGTTCGAAATCCCGTTTGTGCATCCCATATTTTCTCGTCGGTTACTTTCACAATCCTTTCAATTAACACTTTCGCATACAATTTACCGACGACGCTGAGCAAGCTTATGCCTCTATATCTTTTGCAATCTTGCTGTGAGCCTTTTCCCTTGTATAAAGGTACTATGACGGCCTTGCACCAATCACTTGGTACACGGCCGGTATTCCATCACAAGTTAATCTATCGGTAGGAAAAATAATAAAAATTCTAAAATAATATTCTTCGATTTATGCCTACTTACATTTTTTTTAGTAGTTCTGGACCTTGTACCAAGAAAACCTTGTAACTTTTGAACCAGGTGGTTAATCGTCTTAAAACATTAGTATATTCACATTCACTATAATATAGTATTACACATTCACTATATTATAGTGCATGTGTGGGCAATACCGACGCAATACTATTCACACCCAAAAAAATGTCGATGCCATAAAAATAAGAAACATTTTATAGCAAAACTGATTTTCGTACAGTGTTTTTTTAAACATTGTTAAAAAACTCAACAAAACTTCCACATTGTCTCTAGTTTTTATTAATCGACGTTAATTGGTACCCAATAAGCTTTAAAATAACATAAAAACCACATCTGTATTCCAAACAAAAATTTTATGAGAGGCAACACAAAGACCTTGCGGACACCAGGTGCATCTTTGTTCGAACATTGCATTATCTTATCTCACGTAGTTTGATACTTAAGTCCCAACCCTTTGTCATAAATTACTAAACATATACTTGGGCTAGAAGTACCACTTATTTTTCTCTAAAGGTTCGAAAGAAATAAGTAATAAATACAAAATATCAAATAGAAATCAGCACGTTTATTTAGATTCATCAACTTACAGAAAACTTTTAGATTTTTTTATTATTTTTCCTACCAAAGAAATTATGTCTAGTTTCACTCATTTTCATATGTGCACTTTATGAAGACTCACACTGTATATTATATACATAATATGTATTTGGCCATTCATATTAATAGCAACGATATTGTTTGGGCCCAGACTTACTCATGTCCAGTTTATGGTAATTTTACTTAGAATATAAATAATGAGTCGAACGGACGTAAGAAGTAGCAGAAATAAAAATTCCTCATCCCGGTGTGGGGTGAAATGCGGAATTCACAGTGAACTTGTAATTTAGCCGAGATTGTTCTGCTAACGGTAGAAGAATGTAACGTAATTACAGCCGGTCTTGTTAGAGCTGCTACAAGAGCTTTTGTGTATTGTAAGTAAGAGTGCTCTGCGTGTTTCTGGTGCCCTGGTACCCGCGTGTGGTTTCGTTTTGTTCCTTATTATGTGGAAGCTATTTCTGCAGTGCAGCGCTGTGCAGTAAAGTAGTAGGATACCGAACAATTAATGAGAGAGAAATACATATATTGTGTTGCGATTGCATACAGTCACTCGAGTGATTTAATACAATATACATAAGCACAATAAAACAAAATATTGCCTTTGATTGGTGCTATACCAAAAGTTAACAAGTGGAATAAACTCAAAAACATTATAAATGCAATTCCGCCCGCAAGTTACCCTAAGTGGTATGCCGAAAGCAAGACTCAAACAGATTTTCCTTTTTTTTTTATTTTTTAGCTATCACAAGATGAACAAACGAGATTTTTTGTTTTTTTATTATTACATATTAATATGAAACGAGCCTATTGGATTATTTTATGCAATAAATATAGTGCTTGATATATTTACCATGCATCGTAGTTCTAATAATAAAATTATAATAACGGTTGGATAATAATAAGATCCTTAAGGTTCATAAATAATCATTTCAAAATAAAGTCTTTTATGATCATCAAAAACTCTTTTATATATTAACACATTAACATAAAATAACAAAACTTGAGTTTTAAGTGTAACTTGCATTTCATCACACACTCAAAAACTTTTTTACTATAGCGTTATGTTTGTTAACTTTGCACTTTCCCGAATGTACACACAAATATACATATTACAATTTCTCAACATTAATGTAGAAGATTTAATAGCCCGAGCTACTCCGTGTCCGTAAGTAATGCTGTAACGACCATCTTCGTCGCCCTTATGGTGCTCGGGTACATCTGGGAATAAATTTACGCTTGTGTGAATACTTCAGTGGAATGTTTTAAACATATCCCACATGCTCGTGGGATCCTGGTGCCGATGGAAATTAAACGCAACCCTTTCGACGAATTTGTGTGTGTGGTCGCAAGGAATGCCTTTGATTGAATGGACCGACCGGCCTGCCTATGTTTTCTCCTAAAATTATTTATTTTTGTGTAAAAGAAAACGTGAAGTAGTAGAATTTATTTTTACATTGTCTAATTTTTATTGTAGCCTGTTTGCTTTTCATTTGTATGTCGGCGAGTAGGACCTGAACGGTTAGTTAATTTAAACATAAAGTAGATTAACGTATGCCCGGCTAATGTTTACGGGCTTCAACCGTGGCTCAACAGCCTTGTTATATTATTAGCGTAAATTAGAGCAAATTAAGCCGTGCACATAGCGTTGTTTAAAATTAAAATTACTAGCACTGCAGCGCAAACAGAAAAGAATTTCATTAAAAATATTTCGCGTGCCGCCGCTGCGTCGTTACAGTGCAGGCTCTATTAAACAGAAAGCTTTGAAATTGAAAATTTCTGCCTTGATGCGCGCCTGGTATGGACGAGTAAACGCACCAAGTGGATTATGCTTTAATACGCAACTTTGCCTCTGTTGGCTTATTATAACTCTTTAACTTACAAAACGATTTTTCTTGAAGTCGATCAGCTTTACTGTCATGATTTTCGTCGATTTCCTATTGAAAATTAAAATTTGTTTGTGTGACTGTATTGCTACTCAGCTAGTCACTACCAAACATGGTATTTAGTGTATTTAGATACTAAAAGTGATAAAATTGTTACAGGCGGAAATATGGTCGGTGTTCATTGCTATTCTACGAAAGAGCGTCCGCAACCTGCAGGCGTGCACCGACGTGGGGCTCATCCACCATGTTCTACAGAGGTTGCCACGCGCGGAAACAGTCGTCGCGGGTAAGTCTCTCCTTTAGTTTTATACGTTCCTAGTATCAACGTGAATGCAAAGAATTTTATTTTACGACTGTACTTTTTATAAAGCAAGAATCGGGAAAAATCTACCTACGTTGATCGTCGTCCCGACCGTACACAAAAATTTCGTGTCAAGCTACTTTGCACCTTATTTATAAATAGATGTGCCCGCGGATTCACCCGCGTTTATGATTAAGTACGGCGCCGCCCCCGTGGGTAGTAGCGTGATGTTATATAGCCTATAGCCTTCCTGGATAAATGAGCTATCCAACACTAAAATAATTTTTCAATTCGGACCAGTAATTCCTGAGATTAGCGCGTTCAAACAATCAAACAAACAAACTCTTCAGCTTTGTAATATTAGTTTAGATAACCATTCCCCTTTGAGAGAGTTTGACGTCTCTAATGCGCGTTGGCCCTTGTAGTCGATATTTTATGCTGCCCTAGTACGCATAAGTAGTAACAATCTCAACCCTCGGTTTGTCGTAAAGAAAGGGACGGCATAAATTTTTGGCCTCTTGGCTTGCTCGGCATTCTTCTACAGTACCTTTTTAATATAAAACACCTCTTGCTGCATTATTATGTCCTGGTACTCAAAAAAATTATAAGAATAATTTGAGACGACTAAGTCTTACCTTAATTTAATATTTTAATTTACATTCACAATGGTTTTCTCGTGAATATAATTTAAACACTTTTGTCATTGTTTTAAAAGTTTTATATTTATATATATTGTTATTACACCATTGCGACATGATTTAGGGATGTTATAATAATGTGAATTATGCCAAAACGTATAGCGATAAATCTGGAGTAATTTTAATAGCTGACTTATTTTGCCTTATAAATATTTCCCCTTGTGTAAAAAACTCGTTATTCTCAACAATATCCGTTATGGTAAACTCTTGAAGACTCGCGTCGCATAATATCGTACCCTCGTGCGTTGTTAAAGTGCTTCTCTGATATGTCGCTGGCTATTTTTATATTTTCATATACGCATCTTATATCCGTTTTGTTACCTTATTTTTTAATAATTCCTTTGACGCACTCTTCCTTGCTTGGAACAGAAAATGATGCTCTTTTGAATGGCGCTGTATACAGAGTATCGAGGTGTTTATGAGTGAATATGTTTTTTTATTTATATCGAAGTACAATTGATACCCGATTTTAATGTTATTTTATAGTATTAGGCAACTACTGAAAAATTAAAAATATTTTTAGCTGTTGTTTTATGGCGACTGTTAACTAAATAGAGTAACAAGCGTCAGCGCCCCAATATTGGCGTTAAATGTTTGAAAGAAACTCAGGTCACACGTTTAGCTGCGAACACACGTAAAAGGAACACGTCTTTTCCACGTACTACGTTCAATGCACGCTACCTATTGTGTGCTATGCTAGCCTGGTACCTCTCTCCCTTGATTTCGCTCGCTCTTTATGTTTTCCGTCACCTTTGGAACTTGAAACGGAAACGGGGTCAATGTGACCCTAGACGAAATGAATAAGTGTGTAAATGGGGTAAGCAAGGAAAATGTACAAAAATACATGTGTATTATCATTTTACTTAACTTTATGTTATACCTTGAGTTGTTGGAGTATCCTATAGGAGTTCTGACATATTTGGTTATTAAAAAACTGTAATGGGGCGACTGTAATACTGTATAGTAATTTTTTTATTTATATACTGTCACTGCCTTTACCTTACATTTCCATACTCTCGATCCAAATAATCCAAACTTACGGTTTACGTTTTGGTAATCTTTTAATTGTTGCGACACATTTTACACTATAACTAAATAGGAAGTTCGATTCTTAATCCACTGAGTGCAACCTGTAACCTCTTATGTGCTACTGATCGCCTGGTATCCATGGGAATTCTGAGATGTCCCATGAGAACAACGCGAGTTTAAGATATTTCTTGTTATCTACGCAGCGCCACCATTCTTACATCTTAGCAAAACACAAAATTTTATATATTTCACTTGTAATCATAAATAATGTTATAATATGTCGCTCGCAAATAAGTGAGTTATAAAACGACATCTCAATAATTCGCTGTTTTCTTTACGCAGTACAAAACAATGTTATAAAATTTCACTGTGTAAAAATGCTGTGAAGGCCAGGTACTCATTTAGGATAGAAATATAAAGTTTTGGCAGTCTGATATATTCGGAATCAAAGATGAATGATCTAAACAGACTATTTGTGGTCTGATTTATGGTTGTTTTATATTGACAATATTTTTATTACATTATACAGCTTAAATATTATATTATGCTCTAAAATTTAATATAGAATATAATGATTGGTATTAATTAGTACTTAGGTTTGCGCACAGACGTCCTTTTATAGCTATTTTGAGGTAAGATAACTTAAACGATTATTTACTTAAATGTTAATTCATTAACTAATTCACCTTAAAATAAATAAATTCAGTTCTAACTTTTATCTCTGTTCGTCCTTACATACTCAAGGAGCGCGTGATATTGTTGACTGTTCTTTTATTTTATGGATTCCTAGTTAATTCAAGAGGCTAGACTACCTATAGAAAAATATATCTTCAGCACCATACCCTCCTAGTACCTTATAGTGGGCAAGCATATTACCCGTCTCTCTATACTTAATAGAATTTAATCTCAAATCTAACTGAGTTGCTTATTATCCTTTTGCTATTATTTTATTAACAGGTCGCCGTTTGCACTCGTTATGTACTTAAATGATTGTTAATATAAATAGTTTCTCAGTAAAAATAACAAATAAAATGGTAAACTTACTAAAATAAAAAACTTGTTTGCTATGATACAATTGGAATTATTTTGCCCTTTTCCACCTTTTAATGTTATAATAAAACATTTGATATTGCAGAGTAATGTGTAACAAAATAAATACCCTGGAGGCGCCGGGTATCGATCCCGGTACCTCTCGCATGCTAAGCGAGCGCTCTACCATTTGAGCTACGCTTGTTACGATGTTTTAATAAAAGTACTATGACTTCAATGATTACATTAATACGTAGCAAGTAGTTTCGTCATACAAGGTGAACATATTGTACTGTGAAGTGCGTATATTTTTTGACGTTTCGTTCGTTAATGGTAGGTAGTTTGTCGCCTCTAATACAGTCAGCGATGTTTTTATTTATCTTTGTTTAAGCAATGCTTCCTCCGCGTCACTGGGTCGTAGCGTCCGGCAGGAACTGTGCATTTTGCCAGAATTAAAATTTGCCTTTATTACTCTACTGCCCAAGATATACCTACTATCTCAATAAGTTGCTGCGTAAAAGAAAACCGATACAGTAAACACGCTCTTGAATATATTATATTAGATTTTTCCCGTGGCTACGCTCGCGTAAATGTACGTTATGTCAGGAAAGTAACATAATTTTTTCTGGGTAAAAGGTACCCTATGTCCTTTTCTGTTCTCCTGACAACGTGTATGCAAATTTCATGACGATCAGTCGAGCAGTTAAGACGTGAAAGTGTAACAAACTAACAAACTCACATTCGCATTTATAATATTAGTTAGGATAGTTAGGAATTGTTAGGATTAGTAAAGTCATAAAGGCATGTCAAATTTTATTTTATATAAGTCATGTATAAGTATTCAATTTTATTTATGTACTTTATTCATAATAATATTCTATGTATTTAATACTAGCTTTTGCTCGCGGCTTCGGTCGCATAAAAGTAGGATAGGTCATGTTAGTAAAGGAAGTTTAATAATTATTTTTTCGATTACCTCCTCATAGACAAACAAACAAAAATCTAATCTTTCCTCTTTATAATATTAGTATAGATAATTTCTACTCTGTTAATTATAAAACTGTTGTCCTTAGTTATACAAAAAAAAGCTATATTTTCATAGTTTTCAGTAGGTATACGACTAAGGAAGCGACTATGCATACGGTCTGTCTGACGGTAAGCGGTTACCATAGCTTAAAGCCGCTTGCAATATCATGTGTAGTATCGGCGCGGGTGTATACAAGACCTTTAATTAAATACAGTGGGGGAATAGACAACATAATATGGTGAATTAGGGATGCATAGACGGTTACTTATAACCTAAAGAGTGAGCAGTTTCTAAGAAAGTATTCTATCGTCAGTTGTAATGAATATTATAAATGTGAATGTGAAATATACAAAACAACTACAGGAACATAACACAGTATTGTTTGAGTGGGATCTCCTGTATGATGAAGCTACTCTCCCAACTGGGAAGCACCTCTCTTCACCTTGGTTAGGTATCAGGCGTGAAACCTCAAGTTTACTAAGCAAGTATTCCTATTAGCCGTCATGAATTGTTCTAGCTTTTCTCAAAACCTTGGACAGGCGCGGGCAATATGTAGTCCTACGTACTAACTAATATTATAAATGCGAATATGAGTTTATTTGCTTGTATGTTTGTCTGTCTTTACGCCTTAACTACTCGACCGATCATCAGGAAATTTTACATACACGTTGTCAGCGGACCAAAAAATGAAATAATTAAATATCCTTTTATTCAGAAAAAGAGTACTATTTCTAAGGGATAAAACATATTGACAAGATCTACATTAAATAGGGCGAAGCCGCGGGCAAAAACTAGAAGTATAGAAAAGAGCACTAGCGAGCGAAGTGGTGGCATGTCACACTATCTTATCTAATCTTCAAAGGCAATCAAATGTAGAAAGTCACGTACTTGTAGTAAACCGGTTCAATCTGTCTGATGTCACCACTTGCATTACATCATAGTGAAGTTTAATCTACTGCTGTTATTAATTTTAATATTTAAACATGACTCGTGCATCAAAATAGAAATTTACCTATAGGGACCGGCATTGTACTCCTAAACACAGGCTACTTAGTAGCCTATCTAGGAGAACAGTACTTTACCCATCACTTATTGTAGACTACGCATATTGTCAACTACGAGTATAAATGAATACCTGTGACACATAATAGCCTACAATGCAAACCTACAATCACATTTCTGTAAATAAATAAATAATTATTATTATATTAAGTTGCAGTTCAGTAGCACGTTTAGTAGTTCTAAATAACTGAGGGCGTAGCTCAGATGGTAGAGCGTTCGCTTAGCATGCGAGAGGTACCGGGATCGATACCCGGCGCCTCCAGTATTTTAGTATAGTTTTATTTTTTTGCTATAATGATTTGGCAAGGTTTTTATTGGTACCGTGCTATTTTGTCTAACAGCACAGTTCTACGAGTTCTATCAGTTGCGCATTAAAATATCTCGCAAAGCAAAACTGTTGTAGGCAAAAGAAAGGAACACATATTTATCTTTGATTTATGTATTATATGACTTACTGTGGGTCGTATGTTGAGGTAACAATATTGTAACATGTAGTAAAAGTAAGTCTCGAAATAATTATTGGAGGCACGGGGTATCGATCCCGGTATCTCTCGCATGCTAAGCGAGCGCTCTACCATCTGAGCTACGCCCCCTATGATCAATATCATTTAAAAGTATATCTTATAATGTGCTTCTAACGCAATGCTACAAAGCATGCGTGATATTATCTTAAAAAATATAATATGACTTAATATTTATAAACATACATAAGTTAACCACTTTCTTAACGATGTTGACCTGGTAACAACGAGTAACGTAATACCCAATTCAAACTTACGCCCATCTTGCATTATATCTTAATAACATGTCGCTTAACCCTCGCATTTCTCCTAGTTTAATATGAACTGTTATGATTGGTCTCCCAACGGCTTTTACTACCTGTTTCTTACTTACGCGTTATTTCCTCCACAAAATTAGTCTTGTCATTTGTGCTTCTACTGCCTTATAACTTTTGATAGCCTGGTTACATGAATTACATAAAAGTATGTCACACTTTTAACTGATTATTAACAAACAAGGCCGATTCCTAATCTTTTGTTAATTTATCAAGGAATTTAAGTTACATGTCATATTTTATTTCCAAGTTGAAGTTTATCTATTTATTGATTTTTATAATCAATTTGAAAAAGAACCCTTTTTACTTTTACATTAGAAATATTTTATTTCTTGCTTCCATTTCCAAAGAACAAACCCCTAAGACATCTCTTTGAAGGTCTGATATCCTAATAAGTAACTGAAGAAACATTTAAACCTTTTCGTTTGGAATTTAAAACCGTTATCAATCATTTATCTTAACATTATTTAAACAAATATTCTGCGAGTGTCATATATCCAGTGCATAAAATGATGCTTACTGCTGCATATTTTTTTATGGACACGACATTTTGATGGTGCCGAATATTATCGATCTAGATCACTTGTATTTCGTCTATGTGTGTATACTGCGATTCACATTTTCTTTCTTTCACTATCTTCGTATATCTGATCTTATGCCACCACCGCCATTATTATAAAAATGGTCAAAATTTAATTTTTAATCAAGTTTTAATATAATTAATAATCGACGTAAAAACCACGTCCAAATCAACCGGTAAATAGAGACTTATTTCTCTAACTGAAAGAAATCTACCATTGTCTTCATAATTATTGTTTAATAATAATAATAAAAATGTATTTATTTGTTAGAATATTGTAATTACAGTGGTGTTACACTAATTTGAATGTCCATAATATTCTGCCGTTTCCAGCGTACAAATTATTTTAGCAGACTATAATAACATGCCTTATATGTAACTTGTTAATAAGAATATAAGTCTAAGAATTCCTAAATAAATAATTGAATGGTTCACTATTAACTTAGTAGGCCTAAATTAAATTCTACATTATATGTCAAATTTGTCATTCAAAAAAGTCTTTGATAGTATAATAACATTTGTCTAATAGAAAGTTTAATCATTCATTTTTAAATGTCACAAGATTAAGAGTTTTAAATACATCGGGTAATTTATTATCTTTTATATATTAATACGTGAAGTAAAAACTTTGTACCCCTTTTTACGAAAATTGCGCGGTCAGAGGAGTATGAAATTTGGCACAGTTAAAGTTTATATGTAGAAGGAGAAGCGAATCCTAATATTTTTATAAAATATGCATTAGAAATACATTAAATTAATGAAATAGCACTACATGCACACAACCATGCATTTGACACACGCAGTCGAATCGCGTTCGTAGTATTTCGGCATTGTTCGTCTGACGTCGTACTATTCTGTATAACTATGGTTACCTATAACTTATTTATATGTAATAGACAATAAGTGAGAAATGGGAATGAATTGCCGTAAATCTTAGAGTTCGAAAAACAATATATGCAAAGGTCATATGTACCACGTCAGAGGTCAAAGGTCATTGTCATTTCGGGGGTATATCGACTATACTGAGTCGAATGACGTTGACTGCCAGTCTCTAGCTCTTACGGTTCTTGAGTTGAAAGTTGTATAACAGACGGACGGACAAAGCTGTTGTATGTATAAGAGTTTTTCAAACTTTAAAAACAGAAAATAAATTAGCAAGCTTTTAGGAATTTTGATCGAATTTTGACCGCTAATCAGTAGAAATTGCCATACAGAAGACATTATTGGAAAACAGTTGGATTCTCTGTTGCGGAACACATAATTATCTTATGAATTCTACTTTTTCTTTGTACAACGTCAATATGCATTTTAAATAAATTTTAATGTTTACGTACATAGATACAAATTTCAAATATATACATATAAGGCTGGGCAAGGTAATATATTTTAAATATAGGTACACAAAGCTGTCTAACGGTTGGGCTTTATCTTTTGAACGAACACATTTTTTTGGGCTCGGTAGACTATATTGATGTCAACAGAGTTTCCCCATATTATAAGGTCGTTTTATTAATATGGGTACATTTTTTGGTATGACCTTCAGAATACTTTTGTTGTATAGTGCAATTCATTATTCATATTTAGTGAGACTGCTTCCTAAACTATGTTATCCTGGTAACTACGAGTAACATAATACCCAATTCAAAACAGCCCTTCCACGTTATATATACTTAAAGTGTCTATTAACCCTCCCAATTCTCCCAGTTTAATATGAATTGTTATTATTGGTCCACCTCAACATGGGGTTTTACTACTACCTGTATTTTTCGCATTATAGTCTACCTCATATAAAATTAGAGGCGAGCCCCTTCGTTTGGGTTTATTTTAACTGCCTCGTAACTTCTGATATCCCAGTTGTTGTATGATCTAAATATAAATAACACTAGGTTTATATTTTAATAAAATAATCTAAGAAAGCAGTTGTATGTATATTCATTACAATTATCGTAGTTATTGCGATTTCGGTTATTCAAGCATTAAAATTTTCGGCGCATTTAACGAATAAGCCGTATATTAACTTTGTCGTGATTAGTTGCAAGCAACGAGATAACCCTACTACGGAACTTTTAAAGGACTTTAGTTACGCAAACTATCCCTAAAGAAATGCTTTCACTATTAATGAAATACATCCTACATAACATCCTAGTACGTAGTAAGTATCTTTTAACCCTTTCTGTTTTGAAATTATAACTGGCTATTTATTGGTAATGTCACCTGTATCTTTAAATATTTCTCAAACGTCGCCATGTCTGGCGATATTGCATAAATCGCATCGAATCTGTTTATTTTATCTTCACGCCTACTCTTGCACTATTGGCTAAGATACGGCGCATACGCAACTTTTCTTTTTACTTGGGGTAATAACGCCATTTATTTCCCCGGGAGAAAGGAAGCGGAGAGGGTATGTCAGGCCCAACCAGGAAAGATGGAAAGAATTTAATAAACACTGCCACGCGAACTGTGATGCCCTGGTACAAAATGTTAACTATGATATACTAATTCCCTATTTAATACAGTAGTATAACGAGAAAATAAAGGTTTTGTTACGCAATACGTTTCGTTGTCTGTCATTAATGAAATTATATCTTGCATTTATAATAAACCTCCAATACCATTTTCATTTAGACGCCGCCTCTCTTGCGACGATGTCTTGTTTATATAATGCTCTGACAAGTTGTGATATCCTAGTATCGGTGAGAATATAAAGTATCTAACCCTTATTCTCAAATGCTGTTTGAACGTAGCCAGCAGTTTTTGTATACAGACAAAATACAACAGGTTCCATCTACGCTTCTATACGTAAATATAATATGATGATTTAAGATAAATATGAATACCTGTATGTATTACCTACATATATCCTGTGTGTACATATATTTTAGTTATCGTGCTCTATACTTTTTGCGGTCGTCGGTTCGACGTCAATATTCACTAGAGGATACTAGGCAAGGTGTGATCTATATGTTTGTGAAGAAAAATTTCTGTGCGGCGCCTCCTGGCAAAACATTATAAATGCACACCACAACGTATTTGTTGCAAATGCTTGCGTTCCCTCAATTATCGATTGCACTTTTTTAAAGCTTATATTTACAAAAAAACATCTTTCTAGCGAGGAGCTCAATATTATAAAATTGAAGAGTTTGTTTTCTTGTTTGTTTGTTTGAACGCGCTAATCTCAGGAACTACTGGTTCCATTTGAAAAATTATTTTAGTATTGGATAGCCTTTTTATTGAGGAAAGCTATAGGCTATATAACCTCACGCTACGATCCACGGGGGCGGCGCAGTAACGATAAACGCGGGTGAAACCGCGGGAACATCTAGTACTTAATATTCTAATGCCTCTTAACTTAACAAAATCTGAATATCAAATTGTATAAGTACCTTAACACTTACGAAATGTTAGTTAGTTATACAATGACTAATATTATTTATAAAAGAAAAAAATTCCTCTGGAGGCGCCGGGTATCGATCCCGGTACCTCTCGCAAGCTAAGCGAGCGCTCTACCATCTGAGCTACGCCCCCGTTATACTACAATACTAAAAAAATCAACTGATTGCAAAGACTGGCTTTACGTGTAAGTTATTTTGCAACCCAAGGTTAATGAAATGAGTACGTGATGTTTGTTATAAAGAATGTAGCTTGTCGCCTTCACACATACATGAACATTCTAGTTTATATGCGTTGGTATACGCACAACGACATGCACTGACGCAATCATTTTACAAATGCCACCTTGTAAATTATGAAGCCCTAGTAAAAATGAGGGTTATAATATTATTCAAATTCCCTTTTTAATCTCTTGAATTCAGAAGAAGGAAAGATACACTCGATTGTGATAGAGATTTTTTTTACGTTCTGTTTTATTACATTCTAGTTACCTCTGATATCCTAGTTGCGATGGGAACTTATATAACCCTGTAATAACCCTTGCAATACGTGAAGTACACCGTATCGTAAGTAATAACAATTTTAGAAAAAGTATTGGTAATTTGTCTCCGGAAGAGTTTTTAAACTTAATGTACTTCTTATGATATGATTTATTTATTATAAGTCCGGCAGAGGGGATTTTACCTGCTATGGTTGTCCTTTTTGCGTCTATGCTGCATCGTCAAGACTTCTTAAGGACTTCTGCTATCCTAGTCAAGGTGTGAACTAAATATGTATAAAATATATGTTAACAAGTTAACAAAGTTGGCGTGGCTCGTGCACACCGTGGGGTTTTGGCTGCATTTTGTTATGCTGCAAAATATATAGGTATATGAAATATAAGTTCCGTTTTTCAAGACAACCGAAAAAATTATTTAGTTTTTTTCTATACTGCTCTGCCAAGATTTGGATATTGTGCTCTTTATAATAACATTCAAACTAAATATGTTTACATACATCTTCCAAAAGACAGCACTGTGAGTTTGTGTGTCTTCCTGTCTCTACCCAAGTCCGGTTGAACTTGGGTTGTCTTACTCGCCCCAGCTTACGTCTTTAACTTAGCTTATTTAACATAAGTTACGAAATCTTTAATTTAATATTCCTGCGTATAATAAATAAATCAAACAGTAATTTATTTTAATTTGTTTAAAAATAAAAACAAAATTATTGATCACGGGAGGCGTTGGGTATCGATCCCGTACCGGGATGCTCTCGCATGCTAAGCGAGCGCTCTACTATTTGAGCTACGTACTTTGTACTACAATAATAAAATAATCCACTGATAATTAAGATAATCTTGTACAACAAAACATGTAAAAGTGTGTACGTGGTTGTTTCTAATAATGCAACTGCCAGCTATCACACATACTCATGCACTATCTACTAATATGCGTATGTATACGCCCAAAATCATGCGCAGGCGACACTAATTTAAAAATGTTATCTTGTTCCCTATGCTGCCCTAGTAAAAGCTTGAATGATAATGCCCTTGTATGACGAATTCTCTATCTTATATTTTTTGTTGAGAATGTTCACTCGTATCCTGTCTGCTTCTGATGCCCCAGTTTCGATAAAAATAAAATAAAATAACGCTTTCGTTTTATCATTTCCACACGTCCAATAATAGCATAATATATAGATATTATGCTATTATTTTTACGGTTGCTTCAGACAACCGTAAAATGGACAGCCATTGAAGATTATGAGTATTCAAAAGGTATTTTTTATTGTATTAAAAAAGAGCATCCCACATTATATGCTATGTAAGTTTACATACTTTTTTACCATAGTCATGTTTACTTATTTAATGTTGCATAACCTATATTCAGAGACGGTTTTTTGTTGTGTATACCCAGATTTTTTCTGCTATGCTCTGTCAGGAGCAGGTCTACATTCTGTCTTCTTCTGATATCCTGGTTGCGATGGGAACATTTGAAAGTAAAACCAATTTAATGTCACGTACAAAAAATATCATCGCACGTATTTTTAATGCGCGCTTCTATGTTATCTGCGCACCATACATACTCTATGGAATACATAGGTACATAGAAAAAACTTGTGTCAATCAATCGCCAACCTATCGCATTCCACTGCTGTACATAAGTTTCGCCCATTTTAAGCCACTAACTTGTGTATGTATGTATCTTATGTGGGGGCCAGTCAGTGCAGACCGGCGACACTGCGACCCAGTGGGATCTTTTGTGTCGACACTCTCACAATAACGACTGCCAAAGATGTTCATGGCAGCCGGGACCGACGGCTTAACGTGCTCTCCGAGGTACGCGACGTGGGTTCGAACCCGAGACCCTCTGCATTGCAGTCTGTTGGTCTCCCCACTGACCTATCGCTGCTTATACTAACTTGTGTAAGTAGATCATAACTTCTAATTAGTCTTGCTGTCCTAGTACTTTTGTTGCTGTTCTGATACATTACACTGTTATGTTCTCCTAGTACTTTAACCAATAAGCTCTCATAGTAGTTTTTCACCATTCTGATTCTAAAATCGGCGTCCATGGCGTAGTGGTTAGTGTAACCGACTGGCACGCCTGAGGTCGCGGGTTCGATTCCCGCACAAGTCAAACATTTGTGTGCATGAACATGGATGTTTGTCTTGGTCTGGGTGTTTCTATGTATAATATGTATGTATTTACAAAAAAGAAAGTATTGAAGTATGTTTATCCATTGTCTAGTACCCATAGTACAAGCTCTGCTTAGTTTAGGCTAAATGGTGTTGTGTGTATGTGGTAGAATATTATTATATAATCACATTTTAAAATAGATACATATTTTATTTTTTAACCGATTAAAATAAACATTAAATGTTAATTCAAATTTATAATCGCTGTAACCATATCGTAGACGGTATTTTTGTAAACAAGTAGTTTTAATTTCTTGATTTTTATACCGTACACTGAACGGAATCAGATTAAACGTGGCTAAGGTTGTCAAGCTACCAAACTGTGTTAATCATTAAAATCCAAATTCACAATCTGGTAACTGGTTCTGCGTGACGCTATAATAACATACAGACAGACAAAAAAATAAGCAACTTTTAAAAGTTCTGTTCCCGCTAAAAGTAGACTATCGCAATAACTTTCGCTTAAGTGCTGTTTTTTTAAATTGTATATTCACTGTCGCTATTATTATTTTTAATAATATAATAATAACTAGTGGTGAGTGGTCAAAATACGATCAAAATTCCTAAGATTGCTACTTTGTTTTCTGTATATCTCTATTACATATAAATAAGGTATAGGTAACCATAGTTACAAAGAATTGTACGACGTCAGACGAACAATGTCGAAATACTACGAACGCGATTCGACTGCGTGTGTCAAATGGTTGTGTGCGTGTAGTGTTTTTCCATAAATTTAATGTATTACTAATGCATATTTTATAAAAATATTAGGAGTCGCCCCTCCTTCTCCATATAAACTTTAACGTTGCCAAATTTCATACTCCTCCGTCCGCGCAATTTTCGTAAAACGGGGTACAAGGTTTTTGCTTCACGTATTTTATATAAAGATTTAATTTGACTGATATCACATGAATACAAGTGAAAAACGGCAATGAATTGTCGTAAATCTTAGAGTTTGAAAAACAATATATGCAAAGGTCACGTTATACCACGTGACCTTGAAGTCAGAGGTCAAAGGTCATAGTCATTTCGGGGGTATATCGATTATGCTGAGTCGAATGACGTTGACCGCGAGTGTCTCTAGCTCTTACGGTTCTTGTGTTGAAAGTTGTTCTGACAGACGCGTAGACGGATGGACAAAGTTGTTGTATAAGAGTTTTTTCGAACTCTAAAAAAGATGCTGTAGCATCTTTCTCTTTCAAATACTTAATACGAACCCTTCATAACGTTCAACGAAATTCCTATGAGGCTTTGATGCCCTGGTATCTGTGTGAAAAATTAACCCTTTTCTGTAAAGTCTATTTATGGATAGACGGCATTTTTATTACATCAATAATGTTACGTAAGCATCTTTAAAAAACCCTACACAGTATGATTTGCTTATAGGTACTTTTATATAGAACGTATTCAACATTTGAAACATACAAACACAAGCCATTGAAATATACAAACTTAAAAGGATTTTTTGTTCCTTTGATTGTTTGTCAGCAGGTAGCATCACTCTGCAAGACACACCCTCTTTGTTAGAGGGGCGGGTTGCATTGCATGTCATTCTTAACTCTTTGTAACTTCTGCTGCCCTAGTAGAAATGTTAACTTAATTAGGTCGGTTTCGTTTTCAGGTAAGTTATGATAAACTGAACTACCGGTAGACGCCGATACTGATCAGCAATTTATTTCTTGTTTATTTATTTTTATAAAACGAAATATAGAACCGCTTTAGAAGGACAAATAAATAAAGTAGGTAGTGTAATTTTGAAACTTAAGTTCGATACTCAAACTGGTCACTTTTGATATTGAACCTGTCAGTAAAATATTAAAGCAGAACCGAATTTGTGAAATATGCTGGTTGGTATTGTCTTTTTTTTTCGTGGGGAAATGCGCCTGATGCCTTAAGTAGCCCTTTGACGAATATTCAAGCTTTGTGCTGTATTTCTTCCAAGAATGTGTTTATTAGAGAATATCAATATCCTTTCTCTATTATACGATCAACACAACATTTAAAAGGAGTTCAGTATTATATTGGCTGATATGCAAGCCACAATATTGTTTCATACATTTTTATTATGGTAAAGAATGATCAAAATACGACAATTCTAAAAAGTTTGTCTTTTACATAATTTTGCTATTCTCATTTTCGTCAAAAGTAATCGTAAACATTTATTGTCCTGTGTTGCCTATATGTCGCAGAGTAATTTGAGAATCAAATAAATAGGTTATGTATAGGTAAATAAATTATTATCGAGTTGTTTCTTTGATCTTTATACCAATAAGGATCAAGTTAAATAGCTATATTTTTTTTACCGGCGCTACAAAATACTACTCGAAGTATTTATAATATAATTCATAGTAGTGAAAGCAACAATCATAATTTACAACTTAACTAATATTAACAAAACTAACCACTTATAAATAGAACAAAATGAAGAGTAACAAAATATGGCACTGTAAAAATTAATAAAAAAGGATGGCCGGTTTAGGCAGCGTCGTAAAATTCCTCAGCATCGCTGTCGACCGGGAGTGTGCCCAGAAGACTGGCAGCATTGCCACGCTGAATGGCAATGCTGATTCTTTAAGCCAAAAAAAGTCCAGCCTTCTGGTCACGCGAAGCGTCGATTAGCCGCTTAGATATATCTCTAAAAAGCGCACGAGCGCCCGGACCCCGTGAACCCAGCGTCTCTACCCCAAACGGCTCGAAAACGTAATTACCAATTAAATTACTGTATTTACGCCGTTTGAGGTTTTCCGCCGCTACAGCAGCAGCACTGGCACAGCTCACCGTGCTTGGAAGATGTGATGGCGCAAGGGTGTCGACGCTGTGGCATAGTATTTATTGAGTTATATGTGAACTGTAAAGTGTAAAAATAGGGCCATTATTAAAACAATACAGTGATACTAAATACATAACTGTAAGTTACGATATCTTTATAATATTTAGCCCTCGGTGGATCCCGTACCGATAGCCGTAAATCAGATAGAAACCTTCGTGTTTAAAGTATCACTAAGCAATATCAATGGTAGCCTATTACCATTATATAGTAGCCTGTCTGCCATCATAGTAGATGATACAAGAATGTAAGACAGTAATGGGTATATTAATGATATATCAGATAATGTGACGTAACATCCACCCCCGTATCGCGGCGGCAGCTACCACCAACGTAAAAATATTTAATTTTCCTTCGGTAGGTAATACAATTACATAATTTAATTTCTTATCTTTCACATCGCTGGCAGCACCTGTTCATATTTTATTAATGGCTTCCAAGCATACTTAAGTATATGAGAATTAAATATTGCATATTGTACGGCAATCACGTACAACATTCTCTCAACTCGTAAGTATGTATTGAAAGTGCCGTGTAGAGAAGTATTTTATATAATGGAACAACGGGGGGCGTAGCTCAGATGGTAGAGCGCTCGCTTAGCATGCGAGAGGTACCGGGATCGATACCCGGCGCCTCCAATCCTATTTTGTACCGTTTAATTTTACAAATAAAATATTTGTAGTTTTGTCCGAGGCGGCAATATTTGACATATAAATTTTTATATAATTCAGTTTCAAGGCGTGACTGCTTACCGCATTCTATAGGCATTCATATAGGCCCTAACAAACTTCACCTTACAATCTAACCCCGCCCGCAATTTAACATAACAATGGCAATCTACCTGTAGCGTGAATGTATTTTTTCAATTGGAGAATTCGGCTGCATCCTTTTAAATTTTTATCTCGAAATATTGGGATGCGGCCCGGGTGTTTTGTATTGCATATCAATAAAAAAATGGTGCCGGGTATCGAAACAGAAAGAGTTAACTTTTCTCACGGGTACTAGGATAGCAAGGAGTCATAAGAGATTTGTTAAGGGCTTCAAAATGGAGCCGTCAGCGTTGCTCTTACATATTTACGTAATCTAAGGCGAAGGGTACGGGTTGGAGCAACGGATGTAAAGGCCGGACAGCGACAAAAGAAAAAAGTCAGGTAAACTTTTCAAGGATAATCGATACCCGTACTTTAAAAGTGGATCATGTTTCTCATCGTTACTAGGGTATCATAGTTTATGAAGAAGTATTAGATTAACGCTTTTCGAAGAACAAAACAACTGACAAAAGTCTTACGACTTACGAGTAATTTGTAATCCGACAGGAATGAAGAGAAAGATGTTTTAAGTATTTTGGGATAGGTTGAACATTGGAATATTGGACTCATTTATACACTTAAATTTCTTTAAGTGTGCATAAACTTGCTTAAACTAGTTACATACATAGCCATTAATGCTTCTGACTATAATCAGTAGAAATCATAAAATGCGTTCACCTTGTATGACGTAACTTTATACGTGATTTTTTAAGTTAGTGCACTTTTAGTACTGTAATGTAACAGGGGGCGTAGCTCAGATGGTAGAGCGCTCGCTTAGCATGCGAGAGGTACCGGGATCGATACCCGGCGCCTCCAGTGTCTAAATATTTTACTTTTTGATTAAATAAAATAATACATCTTTTTAAAATATTTTAAAGCTTTTGCTTGCTAGATTTTAACTTACTTAAACAATATAAAATTTTGAGAAAAGGCAATACATAGACGTATACAAAGTGGCGCAAATGTTATCACATTAATTGATACCACATATAATACATGGAATTCTTTGACGATTTACAAATTATGAACCAAATGTATTTAGTAGTTTAGCCACAGGACTTTTTTTTTTTTTTTTTTTTTTTGTTTTCAT
Organism: Catocala fraxini; assembly: GCA_930367265.1. Lineage (NCBI taxonomy): Eukaryota > Metazoa > Arthropoda > Insecta > Lepidoptera > Erebidae > Catocala > Catocala fraxini. The sequence goes on from OV884045.1 coordinate 1,442,223, forward strand.
AATTTAGAACATTATGTGTAATGCAGATATAAATGTCAAATACCTTAAGCAGGGATATTAAAACAAAACAAACAAACGAAAAAAAACACAAAAAGTAACAAAAAAAAAACAAAAGAAATAAGGTCCATAATCTTGTGACGAAAAGAAATAGGTTAGTGTGTGCTTATTACAATGGTGTTCCAATTTGTGTCTAATGTTATTTAATTTATTTTGTTAAAAATATAATTTCTTAATTTCTGCGAAAATCATTAAAAATTAGAACTCTGATAGGTTAATGCATAGATATATTTGACTGCACGGATGGCGTAGTGGTTTAAATAGTCGCCTCGCAACTACCGGCACGCCGAGTGATTTATTTATTTATTTATTTATTTATTAAATAGGCACAACTACAGATATCAAATTACATATACAAGTAATAATAGTAATAGAAATAGTTTACATGTCAATTTGAGATCCGATTAAGGTTGAGCACAGCATTTGAAAAAATAATAATATACAGTTGAGGGATGGCTAGGTAAAGAAGAGAAAATATTATACAAGATAAATGTCAAAAAAAAATCAAGAGAATGCAATACAATTATACATTAAAATTCGAAATTAAATATTTTATAAAAATTACAATTAAAGTTATAGGAAAATAAATCAATTAACAGAAATAATAGTTCAATTAAATTAAATTAAGTTAAAATTAGGTGCCAGGTCCTAGTGGCGAATTGGAAGGAGCGACTTGTGCACCCCAGTGCCGGGCACGCCACGATCGTGGCGGTAAGTCCCGTGTTTGAGGAGTGGCTGGAGAGGCGCCATGGCGCCCTCACCTTCCGGCTGACACAGGTAATGACTGGCCACGGTTGTTTTGGCCAGTTCCTGTGTCGTATACGCCGGCAAGAGACGCCCGGTTGTCACCACTGCGGCGACTGCCGCGACGTAGTTGAGGACACGGCGCTGCACACTTTGGCGGTTTGCCCCGCCTGGGCATCGCAGCGCCGTGAATTGATCGCGGCAGTCGGATCGGTTGCCCTCTCGCTCCCGGCCGTAGTTCAGTCTATGGTCCGGAGTGAGAGGTCGTGGAACGCCGTCGCCTCCTTTTGTGAGGAAGTCATTTCCATCAAGGAGGCGGCGGAGCGGGAGAGGGAGCGTTTGAACCCTCTCCCCAACCGCAGAGCCGGGCGCCGGAGGGCGCGGGACGACCTCCAGCCACCCTGAGGTTTGACCTGGGGGTGGCGGGCTTTGTGGGCCTGCCCGCCATCCGTTCAGCACCAGGTCCGAGAGGCGGCGTGCGTGTTCCCGCGCGCGCCTCTGTTGTTTCGAGTCCGTCTCCCCTCTAGGGGGGACAGTAGGGATAATTTGTGAGGAGTGCCTTTGGGTAGGTCTTTCGTGTAGTGGCCTGCCGTTTCATACGGCGGGCCGAAACCTCGGCGGGGTCGCGACCGCATGCGAAAGTGATTCGCGCGGCCCCGTCGATAGTGGTTTTGTCGAGGAACACCGTGGTAGGTTTAGTCGGTATTCCGGGAGGTACATTTTCTTCTTAACATCTTTCTTTTACCCTGGCGAGTCCGACATAACCCCTCCGCCCGCCCCCGCGGAGGGGTATGCATCAAGCATTCCCCCACGTTAAAAAAAAAAAAAAAAAAAAAAAAAAAAAAAGAAAGTTAAAATTAGGTAATAACCATAATACAAAAAAAAAAATATGTTATGGCGTCTTAAAATTATTATCAGGGTGGACTATCAGTCTACATTTTCTCAGGTATTCGCCGTGATGTGGGTTTGGTGTGAATGTGAAATTGGTGTTCTTTGTGTTCGTTGTCCGAATGTTAGTAAAGTCCCTCACGACCCAGAAATAATTCCTAGTGCGATTAACTTTTTTAAAAGTAAAAAGAGAGATTACTGTGAGTAATCAGTCTTTGTGAAATCTTTATACCCGAGTATCTAAATCTTTGCGTGTTTAGTTACGTAAAGCTTAACGAATTATGTGTACTTGAAACTAGATTTTATGGTGGTTTGTTATAAAACCTGCGCGGAATATTTTAATATCTACTTATTTGTTAAATTTTAAAACAAAGTAAAAATCTCTACCACTTTTAAAACATCTTGGCGTCACGATAAAAATACCGAGGCAATTTTAAATTTATCTCCTTAGAAACGTCGGTGTTAAGTTGCGTCTTAAATTTAAGAGGCACCTAGCACAAGTTTGGTTTTTACCACCACTCATCACGACTCGCACGTTTGTCGTAAAGAGATTTTGCGAATGCAACAGCTCGAATATACATCACTATTTTGTACATACATACATAGATTCACGCCTGTTACTCAGAGGGGTAGGCAGAGACTACGGATTTCCATTTGTTACGATCCTGGCACACTTCTCTGGCTTCATTCACTTTCATAACATTCCTCATACACGCTCGCCGGTTTAAGGTGCTCTTAACCTGGCCTTTATCCAGAACGTCTCCGATCTGATCGAGAAACGTTCGCCTAGGTCTTCCCTTTGCGACTGTTCCATTCACACTAGCCTTATAAATTTTCTTAGTCAGTCTTTCCTCGTCCATTCTTTCTACATGCCAAAACCAGCTTAACATACCCTTTTCTATTCTTGTCACTATATCCACTTTCCAGCCGCATCTATTTTGTATTTCGCACTATTTTGTAGACCCCCCTTTATCTTTATTTTCCTAACCATAGCGTGAAGGCCAGAAACCATAAGAGGATATATTTATTACCGAATTGATCTGCAACGTGATAAAATATATCATTGCGTACAATGGCTACTTATTGCCTGTTTTTAGGTTCTTATTTTGATTTGTTTGTTCTCTACAGGGTTTCATACCAAATTAGTAAAAATGTTGCTCTTATAGTACGTCTTTGTATGTCCTTCTGTATGTCTGTTGCAGCTACTTTATTTCAACTACTACTTATAAAATTTATTGTGGTATTTAAAATTTTCTCCTTGCTAATCCTAAACTGAGTCGTATACGTCAAATACTAAAAACCACGTTTCTCGTTTGAAAACCCTTCTTACGTAATATAATTCTTGTAGTAACATTCAGATAAAAGTGCGCACTATATTTTTTTAAGATACTTGTCGATTAGCTCACCATGCTCCGCCTAGTTTGGTATATAGAGTGAGACAGAAGTATTTTGGGCTTATTTCTTATAAGTAGATGATTCGCTGTCCTTACGAGATTTTTACCTGCTTTTTTGTACGTGCTGTATTCCGATATTCTTCCTTGCAACTCCTGCTGCCCTAGTCAAGGTGTGAACTATAAAACCACAAATGTGAACAGATCATTTACTAATTGACAAGAAAAGTAATAATAACATTTAACACACAATAATCTGTTATTTAATTTGAAGATAAATTCTTTCTTTGTTGATGAAGTCTGTTTCTATTTATTTCTTTCTTATTTATTTAATAAATTTTACGGTTGGTTGCATATTGTGGTTTTAAGATCACATGATTACTAGGATATCAGGAGATAGATGGAGTTACCACAACAAGGAATCTTTAACGGTTAGAAAATGCCAGATAGTTATTATGACTTATGGTAAACAATATGAAAAAAATATAAACAAAATGGCATAAGAGTAAAAGAGAAAAAGTTCTCGCATCTCCTTTCTCTCTCCAATTCTTCCAAAAAGTTGTTTCACGTGTTGGACAGGTAAAGATGCTGAGTAGAATGGGAAGTGCCCAGTACGGGACTTAAATCCATACCTGACGGAATGTGGGTATATTATGCCTATTTAGTATAAAAAATCTTATAATACGTAAGTAGCAAATACGGTCATGAGATGTTTTTAGAAGTTACATTTTCATTCGCTTTGGTTATTAATGTGTTAAGAGTCGTTCAGATATGTACGTGTGGGGTGGTCTGATCAACCTGTGAGGACTGTCTGCGAGGGCGTCAAATACGCCTTTATTAACTTAAAGATATGAATATAACTCCTCACTACTGTCTAAATTATTACTTGGTGAACGAATCTTATGATTCGACAAAATACGCCACGGGTTTAAGGGTTCCATCAAGTTTTAAGACTAAGAAAACGTTCATAATTTCCTACAATAGATATAAAAAAAGAAGGGATTGGAGGCGCCGGGTATCGATCCCGGTACCTCTCGCATGCTAAGCGAGCGCTCTACCATCTGAGCTACGCCCCCGTTGAAAATATTTATTAAAAATACTAATCAGTTAGTTGTCGTAACTAATGGACTAATGAACGTAGGTGATAATTGGTCATTAATCGTTTACGGGCCTCGGGCGCCGTCCTCGTCGCCTCTCGATGTCTGACGATATTATATCGATAAAAATAATAACAGCGTCTTTGAAACCTTTTGTTGCGAAACGTGATATATAGTGCGGTCAGGAAAATTTAAGATTTGCTAAGACAACAAGTTTCAAAGAATCCTAGATGTTCGGGTCTGATTAAGTAACAAATATAACCAAACCAATTTCAAGTTTCATACTTGCTCCGAAATATATTTGATAGGTAGGATAGGTATGTAGGTATTAATGTTACCTAAAATGAAATATTCGTAAGAATTCACATATAAAATGTGCAGCATTTTAGCAACATGAACACTAAATATATTTCTTAACATCTTGGCAACGTCTGATACCCTAGTAAAAATGCTCTGCTTATTCAAAGGGCTTTTAGATTGATGTTTGAAAGATGAATGGATCACAAGTTCATTCATAAAATGATCTTAGAATTTATTTAAACATGTTTTGAGAACAAATTTTATTTTACAAAGTGGTAAACTGTTAACACGCGTATTCTAAAGCTTAAGGAGTCTGTCTGCCCACTACCCCGTCTCATACCATGACCGTACTAGGAACGTGTCAGGCAAAAAAATATTCTTTGTAAGGAAATGTATAAGACTATGCCCACTAGACCGTTCCATCACCGACAGATCCTATAGCAGGGCGTATCGTGTTGCTTTTCGTGTCTGATACGTTCCTAGCACGGTCATGGTATGAGACGGTTTAGTGGGCAGACTCCTTTATTGACACCAAAATGATAAATATTAAAAATAAGTGAATAAATATTGAATTATGTATAATTGCCTTGCACAAAGGCAACGAGTAATGATTATTTTAATTTGTTGGAAATGTACCTTTATCAATAATTTAAACAGCTAATTTGATTTTGTGGTTTTAAGATTAACCTAATACTAGGTTATCAGCTGGTAAGAGGAGCTTGGTCGGAACCAATTTTCGATGGTACAGAAACTCAGGTAGCCCACTCAAGTAACTTGCGTAAAGGATTTTATAGCAATATGAGAAACAATTTCAACCGCATGTGCTGTCTTTTTCCAACCTATGTTGCTGTCTTTTTTAGTCTTTTAAACTCCCACTAGTCCTGTGCGCGGTGTAGGAAAGAGACAGGACAGAGAAGGAGAAAATAACATCCAATCGTAACTTTTTTGTTTCAAATAAATAGTTCATTTTTTACTTCAAAGTATATGAGTTCTTTCCTACTTCTGTTATCCTAGTAAAGTTGTGAACTAAAAACAACTATTATGCATTATTATCTTAACTAATATTATAAATGCGAGTGTGCGTTTGTTTGTCGATTTCACCCCGTAGCTACTAGACCGATCATCATGAAATTTCGCATACACGTTATCAGGGCTACAGAAAAGAACATAAGGTATGTATATATGTGTCTTATGTGGGGCCAGTCAGTGCAGACCGGCGACACTTCGACCCAGTAGGATCTTTTGTGTCGACACTCTCCCAATAACGACTGCCATAGATGTTCATGGCAGCCGGGACCGACGGCTTAACGTGCTCTCTGAGGCACGGAGCAGGCGATAATTATCAATCAATACGCACATAATTAACATAAGGTAACTTTCATCCCGGCGAAAGTACTGTTCCCGGGTAATAGTTACTAATAAAATATATGACCCATATATAAAATAACATTTAATTATAAATAAAATCAATCATGCGAACTGGCTTATTTATTAATATTAAAATTGTTATGAACAGTATTTATTTACCTGTTGTTTATTTATAACTAATTAAGATTTTGTTCCACAGTTAAATTAGATACTTTAAAATAAAATCTTTATACAAATATACATTTTTGAAAATAATATGCCTTTGGAGGCAAATAAAATCTAGTTAGAAAATACCTTCCAAAATAAAAACAACATAATTATACTAATTAGAGTATATGGGTCTAATAAAAGCCAAGAAATTCTTATTTTCATTATATTTATCAAATTCTAAACATTTGAAAAAGTAATTGGAGGCGCCGGGTATCGATCCCGGTACCTCTCGCATGCTAAGCGAGCGCTCTACCATCTGAGCTACGCCCCCTGATAATCATAGTATTATAAAACTAATCAACTTTCTAATCAGACGAATTGGATAATGAAAGCCGTACTTAATTCATAGTCAGTTACTACATATTTCTACATAACAGTTTACAACTAAATGATAGATAATATACCTCGGTGGTAAGTGAGAGAAGGGCAAATATAATAATCGCCCAGAAATACTTCGAATGGATTTGTTGGGCACTGAAATTAAATTACATTACACGAATTTAATCATCCATATTTTTCTTTAAACAAGATAACTGTCGCACTAAGGATAATTCCTGTGTCGCCGGGGACTTTACAAATATTCAAACAACGGACACAACGAACACCCAGTCTCGGCACAACCATTTGTGAATCACACTAAGTTTTGTTCCGTGTGCAAAATTATTTCAATGTTGGATAGCCCATTTATCGAGAAAGGCTATAAGGTTATATAACATCACGCTATGACAAATAGGAGCAGAGCAAAAATGAAAAATGTTGGAGAAACGGGGCAAATTCTCTTATGTGAAGCAGACGAAGTTGCGCGGGTCAGCTAGTTTAGCAATAAAATCCGTGTATAGGTAGCAGTTCAATTTCAATGTATAACATTCGCGTAAGACAAATATTAGCTTTGTACGACCTAATTGGTACTGTTCTCTCAGTGGCTCCTATGTCGATAGTAAATCTATTCACCTGTATGAATCAACCATGTTTGCAAAGACTTTTGATCTAACGAAATTCTGTAAAGCTTGTGTATGATGTACAATTACACAATACAACTACATTTTCATGTTTATTTCCTTTGTCTCTCTCGGTGAAGTGCCTTTTAATTTATGAGATCCTGGTACATGTGTGCGTAAAATAAACATGTATATTGGAAACGTGCATATGAAGAATAAAATGCACAAGTTTTCCTTCAATTAAACAAAGGAGTGCACTACTGGACAAATAACATTGTTTTGCACTATGGATGACGTGACGGAACTATAAGCTTCATTTGCATATATCCTAAATAAAAACTAGTTAAACACACTTATCAGAATCGAAATGATTTTTGTAAGAACATAATAATAATATAAAGCGTTGCAAAGTAAATATTTCCTTAAGTCGTATGCAAGGCTAACAAACGCTACATAATAGTAATATTACCCATCACTTTGACTGTATGTACGTATCACTATTATTTAAATCGAAAATAAAAGGGTGCATGTATGTACCTAGTTGAAGTACGTGATTCTTGGTTTGTCAAACATTTCAACACAAAATGCTTTGCTTAACAAGCAAATAATAAAGTGCTTAGATAAGCCAGTTTGGCAGATGTAAGGTGCTCTTCAAAAGTCTTTGAATTGGATTCAGATAGGTCGTGCTTTGAAAGACCATTGTCCCGCTGGCTACTATGTCAGGTGTTGGTACGTCTCGGGACAAATACGAGACGAGCATATGGTATCAATTTTAGTTTTGACCAAAACAGACAAAATGGAAGAATATGCTAATTTCTATATTTTCTCCCTAAATAATGTCATTGAAGCAAAAACATATTAAGACTATACTGATCTATATCAACCACCGCCATTCTCCTGTGTTTTGTTATTTTCTGTAATTTATTTTTAGTAAATTATAGGTATCTTCTAAAATTATAAAAATCGCTTACCTTCACTGCTGTTTTCCTTTACAGACATTCAGCACAGAAATTTAGTAACGATACTGATTAAATACAGAAATACATGCAGACAGCCAAAACAGCCTCGATGGCGTTAGTGGTCAGTGTAACCGACTGCCACGCCTGAGGTCGTGGGTTGGATTCCCGCACAAGTCAAATATTTGTATGCATGAACATGGATGTTTGTCTTGGTCTGGGTGTTTCTATGTATAATAAGTGTCTACGAACTTACAATAAAAAACATTGTATATGTATGTTAACCCATTGTCTAGTACCCATAGTACAAGCTCTGCTTAGTTTGGGCTAGATGGTGTTGTGTGTATGTGATAGAATATTATTATTATATTATATTATATTCTTCTCATATTCTGTATGATACAAATTGTTATTTTGTACAGGCCAAGGACGACAGTTCACATTCTTTTCTTAAAATGTTTTGGAGCCTGCATAGGCCCAAAGACCCCCATGCAGGCTTCAAAACATTTATCATCTTGGCTACTCCGAAATATATGTTATTTTAATATTTTCATTTTTATCCAAACGTTAAGAGTAACGTAAGAACAGTCTTATAACACTTTGTGTGGGCTGCTGGATAAACGACGTAGTCTTTCTTATGTCTACATTCCCATGCGTATTTCTCATTCACTTTATGTGAAGTGCCTTCAAATTTATGATATCCTAGTAAATGCGTAAATTAAAATGCATAATGCATCAATATTATGTGAGTGAAATTGCTGAACGAATGACGCACAAAAAATGTAGCAATTAATGAAAAAATACATACAAATGCATTTTTATACTAAACTGCAGCAATCTTTTTTATACAATGCACGTCTCAATGTGCGTTTGACTGCAGCTAGAATTTACTTTCTTAATTCTAAATTTAAAATCTAATAAGAGTATACAATACGAATAAAACATATTTTCATAATAATCAGAAAAGAAAATAAAAACAAGGTATTGGAGGCGCCGGGTATCGATCCCGGTACCTCTCGCATGCTAAGCGAGCGCTCTACCATCTGAGCTACGCCCCCTGTTGAATATTAAATACAAATAATGCTCTAGTTTTTTACGTAATAAAAGTAAATGTTGAAAGTCTCTACTTCAATGTATAGTTTTTTACGTAATAAAAGTAAATGTTGAAAGTCTCTACTTCAATGTATTAAGTATTGTGACGTAACTTACACCAGGGCCGCAAAACTTATGCACTAAGCGAAAACGGTTACTGCGTAAAGCGTCAGATGTAAGCAACGCTCTCATACAGAGATGAATCCCATATTTACTAATGACTCCCCCTAATTGGTACATTTAGGGAATACTAGTAATTTATTTTCTAGGCATGCTAACTTAACGATTATTTCAGTTTTAATAACCTCTACCCCAAAAGAATAAAATGCCTAATATATTTTTTATAGAATCTTCGAATCTAGAACCTTTACGCGGGGCGTGAATAAGCACCTCCGTAGACTTTAGGCTGTCAAAGTAGAGACCACGGCACCTCTTCACGTGACCACGTAATGTGGACTCTACTCGTAGACTACACGACTGCTTACCATCGGGCGGAGTGTAGACATTTTGACAGGCAATAATAAAAAACAAATACAGAAATTTCACATTAACTGAGATATAGGACTTGAATTGCTAGTGCTCTAATATGCGAGGTTATAACAATAGTTTCAGCCTCCATTATATGATACCTGAAACATACCTAGCGATATGTGATAGGTGTCTGCCTACTCTTTTAGGAACGCGAGGCGTGACTTTATGTATGCATGTATCTTACTGTTACAGAATGAGTTTTAAAAACAATCGTTTTTATTCTTTGATTTAGTAGTGAATCCTTTTGTTTGCTACATGCCAGTAAAATGTAGAAATTCTTTTGAATTAATTATTGTGCATAACTGAATGGCTTATGCTCAGTGTAGTGTAATAAATACGTTACAGATTAAATAGGGTTTTGTAGATAGTCGCTTTGTTACGTCTCGTGTACCCAAGAGTTATAGGCAAAACGATTATTTTATAATAAAATATAACTTATTTGTAAAAGCTGGATGATACCTGGAGCCTCTCGTATGTTGGCTAGAATTCAAATACGGAATTGATGCAGTTTCTACGCAAGGGACAAACAATTGTATCTTGTATCTTATGTGGTCAGTGCCAGTACTCAGTCAGTTCAGACCGGCGACACTTCGACCAGTGGGATCTTTTGTGTCGATACTCTCCCAATAACGACTGCCATAGATGTTCATGGCAGCCGGGACCGACGGCTTAGCGTGCTCTCCGAGGCACGGAGCAGGCAATAATTGTCAATCAATACGCACATAATTTCGAAAAGTCATATAACTTCCGAAAGTCAGAGGTGCGCGACGTGGGTTCGAACTCGAGACCCTCTGCATTGCAGTCTAAGGGACAAACAAAACAATTACTTTATTTTATTATCACTTTAAGCAAACGAGTCGGCGGTCAACCAGATGGTGAATGGTAGTAACCGCTACTCACTTGTGGAAATGGCAAGTGGAAAGTGGACAGCCGAACAACATCATCGTTATAGTAGTGTTCATTTGAATCCTATTTACAGGAGGATAAGACATTGCGCCCTAAAAATACTGTAGCAGTCAATTTCAGAGACAGCACAGAGTCCCTATTTCTTAATTAACCAAGGTGACAACATCACGGGTATTGCTTGTGCAATGCTGATCCTTAAAAAATAGTGCTTCATGCAAGGAACAAACAGACATCATAACACCCCTAGGAAGTCTCTTTTGTAAATACTGCACGGATGGCGCAGTGATTTTACAGGTCGCCTCGCCACTGTCACTGCGCCGAGTGTTGTGCGTTCGATTCCCACACGGAACAAAAAATTGTGTGATCCACAAATAGTTCCTCGATCCGTTGTTGAGATGTTTGTGACACAGGCATTACTCCTAAAATTCTCTTTTTAAATGAAAAACGAAATGAATTTATGCTTATCGCAGCATTGCGTGTGAATGTCGATCTACTTTTGCGTAATAAGACCTTAGGCAATACGTGCTGTAAAACGGACAATATTAATAAAAGATTGGACGTTTATATCAACAGGGGGCGTAGCTCAGATGGTAGAGCGCTCGCTTAGCATGCGAGAGGTACCGGGATCGATACCCGGCGCCTCCAGAATAATTATGTTGTACAATTTTTTTACTAATCGTTTTTGCCTCATTTTGATAAATATTTCTAACTCTCCTAAAGAGTCCTACTTATGGAAGCTCGAATCAACTCTGTTAAAAAAAGAAAATCTAACTATGATTTTCTGTAGGACGAACCCAGGTACCCTGTAGAGTGGTTTTTAGTCTCTCTATGCTAGTGAGATGATAGTTCTTCAGGTTGCTGCGAGATTAAGAGGATATGCCGCTGTACCTCTGAATCCTTTGTAGAGACTTTTAAACTCACTCTCCAGACATTGTAATATCCAACATAACACAGCTAAATGCGTAACTATTTGGTATTTAGCAATCCCTTTTCCGGTCTATTGAGCACATCTCTCGTTAAATATTACTCAGATTCCTTGACGCGAGACAAAAGCGTTTTTGTCCGTGTAGTTTTCCTCTAAGTATTCAAACATTCCCGTTCCTTTTCGCCAATTTTACAATAGAAATAAAAGATTCATTTAATAGCGCCAGCCGCTTTAACAATTATGTCACAGACTCAAAGGAGATTAGTGCTAGTTTTTGTCGCTAGAGGTTACTCAAGCGTAATGGGTAAAGACTAGTAAATTTTTTTGGCACCTCTGGTAATTACTGGTACGATGGCCGATAAAAGATGAGAGACTCAGCAATATGGTGTGTCAAGTAAACATAGTTTGATAAATGGATGGATTTAATATTTTTGGCTTGTAGTGGTAGAAAGGCCAGTAGTCCTCCTGGTAGAAAGTGGTAACTACCGCCCATGGATTCTGATTATGTCAGGAGTGTACACAGCTAATCGCCGCTGCCTTCCTTGATGGTTGTACTCGGTATTAACCTAATATTCTTAGTCGTTTATTCTTGACAGAATGGTCGTGGTCATCATGTTGTCTAGGTGTCCAGAAGAGTCGACGTCACACGCCTCAGGATGGTCTGCTATTTCTACATTTAATATAGGGGTAACTTAACACATTCATCGCCTTAGACCCATGTCGTGGGCTCACTATTGCCGCATTTGAGAGCACACGAACCCACGTCGACGGCTCATATTAAGAATACATTATTCTTTTCAAATACACCATAAAAATAAAAATAAAATACTACAGTATATGTATTTAACAGATCTTCGTAGTGCTGGTGTTGGTTTTTAGATTTAAACATATTTGTTTCATTTATTTTACTTATTTCTTCCTAGATGCCAAGGACCCTCCGCGTGGGTTGTATGACAGGGCTGGTAAACAGTAATATTGTTTGCATTGCAAACAACTTCAATGTTATTTACATAATCAACTTATTTAAGGACATTTTAACCAATTATCAACTAAAATTAATTTTATTTAAATGTAATATTGATGATTTGAAGTTATACGAATAATTTTTATTCAAACTGCTTAACCGATTTCGTGCGGATGGCGCTGCAGAGGCGCCATGGATATCTTTTGTGTATGGCGTGTGGACCCGAGAGGAGCCAAATTTTATAACCTTAAAACTCGGTTAGCACATTGACTGCTTCTACACATAAGGTGTGTGTGAAGTTTCGTTCTCTGTTTGCGGCGACTACACGCCAGATGTGTTTGTGTTTGTTTGTTTGGTTTTCTTTGGCAAAGTTTCATATTCATTACACATATTCTGAGACTCGTAATTAACATTTTGCGTTTCGCTAATTACTACCACGTTTGGTAATCTTGTGCTGACCTGAAAAAAAAAAAAGTAAACAAAAATTTTGTAAATAAAGGTATGTGAAAAATGTAGGTTCAGAAATACATTGAAATATAAACAATTTTAATTGATCTTTCTAAGGTTAACGATTCATGTCTCGTGATGACAGGGAATATAACAAAATTGTTTACTTTCCCATATCTTGGTGTATGTAGATACATTCTAACTAGAAAACGGCACTAGAATACTTTCAGGAATCGTATATCTAGAAGAACTGTGACCATATTCCTAATAACAAGAGGGTTTTGTGTTACGAGTCATTGCTGTATACCACAGACCCACGTCGTGGGCTCACCCCAGCGCATCTGTATTACCGAGGACCCCGCTACCGCGTTCACTAGTAAAATGTATGGCGTATGAAGCGTGCAAAAGTTATGAGGATGAGAATGTTGCTGAAACTAGTCACGCCACTTATTTGAATATTTATTTTTATATATTCTGTCATGTTTGTTATTTTAGATTTATAAATACATATCTCATTTCGAGTCGGTGTTCAAACCTATGATATTTTTATTTCGTCTGTTTTTCTTATATCTCATCATCATATTATAATTGCCTCGTTGATTACATGACATTCGTTTGCGTTTATGATTGCTTTCAAATATAAGGTTCCGGGTACTACTCTCAGATTGGACCATGTAATTAGTGTTTTTGCAGCACACAATGTAGAAATCTGCCAGATACAGATTACACCCTAATGCGTAGGATTAAAAAAAGCTTATATATTTTAAAACTAAAGACAGAGAATGCATAGTTATTTTTTGCAGTCTGCTGAGACATGGACTATACTCTAACAGACGTGCTACTCTATAATATGTCGTTATGTATATATGTAAAACATTCACTATTAATTTATTCAATAAACTAAATAATTAAGTAATAATTTCGTCCGTTTATATCGTAATTGATAGCAGCCATTAGATTCAAATTACAATCTATACAAGTGGGATTTATAATGTATATTATATCTTTGTATTACACGTATATCAGATATTGCTGTTATTTATGGCAAATGAGATAAAACCAATAAAATGGACACGCGCAAACGACTTCTAGAATCGAGTTAAAGGTCCAAATTATTGCCTATGGTCCTAAATTTGTTAGAATTGTCTCGATGGGTAAGTTTAATTTTGCAATTATCGATCATGAGGTCCTAGATTTAATGACGTTTGAGAACCAGAAAGGCAGCTTACTAATTATGTAATACATTTCTACTTACCCTCTCACGGATTCTTAGGTGTTAGTTTATGACTGTATATAATTTAGTATGAGACGTATACAAGCTGCGCCTACTGCCTAGTAAAAAAGATATTTTAAGGTCACAGAATTCGCATCATCATCTCAGTCGAAAGACGTCCTCTGTTGGACATAGGCCCCCTCTAAGGTTTTCCACACAGACCGATCTTAGGCTACCCGCATCTAACCGCTTCCCGCATCCCGTACCAGGCCGTCGCAAAAAATCCTATACCGCTTTGCCAGACCCAGGATACCTCATATATTCGGTACGGAGAGTCCACGTATAGCAGTTGCACGTTACGCTTGGAGTAATACCACTGGACATACTAGGTTGTTAAGTGAAAGGCATGACGTTATACTTATTTGATTACAATGCCCTTGTTTTACTGATAATAATCTTATTGATATGGTTTTGTTTTTCGTCCAGTATTAACATCGGGGGCGTAGCTCAGATGGTAGAGCGCTCGCTTAGCATGCGAGAGGTACCGGGATCGATACCCGGCGCCTCCAAATTCAATATTTTTTTATATTAAATTTCTTGTAATACTGGAATTTTCTTATAGTTTATTCTTAAAAAATTGTTGTTGTCAGTGTTGCTCGTATAATCGTAATGTTGTTTGTCAAGCCGTAAGTTGTTTTATTGAGTGAGAGTTTGAACAGCTGTGTGTGTTAAGTGTGAATATGCCTATTTATATTTTTATTTACATTAAAGTTAACATAAAGGTATTGGATGCCTAGTAACTGATTGCACGGGTATTTGTCCGCTCACAAGTATCGACACCACTTCCAAAACGTTAATAACCCCAGGGAAAGAAAATGTAAGGTGTAGAACCGCCTAGGTATTTGACAACTAAGTAATATAAAACATATTATAGATATAGTTTTTTTTCGTTGAAATGGAACAAAGCGGGTATGTCAGAATATAATATAATGTATTCTCTGCTTGCCTCTTCAGAAAACAGGCGTTAGGTTATGTGTATACGTATGTATCAAAACGTTAACCAACTAAGAACCGTTGCATTACGTTCATCATATTAACTCTTTTTGGCCTTTTAAAGAGAGCTCATTTACATTGCACTACGTGCCGTAACAGCATCTGTTTTAAGATTTATATCGTTCTGCTGGTTTGCACCAGATGGACAGCTGTGTATCACGAATGAGGATTGAAATATTTCACACTTTATTAAAATAGTTTCAGTTTCAGCAGCAACAGAGAAACAGTTACTGACGTTTTTGCCCACGCTTTCGTCTATGTGAATCTCACAGAAATGCATGTCGAGATAAAAAATATCCTATATGTTAAAACAGGTCATGGTTTATCTGTATAGCAAAAACATAAACACTTTCCTCTATGACATTTATAATGTTAATAAGGGTTATGGAAACATAAATTGTAAAATAACTATATCGCAAGTAAACATATTTCAGAGCCGAATATGCTTATGTAGCACTAGATGTTTCTGCGGTTTCACCCGCGTTTATCGTTTCTGCGCCGCCCCTGTGGGTCGTAGCGTGATGTTATATAGCCTATAGACTTTCTCGATAAATAGGCTATCCAACACTAAAATAATTTTTCAATTCGATCTAGTAGTATCTGAGATTAGCGCGTTCAAACAAACAAACAAACTCTTCAGCTTTATAAAATTAGTATAGATTTCATTTTAATTATTCGTTTGCAATGCATTGACATGCGTAAATACAAAATTATTGTAATCAGCATTGCGTGTCGATCTAGTTTTGCGTAATAAGGCTTTAGACAATGCGTACTGTGAAACGGATAATGTTAATGTACGATTCGACGTTTATATCAACAGGGGGCGTAGCTCAGATGGTAGAGCGCTCGCTTAGCATGCGAGAGGTACCGGGATCGATACCCGGCGCCTCCAGATTCATAAATTTTTTTGCTGAGTTTTTACGAAATATATATAACATTTTTAAGAGAGAGCTACTATAAACTACCTGAATCGTGTGATTATGGATTCAGAAGATTGTAGAACCAGAATCTATGTGTTACAAATAAATTGGTGGAATATATATCTATTTTAATCGTTTCTTTTAAATCGAAGGGCTGACTAACCTGTGGTGTGATGATGGCAATACAAGTAATGATCTTTTTATACCCTCGTACGAGAAATTATGATATTTCCTTTATCTTTCGAACGTATATATTGATAACATTTAATCCGTTTACGATTAACCCTATAATTATATGATGCTCATATACCTAATTATTACAATAGTATGAAACTTACAGTTACGATAATACTATAAGTAGTACCAGCTCTATCCTTCATTGGATTAAATCTCTCCGATAGCCCCTTTGTGTTATACCCATATCGCATATACGCTCTCAAAAAGCGGCGCAGCCTTTAACTAGAACTTACTAAAAATAAACTAAAAACAAATCATATATACTTATTATTGACTCCACGGAAGGCGCAGTAGTTGAAGTGGTTGCCTCGCTACTGCCTCTGCGCCAAGTGTTGTGGGTTCGATTTCCACATGGAACAAATATTTGTATAATCCACAGATAATTGTTTCAAGCCAAGGTATTGTGTCATCATCATCATCAATTATTACCGCTGAATAAAGGTACATACATAGATGTTATATTATAATAGTTAGTGTCAGCTTTATTCTGCCTCATATGTATATATATATTAGATATAATAAATGTTAAACAACACGAATCTAAAATAGTAATTCAACATATCAAAAAATAAAAAGGTATTAATATAAAAATCAAAGTATAGAACAATAATTGGGTGTCCATTATTGAATTTTTGTAACGTGCCCCGCGACCGTGCAATTTTTTAAACAAATACATATTGTCACAATATATTTCTTGTAATATATAATTATGTTATATAAGTGAATGTTCTTTCTTTCCGGTGATCGAATGTTTGTAAAGTCCCCCGCGACACGGATTATTCCTAGGGACTTGGTTTTTTTAAAAGAAGGAAATATAATTCATGCCATGTTTCATAAATGTATTCATAATAGTTCAGATATCTTTACTTTGATTAAAAATACAACCTGAATAAAAATAGTTTCATAATTCATTAGTTAGAGTATGTCTATTTTTAGCAGAACGACCTTCGCAGTTTCACAATAAATTTAATTTGTTCGGAGTTATATTTAACTCGTTTTCAAACCTAACGTTTTGGTTGTGTTTTTTATATTTATTAACTTGTAAATCTATCGTTCTCGTTCAACAATTCAGTTCGTTCTGATGATGTGGTGTTTGTTTTACGATGGATGGCGCATAGCATAGCCATAGCTTGCATTGTTCATCAAAACAAGCGAAAGTATAAATTTCGTTGATCGCAAATTCTAGTCATGTGTCGAGATTTTCTTTTCTCTCATGTAATTATGTTCTTGCTTAGCATATCTTAATGTTTATGTATACAAATGTTTATACTTCCGTATGGTCTGTCAATATATTATTTTGGATGCAATCTTTTTTAGACTGCTATCCTCAGCCGCATTACTACAGTTTTAGTGAAATACCAGATTTAAACAAGGACTCATATATCATATATCTCTTAAAGTGACGGACAGAATAGTTTTAATCGGAGCTCCACTGGCCATATAACTATATGCGTAGTGTGGGTTTTATCTGTTAGAATATTCTCAGTAGCAGAACCGGGTCCCGGCATATGCCCAGACTATCCGGCATATGCTGGGAATATGGCCGCAATAGGTTTGCCCACTTTAACGTAACGAATGCCAAAAACCTAGCGTGTAATATGTTTGCAATACACCTCTGCCGACCCCATTGGGATTATACAGGCGTGAATATATATTTTGTAGTATGAAGATAAAACGTGACAAAAATAATTGAGTACGTTGAATTGTTTCTCTAGTGAAAGGTGCGTGCGTAAGTAGGTATTGCGAAATGTCGTATTCGAAACTAGTTCACATCGCCTTGGGCAGTGAGTGTTATTGTTGCAGTCGACAGTGTAAAAGTCTTATTGGGTAGTTTAGTCAACAGGGGGCGTAGCTCAGATGGTAGAGCGCTCGCTTAGCATGCGAGAGGTACCGGGATCGATACCCGGCGCCTCCAAGATTACCTTTTGCCTTTTTTATTTTGAAGAAATATTTTATGGCTATGCTGTACAAATTATAGATATGTTTTTATTGCACGCAATGTTAAATATGGATTAGGACGTCCATGAAATTGACTTATCTAATCAATTGCGGATCAAGACATACGAAGTAATGTTATAATATCATCCCTGTTTATGTCACAAGCTCAATATTTTAAAAAGTAAAAGGATTTAAGGAACGTGGATTTTTACATTTCCGAACGCACCCCAATGCTACCAACATTAGAAAGTGTTATGGTCGTCAGACTCCTGCGTCGACGTGTATTGTAAAAAATGGAAAAAAATTTTTGGTGAGTAATTTTTGGTTTGTATTTTTATTTAAGTTATTGACTATACTTATATGGTGTTTCTTATATGTTTGAACAGAAAAAATATTCAGGTTTAACGTAATTATGGACAGTGTTATCATTTGTTTACTATTAGAGGTATATTTCAGTAAGAATATTTTTTTTTTAAATCATGTACATGTTGTTTCAAAAAAATTGGGGCTTATTGTTACTGTGACAACTTACCCCAGTTAAATTTATAATGTTCTAACAAGATTCATGTTTTTGTTTCATGTAGTTAAAATGCCTAGAAATCGGAAACGACTACCTGACCGCGGCTGGACGAGTGCAGAGATGATGATTCAAGCGGTGATTCCTTCTTATGTCACTGATAAACCACAAATTCAGGAAATCGAACAGATAACACATATTTAAGAATATGTTGCTCCAAATACAGAATTCAACTCAGTTGCTTGCAGAATATATAATATATATAATATAATATTCTATAATAATATTCTATCACATACACACAACACCATCTAGCCCAAACTAAGCAGAGCTTGTACTATGGGTACTAGACAATGGATAAACATACATATATACTTTTTTTTTTTTTTTTTTTTTGTAATTATATACATATTATACATAGAAACACCCAGACCAAGACAAACATCCATGTTCATGCACACAAATGTTTGACTTGTGCGGGAATCGAACCCGCGACCTCAGGCGTGGCAGTCGGTTACACTAAACACTACGCCATCGAGGCCGACGAATGGCCGAATACCCTCTCCAACTCCTGGAACCAGTGCAGTTACTCCTCCACCACTAAATTTACCAACGCCTAAAATTATACGACCATTTCCTAAAGCACCAGGTAAAAAAAACAACAACAAACCGAAGAAAAAGAGTTTCTGCATTTTTAACTGACACCCCAATTAAGAATGCGTTAGCAGAGCAACAGAAACAAAAAAAAACAAGGCTAAGATAGTCCCAAAAAAGAAAATAAAAAACAGAAGCAAGTAAGTAGCGAAGAAGAGAAAGATTCAGAAGATACGTTGTGCTTAATATGCTTTGAAACTTGGTCAAGTAGTAAACCCAACGACAGGTGGGTTCAATGCACAAAATGCAAGATGTGGGTGCATGAGAAATGTGGTGGGAACAAGGATTTGTTTAAACTTTTATTTTTGATCTCATAATTATTCGTACAAATAAGTGATTTATCTAAGAAATAAGTGCACAATTAATAAAGGCTGATTAACCAAATATATGATTAACAAATAAAACTTGGCAGTTTTACTTTTAGTTTTTAAATAAAAAATATTCATTTACATTTTGTAACAACTAGTACCAGTCTCCCCATTTTTGGGAAAGGACTTCTTCTTAGTATGATAAGGGTTAGTCCCTAGTTCACCTCGCTGGCCCAGAGCAATTTTACAGACCTTACACTTTATGAACATTATGTAGAACCTTCGGTTTTATTTTTCTGCTGGAGCGATCGATGATTGACTATTTCATATGCAACTGGAAGAGTCAGAGATTGGGATCTTAGTCGAGACCTCTGCGTGGCAGTCCAACTGTCAGTAAGCTATACCAAATGAATATGTTAACGTTTATATCATAACACTTTTAAACCCAAAGAGAAAATGGAGTTGCGCCGCATTTAAAAAAATAGCAGCATATTCACGTACGGCGTATGTCACATGCAGTAGGTAAACACGGCATATAACTTGTGCTACGTGGGCGTCGCTTACAACCGGCCGTCACTGACTGCGCTTCAAAGAGCACGGACTTTCAGAGCACGTGTAACGTAACGCTAGAAAATCAGGTGCAGTTATATTATTTCATATAACTCTTCATTGTTGTTAGGACTGGTTGTAAGGTTTGTTATTGCTATGATAGGCAGATAAGCGTTGCAGACGTCAAACCATCTGATGGTAAGCGGTATCATGGCAGATTTTTCTTGATGTCAAACTCCAAGAAATGAACTAAGCAACCTTATAATTCTTCTGAAATACTGCAGTATTGTGTGTGGTTGGAGTACGCCCGGATCTCACGATTCGGCTGTCCCTATCCAGAGGAGTTCGGTATTGTCAACTTTTTTCTATTACAATAGTTGGAGTGAGCAATCCGAGGGTGCGTGGCAGGTTCCTCTCTTCTCAATTATTTTATTACAATGTATTTCCGCCAAGTAACGCCTAATACGATTCAATAAAACAACTAAGCCTCTACCTACTGTGAAACACCGGTCCAATGAGCCAGAACCGAGAGAGTTAAAGCGTCGCGGTGCAGGCGCTTCGGATTATAACATTAGGTACCTACCATTCTGCAGAACCGAGAATTATTTTTAAGCCTAGTCCACTAGGCTTAGGAATTCATTCTGATTTAAATATCATATCACAGGTACCATAACAAACATTGAAAAATCGGACGTAATAAAAATCCAAACTTCGTACAAATAAAATAGATCACACATTTTCGAGCCCGCTACACTAAAAGGATTGGCAAGGTGACTGATTAAACTAGCGAGCTGTCACCGAAGCCTATTTTCGTTTGAAATACGAGGGATATGGCTCGCGCGTTGGCGATTTTAATATAAAGGTATAAAAAGGAAAGGAATGGGATAGACAGGCAACAGTATGAGCTTCTGAAACTCTTACCTGACGAAACATAGTTACAGTATTAGGTACTACTCTTGAGCAGGTTCATGTCGTTACGTAATTCTATAATTTAAAATGGCGTACCTTTCTTCTACTAGCTGATCCGCGCAACTTCGTCTGCCTCACATAAGAGATGTTTTCCCGTTTTTGCAACAGTTTTCATTGAAGCTCCGCTCCTATTGATCGTAGCGTGATTTTATATAGCCTATAGCCTTCTTCGATAAATGGGCTATCCAATACTAAAAACATTTTTCATTTCAAACCTGTAGTTCCTTAGATTTTGCGTTCAGCCAAACAAACAAACAAATTCTTCAGTTTTATAATATTAGTATAGATGGTCATTTAATAAATAAACAGTGCTCGTATCAAATATATCTCTTGACATACCATTTATGAGGATATGAACTTTAATAGCAGATTGTCTCGGACGCTATCCTTTAAAACCCGTGGAGCGACTTAAAAGAAAATACAAGGAAGTGTGACGTATTACTAGTCGACACTGTAATAACATTTTATCTCTGTCTTTTCATTTCCGTTGTCTAGTAATGTGAGTTTGTACTTATCCGTATGTGTGTCTGTGTGTGAGTTTACGTGTGTGTGTGTGTGTGTGTGTGTGTGTGTGTAAAATGATTGCATAGATGACGCAGTGCTTTTAATATTGTGGGATTAATGTGTAGGTACGCCCCGTAAATAGCAGCCTTATTGCGAATGTAGGTACCATTAGCATCTGTGATCTCTTTCATACTTTCACGATGCATGATTTATATAGGAATTATTAGTTTTTGCATACCTTTTTAAGTGCTTAACATTTAAATAAGACGTGACAAATGTCAAGTTTAAAAAAAAAGTATTTGAATGCTTAAAGTGATAGTGTTAGTACTAATTCGGTACTTAAATTATTTCATAAAATTGAATCTGTGATTATAATGTTTTTTTGTTTTAATCTAATCTAATATTATAAAGCTGAAGAGTTCGTTTGTTTGGTTGAATTTTGTTAATTAGAAATCTGTAAATTTGGTACGAATTAAAAAAAAATTGTGTTGGATAGCTTATTTATCGAGAAAGGCTATAGGCTATATAACATCACGCTACGACCCACGGGTGCGGCGCAGTAACTATAAACGCGGGTGAAACCGCGAGCACATCTAGTTCCTTCATAATAGACATGTGTTATTAGTATTTTGTATATATTTTTTAAATCACGTTATGTTTTATAGTATTAGCATACTATTCTCGTAAATGTTGGTTAGGTTACATTAGCAACAGTACTTTGTTTTTAAATAAAATATAGCCTATGTTATTTGGTGAAACAATTTTTAATCCGGTTAAGTTGTTTTTGAGTTAAATCCGTACAAACAAACCAAAAAAATTAATCTTTATAATATTAGTAGATAGGTATAGGTAATTATGTATACATTGGACCAAGTGGCTGATCGTTCTGTAACAATCCATAGCTATTAAAAATAATAACCTGACGCGAATTTTCATTTCCATAAATACGCATAAGTACCTGATCACAATAATTAATGCCCGCTCATTAATCCAGTTATCAGAAACACAATCAATACATACACATACCTATCAAACGTATAATTACTCGCATTTAATATTACTGGCACGTAATGTCCAAAATTTAAATCGCCAAAGGGAAAACATCATATCGGAATAATTGTGTTCGTGAAATATTTGTTTAAAAGGTGTATTTGCAACCACTTACTATATAATTAACAGCTTTATTCTGGATCTGTGTTAAAACAATTTGCAGCAGCATGTTTGGAAGCCTTCACCTTACACAGGAACATACGGAAGTCTTAAAACTTACTCTTACGGAGTAAGTAAGCTCACAGCACGTGTAAACAGGTACCACGTACGAAACATGAGCAGTTTAGCGTAGCTGTGAACATTGTCAAACTTTTTTATATTTAACTAGATATATATTCGTCGGGAACCGTACTTTTTTCCTGAATGATAGGTGTGCAACGTATGTTTTCTGTACCGCTGACAAGGTGTATGCGAAAGGTCGAGTAGTAAAGGCGTGAAAACGTAACAAACAAACCATCAAGCTCGCATTTTCATTTATTATAATTAGTAGCCACAAAATATATTTGATTCCTGGTGTCGTAAAGATAAAAGTCTAAACATTCTGAGAAATCGTCTTCAATACACGAATCGTCTGAAGACGATTTCTCAAAATATATTGGAAAGAAAATATCATTTAATTTGATCCACCACCAACGAAAGCTGATTACATGGGTTGCAGTAGTCTGCGTGCTCTCTGTTTACAAAACTATTCACAACTATATTAAACAACCACCTGTCGTATTCCAGTGGTAAGTAGGGAATCTAAGCTCCTTTGTGAGCCTTTGCCTTTTGCGCTGGCAATATAGCGACTTCTTTGTTAAAGGGGCAGTGATACACTAAGGGTGACCTTAGTCTTGCAAGCATCCATGTTTCGGTAACAATTTATCATCATCAGGTAGGCCGTACATACGATCGTCACCTCAGAAGCATAAAAAGTGAAACATAAATCAAATATTTGAATATCATTAAACTCTAGCTTTGCTTTGTGATCCTGGTACCGTGACCACAACTTAGAGTAAGTCTTTGGTACTTACTGTAGTATCTAACTACTACGAAAACATCGATAAATAAATTACGTTTGTTTGTCATTGAAGAATTAGACAGCAGTATGTTTTATCCACTTTAACCATGTTTACCCAGGTAAAACGAATTTTAAATAGACTTACCAACCCAAGAATCCAACCGGGATCTCGATTCCTAACATTTTCGCATTCAAAGGTCGCCCCTAGACTGTTGCCAATAAATAACGAAACAGCGCAATAAATTCTAAAATGTACACCAGTATATTTCTTCAAATGCGCGAGCTATTTTCTTTTCCTCTGGTATAAATCAAAGTTTGGCTATAAAATCTCGAATGCAATTATTACAACCTGTTACCATAATGGATGATTATTACTTTATTTATGCGTCCCATAAAATATGTTTTGCTTTTTTATCGTTTGGTTTGTTTGCCACCAAAACAATAAAAACATAAGTACGCAAAGACGACCGCGAACAGAATAAAACATAGCAATAAACCAAACGGGAGGAAATAAAAGTAACACATAAGCGCGACTTTTCACTGGAGCGAAAAATCTCCATTAATATTTAGAAAGCATAATCGCGAGGAGCATTTTAATAACCCGGGTATAGCATTAACCGGGACAACAGCAGCGAGAATCCCGGACACGGAATTATGGGCGGATTAGCCGCGGACGCGACGCCCGGGATTAACTAGGGAACAATGCGGCGGCCATTCCGTGACAGATGGACTTCCCGCATTGTTGATTTGTTGGTCATTTTTTTTAAAGTCGCACACGTTATGTAACTGAATAATGGAGCACTCATCCAATGTGAGAATGTGATTGATTGATAAAGAGTAAGGGAGAAAGGATACATTTAGATCGAACGGGTTGACAACAGCCGAACGGTGCCCACGCTCTCCCTCTGTGAATATTTTCGTTTTCAATATGTTGCTTAGTATGTATTAGATATCGCGATGTTGTTGTATGTTGACAAATGATTTAAATAGCGCCTGCTGTAAAGCGAACTAGGGGAATGTAAGTAGGTATATGTTACTTACATTCCTCTACGTGAATGAAACACATTGTAATTGAATCATTTTATAGGATTGTGTTTTGTTATAAAAGAAATACCCTATCCAAACGTTGTCTCGTTTGTCTAGTAGCAAGAGAATGACCGCATGCAAAACCTAAAAGTTTGATGTCTGGGACAGACTAAATTTTATAAAATTTCAATCAATTTGGTTAGAGACAAAAGTCGATATGGGGGTAATAGAATATTTAAAATTTCCAGACGCCTGGTTACGCCGATAATCCCTGAGATTTTTACCCCGCTAGGCATGAAAAATTCTGAAAATAACTAAGTTTTCGTGTTGTTTTATATGTATAATATATATTTATTGTTAACTGCCTACAGTGACTTGAGGTCACAAGCCGGCTGGTATAATCTTGTCGAAACTTCAAGAACATACAGGTAAACAGCATGATCGCGTAAATTCCCTTTACGAATAATTAAAAAAGAATAGGAAATAAAAAATATATGTATGGTAGGTACATATGTATATAAAATAAAGAATGTCTAATAGTGATGAGCAGAGTGTTAATTATACTGTCGGCTTCATTATTGGCATTTCTATTGACACAGAATGAGCTCGGAGTATCGTGAGGTCTCGTTGTGTTTTGCTCGGTGTGTCGACAACAATGCGTAACTAATAATATGTTGCTTGATTAAGCGATTCATGTGAATTAGTTGCGGCATTTTCAAGTAGAATAATTTACATGATTGTTATACGTCGTCAGCGTGCAGCGGGATGAGTCGTCGCTGAATTAACATCAAATGAGTTGAAGTATGAATGCGACCAAATACGAATAAAGTATTATCTGTTCTGCGGCTAAAGAGAATTATGTGATGTTATAATTAAGTAGTCTGTTTCATATCTGGTCCGGATTAGTCCGAGATTTAATCGTGTTAGTAATGCTGATTCAATTTTGGAAGCTGCTTGTTTATTTGGATACTTAAGGGATGCAGACTGCTGCGTAGCTCAAAATGAAAGCGTCTTATGCTGCGATTGGCACTGCGTTTAACACAAAAACCAAAACGTAACAATACCTTTATATGCAATAGTATGCGGCAATCGCAACGTACTGTATGACGCAAAAGCGAGCCAATCCTAGAAAGTCAAGCATTTTAAATTAATCGATCGATTTTGCTCTTTGACGTTAAAACATAAAATATTAGACGCCTTGAAAATCGAATCACTGATCCCTCGGTTCACTGATAAACTTGCGTTTAAATTTACGTCATTGCTTTTAGGTAATTAAATCTAAGCCTTTTAATAATCATCATTCATTATTCATATCCCATTCTATAATTTATCAAAATTTGAATTCAGTATCAAGTGCTTATTTATGGAAGATATTTAGAGGTTGAACTATTTAATAATTAAAGGGTAGCTGATTTAAACTTAAGTGTGCGCTTAAGGGGCTGTGGTTTCGCAAATTTCCTCCTAAATTAATATTCAATAGTTACCAGGCTCGCAGGAGTTGTGACGAGTGTTCGTGATGTATCAATGGAACGAGAGGCGCGGGGAAATTGAACATCTGTAATCTTATTATTACATAATACCTTATGGAATATTTATAGATATCACATGGGGTTTTTGGAGATAACGTCGATGTATACGGTGATGATTGAATACAAATATGACGATATGGAACTGAATTTTGTTCGTGTAAGCCATTTAAAAATAATGAACGAGTGGAAAATCTACATACATGGCATAATTATTCTTAATGGATATTGTGTAGGTCAAATTTACCTTAATATAAGACAGGAAGACATACTGTGTACAGTTCTTATTATAATTAATTGATTAATAAGTACTATTGATTAAAATTATTATAATTTGAAGTATGTGGCTATTTAAAGCCCCTTTACATTTATTACAAACATAGTCTCACGCCTATACATATATACACATATATACTGCAACTGGGACACACAGCTACACCTTTTCGAAAAATTATGTTATTGAAGTTTAAATCAGACGTACTTAATATGAATGTATGTAGCACATTTCTCGATAGCTTTACCAGAAGATCACATATTAAATTGTATGCGTTGATGAAACCACGTTCAAAAGTAATTGAAATTTATCAGCAGTTTTTTTTAATCGTCCTTAGAATATCATAATTATATAACCCTCCGAATACGTCTATACTTGTCATATAGACCTAA
The DNA here is from genome assembly GCA_930367265.1 of Catocala fraxini. Lineage (NCBI taxonomy): Eukaryota > Metazoa > Arthropoda > Insecta > Lepidoptera > Erebidae > Catocala > Catocala fraxini. The sequence goes on from OV884045.1 coordinate 1,469,167, forward strand.
GCTGCATAAATTATGAAGTGGTGAATTCACGAGCTATTTCATTTAATAATAGCTCCCTGGGTCTGTGCAAACCTAATCTTAATTAGTCATTCATTGTTCGTATACACCGACCGACCGACCGAGCTGTATGTATCTCTATGATGTTCTCATATTAAGGCGCCATAGTCACTCGGTTTTAATGTTGGGCAGATTACTAAGCCGATTACAGTCTAAGAACCGAGTGAATGCGGTGAGCATTGTTTTGCTATAGATATGTATACTAATTACTTATCGTTGCAGTGATTCCATAGTTAATCCTGAACCTAGCAACTAAAAAATGAATAAATTATTTTTGACATTGACTTTGAATGAATTGTAATCTATACTAGACGAAAGATTTGATTTTTGTTTGTAAGGATTTAACTCGAAAACTACTCAACCGATTTTAAAATTGCTTTCACTATAAGAAAGCTATATTATCACCAAGTAACAAACGCTATAATTGATTTTTAAAAGGTTCTGTTACCTACTTAACCTAACCTACATTTACGAGAGTAAAACCGCGTGTAAAAGCTAGTGATAATATAAATATATATATATATTTAAAAGAGGAGATATGTTACACATGCGCGCAATAACTAAGAATCGAAATTTCCCAATTGTAGAACTCTTAGAGCCTGTTTCACCACCTCCAAATATCTTTTGCTTGATAGTTGTGAAACTGGCCATTAGTAAGCGTACCTAAAACGGGGAACTATTAACAAGAAATCAAAATGTTGTATTTGTTGGATAACTATCTTTTTATATTTTTGTCCCTTTTTATTACAAACAACGACAAGTAGATCTGTTATGTGCGTAGAATGATATGCACACACACACACGCGCGCGCACACACTCACGCACACTCACACACAAACACACACACACACACACCAACATCACACTACTCACTACTCATACTTTCGTACGCACTTACTGCAAGACGCCATGTATTCATCATATAATTTCTGTTTTGGTTTAATTTTCCTTTATTGTACATATATGTTGTATTATATCTTTTGAACCACGATGAAAGAGACTGGCCTCCACGACACAGGGAATCCTAGTGTGGAGACCAGTGATTTATCTGTATTAGCTATGTATTTTTTTTTATGAACAGTGAAGATTATTATTATTATTATATCTGATCTATATTTGAAAATGTTTATGAAACAATATAACGAAACAAACGCTTCGAATTGGTTATTGAAAATGAGTGTTTATGTAAAATAGAGTTTCTATACCTACCTTTATATCGACCATTGATTCTGTACATATCCACTCTTTGTACATTTTAGGAATGTAATGCATTGTTTCGGTTTCTCTCGTTTGAATTTATAATAGCGCTTGAATACATAATTAAAACATTTCAGTTCCCTTCCATCATTAATAGTATCTCGATGCTTCGAAATGCAGCAATTCCAGTGCTAAATACTGGTTCAAATCCATGGTCGTATAGATAATACCTATAGAGCTGCAGTGTTCAATGTTCATGTTTATTTTAAAAGAACTGAAGAGAACAGGCTGTTTCTTTTCTATCATATTATACTCAGCAATATCTATTGAACGGATTGCAATTTTAATTTCTTAACTTCTAACTAGTCTTCAGACCCGGTAAATGTACCTATCTCCTATGAGATAATGCTTATTTTCTTGCCTTACTGTTTGAAGGTATCTATACGAATAAATAACATTGAAGTGTCTGTTAGTAATGTCAAAATAAAAGCTTTTTACTAAATGCATATAAAAGTACATACGGCATCATCAAAATATTTTTTTACGGGACTTTCAATGGCGTGTAGCTGATGTAATAAGGAGTGTCTTAGGCTAATTAAATTTTAGTTATTTTTGTTAAATTCCACGCGGACGAAGTCGTGCGTACCAGCTAGTTCAATATTAAACAGAATTAACATTGGGTCTAGAATAACGCAATTCCCCGGTCAAGAAATAACTGTATTGCGGTTATTTGTCGCGTACCACTAAGCGGGCTTGATCCTAATTCTCGTGATCTACTTAACTCAATATCTGTAGCTCAAGTAAGCCCACATGTAGCTTTGGTGTCTATTCTATCACGCTAGATAGGACACATTTGGTAAATTCTAGAACACACATCAAAACACATCTAGTAAATTACCTGCTGAATTAAAACAAATCAAAACCCTTAGCCCTGCCTACTGCTACTGTCGTGAGTTTGATCTCCAAATAGTGCGAACATTAGCGTGATTCACAACATCTTATAGTCCTGCCGAGTCATGACGTCCTACATCAGGTGGAAAGATCGATATAGGATTATAGAACATTATAATATTGTAAAACTGTGGCTTATTATTCCACGTTGGTCCATAAATGATCGATGTACACCGTAAAATTACAATCTAACAAAAAGTTTGTTCCCAATATTACGCCAGCAGTATAGCCGACTCCATATACTTTTCTCTAGTCCTTGGTGCTAATATTATATTTTATATTGTTGCAGACCTCCTCATCGAGATGTTGGGCGTGCTGGCCAGTTACAGCGTTACAGTCAAAGAGCTGAAGCAACTCTTCAGCGCTATGAAAGCTGTCAACGGCAAATGGGTGAGTCACTACTTACTGCTACTTAGATTATACACACTTACAAATTAAGCGCTCCTGATAGATACAAATTTTCACAATTAGAGGCTGTTTTTGAAACGTCATTTAACTTAACTAAGGAATAAAGTTACAATTTCTATTAATTTGAAATTTGTCAGAACGTTTTTTATTCTCCTTAGATTAAATAAATATTTTCGTATTGAATAATATTAACCCTTTCGCTGTCCCGTAATAGACACAATAGAAAATCTATTATTATGTATCATATGTGATTCATCGGGCAGGGAACCTGTTAAATAAAGATAAATGTCACTATTAAACAGTATAAAAATATGTTCATTAGTATTAGATGATATAATAATATGGGAATTTTAATTGATTAATGCTTAGACAAGTTATATAATCCAATAAGTATAGTCTCAAATATTGGGCAGGCCGTATAGACATATCATATTGGTCATATTTTGTGAGTTTCAAAAACAAAAGCCGATAAGAAGATAGTTACTGGCTTATGCTGCTTAAGTGACCCTTGAAACACACTCTCTTGAGCCACAGGCGCTCTTCAGTATAGCTCGAGTGAGAAACAAAGCTTTTTTATTGCCACTATAACTTACTTGTACAACATAAGTTAACTTTACTGCCACAGAGCAATAAAGTCAGGTATAATTTATATATGTATGATCTAGTTCTGCGATATTTATAAATGTTTGCAACGTACAACGCCATGTCCCAGTTAAACACGAGCCACGTTTAAAACGAGACTTATTGCTTCGTTTTTTCGAGCTTTGACATTTTCAAACAGAAATCCTGCGTGTTGACATTTAGAAATGTTATTACAAAGTTCGAAAGCTGAACCTAGCGCACAACGTAAATGCCAGCTACCGCCCCCGCAGAAACCATCTAACTCGACCAGGATGCCATAAACTAGAGGGATATGAGAAGAACACGGACAGATGCCGAACGCTACGGCCTAACGTGCAATTAGCCGCACCACGAATGCTTTTCACATTTGCATCGTTTTACAGTCATTGCAGAGAAGCGGTAATTAGCCAGCAGAAGCGGCAGTCACTTTGTGTGTATGTTTGCCTGGTACAGAGGTCCACTTGTCCTTTCAGCTACCATTTTAATCTTTCGTTAAGAGCCCTTTTTAGTAAAAGTCTATAGTCATGGTAAATCAGAGATTAAATAAATATTTTGTATTCTCTTATACAAAATATTACATTTAACATGGCCCATCATTATACATTTTTCTGCCTTTTATTTCTAAGTTGGCAAAGGAGCTTTCTTTATCGGACGCCGTTACTGCCAATATCGAGAGGGTTGGTTTATGTCGCAGTATTTTAAAACTTTTCAACTTGGAAAGTATTTTTTCCTTTGTTATCTGTAAGATTGGAAAATGTTGAGAGTCGACTTAGTGGCGTAATTTATTAATAATCGGATTGTACGAGATTGTTGTTTGTTATTATCTTGTTGTTATTTATTTATAAGATAACGTAGCATTGCGTCTGAATTCTTGGATATTTAGCTGGCTGGTTAGTTAGAAAAAAGTTAGTTGCTTAGTTTTGGCTGAGTGTTTCTGTGAATTGCATTTAAGTTTGTCATGATATTAAGTCACATCAAGATTCGAAGAAGTGACTTAAGGTTACGAAATCAAATGGCTTCTAGAAAAATGTATACTCAGCCGATTGTGATTATATTAGAGCGTATTTTCTATTGCAATGAAGCATAATTATTTTTATTATGTTTCTATTATTATAAAGCTTATTAATAATATAAACTCTGCAAACCATTTTAGATAATTAAACGGTCGGTAACATTATATAAAATAATACTAATTCATAATTTTACAAGCTCTGCTTAGTTTGGGCTAGATGGTGTTGTGTGTATGTGGTAGAATAGAATATTATATATATAATAATAATTATATATGAATATATATTATATAATAATAATAATTAAAAACCAATTCGCTTAGTTCGCAGAATGCAAACTGCATTTACAATGTTTTATTATCTGATCACATTTCTAGCTGCCGTGAACAATATGAATGCCTGGTTAAATCAATAAACTGGTTTTCTGTTGCAGCCCCGGCATTCTGCTAAGCTACTGAACGTGCTCCGGCAAATGCCTCACCGAAACGGACCGGACGTATTCTTCAGTTTCCCCGGACGGAAAGGATCGGTACGTAGCCATTGTTATTTATAATAGAATCGTTCCGGACCGGACCGCGTGTGACTCGACTTATTGAAAAACCAGCCTCGATATCTACATAATGAGGATCGCATGAATGCGAGGAGGTTTACATTTATATTCTACCTGGATTACGTGACCGGATTTAGGTTGAGCTTATTTTAAAATCCTATTTTCAAAGCGTGTTAGCTAGGTATTACTGTATTTTAAGGATAATTCCTGATTAAATTTATGGCTATTGTCGTCCATCTAGACACGATTAAACAGTATGGTTGGATACAAGCGGCTATATCTTTTTGGGGCTATATTCATCAGTTGACGTCATATCATATAACTATGAAGATTATTATGCTTTTTTGCTAAAAAATTGACTGATTATATCCTTATTCCAAGGTTCTATAGAACTAGACAGGCAAGTGTTGATAGTAAAGAGTTGAATGTACGAACGATTAAATAGTAAAAGGGCGCGTATTTTTTCTGCAACCACATTTTGTTGGTCGCGTGCCGTAGGTCTGTCACATCCACCGATCAGAGCGGGACATCTGGACGATAACGTTTTAAAATACCTGCTGTTTGCTTGCAGTATTTATCAGGACAAACATAACAAATCAACTTTACCTATACAATATAGATAAGATAAGTCTTATCTATCACTACTTATTAAATATATTTAACTCGACTTGTGAGACAGTGCCACTAACATAATATTGTCTAAGCCGGACTGGAAAGAGATGTATTATTGTGCTCTGTGTAACTCAGAATTTAAGTTGACTGAACGCATTTAGCAATCTTCGAACTAAGGCTACTATAAAATTTAAAAGAATCCCTCATATTGCACACTTCATGGATGGCGTAGTAGCTTAAGTGGTCAGAGTGAGTCCCGAGTGTTGTGGGTTCGAATCCCACACAGGACAAAACTTTGTGTGATCCAAAAATGGTTGTTCCCGAGCCTCGGTAATCTTTGAGTCCGATGTTTCAATGTTTGTAAAGTCTTCTGCGACACAGGAAATATTCAAATTGCGAGAGTTGTCTTTTAAGAAAATAAATTCTTTATCACTGTCAGAAGTGTCAGATCTGGAAATTATAAGCAGTAGGTACGCCACAATCAACATTAAACAAATCTGCAAATTCACGCAGTTAGACCAATCAAAGTGTCTCTCTATTTATTTTGGTCACAAAACGAATGCTTCATCGTATTTCTATTTACCCATCTGGCAATTAGTTAACCGCATAGAGTTCGTCCAGTATTATCGCGTCCCTTTAATTCCGTATCGAATATATTGGCAGTTTACATTTATTCAATATCAGATTGGCTAATAGTATTGGCCACTCAATAAGTAAAGTGTCATTTACAGAATTTAATCAAGCCGAGTATTTCTGTATTGTTCATTAATTTCCTGTGTAAACCTGCGACCAATTAAAAACATTGCGATAGGTAATTGGATGCTGCACTGTTACTACGCTTCAGTTGTTTAATAAATACATTTTGAGTGTATTGACAATTTTAATGAAATTTCATTTGTGAATGAATAAAAAATATAAAAGGATTTCCAAAAAGTTATGGAGGCGCCGGGTATCGATCCCGGTACCTCTCGCATGCTAAGCGAGCGCTCTACCATCTGAGCTACGCCCCCGTTGACATATGATATAAAAATACAGTTCACACTGTAAACGCGTTGCTTTATACAAGGATTTATTGCACAATCTGTATTTGTTCGCCTTTCACTCGCGTCCGTTTTTGTATCATACGTCTTTGTCGCGCATAGTCACGTTAAAGAAAACATTAAAGTCATAATGTTGCCATTTTTTATTGTTGTATTAACCTGTTCTAATGCAGCGCAAAAACTCATAAATTTTTTGGATAGCTGCTAACAATATAAAATTCGTAGTCTCTGTTCGTCCAAAAAAGAAAGGTGAGACTCCGTATTTAAGCGTATTTAAAATACACGCCCATATAAATGAATGATGAGGGTCTTTAAATAAAAGCGACTTTTCATTTAAAGACCCTCAACTGAAGTAATAATCACGATTTTATTCCACAAAATTTATCGCAAGGAAGTTCAAATTAGTTGAAAAATCTCCAAGGAAAATTTTACACAATACACATTTTTCTGGCTTCAGGATGTCGCTTGGAGGCTCCATTACGAGTAGATGGATTCATTAATGTTTTTTAAAAACCTCCCTTGCCCTGTTGTTTAAATAATTACCAAGGCAAAGGTCCAATCTAATTTGTTCTCGAAAAAAATTAAGTACGTCTCAAAGCGAGGTTGAGTTATTAAAATGTCCTCTATTTCATTGGGCGATGGATGAGAATCCCGTCAAAAGCATTTAGCAGAGCAAAATAATGGACAAATCAAGCTCGGTCCCGCAGCTGGGGAAGGCCTTTGAAATATGAGCACTGTTTATATATAAAAGCGGTCGGTAATAGCCGGCCGTTTCTCTTCATTTCGCCTCTAATATATTGCTGGTTTGGAAAAACGGAGTCAGGTGCGACGTGTAGTAAGGCTGCAAATTTGGCATGACAGAGTGCGGAAAACGATCGCATTTCGACCATCGATTTACGGTATGAATAGCTCACACGATAACTCGGTTGTTGTCGACGGATTCAGTACAAAGTCGTACGATTATTTAAAACAGTTATAACTGAATGAATCTCTGTAGTAACTAATTACTAATGTAATCAATACCTTTGGCAATCTTTAAATAGCTCGAATAAGATAGCTACAAAACTAAAACAAACGATAATTAACCATTTGAAAATAGATCCAGTAAAGATATAATTTAATTGAGATCAGCGCTCTGTATTTAACGCTAAACGCTGTTAGTATTTACAGAATTAAGCCTGGGTTTGTATTTTGGGATAGTGTTTAGCCACGAAACGTGACCCAACATTTAGGCAGGGAAGCTGTTTTGCGTAAAGCGAGTGAAATTAGATATAGGGATAAACAAAAATCCATAATATACATTATTTCAGTATCGGACTGTACGGATGGCGTAGTGGCTTAAGTGGTCGCCTCGCCACTGGCACTGTGCCAAGTGTTGTGGGTTCGAATCCCAAACGGGACAAAAATTTGTGTGATCCACAAATGGTAGGTCCGAATTGAATAACGCGGTTGACTATCGCGGGGCACACCCCGCGATACAGGAATCGGGCCTAGAGACAAAGATGTTTTAAAAAGAAATCATATGTGCTGTTGCGAGATGGTTGTATTCTAACTTTTATAGAATGCCGTATTTTCATGGGGTTTCGCATGTGACTCTAATGAAAATTTATTATATTGTGTTCGTTTTTAACCTGCAGTATACGTTACTTGCGATTATGAAGCTTATTTTCGCAACATCTTTTTTATTGCATCGTTTGTTATTAGGTATGTGGTTCCAATGGCAAATAGCTTGTGAAAGAAAATATAGGTATATGAAAATATAAAATCGCAGGGAAGTTTACCAACATTACAACAAAACAATGAATAAAAGTAAGACTTAGACTTAATAACTATTTAGGTTCATACAGTTTTATGTCCCGTGTTCCGACGCCGTCTCTTAAACTAAGTATTGGGCTATCCGTGCAGCCAAACCTATATTCATCAGTAGCCGCAATACGGCTAGATAGACTATTGGTTCTTTTATGATTATTCGGATAGCATTTGGACAAATCGCTTCAATCAGCACACCTTGCTTTGCTTCATATGCAGATACAACACTAATCTCCATTGCAAAGATACGAAACAAGTGAGCGTTAGACAGCTGTATTTCATTCCTTCCATTCTAAGCTTACGTTCACACCAAACTTGTTGTTAGCCGTCAACTGTGAGCGAGCGTTACGTAGTTCACTGTTTTTCCATACATTGAGTATGTTGTTCATCTTGTTCAAAGCAAAGCGACGATATGATGTTACACAATGCCTCGTCACTGACTCTCAGTCGACAATATTACGTCACTCTGCGCCTTAGCCGCTGATTGGCTATGTTGCTGAGAGTAACGTCGTCGTATCGGATGCCAGCCCCGGGCTTGTTTACTTAGTCAAGGAACTGCAAAACTGCAAGAAATACACACGTATTTCAAGTATTAACAAGGTGACGTTTTTGTTTATTCCAGTGGCGTCTTGTACGCTGTAGCGAATTGTCAGCATAGTGTAAACGAAAAATGCAGTATGACTTCAAGGTCACACTGGGGTTTTTTCGGCTAACTGTAGGACACAGATAACATGTGTGAACGCGGCTAATTAAAGGTTGTTTCTTTATTTTGTATAAAGAAATAATATTTTACTTATTTAAAACTTGCTCTTAGTATCTACTATTATCTTATCTACTTAGAATTACTGCGAATATTGAGGTTCATACACCGACCCCAAGTGACTTGGGAATAATAAATGCTAGGGAGAAGATTGAGGTTCACGCGCCGTTATACAAATGGCTGTCTTAATTTTATAGACAGCGTATAGGAACTTCGCCATATTAATATATTAGTTATTATACTTACTTCCTAGATGGAAAATTAGCAAACTATCCATAAGGAATGTTTTAGTCAAGCTAGCATAAGTTTCAAACGCCGATTTTGGTTAAAATACGTATCTTGGTCCTTCCTGTCTGATGATAAAATAAAAGTACTAGGTACTATCATTGTATTTGTGTATTGCACGTCAAGGCAGTCGAGCCACCATCACAGACGGTAGCGGATAATAACAGTCACTTTTGAATATCGGATATAGAATACAGCTCTCTGTAGTGAAAATAATTTTATATGTATAGTATCGTATAATACGATTAGTCTTATCCAGTATTATCAGATTCTGTTAGGTAAACAAGATTCAGGCTAAATATTCGTGCTCAGGGAATAATTAGTTCCACAAACGTTGTGCGATACTCGCAGTACTAGTGAAACTATCCGGGTACTTGTTCCTAACTATCTGTACCGTAATAATTTAATTCCTCATTGTCTCGTATCGTGTCACATAGTTCCCGATATTGTATACAGGTTTATTGAGATCTCATCCTTAATAAACAAGAACATTGCGATTTGCTTGACATTATAATTATCGGCTACGAAATCGAATATCGGCTTTTACTATTGCAAGCTAACAAGCGCAAAGTATTGAAGGCAGTTTATGAGAAAGGCGGATGTGGAAAAGTTTGTTTTATGGATTTTATAATTCTTTTGTCCCTAACTTGTACAGGCTTTTACATACATAACATATGAAGTATTGCTCAGCCGTTATATCTTCATTGCAAGTTAAAAATAAAGTGGCGCACAATTCTTATTCTAAATACACAAGTACAGTGTGCACATCGCTTGAATCTTTTCAAAACTCGTGTTAAGAGAACTCGGTTGGAAAGTTTCCAAAGTTTTCAAAGTACTCGCATTATACAAAACATATTTGAGTTTACAAAACTCGTGTAACATTCGCCTCCAGGCATGTTTCAAACACGACTACAATGGAGATTGTATGGAATAAGGATTTTGATATATCATCCGGATAAAAAGTTATTGTCGGCAGAGTTGTTGTATGTATATAATAATTTATGTTTGTAAATTATCAAATCACACTTCTGAATAATTAATGAAGTATACGACTGCGTAGATGGCGGCAATTTATTCAGAAACGTTGAACTATTGCGATTGACTGCATTGCTTACTTTTTCAAAATCATAAAATCATAGTCAACATTAAATTTATTCAAGTTAGCTTACAAGGTAACACTTATGAATGTCAAAGATACACTTCTTTTTTCTGTGAATTTACATTTACTGCCACGTTCAGCAAAGCAAGAGTGTAGGGCTCATGAGAAGAACGGGCAAAAACTCATGGCCACTCTTTTTAATCACCATGTTTACAATAATATTTCGTTTACAAATCATAACTGTAAGGTGCTGCAACCATTTCTCCATGAACTACTACTGAACATATTCAAGCATTTAATAAAATTTGATGGTAGCCTCTAAAGCAGCAGTATGGTAAATAGGAGCATCCACTTACATGTACATAGATAATCAAGACAAGGCATGATTGTAGTGCGTAGTTTAATCTAACGGTTTAAATAAAAATGTAGTATGTATGTATCTTATGTGGGGGCCAGTCAGTGCAGACCGGCGACACTTCGACCCACTGGGATCTTTTGTGTCGACACTCTCCCAATAACGACTGCCATAGATGTTCATGGCAGCCAGGACCTACGGCTTAACGTGCTCTCCGAGGCACGGAGCAGGCGTTAATTGTCAATCAATACACACATAATTTCGAAAAGTCATATAACTTCCGAAAGTCAGAGGTGCGCGACGTGAGTTCGAACCCGAGACCCTCTGCATTGCAGTCTGTTGGTCTCCCCACTGAACTATCGCTGCTTTATGTAGTAAAATGTAGTAAGTAAATTATCGAATTCCACAAAACCAAGGTCGACTAGTCACCACAAGTAGCACCCGTTCACGAGTACGACGCATGGGCTAGCCATCGCTCCCCTCACCATATTGAAGGGAAGGGAAGAACCTAGTCCATGACGCCACGCCACCATAAGCAATGACATTTGAGTGAGCATGACGGTCCTTGGACATACACAGCATAACTGAGGATCCTATTAAATATCCAGGCTACGTAAACTGTTATTGTAGCAAATATTTGAAACTAACATCTTTTTACAGATGACAAGTATTTTATATCCTAATTTCGCATACCCGCTATCAAGGGTACAGAAACATTGATAGCGGGTATGCGAAATTTAGTTTAGTTAAAGCGTAACAAACAGACTCACATTGGCATTTATGATATTAGGATACACAGTAGTTGCAGAATCTGAAAGCTAATAACTAGCCCAATCGTTATTATCGGTGGTTATGGAAATCGCTATTGTATATATGTCGATTTTCGAACCTCAGAATATGCTGGCGGCTAAACAAGCATGTATGAACTTATTTTACGCCCAAAACAACTCAAACTAGAAGTGGATAACTTCCATGTTGGGTGTATGTTCGTTCTAACCCTCTGGAGATATAATTCAACGTCATACTATATCGCTAGTTCTGAATTTTTAATGCAGTTTTCAACTGCATCGACTTCGTTTACTTATTCAGGGACGCTGAACGATTACAATTTCGTATTCCACAAATTATATTCGATAAAAGGTTTTGTTTCTCATAGTAGATACGAAAACAATTCATCTTTATTTGTCATTGAAACTGACCGAAAGTAATAAACAAATTTTATTGCCAATTCATCCTTTTCCAATGCTCCGAAACCTCAACGCTTAAACAGATCGATACCAGGCTAGCAGGACACTTTAGGAGCTCCGTTAAACCGTCCCCTCCCCTCCTTATTGGCAATTCTTATTCAAATACGGGCCGGCGGGGTAATCCTCGTGACATACTGGGCTATCTCTGTGTCCGTTTTTTTCCTTATTTATCGCCGTCCCGCCCGGGGCCGGTCCATTTCTCTCTGTCGTACTTATCCGGAGATCTGACGGCGAACTGACGCTTCTTAGCCGCTTCTGCTGCCCTGGTAGTTTAATACTGGATAAGTATGTGGTTACAGTGATTTATGTTTGTCAATAAAAAGAGGCGGACTGTTTGTGTGAGTTCGCCGAATGGTACAATAATAAAAATACTAAGCTTAACACTTGAATGTAATAAAATATGTTTGTATTGAAAATGTTTTACGGAACGTATGTATAAAACAGTAGTTCCCAAAGTGGTCCAGGTTGACCCCTAGGGGTCCACGGGAGACTCGACGGGGGTCTACGACGGCGTAACTAAAAATGGGGGTTCACAATTTGTAAGCGGGGTTCTACTAAAATTTATTTGCTTTCAATAGTGAAAAACTAAAATTTTACTTCACCTATAAACGTCGATCGACGGATATTTCGAGGAATACCAACCGCATAAGACCAGGACTAATAAAAAAGAAAATTAGAGAAAATTTTGCCAAGGAATATGCTAGAAATGTAGCTGTAAGGGGTCCACCGGAACCAGCTAAATTTTGAAAGTGGTCTATGAGAATAAAATGTCTGGGAACCTCTGGTTTAAAACATCGCAAGTAGGGATGCCAAGCGAAACAAATACAAGCCACATTGCCTTCCCGAGTCAGCTGGAAGCCGCTTAAACTTCACGAAACGTCGGGCGAGTGGAAATATATTTCTGGTGGGTTTGTTTTCTTACTTGTAGGTTAAATCCTCGACGCGACGAGACGAAATCATTTCAATTATATTGTGGTTTGTTTACTACGAGAATATTCTAATATATAATATAATATATTAAAGTTTTATATTTTGTATGATACAAGACAATAAAAAGTCGTTGCTCATCAATTATGAACAAAATTAAGTCGCAGTAACCGTTAAATTATTATGTATTTACTCATTATATTTAGGCTTATGAGTCAAAAGTTTATTTATACAAACAATTTACGTATGTCCCATTAAAGTTACGGAAAAGTAAGTGGTTCAGATTTGCCATGAATTGATTTCTTGATCAGTCTTTTGTCATCCATTCTTTTTAAATGCCCACACTATCTCAGCACACATGTTTGAATTCTTGTCACTATATTTTCTATTATAATACAGTATTCTTCATTCTGTTCTTTTAAGACACACCACACAGCATTCTTAGTGTTCTCATTTCCACTGCATGTATTTATTAACCTCATGAGTCTTCTTCGAAGAGGTTAATGAAAACACTATGTAGGTCTACTTGTCTGTCTGTTAGTGACATGCATAGCTCCGGAGACACTGGACCGATTGACTTGCAACTTATGTGCAGACACCTCGGTCCGACCCTCGGTCGAGTTTGAATATGGGCCCTTGAGGTCAAAAGACCCTCGAGATATAGGGGTCACATATTTTAAATGGAAAATATTGACTTGTAACTTGGTGTGCAGACGCCTTGGGGTCATACCTCGGTCGAGTTTGAATATGGGCACTGTGGGTCAAAAGCTCCCGAGATATATGGGTCACAAGGTCATAAGGCCAGGGGATATCCACTAACAGAGTGATTTGGAAGTCCAAGGGAGAGGCTTTTGCCCAGCAGTGGGATATTACAAAAAGTTGATAAAAATGTCACAAAAAGATGAAGAGATTGAATCCTGGGTTTTTACACCCATCTCGTTGTTTATCCAAGTCTCTTCTTCCAACACAAAGGACAGGGTTGCCACATTACTCCTTTATGAACAGCCAATCGTGCTTTTTAGAGTTCGAAAACACTCTTATACATCAGCTTTGTCCGTCCGTCTGTCTGTCTGTCTGTTACACTCAAGAACCGTAAGAACTAGAGACTAGCTGTCAATCGGTATATCAACTTATCATAGTCGATATACCCCCGAAATGACCTCACGTGGTATCACGTGACCTTTGCATATTACTTGAACCATTTTCTCGAACTTTAAGATTTACGGCAATTCATTGCCGTTTCACACTTGTTTTTAACGTTTTAAGCTGTTGTCTGCATTCACTCTCCTCTCGACTATTCAGTATTTCAAAATAATTTAATATACCACCGAGAATTTTAAAATTTCATTTTCAATTTTAATATTCTAGGAATTTGCGTGGGTAGGTATTTATTTTCTCTCTCGATTATATCAGATTCCATATTTCAACTTGTTCTTAGAAAAGTTCTCGATTGAACAGATACTGGAAATGTAGTGAATGCATTGGTGCCTGAAGGCTTAGAGCTCCCCCGTCCCGCTCTCCCCTCCCCCTCGCCCGCATCTATAGCTTGTAGTTATGTTACTATTGCTTCACATCGAGTCTCTTGAATTCCATAGACAACTTTTATTTATTTTACATTTCGACTGAAAGGTTTTCTAAGATTGCCAGTTTATAATTCAACTAATAGTTTTCCCGCGGTTTCACCCGCGTAAGTCCCGTTCCCGTATGAATATCGGGTTTCACCTTTTTCACCCCCCTTAAGGGTTGAATTTCCAGAATTCCTCTCTTAGTGCTCCCCTACACTCTCCAAGGAACATACATGCTAAATTTTAGCTTCTTGCGTTCAGTAGTTATGGCTGTGCGTTGTCTGTCAGTCACTCAGTAACGGAAGAGTTTTATATACATATATAGATTAGTTGTCATGAGTGGGTGAAATAATAACTGAAACTGACTTTATAGTCACATTTGATTGTTCTGATGTTTGTGAAAAAAGTCTGTCGAATGTTTTAACGGCAACCAATGCACTATTTGTACCTAAGTCATTTCTCGCATTGTGAAGTATTAGGCCCCGTTCAAACCACTGGTGGTCGAATATTTTGAAACTTGACTATGCGCTCGGTCGCTAATTGGCTGCAAACTTAGTTAAACGTAAAAGCATATCTAATCCCAGCGCCGGTAGACTTAATACATTTGTCTATTTGAAAACTAACACACACACTACACGAACTAGCACACAAGCCAACCCTATGGTTCACATTAGTGGTGCATTGTACGTTACAGCGTATTGCTAACACAGTGTAAACGAAAAATGCAATGCACGTTCACACTGAGGTTCCAGGTGTCTAATCACAGTCGGCGGCTGACATTACGTTTGGTGTGAACGCAGCCCTAAATGAAAAACAAAGAAAGAAGCTATTACACATAATATGTATATATTACATATTTTTTTACAAACACATCACTTAAACCTAATATTAGAACCATTTGTGCAGTTTACTAATGTTAAACTCTACTCGTTTATGTCATCTTGGTACAAATGCGACTGCTGTGCGTGACGTCTCGCTTTTGATGCCTGGGCCGGCCAATATCATATTGGGTTTTCTGACAAAAATATGTACACAGAGACTGGAATTGTGCCCGATAAACGATAATAGGGGTTAATAGTTTTGGCACCCTCGATGGCATAGTGGTTAGTGTAACCGACTGCCACGCCTGAGGTCGCGGGTTCGATTCCCGCTCATGTCAAATATTTGTGTGCATGGACATGGGTGTTTGTCTTGGTCTGCGTGTTTCTATGTATAATAAGTATGTATTTACAAAATAAAAAGTATACTGTTTGCTCACCCATTGTCTAGTACCCATAGTACAAGCTCTGTTTAGTTTGGGCTAGATGGTGTTGTGTGTATGTGATAGAATATTATTATATTATATTATAGACTTGCCTACGTGGGACATAAAATCAAAGCTCGCTAAAATCTATATGTATTACCACAGCCTATCCTTCCTTGGATATAGGACTGAGACTTTCTATATAAGTAAATAGAGCTAGGGATCTGAACTGTTAAGACAGAATATTTAATAGGTATCTACATTATATATATATATATCTAAACTAATATTATAAAGAGGAAACATTTGTGTTTTTGTATGTATGTTTGTAATGTTTTCACACAAAAACTACTGAACTGATTTCAAAAAATCTTTCACCATTAGAAGGCTGCATTTTCACTGAGTGACATAGGCTATATTACATTTTCAAAAAAAATAGGGATCCTTAATAAAAATGCAATAATATAAAAAATCTGTCATCGCGTGCGCTGCGGAAACTATTGATGATAGAACAAAATAATGTTCTACAGTATTATAGAACGTATCAATATCTACAAAAAAGTCCGCGGTACCATATGTATTTTTGAATATATAGCTAACTACACCTATATAGGTGTAGTTAGACTTATTAATTTCTTTAGTTGTAGTTTTATATATTAAAATTAGATAACAAATTAAAAGTAAGTATTGGGTAATAAATTAAAGTCCACGCGGACGAAGTCGCGGGCAACAGCTAGTATACTATATGTGTGTCAGGATCGTAGCAAATAGAAATCCGTAGTCTCTGCCTACTCCTCTGGGAAACAGGCGTGAATCTATGTATGTATGTATATATCCTCCAATCCTCCTAATGATGTTTATTTAATACCCGTATCCGTCGACAGTAAGTGGTATTCATGATATCGTTAAGGACAATCTGTCTCATTTGTTCGTTGAAATTGGAAAATAATTCAGTAAATATTGCGAAATTGCTGCATTGAGCTTAATGGACGGAAGGTATTATACGATATTTATTTGCCGGACATTTTTAAATTAGTTTTAGTTATTATGGTTTATTTTGAGATTGTTATTTATTTTATTATATGTACATATATGTATATAAGTGTGTCACACTTGTTTCTTGCAGATATTGATAGTAATAAACGTTTTGACTGCGTACTGTACCTACCCAGTAAAAACGTTTGTTGTGTTTTGTTTAGACACATTTATATTTTATTAGCCCTTTCTCAATGCATTAAGTATGCGTCGTCCTTGGTTAAAGATAACACAAATCAAAACTACAAATCATTCAGACCTTACATAACAAAGACTAGTTTTTATGATATATACGGGTTCGATTTCCGGGTCGAGCAAAGTTTATTGGGTAAGAGTCAGGAACCCGTTACAGCAAGAGGTGCGCACCCATTACGGTGGACATCAAATCATAGAACTGGCATATGTGGGTGGTGTAATACTCCCTACACTTTTGGGGCTGGATGCGTGAGGCTATGAATGTATGTATTATTTATTATATTAATGAGTTTTATTATTAGAGAATTGACTATAAAGTAGACAAAAAAAGGATTGTGTAATTATAGCATTCATGACGTCCCAAATATTAACTACAGTATTTCACTGAGTTTTAAATTAAAGGATTCCTTAGAGTCCACTAACTGACTTTTCTATCGTAATTAGTAGTAAACACGCCTCCAAATGAAATACTTGAGACATCGCTGTAGTGCTGTCATTTTTTTGTCGTTTGAAACAAAATGACAGCACTACAGCGTTTACTGTTGACTAGCCAGGGTTATGATGCTTCATAACCCTGGCTAGTCAACAGTATTATGTAATAAGCTGCAAATTGTATAACACAGTAAGCAAATTAACCAACATTTATCCCCTGACAATCTGCAAATGTAAAGAAAAAATATGTTGCTGACTTAGAAGTTTAAATTATAACGAAACAGAAGAAGAAATTATTGCAAATAAATAACAACCTATATATAAACACAAACATACACACACACGCATACACACACACACACACACCCAACCTCATACGCGCTTGAACACACGTGTGCATACAATGTACCAATTATCCCAATTACCTATATTATATTATTATGGCCCTTCCCTATTCGTACATGTTGTTAGTTGCTGTTGTTTTCTAATATTATTGTATCATTTCTCACTAGTTTCTGTTTTAATATTTACAAACAATGTTCTAATTTGTATCCATCCATCCAGGAAGACGCTGGCGACTGTGACACAGTTTACACTAGTACAGTCGTCAACGCATTTCTCTAAGATTAAAAACATCATTGTTGTGTATATATGTAAATGTAGGTTAGGAGAAAAATTGTAAATATTGATTTGGTAAAATAAACTATTCTAATTCTAATCATCATAATTTTGCTTGAGACAAAATCGCGAGCATTAAAACAAGAAAGAAAATGTTGCTTGGTTGAAACGGAATAATATAATTTTTACTTATTTCTCCCATGTGATAAAAATAAGGATAGGATAGGAGGAATATCAATGTGCAACAGAAATCGTCATTTCGTATATATAAACGTATTCCCCTGTTTCCACCTCCAAAACTCAGCGGCTTTTAATATAGTTTTTAAAACAATATGAGAAGGAATTTGGCTATGTGTGTATGCTTATATCTTAATATTATAATATATCAGCCCTGTATTAAACAGTCCCACTGCTGGGCACGGGCCTCTTCTTAGTGTGAGAAGGGTTAGCCCATAGTCCACCACGCTGGCCCAGTGCGGGTTGGCAGAATTCACATATCTTCGAGAACAATTTAGAGAACTCTCAGACATGTTGGTTTCCTCACGATGTTTTCCTTCACCGTTTAAGCCAGCGATAATTAACTAATTAATACGCACATAGCTTCGAAAAGTCAGAGATGCGCGTCTTGGGATCGAACTCGAGACCTCTTCGTGGCAGTCTAACGTTCTTCCACTAGACTATCGCTGCTTATTGTGTGTGTGTATGCTTGCTTGCTTGTTAAATTTGTATGATGGATTAAGCCCTAATAGTAATCAAATTATGAAAAAGGATGATAACATAGCGATGGCGGTGGCAGTGGACGATGGGACACAGGATGTAACAGAAAGGTGTGGTCATATTTTAGGGTCGCTATGTATATGTGAAAAACAACCTATGTGCCCTAACCCCATATCAAAATATCTAATTTTAAATTTTATGACAATTTTAATCATTTTATTTATGTGTTATTTAAATATCGATACAAAACGAGTAACATCACAATCGTTTTTACTTTCAACTAAAGGTCATTGATTCTTAGTTACAAAAAATAACCGGCGCGATACAACAATATCGTATTGTTGTATCGCGCCGGTATTGTTTCTCAATTTTCTTTTCTTTTCAATGTTTGTGACGTAGAACGAACATCTGTATTTTAAACTATTTGAATACGTAACAGTATACACTGGGCACAGTTATAATGGTCAATGGCTATTAAGTAAATAAAAACGTGTCGGGTTTAAGATCTTTTGTAATTTTTAGAAACAAATCACGTGCATGGCTGGTAGTGTTGTTTACGTATCGATGAGAATATGCTAATATTTATAAGTCGATAAAATTAAATTCAATATCTTCGTGAAATAATGTATACAAATTTAATTCTCGCGGTTTTCCATTGTACATGGGCTGTATTATGTGACCCTTAACTATGACCATACCTTTCTGTTAACCCTGTATATTAAATACTTCGCTTGCTTCCTTTTCAAAATTCGAACAACGGCCACAAACAACATCCAGACTCGAAATTATAAAATTATTGAATAAAACTATTTGAAAGAAATAATTTTTCTTTCATTCTGTTTTTTAAATATATTAATATTATTTGTGAATCGCACAATGTTTTTTTTTGTCCTGTGCGGAATCCTTAACACTCGGCACAGTGACAGTATGTATAGAAAGGTTTTTTTTAAATTTTATGTTCTTGTGTCATATACGGGGAGAAAACAGGGGAATTTGTTTGTATGGACTAAACCCTGCCCGCATTTCATAAGGCGCGCTGTCACTGTCCTGTGTAACGTGTTTTACTGGGCTATGTGAATTAATTGTCATCATTTCCTAGAATTTCTGTATATACAACATGTAACATAATAAACGCACATCCTAAAAGTAGTTTGTTCAAAATCGGCTACTGAATCAATTCCAGCAATTTTGAATATACCTAGGTAATTTTTTATCCCTAAAATAATTAAAACGAATTAAATTATAATCACCCATTTATTAAACAGCTGAAATAAACGACAATTTATCATAATTCAAGACAATAAGGTTTTTGATGCAATATTGTTAGACTTATTGTAATATACCCCATACTACCCGCGCACAATAAGAAGAACTATAAGTAAAAATAATTAAGTACATAAAAGTAACATTTTAATGATTATATTATTATTAAGATTTAATAATCTAATTAGAGTGTTTGAGGTTGTGCGTTATATCTGTGACATGTTGTATGTATACATCGCACACTACAAAATACAAGTTTCAGTTATAAATGATAAATATGGAATAATTGTTATATATCATCGTATATTTGATAATAGATAACATATTATAATGTAACATCAACCATGTGTAAAACTGCTAGTTAGATAAGATGTGTGTCCTACTGCTAGATATGGACCTCATCTTGGTATAAGGTATCCATCATGATCCACCAGCGCGGGCGAACGCACAGACCTATAAGTCTTCGCACGATGATTTTCTTTACTACTATAATAGGTGAATATTACTTTAGCTATCTATTACGCACATAACAAAGAAAAGTAAAAATGCTTGCCATTAAGTAGATGATTGATCTGCCACGCAGTTGCACGCACCTCTAAATTTTCAAGGTTATTTGTATAAAAAGTAATAATGATTTTGGTATGAGAGTATTATAATAATGGTGCATAGAGTGGGCTGCATTACATTACGAGCGACCTGTAGACCACGTGGGCTAAATTGGGGCATCAGTATTCTAGTTATACATAAAAGTATATGTGCAATAAGAAAAATAATAAAAATTCCTAAAAAATCGCTTCCAATTGAGACTCGGTTTAAATATAATATTATGATTTAAAATTAAATAGAAATATAATCAATGCCCATAACTATTAATTCAGATATATTATTTAGGAATAAGATAATAATTATTATCATCTTATTCCTAAATAATATATGAGGCATGAACCACAAAAACGACACTGCAAATAAGTGATGTTAATTTTATTTATTTTTATTTACTTACTCTTCATTCTGTCTGAATACTTATAAGAGAAGCGAATAATTTAATAAGGTAGTGAGACTTTTTCATTTATTTCTATTATTAACTTTTTCGAAGTGTTTATAGTTCGAAAACGAAACTTTAAAAGTCTATAAAAGATTTCATATAAATTAATGTAACCCTCAAACTAGAGTTCTGAGCGCTTTGATGTGGAATACTCCATACCCATGCAGTTCATAAATATAAGATAAAAAACAAGTAGATAATATAGTGGTATCTACCAACTAACGTGATGCTCAACTCAATTTAAAAATGTAATTTTTGGACTATTATTTCGGCTTGTTGAACCTAGCGCGGTTTGAACAGTTTCCGTTTTCATATTAAACCTTTTTTGGAGCGTGAAATATAATTTTATGCAATCTATACTAATACTAGATGTGTCCGCGGTTTCACCCGCGTTTATAGTTACTGCGCCGCTGCTGTGAATCGTACATCACGCTACGACCCACGGGGGCGGAGCAGTAATGATTAACGCGGGTGAAACCGCGGGCACATGTAGTTTTATATAAATACATCGTTTTATCGCAGTTGTTGTTTGGAACTATGCCAGTTTAACTTATGATATTAGTATTAGCTTTGGCAAAGTGTTTATGTAGTTATTAATGGCCTGACATTTATTAACCGGGCAAATGTTAGATTGCAAATTGTTATTGAGTTTAGGAAAACACTTTACAATCAGAACATCAAACAAATAGCTGTGGGATTCTCAATAGCAGTGCTAATTCTAAAATGGTAATGGCTTGTAACTTTCTTTTATTATTTCCATTTATTTAAACGGACAATGCCCGCAGTAGGCATAACTCCTGTGTCCTGTGGGGGCTGCATAAACATTCAAACAACGGACACAAAGAACAAACAGACTCGGTACAATCATTTGTGGATCACACAAATTATTGTCCCGTATGGGGACCGAACCCGCAACACTCGACTCGGCGGCAGTGGCGAGCCGACCACTTAAACCACTACGCCATCGGTGCAGTCATTGAACAAATCTCTGGCTTCCCCTTTGATGATATATATATCATCAAAAGACTAATAATAAAATTGCATATTAATGTCCTACAGACCAAATTTCGGCCACAGAGGCCAGTCTTAATTAATGGAGACTGGCCATCTGTGCAGGATATATTATAGTGCACAAGTGTGTGCGCAAACACAAGTGCACACTCTGTTTCCTAACTCTCATAATCCGATGGGACGGTAATCTAACACGACCGGAGACAGATCGGGCGCAGGACCAAAGGCTTTACGTGCTTTCCGTGGCATAGGGTTGTCTAACACCGCCAACTTCCTAACTCCGGGCTGCTATTGAGATTTCTTAACAGAAAAACCCAATAACTTTTTGTTGGCCCGACCCGGGATTCGAACCCGAGAACTCATGCACAGCATTATATGTATACACACAATGTTATATGTAATTATATTATAAGTCTATTCAAAATAAAACAATCTGTAAAACCATATTGTAATTTTCACAATAACAAATTATATTATCTATTAACGTAAACTTAAAGACGGCACGAACCTTTAGCTTATAAAAAAACACATAACTATCACTCATGTCATCGTGTACTCTTTGTCACTGCGCGTCGTACTCGGTATCTCAGTTGTAATGTCGTCAATTAGTACTAAAACTCGTCTCTTGAAACATTTAAACTGTGCCGCGTTCATCTCCCTCAGTTCAGGCATCAGACTATTGACGAACGAAGACACTGGGTCACTCGTCTCAGGAATTGCTATTGAAGGACCCGGTATAGGCGGGGGTAGTCTTTTAGGGCTTGCATAGTGTTCATCTAATTCCAAACTACGTTTTTGTGACGTATTCGTCGTCTCCACCGACCATTCTGGACCAGTATCTTCGTCAACACTCTCAGTTTTAATATCATCTAATTCTATTTCTAAAGGCGGCGGATTAATTTCTTTTAATCTCGATGTTTCTAACCTATTGTATTCAATATTTTGCATTTTCTGTTTCTCCGCTTCTGTCATATTTGTCGGTCTTAGGAAAGGGATCACAAACTGCATGACATCAGCTAGGTAGTATGGTTTCTTCTTCGTACCCAGCCCCGTTTGTTTTACTGTTCTCATGAAAACTGCTCGCAAGTTTCGCCATCGTTCTCTGCATGCGGATGCTGAAAGACAGAATTAAATTTCACTAAATATATTAAGAAAGAACGAGTTGCGGAGATGACGTGTTGAAATTGATACAATCAATATTAGCTGAGAATAAAGAATGATAGCCGTATTCTACAACAGTAGGACACGTTCAAAGGAAAACAAAAATATAATTATACTAAAAATAAAAGTGCCGATAGAAATGTCATGTTCGGTTTTATTAAATCTGTTCTGAAAACCAGCAATATCTAAACCGTTTAAGTGTACATTGTATTTTTATTATACTGGTTTCAGTTTATTCGTTGGACCCCTTGCCTATTATATCAAATTCGTCAGGCGAGGGGTCGCTGTTAAAGCGATAACTAAATAAAACAATCAACGGCAACGTACACACGCGTGAAATAAATACGCGTGTGTGCGTTATATTGTGATAATAGAGATAGATGTGTTGGGTGCGTATATGCGACCTACTACCGGTCTAGTTCACACACTTGCACCCTGCTTTCTGTATCGATATCGAATGTTGCCGACGACTCGCAGCGTTAATGATGCTAGTCGATAATTTATGCATTTGGCAAGCCTTACAATCTCCCAATTCCGTTACTAATACATCAATATACAGGGTGTCCGGTAATTAATGGATAACCTTGAAATGTCTTATAGTAGAACTGATGTAAATTCAGGAAAAAAAGGAAAAAAAAAATTAAAGAAATGCAATAAAGTCGCGTGTTCGATTCCCGCACAAGTCAAACATTTGTGTGCATGAACATGAATGTTTGTCTTGGTCTGGGTGTTTCTATGTATAATATGTACGTATTTACAAAAAAAAAAGTATATAATTATGTATGTTTATCCATTGTCTAGTACCCATAGTACAAGCTCTGCTTAGTTTGGGCTAGATGGTGTTGTGTGTATGTGATAAAATATTATATTATATTATATATTAATAGCTAGTCATACTTTTGACTGTCTATATTGGCAAAAAAGTTAAATATAGTAATTTAAAAAAATCATAATCATGACTACTACAGTTAGGATAGATATTTTTAATTTTCTTTTCTCAACGGCCGTCAGTTCTACTATAAGACATTTTAAGGTTATCCATTAACCGGACACCCTGTATAATATGTCAATGAATAATAAGTTATAAAGAAAAGATCGTTATATTAATAGTAAATCGTACACCTACATAACGTACGCCTATTTTATATTTGTAAATTAAAAAGTCATACAACTCAATGTTTAACTATTACTAACAGTACCAAATAAAATAGTTAAGAAAATAAGCGCCTATATATTATCAAAAGATACATTTACGACGACCTGATTTTAGGCATGGAAGATTATTTTTTTTGGAATGGAAAATATTTACTTAATAGTTATGGCTCTTAAATATTTTATTGTCCATAAAGAATATTATATCAAAAAGCTAAAAGGAAAAGGATGAAAAGGGTCGCATACCAAAAAAAAAACTACGCTGTTTAAATGTTTGTTGGACGAAAATGTCGATAAATATGGTCCGGTCTCCGCGCAGCCCTAGCCGGTGGCGCGGAGCGGTGAGGGGGGGTATTGCGCGCGTAGCATCTAGCGCCATATTGTAAAATAAACTCACGTGTCATATTCATCGCTTCGGCAACCTCCTCCCAAGCTTTGTCGCTCAGATCCTTGCGAGTATACGATGGAAGTTCAAAGTTGTATAAGCAAGGGTATTTTTGTACGGTCTTGACGAACGTGATGTTGCATTGTTGTTCGCTGACAATATCTCGGGGCATCGTGATCGCGGGGCGGTTAGTAACGGACATGCGACGGGAGCGGCGGGCCGCGCGCAACTAATACGAAACCGGTCGGTGACGCTTATTGAACCGGTCGACCGGCGCCGTGCGTGTGACGCGACATCGCCCCGCGCTCACTCTGTACATATTGGAATAAATTAAATTATTATGCGTACGATGACTCGTTGATTGTGGATAGGTTGCCGACTTTTAGAACGATGCGATGATGTTTGTTTAGTTGATATATCACAAGTGTCATTGTCCTTTGCTGAGTATTTTTATATTTGTGTACTTAACCTTTATTTCATACAAATGTATGTATTAAATAAAGGTGACTGCACGGATGGCGTAGTGGTTTAAGTGTACGCCTCTGCCGCCACGCCGTGTGTTGAGGGTTCGATTCCCACACGGGACACAAAATTGCGTGTTCCACAAATAGTCGTTCCGAGTCTGGGTGTTCTTTGTGTCCGTTGTTTGAATATTTGAAAAGTGCCGCGCTATACAGGAATTATTTCTAGTGTGGGAGTTGACTATATTAATAAACAAAAAAAAATTATAATGAATGAACACATGTGGACTTCGTGTCGCTAATCAAAATATCCTAACAGAATATCTCAATAACAATGCCCAACTCAGGATTCAGACCTTGTCATCGAACTATTTCACAACCAACGGATCTTGGATCTGCCGGTTAGGAAACCGAACTCTGTATAATATATGTACGTGTATGCGTGTTTGCGCTTCAGCTATATTTCAGTACTATATGCTTATGAGACCATTGTGTGAAACATATGTACATTATTTTGAGTCTCGATTAATAATAATAAATAATAATTCATTTAATTGTTTGAAATGTGGCACACAATGATGTTACATAATATAAATCAGACTAATACAGATTTCACCCGTAATACAGGTAGCTATGCAAAAAATATATGTCAATGAAACTACCATATTACTCATATTGTCTATTAACCAAATTACATATTAATATTGAATTTGAAGTAAGGATTAATTATTAAAAATAAATTTGCATGCAATCGGGCGTTCAGTTTTATTTAAAGACCATGTTTTGTAGTTAGTTGACCGATTGTGCAGAATAGCCAAATTAATGATACAATACACAATTTGAGATTCTTAACCATTTTAATACTGAATGAACTACGATGTATTTGTATAGAAAACGTTTGCCGAAGCGCTTAAAACATTGGAAGCGGAGAAGCCAAGCGAAACAAATACAAGCTACATTGCCTTCCCGAGCGATCTAGAAGCCGCTTAAACTTCACGAAACGTCGGGCGAGTGGAAAATGTTTTTCTTGGCAGGTCTCTTACTCGTTGCTTAAATCCTCGACGCGTTGAGATTAAATCGTTTCATTTAGGTATACTTACGTGTATTATATATGCATTAGGTATATGAATATAAGAGTATGTAGATACAGTTAAATGGAAATTCCGTTTTATATATTATACTTTCGTTGTATAAGGTTTTGCCCGCGGCTTCGCTAGCGTAGATGTAGATTTATGTTAAGATAGATTTTTAGTAGCCTATATGTAATTCTGGTGTATAAAAAATAATACTTACTGTAAAGTTTCATCAAAATCCGTTCAGTAGTTTTTGCGTGAAAGGGTAGCAGACATCCATCCATACAAATTTTCACATTTATAATATTAGTAGGGTTGGTAGAATTTATATCCGTCAATTACTTAATAGAGTATTATGTTTGTAAAGACTAATGTTAGGCTTAAAGTTTAATGCTGATGCTGAGATGTCTTATACAGGATGTCCCGTAAATAATGGTCCAAGCGTAAGGCAATGATTCTTTACCTAATTATCTACAACTAATTTGAATGATTTTTTTGAGCCGTAGTTTTGCCAAAATATCACACATACTCGATTTTTTAAATTTTAAATGTGGTGCTGTCTAACTCTTTTACACATAGCAACCGGATAATTGCAGTCATAAAGATTAAGCTATTGCCGTCCCGCTCCAGCACAGGTAGTGGCCAGGTGTCGCTAGGGCGCGGCGGACCGCTGTACGCATCTTGAAATGAACGACGAGATGATAGGCAGATATTTAAAATAATAGTCTGGTTGCATTTTAAACTATAAGAAAATTTTATTGAATTAGCGCCTTTCCTCAGATTCATAGCAATAACTTTGTAACTAGAGGAACTAAACATAAGTTTTATACCATTTTAGAAACCTTAATAAGTGTACATGTTTTTAAAAAGTCATGGTCACTCCTATGTGTTACATTTTTAACAGTAGAATTTATGAAACTTGGATAATCATAATAAGGAAAAAAGTACTACATCATTTCCGACCTTGTTTCTCTAAAATCTATACTGATATTATCTTTGTTGTTTATGTTCTCAAAACCTAGAATACATTTACTAGATCCAATGACATATTTTACAAATAAAAATGATTGAAATATCTAATGAAATAGATGACATTTCTGTATCTAAGTCTTTTAAGTGTGATGCTGAAGATTGCCTAAAATTAACCCCTCGCCCTGTTGACTGCCTTACTATTGTGACTCAAAATATACGTAGCATATCACGTAATTTTGATAATTTTACGGTTTTGCTCACTAGATTGGGTTTTGGATGTGATATTATTGTTTTGACGGAGTGTTGGTTGTCCTGCAGACCTCTCATACCAAGTTTGGTTGGATATATTGTATGTACGTCTAATAACCTCATGAACCAAAATGATGGAGTAACTGTCTATTATAAGTCTAGTCTCAATATAAGTTACGAAGCCCCAACATGTCATGACTTTACCTGCCTTATCTTAAAACTTGGGAACGACACTGCAATATTGGCCATATACAGATCTCCGTCATGCAGAAATATTGACACGTTTCTTACATCTCTTGACAAGATTTTAACAGGGCTGAGTACTTTTAAAACAATCTGTATTATTGGGGATATTAATATAAATATTTATCCAGATAACCACGACGCCAGATCTCTTGATTACTTGAACTTGTGCGCATATCATGGTATCTTACCTGCCCATAATTTATCTACAAGGGGTGAGAAATCATGCATCGACCACGTGTTGCTCAGAACAAAATCTCAAGCTTTCACTTTTGTTCTAAACACTGCTGTAACGGATCACCAGGCTGTTTTGCTATGTCTTCATAATAAACAAACTAGAACCGCAGCTCATGATTGTTACAGTAAAATAAATTTCGATGGTCTGAAATTGAGCTTAGAAAATGTAAATTGGCAACCAATCTTTGACTACTCTGACGCAAATGCTGCAATGGAGTATTTTGTTCGTTCCATTCAGCGTGAGATTAAAGCAAATACCTTTGTCATAAAATTATCACGGCGATGCAGGCCCCTCAAGCCATGGATGACACCCGGGCTGATCCGTTGTACGCGACACAGGGATAAATTACATTTAAAAACTCGACATTCACCTGATGACATGGCACTTAGGGTAATATATACTCGATACAGAAATTATTGCAACAACCTAATCAAAAAACTTAAAAGAAACTATGATAAAAATCTATTACAAGAAGCTGGCAAAGACAATAAGAAAATTTGGGATGCAATTAAAAATATCACTTATACAAAAAAACCTAGAAATGATGCGACAGAATTAATAAATCACGGTAGTAGACAAGAATCGGTGGAGAAAGTAAATGAGTTCCTAGTAAATGTGGGTAAAAATCTAGCAGCTAAAACCGAACAATGTGCAAACCCTAACCATTCAAACGAGTGGTATAGACAGTATCTAAGCTGTGTTAACTCTATGGCGCTATTCGACACAGACGAGGCCGAATTGGAGAGCTTGATCTTAGATCTGAAAAATGTCAGCTCAGTGGGATGGGACTCTATATCCAGTAGAGTTCTTAAAGAAAATAGACACATACTTGTTACCCCTCTTACCAATATTTTTAATCTGTGTTTATCGCAGGGAACTTTCCCCACCGTTTTAAAGAAGTCTGTGGTACTCCCGATCCATAAGTCAGGAAGTAAAGCACTTGTCACCAATTATAGGCCGATTTCTTTACTACCCGTGATCTCCAAACTCCTGGAGCGCATACTTAACAAGAGATTGACCAATTACATGGAATTCAATCATCTTTTATCAAATAATCAATTCGGATTTAGAGCAGGGAAGTCAACAAGTGACGCCGCTCACGAGCTTGTAGATTACGTAGTGAAGAATCTAGACAGAGGCAATAAAGTTATAGGAATCTTCCTAGACTTGGCCAAGGCCTTCGATACGGTATCTGTGCCTCTGCTCCTTGACAAACTAGAACGCCTTGGTATTAGAGGGGTTCAACTAAAAATCTTCAGAGATTACCTCACTAACCGCTGCCAATGTGTCAAAATAAACAGTTACGTTAGTGGCGACTTACCTTTATCTTTTGGTGTGCCGCAGGGCAGTATTTTAGGCCCGAGTTTATTCCTAGTCTATATTAACGAGCTGTGTAACCTAAATCTAAAAGGTGGTAAAATAATATCTTATGCTGACGATACAGTTCTGCTGTTTTCAGAGGATACTTGGGAAGGAGTTTTTAAAACAGCTCAGAAAGGGTTTAATGTCGTTAGCCATTGGCTACAAGAAAATATTTTAACTCTAAATGCTGCTAAAACGCAATATATGACATTTAGAATGCATACTAACAAGCTACTGCCTACATCTCTCGGTATAAAAGCACACAATTGCTGCAACAATAACACCTGTTCTTGTCCCACCTTAGTGAAAGCTACAAAAATTAAATACCTGGGAATCATACTGGACTCCAATCTCTCCTTCCGCCCGCATATAGAATTAGTAACCTCTAGGATAAGGAAACTTATTTATGTCTTTAAAAATCTGAGACATGCAGCGGGACCGGCATTACTAAAACAGGTTTACATAGCACTCGTTCAATCAGTGTTGCAATACTGTATTACGATATGGGGCGGTGCACCTAAAACCATTCTTAAGCCGTTAGAGGTTGCCCAAAGAGCAGTACTTAAGGTGTACACGTTTCGCCCATTAAGGTTTCCCACATATTGCCTTTATCAATCCTGTGAGGTCCTCTCAGTACGACAGCTGTTTGTATTGCTCGTAATTATGAAACAACACGCTAGTGTAAATCACAGAGAATGTTCACAACCTTACAAGCGCAGAAAAAAGGCCATACCGCTCAGTGAGACCCCCTTCTTCAGACATTCGTACGTGAACAGGTTCTATTGCTTTTTGGGTTCATTTCTATATAATAAGATAAACCAAATTATTGACATTTATTCACTAAGTAAAGTTAATTGTAAATCAAGAATTACACAGTACATACAAAGACTAACTTACGAAGAAACTGAAAAGTTACTACAAATTGCACAATAGTTTATTACACATCCTCCCGAACACTCACACATTCACAATTCAGACTACACAAGGGAGGCTTACACTCTACACAATTGTAATTGTTTTTGTTATTGTTATTAAATTTAATCGTAATGAAATTGTAATAAATTAATTTCATCTAAATTTCATCTAAATTTATTTAATTTAATTTAATAATTTAATTTAATTTTTTAATTTTATTTAATTTTATTTAATTTTAATTTTATTTTATTTTATTATTATTATTATTATTATTATTTTTTAATATTATTAATCTGTTATTCATAATTTTGTCTTATCTTTCTTTTTATTTTTTTCCTTTAAACACAATAGATTGTAATGATGCATGTAATTTTATCATATTTTAATGATCTATATAATCTTATATGATATTTGGACATTGGTTAATTTGAATTTATATAAAGTCAATTTTAGATACAGGTAATTATCGAAGGGAAGAGCGCTTGTGTTCCGAAATACAGACTTCCCCAGTCTAGTTCGGACACAAATGTATTGTACTTCTAAGTAGTTATAATTAGTGTAATTCAAAATCATGTAATTTTTCTTGTTTCCTTGTAACTTTATGTGTCAATAAATTTATTATTATTATTATTATTATTATCTAAATTGCTATTTTGTAACATGGGCAAACTATTAAGCAATATCTTACAGAGATAAATTATTTGCTAGACCAGTGTAAAAAATCTTGAAATTAGGTAGTAAAATGTGAAGGATAGGCAAAAATAAATATTTAGACAATAATACGCTTTAAAAAAAATCCTAATTAATTGTAGATAATTGAAAGAATCATTGCCTTACGCTTGGACCATTATTTACGGAACACCCTGTACAATAATTGTCTATAGATTTAAAAGTTAATACAGATGTTTGATGTTCTGATCTTCAATTACATGTAAACTGTTAAATAGCATTAGATGAAATTTGGCATGCATATAGACTATGCTATGTATATTTTATTAATTTATTTAAAATAGAGACAATTCCCGCACTTGGAATCATTCCTGTATCGCGGGAGAATTTACAACTCAAACAACGGATACAAAGAACATCCAGACTCGGAACAATCATTTGTGGATCACACAAATTTTTGTCCCATAAGATAATTTGGTTACTTTTTTTGATGATTGAAATTTGGACAGGTTTAAAACATTAGAAAAAATGTCGTAGGATAGATTTGACCAGCATTGTTAGCCTAAATTAAACGTCGTGCAACACAGTTTGGCAGTCCAAGCAGTATCGAAGCATGTTTAATAAACTGCCAGTGGAGATGAAGGGTATTTACTGCGTAAATAGTTTCAAAAATAAGCATAGGACTTTTGAAAAAGAGCTACTACAGCATAGAGGAGTTTTGGAGTGACAACATGTCTGATATATAAGTTTATCTTGATTTTATTATAATCTACACGAGCCATTTTATATATCAATGCTGACATTATCTAATTAATTTACCTGCTGACATTACGTAACACGAATGGTGAAATTCTAGATTAATCTATACTAATATTATAAAGGTGATGAGTTTGTTCGTTTGTTTGAACGCGCTAATCTCGGGAACAACTGGTTCGTATTGAAAAATTCTTTTAGTGTTGGATAGTCTATTTATCGAGGAAGGCTATAGGCATATATAACATCACGTTACAACCCACGGGAGCGGCGCAGTAACTATAAACGTGGGTGAAACCGCGGGCACATCTAGTAATATAATATAATAATTGTGAGTAGTTTTTGCATTATATTTTATAGGTACACTATATTACTTCTATAATAAAATGTTATTTATATTGTATTGTAGGGTTTTCTATTTTGAGTAAATTGTATGTTATCAGAATTATTTGAAGTTGTTGTACCTACAATTCATTTTGATTGTCTAACATGTTCGTATTTAGTAGGTATGTTGAGTATGTAAGTTTAAAAATCTAGACAATGATTTTTGTAATAAATAAATGATTAATGACTAATGACTTACCTGATTGCTGCTTCGGGATTGAGTGGATATTTATTGTTACCTAAATAGGTAAATATTAAACATTTAATTTTTTTGCCGAAATTGGATAGAATTTTCCAATCTGTTTGGATGCCATTTTAGTTGCACATAGGTTTTATTTTAGTATTATGATTTTAACCTATTAATGAGTCAGTATAACTAACCATATCTCGATCCAAGAAAAATCATTGTGTCTGAGCCTATGGGACGTTAGTCCTAATACTTATAATTTTTTTATTTAAAAGAGTTTTTCTAATATCGTAGTTTTGTGCTTCTAGGACATAAACAGTAACATTTCTCTTCATCTATTATCATTACAGTTTACCGTGATTTATCACACACGCGTGTGTGTCGATAAACATGAGAATATTCTTTCAGTACACATAACGTGTCAAAAATAAAAATAGGTATCTCATTGAAGGCTGGTGCCCGAACGCGATGAAACTATATTATTCGCGGCAAGATTAATGTTATTTACTGCCGAAAATGTTGCGTTCAACGCCTTACATTTATAAATTCCTGGTACCAGCACTGTGATGCTATGCGTAACAATATTAGGAAGAACGCTTGGAACAGTTCTTGCTCTCATTACTTTCTTCTAAGATAACTTAATATAAAAATATACCGTCAACAATGATTAATATTATAGATGCGCCCTAGGTTGAAATATGGCCACCGTTTTGGACTTAATAAGTTGTTATCGGAAGCAAAATGACAACATGGCATCTGTATTATGAATATAATATTGTCACGATCACTCATATTGAAAATTAAACACTATCTTTCTCTATCTAATTTTTAAGCTTTTATTTTTAGCGTGGACACTTTTCCGAGTGATCTAAGTACCGGCGATGGCATATCTATAATTTAATATATGCCCACACCACACATATTGTGTACTTTGCATTTGATAAACTATATTTTGTTCGCGGCTTTGCTCCCGTAAATGTGGGCTAGGTTAGGTTATATTAGTAACAGTTCTTTTTTCTGAATGTAAGGTACCCTATGTCCTGACAACGTGTATGCATATATCGTTCGTGCGTTTCGAAATAAACAAACTCACATTTGCATTTATAATATTAGTTGGGATTAGGAAGAGGATTAGTTTGGTACATTAAGTAAGAAGATACCTACTGACTATGTTTTTATATATCATACGATCAAGGTTGCAAACGAGCAAACAATGCGATGGTAAGTGATTACCGTAACGTAACGTAAACTTAAAAGAGACTTGCTCGTTAGCGTATAGAAAATGTGTGGTCCACACAAGAAGCAATGGCCACTGGTCCTCTGTTGAAAGTACAGCAATTCCATTCACCGCGGAATCTTACACGTTTTCTTGCTGCAATTTTCTGCGGTATGGAGGTACTTACTCGTTTGGATGGGTTTAAATTTGAAAGGGAATTCTGTTCCACTTTAATATCTTTTAAATGTATTTCTTTTTTGCAATGCTTGTGTTTTAATTTCTATAATATGTCTATCGGTGGTACAGCGGTATTGAATACAACTGTCCTGCAAGAGGAGGGTTGCCACCTTTATTTTGAACGAATTTACTATCTTAGGTCAAAACAATAAAGTACAAGTTCTGAAAATAAAGTATTATGTATTTAACCTGCCTTTTTATTTCCATATTTTTGTTGATGCTAGTGATATCTAACAAATATTTATTATCACGAAACGTCGTAACCGGATCTTTACAATATAATAATATGTCTAAAATACAATGGATAAACAATTGCTTTTATTTAATTTTGTGAATCACTATAGCGTTGCTTTAAGTTCTTCTTCTCTCTTAGCCTTTATTATTCCCAAGTCACTTGGGGTCGGCTTTTCTGGTCTAACCGGATTTGACTGGATATCAGTTTTTACACGGAGCGGCTGCCACCTGACCTCCGCAACCCGAAGGCTAACGATACCCTAAGGCTAGACCAGTGTCAGGATATTAGAGGGTACTGACTTTCCCAATAACGACTGCCATAGATGTTCATGGCAGCCGGGACCAACGGCTTAACGTGCTCTCCGAGGCACGGAGCAGGCGACAATTGTCAATCAATACGCACATAATTTCAAAAAGTCATATAACTTTCGAAAGTTAGGGGTGCGCGACGTGGGTTCGAACCCGAGATCCTCTGCATTGCAGTCTGTTGGTCTCCCCACTGAGCTATCGCTGCGTTGCGTTAAGCGTTGCTTTAAGTAAACAATTAAAAAAGAATCTGTAAAATTTGACATAGGTAAAATAAAGTACTTTCACGTATTTTATTATTCTAATAAAGTATAAATTCCATTTACACGAAATAACGTACAATACTTTATTATAAAGTACGGTTGGCAGCCCTATGCAAGAGGTATCGGGTTCATTTCCCGGGTAGTGCATAGTGTTATTCGGATTTTGTGTAAATTAATTCTCAGTAGTAATATGGAGTCTGAAACTATCTGGTAGACGTCAATACGCTCTCTATTACGTTAGACTTACAACCCTAGGTGACGAAATATCGGGCACGCCACGATCGTGGCGGTAAGTCCCGTGTTTGAGGAGTGGCTGGAGAGGCGGCATGGCGCCCTCACCTTCCGGCTGACACAGGTAATGACTGGCCACGGTTGTTTTGGCCAGTTCCTGTGTCGTATACGCCGGCAAAAGACGCCTGGTTGTCACCACTGCGGCAACTGCCGCGACGTAGTTGAGGACACGGCGCTGCACACTTTGGCGGTTTGCCCCGCCTGGGCATCGCAGCGCCGTGAATTGATCGCGGCAGTCGGATTGGTTGCCCTCTCGCTCCCGGCCGTAGTTCAGTCTATGGTCTGGAGTGAGAGGTCGTGGAACGCCGTCGCCACCTTTTGCGAGGAAGTCATTTCCATCAAGGAGGCGGCGGAGCGGGAGAGGGAGCGTTTAAAAACTCTCCCCAACCGCAGAGCCGGGCGCCGGAGGGCGCGAGACGACCTCCAGCCACCCTGAGGATTGACCTGGGGGTGGCGGGCTTTGTGGGCCTGCCCGCCATCCGGTCAGCACCAGGTCCGAGAGGCGGCGTGCGTGTTCCCACGCGCGCCTCTGTGTCGAGTCCGTCTTCCCTCTAGGGGGGACAGTAGGGAGTTTTTAGATGTGCCTATAGGGTAGGTCTTTCGTGTAGTGGCCTGCCGTTTCATACAGCGGGCCGAAACCTCGGCGGGGTCGCGACCGCATGCGAAAGTGATTCGCGCGGCCCCGTCGATAGTGGTTTTGTCGAGGAACACCGTGGTAGGTTTTGTCGGTATTCCGGAAGGTCCTTTATCTTTTCAACATCTTATTTTACCCCAGCGAGTCCGACATAACCCTCCGCCCGCCCCCGAGGAGGGGTATGCGTCATGCAGTACGCCACGTAAAAATAAAAAAGGTGACGAAATATGTCCTACCCTTTGAGTAATGGAGAGTACTAGCGTGAGACTATCTACGTATCT
This sequence comes from Catocala fraxini, assembly GCA_930367265.1. Lineage (NCBI taxonomy): Eukaryota > Metazoa > Arthropoda > Insecta > Lepidoptera > Erebidae > Catocala > Catocala fraxini. The sequence goes on from OV884045.1 coordinate 1,504,885, forward strand.
TAGCCGTACTAAATCTATTGCTACTGTGATAGCTGATAGCATATCTATTAGTATAAGAGGTCACATCGCCAGACCGGATTTTATGAGATCCATTTAAATTAAATTTTATTCGTTATTTACTTCAATATTGGCTTAAAATTTAATTCGTTATTTATTCCAATATTGTCTTAAATTTTGACTGCATGGATAGCGTAGAGTTTTAAATGGTTGTCTCGCCGCTGCCACTGCGTCGAGTGTTGTAGGTTCGAATTCCGCACGGGACGAAAATTTTTGTGATCCAAAAATGGTTGTTCCTAGTCTGGATGTTCTTTGTGTCCATTATTTGAATGTAAAGTCCGTAAAGTCTCCCGTGATACAGAAATTATTCCTAGCGGTGCCTTTTTAAATAAATGAAAATAGCTGCTATCCGCTTGCCAAGTTTTATCTAACAGTTTACATTTTTAAAAAGACAACCCCCTCAGAGTTGTCTTTTTTAAATAAAAAGAATACAAAAACCAGACAGGATTTTATGAGATCTATAAATTTTAAGTCCATTCGTTCTTATTTCAATGTTGTCTTAAAAATTTAATTCCTTTTTTATACTTTGTTATTTGTGTGTGTTTAAATATTGCTTGCTTTTTAAACACTTGAAATGTAAAACAACATTAACAATCTCGGACTAGAAATAATACCTGTGTCGCGGGGATTATGCATACATTGATACAACGGGCATACTATTTGAATGTTTGTAAAGCATATTGATATTGCAAACTGTGTGTTCGTCTGTTATTAATTTATCAAATTTAATACTTCCCTGCACACCTATTTGAGGATATGGGCTTAAAACTGTAAATGTACGAAATAAGTCTAAATAGTGAAATATATCTACATAGTACATATATATATATATATATATATACCTCGTTGCAAATTTACGAACGAACAGTTTCTGTATTCGTATTCCTCCCTCGGATCTTGTAATTTCAGTGCAATTTCACATAAACGGTTCGCATGAAGTTGTTGCTCGTTGGAACTGCGCCAGCTTATCGTTTCGGGATGTTCTCTCCCATAGGCTTGGCTAGAATATCGTCGTTTTGGCGGCTCGGCTTATGCAGGCATTGTCTCGCTAATGCGACTGGTGTTGCGGATTCTATCCCCGAGTGCGACTCAAATTTGTAAGTCATAATTAGCAAATCTGTTGTGTGTATACGTTATCGTTCTATGTGAACAAATCCGGGAGAGACTGGTTTGATTATAATGTAATGTTTGTCTCATGCATATCAAATCTATACATTTTCGACTAACAAATGCGTCTAGTAAATACATCGATGTTTTATAAACTATTATGTTATATACATAACATAATAGTAGTACTAGAAAGGTCAGTACTTATTTATTAATCAGTGATTGAAATGCTCTGTTTTTTGTTTATAAATGTCATCTTTATGACAAACTAACTTTTACTGCGTGAATTCATCGAGCGCGCATTACCGGGATATCAGTATTATTTCTTTTTTAATTTCTAAGTATATGGTACATACATTAGGATCATATATATTCAGCATTAATTAAAACGTACTACCATTGCTGGTGTAGAAATATTAAGATTTTAATTAAATTCAATTAATATAATACTTATTTCATTTTACAATAAAAATGTCAGAATATTATTAATTAAAGAATTAATTATGAAATTTGCTAAGACAGGACATAGCATATCTGTGTGCCACGTTTCATACAAATCCATTCAGGGGTTAAAGTGTGATGGAGTAACAGATATCATAACAATTCTAGAAAATAATATGCGACTAGCTATACCTGAACACGCTTCGCTGTGGCTCAGTCTGATATATTAAACTTACCGTTTCAGTGGGTACATCGAGAAAAAGAAAATATGCAAAAAAAACTTGAATATTTTCAAGTTGAATAATTATTACTTTTCGAGGTTGTATTGCTCCCTTGTTATGTAAAAAAAGATCGAGTCGTGAACACTCTTTCGCATTAATAATTTAACAATGATTATCTACTAAAGTAAGAGACAGCACTGTTTAACGAGACAACTTTAATTGAACTAACTTAACCACTTTCCCTGTCTTAATGTAGGCTAACAAAATTACTTAATTGTCATACACTATGTAGGTACTCATGGTCATTGTGCGGTGTGCTGGGAATTTCAGTTGTAATGTCGTCAATTAGTACTGAAACTCGTCTCTTGAAACATTTAAACTGTGCCGATTTCATCTGTCTCAGTTCAGGCATCAGACTATTGACAAAAACAAACTGTTAGCAGCAAACTTAAAAATGTATTGCTGAGTTAAACCGCTTAACTTTTTAATTACTTCTTGCTTTATTATTTGTATTTTATTTAATTGTTATTATTATTAGATACTCTGAATTGTTAAGTCACTGTATTGACCGAGAGCGTAAAACTGGTTGAATATGTCGCAGACTGCTGGGCCACCGGACTCAGTGGGCGCGTATTTTCGTCGGATGCCGACATGACGGGTAGCCTCGAGCATTAATAGTCACGAAGAACGATTTAACAACGTTTATTTAAATAAATTCACAATATAATAACTAGCAAGTATTCTTGTACAAACACGTCCGCACGGTGCGAGCTCCGATTATAGAATGCCCGCTCCAACGATCGCGTCCAAGAATGACCCGGTAGTGACGTCACACTTGCGTTCGGAAACGAATCTTGACTCGTCGACAAATATATGTTATAATCGAGCGCTAATCCCGCCGACAAACTGTTATGCAGTTTGGTGGGTTTAAAATAATTGTAATCTGTTTTAATTTATATAATATTCTTAATTAATAAAAAAATTATGAAGACTCTGGATTCCTCGGTTCAGTTATTGGATAATGTACTTCATCTCACGAAGGCTCTTTCTAGAAGAAGTCGTGGTCTCGAAACTCCAGTCACGCCTGCTTTGACCCATATCATCGTCGACACTTTCTGTTTTAATTTCTTCCAGCCCTATTGCCAATGAAGGTGAGACAATTTCTTTTAGTCTAGATGTTTCTGAGATCTTCTTATTCTCCGCTACTGTTTGTTTTACATGTCTTATGAAGAGGTTTCTCCATCGCTCTTTGAAAGTGGAGGCTGGACACAAATAAAATGGCGTCATTAAAGGACATTGCCTAATGCAGTCTCGTGGTTAGATAAACGAGTATTGTTATGATAAATTATCTATAAATCATATATAAGTAGTTTCTTTGAGAAAATGTATCCAAATTACATGTAGAATACATATTCTATACATAGTTAGTTATTTATTCGAATTTTATTTAATTTTAAAAAGGCGTTACAGCGTTACGTTTCGTACATTTTACCCAGTCTATTTTATTGAATTAACAACAAAGCCAGAGACTAATATAACAGTTAATTCTAACTGTCATATTCCATTGCATAGTTTATAATGGTGCGTCTGTATATAATATTTTGAGCGCTTTATTGCTTCTATAGATGTCTACTCCAATTTATAAATACTGAGGCTGCGGTCAAACCTAGTCAATCAGAGAGCTGAAAAGCGACACACATATGTACGAATTCTGCGCGTTAGTTAATCTATACTGATATTATAAAGCTAAAGAGTTTGTTTGTTTGTTTGAACGCGCTAATCTCAGGAATTCAGGTCCGAGTTGAAAAATTATTTTAGTATTGAATAGCATATATACCCTCATATATCGAGGAAGGCTTATAGGCTATATAACATCACCCTACGACCCACGGGAGCGGCGCAGTAATCATAAACGCGGGTGAAACCGCGGGCACATCTAGTCCTATTGTTGTAGCCGTCTATCATCGTCCACGCGTGCCTGTGGCTATCCGTCTAGTTCACAAGCGTGCACCCTGCTGTCTGTATTGGCGACCGTTCGCTATCGGCCCTCCGCGTCAGCTAGTGATGCAACGTAATACGGATGCCGCATCACATTCATATATCGATAAGTACTCATATCGCGGTGATGATAGTGTTTAGATTCGTACTCGTGGTAGTCGTTTATTATTAAATGAACTACTAGAACTGCATAGCTTCAAAGATAATAGATATATTGTCAAATATGAGTGACAAGCTGAAAAAACAGCGTGTTGTTTTTTATTGACGATTGCTCAAGTTGCAAAAGGACGTCTCGCAAACGGTTCGGCATCTTACTTATATTCTTTGATACATATATACTTACTTATACTACTTCTTTGTTTGTTAATGATAATGTATGCATTATTATGGCTATGATGTTCTGCGTATGTATGAATGTAGTACGTACCTTTGTTTTATTTATGCTCAGAATAATATTCAACTCATAATATAGTATCTATTTAGAGTGGAACACCATACTTACTTAGTTATTGTAAAAGTGATTTGTTGCCGCAAAAATATATAAAATAAAATAATATAATATAATATAAATTGTAGAAAATATCGATAATATTGCTACACAGCACTAGCAGTATACTGGGAGAGGTATTACATGCGTTGTTCAACGTATCAGCTACCGCCATATTGGAAATGAACTCACGTGTCATGTCCGACGCTTCGGCGACTTCCTCCCAAGCATTGTCGCTAACATCCTTGCGGCTGTACTCTGGGAGCAGGTTGTCGTATTAACCAAGGATATTTTTTGCTGTCTGCGTAAATTCAATATTGCATTGTTGTTCGCTAAATTTGTCTCGCGGCATTGTGATTGCTTAACGGTTAGTAACGGACATACGACAGGTGCAGCGGACTGTGCGCAACTGATCTCAAACCGACACGACGTCGACGTCGGTCACGACCGGTCGGTGACGTTGATTGAACCGGTTCGCAGGCGCCACTTTGTCGTGTCACTGCGCATTGCGACCGCGTTCCTTCGTATTAGTATAAATAATTTTATTGAGAGCCTGATGACGTAGTGGTTAGTGTAACCAGCTGCCACGCCTGATGTCGCGGATTAAATTCTCGTACAAGTCAATTTGTGTGCATGAACATGGATGTTTGTCTTGGTCTGGGTGTTTTTATGTATAATATGTATATATTTACAAAAAATAGTATATAATTATGTATGTTTATCCATTGTCTAGTACATATAGTACAAGCTCTGCTTAGTTTGGGCTAGATGGTGTTGTGTGTATGTGGTAGAATATTATTATAGAATATTAGTTTGTCTAACCTTCGTAGAATGTTTCCCGAGTGTCTAACTGAGATTTTCTAAGGTAATCACTGCTTATCTTGGTTATGCAATATTTGTTACACTCATCGCTGTAGTCCGATGAGTGTGCAGGAGTAAGTAGTCTCCATAATGAATAATAATAAAGTAAGTTGGCAATTCTACATTTGCCCACTGCATCTTTACAAATCTTAAAGTCAGTTATTTATAATAAGGTAAAAAGCATCTTATCCTATCGAATATAATTATTGTGTAACAATGGACCTACACCTCACTAATATCTGCAGTAAAACTAAATGTTAAGTATAAAACTTGGGATGGTACGTGTCCTATTTCACTCTATAATAATACTACTTAAGGCTTTACGCGTTGGAACCCTGAAACCTGGCCTTACACTGCAAAGAAAATACTCGTTAAAATAAAAACGTTTTATATAGGTACCTAGTCACTAGCTGACCCGCGCAACTTCGTCTGCTTCACATAAGAGAAATTTCTCCGGTTCTGCAAAATTTTTCAATGATGCTCCGCTCCTATTGGTTATAGCGTGACGATATATGGCCTATAGCCTTCCTCGAGAAATGGGATGTCCAATACTTAAATAATTTTTAAATTCGAACCAGTAGTTGTTGAGATTAGGGCGTTTAATCAAACAAACCAACTTTTCAGTTTTATAATATAAGTATAGATATATATTTTTGTCTCTTACGAATATCTTAGTAATCTATACTAGGCTAGTAAATGCTAGTTACACCAGGAAGGTTCCTTTAATCTGGGTCGTATGAGGCCATTTATTTTTTCGTATCCGAGTCTGGCTTATTGCCACTCAAGATCAAAGCTTATGTAATCTACGAGTATGTTCTACTACTTTTATGCTCGCCTGGTAAATCCCCTCTACTAATCTTTAATATATGTCCGTGATACTTAGTAAATCTTTTGCAAAATAAATATTGTATTGGTGAAGAAAATGACTGGTATATTTAGTTAGTAAGTAGGTAGGTAGTCCATGATACCTTATGCGCAGGCATCTATTATTTGCGCACTGTACTATTATGATATATATACAAATTAATATTTGGTGTGTTAACGTAAAATAACTTAATAATAAATAATAACGTATAATGACCATTTTAGTAGCTACACATATAATAATTATGCTATCCTAGTTATTTTAAATCACTTCCCCTTATTTCGCGTACTGCACCACGAATGGGCCAAATATTGCATTTATACATATATCAGACATATCCAGAATATTTGGATTTCCGGAATAATTGGATAAATACCACATGTCCGGTAAGCAACCTCCACCATTGAAAACTACTCAGTATTGAAAGCAATCTGTAAACTTTTAATTGTTTTAGCCATTGTGGAGATTAATGTAAAAAACACATAAAAGAAACAGATTATAAAACTCAGTTTTCGATTAATTTAATGTGTATAAATGACTTTTCTGAATTCAAGTCTATGACCACACGCAACTGTTACATGCTGTATATTGTGTGTAAAGAAAGTAAGAATATTACATGAATACACATTCGCAATATAAGATTGGGGCAGCGATAAAAGAAGCTCATATGTAGATTTTATTGATGCGATATCTCGATAGGATCCTTTACAAGAAATCTGTGTGTCTTGCCGCCGTTGCTTCTGTTGCTTGTGTTGGCCTTCGAGGCATAAAATAAGTTTTTACTGCCGCACCACTTGCAAACTTTGCCTCTTTGGATTCGACATTTTTATGAGATATTTTAAGAAAATCAGTGAACCGCAGTCATTTTGCTCGCTTCTTGAAAGACTAGCCAAAGTTGTTTGAAGGTTTTTATACATTTTTATACTTACTTTCAATTCATATACTACAATAATACATCTTTAATAAGTTTGGTTGGGATTCTTTATTTCCATACATAAATGTATACAAACTTCGCCCGGAATATGGATATAACATCTCAACATATATATATGAGATCAGTAGTATATATGCAGAATTTAATTCGTTCGTCAAGTTACGGACGACGGCTTCAATACAAAATGCTTTTTTTATCATTATGTCTCGATTAAGCCGGCGGGTTAAAATAAAGTGTTTGTTGTTTTGATATTTTAATCTTATATACCTATGTTATGTTTGTTGCAGGCTGTTGTTCTACCGCCGCTAGCGAGGTGGCCCTATGAAAACGGGTTCACTTTCACGACGTGGTTCCGTCTTGACCCCATCAACTCAGTCAACATCGAACGAGAGAAACCATACTTATACTGGTACGAATTGTAATCACATTAACTTACTTACTCGTATGAATTAGTAATCAAAATAGTAATTATTTTTGCATAATTTGCTTCCTATTTGGAGCACCATTAATGTATCTAATATTGAAAATATTATTATTAATAAAACAGTTGGCAAACAGTTCGGTTAATCTATAAATGATAATGTAGTAGTTCCATAATTACAGAACCAAGAATTACTCTTGTAATTATGGTGCAAAGTACGTTATCATTTATATATTGTCTAGTGCAAAAATATGATATGCAAATAGTATTTTGTGAAGACTCTATGTAAGATGCTTCACAAAATACGTTAGACGTTAAAACCACCCAGTTTTAACGGCGAATGATTAAATGATAGAAGAATAGATATTGCGGCTTTAAGCATAGCGAGTGTAAAAGGATCAGTAGGTAGGTACTCTTGATTAATTTATTATAATTGGATTACTGTAATGAAATGAGGATAAACGAGCACTATTTTATTAATTTCTTATTTAAATATTAATAACATTTTACGAAATTGACGTAAATCCAGGTTATTTATTTTAACTCTTCACCAGAAGGATTATTATATTCGGTGTACCACGTGCAATAAAGTATTAAATAATTCCATTAGCCAGCCGGTTTTCATTTAATTCAGAAAGAGTTTCTGAAATCCAACAATACCGCAATCAATATAATGGTGTGGGTAGGACTCTATAACTGTGGAATGTTTTACGTAAATCGTGTGTGTGCCGCAGAGCGCGGTTGCACCTGCGTTCCAAACTTTTCATTTGATTTGAGTGGAGCTCGGACGTTTCAAGTGTAGTTTCGGCTGTGCTCTGCTATCCTGGTACTAAAGCTAAACCATTTTAGGTTTGTGTGCAGATAATTGAATTGCGAGTTCGCTACCACACACGCCATATCCATTCTGAAGATACGATACGGAACACTACACTACTATTTTAGAATTGCTTTGTTGCAGCAAATATTAACTTCATGTTACCAGTATCGAAATCCACAAATCGAGATTTGTAATTTCATATTATGCGGACACAGAAATATGCATTGCCAAAGATATATACCAATAGATACATACTATTTATATAAAATTTATAATCATTGCGATTTTACGACCATCAAAAGAATTTAAAATACCTAAGATTTATCTATTTGTTCGCAGTTTTAAGACGAGTAAAGGCGTAGGCTACACGGCTCACTTCGTGGGCAACTGTCTCGTGCTCACATCAATGAAAGTACGAGGCAAAGGGTTCCAACATTGTGTCAAATACGAGTTCCAACCTAGAAGGTAAGTTATATTATTATCAATCGACGTTTTGTACTTTCCAAGCTACTAGTTACCGCAGAATATTTTTTTAGAATGTACGTGGAAAAGGATTGCCGCTTAATATGGGTGGCTTAAGCTGGGCTGTAAAAATAACTGATATGCTTGCAGCGAAATAATAAAAACATGTGTTTCGGCGGTGATCGAAACATTCCTTTTCATTATAAAGAGGCACTATGATATGCAGTGAAGCGACTTCTTTTATTTAGGTCGACTATTTTAAGCCATTACTATGATCAATCAGCAATATTACGATCGTTCCGAAGGGCCTTTCGAGTTTCAACCCCGAGACAAAAATGGTTCAGCTTTCATATTAGCAAGTATGCATACATTGTACTGTGAAAATCACAAATTGCTAAAATGACGTAGCCTTGACGGCTGCCGGATCGCAGTCAAATAGATACCAATCAATGGCCAGTTCCATATAACGCCTAAAATGTAACGTAGCACACATAGCCGCGTACGTACAGCAATTTCAAATCATGTAGGCTAAATGTTAAATACTGCAATACCTCGCTTTTCGTGTTGTCTGATTAGTGCTTAGAATATATATGTATGTACTTTAAGAAATATTTCTCTATGACAATAGAGGGCAATGATTTTAAGTACAACCAAGAATCTATCTGAACTCTCTAAATATATAAAAACACGGACTTGCTGATTCCAATTACTCTTGCGTTGGTCGAGATGTCTGTAAAGTTCGCCATGAAACTGCCTCGAAAAAAAATATTGCTAACAAAATGAAAATATTTTTTGGGTGCTTAATTCGCAAGCGCGTGGTGATCTTAAATTTTTAAACTTTCCGAACACTAAATCAGGGCAGTAAAAAGTTGGTCCAGTATAAAAAAAGTTTTCTGTTTAGTCAGTTTATGGTTCCTGCTGTCGTGCTAAAAGTTAGCTCAAACACAACCACGTTAATTTTGTGTTTCATTATTTTGAAACATGTACGGAGCTTTAAAAAGTTATTAGCTGAGCCGCAATTCCGCATCAACTTCCTGTGGAATCTGTTTAACTTTACGTTTGTCCATTTTTAATGCAATTTGTCTCGTAAACCGTGAGTTTGTCTCATTCCCTCGTCCGTCCAGTGATGTTAACGTAAAACAATCAGTGTCTGAGTTTGGACATCCATGCCTAACTTTTCGGACATACACAAATCTGATGAGATCAAATGACAAAATGGTTTTATTTGTGGCATGACGATGCTATAAAATTACCATTACTAGCACAAAATTGGGAGCCTTTTTATATACAACATTTGTTGCAAATAAGCCGCGCGGCATACGGCTCCGCCTAATCATATGCGATTAGACTATGGCCGTTTTAGAGGCATCACTAGCGATGTATGAACCTTATGTAACATAATTCACAGTAAAAGGAAGGAATACGAGAGATAGCTATGTCAGAGGGCAGAACTGTTACTAGGCTGAACACTTACTGTGCTACTACTCTAACGCCGGTTGTTTGTAAGAGGGCGGCACTTCTCGACCGAACCAACCCATTCGTACCGCTATAAGTTAATTGGCTATGACAGGCTCTTTCCACCCAAAAAACGTACACTATGACCATATTACTCAGATATAGCTAAACAAACATAACTGCTTAATTCTTTGTGAATACAATCGTAATTCTATTTTAGAGTCAAGTTATTTAAAGGTGTGCGTCGAGCTGTAAGCAAAGACTTTATTAATTTACTGATGTGAAAATAATTTTCCTACGAAATAATTCTTTATTATTTTGCATTTTCCATTCACTTGGGCAGAATGAGATGCGCTCGTCTGTGAATTTTCATTTAAAGCTGCACGTAATAATCAGAATTAATATTGAAGGCATCGAGTTTCTGATCCATTCTTATCCCTTAAGAGAATTTATTATAATATTACATAACTCTCTCGTACAAATTGAATTTCGATCTCGATCGAGCATATTCAGGCCTATAAATGTAGTACTGATTTTTTATAATTAGACTGTGTTGGACTGTCACCCAACAATCTCTCATATCCAAACTCGGCGAATTATGTAGCATTTCATAGACTTTTAAACTGTTAGCTTGAAAATGCCTTGTCACTTGACCGGCAAAGAATTTAATGGACTGTCCGGTAGCACAAAGGAAAAGCATTATTCCGTCAATAGTCAATAAAAGTCTTACACTGGTGACAGTACGTACGTAGTAACGTAAGTTAATTAAGTGATAGAACATATTGCCGTGAGGCAATATGTTCTATCACTTAATTAACTTACGTTAACATTAGCTACGGCCACAGCTAATAGGAAAAAATAATGTAGGTTAAAACCACTTGCAAACCAATTGCACCGCTATTCAGTCACACAGTAAGTTCACAAGTCCATATTGTCGAGCTTAAGACGCCCGATACTTCAGGGATGTCAGACGTGTTAAGAGAGTCGTTACGCTGTAACTACAAAAATCGGTTATTCTGCTAGCACCATAATGCCTTCTCAAAAGTTTAAGAAACTTATATAGTTTTATGTACAAAAACGCAATTTAATATTATTTTCTTGCGAACTTCTACAGCATGAAGGTATTTGTATTTACCTAGCTGAAATTGGACATGGCGCTGTACGGCTGTTCCTTATTTCTTTAACTTGCTAAACTTTAGAGGGATAAAACAAACCAATGGTATTCGATATCTATTCGATTATTTAGGAAACCTAGATGGCATAAACCAAAATGTAGACTCGATTTTGGTAAAAGGTGCTTTCACTATATGGGGCCATTCCTTTATAGTTAATTAAACAACAAAATTAATTTATTACCTATGACGAGATTTGAATGCAAATTTCACATCAAAATTTTCCTAAAAGCTTTGGATTACGACGACACAGAGAAACTATTAAATTCTTCTTAAACTATTTATTACATACTATCATGATATATTTTGTTATGGAGACACGACATGCGCACACACAAATACACACACACACACACACGCACACACGCACACACACGCACACACACACGCACACACACACACACACACACGCGCGCACACACTCACACACACACCCACAAACACGCACACACACACCAACATCACACTTCTCACTACTCATACTTTCGTACGCACTTACTGCAAGACGCCATGTATTCATCATATAATTTCTGTTTTGGTTTAATTTTCCTTTATTGTACATATATGTTGTATTATATCTTTTGAACCACGATGAAAGAGACTGGCCTCCACGACACAGGGAATCCTAGTGTGGAGACCAGTGATTTATCTGTATTAGCTATGTATTTTTTTTTTATGAACAATAAAGATTATTATTATTATTATTATTTATTCAGGTTTTCTTTAATGGTGTTTTGTTTGTTTCCTACGCAGGTGGTACGCGATAGCAGTAGTGTACATATACAACAGATGGACGAAAAGCGAGATCAAATGTTTGGTGAACGGACAGCTCGCTTCCAGCACAGAGATGGCGTGGTTCGTCTCGACGAATGACGTGAGTATATATATACTAAATTAACGTACAACCCTGTCAAAGGCAAGCTTATCATATTACTATGAACATCTGTCGAATTCGTCAAACCGGTCAAAAGATTTTATAGCTTTAAATATTTATTATTATATTTTGTAAAGCATGAAATGAGAGCCTTAAATTATGTCTAGCAGTGGTTTGCGGTAATTGCAGTTTATTGATTACTTGATAGAAAACATGAAGATATCTACTATAAGTGAACAAAAATTCAAACATGGTACCCACACACCAAACTAAGACAACATTGATGATATATTTGGATTCGAATTAGCTTATGTATATTTTACTCGGCAAATATAATTTAAGTCGAATGTATGCTAAATCTTTATTGTTGTTACGTTTCACTTGTCATCTAAAATATTATTATAATAATATTTCAAAGACGTGTGTAATCTGTCGTTTCTAAAGTAGTTAAACGGTAAATGGTTCTCGGTAATCCAGTCTGGAGTACCAGGCTCTCATAGCTCTATAGGAGCTTCGCATAATACATTCTGTTATCTGCGGCGAACATGCTCCCTTCGAAGCTTCGCGACAAGTTGTGCGTTCAACTCGTCACGTTTGTGTCGTTAGCGGCAATTTATTACAAGTAATAGTATGCAAATTCTTCGAGATGTAGTACGCGCAGCTCATAGTAATGTACGAGTTTGGACAAAGGTCTGAAGGTAAAAATGGTGGGTTCGGTTTTTATGTGTAGTATGATAGTTTCAGCTTGCGGCTTTGCCAAGGTAAATCTTACGAGAACGCACACCGAGATAAAAAGTGTATGTGTTAATCCAGAATATGGACTATTGGTGCGTCAAATTTGGACGAAAACCGTTCAATAGTTTACACGTGATTAAGATGCTGAACGCAGGCGTAGTCACAGTGTCTACAAACAATATATTATCTTAAGTGTACGCTTCGTGGGGTTTATAACGTAACAAATATCCAAGGATCTTAATTAGTATATTTCTTCAGGTATTCCAAATATGTGTCCGTAGAAAATGGCATTCAGTATATCTGGTTACTCTTCAGTTGACGCAACCATCAACTGATCAACATCTATGGAAATAATAACAACACAAAAATACCAGAATAAGAAAATGAATGAAATGAAAATATTTATCACTATTGCGGTGTCCCTCAGGGACTCGCAGTGGTCCATTATTGTTACGACTGTTTCACAAATGGTTGTAAATTTAGTGACCTACCTATAATTATATTCTGTGAAAATTATCACTGTCATTACGCCAGGCTCATCCATCAATCCCTTCATACCCACACATACATTAATTCCACTACATTAATGAATAGCGTTTGTTCGAAGCATGAGAATAATCCGATTAAAAATAGAATAATTTAGGTTATTTGGTAATGCATGGAGAGCCTATGTGTCCACTGATGAAACATTGCATTATTATTTTAAGTCTCTAATTAGAGCCTGCTTTCATTAAGCTCTGCGTGGTGCACTAATTATGACATATTGTTTATATATTTATCTGTATTTTGATTATTTATCTGTATTATATTAATCTGATACAAATCCTACTTTAATATTATAAATTAGATTTTACTCACTAGGTGAATCACACTATGTTCAATATATTCGAATATACGGCACGGATTTAGCTAAAATGTAGCTTAGATTTTAAGGTACATTACAAGTTACTAGACTGTAAATAACATTTAGAGATTTACCGAGTTGTCGAGACAAACAGACAAATAAATTATTAAATGTTTGTTTTGGGCTGAAACTGCTATAAATAGTAGATTATTTTGGATTAAAATAGTTTGGATGTTTATCTACTTAATCGTGATTGAACTGGTGAATGAATCTCCAACCATGAAGACAACTCTACATTTGAAGTAAATGTTAGTTGGCTCGCGGGTATCGCTCGCTATTGCCTAATGTAAAATTATCCATGTTTTTATTTGTCAGTTGCTGGAATGCCAGACATAATGGAAAAACAATTATATGTGCTGGCAGGTCGCCCGCGCGTAGCTTTAAACGTTAACGTACCACGTGGATTATTTTATTTCATTTGGGTGTAAGCACTACCTGAGATTGACAAGTAGTGATCATGTTAAGGCATCGTATGGTATAATGACATAATCAGACAATTTAACTGTAATCATGACTGGATAAACAAATCTAAAATCAAAAGGCGTCGTACCAATGCGAACTGCCATTAGTCCAAAACTAGAAGTTTTGGAATAATCGTCGTATCATTGGCAAACACAAATCATTTGCTTGATGTGAACACCCCTTGGTCTTTCTCTGGCAGGATTAAGTCGGTGTTAGTAGCGTTAGTTGATGCACGCCAATATGAATATTCACGTGGCTCGGACGTGGTCACGCATAGCTGATGCAAAATGAACTTGCCAGTGTTATGAACAAGCAAAGTAATTATGTTGGTACCCTTGTGTACTTACCTAGGACTGAACGCTGAAGGAGTATAAAATATTCTTTAAAATTTTATATTGTTGCGTCTCAAAGTAATTCTTATGAATAAAGTTGCATTTATGTTGCAGCTGCTGGAGAAAGAAATTTGTTAAAAAATATATTTGTTCTTTTATAAACACTTGTTGTCCATATTTTTGTTGTTGGTGGTACTTTATGAAAGTTATACTGGCAGAATAGCGATTTTGTTGGTTACATTCCAAAACGTAAAGTTGTATAAAAATATTAAATTAATTATTTTAATCTTGAAGTGTAGCATTGTGTGTGGGTGTGTGTGAAGTGTAGCACGCTGCTGACAAGCAGACGAACACAAAAACATGCCAGTGGAATTGTGCATCCATGATGTTTAGGTACTTTATCGTAGTATAATGCTTCACGAGACTGCTGGATGACGTAACTTAATATGTGTCTAACATACAATATGGCTAGAAATGTAGCCGCTTTTTGCGCCATGCAGCAACAATAGACGCAAGCATTTTCTCAGTAAGACTCTGTATGTCAGCCTTTCGACCTGAATGTAATACTATATCGTATCTTAACAAACATATTAAGGCACACGATACCTTGCGGCGACGTGACTGCTATATGGCGGCAGGTGCTTTTAGATTCCCTTTGGCCTTTTGCTTCCTGTTATGACACAAAACACTCGTTGTTGCGGCATTCGAATACACTACATATTATACTATTTTGTATATAAGACGCCTTAGGGCCGCCGTATAAAAATAAATGTAGTGTCGCAACGCATCGTGTGACGCGGTTATCTATACTAATATTATGCAGCTGAAAAGTTTGTCTGTCTGATTGAACGCGCTAATCTTTTATTTATATAAAAACAATTATTTATATACATAACAATTTTTACATTGTGTTGAATACTTATATTGAAAACAATTATGTAACTTTGTAATATATAAAAAATAAAATCACATGAGTAAAATAAACGAAACCATACAAATACCAAAACCAAAAACAAGAATAATAAAAATAGCATATAAAGAGAAAGAGAGTAATAATATGTCATTTATATCACGAAAATATTGATGTTCACAAATAATCAAATATAATTTAATAGGTACAGTTAATTAATCTCAGGAACTACTGGTTCGAATTGGAAAATATTTTAGTGTTCGACAGCCCTTTTATCGAGGAAGGCTATAAGCTGTATAACATCACGATACAATTAGATAATAGGCGCGAAGCATAAATAAAAAATGTTGCAAAAACGTGGCAAATTCTCTTATGTGACGCAGATGAAGTTGCGCGGGTCAGCTAGTTATAAGTAAGTGTGACTAAAATGAATGCATTCAACTTCGAAAATGTATTAGAAAATCTTAAAAAAAAACTTTTAACGAAATTTATAATTATGTCGTTTTTGGTAATATTATTATTAAAAAATAAAACAGTAATTTTAAAATGAATACCTTAACTAACCCAAATTGGTAGCTGACTAATTGAATAATACCACGTATTATTTAACTCATTTTATTCGTATTAATTAGGTAAATTTATTTTATAGAAAACTATACGTTAGTTTGGCAAATATCCTATTAAAAGATATCGCCCGCGGCGTCGCTCGCTTAAATGTAGGTTACGCTAGGTCGTTAACAGTACTTTTTCTAGATGAAAGGCCTACCTAGGCCTAGGCCAAGAACAAGGCCGATCCTATGGCCTTTTCTGATTCCTTGACAACGTGTATGCGAAATTTTATTATGATCGGTCGAGTAGTTAGGCGTGAAAGCGTAACAAACAAACACACTCACATTCGCATTTATAAAACTAGTTAGGATTTATAATTGATTTTACGTTATGCTAATTTATACTAAGCATCAAATCTTGTAAGTAATTGTAAACTTTAGTTTTGAACAAACTTATTTTTGAATGAATACAAAGAAAATAGCTTTGTATATAATTAAAATTATTTACTTATTTTTATACGATAGCCATCATGATGCATATTATGTATTCAATCATTCAACTTTACGCACAAAAGTACTAATTCAACACTGCACTACAACTTCTCTTGCTTTCGATCATTTTACAACCCATTTTCACCATTTTATTTCTTTCGCCGTGTGAGATTATTCCCTAAAGTGTTTAATCCTTATACCTGGGGGATGAACTTTGTGAATTGGGGCTGGACTTTGCGAAATGCAGGTTCGTTTCCGAAATATATGCCATTACGGTTCTCGTTAAAATTGGATTTCACTTTCCTTTGAGCATTTATCACTGTATCGTAGTGTTACAAATCTATTTTGAAATACCATCCTGTACATACTGAACCAACAAGTATATTTATTATTCGTTGAACTCTTTGTTCCATTAGCTGTCCATTTTATAAGTCTTCTTTTACCTGAAATGACGTACTTAGTTTAATTCTATCATATATAGAAGCCACAAGCAACCTGGTTTTATGTGTTGGCGTAGTCTTGTCCTTATTTTTACATGGGATCTTTACAATCTGTTTTATACCCTTGTCTCACCCTTTAGGGTTATATAGGAATAAGGCTATATAAATAATGCAAGCAAGCAGCAAGCGTGTATTAAAACTGATGAATTTAATCGTCAGTAAAAAACGATCTAGGCGAATATTCTCTGACCAAAGCAGAGATATTCTAGAGAAAAGCCGGGTTATAAATACCCGAAATAGAAGAGTATGCAAGAAGATTGTCATGAGAGTGGACGAAGGAAAAGAAAATACTATTTTAACAAGAGAAGAGCCGTATTTGCTGCTTACCTCTCTGGGAAATAGACGTGAGTCTGTGTATGTATTAACAATATACAATATCTAGCCGCGTTTCAGCGGTGGATTTGAATTTACATGCCATTATTGTGCACCGATATGTGTATAACGCGAATATGCGAGCGACCTAACGCGGCGGGCTGGCGATAATCACCTTGTATAGCCAAACAAATGTAATATGGTTATGTGTCTGTACCCCGAATGTTTGAGACTGTTGATAATAATATACTCGTATCTCATACGAATTCTAAGATGACTTTGTAGTGTAACCAGATTCGATCCAGTATCAATTTTTCAACTATGACTATGATTATAATAATAATATCAGCTCTATATTAAACTGTTCCACTGCTGGGCACGGGCCTCTTCTCAGTGTGAGAAGGGTTGGGCCATAGTCCACGTTGGCCCAGTGCGGGTTAGCAAACTTCACATATCATCGAGAACATTATGGAGAACTCTCAGACATGCAGGTTTCCTCACGATGTTTTCCTTCACCGTTAAAGCAAGCGATAATTAACTATTTAAGACGCATATAACTTCGAAATGTCAGAGATGCGCGCCTTGGGATCGAACTCGAGATCTCTGCGTTGCTGTCCAACGATCTCCTACTAGGCTATCGTTGCTAAGACTATGATTAGTTGATTACACAAAGAATTTTATGAAGTGGAAACTCAGCATTATAGAAGTTATTAGTGCTTGTGCGCCTTAATAGCGCAATAGTGCGACAGATAGAATGCGACAGCTGTGTATCTTTGTTTGAGGACTTGGATTCGATGCCCCAGCCAAAGTCAAAAAAGTCAAAGGTGTTTCTGTCATTTTCTCAGTATCTTCACGGTCTCTGGAACTGAACCCGTAATTGAAGTACACGTGTGTATGTCATATGTCATACGTATACACATACTTACCTCTGTCTATCTGATATAGGCGTACCATCATATGAATATGATGACTTAGTCTTGAGTCGTAGATATTTTTAATCCTGCTTTGATATCAATCAATTAATCACCCCTTTGCAGTCCACTGCTGGACATAGGACTCTTCCATGTAACGTCACAATCCTCCTGTCTTCTGCCTTCTGTCTCCATGCTTTGGCATACAATGCTCTATTCCAAAAACGTTTAGAAAAGAGGCTTGTACTCATGAAACAATAACTTAAGGTAGGTAATAAAATAAAGCTTTTATTATAAAGTATCAAAGGCACAAAGACTTAGTATACCGTTCTATTTAATTACATTAATTTAAGAGCAAGGTGACCAGGAAACCCTTTCCATAGATGTTACCGCAATATACCTTTGGATAATATATTTATGTTTGATTGGTTATTTGAATTTCTTATATGAATATACATTCTTATATTAGAACTAGCTTTTACCCACGATTTCGTAAGCGTGGAATTAGGAATTAGGTACCCATATTTTTCTTTCTTGATACTCGAATTATAGGCAGCGTATCAAGATAAAAGATGCATCAGATTTTAATTTAGAATTCTAGCAAGAAAATTGTGAAAACTGCCTTCAATTCCATGCAATATTTATTGCTTGTAACGCGTACAAACATATAAATAGAACCCCAAGCTACTTAACTGTGAAGATCGCATCAAAATCTGTTCAGTGATACTTGCTTATAGCTCGAACATACAAACCGATATGATTAAAATAATATATCTTTCGATCTGATTCATAGTATTCTTCATTAACCCATCGGGCAGGACAAAAAATTCAACTTTCATGATTTAACTGTAACACTTTTATTTACACTATCACTTAACATAGCAGATCTTGTGCCATGTTAAGTGGTAGTATTAATAAAATAAAGTATAAATTACTGAAACTGAAAAACAAAGGTTTTTACCAGGTGGGAAATTATTCACCTCTGCCCGTTTACGGACAACCTAAGTGGGAAATTATTTCCCTTTGTCCAATTACGTCTATAATTTGATTACATTTCTTTACATTTTTATCATTTTTTGTAATTACATTTTCACATTATGTTTCATAACAACGTTATACAGAATATAATAAATTCGTCAATAAAGAATCAAATACCTACTTACTAGAATCTTTTCTGAAGAAACTTCTCAAAATTAAGTCTGCACTACTTGAAAAATGCGCAATTTTTTTTAAAGCGCCGTTAATCTGACTCTGATGTTGACATTTGACATTTGAATTGGTGGGGTGGTTGTCAATAAAATGAATCAGTAATTATCTAAGATTATATTGGGGTAAAAAATAGAGTCTAGAGAGTTATCATTTAAAAAATATTCGTGTAGTTAGCTAGATTGATGGGATGGGAAAATAGTTCCCTGTGCCCGATTAAGGGTTAATTATATTAATTTATTTTCGTTGATGTCGTTATAAATATCAACATGATTATACAAAATATTCTATAAATATTAGCTATTAAACTGATACATATATAAGGAAATTATCGTAAGAACTAGCTTTGCCTGCGGCTTCGCTCGCTTAAAAGTAGGTTAGATTCGTAACAGTACTTTAAAATATATATATAGCCTATGTGTCTTAGTGATAATATAGCTTTCAAATGGTGAAAGATTTTTTAAGTCGGTTGATTAGTTTTCGAGTTAAATCCTTACAAACAAACAAACAAAATATCAAAATCTTTCCTCTTTATAATATTATTATAGATTTGTTACAACTTTTTTGTCAAAGTTTGAGGCTGGAATCTCTACTAAGAGTTTGTCACGTCGCGTCATAGATGCGCGCGCGTCGAGTGGGGCGCTGTGCCCTCTCCTTCACACCTAGGCCGGCCGTAGACACGATATATAAGGAGGACGGGACTTGACTCGGGGGCTCGGTTAGCGGCAGACATCACTCCTGGCGAGTATCTTCCCAACTTCTACCTGGATCACCGACACACATCTACTCTGCAGTGGACCACGCCCTGAGGACTTTTCTCCTTCAACTTCGCGGGTGTAACAATATTATTGTACTTTTGTGTTCAAGTGGAAAATATAAGTGTACTTGTAAACGGTCCTTGTTTTCTTTCACCACCCGTGGAGAATAACACCCCTAAGGTGACGAATAGGTGACAAGTTTCAGTCAGTATCAGTAGTAATACAAAATGTGATTAATCTTTTCTTTCTTTTTTGATCCAATAAATTAGGCTGCAATCAAATTCTAGAACAGTTAAAATTGAGAACTGCTTTTCTGGAGTACTAGTTTTTCTTCCTTTTGCCATCCATTGATTTTGAATGTTATCTTTAGAAGCCAATTTATTTATAACAATTCAACAATATCAGATAATGGTTTTATTAAGTAAACAAAATTTGAAACTCATTTCTAAGCTACATTCTCATGTGTAGGTATCTAAAAAGACGTCAGTCCGGAACAAACTTAAAGTACGTATATTAGATGTGTACACAGTGTAGTATGCAAGTATAACATTTGGCTTAAGTTCCTTAGTAAACGAAACTTGCTTTATTGGGTCCAAATTCCTCCGATGAAACAGCTCCCGGTAACGTTATTCTTCGTTTTGTATTAAGGAACTTTACCCGCAATGTTTAGTTTGGGTATCTTAATAGGAATTTCTGCCTCAAATAAACCTCTCATGATTTATTCAGTCTTATTAGTTATTTCGTGTACAGGCAATACCGAAAACAGATTTTTATGATATATTTTTCATAATGCATTGTACTATAATTTGTAACAGAATTGTGAGTTAATATTAAATGTCGTATAATCTTTACTTATATTATAAATGCGAATGTGAGTTTGTTTGTTACGCTTTCACGCCTTAACCATTCGATCATCATGAAATTTTGCATGCACGTCGTCAGGGGCACAGAAAAGGATATAGGGTAACTTTCATCCAGGAAAGAGCTGTGTTCCAATTAGATTTAGCTACAATAATGCGATCGAAGCCGCAGGCAAAAGCTAGTATACGCTATAAGTCGTTAATATTACTATACTATATATTATATTATCGGGATAGCTACGTATGCATAATATGTACCCGACCAAAAGGTTGGTGACCGAACTTTGGTGTGTCTGATTTTATGCCTACTTCGTTTCCCGCGACAAAGAATTTATGTTTGATAATAACTTAATCTTAGTCAATCCTTAAAAAACCTTCTAGCCTTAATTTATAAACTAACTTATGTAAAATTTTCTCGAGAGAGATATTTTGCAGTAATAGGATCTTCCAAACTAATTTCGTAGTTCAAGAAAAACTGCAAATATTGTAAGATGATTGCAAAAAGTTTCTCTACAAAGCAGAATATTTTTCTGAACAATTTGCTTTAATGAGTCTGATGTTTGACAAGATTTCATTAAAGTTATATAAAAGAGTTATTCTGTTAAAGAAAATGACTAGAACCTTAAACAAAAGTCTTATTTTCGGGTTTGATTTGAGTTTTATCACTTGGTTTATTTGAAGAACATCTACTGTTGCAAATTAACGTACGAATCATGCATTGATATGCTACATATATGCATACCGTAGACAGAGGGACAGGTGTGATAGACTTGCATACACGACTTTATCGTTTTATTTATTTGTGTTCAATGATACTTTTAAGCTAGCCTGCTACAAACGTTTAAGTAATAACGTGTACACAAGATTATTCAAATGCCACATTTAAATTGGAAAATAGAAATTCTTTAAAAAAGGTAATTTTTGTCTTCTCAACAGCCTTTTGACAAATGCTACATCGGCGCGACGGCGGAGTTAGATGAAGAGCGAGTGTTCTGCGGACAGATGGCTGCCATCTACCTATTCGGAGAGGCTCTCACCACGCACCAGATCTGTGCCATGCACAGGCTCGGCCCAGGTTATAAGGTGGGCATGATCATAAGTTTACGTAGACGATATTTTTTAAAACTTTATACTCACGATGTCAAATCGAAATAATTACTTCTACCACATTTCTGGAAAATTACTTATATACATAAATTATCTTATAATAGAAGATATGTTTTTACAGGCATATAACTTTTTTATTAATTTAGTTACTTTATTATTTATCATTTATACATGCCAATGGTGTGTTATGTATTTATGTTAAAACAAATTTCTATTTTTCTTGCTTACCTTGGAAACAGAGTCAATTCCGTTTCGACAACGAATGCAACATCAGTTTACCGGAGAATCATAAAAGGGTGAGCGAGATGACCGCTCCCAAGCTTGAAAATGCTGATGTCCCTAATCCCGATCCCGAAACCTCCCCCCAAACTGTTGAGATTCAGCCGCCTGATGTAGCTTCTGCTGAGGAAGATACTAAGCCTGCAGAAACAGAAGAAGCATGCGTAGTTGTCAAGGAGGACGCGACACCTCAAGGGCGGCGAATGGCCGATGAGGCGCGCGAAGTGGCCGCCGCGCATGCGTCAATGCTCGTAGATATTGAAGCATGCAAGCGTGTAAGCATGTCGCGCCGCTTGCTTTTATACAGATTTTCGTTTGTCTTGCTTTTGTGTTGTTTTCTAATAGCCACACATGTACAAAGCGTCACTCTGTCATGTCCATTTGCTATTTTGTTTTTGTGTGGTGCCAGGGTCAGTTTCGTTTCGACGCCGAGTGTCACACCCCGCTGCCGACCACCGAGATCCGAGCGGACCGGTTTGGCGACCTCGTTCACGATCCAATGCAGAACGTCCACGACGTAAGACGTTTCCTTAATGAATGTGTTTCTCAAAGGGATTTAATCTTACTTACAAGGACTCGGGTACTTTCGTATCAACTAATTTAATGGGTATTTTGGTAAAGATTTATCTCATTCTAATCAAGAATCTGCATGTTTTTTAACGTTCTATAAATTGTATATCTTTGGGTGAAAATTCTAATAACTCAACCGTATTTTAACGTTAAAATAATAATCTCCATTTAGAAATAGCTTCGGCGATGGAAATCATTTAATGCACAAAAGGTAACGAAAGCAACAAACGGCGACTTAATTTCTGTGATTGTTTAAATTCGCTAAAGGGTTTCGATTTTCTGTGAAATCGGCGAAATCGGACAATTTATCAAAAGTTCTATTCAAGCTTGATATTTTAAAGGATTACGTGTAAATATTTGAAGGAAAACTTGAAATCATTCTTAACACGAATGTTTCTACATTGATATTTAACTAAGATTAGTTCGTGATATAAATTTGCTTTGATTCATTCATTTTATCAAAGAGAGGAGCTTCAGTTTATTTGCCTTCATCTGGTCTTGTTGGAGCAAATCCTCTTAATAACGACGTTTGGAGCACAAACTTTGTTTTATGTTAATTTAAAGTTGTGTTGGTGGGTATGCAGTGGCTCTTTGAGTAGAACGGTCAGCCCAGCTTACCCACATGTCAGTTTTGTTACCGCTCCACTGACTCGAGCACTGCGGGCCCCACTCAAAACTTATTTATTGGTCCCGGATTGTAAAAGTTTCAGGTAATAGATTCAGGGCTTCATTAGTCCTAAATAAATAAGGGTACCGAATGGAGTTGTACTGTCTCATATAATATTTATTAATGGCATATTGAAACAGATTTGCGAGTGCGACCTTTTACTTTGTTTTAATAAGTAATGTTTTACAAGAAGGTTCTATATTTTAGTATTTAGTAAAATAAATAGACAGACATAGAGATTAAATACTGTGAGAGACATCATTTGTTTCGAATTACGAGCAAATATTGCCATTGTCGGCTGTACAGATGGGGCAGTAGCTTAAGTGTTCACCTACCCAGTGCCAGTACACGTATGTTGGAGGTTCGATCCCCATAGAGGTTAAAATGTGTGTGATCCACAAATATGGGATCGTATCTATTGTTTCATAGTTTATAAATAACCCTACTTAGCCCAAAAGATTATATTAAAAAGAACCTAATAAAATAATTATATAAACTTGTTTTAAATAAAATACGAATTTGAAAAGAATATCTTATAAATAACTGATTATAATCCTTCGACACGGTACTGTGTTGACGTTATACTAAATCGATACGTGTGTCAAATATACGAACTGAACATGTATATTTGTATATAATATCATTTGCATCAAAGTTAATACGGTATCGATTAGCAAACATTCAGTACAAACAAATGAGCAATGCCAGTTAAGTGTATCGCCGCAGAAGTGCCTACTAAGGCTCCAGAACAAACAAAGCTATGTCCACGACCGTTTGTACAAGTTTCCCCTTTAAACACAAGTCGTTGCCCAAGTTTTGGGATCGCTCCTGCATGAGACCCTAGTACCATTTGCGACGTATCGTCATGACCGGTCTGTTGCGGTTTCATTACAATTTACCCTGAGAGATATTTCGTGCCGTTTAAGATGATTGCATTTGGAGGAATTCGAATCATTTAAAACTAAGTGTTTCTGATAATTTATGTTTTCTTAGTAATTGATTGTATCACAGAGTAACATGTAGCATAAAACAAATGAGTGCCTCAATGGTGCATCAGTACTGTATGTGACTGCTACGTGCGGTACTGGAGCCCTAGAGGTCGGTTGGACAAAATGTTTGTTGAGTTGTTCTGTCAAGAAATGTTCAGTAGGTATCACAGAGTCTGGAACTGCGCCTACTATGATTATGATATACAATAATATACATAGGATGCTCGTTTTTCCTAGAAGGAGCGGATCGATAGCTCCTACGTTTTACTAACTATGTTTTAGATTCTACGTAATCGATCCCAACATGTGGATAACATTGTCCTACATATGGATAACGTTGTGAGGTACATACTTACCACCATGTTTTTATGTAAGTTATTTTATTTTAAGAATTGTCTGTTTGATTTCCCAAAATAAATAAATAAATGAATAATCGAGTGAGCCTGTTGGCAGGTGCATGTTTACAGATAAGGTGCTGCTGCAGAAAATAGCATTTATTAAAAAAGATTTATAGACATACTAGATTTTGCTCGCGGCTTTGTTCGCGTGTGTGTAGGTCAGGTTAGTTTAGGTTAGTGTCAGCATTTTTTCTGGATGAAAGGTGTTCTATGCCCTTTTCTGTTCCCCTGACAACGTGTATGCGAATTTCATGATGCTCGGTAAAGCGTAATAAACAAACTTACATTCGCATTTTTAATATTAGTTAGGATAATATAAATCCATAATAGTTTATATCTGCCTACGCATACCCACAAGGCAAAATGACTATGATTTTATAAAAATAATATACGCAAAATAATCTAAATTTATAAATCAGTCTGAAATTTAAAATAATTGTTACAACAAAGCACCTTTTTAAGATAATAATATGCATTATATTTTAAAGTATCAAGCTTAATTAAATCCATTGTTCTACTGATTACTTAAAAATTAAAATAGATTTTTTGCCTTTTCAATCAGCTCGTATAATTCTGTCTGCCCTACTTCAATGTCGTTGGAAATCTTTTGAATATAAAGTTAATATACAGAAAATTGTGTAAACTCATTCATTGACTGTTACTAAGTAAAACTTTATTATAGCTCTATTTTAATTAGGATTAAAACATTTGCTTATGAAACTTAGTATCATGAATTTCTCTAATGAGTTTTAAAGTGGGTCTATATCTGAGAGTTCTTTTGAGTCTATTGCCATAAAAGGAAATCATGGTGACAATCTGGAGACCTGTATACCAATTCTCGGGATTCTGTAATCACGTTATTGGTTTTTCCTGTAAGGATTTTTCAGTGCAGTATAGTATTTCGCAATTTTATAGACTTGTTTGATATTATAACTAAGATGGTAAATAAGCATATGTTCGGCGGGGCGATAAGTAATTATAATCGCGTTCATATATACGCGTTATCAACCAATCAATCAAATATATATTAAAGGTGAATTAAAAGAAAATACTTGTGCTTTTTCTTTCATTTCATCTTAGTAGAGGTAGTTATGAGAACTACAGCGCGAAACACTGTACGAGTCAGCTGCTTTTACAGCGATTTCCCGTAACAGCGAGTCGTCTCATTGGTCGTCGACAGCAAATTATTATTTTTTATTTAAATGCATTAGGCGAAATGTAGTTATGATATGCTGCCTCTGCCGTCCTCTACGGGCAGTAGTAGGGTACAGTCTACGGGGATGGATGACCGTGATACTATTTTGTATTATGCATAATACAGTACTTTTTATGCTCTTTCAAGTTATCTTTCGCGAAAGTACTTTTTAAATAGCATTAAATATTCAGAGTCGTTTCAAAATGTTGCTCGACTTTTGTTAAAAGGCCACTTTTGATTCGCTAAGAAAACTTCTTGATGGCAACTTAAATTCGTTAAGTTAATACCGTTCTTATAATGGAATGTCCAATTACTGTAATCATGGGGGGACATTACAGATAATTGCGCTTGAATTATAATCTTTTAATTATTTTTCTAATTAGGAAGGGTCGGCATCATGTTAACTTGATGTTTACATGGTGATGTTTGACCTTAGCTGCTTGTATAAAGAGGATACCCTTCACGCATGGGTAAATATGTCAGAGTTTTTCGCGCGTTTAAATACACGTTACGTATTCTCAACGGAGGGAAAACTTGGACGGTGCCGAAAATAGCCGCCTGTCATGGTCGGCTTGATCTCGGTAATGTAATTTAATCTGTGGGTCAATGTAATTGGTCAGTGGATTTTTATTTGTTGTTTTTTGGTACTCGTGGATATGGCGTGGAAATTATAAGTTATCGGTTACTTGAGTGATCTCGAAACTAGTAAATACATTATTAACTCATTAGCATGTCTTCTTCTCTCTTAGCCTTTATTATTCCCAAGTCACTTGGGGTCGGCTTTTCTGGTCTAACCGGATTTGACTGGATATCAGTTTTTACCCGGAGCGGCTGCCACCTGACCTCCGCAACCCGAAGGCTAACGATACCCTAAGGATAGACCAGTGTCAGGATATTAGAGGGTACTGACTTTCCCAATAACGACCGCCATAGATGTTCATGGCAGCCGGGACCAACGGCTTAACGTGCTCTCCGAGGCACGGAGCAGGCGATAATTGTCAATCAATACGCACATAATTTCGAAAAGTCATATAATTTCCGAAAGTCAGAGGTGCGCGACGTGGGTTCGAACCCGAGACCCTCTGAATTGCAGTCTGTTGGTCTCCCCACTGAGCTATCGCTGCTTTTTCTTGTAACTCATTAGCATGTATTTAATAATATATTATTAACTCAATAGTCATGCAAACGCCGCTATCTCGACACAATGCTTTTGTCATTATGTGTTGATAGAATCAAGAATAATTTTATGGATTTTGGATGATAAGCTAGACTAGCAGAATTTAAACAGTACATTAACTCTGCCAGCGATCCCACTTAATGAGTTAAAATTTAGCAGCGCTTTATCTTTTTGTAATGTACTTCTTAGGGCTACGTCCGAAAAAGTCTAAAACTAGCTCAAGCTGGATTAAATAATTAGACGAAATCGCGGGTTCAAGTGCTGCTTCACAATTTGATTTCTATCTCGTTCATAATTTAGTGAATGGAAAAATGAAAATATTTATGCAGCATCAAACTATTTCACTCTGGAGCCTTTACAAGTGTGCGATAAACAACTTACTTAAGTCGTATTCGGATATATCAAATAGGAAAGCCTTTATTACAGGCTAAATGGCAATCACTTTTGTATAATTTAAAGACGTATATAATGTGCCTACCGAATCAATCTAAATCCTACTTTCGTTATTAATAAAATTGTATTTCTGCACGGCTCACGGTGATACCCAACAAGTTATTATAACAAAGTTTGTGAGGACTGAAAGCGAAAAAATGAAACGTAGCCGCTACCGGAATGCAATTAAAAGTTTCCTAATTGATTTTTTTTATTAATTATGTCAGAGTTACGGGTCATAATGAGTTTGTAGAGGCGCCGACGGGTGTTGCCTACTAATTTCACTAAGTCTCCTTCCACACTGTGGAGTTCAGGTGCGAACAGCGTTTAGACTATGAAATAAGAAATCATAATTGATCAATCATATTCTTATAAAGTTTTATTGAACACTACTAATATTATAAAGTTTGAAAAAAATAAATTAAAGACATTAAGTGATTTGACAAGAAAAAATATTATCAAGTTAAATATAAAGTAAATATTTTTTGGGAAATGGGATCTAGTTCAGCATATGCCAGGCCAAGAAAGCCTGGCGCTGGTTTTCAACTAGATAGAGTTTGAAGCGGTGCACGGTGGCTTTGATAGCCATGTAGAGAGAGCGTTTGCAACAGCTTTGTTTTGTCACAAAATTTAAAATTATTAAAAATGTTATTCTCGTATCCTGAATATACCGCTGAATTCAATTATATTATTCTCTGGCTAATTATCTATAGAAAAATGTTAAATGTACTATTACTAGTGAACTATGTTCGTTTCCAAATGCCAGCTAAGTCAACTGTAGCTGCTTAATTTTAACCTACCTTCATATTATCACCAATAAGACGATATTAGCATTATTTCCTCGTAATCTTATTTGTATATATACAATAATCACCCTGTAAGATGATAACAAACCATCATAGTATATTTATGGATAAAATGTTCATCTTTTTTGGTCCTATAACATACCTATGCTAGTGTTATAACCAGAAATCGGATAATCGAGTGCATATTTACCTAAACTTTGAGGAAGCGACATAGAGTGGATAATACCACCTCTAACCGGTTTTAAAACCGGGATTTTAAAAATCATGAATTATTATTGTTTTCATAGAAACATGAACAAGAATGTAAGCATTTTGTAAGTGTGCGAGTAAGACAGCAAATTTTACCTACTTATGCGTAAGTAGCTATCCGACATTACAGCTGATTTACTACATATGTCGCTATGCTTGCTATGCGTTTATGCCAATAATAAATTCATGATTATAAATCCCGGTATTAAAATTGGTATACCGGCATTTTAAAGGTGGTATTACCACTCTATGTACATGCTTCCTCAAAGTTTAGGTAAATATGCACTCGAGTATCCGATCTCTAGTTATAACATAGGCTAGACCTACGACGAAACTTTTAGACATCTTTATCAAAATTAAATCACTCCAATACTTTTTGTTCTTTTAGTTTCTCCTTTAACTAGCTTATTAGCCCTATTCCGTTCGCTTTGTGATCTTTAGTTCCCCACGATATTCTTGTAGTGTTCTTCAAACAACAAGCCATTTATATTACTTATTTCTCAATCAGATGCACTATAATGTCAAGTAATTACTGGGGATTCACGGGTTTAAATCTCCACGCTATATCATGCCCCCGTCCTATAATCCCGAGACCCGTCATGATGCCACTCGAAATAAGCTTCATGAATATTTTTCGTGCTCTCATCTCCCGTTTTATTTTTCACAAATTAATTATGAAAATTGAATTGTGTTTCATTATGTCAAGAATCAGTAATTGAGTAGCGTCAACAATTTAACTTGTATTTTTAACACAATACCGGTACTCTGTATAACGGCAACAATTTAATTACGGTTAAAATATTGCATGTCCATTAACAAAATTGTTGTGTACTTTGCATATCAAATACATTTTGATGTTGTTAACAGGGAAAAGAATATACGCTACGTTACGTTCTGTCTGTCAAAGTCGTTATACTTGCTAACTGTTGGTTGACAAATTCTAAGTATCGATAATTAATTAATACCGATGCTATATATCTATCTATTCAATGTTTATCTATCGGTAAGCCGCAGTAACTAGTACTACATTCCAGCTAGTACTAGGAGAAAAGAATTACGAAGATATTATAGTCTGCATTGGCATGCAGACTAATATCTTCATAATTCTTTTCTCCTAGGTAGCCCTAAAACCATGCAGTAGTACATAACGCACAAGATTATATAATATAATGAATATTATGTTGTATATCTCAACCTGACAAAACTAACTGTTGAGTAAAAAATGCTCTTAATCTTAAAGTAAGTAAGTTACAAATCGTACACTTTGTCAACTGATAAGTAACAACAGCTGGTAAAAGTACCAGGAGAGCAGAATGGCGCAGATATGACAATATATTTTCTTGCTAGACTTCGTTCTATTTGCTTTAGTATATACCCCCGTACTGCTGGCGTTTTTACGAGTCGCATGCGTCATATAACTTTTCTAGTGTGTCGTAGTAAAACAAGTTGCGTAAAATACGTAATGAGAATGTACTTGGCACGCACGTAAATACGTAAATTTTACGGGCACTAAAAACGGAGGTTTACGTGCAATTTTGACAGGGACGGTTGATTTTCAAAACCTTGTTTTCATAGTTAAGTGGTGCTACTTTTGGACGTGGGGATTTAAGTTTATATTGTATTCGATGGTTTTCTTTTTAAGGTTTTTGCTCTTAAGAATATGTTGAAATAATAGCTAAAATACTGCGTGAATAGCGTGGTGATATTCCTCGGGGAAACAATAAGTTAAAACATATATTATTGTGATTATTTTATCGTAATGTCTGGCTCGTTTATTCAGTGACGTGCTTGCAACTAGCGAATATAAATATTCCGGTTCGACTTCTGAATTAAGTAAAGTTATATTTTGAGAGCCAGAAAATCTGACTATGCAACACGAAGTCTATTTAATTATCAGTAGGTGACAATAGGCTTTGGTGGGCCTTTATAATTGGGGACTGAGAGGCATAATAGATTTAGGACTATCCTTTGTTATAGAGAGCGAAACTCTACTGCTAATGGTCACTGTACCAGTCTTGCCAATCATTCATGTTTTTATATTGTTTGCTACTTTAGTGGCAAAAAGCCTACTTGATTGTAAGCGGTAATTATTTACTCTACTACTCCAAAACCGTGCCACTAATAAGAATTACCGACCAAAACAGTATCAATAACAATTGACTCAGGCATCAAAGATGACATGTGATGTAACTTTGAACAAACGCCTACATACAAGCGTTTGTTCAAAGTTACACCATCAAATCAGCTAAGTACAATCGGATAAAAAATCCCTGATAAAACACAAAGAAAATATCGAGTCGAACTTTACAGAATTTTAATGATATTTAAGTTAAATTAATGTATAATTTAGTCGCCAGAATATTTGGCGGCGCTCATTTGGCATTCTTAATTAGTTAGATATGTAGACTCCCTCTGCTATTGTTGTTGTTAATTCGCTCAAAGAAAATAATAAATTATTCTGGTATCGTTGGCTTAGCTGGGAACCTCATTTATTTTATATACATTAAGTTGGTTCGGTCTATTTTTGAGTTTATTATTATACTTATATTACTATGCCATTGTTTCTCAACATCGTTATTTCGACCCAAGTTTAGAGGCCTTGCTATTATCTATGTAGATGTAGTTCTCATTAATAGCAGTCTTCATTTTCGGATACAAAGGGCCACTCATACACGTATAATTTTTATTGTAATACATGACATATTGTTTTTTAGGCAATTTGCTTTTCATTGTTATATACATTTCAAGTGCCATCGACAATTAAGTTTCCAAGTTATCATATAGTTTTCATATTATTAAGCTATCATTATGTTCAAATAGAGCGATATCACTAATGTGTATATGACATATTTCAACTAAACCTGCCCAACTGATCATTAATTTTGATGATATAATATGCAGAAATAAAGGAAATATGTTGACATATATTCTAAATCTTACAGGCAAACTAACTTATATACAAAATATCGATGTTATACCTACCGATACTTTAGCCATTGCAATATTGTGAGTCATATTATATACCGAATGATTACTTACGACTTCCCTTTGCGACTCACTGGGGTGTAATGACCCTCAGATTGAGAAACATTGGACGATATTAAGCCGCAGCTGGTATAATTCTGAACCTATTCAAATGCGTCTCTGGAGCATAAAATGAGTTTCAACAATACTAGAAAGTCTATTTACTTATATAATTACGGACGCCCGCCATGTAAACGTAATTATCTCTTTGGGGACTTGGCAATTTTGAATTAAAATACAAGTATGTTTAATTTTTATTAAGTTAGAATAATGTGCACAGAAATTATATTAGATGTGGAGATGAAATTAAAATATTGTAGTTTTATCAGCCTCGATGGCGTAGTGGTTAGTGTAACTGACTGCCACGCATGAGGTTGCGGGTTCGATTCTCGCACAAATCAATCATTTGTGTGCATGAACATGAATGTTTGACTTGGTCTGGGTGTTTCTATGTATAATATGCATGTATTTACAAAACGTAAAGAAAATCTGTTGTCTAGTACCCATAGTACAAGCTCTGCTTAGTTTGGGCTAGATGGTGTTGTGTGTATGTGTAGAATATTATTATTATTATTATATATTAATAACACCTTGATGTCGTAGGTACTACATACCTATGTATGTAGTATGTTTCGTAGTGCATAACTGTATTCGAAAATCATTCAATATCAATTACGCTTGTCAATAGTCTGCAGTGCAAAGGTTCTACAATTTTTATAGGCGACTATCCTTTGTCTGCTACTTCGTACGCGTGGGATTTGAAAGTAGGTTCTATTTTTCGACTACGAGACGGCGTATTTAGATAAAATGCATTAAATTATTACATTAGACCTTCAGCAATACAACTTTGAAAACCACATTCAATTTCGTGCACTAGTTTTTGCGTGATGCACGTACAAACATACAAATAAATAAAAATTCTAAAAACGTCCGTTAAAGCTTCTATAGATCGTATAAACCCCCACATTTATTTTCTTAAATATCTTCTATGTACAGCTACAATTTTATCGTAATGTGTATAAAACTTACCTACAATTTTTGGTGGCTGCTTGCGGTGTGATATTGCTTATAACATAATTTGTTATAAGTCATCAAAGTATACGAAACCCCAGCTGTTGTACAAGCTAGTTTGCAACGCGTAGTTTTTATAGAGCGAGGTAGAATCGCCGGCGCTCGCAACAAACTTTTATGAACGAACGAAAGAAGTAACTTGTACAAGACAATGACAAGCTTGCGACTAAGATACAGTGTTTGGCGGTAGAACTCGCTGCATAGCTTTATTATTTCTTTCTTGAAGCGCTTTTTCTTTTTATGTAGCTAACAATAGTTCTGTTCAAATAGTGAGAGACCGTTGGACTGCCATGCAGGGGTCTTGATTTCGATCTTAAGACTGAGCCGAGCGTAAGACGCGGTTGGTCTGAATGGTAGAGCTCGCAATTCAAATCAGCGCGCGGCCGCCATAGTAAAATTGTATGAAGGAATTGAAGTGTTTTTTGATAAATATGTTTCTTTATTGTCAACCAATAACTTAAATATTTGGGACGGACAAATTGTAATATAACTATTTATGTTTCGTTTAAGCTGTAAAATAGGATAGGTTTCTACTGTTATAATCTAAAAATCACGTAATTCGAGCTGCCGTTTTTACATTTTTCGTGCAAATTTACGTAATTTTGTAGGCGAAAATATTAATTATTTTAAGTTTTTTACACGGAGTAATTGTAAAAACATTCATTGTTATGGTAAATGTATATTTTATATTAGTATTAAACAAAAAGTGTTGATGTTATCAACTTAACTGTGACCGCCTGTTTTGGCACATTTCGCTCGGCGCAGTCTTAAGGCACGCACCTCTGACTTTTCAAAGTTATGTATGTATTAAATAGTAAATGTTCGCCTGCTTGACGGGAAAGAAAAACAACGCGAGGAATCCTGTATGTCTGAGAGTTTTCCATAATGTACTCGAAGATGTATAGAGTCTACCCAGCGGCACTTGGCTAGCGTGATGGACTGTGGTTTAACCTTTTCCATACTCAGAAGAGACCTGCGCCCAGCACTGTGGCAGTTTATATTCCGGGCTGATATTATTATATATTACCTAGTTACCTTATTTATTCCGGTAAATGGGTTACTGAGGTAGTAGCGATCGATTCGAGACGATAAGTGCTACCGTTATAGATGGGTGTCCGTTTAAAAATATCACGCCCTGCCATGTTTCAGAGAGCATGTATAACCGCCGGCCATGGTTGTCAGGCACATCTATGACAGTTATTTAGAAATCATTACATTACATTTTTTATATCTAGCATAACTTTCGAATATCGCTATTATACCTGGAGTTCCAGGTTTATACTTATTTCGAACAAATTGTCAGTGACAGCACGGAGTCTGTAAATGTATCCCATCAGCAAAATACGGCATAAAGTTATCAGCATGAATGCCATATTGATGAATATTATAATATTGTTTACTGGTAGTTCGTGCTCGGCTTATCATGTTTCGCATTGGCTTGTGTATAGTTCCGGGAAATGGCCTTAATAATAGAAATAATAAATACTGAACTTCTTGGAATATAGTTCGTTAGTCTCGATGAAATTTATTAGCATTAATGTTGATCAGAAAGAGAAATATTTTCATTTTGCTACAGCCAATTTAATTTGAATCTTCCTCATCATGATTTAGCGAACCACTAAAATAACAAATCGCTTATTCATTAATTGTGGATGCTAATTGTATAATGCAGTATGAAGCCATGATGCCATAACCTATTTATCTCTATCCCGTTATCAATTAATCCCATCAAATTGCAAATCAATTTGCACTGACGTGACGCACAACCTAATGTACTAGGAGCACATAAACGGTAATGAGTTCGACTTTCAATAGATATGGGTGAAATTACGTAGGTACATTTTCGTTTGTTATTGCCGGTTAAATTGATGTTTTGGATGATAATTATGTTGAGTATGTGGCCTTTTAATATTGTGAGTGCAAATGCGTACCGCGTGCGAGAAATGCAGAAATAACATTGAACGTGAGAGGGAAATAATACATAATACATTGCTGACAACCGTCCAATAAAGTGAGTTCAATTTTCGTTAAATTTATATAAAATATATTTAACACAAACAGTCAACATGTAATTTTGGAGAAAACTTTTATTAATTAAATCGCAGCGGCACACCTTTGCCCAAACACAATACCTTTTTAATTACGTCTAGACAAATATTCTAAGACTTGACAGGTAAATTACGTGTCATACTATATATAATTCAAAAAATAAATTCTGATAATACCTTCGTATTAACAATTGCTAACAGCACTTTTAACCATACTCGTTGTCTAACACTTTTCACCATTATGCTCGCCTTATACATTTCACCATTCCACCAGATCTTATCCAGCTTTTATAATAATTTCTTATAGCGGTACATTAAAATTGTCATTACTTTTATTTGAGATATTTAACAAATGAAAGTAAAACACGATATTAAAGGTGTTTTTAATTTTAATAGATACATACATTCCATGTTTTGTACAACCTTTGTTTAAATTCAAGCTTTTTTTCAAACTACCTTCACAAAGATACGTATTTACGTGAATTTCTTTCAGTCCACAGTAGCTAAAGACGGATTTATTTGCAACGCAGGTTTAAACAGTGGTGAAGGAAAATACAATCTTCTTACGATCACGTTCCAGCGATGTTTCGTGTGGTACATGAGTTGTGGAGTGAGAGGATGAGGTTCATATGGAGTTCTTTGTGATTTTAGAATGAATGGATAGTGCTGTAACTTGGTCAACTTGATGTTTATGTGTTCTGGGTATCGTCCCATGGGATACACATTGTGTGACACTTACTGTCGTTTAAGAGCTTTGCCTCCCTTGTCTGCGTCTAACAGGGATCCGTGAAACACAGGGATTATCCCTAATGCGTGAGATTTCCTTTAAATGATATCGGACGAAACTCGACCCGACTAAATTAAATATTATTCTTAATTAACTTAATTTAGCGAAGGTACATTGGAATCTTTTCCACGATTTGCGTTGTTTTAATACTCCAAACTTTGTTGGTTTCGGTATACAACCAAGCACGACAAAGTTAAATAACCTTCGGAATAGACTGGCAGGCTGACGAATACGATACGTATTAGTTTGCTGACTGTCTTCCCCTGGAAAGGTATGAGAATGCTCGCATTAAGACTGACAGACAGACAGATAATGACAGAGCTCGTGCGGCGCGTATTCAAATCGGCGCGCGGCCGCCATAGTAAAATTGTATGGAGGATTTGAAGTGCTTTTTTTATAGATATTTATCTTTATTTTCAACCAATAACTTAAATATTTGGGACGGACAAATTGTAATATAACTATTTTACATAATATTGTCTTGTATTTACGCGAATATTATTCATTGAAATTAAACTGCTATATACGGATTTTAGTCTCCCCGTGACCATAGCTGCTGAAAAGCAACCGAAACGTCGGGGAAAGTGTAAAAATAAATTAAATCTAAATAGTTTAATAATAATTTAATTAGCTTAAAAATTAGTAAAGTTTAATAGTAGTAGTAGTGTAACAATTTTCAAAATTTTGTAATAGTTTCAAATAAACAACGCGATAAAATCCGTATATAGCAGTTTAATTTCAATGTAATATAACTATTTATATTTCGTTTAAGCTGTAAAATAGGATAGGTTTCTACTATTATAATCTAAAAATCACGTAACACGAGCGTCCGTTTTTCCCTTTTTCAAATTTACGTAATTTTGTAGGCGAAAATCGTAATTATTTTAAGTTTTTACACGGAGTAATTGTAAACACATTCATTGTTATGGTAAACGTTTATTTTATATATTTATTAAACAAAAAGTGTTGATTTTATTCACTTAACTGTGACAGCCTGTTTTGGCACATTTCGCTCGGCGCAGTCTTAAGGGCAAAGCTGTCTCCAGCCTGCCGGCGAAATAATAATAGGAAGTAGGCATCGAAGCTTGCTTATCTATGTTATATTTAGATTGATCATCATATAAAGTATATAAAATATTGTTAAATTAATCGTCACCATCGTATTTATACATCGGATAAACCCAATAGTCTTGTTTTTAGTCATAGGCTTTAAGACAATGAGCAGTTATCTATATATCTCACTTTTATTGCAGTACTGAATATCAATCAATTTCTGTCTGAGCTGCTGAATAGTTTCTGCGATAAGTTAAAACAAAAATAAATGCATCAAAAATTCTAAACTGCCGTCTGCTAATGTGGGCGGGTTTTGTATTAATGATGTTACTCGTATTGTGCGGAAAGGAAGCCTTAGTATAAAATATTATTTAAGATTATATCGCGTAACAATCTGTTCTAAATAATTGGTTGAACAAAAGATATTTAATTATTCTCTCTTCCTGTAAGATCCCGTGTAATAATTTAATTCTGTACGTTCCATTTATATTTAGCGCTCAAAGACACTGTTTCCAAACAGGAACTTCACAAAAGAACCCTCCACTGCACTTAAACTTCTTTACAGAGACATAATTCATGTTAACTAAGTCAAAGACGCTCTGTTAAGTGTAAAACTTTTCACTCGCCACGTACCAGGAGTACTAGAATGTTATAACTTGAAAGTGGTGATAAAACGGATACTGCTTCAGCTACATATGCAAGATTGTTGCATTTTCGCACATTCGTTGGTGTAAAAGAGAGAGCGCTACGGCGCTAACGAATTTAAGTCATGTAAAGTCAGTAGTTATAATGTTGTAAGATTTTGTGTTAGCAAATACCAATAGCCTTTAATATAATCTTAAATGAACAACAAGGCAATAAATAAGGTTCGAAACTCAACGTACGCCGTGATGTGTCTTGCAGGGTTTTCATATTAATGCTACTGAGAGATACACTTAATATACAGTGTGAGTCTTTATAATGTGGACATATTGAAATGAGGGCATTAATGCTTAATTATATCGGAGGAAAAAATATGTAAAAAAAATCTACATATTTTTTATATTGCAAAGGAATTTATAAAAATGTTGTTCGCTACTGTGACCCCTGTGTTAACAAAACGGTGTAACTTTTTAACTAAATGATCTATTGCGATGAGGCAAACTCCATAATGATTGGAAGTAATTAGGCGTCGTCAGAAAATGAAAATTGTAATAAAATTCATGATTTTTTAGAAAAAAACTGTTTTTCCATCAATTGTTACAATAATCGTAAAATTTCTCAATAATACGCCCTCATTACGTACCTTTTTTATTATTTTAAGTTATTCTTCATCGTATTAGCCAACTTATGGCAAAAATTGAATGTTTTTAACTCAATCTCATCATTTCTTATCGACTGTTAAAGTAAGGCCCAGCGCTCGGCTACGCACTAATTGTTAGCAGGTAGATAGACCAGAGTAAAATTCAAACTTTCCGAAAACCGTACTGTGGATGGACGAAGCGACATTCACTAGAGACGGTATTACTAACTGTCGAAATTTACACAGATGGTGCCGTGCACGGTGCAGGTGAAAACCCGAATGTTAAACGTTTATCGACTTTTCAAGTAAGATTTTCAGTAAATGTTTGGGCTGGTCTTATCGATGACATGTTGATTGGACCAGTCTCATATTGCCGACAACGTTGACCGGTGAAAGATTTTTAAGTCTATTGACTAATGAACTACCTGAATTATTGGAGGATGTACCACTGGCTTTGCGTCGAAGGATGTTTCTGCAGATGGACGGATGCCCTGCCCATTATGCTAGAAATGTTAGATCATTTTTAAACAATAATTATCGTGATAAATGGATCGGCTGGCAAGGACCTGTAGGGTGGCCTGCGCGATCACCCGATTTGACGCCCCTTGATTACTTCCTATGGGAGATCATGAAACAACGCGTCTACTGTACCCCTATCAACAGTGAGGCCGATTTGCGTGACCGCATAATTAACTGTGCGAATGATATTCGCAATGATCTCAAAATGATAAGGAGAGCGACACAACAAACTTTAATTCGCGCGGGTTTGTGCCTACAACAACAAGATGGATATTTTGAGAACCTGATGCATTAAATTTATGGTTTAAATTGAACTCTTTTGTATTAATTTATCATCCCAAATAAACCATCCTTAAGAGAACAATAAATGGCAGGTTCGGAGTGCCATCTTTTAACACTTAATAGAAAATGGTATGATTGAGTTATAAACATGCAATTTTTGCCATTAGGTGGCTAATACGATAAATAATAACTTAAAATAATAATAAAGGTACGTAATGCGGGCGTCTTATTGAGAAATTTTACGATTATTGTAAAAATTTATGTAACCATACAGATTTATGCTACAAAGACATGTTTATTTTCAATTGAGGATAGTTTTACCCACAATTTTCATTTTCTGAGGACGCCTAATTATTTTCAATCATTAAGGAGTTTGTCTCATCGCCGTAGATCATTTAGTTTAAAAGTTACACCGTTTTGTTTACACAGGGGTCACAGAAGAGAACAATTTTTTTAAAAATATTGTTCCTTCGTTAAAATTAAGCATAAATTTTCGCATTTTGATATGTGCACATTATAAAGACTCACACTGTATATATCGATTGCCAGTACAGTCACAGTAGATAAAACAACATCTTATTGGCTTTTAATTTTAAGGAAGTAAGTGGCCTCCGGGCTCCGTCGAAAAATGAATATATGTGAAGGGTTTAATTTGCCTGCATCATAGTA
Organism: Catocala fraxini; assembly: GCA_930367265.1. Taxonomy (NCBI): domain Eukaryota; kingdom Metazoa; phylum Arthropoda; class Insecta; order Lepidoptera; family Erebidae; genus Catocala; species Catocala fraxini. The sequence goes on from OV884045.1 coordinate 1,544,591, forward strand.
TTTATTTTCCGGGAATAAATGAAATGTTGAAAGAAGATGCTTATTCGTTAAGTTTTAATGGACAGAGGACATTGTGTTTGCAAAATGTAATTTCGCTACAATCTCTAGGGATGCGTTTGGTTAATTAAGAGATTCTTGGTAGGGTCTTTAGGAGTTTAGTTTATTATTATTGATTGATGTTTAAGATGTTGTGATAAACCAACGAATGGAAATGTACCATTCATAGCTATTTTAGCAGTAAATGCCAAAACTGATTTTTAAGTTAATATGTAGGTATATGGAGTTTAATAATTGTTTGTAAATAAATTGTATTAAACTTGATTTATTTTGCCATGTCAAAAACTATCTTACAATTTACGTTCTATTAAAAAGACTAAGTACCCTAATTCGTAACGACCTTAAATTATAATTATCATAATCAGCCTTCACAGCTAGTTAAGCTGTTAGATCTTAAAGTTTTAATTTCTGTATCATCGTCCTCATTGTCCATTATTGCGCTTTTACTTTATAATCAGACACACGGTATTTATGTAATTGTTCAATTCCCAGTAAGAATATTTTATTTTGTGTAGCATGTCGTACGTTGCCTAAATCGAAGATACCTTAAGACGACAATGTTTTAGGGATGTAAATATTAGGGTGGCATTATGGCGAAATGTTTTAGGAGAGCAATATGCTGAGGAGTAGGGGTGGTAGGGTGTAGTGGGTACAGCGAGTAATAAATAATAAGCAAAAGTTTTTAGTCATATTTAAACTACCAGAGCCGGCAAACGTTGTCCTGACGTTGGCTTGCACGATCGCAGTACCACCTATACCGAGATCCAAATGTTAACTTAAACCATCCAGGGATCCACGCAAGCATATCTACAAAAAAACAGCATTTCAGCCGCTTAGCAGGAGTTCAGTGACAAACACACGTACAGCGGAATTATATACATATATATTATATACAACAAAGAAATACAACGCTTGTAAATCTGTTTTAGAAAAACTGCATATCATTTAACTTAAAATATCTAATAATTAACTTTCAATTACCGACATTAAATAACTAAAACAAAGCTTAGTCACAAAGAAAATCCCAGTGACTTGTTAACGCAATACACGTAATCTCATTACTCGTACTAGGCGTCCAGAAAGTAGCGAGAGCTTAAGTGCACTCCCGTCGAGACGGTACTTAGATTAGCCCCAGTAATGCACGTCTGGGTACTGAGCAAACTTGAACCCTACCTGATTCACTTTAGAACACTATCACACAGAACCGATCGCTCGTTTCAAATTTAAACTTAAATCCCACTGACCGAGAATTACTTAAAATGGAGTTTAACGGAATTTGTAAAGCTTATGTCAGTGTCTGTCTGTCAGTGTGGCTTTAGGTTAAATTTGCACAAGCTGTTGAACATGTTTTAATAACGAAAAATTATAGGTAACATTATTCTCACGACGTTCACATTTTCACTAATGCATGGTGGTGTTCAAACACATTACACGGATTCAAACCAGTATCGTAAGCGTAAGGCATGAACAGCCGCAAACTCGACGTCTCTGGTTTGACGCCCGGGCCAAGCAAATGCACAAATATCTTTTACATTCAATAAAATTCTTGATTGTGACACAGCACTGCGATTTGTCTCGCCTTTAATCAAACCAAATCAAATCAAATCATTTATTAAGTTGCAGAAAATATTGTTACAGTGGTGTTATAAATTGTCCAACAGGTACAAGTATCAATTGTTCTCCTACTTTTAAGTGACATACAAATAATTATAATTAATTAATATTACATATATTATATTTATTAAAATGGAATATCATCTGTATAAATTGGAATAAAACAAAATTAGTATAGATTAAGATAAAATTAATAAATATACAACTAAAATAAAAATAAAAATATTAAAAATAGAATTAAAATTACAGAATGTCAGGTCAATTTAATAATAATAAAATCTAAAGCATTATACAAATTAGATTATTGAATTTTATCTTTTTTTGTTTAATACAATTTGTCATTTAAATATTCATTTAAGCTATAATAACATTTAACTACAAACAGTACTTTCAATTTATTTTTAAATTGTCGTAAGTTTTTTGTTTTTTAGTTGTTAAACTCCCAAGAGTTTATTGTAAATAACTGGGCCCAAACAAAATATACTTTTATGTAATAAGGCAGTATTGGCTCTACGTATGCTAATTCTATAAATATCACGCTGAGACCTGGTGTTACATGTTGACGCTATATTAAATAGGTTAAGGTTAAGCTTAACTAATATCGCAACTTCATAGATGTAGGGACAAGGAAGAGTAAGAATTTTATCATTTATAAATAATGTTGAATTTAAACTACTATATACCGATTTAATCGCGTTATTTATTTTACACTTTATTACAAAATTTGTGTAAACAAGTGTAAACTTAAATATAAATAGTTTTAATAGTTTTAATAATTTAATTAGCTTAAAAATTAGTAAAGTTTAATAGTATCTAGGAGTAGTGTAACAGTTTCAACATTTTGTTATAAAGTGTAAAATTAATAACGCGATAAAATCCGTATATAGTAGTTTAATTTCAATGAATAACATTCGCGTAAACAGAAGACAATATTTTATAAATAATGGCTTACATGTATCCGTAGGTTGTAACCCAAACATAGCCCTAATGCATCGTTTATGTGCCTTAAATATGAGATCCCTATCTGACGAATTTCCCCAGAAAACCAAACCGCACCTCAGGATAGAAACCACCAGTCCATAATATGCAGTCATTGCGGTGCTATTGTTTGCCATTTGCGCTAACTCATGAAGTGCAAAAACTGTATTTTTTTTTTGTTTAACATCTATTGTGAGTAACAAAAGAGCAGCGATAGCTCAGTGGGGAGACCAACACAGACTGCAATGCAGAGGGTCTCGGGTCGAACCCACGTCGCGCACCTCTGACTTTCGGAAGTTATATGACTTTTGGAAATTATGTGCGTATTAATTGACAATTATCGCCTGCTCCGTACCTCGGAGAGCACGTTAAGCCGTTGGTCCCGGCTGCCGTGAACGTCTATCGCAGTCGTTATTGGGAAAGTCAGTACCCTCTAATATCCTGACACTGGTCTAGCCTTAGGGTATCGTTAGCCTTCGGGTTGCGGGGGTCAGGTGGCAGCCGCTCCGTTTAAAAATTGATATCCAGTCAAATCCGGTTAGACTAGAAAAGCCGACCCCAAGTGACTTGGGAATAATAAAGGCTAGGGAGAAGAATCTATTGTGAGTAACCATTTAAGTACGACATAACTAGCAAAATGTTGAATGTTTCCATCCAATCCTTCTGAAATCTACAGAGATGATGCAATATTGGCTTAACAAAACCAATAAAATACAAATTCAAAGCGTTTAAGTTAAACTTACTAAAATTTTACTAAACGATGTGAAAACCCAAATTCTCCTCTGACATTTTTAATGGGCCGTCCATTAATTGCACTTGTTTGAAAACTGTCGCGTCGTGTCATACGTCCGTCCACTAGTGGGTCAGAGTTTGAATGGCTTTTAGTGGTCGGCTCTCGACGAGGACATATCCTCTTACGGTTAACGTTTATGGTGACACTACTGCGGTTAACGCTTTAATTTTTAAGCTTAAGCCAGTATTAATGGTAGACCTGTTAATGTTTATGCTACCCTAGTATTTATTTGCGCTCTGCCTGATGTGCTTGATATATAATTTCTTTCAGAAAATCATATTTTTTCCCAATAAATTATAACAGGTTATTTGATATTATGTTTAGTACTAATTAATGTACATAATTATTTAATTTAGCTGTTGGTATATTATACCAATACAACGTGACAACTCGGTTAAATTAAGAAGGCGTTACGTTTTTGTTACCTAACCCATATTAGTAACAGGAGTGTTATTTTATTTTGTGTGTATTGCGAATACTTCTTGTGCAGGTTGTTTTCCTGATACCAAAGTAAACGCATTAGCTGTAACGTAATACGGGATACATCTAATAGAGTATATTTTATCCTGTCTTTACAATTTTATTTTACTTCGTATATTCGCATTATTGGGGGTGTTATAAGTAAGTATGTTGATAATTCATGAATTACCAACACATACGGGCAAACGGGCAAACACACATTGTTATGGACAAACACATTGATGTGGGGATGTGTTTATGTTTTTGGTTTGTTATTTTCGTGTGAGACATGCTATCCTTGTAGCAGCAGCTTGTATATTATGCTGCTATCATATTAGTAGTTCTAACGATAATGGTATTCATACACACTTTGATCCTTGGTATGGTGGTTGTTACCTTCTTATGGCTCATGTTATCCTAGTAGTAGCTGGCTAGCTACACTACTACCTGCTACGCTTTTGCATGATGTTTGTGTGTCTTATTATGTCTGTTTGTGTGTGTACGTATGTAATCTAGCTAATATTTTAATTTATTAACTTATTTATTAATTGGGAAATGTTTACATTTATTATAAAATTACCTTTAATTGATATTAATTCATATGAATTTATTTATGTGAACTTTTCTTAATTATGTTTAGTTATGCCAATTATAAATTTTAATAACTTTGCAATTAAATATAATATTTGTTTTGTGTCTCCACTCTTTACAAGCACTGTTAATTTATTTTTTATTGTAAGATCATCATATAAACTATGTTCTGTTTACCAGGTGCTATACGATGGTAAGCTATCGTCTGCGATAGTGTTCATGTACAACCCAGTGGCGACGGACGGCCAGCTGTGCCTACAGTCAGCGCCCAAAGGAAATGTCTCGTATTTTGTACATACGCCACACGCATTGATGCTGCAAGTAAGTGTAGTCTTACATGATGCCCCGAAACAATTAAAAGATGAAACTTGTCCGTGGATGTGCTGACTTATAAATTAAGTAATGGCTTCAGTAGCGCGACGGTAGTGAATGCGACGCGACTGCCGTGCACGAGATCTGGTGTTCGATGATCGGGCAAAGTGTTTTATGGTTTATCTGTCAAAGAATTCTCAGTAGCATTATGAATTCTAGGACGCGATGCCCTGTTGACGGCAATAGGCGCGCTCTCATTTACGTGGCACTGCAAGAAAAAATATAATATGCGAAATTAGGGTGAATAAACCGTGCTTAACTTTTCAGGTATAGAGGCATGAGATATAATAATATAATATATTATGTATGTACGCTTTGTGCTCTTTGTATTACCTCGAGGTTATTCACAGTAACCTTGAGGCAATACAAAGATAATTTCATTATTATTGAGACTCAATACCACATTCGGCGTGCACTTAATATTATTAACATTGATCAAAAGAGTATTGTACTATTCTGACATTAAATGAATCGCTAATTAAAGGGAGGTAGGCTGTGATTATAGAGTATATTTATTCTTTACTTAAATGAATGGATTGTAATTAGTACGCAGCGTAATTTTCATCTTTTATATTGCTCTTCAAGAGATGCTTAGCGTACGTACAGTACCTACATACATAACATTCTGGTTCTTTTCAACAAAAGCAATATTCGAAGGCCCGTGAGAACTTTAATTATTCAACTTGTTGAATTATAAACTGTCCTTTGCCTGGATCTTTTGTTGAGCGACTATTCAGTTATTTATTTAAGCATACTGACATACAAATTATCCAAATTAGATCAATGTAGCATAATTACCTTACTCATGAACCCCAGTATATATATAACACACTAAGTTAGGCAGCCAAATATTTAGTTCCCAAACTAGTTAATAAATAATACTAGAATGATAATTTATTTATCATCAAATTATATGAAGTTCCACGCGTGTTTAGGATCGTACGTCGAACGTGACAAAGCTTCAGGCCCAACTTAAACAACTTGTTCATAGTTGATCGAACGATCGATCTCCTAACTCGGCTGCTATCCCAATACTTTCTTATTTAACTTACTTACCCAACTTGCTTTCAAATTATCCAAGTTCTGTTAATAGTAGGAGATCGAACTACTAGGAAAACATATGCCCGATAGGCATATCGTTTGTGGTTGACAGTTTAGTAGTTAAGATGTACGGTATAAGAATAATTGTAATAATAAATGATGTATATTATTTTGTCTCTTTCTTTAGATATATTTATTTACCTGATAAAGGCTTGAGCTAACTGATTTTAAAATCCACTGTGTTTTGAACTAGTTTTTGGTTAAGGGCCATAAGTTTGGTTTCGATCTCTAGGTCAAGCGAATATGACATAGATATGAAAATTCGCCCAGTAGGCGACAATAAGTTCGATTTTATTACACAGGACTTAAAATATAGAAATTTAGGTTTCACATATTTTGAAGTCTACATATACGTGTATCTATTATTGTCTACATATACGTGTATCTATTATTGTAGAATGAATACTTTTACCAGCATTCTATAAATACGTTGCTAAGCAGCTTAATTAGTGCAAAATATAGCCTAAAGTAGCATAGCTAGTAAGAACTTGCATTTAGTTTATAAACATAACGGCACTGTTCTCAAGAACCAACTCATCTCAAAGGAACTTGATAAAAGTTAAAATTGCTGTTTATAACTTAGAAAATGTGTGTACTTCTACGCTGATCTTGAGTAAAATATGAGAGTTTATAATGTTATTTACTAAGCACCATCTTACTCGCAAGAATATGCTGTTAAAATGTGATATGTATGTATATAGAACCACATTTTGCTAGCTCGTATTTAAAGTCCCATATTATAAAATTAAATATTTGTGCTACCGATTAAGAATCGATTATAGTTCGGAAAACTATCTAAAACCATGTGCTAAGTTTCACATGCTTCCTCTAGTTACACGAAGAGAGTTAGCCGATATCACTTATATTTTAAACATACCTACTGCATGGCAGGGTTGTCTGCCCGGATCTTATGTCCAAAATTGCCTTTAATGTGCCTGGTAAAGTTACAAGACTCTACAATCCCATTCATCTACCTCTAGTGTCAACCAATTACCGGCAAAATGCGTTTATGTGGCGAGCGAGCAGTTCACTTAATAAATATGTATAAAATGTAACCGTTGATATATTCAAATGTAAACTGCAACCACTGAGACATTAACAAACATTAGCTTTTAATTGATGTTTAGTTTTAATATTATGTAATGTTAATATGTAACCTTTATGTTCACTTGTCTGATTATGTACTTTATTACTTATTCGTGAAGACGTGTAATTGGCCTTTTTTGTCTTATTGTGTTTATTTCGAAAGTTGTATATGCTGTTGTTCTTCCAAAGATAAATAAATAAATAAACAATTAGGTCAGCCTAGTACATTATACTTTGCCAGACCCGGGATTCGAACCGCAAACAGCGTAAATCTAAGCCTGATAAGAAGTACCTTGTAATTTTTTGGTTAATCTGTATACCGAACAGCCATGAGCAAACTGTAAGAAACGCTCTGATTATGAAAAAGAAAATATAAGTATCATGTATTAAATTATATTATGAGTATGGTTAATGTAGTTTTTTATGTTCGCAGGAAGTCAAAGCGGTTGTGACTCATTCAATACACAGCGCGCTGAATTCTATCGGCGGGGTGCAGGTTCTGTTCCCGCTATTCGCACAGTTGGATCTCCAACACGATGCGCCCGCCACGGATCCTAAGAGAGACCCTATGTTATGGTACGTTTGGTCCAATATTCATTTGTCATTGTGTTAAATGAATAAGGTCTAAATATGAGTCTGCTCGCGGGATCAGTTAGAAATGTTTCATATAAATTATTATTATTAGTCAAGTTTGTAAGCTCGAACCATTGGCCAATGTTTGTCCAAGCACATTATTTGAGAAACGTTTATATAAAATGTTAAATCCTCGTTGGAAAATATATCTACACTTAAAAATAATTCTAAGTACCTATAGTATTCTATATAATTATGTATTTACGGGCAGGTACTTTAATTTCTATAATCCCTGTTTTGACTTCGCGTATGCTTTGTGCCCCTTGTTTAAATGTAACTTCCTGTGGCATAGTGATCCATAATTTCATGTAGAAATGTATATTTGTCGAGCAATGCACACGATGTACTTTTCAAAAGTTGTTTGATGATAGGATTCTCGAGTTTTCCATTGGTCCATAGTTCGCACATAAGTAAGGCTCGAAATAAAGTTGGTCCGAATTCGCACAACTAAATCACTGGCATTGGCTTAGCACCGCTTGCGAGTGCCAAAGCCACTCATTAATATTCCTGGGCTCCTGGTAGCTCTGGTCACGTTAGTTGGCTAAATGCACTTTCACTGTCGAACGGCTCTCGAAACTACACGCCGCCGGCCAAGCGAAGCTATACTCTGCGAACTAACTACTGCCAACTCCTAATTGCCTGGTGTCTGCTCAGCTTAACGGAAGAGATTTACTACGTACATTTTGTGGCGACAATTTATTAATAGCATAGGGTTGCGAAGGTCGCTTATTAAATTATCGTCTGTGACATTCATTTTAATGAGTGATACTTTTCATTTTGTTAACGGATAGCCATGTGCAATGGCGAGATCGTTTCGATTGTATAAATACCGTGATGATTTTCGATGGCTTTTCAGCATCGATGTACTCGGGTCGACACAATTAATTGCAAATAGTGTTAAATTGATCTGCGCGTATACGACGATCGCATCCTTCTAGTTCTATTTAAATCCGCGCGACAAATTGAACACATTTTGATTCTCTTTTTATCAAAAACTGAACTGTAAATTATACTCAATTGAAAAATAATATTAGTAAGTGCGATTTTTTGGATTGTTGAATCGTATTGTATTCGCTCATTGCTATGAGAAGGTTGTGCAAAAACGAAATTACAATAGTTAGTTTCCCCGACCCCGTAACGGAGCGTAATGTAATATTTTAATCATGATTGTAGAATTTTATTACTTAGTAGAATTGACTTAGTTAACATAATTTACTTTGTTCCTCTTTGAACTTTAAATGAATATAATATTTAGCTCCGTTTTTACTGTAAAATTAATTTAAATGTAATCATAAATTATGCGTAACTATTAAGCGTGAGATCTCGGTGACTAAGCTTAGGATCGTTTTACCAGCTTACAAATAAATCCGTCAAATAATGCTCTGTGGAACGAAATACAAAATTTTGTAATGTTCTCAGTAGACGCCAAAAGTCTGGCTCTTTGCTACAACAGAACTAATTACAGCCCACAGGCAAAACGCAGATGAGTTACGTCTTACTTAAATAATAAAGTAATGTTACAGTATACCAAAAGGTCAATATCGTTTTTAATATGGTGCATACAATTCAAAAATCCGTTTCAAGCTTTTCTATTCAAAGTGATTTTCGCACAAATATTAAAGTCCGGACAAAAAATACCCGGGTATATGAGTTAAGTATTCCATGAGTCCGGTCACACATGTGTGTAATATTGACGGAGGTCGAACTGAGTATGATAACAGCGATGACAGTTCAGAGTTGCCGCTACGACCCGTGTCACACCCGGATGGATCCGGATAAATAAGAACATCAAAATTGTACTTACGACTCACATCAAAGGTGTGCATGGGATTAAATTTAAGCATAAGAGTGTATTTTCGTATCGTCTAATGAGACGTTCCATGAGCTGGATTTTCCGCAAGGATTATTTGAAATAAATTTCGTGACACAATTACGTGTAGGCTTAAGCCGCAGAAATTGTGGTATGCTTTACATATGTTATAGGTATTTTCTTGTGAAATTAAGCAAGAATCTCGCAAGACTTCATCACTTTTATTTTAGATGTGTTTAAAATTTACAAAGACACCGTTCTCAATGAGTTGTCTTGCTACTGTTATGTACTAAAATAAATGTTGCCAGTTGTAACAATGATGGAAAAGTACATTTATGTGTGCAATTTCGCAAATTCTCAGGAAAGAAGTATTTTTTTGAAGAATTCTTAGTGTGTGTTCAGGGCTACCTAATTAAAAACCCGGTCCCTGTCCCAAGGAATCATGGCATGGATATGGTTCAATGATAATTTTGTATAGCCTTTGAGGAAATGTCAAGTAGCAGAACTAAGAAAAAATAAAAAATTCGTAGGCTAACCTTGTGCTTGCTTACCATTGCACGAAGATTCGAGACGGTATAATATCCGTGCTTTCGCCATTACCAAGCGTTTACTAATATATCGACACGTTAAAATTTTGTTAGGTGTGTTTTACAATTATTTTGCAGTTTCTTATACCGAATCGGGGAAATACTTTTATGCAAAATCGCGTAGTCGTCGTATTAGTCTTCGGACTGTTTGTGATAAAATCTTACTGGTAATTTTACAGTTCGAAGCTGCTGGGGTTCGTATGTTCGCTTGTGGAGTCCTGCAGTACGGTCCAACAACACATGCTACAATGCCGTGGGTTCCTGGTCATCTCCCATATGCTCCAGCGCTGCAGTCGAGACCATCTCACACCAGACACTCTCGCCTCTTTCCTACATTTGACGAAACATCTTGTAACATGCTGCTCTCCTAATTCAGACTTGCTGTTAAAACAGGTAAGTTGTTTAGCGGTTATTTTTCAGTTTTTAAAAGCACTTTTTTTTTATTACCTGTGGGTCAATCTTAATTATAGTTCTTTTAAGTAAGGAACCTTTAGATAGAGATTTAATCTTGAAATCTTAATAAAATGATTTCCTAATTCACAAATTAGCTGACTATAATAAATATATCTTAAAATAAAATGGGGATATAATAAAACTCAAGGGAGTTGATGAAAAGGAATTGTCAGAAAATTTTAATTTAAAATGATAAGGAAAGGAAATGATTGAAATTGACAGAAAGAATAGCGTTTTAGAAAGAATTTGTGTATCTTTTTGGTAAAACCTTCTCATAATGAAAGCCTGTTTGTTTATTTTTACGGCCATTATTATTTTTGTCATTTTATTACCAATATATTCACACCGCACTTTTCTGGTACAATCGTACAATAAATAACTCTCACTCCAAGATACTTCAACGTTTTCAATTTCAAAACAATCATTTTATTATTAACTTACGATATTTTACGTTGGTCCGTACAGAATCCAATGTAACGACTAATTTTCTATTTCGGTCCGAATTTTCTCTCGAAATTAATGCAATAAATTTTGTTTTTATCGTTTTACTGAAACATCAAGATTAATTTCTCGGAAATTACCATAATACAGGTCGTTTAAAACTCGCTACAAAGGTACAACATCCCATAAATAAGTGAGAAAATTGCCTTCATAAGGTAATTTATGAACGAGCCGTTGTTTAACTCGCCTATTTGTCTATAAACAGATGTTTTCTTCGTTTTCATTAATTCTTTAATATATAAGTTGATTAGAAAAACGGTGACTATATTTAGCTAGTCATCTTATATTTTAAGTTATAACTACTTCAATTGAAAGGTATCATTTTCGAATTTTATGGGTGAAGTAAACTGTGTTGATTCCTTACTGCCCGGGCAAAGTTAACAAGATACAATCTTAGCTCATTTTGAATATATCTGAGTTGCATAATATCTACCAAATAATAACGATTTTCAATATGTCTTATATAATATGATTTTAATTTAAATATAGCTCAGGCCATATTTAGTTATAAGAAATTTGTTAACGATAATGATTATTAAATAGGTAATTTATGACAAATCCCAAACCACCATGTCTGTAGATGTTTTATCGTCAAGATAACTTTGAAGCCGAAAGACATTAAGGTTTAAGATTAAGAACCTTTTGATAAACCTAATATTTGGCGGGCAATGACACCAAGCTCTAGTTATATTGTAATGTTATAATATATATGTATATTCAAAAAATGATATTGCCCCACGTTAGATCAACAAGCTTATCTCAGGCTATCTACCATAATGTATAACCTCCTTTTAGAAGCTTAGACATTGTGTTTGTCAATGATGTCCAAAGAGTGTTAATTATATCTATTCTCTACCCGTGCCAACTTCATGATAATGATTTCACCAATATTACCAATAAATAATCACACTGCACTACTAAATAGGTATCTGCGTACATTTAGAACACCGCTTCGGGGCTTGTAAACATGTGTATAGAGTTAAATCAATTAGGCTATTAAACAAACGTTTGATAATACACCGTCTGAAGTCTCTTTGTACATTTTCGTGCCTTTTGCACTAGCGTAATGAACCTGTCTATATGCTTGAGTAAACAAACGTACGTAACTATTCTGTATTCGTTTACACCCGTGTCTTCATTCGCATGCTGTGACAATTAAATTAATTCGTTCAGTGGCGTCCGGAATACGGATGCCAGCGAAAAATGATAAAACCGTTGGGTCTGAAACAACACTTTTATCATTTTTAAAATATACTGTAAATATTACTAGTCATGACGCAGTGGTGCCACTAGTGCGTAAAGATAGCATTTAGATTTCATAACAGTATCTCAATTTGTCATTTTTGTAGATGTTAAATAGACTTATACAATGTAAACATAATATTAGGTGGCCATACATACGTTGGTTACTCAAACATATGGTACAGATCTCAAACCGATTTTCAGTTGTATAAACAAATCAATCATTTCTTTACATCTTAGGTTTATTTTAAGTGTGACTGGTGCCGTCTTTTATGTAAATTTGTACCAAATTTTTTCCCAATTGGAAATATTTAAATGTTTGTTTATATTTGTTCGCTCTTGGAATTTTAACGAACGAGCTTTATGTTCTTTCATTAAAATTTATTCTAAAAAGAGTGTTGACGCCATCGTTCTTACTTTGCATTATTTCTACTCGCTCAGCCTCTATTCTTCCTTATGCTTTATGGAATGAGTATGCGAGAAAACGTGTGCAAGCTATTTTTTGGTCTAAGCCCACAACATAATTACCAGGCGCACATGAAACAAAGACAGTATTATATTTCCAATCGAGAAAGAATGAATGAACACCTTTTAGCACGACACGATGTGATACCCAAACAGATTTTGTTCGATGGTTGCTAGCGCATGCTCCTCTTGCTTTCTTACTTCAATTTGAACAATTGTTCTGTACTGCACCCCCACTGTGTTCCAGGAATATAATGGGACTATCAAATATGATATTTTGTCTGGTTTGATATTGCCAAATTTTATATCTATGTATATTAAGCTTTAAATTCGCAAATTATTTTAGCTATAATGCGGGAAATGTTCACCTGCAATATGCAGACATGGATATAGTTAAACATTTGCAGTTATTTGGGAATATATTTCGACCAATATTAGCCTGAAATATGCAATACAATACGTTTACTAGTTATTTGAAGTTAAATAATAATTTATTGCGAATTTGAAGCTCGTACATTTATCTTTTCCCTGACCTCACTAAACATACACCCCGTGTAAATTTTAGTACCTCACAAGACTTATGATACCCTGGTAGCGCTTTGCAAATTTAGTACTATGCTCACTTAATAATATTTTAAGTTTCATATGTCTAAAAGATTATGTTAATTACTTATATTTTATAAAATAAAAACATAAAATGGTTTATTTATTTTTATGTACTCATAAAGCTTATGTTGCACAAACGCTGTAGGTAACTTACATTATTGACATTTTCACATTCTCATGATAGCCTTAAAGTATTAATTATAATTTATTTTAGTATAGATTCAAATCAAATAATAGTATATTTAATATGTACGAATGAATAAAATGTAATCAACCAAATTTTGATTTCACGAAGCTTATATAATTTCGTATCCGCTGCAAAGTAAAATTACTAACTATTTAATGCTAGTAGGTTAAAACACCTCCTTGTACTAGGCAATCATAAAGGCAAGAGAGCATATCGCTATCAACCATCGGACAGCCTAAGGTCTATGCTAATCGCAGTCTTTCTGCCAATCCTTTCTCACTTGGCAGCTCTTGGACCATATACTGTTCAACCCTGCGTTGTGGATCCACACACCTGCTGCCGTACAAGCTAGGCTGTACTGCTATCTGGCGACGGATTTCCTCGCTGATGCACATATTTACGGCAGCGTGAGGAGAGTCAGTACTGTTCTACAGACCGTGCATACACTCAAGTTTTACTACTGGGTTGTGAATCCGCGAGCTAAGAGTGGCATTACTCCTAAAGGATTAGGTGAGTAAATTTAAAGTTGTGAAAATCAATTGACCATGAAATTATAACAAGAAGTGGCCTTTATTTAATGACGATTTTGTTATAAGCGATCTCTACACTAAGAATTATAAATTTTATTTTACAGAAGGTCCTCGGCCAGCCCACAAGGATATATTAACGATACGAGCATACATTTTGCTGTTCTTGAAGCAGCTAATCATGATTGGTAACGGAGTCAAAGAAGACGAACTACAGTCAATACTCAATTATCTAACTACAATGCACGAGGTATGTTATCCTGGTACTAATATTTTAGAAATAAGTCAAGCCTGCCTTTGCCGAAACAATTGACGATGTTAATAAAAATAAAGCCTGGCTTGCTTTAACAATTTTTTGTGAGAAAGATTATTCCTGGCTCGACCTGGCATTTGAACCTAAGACCTTGAAATTTACAACTTACCAAAACCGGGCTGCGTTTTAAATGTTCTGTATTATTATTTTTGCATGTTAATCCTAGATTTGTAATATTTAGAATTTTTCTTTATTTACTTCCAGGATGAAAACTTACACGATGTTCTACAAATGTTAATATCATTGATGTCAGAGCACCCCAGCTCAATGGTTCCTGCTTTCGATGCGAAGGTAACTGAAGTAATATGATTTTTCATTTATTCACATACTGTTGTTATTGACAGAAGCTTTTTGTACATTATCATGTGTTGTTATAGTAATAATGTTTGTGTCTATGATATTTGCAGGGCGGAGTGAGGACTATCTTCAAACTACTGTCATCAGAAAGTCAGCTGATCAGACTGCAAGCATTGAAATTACTCGGATTCTTCTTAAGCAGAAGCACACACAAGTACGTATTATTAAAATATTTACATTTCTGCATTATTTAAAGAAATCTATTTTTTTTTAAAGACACCTGTTGATGATGATATTTCGATGGCTATTTATTAATGGAAAACAAAGATATTTATTTATAACTTCGTAAAATACAGCGGCCTTTCAAATCTGGGAGTAACTGTTTAATGATAGAGAAAGTATTCACGATACACCTTTGTGACTTAATTGTCGTTTAAATGCAGGCGTGCGAGTGAGATAGCGTCCTTCCTCCACTAAAACTCTACGGACTGAACTACACGGATGTCGCAGTGGTTTAAGTGGTCGCCTCGCCACTGCCACTGCGCCGAGTGTTGTGGGTTCGAATCCCACACGGAACAAAACTTTGTGTGATCCACAAATAGTTATTAAGAGTCTGGGTGTTCTTTGTGTCCGTTGTTTGAATGTTTATAAAGCCCCCACAGGACACAGGAGTTATGCCTTCTGCGGCCATTGTCCATTGTGTAAAGTCCCCCGCGAAACAGGAATTATTCCTAGTGTCGTCTGTGTAGTCAGATGTCGTTACAAAGAAATAGGAAAAATAAAAATGTGAGATCAACGAGAATATGATTTAAGTGAAAAGTTACTGGCATAACAATTTTTCTCATAACTCATATACTTCTAAATCCCACTGAATAATTATGATTTCACTGCAACAAAAATTCTCGTAGGAAGTGAATCATTTTAATATTATACTTTTATAACTGTATTCACAGACGCAAGTACGACGTGATGTCTCCCCACAATCTGTACACTCTGTTGGCGACGCGCCTGGGCGCGTGCGGTGAGGGGCTAGCCCTGCCGGTCTACAACGCTCTGTACGAGCTGCTTACCGAGCATGTTGGCCAACAGATCCTGTACACCAGCCATCCCGAGCCGCAGCCACACTTCAGGCTTGAGAATCCGAGTAAGTTATTTTGGCCAGCATTACCAAATGGTCGAAAATTGTCTACACTTCTCGACTGAAACCAATACCCCTTGTATTGGTTTCAGTCGAGAAGCTTATACTCAGACTTCTTGATTTAAGTTAGCTTCACCACTGCACCGAGAGCTCACACAGCTCTCGTGGCAGTGGCGAGTCTTCGAACACAAAACTTTCGAACACCAAATGCATAAAATGTGTAATTCACGAATATTTAGTACCGAGTTCGCTCTTGGTATCCGTTGTTTGAATTTTTTCTGCAGCACAGCGTTGACTCCCTAAATGATCAGATTGCGATAATAAAAAAAAGTTGTGTTTAAATGTTCTAGGTGCCAAGATTGACGAATTGTCAACATATTATGATGACAGAAACATAAAAGCACTTTTAAAATTACTTTATGGGCCTTAATGATTCCAAAGTTAATAAATCCTTTTATTCTAGGAGTATCCTGTACAATGTTACAATATCAGCCCTATATTAAACTGTCCCATTCCTGGGCACGGGCCTCTTCTCAATGTGAGAAGGGATAAACCATAGTCTACCATGCTGGCCCATTACAATATGTTAATAATAATACCTGTGATAAGAGAAACATAATAATAGCATTTATTTCTAAGCATATGGTACATTAGGATCATATGTATTCAACATTGATTCATGATGTTTGGTCTTAAAATTACTGACAGCTGCAAACAATGTTTTATTAAATTCAAAATACTTACTTTACCCTCCCTGTTTATATATGAGGTAGCAGTTTTTGTAAAAACCAACCCTAAATTATTTAGTCGCATTGCAGACATAAGCAGTCGCAGTCGTAGGCATAAAGACCAACTGTGCATTGTGCCATGCAACACTGCACTAATGCACAAAAGTGTATTTTGCCTGGCACCTGTCATTTACAACAAAGTACCTAAATCAATGAAGCAGCTTCCCTTAAATAGGTTTAGATTACAATTTAAAAGATTTCTTGTTGCCAAATGTTTTTATAATATTAATGAGTACTTGAACGATACCTGATTTTATGACGTTTTCAATTTAATTTGTATAAAATATTTTGTACGCCTGTACTAGGCAAAACATGTATGGGTCTTTCTTTTATTATTTTACATCTTATGTTGCATATTTTTTATTTGTAAACATACACCCATGTTTTAACAAAATAAATTATCTTATCTTATCTTATCTTATCTTACACATATTATCCATTGCTGGTATAGAAATATTAAAATTATGATTACAATCCTTGTGTGTTACGTTACTTGATAACATTTGTCTGCAGTGATCCTCAAAGTGGTGGCGACGCTGGTCCGTCAGTCAAAGCAGACGGAGCAGCTGCTGGAGGTGAAGAAGCTGTTCCTCTCCGACATGACGCTGCTCTGCAGCAACAACCGCGAGAACCGCCGCACCGTGCTGCAGATGTCCGTGTGGCAGGTACGACACTACACACACGATAACACAGGATTACAATAAACCATACCCATAGCCTAAATTTATTAGGTTACGTATGTGGCAAGAGTCTCCTAGCTCTAAATGTCCTAGATATTTATTTAGTTTTGAATGCTCAAATGGTCTCTGCAGATTGGACCCATGCTCCCCTGTAATGCTCCGAAAGGGGCAGATAGCTAATGTGAAATACGCGCAATGAAACGGGCAAGAGAAACAAATAATATCGATATCGCTGTCATGTAGACCGATTTTGGCCTGGGTGGAGATAATATTATATAGTCTATCAGTGTACAAATGCAAGTGCACTTGCCTGATTTTTATAGAGTAAATATGCTACACTACTAATTGCCCAACTCAGGCTTGCTATTGACAATTTCTTGGGCCAACTTTTGTTTGCCCAACCGAAGCATCTAACTCGAGACTTCATGTTTACCGAAGAAGATAAAAAAAAGCTCTACACTCCGCTTTTATTTTGATGCGATAAAATTTTCATTTACTTTGATGAGTTGCAAAGAACTACTTCTATATCTTACTCTTGTTGAATAGTGAAATAAGTTTTCTGTACTATTATTTCTCTTCACAGGAATGGCTAATAGCCATGGCGTACATTCACCCGAAGAACGCAGAAGAGCAGAAGATATCTGACATGGTGTACTCACTGTTTCGCATGCTGCTGCATCACGCCATCAAACACGAGTATGGCGGCTGGCGAGTGTGGGTCGATACGCTGGCTATCGTGCACTCCAAGGTAATATAGCAATACTTGATAGGATGACCTGAAAGTGACAGGATGCAGAAACTGGGTTCTCAAAACAGCTAAATCAGCTGATTAATATCGTCAGTAGTAATAATAAAAATTATCAGCTGATAACAGTTTATTCTTGGAAATATGACTGGCATGTTTGATTTTGAGTTTTACTATTTCTCATACAGAGAAAAATCTATAAAATCAGGATTTGCACATTTGGAAAAATTCCTTTATCATACAGAGAAAACTGGCATCCGAATAACTTTGTATTGTGTAAACTTGTGAGCAACTGGCATCCGAATAACTTCGTGTTGTGTAAACATGTGAGCTGTGGAATCAACACCGAGGCCGATACACTTTGTACTCATAAGTTATAGGTACTGATTACAATTGCTACACTTAAACTTGTTTCGTACCTTAGTGGAATCAAAATAAATATTGTTTACCTTTGTATCGTAGGCACAAAATACAATTCTGAAGGAATACATAATTTTAAACTGTGCCGATAGGTAACGATTGCTGAATTTTATATGTTCATATATATTTGTTTCAGGTTTCATACGAAGAATTCAAACTCCAGTTTGCTCAAATGTACGAGCACTATGAACAACGTCGCGCTGACAACATTACAGACCCTGCAGAAAGACAACAGCGCCCCATATCTACCATATCCGGGTGGGAACGCCACGAACAGCCTCCACAGAGGAGACTGCACCATGCTGCTCAAACAGAAATAGGCACCGGGTTGTCCTTAAGGGACGTAGACAATTGCCGGTGTGCTCCAAGGGCTGATAACGCTGACGTGTGCAAGCTACACAGTCCAGCACCAGCAGAAACACGTGATGATGCGGAAGTCGAACATGCTGTAGATGACGTCGAAGAACCCGTGGCTGAAACGCCAGAAATCACTGTCGACCCTGTACCGGAAACTGAAATTACAAGTGATATTGTAGACGAGAGTAGGCTGCTTTCAGAACCAGAGTCAGGTGTAGGCACTTTAGAGCGGACTGATGAACCGCTACGAAGGGGTAGCCTGGATTACATTCCTGTGAGAGATGTAGGAGATACAGTGGCTAGAGATGATGCTGATATTACTGATCGTAGCGAAGGAATACCTTCAAGCCTTTCTGCTAGTGAAACAGCGAGTCCAGAGAGAGTAGCTGAGGCAAACGCTGCGGTTGAACGAGTAGAGTCGGAGCTTTCCGATCCATCAGAATTGTATTTAACCCCAAGTGAGGCAACGAGTCCGCGTAGGACTCAAGATAAGACTGAAATCGCAACAAATGATGAAGATACAGATTCAGATGATCCAAAAACCGTAGCTATCAGTATTGTCAATGATGTTTTAAGCATTGCTCTAGAAACAGTCAGGTTAAAGACTGATGATGACACGGATTCCGGTGCTATATCCGGTGGACCTCATTCCGAAGGGAATACGCCTAATGGTCGTGATGATTTAGAACCTGAAATTGAAGAGATTGTTGATGAAAAGCAAGCTGCTGAAACAATCGCCAATGATTTAGTGACGGAATTAATATCGTCAGTAGTAACAATAAGCGAAGAGAAGAATGAAAATATTGTAACTGATGATAACAGTCCGCAGAGGGTCATACCCTCGGATCATCCCCATGAGGGCAACGTTCTACCATTAGATGGTGAATTCTTAGTTAATTCTAGAGCCGAAGAGGCTGAGAAATTAAACGTAGAAAAGAAAGACGAAGTCACAGAAGAAAATGAAAAGAATGAAAGCCAAAGAGTCGATACTTCGACACAAGAGGAGGAAGAAAAAGCGCCAGAAAATCCGCCTATTTCAACAATTAGTGAGAGCATTCCGTTAGCCAATAAGGATCATGATAGTGAAGAAGAAGATAGGAGTCACGACGAAAGAGATAAAAGACGTGTCAGCTTACCTGGTGATAGTGAGATGAAGCAGGACGGCGGTAGGGGCGAAGGTGTGTCTACACAAGGAACCAATACTTCGACGTCGCCTAAGAGGCCTCGAAGTGCTTCGACAAGCACACAAGTGGATTCTAATCATTTTGGTAAGACATTGGATTAACTTAATTCTTACATCATATGTATTTTCTTTCGCTAGCACTGGCTGTTTCACGTTTTACCGTATAAATTTCTTATCACAGTAACTTTGAATAATGGTTATCTTGAAATTGAAATTCTATTTATGGATAAGTGGTACACGATGCTACGCGTACCACAAAATACGTAATAAATAGTAAAGTAAGTAAGTAAGTATTTATTTTTCAAAACATAGGTACACGTTCTAATACAAATATTATAACACAGAAAACAAAAAAGTACATATATAATGAAAAACGAGGTTATTACTTAGGTTTGTTGTTGGTTTGTGGTTGATACCTCAAACCAACCCTGATATTATTTGGTAACCCCAAGTGACGCTCGGACGTACATCAGCTACTCTATGTAATATTTTACAAACAAACAAAACAAACACAAAACACAAAACTACGTAAGATATATATTATATAAATTATAATTGATAAGCGTATATATATAAATTAATATATAAAAATATAAATTAAAATAGGTATAACATGAATAATAAATAAATTGGCGCAATAGCATAATGTTTATAAATATAATATTCAATAATAACCTACTAACGGTTGCCATTCACGGTTTACATACCTATATTAAGGTAATGCAGTTATTAAAAATAAATTTGCTAGCATTACAATATAAAACGTGTACGAAAGTTTGAACTCTTTTAAGCAGCGATACTCGGCATAAGCTTAGGAACCACTGTCCTTAACCGATAAACAGTGAATAAAGAAATTTGATACGATCGTTATTAGTGGCAAAATGTAAACAGGCTTGTATTTTTGTATGTATTTTGTACCAAATATTAAATGACTTTTACCTGTGTATCATGTAGAAACCAAGCGTCCTTCAAAATGTTCCCGGCCGATGTTCTCCCCGGGCCCGACGCGGCCTCCGTTCCGCATCCCGGAGTTCCGCTGGTCGTACATACACCAAAGACTGCTGTCCGATGTACTGTTCAGCTTAGAAACTGATATTCAAGTAAGTGACATTTCAATATTATGCAATGCATACATGAAATTTTATTAATATAGAAGTACGTACCTAATTGTAACAATAATTTAGATAATTATTTGCATATAAATGTAAATACAGTAAAATATACAACGTGTCGATATTATGTATTTTCGTAAATTTTGTGATCGTTAATATAGTAAAAGAGATGTTTTATATTACATATATTATACAAAATAAATTTTACTGATTTATGTTTATGAAATTTTATAAATAAATCTACACATATATTCAAACAAAGCTTTTAAATAAATAAGAAAAAAGGAAAACAACTGGGCCTGCTCAATACAGTGTACTTTTGTGGTTAGGCACCTCTTGTGAGTGAGGCACACCTTCAATGTCAACTTATATGCAACGATTCTTTAATACGTTGATATTAACTGTTAATTATTAATATGAAATTAAAAATATGTTTTAAGGGTACTTATTTTTTATTGAGTCTTGTTCGGAAAAACCAATATAGAGACTTTTGTTAATTTGGCGAATATATAGATCAACTTGTATATTATTGAACTACTTTCTTCAGGTGTGGCGAAGTCATTCAACAAAGTCAGTGATCGACTTCGTGAACAGCAGCGAGAATGGCATCTTCGTGGTGAACACTGTCCACCTGATCAGCCAGCTCGCTGATAACCTGATTATAGCGTGCGGTGGATTGCTGCCGCTGCTCGCTTCGGCTACGTCGCCTAATGTAAGTATGCGGTGAATTGAATACGTGGTCAACGACTCCGTTGACCACGTATTCAATTCTTTCAATCATTCCATTCATTCAATCTATAAAATCCGTTTTGTTTTATCGAAGGCAGTCAAAGTTGTGTTGCCAGGCTCTTTAAGCAGAGCGTTCTCAATAGGAGACCAGTCTTTTTTATCCTTTATGCTGATAGTACTATGGCACCTTCTTAACTCGGTGACCCTTTTAGTGTACCAGTCATGTGTCCATAGGCTACCAAAACAACATATCACCAGAAGATGGTCTCTATAAAATATATAAAATAAAACAATATATTCCTATCCTTTAGAACGAGCTAGATGTTATTGAGCCAACACAAGGTATGCCAGTAGAAGTGGCAGTGACCTTCCTACAGCGTCTGGTCAGCATGGCGGACGTACTCATATTCGCCAGCGCGATCAACTTCGCCGAACTCGAAGCTGAGAAGAACATGTCTAGTGGGGGGATTCTTAGACAGTGCTTGAGGCTGGTGAGTACTGGGAGGCGTGAATGGAGAAAGGGGGGGTTATTGAAAGTCAGTCTTGTTGTTTTATATTCTTGTAATTTTACATTTTGAAGTATTTAGTACGAATATTTTAAAGGTGATGACCTCGATTGATGATGTCCTTGTTCATGTATTGAAGAAAGACAGAAAGAGATCGAGAGACATATAAAAGCTGTATGGATGAATTCTCCAACGTAGAAATAATATTTATGTATATTCTGAAATAATACAATGCAAGGATTTTATTTTTTTAAATGGTACACCTTTTGTCTGCTTAGTATTTATATATTTAGTAACAGAAATAAATGCAATCACACATGTTTATAAATTACCATTGTGTACTTGACGTTTCGACCAGGTTGCACCGGCCGTGGGCACAAAAACAGATTTGATCTGGACATGGCCAAAGAATGTTTTTAAAATGCCATTTTATTTCGTCCTGAGTTGCATTATACCGAACGGTGCTTAAAGACTTATATTGGCCGAAGTTTGCTGCTACCATTTGACCGAGGGTACAGTATACTTTCGGCAATACGTGTAATACATAGTAAACATCTCTTCATTTTTATACTAGCCCTAAATACTTTGAATGAGTTCTGAACAATTTACAACTAAAACAACAAGACTGACTACGAGAATAATGACCTTTGTTACCTACTTCATATCCTGTTGAGACCTTTATCAGTTTTAGTTTTACTTTCAGATATAATAGATATTTTTGTGAAAGACTAGTACTTACCTAATATTTAATGTTTGATCATTTCATTACATAGACCGTATAGAAATTATGACCTCTATAATTTATATAATATTTAGTGACTCTATCTGTAGGCTGATTAGTCTATCTGTCTGTTAGATCAAGTTACTGTAGTTTTTTTCTAACTCTAGTCTAGATCTCTTTTCTTCTGCCGTACTCTTGACGTTAATGATTGATCTTTATTTGTTTTTCATACGTATCTACGTCTCAAATATTATGAGTACTATTAGTAAGTAAACTTAAAACATACGTTATACTTGTTTATAAAATAAGCAAGAGTTCATAAACGTGAAGAGTACGGTACGTGCGGTGGACGGCTACTACTTCCTAGAACTCTAGCGAGTCGTAGCGCTTGGCGCGGCGTGTAGGTGTGTGCGGTACACACGTGTGTGTGTGTGCGTAGGTGTGCACGTGTGCTGTGCGCAATTGTCTCGAGTGCAAGGAGCGCCAGCGCCTGGCCGCAGCGCGCGCCGCCACCCGGCCTAACAACGAACCCGATCCCAAGGTAACTACATACAACTCCTTTCGCCTATGTCGCCCTGGTACCATGCGTACGCAATGATGCCCCCAAACAATAGAATTTAAAATCTATAGAATCATCCTTTACAGTGTAAAAAATACCCTCCAAATAGACTCCTAATTTTGAAGGAATTTATAATTTCCTAATAATGTTTTGTTAAGATATAGCATTCCATGCGCTTCCTACGTGAAGCACTCTAGCCACTTAATAATATTAGTGATCTTATATTAAACGAACAAAACCCTTAAAATTTGGCCCAATAGCTAATAGGCAAGGAAGAAAATACTCGTCACACAGCCAATAGAAAATTAAAATGAGAAATAAACCTACTAACAAAAGGTCTCTGAAACGGTATCTCTCATTTAAGTTATTCAGTAACTTGCATTTTGAATTGGAAACATTCTTATACATTCTGTATCCCTGGTACTTGAATCGAAATTGATACTAACGAATGCTTTCAACACCTTGCACTGCTCACAAAAAAAGTATTTGGTAAATAAAAATTGCAAATATACACAACACACCGCGCAAATATAGAAAGAAGCACAAAGTTGCATGTTATGAAGAAATAGAAAATATTTTTGAAAACGCTTTTTAAAAAAGGACGTTTGCTACACGCCAAAATTTGCATGTTGCCAATATTTTGATTACTTTTCTATGTTTTAAATACATTCTTAAATTAGTCGATTTACTTCAAATGATAAATACCTCTACAGCGGTTTTGTTACCCTAGTATTTTATGTCATTTTTGCTGCTCTATTAGTACTGCAATTTGTATTATTTTGATAATCTTTTTGCTTTTGAAATCTGACATGTACAAGAAGATGTTGATTGGTTTCGTAACTCTCAGAGTGTGGTGGCGAGTCTGGCAGATGCTTCTAGTCCAGTCAAGGATCCTGAAAGACTGCTGCAGGATATGGATGTCAACCGACTTCGCGCAGTCATCTACAGAGATGTGGTGAGTTATATACCTGAATCCTTTTAGGTAGTTTTCTTTTGATTTTTATTCGGTTACCTTGATCAAAAGCTTATCAGAATTCATACGGTGCTCAGGAGGAAACAAAGCAGGCGCAGTTCCTGTCGTTGGCCATCGTGTACTTCATTTCGGTGCTAATGGTGTCAAAGTACCGCGACATTCTCGAGCCGCCCGCGCATGCGCCGCCAGATTGCGCGCGCCGTCCGCACCACGCGCACGACCACCACGGTACGTACGCACACACCCGCACACACACTCACACACATACATCTATATTATATATGTGCACGCTTTTTATATTAATACATTTTAGGTCTAGGAGTGTGTTTTCTAAAAGTTTGTAAAGCATTGTTATAGAGGAAATCTTTTGATTGAGAAATTCAACAATAATATAGTATTTTCTCATTTCAACTTGATTACCACATTTAAACATCGAAATGAATAAAAAATATTGCATACTGGTTACAAAATCAATCACACAAAAACCTTCCACGATTAATTCCTTACTTTTCTATTTCAGTTGTTTCTCCTATTAGCTGTTTGTCAAATCTATTACAATAGATACACTTCTTCTAGATAGTTTATACGTTTAAATTCCCTATTACCTAGATTCTTTATATTGTAAATAATATTTAATATGTACGACACATATTATGGAATGTAATACACACACACCTTTATAACTAACGCATTCACTGTTCTATGTAGTAGATACTATTGTTGTATGTGTTTATTTTATCATAAACTTAGATACATCAAATTTCAAGAAAATCTACTTCTCTATCTCATTTCTGGCAAATTCTTCACTTTTGAGATCCATCCAAAATATGTCCTCCCCTTTTTCAACTCTCCAGTGCCAGTTACCTTTATCCAAAGGAATATTAATTATTAGTTTTAATTTATGTATGTAGAAAACTGATTGTCTTGATATAACTATTTCATGTACTAAATACTATAATATACTATCTTCTCTGTATAGTGATATCGGGTTTGTTTCTTAGATATGGATAATAGTATGCTATTTATTTTTGCTTCTTTTTATATGCTTTGTCGCACTCAATATAAAAATATAACATGACTTTCTCAAAAATATTGGTTCTTAAATTTTCACAGTCATCAATCATTGTGTTTGGTCGCCCTCTGAAGTAAATCAGTAAACGTTTGCATCATTTTAAACTATAATTATTGTCGTATGTCGCATTGCCAGCGTCTCTATGCCAATAACATTCAACAAAATCATTACGATCAAACGAATTCGTGATAAAAGGCTATTAAATTTTAATGGAGGTACGTTCTATGTTGAAGATTTTGGGTAAATAGGCGCTGGAAACACGATTATATAAACAATCATAATAACTCTTCATATAATTTGGATCAAAACAAATTGAGCGTCAACTGCTACAATTCTTACTAAAGTATTTTAAATATATGACGGTATTAATAATATACTTTCGAGGGCGACATTTTAAAAAAAGGATATTAATAGACTGTATATCTGAATTGTGTCGTTTCTCCTTTTTTCACGCCGCTTGATATACGCGTCACGATTTGGGACACTGGTAAAATCGTCTACATTCTACTACACGCCACTGCATATTGGTATACATCGATCGTTCGATTTTTTTTCCACTTCGCTTTTACATGTAAATACCGCGATGTCAAACGATCGAATAACTCAATTCAATTTAAAATCTTTCTTATTTTATTCCGCTTCCTTTCCGATCTATCCCGTGTATAATATATCTTTCTACTTATCGCAATCTCTTCCTATCTCCTAACTCCCTGGTACTTTTGTGGTTCGGTGGGTGGGTTTGGGACTGCAGGGTCGCGGCCGCTGTTCCCCCAGTGGTCGCACCACGTCTATCCGCAGTTCCTGCCTGGTGGGCATCCCGCTCACCGACACCCTCACTCGCACTGCAAGCTCGATTGCAGCCAACACGTTAACAATAATACGCTCGCACACACTCGCATCGCTAACTACCACCGCGCTCACGCAGGTAACGCGGCCGACGACACGTGGTGTTCGCATTACTAAATAAAATTAAAATCTATGTGCCGTTGGAAAATGAACCAAAGATTAACCTTGTGGTACACATACCGTAATTTTGTTGTATATCTTAAAACCAAACACATGTCTAAGCTATTGTTGCATTCAAATACTATGTAGATATTTTGAATAAGTAATAATAGCTTGGCAAAGGCTTATAAGAAATAGAGTTATCCAAATCAAACTATTAAGTATGGTTAACTCTCTCGAATGCACGACGGAACAATAACACTATTTTATATCCGTGCTTCGATATTGCTTTCACGCTTTTATAGTGATTTCAGTTGTTCTTTCGTGTGTTCCAACAAATGTTCTGAATTTGAATTCGGAGAGTAATGTGGACGCCCAATATACTTTATGTGGTCGAAGTTCGCGCGCAATGTTTTGTCTTTGAAGTCGAAATAGTCTTAAACAAATTGTATACTTCAAATGTTCTCTTTTTCTATGTTTCTTTTTTACTCGGATGTTGTTAAAGACAAAGCAATGTAATGTATATGCACCGCTAAGGCACCGCTTCTCTTAAGTTCGTTTTCATTTATGTTGCGTCATCATTTGAAGTAGAATTTAATGAATCCATAAATAAGCATGTTTAAGATATAAATTAATTTGACATGTTATAAGCAGTGGGAATTCTGTGCAATCTGTATAGGCAATACAGAGAGTATGCATGTTATAGATTTTGAAATCGTAGTTTCGGTATAAGCTCCCTTATGTAGATTTTGAAATCATAGTTTTGGTATAAGCTCCCTTATGAAATATAATATATGCTTTTGGGTAAAAGCTCAGTCGTAATATTGTAACGCCTAGTACAGAATTCCATGTACAGTAAAATAGCAGTAAAAATCCCTGGAATAGTTAACATTGAGTAGGAACACCCGACTTACCCGCTTCATTAAAGCAAGCTTTGTCGATGTTGTCTCTAATACTGCAAAAAATATAATTCCTAAACTAATTTGGTGTATTTCTATATTTTCTTTAGAGCACAATGGAGATGATGTCGAATACGCCATGATAGTCGTTGACGAAAATAATTCGACAATAAATGATCTGGATTCACCGTCTATGAAGGTAAGATCCCTTAGCAGTTGTTTTCTATGTGGGGATCATATGCAATTATCGACTTAATCGTGTTTGTGTACGAATCATAATTAATTGCATGTCATTTGATAGTCCCCTCTCCTATTTTTTTTGTACTTTGATGATTCTTGTGAGTAATTAATAATATTTTGTAGGCAATAATTGGTTATTTCTTAGTCGTACATCATCGCTAAATATAAAAGCATATGAATTACAAAAGTTAGTCATTTTTGCATAAACTACTTCAGCTCAATGGAGTTTATGATTATATGCTTTCATGTTTAGCAAACTTAATATTTAATAGTCTTACAAATGATACAAATCTCTGGCAACTTTTCCATAGCATGTTTCTTTTTCGAATTTTATTGATCTTTTTCAGTTTAGGTATACATGAAAATGATTTTATTGTAAGTAGTGTAAAGTATACAAGATCTAAAGGTTAGTTTTAGATTTAATAATGAAATAGTATCGTGCGCATGAAGTTTAAGTAATTCCCCTTTATAGTGGTTCCCATAAGTTTCATATTGTGTTTGGGCAAATTGATTTGCTGTTTGTCGATTGGTTTTTGTTATCGATGTCGCTACAATATATGTTGACATAAGTGTGGAAGATTTAGTGTGATACGTGAACGCTTCATTATATTCGTTTTGTTTTGCTTTTGCAATAAAATAAATAAAGGAGACGGATGGCAAAGAAAATGAAGAAGGTGTTGCCAAAATAGAGACAACGACTGATGAACTCAAGCCGAATTCTGGAGAGAAACCAAAGCCTACCGATAAGCCTGAAATATCACCTTCCTCGGAAAAAGAAGAACCGCTATTCAAGTCGAGCCTTCGAGTCAAAATGCAGTCCAAAGTCAAGGTTAGTAGCGATGAACCGTGGGAAGTCGGCAATGTTCTGTCTATCTCTATTAGTTACTGCGTCTCCTTTAACTGTGGTCTTTGGGGCTGTTTAGTTTCATATTTTAATGGATTCATTAATGGGATTAAGACTCAAGTATTTTTGATGTGGTTCCTAACCTGCTTTTCCGAGACCAGATGTAGAAGTGTATTTTAAATCTAACCTCTTACTATTATTTGGATAGATTTTTATTGTGTGTAATAAATGAATGTTATTGTCCTGTTGTAAGCCTCCTCCAAGGTCCAAAACATTGTCGGGGATAACAGTGTCGGTGGTCAATTTGGTTTGTACACGTTCTGATTTAGTGTGTACATGGATTTAGTGTTAACACTTTAGATTAGTTCTGGAAGTCTGGCATTTTATTGACAAAAATAACACTGTCTTACAGCAAATACAAAAAAAATAAAACTGAATTTTGAATATTGATAAAGTCAAAATAAAAAAACTATTGAAGGTACATTTTACTGATGTTTTAATACTTACCTCCAGATCTAATCGTGAATTACACAAGAATAACACAAGCTTGTCACGAATATATTATAATACAAAAAAACACGATTTTAGGCTACAAAGCTATGCTCACTTTTATGTAAGTTTGTATAAATTATTGTGGTACAAAAACATGAAACGATAGCACCTCAGCACAACACATTTAAGTATAATATAGATATTGTTACATAAAAATATTAAATAAGAAGACAAAATTGTGTTAACGGGATCGGAAAATTCTATGGATATGTAAATATGTGGGATATTGGTGTATTCAAAACTTTTGTATTTTGTATAATTGTTTTCATTTCTAAATATTGTTTCCAAAGTTTCCGAATTTGTCTATTATCATAAGTTTTTTCCAGCATGTGTTTGCTAAGCTTGCTTTTTCACTTCTTTTGAAGCATGGTGTTTCTTAGTATTTGCCACATTTATATCATTCTCTTCACAATCATTGGTAGTTGTTCACACAATTATAACAGTTTTAACGATATAGTTTTTAAAAGGTAAGTAATATTGGATTTTAAACTGCTTAAAAGTTAATCAATCGGTTGAGTTTTAGATTCCTCATTAAATAAACTCAAATTCGAATTAATTATTTGTAACACTTATAAGATTTCATTTTATATACAATAATTTAATTTACCTAATATCCTTGACGGAAAATACGCTTTAATGAACAAGTTATTATTAATTGATGAAATCAATAGATTCCCTAGTAAATACACGAATTGTATTTGGTAATCAAATCCCAAATTACAAAAATTCTTCGCATTTTATTACAATGGTGCTATAAATCTAAAGTACCAGGCGCTCATATCTGAGCAGTAGTTATAATTTATATGTGTCGACAGAGTGTGGACTCGATAGAGGACGCGGGATCGTTCCACCTGAACTCCAACGAGACTACCAATAATGACCCAGAAACGTCAAGTGAGATCGCGCTAGACGACAATAAACATCCGGTACGTTAAACAATAGAACATAACTTATAAGCGGGATGTTTTTTATTACAAGCATTAATTATACCGTTTTACATTAATATGTATACTATAACAAAATTACTAATAATTTAAATTGTTGATTTCAGGTAAGCAATGATGAGTCTTGGACGGATGTGAACCTTAATGAAGATGGCGAACGTGGACCTGCTACCATCACTGGTAGGACCAGGGATCACGAAGGCAATATTCATGAAGGTACTATTACTATACTAACTATAGCACATAACCATTCGTTTATAGAATCTCGTATACTTAAAAATTAACATTACGAGAAAGATGCCTTTATTAGTTTTATTTAGTTATGTATAAACATTCATTTCCAGATATAGACAAACAAATACACATGAGGAACTCAGAGTCGCATCATCACATTCAGCAGAGGCATCCAAACAGAAATATGCAAGCGGCTCAAAGGCATCTGCATCCAGTGAGTTTCTATAAGACTATTTATGGCATTTCCAATTAGATGACGTAACACAATCTAACTGGAAATTTCATAAATAGTAGTAAAATAATTGTATAAGATTTTAGAATCTTATATTACCTGCAAACTGCTAATTTTAACACTCATCTTTTCATTAAGTCACAAAGTTACAATTATGAATGTCCATATACCTAATATAGTAGTTTGTTACTTTACTAAAGTTACATTTTAAAGTTACAAGTTTATTGCTAAGTTACCTGAAAATACATACAGCCAAACTTTTTCAGTCGTCGTATATTTTATTTTATACATGTAATTTTTGTAAGGTATTTCAGCCATTATGCAATACAGGTCAACAGTTCCATAAAAAAAAGTGAAGGCGTATTATTTTAATGGATTTACCGGTTTGTCGACCGTAAGTCGAGCTATTTCTGTAACTGCTGCAAGCAAATACACTGGTCGCGTTGCGTTACGTCATACATTTCTATTTGACACTATAAGCTTACCACTATCGCTGACCGTATTTGCTTGGACATGTTTCGTAGGCCATAAATAATAATATTCCTTTTTCAGGACAACGAAACGCTCGCTGGCTTAAACGCCATGAACACCTCAATGACAGCCGACGGTGTCTCCCGTGAAGCATCCCTCACTCACAAGCTGGAGACTGCCTTAGGACCTGTGTGTCCACTGCTCCGAGAGATAATGCTGGACTTCGCACCTTTCCTTTCTAAAACGCTGGTGGGGAGCCACGGCCAGGAACTGCTCATGGAGGGTAAAGGTATACGGTACTAGGCATGGTAGATGCTCTGGCTTTCTTTCATACTTTACTTTCTTAATGAGGATGTAATGGGAATTAGCGGTATTCTTACTGGTACTTCTTTTTGGTCTTTCGCTGAAGCTAGTCGTTATAGTATAAGCGTATAATTCGTAGACACAGTAAGTTGATTTTAACTCACTTTGCGATGTTATGGTAAGCTAAAATTACATTACTATGGCTTTTTACTATTATATGAGCATGGTGGTAAGGTAATTGTGAACTCATACCATTATTTTATGCCAAACACATAGCAACTGTGAGTTATGGCCACACGGGAGTTTGACTATAACAGACTATTAGCTTTCTGTTAGTACTGAAGGACAATTATGTACATTAGATTAGCATTTCTTCTTCTAGATGTCTTCTAGGCTACCAATATACAAATATTACTACGAAAGCTTTACGATTCCTACTTACATAGCGTTCGCTGTTGTACTTAAATTTGGTGTTAGTTATAATTTATATTTCACGTGGCTTTAGTTGGGTATTGGCACACATATACAAAAATTTGTTAATATTATAAAAATATTTGCTTGCATAGTTAAATTCAACAGAAATGTATTTATATAGAATTTTGTAATATACATTTGTCCATGTCACAGGTCTACAAACCTTCAAATCAAGCACTTCAGTCGTCGAATTGGTGATGCTTCTCTGCTCCCAAGAATGGCAGAACTCTCTTCAAAAGCATGCAGGCTTAGCCTTCATAGAACTGATTAACGAAGGTCGCTTGCTGTCCCACGCTATGAGGGATCACATCGTCAGAGTGGCCAATGAAGCTGAATTCATATTGAATAGGATGAGAGCTGATGATGTCTTGAAACATGCTGATTTTGAGGTTGGTAAAAATTCACTGTACCTTATATATTATTTTGAGAGAGGAATAGAATATGGGTTGGCTAGTGGCTACCGTTGCTTATTGACGGTACAATATTAAGGTTATTGCACTGACAGCATAGAGCTTGCGATTCGCAAGTACTGTGCTGTCAACGTAAGAGATTGAACATGTTCTGCACTCCTGTCGTATCTTGAGGTAGGCCACAAGGTCTTTTCTTGGTCCTCTTATACATATTAACCACCATGGCATTTTAATAACTAAATTAAGTACTAGTCAGTATTACCATGAGCTATGTTTTGATTACGCAGTGCCTATGCGCATCAAGTAGTGCCGAGCGAGCGGAAGAGGAACGAACCTGCGAGAGACTGATTGCGGCTGCTAGGAGACGAGACCATGCTGCAGCCGCCAGGTTACTAGACAAGCTGCGACATGCGGCTGATCATGCAGCACCACAACATGGGTACGTTACCAAATCACATTTCTAATTCACTCCTATTAGCTATAGATTGCAATAAAATATTATTTTGTCCCGTGTAAACTTTGGAACGGTCTTCCGGCACATGTGTTCTCTCCCTTCTATGACATTGGGTCCTTCAAACGTAGTGTGAAGAAGCATCTGGTCAGACCGGCTTAACACTGGCGACGGCTAGAAGACATCTATCTTCTCCTCGTCGTCACTGTCTCTGGACTGTAATTGGGCTTTCCATCAGGTCCAAAACAATCCCTTTGCCGTGTCAAAATAAAAATTAAAATTAAAAATCTATTTCAAATGTCACAAGGGCGGCCATTAAATAGGATATGAATCGCATTACTAATCAACCTATTCATGTTAAAATTACGTCAGGAGTTGAAATCCCTGTAGAAGAAAGTATCATGGACGTTAAACTGTTTACAGATAGTTAAATCAGATAGTTAAATTTTGTATCTTATTACTACATACAGCAGCTTTCTGAAGGGCGGTTGCCTAATGAATATGGAATTGGCTTCAAATCCTTTTAGTTACATTGACATGTGGTGGAACAGGGTGTGATGTCCCTCCAACACATAGGGAGGATCCTCCGCCCAGGCTGGTTGATCGTGCCTGGGGAGCCGTGGCCCAACTGTTGATGTCGGGAGCTTGTATATATAGTTAGTCGCTGTGTAAACTCCGTTTGCGCGATGCAGGATTGTGACGTCATTTAGCGTATTTAGCGCCACCTGTTAGATGTAGGCGGAACTTCTTCGTCTATGCGGAGTCGCCACAGTATTCCCCTCCAAGACCGAAGGTCGATCAGGTTGATGAGACAGCTGTCGATTCTGCTGAAGAGCGTTGCCAGTGCCAGTGAAAGATGCCGCTAGTTCCAGTGAGTTGGAACTGTATGTCGCTAGCTCCAGTGAGTCGGAACTGTATGTCGCTAGACCTCAGTGAGTCGGGTCTGAGTGCGATGA
Source organism: Catocala fraxini (assembly GCA_930367265.1). Classification (NCBI taxonomy): domain Eukaryota; kingdom Metazoa; phylum Arthropoda; class Insecta; order Lepidoptera; family Erebidae; genus Catocala; species Catocala fraxini. The sequence goes on from OV884045.1 coordinate 1,578,201, forward strand.
GCGTTGCGTGTGCCCCAGTGAGTCGGGGTCGAAGCGCGGTGAGCGGTGCGTGTGCCCCAGTGAGTTGGGGTTGTTGCGTTGCAGTGTGTCCCACAGTGAGTTGGAGTTGATGCTGCGTAGTTGCTGCGTCGTGGCTGGCTGCTGCGTTGACGGCGAATGAAGTGCCCTGCTTGCGTGGACCGTGTGTGCAGTGGGTTGAGCCTTGACGCTGGTGAGGCCGTAGGGAAGACCAGGCTGCGCGTTCGCTGCAGGCGTGTGGTGGTCCTTGTCGAGGCCGAAGATGCTGGCTGGCTGCGACTTGATTACTGCTCATCTGGAGAGGTGCTGTGTAAGAGGAGTGAAGGTGATGGCGATGGTTGCTGCTGCTAATCTGCTGCGTGAAGGTTGCTTCCAATCACGTCGGGGTCACCAATGTGAGCTTGTATATATAGTTAGTCGCTGTGTAAACTCCGCTTGCGCGATGCAGGATTGTGACGTCATTTAGCGTATTTAGCGCCATCTGTTAGATGTAGGCAGAACTTCTACGTCTATGCGGAGTCGCTACAGACAACTACCTAAACCACCCACTTAAAACATGTATGAGGTGGCCACTTACTGAAACCTGCGAGCCCAGTAGAACGCCAAATGTTAACACAATCTGTCAATGTCGACATTTTGAATTCTGTAGCTTACATAAAAACTGCAAAGAAAAATTGTTTTATATTTTATTCTTTTATATATTGTTTTGACGAAAGTATCATGGTGTACACAGTCAAAGCTAGTTTTTTGCGTGATCTGGAAATTTGTGTTATTCAACCTGTACCATTCAACGCTAGATCTGCTAGGAATTTTGTTTGGTTGTGGAAGCGGATTGTCTCTAGCCCAACGTAAAAACAATATGTGAAGGCACTTTGGTCACGATGCGTGGCTCCAAAAGTATAATAAATACTAACCTCAAGGTTCCTTCAGTCGCCGACTGGGAATCAAGGTGGGGTTAATACAATGAACAATAAAACAGGCCCAGAATTTTAAAGTCATGATTTTACCTAAACCTTGAATAGTTCTCCACAGGCGGGCGGCGTCGGCAGCACGCCGGCAAAGGTCACCACATGTTTCACAAAAGTTCTTCACTAATGTTCAATAATGTTCCAAGTTCTTACAACACAATGTTATCCATATGGTGCTTTCACCCGATATACTACAGTTTTCAAGGCGAGGAGTCACCTCAGCTCCCGAACCAATAGGTGGTTTTCCACTATCGCCGCGACTGAATATAACACGCACGGGGATTATATCAAATCCAACAATATTTAAACACTCCAACACAGAGGCGCAATTATGCTATGATAATTCCGAAAATGGCCTGGTGAACTCGACTATTAATTTAGATTTTATCAGAACTTCTCGTGGTACCAATTCAATTACAAGCCTTCAAGACAAGAATTCCCTACCGAAGTGAGATTCACAAGTGAAATTTCACATTTAATTGACATATGACGTTTCGTTTGTCTATGACTCCACGTTTCAAACAACGAGAATTGAGACCATGCGTCTTGGACGGGACACAACCGTACAAGTAAGGAGACGATTACTCCTTCTTTAAAAACGCTTTTCTCTGATATCTCTTGCAGCGTGTAAGATTTAGGCTCACAACACAATTATTCTTGGCTTCAACTCGTTAAAGAGACTTTCCTGGTTGTGCCTTTCCTCAAGTCTGAGTGGGATCGCAATTAAACACTCTTTTAAAACAAGGCAATGAATACATTGTTGTTCTTCCGCAGCAGCGGCAGCCAGTTCTGGAAGCTGGACTCCTGGGAGGACGACGCGCGGCGGCGGCGGCGCCTCGTGCCCGACGCGCGCGGGCGGCGCCACGCCGAGGCCGCGCTGGCGCGCCCGCACGTTACCGCGCACCACCACGACGCCATCTTACAGGTAGAGGAGGTAGATAGATTCGCTTGTTAGTTCTGCTAGCCTAGTACTTTAGCTTACCCATATACTTACAACTACAAAAATGTGGAGGTAGTGTTATCGCTTGGTTCTATTAGAGCATTAGCGACATCTAGTGTCGACGCAAAGCCAAGGCAATATCGACTGCACGGATGGCGTAGTGGTTTAAGTGGTCGCCTTGCAACTGCTACTACGCCGAGTGTTGTGGGTTCGAATCCCACACGGGATAAAAATTTGTGTGATCCATAATTTGTTTGTTCGAGTCTGGATGTTCTTTGTGACCGTTGTTTAAATGTTTGTAAAGCCCTTCTGCGAAACAGGATTTATTCAGAGGGCAATTTGATATTTATATATTACACATATTATAAATATCAAATTGCCCTCTTAAAAATACTCATTTTGTAAATGTCCCAGGCTCATGATTACTAAAACATATACGAAAGTATTGCTAATTCGCTACGAAACGTAAATGAATTTTATTACTTCTACTACAACATCTTCCACAAAAGCTCGCAATTTTATTTAGTTAACTACAATAAATCAAAACAGTACGCCGTAAGCATTAGTGCTTTTCATATTATTTTTGTCAAATAGAGCAAGTAGGTTATTTAAATACCCATACAACTTCTATTTTGTGAAATAATTTCTCAGTGATTTGTTATTTTTCTCACAATTAAGGCCACCGAGGAATTACACTCGCGGATAGCCGCAGGAGGCGCGGGGCGAGGCGCGCAACTGCCGACGCCAGCGGCCGCAGAACTTCTAGACGATGCTGAACTCCTGGTAGACGACAGGGAGATTGATGCTGATCTTACCGGTGAGGATTACATATTATCGTTAATTTTCAATGAAATTTAGTCTAGTGCAATCCAATGATACACTGATAAATATACTTGTCGCGGATGGAAACCGATTCAGTTCGTAAAATTGTTCTTTGTCCGCCATATTGTGTACGAAATAAAATAAATGACTCAGTGCGTACGTCCAACGCAGTCGAGCTCCCGAAGTCAAGTGACAACATGAACGAACGAACGATTTAACCTGTACCACCACTACTTTACTCGCTCAACCTTCGTTCAACTCCCACTCATTTACTGACGACGCTGACAGCGCCATCACAGACTTCCGCTCGAAACTACTGACTCAAGGAAGTGAGTAACTCTTAAATGAATTAATAGATGGCGCTACCTCGAGATGCCTCGAACCACAGATAGATGGCGCCACTTGATATAATAATTCTCCGACACGGCCATTCTGACACTGCGCGCGTTCTCGAGCGCAACAAATACAAGATCAGTGCTACTGGAGTCGCCTAGACAGCACAAAATCTAACAGGAGCTATACTAAACACTACTTATACTCGAATGTACCTTAGCATATAGCCTTTAGCTTTCAGAGGAGATTTACTGTTGTGCTAAGCGAAGCGCAGAGCTTCCAACTCAAGACTCGAAGCACGAAGCGCGTAGCTTCTTAAACGAAAACCCAAAGCACGAAGCGCGGAGCTTCCAATGCGTAGTACACAAGCATGAAGCGCGGAGCTTCTAATGCGTAGTACACAAGCATGAAGCGCGGAGCTTCCAATGCGTAGTACACAAGCATGAAGCGCGGAGCTTCTAATGCGTAGTACACAAGCATGAAGCGCGGAGCTTCCAATGCGTAGTACACAAGCATGAAGCGCGGAGCTTCCAATGCGTAGTACACAAGCATGAAGCGCGGAGCTTCCAATGCGTAGTACACAAGCATGAAGCGCGGAGCTTCTAATGCGTAGTACACAAGCATGAAGCGCGGAGCTTCCAATGCGTAGTACACAAGCATGAAGCGCGGAGCTTCCAATGCGTAGTACACAAGCATGAAGCGCGGAGCTTCTAATGAACAACGTACTTGTACACAGGGTTAAAAAATAAAAAAAAAGCTGATACCATAATGAACAATTACCACTTTATTATTAATCATCACTTTTTATTTAGTCCACATAACATAATTTATTGCGATGACTAAACATAAAAGAACTAGCAGTCCAAACTGTAAACAGAAAAGAAACGGTTACCACCGTTATTATCATTCTTAATAAAGATAATCGACTATGTTAATCAAGCATATTTTTAATTATTGTTGATACATCTTACACTTAGCATCCTAACATAACGTTTCGCTCAAAGTTTCCTCTGAATTAACTTCGTCTAACTGTGTCGATAGTTCAGGTAAGCTACAAGGATATTTACGGAGCTTTTCATGACATACGTATTGCACGCGCCCACCAGCTATTGGTTCTACCTTATATCTGTCATTTTCGCAAATTTCAATAATTTTACATGGATTTGAATATTTCTCACCTAATTTAGTTATTATTCTAGGATTTTTCTCAACTAGAACGATATCACCAAGACCGAACGGGCAAATTTTGGCTTTACCCCTATCATAGCGCACTTTTTCAATGAGTGCCTGTTCGTCCATCCTGACTTTAGCTTCTTGTCTAACATTAAAAAGGTCTAAGTTTTCATATTCGCAAATTAACGCGTTAAGTCGTGGAGGGTTTCTATTGCAACCCATTAGCAATTGTAGGGGGCTTTTGCCTGTGCTCCTTGAAACAGTGCAATTTAAGGACAATTGAACTTCGCCTAGAACAGATTTCCAGGATCGTTTTTCGTGGTTCTCAGCGATGGTAAAGCAGTTTGTAAGCACGGACATAAACCGCTCAACTTGGCCATTCGCCCGGCTGACCCCACTTGCGATCTCATGGAACTCTATTGACCATTCATTGCACAAACTCTGAAACTCCTGTCCAGTGAATGACGTACCCTGATCAGCTACTATCCTGACTGGAGAACCAAAAAGTGACACAAACACCCGTAGAGCATTACATGCCGACTTGGCTGTTAAGTCTTTTACCGGAGTTAGATGACAATACTTAGTAAAGGCGTCAATGATCACAATTACGTATTCTTTAGTGTTACGACTACCAGTAAGCTTACCACTTGTGTCTATATGAAGTGTATGGATAGGTGCAGGTACTTTGTTAATAGGATGTAAGACTGACTGCCTAGCGCCTGAGGATCTCTTATTTATTTTGCATGGTAGGCACCTATCCACGTAAGTCCTAACGCATGTCGCCATGTTGGGGAACCAGAAATGTTCGCGGAGCTTGGTGAGCGTTTTATCCCATCCAAGATGTTTGAGTTCGTCATGGAAGCGCTGAATTATCTGCCAACGGTAATTCTTTGGGACGATTACTCTACATAGGGTCTTTTTATTAACTTGAAAATTTTTGTAAAGCAAATTATTTTTCATTTCATATGTCGATCTCAGACTGGGCTCTAAGGTATCGTTTTCTAAAGTCTCAATTACTTTGTTAATATCTGGGTCAAGGCGTTGCTCCGCCTGTAACCAATCATCTCTAATCTGAATTACGTTAACTGATGCTGAACTAACATTAGAAGTGACCGGATTCCTACTCAGGAAGTCTACGTGAGGGATCCTTTCGCCCTTACGATACTCAACTTCGAAATCGAAACTTTGCATGTATGCCCACCACCTATGCACTCGGGGGGATAGATCTTTTTTATGTCGAGACGCCTTAAGACTATTACAGTCTGTTATAACTTTGAATCGCCTACCTAATATGTAATGTCTAAAGTGTTTAAAGGCTTTAAAGACCGCTAACGTTTCCAGCTCGTAGCTGTGATAACGGCTCTCTACTTCGGACGTTCTCTGACTATAATATTCAATAACTCTGAGTTGGCTGTCGAATTTTTGGAAGAGAACTGCTCCATAGCCAAGAGCACTCGCGTCTGTGTGAATTTCGATTTCGTGAATTGGGTCAAATATAGTGAGCAGGGGCTCGGAAGTGAGATGCTTTATTACTGTGTCGCGTGCTTTCGTATGTTGGGTTTGCCAGTCCCATTTGGCATCTTTTTGTGTCAGTTGGTAAAGAGGACCCATTATAGTCGAGAAGTTAGGCACAAACTTTCTGAAGTAACCCGCTAAACCATTGAATTGACGCAGTTCTTTTACATTAGTGGGAATTGGAGACCTGGCTAGAGCTTCTACCTTTGTGGGGTTTGGTTTTACTGAACCTTCTGAAATAATAAAACCCAAATATTCAACGGAACGTTTTAAGAATTTGCACTTATTCCAGTTAAATGAGAAACCAGCACCTGCGAGAGAATCTAAAACCCTTTCTAAATGTGTAAACGCTTCTTCTTTGCTCTTAGAGAAGACTAGAACGTCATCCATATAGACTGTAGCGATAACGTCTCTCAACGAGCCTAGTGCCTTATTTATGGCTCTTTGGTAGACGGCTGGAGCGTTACAGAGCCCAAAGGGCATCTTTAAATACTCCCATGAACCATCAGGCGTCACAAACGCAGTCTTTTCTACGGAGTTTGACTTTTGAGAAATAGGTATTTGATAAAACCCGGACGCCATATCAAGGGAACTGAATACACAAGATTGCCCTAAGGTATCTATTTGCTCCGAAATTAATGGTAGAGGGTAGTTGTCGCGAACGGTATTGGAGTTCAACTCTCTATAATCGATACATAGGCGATCGGAACCGTCCTTCTTTTTCACCAAAATCGCGGGACTAGAGAACGGCGATGAACTCTCACGTATTATGTTTTTCGAAACCAAATCAGCAATAATATTTTTCATAGCCTCACGTTCAGCTGGAGCTAACCGATAAGGGTGGCGTTGTACTATTTTATTAGGATCTTTAAGTTTGATCTCCATCTCACCAGTAGTAACTAGAGATTGAGAATTGCCTTTCACAAAATTATCACTAAACTTAGTTATTAATTTTTGTAAACGAGATAAGTCATTGCCATCGGTTAGATCCGTGTCGATCGTACTAATATCAAGGCTCTGCAAAATACAAACATCGGCCTGGACTTCGCGTATAACGCGAACACCTTTGCTGTTTATGATTAGGCTAAGTCCTGGTCGCGCGAAAACATCACGACCTATGATGACATCGTGAGGAATAACGTGTGAGTCTATGATAATAAAGCTAACTTCAATGTATACACCATGAATCTCTATCGGCAGACTTACTTTCGAGAAGGAGTACATAGTGTTTGAACCAATACCTGTGAGACGCATAGGTGTGAAATCTCGATTTCCAGACAAATTATCAGCAATTTCTTTACGAATAAGCGAACAATCAGAACCACTATCGATCAAAGCTTGTAATTCTAAATGATCAATTTTAACACGTACTAAAGGTGCGTCAGATTGTAAACACATGTTAACAGATTTTGAAGCACTCGACTGCTTAAGTTTTTCATCTCTCCGTTTTGAAAAGCACACATCTTCAGTATGACCCATCTTTTGACAATACGAACACCGCGTATTCTTAACACTAGACTTAGTGACAACAGGTTGGGAAGAATCCCCGGGAACCGTTGCATTATTAGACTGATTTTTAAATTTACAGTGTCGTTTATAATGCCCCGGCTTACCGCAATTGTGACAATTTATGGAGGATGAAGTTAGTCGCCGTCGCTTAGGCTCATTAAGCGTGGAAGAATGATTATCATGAGATCTTTTACAGTATTTAATTTTAGGATAAGTACCAAGATGCCTGTCGAGTGCTAAGAAATCGGATGGAGTATTTTTTAATAATTCTGATCGTACCTGGTTGTCAGAGATACCTGAGATCACCACTTCAATCTTGTTCGCCTCGCTCCAACTTGTCTCCAGTCGGTCAATCAACGCCAGCTTGTTTGTTGAATATTCTATGTAGGTAGAAGCTTGATCGCTTGAATACCGCACCATTTCTTGAAATAGGTCATGAAACCTCTTCGTAGACGCAAACTGTCTCGAAAGCCGCTCTTTTGCTTCGTCCCAGGTCTTGCAAAGGGGATACGACTTCGACGCCCACTTTCGTGCTCGGCCACGTAGATTCGTGAACGCCACGTTCCTGGTCTCGTAGTCCGTCCACGAGTTCTGGACACGGTGGTGTTCTATCTCGTCGCACCATTGAGCCGCCGTAAACTCACAGTCGTCCGGATCAAAGGTTGGCACGTATACGTCGCTAGGTTTCATCCGCTTGTGTAGGCTGTACGATTTTGGTGTTGACGTACTTGCTTCAATGTGACGGAAACTCTCTGCCATACCACGAAAAAGGGACGCCCACATATCGGGTGACATTGTCGGTATTTGACCACCCGATTGTGAGGACGTATTTCGATCTTCAAACTGCGTGTTCACTTGAGGGTTATTTTCACCACGTGGCACGGATGAATTGTCAAAATATTCTTCTTGCGTCGAAGCAGGATGCGGGTTCGACGCGCTGGAGATGTTTTGTTCCAATCCCACCGCTGCTGTCGCGGATGGAAACCGATTCAGTTCGTAAAATTGTTCTTTGTCCGCCATATTGTGTACGAAATAAAATAAATGACTCAGTGCGTACGTCCAACGCAGTCGAGCTCCCGAAGTCAAGTGACAACATGAACGAACGAACGATTTAACCTGTACCACCACTACTTTACTCGCTAGACCTTCGTTCAACTCCCACTCATTTACTGACGACGCTGACAGCGCCATCACAGACTTCCGCTCGAAACTACTGACTCAAGGAAGTGAGTAACTCTTAAATGAATTAATAGATGGCGCTACCTCGAGATGCCTCGAACCACAGATAGATGGCGCCACTTGATATAATAATTCTCCGACATACTAACAATAAATTGCTAGAAACTAATTTTAGTATTAAGAAGGGGAATAGGGAATAACAGGTCACTATGCGCTGGGAGTTTCATTTTCTAGGGAGTATGTGCGAATGGTAGAGAAGGCCTGTAGGAAAGCCTAAACGTAAAAGAAAGGCAAAATGTACAATAAGTTAGATGTGGGGACTGTATGTTCTTTTGAGCTAATAAAGATCTTTGAACCATATTGAACAACTGAGCGAGTAAGAAAGAGCCATGGTAAGAGAATGTAGATGGGAGACCTATAGAAGTTGTAATACTTGCGTGACAACGCAACGCATGTACACACGAATGCATGCACCCCTCTTTTACTGTATACCAGGATCTCGATCACTGAAGTTTGGGTTTGAACAGTAAAAATTAATTATTTGACGATTTCTTCTTACTCTTACTTATACTAAAAAATAAATGCAGTTAATGGGAACCAATATCACAAACGCTTCAGTCACTAATTCAATGCCTAAACCCATTATATTGGGTTACAAAACTAACAAAACAATCCTAAATTATTTTTGCCGCTGAAACGCCTGATCGAAATATAATGGCAATGACTTAATTCACATTGCATGCAACAATACAACAGGCGTCATTGTAGTTTGTTTGTAAACTCAATGTTCTGGGATTCAATACTTTTTCAGTTTAGTTAATGTTGTTAGGTTTCCTGTTAGGAAATTTTAGGTAGTAGCGAGCCGGGCTCTGCATATATCCATGATAGACGGTAATCGGCTTGCTTGTTATAACATAGGTATACCTCAAAAACAGTCGGTGAATTATAGATGTAATGCCTTTTGGATTATTGCGCGCAATGTTTACTAAGATATTGCTCTTATAATTTGATCAGACGTTTCCACATCTACGTATGTATGTAGAATACTTGACCCAAGATACGAATTGAACATGTCTTCTGCAAAAAGCAAGAAACAATTTCAATGAATAAAATATTAAGTACCTGTTGGTTGGCTCTCCAGGTCCAGTAAACATAAGTACGAAGGCGAAGCTGGTGGCTCCAGGGTTAGTTGCACCGGGCACCGTCTCCCTCACCTCCACAGAGCTGTACTTCGAAGTCGACGAGGAAGACACGGAGTATAAGAAGATTGACCCTGAGGTAAATACCTTTAATAACTTCTTTAGGATCAATTTCGTTGGTTCGACAAATAATTGGCTTCCTTCGATTGTTACAATTAATTGTTACGGATAACTGTTCGTATGGTGTTCGAATATTCGAAACTTGATTTGATGATAATACGACCGTTAAGACTGCGCCGAGCGTAAGACAGATAATGACAGAGCTCGTGCGGCGCATATTCAAATCGGCGCGCGGCCGCTATAGTAAAATCGTATGGAGGATTTGAAGTGCTTTTTTGATAAATATGTACCTTTATTGTCAACCAATAACTTAAATATTTGGGACGGACAAATTGTAATATAACTATTTATGTTTCGTTTAAGCTGTTAAATAGGATAGATTTATACTGTTATAATCTAAAAATCACGTAACACGAGCTTACGTTTTTACATTTTTCGTGCAAATTTACGTAATTTTGTAATCGAATTTATTAATTATTTTAAATTTTTTACACGAAGTAATTGTAATCACATTCATTGTTATGTTAAATTAATATTTTAAATTTGTATTAAACAAAAAGTGTTGATTTTATTCACTTAACTGTGACCGCCTGTTTTGGCACATTTCGCTCGGCGCTGTCTTAAGTCGTGGTAGACAGTGAAACCCTGTTTTATGGTCTATCTCCTAACTTGTAACTTCTATGCTCGTATGCCATCGTACTGGACAAGGATGGTCTTAAATACAGTAGATGAATGTGACGGTCTTTTATTTTTTGGGTTTTATTCCTAATATTTATATCACCCGATAGGTCAGACCTATCGCGTGAACAACTAGGCCGTGTAATAGGTATTTGTGTATGCAAACAATTAGTGGAAACAATCTATGCATTCGAAAAGTCTTTGATATTTTGATCTATCCTTACGCTACATATATTGAAGACGCTATATAAATACTTCTTATCCCTAGCCTTTATTATTCCCAAGCCACTGGGGTCGGCTTTTCTAGTCTAACCGGCTTTGACTGGATATCAGTTTTTATACGGAGCGGCTGCCACCTGACCTCCGCAACCCGAAGGCTAACGATACCCTAAGGCTAGACCAGTGTCAGGATATTATAGGGCACTGAGTTCCCAATAACGACTGCCATATATGTTCATGGCAGCCGGCGATATTTGTCAATCAATACGCACATAATTTCGAAAAGTCATATAACTTCCGAAAGTCAGAGATAAGCTACGTGGGTTCGAACCCGAGACCCCCTGCATTACAGTCTGTTGGTTTCCCACTGAGCTATCGCTGCTATTTAAATTGCTTCTGTAAAAAAATATATGTTTAATAGTAATAAGTCTAGAGATAGAACTTCTGATCCTGTTTGACTCCATGGTGTGAATAGGTACAGGTAAGTTAGTTGTAGCTACTGTATACGCAACGTAGACTTTGAAACTGTATATTGTTGACGGATAATACCTACCGTTTTTGTTTCTCATATATACAATTGTCGCAATTCGATTTTAAGTCTTTCTTTAACCGATTCGCTCTTTATTAATTCAATTTCGATGCATCGACTCACATTGAGTTCTGATCTATGGAAATATTTTATTTATATTATGTTTAGGGTTCTTCTATACACCTTCTTCATCCATCAGCTTTATATTTTGAACTGTATATGTATAAAAATTTTCATTATTTTTTACAGAATATGTGTTATAAAATAATGATTTTTTGTATATCTATATACTTACAGATATTCAAAAAATCAAAAAGAAGCTACCTATAATTTTAAAGATATTTCTCGTGTGTTTCAGTTCTTAAAAGTATAAAACATTGACTACTAATTTAAAACTTAGGTGATTACAGAGCCAACTTTAGAGTTACACAACAAATAGTAAAAACCGAGGTCCGGAACCCTTAGTGCACGAGTCGGACTCGACCCTATCCGTATTATTACAAACAACTGCTAATTGAATATAAATATATTCATAACATACGCCATAACCACACGATAATGTTAATTTAGTCAATATTCTTGGACTTTAAGCACTGCAACAATACTTGTTTACAGAATTCAAACGTCGTGAATCGCCATTTTTATTTAGTCGCCTCGCTGTGATGGGGCTATACATAATATCTGTTTATACTTAATGTGAAAATTAAGCAAATTGCGTGTCATATTTGTACTTTATATTGATAAAAGACACATATAAAGACAAATATTTAATGAACGTAGCAGAAGCAGTGAATAAAACAAATACATATATATATAGTAGGTATAATAAACATGTAGAGATCCAAAAATATATTGTAAAATAAATCTATAGATACTAGGCTGTAAAATTCAGTTCGAGCAACTAAAAATCAGCCAAAAGTACGATCTGACATTATAGATTTGTGTCTGTCTGTATTTTTGTTCTTTAAACACTCGGCAATGTCCTTTGGTACAGATTTCAAGCATCACTCTTTATTAATATGCAGCTGCTTCTTTAAAATCTGAAGCATGTTTCTTCTGAATCAGTTGAATAGTTCCTAAAATACAGCTAGAATTATTTAAGGCTAGTATAATCATAGGAGACAGCTAATATCAATATTAAATAAATTTTATTTTTGACTACTGAGACATCGTAGTGGTTTAAGTGGCTACCACTGAGCCGAGAATTCGAATTCCACACAGGACAAAAAAATGTGTAATCCACAAATTGTTTGTTCCAAGCCCGCGTCTTCTTGGTGTCTATTATTTGAATGTCTGTAAAGTCCTCCACGACACAGGCATTTCTACAGTGAGAGATGACGTTTATAAAAACGTAATTTGTAAATAAATACATAAATTTGACCAAATCTATCTGTTCCATGATTTAAAAGTACATATTACTTAGTAGGTCTTTCGGTGATACAGACATCAAGTAATAATATTACAAAGTTAAAATTCATTGTTTATCGTTAATATTTATAATCGCACCCACACTAACATAAACCAAAAAATACATTTGTGCTTACCCAGTTATAATAATAATACTCAATTATAATATAAATTAAGTTTTATAACTTATTAATTCGAAACTATACAAATAAATTCTGTTTTATTGCTATCAAAATATTACTTGTTTTTCTATTATACGTTGGTATAATTTATATTTGAAGGTAAGACAATCGTTTGATAAAAATGGTTCAAATAAGGTGCGACGTTCGTCCATTGTTTAGTTATTTATTAAACCTCTTGTGTATTCAAGGAGTAGTAAAATGAAAATTATATCATTTTACCGTATTAAACAGAAACGCATAACAACCCATCTACATCAACAGCTAATTTAAACCTTAGCATACTTGTTATAACGTTCTAATTTCATTTTGTGATGTATGAAATAAGGATGCTTGTAGTTTGTACTGTGTGAGACATCGATATTGTGTATAGGCAAGTAATATAGTCGGGTAACCGAATATGAGGCACTTAGACGCGCGGACAATGCAGTCCCGTGGTGCTCAATCCTAACAGGCGCCACGATAGTGTTGTATTGTGTCGATAAGGTAACGTCGATATTTTATGATGATGTTATTTACCCTGAATTGAATCCTAATTTGAGAACGATAACCGTATTATTCTTAGATACATATAATATATTTATACAAATTTTATAAAAGCGTGAGTAGTTCAGTCTGTTTATTATGTTTTGGGGACTAAAACCAGTCAATCAAAATAAAATTTACTTTGGATATAACTAAACTCTGAATAAGAACTGAAGTGCTTTTGAAACACAGACTAACTCGCGGGCAATAGGTAATTATATAACAATAACTCGTAGTATACGACGTTATAATCCATTGTCGCTGTCTCGGAAAATTGATGTGATACTTGTACAGAGGTTTTATGTGATGGCAATTGAAATAATTTTTAGACTTACAGAATGTAGAGTGATGTCACATTGCAACAAATAAAATATTTTACTATACTAACTGACCTGCAGCTAATGTGATCAAAGATCCCTGGTGTCACGATCATGTTTAATATAGATTTACTATCGCTCTATTAGTAAACTTCAGTATACGGACACAGCGAGCCTTTGTATGCTATCATCAATTTAAATGCTTATGTAGGTGATTTTTTGGTATATGAACCAATCACAACCAAAATAATTTCATCACAATTAATATATTCGCAATAATATTAAAAGTACTTAGTTAAGTTGTATGATTACGGCAAGGTGGGCTAATTACCTCAATCGGTCAGTACACAGTCATTGTCATCGATATATTGTGTGTACATCCTTACGGTGTCGACGGTGTGTGGGGCGCGCGTCATGTCAGACAGCGGGACAATGGCGCCCCGCCGAGACACCCGCCGCCTCACCGATAGCTGACCGCGGTGGGAAGTGGGGAGACGGCGTGCGTATGCGCAGAATGTTTGATATGAACTATTGTCTCATTATTAAATAGCTGTGAGGGCATTGTTGTTTTGAAAGCTTTTCGTGTTAGCTATAGAATTACATTACAAAGCATCAGGCTTGTACAACCATAATACTTTTCAGCGAAATTGCTGAGTAGAGTATTGTCAAACATTTGGCCATTGACATTAGGTACTCTAAGCGTTCTTCAAGTTCTAAATGGTATCACATATTTCTCTAGCCACGTTGTAGGTCACTTCATAAACACATTCAAAAGGCCAAGGGTAGTCGAGGCATTGTCAGTAGTAAAAAATAAGTACAGTAGGAAATAAATTAGACAATGCGTAATCGCAACAGGTTCACACTTTATTCCGTGGAGCCAAAAATCTGATGAGCCGTTGGATGCAAATAGCAACACCGATGTTAGCAGCAGTCTTGCGTCTGATATAATGAAAAAAGCTGGCGAAACACGGATGACTAATCATAGAAGAATTTAGATCAAAATGTTGCCTCCAAACTTTACATATAACACTAATATTCTTATCTCTGCATATTATAAATGCTGATCAAATGCAAATATTTATATAAACCAATATAATCAATACACCAATATAACTTACTACAAAATTCAGGTATTTTTATAAAGCATCGTAAAATAAAGAACAGTGTTTTAATTTGGCTGTAAAAGTAATTGTAAAAATATTACGCAGATTGTAAATTAATCAAATTAAATACTGTAATATAAGCGTATAATTTGCGCTATTTACTATGTTTACAATTTTGGTATTTAAATAATAAAGGTATCGGACGACTCACTGTGTCATATTACAATCTTCTCTTAAGCCGGTCCATGTCATAAGATGTTTCAGGATTTTTGATTTAAATAGCACTCACAAATTATAAAATCTTTCATCGCCTATATTATGTCGTATATGTTTGTTGTAATAAATCTGTCACGACAACAATTAATAATCTCTTAATATTAATAGATCGAAATGTCAGAATTTTGATATATATCTACGATTATTTTTAGTGTGGTCTTCGGTTCAGGTGGTCTCTGTAATGAGCCTTGTTCTGCGATCACTGCATGGGCCAACATTAGTCAAATAGTTATTTCGAATATCAGGTATTTTTGACCATAATATAGCGTCTACGTAATTATGAGTGATATATTAAGAGAAAACCTTTTGAAATAAACATATAGGTAGCTTGTCAACAAATTATTAGACTTACTTACTATACTAATATTTAAATTTATAAATTGATTTATGATATTTTTGTGGCAATTTCGTTACTTATTTGCAATTTTCGGTTTGGATATATTTTTATTGAATACTGGATGTACCCGCGGTTTCACTCGCGTTTATGATTACTGTGCCGCACTCGTAGGTCGTAGCGGGATGTTATATAGCATATAGCCTTCCTATATAAATGAGCTATCCAACACTAAAATAATTTTTCAATTCGGACCTGTAGTTCCTGAGATTAGCGCGCTCAAAAAAACTCTTCAGCTTTATAATATTAGTATAGATAAGATAATGAAAATATAAAATAGATTCATTTATTGCAGTTACGACAATTGAACAATATATTCCATAGTTTTAACGGCTATAGCTAAATCTACTTACTTTGTTACTAACCTTTTATTTGTCAACAAATAAATAGTTTTTGAGGAATGATAAGCTATCTTCTCCCTAGTCTTATTATTCCCAAGTCACTTGGGGTCGGCTTTTCTAGTCTAACCGAATTTGACTGAATATCAGTTTTTACACGGAGCGCCTGCCACCTGAACTCTGCAACCCGGGGGCTAACGATACCCTAAGGCTAGACCAGTGTCAGGATATTAGAGGGCACTGACTTCCCGATAACGACTGCCATAGATGTACATGGCAGCCGGGACCGATGGCTTAACGTGCTCTCCGAGGCACTTTATTTTATATAATTTCAATGACGCTCTATTATTGCTAAAAACTGTCCATATCCGAGATCGCCTCTAGCGCGTATACATTACACCACAACACTATTATCGACCTGTATCTGAGATATTATTTACTGCGACTAATTTAACCGATTTCAAAGATTGTAAATTGAATTCGTAATGGGGCATTTTATTTGTTTATGCTAATATACAGTTTTAATTAAGCGTGTCGTGTTTATAGCTTTGTGGGACAGGGACAAAAAATATCGTACACCGTAGGAATCCCGGCTATGTCTGTCGCTGTACGAACCACGACGATTTATTGATGCATATTTCATAATTAAACTTTGAAAAGTTAATGGTAGAGCTTTTTCTTTGCCTTTTTGTATGGAAATGTGGTTCTGGGTGGCAGTGGGTAATGTTAAGTAATACTTTAATTAATTATTATTTTAGTCTATTGATTACAGAATTTGTGTAATAAAACTAATAGGTAAACGAATGCAGGTGTTTATAATGACAGCTCATTATTTAGTTTTTTTGTAAATACCTTAAATGTTAACTGTAATAATTCGACATTACAATAAATGTTCTGAGAGTATAAAACATGAATTTCATTTAAAAATCTTAATGAGCCGTGGAAAATTTACTATATAGGTACGCGGACTACTTATAATGGATATACCTCTAGCAACTAGGAAAATAGGAACTAAAATTAAATGTTTGTGACTCCTTCACTATCTGACTATAACGTGGCTCTAACAAATTTTGCTGGAGTACGAGTCCATCGGTTTAAGGTTCTGTGTAAATAAATGTATCAGAGAAACTTCATCCTAGACCATGTACCTAAGTGTGAAAAAATCATAATTACACATTTAAATCTTGAACAGCTATCATATTAATAATTGAGTTTTACTAATACGGATACTAGTAACTGTAGCCGGTGCAAGCGCTTCTATAGTAAACATACCAAACGATACACATTGGAAAATAAAAATAAGTATATTTATTAAGCGACCACCTTTGCGGGCCAAAGTAGTATTTTTATAAAGTTGTCAGGCTTCCAAAGCCAATTAAGTTGCCAGGTCACAATCGACAAACATCGTAGGCAAGGACTTATAGTTAGTCACAATATGTATACTAGGTGGTCTAGTCTTAGTCACAACATAGGTAATCTAACACTAGCCTATGTTACCAGGATCGCATAATTCGTTAGGAGGTGGTGCAAGCATAATATGTAAATTCGCACTGATCTACATATAATTTCGCATATCTTATTAAAATATATAACATACTTACATATAATTTACGTAAACCAGTGTTTTATCAATGCTAGAGGCTTAATTTGCAAATATGTGAGGATACGACACTCAATATATGCGATAAATTAAAAGAAAACATTGTAAATATATATATATTTTGTTATGTTAAAGGAATCTTTTAGTTAGATAGTTAAGTTTGATATGTGTGACATTTAGTATGTTTGTATGAAAAATGATATTGTATAAATTAGTAATTTTACATTAATTATGATCATTTAATTCCAAAAACTAGACATATGATCGTTAATAATTGCGACAATAGTGCCATAGAACTCACAGCCAATCTTTGACATCGTCAAACTGGTATAAGTAGGATGTGCTTCTTCAAAGATATTTCCGCCAGACTAGAGTGTTTATATTATATAAGTAAACTATATAGCGAACGTATTCAAGTATGAACAGTGAGCAGCAGGTTTCAACACTGTTAATATTCTATTAACTTATTATATCATATCTATACATGTCCATTTGTTTTTATGAGACGATGGTCCAAACGTATAATGTATCAAAATATACGTTTTAGAAGCAAAAATAAATCGAAAAATGTGCTGTCTTTTCGCGAGCAGTAGCAAAAGCTGATCACGCTCAATAGAATATCGGCTAGTGATGTGCGCGGTCTATGCTAAATTATGCTCTTGGGTACAGAGTCATCTTGAGTGTTATTTACTACTAGAAGTCTCCATTGCCGTAAATATGTCTTGAACTTCACCTTTAAATGATTAGTCGTTGGTGCCATCGCCTAAATTTCCTATTTTGCGACCGTTCCCGCTTTGGTCTGATTGATCGATTTCCAGGTTAGCCACTGTTTAATGTTATTTTGTTCTGAACAGCTCAATAGTTGTCAATTGGGTCACTTTCTGTTACGTGAAAGCTACAAACAATTGGAATATAGAAATGTCGGCTTAATAATATATCTCTACTCACATCTTTTGACCAACACACACAGGCAAGATATATATATCTATCCACCAGAAAATACCCTTAATATGTCGTCCAAAATGGTATGTAGCTTTCACTCCTATAATTACAACAAATATGTCTATTTATTACAATATTTATAATATAGTTAAATTAAGCTAGTGCTCTCATATATTACCACTCTCTCTCTCTAAAAATAGTTGAGCTCTACGGAAGTACATTCTATTCTCACGTCATCGGTGATGGACAGTCCAAACGGCAGCACATAAATATATATATTACTACACCTGACAGCTCCCACCGTAACTGACACGTGTCATGATATACCTTAAATTTATTATTTTAAACACAGTCTTAAAGTCATCCTTAAGGCTTAAAAGATAAAGTTCATTTTGCCGTTTGCTTGTGATATGGTTTGAAAGCCCTCGTATCTCAGTGTCTACCTGTCGTTTCAACATTCTATTTAATGTTTGATCACGAAAATTGATAAGCTTTTTGCTCGGGATTGTGTTTTGTAGATAAATCTTTTTGTTTTTGCAATAAGTTCTCGTTTTGCTTTGTTTATTTGGTAACATTGACAGATATATTATTTATTTAATATTAGTTATATTAAAGAGTCATTAACAATAAAACCAATAACTACAAAGAAATACCAAAAATTGTAAATATTAATATGTACAGTACATATTAATATTTACAATTTTTTTTAACAATGGTTATATGCTGATATATAAAAAAGGGAAAACACTTGCCAGTAAAAGATAGCCGCAAAAAATACCAATAGTTACTAATAAAATAAAATAACATCAGATAAATACCACTAACTACAAATACTTACATAAATATTTGTCTATTTATAATAAGTATAGAAATGCAGAAATTTCATATTTATTGTTATAAATGTGACTCGACGAATAACGAGAAATAAGTTTATTTCTTAATAACGCATTTTTATGTCCTTTATTTCTCCTTTGTTTTTGTAATAGTTAATTAATCTGTTTTGTTAAATCACCTCATGACAAGCCTTGAATAGAAAACAAGACACATATTTGAATTTACTCGGACATTTCATTGATTTATGAAACTCTTTTTAACGACGCGGTAATTTATTGATTGTAAATTTCTCGGATACCGCATCCACACTATTCTAACATAGGTATTATTGCTGGGTTGTCTGTCAGTGGCGATTCTCAGTATATTTACAGCCGGTGTACGTTGCATGTAGGAATTTAGGCGCCAGATGACGGGACGATAAGCCGCCCCCCGCAGGGTGTCTCCGATTTATCGATAGATAGCGTGGCACATCACTAGTTGTTACTAATAAACTTTTTGGGATATTATTTTCAGTTTTGATTGGGTAAGATAGTGTTGTATTTATAGATTAACTTGATATTGCAACGTCGTAAAACTGTTTAAGATAGGAGCGTGTCTCTCACTTTAAACGAAAAATTTTATATAGAAAATTTACATTTAGTTACGTTTTAGGTATTTTCTTACTACGATCTGATGTACTTTTTACTGCCATTTAATTATTCAATGTAGGTTCGATCCCCACAACGGACAAAAAGGAGAATGCTCTGGCTTGTATGGATTCCAGTATCGATTTATATTGGTATAAATATTTTTTAAGTCGAGATGAAAGTTAGTAGGGTATAATAAATACTTTAAAGAAGAATAAATATGATTTACTATAAGCTCCGAGATGTCTAGAAAATGCTCTTTTAAAAACAGTTACCGTAACTTTTAACTTCATCTTAGATGTTAAAAAATCATGAGTTATGTGTAACAAAAGTTATATTTTTAATATCACTATACATTTAAGAGCAAAGAAATTGCAGAACTGTGTTATATTTCACAACATTATAAGTTAATAAAACTATCAAATCAAGTTTCCACCCGCAGTGTTGCTCATGTGGGAAGTCATAATATAGGGATTGATATGGCCTCCATTTTGTTTTACTTTTTTAATATCTTAAACCCGGCAATATGTTGTTGCACTTGTTGCCATATTAAGAACATTAATATTATATCGAATTTAGAAAATATATATTAACTGCGTTTTTCATTTTATATAATTGTATTGCAAATAATTAATAAGACGATAGTTGATATTAAAAAGTATAATTAGGTATATTTTCTGCAATTATAATACGTTTCTAATATTTGTGAGTGGGATATTTAAATAACAATGTCTTTATTGCTGGTAACTCTGAATTAATCCTTCGCAACTGTTTTAAAAACAGTTGTGAAGTCAAAATATTACTATATGAATCGTATCAAATCCTAATTTATTAAAAAACAAAACGTATAGCTTTTAGAACTTAACACTACAGGACAAATCACGAGCATTTTAAAAATTTACTTGTTTTTTCGGAATATAGTTACACTATGCCTAGTTCTCTTTCAAGGATGATATTACGATTGCCCATTCTCTTTTGTGTGATTCACATACTATACACATATAACTTAATAATAGACTATTATAAATTAATTAATTTAATAAATTATGAATTAAACTTATTAATATATTATAATACATTAAAATAAGTAAATGGATAGTAGTTGTACCGAGTCTGAGTGTTCTTGGTCTCCGTTGTCTGAATATTTGTAGAGTCTCTCGCGAGTTTATACATATAACACAGAGCGGATTGTGGAGGAATATACAGTTATTATAGTATATTTTCAATTTATTTATGCGTGGTACTAGATATCTTGCAACTACTGAACTTACCATCAGCCAACCCAGACTAGGTTGGCTGTTGTATCCTCTCACGGACAACCGCGAAAACGTAACCCACATATCATCGAGGTAGTCAGTGAAAATAATCCTTCTAGAGCTTCGTGTGCCTTCTATAACTTTTTATACCACTTACCAAGTTATTAAGTATGTATTAGCTCATAATAGATTTATACGATTTAGTCAAATGGCCACGTTGTCAGTAGGTGGTATTGTACCCGGACCTGCGGGACACGTGCCTCACGAATATATTAACTCATAGTATTCCAAATATTTAGATGGGAACAATATTCAGAATAAACATACATTTATCAAAACGATGATGACGTGTTACTAAAATATTTAAGTATATTGTTTTTGTAACTATTAATATGGCATAATATATTATATGGCTTAGAAGACTGTTGAACTGCGACGCAAAAGTCTTAAGTTCGATCCAAAACACATACCACTGACTTTTGTTATATGTGAATTAATTTTTTAAGTTTCGCTCGCTTTGACGGCAATGAAAAATATCGTAAGTAAGCCAACAAGTCTGACAGTTCTCTATAAGAACTCAAAGATATGAGTAGACTGGCACCCGAACGTGGTGGTCTAACCTTTCTCACATTAAGAAGAGGTCCGTGCCCAGTAGTGAGGCAGTTCATATACAGGGCTAATACTGTATTTGTATCATGCCAAGGGATTAACATTCTAGAAACAAATCGTGAAATTATAGGTATAGCTGCGATCAGAACAACGATATAAATGTGACTAGCTGCCATTTTAACTATTTTCCTTTGGGATATGTCGATTACTTCAGTTTTCGGTATGACACCACATTCTGCGGATGCATATAATTTACATATTAACTAGAATAAAATCTTTCTGAGATAGTATAAAGTCTTTAGTCCGTATGTACCGCGAGTTTCACCAAACGCTTACGTAAGAAGTGCTGTTAAATTCTTTCAGCGCAGAAACACAGGTTGAAATAATTATTATGTGCTGTTTCTGCGGCTGCCTCGGACACATCGCAGCCAAATAGACTAGACTGTGATCCTCTAAGTATGTATGAAGGTTTAAAGAAAGATACGGCGGTGATTCCTTTCCCTCAAAAATATATTTTATATAAAGTGGCCCACTTCCTGTTACGCAAGAAACTTTACAAACATCCAAACAACAGACATAAATAACACCCAGACTCATAACAACTACCTATTTGTAGTTCACACAATGTTTATACCGCGTTTGATCCCCAAACCCACTTTGCAACATTCGCAAGCTGGCAGAAGCGAGATGACCATTTAAAAACCACTGCATTAGTCATGCAGAATGTTTTCTGTATATCCGTTGCTTGAATAATTGTAGAGGAAGCTCCTCCACAAGGGAATTATTCCTACTACCACTAAATAAAAAGAAACCATAAATAAATAAATCACAAAAATTGCTTTTAATTAGTCACCAAGCGCAATAGAGCGGGAATAATTACCAGGGTCGCATACCAAGCGAAGAGTTCGTCAAGCATTCCACGCATGTGGCTGGGTGTACTAATTGCCACCGTCATTTAGGGCGGATCCTGCAGAATGTTTCCTAATTGATCGCTCACTGAAAAAGTGATAGAAAAACTCTTTACGACGCATGTGTTCCTGGTTAAATATAGGAAGTGCTTTATTGTTTTATTTCGAGTTTAGTTACCTAAGTGTGTGGTAAATTACGTAACTTTTGACTAAAATTAATAATTTAGGGTCATAGTCGCCGAATAACTGCCGGTCGTGCAGTTCTTAATTTGATTCCCGTTTTAAGCAAAGTGTTCCAGGGCTTATATGTTATGCGAATGGGTCACTAGCATTTTAGCAGACAGAAGCATTAAGGTCGCAGTCGACGGTGAATGCTGTAACTCCATGCCTGTAAATGCTGGTGTCCTGCAAGGCTGCACACTATAGCATAGCTATATATAGCACACTATCGCCTACTCTGTTCCTCCTCCATATCAATGACATGTTGCAAATTAGCAACATTCATTGTTATGCGGAGAACAGCACGAGCGATGCTCGCTATACCAGCCGCGCTAATATCTCTCGGGAAAACGTAATTGAGAGCCGCAACAAACTTGTGTGTGGAATAGAGACCTCTTTAAAAAAGTATCGGATTGGGGCAGACTTAATTTGGTACGATTTAACCCCACAAAGACACAAGTCTGCGCGTTCACCGCTAAAAAACTGTCGTTGGTCGTATCTCCTCGTTTTAAGAACATCCCCATTACTGCCTCAGCCAATATTGCAATACTTGGTGTCTACATATCGAGTGAAGTCCAGTTCCGCGCCCATTTAGAGGGTAAGGCTAAATTAGCTTCGAAAAAGCTTGGTGTGCTCAACAGATCGAGACAGTATTTCCCGCCGGCCCACCGCCTACTACTTTGCAAGGCGCAGGTTCGACCTCACATGGTTCTCATCTGTTCTGTTCTCATCTTTGGGCAGGGGCGACTTCTCCCTCTGGACCGCATTCAGCGGAAAGTGATTCGAATCGTCAACTGCCGGGTTGTTTCAAATCGGCTAGACCTCTTGACGCTGCGTAGAGATGTAGCCTCGCTATGCATCTTCTATCGCTTTTACTATGGGGAGAGCTCCGAGGAATTGTTCGGACTGATCCCTGCTGCCTCTTTTCGCCATCGTCCTACGCGACAGAATTTCCATCCCCATCATTTAGATGGTTGGCAGTCCATACCGTGCGTTTTTCTAGAAATTTTCTGCCTCGCACAACTAAACTGTGGAATGAGCTGTCGCCTGCGGTATTTCCGTATTAATACGATCTACAAACCTTCAAGAAAACCTTTTTAAAAGGCCGGCAGCGCACTTGTAACTCCTCTGGTATTGCGGGTGTCCATGGGGGGCGATAATCGCTTGCCATCAGGCGATCCGTCGGCTCGTTTGCCTCATATCAGATTTAAAAAAAGGGCTTGCTTATGAACTGAAGATATGTTATTTCTCAGCTTTACTATTCAAGAAAACATAGTCGTAACATTGGCTAATGTAGTATAAATATGTTGTAAATAAATAGTTTCAAAAGATTTATTACCCTGATTTCTAATTTTATTGGTTCAAACTCGAATCTAAACGTGTGCAACACAAATTTATTTCTATATTCAAATGTAAAAGACAAAACGTTAACAAAATGGCGACTAACTGTTTAATTGGCTACCGATTTTTATACAACATTTTATTTTTAGTCGCCATGACCTTACAGTTTCCAAGGTTACATTATCGATCAGGTGACATATAAAACATTTGTAGAAGGATAAAAATATCCCGACGCGACCGCAGGACTCGGCACGCAACCAACTTCGGCCGTTTGGCACAAAACTATAAGCGGCCTATCTCAGCACACATTATACCGTGGTGGCACGCCACCTCAGTAAAACGCCTTTGTTATGACCCACTCGCTACACATTACATTTCTGTTCATCCTTGATAATATTATAAGTGCGTTTGTTTGTTTGGCACTTTACACTTTAAATACTCGACCGATCGACATGAAATTTCGCATACACGTTTTTAGGGGTGAAGAAAAGGACATAGGGTACCTACATACATACATACATAGATTCACGCCTGTTTCCCAGAGGGGTAGGCAGAGACTACGGATTTCCATTTGCTACGATCCTGACACACTTCCCTGGCTTCATTCACTTTCATCACATTCCTCATACACGCTCGCCGATTGAATGTGCTCTTAACCTGACGTTTGTCCAAAACGTCTCCGATCTGGTCAAGAAACGTTCGCCTAGGTCTGCCTCTTACAACTGATCCATTCACACTAGCCTTATAAACTTTCTTAGTCAGTCTTTTCTCGTCCACTCTTTCTACATGCCCAAATGTGTCCAATTCGACTGCTCGGCCACAGTGTCGTAGAAGAAAAACGACTACATCAACATTACGAAGGAATTTGTAAAACACTAACAATGGAAGTCGACTAATTAAAATAGACTCTGAATCACATATTTTAACAATCAAAGTTCGTTTCATACGTTTTGTATCGATTGAAATTATAATGTAAGCTCAGATATTTTTTCACAAACATTTACAATTGAAGGGGAAATATAAAAAAAAAAACAATTAAAACAAAAAAAAAAACTGTACTTATTATATAAATCACAGTTTTAATATTACCCTTTTATTAACAGCTATTAATTATTTAACATAAATAAATATTATCTATATAACATTGATTATTATTAAAATAGCGGTGTTTACGTTAAAAGAAGGTAGGAAGGTATATATTTTCGTATAGGTAGGTACTAATCAAATAGACAATCATTAATACTTTTTACAACAAAAGGTACATACATATCAAAATAAAATTGAAAATGTCTGATTGACGCACCATAAATCTTGGTCACCCGTCTTCTAACTTGTATTATTGGTTATAAGTTCTGTTGGTCGTGAAGTTCAAACATTAGGACTTTATTTATACCGTCTACATTTTCTTCAAAATCGAATCAGTAGTTAGCAAAAACAATGGGACCTCTACTAATCTCCGTTTAAGATACTTTAAGAGAACTGCGTGGCCGCGCGGTTCTCCACGTTTCTACCGCGCGGCCATGGTTAAACCTTTACAACTTTCTGAATATTGGATCTACGAATTTGCGACTTCCATTGTTAGTGTTTTACAAATTCCTTCGTAATGTTGATGTAGTCGTGTTTCTTCTACGACACTGTGGCCGAGCAGTCGAAATGGACACACCTAAACCAGCTTAACGTACCCTTTTCTATTCTTGTTACTATATCCATTTGCATGCCGCATCTCTCTCTTATCACACTATTCCTTATTCTATCTTTCAGAGTCATACCACATATGTCTCTCAGTGCTCTCATTCCTACAGCATTTATTCTGCTCTCATACTTCTTTTGCCATACCCAACTTTTACTTCTATGCATAAGTGTTGGTACTAATAGTCCTCTATGAACAGCCAAACGTGCCTTTTCGGATACATTTCGACTGTTTATAAAAGCGCATAGAGCGCCATTCACTTTATTGCCAGCAATCGTTCTTCTTTCAATATCTCTCTCATGTTTACCATCCCTTGTAAACAAAGTACCCAAATATACAAACTCTTTCACTTGCTCCACTTGTTCCCTATCAATCATGATATTACACATCCTCATGCACTCCTCCTTTTCAAATACTATTACTTTCGTCTTGCTTACATTCATTTTCATTATTTTACTCTCAAAAGCACCATGCATAATAGTTACCATCGCCTGCAACTCTTCCGCCGATGACGCAAGTATCACTTGGTCGTCAGCATAAAGAAGACATTTGACAAGTGACTCATTCATTCTTAATCCCCATTCAAAATCTTTTAAATCTTTCAAACAATTGTCCATGTATAGGTTAAAGTATAGGTCCCATTTATCCTAACACAAGCTCTGGAATCGTCATAAAGAGATTTCAATGCTTGCGTGGGATTGCTATTCACTCCATACGTGGACAATACCGACCAAATTTCTTTCTCCATCACTTGATCATAAGCCTTTTCCAGATTCAAGAATGCGCAATAGACCTTTTGACCTTTGGCCAAAACTTTTTCAGCTATGCTCCCGTAAGGAAAAGACCTGACCCGTACGTCCCATACCCTTTCGAAATCCCGTTTGTGCATCCCATATTTTCTCGTTGGTTACTTTCACAATCCTTTCAATTAAAACTTTCGCATACAATTTACCGACGACGCTGAGCAAGGTAATGCCTCTATAGCTTTTGCAATCTTGCAGTGAGCCTTTTCCCTTGTATAAAGGTACTATGACGGCCTTGCACCAATCATTTGGTATCCGGCTGGACTTCCAGCACAAGTTAAAAAGGCGCCACAACTGACTTGCTATGAGACCCTGTCCAGCTATCAGCATTTAGACTGTAATCCTATCATAACCTCCAGCCTTTCCTAATCTCATGCTTTTCAATGCTTTCATTATTTCATCCATACTAATATAAATAGGGTCCTTGCATCCAGAAAATAGTATTGTGCCTGAGTGAGTGAAACCGCGGACAAAAACTAGTTTTATTAAATATACGTGAATTTTTACGAAAATAAAGAGGTATTGGGATAACAAATATCGTACATTTACTTCTTGAGCTGAGCTAGTGGCCCGGTGGTAGTTTTAATACAATTGTGTTTCAATGATGTCTGAAATTCCAGCAATTGATACTTTTATCGAGGAGATGTTTTGTGACATGTTTTATCTGAACTTGTTTAACAGTTTATGCAAGATTAAGTACCAACCGTCCAATTATTTTCGAACACATTCACATTTATTATACTAGTAGGCTCATCTATTGAGCATAGTGCCAGACTTCACTCTGATACAGAGATTGCATTGAGAGAAGAAACCAATAACACTACCCGGGTCGTCATCGAACCCAGGATATCAGGATTGCAAGAAATAATATAAAGAAAGAAATATAACAGCAAGCTTATACTTACGGGTCAAACAGTTCATAGAATCACGCCGATCCTGGCGCGTGTATTGCTTTATTTACTGTCATTAAATTCTACATGACACACTCATCGGAATGAATGAGAATAGAATTTCACCGATCTGGTCAAAGAACGATCGCGTTGACAAGACAAGTACTAAAATTGTGATTATTAATTATGTATCACGTACTAAATAGTTAACTCAATTAGATCGATATTTAATTACTTCATTAGGCTAGTACCGCAATTTATTTGAAAATCAATACAACCCTACTTACAAAGTATAAAAACTATTTATATTTACGTTTCACTAAGCTTACCTAAGATTTTTAGAAATTTAAAATTTCTCTTTCTTCCTGTGACTACTCCCAGTGTGTGGGTACTTCCAGTCACAGGGAGAATGATCATCTCATAAAATTTTAATATGCATGCAAAATATGCCTTCATTTATTTATTATTTATTTGAATATTATTATTATTATTATTATTTGTATTTCGGTAATATATTTTATTTTTACCTTGTTATTACGTTACTAAGTTGAACCCATGCACTTACTGCATAAGTTCATAGCTCAGACTAAGTGAGTTAGGGTGCATGCAATCTAATGCATGTTACTAATAATGTAATTAGGTTGTCCTCTCTACTATATAATACATAACATTAATTCTAAGTAAAAATATAGTTTAAACTACAACTTGACTATAATTAGTTTACTTTTTCTTAGTCTTATTACTTGTTCTACAAGCAAGATGACTATATAAAGTATACCATCCGCACAATTATTCTTTTTTCTACTGGAATCGTCTTCATAATCAATGTAAAATTAATTATGTAGGTACATGGCGTCGCGTCGTTTAAAAGGATGTCGTTGGGCGGTCGTGATGCCAAGTCCCGTTTATTTAATAATAATTCTAAACACCGTACAGTTCATGCACCTTTTAAGA
Organism: Catocala fraxini; assembly: GCA_930367265.1. Lineage (NCBI taxonomy): Eukaryota > Metazoa > Arthropoda > Insecta > Lepidoptera > Erebidae > Catocala > Catocala fraxini. The sequence goes on from OV884045.1 coordinate 1,606,554, forward strand.
ATGACAATACCACTATATTAGTGTAATATTTATAAACGTCAGGCGCCGACATTGTGGCACGTAGCAATGAGAAAAAAAAACAATGGATAATAAAATACAATCGTGCAATATCAAAATAAAGTCATGTTCATACGTGATAGGAAAGCATCACGTCGTATCGACGCCATTGCTCATGGTGAAATGCTAAATGTTCGTGGAAACTGTCGCGGGGATATGGGAACTATCGCTCTGCTGGTGTCGGATTGAATTCTTGCGTGCGTTATTTTCACACCGATACGACCTTTTAACGAACGAGTAGATTTTACGATGAATGAGTATGCAGGTGATTTTTAGTTTACCTTTTTAGCTTTTGCAAGCTATTTGTTCTATTGGTGGTACACAGAGAATATAGTTGCAAGGCTAATTTCAAGGCCAAAATTAATTTGGAAAGTACGTGTTTCTATGAATAGACGACTTGTCACATTTGCCAGTTACGATGCAAGTAGAATTATTATTATTTGTAAAATTCTCCCATATACTTCTGATTAAATTTCTTGCGGGTTCCAAGACAGTTTAACTTTTTTTGGGGCGAATGTCATCTTTGGACGATTTCCATGATCATCAGAGATGAATCTAGCTATACGGGTATTACAGACGTTTATAGGACTATAAACAAAAAGCATTCGTTTAGTGAATTAAACTCATGTACAAAAAGCACACATTCGAAAATTACATTAAAGAATATAATTAATATTTTAATGGCATATTCTTCTTGTTGATACATTATTCTGACGTACGGATAAGTTAACGATATATGGTATGAAATCGCAACTACAGCCAGTACATAATGTGAATAAATTGCTAAGTCGTGTCTAAAAATTATCAACTTAACATTTCAGCTACTTAAGACTGACAATGGGAACACGATCACGGTAATAGGTTGAAGGTGTCACTCATTGGCAGTCATTGTATACCGTTGGAGAACTTATCCCTAAAGGGGGTACTTTGCGTCAGTGTGGCAGTTTGGCGGGAACGCGTGCCAGCCCGAGGCCGCACGGCGGGTGGGCCCCCGCTCGCCTACTAACTACCGAACATACCTGCGCTGATATGATCGCCTGGTACCGTGATTGAAAGATTTGTAGAAATATTAAAATAAACTCCTACGAGTTACTGCGGTACTAGTAGATACTCGAATTATTCAACATATCAAACGCGGTTATATTTCAGTAATCTAACGGCTTATAAACTTTTGTAACAATAATCTACAAAAGTTATTAATAAATAGATTTTGTTATAGAAAGTTCATTGAATTATTAACAATAATTGGTAATGCGGACTTAAAATAAAGAGACATTTTTTTTAAATTCCGTCGAACTGCTGAAATATATTACTCGTAATTATAATAAATATCGTGTAACTAAAATATTTTTCGTAAAAAAATTATAAAGAAATATATAATAATTACTGAATTATACAAACAACATACCATACAAATTGTATGTATTATATTTATTTATTTTGCTTCAACACGACAGTTACACCAATAACATTAATTGAAGACCGTATATATGAAAATAATCCAATAATATTAAAACAAAGGCAAATAAGGACTTAAAAATTATTTTTTCCATTTTCATTTATTTTATTCAAGAACATAAATTTACATAAAGAAAGCAACAATTATAATTTACAACTTAGCTAATATTAACAAAACTAACCACTTATAAATAGAACAAAATGAACAGCGAAGCTGAGGAATTTTACGACGCTGCCTAAACCGGCCATCCCTTTTTATTAATTTTTACAGTCCCATATTTTGTTACTCTTCACTTAAAATTTCATTCATTCACCTTACAATACACCAGGCTTACAGACAAAATCGTCTTCCAGCCATCCTCAAAAACTTCGCATTCAGGTTTGGCTTCCTAGAGAGCGTTAAAAGCGGATGAGCACCCAACACCGTACACTATCTACTCGCTATAAGCAACTAAGCTGGTACAATAGTACGACATGCAGACACCGCAAATAATAGACAATTGATAGAATATTTCAAATATTAAGAATGCCTATCACGAACATGCTTCAACAAAATCAGATTCTATTGAAATTACCTATAAGCATTTTTATTAATGACTGGCGCCTGCGGTTTCGCCCTCCCGTGAACCCTACGAAAGCTGCATAAAAAGTAGGTGTCCTATGTTTTAATTCAGGACTTGGTCTATCTGCTTGCAAAGTTTGATGTAAATCCGTTCAACAGTTTAAGCGTGATTCGGTAGCAAGCATCCGGTCATTTAAACATTTTTATTATTAGATAAATAAATCATATAAATTCTTAGTGCTTGCTTTTAGTGGCTTGGATATGGCTTATGAACTGGCAGTTTTCTGGCTTTCCCATGAACGGAGGAAATCAGGAACTTATATGCACTATGAGTGTGCCTTGTAAGGAGGGCAATATAACCCTGTTATTATTGCTCCGATAGCGCAACGGTTCTAAGTGCGACTATTACGCCAAGTTTCAGGTTAAATTCCCGAATAGGACACAGCATTTTTTTGTCTAGAAATTCTTAGTACCAGTACGGGAATTGAAACAGTACCCACAAGGCGACAATAGGTTCCGCCTCTATTACGTGGGACAAATTCATAACCAACGAAATTTGGATGTAATAATTTAAAGGAGTTCTGTATTGTTTTAAAGCTGAAGAGTTTGTTTGTTTGTTTATTTGAATGAACGCGCTAATCTCAGGTACTACAGGTTTGAATTGAAAAATTATTTTAGTGCTGGCTAGCTTATTTATCGAGTAAGGCTATAGCCTGAATAACATCACGCTACAACTAATAGGAGCGGAGCATCAATGGAAAATGTTGCAAAATGGGGAAAATTCTCTTATGTGAAGCAGACGAGGTTGCGCGGGTCAGCTATCCATAATACGGGACGACGTCGCCAAAATTGACAACGTACCTATAACTAAAAAAATCACTAATAACTTTTGAATGTATAGGTATCACTGGTGTATAAATAAATACCTTTAATAACAAACATCGCAAAAGCAGCTTTATCGACCGAATGTTGTTCGAGAGACTTATTTGAATGTTATGCTAATGCGGAATTCGGTAGTCATTTATCACAGTCAGCTCATTAAAGCTGTGTGTTCGCTCATACAGACACGGGGGCTCTCTGAGAACCTTATTAGATGTACTTTAATTACTCTATCGTACCGGTAGCGACTACTGTATTGATTTTGCTATGAAATCAATCATAGATGAATAAGTGGCAGCCGCTTAAGATGAGGCCTTCGATGAAATTCATATTTTATTGTATGGAGCAGTCTTATAATAATAATAACTATATCCGCAGCATGAGTTTACCTTTAAAGAGAGTACTACAATCCTGTTAGGAAGGTACTTGATAGTGTAAACGTCTAAAATTGCCAAACTTCATAAGCATCGCTCATCTATCACTAGCGATCCAGCCTATGGGTCACTAGTTCACTACTAGCAAAAGTTATGTATTAAGGTAAATTTTATTTTCCTGACAACTTATTCCATTTTGGATCGTCAACTTTAGTGCCAAATATCGATTAAGCTCAAACAAAGCAAGGGATTTTTCGCGACAAAGGAGGCCTAGCAAAAGTAGGTTGCTCTTTTGGATAGCCGTTAAGTTTCAGTAATTGTAGCATTTACCCAATCCAGTAATAATATCTTTAATAATATTCCATTGTTTTATTAAAAGTGTAAAAACCACCCCTTATTTTAACCCCTTATTTTAGTTGAATTTCGGTAATGTAAATGAAACAGTCATTTTCACAAGTATCAAATAGGTATACACATAATTTAATACCTATAAAAGTCAAATTCAGTTAGATTTTTGATATTCACATGGACTAATAAATATAGGTATATTTACTTACGACTATTTATATATATTGATATGATTTTTATAAATGTGATAGGCTTTCTCAAGCAGCTATTATCCATAGTGATAAAAAATTATTGACGCAGGTTCTGTCCAGCTGTGGACGTCGTAGGAGTAATAAAGCTGGGCATAGGAATTACTTCGCCTTAATACCACAAATACTAGGAGAGCAGCAAGACTCGGTGGTGAGCCTCCCATCCATTACGCGTTATGTTATCCTACATTCTTTCTACATCATTACTCATTATTAAATGTTGTAACGGTAGCTACTTTTAATAATGAACGTGGCTATAGAACCGATAGATATACCTACATATGTATATTTACATAAAAATACATATATAAATAATAAAAATAAATATATAAAATAAAATATATAAGCCTCTAATTAGGTAAAATAAGCATAATTATAATATAATATTGTCTTCTATTTACGCGAATATTATTCATTGAAATTAAACTGCTATATACGGATTTTATCGCGTTGTTTATTTGACACTTTATTACAAAATTTTGAAAATTTTTACACTACTAAGTACTACTATTAAACTTTACTAATTTTTAAGCTAATTAAATTATTATTAAACTATTTAGATTTAATTTATTTTTACACTTTCCCCGACGTTTCGGTTGCTTTTCAGCAGCCATGGTCACGGGGAGACTAAGATGGCAGTTGTCTCAATGTTCCAGTGTAGTTATTTCAAAGTACCCGAACATAATTTAATCATTGGTGTTTCTATTTACGAAGAATGAGCTCAAAGTATCATGAAGTCTAGCTGTGGTTTGCTTCTTCTTGGGTTTGACTATTTTTATTACTGGATCCCATGCTGGTGGTACATTCCAACCATCTTCTCTATTAAAGTTAGGATGTTTTTTGATTTCAATAGCCTCGCGAAGCATCCTTGGTAGGAATCGGTGTTCTTTAGCGAGAATCTGTGGTTTGTCAAATCTCAGGTAGTGGTTGGTCCCCTGTTGCACATGTTCACACACAGCAGACTTCAACGAGCGTCGGTGTTTTACATCAGCTATGTGTTCTTTTATGCGGGTGCCTATGTTTCTCTTGGTTTGACCAATGTATGAGAGTCCGCAGTCACAATCTATTTTATAGACCCCTGCATCTTGTAAAGGTAGTTGGCACTTGACGGATGGTAAAAATTGACTTATCTTCGTTGGCGGCTTGAAGTATGTGTTGATTGAAGCTCGCTTCAAGATGTAGCCAATCTTGTCAGTGACACCCCTTACATAAGGCAGTATAGCAGGCTGGCGCTCGACTGTGGCTGGCTTTTCTCGGGATCTGTGACAGCGGCGCGGCTGTTGGAGCTTGTTGTCTTGCAGTACTTGCTTGACATGTTGAAGCTCGGCGTCCAGGTGTTTCTTGTCACAGATCCCATGGGCTCTCTGAAACAAAGACATTCCCACGGTAGCTAACTGTTTAGGATGGTGGTGAGATTCACCGTTTAAGTACCTATTTGTATGGGTCTTTTTCCTATATACAGTGTGGCTCAAAGTATGATCAGGATTCCTGATGACAAGTACATCTAAGAAAGCTAATGAATTATTTGCCTCTAATTCCATAGTAAATTGGATGTTATTATTAATGGAATTAAGATGTTCTAGGAATACACTTGCACTATCTGTTGGTAATATTGTAAAAGTATCATCTACAAACCTCTTATAAATCCTGGGTGTGATGGGGGCAGTATGTAAAGCTCGAGCCTCGAAGTCCTCCATATATATGTCAGCAACGACAGGCGATACTGGGGAGCCCATTGCGACACCATCAATGTGGGACAATAAATTCTACATACAAGTTTTTCATCTTTACAAGATGCAGGGGTCTATAAAATAGATTGTGACTGCGGACTCTCATACATTGGTCAAACCAAGAGAAACATAGGCACCCGCATAAAAGAACACATAGCTGATGTAAAACACCGACGCTCGTTGAAGTCTGCTGTGTGTGAACATGTGCAACAGGGGACCAACCACTACCTGAGATTTGACAAACCACAGATTCTCGCTAAAGAACACCGATTCCTACCAAGGATGCTTCGCGAGGCTATTGAAATCAAAAAACATCCTAATTTTAATAGAGAAGATGGTTGGAATGTACCACCAGCTTGGGATCCAGTAATAAAAATAGTCAAACCCAAGAAGAAGCAAACCACAGCTAGACTTCATGATACTTTGAGCTCATTCTGCGTAAATAGAAACACCAATGATTAAATTATGTTCGGGTACTTTGAAATAACTACACTGGAACATTGAGACAACTGCCATCTTAGTCTCCCCGTGACCATGGCTGCTGAAAAGCAACCGAAACGTCGGGGAAAGTGTAAAAATAAATTAAATCTAAATAGTTTAATAATAATTTAATTAGCTTAAAAATTAGTAAAGTTTAATAGTAGTACTTAGTAGTGTAAAAAAAAAAAAAAAAAATTTCAAAATTTTGTAATAAAGTGTCAAATAAACAACGCGATAAAATCCGTATATAGCAGTTTAATTTCAATGCATAATTATAATACTTTGAGTATTAGTTTGTCTGCCTACATCTATGTATGTACACATGTAGGTATTACCTATTACACTTGTGGGTGTCAAACTGCTTGGGTATTAGTTTCAGTACGTACTTTATCTAATACCTAGTCAATATTTGTGCCTTTACGCCCTTGAATATAATTGATGTGTTCAATAAACGATATCTATTTAAATTAAGCTAGCGAAATGTGTTTTGCCTCCTTTTTTAGAAAGTCCAAGCAATAGCGGATGATTTTCTGGTCATCCACCACGCACATTTCCATTCTCCATGATGCTACTTAGCACAGCCTAATAGAAATTACCAGAAACCGTGTACGAACCAGGAGCCAAACCTAGGTGGCAATGGAAGCAGTGTCTTTTACAGCTGCTGCCACGTAGGCATTTTTTAATATAACTAGCTGACCCGGCAAACGTTGTTGTGCCATATGAATCATTTCTTAGCGTTCAATATTAAATATAGTTTACGACCTATTCTCATAACTACCAAATATACATGAAATAAAATAATAAATTCAGTCGAGCCGTTTCGAAGGAGTGTGACCAAAAACACCGTGACACGAGATTTTTATATATATAGATTATTACAAATATTAAGTAAAATAAAAGCATTTATACAAATTACTTGTGTCTTTCCGAGTGAACAAAGATTGTGATCGTATGAAATTGTCATAATATGTATGTTGGTGAACCCAATAACAGTCTCGGTCGTATAAAACAGATTAAACGTAGGTACATTATGTAATATGATCACACTCACAACCACATTTCGCCAGCCATGTTAAGATCCCACGTAATTGGGAGCGAGTGTATAAAACATAATCATGTAAATGACATTTTCCGTGATTGCTACTTATCGTCTATAAAATTGTAAGTTTCTACATTCCTAAACATACACATGTGAGTCCGAATAAGGCAATATCACTCTGTGTTTATTGATAATATATACAAATCAACACATTCCACATCAATTAGAAACATCGACTTCATTTACGATTGTATTTAATTTTATAGTTATTATAAAAACAAATATTGTAACCATAAAATCGTCTATTCGTCGTTAAGTTTTAACGGTGATCCCAATCACTGATCTGTCTGTGGGCTGTCGTACTGTAAATAGACATTTAACAAGCTCCATACATTCAAACTAACATGTATGTATGTATCTTATGTGGGGGCCAGTCAGTGCAGACCGGCGACACTTCGACCCAGTGGGATCTTTTGTGTCGACACTCTCCCAATAACGACTGCCATAGATGTTCATGGCAACCGGGACCGACGGCTTAACGTGCTCTTCGAGGCACGGAGCAGGCGATAATTGTCAATCAAAAAGCACATAATTTCGAAAAGTCATATAACATAGTCATTAAACTAATATACTATCAAATTGTTAATAGGCTTTATTGGCAAGAAATAGTAATAAGCACGGCATCTGAAGATATGCCCATTAGATTGCAATAGGCTCGCTATTACTTTTGGGAGCTAAAAGATTGCTGACGAAAATTGTTTGTAATAAATGCGCGTTTGCATACTCCGTCAGTAAAAGCGTAAGGCTATGTGTTAGGAAAACGACAAACAGATCGTCTAGGGGTATGCATATCGGTTTTGAGTGGAAGAAAAAGCTTTGCTAAAGGAAAGAAAGATACTAATGGTCAGTGTTTTCCTTGTATTTAAAAGATAACTCTCTCACTAAGTATAAGTCCTGTGTTACTTAACAAACATTCGACAACAGACAACGGTCACAAAGAACACCCAGATTAAGAACAACTATTAGAAGAACACACACATTTTTGTTCCATATGGGGAAAAATTTACAACACTTAACGCAGTGGCGAGGGCATGGTCACTTAAACCGCTATGCCGCGCACTCAATATAATTTGTCCAAAGACCTAACAATTTAGACAATCCCGCGGGCTAATTCAAGCGTTAAATAAACATGTAATATATATTTCATATGATACGCGTCATAAAAATGCCACCTCTGCTACTCCACGGTTCTGTGAGAGGTTTGTAATTGGTAATTTATATGTAAAACGTTGCGCGGGCGGCGGCGCGCGTCAATCATACAGCGGGCTGCGTACGCGCATACGATTTAATGCTATACAAATAAACCATATCGAGTTACAACTTTTACTGTAGCACGAAATATGAGACTTAATTTCAAGCTCTAGTTGCTCTTTACAAGGTTTTTATTGTTTTTATACTACTACTAGCTGTTATACGCAATTTAATTTGTAGGTAGTTCAATATTATTTCAACAAAATTGGTTTAGTAGTTCAGACGTCTAAAGGTAAAAAGAATAAGTGTTAATAGACAGATATGTTATTAATATTAGTGTATAGATTATTTTCATAGGGACTGGAAAAAAAACATATTATCCGATGTAAGATATGTCTATAACAAACCCTGAAAAATTGTAATTGTCGAAAATGACGTGCAAAAAAATTAACACCTGTTTGAAATTAAAATGAACAATCACCATTACATAAAGATCTTTTTCTCTTCATGAGTATTGCTCAATTCCCAATTGCATTTTTAGATATATCAATTATTAAATTTAAAAAATTAAGCCGTTATTACTAGTATTTATAGTTGGTAAGTTATTCACATTTAAAGATAATCCACAATCCTACCTACGTATTTTTTGATAATTATTTTTGATGTAACAGTCCCAATAAGAAACTTTACTTCGTTGACTATTTATCTGCTAATCTTTATTGAAAAGGATTGAAGTACTTGTAAATAGTCCCGCATTTACTTTAACATAAGCAGGCGCAATAAAATTGCACAGAGCATTTTGCATTCTGTTCATAAAGAAAATTATACAAATCAATGGTTGAAACTTTTATTAGACAGTAATCGTTCAGAATATTTAACTTCCAATGTTTGCAGCACTTATGCGCGCCTAGTGATTGTTATTGCTGAACTATTAAACGATACGAGTATATGGAATAATGAAACGGAAGGCAAGAAAGAAGGGATGCACAGGTGTGAGGTTTAGTGGTTTAAATTATCGCTTTACTACCACCACTGCATCGAGTGTAACAGGTTCGATCCCTATACGGGACGAAATATTGTGTGATCTTCAAATGGTTGTTGGTTGTTATTGTCTAGGTGTTCTTTGTATCCGTTGTTTGAATATTTATTAAGCCTCCTACGATACAGGCATTATTCTTAGTGCGGGAGATGTCTTTTTGTAAGAAGAGTTAAAGAAAATGGCGGTACATAAATTCCATAACGCAATAAAATATATTAATATCGGCATTGGTGTGAAAAGTCCTGTTTATGAACTGTACTACCATTTTCGCAAAATATACATTAGCGGATGGTAGGTACAATTACATTCACTGGTAATGACTGCTTCGCGAGGGAGTTTAAGTAACAAACAGTAATATAAATTAAATGAACACTAGTTGATATTTCAACGGGCTGCTCTAAGCTTAGGAATGCTAGTTTTATTTTTGTATATATTATTGAAATTATATAATCTGATTACGTCTTTATCTAAACATAGACTACTTTCAAAATGTAAGATATCACTCTGTCCGATCACACTCGTCAAGTTATTGTAAGTATGATCCAAACAAATAAAGTTATATATTCTGAAACTTTCAACTTGCAAATGCAAATACATATAATATTGTCTTCTGTTTACGTGAATATTATTCATTGAAATTAAACTACTATATACGGATTTTAATTAATTAATTTTAAATTATGTAATAAAGTGTCAAATAAACAACGCGATAAAATCCGTATATAGTAGTTTAATTTCAGCAAATACATATTATAGTTTAACTACACCCCCGAAAAAGGTTTTCGAAACGGTGGTCAGAAATGTATTACATCCATATTTCGCCAGCTTTGGTTTTTCGTCCTACGTAGGGCGAGCCTATTGCTCTCTACCCGACACTATTCCACAATCCATGCAACTTTGAATTTCTTTACAAAAATGCTAATATAATTTTGCCCTAACCGGGAATTAAACACGTGACCTCATGCACTGAAGTCGCATTTGCTGCCGTGGCGGCCGCCTAACAAATTGAATTATTGTATAATAATATGACATTTTTAATCCAATTTTGATTAATTTATTATCCAGTTTCATTTGCTACGAGAAATCGCTGATGAAGCAGTTAATCAAAATTGTACTCTACTTAGTTGCCAATAGACCATTTTTCTATTTGGATATAGTCCGGTTACAGCTTGTCAGTCAGTTAAGCTCGCTCTGTGCATAAATACAGCACACACGGCACCTGTTTGCCATTTTTCGGTGTTAACTTTTTTGTAGTGAATGGCTAGTAACACAAACATACGCCAGCTAATTGAAAACTAATTTATAACCATTCAAATATATCAAACGCTAATTGATATCGGTTAAATTGGTCGTTACTTGAGTTTAAAGCCTCACGGATCAATAAAAGTTGGACAGGCGCCGGTTTTATGGCCACACAACAATAAAATGGTGGTACCTCGTTAGTTAACGTGCCTTCTTAAACGTTTAATTTTGTTTTTTTAGAACGCTTCTTCTTCTAGCGAATTGTGAGAATTTTTCCGAGTAGATAAATCTTTTTAGTCGTTATGTAGTCCTGGTACTATTGCTAGCTTTAAGTGGCAAAAAGATAATGTGGTTTTTGCGGTAAGTTACTTTTTCTTAATTGCTTATAAATAAAATGGGTTGGATCTGACAACTGCTCACTATTAGTTTCATAATTTTATTATGACGGTCGGAAAATTATTACAGGTTTTTGGTCGGTTCAAAATGCTAGGTTATAAATTAGGTTAGTTGTTAGGTACATACCAGAAGGATTATATTGGTGTGTCAAGTTGGCAGACGGTAATAGCTCCTCTTCGTTATGTCAAAGTCAAAGTCAAATCAAAAATTATTTATTCATTTAGGTCACAAAGTAACACTTATGAACGTCAAAATACATATATACATAGGTTAGTAAGTTTATGTGAGATCACAGCAGCGTTTGCAATGTCTGGAGGGGGGGACGGAGGCTTTAAAAATTGATCTGAAGGTCCTAGAAGTAAAGAGAAATTGCTTATTTGCTCCACACTCAAACGCACTACATATACATCGGTCACCAAGGTGTTGCTGAGAATCAGCGCTGTTTCGCTTATGCGGATACAGCTTCGGGCTGAGCAACATCTTTTTTTGACAGACACTGCGACGCACACTGCTTACGTTAGATTATATACTTACTAAATGGATCGAGCCAAGGGTTTAATATTATTATTTTTTATTTATTTATTTGCATATTTGTTTTTATTTTTTATTATAATATTATTGTATTTTAAATTGTCATTTACTTATGTTCTACTGTCCCATTCTTTTCGTTTTTTATTCCTGTCTAACTGTATACTACGTTTATGCTGTCTGCAGTAGGTGTAGTGTGTTTTCCTGTCAAAATAAATTTATTTTCTTTCTTTCTTTCTTTCTTTCCATCTATATACTTATATAATACGTGAAGGGAAAACTTTGTGCCTACCTGTTTTATCATAATATATTAGGTGCACGGAAGAGTATGATACTTGGCAAAATTATATGCAGAAGGAAAGCCGAAAGTAAATATGTATAAATAATATAAAGCAATCGACCACTAGACGACCACGAAATATAATTGAATATTATCATTAACTATATGCCATAGTATAACGCTTTAGCGCAGGAGACCTACTTACAATGTGATTATCATTATTCTTTATTATTATTCACACACATTTTTTTCGCAAAGGTATGAAGATAAAAAATGCCTGGCTGATATTACCACGTGTCACACACGATCAATTAAAAAAATAAACTCGCTATATAATTAAATATGAACCATAAAGTGATAAAACTTTAACAATCCGACAGGTGAACGATGTGAATGATGGCGCCTATGTGCCCGAACACCGTTGTTTCTACACACAGACCCATAAGCCTAATAGACATGAAATGCATCAGATTATGTTATTAACCTCCGAGTTTTCTTTGAAGAGGTCATTGAAAACACTACATGTGCAACACTGTGTGTCTGTCTGTTAGTAACAGGCATAGCTGCGGAACCACTGGACCGATTGACTTGTAACTTGGTGTGCAGACTTGATGTCGGTCGAGTTTGAATATGGGCCTTGTGGGTCAAAAGATCCCCGAAATATAGGGGTCACAAGGTCATAAGGTCAGGGGATATTCACGAACAGAGTGATTTGGAAGTCCAAGGGGGAGGCTTTTGCCCAGCAGTGGGACATTACAAAAAGCTGAATCGAAAAATTACACCCATTTCGTTAGTTTTATAATACTTTAGTGGCAAACAAACAGTTATTAGTAGAGATATGTAATGCCACGCAAAGGTCTTGAGTTTCGTCCTATGATATAAAACTTTAACATTTCGAAGTTATGTGCTTATAAAGTATTTGATTATTCCTTGGTTAAACTATGCTTCATGAAATAGCCTGTTCTTAGAAAATTCTCTATCTCTCTTCAAATATTTTTGTTGGTAGTCATCACAAATTGGGTCAACTTAGGCTAGTATAAGTGTCGCTAATATCCACGTATTGGTTGGTACCAGTTCCGGAACCAATCAACCCGTGGATATTTGTGACACCTATACTTTACTCATCTCTTGATAGTAGATACTTATGAAATAGTAGCAACCTTAAAAGGGGTACCCATCATGGAGGTGTCCCGTACGAGGCAGGTTGATAACTGTTTTAGAACGAGGAATAGTGCTTTGTTTAGGTTAAAGTAAGACAACTAAAGATATTAATGAGTACAAAATGAATATTACTGACAGAAATTAAATATTGTTTAATTTGATGTGATTTGAAGGCCAGCAATTTTTCAAAATGTATTTCGGTACACAAATAAACTAACTAATATTGGACCAACATTAACGTTAGAAAATTAAAGCTTTCGCGCTAAAATTATTCAGAATGGGCAAATTTTTACAATATAGTTTTGAGTAATACTGCCTTGCTGTACCGATGGTGAAAGACTACGGTGGCTGTTTGCATTCTGGCGCGTTGTGTGCTTTCTTTGGCATTCCTTCTGTTGTACCAAGAAAACTCAGCCATACCCTCGAGCGTCTTACCATCAGGTGCGACCTACCAGCAGCAGCAATAAAACAATATAGGTACCATGTCTATTCGCTGTGCCAGTCTGTGGTTGCACCTCTAAGCGAAAGGTCTGAGAGCCCTCCCGGACCTCTGTCCGTCAGCTGACTCAACATATGCCGTTGATTTTATTATTAGACTGTTATAAACAATACTCTTTGTTTGTTTTATTGGTGAAGAATTGTAAATAAACCTTTTTTTCCCATACTTAGTGTAAAATTTGTGGAGAATGCGTTTAATTATTTAATAGAGGATTACTTACAGTAACTATTGTGACTGATAAATGAACTACGGCTCGAGTAAACACAGTGTTTAATCTTTTGGGATAATTTATACCTGTTTGCATCGTTGCTATAGTGTTTTAGTATTGTGGTCACGTTTACATAAGATCACGAGGATCTGTTCCGAGTTAAGCCATTAGGGATATTTCTGGAAATAAATGCTATAATTGATTTGTGTCCCGGATCACTAGATGATAATCGGTAAGCGGTTACCGATTTATTGTCTGGTGGGCCGTAACATTGGCAATGCTATGAGAACACATCAAGTCTTTGTGTGTTCCCATCCAGGCGAAAGTAATGTCAAGGAAATATAACAAAGCCTTTGGATACAAAGGTTTTTTCCATTATTTCTATATATAATTACAGTGACTCATGACTATTAAACCACGCCATCATTGATAGAAAAGGAAAAATAATAGGATATTAATCCCGCGGATGACACACGAAGTGCAGCATTATTGGTCAAAAGTTACTATATTCAAATGAAACATATTGCAACGTGTTACAATCAGTATAATGTAAACCTCACGCCATAAATTATATACAATTTTATAATGATCCAAATCGAACTAGGTATGGCCATCGTCTAAAATGCTGTAAATGTTAAAGGCTTATTTTTATGGAATTTGCGATCTGCGAACAATACACATGATAATAGCAAGTACACATGATAATAGTACATATTACATAAAGTTTTGTAAAATGATCTACAACACAAACCACTAAAACCATTTTTTGTAATAAAACAAACAAAAATAACCGCACCTAAGATACACCGAAATAAATGGCATGTCGAAACAGGGCGACACATTAAAACTGAATTTATTGATCTACGTTTAATAAATTCACTCATTTAGATATCCCTTACAGTTTTGGTAAAAGTCAGCCATGGTAGATGTCTCATTAGGCGACACCAATTTACATAAAGGTCTTCAAACTTAACTAAAATATTGCGAGAGCGTAAAGGTGAACGTGTATTTGGAACGGTCGCTTTGTTATGGTGTAGGGGGCAAACGAGCAGACGGATCGCCTGATGGTAAGCGATTACCACGACCCATGGACACCCGCAACACCAGAGGAGATACAAGTGCGTTGCCGGCCTTTCAAAAAGGAGTGCGCTCTTTTCTTGAAGTGTTGAAGGTCGTATTGATCCGAAAATACCGCAGGCGACAGCTCATTCCACAGATTTGGTGTACGACGCAGAAAATTCCTGGAGAAACGCACAGTTGTGGACTGCCAACCATGTAAATGATGGGAATAAAAATGCTGTCGCGTAGGACGATGGCGAAAAGAGGCGGCAGGGATCAGTCCGAACAATTCCTCGGAGCACTTCCCATAGTAAAAGCGATAGAAGATGCACAGCGAGGCCACATCTCTACGTAGCGCCAAGGGGCTTAGCCGATTTGAAACATCTTGGCAGTCGACGATTCGAGTCGCTCTCCGTTGAATGCAGTCAAGAAGGAAAAGCTGGTACTGGGGTGCCCCTGCCCAAAGATGAGAACAGTATTCCATGTGAGGCTGAACTTTGTTGCGTTACTGCTAACGTGTCTATTTAGTAAAGTTTTTTTATTTATGGAGGTCCAACAGCTTATTCTAGTTTGACAATACATTTCAATAAGGTATCTGATAGCTAACTGGTCTTCACGTTTAACATTACATTAAAAATACTCCTTGCAGTTATTATAACAAATTTGTTTATATTTAGGTAAAAACTCCAAATAGGCCGGTGTAATACTAATATTTCTCCCGTTTGCAACTGCATATTTTGCCAACTTATCAGCCACTTCATTACCCCGTAACCCTACATGAGACGGAACCCATTGTAATTTCAGCTGTACTCCATTTTGGCTAAGTTGATCTATCTTAGATAGAATAACATAAGCTAGCGATGCACCTCTGCAACCAGAGGCGCATCGAACTATATGTTGTAAACAACTTCTGCTGCACTTTATTATGTTGTTTATAACTATTTATAACGTATGACAGTGCTTCTGAAATTGCAATGAGTTCTAACGTCATAATACATAAAATTTTTCATTAAAATTAGTTACCCACGTCCCTAAAGAAAACATCTGTAATGGATTGCGTGATGCAACGTGGTCTTGTTTAACTTCCTTGTAAGACGATATAATTAAAGGAATTGTTTTACTTTTCCAATAATTACTAGTACTTAAGATGTAAAGGTCACATAGTAGATTATGTATAACATTGTTTTCTATAGATTTAGATTTAAGACAAAATTTGTATGTTAAGTACTTGTGCTTTGTAATAGCAGTGGAGGCACACAGAGCTCACTCTCCATGACATGGATAGGAGTGGATTTGATAAATCCCCCTATTATTCTTAATGCCTGATTTTGAACTTTATTTATTTTATCTAAATGACTTTCGGCGCTACAGTCATATAAAATACAAGCGTGGTCCAAACGACCTCTAATCAAAGCTATATAAATATGCCTTAAATGTTTAGAGTGCAAACCCCAAGACAAACCTGCCGAAACTTTAAGCAAATTGAGATTTCTCTGTGCTTTTCCCACAACAACGTTTATATGCTTAGACCAACGCAAACATCTGTCTAGCCAAACACCTAAAGATTTATAACTTTCTACCAAATCCAATGTACATTTTTTAAATTTTAATACGATTTCTAACTTTCTGAACCCTCTAGTAAAAACGCATACTTTTGATTTAGCTGCAGATAGATCTAAACCAATATTACTTAAAACATTACGTATTGGACCTAAAGCCGCTTGAACATAACACTTACCTTGCATCAGATTCCTAGAAGTACAATATAACACGAAGTCATCCGCATATTGACACAATTAACACTTTTAAGATCGTGAAAACATTTTATTCTTATGATATTAAAAAGAATAGGTGAGATCGGATCTCCTTGAGCTAAACCTTTATTTGTCCGTCTCATAAAATAGTTGTGTTGATTACTTACTACATATTTTATAGCAAGATGACGTTCACTCAAAAACTTCCAAAGATACCCACATATTTTTTTACCAATGCCAATATTATCTAATATCGTTGTCATAACGCCTATCACTACATTATAGTATGCGTTATCACTTATCAATATCAAGAAAACATGCAATTGTTGGCGAATTTTTGAAAAGCCCAGTTAAACTTGACTATCTAATTTAACTGAGCAGTCTAGCGTTGACTGCCCTCTACGAAAACTAGAAGTATAGGAAGACAACATCTTGTTTCTTTAAAAAAACCATTCCAACCGCCTGGTGAGTATGAAATGAAAAACTTTACATACACAAGATATTAACGATATAGGTCTGAGTTCAATTACACTGTTTGGCGACGACTTAGGTATGGACGTTATGAGAATATTACGCCACTCTACTGGCACAAAACCTGTAACTAATATACGATTATACAAATGTAATAAATATAATTTCCACTTTTCTGGCAAATTAAATAAAAGGGTATATGTTGTTTTGTCCAGTCCGGCCATTGTATCGTTTTTCTTAAAACAATGTCATATTTCTTGTAGATCAAACTTTTGCTCTAACAGTGAATTATTTGAGTTAAATTCAGTTAAAAACCTTGTCATATTGCGCCCGATCACTTTTAAGCTACCTTATACATTAGTATTAGATACAATGCAGGTGTGTGAATCAGTAATCAACACTTTTGGATTAAAGTAAAGTATTTTATTAATCATGTTTAGATACAAAGAGACGTCTTTTTGCCAGGTACATATTAATAATACCATCATATTATGCGGTATACACAACATATATATGAACGTTTTATTTAGATCTTGATGGTCCCTAACACGATAAAAATTGGAACAACACATACACTTCAAAAGCTTAAGAACTTATGTTTATATAAAGAATAAGTAGTTAGGGTCTATGGTTAATTAGCAGTATACACTTTTATATTAGCTGGTTCTATGATATTAAAATCGTTTATAAATATCATGAGAAATAAAAAGGGAAATTACGTAACTGCAGCGCATTGAAAAGTTCAAGCATGAAACAAACATTCATGTCATTTCCTAAACTTTATGTAATTGATATTATAGCGCCTCACATTGTGAGTATTACTACTATTCAAAGAATCTTATATTCCAATCAGCAGCCGTCGCCAAATTTGTACTACGAGTTATTGTGTCTTAGTGGATACTCACCTTTACATTAATATTGTCAACAGCTGTAACGGTTCGACATGGATGCGTTTGATCATTCTGAAGATAAGAATAAATTAATATATTTGACTTCCCCTTACTCTCTCTAAATAACCCATATCGATAGTGTGGACAGAATTAAAATAATGAATAAAAATTGACATTGTTTTATATTTTGAATGGCCATTTATTAGGGTGAAACTTAATTAATTATTTTGCCTTAAGGCTTGACGTATAACTAAAATTGTGATAGATAGACACGTTCTGGTAGAGGACAGTCTTGTCAATATGACGCTAACTTTACACTTACTTTTTTATAGTTCAACTTTTTGTAAATTATCTAGTGACCAGAGCAATACATGGTCTAAAAAATTAATCGTCCCGATGTAACATCAAATCTGAGTTTTTATTTGGTGTCAATATTTCCCGGTTTGTAAAATGAACCCAGTAACTCACACAACACATTTCTGTCAAGAAATTTAATCTTATATCAATGATGCTCTTGATGATTCTAACCTACACAGAAACCAGATTTATTAATTTATATGTTGTTTTAACTTTCTAAGGAATGTCAGTAACACGCCGCAGGGATTTCGGTTGATTTTTTTGTTTGAACAAGTTTGGAGAAAAAAGTCGAGTGTGGATGCTCAAGGTACATGATGGATGGCCAGGCACGGCGGGGGCGGGACGGACCATTAAAAAACAATAAGGCATAGGTTGCACTGTCCGCCACAATTTGTACGCATCGCCACTCATCTTTATAAGACGCCAGTACCTTCAAACAAATGACTTTCAAAGTTATTTGTTTGTACAAAGAGTTGTTTATTGATTGGATATCGAATGGGCGTTCCTAGTCCTAGTTTGGACAATCGAAATTGCTTTTGACGTCGAAATTGTTAATTTGTTTTTAATTGATGAGTAACACGTGTTTGTAGACCTTTTTTATTGAGGTTGGCATGCGTTGGTACGAGGAGAATGGAGGGAATAGGCTGTTGTCACGGCATTCTCACATAGTTCGCATTTATGGACGCTGAAAGCGTTTTTATTCGGATATGTGTTTGAAACACGACTTTTGTTGTCGATACGACTGTAGTTTTCGTCGAGTTTGTTTCTGAATTTTGGCAATTCAAACTCTTTGTTGTTTGAATAGCTACTTTATGACTGATTAAGCAGTAAAAGCTACAATTTATTTATTTACACCATCGACATATCACTATATAATTATAATTTAAGATAGTTAGGGAATGGCACGAAGTACAGATAAAACAAATAAAATATTTTAAGTTGTGAACAAAGCTAGAAATAATCTTTTCAATGAATATATTATGTAGGAACGTACTATATAGTTTATTGCTTACTCATGCAATAAACTAAATAGTACGTACCCAATGCATAGTAAATAATAATATGTTAACAGGTACTGTGCCCTGAATAATATGTAGTGAGTTAAAACTTATCAATGTCTGCCATGTGGATTTATAAGGGCCACACTGTCCATAATTCTTCTGGAATAAATGTAGTTAAGGACTTATTTCAATGCCGGTTGCCAAATGTGCCTCAAGAGATCAGAATTTTTTGTAGATAATTTGATAAATTTCTGACACAAAGAATATCTCACAATCTTAGGAGCACAGATGTGCCTTAAGTTAATTGATATAGTCAGTTAGGGATTCAAGATTTTTTTCGACGTGAAGTTGCTGTTCATTTGGTAACGTTACCAATGAGCCGGCTAATTTTAGAAAGTACTTCCTTCTTACTGCAAACCAGTGTAACCACATCCTCTGTCAGTGATTTTCAGCTGACGATATCGCGTATTAGCACATTAACTTGAATAGTTAGTCGCGTGTCATAGGTTCAAACTCGAACTCATTGACTATGCAGTTTACCGGTTCAGCGGGAAACCCTTTATGCAATCGTTATTTTATTTTTATGAATAATACATATTGATGGTGTTGTTTTTCTATTACAGGTAAGTGTTAAAGCCTATCTTCAATAACTTGGTGATAGTTGGAGCTGCTATGGATTGGGTAAGTACATAGTACGATAATTTGGCATAACGTAAACGTTAGTTTTATGGACAGTTTTCCCAATTATTTAGAGAAATGTAATACTATTTTTTACTAAAGTCAAATGTATAGGGATTTACAGATTTTAGTCGATTAAGCGTTATTAATTACCTATTATACTAATACGGTGTACAGAAATCAATTGCAGGCTTGCGTTTTATTCCTGAAGTAAAATAGGCTTTTAAAGCATCCTAATGAGCTTCTGTACAGAAAGCACCTTACAGCTCTTATGGTTGCAGCACTTTACAGCTCTTACGATTTGTAAACAAAAACTTGGCGATTAAAAAGAGTGACCATGGGTTTCTTGCCCGTTCTTCTCATGAGCCCTACACCCTTGATTTGCTGAACGTGGCAGTAAATGTAAATTCGCAGGGAAAAATAATGTAACTTTGACATTCATAAGTGTTACCTTGTAACCTAATCTGAATAAATTTATTTTGAATTTTGAAAGAGCATTGGTCTTTGTTTTTTGCACTAGTGACGAAGATTCGTGTTTGACATTTCATTTAACTCTTTTATTATACTCCTTATTATAGATTAGGTAACACGCGAGGCACGATCCCGGTGGTGAGATCGCTACTATAAGTACGTTTGACTATATACTACATAAAATCGTATCTTAGCCCGTTACACTTTGTAAATTATTTTCACAGACATCAGCCAAAGTCTACCTCGCTGATAAATAATTCTTTATACAGTAATTATTGTATTGTGACCGCATATACATAAACATTTTAATCAATGTGTACTTAAATGTTATTTATTGCATTATACATTTATGCATCTTTGTTATGCCAACGAAAGTTCATATAAATCGTGCGGAGCAACCAAAAAAGCATCAAAATGTTTCAAAATGAGCTCGTAATTCTTGAGATAAACGTAAACAAATAATTTTGCTGTCGCTTAACTTAGTTGTAATTTTATATAATGAACGTACAGACAGACAGATTATATGTTTTATAGGATGTGCTAGTAAATAAGGACAACTCTTACTTGAAACGATTCGATCTTTAATCGATTACCGAAGCCTACATGAATAATTTTAATAACAGACTCTCAAACATTGCTGAACATCTAAAAAGGCAATGTTGTGCTGTCGATGTAATGCTCAAAGATTACTGATTGTTGCAAGTACAGCACTTTTTCAGGAGCCTGGAAAATGTAATCACAAAAAAACTGGAAAACTGTTACTACTGGCCAAATCAGGCTTCTTAAGTTTAAGTGAGATTCTAAATTTATGTACGACTAGCTTTTGCCCGCGGCTTCATTCGCGAACAGAAATTTTACTTGACGAAACGTACCCTATGTCCGTTTCTGTACCCCTGACAATGTACATGCGAAATTTCATGATGATTGAATGAATCGAGGAGGTTAAGGCGTGAACGCTTAACAAGCAAACTCGCAGATTCTTCTCAAATTAACTAAATCGCGAGCGGAGTCGCGGGTAGTTAGTAGTTTCGAATACACACGAGGTAGTGGTTAATGCGCGTTTACCGCAAACATTATAATTTCAACTGACACGATGTCTTTTTAACATTTCTTGGCAAGCGCAGATTTTGCGTTTAAATGGACTTGTGACCGTTGTCGTATGTTTATCGTTTTAATTACGGCTTCATTCTGTTTTTAATACCTTTAAACGCAATTCTGAGTAACTTTCGCTATATTTAAGTATTTAATACTAATTTCTGGCTGCGGTCTCGCACGCATTTATTCCACGGTACACGTGTCCACGCTTTAAGAGAATATTCTATGTGTCAGTCATGGTCGATAAATCTTATCAAACAGGATATAATTTATCCTCATTCAAATAGAATTCTATGATAATTGACATGTATTTAACTTTGGGCTGAGTATAATTGTGCTCAAGTTATTAAAAACAGCAACCATCATTTAAAGGCAACGGCATCCAGGCAGACACTAAACGACCAACGCTTCGACCACAAATTGAATAAAAGTTAATTCCATGTACCTAGATTATTATTGATGCATGTTATTAATAATGTATATACTAAATTTCTAGAAATAAAAAGGTATTTTCAAAATATCCAGTATACTCGTATTTTGTAAAATAATACGCAATTAGATGTAGCAGAAAAACGGCAATTTCTTATGTAATGATCCAATGATACAAGTGCCTTTTTTACATTAAATTACATTAAGTAATTATATGTTGCAATAATGAATGTCATCCCTTATTCGTTCAATACACGATCCGATCGTTCGTTTTAATTAGCTGTTGGAAAATACAAAAAGTAACTAACTGACAAACTTTGTTCTGCCATATAAATTATTTCTTAGCGGTATGTAATATACTTTACGACCTATTCTCATACCTACCAAAATATACATAAAAAATTCCATAAATGTCGGTCAAGCCGATTCGGAGGTATTCCAACCACAAACACCGTGACAGAAGATTTTTATATATATAGATGATCCACATTTTCTGACCGAATGTCCTAAGAAAAAGAAAGAAATATGTTATATTTATTGTATGTACATACTATTTTCTTTATGCAATATGCATTTCTTACTATAAAAAAGCACTAGGACACCATAAACGCTCAGAATTAATGAGCTTTCTCCCAATACCGTTATGCACTTGCAGTTGCTTTTAGTTAGTAAAAATGTCAGTCAGCGTTTTACTCGAGAGTAAATTAATTTTTCAATAAGGCCGCGTTTACATGGATGTAATAACCCGTTGTCTGGCGTGGCGAGGCGGCTAGGTACCGGCCACAATACTGTATAATCAGTGTAATCGCACTCATCGCGTAAGAAACTCGTATATCTTGTGGAAATGATGGCTCCAAGCTTCGCAGTCTTGTACTGATTGGGGATTTGGTTTTGGCGGCTGATGCATGGTGTAACGGCAGATTACTTGTTCCTTACAATTTGCTTTATTAGATCTGCTTACAATCTCTCAATTAATATTGTAGGCAGATCTAATAAAGCAAATTTACTTAGGTAACCTGTCAATTATTAGAATACCCGACATAATTTACCAATTGTGTCTGGCTGCCGGATTGCTGATGCGTCTCAATAGAGAAATTCATATATTTTTTAAGTATCTTACATGTGCAATATTGTAATGAACCTAAACATTTTACTTAGTTGTATTTTTATGTCTACAGTCATGCTTTGCCAGAAAATACAAGGCATTTATCTGTTTTTATTTTGTCTCCAGTTTTATTTGTCAATTGCTGTGTTGTGCTTGTACTTACGTTTGTGGTCTTCAAGTCTGGTGATTCCCGGGCTAAGTGAAGTCTTATTAGGCTTTTCTATAATACCTCAGTACAACACGGATTTGTATTGTAGACGACCACAGGTTCGACCCCGATAACGTAAGACTAGAAACAACAATAAAAATAAAAACCAACTAAATATGGTTTTGCTTTGTCTCAACTTTTCCTTTCAAGTATATACAGACATTTACCTAGATTTTCTCGCTGCTCATTATTTTGCTTATTATCATTTACAATTAATTTCTTCGCCTCACGTTTCGGTTGCCTTTCAGCAGCCGCAGTCATCTGAAATTGCTTTACAAGCTTTCTCCAATACAGCGTTGCCTAAACAGTACGAAGCCAGTGTTCCCATGGCGAGTCGCGGATAGCCCGCGGCCGTTGCTATAACCACAGAGTGGTCTAACCCGCTACCGCCTCCCGCCTGTGTGGTCGCGAGTGGCGGGCCCGTCGCTCACGTGTGGTCCACACCACTCATATGTGATACACTTTGCGTATGATCAACGTTGACATGTATGGAGCTAAATGGTGGTAGCTCAAGCAAATATATGTTTGTGGTCAACAATCAATCTGTTGAGAGATCTCATGTTTGAGTGATGCGTGAAGATCTTTTTTTGTATTTTTGACTGGAGTCTTCGTTGCCTGATGGTAACATTTTTGTGAAGAGTTCCTAATTGTTCATATTAAAAATCTGGTGGTATATTATACAAAAAATGAAGGATGTTAGCAACAGACGTGTTTTTTCTGGACATCTGGTATCCGAATATGTTAAAATAAGTGATATCCTTGCTATTCTTCCAAGCACAAGACTGTGCTGATTGCTGGTCGCCTGATAGATATACGAACAATGCCCGATCCGGGTACCAAACCTGAGAACTAACGGCCTGGCTTACGCCAGTGGACACAAATACCTGTATTAATTCTCTAATAAATATTAATTATCTGTGATATAGATCTCTGAAATTCTTGCACGTACATGGCAAATTATTCACAAGTTTCAATTAACTTTTTAATTATTCGTCGATGCATACGGATTTTAACAATAAACTGGTTCTTTTTCGAGATCACGTTTACCGTAATTTATCAGAAAAATCAATTTTCACCCAATATTTTTTCACTAAACACTCCGCAATAACTCATTGACGAAACGTTTGTGCCAATAAACAATAAAGAACAATTTTACTGTACCTTACTTACCAACATTCCCCTGCTATTTATTATCCCCTTCAATCAAGTATATAAAGTTCAAATTTGCATGACGTATACGCAGAATTATTTTTGCTAAGATTAGTAGTGATGTTTTAAGCCTCAAAGTTAATTACGCGGTCGTCGAAGCCTTGGTCTGTGGGTCGTAAGGGCTAATTTCGCGTACACTTTAGTAGGTAAAGTTTGTATAGCGTGTAACTAGTTGGCGAGCGCGTATTAGCAGCGTTCGGTCGTGGTCTTGTTGCGAAGCTCTAATTGTAGGGTCTCGACGCCTCGTATGAGCGCCGAGCCTTGTTTTTAGGGCTGTAACTTGTATTATAGTGTGTATTATAATAAAATACTAGTCGATGGTTTTTGTCTTTTATACAAACGCGCATACGTTTTGATGATAAGGTTTTACTGTAGGATACCAGGATACCATTCACGCGTTGCCGACTCTTTAAATATGAGTTATTGTGCTACCAGCACAGAGACATACTGGTGCTCTACTGACAGCACAATACTTCCTGAAGAAACTTGAAAACTACTTGCCTTATAAATGTAACACCAGGATATTTGGATGCGTTCTTCTTTAGATCCAGTCTACTCAGTACTCTCCTAGTTAAGCTGCTCTAAATTGAAAAAGGATTTCACCGTGCTTCTTTAAATAAATATGATATGATAGAATAGAAAATGAATATACGTTCAGGTCACAAAGTAACACGTAATTACGTTAATGTTGAGCCTTCTCTATGAATATATAAATCCTATTGCTATGTTCAAGTAACGCGTAGACGTAGAGCCTGTGAGAAGAATCGGCAACAAGTCGGTAAATTATATGCGTATATCGGAACATACAACAAAATATTTTTTTGGTATAAAGTGTGCCATTGTGTAATGATTAAATAAACAGTTCCCCTAAACCCTAAAGCTAGGAATATTAGTTACACTTAAACGATGTTGTTGCTATGTTTTGATCCTATGTAAGGGGTAAGCTCTTTGCTGTTTATTATAATGAATGTGTAAAGAATTCTTGCAGTTCATAAAAATACTTATAAAACACCCAATACAAATGTTCACCTGACCTTGACCCTAAATACATAACGATAGGGTCTACGATTGTACAAAGTTCCCATTAATGGCACTGGACCAATGACATCGTTTTATGTCTATACAATTAAACTACAAACATTATTATAGGTTGTATAATTTTAGTGAAATATATTAATCAATAATAAAATATGGGCAAAGGATATATCCTTGACAAGCTTTAACAAACAGCCGGAGTTACAGCTGCATTTATAATACTAGTAGTAGTAGAGGATACTATATTCATAAATCAATGAGAGCCTTCGGACATGTCTAGTTTCCATAACTTCCAAATCTTGACACAACAAAATTTAATGCCTGATAATACTAAATGACAAAATAACCATAGTTCAATTTGTCCAAAATTTATAACCGATATAATAAATAATGCCTGTCAAAAAACATGTCATAACAAAATATTAATAACGCAACACAAAAAACAATAACGATTATCGTTTTTATTGATACACAAACTAAACTAACAGAGTTCTAATAAATAACACAACGTACTAATCAACTAATAACATATAGATACAGGCAGCGATTAATAGGACAAAAGTGGTCGTATCGAGCAGGGCTGTGCGCGCGTGGTCGCGGGCGTTTCTCGCTCGTGGTTAATCTGTCGGCGCGGTGTGTGGCGGCCCTAATTCACCCGGGCCCGCCCGGCATCGCCACTGACGGGTTAAATTGAAAAATAAACATTCTGAGTGATGGGAAAACGAGCGGCGTGACGTGTGTTCAGGTTGTTGACTCGCAGACGTTTGGTATCGGGATATTCGCAAACCTATATTGATATTAATTATTGTCTCGGCCACTCGGCCTGTATCAGTGGGCGGTAATTGCGGAACGGTACTGTTGTTCAGATAGCGACTAGCTACCGCCTGCGGCTGCGCCTGTGGTGTATCGGAAATAAGGCTTAAGAAAACGCAGTGTTGTTTGCTGACCTTTTATTACGTATTTAATGTGGAGTTTTATCAATTTTGCAGAGGTAAGCATTAAGTAGCGTGTAAACGTGCGTCAACACGTCTATGACGTATATATCCGCTACCATGGCTGGAATAGCACGCGTTAATTACACACATACTTAGTATAGCTACGCCTAAATCCACGAAGGCGTAAGTATGTTGTTACATCAACATTTCGGCATCGTTGTAAGTCTCACGTAATAGTGAGCAAGCCAATTGTCATCTACAATTGGCAAATATGCAAATATCTTGTCAGAAAAACAGCAGGCTTACACTGCCCAGTCCGGAAATCGGAGCCCAGTCTTAATGCACGGTTGCGGTGGTAGTACAGAAAGTTATAAGAAAGGCAGCGGGTGAATAATACCTTTATTACCACGTTCAGCATACCGCTGATTTGTTTGATTATTAAAGAATAATATAAGCTAAAAGCTTAAAACATATCCACCATACATGTAATATTATAATATTTTAGTAGTAAGTAGAGCCTCGCTGATTTCAGCATGAATAGGCCGGCTCGACCGGGGAAGGACTACCCTCTCACAGAATATCGACGTGAAATAGCAGTATTCCTACTGTTGTGTTTCGTTTGGTGAGTGAATGCCGGAGGCCTAATCACCTTTTTTCCCCCTTCCCGCTCCGTCTCGTTCCCACTTCCTATCCTAAAGGGGTCGGCAATGCGCAAGTGATGCCTCTAGTGTTGCAGGCGTCCATAGGCTACGGTGATCCTGATCACTTACTATCAGGTGGGCCGTACGCTTGTTTGCCACCTTATATGTATAAAAAAAAATGGCTTCCGGTGGCCAGACTCTATCGGTTATCGATGACGTCTAACATTCCAGCAATTGATAAATTCAAGAAAATTCTTCTTATCTATGAGGAGTGAAAAAGTTTTAAGGCTTTAAAGGAGTCTGCCCACTACCCCGTCTCATACTATGACCGTGCTAGGAACGTGTCAGGCAAAAAAATATTCTTTGTAAGGAAATGTATAACACTATGCTCACTAGACCGTTCCGTCACCGACGACAGTTCCTATAGCAGGGCGTATCGTGTTGCTTTTCGTGTCTGATACGTTCCTAGCACGGTCATGGTATGAGACGGTGTAGTGAGCAGACTCCTTTAGTCTTCAAAGTAGAAATTAATAGCTAAGTGAAATTATTTTCAAATATGAAAATGAAACAAAATGTCTTGTTCGCCAAGTCTACTATAAATGTTAACCTAGGATTAAATTACAACGTCGGGAGATTGTTTTTAAACATGGTCTTACACTTAAATGTTTATAGTCTACGGTACTAAATCAAATTTTGCGCTGACCCGGCTATCTTTCGAGCAAATCGTAAACTTTAAATTACCTATTTAATTTTACGTTTTATAATCTTATTGTCGTATTGGGACCTAATAGTTATCAGCAATGATGTCTCAGGTTCGATGCTCGAATCGAAATTCATCTATCAGGTATTCTTATGTTTTCCTACAGGTAGATACAACAACAATCTATCACATGATATACCGACCAATTGCCCGAATAGAAAGTGATTTTCATGGTTACCACTGCGATGAATGTTGTGATTTCGATCCCTTAATGGAACAAACATTTACAATTATGCTTTGAAAGTCACATCGCTGGAAAGAATTTTAAATGATGAGAAATAATAAAAACAAAAGGGATAGGTCTGTCAGAATTGCAGCAAATGAAAACTCATGTAGTCTAGTTACTTAATAACAGTCCCGTGTCCAAGATCGATGCAAATCAGTTTTTTGTAACACCTCTGTAACCTACCTATGTATATTCGTAATAAATTATTATTAGGTACTATTGTTTTGAAGTCAGTCGTAATTTCAGAGAATTATTAAGTAGGTACTTACGACGCAATTAATAATTGTTGTCTCATATTATATTAAATACGTGTAGAAATCAAAACGTAACCCATGTCTCTGCCTAGCCCTGCAGAAAACAGGCGTGAGTCTATACATATTTACTAGCATTCTTTTAAAATTTAGATTCCCTGACCCATACATTAAACCTCATAACCTTTAAATCTAACCTTTCTTACACAAATACGAATAATGCAAACCAATACCAATTACATTTAGCATAAAAGGCGAATAAACGCATACTCCAGCGCATAACCCAACATCTATTACGACTAGCGCACTTAAAATCGACTCACGCGCATATCTCGACAGAGAAATAAAACGTACGCGCATTTCGAACACTGATATTAATTATACGATGCGCCAATGAGCCGCCTTGTGTAAACAAAAACCAAAACTCGATAAATCAGAGATGGAATAAGTGAATATTATATATTATTATGAGTATAGTGGCTGCGCCTGCGGCTCTCTGGCCGTAATGCTTTCTTTACGAGGCTGCCTCACTGATATCGATATAATGGTTTTTTATTGGTCATTCCGTTTTTAGGGTAATGTAGCGTAATGATGTTTTAATCATTTAGTTGTTAGTCAATGAGTTTTAAAAGTGTTGGGGTTTGGTAAGTGATTGGTTTCAATGAGAACTGTTAGTCGCCACGGCGGCGGCGTTAACATGTAGAAGATACCAAAAATACATGTTACAATTACGTTTTGTTTGTCCGGTAGTTTGCCTTCTATTATTTGGGACCTATGTTTATAGTTAGCGAATAGGGGATGTAACATAATTACCTTACCCTTTAGTATATAAGGGCTTTATAAAAGTGACTTGTTTACCCTGTAAAATCCGTTATGATTGGCAGTGGCACAAATCAATCCACTAGTGCCTAGTATTGATCATGAGATCTTAGAACCGGGTTGTCTCAGTGGTGCAACAGTAGTGAATATGTCCGCTGCGCATCAGGTAATAATGGATATTATGCCATAACATAGTAGTATTAGAATTTACATACATACGCCCATCACGCCCTAATCCCCAAAAGAGTAGACAAAGATGTACTACATACACATTTCGCTAACTATGGTTTTAACGCCTAAATATTAATAGGGCAAGCGTATTGTAATCTACCTGGTACAGTTTTAGTCTCCATGTTGATACTGATAATTGCTTAACAGATATCATAATAACATTTTAACCCATCCGTTTAGGGTAAAGAGTCATTAGGATTCGTTGATAGAATTCAAATGTGAGACCTCTTGCACTGTAGTCACGTTCCACCACTGCCTCACCGAAGCTTTTTCCATTTCCTTTACGTTAGACACTTTATGTTGATGTTTAAGATAAGTCTTTCACCATGTCCCTGCTCAGTTCCAGACAAATATCTGGCGTAATTCAGGTTTTAAATATAGATACCAACAGTCTGCGCTTTTATAATTTGCCATTCATTCGAGGTCCCCCTTTCTTATCCTCGCTTACGTAACAGGTAATAATGTATGCATTAAAATTCACCTTCAAGAAAACAAAGTGCAAATAAACAAGTACGTAAGTACCGACGGCGATAAAAAACGAGATATTAGAGTTGGTAGTGGGACGTTTTTATCGCGGAATGGTCTGAATATATCCGCCGTATGTCGCGGGGTGTTATCGACTGATGTCGCCGAAACTCGCCGGTATCGCGCCACTAAAAGCATACATCCATCCGGTGCAGGTATGCGAATGTGCACCGGGCTTACATGACGACTGATTGTTATTTCCATTTGAAGTCAAATACTTAAAAAATACCGGAGACAAATTTGAAAAAAAAATTTTTGGTTACTAGTATTGCCAAGATGGTTTTGAAATATTAAGCTACGTACGTTCGTTAAACTAAAATTTATGCTAATTTTAAAAAGTAGGTATATGATATGCTGTACTATCGGCTTGGGTTCCAGTAATTAATTAAGTCAAACTCAAAAGAAGAAGCAATAGACAATAATTTATACATCATGATAGGCAGACCTACTTAAAACAAGTAACCTTACACTTCAAGATTGAAACAAACACTACCTTAGTCTCCACGTGATCATGCAACCAACCGAGTAGATAAAGTAACCACCAAGTAGTAATAATTAAAAGTACTGCAAAATAATATCTAAATGGTTATGGTTAAATCCTAGAGCGGAAGATGTCCATCAAAGAAAAAAAAAGTTATAAATATAAATTTAATAAACTGCAATGAAATCCGTATAAAGTAGTTTGATTTTTATAAACGTAAGGCATTCAAGAAACAACAATATACACTGGGATAAAAATGTAAACTATGTTAAAATGTAGGTTACATTTTTATCCTAGCGTTTAATCCAGAACATGGCTTTCTGTAGGCTGAGTTATGATCTTAAATCCGTTCAACGGTTTTACGCGTGATCGATTAACGTCAACGTCAAACCATTCACATTTATAATACTACTAGCACTAACATTTTCTTGTCCTACAAATATAAATTCACTCACGTAAGTAATAACTCAAATGTAAATATAAAACAAACAGTGTCATATAACCCTTCTCTGTACTAATGTATTGGCATAATTTTATGCGAGTCGGCGCCCGCGGCCCCGACCCTTCCAGTCCTTGATAACGTTGCTAATGAGCTGACTGTACCGACGCTACGTATAGCTGCACCTCTGTCACCAATTGCACAATATTTATATACCGTACAGTAATCGTACTT
Organism: Catocala fraxini; assembly: GCA_930367265.1. Classification (NCBI taxonomy): domain Eukaryota; kingdom Metazoa; phylum Arthropoda; class Insecta; order Lepidoptera; family Erebidae; genus Catocala; species Catocala fraxini. The sequence continues at coordinate 1,637,637 of OV884045.1, forward strand.
TTAATCTATATTTGAATACGTGAAGCAAAAACAATGTACCTCTTTTTAAGAAAATTGAGCGGACGGAGGAGTATGAAAGATACAGCTAAAGTTCATATGGAGAAGGAGTTGCGAATCCTAATATTTTCTATAAAATATGCATTAGAAATACATTAAATTAATGAAAAAACATTACACGCACACAACCATACATTTGACACAAGCAGTCGAATCGCGTTTGTAGTATTTCGGCATTGTTCGGCTGATGTCGTAGAATTCTTCGTATGTATGGTTACATATGTATTTATGTGGAGTAGGTGACTAAATTAAATGTGATTATAAGGGTATAGTTAACAAGCAGCGATAGCTCAGTGGGGAGACCAACAGACTGCAATGCAGAGGGTCTCGGGTTCGAACCCACGTCGCGCACCTCTGACTTTCGGAAGTTATATGACTTTTCGAAATTATGTGCGTATTGATTGACAATTATCGCCTGCTCCGTGCCTCGGAGAGCACGTTAAGCCGTCGGTCCCGGCTGCCATGAACATCTATGGCAGTCGTTATTGGGAGAGTGTCGACACAAAAGATCCCACTGGGTCGAAGTGTCACCGGTCTGCACTGACTGGCCCCCACATAAGATACATACAGATACAAGGGTATAGTTATAGACAATAAATCCTTAATAACGATCAAACTTAAAATTTAAATCAATTATGGTCGAATTTCGACCACTCGGCGACCGCTAGTAAGAATAATAATCTGGCCATCCGATTGATGCTATTAGAGTATTCAGGGCATTGGTCTTACGTCTACCGCGGCTAGAGCCGCTGTAACTGTTCCATCCCACTTTAGATTAAAACTCTCGAAGGGCCTCTTCACCTTGGACCCATATGTGTTTTCTTATATGTTAGTAAAACATCTGTGGTAAGAGATACATAATAATAATGTCAGCCCTATATTAAACTATCCCACTGCTGGGCACGCGCCTCTTCTCTGTGGTTAGACCATAGTCCACCAGCTGGCCCAGTGCGGGTTGGTAAACTTCACATATCTTCGAGAACACTTTGTAGAACTCTCAGACATGCAGGTTTCCTCACGATTTTTTCCTTCAATCGTACTTTTGATGTGTAGAAAATCTTGTCTCAAAGCTCGGCTAAAGTATCGACTGCCAAACAAGACAAGATTGTCTATTGTGCTGATGAAATGATACTTCGATACCTCTCTATGGTTTTTATAATTTACACGGCTAAACCTCTGAACTGATTTAAATAAAATTACTTAGGGCGATAATTAAAATGGGAACGCACTATTGTTGAATTTGAATATACATCAACAATATGATATACAAAAAATATATTTGATTTCCAAAGAGGTAATTACGCAATTAAATTAAAAAAATTGTTGGCCTCGATGGCGTAGTGGTTAGTGTAACCGACTGCCACGTCTGAGGTCGCGGGTTCGATTCCCGCACAAGACAAGCATTTGTTTGCATGAAGATGAATTTTTGACTTGGTCTGGGTGCTTCTATGTATAACAAGGATGTAATTACAAAAAAAAAGTATATATGTAAGTTTATCCATTGTCTAGTACCCATAGTACAAGCTCTGCTTAGTTTGAGCTAGATGATGTTGTTTGAAACAAAAAAAAATCATAATCGACTTTGCACAGTTAAAGAGAAGACCACACATTAATATATAAATTACTGCGTTTGTACTAAAAGGCGAAATTGAGTAGTTAAATTACTATGAACCTTAGAACTCAGTAAGTAGACTTAGAATAATAAAGCAAGTAAAGATAAAATTGGCGAAGATACTAATAATAGTTTTAAATGAATTTTATTCAAACTTCATATTGCGCACCAATATTATAATTCTTAGGGTATGTTATAAAATTTTAACGAAACAAAAGAATACGCATTTTTTTTCGAAATGGAAGTAGGTGGCGGTACATTCAATTTAAATTCAATCATGAATAAAGTACTGTTTCGAAGTGATATCAATTTGTTAATGTTATATTATTACTCTACTACTTATTTATTTGATTAAAACGGTGCTCCATTTCATATTAATCACCGGTATCACTAGCACAAAATATCTATCATTACGTTCATATTGCGGTGATCAGGCGCACATAACTCGTTAGAAGGTAGACAATTTTCGTGAAGAGTCGATTAGTCAAAATGCCCTCTAAACCGATGCTTGATGTGTTTTTAACAACTCCACGCTTTACCTAACTACCTGGTACTTTGAACCAGTATTATTGAATTAAAATATGGTAAAATATTTATTTGCTTTGTATAGGGATTTATAAATAGAATTCCCTTTTTAGGGCACAGCCTTCGAAAGATATTTGCATGAGTCTAACGCAGGTTATTTTATCATTGAATTCATTAACCCTTTGCCCTTTGTATTGAAAGTATGTAGTTTTGCAACTTGTCTAATGAAAATTATCATATTGCCTTATTTGTTCTTTAACTAAGCTTATTATTAAGCTCGTGCTGAGCAATAACATGTTCACTAATACATATAAATTTATTTTTTGCTTAATACGTTGCTATTAAACGGTTAAAAACGAATTTATTTTTTAGACACAAAAGGTGTAGCGTGAATTGTGTTTTGTATGTTCTAAAATGTCAATTGTTGGGCCATTAAATTAGCAGGACTGTATTTACTGTGTTTCAACGTTTCTTTTTACTTTATATGTTATAAAATGTATAAATTAAAATATAAAACCACAAATGGAAGTCGCTTCATTTATAATTGTATATTAATTGATATCACGATAATGATTGTTTTGCCAATTAGCACATTCATCATAATTATTAATTTTAATTGATCTTATCTTATGTGGGGGCCAGTCAGTGCAGACCGGCGATACTTCGACCCAGTGCGATCTTTTGTGTCGACATTCTCCCAATAACGACTGCCATGGATGTTCATGGCAGCCGGGACCGACGGCTTAACGTGCTCCCCAAGGCACGGAGCAGGCGATAATTATTGTCAATCAATACGTACAAAATTTCGAAAAGTCATATAGCTTCTGTAAGTCAGAGGTGTGCGACGTGGGTTCGAACCCGAGATCCTCTGCATTGCAGTCTGTTGCTCTCCCCACTGAGTTATCGCTGCTCTAATTTTAATTAATACTACTAGTTACTTTACAAAAACTCTCCGGCGACATTATGCATTGAATGGCAAAAATAAAAACAGCAATTTATTGCCATTGTTGGACGGACATTAACTTACCTCGCCCAAAAAAGAAAAAATATAAATTGGTGCTATATATGTTGTATAATATTTATGTCGTTATTGTAAACAAACATATACACTTTAACGGTATATTGTATTATAAATACATATTATATTATTGACAATCAATGTGATTATGCTTATTTCTTAACAAAATTTAAAACTAGGCAGTTTACCCTATCAACATCAGTGTGTAGTTTATCACTTCTGGAAATTTGGTAAAGTGTATCAAGTGTATATAAACGCGAGCATATCCTTCTTCTCCAACTAGTAGATACTCTAATTTTGTGGCCCATCACTATCAGGCGACTAGCATGGCACAGCACATTGTGTGTTCATAAGAAAGGGGGTTGATTGACCGCTTCCTCTTCACTAACCGTCGCATTTTGATTTATGCCACCAACCCCTTTGTTTTCTGTCCGCCTAGTACATTCATTACGAACCGCTTTGTTTTTCGGCGTTTTAATTTATGGTAATTTAATAATACGTATCACCCTCTATTTTATTGTGCCATTAAATAGAATAGAAATACGTGGGTTGATTTGAAATAAAAAGATTTAAAGTATTGTCAAGTGATGCTTGGCATGCCTATGATTTAAATGCGCCCGCCCTACTAATTTGAATATGGTCACCTTTCAGGACATAAGTTGTGTTACCTGATACCACGCCAAATTGACATATAAATAAAAAAACCGGACAAGTGCGAGCCGGACTCGCCCGCCGAGGGTTCCGTACAATATGACACGGTTAACTCAATTCAAAATTTAGACCGCCGTTCCTTGCATAAAGACCCTGTTTTTTTATGATTTAATTACAAATGTATAGTTTTACCTATACTTGTAGTATAAAACGGTATTACTTGCCAAGTTTCATAGTTCTAGATCAACGGCAAATACGCTATAAATTTTAATTCCCTTGAAAGTGTCGAAATATACGTTACTTGCGCCATAAACGGTCGTATCTTTTTTAGACGTTAACTTAGAAGTTTGATTTTTTGACAGCTTCAAGAAACTGTAGCCCTGAGTATATAGTTTTAATTGCAACTCGATACCTCCACGCGTGCCCGAGATAAAGGGTCTTGACAGACAGTCAGACTGACGGACAACAAAGTGATCCTATAAGGGTACCGTTTTTTCCTTTTGAGGTACAGAATCCTAAAATATAGTATTATCACGCTCACTCTGAATACAGCACAGTTTCGTACTCTATGTAATGTGTGACCTCACTCTTATTTGTGAGGACACTTTTTCGTGCGATCTAACACTTCTAAGATTAAATTGCGTCGTATACCTATTTTTTATAAAGCATAGTTGGCAGACGGTCATACGGCGCGTCTGATTATAAGCAATTATCTTATCTTGGCTTGTAATATCTGAGGTATCACTCGCGCGTTGCTGACCTTAGGAAAGAGGAATTAAAGAACGGCGACAGATAACCAAGGATGTGTATTTAAGGCTTCGGCACTTTTACTTACCGAGTGAAACGCAGTAACATAGTCACTGCTCTTGCGAAGGTTTCCTGTAAAGGTATATAATAGACGCCGTCTTTTACCTACCAAAATCAACGTTTTTTGTTAGGCTTCTTCTTAAAAGCCACCCAAAAATAGGAGCCCCGCGATGCTTCATCAGCTTCCTACTAATTGACCACCTATATTTTATTATATCGAAGCATCTGCTTTGGTCATCAAGACAACAAAATCAGCAATGATTAAATATTAAAAGATTCATCATGTCCGCCTAAACGACGATTACTGAAGAAATAGATCAAATCATGACACACTACTAGGCGAACGACGATTACTTAAAAAATGGATCAAATCGAGACACCCTACTAGGCGAGAGAAAAGGTAAACACCGTGAGGTAAATAAAAAAGATCAATAGTCATCGTGATAGCGATGATTGTTTTAAAAACATCTGTCATCAGGCCATCACACAGTTTGATGATAGTGATTAATTAATTATCTATAGACAATCATTCGAATTAACTTTAATTGCTCAGGTATGGCATTAAGGCCAAGTTGTTACAGTATCATTCATATTGGTAACAAAGTTACAAATATGTAAGTGACACTAATTTATATTAGTTAGGTTCCCGTAAGAGTACCTATTGGAAAATTGAAACATACGGATATTTTTTTAATAAGTAGCTCAAATGTTTCAATTTAACAATATTATGGCATTAACTAATTAAAGCTACGCTAAATAAAAAAGAAACAGGTAATATATTTAAGAAATCGTACGTAGTAGAAAAGTGCAATAACATTTTGTATTTTATGAAATGTCTTTTATGTATATAAAATCATATAACGTAACAAATAAATATAAATCTGTGACACGATACTACTGAAATAGTTATAAACATATTTAAATTACTTTTTCTTCACTTTAAAGTATGTTACATATACACGATTTCATTTACATATTACGTTTACGTGAATGTTAAACATTCAAATAAAACTACTATTTACTGATTTCATTTCAATTTTTCAACTATTTCAATTGACATTTACACTTTTCCTGATTGTTAAAATAAGAGGGATATTTCATAACTAAGGACAATGAAGCCGCAAAACATACAATAACACGTAATATCATTCCGTCTTTTAAAATTGCATAGAAAGTCGAAAATACGTCTATAAAGTAATGGTAAATGCTCCTATCTATTCACACCCTTTTATAATAAGTTGTGTATTGACTCTGCCTTAACAGGAAGAAGATAAAAAGGTTCCATACCAGAGTCTTTATAATTATAGTTTTTGCGCGTTCGTCGTGTGCGAGCGTCAGCTATGTTAATTGAGTGTAACCTCCTTTATTAATGTGAAGAGCACACTCTGGGAGGTAAAAGTAAATTCAGAATAATATATATATTTATTAAAATAAAAAACTAATTTTAATACGAGCTTACAACTACGTGAGGAGAGAGAATCTACGGCAAAACCTACGTGTTTTTCTAAAATAAAACTGCTGCAAAAGTAGTTATATTTTAATGTGTAACATATGCTTAAATGTAAGACAATATTAATAGTCTTATAATAATATCACATTTATCCTACTAATATGTACATATATACATACATATATACAGAGACTACGGATTTTCTTTTTCTACGATCCCGAAACACTTCTCTGGCTTCATTCACTTTCATCATACACGCTCGCGGTTTAATGTGCTCTTATATATATATATTTATATATATCTTTATATATATAAGTCTTCTGTGCGTGTGTTTGTTATTAAACTCCTCCTAAACGGCTGAACTGATTTTGATGAAATTTTGTGTGATTAAGTGGAATCGAGAATGGTTTAGAATTAACTTATTGTTATTATCTTTAGTTTTTTAAAGTCAGTAGTATATGGTATAATGGTTGCAACACCTTGTTGATATGAGTTGTAAAATACTGAAATTATATTTAATTGGCAATTTAAAAGATTGGCAGTGAGTTTCTTGCAGGTTTCTCCTCATAGGCTCAACCCTTTACCTGAACCTAGCAACTAACCTAAATGTAGCTTCAGTAACATAGTAAACTCACTAACCTATATATTTTGATGTTCATAAGTGTTACTTTGTGACCTAAATGAATAAATTATTTTTGACTCTGACCATGAAATTGGTTTTTTAATTTTTTTTTGTATGTATGTGTATATATATTTATAAAGATGTTTGCATATTTGTTACTCATTCACGTTTAACTGTCGAACAAACATGATTAGACCATGTCACGGATTAACATCTACTCACACAAGAGATCCTGTTTTTTAATCCGTAACTAGATGTGCCCGTCGTTTCACCCGCGTTTATCGTTACTGCGCGGCTCACGTGGGTTGTAGCGTGATGTTATACAGCCTATAGCTTTCCTCGATCAGTAGGCTATCCAACACTAAAAACATTTTCAATTCGAAGCAATAGTACCTGAGATTAGCGCGTTCAACCAAACAAACAAACTCTTCAGCTTTATAATATTAGGATAGATAAAAAAAAAACTGGTGATTCGTCGCCTAGAATGAATAGTTATGAGCCCGTTCGCCCCTTAAGGTTCGCCCCCTAGTAGTTAATTGTTAGGTTTCTTCTTAAATCCACCCGAAAATAGGAGCCCCGCCAAGCGGGGCTCCGTTGACTTAATGAAAGGGATGACAGTCAAAGGGCGTACGGGCTCGTAGCCGAATTAATATAGCAGTAATCCTAATACGAATGTTATTATATTGACATTCATAGTAATATTAAACTTATGATTCATTCATAGTCAATAATCATGGTATTTGAGTGAGTTTTGTTGTTTGGCGGCCTCGATGGCGAAGTGGCTGACTGACTGATGACTGCCACGCCTGAGTACTTGGTTTATTTTCCTCACTAATCAAATATTTGTGTACATGGGTGTTTGTCTTGGTCTGGGTGATTCTATGTATAATATATATGTATTCACAAAAAAAAGTATATATGTATGTTTATCCATTGTCTAGTAGGTACCTACCCATAGTACAAGCTCTGCTTAGTTTGGGCTAGATGCTGTTGTGTGTATGTGATACAATATTATAAATTAAAGTTATATGTTATGTTATTATCAGTTATATACCGCCTAGCCAATAACTTACCATAAGTAAAAACAGAACTAAACACTGCCTGGTTTTACACCGCAATCGGTAATAAACGCAAGCATACAGAAGCTCACCTAATTAATGTTTTTATAAAGCAATTAGCCATTAGAATATACTAGAAAAGATGTTCTTCAAGTATTAGTTACATCGCGTGTAGACGCTGTACGTAATCATACACACATTTAACAGTTTCTAAGAGGTTTTCACGCGCCTGCCAACACAAAAACTCAAGTTACGAGCCTCATGGTTCATAAACTAAGTAGACCTTGGTTTTTTATAAATTTTCAAATACTGAATTTACTGAAAGCTCACAGATTTTTTAAATAATTATCATGTTTCATATAATTAATTGCCGTGAGCTGTAATCATCAACAAAAAACGGCAATAACGTTTTTTGCACGGGATGTACGAGTGGTACCTAATATCGTGAATTCGTGATACGTTTGATTAGAAAGTTTTATACAAATTGAAGTGCGATAAGGCAGCTAAAATAGAAATGATAATTTTATGAAATTATTAATTCTTTGTTTATGTTCTATGTACCTAGTAGCTTTGTTTATAAGCTACTAGGTCTGAGGTCGCGGGTTCGATTCCCGCACAAGTCAAACATTTGTGTGCATGAACATGGATGTTTGTCTTGGTCTGGGTGTTTCTATGTTTCTATGTATAATAAATATGTATGTATGTAAGCTAATCTAGACCGGGGTATAAACAAGTATTTTACTTACGTTATTTCAATATTTGTTCTTACGAAATTATTATTATTATCGCGAAGATAGGAATAGTTTTACGACTGCATTATTTAATTATGATTTAACAACATTATTAACATTTACAGATACTTACACAATTGTAACACTTTTATATTATTGTACCCCATGTTCGCGATAAATAAATTGATAGATTGAAAAAAAAGCAAATATAATAATAATAATGTTGTTAAATAATGTCTTCCAGACCGAATTTAGGGCACGGCGGCCAGTCTTAACGGAGACTGGCCATCTGCGCAGGAGATATAGTGCACAAGTGTGTGCGCAAACACAATTGCACTCCCTGTTCCTTAACTCTCATGATCCGATGGGACGGATAATCCGACACGACTTGAGAGAGATCAGGCGCACGGTCACGGGGGTGTCTAACACCGCCAACTTCCTAACTCCGAGTTGCTATTGAGATTTCTTAACAGAAAAACGCAATAACTTTTCCTTGGCCCGACCCGGGATTCGAACCCGAGACCTCATGCACAGCAGTCGCATTCACTACCGCTGCGCCACGGAGGCAGTTATATAAATAAGTTTGTGTAAAGTACCTAAGACATAATTTTCTAAAATAACATTTATCTAGGCATTTGCTATGTTTTATAGCAGTCGTAAGCTTAAAATTCACCTGTTGTCGCTAAGCAATTAGGAGCGCAGCAATACCAAGAAGTGGCGTAATAAAAAGTGGTGAGCTAAAGAGGTTGAATTTAAAAACAATAGGCACGACCCACCAGGGCAACAGCCTGCGCGCTTCCTTATAAGGCATTAATCGTCGCCTCACGAGGCGATTCCGCGAACCGCAGATATCACGCCGACGATCTTGCGAGCATACGGACACCGGCCCAAAACATGTTTAATTAGTTATATTAATGTACGTGTGTATACAGCTTTTTGGACTTGTGAGAATAACTAAAAATACGAAGATACGACGATACTGAAAAGTAGACATATAATAAGCGCATTTCATCACCTGTCAATTAAGTTTATCAGACACTAGCTCTTGCCCGCGGCTTCGCTCGCGTAAAAGAGGTTATGTTAGTAACAATACGATATTTTTAAATAAAATACAGCCTATGTTACTAGGTGATAATATAGCTTTCCAACGGTGAAATATTTTTCCGTTTGTCCGTTTTGTAGATTTGATTCATTTTTTCGTTGTTTTCTTCATTACTGAAGGTCGTGTCCGTCCTGAAATGCTTTCACGGAGTCGTAGACCAGCTGTTTCCACACCACCCGATCTTTGGCTTTTCTAAGGGCAGTGGTAACTGTATTGTGGAGAGCCTGGTTCTTATCTTCAGTTGGTTGAGAATGGACTTATTGGTGCGTCTAGCTGTTCACGGTATGCGCAATAGTCTCCTCCAACACCACCTCTCAAAAGCTTCGATCTTTTTCCGATCCACTGCGCGAACTGACCATGATTCGGAGCCATAAAGGAATATCGAGAATACTAGAGTTCTCACAAGTCTCATTTTTGTTGTGTTGGAGATATTTCTGTCTTTCCAGATCCTCGACATCCTGCTCATTGTGGCTTTGCCCATCTGCGCACTTCGCCGAATATCCCTCACGCAGCCTCCCTGATCTCTGATCATTGACTAGGATCACAACACAAATCCGCTCACGAATTTCAGGTCTTTCAGTTCACCCGTGCGTATGATCTGTCCGGCTCGGTCAATGACCATAACTTTGGTCTTTGATCTATTTACCGAGAGCCCTACCATCTCGCATTCACGCTCTACTCTGTCGAACAGCTCTGCGAGTTTGTGCTTGGAGGAAGCGAACAACGTGGTGTCATCTGCATATCCCTTGAAGGGTCCCAACACCACATTATTAACTTTGACCCTGGACTCTCCATTTTTGTACAAGCTCGTGATGAGTTGTATTAAATGCGAGAGTACTCCCATTTCTTGGAGGATTTAGAGACCCATCTTGCGCAGTCAAACGCTTTAGAATAGTTAATAAAGCACAGTAGCATTGGTACATTAAATTCCCGGCTCTTCTCAATCATCTGTCTCATATTGACTATTTGCTCTCTAGTGCCTCGGCCTCGGCCTTAACAAAACCGGCTTGATCATCTGGTATTTGACGGTGCAGATATATTTGCAACCGTCCATTGATGATGTAGAGCATTACTTGCTAGCATGGGATATGAGCGCCACCGTTCGGTAGTTACCGCATGACTTCGTGGACCCCTTCTTGTGCAGACGAAACAGGAGCGACTCTTGCCAGCCCTTAGTCCATCTACCCGTCTTCCAAAGATGGTTACACAGATCCATTAACATCTTAAAACCTGTGTCTCTTAGATGTTTAAGCTTCTCAGCAAATATAGTGTTTCTTCCGGCTTACTTTTTGTTTATAGCTTTTTCAAAGCATTCCTAACTTCGGATTCAATGATATCAGGCTCTAAGTATTGCTCGACTTCCTGAACTGTTTTATTACGGTCCTTATAAAGGTTTTCGCAGTATAGTCGCCATCTCTTCGTAACATGGTCTATTTCCGTCAGTAATCTACCGTCATTATTCTCAATCGCCCAGGTTTTTGGCCTAAACTCTCGAGTAGTGGTCTTCACTTTTAAAAATAGATCTCTTGTGTGGAAAGTTCCTGCGTGATCTTCAATATCTTGGCTAATAGAGTTAAGATATTGGTTATAATCTCTGCGGCATAGACGTTGTACTTTTTTTTAAGAGCTCGGGGCGAGCTGGGCTCGTTCTAAGTCACATCTGGCTGCCACTAGGTCTTTTCTCTCCTTGATTACCTGCCATGTCTCGTTTATAATCCACGCCTTCCTTGAAGTATCGCTGTCTCGAGAGTGCTTTTGGATTTCTTTTTGCGTATTGGGTATCAGATCTTTGACTCTATTCCAATTTGTATCTATGTTTGCACTTTCATCCAGCGCTAACTCCTTAGTAATTACCACAAAACAGTCCCGGAACAAAGAAAGTGTTTGTTGTGATGGTCGATGTTGGCGTTCAGCTATAGTTCTTAAGCATATTTTGAGTTTGATGGACATCTCTGCCACCAGGAGCTCTCGGTCGCTTCCGCAATCAGCACTAGGATAAGTTTTGGTGTTGCTAATGCAGGATTGCCATCGCTTTGCAACAGTAATATAGTCGATTTGATTTCTAAATCGATCACCTGGCATTGCCCACGTGTAGAGACGTCTTGGATGATTCTGGTAGCAGGTATTCTTTTAAATTAAATCTATATAAACAAACAAAAAATCTAATCTCTCCTCTTTATAATTTTAGTATAGACATATCCGGACTGAGGGATTGAGGGTTTATTCAGTGGCTTAATAAAAAAAGCCATATCGACAATCGCATTCGGGATCACACGCGAGGCAGTGACCATTAAAGTAAGTAGGTATACGTAACCGGATAATTCTAATTTACAATTATCTCCAGGAAATTAATTCTGTTTTGCTTTTTGTTTAAAAAATGGCAAATCTCGCACTAGATGTCAAGCAAAAGTTCCCAGCGAAAAAGTTCTCTGGGAACTTTAATAACACACAAAGTATAACCAGAGACAACAATCCGTTATGAATTAGATTAATAATTCTCCTGTATGGGATTCGAATCCACAACACTAGACACAATGGCAGCGGTGCGACAAACTCTTGCTCGGTTCGCCACCCGTGCGGTCAAGGTTGGGATAAACACCTTTACAAATGTCATTGCCGACTGGCGCAGGCGCAGGCGTGGTTGACAGTCGCTAGGAGATTAAGTATCGACAAACAACTTTTAGAACTAGCACGATCTTTAGAAATACACAGCTCTTCTATTCTCTAATTTTGTAAAGAATGCAGGTATGACTGGAATTATGTACATATTATAATTGTTCGGCTTTAGGGAGGTTGAGGATATTAACATTAAGCTTACTTTTTGGCAAAGGAAGAATTTTGTAACAAACACATTGCGATAAAATCCTTTTTGAAAACCCATGTTTGTAATATTCTTGCGTAAAACATGTATATACTGGATATGTTTTGCCGTGATTTTATAAATAATAATAAGTAAAATACCAAAACAATATATAAGGAAGCAATTTAAATATAATTCAACCGTACTTTCTGTCAAAGTCAATAACAACGCCAAAACCGAACTGTGTCCGGCAGCCCTTAAATGGGATTCAAACACCTAGCGAAAATGTGAGTGAGTTGCGCCGCTTATCCCCTTTTGAGGCATCTTATCATGGCTGTATACTTCAGTTGTCAATATTATCTTCCGTAGCTATAATTATTTAAATTATGCCGATGTTTCTACATAACAATCAAAAGAAATCCGAACAAGGTTGCTTCTATAATAACAGTTAATCACATAATTCATTGATTAACACGCTCATTAAACAAGTAATCATATCAAAAACGATCGAAATGGAATCGAATACTTCTCACCGGGCGATCGATCGATCGATTCGATCGTAGGGGTCCGACGCAGCGTGTCATCGGCCTACACGCTCAACTCCGGCGAAACAAATAAAATTAGGTCATTACAAGCAGATTAGTATGGTATTACACCCATTAAATACATTTAAATGTCCGCCTATAAAAATAAACTATTAATTAAATGTTGTTTTTCTAGCTAAATGACTAACGCGAAATGCTTCGACTACTAGTTTTTGCCTGCGAATTGATCCGCGTAAACAATGAATGAAATGTAACCTTCATTTGAAAGATAAAAATCTCTTGGTTTTACTTGTAAACCTGAAAGATTTTAGACAGTCAAAATATCTAAAATTCTAGTTATCAACACTATCAATGTACAGATACAAACTAGTTATAGCTTTACGAGTATATTATAGACAGATATTCTGTAAAACTTACCCAAATGACGGTTAGCGAATTTCATGAAACAGTGATAGGGAAATGTATGCGTAGCGAGCTTCGATTTAAAAATATATCGAATGTTCCAAATGAGATGTCGATATGTTTTTAATATTACACGATATCATATTGCCAAAAACAAATTTATATCTAGGTAAATGAAATGGAAACTATGCCTCCATACTAAAAACAATATGTATGTTAAAACGAGAGGCCGAAAATATAATACGATATTAACTTAATTGACTTTATAATTTTGTGTTTTTTTAAAGTGTCACGTTACTAGCTTTTATGAAGTATTTATTTCATCAGATTTATCTTTATCGTGACGGGTATAAATAGTCATTATTGATATTTATAGTGGGCTTAGTTACAAAGAAATGAATATTTATTTCTTGTGTTTTACTGCCTGTTTTAGCGTGGCTACGTAAATATGCATATCGTATCTTATTACTAACTAATATTATAAATGTGAATGTGAGTTTGTTTGTTACGCTTTCACGCCTTAACTACACGACCGATCATCATGCAAATTTGCATACACGTTGTCAGAAGTACAGAAAAGTACATAGGATACCTTTTAGTCAAAAAAATTACTGTATCTAGCCTAACTTAATCTAGCCTAACCTTCATATACGCAAGCGAAGACGCGGGCAAAATCTAGCCAAAAAATTATGAACTTTTAGGTGCCTCTACAAGATTACGTACTCATAATTTGACGATCTGTCATTTTAATTCAATAATATAACAAGTGAGAATCGGCAATGAAATGCCGTAAATCTTAGAGTTCGAAAAAACTATATCACGTGACCTTGAGGTCAGAGGTCAAAGGTCATAGTCATTTCGGGGGTATATCGACCATGCTGAGTCGGTTGGCGTTGACCACGAGTCTCTAGCTCTTACGGTTCTTGAGTTGAAATTTGTATAACAGACGGACGGACGGACGGACAAAGCTGTTGTATAAAGGTTTTTTCGAACTCTAAAAAGGGTCATTTGTTTAACCTCCAAAGCAGTAGGTACTTTGCATCACTAAAACTTTGAAGCAGAACATCGTAGCCTAACAAGCAACATTAGCAGCAGTAAGTGGTACGTAGACTTTGCCTGCCTCCACGAAAAGCTTTATTCCTATCTATGTAGATAGTGTAGTCTAGGTAGTTATAAAAAATAAGAAGAATAAATTCATTAAACGTTGGATATCGAATTAAATTCGCATTCTAAATTCAAACGGCAACATGGCGCCTGCGCTTACGCCTGTTTCACTAATCTTGTTCTCACGGCTACGCTAACAAGTTTTTGTCGAACAATACTTTCACACGTGTCTGTAGTCCTGCTACATTAGTACCAAGTTTATATTGTAAACGCATGTACCTGTTGCACTTTAAATTAGTTAGAGTTTATTATAAAATAGGCAGGCATAGTGCAAATAGCTCCACGCTGGAATTACTTGACCACAGAAGGACTTGCTGCCCGTTACAAAATCGGAACCAAATTTATTTTGTATTTCGATTCTGTCGGTTTCTAGTTTCCAGAGCGTGCATCGCAGTACTTATTACCAGAGAGCCTTGTGCAAATAATATTGCAAAGTAACAACCACTTAACAGAATTAGCAATGTGTGATACCTTTGGCACGCTACGGTAAACGTATTATTAGATGAGCCGTGTGATAGCTTACCATCTCAATGTTATACAAAAAAATTAGTTCAATGTATTATTATTATATTCAATGTTAATATATTGATATATTAACATTGAATTTAAACTACCTTTTTACGGATTTTGTCGCGTTGTTTATTTTAAAACACTTTTATTACATAATTTTGAACTATGACACTACTAAACATGGCTTCTGAAAAGCAACCAAAACGTCGGGGAAAGTGGTAACTTGACTAAAAATAGTTTTAATAATTTATGTAACTTCAATAATAATTATATAATAATATTAATATTCTACCACATACACACAACACCATCTAGCCCAAACTAAGCAGAGCTTGTACTATGGGTACTAGACAATGGATAAACATTCATAAATATACTTTTTTTTTGTTAATACATACATATTATACATAGAAACACCCAGACCAAGTCAAACATCCATGTTCATGCACACAAATGTTTGACTTGTGCGGGAATCAAACCCGCGACCTCAGGCGTGGCAGTCGGTTACATTAACCACTACGCCATCGAGATCGACCAATTTATATTTAAGTGTATTAAAGTTCAATAACAGTAGTGCCATAATTAAACAAAAATTATAAAACTGTTATAAATATACAACGCGACAAATCCGTATTAAGTAGTGTGATTTCAATTTAACGTCATAATAATTTGAAATTTTTTTTGGCTAAGCGTGCATGCATATTATTTGTATATTTTTATAGAACACTGTAACACTGGCTAGAATTCAAGAAGCTGACGGCCAGCCTTCAAGATTGAAGAGGAGATTAAGGAGAAGAAGAATAGAACATTGTAATAAATCTAACAATATAAATACGAACGTGTTTGTTGTTTTGTACTTTTTTAACGTGACTACTAAGTTCCGAATTTACATGTATTTTTATATAGAGATAGTTTATAGGTCGGCTAGTTATATAGACTATATTTTATCCAGGAAAAAGAGAGCGTAGTCGCAGGTATAAATTAGGTCACTTATAATACAACATGTAAAATAAAAAATAAATTCAGCTACCGTTGGTTCGTGTCTGCGTGTACGTAGATTGTCGACACGCTATACAATGTTGGTCGGTCTGTGCCTCTAGTAATAGAATCGGCGAATATATGTGATAGCTCGTCACGAAGAGACGGAGCACGTTTTGGATTCCGTTCGAGACATTCCGATGCGGTTTGATTGGAAGGAATTCGAGAGATATACATCGATGGATGTTTTCATGTACGGAGTGGAGCGGGTACGTTGTTTGTATGAGTAATGGTGTCGACAGATGTGACGTAACTTTCAAATATATAGTCAACTAGTTCCTATCAGTAACATAGATTGTCTTTTTTTAAATGCCTATTTTCTTCGCGTTCAATGTTAGACAAAATTTCATAGATATCTATTCAGTGGTTTGAGAGATAATTATTACATAGCTTCAAACTTGGAAAAACATTGCTATAATCAGACAAAGAGATTATACTGTTTGAGTAAATGCAAATCAATTTGCATATATGATAGTTTATTGAACTAATATTCAACAGTAGCGGTTGCCCAATGGATCAGGCATCGATATTTCAATTTTCGATTGAGACGTTGTGGGTTCGAATCCCACTGATTTCACTACCGACATGAACCTGCTCCTAACATAAGCGTATTAATCTAGCTGAAATTCTAGTATGGATCAAAATGCTTGATAATTGGTTAGTTATCCACGGAACGCATGCTATCTGCTTTCTCAGCACCAATGAGTAGCATTATTACTATGATAAATATTTTGATGATAATGATCAAGCAATTGCAAAAATCACATAAATAATACAAACTCAATGTTATTTATTATGTTATAGGTAATAATATAGAACTCTAAACTAATATTAAAAAGAGGAAAGATTTCATTTTTTGTTTGTATTTGTTTCTTTCTTTTCTTTCTTTTCTTTCTTTTCGTGTGGTTTGTTTGTAAGGATTCATCTCAAAACTAGTCCACCGATTTTAAAAATTCTTTCACAATTGGAAAGCTATTTTATCACCGAGTAACATAGACGAGATATTATTTTTTTAAAAGTACAGTTACTGGCATAACCTAACCTAAGCTAGTTTTATGGAAGCAGCGGGTAAAAGCTATAGATAATAATGGGGACTCAAATTTTAGCATGTAAATACCAATGCACTTATAATTTTATTCGGATTTTTAAGGCGGCTTAGGCACGTACTGTTGTAGTATTCTATAATAGGGGCAAAAATATAGCCTTTAACGCGTCCCTATCTACTCAGAAGAACCTTACAGAAAAGCCAAATGACACCATTTCAACCTAGGAATCGGTAGCTAAATCCGTCTTGCAAACCAGCACTAGACCAAATCTATAGTCTACAAATATCTCATAATTTATACATCTATCTAACAGCGCTACGATCGATTCGTCGATCGCCCAGCCCCCGAACATTAGCCTCATTGAATATTAATATATGAACGTTCACCTCTGAACCCGGGACAGCGCGCAGTGCTCCTAATTCATCCGTGAATAATGGACATAAGTAATTCCGTTTGTTTATTTATAGTTAATGTTTGAAGCTACCTGTCGAATGTTTGGAATATTTATATAAACTCTCGGGTATGGCTCGTACGGAGAAGAATTTATTTATCTTGGGTAAAGCAATTGTTTTGAAGTCAATTTATGGTTGGGTTAGATAAGGGTTTTGGTGATGTAATGATATTTATATAAGTTGTTTTCGCGGTAGAAGATGTAAAATGTCATGCCTAATGATAATATTTGATCTGTTAACTTACACGGTAAAACCACTTTCTCCCATTGTCATTAACTCAACAGTCACTATGTGCTATCGAAAATTCCTAATAGAAAATATATAACACATCCCCCAATCGCGTCTTGAATCCAGGACCTCACGATCGGCCGCAAACATACAGGCAGTATTTTCACCTTTATTACTTTATCTTTATTTGTATGAGTTCGCCAAACATTCGTCGCAGCAAGGCAGCGCACACGTCGGCGACTTGTTCACCGCGGGCGCTTGTAATTGCCGCCCAGTGTTTGTTTTGTTCACCCCCTTAACTCTTCACGATCAGACCTTCCCTCTCACTCACACGCACCGCCCCATACACTCGTCCCACTCACACACACCACAGTTGAGCTACTTAAACTTTATTTATCACAGCTAACTCTTTAGTACGTTTTTTCAATCAAACGACTCAAACGAATTTGTGTATTATTCGATTTGGAACTGTAACAGTTAAAATTTAGGGTCGTATTTTACGTAAGTAAAATGTTCGTGTATGTTGTTTGAGTTTCGGGAAGTACGTTCAGAGCACATCGAAATCATCAGATTAATAGTTGCTATTCGGTTTATATATCGTGTAACCGATTATTGATTGTAATTATCATGGCGCCCTAAGTTAAATACCCGGCGATCACGCGATCTCGAACAAACTATCAATTTATTGCAGTTTTTTATAGCTTACTGTGAATCAAGTGCTTGGATATTGAATCCAGGTTGAAATATGGATTTGACGTTCCAATGGCTACAATTACTCATCGCTATTTATAATGGCAATCTTAAAAGTAAGACTTTATTATTATGGATTTGTTTTCTTCAATCGTTTACACTATGAAACATACACTGCGTTCAAATAGTTGATACTAGTTTCTTTAGTTACGTGTTACTTCTATAAGATATATTCTCGCTGTTCAATCATACTCTACATTAGCTCAGTTGTTACGAATTATTTGAGTTGTATAGCATAGATATCATCGTATACGACGTTTATAAGTGTAACATATTAAAATCTTGTCTGTTTTGCCAAAATAGATAACCATTTTGTATCTGTGTCATCATAAGGTTACAACAATAATTATGTAGTAAAAGGAAGTGTGAGGAGTAAAGCGGTATACTACCTGGTAATAGGTAAACTAACTGGATCAAAAAGGTTTATTTTTTTGTTTGATTTCCGGGTAATCTAAACTGATATTATTTTATTAACGTGAATGTAGTTGTATGTTTAATTGTTACGATTAAACGGCTAAACCTATATTGAATTATAAAAAGAAATAAAATCAAGAATATATTAATTATATAGGTTACGAAGTAACAATTATAAACTTCAAAGCTACACTTACACTTATTCATGTAATTATACATTCACATTTACCTATCGTCATATTGATCACTGCAAGGGCGTAGAGTCTACGAGGAAAACATGCACGAAAATCACGGTCGCTCTTTTTAATTGTCAAGCTTACTATATGTTACTGGACAAATTAGATCTGTAAAAAACTGCATACATTACCACAAAACACAGTTGTGTTTTGTGGTAATGTATGCAGTTTTTTACAGACTTGCTTTAACTTGCTACAAATCTTAACAGGCTAGTTAGGCTGTTAAGATTTGTAGCAAGTTAAAGCAAGTTTTTGCCAGATAGGATTTATAAGAAGAGCCGAATAAAACTGATAGCTTATATTAATAATAATAATATAGAGAATGAACAAATCAAATTTGCAATATTATATTATTTTTGTACAAAAACTGACATGACTTATTTATTAACCTCAAGTCATATTATGAGGCCTTTTGCCACAATGCCTATCATTTATCTGACAATTGTGCTTAAAGTAAATGAATAATGTCGACGCTTTGCGTAATCACACGACGTAAAAGACTCTTAATTTTAATTGCAAAACTGTTTCACAACTGAACTGTCAGTACTCTTGAAATTATTCAATTCACAAAATTATTTATTGAGATTTATTACCCATTCTCGAATTTATAAACCGTTAAGCAATTTTATTCGCGGCATTAAGGGTTTGACAAAAATATTACAATGAGTCGTAAAGTGAATGTGTTGTTTCGAGGATGCCGTATTCGGCGTAGCGGAGCGGCACGTGCACTCTGTGACAAGGAATTAAATTATTTGGATATGCCATTATATTAAACGTTTAATTGCTTCAGTCTCGGACTGATTTTGGAGTTAGTTATTACGACATTATGGGTTTGTAAGGATTATGTTTTTATTTACTTTGTTTGAGTTCATGAATGTCGCACCATGTTAGTGGTCACTAATGCGCTAGGATTGCAAATTTTACGTCCGAATTGAGACAGAAGAAACTAGTCTACTCTGTTTGTTAGTTACAAAATGCACCTTAAAAATTCATTAGCCTAAGAGTGAGACGTTTTGAAGGTATAGCAGGTTTCTCTTAAATCTGATGTAGCGTTTAAATTGAAACAACTTGTCTGGTTTAATACCACCTTTCAAAATATCGCAGCCATATAAACTAGCATCCTAGAGTTCCTGCAGTGAGAACAGTTTGAAGGCCCAAGAAGGCGGTTTTGTGCCATGAACAGGGAAATGATCTTTACTACTTCAATTGACAGCACAGTGACTTTTTCAAAGGCTGATTTAAAGGTCAAAGTACGAGTAAGAAGTTGACAGTTGCAGGTGTTCTATAAGCCTATGGTAACCACTTATGGTTATTTGCCACCGGTTAAAGAAAAATAAAGTTTAATTTGATAGAATCTAAGGCTGCAGGCTTCTACAGACGCATATGTTAATTATAATCCGTGGCGTAAGTTTTGGGCTCATGTTCCCGGGCAATCGTGAGGACCCGTTTTCTACTCTCAGTTTTAGCGAAGTTTACTCTTGGAACTTTTCTTTCTGAAAATCCTTAGTAGTAGCGAGACCTCTGGAAATGTGCCCGGAACGACCATACACTGTATTTCATAGCTAAAATGTAGGCGACAGATTTGTGGGTGAAATACACATCTACTATTAAGGATACACTTGTACATACAGCTCGTACCTATATACTTCTGATATGTATCCAGGGTATCTACCAATCACGAAATTTGCATTAAAATAGAAATACCAAATAATCCGTTGTAAAGGGATGGGGAAAGGGATTAGAACTTAGGAAAGGGTATTAGACGGCATGGATGGGTAGCTAGACAAACCGGGGACCTTACCTTGTATACACGAATGGATACAGTCGAACGAGGGGTTACAATCAGGATCCCCGCTAACTATAAAACCTTTAGACGTTTTTTCATCCATTAGATACACGGCTGGTGTAGCAGCCAAGCAATCGCCTGACCGCTGCCGCCGCGGCGAGTGTTGTGGGTTCAACAGCAAGACAATTATTTGTGAAATTCACAAATTATTGTTCCAAGTCATTCTTTGTGTCCGTTGTTTGTAAGTTTGTGAAGGCCCCCGCGACATAGAAGTTGATCGCTAATGTGGGTTGTCTTTTTAAATACCAATAATAAAGTAATGAGTCTAGCATATGCCTGAGTAAGAGAGACTTACCTGGTAAGGTTCGCGGGCAGTGGTTAAATGCGAACGGCTCAAGATCGGTCTGTATGGAAAACCTTGGGAGAGATCTATGTCCAGCAGTAAACGTCTTTCGATTGAGATAATGATGATGAAGAGACTCCTTAAACTGCCAGCTTAACCATATTGAGACATAATTATAGAATTTTATAAAGTAAATAGTATAGTATTTATAAACAGTTTAGCTATTGAGTGCCATTAGCACACCGGGTTAATGAGGTTAATGAGTTAAAAACATAAGCAGGCCATTCCAGCAATAACAGATCTTTGCAAAGTTAAGGTAGTAAATCTGCAGTGTGTCGCGGGCGCGGCGGCGCGGCGGCGCGCACGCAACAAAAAGGAGCGAGGGCCGTGCAGGTGACGCGCAGACCGCATACTGCCTTATATGGCGACCCCCAAATGAGGAGCAGCCTTGCTTTTGTTTAGACATTCAGCTCAGATTATACCCCTTATTCTTGAAAAGATAAGTGTTCCATAAACGTTCTTTCTATATTTATAATAACTTTTGTTTTGTATGTATTTGAAACACGTCAAAATTTGAAGGACGGAAAGAGAGGGTCCCATTTTCATTTTATGAAAGTCTACATTATGACTAATGTATGGCGAGGGATTTTACAAATAATGAAACAACAAATATAAAGAATACCTAAACTAAGGGTAACCATTTGGTCATCCTACAAATGTTTGTCACCATGTCGTTCGAACCCATAACAGCCGAGGCACTGGTAATGGTGACGTTTCCATTTAAACACAACGCCATCCGTGTGGTCTTATTTTAGGATGTCACAATTAGTGCTCTTGAATCATATCTTTTACAGTTATCATTAAATCGGCATATCGGCAATAGCAGCGATAGCTTAGTGGGGAGACCAACATACTGCAATGCAGAGGGTCTCGGGTTCGAACCCACGTCGCGCACCTCTGACTTTCGGAAGTTATATGACTTTTCGAAATTATGTGCGTATTAATTGAAAATTATCGCCTGCTCCGTGCCTCGGAGAGCACGTTAAGTCGTTGGTCCCGGCTGCCATAAACATCTATGGCAGTCGTTATTGGGAAAGTCAGTACCCTCTAATATTCTGACACTGGTCTAGCCTTAGGGTATCGTTAGCCTTCGGGTTGCGGAGGTCAGGTGGCAGCCGCTCCGTGTAAAAACTGATATCCAGTCAAATTCGAAGCGCTTTGCTCCCAATTTTATAATGCGTACCGCTAAGGAGTGGAATTCGCTACCTAAGTCTGTGTTTCCCGATAAGTACAATCTGGGTGTCTTCAAGTCGCGAGTGAATAGGTATCTTCTAGGCAAGCGTGCTCCATCGTCGACTGCATCTTCACTTAAGATCAGGTGAGATCATGGTCAAACGCAAGCCTATTAGAGTATAAAAAATAAAAAAAAATAAAAATCCAGTTAGACCAGAAAAACCGACCCCAAGTGACTTGGGAATAATAAAGGCTAAGAGAGAAGATTAAATCGGCATATCACAATAGTTAAGGCTAGGGCTACTTACGATATTAGATTACTAGGGCTCGTAGATATTACTGCTGAAATGAACCAACTCGTAATACCAGCGTTTTAAGATTAGTTGGTCGCTCACGTCTGTATACCGCCATTGATATATACTTCTATACCTAAATAAAATAATAAATAAAATAAGACAAGACACTAATAGACTCAGACGTTAAGTCTACAGGACACGCTTTAAGACTGTGTTGCTTCTACGAATTTCTTGATCGAATATACAACAACATTTTGGCTGACCCACAATTCAAACTAGAAATCTCACGATCATATTTAAGTCATATATAACCGCAGCGCTTATGCCACGTAACCAGCAATACAGTCTTTATACAATCATCCATACTCTCAATACTTCAATCACCTTCATAAGCCATAACCCATAACTTCTTCGAAATAAAGACAACAGCCCTCATCCGATACAACTATCTGTTAACTAAAAACTTCACTACCCATTCTTCGTAAGAAATTGCTCACATAAAACCAGTGTATCTGGTCATCCGGCCTCTTCAATCCATAATACATGAAGACATGTGTCGTGGTGATTGGCCATGCACCTTAGGACACGATGCCCAAGGTTTTTACGCAAGAGACACCGAATTCCTAAACCGGGTTATGTTTCTTGCGCACGCGGCGTTTCAAAAGATGTTTTGAGGTGTTACAAGAACGGAGTATGTGTTCAATTTTCATGGAACGCGTCATTTCGTTGATTAAGTAGTCTTCTCGATATTGCTCGAGTCAAGTGATGTGAGTTCGAACCCAGTAGAAACAAAAATTTGAGCATATATGAGGAATATTATGAAAGTGAATGAAACCAGAGAAGTGTGTCAGGATCGTAGCAAATGGAAATTTGTAGTCTCTGCCTACCCCTCTGAGAAACAGGCGTGAATCTATGTATGCATGAACGAATCCATTGAAGTTCCAAACATTGGGCCCTGTTATTAGGTTTTTCTGTCATTAAACTCTCAGTAGCGGCTCTGGGTCTGGAAGTGTGTTTACTGACCAGCAGCAGCCTTGCTCGTATTATATAGAGCTTGAAACCATATGTGACGAAATATGGATGTAATACACCGTTGTTTTATCAGAGGGTATTTTTACTGAAGGTATAGGCTTGAGGCTATGTAGAGTCAACCTATTTTTTAAGTCAACTAAAATTATGTCTCACCCTAACAGCCGTTAGAAGTCATTACAATTTAAAAACACAGTAAGTATACTTGACTAATTCACAATTCCTTCTCCTTGTGCTAGTCAATACGTCGTCCGACACATGCTTGGACACATGTAAAAAGAAACATAACCCTCTTACCGCGCAGTCGAGTAAAAACGTCATCAATATGAATAAGACAATGGTACATACATCACGCGTGGCAGTTGTCACAGCGTGGCAATCGTCTATATAATCACGTATTGTGTGTAGGCAGCTTTAGATTTGTTCGCGGCTAATTATTGCATTATACATGATGCTGTTTCTTTGATTGTGTTAATATCTTAGAGTTAACTATTGGCCGCTCTGTGGGTATATGTCTTTCTGCTATCCTCTTCCATATAGATAAACTTATCCGTGCGTGCAATACGATTACAAAGGGTTACAAAGTTTTCTTTTTTGTATACCTATTTATAACATAGATTAGTGTCTTCTATAGAATCTACACTAATTTTCATTTTACATTTTGTTTAAAAAGTCAAATCCCGCACTAGAAATAATTTCTGTGTCGCGATGGACCTCAAAACTACCATTTGGGGATTACACAATTTTTTTACCCGTGTGGGGATTGAACTCACAACACTCGGCGCGGCGGCAGTGGCAAGGCCACCACTTAATCCACTACGCAACCGTACGCCAGTCAAAGATGTTTTGTAGAGATACGGTTTCTTGGAGTACATTTGCTAGACTTGTGTAACATTTAACTAATAGGTACCTACTCATATTTATAGACATTACAGTTTAACGCCCATACCCGAAGGTGTGTCTTATACTAATATTCTGCCAGCTATTGTTTTAGGTTTCATAGCTTATCAAACCGACAAAGTTGTTAAAGTAGTAGCATTTTTGCTGAGTTTCGCCTCGGCATTTCAGAGGCTTATATACATATCTTAGCCATGCTTTTCCTTTCATCACATCTGTAAGCCCTTTACCTAGTATTGATAACGTGAATGATAGCCCTGGTATTGTAAGCAGTCATAAATAACCACATACCATCATTACTGCCTCCTTAATAGCGAGCGCAAAAAAATGCACATTTATTATAATAATTATAATAATATTCTATCACATTCACACAACACCATCTAGCCCAAACTAAGCAAAGCTTTTACTATAGGTACTAGACAATGGATAAACATACATATATACTTTTATTTTTGTAAATACATACATACTATACATATAATGGTAGATCATATGCACCTTTAACTCAGTGAGACTTTAAACAAACCACTTAGCGTTTCGGTTGTACTAAAAATCCATAAAGAACATCTTTGCAATCAATTTAATTGAAGAAATTCTCGCGGCCTCGTTGATACAAACGTTCATGCCGTTGCACGATAAGTCTTAATTCCACCCGCCTATTTGGGCACCCCAATTATTCCTACTTTAGACTCCGAAGGTCTAAAGAAACCAGATTGTCTTTAAGCTCGTTTGTTCGTCGAAGGTATGTGGACAATGCAGTCAGAGCGAGGCGGCTTCGTCGTCTGAGACGCGAGAATGAAGCGATTACAACCAGCACCTTGTTTTTGTACCCAAAACACATAAGCGTGATGACGCTCTGTTTTGAAGATGACCTGTGAATCTCAAAGGCTTGATTAAGAAAAGACTCAATTAAGTAGTCAAGCTACACAATGCTAATTAAAACAGTCATCTATCTTAGTTGTAGTGTGACAAATACGACAGTTACATTGGATAGTTCCTAATGAGGTTACAAGTTAGCCATCAGTTAATAATTATGAGGTGACGTTATAATTTTCTGTGATTTACAAAGGAGATCCTTTATAACATCAAAAAATTAATAGCAAAAAATTCGATAGAAGCGCTTCAAATGTAGAATAATAACAGCTCGCTATATCTTCACCTTGGTTGCATATAACATAAAGCCTTTGATCGTCACTATAAAGTACCATTTAAATAGGAAAAGAATAATGGTGCAATGATTACGGCGATAAATATTTAAAAGTCAAAAAATTTGCATTAAGCATTGAGAAAGCAAGAAACATGGATATAACTTTGAAGAGAGAAGCTTGTATTGCCAACGACAACTATTACAAGAGAAAAAGATTGACAATATCGAGCTTTTCTAATGATAAAGAGATCCGGTCGTACTCCAACTTTATTATTTCGCTTTACACATAAAATATTAGTATGTATCTTATTTGATTTTTATTTTATTTTATTAAGTAGGTACACCTACTATACAATTACAAATGCTACTTAAATATAAAGTGCGTTTTATTATATTATAACAGTAATCATACAAATGACAGGCATGCATGACAAGAAACTAACAGTCTAATTAATTACCGGAAGATAATATTTAATAGGCACTATTTCGTGTAGATAGGTATGTGCTAAGTCGAAAAGTAGTTGTTACACAGATACATAATTATGTGAGGGCCAGTCAGTGCAGACCGGCGACACTTCGACCCTGTGGGATCTTTTGTGTCGACACTCTCCCAATAGCGACTGCCATATATGCTTATGGCAGCCGGGATCGACGGCTTAAAGTGCTCTCCGAGGCACGAAGCAGGCGATAATTGTCAATCAATACGCACATAATTTCGAAAAGTCATATAGCTTCCGAAAGTCAGAGGTGCGCGACGTGGGTTCGACCCGAGACTCTCTGCATTGCAGTCTGTTGGTCTTCCCACTGAGCTATCGCTGCTCTTAAAATATTGGTAAGACGCACAATTGATTTCCAAGTAACACCTATTTTGATTCTATATAGAAAGAAAATTCGTATTCTTGCCTAGCATATATCTACATAATTATAAATAACAAAAACATTACAATGTACAAAACTGTATAACAAGTCGAAATCCAAAGCCTGTATCTCTTCAAAAAGAGACGTAATTGTATGTATGTTTTAATCACCTAATTAAAATAGTAGGTAGGTGAAGTGCGAGCACTGATTGTCCAGATAACAGATTCAAGTCCTCTTTCTTAGTACAAATATTACACTTTCTATTACTAAATTTAACACTATGTAAAGCTAAAACATAATGAAACTTTACAAGATAAGTTATCAAAACTCCGAAATATGTTACACGAAAACTTAATTAAGCATTTGTTGTTAATGTAATCAGCTTCAGAGCGTGGAAGGCTGTTCCACGTGGCTGACTACAAAGCGTCGAAACATAACATCAAGCCTGTATTCTCTTGAAGTTGAGGCAGAGATACATCATTATCACACCTTACTTTCGCAACTATTCTTAGATAATTAGCATCAGAAACGAGATACTATAGATAGATTTCCTACCAGAAAATCTTAATAAATTCATATGGAACCCGTCACTGACAACAAACCACAGTCGCGCTTACACTAATGACTCTGATAAAGGTATTCAAAATCGGTTTTAATTTAATAAAACTTAACCCATTGAATACCAGCCAGACCGCGACCACAAGATTCGATTTTGAAATTCTTGTAAAATAAATCGTGTGTGGACTCGAGATAGGCATCGATATCCACCGGTCTATGGTAAAAATGCAATGTTTTAATTCCCTCGGTCGCCAGGAAACTCCCCGATGCGACGGTCAGATAACCGCCCGAGAATATTCCGTCGTTTTTTTTCACTCGGCGACGATATTTTTTAGTTGGTCTGAAGTTATGTGCGCCGGCGCAGCAGTAAAATTTCATTGGCTATTCGAGAATTCCGAGATGTTGAAGATTTGAGGGTTACCGTCGAAATGAAGCCACTGGGACTCCTTAATAGTAGTTTTAATTATCGTTAAAATTGTAATATAAATTATTGTTTTAAGTTATTGCGAGCTGTGCTTGTTGCTATTCCAACAAATAAATTTATAGACGTTGTAATTTTGTACAGTTGGATTGTTTTGAGGTATTTTCTTTCTTTTAGTATTATTTTTATAGCAAGGTTGTAAAATTACTACCGGCTATATAGTTCTACAATGTTGTATCTCTTTATGGCAAAAGCTCCCCGCATAGCTTTACACGTGATCCCGAGTTTCCAGTTCCAATACTTTGACTAATAATAGTTCATAACTAAGTGTAACTCTTCTGTCAGCAAAATTTTCTGTAGCAAATGTATAAAAAAAGGCTTTTTGAAGATTAGAGCTTACATAGGAATTAGGCATAAAAATGGCCCCTCTTTAATCGCCGATAGCTAACAAGATGGTACATATTGGAATCAAACTAATTTATAAAGATTTAATTATTATTAATTAAATTAAATATACACCTTTCCCAATGTGTCGTTTGCTTTTTAGCAGGTGACATAACATATAGTATAATTTAAACTAATCGAAAAATCTAATTAATTTATTTCGCAAAGTAACATGATCATCAAAATTTAGTGGTTAATAAGTTTACTGAAGCTATATGCTAGTTGCTAGGTTCATACAAAGGGGCTTATGAAAAAATATCTGCAAGAAACACACAGCTTCTCTTTTCAATCTGTTTATCAAAAATATGTTCGTTGCTAGGTTTAAATATAGGGGTTTATGAAAAGATACCTGCAAGAAACTCACAGTTCATACACCATCAGCAATAAACAACTATAGGACACACCTCGTAAATCAAAGCCTTATAACACTTTATCAGTCTATTCGCTTATTTTTATTAAATTAACAGTTCAACACTCACTTCGCAGCTTGTTATAGTTCATATCATAAATTGTTAATTATTGTAATATTTCGCACTCCACACTGTCTACAGTAACACTTTCACAATCCACGGGTCACGAACGAATCCCCGAGCTGCAATGCCGATCCACCACAATGGCTATTATCAATATAATAACTATATTTATTGCCAACGGAAGTTGATAAACTTCCGTTCAATATTAAATAATAATATTTGACAGATATTGGTCGATACAAATACATCTCACTGATTAAATATTCCTAGATCGAAGTTGATAAATCTCCGTTCAGTAATATTTATTAAAAATTTGTTAATAGAAATATTGCTAAATAACAAAACATTAGATGACGGAAGTTGAGACTGAGACTTCCGCTTAATATTCAATATAATATTTTGTAGAATTTAGTCAATATAAATACTTTTATAAACTAAATATTCGATGACGGAAGTTGATAAACTTTCGTTTAGAGTTTATAATCTATGTATTGTTTGATGTGCTGTGTAAAATAATATTCGTATATTAGTATGTTGCTTACACGACAGATCTCAACACAGCGTCTGTCTAACAAACGCTTTATCTACGAGATCGGACCGCGTGTTGCTCACAAACAAACCGCCCGCTCTAACTGATAACACTCGATAACGTTCAATAAACACGTGTTGAGATAAGTGTCTACCTTATACCTCGTTGCTTCAGTAGGAGTGCTTTTGCAATTGCCAGTCGTAGATTCGATGCCAGAAATTATTTTTATTACTGATTTATTGGAAAGTTTTTAATGACAGTACAACTGTGCGTATACACACATATATATAGCATAAGGTCTATATTCAAGGCAGAGATAGGTAGAGGCGTAAATGTGGACATAATCCACATTTAACTAACTATGGTTTTAGATACCACGTAATAGTTAACACACAATTTCAGACACCGCGCTACTAATAAGAATTCCTTGACAAAAAATTAGTATGACATTTTTTATATTTTTTTGCGTGGGGCGTAGCATTAACGTATACCACTCCGCGGGGCGACGGAGAGGTTATCGGACTCACCGGGAAAAAGATATCCCGGTAATACCGACCAAACCTACCACGGTGTTCCTCGACATAATCAGAGTTGGCGGAGCCGCGCGAATCACTCTCACATGCAATCGCGACCCCGCCGAGGTTTCGGCCCACCGTATGAAACGGCAGGCCACTACGCTATAAAAAGAGTCCTTCTGCTGTCCCCCTTGTGGGGGAACGAATACAAAACGACACAGGGGCGCGCGTGGGAACACGCAAGCCGCCTCTCGGACCTGGTACTGATCGGGTGGCGGACAGACTCACGAAGCCACCACCCCCAGGTATCTATCACAATTTGAGTGAACGGGAATCAAACCCGAGACCTTATACACAACTTTAACTTACACTACTACACCGTTTTAAAAATCTCTGCAATAACTGTCTCTGACTGCATGCATTGAAGAGATTTATACTGCGCTGTGAGGAATTATACATCATGTCATGTCATGTCAACTAAGTATACGACCCGCCTTACATTAAGCAGCAATTCTTAATTAACAGGAACACAACATAAAGTTGTTCGATTGCTAATATACTGTACAGAATAAAGTGACTTACTATATGACTGCACTGATGGCGTAGTGGTTTAAGTGGTCACCTTGCCACTGCCACTGCGCCGAGTATTGTGGGTTCGAATCCCACACGGGGCAAAACTTTGTATGATCCACAAATGGTTGTTGCGAGTCTGGGTGTCCTTTATTTGAATGTTTATAAAGTCCTCCGCGGCACAGGAATTATTCCTAGAGCGGAGATGTTTTATAAAAAAAAACGGAGAGGTATATAATATACTTCTCCGTCGGGCTATTGCAATCGAAGTTCTGGTTTTAATCTAGGATCGCACTCTCTACTACCTCTTGAAATAGGTCTTAGTCTATTCGGCATCAGCAGTATTAAAATAATGTCGTGTAATTTAACCAAACAAGAGGTCAGCCGACTGGCGACCCCTTGTAAAACTGTTAGTAGCAGATTAGTAATAACTGCTGACAACAAAAGCACGCACCCTACCGCCATTGTCTTACGACTGATACATCAGCACAATGATTGAACGTACCTCTATCACGATTGATGATCACAAAATAATTGGGACCCATCATTAAACTGTCTATGCTAAAACTCACCATTTTTCTATATATAACTATATTTTATTCGTGTCGATTTATTTATCGTGATAATAAATCACCAGTATTGATCATTACCGATGATAATTTATAGTAGTGCGGTGCAGTGTGCGCGGGCGCAGGCAATTATAAATCATAATGGCTGCGTGAGTGCATCGTCAACGCGAGTATCTAACGTTACTCTCTATGTGTCTTAGCTTTCGATCTACAGTTTCTTTTACCTTGAGTTCGCGTGTATCCTGATGCTAATTCTGCAATCCATAGATCGGGTAATGCTATTAACTTTTACTGTAAGAACATTCTCGCCACGTAGTCTGAAACTGTGTATCTATATGATAATACTATTATGTAGGATTTAATATTACTATCTCGTTGTCCCAGGTTTGGCATCTTAGCATGTGTTTGCGATTATATTTACAATCAATCGTCACGGTCCAGGTGTGATACCCGAAGAGAATTAAGCTATTTCATCGTTATCATACATGCCGTCAGTATAACATCGCTTAAGCTTTTCTTGTCATATAAACAGGTGGCATACAAGCTTACGTCCTGCCTGATGATAAGCGATTAACCTAGATATACTATAATTAATTATCGTTCGCCTTAACGTTAGGGAAAATTTCGTGAGGAAACCTGCATGTCTGAGAGTTCTACATATTTTTCTTGAAGTTATGTGAAGTTTGCTAATGCCTAAACCTTCTCACGTTGAGAGGAGGCCCATGTCCAGCACTGAAACAGTACATATACAGGGTATATGAACTGATATTATTACTGCATAGGTGAAGCGTTGCTCTAGAAAAGTTATAAGAAAGTAATGGGCAAGATATTTTATCTTCTAAAACTCTTACTTACTAGTTGAAACGCAGTAACATTATTTCTGCTATTACGTCGGTTTCCTGTATGAGTGTGACTTCCTCAGGTCGGTGGTCTTCCAGAGTCGGTTCTTTCATATCCCTAAACAATTGGAAACGACAGGCTTTTCCGTCTTGTTTCATACGAAGCTTGTGGATACCGTTAGCCGTCTATTTCTGTTCCTATATAATAACATTCAGCGTGGGAAAGAACGGTAATACAAGTGAACAGTAGAACATATTTATTTCCCACATAAATTCATGTGTTAACTAATATATTCTTACAACCCGCTAAAAGCTTCTATTATTAAACATTATCAGAATTCATCGTTTACGGGATGTACCTATGTAAAAATGCCATCACATTTTATAAATACTTCGCCTTCAGTAAAATGTAAAATATACCATTTAACAAAACGTTATATTTGTATTTTTATGGCTTTAGATATTAACTTTATAACTGATTAGCTTTGGCCAGCGGGTTCGCTTGCTCAGTAACAGGAAGTTTTTCTGAATGAAAGACACCCTATGTCCTTTTCTGTACCCTGACAATGTGTGTATGCGAAATTTCATAATTATTGGTCTAGTAGGTAGTAGTTGCAAATTTGGATATCAATCAAAGCTACGTCTTTGAAGCCACTACTTTTCACTTCAGAAAAGTTCCCGATTGGCATGTATATCGCTTTAAAAGCTGACCATAATCAACTTTACACTGAAATGTTTTCGTGCACTTCTCTCTCAACATATGCCATTTCATGCCTCATATTTAACTCCTGCGTATTATGCCCATAAGGTATTCGTTGGCACGGTTAAGCTGCGAAATCTTTGCTCAGAATTCTAATATAGCGCCACATATACAGCGTGTTATAGAAAGTCGTGGTGATATGGTTATTTCAAGAAAGTATGGTAAACTAAAAACTCATTTTAAAATTCGCGACCTTTACCTAACTTAGAATAATGATAAACAACATTTTAATTAGGAACTAAGATGCATGAAGAAAATAAGTGGTTGTCCAATGTATAACGCATTGGACTTATAATTGATCCATATAATACCTATACAAATATTGTTTATTTATTTTATCACTGTACCGTAATATTCAGATTTCCATGCTTTAATAGCATAATGTACAGGCATTCATATAACTGTATTTAACACCGTCTATGACTTACCTACATTTTTTGCACATAAAATACTTATATTCTATTCTATTCTATCGATTGATCGACAATAATTCGATAGGTCGTGAATTCGATTTCTAACCTTTACCCTACCGGCGTAATATAAGTATCAAAATTAAGTGGTTATCGAGACTATCAGCAAGTTACAACATAAATCTTTAAAAATAAAATAGAAAATAATATGTCAATAGGTTTTGATCGCGCCCATATTACGTCAGAAATAGAAATGTAATTAATCGTCTGTAATAAAGTCTGAGGAAGTTCAATTAACATAATATCATAATAAATGGATTATCCTGAAACTGTTTTATGATAAAGAAAATAATATATCAGTTTACGTGAAAATTCATGTCCATGTTAAAATTTGTCTGTCTATTATGAGCAGACCTTTCAACTTGACCATACGTTTCTGCTACACCATATATACTTTACGTATTTAAATACAAAGTAGTTAGGCGTACGTATAGACGTAATATCGGCTTTACCAAAGCGCGGCCGGCGGCGCAGTAACGATGCACTGCAATTGATTGATTAATCAGAGCGTGCGCGCGCGCAGGTTCGATCCCTTTGTGCGAGCCGGTCGTTACATGCGCTGTTTGTTTTAATAATTAATGGCTCGATACGGCTGTAAATTTATATATGAAAGTTGTGATGACAATTTGGCAGGCTTTATTTTATGTAGACAGGTTGGATGCAACGATAATAGTGAACAGCGTAAAGCAGAGATCACTAGACCGCTACACAAAGGTGTTGAGTTCGATACCGCTGCATGTGTAATCGAGTTTCTGTAGTTATCTGCATATTAAATAAATAAATATTGTTTAATTTCGTTCTAGTAAAAATCGTAAGGTTTCACATTATGGACAAATATAAAAGTTCGCCTTAATATTATGAAGGAAATATTATGGCAAACTTTTATATACAAAATAACAAACACACAACAACAATGCGCAAAGTTTGGCTGCCTTCACTAGGCGTTATGGACCATGGTACTCCATAGTCCACAACTAGTGAGTTACAACTCATCTGATACTCAGGGAAGCTCTGCAACCATCAAACATTTTTTTAACAAAAGCAATAATAATTGTACAGGGAACCTCTTTGTTCGACTTGAATCTGGAGCAGAGATACTAGTACCTACCTACAAAAGGTTACAATCTATCAATGTGTCATGTTTCTATAATATCTATGGTTTCCAGAACTTCTTATGCAGAGGTTGTGTCGTTAGCAATAATGTTATTTGTATATGTCGCTCTGGTGGCGCAGCAAGTACTTTTTATAGGATTGGCAACACACGCGATTCTGTTGGTTCTGCTGGCAAACAGGCTTCCAACAGTAACCACCATTGATTTAGCATTAGTCTAGTGGAAAACCGTTGGAATGCCATGCAGAGGTGTCGAGTTCGATCCTAAGCACATTGGCGCACATCTCCGACTTTTCGAAATTATGTGCGTGTTAAATAGTTTACTATCGCCTGCTTTAACGGTGAAGGAAACATCGTGAGAAAAACTGCATGTTTGAGAGTTCTCAATAATATTTTCGGAGACGTGCGAAGCCTGCCAATCCGCCCTGGGCCAGCATGGTGGACTTTGGCCTAAACCATTTCACATTAAAAGAGGCCCGTGCCCAGCAGTGGGACAGTTTAATACAAGGCTGATATTATCTATACTATCTATACTAATATTATAAAGCTAGAGTTTGTTTGTTTGGTTGAATGCGCTAATCTCAGGAACTACTGGTTCGAATTGCGAAATTCTTTAAGTGTTAGATAGCCCATTAATCAAAGAAGGCTATATATAGGCTATACAACACGACGCTACGACCAATAGGAACAGAGCATAAATGAAAAATGTTGCAGAAATGGGTAAGATTCTCTTATGTGTAGCAGGACGAAGTTGCGCGGGTCAACTAGTATTATTATAAAGCTAAAGAGTTTGTTTGTTTGAACGCGTTAAACTCAGCAACTACTAGTTCGATTTAAGAAATTCTTTATGTGTTGGATAGCCCATTTATCAAGGAAAGCTATAAGCTATATAACATCACGCTACGCTATCACGCTACAATAGGAGCGGAGCATCAATAAAAAATGTTGCAATAAGGGCGCAAATTGGCTTATGTGACGCAGACGAAATTGCGCGGGTCAGCTAGTATTATTATAAGTGTACAAGCCGCCTGAAGAATAATAGCAATGTTTGTCTGACTTCTCAAGTCATATTAACGGGACTTAAGTCGCAAATCATCGCTCGCAGGGTTAGTCAGAGTTGTCTATGTAATCACTTTAGCATTGCACTCCGGGGCACTTGGGGGACGCGGTGTAATCTCGTTATGCGCCCCCCCGGCTCATTACCCTCCTCGCTAATCTAATATAGATTTCATTAGTGCACTTGCAACCCTCTTATTTTGTTTGTGTTTTTGTATTTGGACTCTATGAGTGCCTTTTTTTGGGAGAGAAATCTAGTTGACAGTACAGATTGTCTCGGCGACACGCCGGTAAAAATACGGTTGATATGCATGAGATATTCATGTCCGATTACCGAGTTGGGCAAAGTGTTACTGGATACTCGTCACTAAAATTTTAGTAGTGCCGCGGTGTCTAGAATTCCCTCATAGACAGGAATACACTCGCCTCTTATTACGAGGAGTGGATAACTGTACCTACTTGGCAAAATGTGATGAAAGTACATTACTATCAAATGTCGTTAGCTATGTCTTTTGGAACGCGAGACTGTTCACCGGGATCAATCCTAAACAACATGCTGATAAATGTTTCTTGAAGAAAAATCCAATAAACTACTTAAAAGTTGCCCTACCTGTAAATCGAACCGAGAACCTCAAGATCTACCGCAAACCAGCTCAAACTTATGACTCACGACCATCAAGACAATGCTATTTATATTCGTAAAATTATTACTAGATGGCAAAAGTTAGCTTGATTTTTATAAAATACATACTTATAGCATTCAAGCCTTTTACATCAAAAATGTATTTGTATGTCAACTCAATTAATATTATACAAGTGAGAAACGGTCATGAATTGCCGTAAATCTTAGAGTTCGAAAAAACGGTATCACGTGACCTTGAGGTCAGAGGTCAAAGGTCATAGTCATTTCGGGGTATATCGACTATGCTGAGTCGAATGGCGTTGACCGCGAGTCTCTAGCTCTTACGGTTCTTGAGTTGAAAGATGGTATCACGTGACCTTGAGGTCAGAGGTCATAGGTCATAGTCATTTCGGGGGTATAACGACTATGCCGAGTCGAATGGCGTTGACCACGAGTCTCTAGCTCTTACGGTTCTTGAGTTGAAAGTTGTATAACACACGGACGGACGGACGGACGGACGGAAAAGCTGTTGTATAAGAGTTTTCTCGAACTCTTTAAACTGAAGAGTGTGTTTATTTGAACGCGCCTATCGGTAAAACTACCAGTCCGAATGCACCTTTATTAATTAATTTCATTAGGTAGTCCTTTTATTGTGAAAAGATATAGGATACCTATGTAACATCACTCTACAAGCCTTGGGAGCGCAGCAGTAATCATAAACGTCGGCAAAACCACAGCAAACAACTAGTGTTAAAACAGAACTATCTCAACAACACACTTCATACAAATGAAAGTAGTCGCCCTTCTAATATTTCTCGTATTTTCTTTAATATATAACCAGGGGTGGTACAAATTAGATTTGCGCTCGGAAATTTCCGGCTGACCGAGCCTCTCGCACCGACATTAGTTTTCATTTGAACACTTATTGCATTACCCGGGAATCGAATTAACTGCCAAATGCATTTGTGCAGTGTTTGTCGTCACTGAAATTATCCATTGTGCCAGCTTGACTAGTTTATTAGGTTTACTTACTGTTGTGAATTCTGTATAGAATATGACGATTGTGTTTATAGGTATATGCAAAGTCTCGAGTTCAATTATCGGATCGTGTAAAATGTTAGTGGAAGTCTCTTGAATCATTCTCAATGATAGCATAGAGTCTTAAACTCTGTCCAGTGAATACCAATAGGCTCTTTCTCTATAACGTGGTATTTAACAAGTGACAAACGGCAATGAATTGCCGTAAATCTGAGTTGGAAAAATTGTATCACGTGACCTTAAGGTCAGAGGTTAAAGGTCATAGTCATTTCGGGGGTATATCGACTATGCTGAGTCGTATGGCGTTGACCGCGAGTCTCTAGCTCTTACGGTTCTTAAGTTGAAAGTTGTATAACAGACAGACGGACGGACGGACAAAGCTGTTGTATAACAGATTTTTCGAACTCTAAAAAGCGGTTGTTAAATACAAGTGTAATATTGCCTAATTCATCGTACATATACTCTGCTAACCCTGTGCATATATTATTATACTTACTGCTAAAGATAAATTTGGTTCAGAGACGTTGGATGTTCACCTAAATTAGGATTCGCCGTTATAGAATATCAAGGCACATCATTTTCTCCAATGTTACAAGGTTGCCATATTTTTGCGAAGTTTACCAAAACTAATCTATGTTGATCAGAAAAGAGATATCAACTACGCTCATAATTAGCGTCAAATTGTACCAGGGGCCCATAAGCGCAGAGTAATCCAATGTCATCGTCGCATCACAATGAATGCTAGTGCGCGTGTGTGCCACGCGCCACATCCGACACGCCCGCAAAAACCTCTTGCACATCGCTGCTCTCTTGGTCCGTGAAATAGGATTTTTATGGCCATCTTACATAATATTATTATGCATATATTGCCGCTCTGTTGGTCTGTATTAAAATAATATGAAGATAAAAATGCAAAAACAAAAAAATACTTTCTATTTTACGAAAAAAAGTCAGAATTGTAATATCCGAAATTCTACAGAGTAGTATGGTATTGGATGCCATATGAATCCTGTTTAATACATAAGTTTGTTATGTGCAAGACTAATTCACAATAGTAAATTAGATCCAAATAAAAATCTTAGCGTTTAATTATTAATTCACCGTGCGGGGATCGAACCAGCAGAAGTTAGCGTTTGGTAGTATGAAACCTGAGTTACTTAAATCAGTATGACATAATGCTAGTGTGTATTTTTTTACCATTTAATTAGTCGTGCATCGATAGTGAATGCTTCTGCTATGCAGGACGTCTTGGGTTTGATTGAAATTCAGGTAAAGTGTTATTATTGATTTTTCTGTCAACAATTTCTTAGTAACAACACGAAGATTGCAACTATGCCCGATAGATGCAAGTAAGCTCGATCTCTACTATGTGGAACCTAATATCATAATTGCCGAAGTGTCGATGTAATACACTGCTGCGTTTTAGAGCTATAAGCGCGAGACTATCCATATATATTATACAAAATCAAATAAAAAACTCATATTAATTACCGTGCGGGGTTCCGACCAATAATGCCACCGATTGAGCAATCTGTACTTCTGTACTTAATATTATAAATCCGAAAGTAACTCTGTCTGTCTGTTACCTCTTCGCGTCTAAACCACTCAACCGATATTGATGAAATTTGGTACAGATATACTTCAAAACATGGGGCAGGACATAGGCTACCTTTAATTGATGTTTGTATGTAGGTAGCACACGCATTTGCACGCGGCTCCGCTCGCAAAAGCTAGTGTTAATATAATCCGAACCATTTAACCGCATGCCATTTTGTCTCTATTCCTTACCGAAATTATTTATAGTCTTTTAATATATAAATATCATTTCCTTCTTAAAAGATAGCTGTACTACATCATGTCGACAAATATATGTGCTTAACCTTCCCTTCTGCGGCCACAAATTGTCATGTCACTAAGAACGTTCGTTAATCCTTAGGATTAGTTTGGACTCGATGATTTAATATAACCAGCTGTCAACGCTTAATGTTACGAAGAAAAGTTGGCAGCTGCCAGCCACTCCTTAAAAATGTTTAAGTTTAAGTACCATGATTAAATTTGATTTTAATAAATGTCTTTAAAACTGTTTACAACGATTGAGTACCATTTAGATGATATTAAAAATCCAAATAATATTATAAATGTAAAAGTTTGTAGAGGTAGGTATGTTTGTTAATAAAACACGCGTAAGCTGTTGAGCAGATTTAGATGAAATTTTGTATAGCGATAGCCGTTGCGCTGGATTAACACATAGGATAATTATTACCTATTACATTCTATATCGGCATGCGTTTTCGTGGCAACCATGTGAGCGCAGCTGCTGACATTAACATTTCACAATAGTTTTAGCGTCGAATACCACTGTATTTCATTTCAGTAAAGACAAATAGTAATGTAATAAAGTATTTTATTTTCTTAATTAAGAAATACTAGTTGTTAATAATAATAATAACAATATTACTAAATTATCATTATTTCCATCGAACATTTTCTTCTTTATTTTGAGTAAAGAAGAAAATGTTCGATAGAAATGAATGGATGCCTTTTCTATTAATTGACATGTTAATTATTATATTAAATAGAGCATAATTTTAAATTTTTTTAATTACAATGCTCATTATTTGCATGTCTGACCAGACAGAGCGTGTTGAGACAAAAAATATTTGTTACACCTGATTGTACCCATGTTGAGTCAAATAAATTTATCTTTATCTTTTTATTGAGTAAATATACAACATTTGCCTTCTATATCATTGTAGTATATATATGTATATAGGTACCTAATAGTTAGGCCGCAGTGGTATCTAACTTAGATAATCTACTGAAGATCGCAGACAAACAATTTGTGTTATTCAGCGATGAGTAGAGTTGCCAGGTTGTTTAAGTAGATGCTTTGCTGACGGCGGAGAACGATAGCCTGAGTTTCTTACGCTGGGAGCGTAGCAGGTCCTGATTTGTACCGTCGTCACGACTTAAAAGGTCACCAGTGGTGTTACGAGCGATGTATGATAACCACTTAGATATAATGTATGTTTATACGAAAAGTAACTATCCCTTCGTCCACCCGGTGCAGGGAAAGGTGTTTTGCAAAGTCTTTTTGTTAGTTATATCTAGTTTCCATGTTGTCGAAGCAGCTTATTGCCGTTTAGGTACCGCGCAAATATTCTAGACCTCGTTAATTTTTAAGAATTCACCTTTACTTCTTAATTTGCATAATATTTAGCCATTCTAATTACGTTAGGAGTGGCCGCACAAAGCTCTGATATTGTACAAGCGCTTTGGCAAGAATACAGCTAAATTTACCCGAGCAACAAAAATTTAAGAAAGTTTGCCAAAATCTATCTTTCAGCACCTTGCAAACTTTTTTCTGAAGCTTTAGGCCTTATTTACAAGCGGCGCCGCTTAGAAGAGAGCAGAGAAATTAGTATTCATTCACCATAATTTGCCCTTAGTTCAGTTCGAGTACTAACTCATTTTCTAAGTTGTAGAATTATCTTTTGATTACTAATTGTATTTCTTAAGTGATACTAACTAAATAAAGCAATTAATTACTTAAAATATATTTTCTTTAAATCCGGTATTCGGCCGGATAGACGCTAGTTATCCGGTATTCGGCTGGATAGTATTTAGGCTGCCCGATAGGCTAGACGCCGGATAGTTATCGGATATCCGTTTCATCTCTAATCGATTCATCCGTTTAGCGCAATGATACCACAGGAAACATAGATACATTGACTGACAAATGGTAAAATTATAGCTATAATTACGAGTACATCATCCTCTTTTCAGACTTTCTATAATTTTGTTTATTTAACAATAGTTAAACGTCTGTTGGGAGTAGTTAGTATTCTTGTACAGCATAAATTTATACAATGGAGTGTTCCTCGTCTGTATTTAAGCCCTCTTAAAGATCTCTGTCTGTTCCAATTATGATTTCCTACGCATATAAAGAAAATGGAATCTCTACTAGGTAATAGCCTAGATTATTTAGGTATTACTACATGGAAAGGTGATTCGACTCCTGCTGGTTTCCCGGAGGGGTACGCCAGACCAGGGCCTGTTACTTACTATGAATCTAACATGTCTGTCTTGCTTAATTTATCTTAATTTACAAAAAATACACTTGACGCCCAAAACAGAGCGCTTCATTACCACAATCGATAATTAAAAAACCAAATAGAAAACGAAATACATACAATTAACATCAGTTTATATTCTAATTACAAGATTAAACTTTAATAATCAATTAAATTGCATTAGCGTACAATTAATCATAAATATAAGTAATTAATTCAACTGATATAACAGTATCTAATTAACATAATGCATTTAAGTATCAAAATTAACCAACGAGTGAAAGGGACAAACGTTCATTACAAAGCTACGTACGCAAGTGGGTGGGGCTTACGACGCCCTACGGCGTCTAGTGATGTCACATAAAATTTGTCGATGAATTGCGCGTACACGGTTTTATCGACTATTTAGATTAATAGTGAAGGGATAGGGCAGAACGTTAATTTCACAACAGGGTGCATCTCTTAAGCACAAATTACTTCGAGTTTCTTTAATAGTAGGTATAAGATTTTAATTAGAACATAGATTGGATGTAGTTTATGTTACCAATAATTTTAATTTATATGGATGTCTTCGTGTAAGTCATTTGGGGCTGTTAAAGTACCTATGACGTTCGTGAGAAATGAGACTGGAGTAATTAAATTTGTATGGTTAACTAAATTATGTTTTATTGGATAATTTATATTAATTATTAATTATTGTTTGTTTATTGTACTTTCAAACCGTGACTGTCGGGCAAAAGCAATATCCATATCTTCTTTTATATAGGTGTTACTTCCTTCTTGGTTAGACAGCGTGTGAGCGCTCGGTCAACTGAGTAGGTACCAGTATTGTTACCTGACTGAAAGAGCTGTGTTTAAAATTTATAACTGTGTTTACATATGCATACAGTAGCATTACCCTAGTAATCAAGTATAACTACATAAATTTAAATGTGTCTACACTGCTATTACTTTTCCTCTGTGATACAGTTATTATTCATAGTGCGGGATTTGTCTTTTCTTAAAAGAATACTACTACAAGTTAATTTGCCGGTGTAGTGGTTTAAGTGGTCGTCTCGCCACTGCCACCGCGCCGAGTGTTAGGGGTTCCATCCCCACACGGGAGAAAAACTTGTGTGATCCACAAATGGTTGTTAAGAGCAAGAGACCATCTAGCCCAAACCAAGCAGAGCTTGTACAATAACCCAGACCATGACAAACATCCATGTCCATGAACACAAATGTGTGACTTGTGCGAGAATCGAATCCGCGACCTCAGGCGTGGCAGTCGGTTACACTAACCACTACGTCATCGAAGCTGCCAAAGTTTGTAACGTCCCCCGCGATACAGGAATTATACGAAGCGCCCAGAGGAAGTAGCCTTTTCTAAATTTAAAAATTAACTTGTTTTACTTTTTGACCCAATATTAGTAAAGCTGAATAATAAAAACTATGATTCTAATTACCGATATTGCAAAAGTGGCATAGTAGTCCTCACTATTAGGTACTTACTTTAAAAACGGGTTGATTTGTTGAAGCTCCAGATATAGACGAAACTAAAAGAATTTAGATTTTCAATTACTACGGTCTTAGTGTATTTATCTTACTAGGTACACTTCAGAACATTCAGACAACTATCATCTTAGTCTGCCTGTGAACATGGCTGCTATAAAGCAATCAGAACGTGGACGCAACGTGTAAACTTAAAAAAATAGTTTTAATTAAATCAGATAGCTTAAATACTAGTAAAGTTCAATAATAGTAGTGTTAGAGATTCTAAATTATGAAATAAAAGTGTTTGAAGTAAAATAAACAACGCGACAAAATCCGTATAAAGTGTTTAATTTCAATATTTATCTTGTTTCTTTATTTTCATCACATTCTTCTTTTTTTTTATACGACTAAGTTTGCAAAGCAGCATACGGCCCACCTGATGGTAAGTGGTCACCGTAGCCTATGGACGCTTGCAACACCAGAGGCATCACTTGCGCGTTGCCTACCCTTTAGCAAAGGAAGTGGGAAGGAGAAGTTGCGGGAAGGGGGAAAGTGGGTGATTGGGCCTCCGGCACTGTCACTCACCGAACGAAACACAACAGTAGGAATACTGCTATTTCACGTCCATATTCTGTGAGAGGGCAGTCCTTCCCCGGTCGAGCCGGCCCATTCATGCTGAAATCAGCGAGGCTCTACTACTCATAATATACTTACTTTATAGGCACTCATCTTATCTCAGGATACTATTTACCTGATCTTTCTCTAAATATCTCAGAATTAAATTTGCCCGCGGCTACGCTCGCGTAAATTTACCGTAAGGTTAGGTTAATAAAAGTACTTTTTCTGGATAAAAGATAACCTATTCTGTACCCCTACGTGTATTATGCGAAATTTCATGATGATCGGTCGAGTAGTTAAGGCGTAAAAGCGTAACAAACAAACTCACTTTCGCATTTATAATATTAGTTAGGATGTTGGCAGAAACCGTTGGCTTGCTTCTGAACATACCATAGCTCTTTTTAGGTATTCCCCTGTCTCTCTTCATATAGCAATAACGTCATCCAGATTTAGATTGATAAATTAAATTAATTGCAGCAAAAAAGTTTCGGCATACT
Organism: Catocala fraxini; assembly: GCA_930367265.1. Taxonomy (NCBI): domain Eukaryota; kingdom Metazoa; phylum Arthropoda; class Insecta; order Lepidoptera; family Erebidae; genus Catocala; species Catocala fraxini. The sequence goes on from OV884045.1 coordinate 1,681,083, forward strand.
AATAACTTATTCTCTATTGAAAAATTGGACTATTATACAAATTAACGAAAATAGACATACTCCCACAACACAACCTACGTCAAATGAACGGCCACCATAGAAGCGAATGGCTACGAAGACGTTGGTCCGTGCTCTCCATAATACAGTACGCGTGTAATACGATACCGAACGTTAATGCATATAAACATCGTATAAAGATACTCTACGAGGCTGAGTTGATATTATACTTGATTAGCTTTTGCCCGCGGCTTTGCTCGCGTAAAAGTAAATTAGATAAGGCTGTGAGTAACAGTACTTTGTTTTGATAATAAAATCATTCGTAAACATACGGAATCAAAGCTTTATTGTTGTTTCTTTATACAACTTATGTAGTAATCGCTTAAACATAAGCGATTACTACAGCTTATACTAAGATTTTGCTCGCGGCTTCGCTCGTGTAAAAATATGTTATATATAGGTAAGTAAAAGTATTACTTTATTAAATAAAAATATTATTAAATAAAAATATAGCCTATGTTACTCGGTGACTATAGTTTTCTAAGAGTAAAAGAATTTTTAAAATCGGTTTAGTAGTTTTTACGTTAAATTCTTACAAACAAACAAAAAACTAATCTTTCCTCTTTATAATATCAACAAGTGTGGGTCCTCATACCTCTGCCGAACGATCGAGGCATGGAATTCTCTGCCAAGGCACGTGTTTCCTTCTTTCTTCAATCCTGGGTCCTTTAAGCGGGGCGTGAAAAAGCACCTTCTCAGGCCGTCAAAGTAGAGACCTCAACATCGTCTCGGCTGCTATGAGGACGGTGTAGAGGCCACTGCCCTTAGACCACACGACTTCTTACCATTAAGCGGAGGGTGGTCATGATAACGAGCAAAAAAAAATTGTATAGATGAGATGTACCTACTGTTGGTAGTTGCTTTTTTGTTTTACTACCGATGTGGTAAACATGCAGGTCTGTCTGATGGTAAGCGGCTACAGTAGCACATGATTGCTTGCTATACTATATACTACACCGATGGCGTACTGGTTTAAGTGAACGGCTCGCCACTGCCACTGCGCCGAGTGTTGCGGGTTCGAATCCCACATGGGACAAAAATGTGTGATCCACAAATGGTTGTGCCAAGTCTAGATGTTCTTTGCGTCACAGCATCTATTCCTAGTGCGACGGGAGATGCCTTTTTTAAAAAAAAATGAAATGAAATGAAAGATGTGGTAAACATGCTGTCCGTCTGGTAAGCAGTTACTGTAGCCCATGATTGCTCGCTATACTAGAGGTTTCGCTTACGCGTTGTTGAGCTTGAGGGATATGGATTAAAGATGAGCTAGAAGAAAAGCATTGGGCGTATGTAAGCCTTCGGATCTCTTACTCATTACGCCAAATGAATTTTCAGTGTTAATAGTCTTACGCCGATTTTATGTCTGGATTTGTATCTTTCTCTTTGATTAAAGTCTATCCCTGAATTATGTAGTTGAAATATCTCTATTATAACAAGTTTATACTTGATAAATGGCTTTAATTTTACGGCAATAGACTCGCTCCCATTACGTAAAATGAACGTACGTACGTTTAAAGTAAAGCTAGCGAAATGTTGGTGTAATACCCCTTTGCCATACTTACCTATAGGCGTGAGACCATGTCTATTAATTTATTATACAAAAATGACGTCGCTAGAAACCTATGTACCGGTCTAGACGTCTGCCAGTGTTCAATAGAAAAAAAATAGGAAATATACATATATATATACATCTCAAACTAGAAATAACTAGCTATAAAGGTAAGAATGATTACCTAATAGGTGAATGAGCGATAATTCAATTGACATATTATCATAATGAAGATCGTTCAATACTGCCATACCTCATAGTACGCTTCGGTCCACAATGCCTTTCGAACTTGATTTAGAAATAATAACGCACCTTTTCTGTATATTTTTTGCTAATATCTAACATCAATTTTACGACTGAACTGATAAACAAAAAAGCAAGATTATTTGTTACGTTTAATGTAAAAAGGCTGAACGGTAACGATGGTTGTGCTCGCAGCTCGCAGCGCAGGCGCGCCTGCGCCGGCGCCGCGCGCATTACGTCGGGTCTGGTGCGCGCGTGCGCTCCGTTGCGTTGCACTAATCCGCTGCGCAGACGCATATATGCGGTGTCTGAGCTGAGAGGTACAAAATACAAACCAATAGCGACAAATATCAGAATTTGTAATAGTTAGGTAAGTTTTAAGGTACCTATATCAATAGGTTTTGTTATTTAGTGAAACGTTGATGTTTTAATAACATATTTTTATGGACTTTCTATATTAGGTATACTTTATGCATACATACCTACGTAGTCTCACGCCTATAACCCCTTAGGGATAAACAGAAGTGTTAAACACCCAAATGTCAGCCGCCACGACAGCTTTTAGGTTTTACATATTGGAGATTAACAGTGACATTGACAGACAGACCCCGTGCTACAAAGAGTCGTAGGACCAAAAAGTCCAATTCCCTTTTCCCCACCTGGAAATCGGTCCAGTATCATAGCGATCTGTTCCACGCTTAAGCGTAAACTTTTGTATCGAGATTAACGAGGAGGCGACGTATATTGTATTGTCTTCATAATTGGTAGCAGAGTTATCGTTATTGCTTTGTTCGCAGTTAGTGTGTGCTATTTGTATTTTACTGCCTTGGAAGGCAGTAGTTGTGAATGCAACTGGTTTGCATGAGGTTTCAGATTATATTCCCGGGTCGGGCAAAGTATTTTCAGATTGTGTATGCAGAAATTCCTAGTAGCAGCTTGCTCTCTCTTACTTAGATGTCAACATGCCAACTATAGTTTTAGATCCCATATTCAAAACTGTAGTTGGCAATATGTGTATGTATGTATAGGTACACACACATATTGCCAACTAAACTGTGTACTTCTGAGAAACCATACAATTATCATTAAGGGAATCGAAATATATCTTAAAAAAGGAGAATCGATTCCATAGTGAATTGCATTAACTTGATTTCCATCGATTGAAGTTGTCGCTTGTATTGTGTAAACCACATAAGTGGACTAGCTTCCCTTATAAGTCCGCTGTCAGTTTATACCTTGTTAAGGTGTCTTGATATCTTGATTACCCGGCTCTTTGTCTGCGCCGACCTTTGTCTCCGCCACTTATCGACTCAACTATCGAGACTTACGCGCCAATGAACAACACTATGCCGAAATGCACATTTCATTACGTATGAACGAATTTCATCATTTGATATCCTGATCTCTCTGAACGCCTGGTATCTCGAGACTCTTATCTATGAATTCCTTGAGTTGATCTGGATTTTGTGTGGTCTTAATATCAATTATTATTTAATATTTTGGTGTAATGGGACTGAAAACTGTCTCATTGGATTAGTAATGTAAGAATGAAAACCTTTAAAATAATGGTAAGATCCTGGATTTGCAGGTTAGACTTTAGTTATTGAAATTTCTTAGTGGATATCCTCGGTAGCAGTACGCATAAGCAGCAAACTTATGCAGCTAATTATATGGAGCCAAAAAGGAGCTGATGAAATATAGGCGGTGATGTATGACTCTGCTATGAGAATAATAAAATACAAAATGTTCTGTATATTTCAAATCCTTGGTAATCGGACCTAATCCTGATACTTTCTACTTTGTTAAAGATTTCCGAATTATAACTATTTAGAATTTGTTGTATGATGCTTGGGCATCAAACAGAAATTTACAGGTGACTAAACATACATTTAAGTAATCAAAGAAGCATTTACTAATCGACCTTCATAAGTTTAAACAAAATAAAACAATTCTGATTCATTTATACACAAACTCGTAACTAAAAATGTTCCATTTCCAATATAATATATAATATTCCGCTTCTTTCCTATCCAATTACTGATAACTCTACACACACCATGTACCAATTAAAACTGCCTAAAATTAAACAGCAATTAACGAAACCCAACTAATCCTTTAACCAAAAGCGTTATCCAAATCCTGCGCACACGCAGCGCGTCGCCAAACGCCGCCTTTTTACAGCGCATGCGCAAAAAGTGGCCATTACTCGCCACTACAATCACACGCCCTTTTACGGCGCGAGCAAAGCCACGCCGACGCAAGTTCCCGGTACGCTAAATCTTATACACAATGTAGAGCTCTACTGAGAGCGAGTAGCGGGCAAGTGGCTTCCTCTAAAACTAACAGAATAGAAAAGATGTCCCGTGTATTATACTTTGCTATTTTCTAACAAAGAAATAGAAGTATAATTTTACCTGAACTGGCATCAATGGAACGACACTATACTCCATTTGATTAGGTATTTAACTAAAGGTAAACAATCTTGATGTGGTTTTTTCATAATTTTATTTGAAAACTCAGTTTAATAATAAAATGCTGCTAAAAATCAATGTAAATACAACAATAATGATTACTAAATCAATTGAACCGTTAGTTTAAGAAGTAGTTTATTTGTTTAATATGTGTTAGTGTAAAAAGTCACATCAAGATTGTTTACATTTAGTTAAATACCTAACCAAATGGAGTATAGATGAACTGAACAGCTCTCGTTCATGCACATGTCATACGAAACCTTGCTAATACTATAAATATGTAAAAATGTTTAGACGTTTGGAACTTTCTTACTCAACCACAAATATGCGGTGAAACAAATTTGAATAAAAGTTGGTAAACTATATTCTAGATTAACAGATTGCTGAGTAATGTAACGAGACTAGTTAAATTCCTTTTGACCAGAAAAGGGAGGGTGTTTCTTGCCCCTTCCATGTAATGCTCTATATTAGAGTTGCTTAAAACGACTAATACTTTAGCGTAGTCAGTAATGCTTCAACTTTGTCCTAGCTTCTGTTTACGCCTTTCTAAATAGCAAATTGTGATAAAGACAGTACATGATACGGTCTCTATCGCTGCCATCAGCACCACACCCCATCACGATCCAGTTACCTCAAGACTTGAAATTTAAAAGGTTAAGAAACAAAGCGGTCTCGGGCCTTTGAATCCAAATCCCTTCTCAAATCTCTATTCAGTATTGTCTGTCCTTCACTATTCGCCGTTTTTGGTACATTTTTTCTTTCTACAATCGTCTGTAATTTAATACTGCATTGTTGCTTTATCCGACGATCAAGTTTCGGATGATCTCCATCCATTGTGGAGGAATGTTTTTTATTATTTATCTAGCTTGGAAATAACACCTGGATGCGCGTGTGGACTTTTCTTGGTTTCATGCTCTGGAATACCTACACTCACGACTGTATAATCTCTAAGGATTAGGCAGGGATATAGAATATGAGCGATTGTTTTCGAATTATGTTCGAACTAGATTATGTCCGCGGCTTTACTCGCGAAAATAAATTTTTAATTAGGTTAGTAACAGTACTTTTTCTGGACAAAAAGGTACCCTATAAACCTTTTCGGTGCCCCTGACAACGTATATGCATAATTTCATGATGATCGCTCAAGTAATTAAGGCTTGAAAGCGTAACATATAAACAAACTCACATTCGCATTGAAGTTATAATATTAGTTAGGATTAGGATTGACGATGTGTACAATTTCATTTGAATTATATTTGAATGTACCTATAGTCATCACTACACATATATAAATGTATTTGGGTATTATTCAAATTTACCTTACCTGCCTAATAAATTAATAATATATGGGTAAAATACAGAATTCGGATGCTAGTGCTGCCTGAAAAGCAACTTATTTCGTGTTACGAGCACTTTGCTAGAAGCTGTAAAGTGGTTTAAACTGACACGTCATAAGTGAACATTGACTAAGACATCACAAAAAGTCATATTTGTACAATTCTCTATAGAAGCACTCAATATATTCATGATGATATATATTTTTTGTCCACAAACAACCCCTCAACAACCGCTAAGCGCCGTTATGCTTTTGTCCGTTTGTCTGTCATAATCCCCTCTGCGCCCACTCGTGACATTGTGTTGACAAGCATTGTGCGTGCGCCCGCGTCGATACTATCGCGCACCCTCCACAATGATCCAATACAAACCTTTATACGTCCCACTTTAAATGATTGTAATAAATATAATGTAGGATGATCTTTTTTTTGTAAAAGAAATAAAAGCTTTTTGCGCAAGATAAGAAAAGTTTTATTTTGTTAAATGATACTTTGGAGAGGTAAAAATGGATTCTGCGTGGCACATCTTTTAAAATTGTATAATTTGTCAACTTACTGCCTTGTAGGTAGTGTGGCGTGAGCCTGTGCTCAATTCGAAAAATCTCAGGTTCGATTAGCGAGTCGGATAAAAATGTTTTTTAAAATTTCCTGTCAGGCACTTATTCATTGTATGTCAGCTGATCGGTGTAAAAGAACGAGCCTGATGCCGTATACTGGATATGGCACTCGTTCAGCTTGTATTGCGTTGGACCCAAAACAGTTAGAATATAGTATAACACTTTTAGAGATGTATATACATGACCCTATGTTGTAAGTATTAGGTCTGAATGTTTTAGCGCGCTAATATTAGGCACTACCAGTCCGATTTGAAAACTATTTTCCGTTAGTTTTTCCATTTATTGAGAAAGGTTATAGGATATATAATATTACGCTACGTCGCAAAAGAACAGGGCAGTAACTTTAAACGACAAAAATTTAAAGGGCGTTGTTAGCTAGTTCTTCTTATAAAATTAATAATTATCTGTCAATGCCCGCAACATTTGTTATCCTCTCAACATCATTTAAATTTTAAAAATAATATTGCCATATTTGCTAAGCCATAATGTCGTGCGCCGGCCCACAGGTGAACGTGTCAGAGTCAATTATCCCGACATTTCATTCACTTAACCAACAAAACGTCAAAAAGAATGATGATATATACTTAGTTATACGGCTGCGTTAATTATATGAGTTTTTGTTCGATCGATACACACCACTAATTTAATAACCTATCCCTACAACGAAGTCGACGACACCCGAGAGCACGGACATAAAAATGTCGGGTCGTGGCCAATCAATCTTGGTCGCGTACCTGAACCCCGAGATCGGATCGAAGAGATAACCCTTCCTCAATGCGTAATACCATTAAAACAACGGTGACAATCCGACCAAAAAATAATTTTCAACAGTTTTTTCAATCGATAAATGTGGTATCGACCAACGCATCAATCCCATCTTTATCTCGACTGAGTAAAGTTAGTTTTAGAATGGATTATAAGATTTTATGTTTGATGATTAAAAATGTGAGATGATGATCATTGCGAGGGATCCCACTGCGAAGGTTTGTTTAACCTCTTTGTTTTTCTGAATTCCTGGTCGAGGGTCCGTTTTAATTAATGCCCATCACGTATTTTTTCCGATGTTTGCTTTTTCAATGGTTTCTTTTTATTTTTTGTTTTTATCTCCCGAGTTTTTGAAATATGTCCGTGGGTTCTTGGTGTGTGACGCGATATCACTGCTGTCGCCCTATTGTTTTCATTTTGATGTATTTATGCGTTTGTATTCTCGGGAGTGGTGTTTCTGAGTGTATTTTTTTGACTGTGGAAGCGGTGAGTGGCCGGTGACACGGTGCGATGGATCATCGATTGTTTGATGCCCGACTGTTGACATTATTTATATGGGTGACTGCAGACGTTCTAGGAGTGACAGCTACTTGTTTTTCTCGTGTAGTTTGTATGGAGATTAAATGCGTGAGGAACTTTGATTCGACAAAATAATTTTATTCGGCTTTTCAACGATGATTGTTGGGTTCTGATAATGGACAGGCTCCATTAAATCTATGCGCTTCTCTAACTTTTATCCCTATGAGTGTTGGCGTAGACTCACATTTTTTATACCTAGATATTTGTTCAGTCGGCTTTCCTCGCCTGAATATTTTATAAACAACATTGTGGTCAATCATCTCCAGCACTTGAGATAATTTTCGCGAGGCTGGTATTTTGACAATTAATACTACACAGAAAGAGCATCCCATTTATAAAGAAAGCATCTTATCCATTTCTTCTTTATACCATCTTTTGATGCGTGGGATCGAATTATTGGTGTAATGATCACTTAAACTTTAAATGCTGCCTTCAACATAGGTAGCACACATTATTAGCTCGCGTGGGTGTGTAAAGATATACAGGGACTAGAGGTCATAACATATTTCCAGGTAAAACATCATTATGATAGAGATCTTAAAACATATAAACTTAATTTGAACGCTCTTACTGTTCAAATTTCTTTTGAATTGTGTTTAAACATGTCTTCTAGATATTTATCCAAGTTTATGAACAGTTACTTTGCACTAGTGACCCATAATTTTTATTCGATTAAAATTTGAATAGCAACAGTTGTGCGCAATGCAGGACTTTCTAAGCATGATCACGGTCGCAAGTCATGCACATAATATATGTAAAGTATCGATGCATTCAAATATAAACTCGAATGTAATTATTGTGCACATCACTAATTATCACTACTTAGAATGTTTGTAATTTAAAAGGTTTATTCTTGTTCCTAGTATAAATTTAGCTCTTTATGTGAGTTTGGCTAAAATGTTTGTTTGAATGTGTGTGCTTAAAAAAGTATAACGTACACAACTATCTACGCATTAAATCATGGAAGGGCTTTGCAAGTTTCACGCCACTATAGCTTGCGTGGTTTTTTATCAATTTCATCGACCATGTTTCTATCACATAATTAAAGCATACTTTGTATCAGCATATTGCTCTTACCATCTCATAATATTTAACCTAAAACGTTTGAAAACAAACATTTTATTAATGATGTAAAATGCCTAACGTCTCCACACGATGGTCGTTAATATTTAATAGCTATCAATTAAAAGTGTGTGTAGGAGATAAGACCAAAATACGGACACATTAGAATGCAGCCTCCTTACATGGAACTGATCATAAAACCTCGTGTTTATAGTAGCTGTGTAAGAGATAACTAGAGACAATTAATGTAAGCGACTTATTTATTTGACGTGTTGAATTAGCTTGTTAGGTACCAGGCTAGCAGTAAAGGTAGGAATTGTTTAGACACTTCACAAATGTTTATCGACTTCAAGGAGTATTGTTTTACGAATTAATTCTGAACACGTTTGTCTAGATGTCGTTAAGATAATGCACCTCCTTTGTGAACTGGTGGCCTGGTTAATATTTGTGAGGTATATCTAAGTAAATGTTATCAGTTGCGCGATTCTGTAATAAATACATACTGAGGATTAATTAATCTTTATATTATTTGCGATAATATATGTTTAATTTATTCAATCTGTTACAATTTTTGTTTGCATGATAGTCATACATTTCTCTCAACAATAAATTTTTTATACTAGATACTGTTTGTCTGCATTTGCATCTCACTCGTAAGGTGAGCGATGCATTAGAATGTGATGCGATGTTTGCTCGCGGCGATACACTAGCTACGCAATTTAAAACCACTACGTATATTTCCTAGTACTACTACATCTCAATACTAACTAATATTATAAATTCGAATGTAAGATTGTTTGTTGAGCATTCACGTCTTAATTACTCGACCGATCATTATGTAATTTCGCATTGCCAGTAATACAGAAAAGGATATGGGTGGGTACCTTTTATCCAGAAAATAGTAGGTACTGTTCCGCGAGCAAAATCTAGTTACTCATAAAACTTGAAATGAGGACGTCATACGATACAATGCGATACAACCATTCAACACACAACTTGTATATGAGGATAAATAATTACGCGTCGCCTCGCACCCCAAACTGATTTACTTACCAGAAAATGTAAGCCACGGTTGTTAACATTTGTTTTTTATACGTCTAAGGTGGCAAACAAGCATACAGCCCACCTGATGGTAAGTGGTCACCGTAGCCTATGGACGCTTGCAACACCAGAGGCATCATTTGCGCGTTGCCGATCCTTTAGGAATAAAAGGAAGTGGGAAGGAGAAGGAACGGGCAGGTGGAAAGAGGGTGATTGGGCCTTCGGCACTCTCACTCACCGAACGAAACACAACCGTAGGAATATTGATATTTCACGTCGTTATTCTGTGAGAGGGGTCCTTTCCCGGTCGAGCCGGCCCATTCATGCTGAAATCAGCGAGGCTCTACTACCTACTAAGCTATAAATAATTATATAACATGACATAAGTCGTTGCTTCACATTCATTGAACGATTATTAATATTTCGATTCAATCGTCGAAACAATCTTATGACATAACAAATTTTCAGCAATCATTTCTGCCAAAGGCTGCATGCAATCCTTGGAATGACTTATCACCATGTTTACCGAGTGCTATGAGATATATTATGTATTTCTATAAACTGGGCATATATTACTACCTTCACCGCCGCTTAACTAAACCTAAAATACTGCCGATGTCCACCAATAGATAAACATTATCGCGTGTCATCAAATCGGCCATTCGCTTATCTGCTAACGGGCAATAAAAAAATAAAATATATTTGTTTCACCATAGGCCTATCACGGTTACATATACAATATGTCCGCTGTAAAACATTAATATAAATAATATTTCGCCATTCCCATACATAAACATACATTTTTACACCGTGTAACGTATCTTTTCGTATCTTTCCAGGTAAGTGTTGATGTAACACGAGAGTTTGCCCGAGACCCGTACGACGTACGATGCGCACTTTATTTTCGAGTGGCACGATCGTTGATAAATGCATGAGATGGGACGATAGCCGACAAGGTAAGTGATATTATTTATACGACAAGATATTTGAGAGCTGCGGCATTAAGTGTTGCTCTAATACGGATTAGAAACTGATATTGCAAGATGTCTGCATAAATTCCGCGTGTGTTTTTAAAACGTGATCAATTTTAACAACGGTTTTTAAATTAATTCATAGGGCTAAAAATTCACACTCATATTTTAGCCGTCAAATATATGCGGGATAGGCCTCTGCCTTATTCTTTAGAGACAGCAAGCGAGATGTTAAGTAACATTTCCAGCTACTCCCTCACTTTCTACAGTGATTGTATTCGGCGTAAAGCTATGCGAAAGTATATTTATTCCTATTCCACTAAACCCGTTCTACCAGGCATACAGAAACTGTAGGATATTAAATTCGCGGCACAGGATAGGGTTGCCTAACGTACTTGTAATGCACAAATCTATTTGTTGTTTCGTTTAATCCTCACCACCAAGGGCACACAGAGTAGGGTTGTCCCACCATATTGTATCGTACAAATGTATCTATTTGTTCGTTTCGTCTCGTGTTACGAGTCCCTGGAGGCTGCACGAGATTACCCGCGGCCCTCGGGTGATAGTAATGTACCGGTGGGTATTGATGTACCCGGGATATGTTTGTTTGGTAATGTTTGAACAACAATTTGGAGAATTAACGAATGACACTGGGTTCACACCTTTGGACTATATGCAAGTCAACAGAGTAATAATATACATCTTTACCACGGATGATAACAACATGTTTGAAACGTCAATGCAGACAAATAACAGGACGTTACGTACGTTTGCTGTTTTAAGAAATGGTGCAAATGTGACTCTTTTGACGACTTGTAATATAATAATTAAGTAATTATATACGCATGGAGATCAGTCTTGAAAGCCTATAAAATATAATGAAGACTGCTTTTGAATGTATTAGAAATACTATCTTATCATGTTCGAATTTTATTGAGAGTTCATATTCATCGGACACACTCACATATTTGAATGCTCCATCAATATCTATAACATTTTATGTTTACTATTATCACTTATTTATGGTTAGATAACATCCACATCCATATATAAAATGCATAACCCATTTTACAAATTAACACCTAAAATATATAAGGACAACCCACATTAAAATGCAAGAAAGGTTATTTTCCTTTGACTTATTATTCTAACTTTAAAACCCCATAAATATTTTCCCCAATTTGCAAATAAAGAAGATATGTCAATTCTAATTCCCCATAGCATAATTAACGAGCGTGTTGAATATGAGAAGTGAACATCGCAGTAACATGTGCGCTTTGCTCTGCCACCCATCCCAATCTCGGCTCGACAGGGCCCGCTGATCTGGAAAATTGAAACAAGGGACCTTAACACATAAACCGATATAACTTTGTACTTCTTAACTTTTTAATTCTATAGCAGTAAGGTTCAATTTCGTTTGGCGGAAGTTGTAGGTACGCTGGTGTTAGGGCTGGCACGTCCCATGCGATTTTAAGGATTTAGGAGAATTATTAGGAAATAATTCGACTGGTGTGTTGTTTGTTTGTTGCTACAATGATGTGTTCGGTATTTTATACGTATAGAATATCATACATGTATGCTATTATGCAACACAAAGTTATTGTATTCGTTTTAAATTTGGTTGTATCTTCAGATAATATTTCGCCTTGTCATAAATATTCATGATTTATTATTTCTAGTGATATTTTTTTAAAAAGGTCCGGCCAGGACTTTAGTCCTATAGTATGTAAAATATAGGGCTTCTGTACCACATACATTGTAATCTATACTAATATTATAATGCTGAAGAGTTTGTTTGTTTGTTTGGTTAAACGCGCTACTCTCAGAAACTACTGGTTCGAATTGAAAAAATATTTTAGTGTTGGATAGCCCATTTATCGAGGAAGGCTATAGGCTATATAACATCACGCTTCGACCAAAAGGAGCGGGGCAGCAACAAAAAATGTTGCAAAAACGGGGACAATTCTCTTATCTTATATAAAACAGACGAAGCTGCGCGGGTCAGCTAGTTTAGAATACGCTTCTATGTTGCTTCTTGGGGTAAATACAATATATATATATAGGTCAAAAATACATTCACGTTTTAAATATTGATATCGAACTAGCCCAATTCGTTTAATTTTGAATAGTACCATACTACATAATTAGAACCAACTACGGTGAAATTACATACACAGTTAAAAATATGTTATGTAAAGATCGCCAATTTTTAATTATGTTAAATGTTTTAAAAGTACTTACTTTTTCTTATAAAAGTGTACTCTACAAATTACGTTTATATAATAAATCACAACGAATTTTCCACCCTCCGATCCCTGAGGGCAGAGAAAATCGCTACACGATCGTCATTTGAAAAATAATGATGTCATCAAATACTAATCCGAAAGCTTTCATGTGGATTACATATAAACAATTTTACTTTTACGATTCGCGAAAATATATTTCATTCAATTTTCAACCTTACTACCCACACATAAGAAGAACAAAATATTTACGTGGCCGCTAAGCATATTTTTTGCAATTTATTTATCCTCCCGCTCTATAAAAATGCATTTTTTTTTACATATTCAAAATGAGATCTTAAACTGTTATATCTATAGTTGAAAATGCAGTGTCATCTACGTACTCTAATGCTATAGGCTCAAATGTAATTTGAATCTTAACTTTGTAGGCGCAAAGTGCATATTGCGATGCGATGGAAGTAAGGATGGTAATACACCGCAGTGTCCGTGCAGTGGTGCGTCATCTCGATACATTAGGCGAGTGATTTATGCGCGGGAAACAGCGGAGTCAAAACATACAGGGAGCGCGTTTGAGCGTCGCGCGCGGTGTGGCATCGGCCTTCTCGTTAGTAGGGTTGTCACTGTGTTATATATTCAATAATAAGTAAAATAACTAGGTTGGACTTTTTTTTTAATTTATATGGAATAATATATTTTACACGATTTCCATAAAATTGTCAACGCCTATAAATATTTGTTAGTTTAATTTAGTACTAACTACAGGAATACCATTAATATTTCACGTACAGCTAGAGAACAGTCATACAAATTGTAACTTATAGTAATAAAGCGACAACGTGCAATAATACTTCATCATGAAAATTACAGATTTTCAGTAAAGCCATGAATTATAATATTTCTGCAGAATGTTTAAAGATGTGTTAATGGCATAGATGATGGAATTAATTTTTAGGCCAGCACAATATAAACATTAACGCCTTGCAAAACTAAAATAACCTATGCAATATTAGTTATTAAAAAATACATTTTCGAAAAAGAACCACCAACAATACTCGAATATATTTCAAAATGTGACCGTGGCAACCCTACAGTTAAGATACCCAAAAGACGAGGTACAGAAGTACGTCTCGCGGGAGGCTGATCGCTCTCATCTCGAGGGCTCTCAGAGTTACCGTAAGCGGATATTAGTTTTTGCCATCAGCTTCCTCTCTTATAGAAAAAATATTATCTACTTGAAGTAGTACAGGTGAATAACGGTTATATGGATTTCTAAAGTTGACTGATCTATTTTATTATTATAGATTTTATGGTATATCTGGATGAGCCAAATAAGTCTGTGCTGTATTCCCGTAAAACATTGCTGGCAAAATAAGAATATAATTTTTCCTACTCTTAAAAATAGGCAGCGTCCCAACACCCTATAAAAAATAGCCACAAAGAACTTCAAAACTTTTCTACCATATCCGAACAAGCATCAGCAGTTGCAAGGTAACTGAAACCTTGCACTTTCCGTGCAGTCCACTGTTATCTATGCAAATGTTCGAGCCCATTCACCAGCCATTCAGGCTGAACCTACTTGAACTATGATTTATCGCTTTGATTATTAGGTGTGTTGAATATACGGTGCTGTGATTACTTCTAGACACGAGAGGTACTGTAATGCAAAATGGCTATTTAAAAAGAAAAGGCGGTTGGCTCTTACATGGGATTCTTTTTATAAAATAAAATTACATGCTTGCACATACGGCGCTGTAGTTTACCTAGGCAGTCACTAATGGATTTGGTGCAAACATTTCGTGATTCAGAAACTACTTTGCCGAGACTGGGAGATCGTTGTTTTAGGGTATGTGTAACTCCCGCTACACAAAAATTAAAACACATTCACATTATCCAAGGGGTGGGCAAATATCTATTATGCCTATACGTCACCAGCTATAATTTTTCCTAGGAAAACCCAACAACAAAACCTCAAAATAACGAATGAAAGAGCTTTTGTTAGGTACAATGTGCAACTTGTACAGGTAAGTAGGTACAGAAGAACGCAAACAATATATCGTTAGAAGACAAGCGACTTCTCGCAGAATCGGCAACACGCAAGTCCCCATAAGCTTCCTTTAGGTGTAAATTATACAAAAGGGGCATAAAGCGAAGCCGCAATGAGCACATCGCTTGTTATACAGTACTTCTGAAGAATACATGTTATGGCAAAAAAATCGAATTGTATAATTAGTAATTACCTTTATTTTGAACGTGTGGGAATGCCATTTACGTGTCTCTCTCCGCGAGAGAGAAGCGAATGTATATTAGGTATGGCATGAAAGTCCGGTGTCCTACTGAATAAACTTACCACGATGTGCCTACCAAGAGTAGGCACAGCGTGGTAAGAATTTACCTTGAATGGCTGTTGAGTCTACTACATCAGCGGTAATATAAGGTTGTGACCTTATATATATATATGCTTGCCATATCTTCGCCTCTTCCGTATAATTTTAATCGCGTCTGGGCATAAGGCCCGTTTCGTGCCTGCGCCTCGCTGTCGCCTTATGCCTTTTCCTGTATGATTTACGCCTTAAATGGGTTTGCTTGCCACCTAAATAGGAAAAAAGTAGACACAATTTACCTCCGTTTCATACCATCAATATATTTAGGTACTTCCAATTCACGATTATAAGCCAGGAGTACAAATGAATCATGTCACTTTTCACCAATCTATCATAATTTAAAAGCGCGGGGGTCGTTTTGCAACCAAATGCGTTTTACTCCCGTAGGGTGGGCGAGGGGTTAATACACCAAAGTAATTTTATTGCGACGCAGCAAAAGGGTTAAGTGAGGTTGAACACTGAATTGTGTTTTATGCTTTTTAATTTGTTTTCGGGAAACAATTTGAGGGGTTGTTATATGTTTTGTGCACTCGGTTCTTACTGAGTAGTACTTTGGTACCACAGTATGGTTACTAGGTTGATATTGATTAAATAAGTTAGTCTCTCGACTGTATACATCTGAAAGGGTGGGCAGAGGTGTATAGCTACATCAAATAGAGAATCAATGTTTAATACTAAATACATTAACTAAATTTTAACAGAAATTTGCTCCTACGGTCAAGGCTTTAAATATTCTAAATGAGGTTTCTCATCGTTTAGATATTTATGTTTGTTCTTTGGCAGAATTTGAAAGAGCGGCAATGGATTATATTAGTACAATAATATAATGGCTTTGTTGCTGCATTGCTGTATTGGGTCTGTAACCTGCAATAACAATGTGTGCTGGATAAATATAAATAAATAAAAGTTATTTTTAGCAAAAATGTTACTAGTTTGCGATGCTTTTAAATGTACCTATATAGACTCATGCCTGTTTAGAGAGCAAGCAGTGATTACGTTTGTCCCCTTGCTTTATTACATTTTACATAAGGCGTTGAATAGACGTAGGATGTCGATTGTGTGGAGCCTGATACGTTAAGCAGGTTGTGTAAAGTATCACTAGTACCTACTGTCAGGCTATGTTCAATTATAGTAAGAAGTATACCCACCCAATTTGGACAATACCGGTTTTAATACATCAGATCGGAAAAATAATGGCAATATTTGATTTCGATACCTCTCTGCCTATACGTTCGGTGTATAGGAGTAATGATATGGGTTTTGTTACTTCATTAAGTTTAAAATTCCTTCCAAATATATTTTACTTTCTCCTACTGTTCTTACGAAGCTTGTTTTACTATCGAGTACCTTTTAAAAATATCTCCGGTCCCTCTAACGAGAGCTATCAAGCAATTACCCTCCAAGCAACACCTGGCGCCTACGCTAGTCTATTAATACGTAAGCGGTTGAAGACGCACTTAATGTGCTCCTTCCATTAGGCGACGTTGTAAATTATAACCACTTTACATCTATGCCACCCTGGTACTTTCGCTACTGGCGAGCGATTAACACAAGATTTGTGTTGCGGATATCGCCGTCCGTTTCGTAAATTATTTCTTCCGATTGGTAGTAAATGACATAATAACTTATGTATAAGATATGTAATTCGCATGTGATATGTTTTACAGTGATTTGTTTGTTTGTCCTTATATTTAAGATTGTCACAGTAGATATTTCTTTATAGAGAAGTTTGGCCGTGAGTTTTCTGCAGGTATCCTCTCAAATCTGTTGCGATATTATAATTAATATCCTAATGTCCTTACCGTCTCGTAAAGCAGACTTTAGAATGGGACAAAGCTATCCACTTTGTAATGCATTATCTTATTCTGGCACGTGCAGTGGCAATGGTTTATACCCCAAACCATATCGAAATAAATGGTTCTTATCATCAGTTGTACCGGCAGCGTAGCTACTCATTTTTGGCAGGATCGGCAACGTGTTTACTTATAGTGCCTACAAGAATTCATAGGTCTAATGATATCCAGCCCATATAGGTCTGATATTTTCTTATCAACAAACAGGTGTAAAAATAAACTTATTATATCATAATTAATAGCGTAATATCTAAAATCGTTATATTTCTGCTTATGCATTTATTTAAAAGGCACAAACTTCGTGAAGGTACAATATAGTAGGATTAGTATTTCGAAACGTTTAGGCGAAACATATATTTCAGTTATATCTACTCAGAATCTTTTCGTCTCCAAATCAAATATCATATGAATAGCTAATAAATAAATGAATCTAGCATATTAAGAATTAATCCAACAAACAACAAGATAAAGGCATAGTTACATCGAACATCTATGGCAGTCGTTATTGGGAGAGTGTCGACACAAAAGATCTCACTGGGTCGAAGTGTCGCCAGTCTGCATTGACTGGCCCCCACATAAGATACATCGAACATAGTCTGACGGAAAAATTTTCGCCGAAAATAAACTTCCCCTAAACGCCAAAGCACCGGCGTCGATGTATTAAAAACAGCTGATTCTAAAATATTCAAAATTCAATTCTAAACAGTCGTATTTCACGTGCGTAACCGGCGGCGTCAGAGCGTCGACTAAAAAAACCCTAAAACTCTCTCAGATATTAAATTCAATACTGCGCTACTATTTTCGTGCATCCATGAATTGAATTTTTTATGGCGCGCGCGTGGGTCTCTGTCATTTGTTTTCATTACGTACACCCCTCGAGAAAAAAAAGATACAACATAAGTTTCGTATGCCTAAGCTGACGAGTATGACAATAATTTTCGCCGGTTTGTCTGTATGTCTTGATTTACATGTTATTATTATGCGGACGGAACTGGTGACGTTAATAGAGCTAACGATTTGAGATATTAGCTAATAATCTTTATCTTTATTTTCCGAATGGAATTCGGAACGTTATTCCTCTTAATATTTTATGCACGCCTGGTAGCCTAATTTCTTTTTCATTTTATGTAATGCGCTCGATAATAATTCTTTTTTAAGAACATGTTTAAAAATCAATGATTATCTTTACATTTTTGTATGAGACACCTGTCACTTTAGCTTAACGTAATAGCCAACTTAAGAATGCAAGTGGTTTTTTTATTTTCTTACTATCTATGCGGTCCTGGTACTTATCTTAAGATAAGTATAACGGTAAGTTTGAGCGCGTGCTTATTTTCTTTATATTTTCATTTGTTATGATGATATCTTATCTTTATATGTGGGTATGACGTATTTTACTTTACTTTTTAAATGTATTAATATTTTACAGACGATAGACAGATATTATATAAATGCAATTTATAGTTAATTTAACTTTAACCAGCGGAGCCATTAGCGAATCTAATATTAAAACAAACGTAAACTATGTAACAAAACTTTAAAACAAACAACTATTACTTTATATAACAATCGAAAGTATGTAAATGAATTCGATTTTATTACAATCTTAGACAATAAATACATGAACACGAAGTGATTATCACCACTAACGAGATCACTCGCGAAGAATAAACATCCACTAAGTCTAAAATGTTTACAAAACAGCGGTTTTATAAAAAAGATCATGTGAAAATGATAAAAGCATCACTGGAGCTTATTGTGATATTCACATCTACACTTTTGTCAAAATACTATATGAACGCTTTGCATTTTCAACATTCTTTCACATATTATTACATATAACATACATAGATATTAGTATTTACGCGTTAAATGATAACACGCAATAATTCTTGAGCTGTACGAGTATAATTTAGAACGCATTGTTCTCATTTTCCAATTGTCTAAACACAGCATTACAAAAAAATCTTGCGAAAAATAAAATGTGTCTTAGAATATTAAGAACGGAGTAGCTTTGCAAAAACACAACAATAGATTTTATTATATCATCACGCTTTTGCATACCTTAGGAGGTAGGCAAAGGTAACAAGTGATGGCATTTTGAATGCCATATAACGGACACAATAGAAAATGTATTCTTCATTTGTGACATTTTCTATTGTCTATTCTTTATGTCCGTTGTTTCAATGGTTCGTGGTAGAGTGTGGCGGCTAATTGCATTTAAATAACTTTTGTATACATTTGTGCGGAACTTGATTCCTATGTTTCACGATCAAAAAGTTTACAAGCGTGGGAATGCCTTTGAAATTAATTATTTTCAAAGTATATTACACCTGTGATTTGTCAGCTATGTTGGACCTGTGATTGGGCAGTCTTAAGCGAGCGTAGCTGGAGTGGACTCCAGCTACGCTCGCTTAAGACAGCGCCGAGCAAAATGTGCCAAAACAGGCGGTCACAGTTAAGTGAATAAAATCAAGACTTTTTGTTTAATACAAATATCAAATATACATTTACCATAACAATGAATGTGTTAACAATTACGCCGTGTAAAAAACTTAAAATAATTAATATTATCACCTACAAAATTACGTAAATTTGCACGAAAAATGCAAAATCGTTATCTCGTGTTACGTGATTATTAGACTATAACAGTAGAAATCTATCCTATTTTACAGCTTAAACGAAACATTAATAGTTATTGAAATTAAACTACTATATACGGCTTTTATCGCGTTGTTTATTTGACATTTTATTACATAATTTTGAAAAACTGTTACACTACTACTACTATTAAACTTTACTAATTTTTAAGCTAATTTAATTATTATTAAAACTATTAAAACTATTTAGATTTATTTAGTTTTACACTTTCCCCGATGGATTCCCCGTTTCGGTTGCTTTTCGGCAGCCATGGTCACGGGGAGACTAAGATGGTAGTTGTCTCAATGTTCCAGTGTAGTTATTTCAAAGCGATAAAATCCGTATATAGTAGTTTAATTTCAATGAATAATATTCGCGTAAACAGAAGACAATATTATTAATAGTTATATTTCAATTTGTCCGTCCCAAATATTTAAGTAATTGGTTGACAATAAAGATAAATATTTATTAAAAGCTTAGCTCTGTCATTATCTGTCTTACGCTCGGCGCAGTCTTAAAGCATATAGTTATCACGAAAAAGAATCAACACTACCTGCTCTTTAGCGTGCATACTTTAAGAGATGATAATAAGACCCAAGGTCTTACGTGGAGCCCTACTGGGTCTAGTTCAAAGTCAAGCGTCAAACATCAAAAATCATTTATTCATTTAGGCCATAAAATCACATGAACATAAATATGAAATTACTGAAGCTACTAATTTTAAATTTAGTCTAGTCTAGGCATTAGGCAAAATGTTGAGCCTATTAAAGAAACCAACAAGAAACTCACAATCACTGGTACTAGAAACAGTGTTGCTGATAAATACCTGACCGAAATACTCAGTAGCATTTCGGTCATCATATCATCGGCACTTGCGGTGTCATGCGCATACGCCGACGTCACAGAACCGACCAACCTCAATTTTATTGCTACGATAATTAAAAAAACATATTCGATAAACAAAATGTCGAGATTTACGACTCGAGATTAGATAGGAAACGAATAAAAATATGATATTTGTGTGTTTAGAGGAGTCGGGGAATGGAACCCCCGTACGGCCGTGGCGCCTACCGCCCGCGGTGCGCCCGAGCTGCCACAATAAAAGTAAAACTCGTCATAGTCACCGATGCACTTACATGTGCACGCACTTGTTACGACTTACCGTTTCAGTAGAGCAATGCTATAATAATAATATCAGGTTTATCCCACTGCTATGCAACAATGTCTTCTCAGTGTGAGTAGTATTAGTGGGCTATTCGACGAGACTGGCCCAGTGCGGGTTGGCAGACTTCACGCTACTGTGAACACAATGCTTCCACTATTATCTCAATATACTATTCTTAAACTAATACTCCAACCATGAGTAAAGGGTTTCTGTATTGCGGAGACATTCACAAACATTGAACCAACGGACACTATCAACAGGGGAGACTTGGACCAACTATTTTGTCCCGTGTGGGGATCGCACCCGCAACACTTGGCGCGGTTACATGTTGGGTTCGAATCTCAGTAGCGAGGCGACTACTAATCTACATCGCCATTCGTGCAGTCAAAACAAAACTACTAGTAATACATTGAAATTAAACTGCTATATACGGATTTTATCGCGTTGTTTATTTGACACTTTATTACAAAATTTTGAAAATTGTTACACTTCTACTACTATTAAACTTTACTAATTTTTAAGCTAATTAAATTATTATTTAACTATTTAGATTTAATTTATTTTTACACTTTCCCCGACGTTTCGGTTGCTTTTCAGCAGCCATGGTCACGGGGAGACTAAGATGGCAGTTGTCTCAATGATTGAGACACGAATAATATTCGCGTAAATAGAAGACAATATTATACTAGTAATACATTTAAAATAACAGCCCTGTTTTTATAATAAGCTGTTATTAGGTATATTATGTATGAGTCTTCACTAAACATTAGAGTGTTTCGTGAATACTAATGAGAACTCTCAGATATGCAGATTACCTAGCGATGAATTTCTAATATTATTTTAATTAAATGCCTTTGTCGCACAGCGATGGTAAATACGACTGCGGTGCACGAGGTCTTGAAGTTTGTGGACTGCACTTACTGTTTAGAAGTTATTTGTAACAATACAGTGTCTGGAACTGTACTCAATAGAGAGCAATAAGCTTGCCCTCTAAGGTAGGAGTTTGACGACTCGATGGCGAGTGTAACCGACTGCCACGCCTGAGGTCGCGGGTTCGATTCCCGCACAAATCAAACATTTGTGTGCATGAACATGGATGTTTGTCTTGGTCTGGGTGTTTCTATGTATAATATGTATGTATTTACATAAAAAAAAGTATATATGTATGTTTATCCATTGTCTAGTAGTCATAGTACAAGCTCTGCTTAGTTTGGGCTAGATGGTGTTCTGTGTATGTGATAGAATATTATTATTATATTATAGAATATTATAGACCTCTGCATACTCCTTCCTACAAATAAACTTCGAAAAATTAGACGTCCTGCCTTGAGATTGACCTCAAGACCTCTTCGTACCAGTCCAACGGTCTTCTACTCGTCTATCGCTACATATACCTCTGTAATAGTATAAAACAAACATTGTTTTAAATAATAACAGTTGCAACGCACAGGATACATGTAACTACGCTATAGCAATGACACCCTTCTTACTTTATTCGACATTGTTAATGATTTACACTCCAACCGATCATATTTCAACTAATACAAATACGTATAAGTCTAAAATGTGTATTTACTTTAACTGCAAATAGAAATGTCAAATGACTTCATAAATTTAATGTAACAGGACAAGAAGGTCTATTTGACTTTTTAAATAATATCATTATCAAACTAAAGATAATAAACCGATGGCTGTCCTGTTGGTATAAGTTTAGTGTTAATTTAGCCCGTGGCATAAATTGTTGAAGTGTTTATCGATGCTTACGGTCGATAAGGCAAGATTCGATTCCCTGGGTCGCGCGTTTTTTTGTTGTTCATTTTATTTGACCTTTATGTAACTGCAAAGTTCAAACGCAGTATATAATATATATATTAACGCAACAATTATTATTAGTTACATACATGTAGTATCTCGCCTATATCGTTAAACGGGTAGGCAGATGAGATACATTTATAAAAATAGATATATTTCGGTAACTATGATTTTAAGGCCCACGTAACCAGCAAAACTCTCCTTAATCACGATACGATTCCCGTTCCTGTTACCCACCTCCGCCTATAGCCTATTGCCGTCTAACGGACTACCTGGAATATCACGACAGTAAAACCGCAATACCATTTTGCCCGATCCTAGAATCGAACTCAAGACCTCTGTGACCTAGACAGCATTACTACTGCTGCGGTACCGAGGCTCTTCGGTCCTGTGTTTATGTTGTTTATTCTGATTTTATTTTTCCTGTTTGTGTACAAATATAAAATGAAATTATTTTTTGATGAAATTTGCATCAGAAAATAGAACTATTGATGCCATTTTCTGTCTACTCGTCGCACAATTGAAATATTTAATTAATAGATGCTATACTATTTTTAACATTATGGTCACTCTTTTGGACTTAAATTGTCATCTGGCACACAATGCCAACAATACATCTAAATTATCATGGTTGCTTATAGTCAAAATTGTATACTATTCTCTATCTAATGTCTGGGCTCACTCTACTAAGTGTAAAAACTTTTTCGTAGAATCAAAGTACAGTGAGGACACATGCAAGATTTAATTGCATTCGCTAATGTTTATTGTCGATCCGAGTGTAGTCGTAGGTAATTGCATTAGATGTCGCGACGCGGCTTCGATCTCGCGTCCCATCTGGACAGACTCTCAGAGGTCAGCTGTGCTGACTCAACTCACGACATATTTATGAGCTATGTTATCTAAAGTGGTTCTAGGAAATATATTATACAGTCATCACCTCGTTGTTTCTTGACAAAGATATTATTGCGAATATTTATCATAGTATGCATCGTTTATAACGTCAGTTGCATAACTGCACATTGAGTTAATATGCACTCGTACGCATTAAAGGGGACAATTAATCGACTAGAGTAGGTATTTGAAACGCGCGTTAGAGTGCATGCTCTTCAACTTAATTAGTCTGAGCTATGTGCTCACAGCAACCACACATTACAAATTGTAATAGAAAAATATTGCGGTAGTTTAGCGCTACATTAATGTCGTACTCAAAAAAATAGCTAGAAGCCCTTACGTTTACCGTTTTGCTTTGCAGAATAGGCGCTATTAATCTTTCTACTTCAATAAACTTGGATAAAATAATAAATAATTTAAAAAATTATAAGATACCAAGACAAGAACAGTTACGTAGTTTCTTAAAATAGTTATTAGGTACACCGGACTCGCTACTACCAGTTAAATGTCATTAGATACCTTGACATAATATTTACCGGTATAATATATCGTGTCTGTATAAATTGATATGAAATTGTATAAAAAATTTAAATGCATATTTAATGAAAAATATAAATGCATATTTTTAGCTACCTACGTTTATTATGAATAAAAATAATCGTTTAAAGCTATTTAATTATTTATCGATTCACAGGTTTATATAAAAAATATTAACAAAATGCTAACTTTACGCTACTAAAACCTTGTACATAACAGCGAAAAATCGCTCACTTATCTCATAATTATTAATAAAATGTGATGAGAGGTATATTTTTATGGCGGGCATATTGCAAAAACGTGTTTTCTATATTTTAAACGCTTTTAAAATATCGTCATGTTCTTCGTAAAACATTTATCGTGTTTATAGGTGGCATAATTGCGGTGTATCGTTTTACACGATAATTAAAATATTGATAATGAATGGAAAATGTTTAAAATTACTTGTTATGGCTTTTAAAGAACTGATATTTAAAAAAAATATTCCCTTGCCTTCTAATCTGAATAGATCAAGTGAGTACCAGTTTTTCTACTGTGAATGCCTTTATGATTATGCATAGGTAAAAGGTATTAATGGCGGTACAAAAAGATAAGGGGTCTTTTTATAAATAATTAGTACTCAAAGGACTCAATCGCAGCATCATTTCTCAACATTTCAAAACGCTCTCATCATTGCGCCACGGCTTTCAATATATTTTCTTATAATGCCACTAGAAAATTAATGTTTGTCATCGAACGACCATTTCACTACTCAACTCAGGATTCCCTTGAACATTAGATTTTTAGTAAATTAATAAATTACCACTAAATCAGCTACAATATAGACAATAAAATTTACACGAAACTCACGGTTTAGTGGAACACATCGCCCATTATCGCTGTTCATTTCCTAATCGTGTAACACATGATTACATTTAAATTTTCTCACACAAACATTACTCTTTTCAAGGGGCTTTTAGAAAATCATCGCGTCGTAGTGCGAACTATTTACGATTGCCTGAGTTGCGCATCCTTTACGGATCGATTGCGTAACCGCTTAGAATTCCACTGTGTGTACCAGTGTTTAGTTTCATTGCCTAAAGTATTATTAGGTAAGTAATTATTTTTTTTACGCATGGAGTGTTTAGTTAAAATCTTATGTACTCAGTTACGTTTCGTTTTAAATAGTTATAATTTTATATTATATTTATTGTTTTCAAGATTTGTATATTGCTCTTAATCATATGTGATTTGCCAAAATTTGTTTTTATAGCTAAAATTACATCTCATAAAAATACGATTAAATTTATAATGTTAATATGGTTCAAATTTCCCAACATACCTGGTAAGTTTTACTAAATAAGACATTAAATTTAATGACCCAATCAAATTCAATACTTAATTAGACCCGACAGGATAACGGTAATAAAAATATATTTATAATGTAGACCATTTAATAGCTTAAATTAAGAACTAATAAGGCTAAAGTTGTATTTGGTTCGCCGCAAAATATATAATATATTCTATCACATACACACAACACCATCTAGCCCAAACTAAGCAGAGCTTGTACCTACTATGGGTTTTAGATAAAGGATAAACATACATACATATTATATACTTTCTTTTGATTTTGTAAATACATACATATTATACATAGAAACACCCAGACCAAGACAAACATCCATGTCCATGCACACAAATGTTTGACTTGTGCGGGAATCGAACCGGTGACCTCAGGCAGTCGGTTACACAAACCACTATGCCATCAATATATCAACCATTGTGACTTTAACAGCGGATTTAAAATCACTTATATATCTTTAATTTTATTACTATAATATCCAAATAAAACCTTTTACGACTACATATGGGGTTTTCCTTATATTTAATTTCTAAAGAAGTATTCAATAAATGTTGTACTATACTTAATTCTTTTTAAAGTAAACGAGATGGATAGGGAAACAAGTCTGCATAATATTGGTGCTCAAGGATCTACATGATGGCTTTAGTTTCTATCACTCGGCACTACGGCATGGTCGTGCTTTGTGGTTGTGCTACGGCGAGTGTAGCGAGTATTGTGGGTTCGATTACGAGAAGCTAAAATGTTTGCATTATACTAATGTGATACGAGAATTATTCCTAATGTAGGAAATGTCTTTACAAATAAAAAGGGTTTCTTAAGCTCCATAACAAGTCAGAGTACTTATAGGCAATCAGGCTACGCTTGCGAACCTGATGTAAATGTTCTTTTTTCTATACATATTAATATGTGTCAAACAAAATATGTTCGATAAACAGAATTCCAAACGGTCAAAGCATAAGAAGAAATGTCGCAACAAACAGCTTTCTCAACACCGAGAAAAAAAAACATATTACAAATGATACATATTATAATTATCCCAGTAGCGTGTATTAGACGCATCTATAAGAGCTGTGCCATCTGTCATGTTCGGTTAATCTCCTCGCTGTGTGGGCGTAATGAGGGACCACTGAACCCCATTTGTATTATACCTACACGTTTTGTTTTCCGCGGCCATTATACGCGGACGTATCAGGTGACGACAGCATGCCTAATTAGACAGATTAAATATTAAACAAAATATCAGCAAAATGTTGCTACTTCCTTGTTAAAACTAGCTACGTGTTTATTGTTTGATTTTAGAGTAATATACAGAGTAGGTAGTGATAATTCAAATAGTATTCAAACACAGATGCGCATTACGCGACTGAACTGCAATATTTTCAATATATTCGAATGTCTTTCGAATACAATTCAGCATATTAACGTTATAAAGAGGAAATATTTTGGTTTCTTGTTTGTTCAATATTGTCTTCTGTTTACGCGAATATTATTCATTGAAATTAAACTACTATATACGGATTTTATCGCGTTGTTTATTTGACACTTTATTACATAATTTTGAAAACTGTTACACTACTACTACTATTAAACTTAAATTTAATTTAATTTTACACTTGCCTCGACTTTTCTTTTCGTTTCGTATATAGTAGTTTAATTTTAATTCTTGTTTGTTTGTTTGTAAGAATTTAACTTAAAAAGTATCCAACCGTACTTAAAAATGCTTTCACCATTAGAAAGCTATATTATCACCGAGTAATATAGGCTAAGTTTTATTTAAAAAAATAGTACTGTTGCACCTAACCTATCGTAATCTACTATTGCGCGAGCGAAACAGCGAGCAAAAGTTAGTTGCTAAATAAAGAGGTACCCAGTGTTAAACAAAGATATGTTGGTAACCATTTCCAGGCAGGCATACACCTGCCTCGTCCATATGCGTCCTTTAATAACGATTCCGTTTCCTTTAATTCCATATTTAAAATGTCGTGTGCTTGTTTGATATTTGATATATTTAAAAAGACATAATAAATATATGAAAGAAGAAAGAAAGAAAGATATCATGTTTACCTTGTACAGAGCACACACAATTAATTAAAACAAAATAAACAAAAATTTTACACATATTAAAACAAAATGTGTATGCCCTCGCCGAAAAGGGTCACCACCTCAGCATTAGCTGGGCACCCAAATTGAGAGCACCAGCGCTGGTTTTCAGTTGGTCACCCGATACAAGTGATGCACGGACGGAGGCAAATGCTTAACATTATAACAAAAATACAATAAATGTGGAGTACATCAAACCTGAGGAGCTATAACTTGGAGTGAAAGTGCCTCTGGAATATAGAAGATCGAAATCAAATAATCTTAAATGTTTGCTGTCAAATGATCTTGTATAGTATTCTTGAGTTGTGAAGGAGTACCAAAGCCACTAAAGGATACCTTGTGACATCAGCAAGGGCGGTAAGCAAGACATCTTCGGTCCATGCGCTTGTGCTACACAGCGCCCCTTGTGCAAGGATACATTCAGCTTGCGTTATCTCTGGTATTCCAAACGACGGTTATCGCTTACTTTTAAGCGACACGTATGCGTCTTTGCCACCTCTAAAATCAATAGAAATTGGTAACGCTGTATTTCTATTATATTTTTTATATATTCCACTATCTTGTCTTAATCATATACATAAGATTAATTAATTATGAATCAGTTCACCGCTGATACAAAACACGTAAGGATGCTGACATGTAATGGAAAGCGTTCATGAAGTTTGCCAGCATACTATTGACTAGTGGAGTGGAAATTAACTGTCTTACTTTCTTATAGGTGAGACAAAATGTATTAAGTATTGATACCTAAAGAAGGTAGGACAAGGACAGAGTTATGTTACAGTTACGTTCATGAGTAGGATGCACTGTATAGTTAATACGTAACAATGTAATATGTGCAGTCTGCTAATTTAATTTTGTAATTGGTTGTTTTTGTGAAAGAGCTTGCCATTGTCCGTTGACTTTAAGCTGTTACGAATTATATCGCGGTTAAAAATCACTACTTTTAGATAATTTAAACTAATTAGCTTTAAACTTGCTCTGACGTTCCAGTTACTTTTCAGTAACCACAAGTTGATTTTGGTGATTGTCAATTAATTTTGGTGATGTTACAAAAGAGCCGGACTACTTGCGAGGAGACTGTCACTTTCTTACAGACGGTTGAAGAGTATTAATAATAAGACTTCGTGGAACCCACATACAAGCCTCGCCAACATCTTTCATCTTATTGCAAGTGATCATATTTTATAGTGACTGCTTATTATTAATAGGCGCAACGTCTTATTTTCACCTACATATTATAAAAACGATGGATCTCAACTGGATCCTCTGCTGAAGAAATACGTCCCCTGCAACACAAGAATTATAACAATCATGGGCGATGTCTTAAAAAATAAACTGAATTACGTGTAAGTATTAAATAAAAGTTTATCAATGATAAGGCTGATATTTTATTGTCATTAATTCAGTTTTGTTTCTACAAATTGCGTGTAGATATGCAATAAAGCATTTTATAACATATTGTAAAATTAAGTATTTTAAAAATGAATAATGAATATACCTGTGCTATTAAAACAATCATTATCGACGTCAGGGATGTTTGATGTTGAAACAATTCACTACTATTTTTAAGAGCTATTCACTCAATGAATTATCTGTTCCGTGAAATTAAAAATAACACCTAATGACGAAATTAACACCATGAATATAATTGCCAGTACAAAAGTGATGATCATACGATGTAATATTTCGAAAATATGTTTGGGTTGTACCAAAAAATGCAATAAATTAATATTAACGTAAACATCCACAAGCATTCAATCAACAAAAATGCAGCTGGCGCTAATACTTAACAGTGTGATATAGCAGTTTACAAATCAACGGCTTTTGTCAACGAGCACCGACGTTTAACATTTAACAAAGTTTGACATAATAATTGACAATGACCCATGGCTAATGCACATGTTTCTTTTATAATAAGGGATTTAATTAAAATAAAAAACGGGATCTGCATAAGAAAAATTATAAAAACGTGCATGCGCGTTGCGATGCGTGTGCGCACTGATGGGTCGATTATGCGTAATTAATCAGCACTACCATCATGTGTCGAGTAATATACTTACTTTCATTTTATGTATTGTATGTCAGTAAGTGTTAGACTATGCGTTTTGTTATAAAAATATCTGATTAATTTCGTAGTTGGTTGCAGTAGTCATTTTGAAGATGTATATACATCAGTGATGATGGATATCATACACTGATGGATTCAATCTCTGCACAGGACGAAAATTGGTATAAAACATCGATAGTGGTTCCAAGATGCGGTATTCTTTAGGTCCTTTGTTTCTTGTGCTATGGTGGACTGTAAACAATTTACCTTTTGTAAACTCCAGCTTAACACCTGGTACATGGGAACTACAAATAATACCTAGTCTCATTACAACTATCAAAGGATTACAAAATGTTTCGTCTGTCAAAGATCGAATCCACATAGGAGTACGTAGATCATGGTAAAATACCTACTGCAACCACTTAATCCAACATATTTTCACGTGCCTCATGGCATCACAAACAATTTTTAATGCAGGAGATTTAGATTGGTATATAAATACTAGGCAGTTATTCTAAATAATATTATATAGCTGTGCATCGCTGTTTCACACGCGTTAATTGACATTTATGTTCACTTTTGGGTTAGTGGCGCGTTTATATATTCTCACCTTCCTAAATAAATGAGCTATCATCAAATACAAAGTTTCGTAAATTAACCAAATCGGCCTTTTAGTTTTTAGATTAAGGCGCTCAAACATCCAGAATCTTGTTTCCCAATAGTCTCAAAACTTATCCGAGTACATTGGATTTAAAAAATTTCTACTCTGTGCCAATTACTTACACAAATACAAATATATTATTAGAGGTGTACTATACAGATTTAACTCTAATTGTGTACAATAATTAGATCTTTCTAACTGTCAAATTGCGTTAAGTCGCTGTCTTATAGATAGTGCAAATTATGTTTTAAATGTTTCTTTTTTACGTAATACGTTAACTATATCAAATTTTACACTCCTCCGTATGTGCAGCATACTTAAAAGGCATACAAAGCTTGAAAATTCACGTATTAATTTTAAAGATATAATGTTTAGCCTTTATAACACCTTTGTTATTTTTTTCTAAAACTATTACCAAATCAGAACGCACACCTAGTCGGCCTCCTCATAGTAACGAGTCACGTTCGTCAAAAACTTTGATTTACTCACCTCTTAGTCCATCTGAACTCAGCTCACATAGCCCTTTAGGCCCTACCGACAAAGGGAGCGTTGCATCCACCACAAATGAATTATTCTACATGAGTCCCTACGTAAGAGGTCGCACGCATCAGAACGCCACCGCCACCGTTTTACACTCAGTGAAAATAATTACGCCGGAAGCGGGCCATAACGAACCACACTTAATATAAATCATCCACTTAACACTTTTTTTTCAAACTGGAAAACGCAGCGACAATATCATCTAAATATACCAGGAACGCATAAAAAGTTTAGAGTTTATTTTGGTGTACGGCGATGAGAAAGTATGCGGAGCGGCGTGAGCTACGACCGGTGTCCCAGCAGTGGACGCCGCACGTCCATCATAGCTTGTCTTGTCCCTTTCGCTCTTGCACAGTGTGTTGAGCATCCCTTTCTCTCTAACCATGCGTGAATAGCTTGAAACAATCACGTTTATTTTTGAAATTGGAACCTTATTTGAATAGTGATGGGCCTTTTTAGACTATCTTTTTGCATCGATTCGTATTTTAAGGGCGTTACTGCGTAGTGGTTCGGTGGTATAAGTAGTCACTACAACACTACTAGCCGGTCACAGATGCAGGTTCGGTCTTTATATGGGATGACAAGTTTCACCCAGATAGGTTATAATTATCGTTCGCGAAAGCAAAGTTTAAAAAAAAAAATTATATAGTAACTACTTCCGTTTTACTTTTCACTTTTTGGGCAGCAGACCCCTTAGAACTTTTCGACCGACCTGGATATCGTACCCGGGACCAATCGCAATCATAAGTTTGTACCCTTGTTACGGGGCCGTCGATTCAGAGTTCAGAGCAAAACATATACAGGCATGATTATATTTATACTAAATATATTAAAAGTTCTCGGTATTCTGTGAGATTTAAGAACGGCGGTCCGTCGTTCGATAAAGGCCACGTCGAGATAGCAGTTTATTTTTAACTTAATTTCTGCCTATTTTTTGTTTCGATATTGAAAAATGTCGTCGGCTGTGCCGCGGGTCGGACGAACAATTCTTTTTACGTTATTTTTTCGTTTCGAATGACACAGAAAAGCTTTTTGGGTGACGTGCGTTATCTTCGAGAAACAGGAGAAAAAAAGTTTCGCGATCAACGACGACTTTGTATGCAAATGTTTGCCGAAAATTTCGCTAAAATATTTATTTTGTTTCTCCTTTTAATGTTAAGGGAAGGTAAATTGGCTTATTCGGTGGCGAAAGTGTGCGCAGGCGCAATTGATAGTTGGAGTTTGATTTCAAACAAGTGTTATTAATAATTAGTCATTTAGAATTATCATATGGCTCATAGCCATTTGCACTCACTGATCGGTATACGATTAGCGAGGTTAAGCAACGTTGGGTGCTGTCAGTCTATAGATGGGTGATCGTTTAGTGGTATTTCATCTGAGCGTCTCCGTGCTTCGGAAGGCACGTAAAAAGTCGGTCCCCATTGTGGTCAAATTGACAGTAGTCGTTAAGCCATGTCAGAGGCCTACGGGCTTGAACAACTCTTGACAACAGGTTGCCCACTAACCACACGAAAAGAAGAAGATTTAGAATTTGAGTCAAACGTAATCTTGAATTGGCTTTGTACATGATAAAATGGCTGTGACCTTTTAGGTAATCTCTCTCTCTCTTTCCGACTATTTATCCCACATTGTGGTGGGTGAGCCTTCTTTATAATTATTCATTCACTTCAATTTTAGGTAATTTTAAAATGAAAATTCTAATCATTAGAACAACGGTCACAAAAAAGCATCCTCAATACTAACAAGTATTTTTCCGTATAGGAATGGAAATTCGCAACATTCCTCTGCGTCTTGGTGACCCCTGAAATATTTGCGCCATGCATTTAATCAGGTTCCATCACGTTACTCAAGACTTTATAGCTATTCAAATATAGTGTTACCTCTACCAACCCCTTATAGACAAACTAGCGTGATATTATGCAACAAATTTTCAAATCAAATTCATCAAAAGTGTAGAACTATTTAAAACGTGTGTCATTAGCTTTGCCAAATCTAATGGTGTTTGACTGAACGTCTTGCGAGATTTAAGAAGATAAATGGTAAACAATAATTTATTTGCTATTTCGAGTAGGTGCATTGTTTGGACATGTCGTTTTAAGTGTTAGTGTTCCGAGCGACCGTGGCAGTGACCATTAGCTTCCATAGAGTATACAGAATTTCCCGCAAAGGACAAACCTGAAATATAATACAGTATGTACTGCTATACGGGACCCAAAATAAAATACAAAAAGAAATGTTGTCCAGGATATCATTATCCTGGACAACATTTCTTTTTGTAAAACTAACTACTCTTTTGTTCATACAAAAGATACATCATTTTAAAGTAAATAACTTTTTAAGATTAATTAAATTTAAAAAAATGTATTAAAAAGTTAAGAATTTCAGAATAGTATAATACTTAATTTTTTTGTGTAAATATGAAATATTGCTATTAATATGCAGGAGTAAATTTCATATTCATAAATACAACATGGAAATAAAATAAAAACTTTTTGCTCACAATAGATCTTATCCTTTCTCTACAACATACCCTGTATACCAACCTAATTATAATACCTACATTTTTCTAGGGTTACAAGTTGTAAGGTGTAGGGTGTAAGGGGTCTCACCAACATCTCAGAGACCCAAGCCAACCTCCCCTGCACGTGGTACACCCTGCTGACCAACGGACGAGGCTCTGGCGACCCGCCAACACGCACTGGACCAGCGTGACGGGTTACGGTCCAAACCCCCCAAAATGATTGACACGACATCAACAAGGCCCCGAGTGCCCGGCATCAGGGGTGCTAAGAATCCCCGGGCGGCGGTATCTATTACTAATTCACAAACGATCATGGCTAACGTTATAAAGGACTCCGATAAGCTGAATGTATTTACCTACAATGTTCGCACACTACTTAAAGACGAAAGAATTATTGAATTAGAAAATGCACTTAAAGATATTAAGTGGGATATAGTAGGGCTTGCTGAATTTAGACGTAAAGGGGAACACACAGAAGAAAGAGAAGAGTCTATATTCTTTCACTATGGCGAGACTAGCGGACAACACGGTATGGGGTTCCTAGTGGCAAAGAAGTGGAAGAATAACATTATGGAGTTCATCGGCTATTCTGAACGTATCGCAGTACTTAAATTCCGCCTGACACCCAATAAAACACTAACACTGATACAAGTCTACGCACCAACATCTGGTTACTCAGACGAAGACGTAGAAGAGTTTTACGATCTATTGAACAAAGCTTGTGACGAGAACAGAAGCACTTGGAACCTCATCATCGGTGACTTTAATTCAAAATTAGGCTGCAGACAAGAACTTGACAACAACACTATTCTTGGAAAATACGGTCTAGGGTCCCGTAATGAACGAGGAGATCGCCTGCTTCAGTTCTCTTTCGGACAAAACTTATATGTTGCTAATAGTTTCTTTTACAAACAATCACAAAGACGCTGGACTTGGGTGTCACCTGACGGACAAACACGCAATGAAATAGATTTTATTTTACCATCAGATAAACAAATAATTAACGATGTCGGCACCATCAACCAAATCATATACAGCTCTGATCACAGGCCACTGAGAGCAAGAATCAAATTAAATTTCAGAATTCACCGCGCCAAAACCTTCACCAAACACATCCATAATCATTCCAAAGAAACGCTCATCAACAATTCAGATCAATTCAACTTAGAACTATAAAATCATTTTAGAGACTTACAATTAGACGAAACAGATGCAGAAACCCAATACAACGCAATAATAACAGGAATTAGTAAGAGTAGCAAAAAGATTAAAAAACAACCTAAAACCAAAAATAAGTTCACCATGCAAACAATAGACCTAATTGAAAAAAGAACTGAAAAGGAAATTGGCTCGAAGGAATATAGAGACATAGATAAAAAAGTTAAACGTAGCATTAGGAAAGACATTAGGAATCTAAACACTCACTTAGTTAAAACAGCTTTACAAAAACAAACATCACTAAAAATTTTAAAACAAGGAATAACTAAAGGAAAGTCTTGGATCAATAGCCTTAAAGACCACGAAGGAAATACTCACAATAGCAGAGACAAAATTATGGAAATTGCCACCAATTTTTATAAGACCTTGTATAACGATAACCCACAAACCAACCTGCATAGTTTCCATTACACCTGCCCAGATACCATCCCTGAAATTACCAGATTAGAAGTACACAAAGTCTTGAAGAGTATGCCCTACAATAGAAGTCCTGGAGAAGACGGCATTAGTACCGAAATGCTTAAAATAGGTTTACCAACTTTACTGCCCTTTATCACCAATCTATTCAATAAAATTCTTCAAACCGGAAAATTTCCAACAAACATGTGCCATTCCAACTTAATACTACTCCATAAAAAAGGTGCAAAAAACGACATCAGTAACTACCGCCCAATTAGTTTAGTTTCACATTTATACAAAACTTTTATAAAAATCATACTGAACCGTATTGATGGTAAACTAGACCAGCAGCAACCACCTGAACAAGCAGGTTTCCGCCACAACTTTTCTACAACGGACCATTTACAAACTTTGAATCAACTCCTTGAGAAACATATAGAGTACAACAAACC
Organism: Catocala fraxini; assembly: GCA_930367265.1. Taxonomy (NCBI): domain Eukaryota; kingdom Metazoa; phylum Arthropoda; class Insecta; order Lepidoptera; family Erebidae; genus Catocala; species Catocala fraxini. The sequence goes on from OV884045.1 coordinate 1,716,580, forward strand.
CCTCTATCTGGCCTTCGTGGATTACACGAAGGCTTTCGACAGCGTTAAACATTCTGCTATATTCTCTGCACTCCATAATCAAGACATTGATACCACCTACATAGACCTCCTTAAAATAATTTATAGCAATAGTTCCGCAAACATAAAATTTAACACTACAGGACCCACATTCCAAATCCTCAAAGGAGTAAAACAAGGAGACCCGCTCTCTCCCAAACTTTTTACCAGCGTACTTGAAGAAGTTTTTCGTAAACTGGCAGTCTCGTGGTCAAACAGGGGAGTTGTTGTCGGCGGCCGAAGATTAACTAACCTCCGATTCGCCGGCGTTATTGTCCTGTTCGCCCACACAGCCCTGGAACTACAGTCAATGCTCCAAGAACTTAGCGCCGCAAGCCTCGAGGTGGGACTAGCGATGAATCGGTCCAAAACCCAAGTAATGTCCAACAGCACGAGACGTAAGGTAGAGGTAGATGGAGAGGAAATACACTATGTCGACGAGTATATCTACTTGGGCCAGTTAACAACTTTCGAAAACAGGCAGGAAAAAGAAATCGATCGCCGCATCGAAAACGCCTGGAAAAGCTACTGGTCCATGAAGACGCTAATGAAGGGAGACTTACCAATCTCCCTGAAGCGAAGGCTCGTCGACATGTGTATTCTTCCCATCCTAACCTACGGTGCCCAGACATGGTCTCTGACCGAATCGCAGAAATTCCGCCTCGGGGTTTGCCAAAGAGCAATGGAGCGCAGTATCTTGGGCGTAAAAAGATTAGATAGAGTGCGTAACACCACGCTGCGCTCTAAAACGGGTATAGTGGACGTAGGCAAAAAGGCTGCTAGGCTGAAGTGGGATTGGGCGGGTCATGTCATCCGTATGCATCCTGACCGCTGGGCAAAGATCACTACAGAATGGGAACCTGAAGATGGACGGCGTCGCCGGGGCCGGCCTAGAAAGCGATGGCGTGACGATTTGAGCACATACCAGGCGGGCTGGCAACAGGTGGCGCTGGATCGAGAGGCATGGAAGAGTTTGGGGGAGGCCTTTGCCCAGCAGTGGGACAGCCTAGGCTATTTATAAAAAATATATTTATATATATACAAGTTACGCTTTTTGTAACTACCAAGTTGACAAACAACTATGTCGTTTGGGGTTCGAATCTCGGGTCGAACAAAGTGTTATTTGACGCACTCCGTATTACGTACACATCGTATAGCGTAAGCGCAGCCGTAAATCTTAGTTACTCTTTAAAATCAAGATTTGATAATATGAGTATAAAGTCAAAATCAAAAATCATTCATTGAAATTAAACTGCTATAATAAATAAATTAAATCTAAATAGTTTAATAATAATTTAATTAGCTTAAAAATTAGTAAAGTTTAATAGTAGTAGTAGTGTAAAAATTTTCAAAATTTTGTAATAAAGTGTCAAATAAACAACGCGATAAAATCCGTATATAGCAATTTAATTTCAATGAATAATATTCGCGTAAATAGAAGACAATATTATATCAAAAATCATTTATTCATTTAGGTCACAACGTAACACTTATGAACGTCAATATACAGGGTGTTTAGCAGAACGTTGAACATACGAAAATGGTGGATAGGTGGGGTCATTTGCTACTTACTCAGACCTAATTTATTTGGCCCCCACCTATCCACCATTTTCGTATGTTCAACGCTCTGCCAAACATCCCTGTATATAGGTTAGTGAGTTTACTAAGTTACTGAAGCTAAATTTAGGTTAGTTGTTAGGTTCACGCAAAGGGTTGAGCCTATGAAAAGAAACCTGCAAGAAATTCACGGCCACTCTTTTAAAACGCTAATATAATATAAATTCAGTATTTTCAACTCATATCAACAAGGTGTTGCAGCCATTATACCATATACTGACTATTAAAAACACATCACCTATCTGTGGATCACACAACTTTTTGCTCCGTTAGCTACCAGCGCTTTGCTTACTTTAGATATGCAAATAAGAATGCGTACCTACTTATATATTTTTTTATTCATATGTTGACATAAGGCTATGAACATATTATAGTAAGCAATAATTAATCCTGACGTTTATTGACGCGTCATTGATAGTCCAGTAAATATGTACATACATAAGTGTTTGTTATGTACCCTGCAGTATATTAGTCAAACTATTATGTTTTATGATAATCTGTTTAGCATTTAAATGTATAAGGAAAATTAATAATAGGTAGGCACCTATTAGTTTGAGTTACTCACGGTTCAGTATGCTATTTTTTTATTCACTAAGGTATAAAGTTGTGGAGTGCAATTTATATTCGCTATGGTAGAAAGTTGTAATACGAAACTTAAGTGAAACTCAAGATTAGAATGAACATACAATGTCAGTGTGTCCTCTTTCGTATTGGGGGCACATGACGGATAGCGAAGTGGGCAAGCGGCAGTTTTGCCAAGTGGGCTAACGGTAGCTTTGCCAAGTCGGCAAGCGGTAGCTTAGCCAAATGGGCAAGCGGTCGCCTACCCAATCCCACTACGCGGAGTGTGCGCAAAATCTCGCACTGGATAAATATTTATGTAATCCACAATAATTGTTCTAAATGTAGTTTATATCCGTTAAATATGTGTCTGCAAAGTATACCGCTATACAAAGTTTGATCCCTAATGCCGGCAATGTCTTTAAAGTCAAGTTGGTGTACAAACTCACAACTCGCTTGATTGTAAGCGGTTTCTAGAGTCAATGTAAGTTTGAATCTCCAGGGATGAAGCTCGCGTCTAGTCGGCGGATTTAAACAAACATGTTGTTATGTTGCGTACAAGGTGCAAAGATCACCCTGGTCCCTGCGCGTGCCAAAGTAGTCTAGAAACTAGAATTACCGAAGGAATACAATGAACGGTTAACTTAACTACGGTTAGGTTAGGTTGTGCCCAGCCTCTCTTAGTTTAATTAAACCTATATATTACTAATTAAAGAGAAAACTTCGTACCCCTTTTAGGCATGTTGCGCGCACAGAGGAGTGTGATATTTGGTATAGTTCAAGTTTATAACGAGTAGGAGTGCAGGAAGCAATATAAAAATTACAATAATAAATGGCACAGTGGTTTGTGTCGTCGCCTCGCCACTGACACTGTGCCGAGTGTTGTGGGTTCGAATGCCACACTTGACAAAAATTTGTGTGATCCACAAATGGTTGCGCGGAGTCTGAATGTTCTTTGTGTCTGGTTTGTCTGTAAAGTCCCCTGCGATACAGGAATTATTCCTAGTGCAGAAGTAGTCTTTTTTTTCAAAAAAGCCCTCGGTTTCTTGTAGTTGTACACATAAAATGACAAGTGCTTTATCTCAGAATTACGGATCTCTAAAATATCACGATAAATCTTCACTAAGTAATACATTACACATAAAAAAATAAATACCACATTTGCTATATTATAAACGTCACTCCAATGGCATGAAGGAAGTCATCGATGTGCGTATGATAATTATTATAATAATAGCATATTTGTATTGTGCACGGTCCGTATGAAGATCAAACATTATTGTAGATCACAATGCGCTCGTAATAATATCTTGAAAGCGGGAACCGTTTTACTAAAAATTCAATGTTTCACGGACCAATGAGTCGGGCTGTGGCTCTATTGAAGGCGGAGAGCGGGCGTTGTATTTGTCATTTCATTTGTAACATAACATTTCTTAATATCCAGTTTTATTTAGTCAAACATTGTGTTAGGATTTATAAATGTATGCTATAATATATTATGGCAACTTTAAGACAATTAAAACCTAAATCAGTAGCATCAATTTAGCAGTTTTAAAAATACGATCGCCGCCATCTCTTGATCGAATTAAGCAATGGTTTTCACAAACATTCAAAGAACGGACGCAATGAAGTCCCAGTCTCGGCACAAATATTTGTGGATCACAAAAAATTGTGTCACGTGTGAGGAACAAACACATCGAGTGTTTGATATGGCACTGGACGTTGCTAGACGACCACTTCAACCAAAACGACAAACGCGCTGTTTTTCTTTTTCAGATAGGTATATGTAGCCAGCCCAGTTTTCAGTTCTTGCCTTCGGTTTGGTCCTCGCTTTTCGTTGTTCGTCGCTCTCCGCTCTCACTGGGACGCACACGTCGCAACGTATTAAACGCACGAACAGGCACACTGTTCGGATGAATTATTAAATATTAAACCGACAATGTACCGTATTCAGTTACATTTAGGGTTACCACTAACTATATATATTTCCAAGATATCTAATCAACTATGCATTATTATAACTTAAGTTTTATAAAATAAAATACATACATGTATGTATAATTATTATATAAAAACATATGATGTTGCTTCTTTAACGCATTTTTATGTGTTAATACACAAAAAGTAATTGACAGAATTTAAAATAACATTTAATATAACAACAGAATTGTTTATTGCTCTACATTATCGTAACGTGTCTCTGATGACGTGTGATGATGTCTTTTGATGACAAATTTAATTAATGATATTATAAAGCTAGGACATAAAAAAATGGAAATTGTCTGTATATATTTTGAAAGCTAATTATGTTATTATTATTATTACTTTTTATTCACTCAGACATAACTATATTTAAATTATAAAGTAATTCTATAAATATATTGCATGCCAAACGGTGGAATATAGCTGCACGGAATGTTTGTTATTACCAAATATTATAGAAACACCTATTGTAGCCTATATTGGCAATAAACCGATTGAATAGAACACAAAATCAAATCTATACCTAACAGCTTGTCTCACCTGGGGGTAGAAATTGAGACCTCACAATAACCAAACATGAGCCCAAATTATTCCATAGGACTAACACACAAGCACAACACACTTTTCGTTAACGAAAATAAATGTTGATAACCCTGAGATGTTTGTGCGCCGACTCAGTTTTTGTTAGATTTATCCGTCTGTGAGTATTAGAGGGTATAGAATATCTTACAGTTCTATTTACATGATATTTTCATGAATTATGTAGCATAGCTTCTGCTTGTAAATTATTGTAAAATAATATTAATTTATGTATTAGTTAATGTTTAATGGATTTTTTATTAACTAGCTTCTGCTTGTGTCTTCGTTCGTTGGCATCTTTCGGGCAAGCATACCGGGATAAAAAAATATATTAAGGTCAACACAAATATATATAATATAAAAGCTCCTTATTAAAATAATGTTGGTGTATTGTATGCGGCAGGAATAATCGCCATATAGTCGCAGAAATGACACCAAATTACAGTATAATTCATAGTACCTACAAGATTTACATATACACATTGGGTCATGTCAAAAGTAATTCGATTCCCGCAACTCAAACGTTTTTGTGCATGAACATGGATGTTTGTCTTGGTCTGGGTGTTTCTATGTATAATATGTATGTATTTACAATGTTTATCTATTGTCTAGTACCCATAGTACAAACTCTGCTTAGTTTGGCTAGATGCTGTTGTGTGTATGTAATAGAATATTATTATTATTATTATTGACTCTAATCAGCCAATCACAACTGTTGACATGCGTTTGATCGGCTATTAACAATTTTTGTGTTGATCGGCCGTTCAGAAACCATGGGTTAATTTCTGAATTATACTAAGTACTATTTTTAGTTCAGTACAAGTTTTTAATACAGACACCTCACAAGTGGCCACGTGCTATAATCCAAATTACGTTATTTTTCATAATTATAACCTTGACATTAAAGCCTTATGATATTATAATAAGGAATTTATATACCTACAGTACTATTGAAAATAATTTTATAGTTAATTAAAACATAGTAATAAATATATTCTATACACGTAAAAAGTGATAAGCTTGTATTTCTTTTTTTTTTGCTTGTTTATGGTATAAATATATATATTTTTTATAAATTATGCAGAAATGTTAACTGTCATAAATTGCGAACAAATGTACCTATTTGCCTTGTCTATGCCAGGATCGTAATAAGTAGTAAAAAACTATAGCATTTGCCTACACCTCCGGGGTACAGGCGTAAATATATTGTATATATAATGTCCGTAAAATATAACACTTCTCTTTGTCATTTTAAAAGAGTTCTCCCGTACTAGGATTAATGCCTGAAGGGCTACAAGCATCGAAACAATTCACACAAAGGAAGCAAAGCCTCGGCACATCTACTTTAGATTTCCGTGTGGAGATCGAATCAACAACACTCACCACAGTGGTAGGTCAGGTGACCACTGAAACCACTACGCCATTTTTGCAGTAATTATTAACCTCAGAGTCTTCTTCGAAGAGGTTAATGAAAACACTTTGTGGGTCTGTGTGTGTCTGTCTGTTAGTGACAGGCATAGCTTCGGAACCACTGGACCGATTCACTTGTAACTTGGTGTGCAGACACCTTGAGGTCATCCCTCGCTCACGTTTGAATATGGGCCCTGTGCGTCAAAAGACCCCCGAGATATAGGGGTCATTTCTTTTCATTACTTTTACATTTAAGAAGAAAAGGTTGAATCCTAGGTTTTTACACCCATCTCGTTTGTTTCAAATTTGTTGCCTACTCTAAGCGTTTACTCAGAAGTACTCATGACCCACGTTGTGCGAGTTTAAATGGTTGTGTTTTACGACTACTACTAAGATGTAGAATAAAATGCAGTCTAAATAATTTATAAGCGATGACTGTGGCATACAAACCTTACAGCTTTTGGTCCTTGGTGGCCTCTGAAACTAAGAATAACAAAACACATTTTCGAATTTAAATTAAATAATAATAATAATTTAATTAAATCAGAGATATCAATCCCTAAAGAAATACGCAGAACGGACGCATTAACGGGAAATGAATCATACAAATAGGCAGATGCACGCCATCTCGCACATTAGGTCTTGAATACTCAATATCAGTATTCAATACCTAGGTCTTAGAGTTCAGTGTGAGCTGATTTAGTGCTCAGTCATTGTATTACAAATACTAGAATACATTACCACGTCTAGACATTGAGATTATTGAAATGTTACATTTTGACATGTTTGGCGTTGCTACGAGGATGTCAGGCTTCTAGAAAATGCATCTACCAAATATATTACGTTTATTTTTTGCAGGAAATCTTGGTACTGTATGATAGCTTTGCAGTTTTCTCCTACAGGTATTATTTATTGAAAAGGATACTTCAATCACTAGCTAATGTAATCCAATGCTTGTTAATGACAATTAATCATTTGTTGTGAAATATCGTATGGAAGTCAACATCTCTGAGTTTTATCTATTATGTTTTATAGATATCCGCGCTTCTCATAATAAGAAGCCCATACTAAGCAGTAAGACACTGCAGTTGATGAATAGGACTAATATTATTATGTTATGGAATTATGAACAGCTCGAATGAACTATCTCTAGCTACAGAAGCAGATCGCAGCTAAAATATCTTCTTTTGTGTTGCTGCGAGAAGACTATGTTGTCAGTTGAGTGACGAGCTTAGATCTGTTCACTATGCTATTATGATTTTTACTGAGTGTGGCCACGAGGTACCGTAAATGGGTACTATTTGTTGAAGCATCAACTTTTTTGCCACCTTCCCAATATAATAAATGTCATTAAACTTTTCATTCGTTACTCAAGAGCATCTGCAGTTTGTCAGCAACCTTAACTTATTTTGAAGGTAAGCGAATTCAGGAGGTATCCTGGTGTTCTTCGGTCTATACCCAGGATAAAAATAATAATAAAGTTTATCCGATTGCCCAGCGAGCAAGCGGTGGATGCGCCGCTGGTGCCGCGCGAAGTGTTTGTGGTTCGAATTGCAATTAACAGTCTAAGTGCACTTTGTGTCCATTCAACGCAGGCATAGAGTACTAGCCTAATAGTAATTATTAAATCCCATTGATACAATAAGTATTACTCTCTATATATTTTGACCGCTCTCTACACAACACGTAGCTAATAAGGAAAGCTCACCACTAACACATGTTATTATATTTTCTCCTCTCTTTTTACAATTCATGCACTACTAAGCACATACATAATTCACATATAAAAACCAATCGTTCAGCTACATCAATTGTTATATCAAAATAACGACTAAGCACCATCTAATACAATATTCAAAACACACGATTCCCAACAAAAGACCACTTAGCTAAGCAAACGGCATACATCAATGGAGGCAGATGAGCCGAAAGGTCGGGTCAAGTACTGTGCGGTAGCCCACATTATGTATATCACAACAGGTTACCACGCGAGTAACTATAAATATGTATATTCTCGATATAATCGAATAAACATGCCTCTCGGCCACCATATTGAATTATTCATTCGGCAAATTGTAATATTATACGGATTACATTGAAATTTGTCGCTGCAGACGCGTCTGTACATTCGTTATGCAACGTGAAAATTTCGCGATCACCGAGCGCTCGGCTTAGTAGATAAGTAGAGGCCAGGCTTAGGGTCACGTCTTGTTTCACGTACTGTTTGCAGCTGATTGGTTGCTGTATGTAAAAATAAGTGTTAACAGTCTGCCGACTGTAGAATAGAATAGTTGGTTTTGGCTGATTATGTGCACATAATAAACGTATTTTACACATAAAAGCAAATAGCAATACAATAAAATCTATTTGTGCATGCAGTATCAAAATTGGTTACCGTGGGAGACCCACGCTTCGGCACGAATGGACCGGCTCGACCAGAGTGATACCATGGCCTCACAGAAAACCGGCGTAAAATAGCGCTTGCGTTGTCTTTCGTTGAGTGGGTGAAGGTACCGGACGCCCAACCCCTCTCCCCTAGCGGGGGAGGGGAAATTTAAAAGGCTAGCAACGCACTTGCGACTCTTCTGGTGTTGCGGGTGTCCATGGGCGGCGGTAATCGCTTACCATCAGACGAGCCATCTACTCGTTTGCCTCCTATAGGTACCATAAAAAAACAAAGTTATTTACAATTTTAAATTTGTATATTAGGAATAGTGGGACTGTGGTGGGTACTATCTCCCTCGGACAGCAGTGTATATATGGCGATTACATCATTGTTGTGCATCTGTTTTCTGTCATTTAACTATTACCCCTTTTAACTGATCTAAAACGCTTGTAACTTGTTTGTTTTTAAATAATTTACAGTTGTAATGTAATTATTTAACATGAATAATAAAATAATGCGAGACGACTACCTACCCTATTATAAGAGCTCTTAAAGTTTGATTTAAGTTAGCTTCATTTCATAGTATAACAGTTGTGATACTACCTGTATCTTTATATTTACGCAGTATGACTTAATAAGATTAGCGTTATATACGTCTTAATTTGATTTTTATTTTGGTGTCCTTCTATGTGATCAAAATAATTATTTTCTCTTTTATTTTAGTATTTTGCGGTATATTATATATGCACACGAAATTCCATAAAAATATTGTTTACGAAGCAAAGTCAGTCATAAAGAATATTTAATGGGCTGAAATATAAATTATAAATTAATATTATCTCTAATTTTGTAAACCTAAATGAATCGCATCATATATTTAGTTTTTGCCTTAAAATTTCGCATACCACACTATTTATGGATACAAGCAAAACCAAATTCCTTGTGACTTTGTTTATTTTTGTTTATTTATCGGCGAATAGTGTGCTACGTATATTAGTTAACGGTAAACAGTGATTTATCTATCAAAACTTAGAATACGAGACATAATTAAAAATCTATTGTATCTAGTCACCGGTGTGCCGGTGCGACTCAATAGGTTATTGAACAAAATATAATTTAAAAGCTTAGCTACATAAGTTAAAGTTAGCTTCAGTGAGTAACAATCAGTTTGCCAAGTACAACGTACGAATTAGAAGCGTGGGTAACTGTTTGGGATTTACCCTTGTTCCTAGATATTGTTTCTTGGCCAAGTGTTCCTTTCTCACACAATTTAGATCCTTACAATCGCCGGCGGATTAATAAACAGGCGATTTCAATATATCTTGCAGCTGCAGCCGATAGGATATTAGGTCTCCGTGCTGATTCTAAAATATAGAAATAACGTAATGCGCCAGCTGTCTGTCTGCCCATTCAAGCGAAGCAGTTTGTATGGAAATGTCTGAGTTATGTACTATTTATTATTCGTGGGTCACTCCATTGATGTGTTTAGATATATTTACTGTACCTACGTTGTGTATGTATCAGTGAATTTATGTGTTTGTGTCTTATTCTTAACAGGAGCTATAAAGTTTTCAATATACGCAGTAACTAGAAAAATACGTGTCTCACGGTTTCATGTAGAATGTTGCTGTATCAGCATTGTATTTATACAGGGTGTGGCGTAAATAATGGATTACCCTGAAACTGTCGACTGGCCAGATTATCATCTATCATTTACCCCACTTATATCCCATGGAAATTTCTTTTTCGATACAGGGGCTCAAAAATGCGTAATTCCTTAGAAAACATGTTAAAATTTGAGAATAAGTATTTTTTCCGAAGTTGTCTCAGATTGCAACAAAAAAATTTGATACTGGTCTGATGATACAAGTATTCAGGAGTGACATAAAAAAACAGAACGAGAAAATAACGCCAATTGTAGAAATGGCAGCTGATTTTGTATGAGTAAGTACGATTTTCATTTAAAATATCAAAAATATCAATAATTTGGTCATCCATGGGCATATGGTGATATAAGTGGGGTAAATGATAGATGATAATCTGGCCAGTCGACAGTTTCAGGGTTATCCATTACTTACGCCACACCCTGTGTATTTACCCATGAATAAAAACTATTTAGCCATTAAATATTGTTGAGTCCATGTCCAATAGGGTTTGATTGCTTAAGCATACCCATGTGTACTTTTACCGGCTAATTAGCAATTAGCGTCGGTAGCCCAATGGATAAGGTATTGGACTTGCGATCGAGAGGTCGCGGGTTGTAATCCCACACATTGCACTACTTACGTGAACCTATTCCTTTTTTTTCTTTTTGACCCAGGAAAATCCTTTATGGATACCCCCTCCCCCGGGGGGGGGAAGGGTGGTTGTGTGAGACTCTCCGCCCCTGAAGGGGGTCGGTATACACACTGTAAACCTGGGGTGAGCAGCCCCTCCGCCGACGGAGTGGGGCGGGATGGGGTCGCGTTAGCAATCACCATCCCGCCCCGGCGGTTGGCCCGGCTGATGGTGACCGGGCCTCAGCACCTATGGAGGGAAGGCCTTGCTCACCAAGGCTATCCCCCAGACGTGTGTGGCCGTGCAAGCCAGTAGAGAGTCCCCCGACTCTGTACCAGTGACCCCACTATACAGGAGCGAAAAGGCGGGCAAATCGCCTCCTTCTCGCTCCCGTCCGTCTGCGCCGGAGAGGGTCAGCGAGGAGGTTGTTCTACCCGACCCTCTCCGCGGTCTCCTTCTGCGCCATGACAGCTTCGCAGAAGGAGGCCACTGCCTGCCACGACCTCTCGCCGCCGAGCATGGCGTTGATCACGACGTGAACCTACTCCTAATACAAGCATTCTAGCTTAGCTGGAGGGGTTAACAAAGAATACTAGAAATTTGAAACACAAAATGCTATTAATCTTAAAAAAATATATGTGAACCACACATGTGTTCATTCTGCAGTCACGAATATGGATTAGATGCAATGGATACATGAATTATTTCGGTAACCCAGGTTTTTGCCAATTATGGAAGTGCGATATAATTGACGCGTACCAGTCGTCCGGAAAAAAACTGCCCATATTCAAATAGTAGAAAAAAAGAAACGAAATAAAATTATGCATAACAGCATAAACAGTAAGATGCTTACTTTTAAGATTATGAATATCAATTCAATATTTATAGTGAAATATATGATTCTACTTATAATTTTATAGTACCTATAAAAAATATTACTAACAATTTGGATCATATGAATTAATCCCAGTGCCGGTGTTGTACCGCTCCGCTTGTGTATTTGGCGGTGCTGGATGCCATATACATATACATGGGTATGTACATTATACAGTCTTTCAATGGCATATCCATGGAGTTTTGACTTTGCGAATCTTTACAGAGGGGCTTTTTATTTTTAGAGATTTTTGTCACAGTTTTACCTTCTATAAACTTACGGCCATATTCATAAAACTTACAATAGGGTTATATGTTATAACTTATAACGTCGATATAAGTAAAAGACCTAAAAGTATTTTTTATAATAATATATGAGAATGCAAGCTCGCCTAATAACGATGCTGTATATAATAAAGGTTTACAGAATATTAATGAATAAAGTTATTTTACAGTGTATTTAGGTACTAGACATACTAAGTATTTTAAGTACCTATCGTATTAAGCTTATATATAGTGAAATATTTTTTTATAAATAAGGCCGTATATTTACATGAAACAGTTATCCGCAAAACGCTCTTGATTTTAAATAAATAGCCGTTCTCAAGAACTATCTCCTTACCAACTTTCACGAAAGTCAGTTCAGCATTTTACCCGTGAGAACCAAACAGACGGTTTCTATCGCATTTATAATATTAGTTTAGACAAGAATTTTAATCCTTAAGTTATGACGAAGCCGCCATTTTGCCACTGTTCACATCGGAATTTTATTGTGACATTTGTTTTCTTTAATTTGAATATTATTCATAACTAATATCTAATTTAATTATTTTCTGAATATAAAAGTGTAATAATTATTAAAATATTAGTATTTTTTAACATATAGAGCATCCAATAAAGTGTAACGTGGGTATATAAGTTTATATTTTTCCTTTCACAGCAAAGAATTCTTGCATATATCAGATGATTACATATACCTATATCTATATAAACACACGAACACGCACATATATCCACACATACACATACACGCACACATATACACACACATATTGTTCTGTTTATATTTTTATAGTCCTAATATTTATCTTTGTATAACTGCAATAATAATATAACTTGACAATATAATCTTTGACATGATGTTCAAGACACGGGCCTAGTTTGGGTCAAAAGTAATAACATGACTCTTATCAAACGTTTTTGAATAAAATATTATTATTATTATATCTATATGCATACTGCCTCGATGACACAGCGGTAGTCAATACGCTTTACATAAGGTTCCACTTGTGTTCACTCCCGGTTCGGGCTAAGCTTAAATACTTCTGACAATAAATTCTAAGTATGATGGCGTCTGGAACAGTGCCCGGTAGACGGCCAAAGGTTCACACACTATTACGTGGGTTTTAAAGCCATAACTGAAGAAACGTGGCTGTAATTTACCTCTGCCTACCCTTCGTCGATATCTAGATGACTGCACGGACGGCTTAGTTGTTTAAGTGCTCGCCTCGCCACGGCCGCCGCGCCGAGTGTTGTGGGTTCGATACCCACACGGGACAAAAAATTGTGTGATCTACAAATGATTGTGCCGAATCTGGGAGTTCTTTGTATCCGTTTTTTGAATGTTAGTTAAGTACCCCGCGACACACGAATTGTATCTGGTGCGGAAGTAGTCACTAAAAACAAGTAAGAAACGGCAAATAATTGCGTAAATCTCAGAGTTCGGAAAAAAATGGTATCACGTGACCACACAAGAGGTCAAAGTTAATAGTAATTTCGGGGGTAAATCGACTATGCTGAGTCGAATGGCGTTGACCGCGAGTCTCTAGCTCTAACGGTTCTTGAGTTGAAAGTTGTATAACAGACAGACAGACAAAGCTGTTGTATAAGAGTTCTTTCGGTCTCTAAAAGAAATGATGTGGATCTAGTACTGTTCGATCTAGAAGTTTAACTCGAGACCTCACACAAAGCACTTGTATTCACAACCGCTACCTAGCCAGTCGAATTCGGACAATTAATTAGTAGACATTAGTATGTTACATAGCTTATAAAGCAAGTTATTCATAACGCATATCAATTATTAGTTATACCCATCGAATCACGTAGTTAGCGGTATTGTCAGTTATTATAATATGCGTTCGACTGTGGCGCCTATAACCCGTCGCGACGAATACTAATCCATCGTCATTATATGTATATTTTATATGCGTTAATAGCCGAACGTAGGCGTATAGAAAAATGTCGAATATGCGCTTTTTTGAAGGAGTTTTCGAGCTTGCATGTGAAGGCATGCGTTGTTATTAGAAGTCCGGTTGCTTGTTTTTTTTTTTAAGACTACGCTCTAACTTATTTTTTTTGTCGCGTGAGACTTTACAAACATTGAAATAAAGAACACAAAGAACATCCAGACTCGGAACAACCATTTGTAGATCACACAAAATTTGTCAAAATACTCGATAATGATGTACTTTTATGCACATTTCCTGGTGAATATACCTAACATTTGTAGTTGTAAAATTAATGTATGTACATATGTATGTATCTTATGTGGGGGCCAGTCAGTGCAGACCGGCGACACTTCGGCCCAGTGGGATCTTTTGTGTCGACACTCCCAATACCGACTGCCATAGATGTTCATGGCAGCCGGGACCGACGGCTTAACGTGCTCTCCGAGGCACGGAGCAGGCGATAATTGTCAATCAATACGCACATAATTTCAAAAAGTCATATAACTTCCGAAAGTCAGAGGTGCGCGACGTGGGTTCGAACCTGAGACCCTCTGCATTGCAGTCTATTGGTCTCCCCACTGAGCTATCGCTGCATAAATAAAGTTAATGTAACTTGTAACACGTATTTTTAAGCTATCTCTGAAGGTTTCAAATGTTTGCTGTTGGTTATAGTTTGTACTTATAATATAGAGTACCAAGGTTATAGACACACTGTTATTAGGTGTCAAATTCTTTTAGTATCAAACACAGTACAGTTATTTTTATAGGTCGTACCTTACTTGAGTTAGTTATTGCATATATATAAAAAAAGAAACCGTAATTTTTTTTGAGCCTACTGTCATGTAACGCGTCTGCAAACATCTGTACCTACACAGTGGCGCCAAATATATTATTTGGTGTTACTGCATATAAGTAAATTGCTTTATTTTCAATTGCTCGTTTTAATGACGATAAACATTATTGATTTACTTCTATCTCTCTAAATTGCTATCATTAACTGCATGCATGGCCCAATGGCTTCTACTAACCACAACCGCGCCAAGAGGAATCGGAGTTCCATTCGGGACAGTAAAATTTTATGCCGGCCATACGCATGCAGAACCTTGTATTTCATATTCATAGTGTCCTGGTAACATAATATATTCTCCTGAATAAAAACATCACAGAAACAGTGCTGAACGTAAACTATTTAAATGAATGTACAAGGAATTATCCTAAGAAATAAATTGTTAGCATGGCCACAATATTTCCTTATACTACTGCTACGTTTAATAGCTCTATAAATCTTAGTAATCGATCACTTCAGTGGCTCTGCTCTCCTGGTATCTTCAATTGGTAGTTAATGGACAATTATTGGCTTCTGAGAGTCTAATTTAACTGTGAGTTAGTGCGATGTCCTTAACTGTAGTTCTTATTGAAGGTCGGTTTTGGTTTCGATTGCCGAGTCGGGTAAAATGGTCTTCGCTTTTGTTTCAAATCATTTTTAGTGGCAATTCAGAAACTGAGATTGTAACCGGTAAATGTCATTAGACGAGACTATGTAGACTCGCTCATATTGTACATAACTACATATTGGTGATTTCTAAATGCAGTAAGTTATCGATATAATAAATAAATGTGATACGCCTCTGCTTAATCCGTGTATCACTTACAGGCGTAATGGTATTCTCGAGAATTATGTGAAGATAAACGAAATATGAAGAATTTATTTATCATTTACTTACAATAGAGGTACTTATAGTTATCGCTACAAACACGCTAAAATCACTATAAAACAACATTTTACAATTACTTATGGATGGACTAAGTAATAAGTCTGACAACACGGATTGCACAGCGGGTAAGCGGTCGAGAGTTGTGCGTTCGGATCTCATACGGCACAATTATTTGTGTGATGCACAAATAATTAGTTTGGCTTGTACTTTTAAATCCGTTGATTGTTTGTTTGTAAAGTACCTACCCTATGGTTTGTACACTTTAGAGCGCGAATTGCGTCTTACAAAGAAAAATACAGTGACATACCTTATAGAGAGATATGTAGGTATTATTTAATATTATTTAATTAGGTTTAGATGTGAATACTGCAAAAGTAAATCTCGGGAATGTGGACTTATTTAGCTTGCTAGTGAACTTGACATTAAAATAGAATCGGCCAGGCTAAATGAAATAGAAGGTAGGCTAATGTCATCCTGAAATCCACAGACATTTTTAAACCTTTGAATAATACTTACCAAAACAAAGAGCTGGACTTACGCCCGGTCTACTATATCAAGAAATGAGTTGTATTACCTAAAAAAGTTAAATATTAACATATTTTTCATAGAATCATCATCATCAAGCTATAACAGTCCACTGCTGGACATAGCCTTCCCCTAATGAGCGCCATAGCGCCCTGTCTTCAGCTTGCCACATCCAGCATCTGCCTGCAGTCTTTCGCAGATCGTCATCCCACCTGGTCGGAGGGCGTCCTACACTACGTATGCCGAGTCGCGGTTTCCACTCAAGAACACGTTGATCCCAGCGGTTGTCGGTTCTTCGCGCGATATGGCCAGCCTACTACCACTTCAGCTTGCTAATTCTCTGAGCTATGTCGATGAATTTGGTTCTCTGGCGGATGTATTAATAAAATATCCGTCTAAAATGAACTGTCCGTAGGCAAAGCGACTCGTTTCTTTATATAGTAATTAGGTCTCAAAGCACACTAAGACAGCTGTTCAAAATCCACAAGTTTCCAACCATTGAAAAAGTAAAAGAGCATCAATTATATCTGAGCTTAATAACCCAATAAATATGATTATTAGTATTAATCACAATGGGGTCCACATTAGGTGTATTGTGACGTGTCCCCCGCCCCCTCGCGCCTCTCCATTACAAGTATAATACGTGTCGGATCCTGTACCATCCGCCCACTACCATTTATAAAAGCACCGCTTAAGTTGTGTGATAAAAAAAATTGTGTTACGTGAAAGAGGCTGGGCTGTGAAGCTTAGGGTACATCTTGAAGTTTCCTTATTAACTTGCTTGAAAATATTTTGCGTCGCGAGCCTTTAATGTTTAAAGATATATGTAATTAACTTGCCATAATGTTTCAACTTAATTTTGTTTTAGTGTTAATAACGTGAAAATCCTAACTAATATATGCCTATTATAAATGCGTTTGTTTGTTTGTTTGTTTGTTATGCTTTCACGCTTTAGCAACTCCCCCGATCACCATGAATATTCTCATACACGTTGTCAGGAATACAGAATAATTATGACAGAGGTACATATTTTCTTCCAGAAAAGAATACTGTTCTAGAACAATGGAAGCCACAAAAGCTATATAGGTACATATTTTTCAGCTTATCTATATATTAATACGTGAAGCAAAAACTTTGTACCCCTTTTTACGAAAATTGCGCGGACGGAGGATGAGGAGTATGAAATTTGGTACAGTTAAAGTTTATATGGAGAAGGAGGGGCGAATCCTAATATTTATATAAAATATGCATTAGCAATACATTAAATTAATGAAAAAACACTACACGCACGCAACCATGCATTTGACACACGCAGTCGAAGCGCGTAACTATGGTTACATACATCAATATATAATGACATACACAGAGTACTATTATATACGATGATGTATTATATCAGCAATATCTCATAGGCAAACTTTGGTCGAATGTCGAGCACTCGGTGACCGCTAGTTCCTTTAAATTTATTAATTAGGCCCATGTGAGCAGGTTATAATTTCAGTTATAATTAAAGTTTTAATGCAATGACGCGTTTTAGGCATTGCAGTGCTCAATTTAATTAAATAAATAGATTACTAGAATTTCCTTGTGTTGTGCTAAAAAGAACCATTAACAACCACCTCACGTCTGCCTAAAAAATAAAAACCTGGTAATTACCAGCAAAAACTACATCTTAATGTTTCAATAATGCAGGCTGCGCCGCGTGATGCAATAAGTTAAGTTATTTTATCACTATCACTGTTAATTTATTACAAAATTGTTTGATGAAGAATTAGTAAGGCGCTTGCTAATACTATTTCTTTTGAAAGTCTAATTGCAGGAAAAAGTTAAAATTACTGCAATTAAGTTATAAGAGCAATATCATAAAGAATAGATGCAGTTTTTCTAACTTACGGCGACGGATAATATACTAGCGTAGATAACTTGGCTTGGTTTATAGTTCTAAATATTGTAAAAAGCTTCACCGTTTCTTTTTTCCCTTACATAACACTAGTTTTTCCCGCAGGCTCGCTCGCGCAAACGTAAGTTAGGTTAGGTTAGAATAACAGTGTTTTTGTCCCCCCACAAGAGGACAGTAGAGGAACTGTGTTATGTAGTGGCCTGCCGTTTCAAACCGAAACATCGGCGGGGTCGCGATTGCATGTGAAAGCGATTCGCGCGGCCCCGCCGTCTATGGTTATGTCGAGGAACACCGTGGTAGGTTAAGTCGATATAATCGGGGTATCTTTACCCCGGTGAGCCCGACATAACCTCTCCGTCGCCCCGCGGAGAGGTATACGTCAAGGCACTTCCCAAAGTAAAAAAATTTAAAAAAAGTTGTAGATGAAAGGTATGTTCTTTTCTGTTCCCCCAACAACGTGTATGCGAAATTTTATAATGATTAGTCGAGTAGTTAAGATGTGAAACAAACAAACAAAGTCACATTCGCATTTATAATAATAATTAGGATTTGAATAGCAGTCTCGTTGGTACCGTGAAGTCTTGAGTTTGATGCCCGTCGGTGTCAATCTTGTGTGTCGGCCGGACGAATTTGTTGGAATTTTCCGTTAGGCAAATATCGATGGCAGCATGGTGTTGGATATTGTGACTTGTAGAGGCTTGTAGACGCCCCGTGGATCCTTAAAATGTAGCTGCCGAAATGGGGGTATAATGTACCTACTTCTGCCTACCTATCAGAGACAGAGGCGTATGACTATGTATGTATACACATTAGTATGTTTGGCATTGTAACTGCCTCCGTGGCGCAGCGGTAGTGAATGTGACTGCTGTGCACGAGGTCTCGGGTTCGAATCCCGGGTCGGGCCAAAAAAAGATATTGGGTTTTTCTGTTAAGAAATCTCAATACGAGCCCGGAGCTAGGAAGTTGGCGGTGTTAGACACCCCCGTGACTCGGAAAGCACGTAAAGCACGTAAAGGTCCTGCGCCTGATCTCTCTCCGGTCGTATCGGATTATCCGTCCCATCGGATCTTGAGGGTTAGGGAACAGAGAGTGCTCTTGAGTTTGCGCACACGCTTGTGCACTATAATATATCCTGTGTAGATGGCCAGTCTCCGCTAAGATTTGGCGCCGTGACCGCAAACTCGGTCTGGAGGACATTATTTATGTATACATGTACTTATCAATATCAAACAATACTAATCACATCGTTTAGAAAAGTTTTGTAGTATCAAGAGCCATACAGAGATATTCAGAGCTTAAGTGTTTATAATAATGATAATAATAGAGTGCGTGGATGGCGTAGTGGTCGCCTCGCCACTACTGCGCCGAGTGTTGGGGGTTCAAATTCCACACGGGACAAAACTTTGTTGTGATTCACAAATGGTGGTCCCGAGTCTGGGTGTTCTTTTTGTCCGTTGTTTGAATCTTTGTAACATCTGCGACACAGAAATTATTCCCAGGGCGAGAGGATTCCCTATTAACAAAAAAATTATCCGTTGTTGCAATGAATGAACGTAAACTCTTGTTTAAACATAATTACACCAACACTTGGAACTACTACTAACATGTCATTTTAATCCACAATTTTTATAGTCGAATTATTTTTAAACTCAAGCGTTAGGAAACACACTTTTCTTTCTAAATACCATGATAATTATATTCATTAATGTCTAATGTACTATAAAAAACACACTGATTATAGTTTTAAAACTAACCGGGTGGCGACGGAATGGCTTTTTTATCTTACATAATTTAATTGTCGTTTCATCAGTGAGCACTATTTAACTGTTCCCACTCAAAGCCATAAAAAAGAGATGATCTATTTTATATCGCCATGGCAACACCACATGTATCTCATGAACTATTCCGTTAATGATACAATTATAAGTGTTTAGTCGGTTTGTTTGTCATAAAAAATATTTCTTGAATAGATCGTTGAAAGTTGGGATAAGTCTTCTAGATTTAGTAAATCAGTTTTTCTAAATCATTCTTTAAAAGTTATTTAGGGTTCTCTTGATGATGTATAGGCGTGAGACAATATATGTACCTACCTATGTATATGTTTTGGTCAACACTAAATTTAATTGAGACGACTCGATGGCGTAGTGTTTAGTGTAACCGACTGCCACGCCTGAGGTCGTGGGTTCGATTCCCGCACAAGTCAAACATTTGTGTGCATGAACATGGATGTTTGTCTTGGTCTGGGTGTTTCTATGTATAATATGTATGTATTTACAAAAAAAAAAGTATATATGTATGTTTATCCATTGTCTAGTAGCCATAGTACAAGCTCTGCTTAGTTTGGGCTAGATGGTGTTGTGTGTATGTGATAGAATATTATTATTATTATTATAATTGACAAAAGCGGTCAGAACTGCTTTTGAGTTGGATCACCAAGACGATGACTACCATGACTAGGATAGGTTTAGGTAGAAGGTCAACTAGAAGTAGGAATCCCGATTAGCGGCACTCGGTCGAGTAATCTTTTTGGGTGGTCATCAGTGAGTAGAGCCTTTGGTTCATATAAGACTAAATATATCAAAGTTATGGCATATTTATTATCGTTCACTTTCACGTGAAGGAAAACACCGTGATGAAACTGGAATAGCTAAGAGTTTTCCATAACGTTTTCGAAGATATGTCAAGTTAACCCGTACTGAAGCAGCGTGGTAGACTATGGTGTAACCCATCTCACACCGAGAAGAAGCCCGCGCCCAGCAGTGGGACAGTTTAAATAGGTATAGGGCTGAAATTATTATTCTTGATTATTATCATATCCGACGGCAATGTATCTTTGCCGAATCGTTATGTGAACGCGCGAGTTTAGAACAAATAAAATATAAAATAATTAAGAGAAACTGAAACAAAACTGCTTCATATAAAAAATATGTTATTAAAACAAACAAAATAATTATTTAACCAAACAACCCGCTGTAAAATTATCAACATTCACGGTGCACTGTCCGGTAAACCAGTTTGATGCTCGGCCGCGGCACGCACCGCGCGTCGCCTACGTGCACGTTTGTTTTAGTTTTCACCATAAACAATACGGACAAACGGGCTCATTTATATCTAAAATAGATCGACTAGAGTGACTGCCCATCGTGAGATCCGGGTTGGATTCCCACAAGACGAACACAATTTATTGAAATCCATAGATGATTTCAATAAATTGTGTTCGCCTCGATGGTGCAGCGGTAGCGGATTGGACTGCTGTACATGAGGTCTCATGTTCAAAACCTTGGTCGAGCAAAGAGTTACTTGGGCTTTTTATCAAGAAACTAGCTGACCCGGGCTACTTCGTCTGCTTCATATAAAATAATTCTTGCCCGTTTTTGAAATATTTTTCATTGCTGCTCCGCTCCTATTAATCGCAGCGTGGTGTTGTATAGCCTATAGCCTTCCTGGATAAATGGGCTATCCAACACTAAAATAATTTTTCAATTCGAAACAAACTCTTCAGCTTTATAATATTAGTATAGATTAAATATCAGTTGCATAACGGAGTCTAGACGTGTCCGTAGACTGCAATAGACTTGTTACTTGTCCTATTATGTCGGATTTAAAAACTATATAAACTATACTCGGCTTAATGTAGCTTTTATACAGCTCTGCCCTACCCACTATATAAGTATACATACATACATAGACTCACACCTGTTTCTCAGAGGGGTAGACAGAGACTACGGATTTCCATTTACTACGATCCTGACACACTTCTCTGGCTTCATTCTCTTTCATCACATTCCTCATAAACGCTCGCCGGTTTAAGGTGC
The DNA here is from genome assembly GCA_930367265.1 of Catocala fraxini. NCBI lineage: Eukaryota > Metazoa > Arthropoda > Insecta > Lepidoptera > Erebidae > Catocala > Catocala fraxini. The sequence goes on from OV884045.1 coordinate 1,738,506, forward strand.
TCTTACTCTGGCCTTTGTCCAGAACGCCTCCGATCTGATCGAGAAACGTTCGCCTAGCTCTTCCTCTTGCAACTGTTCCATTCACACAAGACTTATAAACTTTTTAGTCAGTCTTTTCTCGTCCATTCTTTCTACATGCCCAAACCAGCTTAACATACCCTTTTCTATTCTTGTCACTATATCCACTTTCATGCCGCATCTCTCTCTAATCACACTATAAGGCTATGTTTGTATGTGTGTACTTCTAGATAAATCTTATCTCTCTATGTTAACTATTTCATCGTGGTGTATACATTAGTTAACCTTATAATTATCACCTGTATAGAACTAGCTAGGTTTAGGTATGTCGCCATTGCAAAATCCACCTTGGCATTTCACAAGAACGCATCACGGGAACCCGTCTGTCGCCCATAAAAGCTCAGTCCGCCGATAATAAGCTAGATAATATTGAAGTTATACTGCAAATGTACTTTGCATCTATTTGTATAATTGTGGAATTTACTGTCAAGTATCCTTTTACCTTGAGATCTCTATGGATAGTAGTTTGAAATATAGATAATTATTCTGACCAGCTGTCTTCTGCGGTTTTATCCACGTTTATGTTTACTACGCCGCTTCTGTTGTTTGTAGTGTTATGTTATATAATCTACTAGTTTTGCGCGCGGCTCCGCCCGCGTCGTACGTACAACAATAAAAAGTAGCCTATATCCTTTCCCAGGTTTTAAATTATATCTGTACCAAATTTCATCTACATCGGTTGAATGGTTTAGCCGTGAAAAGGTAACAGACTGACAGAGACTTTCGAATTTATGATATTAGCAAGCAAAATTTTTCTCAAAAATTTGGCTATGCCAATTTGGGTTTTTTTCCATATCCGAGTATTACTACTGTTACTTCCGCGTTCAAAGAAATTACAAATAATCTCTTCAGCTTTATTATATTAATATAGATTTGTCTTATTTGATATACAAACTTATAAACTTGAACTTAAATCTCATTCAGTTACAGTTTTCAGACTATTCGTTTTCTAATAAATAGATATGACAATACTACAGTTACAGTAGGTACATACACAACCAATACGCTTTTCAGTAAGTAAGAATAAATGGACTATGCATATAAAGACGTGAGAAACTATAATTATGTCTCATGCTTCTCTTCAGAACACGAAGGTATAGGTAGAAATATATTACATCTAAATTCCACCAGCTAAGCTTTAGGTCCGCAAGATAGTATTTGCCGTCTATTGAGCACAGTTCTGAATTCCGTGCAGGTACAAAAAAAACTTACTAGAGAAACTCAGCAATATTGCCTAGGAAAACCACAAAAACCACCAAAACCACTTCACTTCACGCACCTGATGTGCGTGAAGTGAACTGGTTTTGGTTACACTCAATATGCTGTGCCATCCAGACAGCCTAATATTTTAAGCTTTAGTAACATAAGTTAGTACTTATGTCTTATTAGTATTAGAAGGTTTGAGGTCTACTCTGTTAGGTAATTCTTAGCAGCAGTACGGAGAACCTACCCGATAGACGACAATAGGCTCGCTGTCGCTTGCAACCTATATCATAGCGTGCGAAATAGAGGCGCCATGCAACTAGGCCTTCGCCTGATACAGGCTTAATAGTAAGTAAATAAGTATCCTAAAATTATTCGCTTGCAAACGTAAGTGTAACCTTTAATATCACTCAAACCTTTGAACTATCTTGTTTATAGAACACCTTCTATTTAAAGCCTTCCCCGACCAGCAAAGATAAGACATTAGTCGGTCATTTCGTTTGGCATTATCACATCGTCGCCAAATATTGAAATCATAGATGCGCTCTACTACATACAAATATGGTCAACTTTCTGAACGTTGTCACTCGACACACAATGCGAACATAACATCTGAATTATAAATATGGTATTATCACACTCATATTAAAATTGTACACTATAGTTCTCTATCATGTAAGTGTAATGTGTGGGCTCACTTTTCTTAGCGTGGACACTTTTTCGTGCAATCTAAGAACGGTAACATCTATGTTTTAAATCTTTCACCGTTTCTCGCAATGACTGTCTGCTCATAAGCGGTATGGAGAGCCAAATCGTTATTTTACCTACACCTCAAAGTTCCAAAGTGTTTAAAGTATTGCCTCGGTGGCCCAACGGTAGTCAATGCGACTGCTGTACTTCAAGCCTCGGGTTCGTTTGCCCGGACGGGCAAAGACTTTTACACAGAAAATCTTAGTAGTAACTCGGAACTACGGTTCCGGTAAGCGGAGGCTCACTATTACGTGAGACTGAAAAACATGGATGGTGAAATGTGATTGTACATCTCTACCTATATCCTTCGGGACATAGGAACGAGACTACTTTTGTATCTATGTATAAATAAATTTTCGCATAATGTTTTTCCTTAATATATTTTGACCTAACTATTTTGGCAAAATAATTTTTGGTATAATAATACTTTGCCATAATTATTTTTGGCATACAGTATAGAATGAGTTGCTTAAAAAAATTATGAGTAAGCTGTTATGCGTAAATATAATTAGGATAAACAAAAGTATGTAAGTATGTCTTAAAATTTTATGCAAATGGATAGAGTACCACGAAAATACATTCACTTACATATTAAAATATCGTTATGTGAATATAGTAAGCCATTCATAGTCTAAGTATTCTATAAAATAACTTGCCTACTTTGTTTCTAGTGTCAAATACTAATTACGTATGCATATTTATATTTCTTGCAAACAGGTTGTCATTTCTCATCGATAAAATATTTCTTCTATAAACGAGTTAATTTTAATTAAGTAAGACACATTTTATAAAAGTTAATTTTAATGGACAAGGTCGCATTTTTAGTTGCGACTTCATTTTAACGAGGCAAGTCGCTTTTCTTATCTTTCAATACTATGTAATTTATGGACTTAATATTGACAAGACTTAGTTTTTAAAGATATTGCTGTATTGTCATACATATTTGACAATATTACAATAATAAAATTGTCTAAATCGTTTCACAAATTACTAGACGGTTACCATATTTACCTAACCAGTAAAGGTGCAGAGTCCCGTTTGTTTTACCTTCGCTCATGTTATCCGTATTTCTATTTTATGAATCGAACATTAACTCGTGAGTGACTGTCCTTAGGCTACAAGCTGCTTATAATAAATACATATATCATTGGTCAAGTTATTATTTAAGAGAAAGAGTCGCAAGTCTTATCCGTAAGATGTAGAGCGATAGTGCATGCTGCATCAAAAGTGAGTATGTACATACGTAACGAAATTTACAACAGATTATGAATTTTTGATCCTATCAGATATTTGCTGCTTATACTAATAATATAAATTTGTTTATAATATTTGTTTATTTATTACGTTTATATAAACATTACTTGGGCCTTTGTACAAGGCACAAGTTCCTTTTCAAACACCACAGCACAGTCACGCAATCGGCATCGTAGATAATAATAGTGATAATAAAGGTTATTTCTCAAAAAATATATATAGATACATAGATTTTTACAAATAAACATACGATAATTACAGGACAGATTTAGTCGTTGGTAAGATTTACATATCTATGCCCAATTGTGAAAAACCCTGCCTTTTAGACTAGGTGAGACCTGTATCTTAAAAGACAGTGTTCGGCCATACATTAAATACAATATGAGAAGTAGCTAGTGCAAGTGGATTTGTCGCTGCTTACAGTTGCTAGATTACAGTTACTATTATTTAATTTTAGTAAATATTTTTAATTGCTAACTATCGTTTTATTTTATACAAATATAATTAAAGACATTTAGTGCAATATTACGAGTTATCATTTTAATAACTTCATTTTCTTATTATTTATTTTAAAAGGACTGCGCGGTCTAGAAAAATCTTGATAAAAGTCAAAATAGTATCAAACTTATTCTGATTTTGGTTTTTAATACTGTTAAAAAGCCTGTCCACGAGGCGGTGTTATATTACACTTGGTATTTTAATAAACACAACCTTTATAATCTCTGTATTTATATATTTTAAAGAATCTTACTCTTCTAAATTCGCCGCCAAATCTCAACAAAATCATTTTTCATCACTTAAAAAAACTGACTTCAGGGTACTGGAGTCTCATGTTCGACAAAAACAACTCTACCTTTGTTCTCACAAAAAATGCTCCATTTAATACAGATTTTTACTTAAACACTGTCCACAAGGCACTGAATAAATTAACCTACACCAAGAATTGTCGAGAATGTCTGCCCACGGCTCTCTTACATCGGCCTAACAAGTGAAATATGTACTTGTAACCTGATATTCACGTAGGAGGAACGTCACTCGACGTTTTCTCTCTTTTTTCCACATTATACGCCACAGAACCCAATAGTAAATGTCTATGTTGTACTTTAAGATCGTGCGATGGCCTACGTCTCGGTGTAAGCTGATACTTTCGTTATGCGAAGGCTTAAAGTAATACAAATTTACATTGACCGTCCGTTGAACTAACTTTAAAGCATACATTTTATCCGATGAATCAAGAAATGGGTGTATCAGTTTGTATTTTTTTATAAGGATATGTCGCGTCTATTATTTTAATGAACTAAGTCTCGCCGATGTAAGTTATTTTAAGAAATGAGTCGCATATTCTAGGTTTGATTTTAAAAAATAAAGTCACAGCTCATAACGCTGAATCATTATAAATGCAAAAACCATTATAGTCACAATCTAATTGCGATAAGTAATAAAATTATAATTTACTATAGTGAAGGTTTAGAATATTGCAATTTATACTCAGTATTTTATTGCATATATACATTTTGATTATCGTATAAACACTGACCTCTATGTAGCATAAAATAAAGACAATAATGTAAATTGGTAGTAGTGCCTTCCTCTTGTGATTAGCCTTTCCGTGATAATATTTATACCTACTAACTAATGCCTGATTTATATGTTTATAAACAATACTATATAACTCTACGCATAGACTAGATACCATTATATATTCTACCACGTACACACAACACCATCTAGCCCAAACTAAGCAGAGCTTGTACTATGGGTTCTAGACAATGGATAAACATACATATTATTATACTTATGCTTTTTTTTTTGTAAATACATACATATTATACATAGAAACACCCAGACCAAGACAAACATCCATGTTCATGCACACAAATGTTTGACTTGTGCGGGAATCGAACCCGCGACCTCAGGCGTGGCAGTCGGTTACACCAACCACTACGCCATCGAGGTTAATAGTACTCTTATCAATATGTATACACTTTTGTGTTCTCTTAATTTCTAGTTTGGAGAAGTAACCATGTTTTCTTTCTCATTAATAGGATGCATTTAATTCAGCAGTTAACACGAGTTGGTTAAAATGTTAGAAGTAAAGCATTGGTAATTTTATGAGAAATATTTTCCTTTCTAATATACCTACATGTGCATATACAGGTATGCTTAATGGCGCATGAGTCAATCTTTTCGATATTTCCATTTATATGTGCTTACATTAAGTTTATGTAAATGATGTTGAATACAACCGATACTAAACCCAGAGTATCCGTGTATTACTTGTTATTGAGGTTGACTATAATGCACTTGCAAAATCCATTGCGTGAGCAGCGTAACATTAGGCCTACTTTGACTTATTCAATAACCATTTTGACACTTCGAATGAAGCCTTCTCAACATGTGTGTTGTTGGGGGATGTGTAATCAAAGTAATATATATAGTTTCAAATTATTTATTTTTAACTATAAGTAGATTATGCGCCTACTTTATAATATTTCAGTCAAATAAATACACGATGATTTTAAATTAAATATATCACTAAAATTGTACAACGTTAAGCTATTTACATTATATCACAAAAATATATCGAAACTGCGTCCCTAGCGTATATTAGTATCACTCTACTTACAGTCTGTCCGATCCGAATGGAATATTTCAGATAGCCACGTTTCACTGCGTCTCTGAACACGTTCCGACACATGCCTATACAAACACATCGAAATGCTTCGCTAAAACTACTGAAAATGACTCGAGGACAAACAAGCGACCACTCCACGTAACACAATCACTCATGGCGAGTCCCTCACAGCTTCTCGAATGCTCTGGAATTGGTGAGCATTTCTCGCGTCAGCCTCCACACTTGCTTCGCAGCGTTCTCCAGCGCCGTCGGCGATTTGCCTTTGAACAGGTCCACGTGGGGCAGGAAGTAGTGCGGACACCGGCGGCACTGTAGCGAAGAGATCAACTGCAGGAAGATGCCGTTTATCCTGTCTCCTATTGCCACTTCGTCCCATTCGTGTTCCCGTGGGTGCTTTTCACATTCATACAGCAGCAACGTCTTCATGTGATAGCATGTCACGGGATTGCCCGGCAGGTCTAGGTGCCTGTCGCGAATTGTCTTTAAGATGCTAAGACATTTTCGCCGGCACCCGCCCTGCAGTAAACGGTTTTCAGCCTCAAAGAAACTTAGTACCCACGCATCGCCTTCCATTGCGGAATTCTTTCCTTGCAGCGCTAGACATTCTTTCGATAATAAATCGAACCCTTCGGTTTTAACCTCTGCTACAATGTTAGGGTGTGGCCAGGGTATCGCGGGAAGCGGCCAGTGCGCGGCGGAGCGCGGCCACAAGCCGGCGCATTTGAACGCTGGTGTGATCTGCACTATGTATCTTTCCCGAATCCTCAGCTTAACCTCAGTGGTCTCAGCAATCATCTTCACACAATCTCTGTAGGAACATTTGTCACAAGCCTGCGCGACCAAGGTCTGGAACCTTGATCGGATTTTCCTCGCCGATAAGTAGCCGGATGCAGTGATGAACTCCACCCAGAGGGACATGGATCGCTTCCTACCGTCGCTGAGCTTGAGCACAGCGCAGCCGGGTAGAGAGCCGTCATCAACGAAGTTGAGGACTCCCATTTGGTTCAAATAAATAACTATTTCGAACTCATGGGGCGATACTACTTCCAGACCGTCGAAACGTCCGTTGTAATCGGTGAGCGAGGAGATAAACCTCGGCTCCTGAAGTTCCACTTCCTTAAGAACATCCTGAACTATTCTGCACACTTCGTGAATAGTTTTAGTGATCTGCGCCTTCCTGTTAGCGACCCTCTCGTTGTAGTACTTGTTCATCTGGTAGACGAGCTTGGATTGCGCCGCCATCATCTCAGGGGGCACGAGCATGGTGGTGGATCGTTGTGTGACTACGCGGAGTGCATCGTACGCCGGCGGTGGACGCACGCGCACGGCACGCGGTTCTTTGCCGACTGAGCCATGTCGGATTACCGGACTGTGAAGGCCGGAGCACGCCCATCGGGACGCGTGTCGGCGAATGAGGTGGCGCGATTTCGTCTCGTTCGCTTGGCGGCGGTGGTTTGCATGTTGGAATGGGACAGAGATGTTTTCCTCTAGTTGTATTTGTGCGGTAGTCGAGTATTGATCGTGGCGAGGACCCGCCCCCGCCGCGAGGCTGTAGGTATCCTCCGGCGTTGGCTGGCGAGGTGTGTGTAATTACATGATTGCGTTAGTTCGACGCTCGTTAATCCAGTAGCAGTAACAAGTTCGCCTCTATTAATGAGGATATTTTTTATGGCTGCCTTGTTATCTCGATTCTAATTGGACTGATTAATTCTATTTTAGGCGTTTTCAATGTTGTTAGTAGGTAGACTCGCGAGATATTTGAAAATTTTAATTCTGTCGCTAGTTACAACAGTAGCGAGCTGATGAAGTTTTATGTTGTTTAATTCTTCAATTAATAGTACCTAGGCACCAAATCTGAGGCAATTAATATCTGTCAATGCAACTAATTAAAAATTATTTATACTTAGTAAATTATTTTGATTAATTTATTGGATGCTGTACCTATTAATAATATAATAATATCAGCCCTGTATTAAACAGTCCCACTGCTGGGCACGGGCCGCTTCTCACTGTGAGAAGGGTTAGGCTATAGTCCACCACGCTGGCCCAGTCCGGGTTTCCAGACTTCACATATCTTCGAGAACGTTATGGAGAACTCAGACGTGCAGGTTTCCTTACGATGTTTTCCTTCACCGTTAAAGCAAGCGATAATTAACTATTTAATACACATATAACTTCAAAAAGTCAGTGATGCGCGCCTTGGGTTTGAACTCAAGACCTCTGCGTGGTAGTCCAACGGTATCCCACTAGACTATCACTGTTTTTTTAAATTTGCCTATTATTATTTAAAATTAATGTCGCAGTATTTCGTATCGAAATATAACAATTAGTATTAGCTAATTGTTACTAGCTACATAATATGTTCTGTAGGTATAAATTAACAAAAGTATTGGCAATTTATTTAAACGAATTACCTACTGTTTTTAATCATTTGTATCAGTTTTGTTTTGGATGATATTAATCATCAATAGTACAATCCTAATAAGACTAACTCTGAGAATTAAAAATAGGAAATTTTATTCACATTGTTCCACTAAGTAGATTTTTACCCTATTACGACATTAAAACAATTACAGATTTTATTTTTGAATGTTGTTATTAAGCTAAACGCTGTAAGTATGTGAGAACTATTATAATAAGATATTATAGGTTGTGTCTAAGATATGATATTTAAACCATAAATGCCATGAAACTAATACTGAATACCAAAATTACATAACATAATATTTGATATGATTGTTACAATCAGGTTCCCAAAATCAAACTATTTTTAACCGTAAGAATCATTAATACAAATATTATAAACGTGAATTTATCTGTCCAATCTGCATATCTATCTAATCATGACTGTGAAAATGAGTTCAGTGGTTAATCTTAGCAAACAAGAGCCAAAAATAACTACTTAATTCATTTTGATAACTTTTGTGGTGGAAATTATTTGAATCCCGATGAAAGATTATAATCAAAAGTAAAAAGACGGAAGATCATTAACGAAACGCAAGCAAAATCGCGAGTATCAGCTTGTTATCCATACAGATACCCTTTATAACAACCTTTTCTAGGTGTTTGAAATATCAATTCAATACACACTGCATAATTATCTAGGTGACAACATTATTTTTGCCTTAATTGGTCAGACCGTTTTACTTTATTTATTATGACATTCTTAAGTGATATTATCTCTGTGTGATACTATCTCATAGTCGGTACCTCCAATGCGAAATTGAGTGTTAAACTATACGATCTATATTTTATACAGCTAACTTGTTAAGAAAATTACGTTTTATTTGGTGCTGTAAAAAAATACATGTTTAAAAACAGTACTACTATCAAGGTAGACAGCGGCTTTGTGAAGACTCCTGATATTGCTCAAGACCTTGGAAAAGAGTTAGCACTTACCATCAGAATATTAGCCACTGGTATGTCTACCACGAGCGGCAATAAAAAAATAAATGGAGGTTAGTAATAGGTAATGGATAAACTTAATTTTTAGAATGTTCTGTGTGTTGGTTATTTCAATACAATAATCTCCTGCGCTATGTATAGTAATGTCTGTGTCGCGGGGAACTTTACAAACATTCAAACAGCTGATACAGTCCTCTGTACCCCAGATTCGACATTACTATTTATGGATCAAACAAATGTTTGTTTAGTGATTTTTAGACCTACAAAATAAGCTAGTATTGGTGGCGAACACTTCAACCTCTACCCACGCCATCCGTACACTAAATTTATAATTGTTGTTAATGTTTTGTAAGTAAGTTTACTGTAATGAGAGGAAAGTAAAATTATTTTCCACCTCTGCAAGAAACAGCTAAATATTTACAAGACATATTTTATTTAAACCAGACTAATACCACCTTTGACTAACAATGTATAACGGGATTGAACCCACAACACTCGACGCATTGATAAAATCAAGATCATCATCAAAACGACTGCACCATGTAATCAAATACAATATTTCTATCCCGTACCAGTTATACGAAAACACATATTATTTCTTCTTGTATTTTAAATTTGGAAGTTTACGATAAACATAGGAATACTTGAAAGACAATTTCATCTGCATAGCTCACCCATAAAGTGCCATACCGAATACCGTGGAAACACCGTGTCTTATTGTATCTTTGATCTCTCCTATGGGAACAACTTAGTCAGCCTGGGGAATGTTACTATAGCATGTAACTCGATTGTATGGTCGTATATAAAGTGTTAATGTGCATACAAGTCTGCTTAAATATTCACAGTACATGGCTGTACAAAAATGAAATTGAATGGGTGATTGACTCGATGGCGCAGTGGTAATGAATGCGACTGCTGTGCTCGGCTTCAATTAGCGCAGCAGGCAATCAATATTGAGGCTTTTCTGTTAGAAAAATTTCTGTTGTAATCTCATCGTAGGCTAGGACCGAATACAGCTGTGTACGCCGCTGTGTGAGCACAGCTCACATGGAGTCCACTACTGTGTTTGGTAGAGGACTGTAGGCTTGCCTCCGTGGGACCTAAAATAGAGCTGGCTAAATATAAGCGTCATACACTTCTGTCCTTGGAGATATAAGCGTTTGAATATGTATGTTTACCATTTTAACAACAGTAGGTACCTCTCTTATACGAAATGTGTACGAGACTACTCCTTCATAGGTTCATAATATAGTACTACTACCTACTAGACGTGAAAAGGACTCATCTCCATATATGTCTTTACTATCAATCAATCAGTCTATTGCAGCTCATTGCTGGACTATCCCAATTTACGCCAGAATAACCTGTTTCCTGCCTGCCTTACTTAGTGTACCACCTTTTTCCATGTCGTCGAAATTGTGTATTCAATTACAATAACTTACTCATGCGCAGAACAGAAACGTTCTTTAACAAATCATTATAGTGAAACTTAGTCTTCATTAAATAAATTTAAGTATCTACCTTTATTTCGCACGTTATTTTCAATAACAGTTTCTTCATTATTTTAGACAGACTTGGATCAATTGGTCAACTTGCATGGTCTTTAAATTATGTAAATACACCATTCAGTTACACGCTGTATAAACTACACTAACTCATTTAAATAACTCGAGCATTCACCAAGGCGTCATAAACTGGAAGAGTTCTCAAATATTCCGCCTGCGTCCCTTAGGTGAGAACGTCCAAGTTTAGCTATACATCGTCGGTCTATTTTGGTCGTACCGCGATTGATGGCCCTGCGCCGCGTGATGGATGGCACGACGGTGCTTGATTTACGTCCCGGTTCACTCCTCGCGATTCATGGGATCCTGGTAATATACGCCCGGATAGTTTTTGGGATGGAAAAGGAAATAAACTGAGAGTTATAAATATTGGGGCATTTTAATCGTGTAATAATTTTATTAAATTGCTTTGGAGCTATTCTTGTGGTTCTGTTTCGTGCAAGAAATTATATTCTGTTAAATAAGATTGGATGTTTATATCCACATATAGACTACCAGATGTTGCAGTGGCTTAAATTATTATAATGAATAACACTATTAAAGTCTGGATCTCCAGGCAAAAATTGTGTGATTCACGGATAGTCGGGTCTCGCCTTAATATTCTTCGAGTCCATAGTTTTAATGGCTGTCTCAGTCTCCTGGCGATTGAAGGATAATTGCAGGTGTTTAATTCTGAATGTTGATATATTTTAATCTGCTATCATTCCATATTAGCTATGTGGATCGGGCAGGCTAATTGTGTAACACAATCTTAATCCTTTAGCAGTATATAGACCAATCGAACGTCCCAGCAGCGTGCAATACATGCATATTTATTTATATTTGTCAATTTTAATCATACGATGGCAGCATTACGGTCCTTATTAATCCATGACCTAGCAGAGACATAGATATCATTACTGTCAGCTTATTGCCGTCTATAAGATACAGTTTCAAACTCCACACTTCTATTGAGAACACTTGATATAAAGACGAAGACACACTAATCGGTTCAGGAATCAGATATCCCAACCGGTAGCTCCTCCATGCGCACATGCTTACATTAGGGCACTATAAAATGGACGATTCGGATCAGTCCTATAATTTGAATAAATAAGACACTTTCTACTTGTATATCTCTTTCCAAAACTATGTAAAGAATTTATAGAGTCACACTATTCTGCCTTGGATTTACATGTAAATTGCTTGAATTTTCTATAACCGTTTCTATTTTATAGTGTGTGCTCACCATGTATTTTATAGGTATGTAACTTTTGCTTGGTTTAGATATTGATTCAGTTAACTATATGCAATGGTTCAAGTGATCTACTCGACCAAATGTGGTTTGACTCCACATGGAAGAAGCGTAGTGTACTTTAAATTATTAAGTCTGGGTGTTCAATACGATATAGGCACCATGAAATTCATTATTTAAGGTACGAACTAATTAATTTCATAACAGAGATCTCTAGTTCAAACACGAATTTTAATATAATATTGTCTTCTGTTTACGCGAATATTATTCATTGAAATTAAACTACTATATACGGATTTCATCGCGTTGTTTATTTGACACTTTATTACATAGTTTTGAAAATTGTTACACTACTGCTACTATTAAACTTTACTAATTTTTAAGCTAATTAAATTATTATTAAAACTATTTAGATTTAATTTAATTTTACACTTTCCCCGACGTTAATAAAGTGTCAAATAAACAACGCGATAAAATCCGTTTATAGTAGTTTAATTTCAACGAATTTTAATTATTTAAATAAACTATTTTAATAATTAAGATTCAAATTACTGGGTTTCAAAAAAAAATACTTATAGACTATTTCTGTATTAGGGACGACGCTTGAGTCGCGCAAATATTAAAACTTATGTATGTAGCTGCTTTGAATACCAGTGACAAAGATTACATACACGCAAACTTTACAGATTTAACACTGCGGACATTATAACAAATGAATGTATAAGGAAATTATATTATTTCCATTTCTTACACATTTTTAGCCTAATACTTTAAGTCCAAGGCTATGAATTCGGTAGAAATTTAGTTTAAACGTTATAAACAGAACGCTATAAATATTGTAAAAAGCGTTTCATTTCAACCAGTATACAGTAACCAAACACTAAAGTTGCCCGATACCCGTGTAACCCCACACCGCTGGTGCACAAATTACCCATAAACACACGTAATCCCATGAACATCATAAAAAGTCCCCGAAAGCTTCTTTATTATTTTATAAAGCCGTCGGTACCGCGCACGCGTGCGCCAACGCAAAATGGCGGCCGACACGCTCCGCCCACTTCCGCCGGATGTCCGCTGCCTCCTCGCCCCTGATGTATGGAGCTACCCTTTTATTGAATTACCTCATTCTTGTTGTTTTATGTACCTATCTGTCATTTTATTTATTTATCTTGTTTAAGAAATTCATCTGATGCCTCTTGTTTGCTTGTCATTTTAATTAACAACTTGTTGTTCTATGTTTGATGTGGTCTTTCATCAATTTTATAGTCAAATGATATAATTATTTAATTATTAGGTAAAATAGTAACTGGCTGTATTAGTAGGCTCTGTATCGCGGAGACCTTGAAATCACAAAAGAAAAATAATGAGCGTTCGTACTACCTAGCGACTGTTCCGTGTGACAAGGGCCTTTACTTATATGTGTGGGTAAGAAACAACACGTACAAAGATCACCCAGAATCTAAAACCACTATCTAAGAATTATGTGTCTCTTATGAGGGTTCATACCACACGACTATCGCATTGGTACGAAAATCTATTTTCACTTCTATGGATCGGCTTTTAGGTCCATAAGCGGCATACTTCTAAAATCCGCTCCTTGATTGAGAATATTCTAACAAGAATATTTATCCTGAAAATCGTCCAACCTGAGAATTCAATCCGTAGCCTCACACTCGTCCGTAATCATATAACACGGTACCAAAAGCAATTCAAAATATCCTGGGGAGGTCATTAAATCTTGTATTGATTCAATTTGATATTCAATACGAATCTCTTGTAGAGAGAAATATTTGGTTAAAACTACAAATGCTAAACGATTACTATCAAAATAAAATTCAATTCTTTAATGCTGATTATTTGGATTAGTATAATATTTAATGATTTTTAATATTTTCTGTTCCATTGTTAAGTCGGAATGATAAATTATTACCTACTATATTGTAATGCTTTTATCTATCATCATTATATCTTGTCTGTTTAAGAATGAATATGACCTTTGCTCGACGTGTGTGATACCTAGCGATTAATCGCGAAACTTAAAACTTACTAAAATTATGAATGCAGAATTGTTTGTTCGTCTTTCATGAAATAACATAGGTATAGATTAACGTATATTTTTCTGCACAGTTACCTATAGGTATGTTAAAGAGCCAGAGAGTGACATAAGCGCCGAAAAATATACGGTTCCTTTAAGATATATCTTTAGAATCGAGAGAGTGACACCGCGGCTAAAAGCTAGTAAATATTAAACAAGTGTTTTAGACCATCTTCAAACACAAACTATTTGACGACGCTGACATCTAGGAACCACTTGGTAGTAGACTGGTTGTTAGTAAAAAGAGATAAAACCCAAACAAAAGAAAATACTTAACACTGACGACCTCGATGGCGTAGTGGTTAGTGTAACCGACTGCCACGCCTGAGGTCGCGGGTTCGATTCCCGCACAAGTCAAACATTTGTGTGCATGAACATGGATGTGTGTCTTGGTCTGGGTGTTTCTATGTATAATATGTATGTATTTACAAAAGAAAGTATTGAAGTATGTTTATCCATTGTCTAGTACCCATAGTACAAGCTCTGCTTAGTTTGGGCTAGATAGTGTTGTGTGTATGTGATAGAATATTACTTAAAAATTACAAAATTTAATAATGAGTAAATTTTCTAGAGTTATATTTACAGTTACTCGGTTAAGACAAAAGACTGAGGTTTAAAATCTCACGAAATGTTATTATTAATTATATTATAAATCCAACTTTATTATACATCTTGCCTTAATTGTCGTTGAACAGTTTAGTTTTCTATATAGTTGTAATATTTCTCTTTAAATCTAGAGACGATATTTCAGAAATACTAAAACTTAATACCTAGAGCCACAACTTATTAAAACATCAAATTACTTAAACACATCTGTTGAACGCGGTCGCAGATAGTCTTAATAATCATCAAAACAATATTTTTAATATTAAAATAATGTTCACGAATACATTTAGACATAACGAAGATATAATCCTCCTGACACTAATAGAGACCGAAAAAAAACTATCAGCACAATGCTTCAACCTCTGGAAGTACGAATGTTTATATTCACGTTAATGTAATCTCGGCCGGTCTGTCCGACCTAACGCGACAATTTATAACTCTGGTAATGAGTAACACCGTTCGCTAATAACACAGCTAAATCAAATGTTTGGATTTGTGAAGTCACTAGGTTTAATAATAATACCAGTGCGATGTCGAGTACGTTCCTATCGGCGGTCTGTCACGACGCGTGTACAAACATAACGACAGACACAACTGTGGAGCCAACAAGTCGGTGGCACACAACTTTATTATTTATTGGGAATTCAATTCGCTATCGTGTTGAGATATGAACGATGCTTACGGACAGACATCTGTCATCCCCCACCGCTGGCGCGCGACTGACGTTCGTTCCCACCCTTCTGTGCGCGCGGAGTGGGGGTAACGCTCCGCCTACACCGGGATACCTATTGAAGAACATCACTGGTTTAACTACTACAAAACCTACAACGAAATCTCGACTCTATCTACATGTGATAGAATTGATTTTTGTATAAAATTTGTAAAGTTAGGGTAGTGCAAAGCAAGTCATGTGTTTGTTGTTTTTTAACGATTATTTTTCTCGAATGCAAAAGATATTTCGGTCGCCGGCTCTCGGTAATTGGATTCAGCATGCGTGGAGTTCGGGGCTGTGGCACCGATTGAGACGTACACTTGTCTCTTGTAATTATTATAAAGATTTGAGATAATATTCGTATGTCTTTGTTTTGTGTGTACTTCGGCCGGTTTTGTGTCATTAGCGGATTGTTTCTGCGAACGTGCGGGCACGCTCCAATTGCTCTCGATTGAAACGTTCCAGCTAAATTTTGTTTGATGTAAAAAGTATTAAATTGCCTTCATCTGTCGTTATGCATCTGCTGTGTATGTTTTTAGCAGTGTCGTGATATAAATCATTGACATCAGCGTCCCGACAAAATCAAATGTAGTTAGGTACTGTACGAAATTATCTTTTATTAGAAACTTCTAAATCTGTACAAATTTTATATCTTTACAACATTACATAGTATTACTTGTGTTTTACCAAAGGCTTAGGTACCTACAGTTTACCAGATCATCATGCCTTACCGTGACATAGAGTACCTTACCTACCTACATAGTATAAGCTACGTGAACCTACTCGCTCATAAGCTGCAGTAGTCCCTTATGCAAACACATACCTAACTAAGTTAATATTTTATGGGACAAAATACGACTACTGTGCATCAGATCTCAGTTCTTATTCCCAAGTCGATAAAACGGTTATCAGGTTGTCTTGTGAAGAAATTCTTAGCAGCTGGTGGTCTTGTACCGTACCCAATAAGCGACAATAGGCAATAGGCTTGAATCTATAAAATGTGGATGTTACCGACCTCTGCCTACCCTTTCAGAATTGTAGGCGTAACACTACGATTCTATATAATATTTTGAGCATCATATCTACCGAATATGAATTAAAAAGCCATACCGAGAATACCCAAGCAGAAAATTAAATCTAGTCCTGAATATACTCACTTCGACTGGCAATGCTTACCTTATAAAACTAATTCGAAATCACTCACATAACAGACAAAAACCACAATGAGAACAAACATTATCTATCCATCCATTCTTCACGGCAGTAAACCATCCGGTTATCAGTAAACACACGGCCGCTTGTTACACCTAACGTGAAACTTGTCCGTTTGTCTGTTCAGATAACGTAGTTACGTTACACCACCTTATCTATAACTACTTGTTACTGATTCCGTATAGCCCACTTATTTATTGATAGTAATATACTGACTGTTTGATGGCCCGTGCTACTTTTTGTTACTGCGTTTTATCTTTATTGGTTTGATTCTGAAGCGTTTTTTGGTTTCGATTTTGTTGTTATGCTTATGTCTGTCACTGAACATAAGTTTAGACTACACGGGCAATGGTTTTAGTAGTCACTTTGCTAAAGGCATTGAGTGGAGTGTTATGGGTTCGTTCCATAATGAGACAAAAATTATATGGTCTACATAAAGTTGTAGTTTGAGCTTGGGGTATTCTTATGTTCGTTATTTGTGTATTTGGCATTACCTTAAAACAGAGGCTTTTTCTAGTGGGAAAGTTGGAATATGATGATGGTCTAGCGTTTGGTTATATCCAAACCTAGAAAACTTATTGGATGTTTCTTTCAGAAATAATAAAAACATATTTCCTAATTAGCAAAGTCCACAATGATCTATGTTATGAATGTATAATGACACTTAAACTTGCCTGTCTTCCAATACGGGGATATTTGTGGTGTAAGTGCAATACAACTCTGCCTACCTGCTTTAATGCATGATGCTGATTACGTACACAAGTTGTTATACTTGCGTCGGTTAGGTATATGCAGACGAGCGACGCAACCTATCCGCGCAAGTGCAAATAGCTTGCACTTGCAGCCTACGACAGTTACTTCCATCGTGATAAACCATCTTAAAGCCGGGACTCCACCAAAGCGGAGACGAGACGAGCGCAGAGGAGATGTTTTTTAAACAACCAATAGAATTGTGTTATTGATACATCTCCTCTCCGCTCAGCTTCAGTGGAGATCGCTGTGCGGAGATGTGTAATATTTGTATGGCGCAATGGAAGCGGAGAAGTGAGCTGTGCGCGGACGACTGAACACTCAACGCCTTGCACCCGAGCTGAAAAACATCTCTTCTCGCATAGCACACAGCACACCGCACACATCTCTGCTTTGGTGGAGTCCCGGCCTTAGTGTCTCATAATAGCAAATTCTGTTGTCAATTCGCAGTTTCAATTCTTGTCAATTCCTAATCCTACATTTAAACCTAGCCTACAATATCTACACGAGCTATCAGTTTAAAAGATACAAAAATATCGGTAATTTAGTTTTAAGAAGCTCATCCCAGTAGCAATGAATAGAGATCACACTAAAGATTACTTAATAGTTACCACATAAACCACACCCACGCTTTTGTCCACCGCTGAGCCTTAACACTAATTATTAAACTATTAACGCCTAACTTTATTTCCACTCATGATTTTTTAAACATGTTGATTATCATAACTGATTAGAAAAGCTCTACGAGTATACTACATTAAGCTTAATTTTTTTATTGATATTTTAATTACTTTCTATACCTATTCGTTTTTAAGAACGCCTACTCCAGGGGTAATCTTATGTCACAAAGGTCTTTACAAATATTAAAACAATGGACATAAGGAATACCCAATTTCGAAGGAAAATGTTGGAGAAACAAATTTTATCCCGTGGAATCGAATCCACAATAGGTACTCGGGGCACCAGCAGTAGCGAGGCAACCTTTACTATAAAACTTCTCTATCAAGAACTTCTACTTTATACAATTTTTTTTTCAACTTATTTTAATCACAACTACTACTACCTATGAATAAATTATTTAAAACTTTATAATTATTTACACTTTCTCCGAGCTTTTGGTTGATTTGCCATGGTCACGTCACGACGACTAAGACGGTGTTGGTCTCAATTTAGAGTGTTAAATTAGGTATATTAAAGCATTTGACCATTGTTTAATTATAAGTGTATCTATTTACGCAGAATGAGCCCAAAGTATCATAAATAGGTATGTAGATATGATGTGTGTAAGTATTTTAGTATTTTTGGGTTTAAATAAATAAATTACAGTTTTAAGCTGGTGACACTTTTATTTCTTCACTAGATGACTTTTCTGTACTTCTTATCACATATCCTAACGAATTTTTCTATATTTTCTCACCGTTTAAACCTTCCCTGGACTACGACAAACATTTCAAAACCAAAATCAGCTAAATCGGCCCAACCGTTTTCGAGTTTTAGCGAGACAAACGAACAGCAATTGATTTTTATATATATAGATTAAACAGTAAAAAGTTGTTTAATTTCAATGTGTAATATTCGCCTAAATGTATGACAGTACTTTTGTTTTTAAGAAATACTTTAACAATATTTTCAATTATAGTTCTTACACTCTCACCCTGAAAGACACATTTCTAAACAATGTGAAGCACAGTAATCTAAAAGGCAACCCTAATAAACACTACCCGACGCGTATACCAAATCCAAGATTTATCGAGCGAAAACTACGTAAGAACCGACAGTGAAACTGAATATTTTTTACTATACAGTAAGTATTTTATTTCACCACTATATAGTTATCTTAACAATTAACTTTAAAATAAAAATTATGCAATATCCGCGTTAAAAGTCTTACATATGACACGGTGAATTTGTTCGTCTGTCTGCGTTAAGATAACACAGTAACATTACTGCTGACTTATCTAAAACTACTCTTCATTCTCTATACCGCTTACCTAATTTCTAATAATATATTATAGATTAAAATGGACGCTTCTTTTAGTGCATTTTCATTACATGTTATCTTTATTGTGAAGATTTCATTACATTATGTGGTTTTAAAGACGTTGGGCGGCCATGGCAGTTGAATAAATTAAACTATTATCACTATCACTACTTATTAAAAAATAAATTCCCCGCCGCGTCTGTCTGTCTGTGCGCGATTAACTCAAAAACTGCTTAACAGATTTTCATGTGGTTTTCAACGATGGACAGAGTGATTCATGAGGAAGGTTTAAGTGTATAATTTGTTAAGGTTTTGTACTACCGCGAAGCGGTCGCTAGTCACCTAGGTATACTGCCGTGGTAATCGAGAAAGCACTATATCAAAGATGGGCATTTTTTTAAATAACTGATTTATATGCTTCCCTCCTGTGAACAACATATTTTTTTCCTTTCTTTTGACATTACTAACATAAAAATCGAATATATAGTTTTATCACAAACGCTAAAATTGTAACAAAATCTTTGCGCGCTGTTTTCTAAAACTGCGTTTTTTGAATTACTGCTCTCTCGATTACCACGGCAGTAGGTATACAGTGGGTATAATAAACCCTGCCCGATCCATTAAGGGCTTGTTCCTCACTTAAAAAACAAGCTAATAAAAAAATAAAAATATCTATATCATCGTAAAACGTCTTCATAATATTTTTAAGTACAGTATTGATTAGCATTTCTACCCTTAAATTACTGAAAATTCGCACAGTCTAGCAACACTCAACTAAACTTGACAAGGACGCGGAGCGTGGCATACTTTTGGCGGCATTTTTCTAAGCCGTAGGTAGGTAGACGCGGCGTATCGCGGCGCAGCATCGGTGAATCTTTATGAACTTTAGTGATACCATGCCATGCCATGGGTAATCTATTAACATATTATTATATTAAATAAATTAAATTTACAAGAGTAATTTTCTTGATCGATTTTATAAAAGGATGTCACTTACGTACTCATAATAAGCTACTGTATAACACCTTTAAGGATCGGACAGGATTTATTATACGCACTGTATATGTATCGTTAAATAATTTACACTGCTTCTACCACTCGGTAGTACATGAGGTCTAATTCCGGGTCCGCCAAAGTATTACTGTGTTTATCTGTCGAGAAATTCTCAGTAGCAGCCCGTAGTCTGGAAGAGCGTCTGGTATACGGCAATAAGCTCGCCCTCTATAACGTTGGGCTTAAAATCATAACTGACGGAAAATCTGGACTTTTACTTGTATTATTTTATAGAATACTAGGTTCTGCCCGCAGCTTTGCTCGCGTAAATGTAGATTATGTCAATCTTCTATCCCTTCGGAATAGTAGTTTTTTCTGGTTGAAAGATACCCTAAGTTTTTCCTGTGCCCCAGACAAACAACAAACAAATAATCACACGTTCATTTATCTCTAATATTTATTTAAGATTCTGGTTATTAACTAATTAACAATTATTTTGTAGGTACTTAATAATATGCTGACGCACTTAGATATATTTAAATATTACTTATGTCACTTATTAGTAACGATTCTTCCTAGTAAATCTTTAGCAGGGAGTCGTTTAGGTAATCATTAAACGTCGCTGAGTACGGTTGATACACTTGCAAGTGTGCCGATTATTGAACTGTTCAAGAAAAATACAGCTTAAGTGCAATTATGCATTAAAATATTGATGCTGTGCTCGATAAGATTACTTACAAGAAGTCAAAACCATATCAGCGTGTCCCTTCAAGCTACAGACGTGACTATATATACAACGACTAAAACAAAATAATCAACACGAACAAAACAGACTAATACATCAAAAGATGTTTCAATTAAAATACTCCTTTTATCAGGACGTACATCTTAATACGATCCGTCAGCTGGCTCACCTGTGCCGATTATTTCTAGACATCAAACCGATCTTCTATTATACTATTATAAATTTCGCGGTATTCCGGAAGCAACGTCGCGACAGTGGCGCCGCGCTAACTGTGCACACATGACGCACTTCCGCTGTGCGCGCGCGCAGCTCACACGTGGTGCGAATTACGCGCGCTCGCGAACCGTAATCGAACGTGACGGTTCGGAGACGGTTCTAATTGTTTCGGTTTTGTTTGTCTGTGTCACGCACTGGAGCGGTTACGGTTTATTTTTGTTGTTGAAACATTCTTGTGGACGCTTGCTGGAGACAACTAGGATGACTGTATTTGTTAAGATTTAGTATCGGAGTAATGTTATTTCTCTCTCGTATCAACATCTTAGTCTTGATATTCAAAATAAATATATAAATATTCTATCGGTTGTAAGTAAGCAAGCTTTCTCTTACTTTATTTTATATAGACAAGTCGCATATGAAGTGACTATGATATGAAATCGTTCACTAAATCTTTGGAAACACTGATGACCTGACTGACCGAAATTCATCGAAATTTGACCGACATTTTATATTCACATTTCACGACACAAAATAGGCTGACCAATGTGATAGATTAAGACTATAACTATGTACTATATACCAGGTGTATAAAAAATAAATAAATAAAATGAAAGAACAACGATATTGAACCAGTAAATCTCGACGCAGTGATAGCGGCAAGCTGGCAAATTTGTGCAGTTTAAGTTTCGGTCCTAAGCTGGACATAGGGACATATCCAAGACACTAATAAAAAGGATTATTTACCTCCACAAACAACAGATATTCCCAAATATATCTCTCGTCGTTAATCCTCAACTTCCACATCTCTAATCTGCACTCATTAACAAGTTACCGCATAAGATTTATACATCTCCTGCACACCTCCGTGCCAGCTCGTAAGCTGATAATCCTTCGTTGACAGACGTTATAACTTGTTCCACGCCACTCTTGTTTTTATTTCCCTTTGAAATAACATCTTGTTTCCATAAATTTACAAGCTATCACACGACGAGTGTTTATCAATTATTAGGATACAGATTTTGTGATAATCTCGAAGGTATAATTAATTATAAGTTTTGTACAAAAATAAATTTTGTTCCTATCGGAACATTAAATGAGTTTTGTTCCTGCTATAATAATAATAATAATAATAATAATAATAATAATAATATTCTACCACATACACACAACACCATCTAGGCCAAACTAAGCAGAGCTTGTACTATGGGTTCTAGACAATGGATAAACATACATAGATACTTTTTTTTTTTTTTTTTTTTGTAAATACATACATATTATACATAGAAACACCCAGACCAAGACAAACATCCATGTTCATGCACACAAATGTTTGACTTGCGCGGGAATCGAACCCGCGACCTCAGGCGTGATATAATAGATACCCAATTACACAGGCTTAAGACTTCAATAAGTAAAAGAGACGATAACTTATTTTATTTATAAATAAATACCTAGCGATATTTTTATTACTGTTATTTCTACGATTTTCAACTATGTTAGCTACTATAATTAAAGACAAATGTTTATTAATTAATTAATTATAAATATTCGATTAAGATAAAAAAGCGTTCGTTGTATGTAGATATTATGTATATTGCAGATATTATATTATCATAAAATAATTAAGTTTCTTTGAGCGGCAGCTATATAAGTAAAATATATTTAACATTCAGATACCAAACACGCAAGTGGCTGCAGATTTATAATATTATAAATATGTATTAAAAAATACATTAATATAATTATTCGCTTTGATCTTACACTAAACTTAATGCGATAAATAATGACAGAAAAAACTCCTTTGATGTTTAGATGTATACGTAAATACCTTTTCGGAAATACGGAACAATGTATTATGTTCCGAAAAATGTTCCTGTCCATATTGCGCCTAGATTCTGCAGTGACGTGCGTACTTGCGCAACTGCCGATACTGAATGATCGATATAGTGATTCCTGGGTCGCGGGTAGAGTGACATTTACTTTGTCAGAAAAATTTCAGTTGCAACATGTAGTCTGAAATAGAAATTTGCCTGCTAGATGCCCGTTATTACGTCACACCATGTAATAATGACGAAACAAAGTAGGTACACACATGTATGAACTTACATTATTTTATGAAGTATTCATATATTTAAGAGTTATTTCCAAGATTTCAAACAAACTCGTTATAACTAACCTGAGATTTATTCTATAGAAAAAAGCGTCCGCTGTGTATAAAAAAAAAAGCCATAAGTCCAGGAATAGTACGTGAAGCGAAGAGATGCGATGACAGGGAATTTATTAACCATTCGGGATGACAAACTGCGAAATAGGGATACGACGCGCGCTACTACGGGTGTCGTACTCACTGTGTTGTCGAAAATGTGAGTTTGCGTTTTGTGAAGTGAGAAACGAAATCTAAAATGTGGATGCCTATAATTGCTTTTATGAGTACTTACTTTAAAATTTTAACTACATAGTTAATAATACCTTATTTATATAAAGTAAGTGTAATATAAAGGAGTAGTGGATCTTACTTTATAATGCTTTTCAGATTCGTTAATGCAAAGTTACATTCTTGGTAGTTAAGGTTTTCATGATAATTTATCTTTGTTTAGTATATATTATAAAAATAAATTACGCGAATGTTATATATTGAAATTAAACTATTTTATACGGACTACTACTTTAAACAACGCGACAAAATCTGTAGGTATAGAATAGATGAATTTAAAAAGTTAATTTATTTTTTAATCACTCGTTATTTTATTTTATAGTTTGATATAATAATATTGAACGAACATCAACTGGCCTAGATCAATGTGCGTGGCCGTGTATTCAATACTATTTATTTAAGACGATATCCGTTGACAAACATATCAAATATATATAATATATGTATAAACATATCATGTTTTAATAGAATGCTGTTATTCTATTTTAGTATAGGTACCTATATATTTTTATGTCAATCAACATAAAAATAAAATTATAGCGTTTCTAAACGGGCAATAACAGAATGAAACAAATAATAAAATACACGTAAATATATTGCGTACTAGATGATGCCTGCGGTTTTGCTTGCGTTAATCTTGATATTGTCAATAATTTTTTTATCCCTCGAGAGCAGTACATTCTCGAGGGATAGAGCAAAGCCGCGGGCATAACGTTTTTTCTAGATGAAAGGTACCCTATGTCCTTTTATGTACCCCTGACAACCTGTATGTGAAATTTCATGATGATCGGTCAAGTAGTTAAAGCGTGAAAGCGTAACAAACAAACAAACTCACATTCGCATTTATAATACTAGCTTTTGCGCGCGTACACAATAAAAAGTAGCCTTTTGTCCTTCCCCAGGTTTTAAACTATATCTGTACCAAATTTCATCTAAATGGGTTAAGTGGTTTGGCCATGAAAAGGTAACAGACAGACAGACAGAGTTACTTTCGAATTTATAATATTAGTAAGGATTAGTTAGGATTATTATGGCCTTTATAAGAATTATGTTTGGAATGGCCAACGCATTATAGGTAGTTATTGCAATGTTGTAGGCAACTGCAATGTTTTTAACTACTTGGCTGTTATTGTCTATGTATATATTGCAGACACACATTGCAATAAAACACTAAGTTATATATTATAAAACAAAGTCCCCCGCCGTGTGTATACGCGATAAACTCAAAAACTACTAAACGGATTTTTATGCGGTTATCACCAATAGACAGAGTGATACATGACAAAGGTTTTGGTGTATAATTTGTCAAGGTTTTGTACTACCCGTGCGACACTGGAGCGGGTCGCTAGTAATATATAAATATACATTATACAAGTCCTTTTTTGAGCTCGAAAAAAACCACATTCCATGGTAAGGGCACCCGTAATAGAGGTGCATTTCAGTAGTCACACATGACCGTGATGTATGGTGTTTTAATTAGGACTTCCCGCGACGGCGCACCGGGCAGCGTCGCGGCGCCTTACTATATTAGGCATACATATTACAACTAGAACAAAAAGCTTTGAGGAACAAAGGTAGGGACAGAAAGTAGCTGGTAATTTGAAAATAATGAGGTAATTGTGATCAAAGCAGGTATGGTATGTTCCGGGTTATAAGCAAGAAATGTTTCTTGTGCAAATGGTTGTGCTGTTTTAGTATTTTTTTAAACGTAATGCTATATATGTATATAAATACGTACTAACCCAACGCGTGCAAATGCCCATCTCCGTATGAACTGAGGACAGAGGCGCACCTAAGTAACGTGCGTAGAGGGATTTCGCTCCAAGTTGGTTGAATTCATGCACGGATGGCTTGACACATCGCCTCTGCCACTTCGCATTAAGTGAGAGTATACTGGGTTTTGTGGGTTTGATCCCCAGCGCTTTAAATTATGAGTACACCAACTGCCTCCTTGCCGCAGCGGTATTGAATGAGACTGCTGTGCATGAGATTTCAGGTTCGAATCTCGCGTCGGGCTACCAAAAATCTTAATACGAGCCCGGAGTTAGGAAGTTGGCGGTGTTAGATACCCCGTGCCTCGGAAAGCACGTAAAACCGTTGGTCCTGCGCCTAATCTCTCTCTGGTCGTATCGGGTTACCGTCCCATCGGATTATGAGGATTAGGGAACAGAGAGTGCACTTGTGTTTGCGCACATACTTGCACTACTTATAATATCTGCTGCGCAGATGGCCAGTCTCCGTTAAGATTGGTCGCCGTGACCGAAATTCGGTCTGGCGGACATTACACCGAGAGCTGTGGCTTCGATTCTTACACGGGCAAACATGTTATTAATTATATAAATAAATAAAATTAAGTAACGGCGACTTGTGCTGAAATTGCTACGAAATCGTTCTTGTCCTATTTAGCAGTCCTTCTGTGCCAGCCCGTTCAAAATCATTCTTGTTCTATGATTGTATACCAAAATCACAGTATATATTCAAGTCAAAGTTAAGACCAGAGGTAAAATGCATTAAGTGCACAAAGTTAATAGCATTGACTGATCAAATATCCTACATGCTTATTATACGTGCGAGCGTGGGTCATCTTCAGGAATGGACAATGGACCTCGTCATAGAAAAGCGAATAATGACAGAATCAAACTTGCAATTTTTTATTGTAGTAGTTATTAGTATTTTAATAATTTAATCAACTAAAAATGAGTAAAGTTTAATAGTAGTAGTTTCTAAATTATGTAAAAGAGTGTCAAATAAACAACGCGATAAAATCCGTATATAGTACCTAGTTTAATTTCAATGAATAACATTCGCGTAAACAGAAGACAATATTATGAAGAATTATATTAACAATATTATGTGGGTATTCATATGCCTATTTAAATTTGAGAAACGTCATATCTACTATGCCATAGTAAACTTATGCAACAAGTTTAAGAAGGGCGTAAAATCTACTCAGACTTATAAAAACAACGAAACCATTTAGAATCGGACCTTCTGATCACACTTGTAAATCCGAGCTAGGACCGAACTAACATCTTTCGGCGTTTTCGATCATTTCACTACTGCGGCTATTCCGACATATAATATTTTTACTACGCTATGATCGTCAATATTTATACCGTGGGAGTATCACTAATGTATGGCTTCCACGAACATTCACGGCTCCATAGGGAATTGCAACTTCCTACACCTATGTTATGTATTCCTACACCTATGTATGGTTTTAAAGTGAGTTTGAATCGCATGTGACGTCATCGCTGTTGGTACCTAAAAGAAAAACAGAAAGAAGGGAATTAATTAATGTTTAGAAAAATATCGGTTGTATGGATAGGTTTTTAAATACTTCAGCAGAGGCTGTATACAACTCTGTAAAAAATTATATGACCGACAGAATTTCTGGCGTGTTTAGCGATAGGTATGTGTTCGTGTTTGTAAAGTCCTTTGCGACGTGATAATTAGACATTAATCTGTCAAGTCTTAGAATACCAGACATAATTAAAAATCTAGATAGAATTTGGGAAACTGTTGGACTGCCACGCAGAGGTCTCGAGTTCGATCCCAAGGCATCTCTGACTTTTCAAGGTTATTTGCGTATTATAGGTATAGTTAATTATCGCTTGCTTTAACGGTGAAGGAATAATATTGTGAGAAAAACTGCATGTCTAAAAGTTCTCCATAATGTTCTGGATGATATATGAAGTCTGCCAACCCGCACTGGGCCAGCGTAATAAACTATTTCTTTTTTACTTTGTTGAAATGCATTGACTCCTACCTCTCCGGGGGCGACGGAGAGGTTATGTCGGACTCACCGGGGGAAAGATGGTGACTAGCGACATCCCGGTAATACTGACTAAACCTACCACGGTGTTCCACGATATAACCAGAGTCGGCGGGACCGCGCTAATCACTTCCACATGCAATCTTCACCCCGCCGAGGTTTCTACAAAATACACTACACGAATATACCTTCCCTGATTAAAATAGGTATCTATATATACATATTTTCCTACTGTCCCCTTGTGCCCTCCACCAAGACAAAAAGACACAGAGGTGCGCGTGGGAACACGTATGCCGCCTCTCGGACCTGGTGCTGACCGGATAGCGGGCAGACCCACAAAGCCCACCACCCCCAGGTAAAACCTCAGGGTGGCTGGAGGTCATCTCGTGCCCTCCGGCGCTCGGTTCTGCGGTTAGGAAGAGAGTTCAAGCTCTCCTTCTCCCGCTCCGCCGCCTCCTTGATGGAAATTACTTTCTCACAGAAGGAGGCGACGGCGTACCACAACCTCTCGCTCCGGACCATAGCCTGAACCACGGCCGGGTGCGAGAGGGCAACCAATCCAACTGCCGCGAGTAACTCACGGTGCTGCGATGCCCAGGTGGGGCAATCCGCCAAAGTGTGCAGCGCCGTGTCCACAACAACATCGCGGCAGTCGCCGCAGTGATGACATGCGGGCGTCTCCTGCCGGCCTATGCGACACAAGAACTGGCCAAAACAACCATGGCCAGTCATTATCTTACCGCCACGATCGTGACGTGCCCGGCACTGGGGTGTACAAGTCGTTCCTTCCAAGCGCAATTAACTATGGCCTAACCCTTCTCACACTGAGAAGAGGCTCGTAACCCAGCAGTGGAACAGTTTAATACAGGGCTGATATTATTATTAGTCTGTATTGTCACCAGTGTGCTACTGCAACTCAATAATAGAATAATCTTGAAATAAGAGGTCAGTATATAATACCAAATTTTTTTTAAATTGTATTCCCGCATGAAAGTTTTAGTTAGAACAAAACAACGTAACTAATTTCGCTAACATACACAGTATTGTATTACAATAAAGACGTGTGGTTTGCGGTTTCATTAAACAAATGTTTAACACGGACGTGTGTCTGTAAACATTGCTAACTAATTGGCTTGTTTTTATTTAACTAGCGAGTACGATTTAATACGCTTCTCGAATGATACGGTACATAAATGGTACAAAACGTAAATGGTATGATGCTATTGTAAACTTAACGATATGTAAGTCATAACCAAAGTCAAAAATCTTTACTTAACGATATTTAGACATGTCGATTTATAAATTTCTCAATATCAAATAAGGAGCAAAAAAGAGTAGAGCTTTCATAAATAAATTTTTTTTCATGCAAGTTCTGCTCCTCAAACTGGAACTTATTTTATACATGGCTACAAATGTAAATAAGAAGTAGTAGTAATGAGTGGCCGTGACTTTTTTGCATTCATCTGCGTTGTATTTTCTCATAAGCTCAACCTTTTGCCTGAACATAGCAACTAACAGAAATTTAATATACATAATTTGATTCCTCCTTCCCCATTCTACCATCCGGACGACCAGACAAACAGACCAGCGGCTCAGGTACATGGTAGATATACCACATTTACGCACAAATCACTTTGTTTCCACTTTTATAATGCTTACCACAAAGGTAGCACTCACTACCTAGGTCTGTGTTTCCCGATGAGTACAATCTGGGCGTCTTCAAGTCGCGAGTGAATAGGTATCTTGTAGGTAAGCGTGCTTCATCGTCGAGTGCATCTTCACATAACATCAGGTGAGATTGCGGTCAAACGCAAGCCTATTTCAATATAAAAAAAATATATATATCGTAAACTCACTAATTGATAAGTGTTACTTTATTACCTTAATTTATAAATGATTTTTGACGACTTTGATAGCATTGAACAATTTATCTTATCTTATCTGGGGGCCAGTCAGTGCAGACCGGCGACACTTCGACCCAGTGGGATTTTTTGTGTCGACACTCTCCCAATAACGACTGCCATAGATGTTCATGGCAGTATAACTTCCGAAAGTCAGAGGTGCGCGACGTGGGTTCGAACCCGAGACCCTCTATAGCAGTCTGTTGGTCTCCCCACTGAGCTATCGCTGCTCGTTTGAACAGTTTAACTACATAAGTTTTACACCGACGTGGGAGTTAGTATCATTTTAGCTAAGTACCTGCTTACCGTTAAACGTTTTATTAAAGTTATTGTTCCTATGAAATACATTTTTATCGACTATCTAAATTTTATAGGTATTAGATCGTTTGTAGCTTTAATTCAATAGTTTTAGGATTCCGTATTTTGAGAGATAAAGCTACAATCGTAATTCATACTTGTCTCTATATGCATGCACATGGTTACTATTTTTAAGAGGGCACTAGCAAATTCTCATACATCAAGCCCTACCTTACGAAGTTTGGTAGGCAGGAAACGATATTTTGTGTTTCTGCGAGTGATTATAGCCCGATTCTTATAGTCAAGAAACGAGTCGAGTCTATAAACAGTTAATTTGTTACACATATTGTAAAAATATTATGTCAAAATTATATCGTCTGTAAAACGACTTGTTTTTTATATAGGAACTGGATCTAATAAGACGTGGAGCTGTCTGTAAGCGATAGCTTCGCTGGACAGACTGACATCGCCTCAATCTTACTGGTATATCCTTGCTCTAAAAGTGTCCTTTCCATTCAGCTTAGACTTTTTTTGCTTTCTTAAAGATAACTCCCGCACTATGAATAATTTCTGTATCGCTATATCACTTTACAAACATTCAAACAACGGATTCAAAGAACATCCAGACTCGGTACAACCATTTGTGGATCACACAAATTTTTGTCCTGTGTGGGATTCGAACCCACAACACTTGGCGCAGTGGCAGTAGCGAGGCGATCACTTAAACCACTGCGCCATCGGTGCACAGCGTGCTTTAAACTTATGTATCGCTATGAATATTCGGAACCCACCTTTTAAAGTTAACTTACTTTATAGCGTATCTGGACTTACGTAGCTCCTCGTCCTCATATAATTTTATGAGGCAATAAAATTATTCTATCTATTGTTCAAAACTAATTCAGTAAATCTTCTATGTTTTATGTTCATGTAATTATTTATAATCATATGTAAATTAAATTTTATTGACGGACGTCGGGCCAGCGAAGAGAGCTTATGCGTAATTACCGATCGTTAAGACCGTGATTACCGATACCCGGTAGGGAAAAGTATTGAGTGTTTTGCCGAGTAATTTTTCAATAGAAAGAAGATTTACGATTTAAGAACCTCATTTGGGCTTTCGTTATTCAAGAATCTTAAACACGCTAGTGGCATAACTGGCAAAGTGTGAAGACCTACTATAGAATGCACCTTGACAAAGTAAAAAGCCTACTTAAAAGGATGAGGGACGGATTCACGAGTGAAAATTGTCGATAAGTGAATGTATACCTAATATTTTTTCATAAACCAAACGAAAAGATTATAGATATATAATATTTTCTTCTACTCTTCTCGTGAATAACTAATTGACTGCACGGATGGTGTAGTTGTTTAAGTTGTCGCCTCGCCACTGCCGACGCGCCGAGTGTTGTGGGTTCGATCCCCACACGG
This sequence comes from Catocala fraxini, assembly GCA_930367265.1. Lineage (NCBI taxonomy): Eukaryota > Metazoa > Arthropoda > Insecta > Lepidoptera > Erebidae > Catocala > Catocala fraxini. The sequence continues at coordinate 1,769,772 of OV884045.1, forward strand.
GACAAAAATTTGTGTAATCCACACATGATTGTTCCGAGTCTGGGCGTTCTTTGTGTCCTTTGTTTGAATATTTGTAAAGTCCCCCGCGATACAGGAACTGTTCCTAGAGCGAAAGTTGTCATTAAAAAAGAGGCTTTTAGCAAAAATACAATAAATCAACAAAATATTCGTCCAATAAGAGTCTTCCCTTGTTTCTCTATCCACATATGTACATGTTCATTACAATATAAAACTTCTGTATTTATCTTAATTAAGTTGTATATTTATCTTACCGTGACGCCATTTGGTATATTTTAATTACAACAGTCATATCATTACGAGAAACTAAAAAAGCTAATATAAACTTCTGTATGAAACAATAAATTGTGTGGTTCGTGTACATAATTGTTACATATTTTGTTAAATTATTATTGTTGATCTCTCCAACAAAGCTAATCGCTTTTGTTAGGTATAGGTTCACGTCGATAGTGAAATGGGTGGGAATATAACCTACAACCTATCGATTGCAAGTCCGATGTCTTATCCATTGGGGTACTACTGTTTTCGATCTAGGAATTATGTTTGGTACAAATGTTCTCTATGGTAAAATAAATATAAAGTTACTCATAAAGACTTAAATGTCCACCATGCTTTCAAAACACTCTGGCTATAGCAATATTTTAAAATACAACATTGCCTTTATCCCCAAAGACATAGGCAGCTGTATAGTTAATACCCACAGTTTATATTATCTTATGTGGGGGCCAGTCAGTGCAGACCGGCGACACTTCGACCCAGTGGGATCTTTTGTGTCGACACTCTCCCAATGACGACTGCCATAGATGTTTATGGCAGCCGGGACCGACGGCTTAACGTGCTCTCCGAGGCACGGAGCAGGCGATAATTGTCAATCAATACGCACATAACTTTGAAAAGTCGTATAACTTCCGAAAGTCAGAGATGCGCGACGTGGGTTCGAACCCGAGACCCTCTGCATTGCAGTCTGTTGGTCTCCCCACTGAGCTATCGCTGCTTATACCCACAGTTTACCTAGCTCTTTTATATATCCTACATAATAGACAACACCCAGTGTTGTTCCCTACAGCGCACATTTTCCAAATAATGCTGCTTCTGAAAAATTCCTCACAGAAAAATCCAGAAACCCGTTACCCTGAACCAGAAACAGAAACACGGATCCGAAAATCTTAAGCGCATACTTATACTCGCTACGAACGAAGCAGTACTTTCGAGAAATGTAGTGTATTACAATAATGTGTTGATTTACAAGTGAAGTAAATTAAATAATGTTTATCCTTCAGTAAATATTACACACATATTGGACCATTGTTTTTTGTAAGACATCGATTTAATCAATTAACTTGGTCGCGATATTCACGACTTGTATATGTTACAAGCACCCTAAAAAGGAAACAGAAATTACTTGAAAGGGAATCGTTAAAAATGTGGCGTCCTCCTATTAACATTGTAATAAAATACTTTAGAATAACGATATTTAATAGAATTTAAACAAGCTTCAGAAATGCGTGATGTCCTTAATTGGTGCCATAAGAGGGTTGAATACAAACTACGAGTACGCGGGGGTTGACAGTCTTTCGCCTGTTATAGATAAGGGTGCATGTTGATTAGGCAAAGCATTTGAGGCTCACTGTTTGCTGTGAACATTGTGCGTCTATATGATTCACAGTGCGCTAGAAATCTAACCAAGGATCCATTTTTGAAATATAATATACAGTTTTATGAGTAAAGAAGCAAACTTATTCAATAGAGCAAACTAATAGAAACTTGAACGAAAGTTTTCACAATTTTGCGCCGTAGCAGATTACGCCTCACCTTTAAACTGTCAATTATTATTGGAATGCCAGACATAATAAAAAACCTGTCGTGTTCAGCCGCTGGTGTGCCGCTGCCACTCAAAGATAAAATCACTGCAATGCAGATCAAATAATTATGTAATACCGATAATGCGATGTTGCTAGGTTATAAGTTTATAAAACATTATTTTAATAAAATAATACATTTAATTCTGTAAATTCAATATCTATATGCCGAATTCTCTCTTTAAAACATTGACGATAGTAGTTTAGCATCTTCTAGCAAAAGATATCCAACAACCTATTCGCCTAACACAAGCTAACCCTTATAGACAGCAATGCGTTTCGCATTCGTAGTTGCGCACACGCAGCGGCGGTGCGTCGCGTCGGTGCGAGTGGTGACGGGTGCGCTATTTACATTTCCTATCTAGTGACGCACCTTGTTACAGTACGGACAGCAAAACGAGCGACGCGACGAGGTGATGCGAACTGTCGGAGCCAAAGATGGTTGGACTTGTAATAATGGCTTGTTAAATTTCATAGAAGTTCGTAATCGTATTAAGACTGCAGCAAAATGTCTTACGTATTAATTGCCCTAGTAGGGTTGGAGTTACGACCTTTATTGATATCAAGTGAGTTTTACTGCTGAAATTGTTCTCTTTCAAATGCCTTGTGTTTTTTGGTTTAAAAATGAATGTGAAGGTACGAACTACGAATTAGTCAGAGACGCAATAGTATAGGAAGGTGACGTCACACTTCTACCACTACGTCATCACTGCACTTTATTTTGATATCCTAACTTCCTATAACTTATAATATAATATGCGTCTTACTCGTGAACGGGTGCTACTTGTGGTGACTGGTCGACCTTGGTATCGTGGAATTCGATGATTTACTTACTACATTTTTATTTAAACAGTTAGATTAAACTACGGACTACAATCATGCGTTGCCTTGATTATTAATGTACATGTAAGTGGATGCTCCTATTTACCATACTGCTGCTTTAGAGGCTACCATCAAATTTTATTAAATGCTTGAGTATGTTCAGTAGTAGTTCATGGAGAAATGGTTGCAGCACCTTACAGCTCTTATGATTTGTAAACAAAAACTTGGCTATTAAAAAGAGCGACCATGAGTTTCTTGCCCGTTCTTCTCATGAGCCCTACACCCTTGCTTTGCTGAACGTGCGAACGTGAACGTGCGTTTCAAATTCGCAGAAAAAATTTGTGTAACTTTGACATTCATAAGTGTTACCTTGTAACCTAATCTGAATAAATTTATTTTGAATTTGAATTTGAATTTTGAATATTATAAATGTAAATGTGGGTTTGTTTGTTACGCTTTTATGCCTTAACTACTCGACCGATCATCATTCAATTTAGCATACACGTTTTCAGGAGTACAGAAAAGGACATACTTTTGCCTTTTATCTAGGGCAAAGTACTGTTACGCAACTAACCAAACATTTACGCGGAAGTAGCTGCGGGCAAAATTAATTAAGTAATTTAATTAATGTATGTTTTACTTTAGTGGGAAGTGATGTCAGAAGTATTGTTGAGTTCAGTATTAGTTCAGCGCGCCTACACTGTGCCTCTATTTCCTTTCGGCACTGTAACAATCCTGAGGTATCTCAGGATCATTTATTGTAAACAAATGGAAACCTGACCAGATAACGTATCTCCATACAAAAAAATAATATTATTTAATTTCGACGAGTTACAAACGGACATACAGAGAGACGATGTGTTTAATAATATACACTTACTGTCAGGAGTAAACGAGATAGAATCTTTATTGAGTTTATGTATCACGCCATTTATGTACCTGCTTATTATTTTTTCACATAAACTTTTATGTGCCTATTCGTTTACATGCCATCGTGGTTATATACAACGCTACTTATTTGGTGTACCATTTTAAGTATGGTAATATGTTACTATTCCTATTGGCGAACAAATATGTAATATTGAAATCCTTTTTGTTTTTAGAATTCGAAAAAACTCTTATACAACAGCTTTGTCCATCTGTTTATACAACTTTCAACTTAAGAACCGTAAGAGCTAGAGACTCGCGGTCAACGCCATTCGACTCAGCATAGTCGATATACCCCCGAAATTACTATGATCTATGATATGACCTCTGACCTCAAGGTTACGTGATACCATCTTTCAACTCAAGAACCGTGAGAGCTAGAGACTCGCGGTTAACGCCATTCGACCCAGCAAAGTTGATATACCTCCGAAATGACTATTACCTTTGACCTCTGATCTCAATGTCACGTGATACCAACTTTCAACTCAAGAACCATACGAGCTAGAGACTCACGGTCAACACCATTCGACTCAGCATACCTGGTCGATATACCCCCGCAATGACTATGACCTTTGACCTCTGATCTCAATGTCACGTGATAGCATTTTTTCGAACTCTAAGATTTACGGCAATTCATGGCCGTTTCTCACTTTTTATGTTAATTCATATTGTACCTATGTACTAATTGTTGATGCTTTATATGTCTTTTACCCACGGCTTCACTCGCGTAAAAGTAGGATGTTAGTAACAGTACTCTTTTTAAAAATAGAATATAGCTTTTGGTACTCGCTGATAATATAGCTTTCTAATGTTAATATATTTTTTTTGAATCGGTTGCATAGTTTTTAAATCCTTACAAACAAACAAACAAAACATATCTTTCCTTTCTATTATATTAGTATAGATAATACTGGTGAGAATGTTACGATGGATGTGTGGAGTGACGACAACGGACAGAATTAGGAATGAATACGTAAGAGGTAGTCTGAAAGTGGTGCCCATAGATGAGAAGGTGAAAGGAAATCGTTTGGCTTGGTATGGATATGTTATGCGAAGAGATGATACGTATGTAGGTAAGCAAGTGATGGATATGAGGGTAGAGGGACGAAAAGGGAGAGGAAGGCCAAGGAAAAGATGGATGGACTGTGTGAGGATGGATATGAAAGGAAAAGGGGTAAATGATCAGATGACGGGTGACAGAGAAGTATGGAAGCGAAGGACATACTGCGCCGACCCCAAATAAATTGGGACCAGGGCAAGAGAATGATGATGATGACCTTAAAATGTCGTTATGGTTAATATTTATGGTCTTATTAAGTTATATACAAATAATGTAAAAACTACTACCTAACCAAATAAATAAATAAATGTATCACTATTTAAACTGGTTAAGTATATTTTACTGCAATGCTTTCAACTATTGCCCGGCTAGCTCAAAAACATTTAAATACTTCGGAGTTTCAAACATAATTCTTTGGATAGCCATATACAATTTATATATTATATACTCTACTAGCCATGCCCGCGGTTTCACCCGCGTTTATGATTACTGCGCCGCTCCCGTGCGTAGTAGTGTAATGTTATAATTATACCCTATAACCTTCCTCGATAAATGGGCTATCCAACACTAGAATATTTTTTCAATTCTAACCAGTAGTTCCTGAGATTAGCGAATTCAACCAACCAAACAAACAAACTAACAAACTCTTCAATTAGTATAGATAATATAGCTTTTGTAGCTGGCCAGTATATTGCAAAAACACATTGCAGTAAAATGATGTCCACTTAGAAGCCCTTTTAACAGAAAAAGTAAAACCAATTTTCTCTTATTATAGTTTTTATGCTGACGGTATTCCTTATTTTTTCATCCACGTCCCTCGGCCGTCACCGCGCTCTTAATGGCCACACTTGTCACCCGCCGCGGGACCTTATTTACGGCGGCGATAACCATCGCTGGTTCGCTGGCCATACCCGAGAGCCTGGTCCGTTTAGTTCCACAAAAACATGCGACTAAATTAACTTTACGACGTTTTTCTTGGGGCTGATTTATTTAACATGCTCTTATGCGTAAACTCAAGCGTAACTGTCCATGTTGAGGTCTCGGATTCGACTCTGAGGTCAGTTTATAGTAGTATCTACGAGTAGTAGGGTTACATGATTTGATAGTTGTGCTTGTTATTCGATCCACTGGCCTATAGTCTTTTTCAAATACGAAGTCCCTTTTGACACTTCATAGCACGTAACTCTGCACATTTAATATAAATTGCTAAAATTAACAATGATTACATCTATACAAAACATGATGTAATTGTTTCACAAACATAATCAACTAATAATTTCTATTGATATTAGTCTTGAATAATTTAAACATTAAAATAAAATAACATTTTATTATTTTATAAAATGTATTTTTTTTACTTTCAGGCATAGTGACTCGATAATAGGAATCGGGTAAAATCGAATTAATTCGAGGTAAAAACAATTATCCTAGAAATACTTTTTGTAAATTCGTATATGGTATTAATTATTACGTTGCAACGTAGGTACCTTAAATGCCATTCAGCAAACGCTTAATATACCTTTTAAAAAAAATTATTTGATGATGCGATATTGGACGTATGGTTTAAATATCCCATAGTGTTTAAAGAGTAGTCGTTTTGAAAATCGAAATCTATTATACCACATTTATTTCACCCTTATAGGTACTAACTAAGTATGGAATAAGTATGTGATACTAGGAATTAATCAAGGATAAGTGCAGATTTCTTTCTTACAAATAAACAGGTTATACTTATATAACTCTGACTTTTCTCTTCTTTCGATATGTCAAATTTAGATGGACTTCGTTTTTGTTTTTCTGTTTTTATCATTTTTGTTTCGATTCAAAACCCATGATTACAGTTTGTTTGGAAAGCTAATCGGTAATCGATTGCGTGATGTTTCGATTGAAACGGTCACTTCACTATCGCTGTTCAACGATCATCTGTCAAATGGAATTCTAAAGATCTCCAGGCAAGTTTCTTGAAGCAAGTGTTATGCTATATTTGTCTGTTTCACCAAGCAAGAGAAAATTGCGTGACACTTGCTTCAAGGCTCTTGCCTTAAAATCTTATAACGCTTCTGTTTTAGAACTCTTATAGCAACACGAACTCACAATCTCGTCCCCACAACCACCATGTAAGCACGTAAATCTGTCTGTCTTATTCTCACACGAATTACTTGGTCGTATTGCCCGAATATGTCAAATGCAAAATTGCCCTATACCTACATATATTTAGTTGTTGGGTATACTGCGTATAGGTACTCACTGGCTCAGCTTAGGAATCGAAGTCGAGACCTCATTGATCACCAGTACCTACTTCAAATGAATAGGTAGTCAGAAAAATCATCCATTAAAATTAATCTCTCATTAGAAATACAATTATGCCCACTGCTCCCATAACAATAACAAATAAATCACATTCGCCCATCCACATGCTACTTCCCACCGCTGGGTATTCATCTCGTTTTCGTGACTAGACTCCATTATACATTAATGATGTTACTACATCCTATACAATAGGTGCACTTTAAATGTAACGCACAATAATTATTAGATTTTGGGAATTTTTGTAATGCGGCGTGGCTTTCTGCCCCTATGCTATTTTTTATAATTTTATTAAAAAAAAGATATCGTCCGCACTAGGAATACGCCCTGTGTCGCACGGATTTTTACAAACATTCAAACAATAGATACAAAGAACATCCAGACTAGGAACAACCATTTATGTATCACACAATAATTGTCGTGTGAGGGAGTCGAACTCACAACACCATGTAATGAATGAACAAGGTCCACTTAAACCATTATACATCCATGCAGTCATTATGTATGGACAGTGGGTGGGACTTAGGCGAACGTTATCTGACCCAACCAGAGATGTTTTGAAGATAGGCCAGGTTAAAAGGATCTAAAGCCGTATGTTTGAAAATTGCGAGAATGGAAAACGCAAGAGAGAACCTCCAAAGATGTCTGGATGTTTTGTTTTTTGTCCGTTAATTGTATATTTGTGTAAGTCCCCCGCGACACAGGGATTGATCGCTAAAGTGAGATAGTCATTAATAAAAAAAATTACATAACAGAGGTATGTCAAGGGCAATATGTGTAGTGTCTATTCCCTGCCTATGTATGAACGCAAGTTACTTTAGTATATACCTACATATGTAGCACACGATCCACCTGACAGTCGGTGGTTTAGTAACATAGTTGATCGTTGGCAATATAAGGAATATTAATCGCGTTGTCGGCTCCAGTAAAACAAATCCAAAGAAAATAGTATGTAAGCTTCTGAAACTATTTCAGACTAAAGGCAGTAACAGTTGTTCTTACGGTAACGCTAACTTATTGTTAAAAGGTGGTACTTTCCCAGGCGAATGGGCTCATTAGTATCGACACGAAATAATTTTCAGACTTTTCTACCTATACTAATATTATAAAGCTGAAGAGTTTGTTTGTTTGTTTGTTTGGACGCGGTAATCTCAGGAATTAGTGGTTCGTATTGAAAAATTCTTTTAGTGTTGGATAGCCTATTTATCGAGAAAGGTTATAGGCTATATAACATCACGCTACGACCCATGGGGACGGTGCAGTAACGATAAACGGGGGTGAAACCGCGATAACATCAAGTTAAAAATATGTGTTCAGTAAGAGTTAGTTGTGTAAATCTACACTAATATTATAAAGAGGTAAGATTTGAATTTTGTTTGTTTGTTTGTCTGTTTGTTTGTATTCCATATTCTGCACCCTATTAACTTTACTTGCATTGGCTTGGGATGCAGTAATGCATTCTCGAAACCCTTGAAAAAGCAAAGCACAGCAAGATTCCATGACATTTAGTGCTCATTCTGGGTAAATAGCAAAATGTTGCACACAACTTGTCTCTCCGTGACAATAGCTGTTAATAATCAGTCAATCGTCGGAAAATGTGTAAATGGAAATAAATTTAAAAAAATATAATTTACTAGCTGTCACGACAGACGTTGTCTTCTTCACACGAAAAAAAAAACCCAAATCTAAACCATCCTCGAATCCACATGAACACATACAAAAATGTTATCAAAATCGGTCCAGCCGTTTAGGAGGAGTTCAGTGACATACACACGTACGTTAAAATCTTATGTATAAAATTCTCGTGTCACAATGTTAGTTACCATACTCCTCCGAAACGGCTTGACCGATTTTTATGAAATTTTATATGCATATTAAGTAGGTCTGAGAATCGGCTACTATCTATTTTTCATACCCCTTAGTGATAAATAAACATAAAAAAAAAGAAAATTTACTTTTGACAGAACGAAGTCTGTCCGGGCAGCTAGTTACATATATAAAGATAAATCGCAATAAAAATCGTAACAAATTGTTCATTTTTAACATTATAAAATCTCACGTAATAGAAGCGAGTATATTGCCATACCTACCGTACCTAACTGTTGAGATTTTTCCCACTAAACAATTCCAATAACACTTTACCGGACCTGTCAATCTAATCTACAAACTGATAGGATAAGCGCAAACTTACAGCATCCTTAAAAATTATTCATATATACGTGCAGATCGTTCGTGATCTATCTCGAACGGAGGATACATCGCTCCGTGCTATTACGGGAGCATTATAATAGTGTTTGCGTGCTGATTACATAATGGAGGGACTTCCACGCATAACTTATGGAGATTGAATAGCTAGATGCTGTGAGTTATATGGGAACTTGGTGATAACATTAACGCCCATACATACGCTAGCCATACGGAATACAAGTTGCACGGGCGACATTGTTTGCTTTTTATATTGATGTTTGATTTTTTATTTTGCTGTTACATTGTTTTAATGCATGCCATGGACAAGAGGGGACTCTTCAAACACAGTTCTTTTTTTTACTTGCGTCTCTTAAAAACTCTCAGTCTTTGTTTGGTCTTCCTTTTTGCTTAGCTTTAAAACTATCTTTATTCCAAATCTTACCTATAAGAGTTAAGGCATTTTGCTATCAAAACATAACTTACAGTGTTACTTTCAACTTTTCAATTATAATATTAGTGTAGAATATTTAATGGTTTGGGCATGTAGAAAGAATGGACGAGAAAAGACTGACTAAGAAAGCTTATACGTCTAGCGTGAATGGAACAGTCGCAAGAGGAAGACCTATTTGAACGTTTCAGATCGGAGACGTTCTGGACATAGGCCAGGTTAAGAGCACCGGAGAGCGTGTATGAGGAATATGATGAAAGTGAATGAAGCCAGAGAAGTGTGTCAGGATCGTAGCAAATGGAAATCCGTAGTCTCTGCCTATCCCTCTGGGAAACAGGCGTGAATATATGTATGTATGAATGTATTTAAAGGAGGTACTTCGCGCACACAAAAAAAAACAACGCGTGTTTTCATAAACGTGTTATACGAGATGTTTGTGTTCCATCCCTCCCAATGTTCCACACTCGGCATTAGAGGGGCAGTTGACAAATTGCTATACAATTGGAGTAGACATCACCACCCTGTGAGAATGCGTGTTTGTTGCATTTATCGCCACCGGGGTTATGTTACCCTAGTACTAATGAGGAACATGTTTATGAATAGAACATGTTTTATACACACTGTAGCGGACCCGTCAGACGAAATCCAACGCAAATGTATGCTTGAATTAAACAAGTGAGAATCGGCAATGAATTGCCATAAATCTTAGAGTTTGAAAAAATGGTTCAAGTAATATATACATATGCAAATGCACGTGGTATCATGTGACCTTGTGGTCAGAGGTCAAAGGTCATAGTAATTTCGGGGTATGTCGACTATGCTGAGTCAAATGGCGTTGACCGCAAGTCTCTAGCTGTTACGGTTCTACGGAGTTGAAAAATATATAACAGACAGACGGACGGACGGACAAAGCTGTTGTATAAGAGTTTTTCGAACTCTAAAAGAATAGAACATGGACAATGACCCAACAAGACCGGGAAAGACTGGAAGCTTTCGAAATGTGGTGCTAGAGGCGCATAGAAAGAATCAGCTGGACAGAATAGAAAAGCAACGTGGAAGTAGTGAGCCTTGTCCAAGAAGAACGCAACATTTTGACGACAATTGACAACAAAAGAGGATAGATATTTGGCCACCTTATAAGACATGACGACTTCATAAAAAACATCACAGAAGGATAAGTGAAAGGAAAGAGGAGGAAGGGGCAGTACCAGGACGGTATTCACAGATCAATTAAAAGAAAGTCAAAGGTCATGTCTTATAAGGAGGTCAAGGTATTGGCCGAAAATCGAGAAAGATGGCGTATACTCCATCGACAAGAGCAAAGCAAGAGCTTAAGAATGTATAAAGAAAGAGAACCTGATCGCAGCGCCACCTAACTGGTCCAATTATTGTAAATCTAAGCCATTCAGCGACCCACTCAAACACATAATAAATATCATACAGCCGTTTAGGAACAGTTCGGTGTCATACACGCGTATATAAGGAATATTTATACTAGATTTTTCTCGCGGCTTCACTTGCGTTAATGTGGGTTATGTTAAATAAATGTCTATCCATTGGGCAACAATACTTTTCTTTTTATGAAAGGTAACCCACGTCCTTTTCTGAACCTCCGACAACTTGTATACAAAATTTCATGATGATCGATGGAGAAGTAAAGCATAACAAACAAACAAATTATATTAGGATAAAGAGAAGATTCACACCTATATAATCCCGACAGGTAGGACGCTATTTAACCCACTTTCACTAGCTGTTTTGGGCCTCATGTAATACGTGGTGAGCCTGTTACCGACTACCGCGGTCACTGCCAAATTTTGCTGCTACTAACATTGACAAAAAATCCTAATATCTCTGCTTGATCCAAGAATCGAATCCGTAACTACGTGCACAGCAGACGCATTAAAAAAAGCTTCCATGATATTTTTTTAATCATAGTATTGTTTACAAGCGTAACATCAGAGAGTGCTTTTTTAACCACACTTAATGACTAGTGTGCTGAAGTGGGAGGGTGGCTAGAGCTCTCAATGGTTACACGAGTGTGGGGGAATGAAGGGGATGACAATACTTTTGCTTGCTTGTTGACAATTTTCTATAGTGTAATAATAGTGTTGTGGTGACACTCAAAGGAGTACTTAGGGGTAAATGTGTATGCTTGTGTATGGCTAAATGAAATAGATGTCGAATTATTGTCTGGTATCAATTACAAATAATAGATGCTTAGCTGCCAGTTGCCACCCTACGGTATAATAACTTGTAAACTTTCGCGTTGCATGATATATATATATGTATATAATACTAGCTGTCCCGACAAAAGATGTCCAGTACACAGAAAAAAAAACACAAATCTATACCATCCTCGAATCCACACGAACACACACAATTTTTTTTATCAAAATTGGCCCAGCCGTTTAGGAGGAGTTCTGTGATATACACACGTACAATAGAATTGTATATATAAAGAAGATGTAACGGGTATTAACGCGATCATGCATAATGTTTACCTTTTTTATGCTTGACGTTTCGACCAGGTTACACCGGCCGTGGTCACAAGCCGACTGGTGCTGCGATGTCATATCTCTGATTGTGAGGCAGAAGAATCTTGATTCACCCTTACTTTTGGCATATTTTTGTTTGTCTATGTACCCTACGGTATGTTTGCGGGGGGGATACGTACTTCCGTCTGAGTATATAAAAACGAAAGCGCCAGCAGTGTGTATGTCTGCTTTTTTGTTTAATAATGATTCTTGCTTTGCTTATACACTGCCTCTTTTTTGCCTTCTATAAGAACAAGTCTGTATACATATAATTGCTGTCTAACAGGCTAATATAAAATTTGCAAATAACACCTAGATTCATTTCAACAATTTGTGGGTTACACAAATTTTTGTGCCGTGTGGATTTCGAATCAATAACATTCGGCGTATTGACATTTTACCAGCACCGATAGTTTAGGTCTAGGTAATCCAATCCAATGATCTCCCATCACTGCACTGCCACACAGAGTTTTCAAATTCGACCCCAAGGCGCGCATCGCTGGATTTTCGAAGTTATATGCGCATTAAGTAGTTAATTATCGCTTGCTTTAACGATGAAGGCAAGAAAACCTACAGGATCGAGTGTTCTTCATAATTTTCTCGAATATAATTACGTGTAGTTTTCCAACTCGCATTGGGCCAGCGTGGTGGATTATGGCCTAACCTTTCCCACACTGAGAATAGACAGGGTCCAACAGTGGGACAGTTAAATACAGGGTTGATAATATTATTTTTATTGCAAGCGTCCGTAGACTAAGGGCAACAGTAGGCTTTATAATTGGTTTTGCCAATTAAGTAAAGTAGAACATAAACTCAGTATTATCTGCAAATAATTATTTTTATCCAGTGCGGGCTTCGGATCCTTATACCCAGCTCAGGGTGAACTTTTAAATCATTGCGACATCGGTGCAGTCAAAAATTTGGAATGAGGACAAAAGATTTTATTGCCTATATAGTATCATTTTATTTTAAATCGTGCGCACATAAAATGCGATGTTACTGCGCAGTGCCATAAAATGTAAAGAATCTCAGCTCATCATTTTAAGCTTGTAGTTTGTTGGATTATTTGGATAAGTGCCGTGCCTGCCCAGTGTTGTAAGCGAAAGTCAAATGTCGGATCGTGACGGTTTTGAGATTAATCATTCACAGGCAGTCATAGTGCTGTTGTATTTTCTATTAGGTAATTTTAGATAAAGCCATGCAAAATTTAATCTTATTTCTTAAACATTAATATTATTTCTGAAGTAAGAGATGCTGTCTTACAAATTGACTTCACGCTGATAAAATCCATGACAAAAATCAGTGCACAACATTAGGGCCATATGTCGTTCTCTCACAACACAATAGAACCCCATGGCTGCCCCATACAATCACGGCGCAATCCATCTCGAATGCCAATTAGCGAGCCCCGAGGACAATACACGAGCACCATCCATGGTGTGTATGGGAATATGACATGTGGAGAGCAAAACAATGCTTGCGCTTTTGTTGGTCGAGTGAGATTTTAAATGGTGGTTTTGTTTTGAATATTGAGGTGCTTTGGGCATGTGAAGGAATGGACGGCAAAAGATTGTCCACAAAGTGTATAAAATAAGTTTGAATGGCACATTTAGATAGACAAAGCTTAGATAGAAATATTAAGATTAAATATCCACTTGGAGACATTCTGGTAAGGGGCTAGTAACCCTATCGTGCAACGAAAATGCCGAAGTTATGGGTTGATTGTTTCTGCTATTCCTTCCACAAGAAGTAAAAAATTCATTACAAATTTCGACGCGTAACGTTTTGATCACCCTTAGTTAGTTAGTCGTATGTTAACCACACTAAGCCTTGAATTTAGGCCATGGAGCTGGAACTAAAGAAATCCGGCGAAACACTATGGTGGGTACATCATTAATATTTCGTTTGGTCCGAAATTTTAATGGTATTATAGGTATACGGTATAATTATATAGGTTTACCCTAACACGTCGAGCGAGCATGAAGGATGTGATAAGACTGAATAAAATAATAGAGATATGCCAGGATTGTAACAATTGGAAATAAATAGTCACTGCTAACCGGGACACATACGTTAGTCCATATCTCTATATATGTGAAAGGTGCGATATATTCAAGTCTTTAGTTGACATTTGCTTTTGACTCGCTAAAAGTGTTAACGATAACTGCTGCGTTAGTTCTGTGAGATAAGTTAACAACGCTGGATTTTCTACTAGTTTTTTTTTAGTGACAACTCGGCATTTGGATATGGTTTCGTTCTATCCTCTACTTAAAATGCCAGACGAGTTAATGTACCTAATTATAAGCCTAATGCACAGCTTATGTACTTGGCTGTTTTGCTTAAGCATTGCAGAAGTCATCTTTTTTCTTAACGTGGCTTAATTTATGAGCGGAGAAGTTATGTCGGGCATACCCGGGAAAAGATGGAATGTCCCGGGTACTACCGACTAAACCTACCACGGTGTGCCAACTCGCTGCCGTAAATGGTAGGTGGGTCGCTGGAACTAAAACTACATCAGCGACCCACCCAGCAGTGCCCAACGCTGGCAAGAAATGCCCGCAAACCACGACTCCTGGGCCTAACCTACACTAATAGATTTCTAAAATTTGTATTGATAATCGAATTTTCTTTCTCTTGAACCTAGTTTGGCCATTAATAAAGATACGCTCACGAATGATTTCATCATCATCGTAAATTAATGACAACTTACGTGTTACCTAGCACGTAAATCATTATCAACCGTTAGTAAAATGTTCAGTGCAGACGTGCACAGGAGTCGAAATATTCTCGCGACAACATTATTTACCAAGTGAACCATTAGAAAAACACATTAAAAGCATTATAAGGCCGCCGTCCCTCTCTTGATTTACACACTTATTGTACATATAAATTACCGGGGCCATATTATAAACTAACGAACTTTTTATTACTCTTAGCATTCTCACATTTACGACTCAGCATTCGGTGAAAAGTCGACGTATGCTATTTTTGTTTTACGCACACACGTACAACGCCATCTAACGGATGAATTTATGACTAACGGAGGTTTAGTGCGCACGCGCTTACGTCTCAATTTAATACGTGACACTGTTTAGTGACTTTATTGGTTTATGTGTCAAGTTTAATCGTGGCATTAGTTTTAATTGTGTGTATTTTTAATTAAGCTATTGTTTAATATCGGTTTAGGTTACGATAATGTTAATTCTAAGTACATTTTATGGAGCTTAGAAGAAAGCCAGACACTCACGTATCTATCATCGCCATTTCTTTTCCTTACATCCCTTCTACGTCCTTTTGTCTTAGTTCGGCTACACGCGAAAGCCTGCATTCCACCTTTGCCGTATGAACAACAGAGAAAGATATCACTACATATTATAAAACAAACTTCCTCGCGGCGTCGGTCTGTCTGTTCGCGATAAAATCAAAAATTACTGAACAGATTTTCATGCGGTTTTCATCAATAGACAGAATGATTTATGAGGAAGGTTTAAGTGTATAATTTGTTATGGGTTTGGACTACCCGTGCGTGGGTCGTTAGCATAATATAGAAATACATCGTTCTTTCTTATCGGGTGCATAATTTTGTATGCACATATTCTAGTCTCGACGTTTCGAAAGCTGTTTTCAGGCATTTAGAGCACAGCACCTGCTTTGATGATTTAAGGATTTTAAATCACCCTGTTGAATAACATAGGTACGTATTAGCTAGGATTACGTAATTTCTGTAGCACAGGCCTAATAGGGACAAAGATAGAGCTTTTGCGAAAATAAAGTCACTACATTAATGATTTTATATTTCTAAATAATGCTTCTGAAGTATTTACAGGAAAGTTTACTTTCTTAGTCTTATCTTTCTACTTAATAATATTATATAAATGGAAAATTATATTAATATCTTTGACCTCCTTTCTCGTAACGATGGAGGTAGGTACGGATTGGCGTGAAGGTTTTCATAGAAATAATTTATACACTAAAGATTTACATAGGCTTTTTGGTCGAAGATACACGGTTCCTTCGGGACATCATTAGAACCAAGTCGGCGAAACTACGGGTGTACGGTCTATAAAATGATTAGAATAAAGAATCCTACTGCTAGGCTAGAGTTTCTTGCCCACGTAAAAAGCGTTGGTCCCACTACAACAAGTTGACCAAGTCTGGATTGGAAAACTTTACGCGTCTTCACGAACATTATAGGCATTATGTACGACATCTATTTGAAACTTAATATTTATAATCTGAAGGTTTTACATTCCATTCGTAATTTATTGAAGCAGTTATTTGAATTTTATTGACAGTAGCCTCTTATTTTACATTTAATCTTAGCTCTCGGATCTCACTACAGCTTCCCAAAATCGCAAGAAAGGATTAATATTTGAATAAGTTATACTTTTCGGAGATAACTTTTAGATTGATAGTTTATTTTATATCTCAAGAGATGTACTAAGAATTTTCACGCTGATTAATCGTAAAGATTATGACTAGAAAAAAATAAGAATGTAATAATACTAATTAACACTTAATTACGTGACATAAACTAGCGCTTATATTTGCATATGAACTCAAGATATGCGTTCTGGAATCATATACAACCGCAAGGTAAAAGTTTGCTTTTGGTGCTATAAAATTACTAGATAAAACACATGGTCTGGAAATGTTGCCAAGAAATGACGATAGGTACACCTTCCCTTCAATGCCAAAACCACTTTCGAAGATCAGTTATAGTTATGACTCTCTTATGCAGAAACTCCACATACCGAAGAATCCTGGGACAGAACAAAAATATTGGAACAAATGTACTAATAAATACTATCTGTCTTTTCCAGGTGTTGAAATACTGCGAGCACTTGCATGGAAAATGGTACTTCAGCGAGATTCGCGCGATCTTCTCGCGACGGTACCTCCTGCAGAATGTTGCCATCGAGATGTTCCTCGCAAGTAGGAGTGAGTATATATCAGGTACCTTATGATAATATGTTCTGAACGATTGCAGGTCTCTGGTTATTCTTCCGTACGACATGATGCGGGGTAATGGTTCATCGTCGCTGAAGAAGGCGTAGTTGAAATACCATTATGATACTACCAATTGTATTATACTTTGCTATGGGATAGGCTTCGGAAATCAATTGTATAAGTCTGAAAAATAAAATACTGTATGCCATTAATTATTGAAATATCTCGTAAAATTTTCGAGGCTGTGAGATCTGAGGCACAAGTTATCAGGTTGTTTCTTTATAGTAAGTTTGCAAACAAGTATACAGTCTGTTGGTTTTATTTCAATAGTCAATTTTCGTAATAAGAACTGTTCAAAATAGACTTCAAAGGTCAAAAAAAGAAGTATATATGTATGTTTATCCATTGTCTAGTACCCATAGTACAAGCTCTGCTTAGTTTCGGCTAGATGGTGTTGTGTATGTGTAGAATATTATAGGTATTATATTATTATTATTTCAGAAACTGTAAATAAACATTTTTATTATTTATTATTATTATTATTACTCTAAATGTCACAGCAGAAATTATGATGAAATTCGTCCAAATGTGACCATAATTTGTATTTTAGTTCACATTTGAACTTTGTTAGACTCCTCAGTTTTGAACAGTTTTATTTGTGAATTAGGTATCAGAGCCAATGTTTCGTTAACGTCGTGGCCCTATATAAAATGAGTATTAAACTAAAAGACTGCAGTGTAATGCACAATTTGGTCTTGTCAATCCCTGAGCACATTGCCTTGTAAGGAGTTCTGACATTTGTATTCACCGACAAGGTTACTTCGCTACAATCTTTAGTGTCATGGTAGTTCCCAGTCAAACTGTTTTATAAACAAAGTCCTGGTAATAAACAAGTCATGATTTAATGAAATTAATCTTATTATTTTAGTTTATTACGGTTCTCTATTATAGCCGTCATCGCCTGTATATCATAATTCGATTGCCGCTCTGACGGCCTAATCCCTGCAATATCTTCTTCTTCTCTCTTAGCCTTTATTATTCCCAAGTCACTTGGCGTCGGCTTTTCTGGTCTAACCGTATTTGATTGAATATCAGTTTTTACACGGAGCGGCTGCCACCTGACCTCCGCAACCCGAAGGCTAACGATACCCTAAGGCTAGACCAGTGTCAGGATATTGGAGGGTATTGACTTTCCCAATAACGACTGCCATAGATGTTCATGGCAGCCAGGACCGACGCACACTGGGGCAGTATATATGACGGCCGTACCCAAAACTCAAATTTTATCAGAAAATAAGTGTTCACGCGCAAAACATAATAAAAACTACTTTTGAGTGATCGTAATGTTTATAATTCTTGTTCCAGCATATTCAGTACATCAGAATCAAAGTTTTTTTTTTCATAATTAGGTAATCTTCGATTAAGACTGATAATTGGATCGGAAGAAATGAACAAACGATTAACTATATCGGTAAGGTTGTCAGTTCTTGATGTTTTCCTTGCAAAATTTTCTCGATAGGACTTAAAGTCTTTATTACGGGCTTCTTGAGCCTCCTCACTCAGCATTCCTATAGGCAGTAATGCATGGTTAACAATTTCAGCACTGTGGATCAATAGTTTGTGAAGTGTCGGTGTCATAGGCATCCAAGGGTAAAGATTAACATATAATTGAGCTGTA
This sequence comes from Catocala fraxini, assembly GCA_930367265.1. Lineage (NCBI taxonomy): Eukaryota > Metazoa > Arthropoda > Insecta > Lepidoptera > Erebidae > Catocala > Catocala fraxini. The sequence goes on from OV884045.1 coordinate 1,788,565, forward strand.
TCCAAACAATATTGCTGAAACTTCTCTATATTAATTTGGAAACCACTGGAAATAGTTTGCAATATCATATAAATACGTCTTATAAGTTCTTCATCAATGTTAGTAATACTTGAAGAAACTTTGAAATTTTGGAAAAATTTACGCGCCACATTACCATCATTCGAATTTCCAAAACCAGGTTTAGGTTTGTCTACAATAAGAGACAACTTATTTTTGAATCTTGTCTGAATATCCTTCTTTGTTTCATCTATAAGCTCCTTATTAGTTTTAGATACACGCCAATTACGAACGGGTAATTTATAACTTAAGTGTAAAAGCGATTCAAACGACCTGATCCAGGCATGTAGTACTGATATGCCAAAAGATACATATTCAGATTTGATAGGTCTGTTCTTAATCATATCAAGGTCATTAAATTCCTTGGATGTAGCATCACATAGGTAACAGCGCATAGTAGATTTTGTATCCGATAGACAGTTACACAACTTGCCATCTACCATTGTAAATAAAGTATGGTGTTCAATCAAGTATTTTTTACCGTCTAAATTAACTTCTGTAGGAACTAAATCTTTGATTTGTTTGTTCATATGCTCTTTTTTAGACTTTACTAATTCTTCAGTCTCTTTTTTATACTCGAGGCTTATGGGTCTACAGAATCTAGGCGATGAAGGTCTCGGGTTTTGCCATAATGTAATTGATTTTCCATTTTTTTCACCTATGAGTCGTAATGGAACCAAACATGTTAAGAACATATATTTATCATCAGATGTTTCAGACATAAACTTCTGTTTATATTGGGTATGACTAGAGCTGCCATCAAATCCCCATTTCGAATACAATAAAATTTTATCAAAAGAATGTTCAGAATCAGCCACCAAAACAGATTTTTGAGTCTGCAGTAAACGAGTTCCTGTATGATCTAATAAGCATTGGAGAGGAACTTCAGCATCAGTCTCAGTAACTTTTAGGTCTTTTGGATAGCAATTTACTTTTTCAGCCTGTACTTCCTTATAACTTGGGAAAACTTCCTTGGCATACGTTCTAATAACTTCATATTGTTTACGCGACAATTGTGCTTCAATAATTAATGATAGAGCATCGCGTGGCGAAACTTTTTTTGCTTTCACAGTAGAAGCTATATTAAAGCAATCCATCGCATACTGGGGGCTACCGGCAACTTGTGCAATGACACTGGCTTCTGTAGATTTACCTGTTGCTCTAAACTGCATTTGAGCTGCATATGATAATTCATAAGGCCCTGCCTCTGAACGCAAATGTGCTGTCTTCCTGCGCTTCGTATTTTCACTACTCTCCTCAAATGTTAGCGTTGGCCTACCACCCTTATTGCCCGAGTATAAAGTAAAACTGCAATAATCGTTAAGCCACGACTTCTCAGCATTCAAAAATTTTTCTTTGTGTCTATTTTGCCCGAGCCATTTAGACTTTAACTGATTTTTAAAATTACGTAACTCTTTCGATAAATTATGCTGGTTTTCTGATGTACAGTTGGTTTTATTTGCAACATAATCAATCAAATCTTTAAATTTTCTATCAAATGGCTTATAACTACTGTTGTAAAATACGTCAAACATAATTCTTCGTTTTATTTTTAATTTGGAACATAAATCTGGAAAAAATATTAAGCGCCTTTAGATTCACGAAAAACAAAAAAAAAAAATATCTCGATTTAGCGCAACGGGCTTTCACTTTTGAGTTTAGATTAATGTAATAGATGGTTCAGACTACCTCACTGTTAATTTAGTTTCAAAAGCCTCTTGCGCCTTTTTGAAATACTAGAGCGTAAAGTATTACTTATTATCTGCTTGCTAAAACTATCATATCTCCGACTATTATTCAACGTTTGTATAAATGAAAGTAGATTTTAAATACGACTTACCTTGATCTATACTCGACATAATAATGTTTTAATGTAAATATCACAAAGAATATATGAAACGATATTGATTGCGCTCAATAAATTATAGAAATTGTAATAAACTGATAACAGACTACACTTTACGTATGTCAATCTCGTAAATGACTAACTTCTCATTAATCTCAATATTGCTAACAGTTGTGGGAATACCTACCCTACATACATAATAAAAATCATACCCAACTACCTTCATATTTTAATAATTTGAGTTTTGGGTACGGCCGTCATATATACTGCCCCAGTGTGCGACGGCTTAACGTGCTCTCCGAGTCACGGAGCAGGCGATAATTGTCAATCAATACGCACATAATTTTGAAATGTCATATAACTTCCGAAAGCCAGAGGTGCGCGACGTGGGTTCGAACCCGAGACCCTCTGCATTGCAGTCTGTTGGTCTCCCCACTGAGCTATCGCTGCTATTCGCTGCTAATCCCTGCAATATCTATACTAATATTATAAAGCTAAAGAGTTTGTTTGTTTGGTTGAACACGTTAATACCAGGAACAAATGGTTCGATTTGAAAAAAATTTAAGTTTTGGATAGCTTATTTATCGTGGAAGGTTATAGGCTATATAACATCACACTACGACCCACAGGGGCGGCGCAGTAATCAAAAACGCGGGTGAAACCGCGGGCACAACTAGTTTTTATATATAGAGACAAATTTTAATTCCTGACATAGGATTATGAGTAACTTAATTAGTTTATTGTGTTGGCAGGTTCAAGTCCTGCAACATGGATTGTACTCCCGTTTATAGAAGGTACATACCTTCTACGGTACCAGGCAAAATAGTAATAATTTTCTTCGTCAAATACCCAGACGATCATGTCTCGCGGGTGACTTTACAACGCCCAGACGCGGAACAACCATTTCTGAAAACACAAATTTTTGTCTCGTATGGGTATCGAACCCACAACACTTGGCGCAGTGGCAGTAGCGTAGCGACCACTTAAGCCATTACGCCATCCTTGCATTCAATATAGTTGCAGCCAACTTTATACAAATAACTCTGTGTCAGTTAATTTACATTGTCAGTATTTAGCGTCCAATGTATCTTTTTGTAAAAAGTTTAACTAGCAGTTTTTATTGTAGGTAAAATTTATATCGATTCGGATATATCGACGTCTGCGAATTGTGAGTCAAAGTAGATTGTTTCACTAGGCGTAGCTAGAATCCTCGTGTTCGGGAGACATTTGTTGCGCTACATCCGTTTCATATTGTAGCCTGTAAAATTCTTCAATGTCTCGAATATACGTCAGCTTTTATAGAAATGCAATAAAAGCGATAAACGCTTTTCTAATTTGTCCCGATTTGTGGCCTCTTCAAAATTACAGATACATATTATATCAAATATTAATTGTGAATTTGACCTTAGGTCAAGTACCTCTTAGTAAAATTAATAAGATGTAGGTTCTATTGCCATCTACCGGGGAAACTACCGCACTCAGTGCGAAAAAAATAATCCAATACTTATATTAAAGAAATATCCGTAATCTCAAACACAACACGATGATTTCATAAGATGCTGATGATGATAATGACGATTGATCACTATGAACAATAATAAATATAAATTTAATACATCATCAAATGATATTGTTCAGAAATATGTGGCGCAATATATGTCTCCTACTATATACAAGGTTGTATCTAACAATGCAATGCCGCACTGCTTCCACCAAGCAAGCAACGCCATATGCAACGTATAACTAACAACATTTTCAACAACTTTAAATTAAAAGTCTTTAATGCGTTATCATTGTTTTCCAGCATCCATATTCTTCGCGTTCCCCGACCAGGCGACTGTGAAGAAAGTCATCAAAGCGTTGCCCAGAGTAGGCGTGGGCATCAAGTACGGCATCCCACAATCCAGGTAAGTGCTTAATCTTTCATTTTCTCGAAAAAAGAATTTCTTTTATATGAATGCAGCGCCATCTGTTTTGTTTAGAGTGCACTAAAAGGCTTCGACGCGGTACTTGTTTACAAGTTACGAAAAAGTTTATTAGTTTATTATCGGTTACTATAGATGGCGTTACTAGTGTCGTTTACGATTACTTACAGCAGAAATTATAATTGGTATACGTTGCGTATGTGATGTTTTATCAAACATTAGTTGCTGAATGATTACTTACACTTACACATTACCAAAAGATGGCTCATTGCATTTTATATTTCTTTAGCTATAAAATTGTATATGAAATTTCACAAGAACAATTATTATATTAACTTATTAAGTTTAATTCCAGTTACATACTTTAGTCTAAGACTTTTTGTTTTGCAAGTAAGTCTCGTAGAATAATAGGCCATACTGAATAATTAGTAACCACATAATTACGTTTATATCTAACTGGTTGCCGCATGACAACAAAGTATAAAGCCATTGTCATAAGATTGCTAGTTTAGTTATATTTCGGATATTTTTCGGAAGAAGAAAGATAGAACTACCAATATTGAACGTCCAGACAAGCAGATCAGCGCCACGGTGTATAGTAGGTTTTCTATAAATACATACAAACGTTTTGCTTCTAGAATACGACATACAAATTACTAAATGCGACCTAGATCACTACGCCGATTTTAATGAAATTTCGTATGAAGGAAGCTTATATTTAATAAGCTTCCTTATTCTATCAATCAGTCTTTAAAACAAAAGTGTCAACAATTTTCGTTGGAACACATACATCATTACCATTCAGTATTAACCGTTAGTAAGTTCAATGCATTGTTGAGCTGATTGCCTTAGCTGAAGTCTTGTCTTATGCTGAATCAGTCGAAGTTAAAATTGTCGTCATGACAGATTCAAAGAGCTCCTTGCAACATTTCGCTCGGTGCACCTCGCCTAGGCGAGGCTGCCCGATAGCTCATGTGATTTATAAGTCAATGATGAGATTACGAAATTCCAAGTCTATTTTTATCTAATGGATTCTATCGCATATTAATTTACAGGAAAATGATACAGTGGATTTGTTGGCTAAACAGGCCCTGGTTGATGGAATTCCATTTCACGTGATTCCTCTTTACTCAGACTACATTAGTCAAGTGAAAAAAGTCTGTTGGACAAATAGGCAGGAGTACTTTGATGAAAGATCTAGAGAGAAAGGCATCTGGTATCATACGATTCAATCTAATATCTAGAAATTCCCATGGATTGATGAAGCAAATCTAAATAAAAAATCGTTCTGGCCACATCCCATCTAATAAATTTAGTTCCATGATGAAAAAGCTACCTTCTCCAAATTATTGTTCTTGTGGTGTGATTGATGATGTGCAGCACATCTTGATGGATTGTAGACGGAACAAGGATTTAAGGATTACTCTTTTTGGTGACAGTAAAACATCTGATATCGGAATTTGTAATAGCATATTAGCTAGCCCGGCCTCCAAAGTGGCCAAGCAATTGTATAAATTATTGATTTCATGTTTTGTTGATTATATTACTATGTATTACTTCTAACGAGGCGGTGTGGTCGCTAAGCAACAAAGCCTTTCAAATAAATTGAAAGAGAAAAGAAACTTAAATGCATAATGCTAAATAACAATAATTGTGCTATATTAGAAAATTCGATAGTATAAACCTATATCATATTCATTTTCAACATACGCGTCCAATACGTACGTACAAATCAGTCACTATAGAACCTCGCTCTCATGAATATGAACCCCGATTGGGTTTGTAACAAGTCGGGCAAATAAGAATAACAAATGTACCTAAGTTTAACTGTTTACATATTAGAAAATTCGATAGTATAAACCTATATCATATTCATTTTCAACATACGCGTCCAATACGTACGTACAAATCAGTCACTATAGAACCTCGCTCTCATGAATATGAACCCCGATTGGGTTTGTAACAAGTCGGGCAAATAAGAATAACAAATGTACGTAAGTTTAACTGTTTTACAGATTAAATTTTAAAATCACTGTATCAAATCATGTTAGAAAGATATATGTATATACACTATTGTAAAATAGCACATAAGCCCTTGCTTTAGACTGCCTTTATTCTTTCATTCAAGACTTATCTTCAATATGTATAATTGTATAGAAAGCATCTCTCAAGGAAACTATGTATCGTCAGCCAATGTCAGTTACAAGGTATGCGTGCATTACTGCCCTGTAGTATGTAGGTTCGATAGATCAATTCTAACAGGTACTCAATTAACAAAATATTGTTTCAAAGGTCTTTACTATTTATTTTGTGAAGGTATAAACGTGCCTGCCTGTCCTGGGGAATACCCATCAACTTTGAGGACATATGTATTTAAGACAACCATAAGAGTAGCAGCAAAGTTTCTGTGATGCGCCCGCGAAGACTACTATTGATTAAATTCTAATTAAAATTGTATGCTCTACATTTATCGGTGTTTGTGTTCGATTCAAAATTATATGACTAACATTATAGTTCAAATCACATCATAATATGTTTAGTAGTTTGTCCGTAATGCTAGGAGAAAAGGACAGAATGACAAATCTTACAACCATCATCATTGTTTTAGCCCTTTAAATGGTCGATTTAAATTAATTCTAAAAATCTTCAATCTACACACATACATACCTATATGTATATTGCAAACAATTCCAAAAAAAAAACTATTTGCTAAGTGCAATCATTACAATGTACAATACATACACACATAACATACAATTACAAAACAAATATTAAAAGTGCTGTGTCCTAAATGTACGAGTTGAGAAAATTGAATTTAATGTATGTTCGTGAAAATACACTTCTACTACAAAGTTATGGAATAATTGGTACTAAGTTAATCTACTGTCATCAAAGATTAAATAAAGATATCAATGGTCTCAATAACTTTAATGATTTGTAAGGTTTTCAAAGAAGAACTTACAAGAGTGGGAAAAGTTAAGTATCTTAAGAAAATACGCTATAAACAATGGATCATTAATTATAGTTATATTTAAAACAGTAATAGAAGGGAAAATGTAAAAAAGACTGTATCTTTTATGTTTTTAATCGAAAATACTAACATTCTTATAAATTAGTTCTAATCATTCTCATGACAAAAATCAACTACATATTATAATTTTTGTAAATAATATTCCAAACTCAGCCAAAATATACTTTAGCGCAGAGATCCAAAAATACTAACGATACCTTTATGCTATATTTATAGCAATTAGATTTAATTAGAATTTAGAGTAGTAGAGCCTCGCTGATTTCAGCATGAATGGGCCGGCTCGGCCGGGAAAGGACTACCCTCTCACAGAATATCGACGTGAAATAGCAGTATTCCTACTGTTGTGTTTCGTTCGGTGAGTGAGAGTGCCGGAGGCCCAATCACCCTCTTTCACCCTTCCCACTTCCTTTCCTAAAGGGCCGGCAATGCGCAAGTGATGTCTCTGGTATTGCTGGCGACTATAGGCTACGGTGACCACTTACCATCAGGTGGGCCGGGCCGTAAGCTGGTATGGCACGTTAGTTGTAAAAAAAATATCGTATTTTAAAGTTTAGTGGTTTAACGATCTTTTTCCTCTGGAAGTATAATTAATTACCACTTTGGGGGCTTAGTAAAGTTTAGTGTCACATAAAAATATTGTATTGTCACAATGTTAAATAGTAAAGTAAATGTATTTCAATAGTAAAGTAAACTTTTTTCTACACATATTCATTCGTAAGGAAAAGATTAATTAATATTCTAAGTCAGGTACCACTTTGCCACTAAACTTTACAGAGAACTTGGAGACTCGCAGTCAACGCCATTCGACTCAGCATAGTCGATATACCCCGAAATGACTATGACCTTTGACCTCTGACCTCAAGATCACGTGGTAGACTTTTGCATATTACTTGAACCATTTTTAGAAATCTAAGATTTTCGTTAATTCATTGCCGATTCTCACTTGTTTTGCAAAAATAAACGTTATTTCTTTTTTGATTTCCGTGGCCCATTAGACCACAATAGCCGCATTTTGGTGATTTTCGTATTTGGCTTACCACAGTAAATGCCAACGTCACCGGGATTGCTAAGTCGAGCACTTATGAGCGGCATTTCCATATCATGTAACGGATCATCCGTAGCACTAGTTGTGGTTTTTATGGGTTTTGGACACAACACATTTCGAGCATCAGGGGAAACATACTGACGAATTTTGTAGAACAGATATTGTTGTCGCTCAAACGATAGCCTTGTAGGAGGTATTGCAGTCGGACTAACATTTTGTGTGAAATCACAAGTGGAAGTAAAAACTGCGATGTTTTTGACATCTTGATCATCAAACCTTTCGGTGCATTGCAGGACGCCAGGATCATTCATGGACGCTTTGAAATGTTTGTAAGAGAGCAGCTGTGTCACACATTGTGAAAATTTTTCTTTAAAGAAATCGGTCCAATTATACGAATGCACATTCATTATATCACCAGTTTCATTACCGACAAGAATTGCCGTAACTGTGTCTGAATTGTGGCAAGCTGAATGGCGCACTCCAACACATCTCTGGCTGTGTTTGAATTGGAAAGTCGTAACTTTTTTAAATAGTCCGAAGTATAAATCCGGCGCGAATTTAGTATGTCCAACGGGCAAAAAAGAAAGCTGAAATGATCTATGTTTTCCCATTAGTGTACGCCATAATACGTTGTGCATCATGAAATTAATCTTTTCTGACCGTAACCATTATTATCAGCATGACAAATGACGTCTGTATCACCCAGCCCAACATTTTTGACGTCCCCGCGCGTCAGCGATCGAACCAAATGAAAAATACTTCGCTTGTAAAATATTATCTCAAAGTGGTACCCTTGGCACAAAACTTCGTGACCTATTAGGATACTGGAATATTACAATTATATGTATATTATTTTACACAAAATGTTATTTATGGTACTAATAACCGATTAGTAACAAAAACCCATTCTACATAGTTGCCGACTAATTTTACAATAACTCGGAAACTAAAATTCTCAAAGTGGTCCCTTTTACTAGACACAGTCACATATAGCTTTCTAATGGTGAAATATTTTTTGAATCAGTTAATTAGTTTTTGAGTCAAAGCCTTAGAAACAAACAAAATATCTTTCCTCTTTATAGTATTAATATGAAATGATATGTCATACATGATATAAATAAAACAAAACTTTTTAAACAACACTCGTTTATTCTCGCTCCCATCACAGTTTAATAGCATTATCATTATTTCTTATCTCGCGTTATAACATAAGTCTATTTATTGCATTCACATTATCACTCACCCTGTATTAATTAATTCAGTTATAATCATATATTCATTACACATCTAAGTCTAGCAAACCACGATTGTTACTGACAAAGGAATCGATTGTCATCGTTAAATTAAATTCGAATTATCGAATAAGATGTATTTTAGAACATTTGAAATTCAAAATGGCGCATACCGCATATAAAAAACTTAGGTATAGAACATCTCGTTTGGCAAAATCGGAGTAAGATTCGTAATTTATTGTTTTCAGTAATTCGGGAAATTATTTAGACAATTATGAACGGCATGTCTATTATAAAACAAAGTCTGACTTATTCGATTACAATCGAATAAACAAAGTTATCGTCGAATAATCCGATTAATATCAGGAACAATCGTAAATTACTACTTTATCGACGAATAAATAAATTGTATATTTGCAACATATATTTAATATATATATTCATCCTAAGTATAAAATAGTTATAGTTTATAAATCACGTCAGTGCTTCGATTTAATTATAATTCCAATTTGTACTTAAAACTAGGCAAACTTTAAAACTATGCGTCACCTTTTATTAAAGTCTAATGGAATGTAACATCATTAAACGTGTTTAAAAATGTCCTAATTAATACTGATCACAAAACTTCACAAACAATATAATAGTAATAATTATTAAAAATAGTTAACTGTACAAATTCATTGGTAACTAACATCCTACAACTAAAAGTACTAGGCTACCATGTCGCAAGAGGAGGTTTATCTACTCGCAGTGGTTCGTAGTCTTGTTACACTCGTCTAAGTCCCAATTTGAACCTTTCTTTTCTAAAGAGAAAGATGCACCGGCACTATGCCGCCTTTGTACCGGCTTGCCTTCACTCTTACCAGGCTTTTCCTTGATGTACCCGGCTTCTGGGTCGATATCCTTCTTCTCATCATCGAACTGCCTCATAATTTCAGTCAAGGTCTTCCCCTTAGTTTCTGGTAGGAAGAATTGGCAATACGCCGCTCCAAGGAGCGCACAACCCCCGAAGAGGTATAAAGTCCCGTTACTAGTTAACAGGTTTTCTAACTGAGGATACGTTTTTATATTAAAGAAGATTAGCACGTAGGCGCAGCATGACGTAGCTCCTGACATGACTCCTCTTATATCATGAGGGTACAATTCCCCTGACATGATCCAAGGCAGCTGCAAGAAGCCCACCATACTAAACGATACGTGCAATAGTACACATGCCAATTTCACCAACGGTGGACCATTTAAAGTGTCACATATAGCCGCTCCAAGCATTGCAACTCCTAGAAGCATTCCTGATGTGGCAGCCAAAGTCTTTCTTCTGAAACTGTTGATAAGACATGCTCCTACAGCACCCATGAAGACTCTGACTCCTCCAACAATGATCGAAGCTGTGAATTCATTGACGCTTGTCCCAACAGACTTGAAGAAGTCCACCGCGTAATACAAAATCACGTAGATTCCTGACATCTCTTGGAAGATGAAGAAGATAATCAGTAAAGCGAAGGGTTTGACCACGCTTCTCCTTTTGAAAAGGTTGAGTTTTTGTCCGAAAGTCATGGTTTCTCCAGCTTTTCTATCTTTGGTGAATTCCATTAGTTCTTGTTGGGCCGTGCTGTTGTTCTGTCGGAGCCAGAACATGGCATTGTAGGCTTCTTTCATTTGTCCTTTGGAAGCCAGCCATAGAGGCGACTCAGGGACGAAGTACATGAGGAAAGGCGTCAGCAGAGATACACCAGCGCAAATGGCTGCTACCTTCCTCCAGTGAACGAAAGCTCCTAAGGAGTAGACGATGAAGATGCCAGTGGATACCAAGCCGGGTCCTAGAGCGCTGAGGACGCCGCGCTTTTCTGGTGTTGTGATCTCGGCGACGTATATGTAGGAGACTGTTGACATACCTGGAATTGCAAACATCTTTAAAGATTGGTCGTAAATTGATTTTCATAAAATACTATTATGGTGTATATTTAATTAAGTAATACCAATAGTAAGACTTTATAGATTTCATTTTAGTCTATGTTTGAACAAAACTATAAAGATAATTTGAGAATTATAAAGAACTCACCAATAGTAAATCCAGTTATGAACCTTCCTATGCACAAGAAGACGTAGGTCTCTGAAAAGGCGATGACGAGCCACCCGACCAAATTAGGAAGAACGATGGACTGTAGCAGTAGTCTTCTGCCAACAGCATCCACCATCATTCCGCCTAGGAGGGCTCCGATGGGGTTTGATATAACCCCTAAGCTTGCTGTAATAAATATAAAAGTTTGGGTTAGTTTATTGGTTTTTGCCTCAATAAGTTCTTAATGACTGTACCGATAAGAGAGTCCCTTAACTAGATTTAAATGCTACGCCAATGAGCTTAGCGTTTCGAAAATCGCAACAAAATGCAAGCTATGTATTGTAATACCCTATAAGTTTAAGGATCGTATCATCGTATATATTTTATACTCTATGTAAAAATGGACATGTAAAAGTGTCACCTTCCGACGTAAGAGACAGAATAAAAGCAAGGCATAAAAGATTTCTACGCGGCAGTCTACATAAATATTCTGCACTACCTGGGTTTACATACGTATGGAAGTTACCCACTGACGCTATTGGGGTGCGAAAATCCACACCTGTTATGATTTTTGGATTATACCTAAAAGGAATGAAAAATCCCTTTTTGTTTTAATATAAAATAATACGACTAACTCGGAAATGTCTCGTTGTTAATTTGATAAGTAAAATTTATAGAAGTAGCACGCTTCCCTGTATCTAAATATTGTAAGATTCGTGTGTTCTAAGAAGAGGTTTTCTGATCAATCTCTGCATAGCTAGTTGTTATTTAAGAATTAATTTACACTTATATTAAATACATAAAATGGGATTTCCGATATCATAGTAGTATAATATTTACATATTTTAAGATTCGTAGTATTCGTAAAATTACCGCCTACTTATAACGTATCTGCATAAAAGGTTGTTAATCAAATATGCCTATACTAAGTGATATCCTTTCTTAAAGACAACTTCTTCTCTCTTAGCCTTTATTATTCTCAAGTCACTTGGGGTCGGCTTTTCTGGTCTAAGCGGATTTGGCTGGATATCAGTTTTTACACGGAGCGGCTGCCACCTGACCTCCGCAACCCGAAGGCTAACGATACCCTAAGGCTAGACCAGTGTCAGGATATTAGAGGGTACTGACTTTCCCAATAACGACTGCCATAGATGTTCATGGCAGCCGGGACCAACGGCTTAACGTGCTCTCCGAGGCACGGAGCAGGCGATAATTGTCAATCAATACGCACATAATTTCGAAAAGTCATATAACTTTCGAAAGTCAGAGGTGCGCGACATGGGTTCGAACCCGAGACCCTCTGCATTGCAGTCTGTTGGTCTCCCCACTGAGCTATCGCTGCTCTTTATTTCTTAAAAGACAACTGTGAGCCAATATCCGTGGCCTCTGTGACACGTGGGTCTTTAAATACAAAGTACCAGTCTATCTGTGTATAACACAAATTCTAGATCAAACGCAGTACAACGTATTATTAATGTCAACGAAGTTGCCAGTCAAGCTTCTTCACCATACAGGCACTCAAAGTTCGGTCTTCACGTGAATATATTCGTCTACGTACGGTTTTGGCGACCTAAGCACATAGCATGCAACCTAGATTTATTAAACGCCTTGAACGCGACCATAACCATAATTTCTGTTACCCTAGTACTGCAAACGTGCCCTGCAATATCGTCGCAAGCTTAGTACCCCTGACCCTCCTCGTGTCTCCTTATCTCCTAGTACAAATGATGTGTTTGACGTGCGCGGCTCACGCTATCTTCGCGTTGAGCACACACAGCCGTGTGCGACACATTGTCAATGTTTACAAACTACTTGTTTATTATGATTGTCGCTATTTTCGATTTATTTACACTGGGCTTTGTTACCGGCTTTGCTTGTCTGGGAACCAATAAGTGGCGACGAACGTCACTTGGGTGATACTTTAAAAACCTTTCCATGCAAGATTAAAATATAACTTTAATTATATTATTATTAGTGGAAAAATTATGAAGATATTGTTACTCACGATGGTTGTTAAACAATCACAATTTACACCGTTGTTCGACTTTGTACGGGTTGACATGTAGATTACTTTTAAAAGGGGCATGCGTTCGTAGGATTATCCCGAGCTTTTATTTCCGTAGGATTAACCAGCTCTCTAGTTGACCAATTATGCGCTTGAGATTAACCGGAGGGACGAAAAAAAGCAGAAGCAAGTTAATAAATACTATCAAGTTTCTAGAACCATCAGCAGTTTCGGCTTTGCATTCAAACTACGTCCGTCGATTAAAAGGTCATGCCTTTGAATTGACGTAGTTGTTTTAAATATTTTTGCTTCTTTTCTCGTTTTTTACTAACCGAAGGATCGAATAATCGTGACTCCATCTCCTATTACTTTCATTGTGACGTACTCCTGAATGTACACAACGTATTTTTAGTCTCTCATTGAGGTTGAAAACACGCGGCCCGCTGGCACTGAACAGCTCCCGAAATAAAACATAAACAATCACGTTTGCCAGACACGTTACTAGTTACTTTCGTTCTCAATTCGAAGTACAATGTGATTATTAGCCAGCTTCTTAGTAACATTTCTTACAGATTTGTTACTAAGTAACACTTAGAAGTGAAACATAGCGTCAAAACTCGGCGTTGTCGTAGCTGACTCTAATAAAGGAATTACCGTACTGTCCGCACTAATACCTCGGATTTTCTTTGTTGTATGTATGTATTACTTATCGAAGGAACACAAACATCGCAAAATTCTTTTATACATCCACTGTTGGCATGAATCAAGTTAGAGATTTAATACCGAGTCTTATTTCTCTAGAACTTGTTGTTTCAGGACATAGGTACTTAAATGCCAAATTGCAAGTTCTAATTATATAGCTACTCACGAGTCAATTGTATAAATTACCAGTTCTAAGTATAGACGACTCACGTGCATTAATTTTTCACTCTTACGTATTGTTACCTAACCATAATATATTACGTCTAGATTACATCCGAATACGAGTTTATTATTTCCATTTTATTGCGCTAGTCTGGATTAGAACAGCTTTATTGATAGGTAAATATAACTATTATTACTTACTGTATGTCTCATATAAAAATAAACCTGCCAGGTGTTCTTCCGAAATCGAGCTACTAGGACATCATAGATTATTCGCAAATTACTTTCATGAATAATGTATGAGAATTACTGTCTGACTTAATAAGATTACTCATTTAGAATGTAATAAAAAACTTACCAATCCATGAGGCTTGCTCGTACGTTATTGCGGGGTATTCATGTGTGTACTGGGGCAGCAGAACCGCCGAGAAGCCTTGACAGAATCCCACCGATATGTTGATGGACTGCGCGGCCAAGGCCGCCAACACCTGTAATTCATAAACGCCTGGTAAATAGAAAGTACTTATATAAACTTATTTTTCAATTTCTGCGTTGGCAAAGCTTTATTAGCTTTGCCTGCAGGTAACAAACAGCACAAAGTCTAGTCTGGTCTACCGTATGCCAATACATGGCACCTACGTATAGAAGTGGCTGACGAAATGTAAGTTGTATCTGAATCTCTTCGCTACACGCTTGGCCGCTTAAACCCCATATTATTTCGAAGTGTCTCGAATATAAATCCTAATATCTTTATACAACTCTTTACACTACAGAACGAAGGCATGCTTTGCCCATTTCCATTTATTACCAAATATTCACTTTAATTTACTTATTTCCTTCAAGCATTAAAAATCTCATATATCCAAACAAAATCTTATAGCAAAATGAGTAGTGTAAACACAATGAAAATGAAGTTATTATTCAGTTTAGGAGAACAATGCATATTATTATTTTACCATCACCAAATTGCTAAAAGTGCCTCACTTATCTACTTTGATGTATGATGGCCTGGTACTTGTTAATCTTGTACTTATACAAAAACCTAATAAGCTTCTTATTTTGGTTTAAGCTATCTTATAACAGTTTTTACTTATGTTATTTGACACGAAAGAATACAATTTTCTCTGTATATGGTCACGTGTAAGTTTGTAGCCATTTGGTTTTCAAATGACTTGTATCCCCTACTTCTAACGCATCTATAAGAGGCAAATGGTTAGGAGTGGGTTTACGTTAGTAACGTAACGTGCGGCAATCGAACCCGTGACCTATCTAGATCGCAACTTCGACATCTTAACCATTAGGCTATCGCCACTGTTTTATTATTATTTTATAAATGGTTTCATAGTACATTGAGAAACAATCTAAATTCGATCTTTTATTATTTATCTGCCTCATTATCAGTCCTGTGGACTAAACGCTAGCGCGACTAAAAATGGGATCTAGGATTCGATCCAAGTAGACGAGAGGTATTTTTGTAACTTTTCACATGTCAGACCGTTAAACCAAAATCTCCAATGATGATTACGTGATATCCATCACAATGTATTTTATAATAGAGGTAATTAAACCGTTGTAAGTAATTATTATGCCTCATTAAATCATGCGAATTGGCGTATAATAGCTGTTTCTAATCATATTGTATAAAGATTTTTCACATCACAAACGTGCCTTGTGAAATTTTTGAACGTTAACCCTTTTGTATTGAATATAGAATAATGATGAGAGAAATAAATATTGTATAAAGAAAATGTGTATACATTTTCCACGTAAATAAATATTGACATTTAAGTATTTATAGTTACATAAGTTTGAATGTTTTTTTTTCGTTTACTAGTAATTTAGGTAACAATTTACTAGTTGTTTTTATATGTCAGAAGCTAAATAGTTGTGTTAAGCTTGAGTTCGCACTGACATGTACCTAGACCTAATTATCACTGTTGATATTGGGTTGGAATTGAACGCACGTTTTCTCGATTGTGTAAAATTGCGCTGCTTTCAAAGTTGAATAGACTGTATCAAATTAAGTAAATGCGTAGTCTTTGTTACATGCGACTGTACGCACTGTAATACGCAAATAACATTGTACACGACGATACGAATTTTATTTTCCAGGTAACTGAAATAAATGTTAGTTAAAAATAACCAATTACTTTTGTATGCCTGAAAATAATCAATTGTTAGCTACTCTTTTACTCTATGGCGAACGCATTGTAGTTTTCATGAGCAGGAAAAACTTCAGGGTTCACGTCAAATCTAATTGGAAACTGACAAAGCGATATACAAAATAGTGGCTAATTTCAGAACGTAAACTTGTCAAAAACTGACGGACACAATATGTCATTGTACTTGGTTTAAAGTCTATGTTTATCATGAAACGTGGACAAGGAGAAAATTACATACACTTTGGTTTGCGCACGTGGCTTCTGACTTCACCGGCTCCGTGATGATCGTTCATCATCACGATAATGATCGTTGATTAATTGTTGATTGCTCGCGACAACTTCACGGTTGTTAAGTTAATAATTCAATTTGTTCGGTGTATTTCTTTTGTTGTTGTTTCGTGACAACTGTTATATAACTGCGTTATCTTAACAAGTAATTAGATTTCTTCGTATTTTTGTTTTTACCGATGTATGTGTATAAGATGCACTCGTAGATCGAACACGTGTATGTTAATAGGTATTTCAGTTCAAATCGATTAAATTAAATTAATATTAATTTAATTTTAGAATTTGAGAGAGATAGGAAGATAACTGAATCTTCACCTAATCGTGGGTTTAGATGGAGATTCTGTTACCTTAACAATATTCCTATCTTAACTAAATGCGGCTGCTTGACTTCGATAATACTTCGAGCCTATAGAAGATTGCAAACAAACAATCGTATTGTCTATTCCTACGTTGGATAGAGTCTTCAGGGTACTTGAGCAGAAGGTGAGCTGTAAGCTGAGGAATCACTGTGATCTTTGCTTCTTAAAGTAGCAGCACTTCGATGTTGTGCCTTATGGAGCGCTTAGAGGACTAATAAAATAATCGTTTTTAGCACACTCAAAAGGCTCTTGATAATAACTTAATAATACAAAATATAGATATTATCTTTTTCTATCCGTAATCTTTGCACCAGTCTGCTGCGACATATTTTTTTAAAGCACATTAAAATGAGTTAAGTTGCGTGTAAGTGGTCCACAAATGGTGCTCAACCACCGGAACACCATGACATGCGAATGATTCTCATGATTGTGCCAACATTACTGACGATGATTGCGCAAACTATATGGTCTCACTCTAATAGTAATTACTATATTGCGAATTTTGATGACAACAGTTCTTTGTTGATGATTGGCAATATTTGATGAAACTTGCTTCTGTTTAACGCTATCTGTTTTTATACAATGGTAGTAAAATGTTAAGACATAAGGACAATTAGATGTGCAGGCTTACAAAACCCAGATAATTATGTCAAAAACCGTGAGTTAAGTTCTTGCAGCCCGTTAAAAAGACTGCTCAGTTTTTAACTCGCTGATGTATAATGAGCTTAATGTCTCAATTTTCAGCTAGTTGTGGGTAAAGTGTTGTGTACATCGTACTTTTTATAACATTTGTAGGACCTACGGTTGGCGCAATCGTAAATTCAATGTTTACGGCTGTGAAAATTTATTTAGAATCGTTGTATAAAGCAATGTTGTATATTCGATACTTCAAATGGAAAATATTTCTCTATAACGCTATAACGGGGTATTATCTTAAATACATTATACATTTTTATAACTGCATAGCTATATATTAATACAGAATTTATTGCAACAGTAAATGTATCTCAAATATATTAAAATAATAATTAAAAAATAAAACGAAAGGTAAATTCCTAATTTCGTAGGTACACAATCATTGTGAGGTCAAGCCAATATACTTATGAAATATATACATATGTGACTTTGCAACCAAATAAGCTTAAAATGTAAATTTCAATCAAATTTTGACATTTTTTGCGTTTGTCAAGGAAATATCTGACAATACCTATTATACAAAAGTTTAAATCTTATCCCGCAAAGAACCTAACAAACATTAAAATAACTGATTCAATGAAAACCCAAACAACAATTTGTAAAACACACAATTATTTTTTCGTGTGTAGCTCGAAACCACGAGGCGAGGCAGAGAAGAAAAAAATGATATCATTTGTTTCTCCATAACACAATAGCGAGTCGACCACTAAAACCTCTACGCCATCGGTACAATCAACGTGTATTTCTTCGTGCCGTATATTGTCTTATTTATAATCATACAAAACATGTCAAATATTAATAATGTGATGACTACACGTGTTTGCACCCGCAGCTACTCAGTTTACGGATGATACCAGCGAGATACTAGATTCACACATGACACTATACAATGCCCTATCCAGATAACATTAATAGAGGTAAATGTAAATTCTACGTGACACCCATGTGTTGGCAACTTGATGTATATGTTTTGATCGTTTCTTTACTGAGTATTAACAGAGTCAATGTACTCAGAATTACTGTCAGAAAAAACAAACATACGAATTGAGAACCTCCTCCTTTTTAAAGTTCGGTAAAGAAAGGCAGAAACTAGCCTTTCTGAACACAAAAAAATTGATATCAAAATGAAATGAAATGATATTTGTTTCACAAAAAATAGAGTACAATTAGGTGGTCAAATTGGTATACGGTCCCTCTATTTTGCCACAAGTGGCATGTAAAAGATATTGAAATATTAAAGATAGAAAAGTATAGAAAAGGTATCCAATCAATCTTATAAAATATAAAAAGTAAAGAAAAGTTTATACCACTCGACAAGGTGTCAAGTGAGAAGGCTTAAAAGACATCCATCTATAACATTGACGTCGCGCAGTTGCTTATCTTCGCCAACCGTCTAGCAACGCCAGTATAACCCTAAAACCATCAATTTTAAAGTTATAATCCATGGTACACATTTGGTACGTTACTGAAACATTTTTGGCACGACTCTCTTTCCGGATTGTGAAGGGTTAACGTCCAATTCTTTTGATCATCTGACTGGCATAATTTTATTTACCGTTGTGACAACTTAACACATCAGTATACACGTGAGCAAAAATACTAAAATATATTCGAAACGAATTCGTAACAATAAGCGGCGAAAAAAAACACAAATGCACTTCAAGTTTAGCGTGAAATGTGACTGAATGAAATTAAATGGAAACGCAAAACCATTTACATTTAGGTCGCGTGATAACATTTATAAATGTCAAAGTTAAATGAAGTTACATTTGCGAAGGCCAGATTAAAATAAAGCAAGGGATTTTTTATATATGCAAGAAACAGGACTATCGTTTATATCCTTAACTAGTTGGTTCTAATTAACAATTTTAAAAAGGTTACGTGTATGCTACAGAACGGGTGACTACTTACAGTGAGTGTTACGCCGATGGATTGGAGCGTGTGTGTGTGCGCGTTCGTGAACATTCCCACAGACAACTGTGTCAAATGCCTCGCTTACACTGCCCTCAGCGGCCGATACACGGCTCATTTATATTATTTATTGTTACAATAACCAGACAAAGGTATAATGGAAACGGCTTTAGCAATCATTTTTAATACCTAAACTAACATACAGACATCCACAGTCTCACCCAAAGGAGTAGTCAAAAGTGAATTACACTCATTTCACTAAGTATAATTGTACGTAGAGAGGGAGCCCATCACCATCTACCCAGTTCAGTTCCAGACTCGATAATGCAACTGAAAATTTTTTTTCGGAAAAATCCGAAAACTTTTTGCCCAATTCGGAAATCGAACTCGAGATTTACGGCAGAATCAACTAGCAATAGACAAATATGAAATGCATTGTGCTCTGGTGTTAGATTAGACGAATATGTAAACAAAACCAAATCATAATCTGTGGATTAAAGCATTTATGTTCAACACTTGACTATAAAAGCTAGCTACCACACAAATTTTTAAACATTTAATTTAGTGTTCATCATAGTAACACTCGTGGAAATAATTTAACATTTGGCATTTGACAACTCTCTAAAAAAGATCTAAATAACGGCTTGATCAATAATGAAATAAATGTTTTTATTAAGTCTATCAATCACGACTCAAGTGACTTAATTTGCAAAATAAATTAAATAAAAGATGTTTCTAGTAACCATTAAATATAAAAAAAACTGGCGATGTATAAACTTGATCGATGATTATGAATACAGAACACCTCCATTAAATTAAATTCAGAAAATCGGTATTTCAAATAATAACAGGATTTTGTTAATATGACAATTATTTTAAAAATAGAATACCTACATTCATTTAGATGCAAATTGAAAATTATATACCGTTTTCTGATTGAACATTTAAAATTGCACTGTTGATTTAAAAATATCATTCACGTATAAAAACTTTAAATGTGTTCTAAATTTAAGTTGGCGCTGAATTTATTACAAAATATTAAATGAATGAATGTATTATTTAATCCTCAACTGTTAGTAAGTACGCTTGCACTTATCAATGGCTCATCCAGTTATTTTAACTCCATATTACACATAGTATTCTCGAGACTGAGTGAACGTAAGGCCACGTATGTTTTTCACCTACAGTTTTATCTTTATCGGCTTAACATTTCTATAAGTGACATTATACGCTGAGAACAAACGTGAATACTCTGGAAATCAATTTATTCGTCTCGTGAGCGCTTCTGAACTAATTCAATTTATTATGTAATACAATGCTCGATCGGGCTTATTTACATAAACATGGTAACATTATAATTTATGTGTCCGGTATCCGCTTTTAATTAAATAATGAATAAGAAATACTTGGCTTATTTTAGGTAGATAAATATAAATAACATTTATTGACTCGTATTATGACAACTAATTTCTTTGTTTTATATAGAAGAGATATGCATCGTAACTTGGCAAACCATCGGTTTAATAGTGCTAAATAGGCTACATAAATGTATAATTTCACAATACTAGGCTATCATAATATCAGAAGGATATGTGCAAAATAGCAGTAGCTGTGAGAAAGAATTAATATTCTGAATAATCTGTATAAATAATTAACTTCGCAGCACCATTAATAATGCCATCGAAATTATAAACTTCCCGTATTATTCCT
The DNA here is from genome assembly GCA_930367265.1 of Catocala fraxini. Lineage (NCBI taxonomy): Eukaryota > Metazoa > Arthropoda > Insecta > Lepidoptera > Erebidae > Catocala > Catocala fraxini. Next base: position 1,809,755 of record OV884045.1, read on the forward strand.
ATCAGAAATACTAGGCTGTCATAATATCGGAAGGATATGGACAAACACGATGTAGCCGTGGGTACGAGTTACCCGCATAAAGGCAACCTTGACCGTGTCGATATGTGTCGCCTTCACTCCGAGCCCCAGTTGTGTATTTCTTACAAACCTATGGTAGCCTGGTACTTGTGAACTATATGTGAGCTTTATTGTAAAGCGTTGTGTTGATTGAAGCTTTGTTTTTTTTTCATATTATGTAGCGGTTTTATTAACGAAAACACGCTTGCATAGTTGCCGAATGTTTTCTTAGTTTTGGTAACTAATCGACATTTTATCACATTTTAAAGTAATGAAAAGGAATTGAATGATTGAAAAGCGCAGTTGTTGAACCATGCCACGTGTATTCGATTACCATAGGAGACATAACATGTCCATCATCCAAGTCTCCCGTGTCACACAAAAAATGATCCTTATAGTAGAGCGGAAAAGCATTCTTGAGACAATCAGACAAGCTATTGACAGTTTAGTCTAAAGTTTCAGATGGCATGTGCCCAAATATCTATTACAGTAACCACGTTTTTCCACACACGTTTTCTTGGCATCTCACTCAATCAGGTCACCGACTCTAATATATACGTAAATATAGTTTTTTTCATCAACCACTTTTTGCTGATCGTCAAGTTGATGATGCATGACCGTCGTTTTAATTATGAGCTAGTTATAATAACGATTTAAAGTTGTTTGTATCAAGATTTTAGATATAGAGACTATTTAAAAACGCTTTAAGCTTTATAACATACATAATTATTTATATACATACATTATAAAGCCAAACTTGTATAGCCACGGTGGCCTAGGCAGAGGTGTTTTCAGGCTGTGCTTTTTTAGGTTTTCCCACGTAATAGAGAGTGAGTATACATTACCGTATTCCGCGCACAATGTTCGGCTATTATTATAACTATACAGACAGGAATGCCTGCTCGTTGGTAGAATAAACTACCCAGTCTGGCTTTTCTAAAAATCTATTAGATTATTGACTAAAACTGATTGATAGTTGAACGTGGCATTTCAATACCACGTTTCCTTCTACGGTAGAGATCGTTAGATAGTTCATTCACACGAACTCTCCCAAATTTTTTCATTATCTACCCAGGTAATAGAGAATTTTCTCAACGTTGAACGGCCGAAAGATATTTCGACATTGTTCTTACCTCTCCTAAAACTACTGCTTCATACAATCTGCAAAAAACTCTGTGTTCTGCCGTTAGATATTATAAAAATAATTACAGTTCTTTCAAAGACATTCCCTGTAGTTTTTAACCTTGTTAAGTTAATTGGCATTGAGTGATCTAGTAGAAAACTGTATTCCGATCGAGCGGTATCGAGATGACCCTATAAAACACGATGAATCGTTGCCAGCTGTATTGGCATATCTACGGGTTTGTTACTACGTTACAAGGCCTAGGCGATAATTATTCGTTATTTATCTTTTCATTTGCATTATCATGCTAATTTTCACGGATGTACAATTAAACTGATTTTAATGAAATTTTGGCAAGGCGATAGCTCATACCTTGAGGGATTACATATAATAGAGTGCCTTAAAAAACGTGAACGAAACCGCGGATAACAAAGAGTTAGATTTCCTTAAGAGAAGAAAGAAAGAAAGAAAGATAATAATTTTATTTGTTCCACGCTCATAATATAAGGTAACAGAAAACACAACCAAAAGTACCTATAGAACAAATAAGGTTCTGCGTCAGCAATGTTGCAGTAAATCCACAACGCTGGTGTTCTCGCAGAGCCTGAATGATTTCGATGCATGTAAGCAGTAACATACATACATACAACTCAATTAAAAACAAAATATCAAAAAACAAAAAGAGTAATTTAAATAAATTATATATACATATATAGAGAAACGAGACGTTTTAATATATAAGTATTAGGAACGCAGATATATAGTGAAACTACATGGTTGATATGCGTATCGCAAATGGCGCGTGTCTGTGCATAATGCATTGGATCAAAATCAATAAACATACTCAACTTATCGGACTTTTGCTCCTTGTTTACTTGGCAGAGTTAACTTTTTCTATAAGATTTGCAACACTGTTTTGTCCATAACGAGTTCTTTGATAAATTACCTCTCAAAGACAGTAAGCTATTCATGGCGTAGGCAAAGATAATAATAGGCTATTGTCCGAGAAATACTTTTGCCCAACCACTTTTAGTGTAGAGGTGGTAAGTTAATATAGCTAAGGCAAATTTAATGTGGAATCTTTACTAATAAACATCTGGCATATCAAACATACTATGTTGATTATGTATGTATATTATTGTATAATTTCATTCAATTTAAACACACTAATTACCTTTCTAGGTAGGTAAATTATTTAGAGTAATTGATTTCTCCTGCGCGAGATCTGTTATTGAATCCTTGATCGGAAGACTCGGTACAACTATCTATCGCACAATTTTGCCCTTTCCGGCGACTGCACTCGCGACACGATATTGTAAAATATGTATGCGCTACCTGTGTCATTAATACCATTATCTTGTTCCCATGTAATTATGTGTAATAGACTCATAAATTGCACTCCTAATAAAACAGAGACCTATCTGAGATTTTCGGAGTAAACAAATTTAAACTTTATTGTAATTACTTAACACGAATGTAATGTTAGAATTATAGTTACGCAATTAGAGTTCAAATTACCTTACTTCCAAATTTTGAGTTAAATTACTGTTTTATTAAGAGTGCGAAATATTAATATGCCGTTATATACAGCACACTCTTATTCTGCCAGCAGTGTCTATCAGAACATTATCCTTAATACATATATTATGTACCTATACCTATAAGTATGACCAGCTGTCACCCGCGTTTTCACCCATGTTTATAATCACTGCCCCGCTCCTGTGGATCGTAGCGTGATGTTATATAGTCTGTAATATTTTTCATGTATTGGGCTATTAAAGGCAAAAATATTTTTTTCAAATACCTGTCATCCAGAAATAAGTGCTATTCCCGACCGATAGGAAATTGACACAGCCTACATTTATGCGAGCGAAGCCGCGGACAAAATATAGTAACGTATAATTTACACGTGGGAATAAAGTAAATTTTCCAGTATTAGGTATATTTTAATTGGTATGATGATAAGAAAAAAATACATAATAATTATCATTGTTGACTTTGCATAACAATTAGTTAACATGCCAAATTCAGTCGTGTATGCTTTTCTTTGCTTGTTTTTGTCGTTATATCTTTCACTGCACAAATGGTGTAGTGGTTTTAGAAGTAACTTCACCACTGATACTGAACGCATCGTATGATACGATCCACATAAGGTTTTGTTTGGCTCTCCAATATTTGTTTTGACTCTGGGCCTTCTTTGTAATCGTTGTTTTAATAATTATAAAGTTCCCACAATACAAATATTTGTCTCTAGAGCTATAAAAACATTCACAAGCATTGTTATTTTTCTTTTTTATATTTTGATATACAACTATTAACAAAACAACTTGCAATATAAAACCGAATGTATATAATTTGTTTGTTATTGTAAACTTGTGTAGTAAAAGTTGTACACCCTCTATCCGCTTAACCTTGCGAACAAATAATTAAACGTATGTTTCATTATTATTTTTGAATGCTACTTCAATTGATATGTCAAAGTCTCGTATCAAAAGATCACACAAAGAAACGTGAACTCTTGCGCTGATTCTTGTCAAAATATCGCTCTTAACCCTTCCGCTTCCGCGCACTCAATTAAATAATAAAAACGGCTTTACATCACCTTGATTATCGGCTTTCATTAACGTTTTGTTACTCGCATATTAACTACCTTATATGTCGACCACAGTAATTATAGACATCTATTCGACGATTAGGAAGTACTGCTAAATAGTTTTATCCGTTAGTTCACTCGTGACAGGAAGACAACAACTTGTAATAACGGATCGAGTCGTTTCTTAAGTTTTATCCGTTTTTAAATGTGTTTGTGACTGTATTTTAATTGTTTGTAATAAGTACTCGTCTATATTTAACATGATTAATGAAATATGTCAGTTAATGTTATAAACATTTAAAGGGAAATGAATCCTTCAAAATTTTGGACCAATAACATCTTTAAGAATATGATGAAACCTTTATAAATTTTTCGTATTAATTAATTTTATTAATAAGGGAATATAAAATCGTTGTTAGATCTTTTTTAATTACGCTTGCACCAGACTGTCTTTGCAACGATAGTACCTTTATAAAATCTTTTTAGGCAATATTTGCATATCAGGATCTCGTTTAATTTAAATCAAATATATCAACAACACAGTCAAATATTTAACAGTTTGAACCCATATTCTAATAATTTTATAATAAAAATAATTACTACAAGGTTTAAAAAAAATACTATACCGAAATAAAAATATTAAATACATATAATCGCAATAATTGTTGTATCGGTAGTATGGTTGCGGCCGCGGTCGCAGTGGTGCAATCATTATGACCCTCTGGCGGTCGTTCACGAATGGCGCCCATGAACTTGACCAAAGCGGTTGTTGGTCGGCGACCGTTCAATGCCGAATGAAAAGTAACGGCTTACTTCTGAATTGAAAGCCGCGAGAGAAATAAACGGCGATTGGAGGGTTATATTTCGACTTATTTCTTGAGTATTTTATTGGTGGTATATGCAACTAATTAGGTGCATTCGCAAAGTGTAAAGTAACATTCTAGCGAGTTTTTTTTCTTGATGCTTTAACCCGTTACTGCGGTCGGTGGATGTAACTCAAAATGGTTGTTTCATAAATGACCAATATAATGTGAATATTTTAGTAAAATTTTAGCAATTAGTTATTCAGTATAATGATTACTAAGATCAACTTTTTGTTGCAATATCACTAGAACAAGATAAAATGTTTTTACAAGGTCAAGGTACAAGATACTCGTAATTATGGAAATACCCGTGTTATGTATATTTTGTAATTGTAACTCTAAATTAAGTTACCTATTATTTATGTTATATTTTAGTATGCACTGAATATTACACAATAACATTACGTTGCTAATTTTAAACAATTCATAACATTTGGAGATTTGCTCTTTTATTATATAAGATAAAATCATGATTGATTAATTAAATAATGTAGTAACAGCCATATAAAATATAACACGTCAAGCTCTTGCATTCCCAGTAATAATAAAAACAGCCATCAACATGGTCATGTATTATTTTGAAATATTACCCCAATATTAGATACGGTTTTGCAATATGGCAACCCTACATAGATGTGTATAAATCAGTATCTATTAGTAGACGTAAACAAAAGTATTTACTTATGTAATATTTTTAGTCACTTATTAGCCTAAGACAAGAGAAATTGGATACAATAACAGGATAGGCTTCTTCGCTTAAACATGGATCAGGTCTTCTGGAGAAATATCTCTATATAACATTTAAATATCACCAGTTAAATAAGCATATATTGTATTTCTACTGTAAAACGAACTTCTAAAGATTAAGATGGAGATGGATGGATAAAGAAGGAGGTGCTATGTTGTTAGCAGGAAAGACTTATAATATCGGTCTCCTGTGCTGGAACACAATGACTCCTTTCTACGATACGTCCATACTATAACTTTTATCACGCTGCTCGTGCCTTAAATGTATCTATAAAGAAATATATAGTTCATATAGCTATGTATCGTATGGAAAATTTATATCACGTTATTATTAGACCAAAGTTGTCATCAAACCCCGTTTTAGATCAACCTTGAAGTTTATAAAAAGTGTAGGTAGATACCTTTAAATTAGTCTCTAAACTGTCGCTCAATTTCCACGTTTATTAATAGCTATCGATACTATTATTTAAAAAGCTCGTCATAATGACCTTTTTAAAAGGAATTCAAGGACAAAATTAAATATTTGCAGATAAATGATGTGAAAAATATGTCGTCTTTTCGGTGAATACACTAAACGTATGCAATTTCCATATTTATGCTAAACAAGGAGTTACTTATTGCCAACGATATGTTAGTATGTTAGAAAGAACACTTTCTCTACTAAAAATAATTCGTATATAAGGGGAACTTCTTAGGAATTTTTGAAACAGCAGAACCAAAAAGCACCCGGTAACAAAATAATTGCCTATAGTAATGACTTATTTTATAGGATCCACAAATTCTACAGATTACAAAATGTTGTTGTGTCAGTAATAAAGCTTTACAGGTATAGCGAGATGTAGTTAAAATTCTTTACACGATGACAATTCTATCAATGCATCGAGTGCTGTGAATTCGATCCCTATATGAAAATAATCCTTATATAACCTGAATAAAATATTAGTATCTAAGAATATACCGAATTAGTCTTTTTATTCTAGATTCTGCTCTAGTTCAGTCTGTAAACAGAAATTATTTTGTGTACGAGATTTCAATTAAGAAAAATAATATTATATAAACAAAAATAATAATTTTGACATATTGACAGATGAAGGTAAGTATTTAAAACACTTCGCCGTGAATGTCGACGTATGTTCTAGAACTAATATTTTTTGTTCAAGTGGTGGTTAAAACCTAAAATTGATTAACAAAAACATGTTAAGTCAAATTACTGTAATTATCAACGGATGCTACGTTTATTTTTCCAGACAAACGTGATTATAAAGCTTCTCGAAATGTTGATGTATCGTAAAGAAAACGTTTTGATTTTACGTCATTGATGTCTTGGTTATAATAGTGCGAATCCTTGTGATGTAACATTTATGTTTTGAGGGTCGATATGATTTGTAAACAAAGCATTACTTCTGCAACACTTTTTCTAGTTAGTTTTTGTTGTGGAAATAATTGAACTTACGTATTTAGGTATAGGATTCTTTAGCGCTCTTTCACGGATTAACGCATTTCTAAGATAAGCATTTCAATTAGCTGGAGGGAGTTATATCTGTGTCGTTTGGTGTTTTGACGATAAACACATTAACTGAAGTGATGTTAAAAGCTGCATCCTCGTCCAGCTTTTAACATTAGACTTCATTGGCGATTTTCTTTTTCTAAATTATAAAGTGCATAAATATTAGTTCTTAGAAGGAACTTATTACACTTTATAAAGATATTTAAAAGGAACATTCACTGACGTTGATGGGTATGTACGTGATAGACGCTAACTTTCGCACATATGATATTTGTAAAGATCAAACGCGTCATACGATCTTTGTCAGAACATCAAAACAAGAAGTTTCTAATCACCTCTTTACAATCCTTTAAAAGAAGTTTGCTCTCAATTTTGACACGTGTAATTTATTACACGAGCTATTGAAAATAATCACGAGTTTGTCAACTAGGAAGCGATTCAAACGAGATCTTTTATGAGATAACTAGTAGGTAGATATCTGAAACTAGTTGCTACTTTTTTTTGCTATCTCTAGATTCGTTTTTAAACGTGATCACCTTATAAATCATTAGGACCTTTTGTCGTTAGTTATTTGGCAGTAAAAATCGATATTAAACCGGTAGCTTTTCTGACCCTGGGATTAATTTTAGTGGTCTTAATCTAAGTTAAATGATAATAATCCAAATTAAAGATATAAAAAAATGTTGGTGAGTTAATTAATGTCAAGCTATAAATGTACATGTTAGTTAAGTTTTTTGTTGCTTAATCATATGGAATTAAATGTGCTGCCATACTTTTTCTAAAAGTATATCTAACATAAACGTCGGCGAACTACTTAAAATTCATGAAAAACATGCCGAGACAAAATTTAACTACGAAAATTCAAATACTGAAGAGCAATTTATAAACATGGCTAATATTATTTTATTTTTGTAAATGTATTAAACTAAACTAATGTTACATGAAGTTTATATTGATTACAATGAAAATCATTTACTTAATAACTAAATTTTAAACCGTTCGAAATCCGTTTAAACTAGTTTAATTTCAATCACTACCAGGCTGTCGCCATATTTGTACTCATGATAGTTTGTTTACATAAATAATACATCGTATTCGGCCACAATATAGTTAAAAACTTTATGTTAAATAGCCCTTATTATATGAATGACGGTCGTGACTGCGGCGTTTCATTTAATTATTACATCATATTTCTCTCTGCGCGGAAGTGTTTCATTCTATTGAAGTAACATCGCGTATATTTTAGCCTAACGATTCTTATAGAAACTTTTGTAATACATAATGATATTAAGAAAACATTTAGACTCAATTTAGCGGTGATTAACTGCGCTAGGAGCCGAACTACGCTTTGGTTCGAAAACAAATTAGGCCAATTGGTTTGAAACTGATCAATGAAGCAAGCCCGAGTAACATGTTATGTTGATCTAACTGTTTTCTGAAAATGAATTTATGTTGATATGATATACATATTGCTTAAATCACATCTAGAATTAATACATATCAATATTTCATATATTAACTAAATTGTGTGTTCTGATTGCCTAGTACTTTCTTAACAAAATGTATCCTAGATTTTGAGATCATCATACATTTTTTAGCTTTCGTATTGGTCTATGTTGCTAAAGGAATTAAATGCAGAGGCGTATAACAATAACATTTGATGATTTGTATTTATGATCCATCAAAAATAGGTTGCATTAGTGCATAGTATTCGTGCCGAAGCCAGCTGTACTCATAAGAAATAATAAGCGTGGACGGTTACGTTTTTAATTATATTTACAACATTTAAGCGAATATAATTGTTTGTCACCAACATTATCTTAATTAAATCTTACAGATTTCGTCATACAATTATAGACTAACGCGTTTAATTTATCATAACCGTCACTTTTATCGTAGAACGGACAATTTTTATATGCGAAGTGAAATCGACATTCACACACTTTATCGGGTGGGAGGTTAAATAATTGCCTTATTCGATTGTTCTTACAAAATGACGATGTTGCGAAACTCACCGAAATTAAATGAATTTATTTCACCTTGCCCTTGACACCGACCAAAATGTAACTAGTCCAAGTTATTTGAAAGGATAACAAGATGCCGTTGCACATCTCGACTCGCCATTTTTTCCGAAGAACATGCATTAAATAAAGGACCCTGGACGCAAAGGTCAGAATTATTGGTTATGAAAGTTCTTATACGCTTTTTGAATAAACCACTCCTTACTTACACAGTTAAGTTCCTAAGACATCATACATTTTTCTAACCTAATTGTTTAACAAGTGACGCGTAGATATCAGATCATGTCTTATAGAATATAATTACAAGCTGTAACCTCTACCGCGGGTTTTTAAATAGCCTATGTCCTTTACCAGTATAAGAGCTAGATATAAAACTTCACTACATTTAATTTAGCGTTATAGACCTGAAAATGTTACAACGAGACAGATTTACTATTTTACTCTACTTCAGAGAAGACAAAGAGATTTACTTTAGTTACAGTCATGAAAATTTTCCAATGCAATTGTTGCCAATTCCAGACAAAGCAGTGGATTATTCTCAATAATTATTGTACGGATTGCTGACAGCTAAAGTCTAATTTAACATATTTCCAAAGGCCTAAGTAGAGACGTATATATATTTTTCAGTGGCAGTAACTTCGTTAAGCCCAGAAGTCATGCATGTCTTACCTTATTCTATCATCTTATATTGGTGTTGTTTCAAATTGAAACTCTGGACGTTAACAACGTTCTACTACTTTTATGATTAAGACAATGTTCTTTTAAAGAACTACTTCTCGTCCAACAAACTGAAAAGATTTGCATTATCAGTATGATAGCGGAAACCTGTATTTATATAAATTGCTTCAAATTGTGTACCTATGTAAACACATGTGAGTTCATGTGACAGACGTAATTGCAGTCGTCTAGGGCATTCGAGCGAGGTCTAGGTACATATTATTACGTAGTATATTTACTATAGGTAGACCGCAGTGGAATTTCCTCTTAAATCTGGAGCTAGCTTTGTTAGTGGTATTTAAAAAGCCAACTCCCGCTCTAGGAATAATTCCTGCGTCGCAGGACACTGGGGAGAAACAACCAGACTCGGAACGACCATTTGCGGTTCACAAAAATGTTTGTCTTGACAACACGACAACACACAACGCAGTAGGTAGGCCTGCAGACTGCAGTTGTTTAGCTGTGGAAGTGCTCTGCAAAGAATCGCAACCATCAACGTTATGGAGTGTCGTTGGTCAGTAATGTGTTGAGTGAATTTTTGAAGGGGAGACAACATACGAGCAATACTTTTAGTATTGCAATCATTCATAGGAAATCGCTTAACAATATACTGCATGCTATTGCCATCTTGGTGTTGTATAAAATACTTATATATTCCTTGCCTTCACAATGTTTCCTTGTATCAGAACGGCAGCAGAATGACTCTAGAGAGTTCAATCATTTGCATTTACATGTAAGACTGTTTAAGTCATATTTAATTGTCGTTTCCTTGTGCTGTTCAACCCTGCTATTGTCTATATACTTCTGCAATCGACGACATTAAGGACACATACGTTAACTTACTACTCCCATTAAATCTTAGGGACTAAGAGACTTAACGGAATAGACCGAAGGTGAGATACATGCCTACTTCAAATATATTTTATATTATTGTATTCATATCATTGTACTGATTTTTATATATTGCTAGTGTGATATTGATGAACACACTTTAACATTTCTATATATGTATATACATATTCGAATATTCGCCTGATTGATTATGTAGAGGTTATTACACTTACATTACGTCAGCTATGCTAAAAATAAACAAAAATGAACACATCTCACGTTAATTACGAGTTAAAATCTCAAAAATTCCTTTATAAATAAAAGGTTATCGATATAAAAGGACTAAGTATACGTTACCATGTAAAGGTCGCCATAGCGGCACACCTTCCAGAAGCCCTTGATGGTCGCGAGCATGGTGCGCGCGCGCCGCTCTCCCCAGCAAGCTGCGCCCGCGCCGGCAGCCGCCCGCGCGCCTCGTGCGCCTCTGATAAACAAACAAACACATTATTACATATATACCATTACGCTTTTCAACTCTGAAAGTATAAATCAGAAGTCACATGCAATTCAAGACTGAATACGTAAAAAGAGTAGGCATATTGCACACACATATTATTATAACTAAGTATTTTTATATGCCACGTTAATAGAACAGTAATTATCCACGCCTAGAAAGACAATTTGTAGAGTTTAAAGTGCTTCTAACTTTAATTTTACACTTCCTGGAGATTGATTCCAAACACTTATAGCATGAGGATCCCGAGACAGTAAGGTAGCGATATTATAAGATACGAAACAACATAGGACACAGTTTAAAGACATGTTTCCTCAATTAATTTTTTCCTAATAAGTATTTATTCACACAATTGTAACACTACACTTATTAGTATACATTAGACGTTGTGTATGCTCGACTTGCATACTAATATAGAACTAAAGGAAAATGTTCCAGTTGCTTTGTTCTGCACAGACAAAATTACTGGGACACTGCGTATCGCTTAAGGTAATTTCGAAACTACAATGCGGCATATGTTGCGACTTCGATCCTCAGGTGGGTCAATACTTATGCGCCCTGGTTAGTTGGTGCCACTCGAGGTGGTCCTTGTTACTATTGCATGAATACTTTGCCTATTAAGAGGATTTTCCAAGAAGATATTTTTATGAGAAATAGAGAGAGAACGTCTCGATATTGCGTTTGTATTTAGATAACAATAAATAAAAACGCCTATGGCGGTATGGAATTGTGAATTAATTATTAATCATGAAACGATCCGCAGAAGAAGTTAAATTTAAAAAGATATATTATTTAAAAAGTAATAAATAATATAAAATAAATAGGTACGTTTATGATATTATAACATCTTGCTAAATTAATTCTACAGCTACTGTGCTATCTTATTTAAAAAACCATATTCATAAAGAGTTGACGAGAAACATTCGTGTAAAATACAAAGACACAACTTAAAAATGACTAAGTGTGTAATGATAATAGTTTGTTAAACGTGCTTACCCCATTTGATAATACTGGATTATAAATACGCAAACCACTGAATGTCGAAACAACTCATATTATAGGTTAGATCTATTTTTACAGCACGGCCGCTGATCTTTGACTTCTATAATATATCGGCACTTACTAGACGTCTGACTGAATGGTAAGAGAACTGTTACTGTATTCTTTTTGATAAGATAAGTGTAAGAAAACAATGAGTGTGTTTGCGATGAATGTGATTATGTCATGAGCATATTGTCTTAAGTGCCGGTGAAATGCACTGCGTCATAGTAAAATATCAATCGCTAATGATTGATCAGTATTCAATCATTGATGATTGATACTTTCTGTTATCGATATCGATTATCGGTTAATGTTATCGATTTTATTTTATTTCTAGATTTTACCGGTATCTAAAATAGATTCGACGATCTTCTCAAAAAACTACTAGTGTGGTTCATATTACCAATATGATAAATGAAGAAGTTTATTTCTCAATCACGCGTTAACCGATTTGGTTGGATCTTGGCACATAGGTAGACCACGTCCTGTAGTAACACACGTGATTTTTATCCCGTTGGATTTACGCGGCTGAAACTGCGGGCAGAAGCTAGTATTTGATAATAACAATCTATAAAGATCTCAATTTTGTAAAGTACAATTACAAGGTTTGTAAAATCTGACAATGGACAAAATTTACGCAGTTAAATTTACCTTTCCAAACTGAAACCTGCATTCGTAAGGTTATGTATGGTTGTAACTACGAAGAAAATATACATTTCTATCATCATTAGTACACGATTGTTAACAATATGCCAATGTTGACATCCAGACAGCCTAAACTCTCTCGTATGATTTATAAACTATGGCTGATATTACGAGTACTGCATACGTGTAAACTTGGTGTGAAGTGGCTTGTTTTCTGGTGTTCAAACAAATTTATTTCGTGATTTAACTCTAGATCATTTATTTCGTCTTTTAACAAGACTATAATATACATTGTGTGTTAAAAAATAAAAATAAACCTTTTTTAATGATAAAAATCTCAAACATTTTATTAACGTTTTTCTAGGTACTTATTTATTTGTTTCATAGTATATTGTTTTGAGATAAATTCGATTATATGTACAGTTATATATATGTATTCATTGATAGTTTATTGTTTAGAGAGAATTCGCGGGCTAGATTTGGACATCGATCAAAACCTCAGCCAGATAATATGAACATTATCTTCACGCAAATAAAATATAACAATACCAAGATATGACATACTACAACAAACCCCCAATGTGTTCCAGTCCGTCAAACCTTTATCAGACCATCAACAATGTTGATCAATTACGTGCTACTTTAATATACTTTAATCTCTACCTAATCAAAGCATCTTTATTGCCAATGCGAATTAGGACTAAATTAAAAGGGATAACGTTAAAGAATAAGTTTAAGCGTATTATAGTTAACGTCAACAAAAGTTGCGTATTCCCATTTTTTATATATTAAATATGTATAGCGAAAATATTTGAACGTCATACCCGCCTAGCAATGTGTGTACGTACACGTGACTTTTGCTACGGAAATAGTAAACATCGGTAGCTGAATCTGTAATGTTCGTATTTTTCACGCGCCCGTCATTCACACAACAAAACTGATTTTATGATTCATATATATAATATAAACTCTTGAAACGTTCGATTAAATAGAAAATATATTATATTAAACTTTTTTATTGCACTAAGATGACTGCCTTAAAGACGCAGCGGTGAAGAATACGACTGCTGTGTATAAAGCAGTGGTATTGGGCTTTTCTCACATTTAAAATCTCATTAACAACATGGCATCTAAAACTGTGCCCTGTGGAATGCAAAAGGCTCGTTCCCTACTTCGTGGGACCTTCAACCTTATTTGTGCGTATAATACCTACACATCTCGCTATCCTTTTGAGGATATTGGCGTGACACTATGTATGAATGTAAGAAGTAATAAAGATATATGATAGGAAGTGGTTAGCATAGCCTATTGACGATTTCCTCGCCTATTGCATACCAGACCCTTTGAAAAAGCAGTCGCGATATATAGCCAGTGCAAGGAACAAAAACAGACCGTCCTTTACTGACTATGGAACAATGACAGGAACAGAATGAAAGGTTATCTGGCTGCAATTATAGAGGTGAAACAGTTTTCAAGTCAGGTCATTCTACTTGACCACGGCTAGTGTAAACCCAGCCTAAATATTAAGCCTTTCAAACGGAAATGTATATACTGTGCACGATCGCTTTGATTTATTTCCGATTCCAATTACATAAATTAGGTAGTTTCAACAACGATAGGTCACGACCTATCGTTGTTAAAACTACCCGCATTAGATAGACAATGCAACTTTTATCGTAGATTTATCTAGTGCACGAAACAAGACCGCGCGTCATAACCTCATTTAAATCTTTGTGTTAATCCTTTTTCCAATAAGTATGTAATGACTAAATATTGTTTATATTATTATTAAATACATTGATAACAATGAAAAATGTAGCAAAACCGCGCAAATGAATCAGCTCAAGACATGTCGTATCTGTTCTAGTCAAACATAATATTTTGAGACAATTTTAACATATATAAACAGTTTAGTACATTGTACTGTATTTTCTTTACATTGCTTTTTGTTTGATTTTCCCATTGTTATTAAGGTAGGTAGGTGATGTGGAAAACATTAAACTTTGCACTTACCTACATTTATCGTAATTACTCACTTCACTTAATATTGCATATTATATCACCGTTATATTACTTGGCTGGGGCTTTACAGATACATTATTCCACACCTATATCTCCAAAAGAGGTGCCCCTTACCTACACACCTACCAGAGGTTAATTACACAGACATTTCGATATAGGTTTGAGTCCCACATAATAGGGAGCGTACTATTGCCGTTCACTGGGCACAGTTCCAGTCTGTGTTGCTAACGAGAATTCTTTGGCAGTAAGACCCAATAACACTTTGTCCAACCTGGGATTCGAAACCAAATTATGCACTACAGTCGAGTACACCCATAACACCCATGTGAAGTTCGAACCCTCGATACTCATCGCAGCTTAATGGCCAGGTTACTTAATCCGTTGCACCATCCGTACACCTGCAACGTCTTTACTAGGTGTATACGTCCTTTTTACGCCAAAGAGTTTTTAAACCAAACGTATTTGACGAAGTGGCTCTAAACCTAGCTAGATATCAAATCAATTTAATACATTGAAAAATTGCTATTGTTCACCGTCTTAAACAGTAAATATTACTTGGAAGAACTGTACGCAGAAAACTTAGCTCTGGCGATTGGCGAAGTAACGAATGATAATCTTGTTGCTGCAAGCTCTCATACGCTTGTTATCGCATGATTGTATTCGAATACAACCGTATTCTGAAACAGGTTTAGTGTTATGCTCAACTGCGCGTAACAAGCCTGCGTCGAATTGACAGTATATTCGAATACAGTCGTTACCGCTTATCATATGTTAATTATATTAATCAGAAAACAATATAGGTAACTTATGCCGAAGATGATGATGCCCAAAAACGTTATGCTTTTCTGAACCGCTTAGAATTTGAGCGGGTCACTCACACCATAAGAGAAATCTATGTTAAACAAAAATATTTAACCGTTCCTATAGTATATTGGATTTCACCACCTATGCTTCAGATACCACGTAACAAGGGACAAATTTATCACCTTGAAGATTTAGTAAGGATTTATCTCGACTTCAAGTTACTACTGAGGATGTCTTACACTTCATCCTAACTGAGAATCAATCGCGGGGGCTAGTAATCGGCACCACAAGCGGGAACTTATGCCCCGGGTTTGTCGAAGCAGTCATTAATGACGAACTTTTAGCTAACTGTATTATTTTAGGAGTCCCGTTGGCAATACGGTCGCGGTTAGGCTTCGGTGCGGTTCTATGCCAATTGTAATTGGAGTGGTAATGAGGTCTATAGGTGCCAATAATCATAGGTGTTGGACAAAAACGCCTCTATAGCACCACAAGTAGGTTATGCACTAAGTAATGATCAATTATTGTATTCGCTTTTGAAAAGTTAACGGTTTTAGATCACCAATTCCGTTATGGCTACCTAGTTATTTTTAATCTATACTAATATTATAAAGCTGAAGAGTTTGTTTGTTTGTTTGAACGCGCTAATCTCAGGAACTACTGGTCGGAATTGAACAATTTTTTTAATTTGGGGTAGCCTATTTATCGAGGAAGGCTATAAGCTATATAACATCACGCTACCACCCACGGGGACCGCGCAGTAACGATAAACGCGGGTGAAACCGCGGGCACATCTATGTAATAATATAATGAGTACTGGTCATCTATTGGACTCAATACTAGGCCCGTGTTGGATGTCTAATGAGCTAAATCAGGCATTAGGGCGGTAACTATTGGTTGTTGAGTTTACACTCAATCCTACACTACACTTACTCAAGATTAAAGAACAGTATTGACTGCACAAATGGCGTAGTGATTTAAATGGTCGACCGCGACTGCCATCGTGCCAAGTGTTGCAGGTTCGATCCCCACACGGAACAAAAATTTATGTGATCCTCTAATATTTATTTAGAGTCTGGGTGGTTCTTTGTGTCTGTTGTTTGAATGTTTGTAGCCCTCCGCGACACATGAATTATACTTAGGGCGGAAGATGTCTTTAAAAACAAGTAGTAATAATATTAAGTTTATATCAAAAGTCATCCATTTATTTAGATCACAAAGTAACTTACTAATATGAATACCAGGTTTAGTAGTTAGTCGGTTTACTAAAGTTACTGAATTTAGCTAAATAGGATTATTTTTTGCCAGGTTTCGGCCAAGTTATTGATTGCAATGGAAACAGACTAAATCTTAGATTACCAATGCTATCAGTCAATCACCCACTAATAAAAATATATGCTAAAAAAGCTAATAGGTATGTCTATATAGCATTTTTTTTTTGTCTATTTATTTGATACATGATACTGGTCGATGAGTCAATAACGAGTTGTGATTCTTTTTTCTATATTAATTTATTTTCTCTTATTGGTTAATAGCTAGCTTTGTCCAGTTTTTATATGAGCAAACATGTATAATATATGCATCACATTAAAACTGCTTATTTTAACATATCTTAATACAATGCAATAAACTACATTCAAATTAGTCTAGCCATTTTTGAGATCAGTATGCACAAATGCACAGACATATCGACATATTCTCTGTTAATAACATTTTTATGTATTTATATATTATGTACACTATCTTCTTATTTTCATTAGAATCGGAAGTATATCATAAAGTCTCTATATGCCAGAATGGTTTTGCAGTTATATGAACACACTTAGACAGTTACCTGGATCCTACAAAAGTAGATGAATACGCTTTACCGTCTACCAGATGTAATTCCAGATTCTACTATACTGCTACGGAAAATTTCCTTACAGAAAAACCCCAATAACATGTTATCTGACCAAAAAAATCTTATTGAAACATTCACCAATAAACCAATAAAGCTATCTATGTTAAATACAACTGTTTAAATGCACTTTCTAGCTCCTTCCATTGTTTTAATTAATCTGCAAACTGGTTGAGCAAATATAATTGTTGGTTAAAGGTGTTTCTATGTATAATACTTGTGTATTTACAAAAAAAAAAGTATATATTAAGTATGTTTATCCATTGTCTAGTACCCACAGTACAAGCTCTGCTTAGTTTGGGCTAGATGGTGTTGTGTGTATGTGGTAGAATATTATTATTATTATTATTAATTATTGGAGTAGTTACGTCTCGTATTTAGCGTTTTATGACGTCATGGGTTAGGCTTTTTGGAGACCACAAATGAATGGATTGTACAGTTTAGTGTGACGTAACTATGAAAGCTTAATAATATTTCTACAATACATCTGCTCATTTATAGTAATATAGAAACAATTTAGGGAATAGTGGTCCTGATAAAAATGAAATGAAAAATGTGCATAGACGGATGCAAATGTAAATTATTAGTTAATTAATACAACGGAAATCTAGGATACTTTACATATATTGTAATATAACTTTGTAGTAGAATCAGATATAAATTGAAGTTTTAATGTGATTTAGAGCCATCTTAATATATGTATGTTTGCCATTAAATCGAATATTAGAAAAATGTTTCTGTATTTTTTAGATACTAAAATTAGCAAAATTGTAAATGTTTTAATAACGTAAAGGGCGAATTTTAGAAAACTCCAACGAATTTTTTTAACGAAAGCTCTTTAAGAAGAACATAACATAATGAACATACACATATCGCAGCTCAAAGTTAGTTGTGATCTTCTGTACCAAGATTGAAGTACTTCTCCAGTCGGGTTACTTATTTAAGAGCCGATTCCGTCATACTCTACTTATTTAAGATTTACAGATTACCTACTTTGCAAGAGGTCCGCTTCTAATACGTGGGACTAAACAACAGCTAAATATGGGTAAAATACATCTCTGCCTATTCCTTCTAAACATACAAAGTTTGTATGTACTAGGTCTGTAGGGTATCTTATGCTGTTCTAAAACAAATAAGCCTCTTATACAATAGTTTTAATAAGTCAGTTTTGCACATAATTGCAGTGAATGTCGCTCGTCGTAACTACAATAATATAATTGCAATAATTGCACATTTAAGACAGATTAATGTCGTCAGTCATATAATCAAGACCTAAATGCTATGTTGTATATCTTTATATTCTGCACATCATTGTTCTCCGAATGTCTATGATAAATGGTTTATATTGCATAAAGTTAAAACACGTTTTATTTTTTTATTTGGTTTTTGTGTTAAATGCTCTGATTTATCAGTGTTAACCCTTCATACGATTTACGCCAGACACAATGCTATTTTATTTTGTCTGAAATGCCAGCAGAAAACAGGTTAAGCATAACGACATTTATTAATTTAATATAAAAATAGTAATAAAATTAGTTTTACAAAGAGGTATCCAAAGACCATAGTTATATTTGGCGTTACCTTAAATACAATTTAGTTTGTTTTTCTAGTTTAGTTTAGGTAAAACCTTATATACATTTCAAATTTATTCCTTAGTTTATTTTGATGACTAATATTGGACTCATAGTATGTATATTGTATATATATATATAATCTACATATAAGTTAAAAATCATTTTTGGTTAAGTAAGTATGGTTTAAAAATCGCATTAAATAACAAAATCTGAGTAAATACGTAGAAAAACCAAATGAAATGGAACGAAATGATTGAATTAGCATAACCTCATATTATTAAATGTAATTGAAAATCTAATAAAAAAATATACTCGGGTGTTGTGTTTATCAGAAGAGAGTTGATCGGGGAATGGTGCGTGATGAATCGGACCAAATGAAATTACATCAACGCGAACTGGCGACGCGGCGCCTGCGCACCTCCGTCAGCGTGTGCGATTATTGTAAAGATTGCTATTAATTAAATCACTTTTTACGGATTTTACTACTGATTGATAAACTCTTTAGTTGACTCATAGTTACGGATGCATAAAGGTATTAAAAAAGAAGTAAAAATATTGCAATGTAATTTCGTACTTAGTTCATTTTCTAGGTGTAAAATTATTAAGCAAGTAAAATTTTCGAGTTATTTCTTTATTTAAACTTTTTAGTATAGATTCATCTTTAAGTTGAATCTTATCTCTATCACCGTCATATTAGAATTTAGTCATAGATTGTACTTAAATTTTAACAGAGTTTAGTTCAGACTGCACGCTGTTTTCAAATTTTTTTAATACTAATTTTGTTTTTAGATTTAATGCATATGAATAATAAATATAATTAGCCTATTGAGATACAATCGATTTTTAATTTTGTCTGGTATTCTAAGACTTCACACATTAATAATTAATATCAAAATTATTATACTTCTCCATTTATCGTTTTCTTAACTCATGAAGTGTAAATGTGAATGCAGTCTACGTAAATTTGTTGTTACGTGTAGGTATTGCTATATACAAATAGATTATTATAATTACAATAACGTGTAATAATAACAGCTTTTGTTTATCGAATAAACAATTATTGCAGGTTGAATATTTACTTTACTATAAAACAATTATTTAGATGAGATAATAAATATTTAATATTAAATATTTATAGTCTTATAATTGTTTAATATTATTTATGCAATTAGACGAGATGAATAATGGCAGTATGATATGATATTATATTTTACAATAACTCGGCATTATACCTAGTTTGTTATTTTTTCTGTTTAAGTATCATTTGATTTTTATGTACCGCGTTTTGTTGCTTATTTGGATTTAATATTAAACTTTTCTCTAATTAATTTTATTTAATTTTCGGTTATTAGCATTTTGATATTAACACACCTAACTGTACCGCATTTGAATTTTATATAAATTAACACAGATAATTTTGCTAAATTTTACGCTAAGAATTTCTTAAGAAATTCAATATATCATTTTACATTTGTTCCTACTCATAGGTATATACTCACTTGAACCTCCTTGAACCTCCGGTTGGAGGTAACACCGCCAATTCCGGTATTAACGCACACTTGACAATTACAATAATATAATAGTTTATTCAACAAAGTGTAAAATTCCACACAAAAAGCTTATTCCTTCAACACAAATGCGTGAAAAATATATTGGCGCGTAAAAGCTCAGTTTAAATTTAGAACGTCTTGCACGTGCGGGCTACACACACGATATACTTGAAATTATAAAAAGAATTATCTATGTTATTTTCTTTTTTATAAATGTTTATAATTTTTTTATTATTTATGACCAGTAGTGGCTATGTCACTACACGATTCAGGCCGGCGATCGACTGTTTTCGAAATAGTCCATATGGTATTGACCTTGCGGAGTTCTCGGGCGTACTGAAGCGGTTTTTCGTTGACGCCGCGTGTTTTATAACGCATTATTGTTGTCATAACTTTTACTGTGTGTGCGACTGTGCCAAGCGATGATAGTGGCGAACCGCAGTAGCACGCCCATGTGCTCGACGCGACTTCTACTCCATTTACGGAATTTATTACTTGTCAGCTATAAGTGCAATAAACAAACGACCTTATAATGGTCAATGCGCATTTGTTTGGGATTTTAACATCATTTTTTAGTTTTTTTTAAGGTCGTGGAAATATATTTTACGAAATTATAAATATTAAGCAGCCGATATGTAAGATGGTAATTAGGTATGTATCATGAATTGCCAACAGAATATTTAAAACGGTTTAAAAGTACATAATCAGTTATAAACTTATAATTTTAATATCTAAAGTACGGATACCATCTGAATTAATTATAATGATTTCATTACACGCTGCATAATGATAAGCATGGTCTAAAAACTCAGACCATGCCTGTCTTTACGTTAAGGTATTCAAATTAATTGAAATGCTAATTAGGTGTGATCTAGGTTAATTTCCATTCAGTTTTATTAGTTTTTATTTGTATTCAAGTAAAATGACGTCTGTCATTATTTGGAACTAGTTGATATGATGGAAAGACATTTTACATTTAGGTATTCATAAATATACATAGACATTGCGTCTAAATATAGCTGAATACCTAAATGTAAAATTATGATATATTAAACACACACGAAATAACATTACTAGAAAATGATGTAAAAAAATACAAACTTTTTTAAATATTCCATAACGAATGGACATAAATAATACCACCTTCGTAACAAAAAACTATTAAGGACGAGATTCGAACATACGGCTCTCAGCGCATTGTTAGTTAACGAAAGTACTAATCAAACTACTGTGCCATCGACAGTCAATAATCATTCGGCATCCACAACGGCGAATGGATATGATCATTCGGCAAACATTCGCAGTTGTAGACGCCGAACAACGGTTTGCTATTTCGAATAAGGAAAAAAGCGCGAAGTAGATTTAAAACGTGAGCTACTAAGAGCCTACTTCGGTCGTTATATATAATTACGACAATGACACCCGTACGTGTGGTCATTGTTCACGTTTAAATACAAAACCGAATACATCAGTCGTTTACAGGTAAAAAATGGCCGCTAATCCTAAAAGTACAAATGTGAAAGTTTGTGAAGATGATGTTTTCACGCGTAAACCGTTATACCGAATATGAATGAAACTCGATACGTCTTGATATTGATACCTACACAGGTAGACGATATACACATGTTTATGGTATCTGTTTTTATAGGATTTGCGCGGGCAAATTAGCGGATATAAGCTACTGTTATATAACAATTAAACAGCTTTATCTGAATATAAATAAACAATAGCTTAGCCTCCTTGATACAGTAATCGTGAATGCGACTGCTGTGTCTCGAGTTTGATTCCTGCGTGAGTAAAAATATTATTAAAATTTACTGTCTAGTAATTTTCAGTAAGCGCTTTTACTTTAGTAACCTCAATAACCAATAAACTTTGACGTTCATAAGTTACTTTGTGACCTAAATGGATGGTTGGCTTTAGTCTTCTGCAACTGCCCAGTGGATGGCAATAGGCCCCATCCCCTGTTACGTAGGACCTTAATAATACAGTAATCTACCTCTGCTTTCTCCTCTGGGAATAATGGCGCGAAACTATGATGATGATTAGAATTCCTTTGTCCCATTCTGCAAAATGTATGAGTACTGTTGAATAGAAAAATGTGCTTAGAAAGAGTTCAGATTATGATGTTGGCTACAAGCCAACCACTATACTAACTCCATACGATTCACGCCTGTATCACTGAAAGGCTAGCCAGATATATATTATTAAAAATATACTCTTTTTTAACAACTATAACACTGAAGAACAGTTATTTTGCGGCATGGTAAGTTGAAGTAAATTTTGTGTAAATTCAGTATGCTGAATATGAGAAAAATATCAGGTTTGTTCAATTGACTTTAGTTTATGAGATAAGAATTTATAACTATATGACTGACAGAAGGTCGAAATAAAAATACAATTATATCTTCTTCTCTCTTAGCCTTTATTATTCCCAAGTCAGTTGGGGTCGGCTTTTCTGGTCTAACCGGATTTGACTGGATATCAGTTTTTACACGGAGCGGCTGCCACCTGACCTCCGCAACCCGAAGGCTAACGATACCCTAAGGCTAGACCAGTGTCAGGATATTAGAGGGTACTGACTTTCCCAATAACGACTGCCATAGATGTTTATGGCAGCCGGGACCAACGGCTTAACGTGCTCTCCGAGGCTCGGAACAGGCGATAATTGTCAATCAATACGCACATAATTTCGAAAAGTCATATAACTTCCGAAAGTCAGAGGTGCGCGACGTGGGTTCGAACCCGAGACCCTCCCGAGACCGCATTGCAGTCTATTGGTCTCCCCACTGAGCTATCGCTGTATATTAAATATATATTTTAGAAGCGGCTATATAATAACTACAAGAAAACTTAATACATATGTACACTACTAACAAACAATCATATGAAAAAATAAATTAGGAAAACTTTATCTGTAAGCTTTTCTATTGTGTTCATGTTGTTCTAATGTCCTGATGGAACCGTTCTTTATGTTGAATATCTCATGAACCAGAGTCAATCCATACAAAGTAAATACATTTCGGGTATGACTGACTAAGGTGTTTATTAAAACCAGTAACAAAATTAATGTCGCAGAAATTATTATTTTTTTTGTTCCCCTGTGTAATGTAGTAAACGTTATATTGTCTTCTATTTACGCGAATATTATTCATTGAAATTAAACTGCTATATACGGATTTTATCGCGTTGTTTATTTGACACTTTATTACAAAATTTTGAAAATTGTTACACTTCTACTACTATTAAACTTTACTAATTTTTTAAGCTAATTAAATTATTATTAAACTATTTAGATTTAATTTATTTTTACACTTTCCCCGACGTTTCGGTTGCTTTTCAGCAGCCATGGTCTCCAGCAGTCTCCCCGTGACCATGGCTGCTGAAAAGCAACCGAAACGTCGGGGAAAGTGTAAAAATAAATTAAATCTAAATAGTTTAATAATAATTTAATTAGCTTAAAAAATTAGTAAAGTTTAATAGTAGTAGAAGTGTAACAATTTTCAAAATTTTGTAATAAAGTGTCAAATAAACAACGCGATAAAATCCGTATATAGCAGTTTAATTTCAAAGTAGTAAACGTTATCATCAGAAATCAGAAATCTTTATTTAATAATAATAATAATAATAATAATAATAATAATATGTATGTTTTTATATTTATATTTAAAAATGTAATAATTAGAAGAAAAATAGTAATAAAGAGAATAATAATAATAATTTATTGCATAAAATAGGTACACTGTTTGACACACATTCTTTGTTTTATAATATTAATATGTACAATATAATGTCGCAACCAGCATCCTTGCTAAGTTGTCATAGACATCTTGTAATAAGGATTCTAGTCCCGACCCCGTTTGACTTAGCTTCTAGGTATTCAATTACACATGGTTAACAGAATAATTACATTATTTGTATTCGCAAAATGTGAAGCGATATTTTTAATAACAAGGGACTCAATGAACATCCACACTCGGCACAATTCGTTTAGCTATGTTTAAATGCCACATAATAGATGCGAGCCTTTTGCAGTATGCTGAACTCATGCCCAATGCCAGGATACTACTAAAAAATAAAAATTGTCGCCTAGCTGCTGTCCCTGTGCAGAGTATTGTGGGTTCGAATCCCACACGGGGAAAAAATTGTGTAACATATAGTTGTTGCGAATCTGAGTGTTCTTCGTGTCCGTTGTTCGAATGTTTGTAAAGTCCAGCGATACATGAATTATTGGAAGTGGGGGAGCCGCCTATACAAAAAATCATTATGGCATCCTCATTCTTCTAGCTATGTTGTAATACCACATAATAGAGCCTTTTGCAGTATACTGAACGCATTTCCAAATACTATGCTTCTGCTGGCAATGACCTTTTTTTTTTTTTTTTTTTTTTACGTGGGGGAATGCATGACGCATACCCCTCCGCGGGGGCGGGCGGAGGGGTTATGTCGGACTCGCCGGGGTAAAAGAAAGATGGTAAAGATGTTAAAGTACCTCCCGGAATACCGACTAAACCTACCACGGTGTTCCTCAACAAAACCACTATCGACGGGGCCGCGCGAATCACTTTCGCATGCGGTCGCGACCCCGCCGAGGTTACGGCCCGCCGTATGAAACGGCAGGCCACTACACGAAAGACCTACCCTATAGGCACATCTAAAAACTCCCTACTGTCCCCCCTAGAGGGGAGACGGACTCGACACAGAGGCGCGCGTGGGAACACGCACGCCGCCTCTCGGACCTGGTGCTGAACGGATGGCGGGCCGGCCCACAAAGCCCGCCACCCCCAGGTCAATCCTCAGGGTGGCTGGAGGTCGTCTCGCGCCCTCCGGCGCCCGGCTCTGCGGTTGGGGAGAGGGTTCAAACGCTCCCTCTCCCGCTCCGCCGCCTCCTTGATGGAAATGACTCTCACAAAAGGAGGCGACGGCGTTCCACGACCTCTCACTCCGGACCATAGACTGAACTACGGCCGGGAGCGAGAGGGCAACCAATCCGACTGCCGCGATCAACTCACGGCGCTGCGATGCCCAGGCGGGGCAAACCGCCAAAGTGTGCAGCGCCGTGTCCTCAACAACGTCGCGGCAGTCGCCGCAGTGGTGACAACCGGGCGTCTCTTGCCGGCGTATACGACACAGGAACTGGCCAAAACAACCGTGGCCAGTCATTACCTGTGTCAGCCGGAAGGTGAGGGCGCCATGGCGCCTCTCCAGCCACTCCTCAAACACGGGACTTACCGCCACGATCGTGGCGTGCCCGTGGCAATGACCTAACAGAAAACTCCATAAGGCTATGCATGCTCTTGGTATCGAACAACCATTTTTTGCATGATCCCGGTATCGAATCCAAAAAAAAATCTATTTATTTATCCGTATAAACGTAGGCAGGCAAAAACCACCTCCTAGGCGCAATACCTGAACTGAATGATATTTCTTCAGAACAGTATGCGACATAGGTGTATTATCAGTATAGTCGTCAAGACTGATAGGTAACTATGTGATTGCGTGTTTATGTGACAGAAGTAGGTAATTTGCGTACAATCTCAGTCGGTACTGGAGGCAAAAACAACCCATCATTATGCTCTGTTAGGTATTCCCCACTGGTATATACATGAAAAAGAGGTAAAAGGCTATTCCTGAGTACATAGTCCCATGCTTCTGTACTGGTTACTGGTTTTTTTTCAATGCATATCTTTATTTCCTTTATATTTCAATAGATTTTTGTGAAAAGTCATTTAGAATTAAATGCAATAGTCTGGACACTTCATGAAATTAAGTACAGGACAAATTAATGATGGAAAATATACAAAACAAATTTGTAAGATATATGTATTTTAAACAATATGGTGTATACCTGGATATCCTAATAGATATCCAGGGTATAGCCTGGTGAGTAGTGTATACACCATACTGTATCCTAACCTGTTTCTATTAGGTATTATTGGCTATTTTAAACTTGAGGTGAGAAGGGAGGTAGCTCTCGTCTCTTAAGTATTTAAAGACAGACAGACGACTCGATGGCGTAGTGGTTAGTGTAACCGACTGCCACGCCTGAGGTCGCGGGTTCGATTCCCGCACAAGTCAAACATTTGTGTGCATGAACATGGATGTTTGTCTTGGTCTGGGTGTTACTATTTATAATATGTATGTATTTACAACAAAAAAAAAAAAAAAAAAAAAAAAAAAAAAAAAAAAAAAAAAACGTATATATGTATGTTTATCGATTGTCTAGTACCCATAGTACAAGCTCTGCTTAGTTTGGGCTAGATGGTGTTGTGTGTATGTGGTAGAATATTATATTATTAAAGTCATGCGTGGTAAGATACACAATCCAGTCGTCCTAGGGATAGTCAGGTTGTGTGTCCTGGATAAGTAATTGTCGCGCCAGAGGCGACCACAGCTGCTGTGTGTACAGGTGGCGCGCACCAACTTGCTGCAGCAGACCCCCTCACGCGCGCGTTGCGGGCGCTCGATGCAATATCGCAACAGGTCGATGTATTTAGCTGCACACTGAGTGACATAACACGAACCGCTTATTATATAATATCTCATAGTTAATGACAGTGTCTGTATGATAGGTATTAGTATAAGAATATAGCATTTATATTAGACTAGCTGTCCCGACAGACGTATAATGTACACAAGAAAAAAATTTTAACCGTTCTCGTATCCACTTGAACACATACAAAAAATTTCATCAAAATCGGTCCAGCCGTTTAGGAGGAGTTTAATTCAAAACATACGCACAGAAGATTTATATACAGGGTGTCCCAAAAATCAACGTCAAGCCGAAAACGGATGACGGGCCAAGGGATGGTGGTTCTCAAAAAAATATGAAAAAAAAATTTTTTGCTGCACTCTAAAAATTATAGCCATTTAAAAAAAATGAGAAAATTAACACCTTGTTATGATTTTTCAAGTACTATGACTACAAAATGTTTACTTAGCTTAATTATTTTAGTGAGGATTTGTTACTGAATAATGCTAGTATACATTACAATTCAAAATTTGAACACAACTATCTTCATTTCAGAGGAAATATCCCTAATATGCCCAAACATGTACTCAAAATTATTACATTATTCAACTTTAAATGGCCGTGCTGAAAAAAAAATGTACTACGCCATTTCAGCACGTGGCATCAAAAGATGGCGCATTTAATGGGCTTTCTAAAATGCTATAACACTTACTACATTTTATCCTAATTATGGATTTTTTTTCTAAAACAACTTGGATTTATGCTTCTAATGCGATGCATATTTTATTTAAAGCTTACTTAAATTAAAGTAAGACAGTACAAGTTTGGGTGAAACAGATTAGGACGCCACTTCAACGTGTGAGAGTGAAAGAGATAGCAAGCCTGAGCATCATCAACAGCACGAGTTAGAGTGAAACGGAGAGAGACGCCACTTCAACGTGTTAGTGAGAGTGTGAGTGAAAGAGATAGCAAGCCTAGCATCATCTACGGCATGAGTTAGAATGAGACGGATAGAGACGCCACGAGTGAAAAAGATAGCAAGACCGGATCATCTGCGCACGAACTGCAATACTTCAGTACGTTACGTTATTTCGTTTACTGCGCATCGTTCTGTATTCCTTCGTGTCGTTTTCGTACTTACTAACTTTGGCTTTGCTTATTGGACTTGATTACGTGCTACTTGGATTTGATTTGTGATTTGACCGTTTGTGACTAGCTTGGCTTTCTTTTGGACTATCGTCATCGCTGACCGTGTAATTGTGTGTATTCTATGATCGCCACCATGCCGCTTCGATACACAGCACAGGAGTATGCAAACATGCATCTCATTTATGGAGAGTGCAGGTGCAACGCTAATGCTGCAGCTCGACTCTATCGTGAGAGATACCCCAATTCTGAGCGTCATCCGGATCATAGAGTATTTATTAATCTGCACCGATCACTCTCAGAAGGCCGATTTCCTAATCAAATGTTCAGTACAGGAAGATCCAGCATTCCATACGAGGAAGAAGTTTTAGCAGCAGTCGCAGAAGACACGAGTGTCTCAGTACGTGGACTTGAGACAAGCATAGGAGTGCCGAAGAGTACAGCACACCGGATTTTGCAGCAAAACCAGCTCCACCCGTACCATGTGCAACGAGTTCAATCTTTATCACCTCAAGATTATCCTGCAAGGGTTGCGTTTTGTGAAACGATGTTACAAAGACACCGAGAAGACCCCCACTTCCTGGATAAAGTACTCTGGACGGATGAGTCAACTTTTAAGAAAGATGGCTACTTAAATCTACATAATGTGCATGAGTGGCACGTGGAAAACCCACATTTAATGCGAGAAGATCGGTCACAATATCGCTTCAAAGTAAACATGTGGACCGGTATTCTGAACGGTAGAATTATTGGACCTTTCGAACTCCCAGACACCTTAACCAGTGAGGCTTACTTAGACTTTTTACAAAATCATCTACCAGATTTATTGGAAGACGTGCCACTCAACATTTACGTAGATATGTGGCTCCAACAAGATGGCTGCCCTGCGCACTATGCTCGCTCAGTAAGGGAATTTCTTAACCAAGTATATCCGGATAGGTGGATCGGTCGGTCTGGTACGATCTCGTGGCCGGCCCGATCACCAGACTTAAACCCCATTGATTTATTTTACTGGGGAGCAGTGAAGGATCAAGTTTACTCTAAGCCTATCGCAAACGTAGAGGAACTGCGCCAAAGAATTGCGGGGGCCGCTGAATACATCAATTCAAGAAGTTTTGCTCGTAAAATAAAGCGTTCGTTTTTAAAGAGATGTAGGGCATGCATTGAAGCTGAAGGCAAACAATTTGAATATTTATTGTAACAAAATAAAATGAACTGTTGATTTGAATGGTTGAATTTTTATTTCAAATTGAACACATAATGATTCACAATGACCAAAGGAATCTAATATGGTTTATCAATAAATTAGGTATTTGCCCTATTCACAGTAGCTTCGCAAAACAGTGTCACTAGTAGTTTTTACCTGACTGCCATAAAAGAGGGTTATGTATAACACTAATTTGTTTCTTAGAGGGAAACTAGATGTCATTACCAACATTTTTGAGTAAAACAAAAAAGGTTAGACCCGAGTTGTTTTAGAAAAAAAATCCATAATTAGGATAAAATGTAGTAAGTGTTATAGCATTTTAGAAAGCCCATTAAATGCGCCATCTTTTGATGCCACGTGCTGAAATGGTGTAGTACATTTTTTTTTCAGCACGGCCATTTAAAGTTGAATAATGTAATAATTTTGAGTACATGTTTGGGCATATTAGGGATATTTCCTCTGAAATGAAGATAGTTGTGTTCAAATTTTGAATTGTAATGTATACTAGCATTATTCAGTAACAAATCCTCACTAAAATAATTAAGCTAAGTAAACATTTTGTAGTCATAGTACTTGAAAAATCATAACAAGGTGTTAATTTTCTCATTTTTTTTTAAATGGCTATAATTTTTAGAGTGCAGCAAAAAATTTTTTTTTCATATTTTTTTGAGAACCACCATCCCTTGGCCCGTCATCCGTTTTCGGCTTGACGTTGATTTTTGGGACACCCTGTATATAAAGATATAAATAGATACAAGTACTAGAACTACGCTTTTGTATTAGGTTAAGACCTGTAATAATAGTTGTATGTGATAATAAATAAATAAATTTTGCTCCACGGCTTCGCTCGCGTAAATGTACATTGGGTTAGTAACAGTACTTTTTCTGGATAAAAGGTACCATATGTTCTTTTCTGTTCCCCTGACAACGTGTACGCGAAATTGATTGGTCAAGTAGTTCAGGCCGGAAAACGTAACAAACAAACTCACATTCGCATCTATAATACTAGATTTTGCTCGCGGCTTCACTCGCGTAGATGTAGATTTATGTTAATAATGTTAAGAATGATAGATTCTTAGTAGCCTATACGTTATTCTGATGAATAAATAATAATATTGTAAAATTTCATTAAAATCAAATCATCCATCCATCTTTCCATCCAACCATCCTCACAAACTTTCACATTTATATTAGTATGATTAATCAGGATTTGAAGAATATTTTAAAGTGACGTGTCCAAGAAATATTAAATATTACAGAAATAAAGATTTTTAACTTTGAATTTGATTAACTCTGAAGGAGTAGATAAAAATGTATAACATCCATACTTCGCCAACTACAATTGTAGGTGTAAGTCTGGAAATGAGCGCGATAGACGACAAAATACTCACACTTTACATCGTACGTCTTAAGATATAACTGAAAAATTAAGTGCAATACACCTCCATCGCTGATACACAGAAGATTGTGAGTTTGAACTACAACACGGCCAATACCTATTGTGATTCACAAATCAAGTTCGAGTGTTTCTTGTATACTTTAAAAATCGCTCGCGTCCCAGCAATTATTCCCAGTGTGGCAGCTGTCTATATTTTAAACATATATTCTATATCATATGTATAAATATATATATATATATAGAATGTCTATTAAAAGATCTATACCTTTGGCTGCATCATGAATTAAAATGGAAAAAGGAGATATCGACAATCGTTCATAAAATTCCGGTAGCGAACAGTGATTTTCATATTATATACTCATTTATATACAACTAGCGGTCGCCAAGTGGTCGAAATTCGACCATAATTGAATTAAATTTTAAGTTTGATCGTCATTATATATACCGCAAAATTGCAATAGGTACTTAAGGTATGTAGGTAACCATAGTTACGAAGAATTGGACTACATCAACCGAATCACGCCGAAATACTACGAACGCGATTGGACAGCGTGTGTCAAATGCATGGTTGTGTGCGTGTAGTGTTTTTCATTAATTTAATGTTTTCTAATGCATATTTTATAAAAATATTAGGATCCGCCACTCCTCCTCCTCCATATAAACTTTAACTGTGCCAAATTTCATACTACTCCGTCCGCGCAATATTCCTAAAAACGGGTACAAAGTTTTTACTTCACGTATTAATATATAGATGTGCAACGGTTTAACATTAACAAATTACGTCTTTTAATTATATAAATACAAGTTTTAATTACATTTACGTAATCGATCGCATCAATCTAAATACCTAACCAGTTATTTATCTCAATAACAATTACATATTATCTAATAAATAAATGATAACGAACGGCTATTAATATATTATACGAGCGACATTGACATTGAGATATCGAGACAAGATACTTCCAGACTCGGAATTACTATCTATTGATCTGACACGGCTATTTGACTAGTTACTGGCAACTATCTTACTTTATATAGTAGACTATGGGACCGTACAAATAATTTCTATTTTATTTTCACAACTATTTTTTTATACTAGGTACCAAAGTGGCAAACAAGTATACGGCCCACCTGATGGTAAGTGGTCACCGTAGCCCATGGACGCTTGCAACACCAAAGGCATCACTTGCGCGTTGCCGACCTTGTAAAAACCTTCTAACACTCTTTTTGAAGAACCCCATACTGTAGTCTTGTGGGAAAACCTCAGCAGTGTTTCATTCCATAACCTAGGCCCTAGGAAGAAATCCTGTTTTGCGAGGTACTTAACTAAAATACTAATACCGTTATTTGAATTTAACACACAGACCCAGAACTATTACTTGTGGGTCACACAAGTTTTTGTCCAGAGTTGATCGAACCCACAACGGTACAGTGGCAATGCTCAGGCGACAACTTAAACCAGTAAGCCATCCAGTCATGCGTGCTCAGTATTATCCATATCAATACAAGTTAATTAGTTTAGTTTATTAACTAACTTACTAACTATCAATACAAAGCAGCGATAGCCTGGTGAGAAATTGTTGGCCTTTTAGAGGTCTCGATCCTACCGCATACGGCATGTGCCTCTGACTTTTCGAAGCTATGTGCGTATTAAACAGTTAATTATCTCTCGTAGGAAAATATCATCACTAAGACTTGAATGCTTATCAGTTCTCCAAAAAGTCCTCAAAGACATATCTGATTTTGATTGATTGATTGATTTTGATTAGAATATCTACTCTAAAGTGAGCATGAAGGGTATGATGAGACAGAATGAAGCAAGAGTGATATACCAGGAGTGTAGCAATTGGAATACCTTAGTACCTCTTCAGGGAACAGACTAGATGCTAGGCACAAATACATGCACAGTAGATATTCTGCAAACAAATCGTTTACTCCGCCAATTTTTTTTTTACATTCTTCTGTTCTTGTTCGGATAGGATTTTTTTAACGTGGTATATGTTCCTGATGCATAGGTGGATCGTTGGAACTATAACTACATCAGCGACCCACACAGCAGGGCCAGTGCAGACCTTGCTTAACATGCTACCATTACGTTGGACCTAACAATTGAGAATCGGCAATGAATTGCCGTAAATCTTTGAGGTCGAAAAAATTATTCAAGTAATATGCAAAGGTCGCGTAATACCACGTGACCTTGAGGTCAGAGGTCAAAGGCCATAGTCATTTCGGGGGTATATCGACTATGCTGAATCGAATCTCTAGCTCTTACGGTTCTTGAGTTGAAAGTTGTATAACAGACGGAAGGACGGACAAAGCAGTTATATGAGTTTTTTCGAATTCTAAAAACTATAGTCGGTGGAATGTGAATTTATTAAACTACCTACCCTTCGAATATATAGGCGTGAAACAATGTATGTTTTAAAATAGTTGACTAGTTGTGCCCCACGGTTTCACTCGCATTAAAGCTTACTAGTGTTCTCCGTCAGGTCATTACGTCATGTGCTTCAAAAAGCTATATAATACAAAAAGAATTTTCCAAATCGGACTAGATGTTTCCGAGATTAGCACGGTTAAACGTGCGAACTCTATAGTTTTATTAAATAAATAAAAGTATTGATAACACGCCTGTGGCTTAGTGAATGTTACCGCGTGTTACGTATTCAGAAGCGTAGTCCAGGTGTTGCGGTTTGAAACCCAATCGTGACATTAGTAGTCTGTTTATCTAGAAGGAATCATCTTGCATGTTATGTAAAGAGATGAAACACATGTGTCTAAAAGATTATGTATATGAATATAAATGGACAAAAAGCTAGAGGAATGCCAAAGAAAATATGGATGGAGTGTTTGAGGCATAATATAAAAGTCAACGTGTGCACGGATAGCGCAGCGATTAAGTTGTCGGCTTACCGCTGCCGCCATGCGGGGCAATTTTTTGTGTGATGCCTATACGCCATTCTGCTAAATGCGATATATGAATAAAAATTTTAATTACTGTATTAATTATAATATCACTATTAAATGATAACAATTATCGCATAAACTACTTTTGTATGCTAAATATGGTATAATTAAGATACCTACATTATGAAGTAATTAACTTATTCTTTTATTTAAAAGTCATAATTGCCCAAAGTTTCTAATTGGTACCTTTCAACGATCATTGAGTTGAATTGAGTGTCAAAAAATAAAACCGGAAAATTAATAAAATTAACAATATTATTAAACATAAAATGAAATCGTGAACGTTATTTTTATCTGCTTGTATGTGCGTATGTGCACGCTATTGTACTAAATTGCTGCACTTATTTGGACGTAGCTTTTGTGATGACATACCTATTGAAAAGCTTTGGTTAATATTTAATGTTGGTCATTGATATTGAAGTCTAATTTATTTATGATTAACTGCTCACTGCACTTACAGTGCTAACCAACGCATTCAACAAGCCATTTATAGACATATAAACTACTTATATTAAAACTGTAAAATGTCAGGTTAAGATCACCTTAAGCCACCGGCGAGCTTGTATGAGGAATGTGATGAAAGTGAATGAAGCCAGAGAAGTGTGTCAGGATCGTACCAAATGGACATCCGTAGTCTCTGCCTACCCCTCTGGGAAACAGGCGTGAATGTATGTATGTAATAGAATCATCATGTCAATCTGTAATGCCGTCTATAATATTTATATTGAGTACCCCACAAATCTATTATACAAAGAGGTTAAAAAGGGTTCTGTCTATAGGCCGACCGTTTAACTCGTCGCGTATCGCCTGCGCGGTAAGAGGGGAGCGGGGGCGGGAAACGCTACACGCGGAGTCAATGACGTGACGTGAGCTCTTTGCTCCGCGCACTCCTCTCACCCACCCGGTAACATCTCACCCCGCTCCCTTCTTACCGCGCAGGCGATACGCGAGTTAAACGGTCGGCCTATAACTATAATGTAAATGTCTTGTATTGAGGGTTGACTGAATCATAATCATGGACCTACAGACGTCGATAAACCATTGTCAGATTTTGATTTACTCTATCATACACAAAATAAATGGCATTCTGGTTTTGTAAAGAGGTATAAAGGGTATTCAGTAACTGCGTAACTACAACAACAATAACAGTTTAACTTGACTGTACTGATGATGTAGTGCTTTAAGGGGTTGTTCCGTATTCATCCTATGACGTCTCATCCTAACTCATCCTAAACTAGTATGCCTAACTGATCCGATTACATTATTTTAATAAAGTTTTATGTGCCATGATTTTTAATAGTTATATGTCAGGAATTACACTGTTTTTATCGTAATTATCACCTTATCTCGGTTTTTCTTTATTTGTCACTCGCTTATAAGTCGACTGTGAATATTAACACGCTTTTATTAGCTTGGTATGTATGTATCGACGTATCTATAAATCTATGTAACGAAATCTTTTAAACGTGATTTTGAAACGTTGCACACTTATCGAGGACCGAAGACAATACAGGAATTTAGAAAAAAAAATAGTTAAAGAAACTCAAACAAAAAGTAGAAAATAATTTAATAATGTTAATGTAAAAAAGCGTAGGGTGGGGGTTATCAAAATATCTTAGAAAGCACCGCTCGCTTTTTTACATTGAAATTATTAAATTATTTTCTACTTTTTAGTTTGGTTTTATTAATAAAGTGTGTTTTTAATTTCTTTTAAAATATATTTTTGAACACTTTAACTTATTATTCCTTTTTAATTAAAAATCTATATACCGCTGATATCGATTTAGTGTGGGTTTTCTTACTATATACAGTAAATTAACCACAATTACACTATTAGACATACATAGTGTCAAGATTGTTTTTTTTTACAAAATACCTTATAACGACGTGCAACATTATTATATTTCCAAATACATACATGTTATTTGTATTAGATATTAGTAAACGTAAAATCTATCATGACGAGTTAACGCTTCGCATTCAATTTGCGGCTAACGCTTCGCCTGCGGCCCGCGTGAACAGGAATGAACTAGATCTATGTTTTGAGAGATATATGAAATTTTACTCTAGTTGCTTAAAATGCCACTATTTACGCTTATATTGCCGCAGTCGGCAATATAATGCATTCATAATCATTGTTGAACTTTATAAAAATTCAGATAGCTCATCGCATGCGCGGTTGCTGACAATGCTATTTACATATATACTAAGCAAATACACCGCCAACATAAAGCCACTAATCATTTGCTTAGGTTAAGCATTTCAATTAATATATTTACTCTAATAATAATATGAAACTCTGTAAAGAGCAATATGAAGCCATTAATATGGCTAAATGCCATTTAATGAATTTCGATATTATTACACCGTTAATAAGTTATTACTTAGATATCGTTGCGATATCATATAATTCCTACAATACATAATCTCGAACCTACATATACAGGTTGACTGATTAAACATTGTACGTACATACAACATGATACTTTATTATATGAACATGATAATTTATGGTCAGAGGTAAAGTATAAAAAAAACATTAAATCAGTGTTACCTGCAAGGAAAACCTTTATGAAAATTTGTATGAAATATCCATAAAATGTGGACACTGCGCGGGTCGCACACAGCTGTGCGCGCCGCGCTACCGAGGCTAATGAACTTTGATAAGAAAAGGACGGTCGAGGTGCAAATTCGGGAGTGCGGGGTCCGGGTAGCGAGGGGGGTGGGGTCGGAGGTTTTGGTTACTGTACTGAGTCGTTTCGTGGAATAACGGGA
Source organism: Catocala fraxini (assembly GCA_930367265.1). Taxonomy (NCBI): domain Eukaryota; kingdom Metazoa; phylum Arthropoda; class Insecta; order Lepidoptera; family Erebidae; genus Catocala; species Catocala fraxini. The sequence continues at coordinate 1,846,227 of OV884045.1, forward strand.
ATTACGAAGGTCGCACGGCCAATCGGCTCATCGTTTGTAACACAACACAGCTGTGGTATATGCGAAGAGTGTCAACACATTAAGCTTTTATATTGGATAACTAGGTCAAATTTTAAGTACCTATTTTTTTAGATATTCGTTTCCAGAATCGAGTACTGAATACTCTCCTTCAATATGTCCAGTCTTTTACCAATCACCCTGTATACCCGTAGAGGCGTATTAAATCTACATTTTGCTAGCTAAAGCTTAGGTCACAATAAGTTTGACTGGAAAGATGGCGTAGTGGTCGCCTCGCCGCCGTTGCAACTGCGCCGTGTGTTGTGGGTTCGAATCCCACACGGGACAAAAATTTGTGTGATCCACAAATGGTTGTTCAGAGTCTGAGTGTTCTTCACGTCCGTTGTTTGAATGTTAGTAAAGTCCCCCGCGATACAGGATATATACCTAGTGAGAGAGATGTAAAAAAATAAATCTTTACGCGTAGAGGTGTATTACATCTTAATTTAGCTAACTATGGCTTAGGTCACACTAAATTGAGCCTTTTGGTCAACTGAGCGCAGTTTCAAACTCCGTGTCGCTACTTAGAATTTTTAAACTGTAATACCCAATAATACACTTAATACATTTATCAGCCTTGATGGCGTAGTCGTTAGTGTAACCGACTGTCACGCCTGAGGTTGCGGGTTCGATTCCCGCACAAGTAAAACATTTGTGTGCATGAACATGGATGTTGGTATTTACAAAAAAAAAGTATATATGTATGTTTATCCATTGTCTAGTACCCATAGTACAAGCTCTGCTTAGTTCGGGCTAGATGGTGTTGTGTGTATGTGGTAGAATATTATATTATATATATACTTTGCCAAACTGGGGAATCGAAATGCACATCAAACTTCTACCGCAGTGCATATTACATATAAAAACAGAATATCATAAATATGATTTATATCGCGTTACATATACGTATATGATTACGTTTGATTAGAAGAAAATAAGCTGTTTGATATAAATAATGGCTCCTGACCGGACATGGATACGAGATAGGCATTCACGTATGTACCTACAGCTAATTATGTGTTACATAATAATGTACTCATACATATAACAGAATACTTTTGCTGTACACTTTACCTCATTGAAACAAATGACCTTTTACCGAAGATTTAAATCATAAATGCTCCCTCACCGTACTTATATTACAGGGAAAAGTGTCCTCACTAAAAAGAGTGCACTCACATATTAGATCTATAGAGATCAATTGCACCATTTTTTATATAATTATTTATATTATATTTATAATACCTACTACTAGCCATGCCCTGGCCGTAGTGCTTTTTTTCTGGATAAAAATGCCGATGTCTTTTTCCTGTGCCCCTGACAAGGTGTATGCGAAATTTAAAGCGCGAAATCGTGAGAAGCAAATAAACTCACATTCGTGTTATGCATACAATTCAGATGTCATGTTGGCACCCTGTGTCAGATGACAAAACAACGCCCAGAAGAGTGACCGTATTTAAATCTAGCCAGAAAGTGTAAAGAAAACTTGACATAAAAACTTAGAAGCGTAGACACTAAAATTCGGGCAGTAATAGTTTCAGAGTATTCCTTGTTATATGTAAATTGTTTTAAAGTTAGTCGTTCTTTCCATAAAATACGACGCGGGACAAATATTTGTGTAATCCACAAATATTTTGTGTCCTTTAGTTGTACCTATGTTTCTAATGAGGGATGCAGGTGTTCGCTTCTTAAAAAACAAACAATAATTAAAAAGCCAGTTCTAGGAGTACAGTTCGCATGTAAAGAATCTGGGATAAGCCCATGACTACTCTTTTCGAAATTAAATATTTATTTAACCCATATGAAAAAAAATATATTATAGTATAATGTGTAGAATACTCAGAATTTGACAATATAATAATATAATATTCTATTACATACTCACAACACCATCTAGCCCAAACTTAGCAGAGCTTGTACTATGGGTACTAGACAATGGATAAACATACATATACGGGGTGTCCGGTAATTAATGGATAACCTTGAAATGTCTTATAGTAGAACTGACGGCCGTTCGGAAAAATATTTTTTTTAAATTAAAATCGTTCAATAGCTAGTCATAATTCTGACTGTCTATCTATAAGCATAATTAGTGTTTAATAATAACACAACAAAAAACCGATGGAAATCATTCATTTATTGTCGTAGTGTACAAGAAAATTAATATGGTAATTGAAAAAAAATCCTATCTCAGGTAGTAGATAGGATAAATTTTTTCTTTTTTTTCTCTGAACGGCCTTCAGTTTATAATACATTTCAAGGTTATCGTATTACCGGACATCCTGTATATTTCTTTTTTATAAATACAATAACACATACATATTATACATCGAAACACCCAGACCAAGACAAACATCCATGTTCATGCACACAAATATTTGACTTGTACCCTTTCCCCATTTCGTGGGACCTTAAACATAGCTGCCGAAATGTGAGTATAATTCACCTCTCCCTACCCCGGGAATATCAAAACATAAGTCTTTGTTTATCTATATTTCTACATCTACATATACTAATATTATAAAGAGGACAGATTTTATTTGATACATACCTACATAGATTCACGCCTGTTTTCCAGAGGGGTAGACAGAGACTACGGATTTCCATTTGCTACGATCCTGACACACTTCTCAGGCTTCATCCACTTTAATCACATTCCTCATACACGCTCACCGGATTAAGGTGCTCTTAACCTGGCCTTTGTCCAGAACGCCTCCGATCTGATCAAGAAACGTTCGCCTAGGTCTTCCTCTTGCGACTGTTCCATTCACACTAGCCTTTAAAAATTTTCTTAGTCAGTCTTTACTCGTCCATTATTTCTACATGCCCAAACCCAAACCTTTTCTATTCTTGTCACTTGTATTTTATTTGATGTTTGTTTATAAGTATTAAACTCAAAAACTACTCAACCGATTTAAAAAATTCTGTCGTCATTAAAAAGCCATTTTATTACCGAGTAGAATAGACTACATTTTATTTAAATAATCAAAGTAATGTTGCTAACATAGCTTAACCTAACTAACTTACTTTTAAAAAGTTTTACTAAAAGTGTGTCTAGTGTTTACTAAAGCAGTAATCTTGGCAGACATATTACCGCAGAGTGGTTGATGTCATAAAATAATCGCTATGATTATCAAAATGATCTGTTATCATAACACAGTTGAACTTGAACCTTGAGCATACGACACTGCAGTTACCTCCACGCAATAGTTGCCTATAGTTACTTTGATCAAATAATAATAATAATTATATATAATATCAGCCCTGTGTGAAGGGTTCGGCCATAGTCCACCACGCTGGCCCAGTGCGGGTTGGCAGACGTCACATATCTTCGAGAACATTATGGAAAACTCTCAGACATGCAGGTTTCCTCACGATATTTTTCTTAACTGTTAAAGCAAGCGATAATTAACTATTTAATAAGCACATAAATTCGAAACGACAGAAATGCGTACCCTGGGATCGAACTCGGGACCTCTGCGTGGCAGTCCAACGGTTTCCCACTAGGCTATCGCTGTCGATCAATATTCGTAGAAAATTATTTCCCAAGAAGTCCTTAATAAATGTTGTGTATTTGTTCTCTAGTGGTGCTAGAAACGACATTGGCTACTTTTTATTCCGGTATGTGCTCTTATAGTCCGATGGAACAGCAATCGAAATCGCTCGAAAAGTGTTTATGCGCAGGACCAACTGCATTACGTGCTTGCCAAGGTACAAGTGTGTGCAACATTTGTACCTACTATTGAGAATTTCGCGATAGTAAACCCTAATACCTTTTAATAGGCCTGGGATTCGAACTCTAGTCCTCATGCAAAGCAGTCGCATTCACTACTGTTGGGCCACCGAATCTTTTAGTCCATACAAATAGTAGAAAAGGGAAAGATTTATATTTTCGTTTGATATGAATAAACTCAAAATCAAAAGAACCAATATTAAAAATTCTTTCACCATCAGAAACCTACTTTATCCAATATATACACACAATACATACACCTAGGCTATATAACATCACACTACGAGCCGTAGGAGAGGATCAGTAATCTTAAACGTGGGTAAAACCGGGGATGTTGCGTTTTAATTCGTTGGAGGTGAGAAGAGGCCTGGATCAGCTCATAATAGCTTGTAAAATCTTTCACGGGTGGATTAAGTGTCCTGAACTCCATCAGCTATTCTGTAGATTGTATGTGCCTAACAAATTCCTTGGACTCCGTCAGAGTCTCCGGCATAGATTGTTCGCACGGCCGCATGCCATACTCTCGCCAGAGCCAAGTCACCTGTGTGCCGCACCTTAGAGCTGCTCAATGCTCTTCTGTATGCCAGCCCTAACTATGATTTGTTTGCGGATGAATGGAAGAAGATCATTCGCGAATGCCTGTTATATTGTGAGAATTATGTATAATAGGGAATCTACAGTTCCGTGTTAATTTGTAATTATCGGCCCGTTTTTTTTTTAATTGTCACTTTTTATTGTACATTCCATTACTATTTTTATTTTTACTTTTACTTTTATAATTTTGTAATTAATGTGTCATTGTAATTAATGTATATGTAATGTAAAGTCTTCTCTCTTAGCCTTTATTATTCCCAAGTCACTTGGGGTCGACTTTTCTGGTCTAACCGGATTTGACTGGATATCAGTTTTTACACGGAGCGGCAGCCACCTGACCTCTGCAACCCGAAGGCTAACGATACCCTAAGGCTAGACCAGTGTCAGGATATTAGAGGGTACTGAATTTCCCAATATCGCCTGCCATAGATGTTCATGGCAGCCGGGACCAACGGCTTAACGTGCTCTCCGAGGCACAGAGCAGGCGATAATTGTCAATCAATACGCATATATTTTCGAAAAGTCATATAACTTCCGAAAGTCAGAGGTGCGCGACGTGGGTTCGAACCCGAGTGTGACGATAATCGCCTAGACGCCCGGCGAACGCGGGCGCACGTCACTAGCCACCTCTCGCGACCGGTGGTGCGACACTATATAAGGACGGACGGCGTCAGTCGCAGCTCCTTGCGGCCCGGCTTCACACTCCCAGCTAAGTGTCCTGATGTACAAGGACCACGAAGCAAGTCTTTAGCGAACCACGCCCTGACCATAGTTCTATAAGTAAAGATTGTCTCTTTTAATTGTATCTTAATTCATTAAAAGTGTATTTGTTATACCTTCTCTCATTGTACTTCCTAAATATATCTACATTTCTCCTAAAGTAAACCCTAAAGGTTACACGAGACCCTCTGCATTGCAGTCTGTTGGTCTCCCCACTGAGCTATCGCTGCTTAACTAACTTTTGATTGACTATAAATAAGTAAATAAATACAGAGGACACAGCCCACTAAAAGACTGAAGTCTACTTTCTAGTACAAACTAATCCATTGTTTGTGTTTGTAGGACGAGAACAATGTCGTTATCAGAACACGAGTGACAATCACTTATCTGTCTCTCAATCGTTATCATTCGATGTGTTGATTGTTATGTAAATTATTTATCGGAATTTTACGCGACATTTTGTACGTAGCTTTCTTTTAGTATTGTTGTGTAAAGGATCGATATCTAGAGTAACAAGTAGACCAACTAAACAATCATCTTTTGTATAGATATACATATGCTTCAATGGTTAATACCGTTTGCGACATATCGCGGACTTCTTTTTATATAAATATAACTAAATATAGGTACCTACTCTCGACGACGACCTCGATGGCGTAGTGGTTAGTGTAACCGACTGCCACGCCTGAAGTCGCGGGTTCGATTCCCGCACATGTCAAACATTTGTGTGCATGAACATGGATGTTTGTCTTGGTCTGGGTGTTTCTATGTGTAATATGTATGTATTTACAATAAAAAAAAAGGATATATGTATGTTTACCCGTTGTCTAGTACCCATAGTACAAGCTCTGCTTAGTTTGGGCTAGATGGTGTTGTGTGTATGTGGTAGAATATTATTATTATATTATAGAATATTATTACTCTAAACAGATTTTCGATCAAGATAATAAATAAACAAATTAAATAACTTTATTAAAACAAGTTCACACAACAATATGTCTTACAACTAATGACGCAATAATGTTCACTGACACCGGCCATCTGCACAGTCGTGTGCGCAAACACAGATGCACTCTCTATTTCTTAACTCTCATAGTCTTAAGGAGACGGAAATCTAACACGACCAGAGTGAGATCAGGCGCAGGGCCAACGGCATTACGGGCTTTCTGAGGCACGTAAGGCTACACCGCCAACTTCCTTAGATTTTGTTGACCCGATGCGACATTTGAACCGAGACCTGTGACGCTGTGCCATCAAAAGTCTTTTTATATCACTATGATGGTATATGGCCCTCCGAACGGTATGAGATTTAGCATAGTCTATAATCACGATTAGTTTATTGTTATCTCGTTCTTGCTCATGCAATAACTGCTTAAATAGATGTTATTAGTGTCCAGATGTCACAACATTGAAAGGAAGTGACTCAGCATATACTGTGACAATTACTGATATCTATCTCTATTTGAGAGAATTAAATATTTAATGTATAATTGACGTATATAATTAATATGTCTTCGTGATAATAGTCATAATTCTCAGTCGCAATGACAGCTAAAAACATTCCTACATGGTGTACCTACCATGTTTTACTATGTAAGGAATCTTATTTATTTGTATTATTATGCTGAGTCCACCACATTGTTCATAGTAAACTTATAAAAAATATAAATAAATAGCTGACCCGCGCCACTTCGTCTGCTTCACGTAAGAGAATTTGCCCGTTTTTGCAACTTTTTTCATTGATGCTCCGCTCTTATTGGTCGTAGCGTGATGTTATATAGCCTGCCTCGATAAATGAGCTATCCAACACTAAATAATATTTCAATTCGAATCAGTAGTTACTGAGATTAGCGCGTTCAACCAAACGAACAAACAAACTTTTCAGCTTTATAATATAAGTATAGATTAGCTGTCTCTCGCGGTTGATATTGATCTGATACTGCTCAGCTCCCGAGACTCATAGTGTAATGTTATTTCAGCCTTTGTTTTCTTCTAGATATAGCAGCTGTTTAAGCGCAAAGCGTAGTTTTAAACACGGCGCTGCTTCCAAAAAATATTTGGCAGAAAAATCCAGTAACTCTTTACTAAACACGCAAAGCAGTCACATTCTACACCGCTGTCTCACCAAAGCTATGTATCATCAAATTAATAGACGGTGAAGATATTTTGATGTTAATTACTCTTTTCATTAACGCGTAAAATGTTGGACGGATTTGGATATCTCTCCAAGATGTAACTTCGCAGACAGACGAACAATATCTATACTAATATTATAAAGAGGAAAGTTTAAATTTTTGGTTGTTAGTTAAATTATTCAACCGATTTTAAAAATTCTTTCACCATTGAAAGGCGTTATTATCACCGAGGAGCATAGACTATATTTTATATAAAAAGCAACTATTTTTACGAATGAAGCCGCGAGCGAAAGCTAGTCTTAAATAAACATATGAGACACTTTTATTTTGGTATGCGTCGTGAAACTTGCGCTAAGCCGCAGATCAGAACTAGAGTTCATATAAGATTCTAAATCTGTCTAATGCTTAGGTACAGAGACAAGTACAAACCTTCGCGAAAATTGCAATGGTATATGTATGCGGAAATCGGAAGTGACCGCTTATAATTGCGACGTACATAGTGCGACATAACAGTTTATTATTATATAAATAACTCAAATGCTTAGCACATTTATAACGCGTTTGCTATTTTAATCTACACACACTACATACGTAATCTGTAAAATTGTACGCAAAAATCAACACCTTTTTACAACACGAGAAACAATACAACAAAAATATAACCTTCGCCATAAAAATAGACTTAACCTACCATCATCACACCTTAAAATGCACTCAAACAGCACTTACGTTATGTCAATTAAAATCTACAATAAATTACCTCAAACTATAAAAGACGAAAATAAATTTAATTCCTTTATAAATAAAGTAAAAAGTACCCTTTTAGAAAAATGTTATTACGATTTAAACGAATATTTTAATGAGAAATTAATTTAATAATTATATCTCTCTTCCTCTCTCCTACTATTGCTGTGCCCGACAGGGTCCATGATTGTTCTCATATTTTTACTATACCACCTAAATATATACATTGTGGAATGCAATAAATGATTGATTGATTGATTGATTGAACCTCACGCCAATATCCCGAAGGGGTAGCTAAAGATGTTACACTCATGTTTGTTGTTTCTTGCCGGCTTCTTCTCATGGAAGCTCTGCCTACACCTTGAACAGGCTTTTTCAATGCTATTTTTTAATTTGTGACGTGTCCAAGAATTGTAAGCACATTTTTATTGATGTATATTTTTGAATTTGACTTTAGACAATTATACCTAATTGAAAACGCCTCGTCATGGGCGACCGGGCAGCATACCACACTCTTTGCTTCGCTTCTACGTAGAATTTCTTAACAGAAAAAGCCAATAGCACTTTGCCCGACTCTTGAAATAAACCCGAGACATTATATGCATCAGTCGCATTCATTACCGCTGCACTGTTATACTGGTTTGCCTTACGCATAATTTGTATTTGTTTGTGAATGGCATGTAACTGTAACTCAATTGCCTATTGTATAAGCGCGACTCTTGTAGTCATGCACTATATTTAAGTTATTGTCATGCTAAACATGACGCTTCAGTCTGATATTTTTTCATGCCAGTTCTAAAGAAAAAGTATAAAAAAAAGAGTCAAAATAATTTAAGTCAACCCATTAATTAATTTTAGAATTTTGCGGACACGAATTGTTATAGGTAAACTAGATGGGTGTAAAAACCCAGGATTCAACCACTGTTGGTGGATATCCCCTGATCTTATGACCTTGTGACCCCTATATTTCGGGAGTCTTTTGACCCACAGGGCCCATATTCAAACTTGACCGAGGTATGACCCCAAGGTGTCTGCACACTAAGTTACAAGTCAATCTTTCCAGTGGTTCTGAAGCTATTCCTGTCACTATCAAACTGTCATAGACAGACAGACCCACATTGTTTTCATTAAACTCTTCGAAGAAGACTCAGAGCTTAATAAAGACAAGGTATATTGCATAAAAGCCAGAAACTTGCTAATATACCATATGTTCCTTACAAAAAGAATTCGTCACAATTTCGTAAGAATTTTATTGATAATACAGATAGATTTTTTTAATTTTACCGTGGGAGAGCCACGCTTCGGCACAAATGTCCGGCTCGACCGGAGTGATACCATGGGCTCACAGAAAACCGGCGTGAAATAGCGCTTGCGTTGTGTTTCGTCGAGTCAGTGAGGGTACCGAGGCCCAACCCTCCTCCTCCTGGGGGAGCGGGTCAAATTTAAAAGGCTGACAACGCACTTGTGACTCCTCTGGTGTTGCAGGTGTCCATAGGCGGCGGTAATCGCTTACCTTACGGCGCTACGTCTGGCCGTTTGCCGCCTATAGGTACCATAAAAAAAATTGGTATAGATTCATGCAATGCATATTACATGTTAGGGATTGCTTGTGGGATTTCCGCCGTTCAGAGGAAATGCAGCCATCAAAACATATGAAGAAAAGGTTTTTAAAAGATATACAGGCTGATTGGTAAAAGACTGGACATATTTAAGAAGGGTATTCAGTACTCGATTTTGGACCCGAATATCTAAAAAAAATAGGTACTTAAAATTTGACCTAATTATCCAATAAAAGCTTAATGGGCGGTCACTCCTGCGCATATACCAAAGCTAAACAAAACCTCCGCCCCTGACCCCCGCTACCACACCCCGCACTCTCCCGAATTTGCACCCCCGCCCGTCCTTTTCTTATCAAAGGTCATTAGCCGTGTGCGGACAGCTGTGTGCGATGCGCGCAGTGTCCACATTTTATGGATATTTCATACAAATTTTCATAAAGGTTTTCTTTGCAGGTTACACAGATTTTATTTTTTTATTTTTTATACTTTACGTCTGACCATAGATTATCATGTCCTTAAGTATGTACTATGTTTAACCAATCACACCGCATAGCTGTTGTACTAGACTCAAATAAAAATTTGCCAGCACGGTTGGCGTGATGGTTTAAGTGGTCGTCAGGCCGCCTCACCTCGCATCCGAAAAAAATTGTTTGGTGGTTGTTCCGAGTCTGGGTGTTCTTTGTGTCCGTTGTTTGAATGTTTGTAAAGTGCTCCAGAATCATTAAAAAATAAAATATTTGTGAAAGAGCCATCTATATATATATAGCAATGGCTATGCAAAATCTTTTACTTTTTTTATTCCAAATCTAAACCCATTTACTTACATAGAAGGATGTTGTTTATGTCTGCATGTTTTATGTATTTTATTAGTTTCGTTGAATGTATTTATCGGATGTCTAAACAAAAGTAGTATAATAGTACGATTTTGGAAATTGACCAGTCCTTTTAAGAAATATGTATATTGTAAAAAAGCAAACCAGAAATACATTATAGTGGCAGGTTATTTTTTTTTAAATGTTATGTATAGAGAAAAGATTTTTTTGTTTTTAAGGATTACACTCGAAAACTACTTAACCGATTTCAAACATTCTTTCACCATTAGATAGCTTTTTTTTTTTACATAGGGGAATGCTTTGACGTATACCTCTCCGCGGGGCGACGGAGAGGTTATGTCGGGCTCACCGGGGAAAAGATACCCCGGTAATACCGACTTAACCTACCACGGTGTTCCTCGACATAACCATAGACGGCGGGGCCGCGCGAATCGCTTTCACATGCTATCGCGACCCCGCCGAGGTTTCGGCCCGTCGTGTGAAACGTCAGGCCACTACATAAAAGACCCTCTACTGTCCCCTTGTAGGGAGACAAAAACACGACTCAGAGGCGCGCATGGGAACACGCACGCCGCCTCTTGGACCTGGTGCTGATCGTGTGGCGGGCAGGCCCACGAAGGCCACCACCCCTAGGTCAAACCTCAGGGTGGCTGGAGGTCATCTCGCGCCCTCCGGCGCCCGGTTCTGCGGTTGGGGAGAGGGTTTAAGCGCTTCCTCTCCCGCTCCGCCGCCTCCTTGATGGACATGAGTTCCTCACAGAAGGAGGCGACGGCGTTCCACGACGTCTCGCTCCGGACCATAGATTGAACCACGGCCGGGAGCGAGAGGGCAACCATACCGACTGCTGCGATCAACTCACGGCGCTGCGATGCCCAGGCGGGGCAATCCGTCAATGTCTGCAGCGCCGTGTCCTCAACAACGTCGCGGCAGTCGCCACAGTGGTGACAACCGGGCGTCTCTTGCCGACCTATGCGACACAGGAACTGGCCAAAACAACCATGACCAGTCATTATCTGTGTCAGCTGGAAGGTGAGAGCGCCATGCCACCTCTCCAGCCACTCCTCAAAAACGGGTCTTAACGCCACGATTGTGGCGTGCCCAACCATTAGATAGCTATATTATCACCTAGTAACATCGGCTACATTTTATTTCAAAATAAACTAGTTTGACGCATGCGAAGCCGCGGGCAAAAGCTAGTTCATGAATAAAACAGAGGAATGCTTTTACATAAACTAACCGCTAGCGATATTTTTAAGGGTTTTGATTTAACAATAAATTCGTACGATATTATATAAAAATATAGAGTCACGTTCTTTTGTGTTTCGATGAGTCGGATGGACGTCACTGGGTTATAAACAATTTGAAGGAAAGCTGCACTTGCGGCTTGCGGTGGCATTGCTCATTGGTGCAGTACATGTCACCAAGTGAACTGATTTATATTTAAGGAAACTTTGATTTAAAGATTTCGTAGAACAAGTCCTTTTTGTTATTATGACTCATGTTTCGGAAAGACCGCAATATGTCAACTGTTGCGGTATTAAACACAATATTAGTATTTACTAGCGGACCCGACAGACGTTGTCGTATACAAAAGAAAAGAAAAAAAAGAAAAATATGTCTTAACCATTCTCGGATCCACTTGAACAACACAAAAAATTTCATTAAAATCGGTCCAGCCATTTAGGAGAAGTTTAATTACAAACACATGCACAGAAGATTTATATATATAAAGATAATGTATTTTGATAAATATCGTAATAGGTTGAGTTGAGATGGTTGCCTCGCTGCAGTAGCGCCCAGTGTTATTGGTTCGAATCCCAAACGGTAAAATTATTTGTGTGATCCACAAATAATTTTTCTGAGTCTGGATGTTGTGTATGCTGCCGTGTTAAACGCAAAAGCGGTATCTCAAAAAAATTCGTTAATTTGATTTTTATGCCATCGGATAGCTTAGAAAAATACGCATCTAATGAACTAAGCCTTATAGCGGTTTTTTATGAATGGGAAGATTACACAACTCAGTATAAACTGTCTCGAATTAACCCGCGTCCATATATAAGTGAAATGGTCGAAGTAGAAGTTAAACAAGGCAGTTTTGATTTGACGTACAAAGCTGGTTTTAACAAGGATCCCATCACTGCCAGCATAATTGGAAACAAAATTTTAAAAACCCAAGTTTTGTCGAATTCCATTTAATAACTAAAAATAACGATCTGTAAGGTAATAAGAAAACTACTTTTACATAACTTCAATTATCTCGAAACTAGCTGTCACTGAGATACGGCTTTTGCGCTTAGCACGGCAGTATGCCTGTTCACTGTATGTTTTAAGATCCATTGCGACTAGATTTTCGGGATCGCTGAGTGTGACTCTTGTTTAGAATCTATGTCTAGAATATCTTCTTCAGAACACAAAAGCAATTTAGGATTTGCATTGGCTAATATAAGTGCAGTCTATACGTTTATCCGTTTATTAAATCCTTATCATATTTATAAAAGCAGGCGTGTTAGGATTCCACGTAATAGCAAGACCTGTTTCCTAAACAAGTTGAGCTACTAAGAATTTCGCGCCAAAAACCCAACAGCACTTTTTCTGGGCTAGGATTTGAACACAGATTGATCATAAACATAATACAATATACTTATACCTCGAGATCAACAAGGCAATCTTTTCCAAATATAGCAAGGTTACAAATCATTAACTGGTATTAATTATATTTTATAATTGTCCTTTAAAAATTATTCAGTAGCAGGATAAATATTTATTTATAACTTATTACTTGTCAATTTTATGATAAATTACCTTAATCCCTGACACATAATTGGCCAATTATTTTTAATTATTGCCGAAAACATTTATGGTTTATTTTTATTTGCTGTGTCAATAAAATATTAATTTACCTTAATATGAGTGCAGTATTTATTATTTTCGGTAGCTATCACATAAAGTTGATACCTACTTCATTATTTATTACTAGAAGAGCCCCGCGGTTTCAGCGTCGTCTAAAATTACTGCTCCGCTTCTGTGGCCCGTAGCCTGATTTTTATTTATTTAGTTATATAATCATCACTTACAACTATATTATTACAGGCACAACCCAATGCAATAGCGAAGCACACCTAATAATAACAACTTATTTTCTAAAACTTATTACATATTATAATGTTATCCCTGTGAATTCACTCAGTGTACAAGTAAAAATGTCCATCTCCTCGGCTGCAAGGTTAAGAGTGCGAAGCGCTCTCGTCAGGGGCGCCTCATTCAACAGCTTATGTTCGTTCTGTATAAAGTAGCTTAATGGTCCCTCTCACTCCCGGCCCTCTCACTCCCGGCCGTGGTTCAGTCTATGGTCCGGAGTGAGAGATCGTGGAACGCCGTCGCCTCCTTCTGTGAGGAAGTAATTTCCATCAAGGAGGCAGCGGAGCGGGAGAGGGAGCGCTGAAGCCCTCTCCCCAACCGCAGAACCGGGCGCCGGAGGGCGCGAGATGACCTCCAGCCACCTTGAAGTTTGACCTGGGTGTGGTGGGCTGCGTGGGCCTGTTCGCCACCCGATCAGCACCAGGTCCGAGAGGCGGCGTGCATGTTCCCACGTGCGCCTCTGTATCGTGTCTTTGTCCCCCCCGCTCAGGGGGATGGTGGAGGAAATATACTTCGCGCAGTGGCCTGCCGTTTCACACGGCGGGCCGAAACCACGGCGGGGTCGCGATTGCATGTGAAAGCGATTCGCGCGGCCTCGCCGTCTATGGTTATGTCGAGGAACACCGTGGTAGGTTTAGTCGGTATTACCGGGGTATCTTTTCCCCGGTGAGCCCGACATAACCTCTCCGTCGCCCCGCGGAGAGGTATGCGTCAAAGCATTCCCGGACGTAAAAAAAAAAAAAAAAAGCTTAATGGTAAAATGATACAAAGAAAATACAAATATTTCCTCTTTATAATATATTATCGAATGATTGCTTCGCCGTGAGACCTCAGGTCCGGATGGACAAAGTGCTTTGGGTATTTTTTCAGATTGTCAGTAGCCACATGGCAATATGTCTGCTCATACCATATGAAAAGGTGCCTATAACCAAATCTGATGAAATGTGCATGTAATACATCATCCAGAAATATTCAAGCATAAAACTATATATTGTTCAATAACTTGTTCGACTGAATATATGGCGTAGTGGTTTAAAAGGTCGTCTCGACTCTACCACTGCGCTAAGTGTTTTGGGTTCGCATTCCACACGTGACAAGAAATTGTGTGAAACACAAATGGTTGTTCTTTGTGTCTGTTTGAATGTTGGTAAAGTCCCCCGCGACACAGAATTTATTCCAAATAGACTTTATAAATAAAATGCGTACAATAACTTGGCTTCTGTGTCGAGACTGGACACCTTACGATCTTCACCTTACGATACGGCTGCAAACGCAAACGTAAAGTTTATACCACAGTATCAACAAACCAGTGTACTTAATGCACTGAAGCTTTTATCAACACGTTTATTATCACGAAATACTAACAATAGTTTCATCAAACACATGTCAACTAATTATAAGATAAGATAAGATAAGATAAGATAATTTATTTTGTTAGAACATGGGTGTATGTTTACAAATAAAAAATGTGCAACATAAGATGTAAAATAATAAAAGAAAGACCCATACATGTTTTGCCTAGTACAGGCGTACAAAATATTTTATACAAATTAAATTGAAAACGTCATAAAATCAGGTATCGTTCAAGTACTCATTAATATTATAAAAACATTTGGCAACAAGAAATCTTTTAAATTGTAATCTAAACCTATTTAAGGGAAGCTGCTTTATTGATTTAGGTACTTTGTTGTAAAGTTCTGTAAGTAATATTTTATTGAAGTCACATGTTGTGTGGTGGTCGTAATGACGGTACGGGAAGTCACGTGACACTTGTGGGTCATTATTAAACGATAAGAGAAGTGTTATCAAGCGAAAATTGCTGCACTTGACAAATGTGCTGATATTGCACATGATGCAAAAATAAATTGTTTGTGAATCAAATGATATTGTATATAAAACCTTATATACTGAGCTGTATCATAATTGCAATGTTTATAATAACAGCCCTGTATCAAACGGTCCCACTGCTGGACACGGGGCTCTTGAAGGATTAGGCCATAGGCACGCTGGCCCAGTGCCAAAGACCTGACATATCTTGGAGAACATTATGGAGAAATCTCGTTCAGCGTTAAAACGAGCGATAATTAACTAATGAATACGCACATAACTTCGAAAAGTCAGAGTGTCAACTCGACTCCAGTCGTAAGGAGGCGTAGCGTCGATGACCCTTGCATGACAGTGACGTCTTAAACTTATATCAAGACTTCAAGACTTATACCAAGACAAGACTAACAGTAAAAGTAGGAACTACCCACGGGTCAGCACCTCACCTCGCTAAATACGACTTATGACCTAACAAAAACTTAAAAGTAAAGGGATAATATCACTTAATTAGTAACATTTCCTAGTTCCGCCGTTTATTTTTAAAAGCTTGCTATTGTGACAGTTTTGAACTGACGAGGCAGGGGTCAAGGGCGGTGAGTTCAATGAATGTACGCGATTAATCTAAAAATAACTTTCTGTGCAAGAATTATGTTTCATAATAAAGAGGATATTGCCCTAGGTGA
Organism: Catocala fraxini; assembly: GCA_930367265.1. Lineage (NCBI taxonomy): Eukaryota > Metazoa > Arthropoda > Insecta > Lepidoptera > Erebidae > Catocala > Catocala fraxini. The sequence continues at coordinate 1,862,247 of OV884045.1, forward strand.
GAGACAAATGCAATGAGTTGCGAAAAAAAGATAATAGAAGATAATAAATATGAGCTCGATGCTGCAGCGATAGGGAATGCAAGTGATGTATGAGATCTCGAATTCGATGCTCAAGTCAATTAAGTGTTTTTGGATTTTTGTTTCAAGAAATTATGAGTAGCGCCATGGAGTCTGGTATTGTGCCTGATAGACGGCTATAGACTCACTCCCCATTGCATGGGACCTAAGACCATAGGTACAGTGGCGTAGCGTAGTAGGGGCGGCAGGGGCGGCACTTTGAGGGGGCGGCAAAATTACACAATAAATAATAATAATATTTTGTAAATATTTAAACCATTTCGTGACAAACGAGAAGAATGGACAGATGTACAATACATGACTGTTCTAGCCGAAAAGTTTTTAGTATTACTGTACATTTTAGTTTTTTTAAATTGACAATATTTTATATTTTATTTATTACAATAAAATAAATAAATGCCTAAATACGAGGGCGGCAACATTTTTTTCCGCCCCGGGCGGCTTACTCTCTCGCTACGCTACTGCATACGTAGTTAATGGTGGTGTTAAGACTCCTCTGCCTACCTCTCCGTGTAGATACTTATGTATGTATGGTTAGCCTGTCAATGCGTGGAATGCCAGACATAATTGAAAACCCAATGTGTCTGGTCGCCCGTGTGCCGTAAACTCGACATCGGCTTCGCTTGCGTAAACGTAGGTTAGGTTAGTGATAGTACTTTTTTCTGGATGTCGGCCTCGATGGCGTAGTGGTTAGTGTAACCGATTGCCATGCCTGAGGTCGCGGGTTCGATTTCTGCACTAGTCAAACATTTGTGTGCATGAACATGGATGTTTGTCTTGGTTTGGGTGTTTCTATGTATAATATGTATTTATATCCAAAAAATAAAGTATATATGTATGTTTATCCATTGTCTAGTACCCATAGTACAAGCTCTGCTTAGTTTGGGCTAGATGGTGTTGTGTGTATGGGATAGAATATTTTTTCTGGATGAATGGTACCCTATTCTATCCTTTTCTGCGCGTATGCAAAATGTCATGATGATCAGTTGAGTCATTAGACGTGAAAGCGTAACAAAGAAACACACATTCGCATTTATAATATTAGTTAGGATTGAAAATACAACGGCTGATTACAATTAGAAAGAAAAACTAAACTTAACGCATATTTAGAGTCGATCGGATGTTTATATGTAAATAAATAAGATTAATCATGACATATGATCGACATTGAATCATTTCCCGTGAACCTGCGATCGTGATCAACACTGATCGTGTCTGCTCGTTGATCTAACTTTGATACGAGTGATAGTAGTGTTTGATTAATGTTAATTGTTCTGTACAGTTACGAACAGTGAATTATATACTAGCTATAGATTTTAATAGTACGAATATGTACCATCTGCGTATCGTAAGCTTTGAAAGCAATAATAATAATATTCTATCACATACACACAACACCATCTAGCCCAAACTAAGCAGAGCTTGTACTACGGATGTATGTATCTTATGTGGTGGCCAGTTAGTGCAGACCGGCGACACTTCGACCCAGTAGGATCTTTTGTGTCGACACTCTCCCAATAACGACTGCCATAGATGTTCATGGCAGCCGGGACCGACGTGCCTCGAAGAGCTCGTTAAGCCGTATTAACGTTAAGTTGTACTATAGGTACTAGACAATGGATAAACATACATATATACTTTTTTTGTTGTAAATACATACATATTATACATAGAAACACCGAGACCAAGACAAACATCCATGTTCACGAACACAAATGTTTGACCGGCTATATTAGAATGTATTTGTATATATTTTATCCCGAAGTACCCAAGGGAACGCCAAATAGAAAACATTATTTAACTCCACCACTTCCACTGCTATTAATTAATATCAGAGTTTGTCATTACGTAGCGTGACCAGTTTTTTTTTTATGGGATAGTGAGTTCGCCTGCTGGTCACACCAAAGGAGTCATAAGTGCGTTGCCGGCCTTTTAAAAAGAATACGCTCTTTTCTTGAAGTTTTGAAGGTCGTATTGGTCCGAAAATACTGCAGGCGACAGTTCATTCCACAGCTTTTATTTTATATTAGGCTGCGGCTTCGCCCATATTAGACCCGTCGGAATATGATATTGGGATAAGCGACGGCAGCGATATAAGATCCAGGATTCAATTTCGGGGTACCTAACACAAAGTGCTATTGGGTATTTAGGTCTAAAAATTATAAATAGTTACACGGATTTCGGCCCAGTAAAGGGCATTAGGCTCTGCCTCTTTTACGAGGGACAAAAAAACAGTTCGCCAAATGTAGGTACACCCTATGCTTTAGGCCACTTTAGGGGCCATATAGCCGTGAGACTACATGTAAAAACAGATTAAGCCTACATCTTTGTTATTAAACAACTTGATAACCAAAACCTTATCAGTTCCGCAGTGGTCAAAATACATTATTGTTTTAACACAAATAAACAATAGCACTTTGTTTCCTACAAGCAATTAGTTAATGTATGTAATTAACTACAATTATATTTATTTGTGTTAAATACCTACTTAACTATAAGGTAAAGGTGTGCTTATATTTAAATATATATATGAGATAAAAATATATAACGTTTAAATTGATATTAAACTACTTTATACAATTATTTTTATATTTAATAAAACTATTTTTCAAACCTTGTCTAAATTAAATTTATAATTTTCCCGAGATTTCGGTTACTTTTCTGTGTTTGCGGGGTGACTAAAATGGTGGTTATATTAAAGATTTAAGCCTATTTCAATACTCAATATTCTATATTTTTCCATTCCACAACGTTATGCAAAGACGGATTTATAAAACAAATTAGGTTATTAGGAGAGAGGAGAGAGATTTTTGTTACGTTAGCGAAATGTACCTACTCACCTAATCCTTCAGGGATATCAAAGCGTTAGTGTTTTTATGTAAGATTTAATATTATTATACATGTATGTATCTTATGTGGGGGCCAGTCAGTGCAGACCGGCGACACTTCGACCCAGTGGGATCTTTTGTGTCGACACTCTCCTAATAACGGCTGCCGTAGATGTTCATGGCAGCCGGGACCGACGGCTTAACGTGCTCTCCGAGGCACGGAGCAGGCGATAATTGTCAATCAATACGCACATAATTTCGAAAAGTCATATAGCTTCCACTGAGCTATCGCTGCTCATCATTATACATACTTATATACTTTAAGTACTTATGATGTAACCTGAATATAGATTGGTATTAAATAAAGCGTGTTCTAGTATTTGGCATTTGTACTGATGATCGAAACTTTTTAGCTCTGTGCCCATTGCTTCAATTAACGTAAACTCTCGTGATACAGGGATTATCACCATATTGTAAGAGATGCCTTAGAAAACTATGTTTACACAAATAAAGGCCATGCTCCGACGCTTACATATGAGCACAGGCTTGTCCGATACGCTGTATAAATATAATCTAATGGAATTTATCCATTAATCATTCTGTGGAACAAATGATAAAGGTCGAAATTCTAAAGTGTTGCCCACTTCATAAATATAATTATGTATTAGTGAGAAAATAAACATAATTATATATACATAACTGCTACTGGATATTTATGACTTAATAATAATGTTTGTTTTCTCATTGTTAGTCGGTAACAATTTTGTATAATTATTGTGGGAATATCTAACTATTAACGTACCTATGTCGCTGTGTAAAAATTCTTTCTTTCTTTAATTTTAAAAACGGTTATACCACAGTCATGTTAAGTTGTAATACGGATGGCGAAGTGGTTTAAATAGTGGCCTCGCTATTGACGCCGCGCCGAGTGTTGTGGGTTCAATCTTCACGCGGAACAAAAAATTAAGTGGTCTAGAAATAGTTTATTTTACAAATCTGGGTGTTCTATGTCCATTGTTTGAATGTTTGTAAGGTTTCCGTGACATAGGAAATATAAAGGGCAATGCTTTCTGAAAAAAAATACCTACCACTAGACTTTTTTTCTTAAATCGAACCTGTATTTAAGCGAAAGCTATTTATTCAAATGCTTGTAACAAACGTAATACAAAGTACAGGATATAAATAATAATTATCACATAATCACATTATTATAATAACTAACAGAATAAATTATAATAATGATGAGGTGTGATGTGCGTGTGTGCGCGACTGTACCGATACAATGTCAATGTTTACCGGACATACATACATAATATGTGACATATCACTCGTGGCCAATTTGTGCCTCCACATAGAATGTAATGCTTACTGTACACTTGGGATTTTACGTTTCGGTTAATTTTTTGCGACATTTTATTTATTTTAGGACATTACATTTTTGATATGTTGTCCCTAAACCTAGAGCAATTGACCGGCACAGGAATCCTACAATATTTAAGGGTGATAACAGTTCGTATTGTATCTTTGCTATGAGTAAGATTTACAGTCTCTTAGGCCGTCCGCTGCGTTAAGCTGGTGCACGGAGCGGGTCTCCGTCACGGACTTGCGGGCGCCCGTGACAGACTCCCGCCTCTAGCAGCGCCGGCAGTAACAAAGCAGCGTTCACTGATTTCCTAGAAACAGCTCTGCTCGCGTGCTCCGTCGCGCGGACACGTTGTACGCGGTGTGGGCCCCGTCGCACGCGGCGCGACCCATGATAGACCCATGATAATAGAAAACAGCACACCAAGCGGGCGCCCCGCTCCGTGCACCCGCTTAACACAGCGAACGGCCCTAAGACCCGGTATATCCTGGCTCGGTAAGGTCCTATATCAATAAACGAATCGTTTTAGCTGCGGTCAGTCAAATTTTGACATATTTTTAATAGAATATAAGTCAACAATTAACTGGCCGGAGCTAAAACGTTTCGTTTTTTATTATAGAAACCGAGCTTTAGACGCCGTTTTGATAGAGCAACCAATAAACCGTATGTATACTACACAATAACGTAATGCATCATTTTATTTCTAAGTATATTGATAAAACATGGTAGAAAGATGTCTAAGTTGGTGCTTTAAGCATGAATACTGTGTTTTATTTCACACAGTTTATTTGTTGTATATAAGAATATGTTTACCGTTTCGACTCTAAACATAACTGGTTTATATTATATACAATTGTGTTATAATAGGTTCTCATGTACTTAATATAATTACAGTTATGAAGGTTGTTGACTTTAACCACATTTTATGAAAGTAATTTCTATAAAGATACACACAATGTGTGCAGTTCTAGTTTCAGTGTACTCGTAAACGAAAAAAATTATGATAAGTATATATATTTTCAAAATATATTGCCCTTTTTAGAGTTCGAAAAAGCTCTTAAAGTTGTATAACAGACGGACGGACAAAGCTGTTGTACAGCTTTGTCCGTCCGTCTGTTATACAACTTTTAACTCAAGAACCGTAAGAGCTAGAGACTGGCGGTCAACGTCATTCGACTCAGCATAGTCGATATACCCCTGAAATGACTATGACCTCTGACGTCAAGGTCACGTGGTATCACGTGACCTTCGCATATATTGTTTTTCGAACTCTTAAGATTCACGGCAATTCATTGCCGTTTCTCACTTGTTATTCTTTACAACACATTTTTAGAATAAGTCCTGTGTCGCAAGGGATTTTACAAACATCTAAACAACGGACACAAAGATCACCCAGTCTCGGCAAAATATTTGTGGATCACACTTTTGTTTTTCTGCTCTGGTATCAAACCACAACACTCTATGCAGCGTAGTGCGATGCGACCATTTAAAGTTAAACTATTAGGAAGCTTTTAGAACAAAATTGTACGATGCTATTCCTGTACAAATAAGTCCACTGACATTGCTTATGTCATGAAACAAATTTACTCCTATGCTTGTTATAAAATATAAACTACAATCCTTAAATACACGTTTTAAATCGCACCACCTAGTCTAGCAGTGCGCGGCCGGCCTAACGCGTAAGCTTCCGCTCGGAAGATAAACATAAATAAATGCTTTTCAATAGGAAGTATATCATTTCCTGCTACACATATAAGTGCTTTAATATAACATATGCTATTTATAGCAGCCGTTATAGCCCACATACACTCGCCCTTTCTGTCTAACATTAATCGATTTAACCAAAATAAACATTAGATTTATACGTCAGTTTGATATATTTTTTGCCCAAAGTTTCTTGTAATGTTTTCCTTAATGTTTAGATATGATATATCGGTAAAAAAATTGAATAGTCACCACCTACGTTGAGTGATTATGATTAGATAATGTAAATATATAATAATTAAAACGTTTTTTAATCTAGAATATGAATTTGAAATCAGATATTTTTTCTTTTAAATACAACTCACGCATTAGGAATCAATCGTGTGGCGCGGCGTACTTTACAAACATTAAAACACGGACACAAAGAACACCAAGACTCGGAACAACCATTTGTGGATCACACAAAGTTTTGTCCCGTGTGGTATTCGAAGCCACAGCACTCGGCACAGTAGCAGTGGCGAGGCGACCACTTAAACCACTTCGCCAACGGTGCAGTAATTTTCTTTAAGACTTTTTTATACTGACTATTTTATAGAATTTCTCCATCGAACCGCCACAACACTCTTCGGTTTAATAAATATACATATAAATACCTACATACATACATCCAAAATTAACTACGCAGATCTACGTGAGATAAAATTATTTTTATTGTGTCTGATATTGCTATGCTAACAGCTAGCAGGTTAAGTTTCAATTATGCATTCGAATAGTACATTTTTTGTTGAAAAACTTCAACAAAAAACGTTGTTATCTAGTTATTTAAATAGATAACCTGTAATTAACTCTACCCACGCTACATAATTTTGATGAACTAAATCATTCTAATTTACAGAGTATAATATGTATATTCATAGCTTTTTACGAGTGATTCATACAAACATTCTAGAACCATAATTCCTATAGCGAAGCAACCTTTTTTATACATTGCCTGTTTAATATAGAATATCTTATGCTTAAATTAAATGCAGTGGTAGTAAATGCGAAGAATTTGCATAATGTATGCCATTAAAAATATAGATAATAACAATATGAGCCTTGCATTAAACTGTCCCACTGCTGGGCACGGGCCTCTTCTTAGTGTAAGAAGGGTTAGGCCATAGTCCACCACGCTGGCCTAGTGCGGGTTGGCAGACTTCACATGTCTTCGAGAACATTATGTAGAACTTCACCGTTAAAGCAAGCGATAATTAACTATTTAATACGCACATAATTTCGAAAAGTCAGAGACGTGCGCCTTGGGATCTAACTCGAGACCTCTGCGTGGCTGTCCAACGTAATCCAATCAGACAAACGCAGCTTCTTAAAAATAAAAAAGTGGTGAACTCTCAGACATGCAGATTTTCTCAGTTTTTAGTTTGTAACAACACAACGTTACGTTCTTCATTTGAAACAGCAATTTCGTTGATAAACATCCAAAATCTGTTACTAACCACATGAAGACAAAACGAATTGACCGTAATACTCCGAAACTCGCCATCACACATCGGCGTGATCAAATGATCGACAGTCAACATTACACAAGTTAAGTGCACAGCAATCATCTGATTACGTGCCCATGATTCAACTCGACAACTAGGATGACATGATTATGAAGAATTAGCCGCGATTAGCCAGAACGTTCCGTGCCTTCCTCATACTAAGGCTGGTCTATATTCACTGAGTTTCGATAACTGAGTTAAATAATGATACAAGTTAACCACGAACATATGCCGTGTCTTCAAACATCTTTTACGCAGACACAGAGCACTAATAATATTTTATTTTGTGTTGGCAGACAAGCCACTCAATATAGCAGCGATAGCTCAGTGGGGAGACCAATAGACTGCAATGCAGAGGGTCTCGGGTTCGAACCCACGTCGCGCACCTCTGACTTTCGGAAGTTATATGACTTTTCGGAATTATGTGCGTATTGATTGACAATTATCGCCTGCTCCGTGCCTCGAGAGCACGTTAAGCCGTCGGTCCCGGCTGCCTTAAACATCTATGGTAGTCGTTATTGGGAAAGTCAGTACCCTCTAATATCCTGACACTGGTCTAGCCTTAGGGTATCGTTAGCCTTTGGGTTGCGGAGGTCAGGTGGCAGCCGCTCCATGTAAAAACTGATATCCAGTCAAATCCGGTTAGACCAGAAAAGCCGACCCCAAGTGACTTGGGAATAATAAAGGCTAAGAGAGAAGAGACAAGCCAATTAATACTGCGCCGAGCGAAATATGCCAAAACAGGCGGTCACAGTTTAGTTGATAAAATCAACACTTTTTGTTTAATACAAATATAAAATATACATTTACCATAACAATGAATGTGTTTACAATTACTCCGTGTAAAAAACTTAAAATAATTAATATTACCGCCTACAAAATTAAGTAAATTTGCAAAAACGTAAGCTCGTGTTACGTGATTTTTAGATTATAACAGAAGAAATCTATCCTATTTTACAGCTTAAACGAAACATAAATAGTTATATTACAATTTGTCCGTCCCAAATATTTAAGTTATTGGTTAACAATAAAGATACATATTTATCTAAAAAGCACCTCAAATCCTCCATACAATTTTATTATGGCGGCCGCGCGCCGATTTGAGTATCGTGCTCTGTCATTCAGTCCAACCGCGTCTTACGCTCGGCGCAGTCTTAATGGAAACCACTGCATATGGACATGGCTAGATTCGCTTTTCATTATTACAAGCGATACTAAAGAAGTACATTATCTATCGTAAGGGAACCGAAACGGCTATACATGCCTTTCAGTCGACACGCAAATTTATTTAGTGAATTAAATAGACATAAATGGTGGTCCAACTTGGTCGTGATATAAGTATATGGGTTACTACTACCAATAAATAAAATAAAATAAAGAAGAATGGGTCATACTGGGACACTCATATAGCGAACAGTACAATGTTAAAGTATTTATTATTGTTCAGCTCCTAATAACATTAAACTATTACCTACCGAAAGATCAGACACTGTAAAAAGCATCGTCTTTCTTAGATATACATTAGGTACACAAGAGGTTAAATAAAGACCCAGCCGACAATAAAAATATATTTTACCTATCCCTAGTATGCATTTACCTTTATCAAATCATTTACATTGATTAAACATTTCAAGAATAATTGTGTCGTTGCATGTATGAAAATGTATATATATTTTTATACAACACAAGTATATAATCTCGCGAATAGTTATCATGTTTATCATTTAAATAATTTAAGTTACTAACAAACACCAGCTCTTATAAGAAAAATGAATGTATAATTAGAAACATTTTAAAGCATTGGCTATTGAAAAGAGTGGTTTTGAGTTTCGTGCCTGCTTCATCTCATGAATGGGCTTTAAAAATGTTAATCCCTTTTCATATTATAGCTATATATTTATATAATTAATTTAATTCGTTTATGTGTATAAGAAATAATAGCACATTTTTATGGAAATAAAGAGTTTGAGTTTAAGTTACCGTAGTCTATGACCGCATGCTTTAACAGAGGTAGTAATCGTGCGTTGACGACATAAAAAAATGAAATTATCGATCCATCTCATAGATTCCATCATAAATATATCTAACTATATGAACCTGCGGGCGAAACAATAAGATTGTTTTTACTTTTACGCCGTTCTTCTGTACCAAGTTGGTACTCCTCCTTACGAGGTGGCTCATTCATTCCATCACCAAATTGATAGCGACAAACTGATTACGCACTCATGACGTCAAATCATAAATTTTACATTAACATTTTCTGTTAAACCATATATAGCATAATCCCCACTGGTTTAATCATATCCAAATCACTTCTGGTTTCATAATTTTCAAGAAGGAAACATTTTGATAAAGCGTATTTACGTTTTTAAGAAGATCTTTTATTACAAGAGTAAAAATGTTTCCGTGTCGTTACACACGCATACTTTATTTCGGAGATAATTTATCGTAGGTCCATTTTTTGCTCGCAAAATTAATTTCACAAATACCCCGGGATCTATTTATGTTTAGCTGTTTCCACTTTGCTGTATAATTATCTCGGTGAATTAAAATTACATAACCTTTTTTTACTTAGGGAATTAATATTACAAAATAGTTTTAGAGATCGCTAGTTCTTTTGGACAAACAATGAAGAGGGATCCGTCATCATAAGAGGGATCCTCGTCAATCGGTGATGTCTTTGTGTTTGACTGCTCATCAAATCATTTATTATCAAAAATTAACTAACTGTTCATCAATTACCAATAGTATGCTTGGTAGATGTGCAAATAAATTGGTGATCGTGCTCAAAAAGGCGTGATTAAGAAGCCAAATTCTAATTCAAAACTAGTCGGGCAAACCCAAATAACCAATGTGAGCCTAACCGTTTTATAGAATACATTACGAGGACCACTCACAAAGTTTCTATATTAAAAAATATTGTCTCTTAACTCTATCGATGGATAAATTCAAAGATAGTCAAATTATATTTATGACTTTATTACTGACTAAACATGACACTTATTTGCCTATAATATATTAAGTATAAATATTTACTCACTAAAAAATATTGACAAAGCTTTTATATATTTCGATATCTGTGGCCGTAAATCCTTCTCGCGCTTGCCCACATAGTGAGTTCACATCATTAAATTTTATTATCAATTTTACATAACTTTACGAGTCGAGGGAATTACTCTCAATAATCCATGTAGTTACTTAATTAATTACCGTAACTTACTTCTATTATTTTTAATTATTATCCGTGTAGTTGAAGCCTACTCCTTTATGTCACAATTGTAATTTATAGTTTTACTTATTAGCTAAGTTTTTGTATTAATATTACTGGCTACTTTGCGGCCTCGATGGCATTGTGATTAGTGTAACTGACTGCCGCGCCTGAGGTCGCGGGTTCGATTCCCGCACAAGTCAAACATTTGTGTTTATGAACATGGATGTTTGTCTTGGTCTGGGTGTTACTATGTATAATATGTGAGTATTAACAAAAAAAAAGTATATATGTATGTTTATCCATTGTCTAGTACCCATAGTACAAGCTCTGCTTAGTTCGGGTTAGATGGTGTTGTGTGTATGTGATAGAATATTAGAATATTATATTATTTAGGTTACAAATTACTTGACTCAGTATTAATCCTTCCTGCTAAGTTAAATGATAGGTATGTATATAGCGCATATATACAGACATAAGAAAAGTATTCTTAGAACTAACTGCACATTTTGTGTAGTGAATTAAGCGGTCCAATCCAAAAATTGCCCAAAAATTGTGGGTCCAATCCCTTCACGGTGTTCCCAGGCTGGGAAAACCTACTTAGAACTTTTGTGTCCATTGTTTGAATGTGCGTGGCACGGAATCCAAAATACGACCCAAACCTAAATGAATTAGATAACTTTAATAATACCGAGCGAATAAAAACCAATACTAAAATACAAAGGGCAACATTCTGTTCTCAAACCCTCACACGTGTGCGTAGAATCGCATACACACCCACTTCACTATATAAGTAAACAATAACAGTAGTAAATAACGCAACAATAACAGTAGTAAATAACGCAACAATAACAATACAACGTAAATGGTACTAGAACTGGCCGATCACTAAATTATTCGACCTCTGCCCACCTAACAGTGCAGTCGTTTTGCTTCACGTGGGTGCCACAAGGTACCCCACAAGTTTACCTTACCTCGGCGCATTTTCAAAATGGCCATTGACATTATTGAACATCGCGTATTGTTCTTACAATGTAATGGTCGTTGTTTCTCCAAAAATATGTAATTTGGCCCAATAAATATGTGACTTGACCCCATAACCTATACTGCACTTAAGCAATGCTCGGCGAATTTTACATTATTATTACCGACGTGGTCAACAAGACCTACGGTTACAGTAGATTACGGTAACCACTAACTAAGTTCATTAAATGGTTACTCTTACCTTTAGACTGTGAGGCCTAACTTTACAGACTAGAAACGGCGGTTCAAGCAAAGAATATCCAATATTTTCTGTGGTCTTTCTTTCAGTGTCTTTAAAAGTCCTATGTGACGATGCATGTTATTTTAAAATAAAGAAAACTGTTTCTTTCATAGATAAGAAAATAACAAGCACAATAATGAATAAAGTCAGTATAATACTCGAACACATAAATGTCGCTTATTTTGGTAAAAAGCAATTAACAATGCCAATATTTAAAAACAAATAAATCGTAAAGGAAAATATAAATACTGTTCCCAATCATAGAGATTGAGACTCTAAAGTCTCTAGGACTACATAATTAAAATCTTTGTTCATCGAAAGGTTTTAGAAACACTTCGAAAACATTGAACTCAGAAAACACGCCGACTTAGTGTCACTTCTGTGACAATTCGCAACATAATAGTTAACTAACTTATTTCGTCTATTATTTCTTAGACAAAGCAACTGTTTACGTGAAATTCTCAACAAAAACAAATCAACATTCTACAATATTCGAGCAAACGTAAACAAGTGGTATACTTATATGAGTCAGCTCTCGCCAAAACATGATTTACACTTATTGAATAATTCATGACACGGCGGATAAAGAACAAAATGGATCAGCGGCAATAAGAGTTAGTTCCTAGTCGATAATTGTTTGTTTATTTGCGTGTTAAGGTTATACGACCTCTCACCGACTTCCGGAGTCAGCGGACTGCCTGGTGGGATATCGCGAACCTGTATCGCAAACTGTCACCCACTCGCGTCGACTTACGCAGGGTTGCCAAACTGAATAAACACTACATGTAAATATTATAAGAAACACAAAACAGAAGATTATTTTGCTTCGTAATTACAATTGACCAATACAAAAAACACGCACAATAGCATCGTAATTGCAAAATTTTGCAATAAAATTATTAAGTTGGCTGTGTAATTTAATCAATACATATTTAGGTAGGGCTGTGAGGAATCCCTTTTGAAATACTAATATTTAAGTATAATAAGAAAAAAAATTGGACTATAATCTAAATTTTACTCGGTCCATAAGCAGCCTACATTTTTGTTGTATTATATTCTTCAAAAATGCCTCTGCTCTTGAATTGTATCCCTAAGTAAATATGCAACTTTCAGAGGGCCATAACGAATCACTGTGCACACCTTAAAACGAGTGATCTTACTCTACTTTCTTCTATCTTCTTTTCTGGATGCTGACAATACAGCAATTCCTTTTTGCAAACGTCTGAATCATACGGCACTACAAGCGTTCATAGTCTATAGTCAAAGTCAAAGTCAAAAATCATTTATTCACTTAGGTCACAAAGTAACACTTATGAACGTCAAAGGAGTTAGTGAGTTTATTACATTTACTGAATTTACATTTATGTTAGTAGTTTTATTAGTTGCAAGGTTCAGGCAAAAGGTTATAATAATCGCTTGCAATGAGGCATTCGCTCGTTTGCTATGTTGAAGTTTTATAGTAGAAGTAATAGCTGAAGTTATTCTATGAGTGATAACCCTAATGGTATGCATCGACGTGTGAGTTTTATATTTATTATTTATTTATAACTGTATATGGGCTTCCGACCTCGTAAAGGACTTTGCAATTTTGCCTAAAATTGGATGCCGACAATTTATCTTGATATTTTTGGAAGTGCCAATTGTATGTTGTAATATTATCCATTATAATTCTATAAAAGGAATTTTATTGTTAGCAAAGATTACGCAATTATGAATGAAAGGAAAATTGTGTTTGGCCACAAAGGATACAAATTAAAAGCGACAACAGTCAAACGTTTATGGCAAGAAGCGGCAAGATGCGCGAATAGTCGTAGATTCAATTCCATTCATATCACCACCGATGCGATGTGAACGCACTACTATATATTTTAATTAACTGGACAGGTTATGAGGTCTTATTATACATAAATAAAATCAAAAGCTGATTTATTAAATTAGTAATAGAAAAAGTTTATGTAGCTCACTGACAATATAAATATTAACCTAATAATGCTTGTAGACGTTAATAATATTGTTACTTAAATTCTATTTTAATATTTACTCATTGTACTTCTATTATATCTGGATCAAATTCTGTGATCTCCGGCTCTAAATTAAAAAGAAGATAATATACTTAATAAATTATTAGGTCTCGATAATTTCTTAAAAAACACGTATGTTTCGATCAATCACTTAATACATAATAAATATTCAAATAATTAAATTCATGTCTACTGATTTGGCAATCTTTTCCTTTAACATTTCATCAGATCTGTAGACATTTGAATTTCAAATAACAATTAAAATATTCATTAATCGTAAATTAATATTCATAAAATAAACGGCATAGTAATAATAATTGTGATTAACATAATATCCGCAGCGTATTGTCTCTCGCAATGCGTGCGCGCACTTGCGTCTGCGCAGACTGTGCGGCGCGGGTCGACAACCGCGTGCGCGACCCTGACACCGATTTACTACACTAGCCAAACACGTGGCGTCACCCGCTTTTTAACATGCATACAATTATCTAATCAGTTACATGATAACAAAGCAATTACTGCATAAATCATTTAGAGATTTTATTAATTAGACTAATATCCACTAATTAATTAATTACCGGCAGACGTTACTTTTGTATATATTAAATTGTGTTTGTCTTTATATTAAGGATTTTATTATCAGTACATTTTAGTAGAGTCAACAATGAATCCACTAGAGGCTATGTGTGAAAGGACTGACAATCAAAAATGTGTACGTCAATAACAATAAAAACATGTCAGTGGTTGGTAATGCTCAAAGGTGTCAAAATTGTACCTAAAATAAATAAGATCACTAAGTTAAATAAACAGAATAAATAATCAATCTCTTTTATATTGATACACATCTTTTTATTATCTGATTTGGACTATTGTTACAGCATGAGAAATAAGTCAAAAGTACAACAAGAAAATCATTATGTTACTGACTAAAATTTCTAACTATCTAAACTAAAACTTCATCTATAGAATGTCAAAACAAGTGAAACCAATAACAATAACCACTATAAAAATAAACAAATATTAAACAAACAGCCAATACAATCGGTTTACTATTACACATGCGCCTGCGCAAGTTTGACTGGCGCAGTCGGACACGCAATATTGAGAGACGCGGAAATATCGCGAGCGTCGCAATCTGTGCTTTACTCATTATTTCACCTTTTTATCGCCATATTTACTCGATACTTTATCGTTATAGCTTTTGTGTTATTACTTATTACTTTTCCTCATGATAATGTTAATTTTCGGCGGTTCGAGGTCAAGATCATTGGGCCAACTTATACATTAAACAATTTATACTCTTACCAAACAGTTACTCATTTCATAATCTTCATTTCATAAGTGGTGCCATTAATAACTTTTCATATATAACATTATAGGTATACAATTCGTTACGAAAATTATAGCATTCATGCATATTGTTTACCTGTCTATAAACAAAATGCGACACTGTCTATTAGGTGACTAGGTTTCTTGTCTGGTTTGAGATGGTGGTTTTTTAGTTGTATTAACGTCATAACAGCAAAGATAAACGTCAAATTTGCTTTAATTTGACCGACTCACGTGTGAATATGAATTTACTAAAGGTAAGTTAGATTCGGTTAATTGCCGATGATAATAGATAATCATCAATAGATCAGCACCTCTTAAAATTTGTGCCTTATTGCCAGCTTTTCACGATACGTGTTTCTTCGGTTTTTATTTAATATATCTAAGACGGCAAACAAGCATACGGCCTACCTGATGGTAAGTGGTCACCGTAGCCTATGGACGCCTGCAACACCAGAGGCATCACTTGCGCGTTGCTGACCCTTTAGGAAAGGAAGTGGGAAGGAGTAGGAACGGGAAGGGGGAAAGAGGGTGATTAGGCCACCGGCACTCTCACTCCCCAAACGAAACACAACAGTAGGAATACTGCTATTTCACGTCGATATTCTGTAAGCGGCTAGTCATCCCCTGGTCGAGCCGGCCCATTCATGCTGAAATTGTGTTGTGTCATTATGTTAGATCAAAGGATAACGCATCGTGAATGACGGGGACTGCCTTTCTTTAATCTATGATAGTAATTTGAAGTGTTTAGCCCTACTGTCTACTCTACTATGTGCCACGTATTATTAATACAGGTGGTATTGCATTACTTTATTCTTGAAAATGAAAAGGGAAGGAACACGTCACAATTATGTCTGACTGTTATCTTCGTACTTCCTCAGAACGGATTCTTCATCTAAATCAAAGACAATTTCTCTGTGATTGCCTGTTTTCTAACCATGCTTTCGTAAAACGTATATGTGCTAAATAGTGCATCGGATGCTACTATAGTTCGAAGAAGTCTATCGTTGCCATTAAGGCGAGTATTGTGGTTTCTACCCCTACGGGTGCTGTAGAATGAGTTACATTTTCCAAAAAATAACATGGTTTCTATGTACTAGACTTATAGTTAATGACTATGTTCAACCTAATACTTCGTTCAAAAGCTGAAGACGACGACTTAAACGTTTTTAAACAGAAGTATGTCAAGAAATTGTTCAGGATTCGCCGAAGACCAATTGCTCCACAAAGCGAGAAAATCTTCCACCGCCCAACTTAAGTGCTGTTTCCTTTCAACAAGAGGCCCATTACCAGGCCATCACAAGTATCAGGATGTGCAATAGATTTAAATTAAGTAGTTAGTAGTGAATGTCGGGACGTCGCAACAAGGACACTACACGTAGTCGCGATACTGCAAGTCTATTGTTGCGTTATGCCCACGAATTCGGTGACGTGACCTTGTTAGAGCGACTTGTGACCTATTAATTTGGTAGTTAGATACCACTTATGTAGAATGCAGTTATGAAGGGGCTATATTAACACTGATATGCGATAGTTGCTAAGCAGATAGATCGATCGACGCGATTAACAAAATGTTTGCTGTTATGATCTCAAATGTGCGACTATAGCCACAATTTCATATATATTATGTCTCCAGATTCTATGGTACTACAGAGAGTTCATGTTGTCCTGAAATGTTGTCTATACTAGCTATCCAGTCTGTGACCTAATGATCAGCAGTTATACTTATCTACCTTTAGCGCTAAATCAACAAATAAGACTATTTAAATCAATGACTGCTGTAAAGCATTCTAAATGTCGTGGCAAGTATAAATAAAAACAATTATCTAAAAGGTTGTAAACATAAAATAAATTAATTCGCATTAAAACCAGTTATAATAAGTGTTATCTGAATGTGTAACATTCGCGTTATCGTAAGACAATGCTACACCTACTGACCCCTTTTTCTAATCCAGTTCATTTATTCTACAAACATCTATATAGATATCGATGCCACAAATACGAAGAGAAAACTGGCGATTGCACAAATGGCGGAGTTGTTTACATGGTCACTTCACCATCGAGAGATAAACACGAAATAAAAAAATCTGTGATAATTGTACCCAATCAATGCATTCTGTTGTTTACTCGTAATCTATACCTGCGCTAAGGCACAATACTTTATCGCTGGAGTTGCCGAGAAACATCGAAACAACGGACTCAAAGTACACATGTACTTGGAACAATCGCCTGTAGATCACACAACGTCCTATGTCATCGACCTTACACATAGACACGCTTGTTTCCCGAAGAACCACAAAGATCTAGAACCACATTTGCTACGATCCTGGCATCTCTCTTCAGCTTCATTTAATTGCTTCACCTTCTTCTACCATGCCAGTCCTTCAAGAGTAGTCTTTATCTGGCCTGCCTCCAAAATGTCTCTAAGTCTACCTAAGTTTGTCCATACGATTGACATATTGATATTTGACATACATCCTCAAACAACCTGTATTATCACATTCTGCTCACATGGTTCACAACGGTCCTCCATACGAAACTAAATTACAAAACCTTTTATAATTTACTAACCTTATCTGATTGGACTTAGATATATTGAAGCGAAATCTCTTAGAATAGGTACATCCCAGCCTTGCAAACCGAAAAAAAATATTTATGAATAATATAAAACCTGATAGTGTGAATATTGCTAAAAAGAGAGCTATAATTAAACATAAACACGTGATATTAATACAAAACACGATTTGAGCGACTAATATTATTGAACGACACGAATAAATAACATTATGCAACATTTAGCTCAAAAACGTGATACGTTTTGTTTTAACAACAAAAACAAACAAAAAATCTGAAAATGGCTGCATAATTATAAAGTTCTAAATATACAATATTCTACTTTGCAACCAGTTTCGTGTTAATTCGCTTTATTCTAGAATCTTCCAAAGTTCTCGCAAAAAGGTGCCGATGCATAGCCACGTGTATTACATGATATAAATTGTGCTCCGACCATTAGCATTCTGAATTATTTTAAGATATTGATTATTAATGAGTGCAATAGTGAAATAGAACACCTACAGCTAATGTCTTCCAGAGCGAATTTCGGTCATGGCCAAACTTAACGAAGGTCAGTCATCTGCGCAGGAGATTTAGTGCACAATTCTATGCAACATAAGTGCGCACTATATTTCCTGTGTCACTAAGAAGACCCATAGTTCGATGGAACAGCTGACGAACGTATACGACCAGAGAGACATGAGATGCAAAACCGAGGGCTTTAAGTGCTTGCCGAGGCACGAGGATGAAACATCGCCATCTTCCTAACCCCAAATTGCTACTGAGATTTTCTCGATAGAATAACCAATTTCCGTGACTCAAACCCTCTTCTTCCTTACTTATTCGTGATCTTCATGATCTGCAGCCGTATACTCACACGATGTTTACATATCCTTAAATGATTAGGCAGTAGATAGTATATTCTAGTCAAATATTCAATGCCCGTCCAAAGATTTTTATGATTTGTAGCAAGAAGCTTTGAAACAAAGGGTCTTAAATAACACACTAACCACTACGTTATCGACTACCTACCCGTCCCTTTGAAGATATATGCGTGAGGCACCTGTCCCTTTGAAGATATACGCGTGAGACTATCACGTAGTTCTTCGTTCCCTAGGCCTTCGAGACTTGAAATCCGGCCCTGCTGTACTGGAAGTAGTAAGTTCGAGTTAAGCATTTGAGTGAGGCTTTGATTCCGGGGAAACTCGATAGAACTATTTATTATGTGGATCACACGACATTTTATTCAGTGTGGAGCAGTGTTATCCTTAGCCACGGGTTTCAGAGGACTTCATAAGATAATAAATAAGTTAGCTCCTTTTTATCCCGTTTAGTTGAATGTTGTGGATGAGCTAACAAATGCGCACTGAAGCTGTGCTCGAGCTAGATTCGATGATTTTAAACTATTAGATCAGAACTGACATTAATATTCACAAACGAGTATTTTAATAAAACAAACGGGGCTTTCAGACGTATAATATACCACTTTATTTATTTATGAAAAAAGACAACTCTTGCTCTTAGATTAAATCCTCTGTCGAGACTTTACATTAATTATCATTGTGGTAACTATTTAGTCAATCAGTACATTCACATTCCTAAAACAAATTTTAGTTATAAAAAGTTACACGTTATAAAAAGATTATAGACTTCTACCGAGCAGCTTAACAATCCAACTAAAAATATCCTAACGGAAAATCCTAATAAAATATTTAGCCATGTATAAAAACGAATCAAATTATGTAATAAAACATCGTTTTTAGCTCCGTGTCAAACAATTACAATTAATCTATCAGCTCGACTAGACATAATGATAAAAGCATTGTGACTGGTCGCTGGTGTTCAAATAACAGTTATGTTATGAGTTAATATAAAATATAATATATATTGACTTATTAAAGCATAGTAACTTGCATAATAGGAACCCCTATAACTCCTCATTAACCTGTCATTGCTCAATAATAATCACACTCCTAGAAAAAATTTTGATAGAATAGATTGCGAAAAATCTTAGAACCAGACAATGTACTTGAGGCGTTGAAAGCGCAATGGCTAATGAGTCACTATTACCATATCTAGACACAATAGAAATAGCTTTGTGTCTGGACGCCGGCGCGGCGACGTCCGTACGTCGACTTGAGAATAAATATCGTCGATTCTATCCCGGTTAAGCACGACTGACGTGAACCTTCTCCTTACCTAATGGAAGGGATAAAAAAGCGCGTGTTCTAGCTTTCTACTATTTATCATCTATTAACAGGCGGTTTAAAATGATAACTTCTAATTAGATATTAGTTATCTCGCGATACAGAGAACTTTACAAATTTAAAACACGCAATCGCATATTTTTGTCACGTTTGTGGATTGAACCCATAATACTTGGCGCAGTGTTGTTGTTGTGGCGACCATTTAAACTACCACGCCATTTGTGCAAATATTAAAACAACGAGCACAAAGAGATTAAATAATAAAAATATAAATAATAACAATTATAAATTACTGTGTGGTGTGTCACAATCACAGTGGATCTCACCAATATTTGTTCTGAACGGAAATTACATATAAAACTCTAGACATGGACAGTTGCGAAGTGACCGCTAACTTCTCAATCTTTGAGTTAATAGCAACCACCATTTTGTCTTTCCCAACGTATTATAAATAATCAATATCTCTGAGGAAACAATCATGGTAATAGGTTGCAAGATACCATGTCATTACAAGCCAACTGACACCCTTCTACAATCAAGAAACAAACTGTCTTAATTATACATAATTATTTTACAATAAAACATCACGTAAGTACTCTTTGTGATATGATATAATCTAATGACGTACATTAAAATGTAATTTATAAATAGCAACACTTATGTATGCTAGAAGAATTAGTCATAGGTTATCACTAACAAATCGTCAGCCATATTGAAGGTCAAACTAACAGATGAACCTAAAACTACAGTTCTACATTCTGTACCTGCTACTGAGAATTATTTAACCAAAACTGAATACCTGCGCCTAGAAATCTTTTTTAAAGGAAGAAATTAATTTTTCTTCTATTAATAGCCGTATCGCGGCAGAATTTACCAACATTCAAACAAAGAGACTTGAAACGACTTTGTAGAGTACCCAAAATGTTGCATCGCGTGGGACTCAAACACACAATACTTAACGTAGATACATTAGAAGGCGTCCACTTAAAGCTCTACGCTATCCGTTTATACTTCAATCAAATCAAACGCGTTTACCAGGTGGCCAACGAAGAGATTATTTTAATCATATTCTGTTTAAATAAACATAAAAGCACAATGATTCCAAGAAAAATGCTTACCATATCACCAAAACTTAATATGTAAACGAAATTTTGTATGGAAATTATTTTTGCACAATGTAAATAAGTAACCTCTATATATAAGTGTGTCGAATTTCGACCTATGAGTAATACATTAATGACCGACAACTAGATGGACAAATAAACATAGGTTTCATAACTACTCACATTTCTTTTTACTATGAAACAGTATAACGCGCTGATAAAACTGCTATGGTATAACATACGTATTGCCTGTTTCTCGTAGACGTAAGCAGTGACTACGAATTGTCTAAGGTCGATTCAATCTTCATGCACACTTGTTACTTCAGAATATTTCTTACCAGGCCTTTCTTAAGAATGTCCCCGGTCTAACAGAGACCCTCCAATTCCCCTTCCAATTCACATTCGCCTTATATTTCACGCCTGACTTTTCTTTAAAGTCTGGTTAGGTAACGTTTGCCGAGGTCTACCTCATCCGACTATCTAAATAGTATTGCGCCATATGTACTAAATTGCTAAACTTCATAGTAATGTATAAATGTTGTTGCAGACGCGCGTCGATGATGTCGCCGCGACAGCTGATGCGCAACTCGAATATGACGCAGAAGTGGCAGCGGCGGGAGATCTCCAACTTCGAGTACCTCATGTTCCTCAACACCATTGCTGGTAAGTAGAAACATTTTTATATTACACTAGCGGGACCGACAGTCGCTGTTCCGTCAATCTATGCAAAAACACATTTCACGTTATTAAATTCAATATTAAAACGTCAATTCATGTTTTTCATATAAGTACCATTTAAATTTGCGGCATTTCCCGCGGATTTTTCGCAAATTTTCGTTCATACAAATCTTGTCTCGACAATTATAAAAATAATCAGCCACATCGGTCGGGCCGTGCTTATGTGATGCTCTATCATATAATATGTGGCAATTGATTATTATTTATATAAACAGCTCTAGCTCTAACCTATGCCTTTTCACACTGAGAAACTCATTATTTTGATCAATATTAGTAAATACTTGAAATCTAATCTAGATGGCGCAGCGGTAGTGTATTCGACTACTGTGTACTATCTCAGTTTCAATTCTTAAGCAAAGGATTATTGTGCCCGGGAAATAGCTTTAATCCCGCCACCTATTACTAACCTTTGGGGGATATAGGATTTAGAGTATTAACCTTTGTTAAAACCTAGACGAGCTTATAATTTTTGGGTCTAATCTTATTTGCACCCTGAAACCTGGCTACACAGGTATTACAGTAAAGAAAAGGGAAGACCCAGATACAAATTACTAAGTTTTGACACCAAGTTCCGCGAAAACATTTTTGGAAACCCCAACAAATATTGTTAGAAGAATACAAAAGAACTAAATCATTAAATTTGTCGTAATACAATTATTCTTATACAGTAGGTATATAAATATTAAATAACGAAACCTTGACATTAAGCCTAATAACAGTACTTACAGAAATACCTTAATCGTGACTCGTCAATTACTACACCGAGATTAACCTTTTAATTACGGTTTAGCTTTTAATATTCCATCCTAAAAACACCCGAAATAAAATACTTAGAGCATCACCACGTTCGTGACCGAAGTATCAGTTATCGCATCAAATACTACATTAAATTAATTATCAATCACTACTGAAATTCGCCGTGTAAATACTAGGTATATGCCTGACTATTTTGATGAACTGAAATGCAATAATAGTGTCATTTGTATTCGATTTTAACTAGTTTTTGCTCGCGGCTTTGCGTGTTACGTGTTAGTGTAGGCTTTGTCAATAAATTAATATCCCTCGGGAACAGCAGTTTTTGATTATAGGTCTATGTCTTATTCTGTACCCCAGTCAATGTATACGCAAAGGTGCATGCCAAGACGCCATAGTAATTCGGGCCCACAGTGCACACCTATAAAGGTTAATGATAATAATAGTAAGCAATGCCAATAACTAATTAGCAAAAGAAGTGATTTACAAAAACTTGGCATTTTAAAGTTATCAAATTCCTCTTATTTATTTATTTAATAATAATAATAATAATAATATTTAATAAATGCATACCGCCACCATTACAGGCAATACCCAAGTCGACAGCGAGCAACATAAAAATATTTTCACAATCACACAAACTACTTAAACAATGAATACGAAAAAAAAAGAAAAAATATTAAATTCACTATTCCAGTACACATACAACACCAAATCAGATCAGCAAATCAGAAAATAATGACATCCAATTAAAATAATGATATCGAATACAATTTAAATGAAATCTAATAAAATTAAATTCATAAAACTTATGTCATAAAAAATAATATCAAATAATAAAATAAATCTAATAAAATTAAATAAATAAAACATGTCTCATAAAAAAGAAAACAATATTTAAAGTTCCTGTCATCTTGGTTTACCTAAAGTGCTTATATCCGTGCTTATAATTCTCACATTATGTTAAAATTAAAAGGATAGATACTCCAATGTTACCCTTTCAAATTCCGCCAATGTACAGTTGAATAAATCTATCCGTGATGCCAACCCGTTGAGTATGCGAGTTGCTCTTAATATCGGAGTAAACTTCGCAACTGCTGTTCGTGTTCGTGGCACGTCAAATAGTCTACCCCTAGGTTGCTGACGGAGCCTGGTGTTCGGGACGCACAATCTTAATTCCTGAAGTATTTCAGGATTACCCAACCTACCACGAAACACCTGAAACACATATCTGGCCAAGGCAAAATCCCGCCTCACTTCCAGCTTATAGTATCCAACCATACCTATAACGAAAAGTGTCGGATACATAAGCGGATAGTATGGATAAACGCCATATTGCCTTAGATATAGATACCGTGTAAATTTATTCTGTATTTTCTCCACCATGAGATTGTATTTAGCTTCATGGGGGTTCCATATAATAGCGCTATATTCCAATCTGCTCCGTACTATGGCATTATATAAGCACTTTACTGCTGCTAGATTCGTAAAGTCGCGTGTCTCCCGCATAATGAAGCCTAATAATCTAAAAGCTTTAGCACAAGATTGAACTATGTGATTTTTAAATGTTAAGTCCGGGGCAAACACCACGCCCAGATCCCTAACTGATGTTACTCGTGGAACCGTTACTCCGTTCATATTGTATGCATAGTGCAGGGGCTCCGATGCGCGCGTGTAGGACATTACGTTGCACTTTGAGGTATTGAACAGTAACCCATTTTTTTGACTCCAATTAACCACCTTATCAATGTCACTTTGCAAACGTATACAATCCATTTCATCTTTAACTGACAGAAATAGTTTTAAATCATCCGCAAAAAGTAAGCAGTTCGCATTTTGTATAACCTCAGGCAGGTCATTTATCATGATGATAAATTCTAAAGGACCAAGGTTACTCCCCTGACTCACGCCTGATAGGGTGAGATACTCTTCTGATACGTAACCGCTATACTCAACGTACTGTCTCCGATTGCCCAAGTAACTTGCAAAGAATTCCAGTAAGTCCGGGGTAAATCCTGCCATGGCAAACTTCATCAAAAGGACGTCATTGTCCACACTATCAAAAGCCTTCCTGAAATCCAGGTAGGCCATATATATATTATATTATATTATCTCATCAATACAATTTATATTAAATATGTGCTATATCATTTTACACATTATTTTAATTTATTTATAAGTACAATCTATTAGGAATAAAATAAAATAGAATAGGTACATTGCAGTTTTATAGCTTATAGGTAAAAGTCGTCGATATTAACCGCAATAAATAAACAACCGTCACAATGGAGTTATAAAACAAGCAATGATATTGACATTGACGTTATCCGGTGTCTAACAAGTTAGAGATGGTGTTACCATAATAAACACAAAAACTCGATACATCGATATTAGACATTACTTTAAGTTAATCAATGTAATCTTGCAAAGATAAAAATTATTATTATTATTACATTTGTATAAAAAATTAAATGAACGTATAAAATAATAATTGTATAATATATATAAATTACTACTTCGATTAATTACCTGTCAACATAATTTGTATAAAGGCAACATTTTTATGTTAATGTACTTGCAAGTTCCATTACATAGTTTAGTCGTTTTCTTGTTTAATATTTTTAGAAAATATTACCGACTTGTGCAGATTAATAAATACAAGGAAGATTTAGGATAAATATTAATAAACTTTTTTAGTATAGTCAATTTCTTGTGCACCTCTGGGCCTAATACTGGCATGCCCCTTACATGATGATCGGGCGAGTTAAGGCGTGAAAGGCGAATGGGAGTTTGTTTGTTAC
The DNA here is from genome assembly GCA_930367265.1 of Catocala fraxini. Classification (NCBI taxonomy): domain Eukaryota; kingdom Metazoa; phylum Arthropoda; class Insecta; order Lepidoptera; family Erebidae; genus Catocala; species Catocala fraxini. The sequence goes on from OV884045.1 coordinate 1,887,738, forward strand.
AAACAAACTCACATTCGCCTTACTAATATTAGTTAGGATTAAAAACAAAAAATATAGATCAATCAATCATCGCTTTATATAAAAAAATTGAATAAAACAATTGTTAGTACCTAGTTTAGTGCAAAAATGTTATCAATTAGTGAGTTTGAGAGGTACCTGTATTATTTATTAAAGTTTTATTTTAAAACGGCTGACATTAGTTGTTTTGTTTTCGACACGTGCAAATTATTTTCTAGAAGCAAAGCAACAAAAATTTAAACGCGTTGTTTTGGTGATGAAATGGCACACTTTATGATAACATGGTCACTAACAAAACAAAGTGAAAACATACATATGTTGATTTTATTTGTTCTAAATTCTAAGACAATAAAGGGCACGCAGGAGCGTATGCGTCAACCTAGTTCTAAAAAAAAGCCGCCACATAAGCTTGACTTCCATTTTGTTGTTGTTCTGACGGTACTAAATGACGTTTGCATGGCATTTATTATATAGAGATTCATATAGTTCATTCAAAACGGTACTAATCTATATGTATAACCTGAGACCTGCCCCAGTTTCGAACGGGTGCCATGTAGATACTTATGCCGCTGCCAGCCGGGCCGGACATTACGACCCGAGATGGCCGCTCTGTCCCCGCATTTTAAATCTCTGATATCTTCTAAGATATAAATTTTAATGATATACTGTAAAGGCAATTTTGATCTACATTAAATGCACAACAATCCGTTGCGTTGTTTTAAAGATCTAATAGCATACAGACGACGGGAAGCGACTTTGTTTTATACTGTGCAGAGAACTCTATTTGTGCATATATTGTTTTGGCACATTGTATCCAACGGTCATTCAAGTAGTTTAAATTTAAGTAGTTTATTTGCTGACGTGCCCCACGAGCCCAGAATTGTGCACGCTTGATGAAATATACCAAGCAGTGCCTAATGCGATTCGCGTTGCCGAGCACTGGGCTAAATCCATTTAAAAACTGTTGCCATCGACACGAAAGAATAGTTAAAGTTAATTAGATCATTTTCACATACTTTCATAAGTTTCTTAACTGACAAATTGCAATAATTATATAAATTATATTTCGGTATATACTCACAACCTTTACATTATTTTTATCGATCCATACGTTGCGATTTTCGATACACAAATCAAAGAATCGAAAATATAGCGTACCTTCTGTTGTTTAAAATCCTTGTTCAGCAGACCGGCTGATCAGTTCACGATACAAATAACACGCAAAACCTTCACAGAATCTAATCAAAACCCATTTTAAGTATAATTAACTTAGCACGTCACTGTGTTCACTAGTAACTTTACTAATTTAGCCCAAAAGAGGTAACACTTCACTCATACACACAATACTTTGCTGTAGAAAACGTATAATGGAAAGATGTGGCTATGAAGTATAAATATACGTGGTTGTAAAATATGCGTATATTGCTTGAACCGTCATCAGGGTGAAATAGGCTAGAATATATTACTTTTAATATGTGTAATAACGCCATTGGTTACCATTGATTACCATATGAAAATATTAAAAAATCGTTATTTTAAAAATAAATTATTTATTTATTATTTATTACTTAAATTATCACTCACTCACTGACTCACTGACTTAGAGAAATAGAAGTCATACAAGGGGGAGTCGTAGGAAAAAAGTAAATATAGCGTTGTATAGAAAATCGTTCAGAAGGCCCGGCAAAAATGCCTGACCTTCGTAGGGTCAACTCTTGGTGGTTGTACCCCATCGGATCTCGGAAACGGTGATATCTACGGGAGTCGTTTTCAAACAAAATCTTCCTAAAACCCTGCGAACTTTTAGAGGTAGCGAAAAAAAACATGCCGTCCATACAAAAAAACATGGCCGCTATACAAACTTTGACCTCAATATTTCCGAAACGGTTAGAGATAGGGTGTGTTCAAACAAATGTCATAAAGGTCGACGAGATCTTTCCAGAAAAGGTCATTTTCAAGAACACCGGGGAGTGAGGGGCTATCGGTTTTTTTTGGCCTCATCCTGTAAACCTCGCGGGCCGCTTGCAGGCCGCGCAATCACGTGAAATACTAGTTTAATATTTTGTTTGATTTTGTTGGCGTGTTACGCTTTTGCGCCTTAACTTTATCACCGGTCTTCATGATATTTCGCACACACCTTGTCAGGGTACAAAAAGTATAGAATACTTTTCATCCAGAAAAAAACTACTGTTCTCGAGAGATCAAAGTTTGCCAAAATGTTGGTTAAGGCGAGCAAAGCCGAAGGCAAAACCTAGGACATACTATTTTATGAATTTTAAAGTAAATATCTTAAAATGGCTGACGTTACTTATTTACACACAGCTTTGCCTTCCTTTTGCTTTATTACCAAGGTCGCGTGGGGCATCACTCGTGCGTTACAATGCCCCGGATATTTAAATACACAAACTACTCAACAAGCTGAACACAATACCAGTGTTACTGTTACGCCAGATTCCCGTAAGAAGGCGGTACTTCACAAGCCATGGTAATGGCGATTTTAAGAATGACCTTGAATTTCTTGCTGGTTCTCATAGGAATAGCAACTAACGTAAGAATAATGTCAGAAAATTCAATAAATAACTACTTAATAAACTTTCACGTTCATAAATGTTACTTTGTGACCTAAATATGTCCATTTCACTTTGACTTTACCGTTTTGTCGAATGATAGGAAACGGTTCTTTGTAATACACTATGCACTATCTTAAAACGATAGCCCAAAAGATAAAGGATATTAGACTTGTCATCAAGAGGTCAAGGTTTTGAATCTCACCCATCGCAATAACTACGTTAACCCACTCCTAATAATCTTTCTAGCTTGACTGTGGAAGTAAACAAGCCCTCTAGCTAAGTAAGCGACTTGCAATCACTCCAACGCAAGCATTGTAGATTAGCTGTAAGTGTTCACAAGAACACTAATATTTAGTGATCCAAACGACTATTACTACACATTATAAAAAAAAGTTCTCCGTCGCTTCTGTCTGTTTGTCTGTTCGCGATAAACTCCAAAAATACTGAACGAATTCACATGCGGCTTTCAAAAATAGACAGAGGAATCATGAGGAAAGAATGAAGATCTTAGGAGATATCACAAAATGAAAACAAACGCGTGCAAAAATAAGTTCAAGCGGGTCTCACACCGATGACGGAACTCGCTTGATGCTACAAGCTGCTATGTGACACTGATGCTCTGCTACCCGTGCAAAGCCGGGGCGGGTCGTTAGTTAATAATAAACTTAAGAAGAAATATAGCCACACCGTTCTATTACAAACGTTTTTGAATAACTAAAAAGTTAGCAGTCTGCAGTTAGTTGATTGTTGGTTATTATCACATTACGCCGTCGGCCATAACTTTTATAGTGATTGCTGCACATGTTTGACATAATAGCCACTATGTTGATGCGATTCGCTACACAACTGCTGGTGTGCTAATATTTCATTCTTATGTCACATAGTGCGCTGTGATTATATCTGTGACATAAGATTGTTCTATTGCATCTGGAGTGACGTATTTGTGGGCGAAGTTCTTTTTAAAAAGACATCTCCCGCAGTAGGAATGACTTCTGTGTCGCGGGAGACTTTAAAAACATTGAAACAATGGACACAAAGTCTCAAAACAGCCATTTGTGGATCACACACGTTTTTTATTGAATGCACAACACTCAATAATGCGAAGACTAATTAAAGCACTATGCCACCCGTGTATAAGTCATGTCTATATTGATAAACTTATTTCGTATTTAAAATAGCCTAGTGGGAAACCCCAAGACGTCTCAAGTTCGATCTCAAGCCGCCTCTGTCTTTTCGAAGTTATACCTATGCGTATTAAATAGTTTATTTTATCGCTTTATCGGTGAAGGGAAACATCGTGTTAAAACCTCAAAACTCACTCTGATGTATGACACCTGTGTCATTAATAATTACCGACTTGCATAACTTATCTGCCCTATGTAATTGTGTACCTGTGCAACAACTACTTTTGGATTTAGCACTTATCTACACAAAATAATATATAATTAAATATTACCTTACTGGTAATTAATTAGACTGTAAGTTTCTTGTCATGCATGCCTGTCATTTGTATGATTACTGTTTTAATGTTATTATACGCACTTTATAAATTTAAGAAGTATTTGTAATTGTATAGTTGGTGTGCTTAATAAAATAAAATAAAACTCTATTAACCCGCATTTAGTCGCATTGGAAATTTCTTTCAAGAAATTCTCAGTAGTCGAACAGTGCCTGGAACTGTTGCCGATAGACGTCAAGGTTCGCTTTCTATTAATTCTGATGTAAAATATAGCTTGCGAAATGTGAGAGTATACACCACTGCCCACCCCTTTTTAGAATATAGCCGTGAGAGTATTTATGTAGATAATAAGAAATTAATCGGTTAGTAATCATTTACGTAGTATATATTTATTTTATCGGTACTACAAGCCAAACCTATTATAAATTATAGTTATGTGTACCTAAGGAGAAAATCAGGTATTATTGTTCTTTGAAAATTGTTGTTTCTGAATAATCACTATTTTGACACGAGCATTTTAAGCATAATAACAGCGAATAAGGCAGGTCTCAAAGAAATTAGTTTTATGTAACTGCTCGGTAGGTGCAATGGTGTGAGCTTATCAGCCATTATTTCATTAATTTGTATATAAAGGCTGATTCGTTGGTCCAGTGACGTAGATTTGATGCCCAAGTCGGTTAAAACGATAGAAAAGTAGACTACAATAAACTCGCTTTCTGTTTAGTAAAGAGAAGAGCCTAAAAATGCGGCGATAAGTATGTGTATTACACTCGACCTGCAGACTATACAGGCATGAGCCCACGGCTTCATTCACGTAGGTACTTATTATATAATTAAAACATAGCCTATGTTATTCAAGACTAGTTATAAGCTGACAATAACTTGATAACTTTTTTTAAATCGGTTAAGTTGTTCCAAATAATACCCCAAACATATTATGTTTGTTAAACATAATTTTCCTCTTTAATTTAGATAAGAGTTAGCTTGACTCATCATATTTCTTACAATACTTTGGGTTTTTGAATGCGCCTTTCCTACTACAGAATTCGTTGAAATACTAATGTTTATCAGAATCATTCTTAAGTCGAAACGAGTTCTTTACTAAAGTAAAAACAAAATGGAATTCTAGAAGTTGTTGGGCTTAGAAAAATATTATTTAATATTACCTAATATATATTGTATAATATTATATAATCACACAATAATAATAAATATTATGCAATGTTTTCATCAAAATAAACTTATACATTCTCTGCTTATCTCCTAGTATACCTACCTGAAAATCTAATACACTAAAATGCCACAGCTACTCGTAACTTCCAAATCCTTTCACTGTCAAAACATTGCTGAAAGACAACCTTTCTTTTTCATATAGTTCTTGTACCATTCGTCACAGAGTTGTGTGATCGCCTCGAAGTCCCGTGCCGTATTGGATCATATCTAAATGGTGACTGACTAACGCAATAACAGTCAGTTTATTAGAAAATGAGGACTGCAAACTCAAGGCAAATAACACAATTGTATCGTCACATGCATCCGATATAAGCCCTGTATATATAGCCGTACTAACCCGATGTAATCTAATGTCATGTGACAGATAAGAGTGTTTAATTGTGGATCGTGTTAGCTTTGAGTTGAGAACCGCTTGGGCTTTATGTTAGCCTAGTACTTTTGTTAAGATGAAGTAGAATGACATGATCTTTGTTCGATCACATCATAAACAGAATCCATATTTTCGCCACTTCTCTCTCTCTCTCCTTGATGGGCAATAAACTTATAACCTTATCCTAAATTAAAAATAAAAACGAAATGAGTTTGTTTGTTACCCTTCCACGTCTTAACCAGTGCAATTGACCAACATAATACATATTTCGCATAAACGTTGTCAAGGATACAGAAAAGAAAATACCTACATCATCTTTACAATAAAAATTATGTATATATAGGGGTGTCCCAGAAGTCAACGTCAGGCCGGAATCAGGTAACAGGCTAAGTTAGAAAAGCTACCAGAAAACATTATTAAGCTAAGTATTTTAAATAAAAATTACAAAAAATTTACTTCCCGTGACGGTCTTTTTACTTTTTGATTTATATATTATTTAAATCTCAAATAACCGAAAAAATAACGAGAGCTTAAAAAAGCATTATTCGAGATTATCTACATAACCAAAAATAACAAAAAGTAAATATCTGCAGTAACAGGAGTGAAAAGACCGTCACAGGTTGTAGATTTTTTTCCTTTTTTTAAAATAACTATTTTTTAGATAAGTTACTTATATTTTCTATATTTTCTCATAGCTATTATAACTTAGACGCTTAGGCTTATGCTTCCGGCTTGACGTCGACTTCTGATACAACCTGTATATGGAATGAAAAATAAAGAACGGATAGTAACAGTAATACAATTATTCTAATATACCGTCCATCCCAGTTACTATGTTTTGTCCAATCATAGATAGTTCTGGCAGCTCACATACTCTTATTCCACAATAAGCCACATTTTACTTAAAGGCAGCACGCAACTGATACCCCCGAGTAATAAGCAAGTAAGACATCCTAGGATCACGGCCCATAAACATACACATACAGCCTTCGGAAAAACCACTTGAAGCCCCTTCCTGTATCACAACATATTTAATCACGTTATTCACCTGCAAACACACACCATTGCGGTTGTATGACATCACAACAGAACATTCGATACGAATCAACAAACCGCTACACCTCTAACCGTTAACATTTGCATACAATAAAATTCCTAAGATGAAAATCAAGTAATCTGCCAACCGCTGGTAAGTAAACAGGAATTCCTCGTTTTGTTCAACGCAAGCGCATCAATTACTGTTCACTCACGATTATCGTTGTATAAGATCGTGATGACAATGCTAACTACTGTTTGCGTAGATCGCGAGATACCGCGCGTATTCTTTGTTTGTTTTAATTTGGATAGCGGCTTTCCTCTTATTGTTTCTGTGCGCCTGGTATCGACGTCCAATTCGAAAGAAAAGTTATTTCATATTTCTAGGACCTTTTCTCAAACTAGCGTTAAATTACAAAATTTATGTTTATTACTTCATTCTTTAGGCAAGAGCAGCGATAGCTCAGTGGTGAGACCAATAGACTGCAATGCAGAGGGTCTCGGGTTCGAACCCACGTCGCGCACCTCTGACTTTCGGAAGTTATATGAAGTTTATGAAATTATGTGCGTATTGATTGACAATTGTCGCCTGCTCCGTGCCTCGGAGAGCACGTTAAGCCGTCGGTCCCGCCTGCCATGAACATCTATGGCAGTCGTTATTGGGAGAGTGTCGACACAAAAGATCCCACTGGGTCGAAGTGTCGCCGGTCTGTACTGACTGGCCCCCACATAAGATACATACATACATCTATGAGTACATTGTACGTTCTTTAGCATTAAGCGCGTCTGTATCTACCTATGTGTTGTTATGTAGGTACATTGCGTGCATAAAGAGGCGCGTTATCATAATGGGACACGGGAAGTGCTCAATGAATGCGAACATCAATACTAAGCTAGTTAACTCCTCGGTGCAGCTTATCCAGAAGGCCACGAATGACGTCACAGCCTCACATCTACATTCCTGAAGGAATACGTAGATTCACATGACATGACCTGTGGGTTTATCCATCCCCTGGTCCCATAGTAGGCATATTGCCGTCTACCGGACTCGTTGTCCATGGCGATCGCACTGACAATTTCTTGACAATAAATCGGCACAAAGTTTTACCCCAGACAGTCATCGAATTCTAGGACTCATGCATAACAGTAACATTCACTAACGCTGCGCCTCATCAAGGCAGTCAACGTCATACATTTGTATTTGTCATTACGCTCACACGCATACACCGCTAAGTGCGCTATAATTAATACATATCTATGTTTACAAACATAGTCACGTTTCCCGGCGGTGTTAACACACTGCAAAATTATGTATACTTGCTATCAATTAATATATACATATACATATTTATATAGCTGATAGTTTTTTTTAATGTAGCTTTCATCATTTTCTATCCCTCGGGAACAATACTTTTTCTGGATATAAGATACCTTTTCCTTTTCTGTACCCCTGATAAAGTGTTTGCAAAATTTTATGATAATCGGTCGAGTAGTTAAGGCGTGATAGCGTAACAAACAAAGTCACATTCGTATTTATAATATTAGTAAGTATAAGTTAGGATTTATGACTTCGAAATGATGTGCGTATTGATTGACAATTATGGCCTGCTCCGTGCCTCGGAGAGCACGTTAATCCGTCGGTCCCGGCTGCCATTAACATCTCTATGGCAGTCGTTATTGGGAGAGTGTCGACACAAAAGATCCCACTGGGTCGAAGTATCGCCAGTCTGCACTGACTGGCCACCGCATAAGATACATAAGTTAGGATTACGATAATAACTATATTGTCCATCAAGGAGAGAGAGAGAGAGAGACAAGTGGCACTCCCGCACTAGGAATAAATCCTATGTCGCGGGGGACTTTACAAAACATTCAAACAAGGTACACAAAGAACACCCAAACTCAGACAACCATTTGTGAATCATACAATTTTTTGTCCCGTGTGGGATTCGAACCAACAAAACTCGGCGCGGTGGCTGTGCCGCACTTCACCATTCTTGCAGTCAAAAGAAGATAAGGATCTATCTTCTTTTGACTGCAAGAATTCTTTTCGAAATTTCAAGATGACCGGTCGAATAGTTAAGGCGTAAAAGTGTAACAAGAAACTCACATTCGCATTTATAATGTTACAAGTTAGGATTAGGATAATAACTTTATTGCCCATCAAGGACAGACAGAGAGAAGTGGCGAAATTATGGATTCCGTTTATTGATTGATTGTGATCGAACGAAGGTTCATTCTACTTCACCTATCAAATGTACTAGGCTAACATAAAGTCCAAGCGGTTATCAACTCAAAAGCTAACACGATCCTTAATTAAACACTCCTATCTTTCACATGACACGAGATCACACCGGGTTGGTACGGCCCCAATCGAATCGAATTAGTTAGGATTTCACACATTTATGCTTAAACTCTAAAAACAAATCGCTGGACACGGAAATTGGCCCAAAGACCGCATGATTCATTCGCTCCTTGAATCAGGTCGTTGTACGTTACGTACTAGGGTAACAGTATTACGTGACAAGTAACTGAATAGTTGAGTAAACAGGTAGTAGCCACTCGCGAACTGTGAATTAGCCCGGGTGTACTGAAACCTTACACAAATTGTTGTGTAAGATACGCAGCACTATTATTCAATATATTTAGCAACTAAACCGCGAGCTACTATTTCTGTTAACTTAATATTCACGAGACACGAATATTGAGGGCCAAATCTCGAAATAAAAACTGGTCAAAATAGAGTTTAATGGACGTCAAATGTGAATTCAAACGATATTTATATTCTCGTTTTACGTTTATTTTCATTTATGAGAATCTATATATGTATATAAAATTCTTCCGTTACTGAGTGACTGACAGACAACGCACAGCCGAAACTACTAAACGCAAGAAGCTGAAATTTGGCATGTATGTTCCTTGGAGAGTGTAGGGGAGCACTTAGAGAGGATTTTTGGAAATTCCACCCTCCTGAAGGGTGGAAGGTTTTTGGAAATTGAACCCGATATTCACACGGGAACGGGACTTACGCGGGTGAAACCGCGGGAAAACTACTAGTACTATTATATAATATTAGCCCTGTATTAAACTGTCCCACTGCTGGGTACGGATCTCTTCGTAATGTGAGTAGGGTTAGGCCATAGTCCACCACGCTGACCCAGTGCGGATTGGCAGACTTCACATATCTTCGATAGTTATGGGGAACTCTCGGACATGCAGGTTTCCTCACGATGTTTTCCTTCATCGTTAAAGCAAACCATAATTAACTATTTAATACGCACATAACTTTCAAAAGTCAGAGATGTGCGCCTTGCGATCGAACTCGAGATCTCTGCGTTGCTGTCCAACGATCTCCCACAATCAATCAGGCAATCGATGCTATATATAAATACTATTTAAGTTATTTATAAGACAGAGTATTTGGAACAGTCTTATCACGAGAATTGGCTCTCTAACGTTTAGGCATCCTCCTGTCTCGAGTTTGATTCGTCTTTAGGTTGGGTACGGTACTGGTTACGTCACGGGTGAAATTTAAGGCAAAACGCAGTGAGCAAACGTCCGCCTCGCCGTAGCTACAGCGCTGAGTATTGTGGCTCCGAATCCCACACAGGACAAATGTGTGTGTGATCTACAAATCATTGTTCTAAGTATCGGTGTTCGTTGTATCCGTTAATTGTATGATAGAAAATTCCCATACGGCACAGAGAACGACGCTAATGTTTATAAAGTTATAAACCTTACGACAATTCAAACCAAGGACCCAAAAACCACAATTACTTGTGTGTCTCAATACAATTACTTGTGGATCACGCAAATGTTTGTTTCATATTGGAATCAAAGTCTTAACACTCAGTCTAGTAGAAGCAGTGAGATGATCACCTAAACAGTTACGCCATCCGATGATAATCTAGATAAAATAATTACAGTAGCTATTATAGAGTATAATTTTCTTAATACAGAAGTATCTCGGCAACAATGGAATAAATATAAAAAATATATTTGTGACTTTCACTCGGCGGGCCGCTGTGATGCCATTATAACATTTTCTACAATGACTCACTATTAGAGTTACATTCATATTTTATAACTGTTACACATGTTCTTGTTGTTTTATACGACTAGTTACTGTCCTGTGTGTGTTATTCCAGGATATGGTCTATCCCTATATCAGATTTCATCCCAATTGGTTCAACGATTTACGAAAAATTTTAATTGCCTTTACAAACTTTCACATTTCTATTATTAGTAGGAATTTATAATACTGAAAAATACCTTTAATAAAATAGCTGTTCTTTTTAGTAGGCATTGGAAATACTTTTATGCTATAGAAAAATATAGAGGTATTCTATAGTGACAGTATTTCTATGCAGCCGAGATACAGCACAATGGAACCGGATTTAAAACCTGTAATTTTGACGCTAAAGCCATACTGCAGCTAAACGATCTTTTCTGGATTTGCCGTGGTGTTGGGTAAAAGAAAGTAGAGAGTAGAGCACTCCTTCCCGAACGAAACACAGAAGCGTCTTTACTACTCGTACGTTAGTTTTTTGTAAGGTTTTGTAAGGAGAGGATAGTTCTTCTCTGGGCCATCCGGCTACCATCCTCAATAAATAACTGGCAACGGCTTTTACTCTCTAAATCTCTAGATTTAGAGAGTGAAAGCTGTAGAGAGTAAAAAGTAACAGACAGAAAAAGAACCCAGGCTTGAAACATGTGCCCACAAAATTCAGCGGAGTAGCAATGGCGAAGAGACCATTAAAACTACAATATCATCTGATTCTTTAACCACATAGTGCCCCTTCAAGAGCCTAGAGAGCCTACACTGCAGGTACACAGCATAAGGTAGACCTTATGCTGTGTACCTGCAGTGTAGGCTTTCTAGGCTCTTGACCTTGTCTGTTATTAGAATGTTTGTAGAGTCCCCCGCGACACAAGAATTATTCCTAGTCCGAGAGTTGTCTTTTGCAACAGAAAGAAATAGAGAAGCGGTCTTCATCCTAAGACCTGACAGCACTGCGATTAGTTTTTGAAGTAAAGGCAATGCGTTATTGATGTGTCGCAATTCAGACTCGATATAATCCTCGTAAAGCTAAGAAAAACTCCTCAATCAGATCGTCCCCTGTTAACAGTTACTTAACACATAACTTCTTAACTATCCGCTTATTGTAAGGATCTTGGTGCAATGTTTAACCGTCAACAATTATAGACACCATCTGATAACATTCCTTATCGGCAAACAAGCAATTACCGCCTGGTTAGTACTTAGACTTACATGTTGAACAATAACACTTTAAAGTGATTGTAATGAGAAACCCACTTCATTAGGAGTCTAATGCTTGCACATAATTATTATACCTATATTTCTAAGTTATGATTCAAAAAAGATATGTGAAAATTTGCTTCATACTAAACGTTTTCGTCTAAATAATAATCAGCTCATATTAAAAATAACAAGTGCCTGCGTAAATGTATGTATCAAATTAACCTTTCAAATGTTTGAAAGTAAGATATAATTAAAAACCAATTGTAACTGGCCGCCGGTGTGTCGCTGTTACTCAATAGGTTAAGAGTATTATTTACACTTCCTTTCACTTGTAGGATTGTGCCGAAAACCCCAAAATAATAAATCTTAAAATAACATTTTAAAATAATATTTAACTAGTTTCAGCCCGCGGCTTCGCCCGCATAAACCCCTTGGGAACTTAATATTCCAAGGATATAAGTATCCTATGTGTCAATCCAGCTAATGGTCTACTTGTGTACCAAATTTAGTCTAAATCTGTTCAGCGATTTACGCAACTGAGTAAAAAACATTCAAATATATTCACAAACTTTCACTTTTAAAATAAGTGTATTACATAAATACCATATTTATATATTATTTAGACTATTTATTACAAAAACATAATATATGATAAAAATAACAAGTATTAATTAATTATCGTGATTAATTTAGGATACTAATTTATGTATATATCTTTCAACTAGAAAGTCATCATTTCAAAAGAATAAATAAACAAACAAATTTTATTTCCGTATTTTTTATAGTCTGACATACATGTTTGTGCAACTACTAATAATAATAATCCTTTAATATGACCACACGTTTCTGTCACGCGCTGTAAGAAAACATCATTCAAACTACCAGGACAACATAAACACAAGAAGGTTTACCTTTTCAAAAGTTCGACGGCCTTATTCCGCAACATGGTTATTCCTCACACAAATATTCTGCTAGTCACTTCTCACTGCTCTAGCATTTCGAACTATCTCTCACTTTCGACACAGCACTTACAGTTTATTTTTTATTTTGATTTTTACTATCACATTATTCAGAGATGCGTTTGACGCGAAAGTTGGCAGCTGTATGAGTAGAGCGGTCGCACTGGCAAATGGGAAAAGTGCTGACCACCACGTGACATCAACAATAGGCTGCACGCACTTAATGATAATTGTACGAGCTGTTTGGGGTCAGAGGGCGTTGATAAGAACGTTGCATCGGGATCTTTACCTTGAAATGTTTATTCTATATGTTATACATTATTATGTAGTTGTAACTATCCTCAATATTGGTCGTCCAGGGATCGAAATTCGACACCATTTTTTTTATTGTCTTTCAGCGATACTAAACTGTATCAAATGTTACACTTCTCCGTAAGCGCTATATGCTTGAAAGGCAGTAAAATTTTTCTCTTTAAGTATTAATATACCTATTATATAAATATATCACTGAATATATTAGGTTTACAATTTTTTTCTAATATAACACATTACGATAAATTTTAATTGTCCCGCATTTCAGTCATCATAGGTTGTACAAACACACGTTATTCAACGGCTGTTTATAGTGTTAGCCATACACCGATAACGACTCTATATTTTGGGCGTCGCCTTTTGCAAATTATTTACTTGCGTATATTGAAAAATACAGAAACCGTTTGACCCACTGCAACTTACCGAACTCATAATTTATCTTATCTTTATTTAATTTCAGCATTTCATTTTACTATTGATCTCCATGTTGTACAATTCTGCCGTAATACTTTATTTATTAATGAAAATATTTCTTCTGCATTCTCCATATAAACTCTATCTATGCCAAATCTCTAACTGCTGCGTGCGCGCAACAAAGTATTCTTTTCACGTACTAATATATATTATATATTTTAGTTATACAGACTAGATGTACCAGGTCAGTTTACGTATATTTATTCTTCATAGTCCAATGTCAGTCTTATTCATTAGATGGTCAACAAATACAACTTAGTACATAGAACGCACGTTTTCTTATTCAATTAACAGATCTTATTCGGGTTATTGGTGAATAACGATTCTACTACGTAATGCTTCTATTTACTTAAATACATAATCTCATGCCTGTATTCAAGAAGAGTTTAGCAGAGCCTTGCTGATTTCAGCATGAATGGGCCGGCTCGACCGGAGAAGGACTACACTCTCTCGTTCGGTGAGTGAGAGTGCCGGAGGCCCAATCACCCTCTTGCCACCTTCGCGCTCCTTCTCCTTCCTGCTCCTTTTCCATTCCTTTCCTAAAGGGTCGGCAACGCGTAAATGATGCCTCTGGTGTTTTAGGCGTCCATAGACTACGGTGACCATTTACTATCAGGTCGGCCGTATGCTTGTTTGCCAATTCAGTAGAATATAAAAATTACACCTACATTTCAATCGCTGCTGTTGTATAATAATAAAAACATTTATTTCGGACATAATCCATATGATTATGTAACAATTTACTTACAAATTATGTTAGTAAAAAGAAATAAATTACGTATACATTGCAGTTTTCCCGTAGCGATGCCCACCCAGTGTGCCTGTATAGGACAATCATTAGTCCCATGTATAATAATAATATTCATTTTACTGTGGCTCAAATACATACTTTAGTTGAGTGAGCCTCCTTCTGTATGCGACTGCTGCGTATGAGGTCACGGGTTGGATTCCCAAATCGGCTAGCTGTAATTGGGATTTTCACTGTCAAGAACTTTTGCATTAGCAGCCCTGCATCTGGAACTGTATGTGCTCGTCCATAGGGGATCTAAATCCATAGGATGTGAAATGTAGGGACAATATACATCTCTGCCTACCCCTTTGGGGGTAGAGGCGTGACGCTGTGTCTGTATAATATTCTACCATTTAATATTGTATCACATACACACAATACCATCTAGCCCAAACTAAGCAGAGCTTGTACTATGGGTACTAGACAATGGATAAACATATACAGATTGATTGGTAAAAGACTGGATATTGAAGGAGGGTATTCAGTACTCGATTCTGGAACCGAATATCTAAAAAAATAGGTACTTAAAATTTGACCTATCACCTAGTTATCCAATAAAAACTTAATGTGTGGACACTCTTGCGCATATAACAAAACCTCCGCCTCCGTCGCCCGGGTACCGCACACCGCACTCTCCCGAATTTGCACCCTCGCCCGTCCTTTTCTTATCAAAGGTCATTAGCCTCGGTGACAAGGCACGCTCGACTGTGTGCGACCCGCGCAGTGTCTACATTTTATGGATATTTCATTCAAATGTTTATAAAGGTTTTCTTTGCAGGTTACACAGATTTTATTTTATTTATTTTTATACGTTACGTCTGACATAATGATAAAATATTATGTCCTTAAGTACGTACGATGTTTAACCAGTCACACTGTATAATATATATACATATATGTATATATATTATACAGTGTATATATATATATATACTTTTTTTTGTAAATACATACATTTTATACATAGAAATACCCAAACCAAGACAAACATCCATGTCTACGCACACAAATATTTGTCTTGTGCGGGAATCGAACCCACGACCTCAGGCGTGGCAGTCGGTTACACTAACCACTAAGCCAGCGAGGCCGCCATGATTGTATCTATAGTCTTAGTCTATCAATAGACCTATCATTGCATAAACGTGCCAGTCATTCCGAGATATCGATCGGCATAATTATGTTCTTGTAAACTAAACAGCATCAATAAATCAACTAAGATTACTTCAATACAAAGCGGCTTTGAACATCGTTTCCTTGTATCGGACTAAATTACTAATTATAATTAGTAATTTAGTATAGGAGCTCTTTATATTCGTCTAAAGCTTGATATGCATTCGCTAAAACATTCGATTACGAAGATTACTAATTGATATTCTGATAATAAATCGAATCGTAATTTGATATCACAATTCCTGAACAAGTTATAAGTGCTACAAATATTATAAATGTGAAAGTTTATTTATTTATTTATGAACAACCTACAAAGCATATCTTATCTTATCTTGTTACGGGGGCCAGTCAGTGTAGACCGGCGACACTTCGACCCAGTGGGATCTTTTGTGTCGAACAAAGCATATACCTATACTCTGTCCCAATAGAATTAATATTTTATGTAAACAATCGTTTAATGCCTAATCTTTATATATATAATTCTACTGTACGTGTGTATGCCACTGAACTCCTCCTAAACGGCAGGACCGATTTTAATAAAAAATATTGTGTGTGTTCATGTGGATTCGAGGATGGTTAAGATTTGGGGTTTTTTTTTCGTGTACAGGGCAACGTCTGTCGGGACAGCTAGTTAAATATAAAGTCATTTAGAAAATTCAAACTCTCTTTGAAAAGTAGTTAATATATACAATAAGCCGTATGAAAGTCCTTCTTTTGATAAATAACCATAAATGTATTATACAGAAGAATATTTTATGATAAATGTCACTAAAAGTTGTTTACCTTTTTCTCAAATTCTATTGGGATAGACTATAATTTAAAACATTGTGATAACACATAAATACGGCCTTACTTACAGGCTGCCACAGCATGCATTAATAATAAAATATATATTTATTTGAAATTAATTAATTATTTGAAATTATTTATAATATAAATATTTTTTTTGTTTTGTTTTGAGAAATTACGATAAAGTGACATTACTTACATTAAACAAAATACAAGAAAATAACGGCATTTAAATAAAAAAATCAACTAATAATAATCATTACAAATTGCATGCATAGTGTTTACATATAAATTATATTAAAAAAGGAAATTGATATGATAGTGTAAGTTATTAATTATTATAGAACTTAAAAATACTTAAAATCTTAAATTGCTGACAATAATTATCATCAAATAATGTCATAATATAATAATTATTATAATTTAATTAAAGATAATTGAAATAAATTAGAATAGAATAAATTAAATTAAATTAATATATTATGAAGATACGTCGGGGAAAGTGTAAAAATAAATGAAATCTAAATAGTTTAATAATAATTTAATTAGCTTAAAAATTAGTAAAGTTTAATAGTAGTAGTAGTGTAACAATTTTAAAAATTTTGTAATATAGTGTCAAATAAACAACGCGATAAAAGCCGTATATAGCAGTTTAATTTCAATATTATGAAGATGTTTGGATATTTGTTTGTAGTATTCAACCAAAGTCATATTAATTATACAATTCAGCAGTAGCGACAGCCTAGTGGGAAATAACTCTCTCTGTTACACAGAGAGAGTATTTTTTTGTTTAATACTATGAGGTAGCAAGCAAGCACACGGCCCACCTGATGGTAAGTGGTCACCGTAGCCTATGGACGCATGCAACACCAGAGGCATCACGCACGCGTTGCCGACCCTTTAGGAATGGAAGTGGGAAGGAGAAGGAGCGGGAAGAGGAAAAAAGGGTGATTGGGCCACCGCACCGGCACTCTCACTCACCGAACGAAACACAACAGTAGGAATACTGGTATTTCACGTCGATATTCTATGAGAGGGTAGTCCTTCCCCGGTCGAGCCAGCCCATTCATGCTGAAATCAGCGAGGCTCTACTACTCAAGTTCGATCCCAAGGCGCGCATCTCTGACTTTTCGAAGTATGTATGTACGTATTAAATAGTTAATTAAGTTAATTATCGCTTGCTTTAACGGTGAAGAAAAATATCGTGAGGAAACCTACATGTCTGAGCGTTCTGTTTAATGTTATCAAAGATATGTGATGTCTGCCAACCCGCACTGGGCCAGTGTGACTATGGCCTAACCCTTCTCACAGTGAGAAGAGGTCTGTGCCCAGCAGTGAGACTGTTTAATAAAGAGACGACTTTTTTTATATTTTCCCCGCGTAGCAATAATTTCTGTGTCACGGGAGACTTTACAAACATTCAAACAACGGACACAAAGAACGCTTAGACTCGGCACAACTATTTATGGATCACACAAATTTTTATCCCGTGGCGAGGCGACCACGCGCCACGTACGTAGTCTAGCGTAAGATAGGTTTGTTGCCTTAAGACTGCGCCGAGCGTAAGACAGATAATGACAGAGCTCGTGCGGCGCATATTTAAATCGGCGCGCGGCCGACATAGTCAAATTGTATGGAGGATTTGAAGTGCTTTTTTGATAAATATGTATCTTTATTGTCAACCAATAACTTGAATATTTGGGACGGACAAATTGTAATATAACTATCTGTTTCGTTTAAGCTGTAAAATAGGATAGATTTCTACTGTTATAATCTAAAAATCACGTAACACGAGCTTACGTTTTTGCATTTCTCGTGCAAATTTACGTAATTTAGTAGCAGCACTTAATTTAAACCGTTTATGCGGACGAAGTCGTAGGCAAAATCTTGTTACTAAGACACCCTAAAAAGTGTTGTGTTCAGAGCCGAAACGTAACTTAAAAATAAAAGAAAACATTAGGTGAATCATTATAACGTGTAGTTTTTATCGTTGTCGTCAGAGATGATGAAATTAAATTGCTTTAAAAAGCGAAACGTAAGATATTGTAATTTTTTTAGTCACATTGGTTGTGCAATAGGTCCACTTAACTTTTAAATGCGTAAGTGTTTGTTTGTATTTTCTTTACGTCATAAAGGAAATTATGATTTCATATTTTTCACATATTCACATTTCGCGTTTCTTATTAGGTCCACCTTATTGATATTGCTATATACAGAATTCAGTTAAGAACAAATTGTGTTTGGACCAGAATATTGCATCGAACCCAGAACAAAACGATGAGCAATGCCCGAAGTCTTTCCTTTCAAGGCAATCGTTATACAATTACTATTGTTCGTCATACCGTTCTTTAATAATGATATCGATTTCGATCCATGTCATAAAATTGACAAATTCTTCTCAAAGTCGGAGTAACCTTCAATTATTCTTTTACGCATAAGAAAATGTTTGGTAAATTTCAAGTACTTCGTTCCACTTGCGTATTTTTCGTCACAATGAATATTATATTGTAATGATTTCATCACGACATAAAACAATAATAGTACCTGAAGTAAATAGGGTCAACGCGAATCAATGGAGCGACTAAATTATTCGCGACAGTTGGCAAACACTTGCGCAACTGTGTGACGAGGTCGCCATGAGTTATCATTGTCAAAGGGGAAACTCTGCCTGGTGACGTTTACGACAAAATTAGACAAACGAATATCTGTAGAAAGTCAGTTACCCAGTTTTTATATAAGTCACGATTGTTTGGTTTTATATCTCGTGTTGTGTTCTGACGCCCTGGTACTTTCCGTGACGTTACAGATTCATCTTACTTTTTCTATACAGCGTACCTAATAGAAGAGTCCTGCGGTACCCGCGTTACATCACCTTAGGTTATTGTTCCGCTACTTTGGTCCCTCCAAGACCCAAAATTATAAAAAATACAGCCGAAAATAAATCGGCTGAGGTAAAATAACGTAGGTGATGGCGACTTTAGTCTAATAATATTGTCGTACGGCAGGTACAGGTAAAATAAACGGTACCTAAAATACCATTTATTATTTGGACTATTTGTTCCTAATGTTACTGTGTTCGAACATAATAATTCTTGCATATTTATAAGTAATGAAATCATTTATTACCAAAAATTAATATTATATGTCAATAGAAAAACCGTCCACACTAGGCTAGGCCGGTCTCGTGGAAGATTTTACAAAAGGATTAACCGAATTTAAAAGTTGTACCTACAGTTCTAATTATTATCTAATCACAATAACAATTAAAACAGTTACAATAAAGTTTGGTGACATAAGATTATCATTTTACTATTGTTAAGAATTATAGCTCCTCCGTTGACATTGTGCCCTGGTACTTGACAAATATTTTTAACCGCAAAGATTATTATTTAACTGCGTCATGGGCACTTACTACAATGGTATTGTTCTACGTTTGGATAGTTTTCTTGACCTACTACTAAACATAGATATCCTTTATTAACAAGCAATGAACCATTAAATTTTACTATAGTGATTAAAAACTATTTAATTACTATAATTATTGCTTTCTTTGTTCCGTTTAACTATGAGCAGTGAGGTAACTTCGTATGAGTGAAAAACGCAGCATGCCTTACTAACATGCCGATCTACAAAGCCGTACTTCATACGCGCAAAATTATTCATCTACACATCCTATATAGAAATGAACGTCTTTTATATACTTAAAGATATCACTTCTTATTAGTCTTGCTCTCCCAGTACTTCTCACCATTTTGAGGAGTCACCACTTACACACCACAGCCAAATCAATTTTTACAAAGACAATATTATAAACCAAACTATCCAAACACATAACTGAAAACAGATCCAAATAGTTTAGAGGGCTCAAATACAAAGACAAGCATCACTAATCGCTGAAACACAAAACAACGTTTTATGGCTGCTGTCCTCTTTAAAGCGATATTGCTCGGTCAAGATATTCAAAATTATAGCGAAGAATTTATCTGTGTATTTGTCATCGTTTTTCATTTAACTCTGAATAGCTTTCATTTAGTTCAAATACAAATCTTTAGAGTAGTTAAAATAATGCGAACAGTTCAAAGTTATAAGTAGTGATAACTAATTAAGCCGCAAAGTTACTCGTCACACACGTTACAAGATGAATGATCTTAAATTGGCGTGACGAATGCTTCGTTAACAAACCCTGCGTGATATTTTTTTGCTCTTATTTCAGCGTTAGTTTAAATAGCTACAACGTCGAACAGCAAAGTGCCGTCACTTGAAATGGGCGTATAGAAATCGTTTCATACAAATTATTGATTAATTATTTATTATTGGATTAAACTATCCGTTGATGCTAACTGATTGTATGATTAGGAATTTAAAATATCAAGAAATAACACGCTGTTACTATAAAAATATCTATGATAATCTTAGAGTCAAAGTAAAAATCATTAGAGTTTATAATGTTAAATTATTATTTAATTATTTATTAGTATGTATTTAACCTTCTATATTGGCTCCCAAGATACAGACTTGCCCAACTAGGCAAGTAAGAAAAAGGTACTAAAAAGATAATACCAGTATTATCTTTTTGGTAACAAACTAAGTCACAAATGTATATAAACTTTTTGAACATATAAATTAATTTTAATATTAATAATAAATAGGGCTCGAGAATAGAGCTCTCATGAGAAGAAGCAGGCACGAAACTCAGGCCACTTTTTGAATAGCCAATTGTTTACAATATACATAATTCTTAGCAATACAAATCATTGTATTTACTTCGTTTTCATATACCTTAGTGCTATTGTGTGTGGTTATCAAATCACCACCATTGTCTACAAAGACGAACGTATTACCACCATTCGGTTTTAACTCGATTAAATTCTTATTGTATGACAGCGAATAAGATTCGAATACAGGAACATACAACTTTTGAATATTCGAATTCTTTTGGTAGCAATTGCACGTCACTTTTATATTTATAGTGGATTAACGTACTAACTACTATCTTTATTTTTAGTCATTTAACGTCTTATAATTTTTTTAAGAAGTCATCCCTCACTATTTTATTTCTAGTGCGGGTACCTGTGTCGCGAGGACTTAACAAACTTTCAAACAACGAACACAAAGAACTCGGAACAACCATTTGTGGATCACACAAATTTTTGTACCGTGTGGGATTTGAACCCACTGCTCTCGACTTAGTGCCAGTGACCACTTAAACCACTACGCCAGCCGTGCAATCAAACTTAACATATTAAGATGAACAGTAGCTTTTTTAAATAACAAGCTATTAGAAGGTGCAACAGCAATACAAATCGATGTATGTAATCTGTAAAGTAGCATAAGTCTGTAAACCCGTAAAAATGAACGGTTCCTGTTATTTTCGGTTAGGTATTTTTACTTCACATTACGGAAGAGTAGTCGCGGGCAAAAGCTAGTAATAGTTGCGGAACAGTTTGTCATAGTTATCTAACTGTCACCAAGTGTCAACTTTCTTATCATTTGGAACAAATTAATGGTACGCATATGCATGAGGTACAGAGGCTGAAATGCTGTGGCAAAAACTGTTCCGTAAATGATTATAATATAGCAAACTTTATTATGCTTTGGCCCGTTTATTTGAATGTTTCGCCATCGTGACCGACCGCAATCGTAGGGCATATGGGAAAATTAAAAAGTCACATTTCTTTATCCATACAAAGTTATGCAGGACGCGTGACGACTACCTAGTTATTCCTTAGTGGATCTGCGGAGTGAGCATGAAGTGAGTTCCCGTTGACACAAAAGTAACACGTCTCTTGATTATGATTAAACAATGAGACAATACTGCGATCCGATATTTTTAGTTTGTGGTCAGGTATCTGGTCGCGACTCACCATATGGGAAACACTGTATTAGTTTACATCGTACTCCAAAACCAATATTCCCGAAAGGTTAGGCAGAGCTATTACAGCCACGTTTCGATGCCTATGGTTTTAGGTCCTATACAATAGAGGAGCAGGAAGAGCAATATTACCACACAGTAGCAGACTGTGCGCTTCTACTGTGATTTACATACATACATACGTAGATTCACGACTGTTTCCCAGAGGGGTAGGCAGAGACTACGGATTGCCATTTGCTACGATCCTGACACACTTTTTTGGCTTAATTCACTGTCATCACATTCCTCATACACGCCCGTCGCGTCGGTTCAAGGTGCTGTTAACATGGCCTTTGTCCAGAACGCCTCCGATCTGATCGAGAAACGTTCGCCTAGGTCTTTCTCTTGCGACTGTTCCATTCACACTAGCCTTATAAACTTTCTTAGTCAGTCTTTCCTCGTTCATTCTTTCTACATGCCCAAACCAGCTTAACATATCCTTTTCTATTCTTGTCACTATATCCACTTTCATGCCGCATCTCTCTCTAATCACACTATTCCTTATTCTATCTTTCAGAGTTATACCACATATGCTTCTCAGCGCTCTCATTTCTACAGCATTTATTCTGCTCTCATATGCTTCTTTTGCCATACCCCACTTTCACTTCCATACATACATAAGTGTGGGCACTAATAGTCCTCTATGAGCAGCCAGACGTGCCTTTTTGGATACATTTCGACTGTTCATAAAAGCGCGTAGAGCTGCATTCACTTTGATGCCAGCCATCGTTCTCCTTTCAATATCTCCCTCATGTTTACCATCCCTTGTAAACAAAGTACCCAAATATACAAACTCTTTCACTTGCTCCACTTTTTCTTCATCAATCATAATATTACACATCGTCACGCACTCTTCCTTTTCAAATACCATTACTTTCGTCTTCCGTACATTTATTTTCGTTCCTTTACTCTCAAAAGCACCATACATTATAGTTACCATCGCCTGCAACTCTTCTGCTGATGTCGCAAGTATTACTTGGTCATCAGCATAAAGAAGACATTTGACAAGTAACTCATTCAGTCTTAATCCCCATTCACAATCTTTTAAACAATTGTCCATGTATAGGTTAAACAACCAGGGTGACGCTACACATCCTTGTCTAACACCTTTTTCGATGCTAAACCATTCTGTGTAGGTCCCATTTATCCTAACACAAGCTCTGGAATCATCTTAAAGAGATTTCAGAGCTCTCGTGAGGTTGCTATTCACTCCATACATGCTTCTACTGTGATTTCCTTGACAGGAAAAGCAGTCGCATTCATCACCCCCTAGGCTCCTAGGTAGTGTTTACATGTGTTATTTAGAAAACATATTAGGCCTTAACGTCATAAGAGACCTTACAGCAAGTCTAGCGACTAGACAAACAAATGATGTTGTGCTAATCTTTTACTAAAAATAACTTTTTTTAAAGGCCATCGTTAAAACGTGAATATATGACTATAGAGTAAAGAATTAATTAGAACGTTATCGTAAAACGTTACACGACAATATATCCTTTTAAAGGTCTCCTACTAAAAGGCTAAAATGGCATCCTTATGGTGAGACTTTGTCTGTTTGTCCATCTGTCACTCTTGCTCGATTATTTCAGCAACTGCGAATGATAGTAATTAAAGTTGTAAAATGTACCTACTGCAAATGATAAATAATACATTAAACGTATTGCAAAGGGGCTGAACACGATATAATTTAAAAGGGTGTTATATGACCATGAAATTAATATATACCATGTAGCTTACAATTTACGACCTTGTGCTAAAAATATCAATAAAAATTGTCTCTGGAATATTGAGCATATATTTTAAGTTAGCTTCTGACTTTTCATACATTTTATTCTATGTTAACATGTTTTTCGGTCGGTTCGGTGTTTTATATTGTGTTCAGCCGTCAAAGTAATATTATTTTAAAACAATGATGATGAAATTAAACTACTTTTAAGATTAAAGACGTCTCGATGGCGTAGTGGTTAGCGTAATCGTCTGCCACGCCTGAGGTCACGGGTTCGATTCCCGCACAAGTCAAACATTTGTGTGCATGAACATGAATGTTTGTCTAGGTCTGGCTAGGTGTGGGTGGTAGAATACATAATATGTGCCACAAAAAAAGTATACATGTATGTTTATCCATTGTCTAGTACCTATAGTACAAGCTCTGCTTAGTTTGGGCTAGATGGTGTTGTGTGTATGTGATACAATATTATTAGGATTTTTATACGGATTGTATCGCGTTGTTTATTTAACCTTTATTACATAATTCTGAAAATACTTATTAAACTACTACTAGTACTACTACTATTAAACTTTACTAAACTAGAAGCTAATTAAATTATTAAAACTATTTATATTTAAGTTTACACTTTGCCCGACGTTTAGGTTGCTTTTCAGCAGCCATGGTCACTAGGAGAAAATGATGACGTTCTTGAACAGACTTTAGAACTAATTAAAAATAGTCGATAATCTTACCCACCTTTCTAGTTATCAACATTCCCAAATGTAATCAATACAGGTTCAGCAGTTTATCCTTGAATATGTAACAAACAAACAAATTATTTTCGTATTTATATCCTTACGATTACATGACTTACTTTGTGTAATAGTATATTTAATTTGATGACTTTTTATTATAAATCAATGACAAATAAATTGGTAATCCCACTGTTTAAATGGGAATCAAAATCAAAGAAAAGAATCAAAAAAAAGAATCAAATCAAATTTAAATCTACTGATATTATTATAATAAGTAAATAACCTACTAAGTACTGCGGCTAAGTATGAGCCTACCCTAAAATATCTGAGCACATATTTTGCTAAATTTTCAGTCATCATAATATAAGTCCCACGAAATTTGAGACAGGAGGAATCCATAGCTATTTATCGCACACATTGCCAGACTCCGAGCCGCAGCTGAAAATACTGTTCGATCCTGGTATGGAAAGAAAATTCTTTTGGCTCTATCACACTCGCACTTATGTCACTCGACTAGGTGCTAGGTCCGCCGATATACTATTTTGTGCATAAAGTTTTAAATAAATAAATTATTGTTAAAATTTTGTGTTTTGTTCGCAGGACGCACATACAACGACTTGAATCAATACCCTGTATTCCCATGGATCTTGACAAACTACGAGAGCGAAGAGCTGGACCTCAGTCAGCCGAGCAACTACAGAGATCTGTCCAAGGTAATGTATAACGTCTACTAACCCATGATCCCCTGGTACTTAGAGCTTGAAAGTTAAGGTGGTGGTTAAGTCGCTTGCGGCTCATCACGGTGGCTCTCAATAACCAATCTATCTGTGGATTACCGTACTGTAGATATATAGATATTTATCATAAGCCACATACGAGTTATGCCAAATTCCTTTCGCTATTAAGGATAACCAGAAAAGTAGATCGGTTATTGGGTACCGCCCCGCCGTAAGTCAGTCAGTTGAATTATTTTAAGATAAACGTATAGCTTCGACTTATACATGATACCCTGGTACCTATAGTTTGAAGCTACAGTAAGAATGCGCGTTGTCATAGTTGGCCGTGCAATGATATAAAAAAAAAATTTGGTTTGTATAACTTCTTTCAGAGTATAACTCCTTGGTAGATATAACCGTGAAAATGGCATTTCTAGTATGAATTCCTGGTAGCTGCTATCTACGAACTACGGAACAATCAACAACACAACCATCCGTCTAAAGTACATTAACTACTATCAGAATATGCGACCCTGGTAGTTTAAACTATGAAGTACTTGAGCTAGACGATCATGAAATCCTAGTAGATAGTAAAAGTAGAGTACCTCAAAAACCTATTAAATGTTAGTAACCTACATATATCCGATCGAATAGCGGGAATGCGGACTCTGGGTTCCAACGCCAACGCCGCGGATATAACCGGGATAACCGCTAAGATGAAGAGAAGAGAGATATCCGATCGAATAGAATAAGTATTAATAATGCCTTGTAAATGAATAAAATACATACAGAATGCGGAAGAATATTAAGACGCATTTTAATTTTGTTGTTTTACTTTCTCTTTAGTTTATATTTCTTGTAAATAATTTGTGTAGATATATATTATATTAATTATTTGTTTATTTGATATACAAAGACGTATTTCGTTATTTTGATATTAAATTAACAATTCGTTTGTTTATACAAGTGGTTTCTGCTTGAAATTATTATTAAATTTAGGATATTGGCGAAAATAAATCTAGGTAAATGAAATACTCTATAGATCCTGTCACCTGTCAGGGAAACTCTCTTATTATTCATATATAACATGCACACATTTAACTAACCCAAATAAATAAATTATTCGAAGTTTGATTAAATATGTCCGCATGTAAATTAAAAGCGTAATGAAGTGTTACTCGGTGCGCATGCGCGGAACGATTCATATTATTGACATGTATACTACAATGGTTTAATTGCTAACTTCGCGACTGCTTGTGTGGCACACGTAGCGAAAATTTGTGTAATTCACAAATAGCTGTCCATTGTTTTAGAAAAGACATTCGAGGCACGTGGAGATGTCTGGTCAGATTAAATTATATCTGATTTGTCATATATCTCGTACTTGGAAAATTAAATTGTTTTTTATTTGGAATGTCCTAAGAACATTTATTTTGCTAATATATCATCAGTCAAAGAGACATTAGAAAAACATGTTGTAACACACGTCGTCATAAATACCTAGTAATGTTGTTTGTTATATTTTATTAATGAGGATTTTAGTGTTGACGGGTGAAGTACCTAACTGAGTCTAAATCTACGTTCGTTACAAATCGGATATTCCAGGAATAGAAAAATAATCTTTTGTTCTAAACGCGAAAGATCTATAGTTATGTCATTCATTCAGTATATGTTGACGACTCGATGGCGTAGTGGTTAGTGTAACCGACTGCCACGCCTGAGGTCGTGGGTTCGATTCCCGCACAAGTCAAACATTTGTGTGCATGGACATGGATATTTGTCTTGGTCTGGGTGTTTCTATGTATAATATGTACGTATTTACAAAAAAAAAAAGTATATATGTATGTTTATCCATTGTCTAGTACCCATAGTACAAGCTCTGCTTAGTTTGGGCTAGATGGTGTTGTGTGTATGTGATAGAATATTATTATTATTATTCTCTTTATTACTCTTTTTTTCTAATAATTACATTTTTAAATATAAATATAAAATCTATACATATTTAAAAATATAAAAACTGAAATGACCCACCGACATCGGGAACAGGGTCCAAGCTGCCGGTGGTTAGGGCCCCAGAGAGAGGAATCTCCTCACAATACGCGCCGTGTCGAGTAGTACTGCCTTTTGCATCAAGGACTTGATCCAGCCATCTAACGCGAGCCTCTGCAGGTGGTGGTCGAGGCTCTTAGGTATTAAACCATTGACTGTAATGACTATCGGCACAATGATCGCCGAGTCCACACGCCACATGTCGACAATCTCGTGAGCTAGGTCTAAGTATTTCAACTCTTTTTCTTTTTCAGCTTTCACAAGATTCTCGTCATGCGGAATGGTAACATCGATGATCATTGCTCGGCGCTCCAATCGGTCTATCAGCACTATATCTGGCTTGTTCGCCACAATTGTCCTATCAGTGATGATAGACCGATCCCAGTACAAAGTAGCACGACCATTTTCGAGAACTGGATCGGGCACATACCTGTAATACGGCACTTCAGATTCCACAAGGTCATACTTTAAGGCAAGTTGCTGATGGACAATCCTGGCTACTTGGTTGTGTCTATGCAAATACTCTCCATTGGCAAGACGAAAACAACCGGAGATAATATGTCTGAGAGATTCTCCGGGCTGGTGACATGCCCGACATATGTCAACCGTCCCATCCTTCAGGATATATCTCCGGTAGTTGTTCGTCATAACAACTTCGTCCATTATTGCACATACAAAACCTTCGGTCTCAGCGAAGAGATCGCCGAAACGTAGCCAGGACACCGATGACTAAAAATCTATGTCGGGCCCATTCAGGGCCCGAAAAAAGCGTCCATGCAGCTCTTTTCCTTTCCATACATCCCTGCGCTCGTCAGTTCCAAGCATAACAGGTTTGCGCCAGTTCTCCTTAGCCAGAGCAAGCGGGGTAAAGCCCGTATCCACTGCGACTACATCGCGATGCACACCCACATCGGTTCGGAGAAAATATTCTCTGAGATTGCACACTTCACGGTTGTGGAGGGTCTTGGCATTTAAAAAACCGCGACCCCCACACTTCCGTGGGATGTACAATCTCATTACCGAGGAGCGCGGGTGGTGCATTCGGTATGCAGTCAACAGTGTACGGATCTTTCTATCCAGGGCATCTAATTCCGTTTGCGTCCATCTGAGTATGCCAAAGGAGTACATAAGGATCGGCATGGCCCAACCGTTACAGGCGCGCACCCTGTTGCCACCTGACAAAAGACTTTTCAGTATTTTTTTCAAGCGGCCAAAGAAGCGCTCCCGCAACGTCCGTTTCATACCGTCCTCAGTGATACCTAATGCCTGTGACATACCCAGATATTTATAGGTTTCGTTTGCAGAGAGAGACCTAAGTCTAGTAAAGTCTGAGTGTTCAATGCCATCAGATTCCACAACCCTGCCTCGCTTTACATACATAACTGCACACTTGTCAACACCAAACTCCATCCTGATGGAATTACTGAAGGTTTCCGTTACCTTAAGTAACGCCGTCAGTTGGGGTCTGGTGGAGGCAAATAGTTTTAGGTCATCCATGTAAAGAAGGTGGGATATAACTTGACCATCTCTCCGCAATCGATAGCCTAGCCCTGAACTCTTCAGTAAAGTACTAAGAGGGTTCAGCGCTAGACAGAACCATAAGGGACTCAAACTGTCGCCCTGAAATATACCTCGCTTGATCTTGATAGATACACCGCTTTCCCCGATCTGGCGACATCCTGGATAGCGTAAAACCGTTCTCCACTGCCTCATACATGACTTCAAGAAAGTGCAAAGAGTTGTATCAACTTTATACAACTCCAGCACCCTCAAGAGCCATGCATGAGGTACAGAGTCATAGGCTTTCTTATAATCTATCCAGCATGTCGCAAGATCTTTCTTAAGGCAGTGTATTTGTTGACTGATGGTCATGTCAATTAGGAGTAGCTCTTTAGTACCACGGGCCCCACTTCTACATCCATTTTGAGATACAGACATGATGTTATTTGCTGTAATATGTAGTGAAAGTTTAGATCTCAAAATGGATGTAAGAAGTTTATAGACCGTCGGTAGGCATGTTATCGGTCTATAATTTTTTGGGTCCGTGACACTACCTGATTTGTAGAGCAGATGAGTGGTGCGAGTGATCAAAAACTCAGGCAGCGATCCTGATTCCAAAGATGACTGGAATAGGGATGCCAAGCATGCGTGCGCACTGCGGAACCATTTCAACCAGAAGTTGTGCAGTCCGTCCGGTCCCGCTGCTTTCCAGTTTGGTAACGAACGAACCGCACAAGAAACGTCTTCTGGTCGTATGTTAATTGGCTCCATTTGAGGTATAGTGTCGCCTGCCTGCCTAACATCCCCAAACCAATCCCCCTCTTCGTGGTCGACGGGCGTTGACCAGATACTACGCCAAAAAGCAGTCGTGGCTTCTGTATCTGGTAGACAATCATCCCCACTAGAATCAGGATGCTCCCACCTTCTGTACACCCACCTTTTATCTCTCTGGAATGCACGATTTTGGGCATATCGACCAGCTCTTTTTTTGTAGCGCCTCACTCGGCTTGCCCACGCACAAATTCTCTGCTTCAGGAAGTCGATGCGTTCTATAACCCGGGCGACATAATCTTGGGGACATACGTCAGTCCCTGCAAACGCCCGAGTCACATAAC
The DNA here is from genome assembly GCA_930367265.1 of Catocala fraxini. Lineage (NCBI taxonomy): Eukaryota > Metazoa > Arthropoda > Insecta > Lepidoptera > Erebidae > Catocala > Catocala fraxini. The sequence continues at coordinate 1,917,934 of OV884045.1, forward strand.
GCATCACTCTCGGTCGTGTATTACCCTCCCTGAAACAGATAAGCTTGCCGATGAGTGCCCTGGACTCAGCGATACGACGCTCAATCCTGCACTGCCACGCTGGCGTAGTATTTCTGGGTCGAGCAGCTGTCATTATGTGTGGATTTTTAATATTATTATTATTTTATTATTATTATTATTCAGTGCTTTTTAGAGCGCCATGTCAATGTATTAATTGAGGAAGATTAATATTCTTTATTTTGAGAGTTCTATCGTTTGTCTTTTAAGAATCATTCTTGATTTGTGTACCTTGCATGTTAAGTCCATCATTGTCGAACTATGAGTTTGTCGGCTTTAGTTATTATATGAAGTATTTTGAGGTTGATATAAGGCGTTTTACCTTTAGGACCAAATTATAGACTACCTACTTTTAAAATTAACCATCGATGATACTGCACTTGCAGTTCATGGGAGAACTACTTTCGGAAATGCTATTTTTGTGCAACAGTCGTAATGCAATTAGTCGACATCTAGATGACATAATAACCAATTAAAAAGGATGTAGGAGGATAAACCAATAAAGTAAATAACCGGGTCAACATTGACACAACATCTCACTAGTTGGCTATTCATATATACATCATCCGAAACTGCCATTCCATTTACAAGTATAAATCTATTTATGATGGATGTATCGACCAAATGTCAATTAATAGTATTTACCTTTAGAACTATGCATTACTAAGATATGTCATTTTCTGTATACTGCTATATAACGTAATATATGTGTTTTGTCTCCAGCCCATCGGTGCCCTGAACCCAAGCCGTCGCGCTTACTTCGAGGAGCGCTACAACACGTGGGAGCACGAGTCGACACCACCGTTTCACTACGGCACGCACTACTCCACTGCTGCCTTCGTGCTCAACTGGCTCGTGCGCATTGTGAGTACCTACATATAATCAAGGATACAAGCGTACATTCCTTTATACAGGTGTTGGTATTCCGCTTGAAACTTTGAGGCTACTTGCACGTAAGAGGACCACTGCGGGACCCCGCTTCAATTTGGGATTTCGCACAAACCGGTGCAGTTCAATCCTACAAAAGATCAAGAGAGAGCAAAAGTTCAAGAAAGTTAATCAACCTTATGATGTGTACCTGTGGTAAATAAGGCTCTTTAAGGATATGCTGTGCTGTCTGTAGAGATCGTCATAATTTGTGCTGGCAGCATGGCAGTTACAAGTACTAGTTACTAATAAGGCAGTCATTATCATTTTCGGCGATGTGGTGGAGACTATCCATGACTTGCAACTGTTTATGGAAATAGAGGCTGCGGCAGTCATACATGGAGGATAACTCAAACTTGGACTAACACCGGTTTTGTTTTAGAGCACTACATAGTTGTGTTGAAGGGGCAAAATGTTATCTTAATGAATACTCTAAGTATTCTATCGCCTGAAGAACTCCCTAACTATTAATATATAACATGCATACATTTTACTGACCCAAATGAATAAATCATTCGAACTTTGATTTTAAATATGTCCGCATGTAAATTAAACGCGTAATGAGGTGTTACTCGGTGCGCAGGCGCAGAACGTGCAATACGACTAATACGAAACGGTCCATCACTTTTGTCACCGAACATTTGGCACGCAGATTAAGTTTCAGCCACGGCTAATGGTTTTTAGCAGCATCGTTTATTTTTTAATTATCATATACAATCTTAATTGTATATGGTAGTTAAAAAATAAACGATCTTGATCCTTAGATCAAGATCGCTTTGAAAACAAAGATTATTTGCACTTCTTTAGGTGAAAATAGATCAATTTATTAATCATTATGAATTGTTTTATTACTTTATCCTGACAATAATTGGAGTTTTTGTGAAAACAGCAACAAAATGGCTGAAAAAAAGAATCATCGTTTAAAATTCGGTATGCCTCATTTTCGCATTAAAAATTTCAAATCATGACTTTTTATTTTTTGTAGTAGGATCATGTTGCTATTCTCCTTGAATACGTGCGTTTAAATAGCGGTTAAGTAAGTTGTTTTCATTCTCAACGTCATAAAACAATTATCAGACCAAATTATTTATTTTTGAGTAATTAATTTTATTTGTTTATTTATGCATATTTACAAGGTAAACACAATTCACATATAATTCACAATTATCAAAGTGCATGTGCTACCTACAGCACTGGCAGGTAGACAAAATGCAAAAACTAAATCTTACCTAAATTTAACTAAGATGAAGGATTATAGATGATTATATCGAAGGGCCGCTTGTAGACTACATATAGACACTGACAGGGTAGGTAGATATTGAATTACATAGATTTAGGAATATTATGCAAAATTTTAAATCTTTACTATATGCATGAATATATAATACAAGAGCAGAATAAATGCTGTAGAAATGAGAGCCCTGAGAAGCATATGTGGTGTGACTCTGAAAGATAGAATAAGGAATAGTGTGATTGGAGAGAGATGCGGCATGAAAGTGGATATAGTGACAAGAATAGAAAAGGATATGTTAAGCTGGTTTGGACATGTACAAAGAATGAACGAGGAAAGACTGACTAAGAAAGTTTATAAGGCTAGTGTGAATGGAACAGTCGCAAGAGGAAGACCTAGGCGAACGTTTCTCGATCAGATCGGAGGCGTTCTGGACAAAGGCCATGTTAACAGCACCTTGAACCGACGCGACGGGCGTGTATGAGGAATGTGATGACAGTGAATGAAGCCAAAAAAGTGTGTCAGGATCGTAGCAAATGGCAATCCGTAGTCTCTGCCTACCCCTCTGGGAAACAGGCGTGAATCTATGTATGTATGTATGTACTATATGCGTTTGTGCGCATCGATAATATCTACAGATTTCTATATTAATTAGAGGATAGACCATTAGATGTCAGTTAGATGAGACACTAACGACGATATAAACGTAGGGCGATATACAAAGATACATACGACGATTAATTACCAAGTAATTGGCTACGTTCAGTCCGCTGAACAGCAATAAGCGATACATCACAGTAACTACATGTTATAATGATAGTTTGGATTCACTTAATTAGACGAGTAAATTATGTTTTACTTGTATCTTACCGCTGCTTCCTCGGAGTGAATTTCTAATATCTGTCCCGTACCTATATAAATTTTTTCACTGCTGAAACATACTTTTTATCTAGGTGACAAAGCTCAGTCCATAGTCAGTCATACCGACCTAATGTAAGGCAGACTTCACACATCGAGAACGTTATGCCAAGATCTCAGATATGCACGTTTTCTCAAACTGTTTTACTTTACCGGTAAAGCCAGCAATAATTAACTATTACTAACTACTACTACGCACATAATTTCAAAAAGACAGACAAGTATGCTGTGATTTTGAACACAAGACCTAGTGGGAGACCCCAAGGGTCAATGCAGATCAGGCGGAAAAATGCTCGAGCATCTTTTTAGTGGTAATTCAATATCAACCTTATTCCATTTAGATTTACCTAAAAATAGTATGCAACATTAAAATCTTATCCAATAAACAGTTGCATACTATTTTGAGCGTTATCTAAATGGAAAAAGGTTGATATTGAATTACCACTTAAAAGATGCTCGAGCATTTTTCCGCCTGATCTGAATTGACCCTTACACTGCCACAATGCGGTATCCTAGAGAGAAATTAGATTATGTAACCCACAGATGATTATATCGACAGGCCTTGTGTACTTTTCTGTCAATGTCAGTTTGTCGCTTCAGTGTCTGATACTCAGGAATAATCCATAGTGAAGGATGATGAAGTTGTTATGTACCTAATCATCTCTTTTTATTACGCTATGATGTAGGCTAAGTATCTGTATCAAATTCCACTTATTGTATGCTGTAATATCAGGTACCTACTATTAACCTGTCAAGACTTAGAATGCCATAATTAAAAACTTATTGTAGCTAGTCGCCGGTATGGCCGCTGCGACTCATTAAGTTAATATGCCTTATGTCACCTACCAACCATATTTTCAGACTCCATCCTACTATGTGAAATTTAGACAAACTTTAAACTATACTACTTTAATGAAAAAGCACACAAAGCTAAGTCGTAAATTTCGCACTAGAAGCCGCATCTAGTGCGAAATTTACAACTAAACCAAGACGTCACAAACAGGAATCCCATAAGCATACATCTTTCACATCAGTCGCACCTTTAATGGCGCCATCTATCTAAAATGCAGAATTTACAACGCGTCGGCTAGTTATTTCAAGTAGAGAGAGTACCTTTGAACAATAGCGAGACTATAAGGGGCATCAAAGAACAGCAATCATTGTAAATTAGTGTACACATTAAGATGTCGCTACTAAAAGTGTTGTTGTCAAAACAAGCGCGTGCGCTGGCGGCTACGACGCGCGACGACAGATGCGCTAACGCAATCACGTTTGACAGTCGACGGCGAAAAAAACGTGTTAAAAGCGCATCGAAATAGAACGTGGTTTGACTTTTTGGTGATGCGTATGAATAATGAATTCAAGGTATTTTTAATGCATGTAGTATAGTTACCACGAAGTCACATGAAAGTCTTCTCATTACTTTAAAATAAAATCATGATTAACCATCAGATCATCTTAGTGTCCCTGTGACCGTGGCTATGGCATGGACGTCGGGGAACGTATAAAGATATATACCTTCATAGTTTAAAAAAGTAGTATTCATAATAAACTGCGAAATAATCCATCAAAAGTTTATCTCTTGGTCAAAGCTCAGTTTTCAATTCGTTTTAATAATAAAAAATACACTAGGATAGAAATACATAAGTATATTATGTATCCAGAACAAAGTTAATAAGTAGGTATTATGTAGATCGAATATTGTTAATATCAAAACTAGGCCGAGCCTGTATCTTAGTCACAAGATTTTTGCTACGTTACATTATAGTAAACTAAACTATAACCTCATAAAGCTACTAACACATACATAAAAATTAATATTTTTACGCGTAGTCTTATTGTGTCACGAATCATATTTTTAAATTTAGAAATACCGTCTGCAGGATTATATAACTGGGCTCAACTAGCACAATTCATTGACTCATTAATTTGAATATCGCAATTTGTTTATAATTTATTTAGATTTATAACCTACCTATTATTAAAATCGTATAAATCTATTGTATCTGTGCCTCAGGAGCCGATGACGACGATGTTCCTGGCGCTGCAAGGCGGGAAGTTTGACCACCCAAACAGGCTCTTCTCTTCCATCGCCATGTCATGGAAGAACTGCCAACGAGACACCTCCGATGTCAAGGTAAGGGGCCTACACATAAACCTTTCACATATATTTATTATTTGAAGTTGACACAAAATAGAACTGCTTTAAATGTGTTTTTGGAGGTTATTTTACAGGTAGGTACCAAACAGTAAATAGGTTTCAAAATAAACTTTTTCGACAACAGCATCAAATTTGGTCTTGAAATAACTAACTTACAACATTTTTATTTAAACAGTTAGATTAAACTACGGACTACAATCATGCCTTGTCTTTGATTATTTATGTACATGTAAGTGGATGCTCCTATTTACCATACTGCTGCTTTAGAGGCTACCATCAAATTGTATTAAATGATTGAGTATGTTGAGTAGTAGTTCATGGAGAAATGGTTGCAGCACCTTATAGCTGTTATAATACGTAAACAAAAAACTTGGCGATTAAAAAGAGTGGCCATAAGTTTCTTGCCCGTTCTTCTCAAGAGCCCTACACCCTTGCTTTGCTGAACGTGGCAGTAAATGTAAATTCACAGAAATAAATTGGTGTAACTTTGACATTCATAAGTGTTACCTTGTAACCTTACCTAAATAAATTTATTAAGTATTTTGAATTTTTGATGAATTATCAATAGGTATTATAAAAAATCGTGCTTATTTTCTATACGCAGGCAAAGCTTCAGAATTGGCCGGGCTAAAATAAATATAACGTAGGGTTCCTTGCATAATGTTAATCTAAATACGTTTTAATATCTTTATTTTGATATGTATTGAAAATCGTGTTAATATCTTTATACATACATACATAGATTCACGCCTGTTTCCCAGAGGGGTAGGCAGAGACTACGGATTTCCATTTGCTACGATCCTGACACACTTCTCTGGCTTCATTCACTTTCATCCCATTCCTCATACACGCCCGTCGGTTCAAGGTGCTCTTAACCTGGCCTTTGTCCAGAACGCCTCCGATCTGATCAAGAAACGTTCGCCTAGGTCTTCCTCTTGCGACTGTTCCATTCACACTAGCCTTATAAACTTTCTTAGTCAGTCTTTCCTCGTCCATTCTTTCTACATGCCCAAACCAGCTTAACATACCCTTTTCTATTCTTGTCACTATATCAACTTTCATGCCGCATCTCTCTCTAATCACACTATTCCTTATTCTATCTTTCAGAGTCACACCACATATATTTCTCAGCGCTCTCATTTCTACAGCATTTATTCTGCTCTCATGCTTCTTTTGCCATACCCAACTTTCACTTCCATACATAAGTGTGGGCACTAATAGTCCTCTATGAACAGCCAAACGTGCCTTTTCGGAAACATTTCGACTGTTCATAAAAGCGCGTAGAGCTCCATTCACTTTGTTTCCCGCAATCGTTCTCCTTTCAATATCTCCCTCATGTTTACCATCCCTTGTAAACAAAGTACCCAAATATACAAACTCTTTCACTTGCTCCACTTTTTCTCCATCAATCATAATATTACACATCGTCACGCACTCTTCCTTTTCAAATACCATTACTTTCGTCTTGCTTACATTTATTTCCATTCCTTTACTCTCAAAAGCACCATGCATAATAGTTACCATCGCCTGCAACTCTTCTGCCGATGACGCAAGTATTACTTGGTCATCGGCATAAAGAAGACATTTGACAAGTAACTCATTCATTCTTAATCCCCATTCACAATCTTTTAAATCTTTTAAACAATTGTCCATGTATAGGTTAAACAGCCAAGGTGACGCTACACATCCTTGTCTAACACCTTTTTCGATGCTAAACCATTCTGTGTAGGTCCCATTTATCCTAACACAAGCTCTGGAATCATCATAAAGAGATTTCAGAGCTCGCGTGAGGGTGCTATTCACTCCATACATGGACAATACCGACCAAAGTTCATTCCTCACCACTTTATCATAAGCCTTTTCCAGATCCACGAATGCGCAATAGACCTTTTGACCTTATGTTCTATGTAATATCTTTATGTTAAAAAATATGTGTACCTACTATTATTGCAATTGCAATAAATCTCAATTCTTATTAAATGAACCGCGTATTCAATTTGACTATCCAAAAACATTTAACGTATTGGCAATACCTATGCCTTGCAATATACCTCGCTCGCATACTTTATTTATTTTGGTTAGGTACATTTTGTGTAATGAATTTAAAAAGTTGAGTCGTCTACTTTATTGGTCATTATCACAGGCATTCAATACATATATTTAAATATACATAGTATTTTTCCAAACAATCTCGCCTTGTGTTTCTGCGGTGAATAGCATTACCAGGCTACATAACAAGGTGCTTTGCGACTAGTGCGATATTTACACCTTATGCTGATAGGTACCGTAGCAACTCGTTTTATAACGGTATGTGATATCGTAGGATACAAGCGGGCGAATCTGAGTAAAGACGTTAGGAGTAAATAAAGTAAATTAGTAAAGGGTTCGATCTCCACACGGGTCAAAAATATGTGTGATCCACATAGTTGTTCCGATTTTTCTTTCCGTTATTTGAATGTTTGTAACAACCCGGACTAGGAATAAATCCTGTATCGCGAGGACAGAATTTATTCCTAGTGGGGCAATTATCATTACAAAATTAAAATATTGTTTGGATTCATACAATACTTAGTACATCTGGTACGGTAATGTTTTCAAACATAAACCCGGTTCACCGTTAGATTTGGCTTTTATAGCCCTCGCTCTGATAAGCTCTGTAAACAATCATATTATGTTTTCTTTGTTTAACAATAGAAGCATACTTATTATCATTATTATTATAACAACGAGATTTCAAAATCGCTGTGTTTAATAGTACCTATGATAGACAGTCCATTATAACTGCGGCGAGTGTTGTGGGTTCGGCACAAAAAATTGAATGGTCCACAAATATTTTGGCCGAGTCTGTGTGTTATTTGAATGTTTGTAAAGCCTGCGACCCATAAAATACTCCAAGTGTTACCTCAAGTTAACAGAAGGCTTTGTTCGCTTGGCCGCTGCTACTTCTGTAATATCTATTTGTGTAATCCACAAATATTTGACAATCTATATGAACTGTCTCCTCTATATTAATATATACTACTGAGTTAATACATACTCAATGTAAGAAGTTATGATATTTTATGTACAAACTCTACAAAAAAGACAGTTATTTGTGTAAGCTAACTATAGCAAATACTAAAAAAATATTATTTTCCCCAGGAACTAATACCCGAGCTGTTCTTCCTACCCGAAATGCTGGTGAACAGCTCCGGCTACCGGCTGGGTATTCCCGAGTCTCCGTCGGGCGACGTGATCCTGCCTCCCTGGGCGTCCTCCGCAGAAGAGTTCGTGCGGATCAATCGCATGGCGCTCGAGTCGGAGTTCGTCAGCTGTCAGCTGCATCAGTGGATCGATCTTATATTCGGTTATAAGCAAAGAGGTAAAATGTTGTTACTCTGTTTATAATGCTTCTTTTATTCTAGGGAAGTGTGCATCTTCTTTTGTGGTGTAGAATTTAATTTCAGAACATATTTATGTCTACATAATACAGAGTGTGAGAGAATTTCATCACAACAGTTATCGTTTTTTGAAATGATGCTGTTTTATTAGAAAGATGCTGAAATAGTCTCGCGGGAAAAATGTTGGACTACCACGCACAGATCTCAAATTCGCAGTATTAAATTTCTGTGCGAATAGACGTCTTGAACTCAATTGAACTTTACAATTTGTGCATCGTTTGCTTCAACGGTGAAGGAAAACATCGTAAAGAAACCTACATGTCAGTCAGTTCTCCATAATATTCTAAATGTTTCAAGTTTGCTTAAGCGCACTGGCCTGGCACTGGCCTGGTCTTAAACTGAGAAAATGCATGTATCCAGCAGTAGAACCATTTATAGAGCTGATATTTGTAATAAGATTATGCCACTATCACTAACTCCTAATAATCTCTCGTAGGTCCCGAAGCGGTCCGCGCAACCAACGTCTTCTACTACCTAACGTATGAAGGTGGGGTACGACTTGATCAAATCACAGAGCCGGTCACCCGCGCGGCCATTGAAGACCAGATCCGCAGTTTCGGTCAGACCCCGGCCCAGTTACTCAGCGAGCCACATCCACCGCGAGCCTCGACCATGCACCTGGCGCCGCTGATGTTCGCCGCAGCGCCTGACGATGTCTGCCTCAGACTGAAGCTGCCTTCAAACGCGGCAGTCGTCCACGTCTCTGCTAATACGTACCCGCAGTTGGCGATGCCTGCGGTTGTCACGGTAAGTCGGTGATCACATCTTTTTAATGTCTTGAATTCGTTTTGTTGTTCCTCTAATGCAGATTGCATTTTTGACATAGCGTATACTTATTCCAACCGCTACAGATGTGTTAAGGAGGTCGCTGTACCGGAGGGTACAGTGCCAAAGACACTTACCGGGGCTCGAAAGGCGAGTAATCTCGGGTCAGAAAGCATTACCTACAATGTATACTGTTTAAATTATTTGGTGGCAATATAAATGATCCGGCGCACATGGCCAAGTGTTTACCCTAAACGTAACTGAAATGTAGTAACAGATTTACTACGTTTCGCTCCATAAATAAAAGATCCGCAGGCTATAAGATGGGTAGGTATTTTCCCTAGGTTTTCTGTCGTTATGGTGTTTTATGTGTAAATGTGGTTCTTTATTTGTATGTGTATATTGATTGGCCCGTGGCGCGCAGGTGTCGGCGGCGCGCGCGTTCGCCGCGCACCGCTGGGCCGGCCCGGGCTGCGCGCACGCGCCGCACGCGCCCCACGCGCCGCGCCACGCGCCCGACCACCAGCACCACCCGCACCACCCGCTGCTCATGGACCCTGTCTGGGGTAACTATATAATATACACTTACTTTTACTTAAGATATTCTTATAGGTACCTATAATTGCTAAATGAGGCGTAGGAGGTCAATAAAATTGACGTTGAATTTTTGTTATTAACATAACAGGGTTTATTGCTTGCTACTTCTTTCGTCTTCATTGTTCCTTAATTTGCGCCTATTAAATCAGCATGCTTTAACAAAACGACTTGGATGGCGCAGTAGGCGCCTCGAATGATGTGGATTTAATTCCCCACATGGACCAAAAAATGTTAGGCACACAAATGGTTTTGAATCTGGGTATTATCTGTGATTGTTATTTCAATGCTTGTAAAGCCTCTGCAATACAGTAGTCCAATAACAGGAACTGTCTTAGTTTTAAATAATAACCTTTTTTACTTGGGGAAATGCTCCTTGTTCATACCCACTCGCCACAAGGGAAGGCGACAGGGTTAGGTCGGGCTCTCCCGAGACTGCGGGCCTACCGACTAAAACCACCACGGTGTGCCAACTAGCTGCTTTTTATGGGTGGGTCGCTGGAACTGAAACTACATCAGCGACCTATTCAGCAGTGCCCAATGCAGAGATGTTGTGTCTGCGGGTGACGACTTCTGGACAGGGCGTCCCTAGCACAACAGAGGGCGTCGCTCTGACTCAACGGCTGGCGGGTGGGAGATCCCCGTTTTCGCCTCCATATTTTCCTCACGGATCCGCTCCGCCGCCTCCTTCTGCGGGATGACGTGAAAGATGCGACCGCTACCCACTTCCCCTCGCTGTCAACCATGGCTTAGATCACGGGTCCCATGCTGCCACCCTGCCCACCGCTCTAACACCGGCTGGAGGGCCCCAACGGTTTCGAAACCGGCCAGAGGCGCCTCCAGCCGCGCCTTCCACCTTCCAATCATGACCTGGTGAGCTCGATTTCGCGCGCGCTCAATCACTGCCAGGAGGGGACGACAACCTGTCCCCTCTCGCACCGCCTCACTCACTGCGAACACTTCAGTGAGCACTTCAGCCTCTAAATTCCACGGGGGTGTACCCGCCAATGCGAATGCTGCGTCGGCCGACACCGTGCGATAGCCACGTACGACCCTGACCGCTATGACTCTCTGCAGTCGCCGCAATAGAGTCCTGCATTGAGCGGTCAGGGTATCCGCCCACGCCGGTGCGCCGTAAAGCGCCATTGACCGGATAACCCCGCATAGAGTCGCCGGTAACCGACAATGGGCCCACCCAAATTTGGCAATAGCCGCCCAAGGGCGGACGCAGTGCCGAGAAACTTCGGGGCGAGCCGTCTGAAATGCTCGTCGATGTGCCACCTTCCGTCCAGGACCAGGCCCAGGTACCTCATGTGGGCCTGGACGGGAACACGCGTCGAACCCACCATTATCGAGGCGCTGTGGAGTGGACTGCGACGGGGCCCATAAAAGACCAGGGCCTCCATCTTGCTAAGAGCCACCCGTAAACCCAGCGCCTCGATACGCCCGACCACCTGGAAAACGCCCACGGTGGCCAAACGGGCCGCCTCCTTGAACACCCCCACGAGCTGTGACAAGGGTGTCGTCAGCGTAGCTGATGATGCGCAGCCCGGAGGTTTAAATAATATCCTAACTTAACATTATAAATGCGAATATGAAGTTGTTTATTTGTTTGTTACGCTTTCACGCCTTACTGGACCAATCATCATAAAATTTTGCATACACGTTGTCACTGAAACAAAAAGGGACATAGGGTACTCTTTTCCAGAAAAAAGTACTGTTACTAACATAACCTACAATTACACGAGCGAAACCGCGAGCAAAATGTGGTAGCTAATAAATGGATTGTGCTCGCAGCGGCAGGCGGCGCAGCAGCAGTGTCGCGGCGCCAGCTCGGCGACAACTTCTCGCAGCGCGTGCGCGCGCGCAGCAACTGCTTCGTGACGACGGTAGACTCGCGCTTCCTCATCGCCGCCGGCTTCTGGGACAACAGCTTTAGAGTCTTCTCCACAGAAACTGGTAACATTTGATTAATTATTAAACCCCTCACTTATACCACGGCAGATAATTGTAAAAAGTACTTACTTAAACTCAATTCAATTTACATGAGTTATAGATACTTTTCATATCATTTATTTATATGTCTCTGCCTGTTTTTGCTTTGTTGTACCATATACATAACATTACGTTCAACAATACATTTACCTACATTTCTCGGTCAATTTGTATATTTGTACATTTTCATAACTGCTAAATTCGAAGTAAAATAGAAAGCTGGATCAATTATAAATCAAAATAATATAAAAGTCTTATGTATAGAAAACATTATATGTGTATGAATTAGTATTATAAAGTATATATATGTACTTACATACGGTTGATTGTGTTGTACAGCTAAAATAGTACAAATAATCTTCGGCCACTACGGCGTGGTGACGTGCGTGTGTCGCTCGGAGTGCAACATCACGTCGGACTGCTACATCGCGTCGGGCTCCGAGGACTGCACCGTGCTGCTCTGGCACTGGTGAGTACCACCACTTACCACTATAGCACCCTGGGCCTTTAAAGCCTCTGACGTCATCGTCTGAGATTTTGAAGGTCCAGGGTGCTATTATATATAAGTGCTATGAATAACAGGCGTGAGCATGTATGAACTTACCCAGACCCACAACTGATTCTCAGAAGACTTAATTCCCTCGCTTCATTCTCTCGTTTCAATCTCTCGTCATTGTTTATGCATAATGGTCAGTTTAGAATGCTTTTAAACTCAGTACTTATTATTACTTACATTTGTCTTATATACATACTTTCTTGGTAAATTTTTGTCATCCTTTCTTTTCATATGCCCAAAGCAACGTAGTGCTTGTGTGTTGCGTGTGTTAACTTACACCATTTTTCGAACATTTTATAACGTTACGGCACTGACATTACGTAAATATGTGGAGAATAGCTTATACGGTAGCTGGCAAACAAACAGCTGCTCAGATTCTGGATTTGATTGTGCTGGTTTAGACCTTCGTGATACGAGAATAACTGATAGAGAAAGAAGGTGAGCACCTTCTTCAAGTTACGTCCACTGATAGACAGACACAGATCTACACAGACAGAAAAACCGACAAAGGTGGCAAAGGTTTGAATGAGCTTTAACATTCACGAAGCTATTGTAAGCTGCTTATTATTCAGCAACGACCACTATGGAAGTCGAAAAGCGGAACATCCATTAGTCACAAGTCTGTTTTGACGACGTAGCTAAGTTGTAAATAATAACGAGACAACACATTAACAAGTAACAATCATGAAGTAATAGCAACCCGCTACCAGTTAAAGTTGTATCATGATTGTAATTGTGGATCAAGTAAAAAGTGTCCATTAGCTGAGTGATTGCGTGACACAGTGAGCCGGATGAGCTCGACAGATGACTGGGTTCAACAGCACCTTTGTGCACCAATCAACCGTACGGCCAGGGTTGCCACTTACCTAGGTTATGACCTTTATAAATATAAACACAAGGTTATTTGTTATACCAGCAGGGACAGCAATCTACCATAGATGGATTCCTTAGTAGATTGCAGGGCTATAAACCTGGAGTTGTGTTCCTGCAACGAAGAGATGTCTAAACTCTTTAAGCCTTGGGTTTATTTATGCGTGATGCGGTGCATTGAACGCATTGCGATTGCCGCATACTTATAACATATAAAGCGATTAATACGCTTTGGTTTTTGATTTGAACGTAGCGTCAATCGCAGCGTGAGACGCGTGTCATAAGTGCGTTTGCCGCGTACGTCTTTCGCACCGTATGATGCATAAATGAACCAAGTGCCTTTAGGAGAAAGAGTATTAATTTTCCTTTTATAAAACAACTGGATGGTACGCTCTTCATGTTTTATTCTCTATTTTTCTGGTCCTATTTTTATAAGCCTTTTATGTTCCACTTTAGGGCAATGGCTTCCTCGCATTCCCTACTTCTCTCCTTCAATACTCTCTCTTCCATTTAAAATACCAATATTTAAAAATAAAATCTAGTTCATCTCACCATCCTCCTTTTAGAGTTCGAAAAAACTCTTATACAACAGCTTTGTCCGTCCGTCCGTCTGTGTCTGTAATACAACTTTCAACTCAAGAACCGTAAGAGCTAGAGACTCGCGGTCAACGCCATTCGATTCAGCATAGTCGATATACTCCGAAATTACTATGACCTTTGACCTCTGACCACGTGGTATCACGTGACCTTTGCATATTAATTGAACCATTTTTTCGAACTCTAAGATTTACGGCAATTCATTTCCGATTCTCACTTGTTTAATATAGAATTTTTCTTTACCGGTCTATCCTTCGGGAATATACAGATGCGAATATTTATGTATTATTAATATATTATATATTTTGTCTAACCCTGTGTTATTGTGTGTGGTCAGGTCGGCCCGTCACGGCGGCATCGTGGGCGAGGGCGACACGCCGGCGCCGCGCGTCACGCTCACGGGACACGACGCGCCCATCAACGGCGTGCTCGTCTCTGCTGAGCTCGGACTTGTCATATCGTCATCTGTCAGTGAGTATCAGGCTATTCACCTTGCCTTTTCTTAGGGTATGGTGGCTAGTTGATTAAACACGTTTTAAAGAATGCTTTTTTGCAACAAAAGATGATGCAGTGAATTTTTTATTAAATTAATTGCCTGATTAGAATTAAATATAGGTAATGACTTTCGAATATGATCATGCCATGGTAGGGTAGTCTGAAAATAGCCGAATTGCAAACATGATAACCTGTGTATTTCGACGGGAAAACAAATATGGATAAAATATTTTTTGGATGACAATTCCAAAGTTCGTTTTTAGGCTTATGGTACTCCGCTATGGTACCGATACCGATACCTTTGCGGTCCTAAAATGTGACTATATTATATTACACATTGTATTTTTGATAAAACAGACAATTCAATTTGAACGAAAATGTCATAAAGATATTTTGGAAAGGTATTTGAGCTAACGAATATATTTAGAAGGGTCTGTAGCCAAGCTAATGAATGACTGGTAGCTGCCACTGTAGTTATTTTTACTGCCGTGTATCACAAACAAGAGGTACAAATGTGTTGTCGCAGACGGCCCGGTGCTGATCCACACGACGTTCGGCGAGGTGCTGCGCGCGCTGGCGGCGGCCGAGGGCGTGTGCGCGCCCGCGCAGCTGGCGCTGTCGCGCGAGGGCGTCGTGGTGGTGGCGTACGCGCGCGGCCACCTCGCCGCCTTCACGCTCAACGGCCGCCGCCTGCGCCACGAGACGCACAACGACAACTTCCAGGTACGTGTGCGCTACGCCGTCACTAAAGATAAGTGCATGCGCCCTCCTACTGTCTATTCAGATTAATATTCAATAATTTTACGAAACCTAATTATTTTATTTCTTTAAATAAAGTAATATGTGGTATACCTAATGGCTACAAGACCTTGTCGATATGAATTGTAAAATACTGAAATTATATTTAATTGGCCGTGAGTTTCTTGCAAGTTACGTCTCATAGACTCAATCCTTCGCCTGAACCTAGCAACTAACCTAAATGTAGCTTCAGTAACTTAGTTAACTCGTTAACCTATATATTATGAAGTTAAATGGTTTTTTACTTTGACTGTCAGTAATTAATGCTTAGCCTCTTGATATTTGAGAGATGTTTTATTTTTTTGACTGGTTATAGCAACCTGATTTAAAACGAGTATGAGTGATTGTATGACGCGTGCTTGTGCTGCAGTGCCTGGTGCTGTCGCGCTGCGGCGAGTACCTGGTGTGCGGCGGCGACGCGGGCGTGGTGGAGGTGTGGCGCGCCTTCACGCTGGCGCCGCTCTACGCCTTCCCGCCCGCCGGCGCGCCCGTCACCTCGCTCGCGCTGTCTCACGACCAGAAGTACGTGCTCGCCACTACCCCTCCTCTCCACCGTCTATTGAACGGAATTCAAATCATGGAGGCGTTAAAAAATCCATTCAACTGCCGAAGTAATATATGAAAAGTTTGCTATAGAGACCTTCGTACACCTCCATTATTTAAAAAACTTCATGCACAAAGCAATACATAGGCAGTCTTAATGCCAAGGGCATTCTCTACCATTCAACCATAGGGTTACGCAGAGATAAAAAGAAGTATACGCATACAATAGGATTAGAAATATACATATACATAAACTAAAAATAACGCAATAGTATATATGTATTACATAATCCATCCATTAATCGAGTCTAAGTCGACCGTGAGTATTTATACTTAGATAGGCCTTGAAATATTTGATCATCGACGTCCTTACATCGAAAACTTATGATAGATCTTCCTAATTGCTACACTTTGAACTGCAATATTTATTGCCTGCATTTGTCTTTTCTGTTTTAAATTACGTCTCCCGCGTTAGGTCTCGTACCCTTTGCTGCAAGGAATCTTACAAACATAAAAATTAAAGGATACCAAGTAACACTACATCTTGACTCAAAACAACCCGAACCTACAACACAGCGCGTCTTCAACGCCAAGACGATCACATACCCACTTCTTACACTTACACTTTAAGAATTAAATCCTACTTCTTGTTTTACCAATTTGCAGGTTCCTGTTAGCGGGTCTCGAAAACGGTTCACTGGTGGTATTCCATATAGACTTCAACAGATGGCACCACGAGTATCAGCAGAGATATTAGGCCATTCGTACTTGTAAAACATTATTCAATTAATGCTCTGTAGGCAAAACGATCTAGTTCGTACGGCAACTAAACATTGTTCTTTACTATTCCTGGCTGTATAGAAACGATCTCGCCTGAGGGTACTTTGAGATTTTTCGTACAGCGCTATCTGTCGTGCTCAATGTGAAACATGAATTTATATTGAGATTGTATTACGATCTTTAGGAGCATATAAGTTATTGTAGTTCAATGAATAGTAAAGAATATTGTGATTAATATTAATAAAAATGTTCAGTGTGGTATATTAAATATCTTTATGAATTAAATATGTCACCCTGGATATAGTTTTAAATTAAAATCTTGTTGGGTTGTAAAAGTTCGTCACATAATGCTATATTGGTTAATTAAAAGTATTAAACAACTGGCAAGTAAGTACTTAAATAGTTTTAAGTTATATTGACATTCCAATGATTTTTTTAATATTAATAATTATTCAATGTATTCAAATGTGGAGATTTATTTTTTTACAAATGGTTTGACTTAATTTATGAAATATCAGATTATGATCAGTTAAAAGACATTTTGCGCTAATGTAATTATTTATGATTCTGAAGTTGTATTATAAAACTGTATATTAATTATCAGTTCATTAAAGCTCTGCTATTAATCTACAATCGCCGGCCGTAATTCAATCAAGGTGTGCAAAAATAAAATCGACCATTTTAACTCCATAGAGTGTTGCCAATGTATTTTAGTTTAATGTAGCAGAGTGTAGGCATTGCTTGAAGCAAGTAGATAACAGTAAAAATACATATAATTTATAATAAACGTAATTTCAACTACGCTTAAGCTGCCTGGAGCTAACATTATAATTTTATAAAAGTTTATTTTAATTACTTGAAGCAATTGATACAATAAATTATTTATGTAGTGCCATAGGGAACATATATTAATTTAATGCAATATATCTGTATTATATTATTTTATATAGCTGAGATCTCCAATTTAATGGCGTCCATTTTATATTTTCAAATTAATTATTTTGAGATTTCTTATCCATATTTGAGCTTATTGACTTTACAAGTGCAATATTTCCTTCCTTATAAAGTAGCGACCACTTCTCTGCCTGTCTAACTCTTATATTTTCACTTTACGTATTCATATTAAAACAATATAAATTGTATTATTCGTTACATTCCAGTAATTAATCGAGCTATGATTATTTTTGAACCATTCCTATATTTTCACTCTTGTGCTATTTAGTGGTGGTGGGTAAAGTACTTAATTTTGATTATTATAATGATAAACATATGATATGACGTTGTTGTAATTAATTTTTGGTTTTTATTAAATGGTTATAGCGAATTATTTTGTTTCTTTTATTTTACCTTATTCCATTTATACATAGCTTTAGTTTTTAGTAGTTTAGCAAATGCTATTTTATTCATCTAAGTATCTATTGCAGATTATTATCGACTGTCATGCTGTAATTGGCGAGCTGTACTTGATCACTTAGTGCCATGAAAGCCTAGAATAATTATCATTATAGCATTATTGTACGCTTGGAAGCGGGACAACAGCGCGAAAGTGCCAATAATGTAGTCATTTTCGCTAATTAACTATGTCAATATAACGTTAGGACGAGTCTAGAATATATTTATAATGATAAATGCTAAATAAAGTTGTGTTATGGCTAAGTGACGTCACATATACGTCACAAAAAACATAGTTTTTTACGCATACGTCGTATAACATTGTATTTAATGTACAATCAATTGTAAACTATATTTTTGCATCACTACGCCGGCACCGCTCCTTCCGTTCTGTGATTTAGGCTTAACTGCACTCCTAGACATACGAAAGTTTATCTTCTCTTTTTCCTATCTCTGTGCCAAAACTAAAGATAACAATTATGAGAGACAAATCAGTGATTATATAATATGAAATAATATCTAATAGTTCATTCATAACTATGCTTCAATTTAACGGCGTATTCCTCCTTACCAGTCACAACTGACACGATCAATCGCATTGTTCTTCTTAGAAGCCGGTAAAGAGGATTCTTCTAGTCTTAGATAAAAAAAATGTTTTCTAGAAAAATTCTATAGTCGAATTATTCACGTAGATATTTAGATAATTGTACAAATGACTCTTGGAACCCTTGAACTCACGTCCCTCTGTAGTTGTAGTGTACTAGATACACTTAGATTGTACCTCCTATGTATTAATATAGTCCTAACTATCTATGCTTGTAGAACATATTGGTTTATCTAGATGCAATTATACTGTCAGTTTATTTTCTGATTCTGTTGTAATCCTCATCTATCACCAGCAGTGCGATTCCGTTACATCATGAATTTTAAAAACATTGTACAAAAATAGCTAACTTTGAAACATCCGTAAAAAAAATCGACTAGAAACTACTAAAGCTACCAAAATTCAGTGCGACCAAGGATAAAAATTAAAATACGTCTATACTTGGCACTATCAGTTATCACTTTCCTATCCCTTCGGGCCTACACTATCGAGATCACGCGTCACCCTACGTATTTTTTGTTATCAAAAACACGCTACACGCAATTCTGTCCATTATTAATAAGATTATAAGTATAGGTCGATGTTGGATTAGAATCTAAAATAATGTTTTTATTTAGTAGTATAAGATACACCTTGTATTATATCACTGTCCATTTATATTTAAGCTACATCAATTGTAAGCATTGTAATTGTAAAATTCGCTAATGTAGTTCAATATTTACTTTGATTTTATCCCATAGTACTTAATATTTTGGTAATGCATAGGTATAAACACGCTTAACACGCGAAATAAACTTCGCTACTGAGTTTGGGCAATATCCTTAATTTCAAATGAATTCTTGCAGCTTTCATTTCCACGATAACTAGTTCAACATAATCCCATAAATATAAAGTCTACCTACTGCCTTCGCCCTAATTAAAATATTGCCTAGTATAATGGAAAATCTCAATACATTATAACGATATAAAAACTTGTTGAGCGTAATTAGTAAATACCAATAAAATACATAGACTTAGTACATGTAGAAACGTAGCATGCAGTAGGCTTAGTTGGGTGAAAGCGATCGGCATTTTTAATAAGTATTTGAAAGTTTTAGACTACTAATCCTTTTATGTTATGTGTGTAAACATAATTCAAGTGCTACTGACCTTGAGTGTCCCGCTTTAGCTTGCTTCTTATTATCTCCATGATAGCAACAGTAGCATTTGAAATTTAATAAGCATTAAACAATTTTTAGTACCTACTTGTTCACTATATTTTTGCACCTAATGACATGGGTGCAATTTGTTGTAGTCCTTAGATCAATTTGTATATTATTTTTTCATTAAGCATATTGTTAGGAATATTTTAAATCGTTAATTGTTTTTATTCAAGGTTAAAGGTTTATTTAATTCGATAGTGTAGTAAGAAATCGATGTTTTGACATTTGATTTCCCGCGCTAGGCCACAGATTAAATGTAACATAGATAATAAATAGATTCGTTAAACATGTTCAATATTGTTATTAATTAATTAACATTAGTTAATGTTTCACATGAAATTGTAACTATACGTGCACATGCTTTTTCGACTAACCACCGATTAACCTTAATAAATGTTCATCTGTTATTTGTAATTATCAATTTGTTGTGCAGACACATTAATTTGCATGAAATATCTAATTTCAATACTTTACACATTAGGGCAATAATGTCCATAAATAACTTATTGTTATGCTAAGTATATGGTGCGTTTGTATGTAATGAAAAGATCTTGAGTAACGAATAAATTGCATTGATTAAATCTGTGTTCTTTATTTTAACCTATTTAATCCAGAAGCTATAAATCATTTTTTTTTTTTTTTTTTTTACGGTGTTCCTCGGCATAACCGTAGACGGCGGGGCCGCGCGAATCGCTTTCACATGCAATCGCGACCCCGCCGAGGTTTCGGCCCGCCGTGTGAAACGGCAGGCCACTGCATAATAGACCCTCTACTGTCCCCTTGTAGGGAGACAAAAACACGGCTCAGAGGCGCGCGTGGGAACACGCACGCCGCCTCTTGGACCTGGTGCTGATCGGGTGGCGGGCAGGCCCACGAAGCCCACCACCCCCAGGTCAAACCTCAGGGTGGCTGGAGGTCATCTCGCGCCCTCCGGCGCCCGGTTCTGCGGTTGGGGAGAGGGTTTAAGCGCTCCCTCTCCCGCTCCGCCGCCTCCTTGATGGACATGACTTCCTCACAGAAGGAGGCGACGGCGTTCCACGACGTCTCGCTCCGGACCATAGATTGAACCACGGCCGGGAGCGAGAGGGCAACCAAACCGACTGCCGCGATCAACTCACGGCGCTGCGATGCCCAGGCGGGGCAATCCGTCAATGTGTGCAGCGCCGTGTCCTCAACAACGTCGCGGCAGTCGCCACAGTGGTGACAACCGGGCGTCTCTTGCCGACCTATGCGACACAGGAACTGGCCAAAACAACCATGACCAGTCATTACCTGTGTCAGCCGGAAGGTGAGGGCGCCATGCCGCCTCTCCAGCCACTCCTCAAAAACGGGACTTACCGCCACGATTGTGGCTTGCCCAAGCTATAAATCATACCCCAACTAAAAATGTAATTATATTAAATTAAACTAAAAATAGTGAAGGTCATAGAATAGGCACTAAACCCTGATATTATGACGCTTACGATTTCGTAGAAATAGGTATATTTTTATCAATGTAGATAAAGACTGGTAATAGATACAAATAGAAGTTTGGGTGTACTATACACCTCTGCCAACTCCTTAAAGGATACAGGCATAAAATTATGTCATATTATGTGTTGTTAAAAATCTGTGTTTCTTAACTTGACCGTTTAATTTTAAAAATAAATCAAAATATTTAGGTGATTTTTTATAAAAATTCTGCAGCAGTAACCGTTATATGGAGTATCTCAAGAAATTATAGATAATTAGTTCTATAGCCATCTGTAAGGATTATACAATTTTCCTTGCAGTTTCAGAGATAATCGGATTTTCATACTAGGTAGATTCATACTTATATTTTTGGTAAAAATAATTATAATTTATTTATTTTTGCGAAAAGCAATATCCGGCGAAAAGCGATACTTTAAACTTGAATTCCCTAAGTTTATGAAAGTCGCAGCGTGTGTCGACCTGGTAACAAACATTAAAAATAACATAGACACAAAACAAATAGCGTTGGGTATATTTATTGATCTGAGAAAGGCTTTCGAAATAATCTGCCAAGAATAGCTTTTAACAAAATTCCGACGAGGCCACGGACCTTCCCTATCGTGTCTATCAAAAATGTTACTCAGTAAATTAACTTTAGTTTTTTTTCAGATAAGGCGGTGATCACTAAATAACGCATCTGAAAGGATACGGCAGGATGGTAAACAACGACTTGTACGTTGGATTTTATTCTTTTAATAATAAATTTATTGATGAAATTAACACTTACGTTATATTAGGTTATTACTGTCAAGTTTTCACTCACAAACACTTTTACTAATTCTTAGATATACTTAACAGCAAATCTGAACATACTGTACTTTCCACAAAGACCACTAGCACCTAAACTATGGCAGCGATAGCTCAGTGGGAAAACCAACAGACTGCAATGCAGAGGGTCTCGGGTTCGGACCCACGTCGCGCACCTCTGACTTTTGGAAGTTATATGACTTTTCGAAATTATGTGCGTATTGGTTGACAATTATCGCCTGCTCCGTGCCTCGGAGAGCACGTTAAGCCATTGGCCCATTGGAAAAGTCAATATCCTCTAATATCCTGACACTGGTCTAGCCTTAGGGTTTCGTTAGCCTTTGGGTTGCGGAGGTCAGGTGGGAACCGCTCCGTGTAAAAACTGATATCTTGTCAAATCAGGTTAGACTAGAAAAGCCGACCCCAAGTGACTTGGGATAGTGGCACAGTTACATAAGAGAACAGGAGAATCACTCCCACACACACGAATGAGCCTTAATGTCCATTGAAGGCTGGGAAGAGGCATTTAGTGAAAAGGTTAAATAAGAGGTCTTTGCTAAATTTATGGTTAAGAGGTTGTCCGAGAGCCAACGCATAACAATAGTAACAGCTTTTCCTGCTAGCTTAAAAGTAGAGAACCAGTTGTCACCAAGTGTGACTATGGCCGTGTCATCGGCGTACGAGGAGTTTACAGAGGGAGTTAATATAAACTAGGAAAAGAGTGGGACTTAGAAGTTAAAATAGAACCTTGTGGCACACCGTAAGCAAGTGGTATTTCATCACTCACAAAAGAATCTATTTTTACACACTGTTTTCTATCAGAAAAAATAGTCCTTGAAGATTTCAAGTGCATGACCGCCTACACCAACGTTTTCAAGTTTTAGTAACAACAGAAGCCTTCTTAACGTCTAAAAATGTTCCTATGCATTTGCTTTTATTGTCCAAATTGTCAACCACGTGGTTGACCAGAAATGCTACAGCATCCTCTGTTGAAATTCTGTGTCTGAAACCAAACTGATTTGATGCTAATAGCTTTTGTTTTCCCATAAATTTTACTAGGCGGGCATTTTGAACTTTCTCTAGTACTTTTGATAGCGCTGGCAGTACAGATATAGGTCAATAGTCATGTACGTTTCCCCTATTACCACTTTTGAAAATAAGGTGTATGATTGCCTTCTTGAACACCTTGGAAAAAACACCACTTTCGATGGAGATGTTGCAAATGTGTGTTATCACCGGCACGAACAACTTCAATTTCAAACTTCTACGTTGAGCCGTTTATGAGATCTAGGCAATCCCAAAACGTTACCGCAGCAAAATCTTAAATAACTTTAGAACCACACCACACAAATTTTGCTGTTCACAAACATTTAATACGCAACAAAAGCTATCTATCTTCATGCAATTATTTCCGGGCTGAAACGATTTTACGAATAAATAATTTGACAAGTTAATGTTTCAAACATTACTGCAGCAAAATCTGTTTTCTCAATTAACTTTAAGTTACAACTACAATTTGAACAAATGTTATTAGTGAACAAATTACTTTTCACGATGAACTAATTATTTGTTATATACTCTAACCTCTCTAAAGCACAACATTTTGCTGCGGTAATGCACACAGTTCTAACTATACCAATAATTAGTCAACATTGATCACAAAATATCAGCATTAATAGAGCCCCCGTTTAAAAGATATAATCCTTCTTGGGATTGGTTGTAGCTGTAGTTGCTTTTCAGCAGCCATGGTCATGTCTCCCCGTGACCATAGCTGCTGAAAAGCAATCGAAACGTCGGGGAAAGTGTAAACATAAAATATATATAGTTTTAATAATAATTTAATTAGCTTAAAATTAGTAAAGTTTAATAGTAGTAGTAGTAGTGTAAAAGTTTTCAAAATTATGTAATAGAGTGTCAAATAAACAAAGCGATAAAATCCGTATATAGTAGTTTATTTTATTTCATTAATCGACTTCAAAAAACGAGGATTTATTCAATTCGGCTTTAAGGATATTGCAAAAAATCTGCTGCTTATGAACGATTTTTTTTTTATGTTTTTCGGTATAGCCGGTCTCCTATAAATTTGACCATGTTCTGATAATGGGTTTCGGAGATAAGTAATAGTTCTTAACGGTTAACAATTTTTCGGATCAATTCACTATTATTACCTATATTTTTCGCTCCTAGATTTTACTTAACTGGCGGTCGTTCAGAATGCGATCGTGGGCTTCGTGACGCAAATGTGTTGTGCTTATACATACTCCCGGTTCTCGCGCGCTTTATTTCACAGACAGCCATCTGTCTGTCAGTTGCCAAGTATCTACTTGGCAAAAATCAATGAATACAACATAATCAAGGAATCACGCGTTAGTTAAAAATAAAACTGCTTTTATGGATTTTTCGCAGCGAGTTACAGGACAGGCATAGTTTCTTTGTTAGCTTTAAAGTTAGTGAAACCAAATTAAAGAATATGAAACGCGAATAAGATAGCGCAATAGAGCAACAAAATCTTCTAAAACAAATTTTAAACTAAGAAATATGTTTAAAATAGAAAGATCACATCGAGTTCTGTTGAAGGTTCTAACATTTAAGCCTTATAGATGTGTGCGTTACGATTGCTCCGCCAAGTTATACAAACAGAAAAAATGTCGCCAGAAAAATTGTCGGTATTTGTCAAAATCGAACGGAATAAACTAAAAATTTGTCAAAGTAGAAATAAAGAAGTTATAAGGCCTTAAAGTTGGCCTCGTCAAACACGTTTCACTTCCGATACAAACGTTACGAAGACTGAGACGGCCACAAAAATAACAAAATATAAATTTTACCCTTACATAATGCCAGTGAACTTGCGTGGCGAGTTCATTCAATTTATATTGTAGTGCCGGCGACTCGCTTGGTGAGTCCAATGTCAAATGTATGCGGCATCCGGGTAAACATCATGAAAATCGTAGTGGCACTGAACGTGTTAAAAACTATATATTTCGCACTATGTCAATTCATTTTAGGATATTGTATTACTGTATGGGGCGGTGCACACAAGACCAATTTCTGGCTTTTTGGCCGTTTTAAAAATAATGACATGTAAACCGTATAGAAATCTAACAACTGTGCTATATAAGGAATGCCAATTTCTAACCATCCGTCAGGTTTTTGTGATGCAAACGGTTCTAAAAAAACACAAAAGCCTTTATTTCGACAAACACGTAATTAATAAACGCCGCTATTATCAAGTGTCTCCACCCAAGACATACAGAACAGCTCTTGCTGGTCGGCACTACCAAATAATTAGTGAACACCTTATATATATAATATGTAACGGGTATTAACGCGATCATGCATAATGTTTACCTTTTTTATGCTTGACGTTTCGACCAGGTTACACCGGCCGTGGTCACAAGCTGACTGGTGCTGCGATGTCATGTCTCCGTTTGTGAGGCAGAAGAATCTTGATTCACCCTCACTTTTGGCATATTTTTATTTGTCCATGTACCGTCACAAACTACACTCATGGTATCCCTATTACGTATGCTAGCCGTTGTGTCCGTATTCTGTGAATTACCTGACTGTGCAAAACAGCGAAGTTGCGTATTATTAATCACGTGATTCCACGTCGCGGATAATTTGAAACCATCTTCCCTATTGAAATTTCTATATTTTTTGATTTCAATAGCTTCTCGCACTACTCTTGGATAAAAGTGGCGATCGGTGGAGAGGACTTCCGGACGATGAAATTCAATCCAATGATTAGTACCTGATTGCAGTATATGTTCTGTAATTGCTTATTTGCTAGTCTGCCGGTTCTTTACAGCGGCGATGTGTTCTTTGATCCTCTCAGCAATAGTACGCTTGGTTTGGCCTATGTAGGAACTCCCGCAGCTGCAATTTATCTTGTATACGCCTGGCGTTTGTAAAGGCAAAACGTCCTTTGGTGTGCCCACCATGCTGGTTACTTTGGCCCCGGTGTATAAATAGTGTTGATGGAATATTTCTTTAACACCGTTCGATCTTATCCGTAATTCCTTTTATATATGGCATATAGGCGGGTTGTCTGTTCACCTCAGGATGCTTGCCTCTTTTAGTCGGCTGCCTCTTGTCGTCCATTCACTACATATCCGTTATTCTTTAGTACCTCCAGTAGTAGCATGATTGAGTTCAGACTCTAAATGCTCGGGGTCACAAAGATCATGAGCTCTGTTTTTTAATGATGTTATAACGGATTGTAAGTGACGAGGGTGGTGGTTGGACGTTGCGTGTAGGTATCTATCCGTGTGTGTAGGTTTACGGTACACACAGTGTGACAAGGACCCATTCGTTCTCGCAGTGATTTTGACATCCAGAAATGACAACGATCTGTCAGTCTCCATTTTATAAGTAAACCTAATTTTTGGGTGAATGGAATTAAGGTGTTGTACATAATTATTGTTCCACGTCCTGCTTAGTACCCTTAACAATGCTGAAGATATCGTCAACATATCTTTTCCACAGTCGTATGGTCTTTGGGCCAAGGCTCAATGCCTTCTATTCAAAATGTTCCATCCAGAGATTAGCAAGTACATGCATGCATGGTCGCGTTAATACCCGTTACATATTATATATATATATCATGCAACGCGAAAGTTTAAAAGTTATTAGTGAACACCTTTATAATGTATTAAATAAATATGTCTGCAAAACTACCGTCAATAAATGGCTTTAAACTCCATCTTACACAGAAACCAAAGATCTGCTCAAAATGTCGATTTTATAACTATTATTTGCTTTTTAAATAGGTTCTTGTTTTTTACTTTGTTATACATGTATTGAAATTTTATTAGTTTTACATTGTTATCTATTTACTATTATTATAAGTTAATGATGTACCTATATATTCTTGATTCATATATAATTAATTATTTTATGTATGTATCTAAGTACTTACAACATAATTCTTATTATTAATACTTACTTATACACATTGATTGGTATTTTGTTTTAAAATAAATAATACCTGCGCCCATTCTAGAAGTCATCAAGTCTTCACTATTGTTTTTTAATGTTATTTTATGAGACTGGTACCCATAACACAAGTTAAATTTTAACATGGCTACCAGTGTTCAAATAATTAGTGTACTTCTTTATAGAAAACTGCAACATTTCATGTGTAACTTATGGTACGTGTGTTTGTGAAATAAATGATTATTATTATTATATATTTTATTTATATATATAGAATTTAGAAAATATATAGAATTCTATATATATATATATATATATAGAAGTTCGAACAATGAAATACGTGCATAGTTTTCAATTTTTTTATTAATTAGCTTAAGACCTAAGCGACAGCGGGTACGGGCTGTGGCAGCGGCGCAGGCGCGAGCGAGCGCACGTCGCTAGTGGGCTCCAGCGGGACGGGCTCGTCCTTGGGCTCTGTGACCAGGATGTGGTCGGGCTGGGGCTTCTTGGGGCCGTTCTTGCCCTGTTGGTCCCACGGCAACATGATCTTGACCTGAAATTAACATTTATATTTTCAGATGTCTTATATGCTATGTATCAACATAATTTTAGTAATATTTGTGGAAAGTTATCCAGATTACTACTATAATGAGGTGTCTCCAAAAATCAGCAACCTATAAACATAACACCCTAATCAAGACAAATAATTAGGACATTCTCAACATTACTTATGTTGTGTTAAAATGATGATAAATTGTGTTAAAATGATGATAGTGTGTATTTTTGTATGATCTAATCATAGCAATAGAAATAGAATAGAGACCTATTCCTATTATTAGATCATACAAAAATAGGTTATTTGCTAAAATAACATATGTACAAATAGATAAAATTAGGTGTCCAGCCTGCACCGTACCAGAGCCCATATGAGATGAGCCCTCCAATAAACAGGCTGAGTTAATTTACCACAATTATTAGACCACACACCATAGAAAGGTTTGTGATCCCTGAAATTGTGGATCATCTTAAAAGCTAGTCCATCTCTCATATACAAATAAAGTAGTGCAAAATACTCAAAATTATTTGAATGCATCGGCTATTTCAAATTCTTTGGATAACCATATCCAAAATATTGATGTTTATTATATAATTAACCACTGTTATTGCCGGCCTGTATATAACAGCAACACATTGACGTAAACTAATAACTGTTTCAAAGCTCCTTTGTCAACATCTCCCATCATCATCAACAACGTTAATGGTCCAGGTCCAGTATGATGGTTATAATCTATGATTCATCTGGATGAACTTCCCTTTATGTTGGAGAAACATGCATTATTTCTCCACACCACTATTATGGATATGAGAATCAAACTATCTTTCTTGAAGATTAGAATGAACATAAATGATTGTTAAAGAATTACATCACACAAATAACACTACTGTGAATCTCACCTTGATTCCAAGCACTCCTTGCCTAAGCAGTACGTGTCGTGTAGCAGTGTTCACGTAGTCATTGCATGGGTCACCAGAGTGGATCATCAGACCATCAACGAATTTCATGGACTTGGCACGCTGACCACGCAGCTTGCCAGAGACGACGACCTCGCAACCACGGGCTCCAGACTCCATGATGAAGCGGAGAACACCATAGCACGCACGACGTACAGCCAGACCTATGAGTAACAAAGAACAATTTAATATTATGGTATAAAATATTTAGTACCAATATTGTATAACCTTTAACCAGTTAATGCACTAAATTTATCCCACAGAAAAGGTGTAATCAAGTGGGAGAGTCATCACTGCTACTTTTTATTGGCAATGTATGAACCAGCTTTCCTGCGAATGTACCACTTGCTTACAGATAACCAATATAAGTGTACTAACACTTATACTGCCTTTAGCCTGGCATGAAAGAGTTAAGAAGACTCACTTGTCTACCTCTTCCATTCTTTACCTTTCATTTCATCAGAAAATCCTTATTGCTAGGGTCAACAACAGGAACTGTTATCCTCTGGTGTTACAAGTGATCATAGGATGCAGTATTTATATACTTGTTTGCCACCTTGTTAGTATAATAGGGAATGCGTGGTGCTGTACTGTGCAACTTTGTCAAACATAAGTAAGAGTGAAAGAATTATTACTTTAAAAGATAATTCTAGCCCTAGTAACAATTCCTGTGCCGCAGGGATTTATAAAAATTCAAATTACCAACACCTAGACTCAACAACACAACAATTTATGAATTACACAACATTTTTGTCACATATGGGGATTTACCCCACAACACTCGGCGCAACAGCAGTGCCTAGGCAACCACATAAAACCATTCATCATCCATGCAGAAGTATCCACTTGGTGCTTATTAGTGCAAATAATATATTAGCATGCAAAACAAAATACATAGTATATTGTTAGTCATAAAAAACCATTGTCACCTTCATACAATATGCAAGCTTCAAGTTATGATGCATACTTAGATACATAAGGTTATTGATATATCCCCAATGAAAAACATGGCTCCCATGTGAGTAGGAGCTATGTCAGGTTTGGGGCATGCAGTTAATATACATAAAAGGTATGGTTTTAAGGGCATGGAAATGAAAATTAAGCTAAATTATGAAGCAAATTAACCTATTTCCAGAAGCCAGTGTCCGAACATGAGGTAATGAAGTAACAGTACCAAATTTGATCCAAAACTAACAACTAAGACTTAGAGCTGATTTTTCAATTGTCCAAGAACTTTTTAGCTGGCTGCTAGTGTTTAGTATGGGATCTCATTGGTATTGCATTGAAAGTGTATCAAACTCAACTCTTGGTTACAAGTCGGACTTTCATCATGAATTACATAAAGTGCCACACTGATTGGTTGATGCATAGATTTATGATTTTGTTGTATTATGATAATGTTTGAGACCAATTGCATGAGGTACTGGTTTTATGACATAGGTTAAGGAAAAGTTATGGAACTTTATTCTCATCTAGCTATTGGTTGCAAAACATTGGCGAGCTTCAGATATGCCCACAAATCTGAAGCTCGCCAATGTTCTAGCTAAATGTGGGAGTAATATATATCTGCTTACTCCGTTATGGATATACAGTTGTGAGATGATGTATAAATAACATTGGAAGATAACCTAGTTACAAGCACTAGTGCCAAATAATCCAATTTTCTTTGATGTTTGTAGAAATATTTCGACTTTGCTAAGGTGCTTATATACCTATTTAGATGTGGACTGACTGTTTAGACCCCAAGACAAGTAAAATACCATGAGGATCGTAAAGTGCTCTTATAAAATAAACCAAATATTACTAACTAACATAGTTTACATGCAAAACATGTTGCATGATGCATTTAGATCTAGAAACAGTTAAATAATTAGGCAATGTACTTTTAGTAGAGTGCGGAGTGAGGCAAATAAGTTTTATATGATCGGCACGTACATTATACTGGTGAAAGTGCAAACTAACCTCCGATAAGTTTGTATCTGAGAGACTCGGCCTGAGCGATGGCGCATAGACCGCGTGTGGCGACCTTCTCAGCGTACAGCTCGACAGACTGCTCGGGGATGTTGAACCTCTTCTGTACCACAGACGTCAGCTCACGGATTCGTCGTCCCTTCTCACCGAGCACGCTCTGTGTCCTGGTCGCCATAATGATGATTTCCGACCGAGTCGGAGTGACGCGCACCTCCACGCCGGAGTAGCCATCTTCGGCAAGCTCCCTGGTCAAGAACTCATTGAGTTCCGCCTTGAAAACTCCGTCACCGACGAACTGCAAATTCACGGAGAGGTTATGTTTTGATCATCGTATTTTTGATCAAATAGTTGAACGGTTGACGCAGATACTTCGACCACATTATCATTAAGCAGATTTTAAACAATTATGTAGCTGTATACCAAGAAACACGAAAAGAAAAACAATCCTAGCGCAGGTGACAAGTACTAGATTATCCACTAACATCACAGGTTTCACAAATTTAACGAACCCATCATTTATATTTATATGCTCCTTAATAGATATAAAACGATTTATAACGCGTATTTTAACATATTTAACACTGGTTTCAACGTACTTTTCGCTTTTTGGAAATGTTGTTCACCGCCATGATTGCAACGGGAGAGCAGAAAAGGCCGGAAACAGATTATACAAACGTCAATGTCAATTTCCAATTACGTTCAGAAACTTAGGATCGATATTAATATTTTAATTATTTCAAATAATATCGACATTTATAATTCACACACTAAAAATAACTTCAAATCAAATCAATCAATTCAAATCGTATTTTACGTATAAGTATACGTAAAATACGATTTTACCTATTTATTTATACGTTTGTGTACGCAAATTTTCACATTGGCTGAACAAACTTGGATATAATCCCCACTGCCCAAATTTCATTGTTTTACGTATTGAGAATAGCTTGGGCTAGTGTTTGTTTATTCGGTTGATTTGTAAAATGATACTATTTCTATTCTCCATTTGATTAGGTACTTAACTAAAGGTAAACAATCTTGATGTGACTTTTTATACAAACACATATTAAACAAATAAACTACTGCATAAACTAACGATTCAATTGATTTAGTAATCGTTATTGTTGTATTTACATTGATCTTTAGCAGCATTTTATTTTTAAACTGAATTTTTAGATAAAAAGATACATCAAGATTATTTACCGTTACTTAAATACCAAACCAAATTAAGTATAGTAAAGTACATTACCTACATAAAAAATAAATATATTACAGTCAAAATAGGCAATTTAAAGGATTTAGTAAAGAACAATATCGGACTACATACATGTTGTGAACGTAAATGGATTCGTTCGAAGTTCTAATAATTTTGACGAATGCAAATTTTGTGGCAAGATACCTATGCAGATACTGATGTAAAAGTAGGAGGCAATATTTTGTAATATTTTATGTAAACAAGGAACGAGCAGATCATTTTAAAGCTCAGTGGTATATATCAGATCTGACCACAATTGTTTAAGCATGTAAGACAGTTATTAAACAGAGCTGAATTTATTTGTACATCCAATAATTTCTAGTTAATTAATTATTGTCTTTCTAGTTCAATAATACATTATCTATAGATAAAAATAAGAGAAACAACTGATGAACTACAAAAAAACATAGGTCACCAAACAGTCTGTCCATCAAATGTCTTTTTAAAAGTCGTTTAAGGATATTAAACTGGAATAAATATTAAACAAAGACTAAATACAAGTACGAGGAAAATATAATTACTTAATTGCTGATCGGCGGAGTGCGAGTCGCGGCTGCGCGCGCACGTCTATTGATGCATGAAAATCCGTTCAGCAGTTTTTGAGTTTATCGCGAACAGACAGAAAGACTGACGCGGCGGGGGACTTTGTTTTATAATATGTTTGTACCTAGTGATGTAATGATATATCTGTCTTAAAGTATGTACCTACTCAGTGTCTATATTCAGTAGTTTCAAATGTGGGACGTGAGGCTCTGTTTAGATTGCATGTCACAGGCAATGCAGGTAGTGGCTATTTACTTTATCAGAATGTCGGTGCCGTCAATGTGTAATACATATTGTTTAAATAACTACCTGCACACACATTTTATGTTTTTATCATTATTCACCAGACTCATTACACGGGATCGCTCCCGCACAGTAAGATGTGTATTCTTCATGATAGTACTCTGTGGGTAAATATCACAGTGACAGCATTATATAGCAAACAACGCGCGGTTAGCGAGCGCGCCGCAATCTAGCCTAATCTAAACTTCACAATTAGTCTAGGGCCTAGAGCAAGCTTCAAGCAAAACGGTCCGCACGCTGGAGCCACATGGACTTCTCGCTTTAAGCTAGCTGCATGACCGTGCGCGGGAGGGACATGTTACAAGCAAGCAGAAAATTTACTGCTAGCCGTGGCCGCGTGAACAGATCAGACAGCTAGATGTCGGCGAGTGGACGGCGTCTTTCAGTGCGATTTGAAGCGGAGCTGGTGCGGCTAATGTGCCGTATAAGTGAGCTACGACCTTTATATGTAAACTAGTATTTCGCGTGGTTGCCCCTCGCAACCAACCTTGTGTTGAGAGGGATGTACAGCGAGGGGCAAAAAAAAAAGGAAAAATTAAAACCAATGACCTGGTGACCTTGAAAATGACCTTTTCTGGAAAGATCTCGTCGACCTCTATGACATTAGTTTAAACACAACCCGCCTATCTCTAACCGTTTCGGAGATATTAGAGGTGAAAGTTTGTATGGCGGCCATGTTTTTTTGTATGGAAGCCATGTTTTTTTGCGGCCATTTAAGGCTGGCTTGTCGTACTATGATTGTTACGGCTTATGGACAAAGAATCTGAGTAGCTCGCCAGCTATTCTTATCCATTTGAGGAATATTTTTATCCTGTGCGCTTATTTCCGTTACATACCTATTATCTACTGCATCTGTTCATGTTTTGTATACGGTTTTAGTATTTAATCAACCTCTCGAATACAGGAGGCATTTTCCAGAATTATTGTTGCATTTAACAGAATTCACTTTTAAACTCTCTAAAGTTGACCATAAATTATAATCCAGCGAATTAGATGACGGCCAGTCTTCAGCTTTGATGAAATCTGAAACATTCGTTTCCAACCACGCTTGGGTGGATCGAGCTTTATGACCCGGTACTGAGTCTGAAATGACCACTCTTAGTTATGGAACATGGTGTTGTTAAGAGTCTTAACCATTTCTCAAGAATCGTATGTTAATACACATGTGCCGATGTTTTGGCACCTTTTCACAATAATATAGGTCAGTCACTCCTTGTATCTAATACTCTAATATGACTGAAGTCGGATAGTGTCCAAGTTGTACTTTGCAGTCTGCTGACTAATTGGAAAGCTTCTATAGAGCTTTGAGCATAAACTCGGTCATTCTACTTGTTAAGACATTGCTCAATAGTAACAAATATATCGACATTAAAAAAAAATTTTTTTCTGTGACCTCTCTTTGCGTACCGCTTAAGAAGTTGTTTTGATTTTACCATCCTATTCATTTTTTAATTATCAGTTAAAATATGTCCAGTGCTTCTTTAATAGGCTGCAAGTCCTAAGTCACCTTTTAAAATACGCGAGATGGTTCTAGGTAATAATAATAATATACTATTCTATCACATACACGCAACACCATTTAGCCCAAACTAAGCAGAGCTTCTACTAAGGGTACTAGACAATGAATAAACATACATATTATATACTTTTTTTTGTTAATACATATTATACATAGAAACACCCAGACCAAGATAAACATCCATGTCCATGCACACAAATGTTTGACTCGTTTGCGGGAATCGAACCCGCGACCTCAGGCGTGGCAGTCGGTTACACTAACCACTACGCCATCAATTGAGGTGCTATATACATAACCCGAGACAAAATCTTTTGCTTTCGGACAGGATTTCTTCGAATTCTTTCCTTCACTGCTTTGATCTCCTTTTTCATACGAATACTACGTCGACGGCCAGATCTTTATCTGCCCCAAACAGAGGAGGTTTCATTGTACCTATCAATAACCCGGTACACAAACATTCGACTAGTACCAAGCGGATAGAGTTTCAAAAATTGCATTTATCTCCATACATACTTTGTGTAACTAATGCTATAATATAATCATTTATTCAACTTAAATAGGTAAAAATTAATACAGAGCTTAGGTTACATCTATATCACAGCAATTCGATTCTCTATATCACCACATTCCATTATAATATTACAAAAATATTTAACACCTATTGGCGCGAAAATGAGAAATAAAATAAAATGTACCTACAATGAATAGGTACCTATTCATATAAGAATGACAGATTCAAATGTAATATGTTTTTCTTAATTGTACCGGTATTTATGGCCAGACTAAGTAATCATAATGAATTAGTATAAAATAGGCATAGTGGTTTTATTATTATACATTATAATATATTATTTTATAAATACCCTACTTATATTTTTACAAACTACACACACCATAAAATCTGTTCTAACGTAGAATGATTCCTAACACGCGATGTATTTGTTTTGCGTAGTGACTTCTTACAGATATGCGTCAACTATGCCATAAAGTTAATAAAAGATTAAATATTATAAAATAAATAGTTAATTATCGTTCGCTTTAACGGCGAAGGAAAACATAATGAGGAAACCTGCATGTCTGAGAGGTCTCCATAATGTTCTCGAAGATAAGTAAAGTCTGCAAACCCGCAGTGGTCCATGACCTAACCCTTCTCACACTGAGAAGAACCCCGTGGCCAGCAGTGGGAGGGTTTATTACAGGGCTAATAATAGACAATAAAACAACAGATTTTTACCAACATTTTATTTAAAAACCTGACTACATTCACCCCAAACCAAGTGCATAATTATTGCTAAATACAAAAATGTCGCTGGCGATACACAGGTAAACCAACATGAATAAACAATACACATAATTTTGATGCAACTTAAACTTTAATAACCACAGTCGCATTTCGTGTGGTTGATAGCGGGTTTGGTAGCCGGGAGGACAACATTGTATAGATATTAAAACGGTAAATTTTACTCTTACCGAATAAGTAATAATCAGTCAGTCATAACTGCTGTTTGGATGTTATTTCGCAGCGACCTTTCGCAGTGTTAAGGATATTTTAATATAATTATTATTCTCAGTAAAATACCGTAATTTACTCTATGTAATAGTTTAAATTACCGTATTTTTGTACTAGTTGATATTTTACAAGAGAAGGTCTTATATAAGCAACCGATATGTAATATTAGTCATATAATACAATTACGCTTAGTTACAATACACTAGGCCATGCAATTGGTGTTATTAGTTAGCAGAATTTAAAGATCACAAAGTTTTGATAACATTGCGGAATGGTACAACATGGAATAAGCGTTTAACATCAATGAAGTGAGCAATTTGTGAGTATATTAGGTCAACATATAATAATCCTGGCTTAGACTCGAAATATTTTAACTAGACCATTCACAATCTGACAACTATACGAATGCAAATTATACCCAACCCACGTAACTACATCAAATGATAAGTCAACCAATCCACACAGTTACTTCACTAATTGATTCAAATTCATCAGGCGATTGAGTACCTCTTTAAAGCGTCTTGCCTTCTCTTCGAAATTATAAACAGAATGTTAACACCCAAACATCGTCAGCTAAGTTCAGGTCCCATTTAATAAGTGGCGAGTGTATAGCCACAGATGATTCAAACTCTGTCCTGCTACATAATATTTCCCGAGTGAAGACTCGAACAGATTAACAATAGCATTCACGCTCACACCTCTAGCGTATTATCGGGGCAGTCTAAACGTATTTATAGTTGTCAAATTAACATGATACCTTTTCCTGACATACAATACTGACAGTACAGTACAAAAATCTTACATTGAATACTTACCACACTAACTAAAATAACTTTCCTTCTTAAATTAAAATTGGACCGTTATGTTTATTTATATCTCGGGAATACTGAACAACATTTATTGTTCAAGATAATATGTCAGGCGCTATTTTGTTATTAGGTTCTCCGTCTTGGTTTTACTAATGTGTGGGTAGGTAGAAAAAATTCCCATAGAAATATTGCCAAGAATAAAATGACCATGTTCATGATTGCAATGGAGAATATATCCATATTATATAATAGAAACTAGTACAAGACTAGCTTTCCTTCACCCATATTGAACAATAAAATGTTGTCAGTCATATACAAGACTAATTAAATAGAAATTAAACTTAAATACATAAAGTAAATCCCGCTAAATACAACATTATACTGATACAACCAAAAGATTATGCTATGAAATATATTGAAGAAATACGTGACAGATTTTGTACTGCAATGGTTTGGATAACATTGTTCTTACAAATAAGAGGGTAGTTCGACAAAATGGTGACTTTGTTCGTGGTGACCTTCGCAGTATTCAATCGTTTTGCGGACTTCAGATTAATTGTAACAATTCGAAATAGTATAGCGGATATTACACGCTAATACCATGATAATTATCACGATCTATAATAAAAAATCTATGTTTAGCGTCACGATATGTATATTTCACGCTCAATAAATATCTTTTACAAAGTTTACGATAAATATTGAGCATGTAACACTCGCCTATATATGACAATGACTCATAATGATTTCATTATGAGTCATAATGAACTTGAGCTAAATATTAAATTTGGCGATTACTTGAACACGACCTGACGAAGTCAATTTGATAAAGCTACTATTTCGCATGTCACAATAATCTGTCGTTACGAGAATGTCAGTCCGTAGTCCGTACGTAGTGATGTGAAAAACCGTAACATATGAAAATTGTCTAAAACCGAAAGACACGTCCAGTGAGCAGTCTTCACATCCCCAGTTATGTAGTGTCGATACAAAAGAACTCGATGATGTATAAAGTCTTCAGTCCACAAAGACATGATATATTATGTACTCTGACGTTATCTGCAAAAAGAAAAAGAAAGTGTTACTTAATTATATTTGGCTTAACGACTGCTGTCAATTTGACAACAACTGGGACCGACTTTTTACGTGCCCTCCGAAGCACGGAGACGCTCAGATGAAATACCGCTAAGCGGTCACCCATCTATAGACTGACCGCACTCAACGTTGCTTAATCTCGCTAATCGTTTACCGATTATGTCAGAGGCCTACGGGCGGCTTGAGCAACTCTTGATAACAAGTTGGCCACTAACCACACGAAAAAAAAGAAAAAGAAGAAGAATTATATTTGAGGCCATAATATGTGAAAGGTTTATGTTTTAAGACTACTAAATTCTTAAATCAGCTATCATACATTGCATGCTCTCGGACAATGTGTTGCTGTTGTAAATTGTATAACGGAAAAAGTAACACTTAATGCGAGAATTAAATCGGGGATTTTAAAACCAGTACTTTAGTCTTAAGGCAACGTTTAGTTACAACGATAGTCTCAGGACCATTTAAAACGTCGCGTCGTTGGACGTATGTATATTCAGATCTTTGAAATGCTTTTGAATGCCTAGCATACACTCCGCTGTTAAAACTAGCATTCAGACTTATACCTAGAGTGATGAATCAATAGCTTTAGAAAAATGAGGTAGTGTGATACGAACTGTTGCACATGTTCCATGGGCGGCGCCATGCGGCAGACGAGCTGCACGGCGCTGTGCATGGCGGACTTGAGCGCGGGCGGCAGCGCCGGGCGCTCAGCCGTGCGCTCCACCACGACGCGCAGCTCGCGGAACGTGTTGCGCGTGTACGGGTTGCGCCGCGACGCGTAGCGCCACGTCACAAAGTAGTAGTACACGAACGGCGTCAGCAGCCCGCAGTAACCACTACAACAAATAAGCTTCATATAAAACGAATCTAGGCTCTACTGTGCCACCCTGGGGAACACCACTTGTGTGTCAGTACTGCTCCTAAACAAATATGCAAGTGGTGTCCTTTGTAAAGGATAAAGAACATTTTAAAATTTTAGGTCATCCATATACAAATTCTACCAAATTCCTATCGCTGATAAGAAAAATCACAGAAAGATAGTTTATGAACAACAGCAGTTAATATAGAAATTCTAACATAGATTATAAGCATTTGCATGAAATTTATTTAGTATTGTATGAGAGGCGTCATCAGGCAGAATTCTAAGATAAAAAGTATTCATTACCATAAAAATGAAGTATTGTGTGCGAGCAAAACAAGCCATTGTAAGATCAGAATATTAATTATGAAGTTAGATTTGGGTTGGGAGTAAACTGATTAAACTATAATTATTTGTTATACTGTTTTGACAAAATCGCGTGCAAACTCGCCGTAAGAAATACATAAAATTCGTTCGCGGTCCAACATAAATTATCATGAATTAATGAACTAACTTTTGTTCATTATATTAGTTCAGTCATGCAATATATGACTTCTAAATTACAGCACATAGACGTTTAAACGCTTAATCTGATGATAAAATTTTGCCATTGCAATCGATTTCATTCATTATCACAATTATATTTCATTTTTCATACATTGTTAAACATTAGATTTAAACTAATATAAAGCGAACGGTCCGTATAGGAGCATTTTTAACAGATTAATTCAGGCTTCTGGATTATTCTATATATGTTATTTGTATAATTCAATTCCGATTTTGTTGTTAATTGTATTTCTTTATTATTTTGATTATTAGCATTGTTTTCCTACGCTGACTACATTATCGCTCTTTAATTAATATCATATTTACAATGAATTTCATCTGAAATAAACGTTTCATTATTATTAATTCGACAAGTTAATGCTGGCCCATACTGTTGCCAAACTGAATCTTCTTCTGCATTCTTTATATTCTTCCGGTGGGTATGAAGCTAGATAGGCGTTAGATTTTTGATTAAGGATGGAAAACGATCCTGTATTATTATTAGGTATGCTCACAAGAATGCCATGATTATGACAAGAGGGAACAGCACGATCTCAGCGAGCGCGGCGGCGCGCAGAATGTTGCGTGATTGGAACTCCACCAGCGAGATGAGCAGCCGAGCTACCCACATCGAGTTCTGGCCCAGTGTCTGTGGAACAACGTAGTGAGATAAATTATAGGTATTTATTTGGGGAAAAGTAGTTTGGATGAATAACTCATCGCTTATTTTAAATTACAGCTAAAGAAATACGGTGACAATAGCAAAAGTCCTCTCTTGATGGATTGGAGAGACATAAGCAAATGCTTATGATTCGGTCCAGTCCAGTCTCTAGTTCCGTCCGTCCATACTGCAAACTGGGTAACTCCCGGAGAGCAGTTAACCGATTTGCAGTTTTCTACTTGGAAAAAAATATAATGCTGGTATTTGTTTTGGTTTCACACTAGACATGTTAAGTCACTGCCAAAAAGTCCTGAAAATGCGTCGGGTAGTCGCGTGGTTGCATTGGATTTGTAAATTTACAGGTGCGTGTTTGGTGCCTCTTACATAGCAGTCATCCTTTTGCTCTATCAATCGTGTATTTGAATCTATGTCCGTCCGTATCAAACATAGTTTGAACTGCAGAAGAGAGTTTAAAGTTTAAACTACTTTAAAATTGCAATAAAGGTAGTTTAAAGTCGCTTCGTGATTAAAATGTGGATAATATTAAGCTCCATTAATAAAGTCGCACCCTATTACCTGGTAGTCCTGGTTCCTAAAACCACAGCTGATGAAATAGGGGAGTAATACACTCCTACCTATTTCTTCGGTGATATAGGCGTCAGACTATGTATCAGGGATGTTGCGAATATTCGCATCCGCATCCGCAATTTTGGAGCTTCCGCATCGATTTGGACATCTGCATCCGCATCCACAATAATCAACGCGGATTTTAATGCGTATCCAATCCAGATATAGCGTAGGTTATAATAAGAAAGAAATCAGGTGTTCAGTAGTACGTGTTTTATTTATGAACCTTCGCAAAACAGGCTTGAACCTGCGAAGGCGGTGATATTAGATACTTTTTATTAAATAAGATGAACAATTTTCATCAACATCTGCATCCGCAATTGAGAAGCTTCCGCATCCGCGGATGTCAAAATATCTGCATCCGCAACATCCCTGCTATGTATGTATGATATAAAAACTAACGGTGACAAGACGAACCTTTTGTTTGCTCAGTATTTTTATGTGTTCTATTACAAGTGGTACGCTTCATAAATTTCAGAGCATATCTCAGCCTCGCACGTGTAATATTTTGAATAACTACACTGATATGACGAAGAATAAATATTGTGATAAGATAATGTGAATGCTCTTCGCTTTTTAGTATTGTATTTACAGATTGGACTGTATTTTTAAAAATGTTAAGGTTACAAAAATATACTGTTTGCCATATATCATAACTGATTAATCATATAGGTACCGTAGTCTACGAACGCTTGCATTATTAGAGATGTAAATAACTATAACAGCATACTACCTCCTTAAAGACCCTGAAAGCCCTACTCACCGTAAAGATACAACACAAAGTTTTTGGCTGCGATCTTTTACAGGGGTACTGACTCAGTTTAAACGTACCTATTCTCAGGTAAAAGCAAGTATTGTCTGTATCCTACCTATTTTAAAACTCTTATCGTTGTAATACCTACACTTTAGATCTAATCTTTCAGAGACGCAATTCGCTAGAAAAAGGCTCATCATCACTTCAATCCAAAGACTTTCTATAAAAAGTCGCGGTTTATGTAAGTATCACTGTCCATCATTTACCATCGTGTGTTTTTTGTGAGAAAGTGCCCCAAAACTAGGACAACATTGTGTTAACATTTAATTGTTTCATTGTAACCATTCACACAACACTAATTTGGGATGCATGTATACAGTTGAACTGGTTAAATGACACCAGTGCCCTTGGTACGACCACAAAACATACGTATATAGAGGGCCGGCTTAATAGAAAGCGTGTAAACACATGCAGACACACAGACGCGTCGAATAATTATAATGCAGCGAGACGGCTGAACGTAGTTATTGATACCGATCGGCTACATTCTAAATCGTTCTACGCACTTGCCTGTTTTCGAGTGTAGTATTGTGGGCCCTTCTATAATTTATGTAATTTGTGGCACATGTTTGTAGTTGTCGATTATAATGAATGACATTGACGAAATTATGAACAAAGTCTTCGTATACATTCGGATAGCGCCTCTAAGGAAAACTGTGATTAGCTTAGTAAAGCATATGAGAGGCAACCTAACGTTGACTATAATAATAAAGCGTGGAAACTAGTGTAATGAGCACAGACGTAAATCGATTACTTTTCTATAGATAACTGTCTCATTCATTAGCATCATATTCATAGGTAGTTTTCCTTAGAAACAGTTTGTATAAAGGTGTAATTATCTAGCATGAATAATAAATGTTAGATCGAGTTGCATCCAAACATATTATGGCTATTAACGTTCCATTCTTGTCATGATGACAGTATAAAGTCATAGAGATATTATTATACTAACGCAAATTAATGGCGGCATAGCCCTGAGTTTATATTATACAAAGTATAGAGTCCTAGATTGCAATAGACAAGACCAAGTGGAAAGCAACAGATAGATAGTCAGGTCATCCTGAGAAAAGAACAACTAATCAGCACTCAGAAATTCTGGGCACAGACAGATACAGGGTAGAGAAACCGGCAGCGTTGACTTTATACACATTAAGTCTAGATGTTCTTGATGCAATGTAGATACTCAGAACAGCTATTTATGAATTATACGATGCTTTATAAGACTTACGGAGACCACTTACACTTCGGCGACAT
Source organism: Catocala fraxini (assembly GCA_930367265.1). Lineage (NCBI taxonomy): Eukaryota > Metazoa > Arthropoda > Insecta > Lepidoptera > Erebidae > Catocala > Catocala fraxini. Next base: position 1,960,331 of record OV884045.1, read on the forward strand.
ACATACGTGTAATCTATGGTTAGATAAGCATAGTAATTTGAGCAAAACCATAACTACTATAAATAGATTGAGCATAATAAGAACATAAGAATACTTCAGCTAAAAATGTGCCGATAGTCTAATGTCAAAAAACATTTTCTGAGACATTAAGTTTTATCAAAATATATTTCATGTTACGAAATACATTTCCCTTAATTCAGCGAACAATTTTCGTGTACGTTGCATCAAACTAAAAAATACACTGCAGATAAAAGACAAGAAATTTAATAAAACAAGACAAAGAGCACCACATAAAAACTTGTAAAAGGGATAAAAGAGGATCCATAATAAACTTAGAATAGTAAATAACAGCCTTATCGAGACGTATAATTCATTCAACACACACAAACACATAGATACGAAGATTAAGTATAATGTCACACGCAAACGGCAGACAATTAAAATGTTCAAGGAGCAGTCAAAGGTCAACCGTGGCTATGACTTAATGTTGCTGACGCGTCGCCAACCTGAACTGAGCTAATTTATGACAAAGGTGTCTTGACCGCGGGAAAATTTTTGAGGTGGGTAGTGACGATACTTTCATATAGGCCCAAAAGCAAAGCGAGCCTTACTAAAATGCTCTATCTAAAATGTATATTAGTGTATTATCTATATATATAAAACTCTTCCGTTACTGAGTGACTGACAGACAACGCACAGCCAAAACTACGGAAAGCAAGAAGCTGAAATTTGGCATGTATGTTCCTTGGAGAGTATAGCAGAGCACTAAGAGAGGATTTTTGGAAATTCCACCCTGAAGGGGGTGAAAGGGGTGAAACCCGATATTCACACGGGAACGGGACTTGCGCGGGTGAAACCGCGGGAAAACTACTAGTATTCAATATAGCTTGACATGCAATTAGAATGAAAGGACAAAAAAGGTAATCTTATTAAAACCTGGCAATAACAAAATGCCAGTAATCGAGAGTAAATACAAAGGATTTGCTATCTTTAGTAAAAGTGGACTGGTCATATATGGCGAAGAGATGATAAGGTTGTCACTAAAACCCTACAGGATTTAGGTTGGGTAGGCTGAGTTTTTGAGCGGAGATCGTGACTTGTCAAACGTAACGTGATATGCTATCTGGCATAACGGATAATATGATAATATATATACTTAAGGTGGCTGGTAATAGTTGGAAAATGAAAGCGGATGATTGGACTCAATGACGATAGTAACGTCCGTCCAGCAATTTGAACCAATCGCACACACCCAATACTTCAATACGGAAGCAACTAATACTATTACGGATGCACCGAGCTAATCATCATAGGGCTAAACTAGTGAGACGAGGACGATGCTATACGATTTCTATATAAGTACTTCTCGTTCGCGCGGGACCGGTCATAACCAAATAACGCCAGCACTACATTACTGCCAGTCGCACTGCCATGTGAGTGAGAGCGTCTTTACGTAGTAATAGTAATTATTCTTTAGCCACAAGTTAACAATGATCAAAATGCCAGTGTATAAATAAAGACCGATTTACGATTTATAAAATTCGCAACAAATGCTTTAAAAACGGTAATAATGAAATTATAATTAGCTACGTTGACTGTATAAAAACACAATTAAATAGTTTCAGTGTCACACGGTTAGTTCGTACAAGGTTGTATGAATCAATTCTTCCTATATGTATAATAATAATAATAATAATAATAATAATATTCTACCACATACACACAACACAATCTAGCCCAAACTAAGCAGAGCTTGTACTATGGGTACTAGACAATGGATAAACATACATATATACTTTTTTTTTTTTTTGTAAATACATACATATTATACATAGAAACACCCAGACCAAGACAAACATCCATGTTCATGCACACAAATGTTTGACTTGTGCGGGAATCGAACCCGCGACCTCAGGCGTGGCAGTCGGTTACACTTACCACTACGCCATAGAGGCCGACTGCGAAAATAAGCTAGTTTGACCTTTGTTCATCTCAGAAAGAAAATAGATATAATTTTTAAAATATATTGTTGGAACCGCGTATATACTCTGTTACTTACTTCATAAGACTATTTTTAATTCATAATGTGTACCTTACTATTTAGTTTAAGTAGCAGCGGTTGCATTTCTAATGACAGTGAATTGCGTTTTTTTATCTCTTCCAATACAAACTTCTAAATAAATTCGTTGCGGGCCCGAAACAGTTAAACTTTTCAAAAGACTTCACGACTGTCAAAATGTGTTGGTACAATAGTTGAAATGCGGGTGTGATTAGTAAACTGTTAATTACTGCAACTTAATTAGTTATTTTAAAAGAGTGATTGTAATTTTCTTATCTGCATCTAATCTGAAGAAACAGTCATGTTTGTTGTCAAAGTCATGTTTGACGATCATATGTTATTTTTTTAACTAAATATAAATTAGCCGTTAGGCCACTGATAGTATCTGCATTCCCAGTAACTCACAAAAACATTGCTAATATAATATGTTTAATTATACATAAGTTACACAGATAGTCACGAGCAGCGATAGCTCAGTAGGGAGATCAACAGACTGCAATGCAGAGGGTCTTGGGTTCGAACCCACGTCGCGCACCTGTGACTTTCGGAAGTTATATGACTTTTCGAAATTATGTGCGTATTGATTGACAATTATTGCCTGCTCCGTGCCTCGAAGAGCACGTTAAGCCGTCGGTCCCGGCTGCCAGGAACATCTATGGCAGTCGTTTTTGGGAGAGTGTTGACACAAAAGATCCCACTGGGTCGAAGTGTCGCCGGTCTGCACTGACTGGTCCAGACCAGCGATCATAAGATACATACATACACAGATAGTTACAAACCTATATCGCGAAAGGAGTAGACAGTTGTGTATTACGCCAACATTCCGCCAATTATGTATACTATATACTACTATATACTTTATATGTCCCACAGAATAAGTGATGAGTCTATTGCCATCTACCGGACACAGCTCTGGGCTCTATGCGGTTATTGAAAATTTCTTGACGGGACCTATAAAAGGGAGGAATAGATATTTAAAAGTTTTGAATCGGTCTATCGTAGCTGCATTCCAAAAACCGATAATTCAGTAACAATTAGCATTAATTATAGTATTTCTAATACAATACAATCGTAATCAATAAGAATGCAATTAAAAACCGGATCGAATCCTAAAATTGATTGTATATTATATACTTATGGCTTTACAAACATTCATAAAAATAACGACTATACAACTCTGAGATATTATTTATGGTTCATACTTTTTTAACACGCTTTTACTCACTAATTGAAGGTGATGGAATCTATAAATTATGTTTTGGCCAAATCCGGAATACTGTGCTAATCTGCCATAAGTTCATAACTGTTGATATACAAGCCTGGGTCTATGTAACCTTACGTCTGAGAATAAGTCAAGACTGATGATCGATATAGTTTTATTTAAAGCAAATGGAGTGAAAATCTATATAGTTTATTATGAATCCCTTCATTTTACGTGCAATTCGTTAATGAACTACTGAGGCACCGTACTTAGAATAGAACTGAATTAATTTATTTATAAACCTCATAACGGCGGTTTAAGGTTCTTCTAGAGCGTAATTTAATTTAAAATCTATTAGGTATATTCTGAAATCTCTGAAACTACCCGCTGTATTTAAAAATATTTCTGTATTTGACAGTCTATGTCTGAGGAACACGAGTTCCAAGAGACCAGTCGGATGTGAAAATTATTTTTGAATTTGATAGTCTATATCTTAACAGGTTACCTGTCCGATGAATCACATATGATACATAACAATAGATTTTCTTTTGTGTCTATCACGGGACAGCGAATGGGTTAAGGAAGGTTATAAACAGAGATCGGATATTCGGATGCATATTTACCTAAAGTCAATTTCCGGCTAATATATTATGGAAGCGGCTACACAGAATATTTTTATTAAAATAAAAGCCCGGGAATTCCGGGCTTGCTTAGCTAGTTGGATGTATGTATATACATCCGATTAGCTAGAAAGTAAATACTTTACATTAAACTCTCCATTTAAGTATGTAGGGTGTAAAGGAAAGGGTGGTGTGGTAAATAAAAAAAACAGAAAGTGATCAGCCATCGATAGTGCTTAAGAAAAACATGTGCAAGCGATTTACGACCTTATTGACAATTCATGACAGACGTTTTTTTGGTATTTTCTTGCTTTCTGACATTAATACGTTAATAAAATGATAAATTCTGAATAATGTCAATAAGGTCGAAAATCGCATGCACCTGTATTTTGTACGCAATATCGATGGCTGATCAGTTTCTGACAGTCATTTATTTGTAGACGTTCTATTGTTTTGTAGACACGTTCATTTGTTTTACACAATTTTTTTCTTACTTACTTTAGATACCTATCCCCGTGGTACAACAAGTTGGACATAATTCCACCGTTGTACTACGGGTCATAATCATAAATAGAAAAAAAAAGTTACAACAGTTGAACAATGGGTAACTTTACTTCCCCGTGGTACAACCAGTTGAACATCGCAGTTGTACTATTTATTTATTTGTTAATGAGGTCTTTAAGATATTTATTTATTTTGTACATACAAAAAATACATAGAAAAGAAATGAAAGATATTAGTACTCGTCGATAAAAAGCGCTTGCCATAATAGCCAACACCTGAATTTTAGGTAAATATGCATTCGAATATCCGATATCTGGTTATAAGCTATATACATCACCTTACAATCCACCAAAGCGGAGCAGTCAAAAACGTGGGTGAAATTGCAGGGAATTGCTAATCACAAAAAATCTTACTCGTTTTTCCGACAGACACATAAAATTCTCTCTATTACCCTCATCGGTATTTTCCGAAATAAATAATCAACCTTATCCCAAACTTGTAGATAACCGATATAAAATTTCTTACCGATATAAAGAGTTGATTTTAAAGGTCAGCATGTTATGTCATAAGTATGTGAAATTGTAATTAAATTGATTGGTTTGTCAAACATTATGATTAATATAATGCCTTCCATATGGATGATTGTCATTTATTATGTACAAGCTCTGACGCTACAATTACATAATGAAGGTCCGTGCTATCAATTTCTTTATTAGTCATAATTTAAATTACAAATATGTATAGTGTTAAGCCTCGTATCCACAAGGCAACATTTGAAGCGCGACATATTTATATATATTTTGTCAAGTGGAGACGTGACGCGCAAAAAGGCCCGTTGTGTGGTGCAATGAAAGTGTGCTGAAATCAACACTAATTCCTCTGGCGACATGTTGCCGACGACTGGTCATGCGTGGACAGACAACGTTGTTAAACAAAGTTCCGCGTTGCCGTGAGCAACAATGTTGCACAACATGTCGCGCGTCAAATGTTGCCTAGTGGATACGAGGCTTTACTAGATTTTTCTCGCGGCTTCGCTAGGGTTAATGTAGATGTTTTCAATAAATGTCTATTCCTTATGCTGGGGCTACATTAGCGGGCTACGGCGAATATTCGTGTTCACGCGATGAGTGTGGCCGTGCTAGATCGTTGCAACGCGTTGTATTCGGACGAAGACGATGTATTATCGGGGCTCCGTGGCGCAGCGGTAGTGAATGCGACTGCTGTGCATGAGGTCTCGGGTTCGAATCCCGGGTCGGGCCAACAAAAAGTTATTAGGTTTTTCTGTTAAGTAAGCTCAATAGCAGCCCGGAGTTAGGAATTTGGCGGTGTCAGACACCCCCATGCCTCGGAAAGCACGTAAAGCCGTTGGTCCTGCGCCTGATCTCTCTCCGGTCGTGTCGGATTACCCATCGGATCATGAGAGTTAGGGAACAGAGAGTGCACTTGTGTTTGCGCACACACTTGTGCTCTAAATATCTCTTGCGCAGATGGCCATTCTCCGTTAATACCGGCCGCCGTGACCAAAATTCGGTCTGGAGGACATTATTATCGGGGCACTGCCGGTAAACTGGCGCGATATGACGCGCCAATATTCGCTTGGGACACCTACGTCACTTGAGTATCGTCCAGCGGGACGGACGTGCTTGTGTTTTTTTTTTGTCAACGCGTCACGAATCTTCGTCTGCTTAATGTAGACAAGAACATCGTGTACACGATGTTTTTAGCGCGTCAACGCGACACGAATCTTCGCCCGCTAATGTAGCCCCAGCATTAGGAACAGTACTTTTTTCTTCATGAAAGGTATGTAAAATTAATTCATGATGGTCGGTTAAGAAGTGAGGCGTGAAAGGGTAACAAATAAACAAACTCACGTGCGCATTTTTAATATTAAGTAAGGATATTTGTATTATTGGTTTGACTTTGACTGAGTTTAAGATTGCGCCGAACGTAAGACAGATAATGACAGAGCTCATACAGCGCATATTCAAATCGGCGCGCGGCCGCCATAGTATAATTGTATGGAGGATTTGAAGTGCTTTTTTGATAAATATGTATCTTTATTGTCAACCAATAACTTAAATATTTGGGACGAACAAATTGTAATATAACTATTTATGTTTCGTTTAAGCTATAAAATGGGATAGATTTCTACTGTTAAAATCTAAAAATCACGTAACACGAGCTTACGTTTTTGCATTTCTCGTGCATATTTACGTAATTTTGTAGGCGAAAATATTAATTATTTCAAGTTTTTTACACGGAGTAATTGTAAACACATTCATTGTTATGGTAAATGCATATTTTATATTTGTATTAAACAAAAAGTGTTGATTTTATTCACTTAACTGTGACCGCCTGTTTTGGCACATTTCGTTTGGCGCAGTCTTATCTTAGATGTCCGTAAGACAACTCCTACTGAATCGTACAATGACCACTCATGGCCTAAGATATAACGTGTCAGAAACAATTTATATCTTTAATAAAATGAATTAAAACCAATAGTTATAAGAAACGCAATAAGAAAACCCAGGATTTGTAAATTTAAAAAAATATAGTAATTATTATACAAATAAACTTATTTATGCATTTATAATCGTTTGTCTCTTTTATTATTTGCAATAATAATAATAATAATAATAATCACTTTATTTGCTGAACAAAGGTTAGTACAATGGTCTTACAATTTATTCAAATTAGAACTCTTTGTTCTGCCTTATAGACATGCAAACATTAATAAAGAATATGCAGACTATTTACTTTACAATCATAATTAATAAGGTAGGTATAGTTAATTTAACAAGCTTTCTTAAGACAGCATCAATAGTGATAGTGGTCATCAACAAATCTTAATAATAATAATTATAGTAACAATGTCATCATTATAACAAGTCATACTGGAGAATTTTATTTAATAAAGTCAAGAAATAATATAAAAAGTAAAAATCATAATAAAAAAGTCATAATAGTATTTTTTATATGTCATGTCGTCAATAATCATTATCTAAGGATTATCATAAATTATTTTCTGATAAAAAATCAGTAATGGTATAATAACATTTATGTATCAGGAAATTATTAAGATGGTTTTTGAACATATTTGTATTCAGACTTGTAATGCTGTTTGGTAGTTTATTATATATTATAGGCGCCATGCAAAATATACTTTTGTGCATTAGTGCCGTTCTGGCTTTTCGTATACGAAGCCTATAACATGTATTGTTTCGCCTGTTTCGTATAACTTTATCCCCTAGCTTTTCGAATAGATCTGGATTAGACCTTACAAAGACAGCTGTTTCGTATATGTACAAGCAGGGCAGTGTTAAGATTTTGTATTTTATAAGATATGGTTTACAGCTATCTATGCATTTTAGTTTAAACATTGCTCTGATGCATCGTTTTTGTGCTTTGAATACGATGTCTTTGTTTGTTGAATTGCCCCAGAATATTATGGCATATCTTAGTTTTGAGGCAGCTGTACCATGATATGCCATGAGTAATGCGTCATCGCTTAGAATATGTGCGAGATTAAATAGAGCATATGCAGTATTACTGATTTTTTTACATAAATCCTCTGTATGACATTTCCAATTAATTTTGTTATCAATATTAACTCCTAAAAATTTTGCAGTGTCAACTTCATTAATTTTAATAGAATTATAGCTTATGTCAAGATTTATTACAGAGGGTCTTTGGGAGAATTGTATTAAATTAGTTTTAGAAATATTTATCTTTAAATTATTATTGTCCATCCATTGTATAATTTTTAATAATGTATAATTAATGTCATTTTCATATGTATTCATATTTTTGCAATAAATAGCAACGGTGCTGTCGTACGCAAATAATGTTACTGGGTTGGGGGTGATTCTAGGCAAATCGTTTATATATAAATTAAATAGCAATGGAGCTAAAACGCTGCCTTGTCCTACGCCATAACTTACAGTTTGGATGTGAGAAATGTAAGATTCCAGGTTCTTGTTCCTGTAATTTATATTTTTAAGCTCTGTATATTGTTTCCTATTGTCTAGGTAGGATTTTATTAAGTTTAATATATTGCCTCTTATGCCATACATATCTAGCTTTTTTATTAATATATTATGATCCACATAATCAAATGCCAGCGTCATGTCGCAGAATATGGCGCAGACTGGTATTTTACTGTCGACATTTGTTGTTATGACATTTAAGAAATCGTATATTGCCCTGTTTATGCTCTTATTTTGTCGAAATCCTTTTTGTTCAGACGCTAGAATATTCTCTTTTTCTATAAAACTATATAATTGTTTGTATATGTATTTCTCAAAAACTTTTGAGAATACTGGTATGAGCGTAATGGGTCTATAGAATTCCATTCTTTCCTTATCTTGTTTTTTAAATAGTGGTTTGACGACAGATGTTTTTAGCCCATTAGGGTATATGCCTGTACAGATGCTTAGGTTTATAATGTGGCTAATATGTTTTGATATCTCTTCACCCACAAATTTTATAACTTTAGTTGAAATACCGTCATAACCTACACTTCTAGTATATTTTAATGAGCTTATTATGGTTTTTATGTCGGATGGTATACATGGCTGCATAAATACAGACCTACTTTGTCTGTCTATAAATTGTGTAACTTTTTTACCACAGTTAGGAACAGGTACAATCTTATTTATAAAATAATCATTAAAAGCATTCGATATGGCTTGTGGGCTTGTAAGAATTGTGTCATCATTAGTTCTAATTTTTGTAATCTCGTCTTTTATTTGGTTCTGATTTGATTTATTTATAATCTTCCATGTAGTTTTGGCAATATTCTTTGATGTTTTTATACTGTGAATGTTTTGGGCGCGTTGAGTTAACCTAATAATATTTTTATACTTTGATGTATATTTTTTATAATTCAATTTATTAATTTTAGTAGGTTGCAGCCTATATTTCCAAAGCAATTTTCTTTTCTTCTTACTGCATAGTTTGATGCCCCGGGATATCCAATTGGATGTTTTTGCTGATTTTAGGGTAACTAATTTATAATGAAAGCAAAGATCGTAAAATAATTTAAATGTCTGAATGAAAGTATCATAAGCATTATTTGGATCTGATTGAACATATATTTCATTAAACGAGAGACTATTTATACATGATTTGAATTTATTTAAATTATCCATACAATAATCACGTTGTGTTATTCGCCAAAACTTTATTTCCCCTTCTTTTTGTACAGGACATTCAATTATTTGGGCCGTGTGGTCAGATAATGATAGTTCAAATATATGGGATTTACATTGGTTGCCAAAATTATGCAAAAAATTATCAATGCACGACTTGCTTATTATTCTAGTAGGTTGCCAAATTTCCAATCTTAGATTGAATTGAGATAATATACATTCGAATTCCAATGTAGTATTATTTCTTTTTAATATGTCGATATTGAAGTCTCCCGCAATAACAATTTTTTTTTTATACTTTTTACATATACATTTTAAAAGTGATTCCATTCTTTCAAAGAAAGTATTCAAATTACTGAGTTTGGGAACCCTGTATACACATGCTATAATTAATTTACAATTAATTAATTCTATGGCGCAACATTCAAATGTTCCCGGTATCGATAATTTCGTAATTGCCGACAATTCTTGCCATTGAAGGCCTTTCTTTACTAAAATACACGCACCACCTCTTTTACTATCTTTCCTACTATATGTACTAGCCAGTCGATAGTTGGGTAACGAGAGGTGCGTTTCCATTCCTGACATCATAAAATGCTCGGTTACACAGATTACATCAACATTAATACTTTTCTCTGTTAATTCCTGGACGCTTACTGCAAGACTGTCGCACTTATTTAACAAGCCTGCAATGTTTTGGTGCATTATGTGTAACTTATCACAGAAAAAACATAGTGTTCTCCAATTCGCCGTCAGTGATTTTATTGTGTTTTGTGTTTTCGTTGTAGTAAACATTTAAGTCTTCCATTAGATATCGCAAGTCTTCAAATATCTTTTTCATACCTGTATCGTTTATTTGTCCTGACCATGTCTTAAACATACTTTCATCGTATTTAAGGTTTAGGTTTGAATCCAGTAGGTATGCGTGTTCGTGAGTCAATATATCCAGATAAAGTAAATTGTTGAAATTTTCTACTCGGCAGTTGTGCATGAGTGATTTATTATTAAACTTGAAAGTAGGTAGACATATAATCAAATTTGTGTTAGTGATATTTTTGAGGATATTTCTGATATGTAATATTATATGTAGATAATCCTTTGTAGTAGTGAAGTCCTCATCACCTATAATAATTACGCAATAATCTTCCATTGTGTAGTGTTCAAGTTTAGATCTGAGGCCTTGTAGTAATGTTCTTACTCCACGATTGGGCATTAGGTAATGACAGATGTTGTAGTTATAAAATGTTGTTTGAGCTATTGATAGTATTTTATTGTTTTTATTTGTGCTTAAAATAGCGATTTTTTTATTTTTCGTATTCAGAGTAGATATACTATTCTCGTTTATAATTTTTCCATTTTGTAAATGCCCTTTCAACTGTATATTATTTTTGTTTTCGCCAATCAGTGATATAGTATTTTTTGAGATATTATCAGTACTATATTTAGAATTTTTACATAGTTCTGTATTATTCTTGGAGTTTGTTTTTTTTGATGTTCGTTTCCCTTTTGATGTATGTATTTTTAATTTCGTTGGGCTACTCATAATTGTTTTAAGCATGTCATTCTTTTTCGTTATTTCATTATTATTCTGACGTAGTTCATTATTTTCTAAAGTCAGTATGTCAATTTCATTATGTGCACTATTTAGGTCAGCTGTTAGTTTGTCGATTTGTTCCTTTAGCTTTTGTATTTGTTTACATTGGTCTTCGTTGTCTGAGTTATCATCGGTAAGGCTGGTAGTGGTGCCATCTAGGAACGATTCATATGACTGTGTACTTTTATCATTGCAATCGGACCGAGTGCGCGTCCGACGAAACGTAATATTGTCCAGAAAACTCATTTTTAAAGAATTTCAAAAAGGCAAATTTTTGTTGAGCAATGCTAATGAAGTTAGTGCTCCTTCACATCGTCTTAATAAATCAGTCTTGTAATCACCATAACTGGATTACCCATGGTATTCAGCAATAGAATGCATGAGTGACTGTTGATTAACGTTGAGAAAAAAATTGATAGCTAAAAAAATTTCTTTTGGTTTAGCCGTCAAAAATTTTTCTTTTTGTCGTCGAATCCAAAATAATTTATATTAAAATATTTTAAATTAATTATTTTGGGTTCGATAACGAATACAGAATCATTTCAAAGAAGAATAGTCAAAATATCGATAATCGATATCGAAAATGTGTGTTTGGAAAAACTTTTTTTCGACTATACCTTGGTAGTTTTATATCACTGTCTAATAATTAGAAAATGGCTCGTGTCGTCAGCAAACATGTTAATATAATACGCTCTTACGTGATACTCGTTAATCATCAAACGTTATATATTCCACGCGTGTACCACCGTTACTAAACAAACATTAAAACAACCACATACATACTAATCCATACAAATATAATGAATGTGAAAGCAACTATGATTGTTACGTTTTCACGATTACTAGCTTAAGCGAATTTGATGAAATTTGATTTGGAGGTAACTTTAGCCCAGAGGAAGGATTGGAAAGACTCGACTAAGCTACTAAAATTTATGATCTGTCGGGGAACTAAAGCTGCTGTATAAACAGTTATTTAAAAACAAAGAGGCAGACAAGCATATCGTTATGGGAAGCGGTTATCTTACTGTAATTCGTGGACGAAAAAAGAGAACCGGGCGTTGCTAATCCTTTTAAATTGACTCCCTGTGTTGCCAACAAAGGGCTAAGTTAAGTAGCTGGCTAAGCTAAAGGCTAAGTAGCTGGATTTGGTAAGTTATTAACGCTATAGCATATTGCAGTCAAACAGCCTAATCTTGTGTTCCTGTGAGGAATAGGGCTGCCAAACTGCGGTAAAGTAATTTGCCCTTTATAGCATAACAATGCCTTTTAGAAAGGCAACGCGGAATTCGTATGTTGTTGCAATCATTAAAAAACTATGTTGGATGCATGAAGCATACCTTTTTTTTCTGTACGTGTGTATTAGTGAACTCTTCCTAAACGACTAAACTAATATTAATGACATTTTTATGTGTCTGAGTCCCTAGATGGTTTAAATTCGCAATAAGACCCGGTAGAATGATGCTGTGATCGGTTTATTCGGGCAGGGCAAAGTCCGTCGGGTCCGCTTGAGCAAAAAATAAAAATAAAGTATTAAAGTTAGTCAATTATAGGTAATAAGAGATTGTACTTACGTCGAGGATTGTCAGCGAGTATGAGGCGGCGTGCAGCAACGCGAACAAGAATATCGGGGTCAGGATCACTGTGACTGAGTTAAGGATAAACAAAAAACTTTACAGACATCAATCATTATAATTATACCTGCGTTTACGCGGAGTAGGTATTATCTCAGCCAATAAGCGGCGGCAGCACAATGGTAAAGGTTTCGTATTTACGATCAAGAGTTTATAGGTTCGATTCCCACTTATTGTACTAGCGACGTAAATCTACTCCTAATAGAAGCAATTAGCTTAACTAGATGAAGTCATTTGTAAACCAAACAGCTAAGAATCTCGTTATGAAAATATCTTGTCATTGTTTTAAAGTGTACCTTTTAAATTACTTTCGCAAAACCATAGACCGTAAAGATTTGTAAGAATAGAGTCGTTTACGTAATAATGCATATTTTTACACTTGTAAGCGTGAATAAATTACGTTTGTAGTTCTCGTAACATCATGTTGAGTGTCTTCAACAGACTAGAGTGCATTTAGAAACTACGTAGGTATATTTTATAATATACTTCTGATCTAATAGTCAATGGTTACCGTAGCCTATTGACGTTTACGCACTAACATTAGAGTGTACCTACAATAAGAAAGAGAGAGAAAGAGAGAATAAAGGAACCTAAATCAGTATGTCAGGGTTTAACAACAAGTAGAGCGTGAGTAGAGATTATATTTATTGAGATTTTATCTATACTAAGATAATAAAAACTGAAGTTTGTTATTTTTTCCGAACGCGTTAAACGTTTTTGTAAATAATTTTTAATCCGAAAGGTTTAAACTTTCAGATTAAAAATTATTTTTGCATTTGATAGCCAAATTCTTGAGGATTGTAACTATATAACATCACGCTACAAGCCACGGAAGCGGAGCAGTTAATGAAACCTTAGGGCGAATCATTGGAGGACGGCGACAATTTACAGCGACTAAAACGCGCGATTGCACCGCGACTTATAGACATTTTAGGTACTAATACGCATTTCTATCGACTCAACCATTAGGCTTAGTCATTCGATTCGTCTTATAAACATAAAAATACGTGCAGTTGTAATATGAATCACTGCTCGAAAGAACACTGCGCAAAGAAATTGAAATTTACTTATAACAATGTAGGAAGTCGCGTTTATGTGTAAAGGTGGACAATAAGCAACTGTATCGCAACTGAATCACTGCAATAAGTTGCCATGTGTAACTATTCTAAGAATCGTAAGTGTTTTGTTGGAAGTGTGCCAAGTTTATCGAACCTTATACATTTGGTTGAATTCATTATAACTTATGTAGGTACTATAAATAAAAACCTGTTTGTCAAGGCATCTCAAGATCAATACACTTTTATCAACTTAAATACTGTAGTGTACCTAGTGTATATTAATACGTGAAGCAAAAACTTTGTACCTCTTTTTACGAAAATTGCGCGGACGGAGGAGTATGAAATTTGGCACAGTTAAAGTTTATATGGAGAAGGAGAGTCGAATCCTAATATTTTTATAAAATATGCATTAGAATTACATTAAATTAATGAAAAACCACTACACGCACACAACCATGCATTTGACACACCCAGTCGAATCGCGTTCGTAGTATTTCAACATTGTTCGTCTGACATCGTACAAGTCTATGGTAACCTATACTTTATTTATAAGTACCTAATAAAGAAAAAAGAAAATAAAGTAGCAAGCTTAGGAATTTTGGTCGACTTTTGACCGCTAGGCGACCGCTAATGTAGACAACTATGCATAAAAAAATAATTGAATAGTTTCAATGCAAAAAAAACGAAGTAGGTATTAAAAGTATATAAATAATAGATCTGTGTTTTTCTGAATTATTGTGAAAAACGCACAGACAGTCTTTTCCATGACTACATAGCTATCGACTTGAAGTGCTTTTTTGATAAATATGTTTCTTTATTGTCAACCAGTAACTTAAATATTTGGGACGGACAAATTGTAATATAACTATTTATGTTTCGTTTAAGCTGTAAAATACGATAGATTTCTACTGTTATAATCTAAAAATCACGTAACACGAGCTTACGTTATTGAATTTTTCGTGCAAATTTACGTAACGTTAGATAAAAGTAACAATTAACTATGCTAACAAGTGACCCTCCATGTTTTTACTTTAAATAAAGATATCTGAATACTATTTTTATGTTTAATTCACCCCACTGCTGTTTGCTTACGTCTCCGATCCAATAAAAAGAATTGACACGTATATTTTATTTTACTTCATTATTGATCCGGGTGCCATCATACAACGGACTAACTGTTATTTTCATCAACGCAATCGTATTACATATATTTTGATAAATATAATAACATCAAACATCTTTAAATCCATCAATCGCTTCGTCATTCGTACAACAAAACATCGAATCCTGTAGCAAGAATATTTTAAAACATCATTACTCTACGTAATGATGTAGATATATATATAGATAGCAGCGATAGCTCTTTGGGGAGACCAACATACTGCAATGCAGAGGGTCTCGGGTTCGAACCCACGTCGCGCACCTCTGACTTTTGGAAGTTGTATGACTATTCGAAATTATGTGCGTATTGATTGACAATTATCGCTTGCTCCGTGCCTCGGAGAGCTCGTTAAGCCGTTGGTCCCGGCTGCCATGAACATCTGTGGCAGTCGTTATTGGGAAAGTCAGTACCCTCTAATATCCTGACACTGATCTAGCCTTAAGGTATCGTTAGCCTTGGGGTTGTGGAGGTCAGGTGGCAGCCGCTCCGTGTAAAAACTGATATCCAGTCAAATCCGGTTAGACCAGAAAAGCCGACCCCAAGTGACTTGGGAATAATAAAGGCTAAGAGAGAAGATTACTCTACGTAATGTTAATAAGTTGAACATTATTCAACAAAAATACGAGATGAATTAAAATGCAGATAATACGTGTTTAAGTACGCGATCACCTTGACTTACACTGACTGAACTATAAAAATATACACAACAAAGCGCACAACATCGTCATTAAATAAATACTCGTGCTTGAATATTTAAGTTACACTCCAGTTACTATTAATATTTTAGAATCTTTGACTAACCTGAATGTTACTTCGGTAAATTAACTACTAAACTTTGACGTTCATAAGTGTAACTTTGTGATATAATGAAAAAAAAATTGGATTGATGATAAAGCGAACTTACGTATCGCACTCTTAATAAAACAGAGACTTATCTCAGTATTTTGGATTAAACAAATTTGAACTCTATTGCAATGATTTAACACAAACATAATATTAGAAATTAGCATATACAATTAGAGTCCAAATTGCCTTACTTTCAAATTTCGAGTTAAGTCGCTGTTTTATTAAGAGTGCGGTATGTCCCGTCTGATAAAAAACTATTACTATAAGATAATATATTCTATCACATACACACAACACCATCTAGCCCAAACTAAGCTGAGCTTGTACTATGGGTACTAGACAATGGATAAACATACATATATACTTTTTTTTTGTAAATACATTGATATTATACATAGAAACACCCAGACCAAGACAAACATCCATGTTCATGCACACAAATGTTTGACTCGTGCGGGAATCGAACTTGTGGCCTCAGGCGTGGCAGTCGGTTACACTAACCACTACGCCATCGAGGCCGACTAACTATTGAATGTGAGCATATTTCTGAATTGTTATGCTTTGGTATATCCAACGGTTTTATACTAGGTTATCGGTTTATCAGCACCAGATATAACTAAACCTTCCTTTGACGTAGGCGCTGTATATGCTACATACTTACATAGATCTGCGAGTTCGTATCCTCAACTTATTAAGTTGAGGTTAGAATCGAACTCGATTATATTAATTTATAAAAAGTTAGAGTCGCTGCATTCTCTGCATAAGATACCGTTCTGACTCATTAGATCTCTTTGTTAGCAGTTCTTAGTTGAAGAGCTCTGAAAATCATTGTTTTGCAAGATTAGGTATTTATATTTAATAATCTATAGAGTGACGGTGGTGGATAAGGCTAGTGACCGAGAATGACTAGAATTTTATAAAGAAACTATCTTTTGCTCGCGGCTTTACTCGCGTAAAGTATAGCCTATGGTATTCGATGATAATATAGCTTCATAATGGTGAAAGAATTGTTAAATAGGTTGAGTAGTTTTTGAATTAAACCCTTACAAACAAACAAAAAATCAAATGTTTCCTCTTTATAAGATTAGTAGTTGATGAGCACTATTCATCTATACTAAGTAATAATATTATAAACAGGTTATGTTTGTTTCTAATCTATAAACTCAAAAACTAATGAATCCATTTTAATTACCCTAACTATATGACGCTACGGGCCACGTGACCAGAGCAGTACCTAATCATTAATGTGGATGAAACCGCAGGCAACAGCTAGTAGATAATAAAAGACAGACCGAATAAGCAGCCATGTTGAAACTATGGTATTTACTTTATCGCTACTACCCGGAGCTCGCAGAAACTAACATGTAGAACAAGATGCGACATAGGTACAGATTAGCACAGTTGATATTTTAACAGTATATATTTTGTAATTTGCAGTTCAACAACATACGCTTATGTAATAATTTGAATGTCACATGTAGGTTCAATCTGATCTCATCTACGTATTTATTAGACAAATTTTTTGTTTTTGGTCTGCTCAAAAACCGATGCTGCCGTCATAAGGACAAAAATACATAACCAAAATTCTTTTCGAAATTGAATGTTTTACGTATTTCGTTACGAATCAGTAAAAAAGACACAACTGCCAGTATTTTTATCAATACTAATATTATAAAGCTAAAGTGTTTGTTTAGTAAGGCGCCAAACTCAGGAACTACTGGTTCGAATTGAAAAATAATTTTAGTGTTGGATAGCTCATTTTTTTACCGAGGAAAGCTATAAGATATATAACATCGCGCTACGACCAATAGGAGCAAAGCATCAATTAAAAATGTTGCAAAAACAGGGAAAATTCTCTTATGTGACGCAGACGATTTTGCGCTGGTCTGCTAGTGTTAAATATAAAATACTGGCAGATACGTATTTTTCCTTATGACGGCAGGATACAACACCGCTAGTATTAAAAAACCGACATTGTAGGTTCATATATTTCCGGGAGCACTTTCTTGTTCAAAAAGTTTAATTTAACTGTGTTTTGTTAAATTTTTATTTGTATTCGTGTCAATTTACCAAACTGTATAATACCGCACTATTTTTTTTTTTTATAAAATTTGTGAAATGATGATATACTCACGACGTGTTCTCCTGTAATTGAAGGAACACAAATCATCAAACAACGATAAAACAACTTTTTTTTTATTATTGCATGTACTGAGCAGCGATAGCTCAGTGGGGAGACCAACAGACTGCAATGCAGAGGGTCTCGGGTTCGAACCCACGTCGCACACATCTGACTTTCGGAAGTTATATGACTTTTCGAAATTATGTGCGTATTGATTGACAATTATCGCCTGCTCCGTGCCTCGGAGAGCACGTTAAGCCGTTGGTCCCGGCTGCCATGAACATCTATGCCAGTTGTTATTGGGAAAGTCAGTACCCTCTAATATCCTGACACTGGTCTAGCCTTAGGATATCGTTAGCCTTCGGGTTGCGGAGGTCAGGTGGCAGCCGCTCCGTGTAAAAACTGATATCCAGTCAAATCCGGTTAGACCAGAAAAGCCGACCCCAAATGACTTGGGAATAATAAAGGCTAAGAGAGAAGAGACTGTGTATCCTTTGTTGGAGTTCCTAAGATTAAATAAATAAGAATGTTATATCTCTAGCTAAGCATAATAAATAAAATATTTACAGCTAGCAACATCAAATATTCAAAATAAAGTGAAAGGACCTACGGTAAATATACAACGTTACGACAAATATGTAATCCACTTTTGTAACACTAGTTTTTTTGTCATTGCATGGTCATCAGGTACCCGAATTTTATTGCTACACTTGTTTCACTTGACGCGACACACAAATGACGTGTAACTCAAAGTTATGGTCATACAGGATCAAAAGTGGGCAAATTAAAATTACCTACGGACTTAACTTTATATAAGTAAACTACTCCATTTGGTTAGGTATTTAACTAAAGGTAAACAATTTTGATGTGTCTTTTTTATATTTTCATCTAAAAACTCCATTTACGTTCACAACATGTCGCACTCTTAATAAAACATCGACTTATCTCTAAATTTGGAAGTAAGGCAATTTGAACTCCAATTTTGTATGTTAAATTCTAATATTATATTTGTGTTAAATTATTGCAATAGAGTTTAAATTTGTTTAAACCAAAGTACTGAGATAAGTCTCTGTTTGATTAAGAGTGCGATGTATATAGTCCGATATTGTTCTATACTAAATCTTTTAAATGGCCTATTTTGACTGTAATATTTATTTGTTATGTAGGTAATGTACTTTACTTTACTCCATTTGGTTAGGTACTTATCTAAAGGTAAACAATATTGATGTGTATTTTTATCTAAAAACTCAGTTTAAAAATAAAATGCTGCTAAAGATCAATGTAAATACAACAATAACGATTACTAAATCAATTGAACCGTTAGTTTAAGCAGTAGTTTATTTGTTTAATATGTAATTTATAAATATATATTAAACAAATAAACTACTATATTTATAAATAAATATAAATATTACAAAATTTTGTAATAAAGTGTCAAATAAACAACGCGATAAAATCCGTATATAGCAGTTTAATTTCAATGTTTAATATGTGTTTGTGTAATAAGTCACATCAATTTGTTTATCTTTAGTTAAGTACCTAACCAAATGGAATATTGCGTATTCATAAAATTAACATTTTTTTTATGTATGAATTCTGTTCACGCTAAGACAATAATGGACAGTTGCCTTTTAAAAATATGTTGGAGTAGTATTTGAGTTAAAGGCAAACAAACAAACAAAAAATCAAATCTTTCCTCTTTAAAATATTAGTAGATATAGACAAAGCAGGATCACTTCGCGACAATTATTTACGATCCATTGGATATTAATACAATTGTATTGTTTTAATGTCACTACTTATTAAATCAATCTACCGATATTAAAATGAAGTAACAATTTTTGGTTTGTTAATATTCATGTAAATTGGAAGCAATCGAACTGATTCTTAGGATTATTTCATTAATAGAAACATCGTAGCGCACGTAAGCTAATACATATGTATGTTATATGGTGTATTCTAGTCATTGTAACTATTAAGAAACCGATAAATTACGATGTTCGGTTTATTAATACGGCAACACGGCCCTTTTGAATTATGAGATCATTTTAGCGTATGTTCCGTCAGGCATAAAGAAGAACTTCATTGTCATTATACTTTTTATTCCGCTTTAACGATAGCACGCAAACAAAAGAAAAATAATCTAAGTACAATAAATTCCGGTATTTATCTATCTTCTTTTGACTTTTAAAACAGTGCTGTATATCAGTGGGGAATTCCTTGATCGTATCAGAATTTGACGTCACTGGCGTAGAACTTTCTAGATACTCTAATTTGCATCTAACACTATTTTGTCATTTACGTAGTATCTATCACCTTGTAAGTATCAAATCGTGAATCTCTCAATCTCTCAATTTTCTTTATGCAGAACTAGATTTTGCCCGGAGCGAAGTCGCTCCATAAATGTAGATTATGTTATTTTAGTTTGGAACCAGTACTTTTTTCTGGATGAAAGGTATGCTATGTACTTTTCTGTTCTACTGACAAAGTGTATGCACAATTTCATGATGATCGGTCGAGAAGTTTCATCGTGGAAGCGTAACAAACAAACTCATATACGCGTTTATAATATTAGTTAGGATGTTCGCATATGCAATAGCAATCTTGCAGTAATAAAACATCCATCACCAAAGATTTAACCATTTTTGTAAAGGATACACAAGTTAGGCGCGACGTTCATGAAGATAAGCGAGTAGAACAGGTAATGTGCGCTGTCCTCGAGGAAGAACCTAGCAAGGAACTCCCGGGAGACACGGATCTCTCGCGCAGGGATGCGCTGGTGTAGCCGCAGAGCTGATGTCGCCGCGTTCGCTAGGAGGGCCTTGTAGAACGCTGATACTGGACTGTGGGAGAACAAGGGTTATATTTGGTAAAGAACTACCTTGGTTGACAAGAAAGTACTCTCTTAAGAGTCTAATTCATATTGATTAACAAATATAATTATAATAAGTAAGGCGGCTATTGTTACACATGTACAGTTCAATAGAGTTAGAAACAGCGACATTGCCTAATCCAGCCCTGGCAACGCCCATACTAGACTATTGTTATCAAGGTTAACAAAACACACGGCAAACATAGACTTCGATTTCTTTGATTATTTTAAACAGACCACTGCCTCGGTAGGGATGATGCCTGTATCGCGGGGGACTTTACAAACATTCTAACAACCGATACTATAAACACACAAGACTCTGAACAGTACACACAGCGACACATAAACCTAGACTGTTTGGACTTTGAACTATTAGAAGTTGAACGCTGCGAATCGTGCGAGAGAGTGCGTTATATTTTTGTTATTTTGTCTCATTCACGCTGAACGGGACGCGCGCTCTATCCTTACCATTACATCGACACTACTATGCACTGTCCCTTTCCGACAATTCTCTATTGTGTATGTAGCGTAGCTATGCGTATACAGGGTGTCTAACTTGATGTGTAGCCGTGTGTACGTATTTGTGGATCACACAAATATTTGACAGTTGTGGAGATCGATACCACAATACTCGGCACTATTGCAGTGCCGAGACGACCACTTAACCTTTTGAATGTCTGGCAAAATAAGTGCCAACCACTGCGCCATCTGTAGAGTCGAGTCACATTGGTAGCAGTAGGTATAGAACCATGTTGACTATTAACAGTTACCCACCATTAGAAGATTACAATATCAGAAGAGCATACAACAATTAAAACGGAAGCCATTAAACAGTAGTTTATAATACATTAGATACGTAGATAAAAATGGTGATATAATAATATATTATGTATAGATAGATATGTGTGAGTAATTGGTAACCCTAAGGTTGACTGGTAGATAAATTAGATAATGCCCTTGGCATTCAGTCCGCCATTGTACTATTTTGTGCATAAAGTTTTAAAATAAATAAATAAATGTATTTAAATAGATTAAAATTAATAACTTTAAAGCAGTGATAGACTAGTAGAAAGGATGGTAGACTGCTCTGCGAGGGCGGCAAAGGTTTCGACTATGAACCCACGGTACGAATCTCTGATTATTCGAAATCATATACTTATTAAATAGTTACTTATCGCTCGCTTTAACGATGAATAGCGACCCGTCCGGGTTTCGCACGTATAGTACAAAACCTTAACAAATTATACACCTAAACCTGTCTCATGAATCACTCTGTCTATTGGTGAAAACCGCATGAAAATCTGTTTAGTAGATTTTGAGTTTATCGCGAACTGACAGATAGACGCGGCGGGAGACTTTGTTTTATAATATACTAGATATGCCCGCGGTTTCACCCACGTTTATGATTACTGCGCCGCGCCCCTGTGGGTCGTAGCGTGATGTTATATAGCCTATATCCTTCCTCGATAAATAAGTTATCCAACAAAAAATAATTTTTCAATTCAAACCAGTAGTCCCTGAGATTAGCGCATTCAAACAAACAAACAAACTCTGCAGCTTTATAATATTAGTATAGATAGTGAAGGGAGACACCTTGAGTTAACCAGCATGTTAAAGATAAGTGGAGAATATTCTCAAATATAAGTGAAGTCTGTCTACCTACAGAAGTCCATCGGGCTTATAACCCTAACTCTTGTAATTCAGAGTAGAAGCCAGTGCCCAGCATTCAAATAGTTTATAAAGATAACTACTATAAATTATCCTATTATGAAACATACACATGGTAATGCAATCTATTGAATATTGCGTAAGCTAATGATAATATTATTTTCATTACATAGTTTAATATTATTACGCTTGGAGTAAAAATATACTGCTTTAAAAACACTTGAGGTACTTGACATAAAAGGTTATTACAAAAAAAGTGATGTACACAGATCACTTATTTAACACTTTTTTGCTCAATGATATTATGTGTATTTTTGAGATCATTCACAATAAGCATATACCTAATTGACTCAAATATAAGAATATATTTAAACATAAAAATGTGTTAAGGGTTTTGACGAAATAATATTGCAGCTTGTCATTCATCCAACTAAAATATTGCGTATTTAAAACAATAATGTTAAGCTGATTAATTACATTGAAAATTAGCAGCTGTATAATTGATTGTATGCATTGTGCATTAGTTTTATCCGTCTACTGCCAAAGTGTCTATGCTTCCATGTCATACTTTACTTACGAGAAAAATGTGATGGAACGATAGTTGTTCTAAGACTTGGTGTTCATTGAAATTCATATTAATAAACAGCTGAGGAGATTTTATAACATTGCCTCGGTGAACTAGTGGTTATGAGTTCGGGCTTACTCTTACAGCCGATCTTGAAATGTGAGATCGGAAGAATGTTATTGGGTGGTTCTTATAAGAAATTCTTACTAAAAGCAATGAGCCTGGTATAAAAGCTGGTATACAGCATTAGGATCACGTCATGTATATGGAACATAATTTACGAAATTTGTGAGAGTGTACAGTTCTGATTAACTCTAATGGTAAAGCTATATAATGCTTCTGTTTAATTTTAATATAGACAATTCTCGGACTAGGCCCTATACCGTCCTGTGTCGCAGGCAACATTACAACACACAACTTTTTTACGTGGGGATATGCTTCTGATGCATACCCCCTCGTCACAAGGGAAGCCGAGAGGTCTATGTCGGGCTCTCTAGACATTTTGCTCCTACCAACTAAAACCACCACGGTGTGCCACCTTGCTGCTTTGTAAGGTGGGTGGGTCGCCGGAACTAAAACTGCAGGGCCCAATGCAGAGGAGAACAGGTCTGCGAGCGACGACTCCTGGGCGACTTCCCGGCACGACAGAGACTTTTCCTCACGGATCTGCTCTGCCGCCTCCTTCTGCGAGATGACGTCCTTGCAGAAGGATGCTACCGCTACCCACTTCATCTCGCCGTCGACCATGACTTTGATCACGGCCGGCAGCGAGAGTTCTTTACCCACAACGTCCTGGAGTTCACGGCGCTGCACCGCCCAAGCAGAAAAAAACACAACAACTACAACAAGTCTTCTCTACATTTAAACAACGGAAACAAAGAACAACGGCAGTCGGAACATCTATTTGTGGGTTACAGAATTGTTCGTCTCATGAGGATCGAGCCCACAACATTTGGCGTAATAGAGCGGGATCTATTCTCGAGTAGCTTACGCATGTAGCCCGCGTTCGCTACTTGCGTCATATAAAAAAACATTAGTCTTTTATAAGAATTATATTATTTATTTCACGTTTTTCTCAGTTCAAAGCCAACTGCTGTGCAGATATTACATAAAAAAAACCATTTACACATCAAACGCTGTGTAGCAGACACAATAGAAAATCTATTCATGGTCACTACTGACTACAGCAATGCTCAAAAGATAATCTCAACAATAAACATAGAACATTAAAACTAAGAAATATATTTACACTTGATAAAACCTCTTTGTTTTATAAATCATAATTAGGTAATTAATGTATAGCCTATGTATAGCTTTGTAATATAGGATCTAATGATATAGATATAATTTAGTGGAATATTTTTTTTCGAATTCAAGGTGGCTATAATAAATGATTAAATTGAACCCTGTAGCCTGCTTGCTTGTTGCTTCTATGCTACCAATAATTGTGCCAGTATTTGATTGATGACCGTAATGGCACACTAGCCAGAAATGGGGTGTTAAGTTGACCGAATGAGAAGTGCTAATGGCTAATTGCTAACATACATGAACAGCAGCTCATGTATGTTGGCAATGCCTAGTTGTAAGCTTGACATTGCCAAAGTCCAAGCTCTACATATCTCTTGTGTCTATAATTTTATTAGAACAATACAATTTTTACTCTTAATACAATAATCTATGTTTAACAATGTGTGTGTAATGATAATGATATTTAAGTATAGAGACTTAAACTTTGTACTTGCACTAAATATATGTAGATAATAAATAATTGTTTTAATAAATGTAATGTTTTTCAAACAGTAATTAATACTATGCTAATGAATAGAAAGCCTTGAATTCTTTATAAACTAACCTATTCTCAGTTTCTACTGATTTATGCAGTAAATATATTTATATTTAACACTATTTCCAATTTTATAACTCAAAAATAAATTTAATTAATTTCTAAGTAATCAGCATGCCTTATTTAGTTTACTTATAAATAAATTTAATTAATTTCTGTCAATAGTTTCTAACTAGCTCCAACATATGATATGTACTGATAAACATTATTGTAAACTGTTTCCTAACACAAATATAATTATGTTAATATTTACATGCCTTTAATCACATAATTATATGCTTTTAAAACCCCTTTGCCAGTAAGTCAGTAAATATTTTTCACATAGAAATTTTAATTATATCAAGGTTAGTAACTAAAATAACTTGTTAATTGTAAACAGCTAAAACATACATCAGTTGCTTCATAAATTAAATATTAATGTATTGTACATTGAGTTCTCTACTTGGTACAATGAATTTTTTATTTTCTTTATTTATTATTATTAATAATGTGACCATATATTCCTGACAGGCTAAGCAGAAGTCTATTACAGCCACATATTATCAGCTGTTTTTAAATCCCACATGATATGAGGCTATTGTTTTTTAGTTTATATCAGCTATAGATACAGACTCCATTATATTACTAAACTTAATAACAACTAGATCTATACACCCATACATTAAGTCCAAATAACTTAAAATGAAAAGAATACTTACTTGTTAAATATAGGTAGTATATATCCAATAGTGAAAAGTACAGTGAGCACACGGATGGCCCATAGTGCTACATCCACCTTGTTAGCCACCACATGGGCCTTCAGTGCTGGCATGCCTTTCGGTGGGCCAGTGTCTCCAGCTTGTTGGTCTGGTTGATCTGCCATCTTATTCTGGTAATAAAGAAATAAATCAATATTATGTCTAATAATATCCTATGGACAGCTACTTCAATGTTATAACTTACTGTCTAATGGCAATATTTTATTTTATGAATTGATTTATTAACTTCATAAAAACAAAGGTGACTGCAAGTAATGTGTATATCTAGTTAATTATAGTACAACAACTAATATACACTTAAGGAAAATGACGACTATTAAGGTGCTATCTAAGTGGTCAAACAAACTATGACAAAAAGGAACTAAAGTTTTGTGACAGTGTTTGACATTATCAGATAACAAAGATAAAACAAAATTATTCTCGTATTGACGCTATGAAAAACTCGAAACCACAATTAAGCGTCGGCTCAATACGTTTACGTGACCACAGCACAGTAGAAAGTGCTATTAAAAAGATATTTTTTTAGTCAGTATGTGTTATAAGTAGATCAGTGGGCCATGCACAAAATTTTGGGAGGTTCTAACAAAAGGAAAACTTTAAAAATTGCTTAATATCCAACAAGTTAACGTCGATATTAACATAACGCGCCTGCCAAGGACACAATAAGTAGGAAAACCAGTTTTAATGATTAATTATTAACAAAATTATTACATTACTACAATGATAGTACAAAGTATTTTTTTATGAGGAAGTATGTCATGTTATATATGATTAACGACTACCTGATACTTACATTTTAGTCAAATAAATTAAAAAACACAAATATAACTAATTTCTAGAATAAATTGCACAATTTACGCTCACAACGCAACAAATCGAACATGCATGATTTGCCGAATGACATTTGACAGCTGAAAAAACTTGCCAGCTACGCAACTAGTGTGTGATCAAATACCGGAGTTTACCGACATATTTTACTTTCAACTTTTTGGAAAGGAAGCGTTCTAAAATAACATTCGTTTAAACGTAAAAAGCAATAATATGAATGAATAATTGACTAACGATGTCATTATTTATTGACAGTTCACAGCTGTGAGCAGAGCACAGAATGTCAGGCGCACAGAGTACTATTCACAGAGTACGATTACTACGATTATGCTGTGAGCATAAGACGTTTTCTGTACTCTCTGACACAGAGTACAGTTGTATATAGGAAGACTCTCTGACTGAGTATAAGTGTTCTGTGGCTGTGAGTGCTTTGACTGCTGAGACTGTAACGATACTAAACTTGAAAACATCCAAAATATAACCAAATATTCTACTTTTAATCACCCATTTATTAATATTATAAAATGTATAAAAGCACATTTACAAGTCAACTCAAAACCTTATTTAAATACAATGAAATGTGTAAAAGATACAGTGTCATTGCAGCGGTCTTACAGAAACCCGACGTCGGCAATATTACCGAAATTAAGGTAAATACAAGAATGTTAAAGGATAAGTTAAAGGAAAAATCTGAGGATTTATACTTTTCATGTTTTAGGGTTGGGTGAAAAACTTACGAAAGCAGAAAGACCTTATATTCGCCGATGTTAGTGATGGATCGTGTGCTCAAAAACTACAAATAGTAATTCCAAAAAAGGTTGCTTCAGAGTCATTAACCTACGGTTCTTCCGTCCATGTAACGGGTAAACTGTCTAAAAGCCCTAGAGGACAATTAGAACTGATGGCAGACAATGTTAATGTACTCGGAACATGTGTGGTCTTAGATGGATATCCATTCAATCCAAGGACTACACATCCACCAGAATATACCCGTCAATATTTGCACCTACGTCCAAGAACTAACTATACCTCAGCAGTGCTCAGAGTAAGAAGTGCTGTAACTAAACACATATATGACTACTTTGCTTCAAAAAAGTACACAAACATACACACACCTATTCTGACTTCTAATGACTGTGAAGGTGCTGGGGAAGTATTTAAAATACAACCAGACAATGAGGAAACAGTTAAAGCTATGATGCAACAAAATAAAGACAGAGATTCTGTATACTTTGGCACAAAAACATATCTGACTGTATCTGGACAGTTACACTTAGAAGCAGCTTGCCGAGGCATGGGCAATGTTTACACTTTCGGACCAACATTTCGAGCAGAAAATTCTAAATCAAGACTGCATTTATCAGAATTTTATATGCTAGAAGCAGAACTAGCATTCTGTCAAACTCTAGAACAATTACAATCAGCTATAGAAGATTTAATGAAGTATATATTTTCTGAAATAAGGAACACCAATGAAGCAGATCTATTTTTGATAGATAAGGAGAACAAAGTTCCAACATGGCTAAATAAAGATTTTATAACATTAACCTATGATGAGGCCAGACAGATCCTACAGAAAAAAGGAGCGACTTTGACTGATGAAGGAATAAATAAGGAACAAGAATTGATGTTAGTGGAACATTGCAATAATGTGCCAGTGTTTGTTGTCAAATGGCCGAAAGATATGAAATCATTTTATATGAAGGAATGTGTGGCGGATAATAAAAAGGTAATTTTGAAATAAAATAAAATAAAATTCCATCAGACAATACTCATTTATTTTCTTAAGTTACATTATTATATTAACCTATCAATTATCATAATATATACAAACTAACTTACTATATTTGTTAGTTTGACAAAAAAAAAAATTTCAGTAAATGTAAGATCTCAGATTCAAATTTTGAATTGGGTAAAATGTTGCATTTTCTAGTTCCAGTAACAAACAGCATAGACTGGAAGTCAGCCCTAATATTTGAGTAAAGTCCAAATGAAAGAAGGTGACTTCCAAACTCCAATCATTGCAGGTGATTTATATGTGGGTGTAATTCACCTCTGCCTACCCTATCAGGGATATTTACTTATAGCATATCACTTTACATTACAGGTAGATGCATTGGACCTTCTTACCCCAATCACAGGCGAGGTGGTCGGCGGCAGCCTAAGAGAAGACAGCTACGAAAATCTTAAGTGCAAGTTACCTTCAGAAAGATTAAACTGGTATTTAGATCTGCGGAAATTCGGTAACATACCTACAGGAGGCTATGGACTCGGTTTAGAGAGGTTATTGCAGGTTTTGTGTAATGTGCATAATATAAAGGATACTTTGCCCTTCCCTAGATGGCCACATAACTGTGAAATGTAAACATTATTTACTATGTAAACTTAATAGGCCATGAATGAAAAAAGTGGAATTTACTGAATTTACTTATAGATATGAAGCAGTTGTAAAATATGATTTTAAAGTCACTAAGTTGGCCTCTTGCAATAACTATATAAATTAATGCATTACTATGTGCAAAATACAAATAAAACTCATTTTTATGGCCTTTGCATTTGACTATCACTAAGATATTTGAGGCAGAACTGGAGACACCCTCTGGTGTAGATAATAGTTTTGCATGTATAATTAATATGCTTTATTATATTTGCTGTGGATACCCCACCCCATGTTTGGATCTTGTCATATAATGTTAGATATGAACATTTGTGTGGTACTTAGTACTTTTTTAAAGTATAATGTGTAACTTAATGTAAATAAAAATGTTATTGTTATTGATGTGTATTATTTTGATGCAGCACAGAGGAATATTATGATCAAATAAATAAAACGCGATAAATATAATTGATGTAAACATTTATTTACTAATTGTAAATTAAACAAACAAACCATGTGATGTGACATTTCAACTTGTGATAGAAGAACAAAAGTTGATTGGCAAATCGTTAATAATAATTAAATCAGGGAAAAAGCAAATTGTGCTTTATGATTACCAAAAAATCAGACACCATTCTTTTTTTAATTTTCATATATTTTCTTTCTTTTTTTTAATATAGGTAAGCTATTAAAACTAAAAGGGAAAGCCATAGGCTGATAGAGAGAAATCTTAATGAAACAAAAACCCTTTAAACGCAGAGATTCTCTGTAATTAAATATATACACATACATCTATCATACAGGTTCATACAAACAGTGCAAATAAACAATTTGTACCCTTAAACATTATACTACAAATATTTACAACTTCATCATATTTACAGTAATACATGATATACAAAAATGAATTCGTCAACTAACTAAACGCATATTCGCTGTTAAATAAGTTGTCAACTTAAGTTTAATATCACATTTCGTTTTAAATAATTCTTAGTACAGTCACAGGCGTACTGTCGGCGGCTAACTGCGAGCTATTTGCCAATATAACACACTGACACATTGTACATATAGTAATCCTGCCCACAATCAACCGGCAGGCATTACAGGTGTGATGCTGTGGACACATACAGATTTAATACAATATTGTAGTGTTGGGATAGGCCTGTACATTTTTACGTTTGTAATAAACCTTTTTTAAATTGTGATTAGCCAGCAAGAACCGCTTTGACTTAGTGGCCTGACTATAATTATAAAACCTTCCAATTTAAGATAAAATAAAGAAACTCGCATTATTTACTAGGAACTATTGTCAGCTATAGTTTACTTATTTGTTAGGTCACAAGACTCAAGTCAGTATCTTTGCCAAGTTAACAATATCAAAAATCTTACTCTGTATATTACCATTTAGTAATAATTTAGTTTTCACTATGTGACCAAAACTTTAATAAAGACGGCGTACAATAGGAGCTTAGCCAATGATCGCATGGAAATTCGGAATTCTAATTTTAAAAATATATAAGTAGTCAAAGCATTTATGAAAATTTGTAATACGTTATATTATAAATAAATGATACAGGCCAATCACCACCTATATTATAAATTACGCGTAATGGAAGAAAGGTAGATATAGCTAGTTAATATAAAATACAGACATACTAACGAAAATATGCACCATAATATTGGCAGTTAGGAATAGATTCAACGTAAGCAAGCTGAGCAAACAGCCGCATTAAAATCTGTATGTGTACCATATAAGTAATGAAACTGGGTTTCATTTCATTCTAAATATAATTTTACTACAAGAGGTAATTATTTAACCCTTATCATCCTCATTATTAATTGTCAATACATAGCCTCTATTTTCGGAAGTTTCATGCTCGCATAATTAAATTTATACGAGATTACGTTACCAAGACAGTACTGCAGATATGGACTTTAAGATACTGTTAGTTTATGAAACTATGAGAGCTTAGCGCATCGCGGTACCGTAGTTTTTTTATTGCATTCTCAAAGGTAAATTAGGGAAGAGAAGCCTCTTACTCCATAAAATTATCTACTTGTAAAAATAATAGGTAAAACATATACCATAACAACACCATAAAAAATATTTAAATATTGATGTATTGGTCTAATTTCATTTCAATCTATCTACACTTACAAAAGTATTTTAATTAGAATCTACCTACATTTAATAACATTTTTCGGTTAATTATTTCTAAAGAGGTATTTTACAGGTGAAAGCTGGTATTCAGACAAGTCTAAACAGCGCAAAATTGAATGAATGCCGTACGCCACGCGTTTAATATTCATTTAACTACCAGTATCTTCAATTCTATAGATAACGACAGTATTATTTTTGTATTTTCAAAGTACATATATTCATCTTATGCAATTATAATTAGGCCCTATTTAGAGTTACATGTAAATGATGGCAATGAAAATAATCATAATCACATGCATGCATCCAATTAATTGATTGTCATTGCCCTAATTTAATTGAACTAGGTTTAACAATTGATTTGAGCATTAGGTTGATAAGTTGTCTCAACTAAAAGACAGCTTTGGTATGAATCCATTTCTTGAGATTGAATGTTGCATAGAGTTCAAATATACACACACACACACACACACATTCTCTTCAACATTTTAGATTACATTACAATTATAGTTCGAAATGATAATTTGGAGCTTATAGACTATCGGGTCTATATGTTAGGATCGCGAGGATTCAACACGCACTAGTTACTGCGTATGATTAAGTGGTAAGAAATTTAGTTTAGACAACCTATACTGTTATGAAAACTTCAGAACACTATGCTCTAATGATAGAGACTATAAATTAAATTCTCGGTTTTAGGCAATTACTAACCATATTAGTAATTACCACAACATAGCTTATTATTTTTACATAATATAGCATCATACCTCCATAGTTACGCAGACCATCATACCCAAATTTGGCCAGATATGCTTGGATGGTATTGCTGTCTACCAGATAGATTCACGATCGCTTCCGTGAATTTTTTTGTCAGGCAAACCCAACAACAGTCTGTCTGGGATGTCATGATTGGCAGTTACGATGCGCTTACATGCATGCA
This sequence comes from Catocala fraxini, assembly GCA_930367265.1. Classification (NCBI taxonomy): domain Eukaryota; kingdom Metazoa; phylum Arthropoda; class Insecta; order Lepidoptera; family Erebidae; genus Catocala; species Catocala fraxini. Next base: position 1,992,287 of record OV884045.1, read on the forward strand.
TTGCACGCATCAGCATAGGATCACAACACACTAGTTTTACTAACTACATAATCGAACATAATCCCGACAACTCATTGCCTTTACTGACAGGTGGCTGTCTGCTAAACTGGACTCCTTCTAAAGACGGTTTCAACGTATATTCTAACTCTGGCTCTTCTCCTGGCGGTAGAGGCTCATCATCAGCACTAATGTCCTCTAACATGTTTTTATCCTGGTCTGAATTCGAGGCGACGAAGGTAGGCAGTGACTTGGAGATGTTGATGCGAATGCCGCCGATGGGTAGAACGTTCGCAGGTGCGTTGGCCGCGTCGAGCTGCAAGTTGCCGTCGATAGAGGACTCCACTGTGGCGTGTGTGTTGTCCACGCTTGTGAGGACGGTCTCTTCCTCCGCTGTGATGATCGGTTCATCGTCTGTAAAGAGAACAGTAGAGTTAGTTTGTTTTGTAATCTATAATGGCAATAGACAACTAATAATCCAAACTTGAACAGGAATTTGAGGTCTAAGGCTAGTTTAAAATAGGGTAGCTAGTCCCATGGTGGTCATAAATAAAACTTAAGGCATAGGACCAACTAGAATATTTTCTCAGTAATCCCATACGTTTGCGAGCAAGCATGCGGTCGGCAGCATGGCGTCCGACAAAATTCCCGGTAGATAGAACTTGTCTTGACGCCGCCGGCGGAATGTGAATACATTTGTCCTGCATTAGGAATAATTCCAGTATCGCGTCGCAATTTACACACTCGTCGCATTGGTAATAGCGAGGCAACCAATAACATACATACATGCATAGACAGCCGCCGAAGCATTAGACAGACTACGGGTTTTCACTTAGTAGGAGTTTTCGGTACCTTACCGTCACCACAACATTGAAACGTCCTCCAGACAGAGTTTCAGTCACGGCAGCCAATCTTAACAGAGACTGACCATCTGCGCAGGAGATATTATAGTGTCCAAGTGTGTGCGCAAACGCAAGCAAGAACTATCTGTTCCCTATCACTCATGAACTGATCAGCCCGGAGAGAAATCAGCCGCAGGACCAACGGCAAGTTATACGAGGCATACGATCAGACGGATTGCCTGATGGTAAGCGATTACCACCGCCTATGGACACCCGCAACACCAGAGGAATCACAAGAGCGTTGCCAGCCTTTAAATTTGATCCTTTCCCCCTTCGGAGGAGGGGAGGGGGGGGGGAAGGCTCACTTTCACGCCGGTTTGCCGTGAGGCCGTGGTATCACTCCGGTCGAGTCTCTCGAACTTTTTGTTGGCCACCTGACCACCCGAGATCACATGTACAGCAGTCGTATTCACCGCTGCGCCACGGAGGCAGTTTAGAAAGAATGAAATATACAAGGTTGTTGTGTACACATACCGGGGTCAACAGGCTCCTGCTTGACCTTGACCTTGCTGAAGTCGATCTCGGCCTGTCGGTCGCGCTGTGCGCGCGTGGCGGCGGTGTCGTCGTCGGTGTCGTCGTCGTCGTCCACCACCACCTGCACCACGGGCTCCGCCTTGAACACCACGTCGTCCTCCTCGCCTTCCTCCTCCTCGTAGATCTGACCAACAGTTTATTATATTACAATGTGATTTGAAATTTTACGTTATGAGCTCAAATACCCTACAATTATTCATAAAATTAGCATTTTATTGTCTTATGTTTACGCAATTGTTATACATTTAATGTAAACTATTTTATATGCGATCAAATCCGTATAAAGTAATTTACATTTGTTTATTACAAGATATATATCTTCGATTCTACTAAACAGTAGGTCTAGCATAAAATTATTAATCCGATATTTCGGTCCGAAAGAAAATAGCTTGCAATAATTGTTTCTTCGGATTCCTGTCATTCAAAATGACATTACTCTGTTGCTCGGATTACTTCATGAAAGTGTATAGGACTATGAAGAGGTTACCGAAATTCAAAGCATACGTTGGAATAAATGCGTTTCACGGTGCAAACAGATGGCCCGAAACTTTGGCATTTATGTTTCATGATCGGCATATTGGATTAAACGCCTTATTAATATTTAAACAACCTCGATGACTACCCCAGAATATGAAGCTCCAATTGAAAATAGGGTTTTATGTAGGCCATCGCTGTTTAGGGCTAGGTTATCTCGAGAAAATAAAGCGAATAACAACTGGCACTCCGTTTTTGCAAATGTTTGTTTTGTCGTTCACAATGATTTGCAAAAGCAGAGAGCTTTCAGTATTAACTCAATAACTGTCAAATAAAAATACTACACAGTTACTCACTTCGACGGGTTCTGAAGCCTCCTTATCCTCAACGACCTCGACAACGGACTCGTTGTCCGACTGCTCCGCCGTCTCGTCAACATCCTTTATCTCAATCGCCTCTTCCTCCATCTTCTCAACAGGAGTCACTTCGTCATTTGATTCTTCTTTTGGTGGTTCTTCTTTGGTTAGTGATGACTACGAGATAAAAGAAAACATGAAACATATGTTCGGGATAAGTCTTTATAAGTGTATTTAACCTATTGAGTGGAAGCGGCACATCGGCGGTCAAACAAAATAGGTTTTCTATTATATTTGGCATTCTAAAAATGTATATGTTAAAAAGGTGAGTTATAGTAGTTTGCTTTATATATGAAGGAAAACACGGTTTTCATTTGCTTATTTTACGTAAGTATAAGCTATATGTGCAACAAAACTAAAAGGGGTTAAAGTATGAAGTTGCCGTTGTATAGTAATAAATACTTTAAATTGACATAAAATCTTCATGGTGTGAGATTTTCGAGTGAAACTTTTTCACATGATACCTATAAGATTCTTCTTTAAAAAAATGTACAGCATTCGATTTCTGACTTTCAATGGATACGATTAGATTAGGATTAGACAGGAAAGATGGTTACTTCGACAATCCGAGTCATTTTTGAATACGAGTTCCGTCGCGGAAATAATGCGGCAGAAACGGCTCGCAATATCAACGCTGCGTTTGGAGAGGAGACTGCTAATGAACGCACCGTGCGTTTTTGGTTTAAACGCTTTCGTAATGGAAACTGCGACTTGAAGAACGCACCACGTGGAAGACCCCACAGGTGAATAACGCTGAATTGGAGATGGTGGAAGCCGATCCGAATCAAACTACCCAGGAATTAGCGGCATGGTTTAACGTTACCCTACCTACAGTATTGGCTCATTTGCATCGAATCAATAAGATAAAAAAAATGAAAAATGGGTGCCTCATGATTTGACTGATCTGCAGAAATAAATGCGTGTTGAAACTTGTGTTACCTTGTTGCATCGGTACAGAAATAAAGGAACTTTGGATCGAATTGTGACATGTGACGAAAAGTGGATTCTTTACGATAACCGTAAGCGAAAAATGCAATGGCTGACCCCAGGTCAAACGCCGCAACAGTGCCCTAAAGCAAAACTTACCAATAAAAAGGTAATGGTAACTTTTTGGTGGTCCCTTCATGGTGTTATTCACTATAGCTTTTTCAGGTCTGGTCAAGCAATAACAGCAGATGTTAACTGTGCCGAACTTCGAACAATGATGGCGAAACTGTCAGTGAAACAGCCCCGACTCGTAAATCGATTTTCAACATTATTGCTCCATGATAACTCAAGACCTCACACTGCACGAAAAACCGTTGTAACTTTACAGGAGCTGCAGTTAGAAACCATACGTCATCCTCCGTACTCGCCAGACCTTGCTCCCATTTTTCAGTGATTTGGACAATTTTATGCTTTAAAAAAATTTTCTTACCAGGAGGCAGTATAAAATGCTTTCACACAGTTTGTCGAATCTAGATCCCCGGAGTTCTATCGTAAAGGCATAAATGAACTTCCGTTTAGATGGCAGCAATGTATAGATAGTGAGGGTAAATATTTCGATTAAATAAATATGGTACATCTTAGAAGAAAACGAGTTTCAATTTTCAGTACAAATCGACAATTTCATACTTTAACCCTTAATATTTTTAATGTATTCAATAGAGATGGCAATAATTGTTTTATATTCGATAATCGGAACATTTACGAATATTTAATATGACCGAGTATTCGGATAAATTATCGCATGTATTTATGCGTTTTTACTGTATGTAACACATAAAGTGTGTTATTTTTATTTAGTAAGACCTGTGTTTCGTTTAACAAATATATATTATTTTGGGATTGGATGGGAAAATGATTTAAAACGTTGCGCACTACAAGTAAACCTACTTCAAAATTAACTAAAAAAGTTTTAAATTTAGTATCCAAGAATTGACAATACTTCGTTGCTACTCGACAAAATTTAGTAGATAACTAACAACGAAGTGAAATGTGAATTTAGCAGAATGCACGAGTGCTCACCTTATAGTCGTCGAAGCAGATGGGATGGTAGTAGTCGTCGTTATGCTTGACGGCGTTCCGCAGGTGCCACTCCTCCTTGTCCTCGTTGTAGAACTGGTCGAACAGGTCCCCGCACAGCGCGCACACGTGCGCGGCGGGCGCGCTGGCGGCGGCCGACGGCGCCTCGGCCGGCGCCGCCGCGCCCTCCGCCTCGCCCTCCGCCGCCGCGCCCGCGCCCGCCGCGCCCGCCGCGCCCGCGCCCATCGTCTCGAACCAGCTCTTCTCTGTAGATACAGACCAATCATTGTTATTCGGTGATAGTCACAGCGTAAAAACATTTCACAAAGAATCATTGCATTATTGTTTTTCTGCTTTGATCTTAAATCGATAATAAAGCAAGTTCTGGCGGAAGTGCCAGTCGAGGTGCTGCGAGTAGCGCACCGTGTGCTCGGGCGGGAAGTAGCAAGTGTACATACCTCTCTCCTCCAGGTCCTCGAGCTCCTCGTACTGCACCCAGTCGGACAGGTCGTAGTGCCAGTGGCGCGAGTGCGCGCGGCGCGCCGAGTCGCGGTCGCGGCGGTTCTGGCGGAAGTGCCAGTCGAGGTGCTGCGAGTAGCGCACCGTGTGCTCGGGCGGGAAGTAGCAAGTGTACATACCTCTCTCCTCCAGGTCCTCGAGCTCCTCGTACTGCACCCAGTCGGACAGGTCGTAGTGCCAGTGGCGCGAGTGCGCGCGGCGCGCCGAGTCGCGGTCGCGGCGGTTCTGGCGGAAGTGCCAGTCGAGGTGCTGCGAGTAGCGCACCGTGTGCTCGGGCGGGAAGTAGCAAGTGTACATACCTCTCTCCTCCAGGTCCTCGAGCTCCTCGTACTGCACCCAGTCGGACAGGTCGTAGTGCCAGTGGCGCGAGTGCGCGCGGCGCGCCGAGTCGCGGTCGCGGCGGTTCTGGCGGAAGTGCCAGTCGAGGTGCTGCGAGTAGCGCACCGTGTGCTCGGGCGGGAAGTAGCAAGTGTACATACCTCTCTCCTCCAGGTCCTCGAGCTCCTCGTACTGCACCCAGTCGGACAGGTCGTAGTGCCAGTGGCGCGAGTGCGCGCGGCGCGCCGAGTCGCGGTCGCGGCGGTTCTGGCGGAAGTGCCAGTCGAGGTGCTGCGAGTAGCGCACCGTGTGCTCGGGCGGGAAGTAGCAAGTGTACATACCTCTCTCCTCCAGGTCCTCGAGCTCCTCGTACTGCACCCAGTCGGACAGGTCGTAGTGCCAGTGGCGCGAGTGCGCGCGGCGCGCCGAGTCGCGGTCGCGGCGGTTCTGGCGGAAGTGCCAGTCGAGGTGCTGCGAGTAGCGCACCGTGTGCTCGGGCGGGAAGCGCGCGCCGCACCCCGAGCACTGCATGCCGCCGTACAGCTTGGACACCAGCCCCGGTTGCGCCCTGAGCACATCACACAGTGTTATAATCTTTGTCACGTATCTACACATCAGTTTACCAACATTTCAAGTACCCTACGTTCTCCTACGGTTTCAACTCTAGGAGTAACAATTTTTGGTGATTACTATCTTCATAAACGGACTAAATGGTACATGAATGAAAGGACTAATATAAAGGTGGGGGCGTCGCATAAATAAAAAAATAAAAAAATATTTAGTAATGATGCTTATTATTTCATTCGAACGTTATTCGAATATATTTGTGTATAACGCGGTACCTAATATGCATAGGCAAACACACAGGGCACGTACTGTGAGCTGCAAACATGCTTAGCAATTTCAAAACTAAAATGGTATAAGCCGGTAATAGATGCCATCTAACGGAAATCGATACAAGAACTGTTAAGTACTTTATTTATATCGTAATAGATGAGGGTGCACTATTATAAAATAAAAAAGAGTAGATTTCTTAACTAAACTTTGATAATAAATTTTTTTTATCTCTATTCATAATAGTTTATTTAAAAGAGAACACATTTGAAGGTAAAACAAGAAGCAAAGAATTACAAATGGACTTATAAATTTATAGAGGGTAGTTTATACTTCGATAACTCACTATTTTGTTCGCAAGCAAACATTATTCTATCCCTGGGTACAAGTCTTCGGTTGAGACTATAATTTCTTATAAATTTCACCTTTTTGCTAAAATGAGTACGCGTTGCAATATTTATAAAACAACGCCATCTAGTTCATTCATATTCATTCTAATTCGAGTGTTCATAGGATTTTGGACCTTGAGATATCCATGCACTATTACAGATGACTTTGTATAATTTTGTAATACATTTAAATGCAATTGTGCACATCACTAATTTGAAGTGTTGGTATGATCCCCAAAATTAATGTAGAGAAATTGTTAGTAATTCAAGTGGAAAAGAAAATAGTGAAATATTGAAAAATTTCAATTGGCAGCAAAAAAAGCCCTTTAACCACGCCGAGATTCGATAGGCAACACTACACAAAACAGTATTGTGCCATTAACGGTAACCAAAAAAATACTATCAGCAGGATAATTGCCTTTGTCTGTGCGGTATTATATAATTATGCAAAATGTAATAGCATTCAATAGAAACCTTAGTTTGAAAACAGCATCAAAATTGTTGAAGAAAATTAAGGACTAATTGTGTACTAGTATTTTAGCTTTTGGATACTGTGACTTATTGCTTAAAATAATGAGTAAAATACCCTATTTACTACAATATATTAAATGAAATAATCTAAAAGTGAACTCACACTCTGAACGTCTCCGGTTTCATGAAGTCCACCTTGTGTATAACGTTTCTATCTTCTCTAATCTTCTGTTTAACCTCTTCCGCTTTTGATTCTTCTTTATTCTCATTCTTTACATCATTTGTTACTTGCACAATGCCTGTGGCGACTAGTTTGGCGAACAGATCCGTCACGTTAATATTGCTAAGTATTGGAAGTATTGGGTTAGGTGGCTTTTCATCCGACGGTGTTTCGAGTCCGGGAATTTTGTCTGGCTTTGAGAACAGTGGCTCTGCGAGGCTGTACTCTGAGCTGGATGCTGGGACCACGCTTGAGGGCATCAGGCTGGCTAGCATATCGAGGCCTAGAAAAAAAAACAACAATCAATATTAGATCTTGACCTTTGGATAGCCGAGTCAATGACTACTCTAGTCCACGTATCTTTACACACTTCGAAATAATGGAACTTGTATTTAAGTGTACTATCACGCCACAATATTCTGAAGCAATAATTTGTTTTAGGGCAGCATCTCATATTAATAAATTGTTCTTCTCATGATGATGTATGGTATGCTATGTTATACTGCACATCATCAATAACAAATGTTCTACAAGTCATTCAGAGCAATACGTAAACGCCAAAAAAAAAGTTTTTCTTATTATAGATTGGTCGCAATTTGGCGTCCAGACAATGCTTTTATCATCAAGTCATGATAACCGCGTAGTTTAAAAGTACTCTTGATTGATCTTTGATTGTAATAAAAGATACGTTTCGTACCGCATACGTCATACATAACAAATAGACCTGGTCATATAGTATGTTAACTATAGTTTAAAGCAGATTTTTTATGTAAATAAAATAAATATAACTTACCTAAGCTTTCTGTATTGATTTCCGGACTAGGTGTCTTCGGTGGTCTGTTCTCTGGCTCTTGATCAGTCTCAATGGCGTTATTCTCCTTCATCTCAAACATGTGTGCTGGCGGCACCAGCGGTAGACCGATGCCCTGCATATCAGCTATCTGTATATGCCCTGGCTTAACATTTCTAGGTAAAGCTGAGAACCTAATGAAATATTTTTCACTACCGACGAATATCGGTTTTGGTAAATCACCGAACTCCACTTTAAACGGCTGTTCGTTTATTAAAACAGTTCTTAACGAGTCTACGAAACGAATTGTAAGAAATTGTCCATTAACTAAAATCTTTTGCACTTTAGCGTCTAAGTACACTGGGTACATTTGAGTTGCATTCACGATTAGATTAATTTTACCCGCCACTAAGTCCGTCCGTTTTGCCTTGCCGATATCAACTTGAGGCATTGGACCTTCCAAGTGCACTAACCTTGGCTTGCCATCAATTATTACTCCTAAAGGTTGTCCTCCAAAGAAGCACTCATACCATCTACCGTTTATATATAATTCTCTAGTCGGCGCACCGAATTTGATGTCAAATACTTGGTCGTCAATCTCCACTTGCTTATAACCTTCATTAAAACTTAGAACTATCGAGTCTTTGTTGTCAAATGTAACTCTTCTACAGCCAGGCAAGAACTTGATTTCTCTAGGGTCATCCCAGTCTAACATTATAACTGCTGTATCACCGTAAAATCTAATTTCTCGAGGAACACCGTCAATTTGGATAGTTTTAACTGGATCTTGGTCTATGTATTCTATAACTTTGAAGTCTGTTGGAGGGATCGCGAAGCCGGGAGCTCCTAATGGAGGTGGAGACTCGCTCCGTTCGTATTTTGGCAGAGGACACTCTGATTGACATGTACCGAGTTTAGGTGCAGGTAGCGGTGGTAGCGGCATACGCGGAGCGTCGGTGAAAGGCGGTCTTGGCGCTCTTTTGTCAAATTTCCCTCTGAAGAACGGAGGCATTGGACCTCTGAATCTTCTTGGACCAAAGTCGTCTACTCTCGGCCTCGGTTGCCCTCTCCACATAGGAGGAAAAGGTCCGTACAACGGCATCGTTGGCGGAAGTGGCAATAACCCTTGCTTAGGTCCATCTACAGCATCGTTGTTCACCATTCTCATGTCAGAATCTTGTAATCCCTGACTATCTGGGGGCGTATCTAAGAATACTGAAGGTGTTATTCTTTCATCGATATCTCCATACCTATTCCTCTCATTCGGCGAAGACTTAGGGCTTGACACTTTATGGTTTTCTTCATGAATTGCATTGTTTAGCTTTCTCTTTGAGATTTCTAGGGACTCCCTCTGCTTAGCCTCTTTTAACTTGAGTCTTTCGTTTAGCTGTAGTACTTGGTACATGAGTGTATTGTACTGGTTCTTGTCAAGTTGTCCATCGTTTAGGTGTTCCTTAGCTTGTGACATGATTATTGATATAGATTTCTTGTTCTCGTCGAAATCCTCTTGGTCTTCTACCCTAATGTCGGAGTCATCCCCGCTGAGCGTGCGACGCCTTTCTCTTTCAATACCTGCAATAGAAGTCATACATGAAATACCTAATAAGTATAAACAATTTTAATTACAAAATTAATCAAGACCGTTCCAGGGTATCAGTTGCTCAGCTTGTACTAATTCAAAATGTGTTAATAATATTATGAACTAACGCATTACTTTCTCATACAGAGCACAGAAACAAATCACACTAGGCACTACACAGATTACAAGATTACAACTATGACACTTATACTGTCCATTCTGGGGGAACTGCTTGCTCTCAGCTCCATCTGTCACTTGACTCGTATATTATTATTACTATATATATAGTGTCTAATAAATTTATATATATAGCGGTATACAGTATTTACATGACCGACTAAGCAAATCATAGAAAATATACTTACTAGGAGATTTACTAAACAGCAACGGTCTTCCAAGTCTATCCTTCCCTTTAGTCGCCTCAGCCAACTTCGCCCTCACTAAATCCAATTTCGATGGCGTCTTCTTATCGTCACGTTTCTTCACCTCATTCCAGTCTCTCTTCGGTGATCCCTTGGGTGACGTCATGGGCACGTCCGCATCTTCGGAGTCCACGTTATTCTCATGAGCGTTCTGGTCAGATTTCGGTGACGATGAGATGGAGGGAGGCGGTGGCGCATTCACTTCGTCGACTTGTGGAAGTTGGCGTAAGTCGACATCTTCGTTACCGAATAACCTGTAATGTAAACGGCTCTATGTAAATATGCAACCAAAAATATAATTCGTATTATTTTATATTCGTATTCGTATACCAACTAAATCTAAAGTGGTTATTAATAATACAACGAGGTCCCCTGTAGGTCGCGTTTTTTTATGTGAATTCTCTCCTCAGTTCATACTTACTCTAATCACGCGTAAAACGTTCAACGGATTTTAATAAAATAAGAAACACAGATTTATGATGCTTCGGGTATAGCCATAGCGAACCCGAGGGATAATATTTCATCTTTTAATTTAATGTTAATTACACTATCTACATGCAAGCAGCGATAGCTTATTGGGAAACCGTTGGACTGCCTCCCAAAGGTCTCGAGTTACAACCCGAAACACGGACAAATGTTTTTTTTTAATTCTGTGCGTATTAAATTGTCGTTAATTATCGTTGTTTATTATTGTTTGCTTTAACGGTTGTAGGAAAACATCATGAGGAAACCTACATGTTTTAGAGTTATACATATTTTTTGCATCATCATACTGAGAAAAGGCAGTGGGACAGTTTATAAGCAGGGCAGATATTAATATATTTTTATAACACTTTGGTTCTAAGCTTATAAGCAGATGGCGCTGTCCAGGAATATAACCAAATTTAACGAGAAGCGGGCGTAATCGCGGCTAATCAAAAACAAAATGGTACTTACACATCAAATTTATCAATCTTATTCTTCTTAGCTTTCACTTCAATGTTTTCGGTGGACGATCTCTTCTGCGCAACAGGGGACGCCTTAGCGTCTGTCACGACGGGATGCAACACCCTAAGATCGACATCCTTATTCTCCGTGACGACGTCGGCCACATCTGAAAATACGACTTTATATTTATGTAGTCAAGGTCTACTTTACCTTGCGCAGTTCGTTGCCAGTTTACCTGTCGGCTGTTGGTGGTATACTAACGTTCGGAGCGCAGGTTTGGGTACCTGGTCCCGTTGTTTGTATTCGCCCACCACAACAGCAACAAAACCTTAGTTATTCCGCACCTTTGTGATTGTGGAGGTCTCGTGGACCTTTACTGATTGCTTTGTTGTAATATATAGTCCAGCTGTTATCGAGTCAGAGATGCAACTAGTAGCAGAAATCTTGTCACTCAATTCTTATCTAATTTTGGTATAGGGATGTTCTTGGTGTCTACTTTGTTTAGATTCTCTTATGTAGTTTTTTTTTATATGACTAGCTTAGATATGTGCTGTGCTTATAATATAATTTATTAAAGTAAGTAGTCGGAGGAATTCTAAATAGGCTATAAGTATTATTTTAATATCGCGGTATTCTTATGTGGTACAGAATACCAAATCCTACGAATTCTTCTATTTTTATATTACAAAATAAATAAATGATAAATACTACGGTATGTGTTCAGATCGGACCAACGTCTTTGTATCAAAATAATAATATTCATACTTTTCGTGTTCACAGAACGACGCTTTGTCATGTTTTGTACTCAAATGAAGGTAAAAGTAAAAGTATGATATTGAAGTTGTTGATTTGAGATTTTATATTAGTTTGGATAAAATAATGTGTCATACAAGTACCCCCAAATACAGTCTATGAAGTTTTTATATCAATTTTAGTTTATAATAAAGGTGTACATGTTCGTGTCTTATGTCTAGGGAGATACTACCGTCTAAGATACAGGCTCAGCCTCGTTTAGACGTTAGTGTTTACATCGATTTATTCTTATGAAACTGCATCACTAGTTGTAAGACATAATTAATGTTGTGTGAACTTGCGTCAATAAAGTTATTTATTAATTTTTATATTTATTATTCTCCCATCTATTATTTATTCTATCAAGATCAGTGTAGCGTAGCAGCTTATCTTTCTTCTGAGTTTAGGAACATTTTAACGCTAGATGGCGCGACATGACATTTGATTCTTTAGACTTCTTGTAAATTACGGTCTGAATTTTTTACCCGTATAACTAAGCTAAAATCATTGTAGAGAATTTGTAAATAAACAGCTGCAAATTAAAGCCAATATAATAAACCTGTACATAATGTAAAATTTCATGTCATAAATTAAAAATTTTTAATTATTATTCTGTTAAATTGAATTGTGATTAAAATAAACTATCCACTAAATATTACAGCTGTAAAATAGTTGTATGATACAATAGTCCAACAAACACAAACTACTTTTAACATATTTAGCATAAATTAATTTACTAGTGTTAAGAGCTAGAAGCTCAAAATACATAATAAAATATTGAGTTTTCTAGTAAATTCTTACAAATTATTATTGTTATATCTAAACACTATTAATTTGTAAACCAAATTCTTACAAATCCCAAAATGATTCTTTGAAATTTGCCCGATGTTTATCATTTAAACAGTGCCTGTACTTTGATAACTTAATTATAAAATACTTATAAAATGTTATTGGTAAACGTAGCTACGATTGAGCTCTGTGAGATCTGCGTACAAAACAAAATGTTAAAAGTTATACTTCGATTAATTTAACAGTTGTTAACAAACTTCTACACTGAATTTGGCTTAGTTACATTAGACGTATGTTTGTCCGTAAGATAAAATAAAAAATGTTGTCTTACTTTAACATTTAAATAATCAATCTTGTGGGATATAAATACAATCAGTACGTGCTCTAAATATTCGATTTGAAAGATTCAGTTTATTTTTTCATACAAATGTTAAAAACCCTTCATAACCTAACCTCAGCTAAATGAAAGCTATTTTTTTCTGTTAGATACCTATATGCAGATCTTTTCAAGAATTTCCGTAAAAACTGAACAGTAGTCATTACACGAAAAGTAAGCATGATGATGATTTAGATCTGAGTCTTGTAACATCAGTTATTATAGGACTTAGCTTAGATGTCTCCAAATCTTACGCTCATTTACAAACATCCTGGAACACTTTACAATAAGTTTCGGCGTCAGAGATTGGCTATTGCATTTTTGGATTCAAATACCGAATTGTTTTACACTGCTTGCGTGCTTACAAGCACTATATTCTTATATTATAAACATCAAGAAGATAGGTTTCACAAATTATTTAAACAAAAATACAAAAATGAAATTATATAGGCTTGATAAAACAATGAAATGAAGACAAAGGTTACCTTAGTTATATAAAAGTTTATTGTCCAATATGAAAACAATGCCTGTCATTGTTTTCATACTGGACATTAAACTTTTCGCTGAGATACCTTTATACATACATGGTCTCACGCGTGTATATTCTTGAAAGCGTAGGCGACTCATTATCCTGCATTTCACTAGCTGTATATCTTTACTCCATTTGGTTAGGTACTTAACTAAAGGTAGGCAATCTTGATGTGACTTTTTACACAAACACATATTAAACAAATAAACTACTGCTTAAACTAACGGTTCAACTGATTTAGTAATCGTTATTGTTGTAATTTACATTGCACTTTAGCAGCATTTTATTTTTAAACAGATTTTAGATATAAAGACACATCAAGATTGTTTACCTTTAGTTACGTACCTAATTAAATGGAATATAGGTACCACGTAATAGGAGGCGAGCCTTTTGACATACTCCAGGTCAATTCATATTTTGCAGTCGAAAATTTCTTAACAATAAATTCTAGCTACACTACCCGATCCGATGTAAACCTAAGTGCAATCTTATGCTACCGAATTAAAAAAGGTAAAATATAAATACACACTCTAATTGAAAATTCAGCAAGCTTAAATATGATTGTTATGAATATCACCCAATGTCCATTACATTACGGAAATAATATAATATTCTATCACATACACACAACACCATCTAGCCCAAACTAAGCAGAGCTTATACTATGGGTACTAGACAATGGATAAACAAACATAAATACCTTTTTTTTTGTAATTACATACATATTATACATAGAAACACCCAGACCAAATAAACGATAACATTTAATTTGCAAGAGGGTTTCGTCAGTAGCCCAATGGTGGGACGGTACCCGTGACATCTCGATTGCAAGTTCAACGCCTAAACCGTTTAACCATTGGACATCTTTACAAGTTTTCTATTATGTCAGATATGTACAAATAAAATTTAGTTTTTAGTAAAAACAAATGTTTTATGAATATGAGAGATCTAGTTTATTTAAATTCCTACTAAACACTAGTCTCAAATCGTCGGTGGTGTGTCTGCTGAGGGATGGGCAGGTTGTCAATGAAAGGACGTAAGTTGTGTACATTTTTTGATCACTTAGGAATCTATATGTTATATTAGCACGCTGTTAAGGTGTATGTACCACCAGCTTGGGATCCAGTAATACAAATAGTCAAACCCAAGAAGAAGCAAACCACAAGTAGACTTCAACTTTGAGCTCATTCTGCGTAAATAGAAACACCAATGATTAAATTATGTTCGGGTACTTTGAAATAACTATACTGGAACATTGAGACAACTGCCATCTTAGTGTCCCCGTGACCATGGCTGCTGAAAAGCAACCGAAACGTCGGGGAAAGTGTAAAATTAAATTAAATCTAAATAGATTTAATAATGATTTAAATAAATTAAAAATTAGTAAAGTTTAATAGTAGTAGTAGTGTAACAGTTTTCAAAATTATGTAATAAAGTGTCAATTAAACAACGCGGTAAAATCCGTATACAGTAGTTTAATTTCAACGCTGTTAAGGCTTCCACGATAAGAAACAAATATGGTGCAAACGTCGCGTTATTTTAAAGTTAATATTATAACTCCCTTTCACTCGAAAAGTTTAAAGATATATTTATGCCGTAAATAAATAAAATAGAATATTAAAGTAAATATACTAATGTTATCAAAGAGCCTAAAAAAAGTAACACCATGTCATCTATCTATATTATATAATATATTGTACAGACTATATGTAGTGTGCAGTGCAAGCGAAAATTGCTGAATGGTATGTTTTATTTATGTTATTATTTACTATAGAAAACAGTCACTTTAAAAATAGTTTTCAGAGTTCGAAAAAACTCATACAACAGCTTTGTCCGTCTGTATTTTATTATAAATAACCATGTGTCATATTTTGTTAACTAGACCTGATAGAGATTTCAGACACAGATTTTAAATTGTCATTAAAAGTTGGACTAATATCATATAAGACAACCCAATCATCAGCCATGCTGTTGTGCAGTGTTATTATTAATTTCACTCTTTTATTTCATTGATGATGGCTAATGTATCCGCTAGCGCAAAAAAACTTTTTTAATCTTATGTGGTTTGTCAGCTAAATCTAAGCTTGTCATTACTTGTTACCGGATATTCGGTGCATGACCAAATGGTGATGGTACCAAATGGTCGGCCACCATACCGAATGTTTGCCGAATACCAAAGATCGTGAGCGATCACTTTCAAACTCGCGTTGCATTACGTAGTAGAAGTAATAACAGGGATTAATTCGATCATGTATTTGTTTACCTTATATTGATTGATGTTTTAGCTAGATGGCGCTGTCTGTAGTCAGTCACAAGCTGATGAGGCAGCAACATTATGAATCCGTTTGCGCGATAGAAAAATCTTCATCCGTCCATAAGCTGTATTTCCATGTATTCTGCCACACATTGTGCACTACTGGTAGGTATTACTTTCCCGACGACGATTATTTTCGACGCATACTGGATTAACCGACAGCGTGTAGAAACGAGGTTATGTTATCACCAACATAAATGCATGACCGCATTAATCCCAGTTTCATATAGTTTATCTTATAAGAATTATGATAGTACCGAATATGAACAGAGTTTTTGTCCGTCATCAAGTGTTCAAGAAGTTATAATGTTAGAAGATACTTTGAGTATGATCTATTTATTTATAGCTTAACAATATTAATTAAAAAACCTTATGAAGTCGTCGTTGATTGGTTTCTACTTCCAAGCGACATAACTCACCAAAGATACTGTAGTAAATAGTAATTGTGACATTTTCAAGAAATATCAGTTACTTTGGCAGTTTGATATAGTTTTCGGTCTGTTTGATATTCATTAACAAACAAATTTTTATTATACACTGTCGCGCCCATTGATGTGCCCTGGTATTAAAAATATACCACTTATTTATTGTGTTAGACATTATAATGCTTAAACTTTTTGGTTGTATAGTACCATAATATAACTGATTGTATTTAAAACATAAGGTTCTTGTACCTTCATTCAGAATCTATAAAATCTTAGCTCAATTCTATTTTCTAAAATACGGTTCCGATTTAAAAAAACATCAAGAAATAACATAGCCAACACATCATCACGTTACGAGTCACGGGAGCGGAGCAATATCACAAACGTGAGTGAAACCGCGGAGGACAGCTAATGCACACAATATACATTTTTGAATCTTTTCGCTAAGTAATAACCAGTTTATTCTCTAACCCAGGGCATCGGTATCGATCCGATAAATGCCGGCGTTGACATGTTTGTTAACTTAATTTTAGTTAAGCATTTTGAATATTACTTGTGGTGGATAGTGTTTTGTGTTTATTCAGTTAGGTACAATCAAACTCAATAAACTTATAACACAGTAATCTGATTGTAAGTATAAATCTTTAAAACAATCAATTGATTCCGAATACCTGAATTGGTTCTGAATATTTTAACAGATTTTCGTACATGACTACCTCATAGCAATTACAATACATATTTCTTTTAACTTACCATTACTTGTGTACTAATTATTCCTTGTTAAGAATATGTTCCTTCATCAGATTTGTCCATCTATCTAAAAGTAACCCTGAGTAATCAGTCAAACTGTCTATATAAGAAATTGTTAATAAATTATATATTTTTTACTTAGTTCAAAACGTGTTATTCACCGCCATCCCGCCCAATGTTACGCAGTTAATTACATAAGCTTGTAGCACCGGGTGTATCACTCACGCAAAGCAGATCTAAATACATTATAATGATTTTCTCTATGAACCCCTATAATAGATAAAACCTATAGCTTGACTACTGCGCTTATTTATACAGGTTGTAAAATAAAGGTGTGGTGTTTAGCGTGTGCACCGATATATAAACCAGGGAGTGAGCTTTACAGTAAAATGAACGATGATAAAACTACATATTGTTTAATTTTATATATTGTGATAATTTGGACTATAACCAACAAAGTATGTTATCGTATGATGAGAGGATTGATTTTCAATTTATATAAGTATTACCAATAATATGATACGCATTATACAAGTCAGAAAAATTTATTAATTTTTTGTAAACTATGCAATCGTGTGTGCACACTATTCAAAAGAAACTTATTATAGTTCTTTAGTAACTATACATCTTAAGCTCCGTACTCACATACGGTTTTACTGGATCGAGCAAACACGTCGAGTAAAAATTAAGGCATGATCTTTCGTCCACACATTCAGCATTTATCTATAGAGCGTTGCGCGACATTCAGTATTCACCGAACAGTTCGAGCCAAAAGATGTCTGTTCAACAAAGGAGACAGTGGCTACATTTAGCAAGTCTCGCCATTCTTAATTATAAAAGAATTAAAGAAAATAAGAAAACAAACGTGAAAAGAGCTACTATTGATTTGTTCGCGTCGAGTAGGTGCGAAGGAAATTACATTTGATTCCATCGAGCCGGCTTGATGAGAGCCTTCGAGTTGTGAGGTTTGCGATCCACATGTTAATTTTTACTCGTTTTGAGGTAAAACTATCGAGTAATACCGAATGTGAGTACGGCGCTTTAGACATAAAACCGGAAATATATTGAACGATGGCATAACTAAAATTGACGGTAATGACAGGTCCTACATGTTATCGAATAAGCGCCGGGCTTCGAATACAATCTACATACACAAAACTGCCCACCATCCATATGTATATATACAGGATGTCACAGAAGATGTGAATCAAATTGTAACGGGAGATTCCTTAAGTAAGGACCTATCAAATGTGCTAAATAAAAAAAATTTGTTGTGATGTTGGTGAAACGTACAAAATTTTCTTTGGTGCAAAAAAAATACACCAAAATAATGCTGCGATTTCAAATTTATTTTTATTTTATCCATCTATCATAATTTTTAATAATTTTTTCAGCACATTTGTAATGTCCTTGCCTAAGGAATCTCCTATTTCAATTTAATTCACATCTTCTGGGACATCCTGTATATCCTAAACAATATTCAAACAATGAGGGGAAGGTTCAGATTTATGCTAGTAGCCATGTATATTACCACCACACCTTTTTGTTACACCTTCGTAAGTCCGTATGCTATCAAACGCGCATACCTGCGTACATGGGCGCGTACCTGCATAGCGTTAACTTAGATTTCCCTGACTAAATGGATCATGGATATTGACGAGTCAACCCAAACGTTTCTGTTTAGTGTAGATGGACAAATCTGCGAAAGAAATTTTATAACATTACTGTTTTATAATACTCAAAACAATTGTAATCAAGCAAAATCTACAACAAAAGCAGTACAAACAACTTGATCAATATACTTACGTACTGTTAGTACTTATTACACACTCGTCTTATGAACAATTTTCACTTGATTGCACAATGGCTGCTATCACACATTGATATTTCGTTGTACATCTTGTTTAGTTTAACTTAATATTTAATTTAAGTCCTAGCTAGAAGTTTGAGCCCAAAAATGCAATAGACTTATCTCTTATACTTCAAAGTGGTTTGCAGAATAATAAATTCTTGTAATTTTTCTAGTCCCTATATTGCAATGGTATTATTTGTGCTGTATGTCACTTAATCTAGGGTGTCCAAAGAAGAATACTGGTGAGATCCTTTTCAAGGTGGCACATGAGACTTCACAACATGTAGGTAGGTTCGTTCAACGGATTGTTACTTAATTTCGTTATTAATTGCTGTATAATGCTCACTGAATTGTGTTTACTTACAACTTTTAGCTCTCTTGCAATGTGATTATTTAATAGAAGATTGGTGAGAAAATGCAAGAGTAAAAAAGAACACTAGTTAGATTGTTTCTATCACAGATTAAGAAGGAAGTGTTATTTTAAATCCAGTGATTCCCATTAATATAGATAAAGTGACCAGAGTCGTTCTCGGTGAAGAGTGCAGTGAGTAGTCAATTTTGGTTCAGCAATAAACTGATACCGAAACGACTACTACAACTCGGTGAGCTCGAGTATAGAAGGGTACAAAGTGCCGGCGTAAAACACGTCAATATGAATACTCCAAGAGTTAAAAAATATTTTATTTCCACACAACAAGCGTCATAGTGTTCGCTCGCGCTTAAGACTAGTATCACAGTAACAAGACTAGGCGGAGACGAGTCGGGGCGCGGCTCGCACGCTACATGGGAGGATAGCTTACTTGGGGGCTCGCTCGCGCGCTCCTCCACGCTCTCGGGGCTCTCCGACTTCTCGCGGTTGCGGCGCATGTAGCGCTCCTTGTTGTAGTTGCGCAGCTCCTTGAACGTCACCACCTCCGGCGGCGCGGCCGGCGCCTCCGCCTCCGCCACGCCGCGCGGGCGGGGCTCCTTCGCCTCGCGCCGCGACTTCTTGTCGGGCGACGCCGCCGCCGCGGGCTCCCTGGCGGCGCCGGCGGGGCGCTCGGGCTCCCGCGCGGGCTCGTCGTCGCGCCGCTTGCGTCGCTCGGCGCGGGCGCCCTCCCGCTTCCGTTTCGGCGGCGCGCCGTCGGGCGCCTCGCGCTTCTCTGCACGACTGAGCTTAGGTATCGGCGGCAGCTTGCTGATCTTCTTAGGGTCGGGGAGCTTGTCGACGTAGGCGGGCGTGGGCCCGCGCTCGGGCTCGGGCGCGGCGGGCGCGGCGGGCGCGGGCGCGGGGGGCGCGGGGCGCGCGCGGCGGCGCTCGAGGCGCGGGTCGCGGCGCCGCGGCTCGCGAGGCCCGCGCGGCGCGGCGTCGGGCCGCACGTCTATAGTGATGACGTTCTTACGCTTAGTGACGCGCTCGAGGGGCTTGATGTCGAACACGTTGGGCGCGATGGGCGCGGCGAGCGCGGGCGCGGCGGGCGGGGCGGGGGCGGCGGCGGGGGCGGGGGCGGGGGCGGCGGCGGGCGCGTGTCGCGCGAGGCGCGGGTCGCGTCGCGCCGCGGCGAGTGCGCCGCTCACAGGTGCGATGCGTCCGGCGCCGGCCGGCTTGTTCACGGGCTGCAAATTAAAATAATCCGTTCACACAAATCTGACCTAATCCCAAAATTTTACAAATATTGTAACAGCGGCGTTGACAATATTATTGTAAAATTTACATTTTAAAAGATTTTTCTAATATGTATTTACCCTGAATTAGGAGGTCGAACTCAACAAATTACAATTACGAGATAAATACTGCACTTAATAAAATACAAAACATATGTGCACTTACCGGGCCCAGTCTTTGTTTGACAGAAATATTGACGGGCGCGTCCGGCACGACAGGTTGCACGGGCACCACGACCGGCGTCACGATGGCGGTGTTGTTCACCACCGTTTTTGTTGGCACCTGCACAAAACACCTTGTTAATATTACCGTTTACAAACATAATATATTATTTAAAAATAATAGTCGAAATACACTGCTTGTCAAAATTTGACATGTATTCACGACACATTACTAATCAGTATTGTTTTTATGAATAATATGTTTATTACAAAATATCGCACTACTGAAAACGATCCTTTCAGAACAAATGATATAATTTAACCATTTGTTTACTAATTGCGCAGGTCGATTCTTGCCAAAGCGACACCACTTATATTTTGAAACCTTTGGGAAATTATACAAAACTTTTCCTATTCACAATTGAGATTATAAATCATAAATATGATAACTATTGAGCGATATTGATAGATTATTTTGTAGTAAGAACTAAAACTCTGCTCTTTGAAAGTATATCCAATCGTTATCACTTATCAATATTGTATCCCTGTATTACTATTACGGAATTTTCTTTTACAATAAAGCTCATATTGGTATAAAATTTGATATAAAATCATACGTCGTCAAAACAAACTTCGAATATTTGGGATCAGATCTATAATACCGAGCGAAATAAAACAACTATATCTATATTTGATGCACTTTTATACTAAACTATAATTAGCTAATTAGTGTGAACGCAATGAAATGTAACTTAAATATGTTATTATTTTATCATTATTTATACTTAAATGTAATAAATAAGTGATACCAAATGACGGTCATAAAACGAATGGCACTTTAACTGAAGTATACACTTATGCAGCCATCAACATTAAATTACGTAAACGAAATAATTATTCTATTATAAAAATAAACATGATATCAACCTAATATTGTCTTACGTTTACGCAAATGTTATATACTGAAAAGAATCTAATTTATACGCAATTCATCGATTCGTTTATTTTAAAACATTTTTAAAGAACTATCGATCTACTAGATACTGTTAGACTATGCTACTCAAATTATTAAAATTATTTAGATTAAAGTATACTATTTCCCCGACATTTCGGGTGTTTTTCAGCACCCATGGTCATGGGCATGGCATCACTCTTACATATAAAGTACAGAGCTTATCATGACCAGATTTAGTCGGTTATAATTAGGTTTCATATAGCAGCGAATAGTTCCTGTGACTGTTTATGTTTTTCAGACAGATGTTTGTTCGATCAAGGATGTAACATCTACGCTTACGTGACGGTACCAGCAAGCTGATCTTATAAACAAATAACTCAAGAGATACAGCATATTGCTACCGCATAATGGTAGAATAGTAGATAGGTACTTAACACATTAGCTTATACAGTATGTCCGGTAATTAATGGATAACCTTGAAATGTCTTATAGTAGAAATTACGGCCGATCAGAAAAAATAATGAAAAATACATCTATTCTAACTACTACCTGAGATATGATTTTTTTTAATTACCATAGTTAACTTTCTTGTACACTACGACCATAAATGAATGAATTCCATCGGTTTTTTGTTGTTTCATTATTAAACACTAATTATGCTAATAGATAGACAGTTAAAAATATAACTAGCTATTGCACTTTTTTAATATTTATTCTTATTAATTTTTTTCTGAAAGGCCATTAGTTCTACTGTAAGACATTTCAAGGTTATCCATTAACCGGTCGTATACCGCCGGCTCGCATACCAGCCGGCAGATTTGTACCCGTCGTAGGCCGGTGGCTCGCATGCGAGCCACCAAATTGGTTTTACGTTAGCTTAAGCTAAAGCGAAGGCGGCGCGCGGCGTTTTGGCGCCAATTTGGTGGCTCGCATGCGAGCCACCGGCCTACGACGGGTACAAATCTGCCGGCTGGTATGCGAGCCGGCGGTATACGACCGGTTAACTACCGGACATCCTGTATATAAATATAAATATAAGCTTCAAAACAATGCAGGCGATACAATGACTTTCTTCTGGACTGCATATTAAAAATACTTAATAATGAAAGAGTAATAAGAAAATAAATGTATATTAATCTGTTCGTAAAATGTTTGAATTTACAATCAGAGGATTAAATCTTTCAGATTTTCTATATAAAAGTCTGTCTGTCGCAAAATTTATCCGTAAGTTAAAATTTACCTCGTGATTGAAAATCTACCAATAGAATAGCTTGTAATGTAACATGTCTTACATTTTGGCAATTAATTGTATCAAGTACTATTTTTAGCGACGCACTGTGGGCTGAAAATCGACCTCCATAGACATAGAAATGAAAGTTGCTAGATGTTCGTTTTGTTGACGGATATGGCTTCTATTAGCTATTATACACATAACAATGTCATCTGAGCTAACTCCGCACAAAAATGAATTTATTACAAGGTTTTTTCGAAAAAAATGTATGGAGCTAGCATGAAAAATCTGAATATCTCTGAACTTGCAAGGAAAACCGTAATATCCTCAGAGATGGTTATAGGACTAATTATTTGTGATTTTTTGACATACTTCATATAACGGTACCTGCTGCAGAATTTTTTTTAAAAATCATCGTATTTTTAATTAATTTTTTTTAACATTAAACGATTTGTTTTGGTGTATAAGTAAAGAAACAACACGTTATATGCATATAATACTAAATCTTCGCCAGTTATTTGTTAAAATATCAAGAAAAATATTTTTGCCTAACATAGTATATATGTTTTAAAACAGTTAATTGGATACCATTACTGAACTTTGCATACAGGTAAACTACTGAATAATAAATAAGCCTTCTAATGAGTTCTGAATAAGAGATTAAGTGATTTGCAATGTCGCACAATGGTAACTACGGATTACACTAATTAAAATCTTACAGGTAAGTACATAAGTAACTTAAATAGTTAATTAGACATGTTACGAGTTCTAAGAAATATTTTCGACAACTGTCTAATGAGGTCGTTAACTAATGTTGGACTGAAATATAAAAGGGTTAACATTTTGCATCATAATTTAGTTTATTCTAAGCTTTGTTACTCCTAACATATCACTGTGAAATTTTATAATGGAAAGTTTAAATACCAATTTAGACCTATTCGTTCTTCTAAAATGTAAGAGTACTTCATTTGATCATGAGGTATTGTTTAGTGAAGTTATATCCCGCCTAGACGTTTGTCTTTCCGTTGAAGATTAAGTGACTCTAAAAGAATTTTGTCAGAGATTTGTACGAGCTGCATCAAAAGGTGGCAAAAATCTCACCGAATTCTTGATACTTTTAGAAAACAATACGAAATTTGGCTGCAAGCAACTATCGATTGGCCAAGTTGTATAAATTTAGTCGCTCAAGAACCAACTGTTGCTGAGGGATCAAGATCAATCTCTCCAGAACCCTCAACATCATACTCTGTTGGTACAATGACAAAGAGGTCACGAAAACCATTCGAAGATCTGGGAAGCAAACAGAAGAAGAGAAAATCTGATGAGCATAAAACTGACAATCCCAGTGAATTGGCACATACAGCAGCGGCGCGTTTTAAGGAAGAAGGTTGTGAGGATATCGCGTCTGTAATCGAATATATGCTGAAACATCCTGAAGCAGCCTCTAAAATTAAGGAAACGCTTAAGCAACCGGTGAAAACTATCTTATTTACACCAGAAAAAGCACTTGGATTACTCCTTTCATTAAAATTATCAAAGTGGCAATACATCACTTTACGAGAGTCAGCTATTCGGGAAGGTAGAAAGGATATTTATCCATCCTACTATAAAGTGCAACAAACCAAGCTGGCATGCTATCCTCCGAAGCAATCAGTGTTAGTGACCGATTCATCGGCAAGAATAACCCTTCAAGCTTTACTCGACATTACGGTCAAAAGAATCCTCCAAAGTTTTCCTAACGATGATGTGCAAAATAAGGATTTAAAATTGATATCTAAATGGGGTTTTGATGGTGCGTCAAACCAAAGCCGATACAAGCAGAAAATGGATAGCGATCAAGACGATTCAAGTATTTTCATGACTTCCTTGGTGCCACTAAAACTGACTGATGGAGACAATACTTTGTGGATGAACCCAAAACCATGCTCAGCAATGTATTGTCGTCCAGTTCAATTTACTTTTGTGAAGGAAAGCGAAGCAGTAGTCATCGAACACAAACGACAAATGGATGAAGAAATTAAGTCTCTCATTCCTACAGAGTGCAATAATAGAAACAGGGTGAATCATCACCTAATGATGACAATGATCGATGGTAAAGTCTGCACGTATTTGTCTCAAGCCAGATCAAGTTCATCATGCTATTTGTGTTTGGCAAAACCGACAGAAATGAACCGTTTGGGTGTAGTAACAGCAAAGACCGTATCTTCTGACATATACGAGTTTGGATTGTCATCTCTACACGCCCGTATAAATTGTATGGAATGTTTACTACATATTTCGTATAGACTAGATTTTAAAGAGTGGGCTGCGAGAGGTAACGAGCACAAAGAAATGCTAAGTAAGAGAAAAAGATTATTCAAGACAAATTTAAAGACGAATTAAATCTATTGATTGACATTGTTAAACAAGGTCCCGGAACTACTAATGACGGCAACACTGCAAGAAAGTTTTTCAAATTTCCCCATAAAACTGCAGCGATTACTGGGTTGGACGAAGAACTAACACTTCACAGTGATATGTTAGGGGTAACAAAGCTTAGAATAAACTAAATTATGATGCAAAATGTTAACCCTTTTATATTTCAGTCCAACATTAGTTAACGACCTCATTAGACAGTTGTCGAAAATATTTCTTAGAACTCGTAACATGTCTAATTAACTATTTAAGTTACTTATGTACTTACCTGTAAGATTTTAATTAGTGTAATCCGTAGTTACCATTGTGCGACATTGCAAATCACTTAATCTCTTATTCAGAACTCATTAGAAGGCTAATTTATTATTCAGTAGTTTACCTGTATGCAAAGTCCAGTAATGGTATCCAATTAACTGTTTTAAAACATATATACTATGTTAGGCAAAAATAATTTTCTTGATATTTTAACAAATAACTGGCGATGATTTAGTATTATATGCATATAACGTGTTGTTTCTTTACTTATACACCAAAACAAATCGTTTAATGCTAAAAAAAATTAATTAAAAAAACGATGATTTTTAAAAAAAATTCTGCAGCAGGTACCGTTATATGAAGTATGTCAAAAAATCACAAATAATTAGTCCTATAACCATCTCTGAGGATATTACGGTTTTCCTTGCAAGTTCAGAGATATTCAGATTTTTCATGCAGGCTCCATACATTTTTTTCGAAAAAACCTTATAATAAATTCATTTTTGTGCAGAGTTAGCTCAGATGACATTGTTATGTGTATAATAGCTAATAGAAGCCATATCCGTCAACAAAACGAACATCTAGCAACTTTCATTTCTATGTCTATGGAGGTCGATTTTCAGCCCACAGTGCGACGCCACAAATAAGAGTCCTATGGTGTTGCAAGTGATCATATACTACGGGTAACCGGTATCAGAGCTATATAGTTACCACCTTGGTAGAAAATAGAAAAGCCAAGAGAACGTAAGATATATTTTATTCTTTCATATCAAATAACTACTACGAATGGTAACTAATAACTGATATTCATGTTTTATATCATACAATATAAGCCATTTCTTGAGACAACGAAACTTTGACACTTCGAATGATATGTAGGCGAAATCGCAAGTGAAAGCCTATACCCGCAGGTAACTTTTTTGCTGAGCCGGTACTGACAAAGCAATTTTATTATTTTATGATTGCATTTCAGTACATACATCATATAAATAACCGAAGGTGCAAATAGAAATGTGGGTGAGATATACGGACGCTAGATCGAGGCACGAGGACATGAAAACCAACTCATATAAACATACAGCCTTGGCCAAAAGTATTAGGCACCCCCAATATAGTTATCACACACCTGTGCTATTTGAACAATTAAACAATATTCTATAGAACTGCGATACCGGTGTCATAAAACACTATTTAAGACAATAGGCGGCATTTTTTAAGCAGTCGTAAAACATCTGGTGCGTCAATAATAAAATTTTATTTTTTCCAAAATTTATTTTTAATGTTTCGTCAGTTACCATTTGGAAGTCTTAGTGTAAAGACAGTGCATTTGTGGTTTTGTGAATTAATTGAGAAGAAATTCATTTGAAAATGCCAAAACGAAACGAAATTAGTATTGAAAATCGTGTAAAAATTCAACTTTTACATGAGCAAGGCAAGACTCAAAAAGAAATCACGAAGTTGGTGAAATGTTCGCGATGCGCCGTTCAATCTGCTATCAAACGTTTTGTTGAGACTGGCTCTCATGCAAATAAACCAAGAACAGGCAGAAAACGCGTGACTACTAGCCGTCAGGACAGAAAACTTATCCGAGAGTCTGTGAAAGATAGAAAAAAAACTTCTTCGGAGCTTGCTGTGGCTTTAACTGAAGAGACTGGACATCCCATAAGCGCACGAACTGCAAGACGAAGGCTAGTAGAAGCCGGCTTAAAAGGTTGCAAAGCTAGGAAGAAGCCGTGGCTATCCGCAGACAATAAAAGAAAACGACTTGATTGGGCTCTGAGACACCAACATTTCACAGAAGAGGATTGGTCTAATGTGCTGTGGTCTGACGAATCAAACTTAGAGGTAAGTTTTTTTTGTGAAGTCTATACCACAATTACAACGATCATAGTTGTGTTTGTCTTCAAACTCAAATGTTATAAAAGTTTGTAATGTGTGCTTTTTTTTTGGAATCTACTGGTATTTGGAACACCAGGTGTGACGTTTGTGAGGCGACGCAAAGGCGAAGAATATCACCCAGATTGCGTAGTACCAACCATAAAACATGGCGGAGGCAGTGTAATGATTTAGGGTTGCATGGCTGCGGATGGAGTCGGCAAAATGTTTGTTTGCGAAGGTCGCATGAACAGTGAAAAATACATTAATGTACTGGAAACTGCTCTCGTACCTTCGCTTTCGTGTATTTTTGGTGACACTAACTTAAATGGTGTAAAATTCTAACAAGACAATGCTCCGTGTCACAAGTCAGCTACTACGATGCGCTGGTTTACTGAAAATTGTATTGATCTATTAGATTGGCCTGCCCAGTCCCCGGATCTAAATCCTATTGAACATTTGTGGAGTATTTTGAAGAGAAAAATAAAAGAGCACTCGATAACATCAAAAACTGCTTTAAAAAACGCGTTAGTGCAAGAATGGGATGCAATTTCTCCAGAGGAATGTGCGAAACTTGTACGTAGTATGCCCCACAGAGTTGCTGCTGTCATAAAATCAAAGGGTGGCCCAACAAAATATTGATGTTTTTACAATATTCTAATGGAAATAAAGTACTTTAATCATTATAATTAGTTTTATTTCTCTCTAAGCCTGAAATATGCAGTAATTTATAGGGTGCCTAATACTTTTGGCCAAGGCTGTATAACAGTGGCCGCGTATCATTTACATTCATCAACGAATGATAAGATATATTTTCGTTTTGCGTTGCTAGCACCTTATCAATGCGGCATTACCTACTTTATGCAAATAGTTCATACAAACACTGATAAATATTATAAGTCAATTTTGTTTGCATGCACACGTACCTATACTCTGATACCTAAGTCAACCATATTGCTGTAATAGCTTGTTTACAGAAAATCGCAGCAAGAACTTTGATGTCACTGCATAACTATGGTGACAAGAGCTCTTTGAAGAAAAGTTATGCTACAGTTCTTGCAACTCACGAAGGCGAGCAGGCTTTACTTGTAGTTAAACGTGTACATGCACAGTGCGGTAGTATGCGTGTTTGACAGAGCGGTCGGTTGCGACGAGTGACAGACACAGACACACACACACGCACGCACAAACGCGCACACACACACACTCACACACACACATAATATACGCGTTTACCACAAATAAAGCCCGCTCGCCTTCTTGAGTTGCAAGAACTATACTACTAAGAGGAACAGTATCTCGTTCCCTTACGCTGGCAGCAAGAGGTATCATTCAACCATAGACATAATTATATTCGAATGTAAACGATACTATTTTATTATATTACTATATGTTAAGCGCTTCCTACGAGGTATGTAACAAGGTACATACGCATTGCGATGCGCACAAATCGTTCTCTTAATAAAACAGGAGACTTAACTCATCACAAGAGAAAGGGGTATGCCAAGACGCCATAGTAATTCGGGCCCACAATGCACAACTATAAAGGCTAATGATAATAATAGTAAGCAATGCCAATAATTAATTAGCAATAGAAGTGATTTACAAAAAACTTGGCATATTAAAGTTATCAAATCTTTTCATATCTCATCAATACAATTTATATTAAATATGTGCTATATCATTTTACACATTATTTTAATTTATTTATAAGTACAATCTATTAGGAATAAAATAAAATAGAATAGGTACATTGCAGTTTTATAGCTTATAGGTAAAAGTCGTCGATATTAACCGCAATAAATAAACAACCGTCACAATGGAGTAGCAAAACAAGCAACGATATTGACATTTACATTTTGCGGCGTCATACAAGTTAGAGATGGTGTTGCCATAATAAACACAAAACCTCGATACGTCGACTATAGACATTACTTTAAGTTAATCAAAGCAATCTTGCAAAGATAAAAATAATAATAATTATTAGTTTTTGTATAAAAAACGAAATGAACGATTCAAATAATAATAATATAATATAGCAATAGTAAATTACTATTTCGATTACCTGTCAACATATTTTGTGTGAAGGTAACATTTTCACGTTAATGCACTTGCTTGCAAGTTTCATTACACAGTTTAGTCGTTTACTTGTTTAATATTTTTAGAAAATATTACCGACTTGTGCAGAATAATAAATACAAGGGAAAAATAGGATAAATATTAAAAAAATTTTAATATATCCAATTTCTTGTGCACCTCTGGGCTTAATACTGGCATGCCCCTTTGGTAGTTAGGAAAGTTGAACTCTAAATTACACACGATTAGTATTTAAATTGCCTTACCTCTAAATTTCGAATTAAGTCTTTGTTTTCATCAATAGTGCGAAATGTATTCGAATATGATTCGAAATAAATTATACGTATTATTAGTCTCTTTATTTGCATTTGTTAGGTACTGCATATACATTACATTACACGTACCTAAACACTTAATAAACGAACTCTATTAATTCATCCACCGGCGTACAGACACAATTCTTTTTATCCTAATTCCATAATGGTAAAGCTGTCAGGTGAATACATATAACAGGACCATGACATTACATACATATACATATATTTCGTAAGAATTAATTTCAATTCAAAAGATCTGGTTTCAAAAATTACGTCATGCACGAAACAGCACGATGTTATTACTACACGATAGAATGGGAAAGGCCATGTTATTACATAAATTCTAATGTAATTATATTAATAGTAGTTTTAATATTTGATGTAAGTCTTATATTATAAAGTTTCAGTTTCACATTACTTAAGCAAGGCGGTAATTAAATACATATGATTGCAGAAAAAGGCAAGCTTGAAATAAGGTTTTGTGGTTGCTTTATTCTGTTTTCGTTATTTTGTCTCGAATGTCTTGGATGAGTTCACCAGAACACACTGAATGCATGCCCGTGCTCGATGGAATATGATAAATTACTATAAATACCGGATATGGCATTTTAGTAAGGCGAGTTGGGCTTCTGGGCTTGTATAAAGGTACACTGCAACTATAATTCTACATGTGCACCTCATAATAGGGCACGAAACTATATTAATTGTTTGAGCACAGACTCCGTAGTGCTAGTGAGGTCATGACTAGCAATACAGATTCTAGAAGTGCCTAAACAATGCCTGTAGTTCGTGTCCCATTATAAGATTCAATACGTAGTCTGACAAATATACACAGTATAGATTTCTGTCGCGTCCGCGAATAACAATTTTTATAGCTCTAAACTAACGAAGTAAAATACCCTCATGAGTTAAATTTTCATATAACCTTAACGACTTTACTTACGATCTTTTAAATACAGTCATTAAACGCAACAACAATCATAAATATATTTTTAGATTATTTTCAAGTCGTGTCGTAATAAAAAATCCATTAGATACACTATTAATTATAAATAATATTTCTTAAGGAAAACATTAATTACTAAATAATTAGAACGATAACATCATATTCTTGGAATAAGTAATTATTAATATTTTAATTGCTCATTGTACTGTTGTTATTAAAGGATAAATGTTGACGAGAAAATACAGAAATAAATATCCTGTTAGTTGTATGGCATAAATATGCGTTTAGTATAAACATTGTTCGTGTGGCCCCGAGTTTGATGCATGGCCATCGACCAGTATTACCTATAGGTTTAGCGCTCAGAAAATACTTAACTAAAATATATTCTGCGCAGTAACGACCATGCAAATCAAACGATATGCAACGTAAAGTGGTACTTTAGACGCCTTGTAACACCAACAACAAAAGGTATTGTTCAGAGTCACTAATGATTCAGAGAGCGTTTAACATAATAATTAGGTCCTTTATACATAGTTACATCGCCAAGGATTCAGAGTCACGGACAAAAGTAACTTTTTGACTTTGACAGCTTTACGTACTCGTAATCCGTCCATCTTAGCTCCTACTAAAATCTATGACAGTAGATATAAAAAAAATTACTTCATATCTGACAGTAGAATATCGGTGCTTTAGAATGGTGGTAAATCTGATTTCACTCCTATCGGGTTAGGAAGCCAAAATTGAATACTCCCCAGGGGTCCACGGGAGACTTGACGGGGTCTATGTTGGTGTGCCAATATTCTATATTCAGTACCAGTGGTCTCGAACCTGACGAAACTAGGAGAATTTCGATAAAATAGAAAAAAAATATAACAGCCCGTGGAGATTTTATCAAAATATGGTAGAAATGTAGCTGCAGGGAGTCCACCAGAACCTGCTAACTTTTGAAAGTCTGGGATCCTCCGCTCTAGGTTATTAACAACTAGATTTTGCCCGCAACTTCGCTCGCGTAAATGTACTTTAGATTGATTAGATTAGTAACAGTATATTTTATTTTTCTGAATGAAAAGTACCCCATGTCTATTTTTGTACCCCTGACATCGTATATGCGAAATTTTATGATGATCGGTTGAGTAGTTAAGACGTGAGAGCGTAGTAAACAACAAACTTATATTCGCATTTATAATGTTAGTTAGGATGGGATGTACGAATTGCGGAGGTCAATGGTAGGCATCCAAATCTTGATTTTCACGCATATCGGATTAGAAAGCCGAAATTCAATACACTAGGATATTAATAATCTGATGAAATATAGGCACCTAGTAATACTTATTACTGATAGATTTCCTGACTAAGACCTAATTACACTTCAAAGCGAAAATAGCAAGCGCAAGCGCAGGCCAACGGAGCACTAGTATATCAATCTTCGTAAAATGTCAGACGTCATGGAAAATATCCGACGCAATTAATTATATTCTATTATATTCAGCGTATTTAATTGAATTCTTATTTTACCCTATATTACATATGTTAAAATTACATTGTTTCAAAACTGCAAGGCTTTAACTTAGACCATTTTAATAATTCTCAGTATTAAAGTTTGTTACATAAAATGTACTCAGTAAGTAGCAGTTATCTTTTCAATCTATACTAGTACTAGCTGAGCCGCGCAACTTCGTCTGCGTCACATAAGAGAATTTTCCCCGTTTTTGCAACATTTTTCATTGATGCTCCGCTCCTATTGGTCGTAGCGTGATGTTACATAGCCTATAGCCTTTCTCGATAAATGAACTATCCAGCACTAAAATATTTTTTCAATTCGTACCAGTAGTTCCTAAGCGGAGTATCAATGAAAAATGTTGCAAAAGCGGAGAAAATTTTGTTATGTGAAGCAGACGAAGTTGCGCGGGTAGCTGACCCGTTATAAAGTCATATCGACACACGAATCCACAGTAAAGAAATTAAGGATGTGGCATACACACTGCCGTTAGCACGCCCTATAGCTGGCCATGTGAGCAACTTTGTAAACTTTCAACTATATTACGAATAGTTCAAATATCAAACATAAAATATTATTTTAAATATTTAGCAATGACATTCTAAGTGTTCTTATGCATAACAAATATCAATTCAACATTGTTTTTAAATTATAGATTTGTTTTTAATGCTGCTATTTTGTTATGTATGTTTGTGATGAGGTGATGTTGCCATCATAACGTTAAATACGGTTTTCCATCGGTTGCGTGCAAGACATACAGTAAAATCCTTGAAGTCCCATACTAACACGTGATTTTGCGTCAAACTAAAGCAGCACAGCTGTGTAAGTACCTGCCGAAAGTAGATTGCCATTGAATGACATTGTGTAAACTTTATGCCTTAAATAGCAGCTTCATAAAGACATTTTTGTAGCAAGGACTATTCTTTCCGTAATGTAGCACCATTTTTCTAGTCATCGCCACAGCGTTATATTTCTGGCGTTGGAATCGTTCGTCGGGTACGGTAACCGGTTACCGTCAGGCACGCTGTATGCTTGCTTGCTACCTTGATTTAAATGACTAATGGTAAATAATTTAATGGTAATGCAGACACTTGTGTGTGGCCCGGCCCTAATACCATGTCTTTTAGGAAAGAGTTCTTTTGTACACAGTTTATTTATTAATCGTATTTATAGTTTATTATAGCATCTGTAACACGGGTCTGTGACCTGGAAGGCTGCTATAACTATAGTAATTATGTACAATTTAGCTGCTCTAAGTATACAAATAAAGTTTTATTTATTTTTATATAATTATGCCATTTTGTCTTGTTCTGCGCTTTATTGCCTGAACATGTGAATTTGTATAACGTATTAAGAGCATTTACGCCTTGTCGCCTGTTTGGAACGGCAACGACGCAAACAAGTGTCATACTTTGAAGTTTTTAAATGTAATTACTTACTTAGGCATTATTTTCAAAATGTTTTTGTTGTAAAAGTGTATCATAGATAAAATATAACTATATTTGTAGTACTTTTACTATGTAAATATTTAGTTGAAAGATTTTCTATGTATAATGTATGTTCTAGAAGGATTTTAATAAATTGTGTAATGTATGTTCTAAAAGCATTTTAATAAACAATCTAACCTTTTTAACAGTTTTCTCTGCTATTTCCACTTGTCGCCTCATCTGTTCAAGCTCCATCTCCACTTTCTTCCGTTGCAGCATGAGCAGTTCTTGCTCCTTCTTAGCGAGGATGTTGCGCATTTTCTCGTCTTCTTCAGACGCTGGTGGTGCAGCATTATTGTTGCTAGTGGTTGCTGTCACCGTCTGCTGCATAAACATTATCATTAGGACGGAGAATAAAATATACTTATTTATTTCAGTTCAGTAAATTTCTTTGTAATTTGTTTCAGAGATATCATCATTACAGTATATCTATAAATTATGTGTTGGTGCCAACCAGGGTCAGATTAAAACCTTAGCAATCCATACCATTTGCTTAAACAGCATGGGTCTTGACTTAGATTTCAACTAGTCAATTTAACCAGATTTATATAGTTTGCCTATCCATAATGACAACACCATGTCATGTCATGTCTGTATGACCTTAAAATTATAGTTTAGTACCAGAGTTCACAGTAAATCATTGTCATTGTATATTGACAATCACAACCAACCATGCACAAAACATTAATGCATTTTAATGTTATTAGCAACTAGTGAAAACCTTTTTATATACAGCCTAAACTTGGATTCAGTAAGACTAACATGTAGATTTCAGAAGCATCAGATTGAGATAGCATTTTATCCTAAGTTTTCAAACAGTGCTAACAATATACATAAGATAGTTGAAGTTGGTTTTGAGACATAACTCAAGCATAAATGAGCCATAGATATCAATCCAGGCATTGCAGTTGGCATTGAAAAGTAAAAGTATCCTTGATAACATACAAGAATAAAGACCTCATTGTATGTGATACTTGCTAAAGCTAGCATATAACTAATCAACTTCAAAACAATAATCAACTAAAAAAACACCTTTTTCAGAAAATTTGGATTTACATGGATGTTTGACTGCTGCGGTTGTGCTTGTATTGGCCATGCTGGGTCGATCAAGTTCACTTTTACGTCAAGCTGGTACAACTTCGTAGGAGGGAACACATCATGCCATGTCTCCCGCAACTTGAACATTTGTGATCTAATTTTCTCATCAACCTGTGAAAATATTGTGTTTAAATTACCAGAACTATATTTACACTAAATTCACAACTGTATTTAATGGCGAATATAACTCACAATTACCTGCTTAAACGTCCTTGTAAACATATTGACGATGCTCTGTGCAAACTTCTGTGTATATGCGCCGCCAACATTCTTGATAATTGAATCAACTAAATACAGTACAGGCAGCTTGATGTCAGGGTGAACCTGTGTAGAAAAACAATGTCTAGTCCCAAACCCCTGCGGTCAAGTCCGAACTTGACCTTATTGCTCAAG
The DNA here is from genome assembly GCA_930367265.1 of Catocala fraxini. Lineage (NCBI taxonomy): Eukaryota > Metazoa > Arthropoda > Insecta > Lepidoptera > Erebidae > Catocala > Catocala fraxini. Next base: position 2,027,262 of record OV884045.1, read on the forward strand.
GTTTGCTCCCATAGTTCATGAATGGTAATGGGAAAGAATAAGACAAGAATTTGCTTTATCAACCTTTTAATTGTTGTTACGTGAAAAATAAATAAGAATTCAGTTTCAAAATGCTTTATTATCACAATTTCTTGGATATACAACTGAAAAAGATAAGGATTACATACCCTTGAAGGTAGATAGTGTTATCTGTAACTAGCTTTTGATACAGGTATCTCCTATTTGATCAAAATGATGCAATGTAAAATTCAATATTACAAAAGAAAAATTTCTGTAGTGACTATTTCATAATATTTGCAATAATTAAGAAGGGTACTTGATGGTAACTTGATTGTCATTGACTGTAAAATTTGAGATTACTTATGTCTACTTTGAGTGTTTTTGTGTCAAGCCTAGTTTATTTGTTTTCATTCAGCACATAATGAATTATGGCATATTTGTTTAATTACAAAATGTATCTCAATCTCAATCAGATAGACGTTTGTGTAACATACTTTTACGTGAAATAAATGAAATCTTATAATGTTGGAAATATCAATCTATGGGATTTATAGGTTAACTTTTATTTTTCATAGTTTTGGTTAGATAGTTATTTACGCAGAATTCTATGCCAAGGCAACACAATATGATAATAGGCAGTCAATTGTTTCAAAACAAGGTGGCTGTTATCTACGGAGACGATAAGAACAGTTCACAATACTCCTACCTACAAATAAAAATGTCATTCGGTTATTGTATGGTGAAACGTATTGGTAGGAGATACCTGTTGCTGCTTCGACTGGTTACAAACGAGGTCGAATTAGTCACATTTGTCACAGTAAACACGTAAAACACGCAACGCGAGCGTGCGTCATCATTCTATGAACACTTTCCCATTTTTCCCTAAAAGCTCACGTGACAGTGTGGCTCAAATTCCATGGCACCTCACACGCGTTTAATTTTTAAAAATTTAAATTCACCTTCTCCAAATGCTTCTCCACTGTTTCAACGATAACCCCGGCGTGGTCGATGTTCTCTTCCGCGAGTATTGTCAACATATTTATCAGGGGTTTGCTGTTGACGGTTAGGTCCGCCAAACTCGATGCGTACTCCTCTGCCACTTCTTTCGACATCTTGATGGACGACCGAAGTCGTTGATGTCACCATGCCAAGCACAATCTTCAACTGCACATCACTGTAATTTACGAATTACTTAGCTTTATTTGTTACGTGGTTAGCCAATATGGCGAGATTTTTTTATGAACACGTAGATAACTTACGTTATCGCGTATATCACAACACGGGAGTCGATAAAAACACTATGTGACTGTTATCACCTCACGTACGAATGGAATGAATATATATAAAACGAAATTAATCACGTAGATCTTCTGTTATTTCTCCACCCAATTGTGAATACGTATCGACGTAACAATGTCTGTTGGATGAAAACAAAATGGCGACCGCGACGTGCAGCGTGCGATGCCGAAAGTGGGGATATCTAACTTGTAATTGGTCGGCAATAGAGATGCCCATCGTTTTTTTAACTAAATGTTAAATTACTGTTTCTAATTGTTTACATTATACATAGTTAATAACGGGTAGTATTTAACTACTGCACAGCAAAAAAATACTAATTGCACAGCAAAATATGCTTTCCCGAAAATACTAATTGCACAGCAAAATATATTTAAAGATATCAAAGTCGATGACTCCTATTTTTGGGTGGGTTTAAAAAGGAACCTAACATAACCTATCTTCTGAGACGGAATGCAGTGATTTGAGGCGTATAGGTGCTTGTTATGTTGTGCAATATCTGCTGTGCAATTCGTATTTTTGTTGGTCATTATATTTAATCCCGTTAATTACAACCAAATGAACAAAACATAGCCACCGAGAGCCTATATTTATACATACCGAGACTCACGCTTGTTTCGGGCTATATTATATTCTTATGCTTCTTAGTATTGTCAAATTTATTTATAGTAATTATGCTGAATTATGCACGTTCATCCAGTGTGTATACCTAAAGTCGGCCTGTGGTAATCGCATGGACAGACGTATAATTTATAGTGTACTACACTAACATGTAACTCTGCATTCTGTTTTTACCGATATAAATATTTTCACTATATATTTTGCTCATTATCACCGAACATTGCTGTGCGCAGTAAATATAACTTAATGGGATGCATTTTTTTTAAACATTATATGTTGGTATCATTTATATGCTTTCTTTTTAACAAGCAACGGTAGCCTAGTGGATGACCGTTGATCTGCCACGCAGAGGTTTCGAGTTCGATTCCAAGGCACGTACCTCTGAATTTACAATGGCATGTGTTAATTAGCGCTCGCTTTAACCCATTTACGCCCAAGACTGAAGTTATCGTAGAAAAAAGAAATAACCTATATTATTTAGTAGTAAATAGGTTGTTTTAACATAAAACAATAAAAAATGATTTTATTTTATATATTTACTACGAAGTAAATATATAAAATAAAAATAATCAAATGGGGACACGGTATTGCTCGAAGCATGGTTTTTCAATATACAAAGATGTTTTGCACTTCTTGCACTCCCAACGTGCCATGGCATGGCGACATCACATCTGTTTTGTTAACTTCTGCGAAAAGTGGCCAAAACCATCAAAGAAAGTCACCAACTATAAATTGAGCACAGAAGCTGATGGACGAGATTATTCATTAGTTTTTGTCACAAGTAATAAGGAGCAACACTACGTTGAAATTGTAGCTGGTCCATCTTCGCGTGGTTACTAAGCACGTGTAAACGCCATGCATTGCTAATGCATAGGTCAAACATGTATGAAAATAACACCCACCACCACTCTGCCTCGTATTGAAATGTGAAACATTGAAATCGATTGATCGGCATGATCGACATCGCCTATGCCTCTGTTGTGATTCACAAATACTTGCTGAATATTTACACCCGTTTTCTTCATTTCGACTGAGCTTCAGTGCTTTACTTTGCCTAACGGAAGGGCATCGTAGTTTGTTCCCATTGTACAAATCTATCTGTTATCTTGCCAGCGAACAAGCTATATTTTATTAACCGTGTCAAACCAGTAGCCAAAGTCAGCACAAGCTTTCTTTTTCATCTCCTTGAGGGGTATAAGAGGACATTTGCTGGTTCTACCCTCACGTATAGTTTCTGTAGCGTGATAACCAGATTCCTATAAATCCCGTAGCAATGCAAAGCTAGTGAAATAATTATCAAAGAACGCAACATGGTCTCTTAGTTCGTGTGTAGCTTGTTCAATTGGTTTTTCACAACTTGTGTACCCAACGGCTCATTGCTCGGAACTTGCAACTTGCCACAATAAATATATCATTGGCAACAATATTGTTTTGATTGCCTTCTTCTTCGTCAGTGAGGACGCTTGGTTCTGGAGGAAGAGCAACGATATCGAATTTAACATCTGAAGCCTCTTCTGCCTTAACAGTGTCAAGGGCCTCCTGATGTCCATGCTAGTAGGCGCTTACTGTAAATTGCCGTTTCGACATATTTATGTTCCATCACATCTAAAATAAAAGGAATATCTTACTGTTTATGTGCCCACTATTTGGGGACACCAACAAAAAAAAGCGGTTCACAGTTCAGTAAACTATTTATTTTATCTTATCACATTATTATTACAAAGTAAATAAAATGTTCAATAAGGTTATGTAAAACAATTAAGAATTTACTAACGTAAACATATTAAAAATTCTTACATTTGGTAATCACTGCAACTCTCTGATTAACTTTATTTGTGACGCAATAATACTTTCTATTAATTATCTTTTCCAAAATGTTTGATATAAAACGTAAGACACATTAATCAACTTGCCAATAATGCACTGTTAGCAAACTTAACCATATTAATAAAAAAGTTGAAAGTAAATTTGAAGGTGTCCTCGTTTGGGCACGGCAGGCATAAATGGGTTGAAGGCGATGGAAAACATCGTAAGGAAACCTCCATGTCTGAGTTCTCTATATCGTTCTCGAGGAAAGTTTGCCAGCGTGGTGGACCAGTACTCAACAGTGGGACAGTTGACATGGACATGGTTGGTATTATATATCATTTATGTAAAAAACATTATATATAATAATTTCAATGTGTTACGTTTGCGTAAGTGTACGACAATATTATGAAAATTATTCTGTGTTTAGTCAATAAAATGTTCAGAGCAGCGATAGCTCCGTGGGGAGACCAACAGACTGCAATGCAGAGGGTCTCGGGTTCGAACCCACGTCGCGCACCTCTGACTTTCGGAAGTTATATGACTTTTCGAAATTATGTGCGTATTGATTGACAATTATCGCCTGCTCCGTGCCTCGGAGAGCACGTTAAGCCGTCGGTCCAGCTGCCATGAACATCTATGTAATGGCAGTTGTTATTGGGAGAGTGTCGACACAAAAGATCCCACTGGGTCGAAGTGTCGCCGGTCTGCACTAACTGGCCCCCACATAAGATAAGATTAGTCAATAAAATCACGAACTGAAAGACCGTCGCAAATGATGTTCAGCTTATAGCTAGCTTCCTGTAAAATTATCTTATTTCTTGTAAGGAACTACATTTCACCTAGTATAAACTTACCTGGGTGAGAGTACACTCATACAGTCACCATATTATTAGTAACAGAAGGAGCTTCCACTCCACTATTATAAATTTATCTATTTTTTTATTATAATTAGCAACTCTCGCACTACGAATAAATCCTGTGACACGGGGTATTTTACAAACCTTCAAACAACGTACACAAATAAATTGCCTCTTATTTCATTCAAACGTTGTTATATAAAAAAGTAGTCGTAGCGGTAGTGAATGTGACCGTTGTGTATGACGTCTTGTTCTATTCCCAGGTCAGCCCATAATCCCATGTATTTGTTTACCATAATTTCTCTAATTAAATTTTCTGCATCATGCAAAATGAGCTGGCCTCCTGTATGCCCGTCACGTATGTGACATGATAAAATAATAGCTAAATAATAATAATATTCTATCATTTGTCAGGTTTATGTATTTAAAACAGTACGGAGTATACCCGGGATATCCGCTGTTGTATCTTTTTCTGTTTGTGCTAGGCATGACAGGTTATTACAAACTCGAAGTTAGAAGGGAGGTCTGTCTCGTCACTTATGTATTCAAAGTGATTTGTGGCAAGATACACAATCCTACTGTTTTGGGAATAGTTGGGTTCTATGTTTCGGACGGGTACGTGAGGCGAAGGCCCGGACCGCCGCTGCTACGCAAGCCGCGCGCGCGCACCAACCTGCTGCAGCAGGCGCCGCTCACGCGTGCGCTGCAGGCGCTTAATATGTTGTCGCAACATAATATAGATATATTTAACTGTACACTGAGTGAATTCACAAGTGCCGCATATTGTTATCTCTAAGTTGTGCATAACAGGGTAGACATGTATGTATATATTATGTTAATTGTTATTAATTTATTATATTTTATCATAAGATTACATTAACAAAATTTTGTACTATGTTCATAATGGTACAGTGTTATAACTTGTCCGTCGTATTAGGGCCACCTGTAAAGATGGATAAGTGTGTGAATAAATAAATAAATCACATAAACACAACACCATCTAGCCCAAACTGAGCAGAGCTTGTACTATGGAATGTCTGAGGTATATAAATAACCAAAGAGTAAAAGGGGAAAGTGAAATATCCTTTTTTAAACTTTTCGCTTTGGAAATAAAGGTGTGCGAAAATCATTAAATTAATCAGCTATAGGTACAGTACAGCGGTTTCGGTCAAACTATAGTAGTTAGGATAGATTATTTTTCATTTATTTTCTGAACGGCCTTCAGTTCAGTTCACTTCAGTTTTTATTTTGCACATTTGAAAGATCCTTACCTAAGGAATCTCCCGTTACAATTTGATTCACATATTATATTACCCCACTTAGAACTTAGCGAGAATATCAGTCATATAATTTATAAAATTGCAGACATGACAGCTAGTTTTCCTGACGTGACGTGACAGATACATATGACTAATGTGACATTTCTTGAACACCTTTAGATTAGAAAATTATTATACATTGTAGCATTTAATTACTTCGGGGTATATGAAGTAATTAATAATGGCCAACGTGAACACGGGCGAACTTTTGGACTTCCAGGACTATTCTCCTGAACATAATAATCGCACTGCACGTATTGACGTGGAGGCAGTCCATACAAATCAATACAACAACACGGTATCTAACCCGAGCTATAATTTTGAGCAGCCAAATATTATTGAAGAACTTCCAGAGGCTCCTCCAAAATGTAAGATTTCATATTTATAATATATCTTATTATATAAACTGTGTAAGTAATAAGTTGTGGCTCCACTTTAAGCTTGTAAACAAACATGTATTCTTTATCATAAAATGAATGTAATTGTTATCAGACTAAGATAATCTAATCATTGCATTAGTAATTTCTTACCTTTTAATTCTATAGTGCTTTTAGTAATTGTGCCATTAATTTTGTGTTCCATAAGCCGACCACTAACACTTTCAAATTAGATAGTAGTAGTAGTTACATAGCAAATTAGTAATATTGTTCACATTACTTGTGAGCTATTAAATATGATACATATAGCTAACAATTTGGTACATGTTACTTTGTGACTCATGATAACAACTGATATTACTAAGTGTAATTAAATAAACCTTTTGAGGTATATTTCACAAGTTAATCAAATGGGTAAGAAATGTAAATTATTTATGATTTCGACAGAAAATTTACTTTTCAGTGCATTGTAAAAATGTTTTACTTTAATAATAGTATTTGCAAAAATATTGTGTAAGGAAGAAATAGTGTTGATTATTGGTTTTGCAATCTTGTAGCTAACCACAATTTCTGGACAATTGAATACTATCAGAAGTACTTTGATGTACAAACAAATGAGGTTGTGGAACGGATCATTTCATCAGTGCTACCACAGAAGGTGTCCCGCAACTATTTTGATGAAAGGATCAAGGGAAAACCAGATTTGTATGGACCTGTTTGGATTTCTGTTACTCTGGTAGGTTGCATTATAATATTTATGGTTGGTAACTTTATTATTGAACTACTTATTCAGGTAGTTTGTTCTTTTGTATACAAACAGATTCACACTTTTGTATGATTAGAAAATTTGGAGCAATGTATATATTTTTTAATAATAATTGTCCCTATTACCAAAATTTACAATACTTTAGGAACTACAATAGCATACAACCATGTATTTGTAAAGAATCCTACTTGCACTTGAAATACATTTCAACTTTTTTGTCTGTAATTGTGTTATTATGTATGTATTTCTGTTGTTACCTTGTAATCTGTTACATTGTTCCATTTTTATTGCAAACTATCAAATGTTCATATTTTATATATTAATAGAAGAAAATGATTTTGTGGTTTGTTTGACCCAATATGCTCTGTTATGAAATAAATTAAATAAAAGCAAATGGAAATCCGTAGTCTCTGCCTACCTCTCTAGGAAACAGGCGTGAATGTATGTATGGAATTTAATTTAACAGTGTGGTGCACACTCAATAAATTTTTATATATACATTTTATCAAGTACATGTATATACCATGTACTTGTTATAATATGACTTTCTCCATTGCAGATATTCACAATAGCAGTGAGCGGAAATATTGCAAGTTATCTTCAGAATGCTAACAACAAGAGCTTTGTGTGGCGATATGACTTCCACCTGGTGTCGATAGCAGCCACAGCCATCACATGCTATGTGTGGCTCGTGCCTCTAGCACTGTGGGCTGCACTCAAGTGGACCACTAATAATGATGCACATGATGAAATTGAAAACCAGGTCAGTTCAAACAGTATTCTATATTTCATATGCTTAGAATTAAAAATACATTCAGCCAAATACACATAATTGCTTAATTGCTAATGTTTCATTTAAGTCCTTAAAAAAATAACATTAATTGATCTAGACACATTTAATTATGAGGATTACTGATGACTTAATGTTTATTAATGAGTCTCTTAAGTCATAATTAACTAAATCTAAAAAATTGATTAAAAATCTTCATAAAGATTTTTAAATAAGATGTTTAAAATGTATTCTCAGAGTTTCGACTTAGTAAATGATCAACGTCAAAAGGAAAGTGCTCGATTATTACAGAGATCATATTACAAAATTATTAATGAGAAAAGTACAAAAAACAATATCCATTTGTATTAGAGGATTTGAACACATTTTTATAACTGGGTACTAATTTGAATTATTCATTGTTTCATGTAAATCCTTTGAACAAAACAATTTTACAATAAAGCTTAATCTTTTGGCAAAAAGAAACACAAGTGTCATAAACTATAATGCAGATTATTAGTTTAATGATAATTTGCTAATCCTTTTTGCCAGAAAGGTAATTAACATTTTGTATTTGTTGGTCATTTTTTAATGAGACGATTTTCGGTAATATAAATTTGTTGCACCGAATCGGCTTATCTTTAAAAACATTAGGCGCTATGAATAGTTCATAAACGCAAAGTAACATTGTGGCCCAAGAATTTATTTGAACTGGCAACGGTTAGCGAATAAAGGATTTTTAGTTATGCTAACAAACAAGAGTGTTTCTGTTAAATAGATAAATATCTTACATAAAGCAACCACATAGTTTTTGGATGCGAGCGGCACGCCATCTATTGCTGTTTAAGTATTTTACAGACGAACTATAAAAAGGTTGCTTTAAATGAGTGTGAGCCACAACTAAAATTCGCAAAAAATATCTAATGCTAGGTGTTTACCTAGCCTTAAATTTATATATAATATAAGGCAGGAACTTACCTATCCCCTCGTGTTCTACCCTGGTAACGCATTTAATTCTAGTCTTGATTTTCATCAAATACTGCATCAATAAATAAAAATAATTGATATTCTTGTTTCAGAATGCGACATCACCAACAATGATGTCCCTATTCTGCCTCTATGGATACTCTCTCTCCATATACATACCTGTGGCCGTATTCTGGACGATCCAAGTGTTCTGGCTGCAATGGCTGTTCGTGCTAATGGCCGCGTTCGTCTCAGGCGCCGTACTCATATTCTGGCTGCTACCCGCATTAAAAAAGTCAAAATACTTCCTAATAATAGGCGGATCGATTTTAGCTTTCCATTTCTTGTTGGCTGCGGGATTTATGTTGTATTTCTTCCATCGGCCGAGCGCAGACGTCGATATATTACCTATTGTAACTTCAACTTTAAAGCCTAAACTGTAAATATATTTATAAAATTTATGCTTAAGTACTTTGTGATTGGGTGTTAGCCCTTACTTTTGCCATCTTATTGTAGAGTTTATGGGTTGTGACGGATTTACGGTGACCAAAGCGAGATTATGTACTTGGGAAAAATGAATTATTTAGGTCAAGCAAAGAGAAATTCCATTATAGGGGTTTACCAATGAAACAATTTTTGCATCATGTTGGGGTCCAGATAGATTGTTTCCAGGAAACAACGATAGTGCGAGCCTGTCATTATAGGAGCTACTATGTAAGACTTGTTAATCATGCGTATTGGCTGCAGACTAAACACTGTGCTGCAAACAAAGATTTTTCAGACATAGTAATTCGATTTCTTTTTGGAGTAAGGTGTCCTTTAATTAGGCGTGCGTGCATGCATCAAGATTTTATTTATTTATTTACAGTTTTAATCCAAAATAGCAAGAATGTATTAATAAAATCAAACAGTCTGTGCTGATACAAGAAATATATAAGAAAAGACCGCAATTTCCAAATCCGTCACAACCAGTGAGTACGGAGAACTGTCGCGCTTCTATTAGAGACGAAAGTAATAATAATATTCGTGTTTAACAACCGCATGCGCTGAGCGCAAAGCAACGTCAGTTTGACAGTACAAGTATTATATTTATATCAACTATGTAATTGTGACAGACATGCTTGGATTGTATAGAATATGACAAGCAGTCTCTAGCAGATAATGTGATTTGAATTCGTGCTCATCTTCACAACCCTATAGTACAGTGATATAGATTCTATGTTCTACATATGTTATGTACACTTAAATACTTAGTATATTATCAAGCACATCTTACATATATACACTACAGCCAGCTCACCAGACCTTTCATCCAGATAATGTGCTATCCTATAGATAGAAATTTGACTGTGGAAATTTTGAAATAAAACAAAATAAAATAAAATCAAACTAATATTATAAAGAGAAAACATTTCCATTTTTGGTTTGTATGGATTGAACGATTAGAAAGCTATATTATCACCAAGTAACATAGGCTATATTTCATTAATTAAGTACTATTACTAACATAAGCTACCTACTTTTACGCGAGGCGAACCCGCGGGCAAAAGCTAGTCTTATATAAATCAGTAACGCCATTGGTCTCGAGGTCTTAAAACTCAGTTACTCAACGTCCTAGCACTGGCAACGTAGCGACTTTTATGTAGAGTATCCGCCGGGTTAATAGACCTCATGTTTACTGCCTCCGTGGCGCAGCGGTAGTGAATGCGACTGCTGTGCATGAGGTCTTGGGTTCGAATCCCGGGTCGGGCCAACAAAAAGTTATTTGGTTTTTCTGTAAAGAAATCTTAACAGCAGCCCGGGGTTAGGAAGCTGGCGGTGTCAAACACCCCCGTGCCTCGGAAAGCACGTAAAGCCGTTGGTCCTGCGCCTGATCTCTCTCCGGTCGTGTCGCATTGCCATCCCATCGGATCATGAGAGTTAAGGAACAGAGAGTGCACTTGTGTTTGCGCACACACTTGTGCACTATAATATCTCCTGCGCAGATGGCCAGTCTCTGTTAAGACTGGCCGCCGTGGCCGAAATTCGGTCTAGAGGACATTTAGACCTCATGTTTTTACAAGTAGTATAGACATCTCTAAAGTATGCAGGGTTATGCACAATGTAACAAATAGGTCTATAAATTGGTTTATATTTAACATTGTATTTCGGTAGTTCAGACTGGCTGTAGCTTCACAGATTTATAATTACGTAATATATTTATTTGGCACAGAATATTTAAGGTATTAATATACATAGTACTGATTAAACTAAACCTCTTCAATTTGATTCCAAACGTTAAGTTTAACTGTTTTTTAGCGAATGTATTTATGTATTACACATTAAGGTATCGGCTCACTGTACTGTAGCATAATATTATATTGGAATTAGCGTAACAAACCCGTGCGCGTTTCAAGGCAGTACTGCCTCCTGTAGTACACGAGAAAGGAAATACGCGGCCGGGTCACCTGCGTAAACTATTGAGCTAGCCATTATGCGCCTGTTTTGTGTTACGGTATAGTGAGATGAAACCTTTAGACATAAAGTTATTATATTATGGATTTATAAAATTTATAAGATTATTTTACATAAGTATTCCTTGGTTTACGCATTCCTACTATAAACTATTGTATTTGTGTAAAAATAAATGTGTTTTTAAATAAATAACTATATTTATTTTAAAAAATCATTTGTACTCAAATGTTTTTCGTTAAATTCATTAGAGTTATTTACAATATCTACAAAAAAATATGGTTAATTTGAACATTTGTTTCGTTTTCAATCAACCAGAGAGAAGGATTCGAAACTTTTCAGCCATGGTTGTCTATGGAATGATGGCGGCATCTCTTCTGGTGATGACTGCAATGTGCCTGCGAGTTCTGATAACATGTTCGCTGAAACAATAAACATGACATAAGTATTTTCCTTTGATGGTACAGTGGTTGTGTATGCGACTGCTGTGTATGGTCTCGGATTTAATGCCTACCTTGGGTAGTGTTATTGTGAGTCTGTTTCAAGAAATTCATTTCAAATGAAAGCAGTATGGAGTATGTAACTATGCCCAGTGAACGACAACAGGTTCGTTCCCTATTACGTGGGACGTGAAATCATAGTTGACAATATAATATGGTTGTTACGTTGTTACACAGCTCTTCTTACCCATTTAAGAATATAGATACGTGAGACTGGTATGGCTCATCTTGGCACAGCCACCATCGCAAAACTGGAAATCTATTTACGTAGTTAATACATACTTACATACATAGATTCACGCCTGTTTCCCAGAGGGGTAGGCAGAGACTACAGATTTCCATTTGCTACGATCCTGACACACTTCTCTGGCTTCATTCACTTTTATCACATTCCTCATACACGCCCGTCGGTTCAAGGTGCTCTTAACCTGGCCTTTGTCCAGAACGCCTCCGATCTGATCGAGAAACGATCGCCTAGGTCTTCCTCTTGCGACTGTTCCATTCACACTAGCCTTATAAACTTTCTTAGTCAGTCTTTCCTCGTCCATTCTTTCTTTCTAGATAATTAGTCGATAATAGTCCAAATCCAACTAATTCACTACTTAAATAGATTTCCAGTTTGCGATGGTGGCTGTGCCAAGATGAGCCATACGTGGGACTGTGTATGTATCCAATAAATTAGAAAGAACTACGTATTTAATTTCTAGATATATTTTTTTTATATACTTTAAAGTGAAGTATTTTAATTGCTATTTATCTGCCCCTCTCCAAATCTGCCTTGCCCAAAAGGGTTCATAATAATCTTATTCGTTAATAAGCCCACCTTTAAAATATTGAGAACGTATGTATCTGCCAGTCACATTGCTAGACTTGAAAATGTCTTAATAAAAATTTAAACAACACTGGCCGACCGGGAACCATCTCCCAAGTGTCAGGTTCGATACCTGAGATAATTTATCATAGGTTCATTTAAGTTTCAACTAAGTAACCGCAAAGTTAAGCAAAGAGGCAGGTCAAATTAGCAATATACATAATAAATGACAGTTGAAAATATAAATGAGGTTGCTTATAATTGTATCATTCATCAAATATCATTCGAATTAATTGCAGGGACGCGACGGCGCAGCGTAAGTTGTCGCCTTGTATTTGCCGTCGGGACATTATAATAATTAAAAAAAACCGCTCCGGGTCTCCGTTGTCACGGAGCCCGTGATGGTGAAACCGGCGCCGCACCGCTCGACACCCCTAGCCACTTGCACCGGTGTTGCCCTCTGCTGCTGGCTTGTATGCCTATCGTAGCTAGTCAGGGGGCCCATCTAGTGAGTTAGCGAGTCACCGTCTGCCCATACGATTGATACTATTAGAGTATTCAGAGCAGACGCCGTTTTATCATCCTTAGTTACCAATATACCAGTCCATCAAACATCCATACCCATAGCCCATATATTAGAATCCATACGTAGCAATAGTTCTACGCCTGCTGCGGCTAGTGCCGCTGTAGGTGTTCTATCCTACCTTTGATTAAAACTCTCGAAGGGCCTTTTCACGTTGGACCCATGTCTCCGTGTAAGCCTCCTAAACGGACGGGTATTTTCCTAACGTATTAGGGAAATACCCGTGAAAGAGAAACAAATAAAAATAATAACAATATACAAATAGTTGTTCTGAGACTGCGAGTTCTTTGTGTCCGTTGTTTGAATGTTTAGTACCCTGCGACACAGGAATTATTCCAAGTGCTGTAGTTATCTTCAAATACAAATTTTATTTAGTCTGGTTGTATTGCGTGTCCCTTAATTGTATAATAATAATAATAATATTCTACCACATACACACAACACCATCTAGCCCAAACTAAGCAGAGCTTGTACTATGGGTACTAGACAATAGATAAAAATACATTAATCCTTTTTTTTTTGTAAATACCTACATATTATACATACAAACACCCAGACCAAGACAAATATCCATGTATGTTTGTAAAGTGTCCGCGACACATGACATCAACAACGGGAGCCGTCTTGCTGAACGTGAATATATTAGGATGTTATATTTATTATTTTGATCTCTTATGCGGGATCTCTTTTTATAAATTACAAGAAGTAAGGCCGTATGGCTAGCCCAAATACTCACAATAAGCTTCGCTATGCGGAACATCTCTCATGAGCTCACAGAACTCGATGAGATGTCCCTCGTTGTGCGCCAGGCGGGTGCTGAGCTCCGCGTCGCGCAGCGCACACGCACACAGCAGCTGGACACCGCATCTACATACTGACAACAACTCGTCCTGTTTAGACGGAGATCGTTCATCTGCAATAAAAATTCGATTTCATAAAACATGTTCATGCCTCAATTCCACCAAAGGGTTAGACAGAATGGTATCAGTTCATCATTTAACCTTTTGACCGCTACAGTCATGTATACATGACAAAGCCAAATGTGTCCAGAACGCCACGGTCACGGCTACATGACAAATTAAAGGGCGAATTTGTAGCTTGGCGCCGAGAGCACGCTTTTGTATTTGTGACGTGGCGGTCAAAGGATTAAGGCAGATTCATAATGTGTCCTTTAGACTGAATTTCGGTCACGGCGGCCAATCTTAACGGAGACTAGCCATCTGCGCAAGAGTTATTATAGTGCAGAAGTATGTGCGCAAACACAAGTGCACTTTCTGTTCCCTAACCCTCATGATCTCTCTCCACAGATCCGCAGAGCCACACATGCACTGACACGTGCACGATAGCTTCGAATAGTCGAAGTCAGTCAAATAACTTTATGTTGTATCCAACTAGTGTAGGAGTTTTTAGTAGTACCTATGTGTAGTTTCTAAAGGATGACAACGTAAGAACTGTCTCTGGTGTAGGCTACAGCTATGTACTACCTCAGTTTATAAAGAAAATATATGATTAGGTACGTATACACAATACAGTTAGGGACTATAAACATGGCGCGTAGTAGAAAGAAACATATTGTTACGCCCAGTGACATCTCTCGGCATTGTGGGAAAGACTCGGCAGTTCCGTCTAATAATTTATTACACCGCCATCTATTGACATCTTACGGAACTACGTAGTACGGTACGAGAATCTTAGAGAGAATGCTGTTACACATTACTGTGTACTTTCTCGAATCATCGTACTGTTTACATACCGAGTATAGCGTTACTAGAAAACTCTAGAAACGCTTTACCCGCGTATAAATAGGGCGCACGCGCACCGCCGAGTCAGTTTACAATCGTAAGCGGTCAAGTGTTCATCGAAGCGAACGGAAGCGAAAATACTACGGAGTTTGAAGCAATACAGTGAAAAAGTGTGGTATAAATGTTTGTTGTGTTTTAAATTTAATTGTGTGTTTGAATAAAACGTGTTTTAGTCGGTAATATTGTTTGCATTCTTATCTGTCGAACCCAGCACGTAACAATATGATACGTAACGTATTATGTTACGAGCTCATACATACATCAACAGAATCTAGGGATACCTTAATCCTAAGTTATTTACAACTTTATAGTTTAAAATCTTCTTAGTTGCCATAAAAGTTTATATACAGATCGAAACCTCTTTTATTCTATTTTAAAAATTTAATTTGTAAATAAAAAACAAAATTGTTAGTAATTCGTTAGGTACGACAAGGAAAATTAAAATTGTTTTATTGATATTATTGAATGAAAAGGGATTAGATTAATTTCCTTTTTTAATTTAACGTGCCATGCGATATTTAATAGTCATGTCACGTAGTCATTTGAGATGAAATGTTACGAGTCGTATGTTAGAAAATGGGTGCTATTCAACGCGTTGTTACTGAGGCCCTACACACTAGCCAAAACGTGATATCAAGGTTGTGGTCACGTTATCGCAGTACTGGGGATGTGGCTGAACGGCACACGGTTAGATATCGTGTTACAACGCAGAGACAGGATCAATTTCTCCAAATGACTGCCACAAGACAACTCTAGGTATATCACAGCGATACAACTACTACAAAGGCTGCAGGAGGACCACCAGCTGCTGCTAAGCTACCAAACCGCGCGAAGGAGGTTGCATGAAGTTTATCATACTCGAAGACCGCTACGTGTTCCAGCATTGCGACGTAGCAATCGCGGTCGGCGGCTTTCGTGGGCTCGGCACCATGGAGTGACGAATAATGGTCTTTGGTGCTGTTAACCGACGAGTCCCGGTTTGGGTTTCATCTGGATTCACGAAGAACACGCGTTTGGAGAACTACAGGGAGAGTTAGCCGTCTACGGCACCCTCAGGAGTTCCACTCATACCAAGACGGGTGTGACGAATCATAGTGTGGGCAGGAATTCGTCTTGGCGGACGAACCCAGCTCGTATGCATCCAAGGCAGCATAACTGCACAAAAATACCACGAGAAGGTAGTAAAGCCTGTTATTGTCCCACACAGAATCCAAATGGGCCAGTCATTTCTACTCATGCACGATAATGTTCCTTCCCATACGGCGCGGCTGGTGTCGGCCGCTGTCCGAGACCATGATATGCAAGTTTTGGATTGGCCTACACAGTCGCCCGACTTAAATCCTATCAAGCATGCCAGGGTCATGTTATAACGAAAAGTTATGAGAGATTTCCCGCCAAATTTGACGACGGAACAACAACTTTACGAACACTTGCAAAGGACATGGGACATCATACCGCAGCATAACATTGACAAATTAATTTTAAGTATGAACAATCGATGTCGATGTGTAATTAATGTAAGTGGTGGCAACACTGGTTATTAATAATTAGATTTTATAAGACTTTTCAATTTTAATTAAAATTAATAGTTTTATAAGAAGATATGAAGTTTTTTAATCATACTAATTTTCTAGCGCAATTAAAAAAAATATAATTTTTATTTAAAACAAAAAATCACGATATGTTTTTTATTTTTTATTAAAGTCTTTGAAATAACCTGTCATTCTTCCATTTACTATATCAGAAAATTCTTCATAGATTTTTAGATATTTGATGAAATATAAAATATCTCTAGATTCTATTGATGTATGTACCTACAAATTTAAGCATGTTAGCAACGTGGATATGCGTAACACAAGTATACGATACTATTGCTTAACATGTACAAAGTTAGTTTTTTTGTAAAAACCTAACTTACCAATAGAAGTATCCTTATAACTATGAAACATCACGGCGCATATCCGTAACGCGTAAACAATCACTTGTACCAGTACAAGCTGACAATCACACCTGCAAACAAAACCAAACATTAATTAAAACAAAGTGTTGCAGGCGTCCATAGGCTACGGTGACCACTTACCATCAGGTGGGCCGTACGCCACTTTGCCACTTTAGTTGCATAAAAAAAACCCGTAAATAAGGTGGTGTGGAGGAACGTGGTGTGATGTCTCTTCAACACAAAGGAAGATCTTTCGACCAGGCTGGGTGATTGTGCCTGGCAGGCCGCGGCCCGACTATAATGATGTTGGGAACTTGTTTAAATACTTAGCGGCTATGTAAACTTCACTTGCGTGATTTAGGATTGTATGGCGAGCGAGATAATAAGCGCCTATTGTGTACAGCGCCCTCTGTTGTCAGTTGCCGAAACTTATTTGTCTGTGTGGTGTCGGTACAATGGTATACACGTCAGCAGAATTTATACATCTTTGAAATCTTTATGGAGAACTCTCAGACATGTCGGTTATATCACAATATTTTCCTTCACGGTTAAAGCAAACGATAATTAACAACTAAATTAGAATTACGTATAAATGATTATACCATGTGTATTTACCTTGACTTTTCTCGTGCCAAAGCACTATTGTCACTAACATTACTATATAAAGTGATGAGATTCTCCGCAATCTCAATTGCTTTCTCCACCATTCTCTGTTTCTCTATACATTTGAGACATGCTTCTATTTGTTTTATGAGCACTTGTAAATAACATGAATCTGGAAGAGAAAATTACGTGGTATAAATAAAATCATAATTATAAATCTTACATATTATTTATTTCTTATTTATACATAATTTTTTTACCGATGTAATCTTAACCAGCACTGTAACCAATAAAAACAAATATTTTATTAACAACAATATTAAATTACCATTTTATTAGTGACAAAAGGTCTCCAATAGTGAATGTAGCCTTTCAAGTACAATTTGGCATCTATGTGATATATCATTTGTCATGAAACAGCCATTAATGATATTTATTAAATTTATAGACTAATCCTTCTTGCCCAGGAGTAGACAAAGCTAATAGATTACAGAACCATTTTTGCTGCAGTATTATAAAGAGCCCGGATTGAAATGTAAGTTATAAAGGATTTTATTGCAATTCATTTAAATAAAACACTATTTTGAACAGGTACCTCAAATATTTATTAGTCATTACGACTGCTTTCTAGCAACTATAGAAATGGAGAATCGAGTGTCCCTTAAATAAAAGCCCTATAAAGTTGTTTATTTTAACGCGTAACATTCGCGTAAACATTAGCCAATATTTTCAGTACATACCTTTCTTATAAAGCAGCACACCTTGATCATAATCAGTCCTCAGATTCCCAGTCCCGTTACCCGGACAGAAAGATTTCATAAATTTGTTCCACTCTGACACTTCCCTCACCACAGTCAGTATGTGTGTGACAACGAACGGCATCGGTCGGGAGTTCAGTATCGTCTTTATTACTTCTAACACTTTACTCTGTCTTAGTGAGGGCAGGAGGGTAGTTATGAATGATGTTATTGAGAGGAGTAAGCCGCTGTATAATGATGCGCATGACTGGAAAAATAATATAAGCAAATTTATGTAACGGTCATTAGCTTAACCTTATCATTCCACAAGTGTATTGGGGTTGGCTGGATTCTAATCAGAAGGCCACGCATTTACATTGGCTTGTTGCCTCTCTGATTTTTTTTTTGTGTTGGTGTCTGGATGGTTTATATTTAAAATTAGACCCATTAAATGGCGGTACGATCGATTCGTTTGGACAGGACGACCTCTGTCGGGTCCGCTCGTGTTGTATAAAAAGTTCTTCCTAAGTGAGGCTGCTTCAAGTTATAAGATGTTATTATACTCTAAAGTCGTTCTAAGTGACAGTAATAACATAACTTGCTACTTACAGCATTGTCAAGTAATACACATATCCTGCTGATAGTATCGATGTACTGTCCATTGCTACTTGTCTTGTCATATTTGAGGAACCAATGCATTCCTCTAGAAGATTCTAGAATGTACGAGAGTGCGGCTACCATCCTTCTTGATAGGATATCCTGTTCTTCCTTATACAAGGCCCTGGAAAATAAATTAAACTCGCTTAATTTCCAGAGGCTAGGCAGAGATAATTATTTATTTTTCTTTCTTTTGCCGAATATCGGTCAGGGTCTGTCTTAGCGAAGACTGGACGACGATACGACCGGAGAGAGATCTGGCGCAGGACCTATGGCTTTACATGCTTTCTGAGACAAGATGTTGTGCAAAACCAACAATTTTCTAACTCTGGGCTGTTATTGAGAATATCTAATCAGGAAAACTCAAAAACTTTTTGTTGGGTCGATTACACAGCGCCACCGAGGTCGAAGCAGAACAGAAACTGACTTGTTTCTGTTCTGCTCATTACGATCCCGATATATCGATGGCTCAGTGGTTAATGCAATCCCCTCGTTACCTCGGCTAATCTCTGAAATGGCTGTACGGATTTTAACGTGATTTTCACTGGAGATAGCTGATGTTATAAGAAATAACTTCCGCTACTTTTATTTTAGTTTTCTTTTATTTATTTCCACACAGACGAAATAGCAGGAAACAGCTAGTTTATGATAAAATCGAAGTAGAATTTACGTGAAATGAATGCGTCGACCAAAGGGCGCTTAAAGACAACCTCGCTCTACCCTGATCAAGGGCTAGGGCTGGCGCTGCCTTCGTGTTCTACATATGAGTGCAATTTTAAAGTTTGGACCCTGCACCACAGCAATTAATCCTAATGGTCAAGTGATGGTTAAATTAAATAAGATTTCTGTCTACCGTTTAGTGAACTTCGGTAGGCACCCACCTGCCCTTAAGAAGCTCTTCCCTGCTAACGTCGAGGTAGTTATAAGTGACTTCAATGTACTTCTCGTCCATCTCCTTCTGGAACGAAGTCGTCACGCGCTGGTACACCGTCTCCAACTTAGTCTGAGTGTCCGTCAACATACACTTTATGGACTCGAAAATCTGGAACAGTTAAATTTGATTTTAATGTTGTTACGTTTTAAGCTGATCTATGGGTTCTGAAAAATGAAAGTTCTCTTCATGGATGTAGCATAGACGTATCAGTATGCAATGATCAAGTGACTATTGGTGTGTGAAAGTATCAAAATCTGGTACTGTAATAAACTTCTGCCTGATTGTGGGAGTTATAACATAGCTTAGTGAGATATAATATTACTTATTGCTTGAGTGGTAAGAGGTTTAATGATTGCAGCTCCTTACAGACAAGACTTGTAAAATATACAATACTGTAAACTTGGCGATTGAAAAGAGTGGCCGTGAGTTTCTTGCATGTTCTTCTCATTGCTTCTATGTCCTTGCCTTGCTGAACATGGCAACAGGTAAATATTGTAAATTCACATTACTAATGAAACTTTGACATTCATAATTGTTACTTTGTAACCTATATGAATAAACATATTTTGATTTTGATTTTAGTCAGTCAAGTGTGGGCATAATAAACCTCTGCCTAATTGTATGTAAGGCATAAACCTATGTTTTGCTATTCCCTTTTTAAGTTATATGAACTATAGTTATCACCATATCATGCAGTAATAGCCTTGCTATCACACAATACAATTCCACATATGGTAGAAATAATATGGACTTACATTAAAATACCTCTCCTCTATTTTATCACAGCTCCCACTCACAACACAGGTTATATCTGCGAGCACACTACTCAACATAACTCTGTTCTTAGTCTCCTTGGGCACAGGAGTGGATGGCACTCGGTGGAATGTGCTATATATCCTACATTTATTCTGTGAGAGCTCTGTGGTCTTCTGCAGCTTTTCATTGGAGTCCAATATTGAGTGGTGCTGATTGCCAGATGGTTCCAGTATATGGGACAAAATTATATTGAGAGTTGTTGATTCTGTAAAAAACTGATATATTAAAGCTGAGATTTATAAACAAATTGCCTCTACTAAACAGAGAATTGTACCATGTTTATCTTATCTTATGTGGGGGCCAGTCATTGCAGACCGGCGACACTTCGACCCAGTGGGATCTTTTGTGTCGACACTCTCCCAATAACGACTGCCATTACATAGATGTTCATGGCAGCCGGGGCCGACGGCTTAACATGCTCTCCGAGGCACGGAGCAGGCGATAATTTTCAATCAATACGCACATAATTTCGAAAAGTCATATAACTTCCGAAAGTCAGAGGTGCGCGAGGTGGGTTCGAACCCGAGACCCTCTGCTTTGCAGTCTGTTGGTCTCCCCACTGAGCTATCGCTGCTCATTGTACCATGTTTAATGCCATAGTGAGTAGTTTTCAAATACTTTTAGGAGATGCTATTGACATGGGAGCAGTAAAGTAAGTACCTCGTGTTGGCAACACATTAATCTGGTTTTATCCTATAAGGGTATATTTTTTTTTGCGGCACAGAAGGCTAAAAATGAATCTAGTACAATATTGCTCTGTTGGATACTTGCTAATAAGTTCTTATTATATACCTTAGATAAAAAATTGTTAGACATCCCCGTGCTTCGGGAAGCACGTAAAGCCGTTTGTCCTGCGCCTGCTTTCTGTCCGGACGGTCGGATCATGTGGGTTAGGGAACAAAGAGTGCACTTGTGTTTGCAAACATACTTGTGCACTATAGTATCTCCTGTGCAGATGGCCAGTTTCCGTTAAGATTGGCCACTGTGGCCGAAATTCGGTCTAAAGGACATTATTGTTATAAAAAATTATGAAGTAATTTCCGAAGCATTACCTAATCTGCATGTTTTGTTGAGTTTCAACAAGTGAGCCTTGTCATCGGTTTGAACACAGCTAGATACAGTCTTTACCCTCTTCGACTGCATAAACTGTGATTCATTATGTATGGTGTTATTGTTGTACCTGCACAAGTGTAATATTAAATAATGATATCTATAATAACATAATAATATATAAGGAAAAGTGATAAATATACCACCAAGTTTAAGATTTGTGCAACAGTATTTCTCTCTGGGTATGCTATCAATATGGACACAATGTGAAAATTAAATATAGAAAAATAATGTTGTTCATACCTTTGAGAGATGTCATTTCCTCCTACTGTAATTTGTGTCAACTTTATTTTGGTTGATTCCAATTTTTTACATTTTTCTTTTGTGCTTATTATTTCTAGATTCTGTAATAAGAAACTATATTACTAAAAATGCTTTACGAGAAACCTTTATAAAGGCATTACTATAATAAAGTAATACCTTAAAATCTAACTGTGTTCTCAAATCATGCAGTTGATTGTTAGCAGCTGTCAGCTTTTCATTCCAATCCATCTGTACTTTCTCCTGAGCCTTTATTTTCTCCAACCTTGCATTATCAACAGCTGTCTGGCAGGATTTCAACTGCGTTCTCAATATAGATGCTTCACCTTCCTTAGTCACACATTTCTCTAATAGTTTACCATTTTCTGACTTCAGCTTATTATTCTCCTCTTGTAATTGTAGCAACTGTTTGTAAACAAAGTTAGCATCCTGACTCTTGAACACTTTGTCATTGAATATCAAATCATCAGTCATATTAACCAAACCATTTGTATTTGAAACTACTTTGGAGGAAATTCCTGGTAATGGTGAAGATATCCTGTTGCATTTTTCTTTTAGATGAGTTGATATAGCGGTCGGTGGATTAAATGACGGTTTTTTAAAGGTAAATTCGGTTTTTGAAGTGCTTGGTTGTGGATTTAACTGTGTGCTTGTGGATGCCGGCTGCATACACATACTGTAGTCAGGTAATTGACTGATGTCATTGTTGCTATACGCTTCCTCGCAGGCCTGGCTGGCCAGGAGGAGTATTTCGTCGTCATTATCATCACCCCAGTTGTCATCAATGGTTTCTGTCAAAAATGTATAAACTATCAGATGTGAATCGTTACTATGCTTTATAATTATATAATAAACTTCATCTAAATATGTACAATACTCGAATAAAGTAGCTAGTTCGTAGATTTAGTTTACCTTTCTTAGATTCATCAGTTTGACTCAGTGGAAAGTTGTGATCAGATATACTTATATCGAGCTTAGCTTTCTTTCTTTCGCCTTGATGTTGCGGATAAAACCTTTTAGCCATTGTCATTAATTAGAATTCATAAGTTTACAGAATAAATAAATAAAGCATTTAATTTTGGCGGTACATTTGCTAAAATCAACACGAAACATAACAGCAATGAGCAAGATACTGTGTTATATTTTCTCTGTGGACAAAATATCACAACAGATTACAGATACAGGTAAAATATTGTTTTGACATTGCTTTTGAAAGGTGTGGTCAGATTAAAATAAAAATTATAACTAGTTTGTATGCTAAAACAGAATCATGCAAAATACATAACTCAATTCCAGCCTACTTAGAACCGCTAACGTAAAATGAGAAAAATGATGATGTAAACAAAATGTAAATATCGTAAATGTTTATATCGGTAATATACGGTTTTCTCAGTAGTCATAGACAAACAAGAAGACGCGGAAAAGTTTGGTTGCTCTATAATAATTACATGTTCTCTTTGGTTAGTTCGTCGTGGAAATTCGTACGAAGCAGACGTGCATCATGTCTGAGAGTTATAAACTTGGTGATCTAGTTTGGTATGTATTGAAAACTAAAGCTACTACACGTTTTATGTGACGTTCTCTCATTTTTGGAGAAAATAATACATATTATGTATTTGTTTCAGGGCTAAAATGAAGGGTTTCAGCCCTTGGCCCGGCCGGGTAAGACGCTTCATTATATTTTATTAGAATATAAAAATAATAACATACTCGTTTTTTGACATGAAATATCTCAAATACAGAATGTAAACAAATTTAGAAACGTTTGTTGATGTCATTGTCAGATTATACACACGCAATAATGGGCGGGAAAAATAATCTTCTAATTGTGATTGTATGAGTTGTAATGTTATGATGATATTTAGGATTGAAAAACTTAACAAGGGGTGCTCTGAAGTTCATCAGAGATAATAGTCAAACTCCACAAGTTATATTATGATTTGAAAATAATAACCCTAATCAGATAATGTGATGGTTTTCAGGTAGCCATCCCTACGCCGGAACTGAAGCCTCCCAAGAAGGCTATGAACGTCCAATGCATTTATTTCTTCGGAACCAACAACTAGTGAGTATTGGACATCTTCCTGTAAACAAAACTAGTAATAAGTAACATTCCTTCAAGTTCAAATCTTGATTAGAAAATTAGAATAGTTTTTTATTTATAAGTTTAGTTTTATCTTCCAAAATAGGTTAGAATCATCATAAACAAAAAGTAACTGTTTACTGTACAGCATTTTAAAAAAAAGTGATGCATTCAACAACAATATTGATAGCTTATTAAAATTATATTTGTCTCTGTTCCCATTGCTGGTAATTTTAAATCTGAGAGATATAGATATCAATAAGTGTATGGATTCATAACATTATCTATGATAATTAGTATAATTTAAAATTTGAAGCCAATGTAGTTTTTAAAAATAGGTAATTTTTTTAGGTCGCATTTACATCTGACTCCTGTTTAATTCTTTAAAATAAATTATTTTAAGTAATTAGTAATATATTTAACAATAATTTGCATTAGGTCAAAATACAACTATTTATTTATAAATACATATATAGGCATTAGACAATTATGTTAGCTCTTAAATATTTTATATGTATCTATGTAAGCCTATTGATATAAGCCATATACTAAGTATCTTTAACTAAGTTAATGTGAAACCAACTGTTACCATTAGATAGATTACATTTTACATTAGAAAACTATGTTGCGATGATGTATGACAAGTTTCTATGATTCAACTTATGTAGGTGTACATCTGAGAGTGAACTAAAGTGTAGTTTATTTGGCAGCAATAACAGGCCAAGTATTGGACTATTAAGATACATGTCCTAGTTTTGAATCCACAGCACATACCTTTCAGTTTCAGAAGTTTTGTGTTAAAATGCTTTTCTCTCCTATGGTTTTATGATATTGAAAAACATTGTGAGTAATCCACATTATGCTACTATTAGAGTTCTCCTTTATGTTGTTTCAAGTCAAAATCAGTTGACTCATTTGACATGGGTGTTGGATGGGTTTGATGCTGTCATTTTTAGGGAACAGTTCTGCCTAGTAGTGACTTAAACTGTTAATAAGGCTGATGTAATTATAATACTAAAGATCTTGGGTTTCCTAAAGATGAAAACTTAGATTAATAAATCTAAAGTACGAATTGGGAATCATGGAAAATATCCCATAGGAACATATTCTGGCGCCCCAACCATAGTATGTCTTTGGCCGATACCATAATGGTACTTATAATACTTTTCAACTTGTATCATACAATGCAATATAGGTAAAACAGCTTACAGCTATCTTCTTAGAGTAGCACAAGATAAAAAAGACATAATTATGACTGGTTCCTACTGGACTGGAGTCCTTTACCTGACTCTAGGAGGTTTATGCTTTAGGCTTTTGAGCCTACACCCAGAACAGAGTCATTAGAATTAATTAGGTGATAGTCAAATGTTTGGTATTGACAGGTAGGCTAAAAATCAATCTTATCAATAGCTCAGATTCAGTAAGAAGACCATTATCTAGATGAACTGAGGCAAAAATCAGGAAAATTTGCACCGTTTTGTTCATAGACATGCTAACATTGGTTCTTGAAAGGTTAAGCAGATACTTTAGATTTCCGCTTGTCCTTTCTATTTCCAATTCCTAGGTCAATTTAATCTTCTTAATTATATTATTTATCTTTAATTGCAAACAAATTTAGATAAATATAAATTGCAATTGATAACTGCAATAAATGTTTATCTTTTACTCTCACTTACTGACTCTCACATCACTGGTCAAATCAAATCAAAAATATGTGTCTTTAATCAATGTGCACATATGAATTGCAATTATATTTGAATGCATTGATAGCACCTATAAGCCTTTAGGTATGTATAATCATGTATAGTAGGTATTGCGTTTTAAACATCTCTTTTTCATTTAAATATATGTATATCATATATTGTAGTCAAGCTTTTTCTTTGAAAGGTTTCGTCTTTTACATAGCTTCTCATTAAGTAGAGATGAATTACACCAACTGATAATTAGATTTTAGCTCTATAACTTGATAACTAATTATTGAGAGAAGGCCTACAGGTTCATAACCAGCACAGAGCCAGCATTAATTAGGAAATCTTATTTAATACAGGAAAGGTCCTGTATCACTAGGTAGAGCTATATGGTGAGAGGAAAGAGTAAGGAGTATGAAGGCTGTACTGCGCATCGGGCGATGTGCGATCGATTCCCACCATCCGATGCGCAGTTTAGGTTAGAAAAACCGAGCTTCCATACCTAATTATATAGCGTGTTATGTAGATTGCCAATATGCCAATGTAGATTACAATATATTGATGTCTGTAAATTCATTCGATGATGATATTCGAATACACTATTGTATTCGAATATCATTCGAATGAATTTACACAAAGAGAAATTACTACGCATGGTTACAGACGCAGTTCACGCAGTGCACTTACATATATTTTTGACACTTTCGAATGCAAAAAAGCACTATAAATCAAATTTAGAAGAATAGTCTTTTATATGCTTAGTATGGTACTGGTGAAACTGCTATAACTAGTACTAGTACTAGTTATAAAATACTAGAATAGTTATAAACCGCGGTCGGAAAAGAGTAGTTATGCGCTTCGAATCTTATGGCTCAACCCATTGCCTGGAGCTCGCTCCTATTGAATAAACTTTGGCACTTAACTTTTTAGTTTAAAGAGCAAGAGCATAGTGGGGTCACTTCAACCTGGGGTTTGTTCCCACTGTGTTAAAAATCTCAGGTATGGAAGTTTATCCACCTTATAGAAGATTACAACCATGTGTTCTGTTCTAAGAGTGAATAGGGTTTTCAAGCTACTTAAGTGGATGCTGTGCTGTTTTAAGAAGA
Source organism: Catocala fraxini (assembly GCA_930367265.1). NCBI lineage: Eukaryota > Metazoa > Arthropoda > Insecta > Lepidoptera > Erebidae > Catocala > Catocala fraxini. Next base: position 2,054,123 of record OV884045.1, read on the forward strand.
AACCAGTAATTTTTTATCCCTTTGCATTGGCAGTACAGTGACAATTACTTTTTTAATAGATGGCAATTTCGTTTCGTTTTTCGTTGTGTTGCAAGCAAGCGTCCTTATGCTACGGCCACCCGAGTCGTAACACGTACTGAGTTGGCAACTTGGGTGTATAAAAACGGTGGCCTTGTGTGAGTTTGTGTTCCATTTGTTTTACCAGTATTATATATAACATTAAGAAATATAAATTTATATTATAAGACAAGACCCAAAATCTAGTATTCGTTTAGTTGCTATCAATCTAAATTGCATTATCACATATATGACACAGTTCAGGAGTATAAAGAGTGTTATGGATCTCGCTTATACAGTTTCACATCTAATCTGAATGATCATATTTGATTGACATTATATTTACAGTACCAGTAAAAATATGGATTTCTAAACAGCTGGCAGAATAGAAGCTTACCTATCAGTAGATCGCTAATATTAATCTTTTAATATATTCCATAGATCCTAAGCCTTCTACCGTCTGCCGTTTGTAGTGTTGGGACAAGGAGATCAGTGGACCTTGACGCGAATTTTGATATGCCTTGTTTTGCAAGTGTACTTAAATTACGATACAGGGATAACAGCCTAAGGACAGTTGCTTGTTTGCTGTGTTAACTATAAGTATATAATAGGTATATTTTATATTTCAATACAATGATCAACTCGAATAGTCGGCTTAGTTTTAATAACTTTAATGGGGCGACAAACGAGCATAACCTTCGTCTATCGTTAAGTGCTTATTGTAGCTCATGTTCCCTTGTCATACCAGTGTTATGACGATTCTCAGGAATTCTATTGCGTTTTCTGTGTTTTTATATCTTTCTTTTCTTAACCTTTGGTTTAGAAAGGACTGGATATTTTTTAGTGAGCTCGGGCTTATATAGTACATCCCAGTTTTGAGTAGCTTTATAATAATAAAATGTTTTTCATATGTCTAAAAGGCTCTTCAGAACTTTCAAAAGCTTGCAAAGCATAGTAACAGTGCCTGTGATTGCATATATAGACTTTTGTTCCAGAATTTGACCAAATATTTACAAGAAAAGAAATATTTATAAATATTGTGTGTTAAACTATTATCACAAAAGCTTGTAGAACCGAGTGTTTGTGCAGAGGGCATGCATACTTTGGTAGGCTTGCACATTGTCATAAGTATGGGATGGTCGATGATATTTCCTGTATTAAGAATCTCCTTCATTTTAGTAGAACAATTTGTGCCATCTTATTTAAATCTTGGCGGATATAGTTAGAGACAGAGTATCTGAATGGGAAGTTTAAGTGCGTTATAGAAATATTGTTTGAATTTGTATATTATTGTTATAAGATTTTTAGAATATTTTATTGTGTGTTTGAAATAAAATATATATATTAAAAGTAAGAGGCATATATTTTGTAAATGTTGAGAATTGAAATGTTTAGTCGCTTATGGATAAGCGCATGCTTAATTCTCATTTCCAAGGGGTTAAGACGTGATATGAAGTTTGAGACATGTCACTAGTTTATAATGATCATTGGTATTTTGTGACATCAAGACTTAGCTGATAAAATGTGATTACGATATTTGTCTAATCTACGGTAGATGTATTTTGTACTATGATGATGACATGATAAGAACAGACCTATTAATATAATAGACCTGCGGCCCTAGGACAGCATTAGTTCTGACGCTGCAGCCACGTTCAACCACAAGAAAAAGATGAAGATCCTTAAGAAAGTGAAATTGCCGAAGCTAGCGTCAAGATATTCGATATTTGACTCAGGGCTAGCTACTGTGTTTATAAGAGACTTGAAGATACGTACAGAAGATATTGAAGAATGCAGAAGATCACTAGATTGAACACTTTCAACGGAACGTAGCAAGCAAAAGAAGAAAATCTATTGCTAGCGCACACCTGGACTCCGCGCTGTATTTCTAATCGAGGAATATAAGACCAGCTGTAATTCTAAACCTTATTTCTTTTTTCTGAGCTCTGAAAAAATCTTTAACTTATTTTAAATCACGCTTAGAGTCACGAATACAATTAGCAGCACAGCTCGATTGACAAAGAAACTATTGAAAATCACAGAGAAATAACTTTCAAAACTATAACGGAATATCATTCTTTATGACCTAAAAATCCCTTGCTTGCCAAACGGCCAGCGGGCGCCAGGCTTTTGAAGTAATAGTTGTACTTAGCAGAAGCATAACTTTTGTTTTTTTTTTACTACAACTAATGTGGCTAACAATCATACGGCCCACCTGGTAAGTGGTCACCATAGCCTATGGACGCCTGCAACACCAGGGGCATCACTTGCGCGTTGCCGACCCTTTAGGAAAGGAAGTGGGAAAAGGGGTGTTTGGGCCTCCGGCACTCTCACTCACCGAACGAAACACAACAGTAGGAATACTGCTATTCCACGTCGATATTCTGTGAGAGGGTGTCCTTCCCCAGTCGCCCATTCATGCTGAAGCGAGGCTCTACTACTCTGTATAAGTAGTCTAGTACCTATATCCACCCTCCAGAAGATTACAGACGGACAACCTTGTGTTGTATGCCGGTTTAAAGTAGTGTTTCCAGGTTCCTTTAAGAAGCGCGATGATGTCGGGGATTCAACACTGCCTTGTGTTGCAATCGTTTATAGGAGCCTTCGCTTACCATCAGGTGGGCAGTAGTCTGTTTTGCCAAGTTAATTAGTTTAGGAGTATCCAAAAAGCTTCGCAATGGTGTAATAATACGACGACGGGCTGCCATGCATGCCACACAAGAGTAAGTGCTAAGACGAGTTACTCCTTATGACTAACACCGAAACCTTTCATCCGCGCCACGTAGTGATTTTAATACTACATTGCGAAAAGCCTATATATATAACGTATAAAAGCACATTGAACAGGTTGCATCCTGGCTTCATTCCAGTCCTGCAAAGCCACTGTGAGCCGCACGCCTTAGGCTTTCATGAATGGATGGTGAAGGAGACTTAGACTATTAATAAATCAAATCCCTGTTAATGTACTTTCATACAGTCGGAGATAAAGTAACTTTTCCAGCACATAGTGTATAATATGTAGAAAACTAAAAATTCAAATTCAAATTGATTTTGTGTTAGACTAGAAAAAGCCGATCCCAAGTGACTTGCGAATAATAATAATATTAATAATATTCTATTCTATCACATACACACAACACCATCTAGCCCAAACTAAGCAGAGCTTGTACTATGGGTACTAGACAATGGATAAACATACATATATACTTTTTTTTTTTTGTAAATACATACATATTATACATAGAAACACCCAGACCAAGACAAACATCCATGTTCATGCACACAAATGTTTGACTTGTGCGGGAATCGAACCCGCGACCTCAGGCGTGGCAGTCGGTTACACTAACCACTACGCCATCGAGTCGTCAATAAAGGCTAGGGAGAAGAATAGAATAGAATAGAAGAAATAGGAAGAAAAGAAAAGAAGTGTATAATATGTGCTTCTGATTAAATTAATATTATAGATATGGGCAAAAGCTGCACATGACATTTCAGGAGGATGTTCACAATTCAATTCGTAATTTTTTGACTTACTGACATACGAGCACCGGCATTTCTTTACCGATTTGGATGTTTTTAATTTGAAAATGTATACTTCTAGCGTGGTAAAAATCTGATGATTGATTTTACAGTTAATTAATGAAACTCCTTAACGGTTAACAGCAAATCTGCAACGAAAACTTTCTGCGAGTGTTTTAAGCTATAGCTGATATCGGCATCTCTATGTGTAAAACCTGTCTATTTCTAATATATCCGGCAATAAGAAATATACGCCTTATACAGTAAAGCGTTTATATTGTATTAATAAATGTATTGTATATTTTAATAAATACACTAATAAATAGAACTAGCGGCATGTTAAATCTTCAGATAAACCATCTAGCTTTTGAACTCAGTAAACCCGCTACGAGCCCGTACGCCCCTTGACTTTCGCCCCTTTCATAGAAAGACGAAGACTATTTTTGGGTGGATTTTAAGAAGAAACCTAACCAATACCTACTATGGTGCGAACCTTGAGGAGCGAACGGGCTCGTAACCGATAAACCTTACCGAAAATTGAAAATAATATTTTTCACATTAAATAAACCGCGTTCTAAACCACTCGTTAGCAAGGAATGAAAGTAGTAGTAAATTGTATCTTGATATATAATTTAAGATAATCTATATATTAATACGTGAAGCAAAAACTTTGTTCCCCTTTTTAAGAAAATTGCGGGGACGGAGGTGTATGAAATTTGCCACAGTTAAAGTTTATATGGAGAAGGAGGGGCGAATCCTAATATTTATATAAAGTATGCATTAGAAATACATTAAATTAATGAGAAAACATTACACGCACACAACCATGCATTTGACACAAGCAGTCGAAGCGCGTAACTATGGTTTTATATATCAATAGGTATATAATGACATATATCAGCAATATCTTACAGGCAAACTTTGGTCGAAGTTCGAGCACTAGGCGACCGCTAGTATAATTTAAGCCGCCAATAGGCTTTCCCAATTTTGAAATTGATGCCATAAAAACAACTTACAAAAATAGTTCAATTACAGGAACAGTTTCCTTTTAATAATAATAACTTTTGCTTGGTAGCAACTTAGCTTTGGTTTAATTCAATTGGGAACTTAGTTGGTACTAAAGAAAAAAGAAAATTTATTTACCTCTAAGATTCCCATTCTATTTATACGCGTATGCGGGAGAGAGTTCTGGTCATGAACTTGTTAAATATGCACCATTATTATCATCGGTAATGAAAATTAAATAAATAACGGTCCCCAAAAACAGAATACCTACTATTTAATAAATCATATTTTTTTTGTAATAGTTCTGCAATGTCTAAATCAGACATGCATTTATGTTATCTCTAATACCAGGACGCTTAGTACTAAAACATCTCGCGCGATGTCGACGCTTCGAAAGAGGAATCATTACGGTGCCAAAAGATTTTTTCCCCTAGCAGCACAGAGTAGGTACCCTTAATGAACTCTAGTAACCCTAGACACACCAGAAACAACACAAGGTTATAGTGGTTGTTGTGATGTTTACACTCTTCAGGAGTTGCTTTAGAATCGAACTGGAAATACAAACGGTTGTATTGCATCACTTTTGACAATAAAAAAAGTAATGTGTCTGGGCTCGGAGGGTATACGTACCCTCAGAACCCAGGAGGATGTGAAGATAATTAATCTCTTGGTCTACGGACCAAGAGATTAACTATCTTCACATCCTCCTCCCTGCTTAGAAATACTACCTATTATCTGCTTCAGGAGTTGCCTTAACAACAAGTTATTGTCAACAGTGCTTGGATAGAAGACAACAACATCAAGCCTTACCAGGAGTACAAGGAGCAGCTGATCAAGTCCTGCAAGACCGCTGCCTTTAAGGAGGCCGTCAACCAGATCGAAGAGTTCATTGAGAACCCTGAGGTTTGTGCCTAGAACTTTTACACCGTGTCACAGACGCTCTTTATTTATTACCTGAGTTACAGGAATTGACGGTAGAAAGACTTTTTTTTTTCTTTACACAATTTAACCGAAGTTTTTGTTTTTATAACACATGTGTGTGCCTCGTGCCCATTATGCAGATACACAGCATAATTAAGACTACCTGTAGAGTATGATGTAGAGCCCAGCCATTCAGTTTACCCGCATGCCTTAGTTGCTAAGTACAGTTACTATTTTACTAATATTATAAACACCTAAATGTCATCGTTTCTGAAGGTGTCTGTTCCCTATAGGATAATTTTCCTCTTGGTATGCATTTATGTGGGCCCCACTCATCTACAATTTACTGTTTCTTAACATTATGGGCTGAAGACCCTTTTAATACAGCCTGATCAGGTAACTTTAACCCAGTCTATCTACACTTTTACACTAATATTGTTAAGACAAAATATTTGTATTTTTTATATAAATGCATTTTTTTCTGACATGAACAGGTAAACTTGGAGCTACTAGACCGATTTTAATCAGTCCTTCACCATTAGTAACCTACTTTTACCAGAAGTAACATAGACACATATAACATCACGCGTCCGACCTATGGGAGTGGAGTATTAATCATAAATGTGTATGATATCGCGAAGGACGCCTAGTGTTATGATGAAGAAGTTTATTGACAACTTTTTTTAAGTTCTATCCTTGATATGACTTCTTTAAACCAGGGCTATATAATCAGTCAATTTCACCCATTGACATAACTAACGGCTTGGAGTTGTCATCTCTTGGCAGCCATATTGACATAGCTTTGGTCCATTATTTGCCAGTCTCGTCATGTGTCTGTGATCCTCTTCCCCACCACTGCGAAGTCATGTTTCGACGTTGATAACGTAATCCATTAGAGAGATTTCTATCTTCGCACGGTCCATAACCCGTGCTAATTATATTACATGGCGGCATGTTTGGTGAGCGAACACGTCCAAACATTATAAGTGAGCAAAATAGGAAAGATCGATGTAGAGATTGGCTTAATTGTATTGTGTCATGGTTTGCCCGACTTTAAATTACATAAATCACGACATTATTAAATATTTATTTATTTTTATTTTCACGTCTGACTGGATTGCCTCGTTAGTCTCGAAACATAAGTTTGCACGTGATCCTGGGGTCCTAAGTTTGATTTATGGATCGGGCGAGTGCTATTAGATCTTTCTGTCAGAAAATTAAAAGGAATGTAGTCTAGGAGTCACCAATTTATTACTTGGAGGCTAAAAATAGGGCTGGCGGAATATGGATTTTATACATACTCTGCCTAGCCCTTTGGTGATTTACAGGCGGCAGTCAAAAGGCGTATTATGATATACAACTTTATTCTGCTATGATATATTATATGTCCTTTTGATAAACATTTTCTAGAAACAGCTACAGTGAAATGTAATTAAATATACATTGTATGCATAATTATAATTATGCCGAGTAATCTTGTTCAGCGAATTGAATTTCCTGGAATTGCAATGAATTACAGTTTCTGGTCCTTTTATATTGCCATTTTACAATAGACTTTAGGTAGTATGATGTTAAGTTGTACCAACTAACAATGTAATAACGTTATATTAAATTGTCAGTTTCTGTAGCAGACACATCACAGCTTTTGGCAATGTCTCATTGCACCTGTTAATCTTGTATATCAAGCAACACATGATTACTATTTTAAAACATAAAATGTATAAGAAATAGCTAGTTTATGGCAATTGATAAACGGCAAAAATATCGAATGTATCGAAAATGTTCTGATCGTGTATTCGAATGACGTTTTTTATTCGAATAATTGGATGACATGATTTGGTGACACAATATAATTGTGCTGTTATTTTCGTTTTGTGACGATTGATCGTGGCGGATAACTACTTTTGCTGCCATTCCAATCTTGTTTAAACTTAACGATCATAAGTAGTACTTTGTGAGCATAGTGAATACAAATTAATAATTTTGACTATGCTCGTTTTCGTGTCCGACGAGTATGACGCTATTTTTCTGTAATTTCAAATCGATTGTACCTGAGTTTTGTGGGTATGTATCGATAATCGATAAATTTTAATGTGTTCGATGAGTTATTGGAATACATTCGAATAATCTAAATATTCTTTAAATTCGAATGTTACTTTTAAATAATCGTGAGAAGAGCTAGTTGGAGACACGTAATTATGATAGTAACTCTATTGGTGTAGATTATCTTTTTGATCTTAAATATATTTAATCAGATATAATAATCGACGACCTCGATGGCGTAGTGGTTAGTGTAACCGACTGCCGCACCTGAGGTAGTGGGTTCGATTCCCGCACAAGTCAAACATTTGTGTGCATGAACATGAATGTTTGTCTTGGTCTGGGTGTTTCTATGTACAATATGTAGGTATTTACAAAAAAAAGTATATTTGTATGTTTATCCATTGTCTAGTAGCCATAGTACAAGCTCTGCTTAGTTTGGGCTAGAGGTTGATGTGTGTATGTGATAGAATATTATTATAATATTTAAAAAGGTCATTTCAAAATGTCAGGTATAAGTAAATGAGACATTAAAATGTTTTTATTTAATACTCTATTCAATTAATTTGTTTTGTTTGTATTTTTGTAAGGTCTCGCGCGATACAGTCCTGTTGTCTTTTTATAAATAAAACAAATCAAAATAAATATAAAAGTTATACAAAATGGCATAAATAAATTAAATAAATTCAAGGAAAACACGTATTAATCCTTAATCCAAATTTATTTGTGTGTGCTACAATAGCAAGGTGTACGTCGTCCTGCCTTTGTATCGTGCACATGCACAGCGATTTTTTATTTACTGTCTAAATATGTATTAAATACATTTACATCAGTAAAATAATTTGTATGATTACGTATGCTTATTAAATTTTTCGAAATGCTCTGTCAGGTAAAATAACAATGTTCTTTTATAACACCAACATCCTTATAAAACAGAAATTCGGCGACATAGATGACCACGCCCGCAATACCGAAGAGGAGTTTGACAAGTTGAAGGACGAGATGGAAGAAGAAGAGAGTCAGGAGGAGAAGCCGGCTGAAGAAGAAGGGGCGGCGGCAGAGGCTCCCGTCAAGAAAAAGAGTGCCACGCCCAAAGTAAGTCAGAGTTACAGTTGATTGCATTTGATTGATATGCATGCTAGTGTTGTTGCAATAGCGATAGTTTCGCTATCGATAGTGGACCTTAAAAAAACAAAAAATCTTTACTATCGGAGCTCATTCTATCGATAGTATCGATACTATCGTTACCATTGATAATATTTGTACTGATACTATCGATACTATTGATCTTTAGTAATGGTATAACTTATTTTTATCAATTGATACAATCGATAGTTTAAGGGTCGATAGTTTCGATAGGACTATCGATAGTATGACTGACTTTCAAGGCCACGATAGTATCACGATACTATCGATGGACTATCGCTATCGCAACAACACTGATCCATATTAACATTTTCCATGGAACTACTAAAAATAATTTGATGATGGAAACGATAGGTACTTAAATGTACCGTTAGCAACATAACGGCTGCACATAAAAATATAGTAAGCACAACTATTATATGAATTAAACAATTTGACGTGTGTTGTTGACTGTACCTATTGTTTGCTTTATCAAATTATTTTCGCTTTAAATCATGATTAATGCCAGCATTTGACATTTCATACCATATCTAGAATATCGGATTTCATCTGTACATGATAAACTAGCAGTGGCGGACCTAAGATTCCAGTTTATCCCAAATTCAATTTGTCATTAACAGCAAATGAAGGGCAATCCATCTTGTTCTGTTATTCTTTAATTTCACTTGCATTTATCTCGTTAAAGCAGAATGCAGTCATGCTTGTGCTAGATTGAATATGATAAGTTGTTTTAGTAAGGCAACTCTATTTTTTTACTTATATGACGTCACCGCTACTGTAAAATTGTAAGCCGAATTTGACTGTGTTTGTTTGCGTACAGAATGTTATTGAGATGGTTTTTGCAGAGATGTTTTAAGATGAGCTTAGGCTAACATTATTCTTTGTTTTATTTGAATCGGTTGACCAATAATAAACATGACGAATTAAACTTACTGTTTTCGCTCAAGACACAATTGGTTTAAAATAGGAATATTTAAATACGTGAAGACTGCCATATTGTTGCGTTGCATAAGTGTAAGCGCATGCGCAGCTGCTTATAATATGTGCTTAGGTTAGACTGCCGTGTCAGTAAAAGGGTTATTGAGGATTTGCTAATTCATAGTTATGCCCATAACTTGTGAGTTGTACTAAGTAGATTGGCTGCCCAATAAGTTGGACTATTTTGTTTTCATCCCAAGTTTTATACAACAAGGATGCATGCAGTAAGTGTCATTTGGTTCAGAGTTTATAATATACTACCTCCGTGGCAAGAAGTTTGTGTTTACTGCCAATCTTGATTTCCCGGGTTCGATGCTCGGTTTGCGAAATCATTTGCAGCACGGAGTATATTTGGAGGTAGAGGAATAGGCTTAACCCTATTATGTTGTAATTTTAACCCTATTATGTTGTATGAGGAATCTTAAACATTGATGACGCAATTGTACCTCTGCCACAAATTATAAATATACAGCCGCCCAACTCAATAAACAGATGTATCCACACATACACAGAACGACATACACGAGTATTCTACTACAGATACCCTACTTGTTTTATACAATTTGCGCGTGTCAGTGACAATTATACAAACGATACAAATATTTATTGAGTACGAATATACAGGCCGATTTTGAAATCGTGTAATTCCTTTTAACCACGCATTCTACTGGTGATATAGAATAACCCTGCGTGGTTAAAAGGAATTACACGATTTCAAAATCATCCTGTATATTTGTATCGTTTATATATTACGTGCGTCTCTAGAAGTGACGTGTTAAGTTGCATTCATTGCAGCTGCGCTACGTCTATATACTAAATAATAATATCAGCAATGTTTATAGACTGTTACAGTACTGGGCACGGGCCTCTTCTCACTTTGAGAAGGGTTAGGCTACCACGCTGGCCCAGTGCTAGTTGGCAGACTTATAAATACTAAAATGATTGTTTTATAACCACTGTTGCATGGCTGACCACCATACCTTGACCGCAAATGACCGTTCTCAATATTTATAGATACGTTTGGGCATTTCAAAGGTAAAGCCTATCAAACGGTCGTCGTCTGCCGGTATGAAGTCAGCTCCTCGCAAGAAGGCCAAGTCCAGTCTGTCGAGGTCCTACACCGATACGGACATAGCCAATGAGAAGCCTTCAATGCTGAACCATTCCTTCTCCAAGAAGTCCAGCTTGCTGCACCGTCCGTCGAATATATTGAGACCTGTGAGTACTGCTTTTATTTACGCGAATATTATTAATTGAAATTAAACTGCTATATACGGATTTTATCGCGTTGTTTCTTTGACACTTTATTACAAAATTTTGAAATTTTTTACACTACTACTACTATTAAACTTTACTAATTTTTAAGCTAATTAAATTATTATTAAACTATTTAGATTTAATTTATTTTTACACTTTCCCCGACGTTTCGGTTGCTTTTCAGCAGCCATGGTCACGGGGAGACTAAGATGTCAGTTGTCTCAATGTTCCAGTGTAGTTATTTCAAAGTACCCGAACATAATTTAATCATTGGTGTTTCTATTTACGCAGAATGAGCTCAAATTTTGGAATGAGATTTTCGTTTACTGTATAAGACAAGTAAAACGAATGCCACACAAACCCATTTTGGTCTGGTATATGCGCTTGCGCAACTGGCGATAGTTTTGCCAGTTTCGAATCCAAGGTAAAGCAAGAACTTTAATGTCACAAAATTGCCAGATGTAGCTTGGGTACACCTACTAATAATACATTTCAGTTATACAGCCAGCAGCAGGCGTCGAATATATAGATAGTAAAAACCCAGGTTCGATATATGTATTGGGCTATGTTGCTTTTTTAAGAATTTCTTAGTAGTAGCTTATACTAAGGCAGTATGATCCAGAGGCAGGTTAAACAACAACAATTTCGTTTAAATTTCCGATGTCTTTGGTTTCGAGTTGAACACCTGGCTCTTAAATTCAACAGGAAGTCTGGAAGTTAGAATATACTCGTAAAACGAAGAATACACCCACATATAAGTATTTAAGTATTTTATTAAATTAAGGTAGCAAACAAGCATAGGGTAATGATCTATGGCAAGGGGGGGTTACAAGAGACCTGAAGTTGTCAACAGAAGATCAGGATTATTTGCTCCTTGTGCTGGCAATACTGACCTTTTTTTAGAGGTCGACAATGTCAATGTTTCATATATTAAGCATCCATAGGCTAAAGCAGCGATAGCTCAGTGGAGAGACTAACAGACTGCAATGCAGAGGGTCTCGGGTTCGAACCCACGTCGCGCACCTCTGACTTTCGGAAGTTACATGACTTTTCGAAATTATGTGCGTATTGATTGACAATTATCGTCTGCTCCGTGCCTCAGAGAGCACGTTAAGCCGTCGGTCTTGGCTGCCATGAACATCTATGGCAGTTGTTATTGGGAGAGTGTCGACACAAAAGATCCCACTGGGTCGAAGTGTCACCGGTCTGCACTGACTGGCCCCCACATAAGATAAGATCCATAGGCTACGGCGTATAACTGACTTGGCCACCATTTCTGTATAAAAAATACTTTTTGATCGTATATGCTATCGTATATAAGCGCATCGCGCAACGTCATCGTAGTATGTGCTTTTTATACTGCTATGTCCCATATTACCATCATTATATAACAGATACAACGATCAGGGATCAATACCATCATTCGGTACACGCCCGCATATACGTGTGTGCGTGTTGCCTCGCATTATGTTGTGCTCGACATATTCTGAGTATACGTATGCTGCGACTACGTTATGTAATTTGAATACGTTATTGAAATAACCAAAAAATAAAGCGCTATAAAATCAGGTTGTTTGTGTAATAAAATATAGTTGCCTACTGCGTTTTAGATAACTAGCAGTTTTGCTTGAGTTTTTAATATTTATACAACTTATGACAGCTCTTTGCCAATTGATTTCGTCATTCGGCTATTCAAATTGTTAGTAAAATTATTTGGTGCAATAATCTTTATACATAAAACTTCAGCTTTCGTACGTTTGTGTCCACAAACTGGAAAAGTAGGTAGTCGTTGGATTAAATGATCTAATTAGTGGTTTTTTATACACTTAAATGCCAAATTTCCTCCGGGAACGAGAAAATAAAAATACCAGAATGTATGAAAAGAATATATCAACACTTTGATTTTGTTGTTGTGTATTCGCTTCTCAAAAAGAGGCAAGAATTAGTATTGGCCATATATAGTTACCCGCAAAATCAAAGTGTGCGTTTTTTTGATGAATTTTAGTGAAACTGACATGGGTTTTTAAAATAAATTCAATATTGCAAATCATAAATATCCTTTGTAGACCGATGTCAAAGTTTATTAAGACTGCGCCGAGCGAAATGTGCCAAAACAGGCGGTCACAGTTAAGTGAATAAAATCAACACTTTTTGTTTAATACAAATATAAAATATACATTTACCATAACAATGAATGTATTTACAATTACTCCATGTAAAAACTTAAAATAATTAATATTTTCGCCTACAGAATTACGTAACTTTGCACGAAAAATGCAAAAACGTAAACTCGTGTTACGTGATTTTTAGATTATAACAGTAGAAATCTATCCTATTTTACAGCTTAAACGAAACATAAATAGTTATATTACAATTTGCGTCCCAAATATTTAAGTTATTGGTTGACAATAAAGATACATATTTTTCAAAAAAAGCACTTCAAATCCTCCATACAATTTTACTATGGCGGCTGCGCGCCGATTTGAATATCGGGCTCTGTCATTCAGTCCAACCGCGTCTTACGCTCGGCGCAGTCTTAAGGTGCACTTTGGTTGCTTAATCAAACTTGGCTGAATATATCACATCAACACGACTGCATTATAAACTTCGAATCTCAGTATAACAATGTTCTAAGGACAGGCCTTAAGAGTAAATGAGAGTTAGCACTTTCCATGTTGACTGTCATAGATGTTCATACCAGTTGGGATGACGTCTATCATTCGAATAAAGACTTTGATATACTTACTTTGTATAATCAAAAACAACGTTCTTGACTAAGTATTGCGTTGTAACCAACTGGATTTAAGTATCATTCGAATATAATCGTCGTCGACCCTACTTGTATAATGTTGTCAATACAATCGAATAGAAACTAAATGAATTTCTTCACATAGCTGTCGTAAATGATGACGATTCTATTACTGTAAGTAGGTATATTGGTAAAACAAGGGTGGCGCAGAGATACGGAACGCGACTGCTGTGCATGAACCCCATTCATTCTTAGGTTTAAAACTTTGAAATCCAGGTTGAACATGCGCATGAATAAGATCTCGAGTTGAGCCTACATAAAGTTATTGGGTATTTCTGTCAAGAAAATCACAATAGTAGCCCAGAGTTAAGCAGCTGGCGGTTTTGCAAAACCTCGGAAGGTATGTATATAGCAACGACTTAATGTACCAACCAAACAGTACCTGTCGTGTCCAATTGTTGACCTATCGAAGTACAAGAGCTAGGGAAGAAAGAGTACACTTGTGTATGCGCTGTAACATCTCCTACGCAGTTGGCCATATTACGTTAAGATTGACCGCTGTGCTCGAATTTCGATCTTTAAATGTTGATTAAAGCGAAGTTCGACCCACTTTTACTTATATCAGGCGAATCGTAGTTAATAAAATCGACACAATATTCCTGGAATCGTACATCCAAATAGTTTTAATATATTATGTATCTTCCTAGAATTCTATTAACCAATAACTAGCGAATCCAGTCATGCTGACATAATACAGAAGATTCGATCACACGCGCAAATATGTAAATAGGATAAGTCACAGCTGCATCTTTATTAAACCTAGGTTAAACTACAGCAGCCTAGCTGGAACCCTGAATACGAAGTAACAGTGTCTTTTATATCATTCGGTCATTTATTTTTGTTCAAAAATCTTCTGCTGTGAGAATAAATCCTGTGTTGCGGGGTACCTACCCTACAAAAACTGAACCAAGTACACAAAGTAAAAAAGTCTGGGTCTTCAGACTCAGGCCAACTACTTATTTGTTGGCGAAATGGCACTGGCGAGGCGACTAGTTAAACTACTAAGCCCTCCGTGCAGTCAAAGGACACTCAGACACGAAACAACTATTTGTGAATCACACAATTTTTTGACACTCCATGTGGGAATCCAACCAACAACACTTGGGCTTGTTTCACACGTACCACAACCACAACCACGCCACGTGAGCGGGCGCAATTTTGTATTGAAAATGAATAGTAGAATTTACACGGACCACATTTTGCCGTCATTATCGACCACGTGGGTGATACCGACCACATCGCAACCATCAGCGACACCGCGAACTAGCGTCCGACTACATCGTGGACACAACGCTTCGTCGACGCAACGACTCCGCTGACGTCGTCTTAATAAAATCCATAACAAAGATAGCAACAACAATGTTTCCACTTCGAATTCCATGAGTTTGTTCAGTCAAGGCGTGTTTCCTCAACAAAAACTGGTGTCGACCTGTCTGTCTGCACTCGTTAGCATCATTGCGTCGTCGCAACCACATCGCAACTACTAACGACAATTCAACCACATCCACATTTTGTAGGAACCACAACGCAACTGCAAAAGGCTGCAGTGACAGAATTCACACGTTACCACTGTCGGTCCCGGCTGCCATGAACATCTATGGCAGTCGTTATTGGGAGAGTGTCGGCACAAAAGATCCCACTGGGTCGAAGTGTCGCCGGTCTGCCCTGACTGGCCCCCACATAAGATACATACACATACCACTGCTTGATCACCTTTTGTCGCGTCGATGTGGTGTGGTTGTGGTACGTGTGAATGAAGCCTTAGCCAAGTTGCTATAGCGAGGCGATCACTTAAACATTGATCATAATTATACAAACGGTGTGGTCTGTTTGCAAACACAATTATACAATCTATAATAATGTTTTTATTTACGAAATAGTGATTGTAGTACAAAATGAAAATTATACATGGTAGGTCTTACACAAATCAATCTGACATAACTATTACGCAGGTTTCCTGTAAAACGGTGATATTCATTCTTACTTAGTTTGTCACTTTTGAGTAAAATATTATCAAAGATACTGCAACTTTCACATTGGTTACCTCGCATGAATTTGTGGCCAATCGTAAGATCTCTTATTCGATTCTCAGGTGCTGGGATCATACGCAATTACGCAGTGACACACACTATGTCCGATACACTGCGCCGAATGTCGTGGGTTCGTATCCCACGGACAAAAAATTGTGTGATCCACAAGTGGTTGTGGCAAGTCTGGGTTTTCTGTGTCCGTTGTTTGAATGTTTGTAAAGGTTCCCGCAACACAAAAATTATGTCTTAGTGCAGGAGTTACTTCTTTTGAAAATAAAACGAAATTAACTAAAGTTATATTTAATTACTGTTGAAAATTAGGAGCTCTGCTTTTCTCCTTCCTTCCGGGAAATACAAGCGCAATGCTATCGATATTCCTGAAATACGATTTCCACGAACGACAACACCAATTAGTCCAGGCGCTGTAACGAGAGAATGTTCTAGGTGAACTATACACAACAACGCAGTGCACTGATATCTATGTACGATTTCCACGTATTCGCTTTTGCCTTCCCACGCGTCAAGGCGAGGGAAACTCAACCTTGTTGTACATGATATAAAAGTGAAATTTGATCGGTGTGCTGTGTTTATTGACCGGTGCATTTATTGAGAGCTAGCTGTGCCCGGGATCTAGGGTGCGTTTTACATGTACCGGCCATCGGTTTTGCCCTGACACGAGTTACGCTTGTTTACATATTAAGGTTTATATAATTACTAGCTGACCCGACAGACGTTGTCCTGTCTTAGACGAACTGTCAAACTCGCGAGGTTAAAAGAGTCGTGAAGTTTTATGAAATCAAATTTTCTGCGCAATTTTCTTAAGTTTTCTTTCCGTAAGAACTTTCTACAAAGTATTCGAAAACTAAAAAAAAAGAAAGATTAATGCCACCGGTACAGTCGTTCTTAAGTTATGGCGTGACCAAGGGAAACAGAGATTCATTTATATATATATATATATATATATACATATAAATGTAGTTCATTAAGAGAAAATTACCTATCTTTGGTATCGTTTATTAATGTTACTTGATTTTGTTACGCGTATTTAATTACCATACATAGGTAGTCTAACTATATCAAAGATGTAGGCATAGGTGTGTTTCAAACACATTTAGCCAGCTATGGTTTTCGGATGCACATAGCAGACGGCTAGCATATTGCGTTGTACCGGACTCAGTTCTAGTTTCTTTGGTTTAAAGAAATGTATGTCTTATCTATACTAATATTATAAAGCTGAAGAGTTTGTTTGTTAGATTGAACGCGCTAATATCATGTAATACTGGTTCGAATTGAAAATTATTTTAGTGTTGGATAGCCTATTTATCGAGGAAGGTATAGGCTATATAACATCACGCTACGACTCACGGGGGTGCAGTAACAATAAACGCGGGTGAAACTGTGGGCACATCTAGTAAAAACAGATTAGTCCACTTGACAAATGAGATACAGAGTTAAAAACAGTAATACAATAAAACTAAAACTGTGTCTATAGTTTTGGAAGTTTTAATGTAAATACATATTTCTTAAGTTCACAGTATCTTCAGATTCTTTCGTATTTCTACTGAGAATTTCTTGTCAGGAAAAATTAATAACACTGATCGAACTCGAAATCAACAGCAGTCGCATTCACTACCGTTGCGTCTCCGAGACAGACGAATGGATTTGACAATAATGAGTTAACAAGTTTGCTAAATGTATTTTCTGTTACTCAAAGTTAGGCGTGCATAGATTAAGTTAGGTATTGGATTATCACATCTCTCTATGGTGGCGTTGTAACGGTAGGGTAACAGGTGTTTGTTTACGCGTCCAGCGGGCTAGTATTATCTCGTTACAAGCGTTCATAGTCTACGGTAACCACTTACCACGAAGTGTAATGCTTGTTTGCCATCTCAGTGAGCTCATAACTGTAAATTAGGGCTCAAATTTTTTTTCAGAATACCCATTACGCCAGTCATGATTACTTTCTGCGCAATAAAACGTAGTTAGTCTCAAGTTTAGTATTTATTACTGCTATAAGTTTTATATACGAACATAGTCTTAGGCAAGTATACATATTGTGTCTAAGAGGTAGGCAGAAATCCAATACACACAGGTGTGGGTCTGACGTAACAGGTGTCTGTTGCCGCACAAAGTTACGTACAGAACTTATCCACATTTTGACGAAGTTAGCATAATTTTGTAATTAAAATCTGTGCAAATTAAACTTGCATACATAGTTTTAGGACTGTATATGCCTTAAGGGGTACGCAGACTGTATAACACCCAATTTTCGTCAAACATGACGTCTCTGGTCGGATAACTGTGATAGAAATTATTCTTGAGTTTCTTTGAAGCGTCGTGTTAGTGAGATTACTAAGTTACTGAAGTAGTCAGCTGCTAGGTTGTCATTGGTTTCAGTCTTAGTTAGAATACTCTTAGCAGATTCTGAACAATGCCGATAGACAGTAAAGTGTTAGTAGGTATTCCATTACGTGGTACTCCTTAATATAATAGGCAAAATTTTTGCTCACCATCTACCAAATCCTTAAATACATGGACATGACATCTCTGCTAAACTCTTTCCAATACACAGTCGTCATGACGGTACCGGTACTTCACCTCAGCCGATTTATTTGGAATACTACTAGCCGCGATAATGTTATATGCTAGCCGTGACATGTATATAACATGTTATAATCATGAAAGCAGAATATTCAGGAATACCAGATGCTAGAAATTTCATTTTCAGATATAAATGTTGGAAGCTTTTCCAATAAACTGCGACTGTGTATAGGACTTCGCAGAAATTTGAGCGATGTTTGTATTCAATCTGATATGTGTAGGTATTCGTATAGATAGAGCTGCCTGCAGTTATTGATTTTTATTAAATGTAGTGCGCAAATGAAATGTTTGCTACTGCTCTCCAACATAGTTTGCGAGTGTAGTTTACGTTGATATGTTTTGTTATGCATTCAAACGTCTGTATATACTGAAAAGGCTAGGCAGAAGTGTATTATACCCACGTTTTAGCAGCTATGCTTTATAATCCCACGTCACAGGGAATATCTACCGGACATTGTCCAACCTTTGTGCTGCTGTTAAGAGTTTCATACCAACAGCTTAAAAATAATTTTTTCATCTTCAAAAGCCGATTGTGAAAACTTAAAGATAAAGCAACACACGCGCCAAGTATGTCATATGACTGAGATTCCCTAGCGTTTGAGGATAAACCCATATTGTCTAAGCACGCTGAGCGGTTTTACATAATTCTTAAATAAGAATTGCTGTGCTGCTACAAGAAGCAAACTGCATGCTAGACTCCTGCTAATCTGAACTGAGCTCACAGCATCGAGTCTATTCAAGGAGGATCGCTCTACCCACCACAGAATCAAAACACAAAATTGTTATTTGTCTATTCGGTAGGTAAGGGAGGTACACCAGTTAGGTTGTGCTAAATAAAAAGATCAAGCCATTAAGCCTTATAATAATTTCAGCCCTATTTATAAACTGTCACAATGTTGGGCAAGGATCTCTTCTGAGATATTTGTCTGTCTGTAGTATAAGAACAGCTCCATGCCCAGCAGTTAAAACCATTATCTCTTTCCTCCAGACCCAGATCCCAGTTTGTCCCTTGTTCTAATGTTTGTACACTATGACGCAGTATAATCCTTTTTAAAATTAGACATACCGTCTAACTCTCATCATTCCGCGTTACACTTCGCTGGTAGTACTCATATATGAATCCGAACAAAATAAATCCTTTACAAATATGATTATTAATAGTAAATATGAGTTTCTAGCAGCTGGTGGCAGACTAGCTAGGGACCTGATGAAATAAGTGTTTACCACCGCACCGCATCTTTAATATTGCAAAAGCAATCTACAATAGCAAAAAGTCACAGCCAAACCACTTTCTTTACAATATACAACCTATTGTAAAGGAAGCTGTGGCAGGAACGCCTACTCTGGCCTTTAGCCGGCATGCATATCTGCTTGGCCGGTATTAACTTACAACTTAGTCAATAATTCACCATTTGATTCAGTATAAGTCAAATGTAAAATTTCCTATATTACAACATGATCTACAGCCAACTACTTCCATCTTCCTCAGGATACACCACCGCTGGACCTGGAGAATGTCTCCGAGACTCTTCTGGAGAAGAACATCAAGGCGAGCCAGATGAAGTTCGGCTTCCTCGGCCTGGGTATCATGGGCAGCGGCATTGTGAAGAACCTGCTCAACTCTGGACATAAAGTCATCATCTGGAATCGGACAGCTGCCAAGGTAAGTGGGATGTTCAGTGTCACTTGAAGGCTGTAGGACTATTCAACATAGTAGGCTGCGTTGGTTCGACAGCTTCTATTCAGAGAAGATTTATGTGAGCACCAGATCTGATATCAGTGCAGAGAATTGTTATCGCTGCAATTGACTGTTAGGACGGAACGGTGCTAGCTATATGCCAGTGCGTTATATATTATTAAAATAGGTTATAAAATTCTTCAGCAGGTCTTAATACGACAAAATATGTAATCCTCATATACTAATAATAAATGTATAATCCTACCTAATGGTTCTCATGGTTGTCTATATCCTTATATAGTCATGAGCAAGGCAACATGAGCTGTGATTAATGATGCTGTGTATCTACATGCCATTTTTACATCCCTATTAATTAAAAGCCTCTTAAGATTGAGGTGCAATAATAATGACGCTGTCATTCTATGGTAATTATCAAGGACTATAGTAAAAGTCACCAGGTTTACAAGCTATAGAAAATGCCTGTAAGCCTAATACATATTTTGTGAGTAATACCTTAACTGTTTCCTTGAAAGATTTTTGTCCTTATGAAGTTCAAAGGCTCTGTCCCCTAAAATTCTTAATCATTTGCATAATTCTACTTACTATATCTAATACTATGATTGTGGACTGTATAGTGGATGTATGCATTTGTGCAAGTATTTGCTTTACTTGTCCAAAATATAACCATATCTGTGTAAGCATAGAGTTGACTTTGTTTAGGCCGAGTATGGTAAATATTTACCATCCAATTACTACAAAAATTCTATATGCTATCATAATACAAAATTCGATTTTGAGTTTGTAATGCTGTTATGGATTGGTATATTCAATGCAGCCTTTGAAGTTCTGAATTTGAAGTATTATAGAATAGAATCTGGTTTTGTTTGGACTTGAGCTACATATTTGATCTAACTCATTCTTCATACTATCATTACTTTCAAATATAATTTATCTAAGTTACAATCTAGTCTGAGACTAAACTATATTAATTTAATTTAAATTTAAACTAAAGATGTCTACCATGTGGCCCGCGATCACCATAATTTGGTCATTAAGTTTGAATCCATTGATAGTAGAAATTAAACTAGTTTTAACGGAATGTATCGCAGTTTATTGTGTTCACAATTTGTCTTCATGTGCCTCGTGTAGGATTCAGCAGCCATTGTCATGTGGACATAGACCGTGCTTTAATCTTGCATGTTCAGTACTTATTAAAATAATGTTGTTAGTAAATCTAGTTAAGCTTTTTATCAAGCTCCGCTAGTGATGTATCTGTACCGCTGATTCGTGTCTGCGTGGATGATGTTCGACGACACGCCATATATTCGTGGTCGACCTGAAAATAGTGTAATATTTATTTATAAATAATTTTGAGTAGACTTAGACGGACGGTATAGTGTGGTAGATTAAAAGGTGTTTTAAATTTAATCATATTTATTATAGATCATAATAATTTTGGAGACGGTAGTCCAATGGTTGAAGTGTCGGACTTACGATCTGGCGATCGTAGCATATAGTCCGACCCATTGTAAGACCAACATGGACTTAGTTCTAACTCAAGCAATTTGTTTAGCTAGAGGGATTAATATGAATAATAGTAATTGAATAATAGCCAGAAATTATCCAAACTTCTAGTTTTACATATTTCTTAGAAAAGTATCAGATAGTAATTTATCGATCAATCGATATAAAGTGATCATTGAAAGGGATACTTGACTTTTTATTATTTAATATATTCTGAAATAGAATCTACTTTAAACACTACGAAAAACCTTAAATTTAGATAAAACATTTCGTATAATAAAAGCAATTGCCGCAACAAGTTTATTCAATGTGTCACAGGAACTATATGACACGTATTAACAAATAGTAGATATCATTAAATAATGATTATATTAAAATGGTACCTAATGTAAAGATGTGATCGTATACCTAACAAATTTTAAAGGACAACGCGAAATTGGATTGTCGTTCTAATTTGAAACAGTCCCTCTAAGAGAGCATCTCTACCTTACAGAACAGCAGCTCAATACCTACGCGTATATACCATATATGTATGCCTTGCATTGGCCTATATAATAAAAGGCCAAGTGGTCTGTGCCCACTTCAGAATCGTCTGGTCAGAACCCCAGGATCTTATGTTCATCTTAAAATTCTAGGACAGTATAAAGATTGTTTGAGGGCCGGAGGCTTCTCTCAAAGATAACTTCAGAGACGCCAATACTGCCTAGGAACCCTACATAATACGTTCCTTGACTATAAAAAGGTGCTGTGCTGTCAGCAAAGGACCTACGATCGTTGCACTTCACGGTACAGTGACACTCTTCTGTAGAATCTACAACTTGAATCAAGAGTATCAAACTCTTGGTGTCACTAGCTACTGGTAACTAAGTAGCTGTGCCCTACAAAACAGATAGTATGCTTGATTACCAACTTATTTAAATATAACCTCTAAATTAATATTTAATGTATGTATGTGGTCTTGCATATAACATTTATTGATACAATCTTAAATAGTTTATGGTGTAATGGGTGGAAAACCTTGCATGTTATATGAGAGCTGTACTTCAACAAAGTAATTTATTGCCCGCGTAAATGTAGTGGCCGTGAGTTTCTTGCTATTATTTTATCATAGGGTCCGTTGCTTTGTTGGAACCTTTAATAGCACATGTTCAACACTGTTAAAATTAGTTGGGTCATCAAGTACATATAAAATACATTAAATTAGAAAGCGTAATCAAGTTATATATTAGTATTATTGTTAGAAGTAAGCATTATCATTTAGTTCGGTTAGATGTGTTAATTAAATAATAATGATATACATACTAAATTCTGCCCCTTGCTTCGCCTGCGTGTATCCCATAGATCCGTATATCCAGGACATGGCCTATCTATCTGCCAAGCTTCATCTAAACCCGTTCATTAGTTTTCGCGTGATCTTCATCAAACATTTTACATATTTATAACATGAGTGGGTTCTGCGTATCTCCTATACGTAAGGCGGTTTTAAACAGCAGTATGCCTAAGAAAGTTTATAAGGCAAGTATGAATGGAACATTCGCAAGGGGAAGATCTAAGCGAACGTTTCTTCATCAGATCGGAGACGTTCTGGATAAAGGCCAGGATAAGAGCACCCTAAACCGGCGAGCGTGTATGAGGAATGTTATGAAAGTGAATGAAGCTAGAGAAGTGTGTCAGGATCGTAGCAAATGAAAATCCGTAATCTCTGCCTACCTCTCTGGAAAACAGGCATGAATCTATGTATGTATGTATGTCTATATAAAAGTGTCGTGATAATGCGATTAAATTTGCGGACGTGCGGTGTAAATAACACGAACGGCGCGGTGTCGCGACGACGCGTCTGTTGGGTATCGTCTTTCACGTACTCACTACCCGTGTTCAATACTTAGCTATATATACCTATATATAAGTACATTCTGATGTACATAATGCAATGTGAAGCCAGAAATATATGTTAGGATCGTAGCAAGACCGCAGTCACTGTCTTGGGAAATAAGCCTATGTAAAACAAGACTTTATAATAATTTACAGATGAAATATCAAGGTTAACAGTAATTAAACTGAGAAGAGGCTCTTGTCCAGCAAAAGCACAGTACATAAATAGGGCTGATATTATTATATTATTTTAAAATAATTAACAAGTTACAATTCTAAGTTAAACACATTTAAAGTTGCTAGTTTAAAGAATAGGAAGATAACGACAGAAAACTTGCAGATTCTTTTTTTAAATATATATGTTTAAATTTTGGCATACTGCTTACTAATATTATTAAAAATGCGCTAGTAACTTTAGTTTTTAAAGCTAAGCCTTTGCACCGATTTTTAAGTTCAGAAACGACATAGTACATTTTATAGAACCGCATATGTAGTTACAAGTAACATTTAATGTCATACTTACATACACTACATTATTTTACTTATGAAAGCAGAAGCATCTCAACTAGACCAATAGCTTTACTTAACAATAGACCGTAGACTTAAATAACTCTTGTATCTAGATATAATTCCAAAGAGAAGAGAAGAAGAAAGAGATGTCCTTAATTCCTTATGCTCACAAAGCGGCGCCTGTTTTATCAACGTTTGCAGCCTACCCTTAATTTTATTATCTTCAGACTATGGAAGTTGCTCACTCCCAACCAGAATTGTTAGACTTGTTTCTTCTTAGTAAAATATGAAATTTTTGCTATCAGCCTCTTGTTTAGTTTTCGTTTGTCTTTTCATTTTTCTCATCCACTTAAGGTGCTTATCATTTAGATTATAGATATTTTAAGTACATCAAATTCATCTACGTACCACTAATTTAGTATGGATTTTATATTTAAGTCTGCTTCGTTGTATTAGTGTCAAGTTTGCTTTTAATTCCGATTTGTATTAGATCCTGAGATCAAATACTTTCATTTGGTTCTTGTATTAGATTTTCTAAGCTATTCAAATTAAAACTCTAAGTCTGGCCATACGACACTGGAACACCCAGTGTCTTTCAGATACTGGTAACGGACGGTTTAAGGAATCGAAAGATAGTGGACTCTGCTGTTTATAACACCTCTGCCTAAAACTTCGCGGTAACACAGCGTAATATTAGCTATCAAAATTAAGCATCATCTATTAAGTTTATAATATACATTCCCTTCATTATAACTGTCTTTTCTTTTCTTTTATTATAACTGTAAATGTAGTTATGTGACCGTAGCGTTATAACTTAGTGTGTGTATATATATATATATATATATATACATATTATTATATTAACCAGTGCGTGATGGATGGTAGTGTACGCATAATAAGTAAAATGTCGTTGTGCCGAATACAAATAAACATTGAGATTATATGAAAGTGTTTTATTTGTACGAGTTCATATACTGTGATACAATTTTGGATACTCAGTTCTATTACATTAGGCTCTACCTTAATTTTACATTATCACTAGAAGTGTACTATGTGTAAATGATGTATCGCAAAGCCTCAGAATCGTATGTTTTCTTTTTATATTAGGTATGAAATAGGATTTGGTGACATAAATGCAAATTTATGTTCGAACCGGGTTCGATTCTCGGGGTGGGCAGTGTTATTGATTTTGTTACGATGTTCTCAGTAGCATTTGGAATCTGGAAATATGGCAGCTATAGTCTCACTTCACTCTACTTGGAACGTAACATTACGGATCTAGCAACATGTGATAGTTATTTATACCTCTGCTTATCTCTTGAGGAAAGTACGTTTCTAAGTGTATGTATGTATACGAGAAAGCTTTAATAATATTTCTTTTTAACTTTTCAAACATTACATGATATGCTAACCCACATGTAGTACCGACTTCAATTGGCGATATCCAATGTGACTGTGTCGTTAAGACACCGGAATTGCGAACGAATGATTGTGAGTTCGATGTTCATGGCAATACCGACGTTTACACGGACTTGACACAAACATTTACCTATGCTAGTAACTTGAAACCAAAGTGCCTAAGCACTTTATTTAGGAGTGAGTTTTTTTGTAACGGTTTGTGTTTTTATTTACATTTTAAATTTATCTATGTTTAGGATAGGTATATTAAGTAGAGTTTCCTGTTGCAAAGATAGATTTATTTCTTTGATATTGAAATTAACTATTTTTAGGCTTTGCGTTATCCCATTTACAAGTTTCTATAATATGTAAAAGTTATTAAAAATATATTCTATGCAGTATTTTAATAGCACATGTTAATTAAGGTAGAACCATGTCATATTAACTAATTTGTACACCAATAATTGAATATCAACATCAAGGAGAATTAAATTACATTTTTTTCATATAGTACTTGGAATAGTTAACTTTAATTATCTTTTAAGTACACTTAGTTTTAGCAAGAAGGTTTATATAGTAAGTTACTTTGTCTATTAATAGACGTCAACACATTAAAAATACATTTGATTCTACAAGAAGATATTTTTATTGCTGACTTGAAGATTGTTCGTTTACACATCACTGTAACTGATAAGAGATGCACCGCACCGGTCTATAAGATTATTAATTGCAGTTCGTTATATAAACTGGGGTTGTTTAATGTTACACAGTAACAGATAAATAATACTAAAGTAGTACATTGAAAAATAATTTATTCTCCATGATTAGCGGTCTTTACTCTTGTTATATATTTAGAAAATTTTCAACAATATTTGTATATTTTATATTAAGAAACTTTATATAATATAATCATTGCTGGATTGTATTGTTTGGCATATCACTGCAAGACTCATTTCTATACATTCTGTACGATATTTACAAAATATATAAATATTATATTAGACAGTTAAATTTATTTGATACGCGTTATATTATACGTAGTAGAGTGGATCGAGATGTGTGAAGCACAGGAGCGTGACGCATGTGGCCCGCACTCCGTAGTCCATAGTCCGGGGCCGAGGTGCGGGCCACGATACACCAACGTACAATAACCGCGCAACAATGACAACAATGTAGTAACAACTTTCTTATACCTCACTTTAAGTCGAACAAATATAAAATGCATAACTCTAAGAGTTTTACCCTAAAAATACATCAAAATGGAAAATGATTGAAACAAACGGAAGTTATTTACAAGTTCTAATACCCACAGAACGCTTAATTAAACACGGTTCATTCGATTCACTACTACGAACTATCAAAGAACAGATCGCTTCAGTATACTCCTTATCGCCTAGCACTACAGACAGTTCGGAACGTCCCTAAGTCAATTCAAACTAGTCTATCACAGCCCACTCACAAGTACGGCGTCGCGTGACGTCACACGAACTCGGGCGCGCCGCCGGCCGGCGCCAGGTCCCGCAGCGGGATGTCGTGCGCGCGCGCCAGGCCGCGGCCGCCCACGGCGTAGATCTTGAACACGCGCGTCAGCAGCCTGTACTACAAGGGCGAGGCGCGGCACTCGCCGCACGCCAGCTGCCCCGCGGCGTGGCGCAGCTCGCACGGCTTGCTCAGCTCCACGGCCAGCAGCACGCGCGCGGCGCCGCGGGCCGCGTCCGTGAGGTCGGGCTCGCTGGCGCTGGCCGCCAGGCGCGCGCGCCGTCGCCCGCGCTCGAAGCTCACGGCGTCGCGGCCCAGCAGCGGCTCGCTGGACGGCTTGGGCTCGCGCGCGCGCGCCCGCGCCTGGCGCGCGGCGGCGCGCGACGTGGTGGGCGCGGGGCTGGCGGGCGGCGTGGGCGACTCGGCCGTGGGCGGCGGCGCCGGCTGCAGCGGCCGCACCATGGCCAGCAGCTTCGGCGGCCCGCGCTCGATCATGTTGATGTGGATGCCCTCGGGGATCGGCGAGTTGCGGCGCGAGTTCACGGACCTCTCGGTCGGCGTGTAGTACACGGAGATTTTGCTCTCCTCGTCGAATATTGGGTTCGGGAGGTTCGATAGCTTCTCGATCTTGGTCTTGAGATACATGTCGATTATCTCGACGTCCGGGTCGAACGCCATCGAGTCGCTCCGCCCGCACGACCCGCTGCGGCAGTTCTCGAAGTACAGACTGGGCAGGTTCTCGAGCACCTTGTTCAGAGTCTGCTGCTGGTACTTGTACGATTCCCGGAGACGCAGGACCTGGTGAGCGCTGAACTTCCTAATTTTGTTTCTTTGGAATACGTAGTTCTCGCGCACCCAGTTCAGCTGACACGTGGAGTATTCGCGTACGCGTTTTACCTGTTAAAACGATTAGCTTTAGACTACAATAGTAGCGGTCGAGGTTCACGGTTAAATACGATTCAATTACGTAAATAAATACCCAAACTTGTGACAATACTTGAAGGTCACCACTGTTCGCCTAGTCGGAAATCGAACTAAACGAGGCGAACAATACACCGTCCTCACGTTTAGGTCATATTACTTAACGTAAATTTAATAATTATAACTAATGTCACGAGATTACCCCCGCAAGTAATTACCATTATCGCTAGTGCAGTCTAAGGATGATAAAACATAATATAATAGTAATGCGTTTACCTGGTCGTAATACTGGTCTCTCATGGCGCTCAAGTGATTGCTCCCGATATCTCTAATATTGCGTAAATGACTCGCTTGCGTAGAGTAACTGTTCTGTATCCAATCCATTTGCTGTGTGCAATTTTCTTTGATGCGATGAACCTGTAAAATAAATTAGTTTAGAATGTGTTCTAACACGCTACGTGATAAAAACCGCGATAGGCAAACTTACTTGAACAGCGTAGTTTTCTCTAAGTTTCTCTAATTGTTGTCTCTTATATTGTTCGATGTTATCCAGCATGCTAAATATTTGTCTGGAGCGTGGCGCGTCGCGGTTCACGCACGTACAACAGCTGCAACAAGTCTCCAAGAGGCGGAATCTGAAAAATAAACAACATTCATGTTGAACTCACTATCAAACACGTACAACATTTTTAGTTTTGTACGATACTGACCTGTAGAATATGTAGCGCAAGGCCTGCACTAACAGTGTGAGTCCTAAGAAAGCCGCAGCACATAGCGCGCCGCATAATAAACTGTACATCTTTATCTCGAACATAGTCATGGGGTCTATGTTGAGTACCACCTCCGCCGTCGCATTGGCGGACGGGTTCGTTGCAAAGCATAAGTAAGTTCCACAGTCTTCTCTATGTATGTCCCCTATGAACAACGATCCATCGTCGAGCACTTTTACTCTTGATTTAGAATTATCTATGGGGCGGTAATACTGGTCGTGGGCAACGCCGTGCTTGTGGAATATGTCTGGCACTAGCGGGTCTGGGTTCCAGTGGAAAACCATCCTGGTCGGCGTTATCCAAGTCACCGAAGGGGCCGGATTGCCCTCAAACTTGCACTCTAGTAGGGCGTTAGTCTGCAGTCTATATAAAGTTAATGGGCTACTGGATACCAACACAGGCGGTTTGCAGTTCGTATGGCTTAATATTCTTATCATATCGTTGGGATAGGTGAGCGGACAGCTCAGGTCTGACTTGATGATATCTTTCCTCTTGTCGGCCCAGCCAGCGAACCACTCCATGCGACAGTCGCACGCCCACGGGTTGTTGCTCATTCTCAGTTCTTGCAACTTGTCCAACATTTTCATTGATTGTGGCAATGACAGCAAAGCGTTCGAACTCAAGTCCAGATGAGTAATAGACAGTGTGTCTTGGAATACATATGTTTCTATTTCACGTAAAAATTCGTTATTTCTTATGTATAGTTTTTGTAGAGTACTTAAGCCTTTGAAATTAGTATTCTGTATAACTGTTAGTTCAGTGTGATCGAGGTAGATCGTTTTAATATTTTCGTTATTTTGGAAGAGCATGGGCGGCAGCGATCTTAGCCTGTTGCCCCCCATATTTAACCACTTTAAGTTTTTAAGATTCTTAAAAGCATCTTGCGATATGTTTTGGAAATGGTTGAAGCTAAGATTGAGCTCTTTCAACTTTTCAAAGTTATCGAACAGAGATTTGGGTATGTAGTCTAGTTTGTTGCTAGAAAAATCTAATGTCTCCAATTCCTTCAGGTTGACTAGAGCGTTAGATGTAATTTTGACTAGGCTATTATTATTTAGGAACAGTGCTTTCAGTTCTCTATTAGGATTAAAATAGTAATCTAAGAAAGTGGCAATTTTATTATAAGATATATCCAAATATTGAAGTTTGCTCATCGGTCCGAAGAGCTGGAATGGTATAACATGGAGCCTGTTGTGAGACACATCTAGGACCTCCAAGCATTGTAGATCAGTGAATGTGAACCTGGGGATGTCTTCGATGAAGTTATGCGATATGTTTAAGTATTTTAAGTGGCTAAGGTGAGCGAAGAGATTGCTTTCCGTTCTTGTGATTTCGTTTCTGCTCAAGTCGATGTATTGCAACTCGAATAGCCCGCCGAATATGCCTATTTCGAGAGTGTTCACTTTGGAGTTAGTCCACGAGAGGCGCTGGAGCTCTGAGGCTTCGTTGCCGAAGGTTGGACGGCCGAGCCGGTTCTCTGGTGCGGCAGCTCCGTCACAGCGCAGTGAGGTGCTATTGCAGGTGCAGCCTGAGGGGCACGCGTCCCCTGAAGCTGCGCAAATGATTGCCAGCGCTAATACTTTGTGCACCCACTGCATTATATTATTACCGTCATAGTCTTATTTACTGTAACAATAGAAAAAACAATCTAAGTTGCATTGTTTGTTATTTTTACAGTTCACTAAGCCCCTTGTTGGTCATCTGTCTCGGCCTGTATATATTTCTGTATTGTTTTACTCACAACTGAAGTTTATGTCATTGTTGATATAAGTCGTTTCTATTTTATACATTTATTTATGTTAGGAACTAACGAATAATACTTGTGGCATTGATAAAATAAATAAATATTATTGTTATAAATTGTATTCCTTATACTATAATATACTTTCGCGTTTAAATAGGTATATAACGGTGCCATCAGTAATGCAGACTCCGGTTTCGATACTGTTACATTGCATGTTATTGTATTAAATAGTTGCGCGCCTAGACCTAGATTTCAAGGTTTTTTTATACTGTAATTTACTTACTGTGAAACTAGAACACTTCCCGAAAGTGTAGCTAGTTATGTATGAAATATTCTTCACTATAACCTTTCACATGCATTTGCATTGTTTACGGGACAACACAAGATCGGTTACCGAGAATATTATTGTGATTAGCGAATGTAAAATAGCTCGGTATTCATAAGAAAAACACAACCTAAATAGTCACGGTTCATTAGTCGGCATTTATTGCCTCAACCGCATTATGTCTCGCAATTGAAGATAAATTTAACAGCACCGCGTGCATTGTATTTTGTGTTTTGCACCCTGGGCTTCTAGTAAGTACGGGCCGTCGCACAATCTACCGTTTACTCTACCTACATCAGA
Organism: Catocala fraxini; assembly: GCA_930367265.1. NCBI lineage: Eukaryota > Metazoa > Arthropoda > Insecta > Lepidoptera > Erebidae > Catocala > Catocala fraxini. The sequence continues at coordinate 2,085,007 of OV884045.1, forward strand.
CCAAACCACACTGACTTTGCTACGGGACACTTTTAACTAAAACTAACACACAAATGCAACTATTGACACGTATACTAATATAAAAACACGTAATTCACCTAACACTCGTCCACATTTTACTCCAACTTGCATAATCCACGTTATTTTATGTTGACAACAGATGCGAGGAAGCCAGCCATGCTCCGTTATGACTATCTCGTATCTTCACCTGTATAACTTTAACTCCATTGCACATTCACAAATTACACATTTCCAAACATTTGTATATAATTCTATATAGGAATTTCACAATTAAAACGGATAAGCTCTGCGCTTAGTGATAAAAGAAATACACTGTCACTACGACGGGGACCGAGCACTGAAAAGAAGTAAATGGCGGCGCTGAGAGTTGCGCGGCGCGCGTTCCTTGTCTCGCAGATGCGCGCCGCGCATCGCGCTCTCGCTCCTACATTGGCCCAGTCAGCTGTGGGGTGCGGAGACTGCCGAGCCATTCCGATCGTAGGCGAAAGTGCTTTCGGAAGCGCGCCGTGTGTCCGAACACCGACGCATTCTTGCAAGTATTTCTTAGCTCTGAGGAGACAAGTCTATTTATTAGGGATCCGTTTATGAATTGAGAAAAAAAAAACGGATGCCTAACAGCACACCTGCTACAGAACGCAAGGAAATTGTATTGTAGGAATATTATAACGGCCATTGCGCGTCGGCGGTCATTTTGTATTTAGTTCGAGGACAAAGATGTTATATTTTACTCGATCGTAACATTACGAGTCCTAGCTATTAGTCGTCATTACGTAACGATGTTACGGGGTCTTAGTATAATTACGAGGATAATTTTTACATTTGTATCAAATAATAATACTAGAATGCTCAAGTTCAAAGGTCAAATAACGAATAAACTGCACCATAGCAATAATGTTGATACTAGTGGTTTTTCATTAGTTTTTTTTGTGAGTCATTCATCGTAACCAGACGCTGCGGTTGGAAATTAGGCAGCGTCGTTTGCCAAAATAAATATAAACTAATATAACCTTTAAATTGTAAGCCATAAAGACTATAATATAGTGTTTTGTTACTTACACTTAGTGAATGACACGTGTGGCACCCGAATTTGAAGTCACGTTTATTGTAATATGCTCAATGATGCGGCGTCTGTAGGGCTTAACCGATATCGATGCTCGCTGTGTCATTATTATTATTAAATGGACGTATATTTAATCTCTGACGCGTTTGTATTCAAACTAATATGTATGCAGATTGTTTATTACTATAAAGTTTATTTATTGAACTTACAACGTTCTCACATTCATTTAGGTAAATCTATGCTGAATTCTACACATCATAGAATGGATTAGGAGTGCCTTATTATTCTGACTAGTTTTGTAAGCCACCTAGTCATTGCTAATGCGGCGAATTTCGATAGTAAAATCGTCGAATGGAGCAATAATACATACATACGTGAATCATTCATATTTTTAAAGTAGTCCGTGATATAAGACAAGATAGCACGATTTGCGTCACAATAAAAATATGCCTGGCCTCGCACTTGAATATCCTCGAAAGTGTATGCGGAGGTGAATTACACTCAGACTCAGACAGCTATGTAGGTCCCACTAAATATGGCGCGAGTATTGCCGTGACGTGGCATATTTTCAAAGACCGCGTACTGCTTTTCTTACTAGATTTTTTTACAGGAAATGTTTTTAATCCTGCCCAACATGTGAATCTAATCCATTCTTTTATAGGATAGGTGACAGATTTAAAAAAAGTATTTTAATAATGTCGCATTTGGTAGATTTAGCCATATTGAGAGAACGTGAAATCAAGTTAAGTATATCAGCGTCGAGGGAAGTGCTTATAACTCGAACAGATAAGATATCTGATTACGCATCAGATAACGGGTTTTCGATTGCGACAATCCCGCTTTTATTAACACAACAATACATAAGCCTTCAGAAGATATCGGTTAAATAACCTTGTGCTGTGTTTTCGCGTGAATAGGGGCTTATAGTGCTCCTTAAGAGGTCTCTGTGCTCCCTAGCCTTACTCCCTGGTAGTGGTATGTGTCCTGCTGACAGAGCAAAGGCTTATTATAAGGTCGTTTAAGAGCCTCTGATATATATCTAATGGTGCAGGCCTTTATAGGCTTTGGTTACCGCTTAATGATCATATGCCGCCATTCTAGTAAAAAAGGATTTGTATGATTGACGACGCTCGAGTAATATTGTATCTAATGTCGCGAGTGTTTACTTATAGCTAGAATACCCAGCGAATATCAGCAAGATCATATCTTTCAGGTTTGTTGTATAAAAGGACAAAATATAGTACCTACTTAAATATTGTTTTAAACGGTCTGTTGAAAAAACGGTAACGATCATGGAAAATCGCCGAGATAAGGGTGAAAGATATATTTTAGCGGCTGCTAGGGACTCCATAAGCTGCCGTGAGAAAGATAGTTGCTCCTTTGGGAGGACAACACGGGACTGCGTTCGAATACGTAAAAGCCTTTCAAGGTTTTTAAATTAGAGTTATCATATAATATTTCGGCATTTATGCTTATCCTTTTTATAAAACTTTAGTCCCAAAATACACCGCTTGATGTCATGAAGATGCAATCATAATGCGCCTGCCTTATAGTAAACAAAGAACATAGCAAATAAAAAAAGAGAAGCATAAAAATATCCTTGTCTGCAAGATAGATTTATAAACAAGATTAATGTTACGTTAAAACCACTATTTCATACGGAGTAAAACCTTACGAGCGCGTATTCATCAAAGATAGTGATCCTTGATGAATACGCGCTCGTAAAACAACGTATTGGCTGTGATATTATCATATCATGGCTGCGATAACGCTTGTGTATTAGAACACATAAAACTTGACACCATAAAGACATTCATAAAGAGATAAACGGTTTCTTTAGCGTTTTATATCAAAGAGTTTTATGCAAGGTACTTAAAAATAGCGTAATATTCATACCGAGAATATGTGGTTGCCTGAACTTTTTATCTATGTAGGAGATTGTAAAGGACTTAAAATTGCATGCTTTTTTATAGTATATTTCCCAAGCTAGAGGTTGTATGTAAAACATATTTTGTTTAATTTAAATACCAAATGTGGCAATCAGACATAGGAGGTGTCTGTTGGTAAATTGTTACAATAGTGAATAGGCCATGGTCCCTTTTTGTAGGTATGTATGTATGTATCTTATGTGGGGGCCAGTCAGTGCAGACCGGTGACACTTCGACCCAGTGGGATCTTTTGTGTCGACACTCTCCCAATAATGACTGCCATAGATGTTCATGGCAGCCGGGACCGACGGCTTATCGTGCTCTCCGAGGCACGGAGCAGGCGATAATTGTAAATCAATACGCACATAATTTCGAAAAGTCATATAACTTCCGAAAGTCAGAGGTGCGCGACGTCGGTTCGAACCCGAGACCCGCTGCATTGCAGTCTGTTGGTCTCCCCACTGAGCTATCGCTGCTCAGTAACAGACCCTAAAGATGAGGTGTAAGGAATTGAAGAGGTACCGTATAGGAATGTGAGTCTCCGAAACTTTTATTTAGCGGGTGAAACGTATTGACATTTGTAATAGTCTTATACCAGTTTTGTATAAGACTAGTCCTACTTATTTCCCTGATGGAGACTCATATGCCCTACCTTCAGACAACTTACCAGGCTTCCACTCGTTCACATAGTGAGCCTATGCCTGTCTAGGACTATCCCTGGATGTCTCGTTAAGCAAATTATATTTATCTGAACGAAGTGTAAGGGATAATTTTTGTAACTTGCCCCGACTCTTAAAACTTTTCATACTTCACTATACTTAAAGATAGCTTAGGCTATATTTAAATGACATACTATTTGATAGAAGCCGCGGACGGAAGCTAGTGTTACATAAGATTGAATGACGTATACGTATAGGGCACTCTCCCTAGGGAATTTTCAATATAAGATAGGCGTATTTGCGATGTTAGTAAATCGAAGAAGTTTACTGGTAGGCGTCGGTATTCGGTATTTATAATCTCTAGAATGTTGATCTTTATCATTATCCTTACTAATATTATAAATTCGAAAGAAACTCGGTCTGTCTGTCTGTTACCTTTTTCACTCAACCGAATTAGATGAAATTTGGTACAGATATAATTTAAAACCTGACAAAGGCTACTTTTTATTGATGTAGGTACCATGCGGGCGGAGCCAGTATATTATATTACTTAGAGTTTTTTTTACAACATATTTGTATATATATTACGCACAAGTTCATGTATATACGAATGTTACACATTGTAACTTTACTACTTTTACTGCTTCGGTGGCGCAGCGGTAGTCAATACGACTGCTGTTAATAAGTCTGTATGTATGCCTACCGCTTCGGGTATATAGGGAATCTAAGACCCTAGTATATTATACGAGCACATAATCATCATAAGCAGTAATAATCACGGCAGCTAGATTAAGTCTTAGGTTCAGACTCACAAATCCCCAAAGCAATAGGCAGAATGTGTATTACACACACAATTCGCCAGACATATTTTAGGTCCCACGTAAGAGGGGGTGAGTCTATGGTTATGACGGGACAAGTTTTCTCATTCAGTGCTGCTATTAAGAAAACCTTCTAACATAAAAAACCCCAGTAATACTGTCCTCGATCCGAAAATCTCACGACTACCTTACATTTGGCTACAAACAAGCGCTAACCCCGCCCCGGGTTTTATACCGAATGCCTTAGCCAATGCAGCTTAAACCGCAAGCGCCCCATGACGATGAGTTTATAATAGTTTAATATTAGACTACAATTTACTTGTTTCAAGGAAAAGGTTTGATATGTCCTGTTCGTTATGGAAATTACGGCCAATAACGTCGGTTAGTGAAGTCGAAATACCTTGGCACTAGTCAATTTTTTTTTGCAAATCATCACTTTGCTTCTGCTCGCGGCTTTGAACACATGAATCTCACATAAATATATAGCGTGGTACAAAGTATAACAGCTTATACTGGATCTGGCCAAGTTTCATCCAAATCCGGTCAACGTTGTACGCGTGAAGTAACAAACATTTTGACAGACTAATATTTATAAATGAGTGGAAAAGATAATCGCGTCGTAATTCGTAGAGAGTTTTTTCGTCATGTCCCAACAAACAGACAGATAGATATAATCCTATACATTCTAGTTTCAGGATACTCTAAATATTCAAACCAAAATTACCAATTTGTTTTACAAATATCTGCAATGTACACACACAGCCGCGTTAAGCATTACTCTAATATAGAATTTCCTGATGAACAGTAGGTACATGAAAAACCGTGTTTATATTCGTGATCATGTAAATCTATTTATAACAGAGAAACCTATACAACGCACAATAGCGGTAATTTATAAGCCTGATGTCCGTATGCTTATAAATAAATCTCTTATAACTCAAGTTACGTAATTTAGTCGAGAACACTTAGAAATATATTCGGCCGTCTCATTAATCAAATATTAACGGCACACGGCTCTACGCGGAGCCCTCGACTATTTAACGTTTATTAATTTTATTTTTCATATGTAATTATATTAATTTTATTATATTCATGCCTGTTTCTTAGAGGGGTGGACAGAGACGATAGACGGCGCGAGACCACGGCCATCTACTACGCCTTGATACCGTTCTGGTACTTGCAGTCGAATGAAATACTACGGGCTTATTACGAACTGAACATTAAGATAATTATATAAACTAGTAGACATCAAAATTCGAGCGTGGTTGCTGTGCATATAGGGTTCCATTCCTCAAGCAGAGTGATATCGAAATTTTCTGGCTAGTACATAATTTAATAATATTTAGACAAACAATCCCAATATCAGTGCACAGTCCTAGACTTCGTGTAGCTACTAAGGTCAAACCTTAGAGTATGTATACTCTAAGGGTCAAACACAGTCTGGAATTGTGAACTGGTAAATAGGCTCACCTCCTATTACGTGGGACCTAACATCATACTTTGTGAATTGTGCGTATTATACACCTCTCCCTATCCCTATCAGGATAGGCGTGAGACTATGTATTTATGTAAAATATTATAGAAATAATATGTGAGGAACATATCTTTGAATTAGAGAACTTTATTATAGGCTCTAGCAGTACTAACAGCAATAAAGAAAATGTTTTACAGAACTTGAATAAAGAATGGTTACAAATTACGTGGCGAACTAATTCGGGGGTCTGAACGCATCGCATTTATCAAATATTTACGTCACACGGCTCGGCGCGAACCGCGCACCCGTTTAATTTTAATTATTCACAAATACGACATACGTGTTTATTGCCAAACGAAATTCGGTGAAATTAAACTGCTGTTATTTATGTGGATGAACTTTAACGGTTTTTAATTAATGGAGCATCCAAATTACGAATGCACTTTCTAGATACGTACGGTAAATTTTCAATGATTTTGTGTCATTAAAGTCATTAACTCATTACGTACAAGAAATAAAAAAAATAGAACAGTTTATTCTTTGTTAAAATGCTAACTTACCTGTTATCGATGCTGTAGATAGTATTAAATTATCATTTTTTATCCAGCTTACTGATTATTTTAACTATCCAACGTATAAGCCTTTAGTAATTTTTTATTGGATAAGACACTAATTTTCGTTTTACCCTTACTCAAAAGATGCATTCATCGATTAGTAGTACGATTATGGACTGGTGTGGATCGATAAATAAAGGAATCTTCCGCGATAAGATCGAACACGATAATAGCTTAACAAATCCTCAGTTATGTTAATAAACAAATTTTTCTGGTTAGAAGACTTAAAAGCAACACTACTGCGTCATTCGGTGTGAATATAAGAAAAAAAATCAATAGGATAATAAATACTATTTTATTGTACAGCCCGTTGTTTTCAATTCAGAGATAAATACAATTAATAGCATTAATTTAATAATATAATAAGACATAGGTATATTTTGAGGAAGATCCTTCTTATAATTAAATCGAACTGTGAATATAATATTGAAAACAAGCATTACCGTCAGATATATAATTAGCACTTCTAGCGCCTAGGAACCAGTGGTACAAGGTTAATTTGTTTAAATAAGAATTAGAGCTATACGAATTACTGTGGCAGGAGAATTGAAGCCTTACGCTGCCCCAAAAATGTAGTTATATTCATAAACTGCACAGCATGAGTGAACACTACTCCCTGTTCACAAAATCCAATATCAGTATGATCTACAGATAGTTAAATCTGTGACTAGTAAGACCGCACAGATTGCATGTATTATGCAGTTTCTTAAATCCTATATCATTATTATAGCATCAAAGTTCGTAGAAGATAAAAATTTGGCAGAAGACAGATGGCTAACAGATAGACCATGTTCTGAATTAACACAGTATACTTTTTATCCCAATACGCGGTACGCGGGTGAAGCTGCAGGGTGAAACTAGTAAAAACAAAAAGAGAGAACGATGGTGCAAAGTACAAGTCTGTGTGATACTCACGGTCCGTGAAGGACGTCGACTCGTCTCAAATACTTTTATACTCGCAGAGATGTTCTTACTTTATGTACCATCGCTGTGTGCGCAAAGATTTAGTCGAGCGCTCCACTACGTCATCGAGAGGATTTGCTAATGTTTCGACCTTGCTTAATAACAAGAATAACATTTATGCTACAACTTAAAGAGATATTATTTATATGAGAAAACTTGTATGACTGCACGGAGTGTTTTAAGTAGTCGTCTCGGCACTGCACCTAGTGATGTGGTTCTGATCCGCATAGCAACATGAATTTTGTGTAGTAAAAATAGTTTTGGCTTGGCTGACTGTGTGTGTTCCAATGTCTATAAAGTGTCTTGTGACACTGGGATTACCGCTGGTTTGTCCCTCACAAGCAATATCAGACAACCTATAATAATTAATAGGTACGTGAAGAGAAATCTTTGTACCCCTTTTTAAGCATATTGCGCGCATAGAAGTGAGTGAGATTTGAATGGTTAAAGTTTATATGGACAAGGAGTGCAGTAACGTTAAATATATATATAAAAATAAATCGCGGTCGTATATCGCTCACAAATCTTCATTAAAAAATATTCCAAATGTACTACGTGTTTTGTTCCTTATACGTGTCCGGCAGATGATAATAGTCTTTTTAAGGTGTGGCTTTAGGAGCGGCGAAATATGGTTAGGATAAATATCTTTCTAATCCTTTTTGCAATAGCGACTTTAGTTAGGGTAGAACGCGGTTTGTTGACCTAGTGTGCCAGTCATAGAGAGCGTCACATAAATTCTAAGTAAGCAAACAATGTCCATACCACATCCGAATATTTAAAATGTTATATTTTTTAGCTCATAATATAACAACTATGTACTATCGATTTGAGCGACGGATGACCACTCCTAAGGTTAAAATAGCATAACAGGCCAACACTTGGTACCCGGGAGGGCGGAGTAACTTAAAGTCAACATGTGCAAGCGAAATTTTTTCTGAAATGGTCAACCGTCGCTCAAGTCGATAGTACATCAAAGTCTATCGGTTAGTGACTTTACGTTATTGAAGCAACATTTACGATATGATCTATTCCAGCGAAGTGCGTGCTGCAAAAAGGTCAAGTTGTCCATCGAGGCCGTACCTAATGAATAAGATTCGAGTGCACCGGTCGTGTCCGTGACCCTTTTCATAAGAATGCCAATTTTCTCCGTAGGGTGCCAGTAGTGTAGGGCTAATGACTCACGTTGTTTTGGTGACACTTTTATCCCGCACCTATACAGATTCGCTTAAGCAGACGGGCGCCATAGGGTAGTGCTAAAGTCGGCCCTCACTTTCAGTAGGTATACGAATAAAGGTATTTTACTTCAAAAAAAGTTGGTAATTATGTTAGTAAACGTATACACGCCAAATTGTTTATTATTATTCATTGCTCAATTAGTTTGTGTGTGTGCATTAAGAATCTACAAGTAATTACTTTAATCCTCGTTCTAGTTTCTCGTTAGTTGCTTCAGACATGACGTATTTTCCTGTGAAGTTATATAACGACTGTTAGTACTTAGCTAATGTGTCTTATGTTCTTAATGTACCTTTTGTCTAATAGAACATGATATCTGATCAATTGAGTGCATACAGTAAATGACCATTCTTCCTTATTAAGACTCATCTTGCTACACATGCAACTTATATTACAAATTTCCCCGTGTACGTACATGTACTGTATCCTGGAGGGATAGACAGAGAAAATAGAATTCCACTTGTCACAAATACGTATTCGGTCAACCTATTCCTGTAACTTATTGACATTTAATTTTGTTTGAATGTTAGTAAAATTCCCTGCGACACAGGAAACACTAAGGCAGAAGTAGTCTTTTAAAAAATCTGGATGCTAAAACAACATACTGCTCTGTAAAAAGAAGTAGCTTACCCGTTCATGGGACATAGACTACTGATCTCGATGCGGACTTGTCGCTGTTGCTTGGCATATTCTCCCTACATTTTCGTGCACGTTCATTGGTTTAGAGTAGGTAGATACTTTTAACTTGGACTTAAATGGAAGAGATTTGGTGCGGTCTTCTCATTCACATACAAAACAATGTCACATTAAGTAGATAATTACGAAGTGTTGGAATCTGCCAGTCAGCTGCTATCTCGCCCCCTATTAAGGGACTTACTTAAATAATAGCTGTCGAAATGTGATTATGATACACTTCTGCCTATAGCTTGTTGGATATAAATGAGAGATTATATTGTGTCGTCATATGCAAATAGAACTTATCGTGTGGACGTTAACATCCTATATGTGGTTGATAATATTGTCAATTGCTCGACGTTTCGCTTATCGCCTCTGTCCATTGTATTAAAATTCGTACTGACAAGCAGTAAAAATATATATGTACGAGTCTTGACTGTACGGATACCCAAGTGGTTTATGTGGTCGCCACACTGCCACTACGTCGAGTGTTGTGGGCTACACGCGACAAACATTTGTGTGATCACAATTTTTGCTGGTATTGCGAATTTATTGTATGTTAAAGTATGTATATAATTTTAATAACATACAGACATTTTGAAATTATGAAATGTTTGTACTGTGTCTGGGTGTTCTTTGTATCTGATGTTTTGTAGAGTCCCTCGTGATACAGGAAACATTCCTGGTGCGGCAAGTTGTTTTAATAAAAGACATCTATGTAAGAATTCTATTTCAATTAGTTTAGTTGCAAAATAAATATTGATCCGTTGGTCTTGTGGAATAATTTTCTGTCTCGACTTTGATTTGCCTTAAGAGCACCTTGAACCGACGGGCGTGTATGAGGAATGTGATGAAAGTGAATGAAGCCAGAGAAGTGTGTCAGGATCGTAGCAAATGGAAATCCGTAGTCTCTGCCTACCCCTCTGGGAAACAGGCGTGAATCTATGTATGTATGTACTTTGATTTGAGTTAAGCCCCAATTTAGAAAATTTGAGTAACGTACACGGTATCATTGGCCTCATGACAACAGCAGACGGCTCGGCCGCTATTACGTGAGACTTATAGCTTGCAAAATGTTAGTGTGCCTACTCATACGACTGTTATGTTATATTGAATATGTAAACGGTTGGTATAGCTCGCGTTACGGATACGTGTGTTGAACAAACGATCTCGCTTTATCAATGGACGTGGCGTGGCGGATTGAATACTGCTCTTATTGTATTGTACATATGACGCGTGTCATCGTAATCGTTATTTTATCTATATACCATTGGTTGGTACACGCGGCTTCGCATCAGTTCCTTTAAGAATTATAAGTACAAGTTTAAATTTACTTATTATTGTTTAAGGAACGGAAACGAAGCCGCAGGTACCAGTTAGTAGTGTTTAAATTTTTATACCGAAACGCTGTTTTCATACCAACATTCATAAATTATACGCGTACTGTAGGTTAGCCGTGTAATAATCGAACACTCGCGACTAGAAAACAGCATAATGCATAGATTATTAAAATTATAAAGATTTGAATAAATATCTTTTTATATTCCCAAAAGTTCTTTTAATTAGAACTTTGTTTAATTAAGTAATGTTAATAATTTCTATGACTTAATAATCTGTAAACGATGAATACACTCTTGTAGAGTGAACTGTATAACTCTTTTTGTTTCATCAATATCATAATTAATAATTGCAGTCAAGTTATTTGTAACGCAATCTAACTCCATTTCATAAAATCTACTTGGAAGTATAGTAAGAGTATTTATTTATATTATCTCTTAACAATCGCAGCTAAACAGAATATCCGCAACAGTCAATTTCAAATTTCCAAATGTATTATCATCACTTCAACACTTGTATTGATCGTAAACTCTACGAATACCGCTTTTGTATCGCTATCGCGCGAACAACAATTTATTCATTGGCAAAATACAACAAAGTCCTCAAACAAGATAGTCGTAATCATAAACTACATAATGTAGTGCACAGAGAGTGTTCGTGAACTGTTAACATCGTAGTACTATGTATATCATTATATTATACTATTCTGACGTCATTGTGTAGATACAGTATATGCATAGCATTTGTTTGCAACATGGGCTGATTAACGACTGTCGCCAACTAGCAGTATTGAGTGTCGACAGAGTATCGATACGTATACTTCTATAATATTGTCTTCTGTTTACGCGAATGTTATTGTGTAACAGTTTCTAAATTATGTAATAAAGTGTTAAATAAACAACGCGATAAAATCCGTATATAGTAGTTTAATTTCAATGTATAGTTTTATATTTACAAACGAATTAAAAAAGATAACACAATTACAAAAACGCAAATAATTATAATATGTACTAACTATTTACAAAAATAGTTTAGGCATCGTAGAATTCTTCAGCATCGCTGTCAACTGGTAACGTGCCCAGAAGACTGGCAGCATTGCCACGTTGAATGGTAATGCTGATTCTTTGGGCTAAGAAAAGACCAGCCTTCTGATTCCGCGAAACGACGATCAGGCGTTTTGCGATCTCCCTGTACAAAATACGAGCGCTCGGACCCCATAAACCTAGGATTTCCACCCCAAACGGCTTAAAAATGTAATTTCCAACTAAATTACTATATTTGCGCTGTTTGAGGGTTTCCGCGGTTGCAGCAGCAGCGCCGGCACATCCCGCAGTACTTGGAAGATGTGATGGCGCAAGGGTGTCAACGCATGTTGCGTCCCACACCAAAGTCCTGCCCATCTTCCAAGGCAACAATGACATTCCGGTCTGTCTCTTCCCATCGTCACGTACCAAGCCATTGGGTTCAAGTACAGCTGGAACGCCAGCAGTGAGCACGACGTATTATGTCATTAAGATTAGCGTGGCGAGAAATTCGACCAGCGCTTCTGCTAGAAGAGAGTCCATGGTGTCCGAGGCTATCGACAGCTTCTCCACAGTGACAGCAATGCGGAGAAACACACGAAACACCTAAACGGAGGCAAGTGGCGAGTGTATAGTTTTAGTTGTTAGGTGCTTGCACTCGATACAAGTTTACGCAGGCTACATGTGCAAGGTTCTCGCACAGGGATCATACGCAAGTTCGCCCAACTTGCATGTATTTTCCGGTGTGTAAAGGCCTCATTAGTTACGATTGTTATCATAAAATTGCCGGTTACCAATATTTTGAATTCGCGATGTATGATTATAATAAACTTATATAGACTCATCTTGTTATATCATCAGAGCTGCGGAAGTGTATGCAGAGGTATGTTATACCCACGTTTCTACACCGTGCTAGTCAATGTACCCACCGTGTATGATGTCTTGGTTTCGATGCTCGGGTCTGCCTATCCCTTGTTCATATGAGCGTGAGACTACTTTTGACACTTTTCGATATAGTTTTCTGCAGTTATGACTGAGAAGATATACATATCATATTAACAAAACCCCAAAGCATTAGGCAGAATTGTATTACATAACAAGATTTCGCCAGCCATGTTTTAAGGCTTCTTAATTGGTAGTGAACGTTGATATAGTTTTTGTATATCAATGGTAGTGAACCTATTGCCATTTACCAAACACATTGCTAGTCTCTGCCCCACTAAGACTTGCCTACCCGGTGACACTGAGCGGCCTGGGAATCAACCAGCGCAACAATCTATACTAATATTATAAAGCTGAATAGTTTCGTTTGTTTGTTTGTTTGAACGCGCTAATCTCTGGAACTACTGGTCCGAATTGAAAAATCATTTTAGTGTTGGATAGCTCATTTATCGAGGAAGGCTATAGGCTATATAACATCACGCTACGACCCACGGGGGCGGCGCAGTAATTATAAACGCAGGTGAAACCGCGGGCACATCTAGTCATACCTATTATATAGGCAGTGGACGATATTCATTTTTATTGATTTGCGCAATGGTGTAAATCCTCGCCGCAGCTATTACGCCGCGTTGTTACGCGTGTTGCGAATTCTATTATCCTACGGACAAAGCTTTGTACGGTCCTGAGATAGACGTTTCGAGGCTGGGACTTTGTGTCCATTGTTTAACTGCGGTTTTCAATAACCAATCTATTTGTGGATTTCCGTATTAGATTAGCTATAGAAGTTTGTTAAGTATATTATTGCTACTATTACAGTTTGTAAAACCATCTACGATTCAGCTTTTAGTCTAGTACTCATTATTTCGTTTATTTTATGAAAGGCATCATCACAAGAATTTGTTTACAGACGGCCAATGCGCATGTCCACTACTGTGATTGTCTGACTAAAATCGCAACTGTCAACCAAATCGCTCATTATGAGTTCAATTTTGACATGCCGCTGAACAGCTCTTCATAAATTCGTAAGTGAGACAAACAACATTCCAGTACAGATACTGTTGTGCCATATCCAAACTTCTTAGTGTTTATAAGTTATAATTACCAAATCTAGTACGTTACTAGTACATGCAGATCAACGGTCTGTTCAGTGTTTAGCACATTCGGACGGAGGAACGGAGGATATAGTCGCAGCCTTGCAACATGTTGAGTGAACACACTTTGAGTTAAACAAAACAACGCTGATTATACATTTAATTCTATATTTAGTTTGTCGAATATTCTAGACCAACGCTTTTTTGTAAGCAACTGTGGATTTTTTATGTCGTTAATATGGTAAAAACAGTGGCGTAGGTACGTTACTTCTTTCTTTTGAACCTGTTTCTGTTTAGAAAGACAACTTCTGCATTAAAGATACCAAATCTTGTAACCCGAAGGACTTTACAAACAAACAATTAACAGACATATAGCACACCAAGACTCAAAACTATGATATCATAAAATTTTCGAATTCGAACGCATAATATTTGGCGAAGCGACAGCCAGAAGTTTTATCAACTGTAAATTAAGTTACTAATGTAATCGTGTTGCTTAATCTCGAATTCCACTTCCATGTCATCGAAGTGCTCACCAAAGTACACTGAAGTCATGCTATTGACTAAAATAGATTAAATAAAATAAAATTTTAATAAGGAACACCGGGCTTTCGGCTTATTATGAAGGTATTATCATTAATCAAGAATATTATTATCTGAAAATAATCTGCACGAAGGCGACGGGCGCTTGTCAGCACATTGTGTACAAAAACACTAAGTACAGAATAATCAGTGAAAGAGTCCCTTTACGAACTGGTTTTCCTGACAGCACAACGTCCCCTTAAGAAGTCATCATAGAATCTAGATTCGTTAAACGGTCACGTGGCCGATAAGATGTAGAGGACCGGCGCTAGGCTTGCGGCGATCACATCTGTATGAAATGGTTCTGATACTATTGATACACTTCTTATCCATTGGGATATGTACACACGCGGTGCTATCTCCATTGTAGACACAACACTAGTAAATAGAAACTCTCATTAGACAGTCCAGTTGCATTTAGAATTATCTTTATTTAGATGTAGTTCTGGCAACATCTGAACACTTTATGTAGCACCACGTGTCATAAATATAGGTATCTGTTTGGATTTACGATTAAACCAGTGCGATAAGCTTTATCATTAGGATTATTTGAGTATATTTAATCAGTGGTTTGTTATTAACGTGATTATATTCGCGAATGTCGATCACCGATATCAAGAAATATTTCGACATGATATTCGTCGTAAGCCGGGTAGTTCGCTGCCCGGCTTACGGCGATATGCCAACTCTGATATATATATACATCTGTAGTTTGATTTAAATATTTAAATATATAGTCCTGTATATAAACAGTCTCACTGCTTGTGACAGACCTCTTCTCAGTTTCGAGAGTCGGGCCATAGTCCACTACGCTGGCCCAGTACTGGTTGGTAGACTTTATACATCTGAAGAACAATGTAATTGTGATAGAATATCCTTATTTCATCGTAGCGTCTCGGTCTATATAACAATCAACTATAGTATTCGACTCTGTTTTTATTACATACTGAATACATCAAGTTGACAGTCGATACACTTTTATAAAGCCAGAATGTTTTACATCGTTACAATTAACATCAAATCGATCGATCGTCGTTATGTGAAATTCTGAATCGCCCTTTGGGAGTCATAAATCTCAGCATAATTCTTTGGCGGTATAAAGACCTTCTACTATGCTCTTTAGATATATGTTCTAATTACATTATAATAAAAGTATGATCCTAAAAGATAGGACAAAACAAGAAAAATTATTTATCATAATTGGCATCACAACCACATAACCAAAATAAGATAAATAAGTTTCAATGGATATATACACTTCCAGATAATTTACTAAGTACTGTATAGAACACTGAAAGTACAATACTTTCAGACTCGGCATAATATACATACATACGTATCTAAACATATATGTACCTACTTAAAATGTTTGCACTAATGTACCTAACAGAGATCTCATGTCTAAGAAACTTAGCGAAACTAATTTTAGCAACTCGCATAGTTCCAAGTTTATGAATTTATACCATTATTTACTGACTGTATATGTGTAAAATATTCTTCGCATTTACTATCAAATAAAGTTCGAGCCAATGTGGCAGGTATTTCATTATATTAGAGGTCGAAATCGCGTGCTTATAGCACATAAAGCTTAGTATTCTAGTTCATTTGTGAATTCATTACTAAAGACGTTCGTTTCATTAATCAGACGAATTGCTTCATTCGGTATAATTTAGGGTCAGTCAGCCGCGAAAAAAATATTTCGTCAGCTAAACCGGATGGCGTTTCATCGCACTTCCACAACACGTGGTGTTCTGTCTCTTTCTTGCTTGTTACGTGTGTAAAGGATAGACGACGGTCATTAGTCGGTGCTATAAATAATATACACGTGAGTTTTCATTCCGTAAATCTCGAGACTTCCTTCTTAAGACGTCGTCTTACACAACCGTCTAAGATACGGAGTTCAGGGTTAAAACTGGTCTTACTAGTTGCCACATACGTCATAGCTTCACGCCCATTCCTCAGAGGAGTACGCTGAGACTATACACTACCACTAGTGCATTTCATTTAATATAACCTCCAATGTGGCTGTGGCATACTTCTATTTAGAACACGTGCGATTGAAGTTAATTAAGTGATACTTTTAAACAATCCAATCAATTAATTAATTTCAATTATACCAACGTTCCATGTGCGATAACTAATTGGATTCTTTAGATATTGCAATATGCTTCATTTAGCAAATGTGTATGCTTTATCCCTTTTTGCTTCGCTAATTTCGACTTCAATTACGTTTTTTCTATATTTGATGATGCGATACGAGACTAACACCCGGTTTCTGGAAGGCTATTTAACGATGTATCAAAATCATGTTCATCATGGTCATGTTAAGTGATTGCCCGTTACTAACAGCCAATCCCAGCAGTTGGCATGCGTTTGAATGTCTGTAAAATATTTTTTGTGTTATTCTGCCATCAGAAACAGGGTGATATTCTAGAAACTGCGTCCTGGAATTCAAAATTGTGATCTTACAAGCAATCGCCTATTTTGCACTTACCACATCGTATACCAGTTGACAAAGATAAATAAATATCAAAAATTAGTATTAGATTTTCATTGGCTAATCTCAAAAGCGACACGGATGGCCGATCGACAACAATAGTCTCGCTGACTGTTACGTTGTACGAATGAATTTACTTTACAAATTATCAACGTTAGACATTTCTGCCCTTTGAGAGATATACGGCTATGAGTCTAGATAATTATGTATTAAAACCTCAGTCACGTATGAAAATATCCCAGCCTCATTTCTAAATCTCTTCACGATTTCTATATATCAGAGAAAGAAAAAGTCATAATATGTATCACCCAAGATCATTACATTGTAGTATATTCATCTTGAAATAAACGCGAAGCGATGCCAACATGGCGTACATTGAGCGTGGGGTCAAAGATCGCGATATTACTGATAACAGGCTGCATAAGAATCCAATGAAAATTGGAATTGCACAGTTGGTTATATCACAAATCTGTATTTAAGCTCAAACATCAGCAGTGCGACTACATGTGGTATCGGTTTCGATTCCAGAAACGTTTAATCCGTTTTCCTGCTAAGAAATTTTTCGTAGCAATAGCGAGTCTGAAACTTCCCAGTGGACGGCTACAACTAAAACTCTGCTTTTCCCTTTAAGTTTATAAACGTGAGTTTATATCTTCTATTCTATTATCTGTTAAACAGCTGCTTACAATAGTCTATATCTCTGCAACCATAACCAAACAGCCATAAAAGGACAGTATCATTAAACAGTGTCCTTACGCTAGTCACCGTTTTGTAGTACATATTTAGGTTCTTCTCTTTTGAACTACTTTATATTACTCGATTATATTATCGGTTTGACGTAAATGTGATTGCGTTTTTCTATTAGTTTATTATCAGTAGGTACTTAATCTGGCAATTTGCTCAGTAAAAGGTTTATGGCACTAAAACGTTATTTGCAAAATGTGTTATATGCCTCTGCCCACCCTCAGAGATATATGACCGTGATGCTATGTAGGTACGTATGTCCATTAACAACGGACTTGATTCGTTGAAGTTCAAGATCTTTTCACATCTCACTCTTTCTTTTAGCGACGGAAAGAGATGGTGCAAACTAGTCTGACTAGGCACGTGAATGCGTTCTTGGCCTTGTCTTGGAGGGCTTCTAGCGCTGTCTAATATTACTGTATTGTGTTACAAGGAACTTTATATTAATGTATTATTGAATTAACTTTATATATATTCGTGAATGTTGTACCGGAGTGGTAAGCACAATTGTGTGCCTAAGTTCTAGTGATGGAATAAATCCGATGCTAATTTTACAACAAGTATCATGTTATCGATATTTACTTAAAGAATGTAACGTTGATTAAAAAGCGAGTTTATAATTACATATTTTTGGCAGGATAAATAGTGAAAACTGTGGTGAAAACCATTGCGTTCCCTGTTTATTCTTCTATTTCACTTTTGTGGTATGGATGTAGAATATATAGATGTAGTAGATGTTGAATCACAGTAAAATGCAAAGAGCGATGAGTAACATAATACTACTTACCTACTTTTCGAAAGCGTTGGTTTCTTGTGACAGGGGACGAGACTATTGTCATCTTCTGAGCAGTGGTTATTATATAGTGCTGTTTCTGAAAATTTTCGGACAGAAAAACCTATTAACTGCATTTTTACTACCCGTTCCTTTATCGACTAATATTAAATATTCGTTACTATTATTGTTCTATCTAAAATGTTGTGCTACGTTTCACATACGATTTTTTTTTCACGTGGAGGAATGCATTGACGCATACGCCTCCGCGGGGGCGGGCGGAGGGGTTATGTCGGACTCCCGGGGTAAAAGAGAAAGATGGATTAAGAATAATGTACCTCCCGGAATACCGACTAAACCTACCACGGTGTTCCTCGACAAAACCACTATCGACGGGGCCGCGCGAATTACTTGCACGTGCGGTCGCGACCTCGCCGAGGTTTCGGCCCGCCGTATGAAACGGCAGGACACAACACGATAAGACCTACCCTATGGTCACTTCTTAATAAAACCCTACTGTCCCGCCCCCCTAGAGGGGAGACGGACTCGACACTGAGGCGCACATGGGTACACGCACGCCGCCTCTCGGACTTGGTGCTGAACGGGTGGTGGGCAGGCACTTACAATCCTTCTAGCATAACTAATATTATGTAATATAATAAAATTTCAACACAAGGCAATTAAAATGGTATAATTTGCCATCGTTTGCCTCATACAATTTACTAAATTCATATTATTTACCTCATTGGTCTTGTAGCGTAGGTCTGTGCTTATGTTTACCTACGACCGAGTCCTATATGTTACTGGTTTTATTTGTTTGGTAAATCTCAATAGCATTATGGAGTCTGGTAATGCGCTCGGTACACGACACAGACTCGCCTATTACGACAATAACAACCTGATTTTGTATATTATACGTATTAAAATACTGTTTACAAAGTACTGCAATCAAATACAAGTAATCGGCGTATCAGATTAATTCTAATCTCACTGATACCAGATCTACATTACACTTTAAACCAAAATGAACTTTAAACACAATTACATAAAGGTTATAATGGCTTGCAGTATCATACACATATATGAAAACTTGTAGTGTGTACTCACATGCGTATGTGTTGGTCTAGTGAAATTCGTCAAGGCCATTTTTTGCACAGATACGATGGCGGCAATATATCTATACTTATAGTTAATGTTGTGTATTAAGTTACATAATGACATTGCTGTTTTGAATAGCATAATTGGAAAAATATTAGTAATTTATAAGTATCACTTTGTGACTTAATAAAAAGTCTTTGCTTTGAAAAGTAACATTTTAGAATTTAGAGAATTAGATGACTTGCATGTTATTTACTGATTTAAAAACACATTGCGTTTTCTTATGGTGAAAGCTTAGGCACACTACCGATAATAAGGTAATATTACAAACCTTTTACAACCCTTTACAAACATTCAAACAAGGCATACGAAAAATACTCAAAGTCAGCACAATGTGTGATAGCTACACATATGATTATCTTGTGTGAGATTCGAACCTTAAACACTCGGCGTTGTGGTAGAAACCACTACCGCACTCGTGCAGTTCAATATGTGAGGTATACCGCAATGGCATATAGATGGATTCGCCTCAACAGCTAAAACATACGAACATTGATTACATTCAATTAGTGCATGTTTTGGTTCTCTAATAGAACCGACGTATTGTATTGCACTCTCACGTGTTTGCTGTTCGGATAATTAATTGCTTTTGCTATATACTATAATATTTATTATATTCACTGTATTGGTAATAGTGCAATGCTTCCGTTGAATAAGTTTGCGTTTATACACTTACTAGCGATAAATCCCGTCTTCGCACGGGTAGTATACCTTAACAAATTATACACTTAGGTGGGCTTCACCATGGGGCTTCATGGGGCACCATGAATCACTCTTGTCTATTGGTGAAAAGTGCATGAAAATCCGTTCAGTAGTTTTTGAATTTATCCCGATCACAAAGACAGACAGTTTTATAATAGGTATGTAGTGCCATCCTTCGCTCTCTCTTCACACCTCTCTCTCCCTCCAATCGTTCTTCCCACCTCTCACAAAAGTGAAAATTGAACAAAATTGATATGCAATTTATAATAACAATTTAAAGATGGCTTGTAAATGTTTATGTCAAGACGATAGAAAGATATAAAATTATATTTTGTTGATGTTTTATAGATATAATAAAGTTTTGTTTCGTTACACAATATTTTTGTAAACGACATCATATTGCAGGTTTGCTAGCTGCCAACCATGATGTCAAAAATACTATAATAACATTAACGTCATGTCGTTCTATATATACGTATACAATTTCTGTTTTAATCATTAGAACCAAGAGTCGAAAAAGACATACATACATACATAGTCTCACGCTTAGGCAGAAGTGTATTTAACCCACATATCACCTGTTAGCTTTAGGTTTCATGTAATTAGGAATTGGTGTATTCCTTTCTACCAGTCCCAGACTTCGTGCTGCTAGTAAGAGTTTCTGGACTGAAAATCCCAATAGCGATATTCCCGACACAAAAATCTTTCAAGTATCTTAAATATCTAAAAAAAGTTTACTTTTTTCTAAAACGAAATGAAATTTAACATTTACACTTACATGAGTAATAGTTAAAGTGAAATAGATTAAGGGGACACCGCGAAAATTATCGTTTAGAATAGCTCCGCCCATATCCGCCCCAATGACACTCATTGTGTATCAATCCTAAAATAGCGGTCATAAGGTCTAAAATTGCGATGCGCCCGCAATGATCGAGAGCGCTCAGAAATTGTTAAAAAAACTTAAAATATTATTTAAAAATGATTGGATTTAGTTATGGAAATAATGAGCTAGCAAATCACTAATATTGATGTTACGAATATATGTATTTGAGTAATTCCTAAGCATAATGAAAGTGTAACTTCCTTGTAATTTCAAAAATAGTAATTTTTCAGAGGTGTTTTCGAAAATAATTATGTACGAGCCAAAATCACAATGTCGTGTTGTTGAGCTAGGAAATTCTAGTTAAAGACATCAATTTACCTATATCAAAATTCTAGATTGATTGGTCTTCTCATAGTCCTATACTATTCGATGAAAGTTAGTGCATTTTTTCAGTGTGTCCTCTTAAGTACTAAAGTAGATTTCCTTATGTAGTGTTTAAGTGAACTCTTGTACCCAAGGTAAGATCGAACTTGTGTTGTGGGTACCCCGTACCAGTGCTCTTACAAATCCAAACGTTGTTTATGTTTCTTCGACCATAATATATAAAGTTTATTTCTTATTCATTCAATGGTGTTAATGTAATTTTTTAAATACTTCAAAGGAGACAACATGTAATTTTATTCCTAAATGTACACTAATTGTATTTATACTACTTTTATATACGAAACAATATTTATTTATTTATATAGTTGTTAATTTATGATGGTAGACCTTTAATGAGACTGTATGGTTTATACGTACGTTTGCCTTTGACTGTATAAAAATACGCAACCCAGAGACATGTATTTGACG
Source organism: Catocala fraxini (assembly GCA_930367265.1). NCBI lineage: Eukaryota > Metazoa > Arthropoda > Insecta > Lepidoptera > Erebidae > Catocala > Catocala fraxini. The sequence continues at coordinate 2,106,975 of OV884045.1, forward strand.
GAGTAATAACATAGAATTAATTAGTACTTACGTACAACGTACTAATTAATTCCATGTGTAATATCAACTAGACAACGGACAAACGACGCGCTGTGTGTACTAATTTATTATTCGTTAGAGTCCATACGTCAATCAATATTGTGACCGTATTACAGAAAATACTGGCCTAAGACCGGTCTGTGTAGAAAACCTTGGGGGAGGCCTATGTCCAGCTGTGGAAGTCTTTCGGCTGAGATGATGATTACAGAAAATTATAGATCTCCCACGACAAACGTTTGAGCTAATTGACATAACAAGACAATTATCTGGACTCACGACTCGTATTTACCAGAAGAGGGTAGGCAAAGAAATATTACAACTATATTTGAGTAACAATGTTTTAGGACCCATGGGCCAACCGTCTACTGGCTGCAAATCTAGAACCCCGTCCTGCTACTGAAAATTTATTTTAGACATTTTGCTTTTACAAATTGTAGTCCTTTTAAGAGGAACCCGGCTATCGAACCCGAGCACTTACACACAACAGTGGTATATATTTCCGTTGCCACCGTGGCAATCATAAGTCATATTACGTACGTAAAATACATGTTTTTTTTTACGTACGCACATATAGCTATGTGATTGGTCATCAAAAACTATGAGGTACCTACTTCCCGTCGGCCTAGAGTAGTGAAAGTTGTCGCGAAGGTAACGTACGACACTAGTAAATGGGTAATACACTTTAAATCACCAAATTCTTTACCGCAGTAATTTGTTGATTTTTTCACAGTAGGAATAATTCCAGTGTCGTGGGGGCCTTTCGAACAACGGATACAAGAATCAACTAGACACGGAATAACCATTTGTGGCACAAATATATGTCGCGTTTGGGGATCGAACCCACGGTACCCGGCGCAGCGGCAGTGGCGAGATCACTTAATACACTACGACATCCGTGCCGTGACTAATTACGGTGTAATGGTGGTCATAGTCTCCCGTTTGATACAAGCGTGAACGTGTGTAGAATTATTCTAATTCTTTTTAAATCTTACTAGCGTTCTAGTACCTATTATTCTTGTTAATGCTTTGAACTGCGCTAAATCCTTGAGCTAAGAATGGATTCACGTCAATAAATGGGTGCGATTTGTGCCCTTCGATCGCAAGGCGGCTTACATAACGTTGAATAACCTCACGCCTGTATATCTTCTAAGGTTCAGCGAGACTGTATCATAAAATTTCATTGGCTATGTATATTATAAGGCTAAGTCTTATGACAGGTAATGAGTATTTAACTGCTAACCGGCCACAGAAGTAGCCCCATGCTTCTAAAAGTTTCTTAGTTACTAACAGATTACCTGGTCCGAGGACAACACTCCATCATCCAGTTTTTAAAATCAACGACGTGTCATAATCTAACTCTTATCAAAAATCAAATAGTTTGAGTGTCTGTTGCTAATTCAGTTAGCTAATCATAGCAGATGACATACATTTGTACGTCTGTTAATCTTGCTTTGTGTTGATCTACCTTTCAGAAATTAAGGGTAGATCTCACAAACAGCGCCGAACGTCACAAAGCAATCGTCGCAAGCCTAATAAATTATTATCTTCACAAAGTCCTTGACGTAGGTAGGTAGGTAAGCACGAAGGTGTTGCCAATCGTCGAATCTATTTGATAATACACACGTTAGATGCTGCGGATATGGACCCTTATCCGCCTGTTACGACACCAAGAGATAATGATGGAGCGGTTTATTCTTGGCCCTGACCTTTCACGGTCACCGAGATATACCTAGTCTACGTACTAAGAGAATTATAGCAGAGCAAGTACTTTAGACGATAGAATGTGCAGATATATTTCAAGAATTTCAGGTATATTGGAACAAATTTTTACCTGAGGATTCGCTCGGTAACGGTACTTTTATTCTGAACGAGATATGCCCAATGCCCTTGTCTGTATGCTTGACAACGTGTATGCTAATTTGCATGATAATCGCAAAGGAAAGGAGTGTAAGCGTAACAAACAAACTCACATTCGCATTTATAATATTAGCTAGGAAGTTAGGATATATGAGGATATAAATCTAGCATTTTACTTATTTTATTATCGAGTGAATAGTATTCACATAGACTAACGATCGAAAATTTTATCAACACCGGCGTATGTAGTGAATACACCGGCGGTGTTGATAAAATTCTCGACCGTTGAGTGACGACTGAACACAATGGAAAAAACCCGGTTCTTTTGGTCATAGATTTTTCGCCAATACTCAACTAGTTAAGGGGATAAATGCTGCCAGTGGTCTTTTATATCCATCAATGACGACTCGCTTGAGTGTAAAATAAATCAACAGTAATTCGTTATTTTCTGTTAAAACAAACTTATTTAAACATGCTCATTCAAATTTGTTTTCCTAACAAAATCTACACATCACACAATAATAAAATATGTACATAAATATGATAACATTTATTATCATTATAGCGAAAAGCCTTGAAATGCCAAACATGTTGTTACTAACATGAATCGATAAAAACTGCTTTCATTAACTCAAGCTAAATACAACTACAACACAATAGTGGTTTAAGTGGTCAACTCGTCACTGCCATAGCGCCGAGTCGGATTCGATAACAACACAAGACTAAAATTGTATGATCCACAAAATATAGTTGTTGTCGAGTCCGGCTGTTTTCAGCTATTGAAATGTTTGTAATGTCTCCGCGATGTGAAGTTACTCTTAGAGACAGCAGCCGTATTTAAGTTAATTCAACTACAGTTTTCTTGAGTCTGTCATACGTATACATTGTAAAAGACAGATAGATATAAGCAAAAAGAAACTACAATTCATGTTATACAAAAGTTTCCTTCTATAAGATAATTGGCTTGTATGTATTTGTCACAGATGTAAGAGGATTATATGAAGCTCAAATGGTAGCATTGAGATGGATTTGCGTTGTGATAAGGTTGGATAAGATAGGAAATGAGATCATTGTGATATAGCCAATATTTTAAGAAGAATTCTCTTCTTCTTAATTTTTCGCACGATGCCCGTTAGCCGTAATAGACCGCTACACGGTCCGCCTATTGCGTGGGAATTGGGCTCCATGTAACAAGAACGAAACGGCGAAATGTTTGTATAGCACCTAATCTCCCTAAGCCTTTAGGTGTGATGCTCTGCAGGTAAAATAATGCTTCTTATTATGACAAGTACAAACTGCGGAGAAGTGTACTTGGAACTCAATTGACTTAATGACAACGTTTGAACGCAAATTTTAACATGCCGTCTTTAATAATTGCTTATTGACTGACGTCAATAAATTGTACGTACCTACTTCGTTGAGTTCATAGCTTTTTGTGTATTTGTTTACATATTAGGAAACCTTCACGGTGGAAGCGAGCGTTAATTAGCTTTTTAATATCGATGCTTTTGACTAGTGAGAACGCGTTTGAAACGGAATTAAACTTCAGTATAGCTACTGATTACTTTTACCAATAATCACCATCCTTTTTTTTTTCTCGTGTGGAAATGCACCTTTTGCATACCCCCCCGCCACTAGGGGAGGTGAGAGGGTTATGTCCGGCTCTCCCGTATTTCGGGCATACGGAATAAAACCCCACGGTGTGCCCCTTCGCTGCCTTGTATAGTGGATGGGCCGCTGGTAAAGGAACTACCCCAGCGACGCACCCAGCAGACTACGACTCCTGGACGACGCCCCGGCACTACAGAGGGCGTCGGACCGACTCAATGGCTGGCGGGTGGAAGATCCCCGTTCTCCCGCCCGCGGCCTTCATTACGCCGCATGAGGCACGCGTATGCGCGCCTGTGCCGCCCGGTTCGCCGGCGACGGCTCGGATCCGCAAGGATACTTTCCTGACGGATCCGCTCCGCCGCCTCCTTCTGCGAGATGATGTCCTCGCAGACGGATGCGACCGCTGCCCACTTCCTCTCGCTGTCGACCATGGCTTTGATCACGGCCGGCAGCGAGAGGTTTTCACCCACAACCTCAATGAGTTCACGGCGCTGCACCGCCCAAGCAGAACATTGCTCAAGCGTGTGCTGCGCCGTGTCCTCCACACACTCGCAGTGGTGGCAGACGGGACTCGGTTCCCTCCTAGCGACCGTGTGCAGGTATTTGCCAAAGCAACCGTGCCCTGACAACACCTGCACCAGCCGGAAAGAAAGTCCCATGCTGCCGCCCTGCCTACCGCTCCAACACCGGCTGGAGGGCCCCAACGGTTCTAAAACCGGCCACGGGAGCCTCCAGCCGCGCCTTCCATTTTAAAATCATGCCCTGGTGGGCTCGATGCCGCGCGCGTTCTATGATAGTCGGAAGGGGACGACAACCCGTCTCCTTCGCACTTCCTCACTCACTGTGTACACTTCGGCGAGCATCTCAGCCTCCAAATCCCACGGGGGTGTCCCGGCCAATGCGCAAGCTGCGTCGGCCGACACCGTGCGGTATCCTTGTATTACCCTGACCGCTATGACTCTCCGCGGTCTCCGCAAGAGAGTCCTGCACTGAGCGGTCAGGGAGTCCACCCACACCGGTGCGCCGTAAAGCGCCATCGACCGGATAACCCCCGTGTAGAGTCGCCGGCAACCAGCACTGGGCCCGCCCAAATTTGGCAATAACCGCCCGAGGGCGGACGCAGTGCCGAGAAGCTTCGGGGCGAGCTGTCTAAAATGCTCGTCGAAGTGCCACCTTCCATCCAGCACCAAGCCCAGATATTTCATGTGGGCCTGGACGGGAACGCGCGTTGAGCCCACCATTATCGAGGCACCACGGGGTGGACCGCGACGAGGTCCATGAAACACCAGCGCCTCTGTCTTGTTAATAGCCACCCGTAAATCCAGCGCCTCGATACGCCCAACCACCTGGGAAACCCCCATAGTGGCCAAACGGGCCGCCTCCTCGAAGGTACCCCCACGAGCTGTGACGAGGGTGTCGTCAGCGTAACTGATGACACTCAGCCCGGGGGGTAGGACAGCAAGTAGGACCCAGTCGTACCTCATGTCCCACAGGAGCGGACCCAGAACCGATCCCTGCGGGACACCGCACGACATGGGCCGCCGCCAAACCTCGCCTCGAACCTCGAGGAGGACACTCCTGCCTCTCAGATAGTCTGCCACCAGCCACTCCAGGTAAAAAGGTACTCCGTGATATCGAAGCGCCCTCTGGACACAGCTGTATGGCAGACTATTAAACGCGTTGGCGATGTCTAAAGACACCGCGCACGGAGCTTGTTCAGTGCCACGCGATATGGGCGCCCCCAGGGGTCAATGTCTAGACCCTCCAGCATCTCACTATTCGCCCGTTCCTTGGCGCGGCAAATGGCCGACTGCAGAGACGCCCTCGCTTCGCAATACGCGTCATACAGTCGGCCCTCCTCTCGCTCATCGCGGCGGCGACGGCCTCGGCTGCGTGTGTACAACCTCCGGGCACGAATGCAGGCCGCACGGAGGTCAATAATCTCCATCCTAACGTTACCCATTGGAAATTGCATACACATACAGTCTTATGGCAATATCCCCGAAGGGGTAGGCAAATGAGTCAAGTGATAACAACAATTTCTGTGTTTCACGAATAGTTATACTAAGTCTGGATGGTCTTTGAGTCTGTTGTTTGATTGTTTGTAAAGTCGCTCGCGACACACGAATTATTCCATGCGCGGTCGATATATTTTAAAAGGCGTTTTTCCTTAACGTATTTTATAAAATTAAGCCCACTACTGTTTATGCTGCTATCAAATATTTATATTCTAATTAATTCCTAATTGCTACAATTTGCGTGTAGCGTGTAGGTTTGTACGCGCCCGCGCTGATAGTTGTATGCCACTGTCATTCTCTTCGCACTAGTGACTTAAGCCAATGTTTGTTGTGCATACGCATATTGCTGTACCTGTGCCGTTCGTTACCAGGTTAAGTTAAATGTTCTAGCAGCTCTATCCTTATTAAATATATGAGTGGATACCAAGAACTCTGATCGGTTTGTTTAATATACTAACTACAATAATAACATGAATTCGAAAGAAATTCTATTTATTTTTACAAATTTTGTCCAAGTAACACCGGCTTCTGAAAGGCAGAATAACGTAAAAATTAGTGACGCTTGTTTAAACGCATATCAACAAAAGTCAGTAGTAGTAATCAAATCACTTGATATAAGGTTGAATTGACACGTAGTTGACTTGTGAAATCGGGTGTAATATGCGGCAATAAATTGCATGAAATTTTGCACGGAGACCTTATGGTATAATTTGAGGGAACGCAAAATCGCGGATAACGACTAGTTATTCATTAATTACAAACATATGTCATTATTAATACTAAACACAAATGCCACAGAACAAGCAACAAACAGAACGGAAATTCACAACGAGGTATTTAGCAAACAAGCTGATAATGAAAGGAAATGCGAGCAACTGGTTGGAAACAAGATTTCCTTCGACCGCCGCGCCGGCGCGAGCGCACATGGCCTACTTTTAGTTTTCTACATTATGTTATCGTTCGGTTACATTAGAATAGGTCAGCAATTATAGTGGTTAAATGTAGTAGTCTGTGAATGGATTAAATGTAGATAGAAAAATGTATACAGGTAATTCCAATTGCAAATGTACTTAGTAAAATTACTGTAAATTTTGCTAATCTTTTTATCCAAGAACTTAGCAACAAACGTTAGTTAGAATATTGTTTAATTAATCTACTGCAGATAGTTTGTGTTTTAGTGTGTAGGCAATACGAATTTAGTATAGTAATATTATTTTAGGGTTCGTTCCTTTTGTACTAAAATACGAATCTAAAGGGATTCTTGCATTTTATTGGGTTAATAGTAGCCTGTCACTGTACTTAAACTATATATATACAAATATACACATCGATTTGATTTTTTGGATCTGTTACTGTGTTAAATAAACGATAAAATAACAGACACTCCCTTGTTGAAATGACATGAAATAAAAAATTTTACGGCAAGATTTTAATAAAGAATGGCACGCAATAGATAAATAAGATAGTAGTAGAATAGGTATACATAGAGTAATGCGACGATACACCTTAAAGAAGAATAGGAAAGAATCGGCATATCGTCTATTAGTTTGGCCCGAATTATCGTTTACAGTTTAATGCACTGTAACAGAATTTAAATTGTATAAAATTGACGCTGCCAAAATTGACGTATATTAAATAAGCGATGACAGAAGTTTAAACTCGCTTCGTGTCTAAACTATGATTGATATTACTACTTATAGTATGTCCCCCGGACAGAATATTTTGGTCAGGCAGGCGAATCTTCACGGAGACTATCTTCGCAGGAAGTATTTTAGCGCACAAGTGTAAGCGCAAATACAGGTATACCTTCTATACCCCTTAATCTATACACTAGCCCTGAGACAAAGCAGGCAGTCAAAATACTGGCTGACTCAATAAACTCTACTAGGAACGTATGTATAAAAAATATTATATTATTCTAAAAAGGCTTTGCAAACTTTGTACATGAGGACATGATAAGTATAGCCTACAATTTGTCTGGCACATTATGCTAATGTTCTGTAACGTTAGAATTAATCGTGTGGAACCCCTTTTACATAAATCACCATACTAAAGGTCAATTCATTTGATAAACGTACATATTACCGGTTTTAGTGCGCTTTAGTTTTGATGGTTAAAAACAGAACAGAGCCTTATTTTCTTTTTCAATAATATTAAATAATCTTGCGCACTATGATTGATCCATAGATATTAGAAGGGAGTAATTTTTCGTACGTCTATGATTTATTAATCCCTGCTTGGCGAAGAACAAAGAACAGACTCAAAGAACAGCCAGACACGGAACAATTATATCTTGACCAAACAACAAATTTTGTCCTGACTTGGCGCAATGGCAGAGGCAACCACTAGACTTAAGTAGCTAGAATTTCTTTTATCTTATTGCTTCTAAATTTAAGACTGCGCCGAGCGTAAATTAGATAATGACAGAGCTCGTGCGGCGCATAATCAAATCGGTGCGCGGCCGCCATAGTAAAATTGTATGGAAGATTTGAAGTGCTTTTTTATAAATATGTATCTTTATTGGCAACCAATAACTTAAATATTTGGGACGGACAAATTGTAATATAACTATTTATGTTTCGTTTAATCTGTAAAATAGCATAGATTTCTACTGTTATAATCTATAAATCACGTAACAAGCTTATGTTTTTGCATTTTTCGTGCAAATTTACGTAATTTTGTAAGCGAAAATATTAATTATTTTAAGTTTTTTATACGGAGTAATTGTAAACACATTCATTGTTATGGTAAATGTATATTTTATATTTGTATTAAACAAAAAGTGTTGATTTTATTCACTTAACTGTGACCGCCTGTTTTGGCACATTTCGCTCGGCACAGTCTTATAGTATAAGTATATTAATAGAAATATGTATATTGTATAAGTATGTTATTGACATACTTACGCAAAGCATGCAATAGAGCTGAAAATTAAGGTTTTGATTATTCAAACAAATAAACATACATCATTGGATGGATATATTAATAATTTATCCTCGTTGCAATTCTTGAGCTGAGTTTACACCAGTACACTGTATGCTTCACTTTTGTTGTTTTTGTTTACATAAAATAAGACTGTGTTTTCTCTAGCCTCTTATACATAGACGAGGCATTATAATAATCGCCAATTATTAATAATAAGTATCTATATAATAGTTCCGTTTACGTATTACCTGTTCCATTGTAGGATAAGGGAGATTGGTGTTAATAGGTATACGCCAATCTGATTTTCAGCATATCGATTCTATAACTCCAGAAGTTGGGTCAGAAAGATTGCCTTAACGATAAACTTCCTAGCTATTCTTTATTAATCGGTTCTATTGAACTATCTTAACATGCCATGGTGAGCTGTTTTAACTCCATGTAAGAGTTGTGAGGTTGCATCCAAATTCTGCCTAACATGACTTCATATTTATAACAGTGGTGATTATGCTAATGAAGTTTCAAAAAAGTCTGCATCTATATTGTCGTTCAAAACGTTTATTTTCACTTATTTAATAAACCTTCAAGTACAGTTACTGCTTTAAGATTCTATCAACAGAATAATTTAAAATGTTGTATTTTAATTTGATATTTTTGAGCCCGATCAATATTTTGAAAGTCGGATAGATGACATGCGATTACATGCTTAGATCAGCTCAGCGGATTACAATAAATTGAGTTAAGACCTTAGAAATCGGATTAAACACAGACGTCACTAATTCAAATTCATATTCAAAATAAATTAATTCAGATTAGGTTACAAGGTAACACTTATGAATGTCAAAGTTACACTAATTTTTCCTGTGAATTTACATTTACTGCCATGTTCAGCAAAGCAAGGGTGTAGGGCTCATGAGAAGAACGGGCAAGAGACCAATAAACTACTACTGAACATACACAAGCATTTAATAAAATTTGATGGTATCCTCTAAAGCAGCAGTATGGTAAATAGGAGCATCCACTTATATGTACATTAATAATCAAGACAAGGCATGATTGTAGTCCGTAGTTTAAACTAACTGTTTAAATAAAAATGTATTAAGTAAATCACATCTATGTACTGATATTATATATGTGATACATCATACTGACGCATGCACTACATGTCGCTCTTTCGTCATAAACCCGGCTTTATATAACTTATGTCATGTCGTTTACAACGCGTATAATATGTATGAAAATAGACGATTTAGCGTAACACTTATCGCAAGTCACGTTAGTGCATTCGTTGCGTGTTTTCTTCATAGTGACATAATTTGTTTATATTTAACGAATTACTGTTTAAGATATACCTATATGCCTTTAATAAAAATTTGCATCCGTATTGTTTTTTTAACAATAGTTTCTGTACTAAGCATAATCCCAGTCGGCTAGAAGTAGGCGATCACCGGCCACTATGTTTTGAAGCCACTTTATTCGGACACCCTTGAACTGTTCAGCCAATATGGTTTACAAACAACAATAACGTATTCATGTAGGTCACAAAGTAACATTTAATGTCAAGTACTACATGAATGCATGTAGTCCTAGTCCTCAATTACACCTTTTCGAAGTGGTAGACAGAGTCGAAACAAACCTACATTGTCAGCTTTGTTTTGCGTCTCATGTAACATTGAGCCAACCTATTGACGTGTACCGGGTGTATACGTTTCTAGGCGCCGTTCTTCTGATGCTAATAATTTCGGTAGGCATCACAATAACACTATACACGCTCGGAAATCTAATCCGGGACATATATTAAATTATAACATAATGATAAATAAAGAAAACAAACGAGTGTAGAATACTATTTATAAAGTCAATAATAAATATGTTATGTACATAATATGTGTAAATATGTTTTTGTGTGTATATTTCCAACTAAATGGTTGTTCAATCACAACACGTATCAGATTATATCGACCAAACGACTTATTGATCGTCGGTCTGAATCTCTAATTACTTAGGTCACTCTAGAAATTACTATTCATTGACTAAAGTGTAACATTGTGTTATAAATATAAGTAGCGAGTCCCAGGCTTTATCGTTAAAATAAAACTTCAGGCCATAAGTAGTTAGGAATACGCTTGAGAAAATGGACGTCCGTAAATTATACAAAGTAAGTTTTATGTTTGAGAAAAATACCGTAGCGAAAATTGTAAAACATTTTATTATGTAACTCAGTTTTAGATATGACTAGCTTTTGTCGGCGGTTGCGCTCTAAAAGGTACCCGATGCCGTTTTCTGTACCACTGACGACATGCATGTACCTATGCAAGATTTCATGATGATTGGTCGAGTAGTTAAGGCGTTAAAGTGTAGCAAACAAACTTACATAGCTATCTTATAATATTAGACAGAATTATTGCAATATGGCTATAAGATTAGTGGTTATAGAGAACATTGCTAATATTCTTCACATCCTTCTAACTGAACCCTTTAATCCATTATTTTTAGTTCAGTATAGATGTCAATGACAATGAACAGTATGGTTGACCTGATGGTGACTGGTTACCGTGGCATATGATCGCTTGAAATAACAGAGGTATCATGCGCGAGAAAGTAATAGCTATACACTATGTATAGTGCTGTCTCATTCCCACAAAGTAATAACAATGCATTATGAGATAGATGGTGGTAAGGCTAGCATTATATATCAATCTTGCATAGTTTATATCTGACTAGTATATAAACTTTATGATCGAGTTATTTAAATGAATGAAGCAAGTGGCATTTGAATAGTTATTATCAGTGGACTGCGGATAATATCAATTTTCGGTACAAACGTGAAGGTTACACGCGTTATCTACTCGATTTAATATCTTTGACCCCACGTCTCCCCAAATATGGCAAACTAGTTGTTACGCGCGACTTCCTTTGTCTCTCTTTATAAAGTAGCTTATGTGTTTCCCTGAACTGTTTACTATTATAAATATTGGTATTTTCTAAAGTCGGCTCCCGTTGTAGTTATCCAGCCTTGTTTCATTGTAGACTTGTGCGGTCCATGGCCCTGTACGGGGCCCCAGTTTGGGCGGACAACCTGACGGCCCGTAACATTTCGGCGCTTCGTGCGCCACAGCGCGCCATGGCCGTCAGGTTGATTAGAGGTTACCGCACGATCTCGTTCGAGGCTGCGAGCCTTCTCGCCGGATCGATGCCATGGGACCTGGAAGCGGCGCTCCTGGCGTCGCTCTATCGTTGGCGCCAGGAGGCGCTAGCTCGGGGCGAAGGACCAGCTCGTCCCGCTCTCGAGGCGGCGAGGTCCGAGCTCCGCCAGGTCCTAGTGGCAAATTGGAAGGAGCAACTTGTGCACCCCAGTGTCGGGCACGCTACGATCGTGGCGGTAAGTCCCGTGTTTGAGGAGTGGCTGGAGAGGCGGCATGGCGCCCTCACCTTCCGTCTGACACAGGTAATGACTGGCCACGGTTGTTTTGGCCAGTTTCTGTGCCGTATACGCCGGCAAGAGACGCCCGGTTGTCACCACTGCGGCGACTGCCGCGACGTTGTTGAGGACATGGCGCTGCACACTTTGGCGGTTTGCCCCGCCTGGGCATCGCAGCGCCGTGAGTTAATCGCTGCAGTCGGATTGGTTGCCCTCTCGCTCCCGACCGTAGTTCAGTCTATGGTCCGGAGTGAGAGGTCGTGGAACGCCGTCGCCTCCTTTTGTGAGGAAGTAATTTCCATCAAGGAGGCGGCGGAGCGGGAGAGGGAGCGTTTAAACCCTCTCCCCAACCGCAGAACCGGGCGCCGGAGGGCGCGAGATGACCTCCAGCCACCCTGAGGATTGACCTGGGGGTGGCGGGCTTTGTGGGCCTGCCCGCCATCCGTTCAGCACCAGGTCCGAGAGGCGGCGTGCGTGTTCCCACGCGCGCCTCTGTGTCGAGTCCGTCTCCCCTCTAGGGGGGACAGTAGGGATTATTTTTGCGAAGTGCCTATAGGGTAGGTCTTATCGGGTAGTGGCCTGCCGTTTCATACAGCGGGCCGAAACCTCGGCGGGGTCGCGACCGCATGCGAAAGTGATTCGCGCGGCCCCGTCGATAGTGGTTTTGTCGAGGAACACCGTGGTAGGTTTAGTCGGTATTCCGGGAGGTACATTATTCTTATTCCATCTTTCTTTTACCCCGGCGAGTCCGACATAACCCTCCGCCCGCCGCCGCGGAGGGGTATGTAAACCCTCCGCCCGCCGCCGCGGAGGGGTATGAGTCATGCATTACCCACGTTAAAAAAAGAAAAAAATGGTAGACTTTCCAACTGACAATAAACTAATATAAAGTAAAGACACAATACGATCATTTGTAGATCACACAAATAGTTGTCTCGTGCGTGTGATTCAAACTCACAGCGTAAGTGTGAAACACGTAAGTTATACGCGTATAGATCTGACACAATTGTTATGGTGTTTGTGACAATATGAAGATTTTAAAACTTGCTTTATACCTATAATTTGAACCTAGTAAAGTATCTCTATAACTAATCAAAGTATATCATGCTTTCGCAGCTGCATCAATTGATAGTTATAGTCTGTATTATTGAACTTCACGAATTGCTTAAGAGTGCGCCAAGCGAAAGGTGCCAAAACAGGCGGTCACAGTTAAGTGATTAAAATCAACACTTTCTTTATTAATACAAATATAAAATATACATTTACCATATTAATGAATGTGTTTACAATAACTCCGTGTAAAAAACTTGAAATAATTAATATTTTTGCCAACAACATTACGTAAATTTGCAAGAAAATGCAAAAACGTAAGCTCGTGTTACGTGATTTTTAGATTATAACAGTAGAAATCTATCCTATTTTACAGCTTAAACGAAACATAAATAGTTACATTACAATTTGTCCGTCCCAAATATTTAAGTTATTGGTTGACAATAAAGATACATATTTAATCCATATAATTTTACAATGGCGGCCGCGCGCCGCCCGGTTTGAATATACGCCGCACGAGCTCTGTCAATATCTGTCTTCGCTCGGCGCAGTCTTAACTTCAAGCGCAGCTAACTCATTTCAACATCAAACGACAACATGTTACATGTGGACATTTAATTCTTAAATTTATTTGTATTTACTGTATTTATAATTAGTAATTGGCAGCTTTATAATTAGTAATTAATTCTGCATGTTTTCATTCTTTTATTTTTATTTTATGCTAAAGTGAATTTAATATTTCGTATAGTTTTAATAGAAGTGATTCAAAAGTATAATTTTTGCATGTTTTTAGTGATCTGCCAAATTAATATTAAATTATTGTAAGCCTAATTGGCAGAACATAGTTGATCATCACCATTACTGTAAACATCTTATATATACCTACCTATGTTTCACAATAAAGAATATTTGATTTGATTTGATTTGATTTGTTAAGCTATATAATAATACTTGAAAATTACACTTTGTAGTTAATTATAACCATATCACATGCACGAAGAACTACGATAGCTATAGTTAAAATTCATATGATGAAGTAGCAGAAAGCAAAAATTTATGAAAAGGTATGAATTACGCTCGAGTTCTTCCCACTACTTTAAATTAATCAGATTTGATAAAGGTAATTTTATGAACATGAAGAACCTTATAGTCCATTCACATTTTATACACATGAAATTGTGTTTTAGGCATAGACATATTCTAGCCAAGCGTTTGTTTAAACACGCCGGTCGTTATTTATCACTATTTGCTAAAGATATTTCGTGGATCTGACCTTTAGGAACGAAAATGAAGCCCACACAAGACTTCAGGTCTTGTGTGGGCTTTTGTTACGACATTTATGTGTTTGCGTATAATTGTTCCTCAATGGCGACACGACGGTGATCGTAAGACATACTCGTAAGTGATAATTATGTTGCCAGACTGTTTATTGCCTGCGGTGACAATTAAGGTGCGCATCCGTGGCATCGAACGATCAGCCATTTTAACAAGGCCGACAGATTAGGGTTGCCAGGAAGAAAACCAAAACTGTTCTTACTTGAGAAAATACTTATCTGTTCTCTTTTGTTGTCGGCTGAGGCGCGTGCCAAAAGATCTGTTTTTGCTGTAACACTAAAAATATCATATTTGTCTGTAGAATTATTTTATCAAAAGTATAGATGACGGTCTATGCCTTTTAAGAGACGCAGGTGTGAACCGTTAGTATGTGTTTTCTCAGTATTAATAGACGCTTGCAACTTAGTTAGGTATTTATTTTATCCTATGTCGGTGTAATCTGATAAATATGCGCTTCGATTAATGTAAATGAATGTTAATTAGTTCATACGTTGTCGTCGGAAATATTTAGTCACGTCGTCTTCAGACGGTCATTATCTAATCAGTCAATTAAGTTGGTTTCTTGGATACAATTATTATTGGTACTATTTCGCATTGTATTTCAACGTTGGTCCCTATAGTTATATGGACTGCCAACGCCTTTGGGTCCATGTTGGTCTGTAATCTCGATGTGCTTCTGTTGGATATCTTTGTAGTAGTACGGGCTCTAGATATATGCGGGGTATACAGCTACGGGCTCGCCCCTTATTACACAAGACGTAAAGGATGACGAAATTTGGGTGTTATACACTACATCCTAACTATTCAGAATATATACCTATGCATTTGTGTTGGTAGGTTGAATTTTGCAATGTATTTTGGCGGCGTTATATCCCGTGCTTATGAAGTTTAACGAAATTTCCATTGGGTTATTATTTGAGGCAATGATTCTTAAAAATTCATTGTAGTTAATGAATTTTTGCGACAGTTTGTTGGTCTTGTGGCTTAAGTGCACACTATGTTAGCTTGCAATCGTGACGATTGCCGGGTCTGGGCGTCTGGCAGTGTTATTCAGTTTCTCTGTTAGGAACATTTCTGAATAGCAGCAGGCAATTTGGCAATGTGCCTGGTAAACGTGAACGTCCTCTATTACGTAGTGCTTAGAAATTTGCTGGTGATATAGAAGTGTCATTAAACATCTGCCTACTACTATGAGATACAGACGTCAGTCTTAGACGGAAGTATGTACCTATATATGTTGTTAGTCGCAACTCGCACCGGTTTCGGATCAAGTTATAAAGTTCAGCTATTTCCATTGAGCTAGTCTATCTGTTCCGTGTTCTAACATAAGTATAGTAACCTGTTTATTGTAAAACACAAGTCGTTTAATAAACAGCCGAGCGGCGAGGTGGCGACACGTTATCACCGACACAATGAAAATGAATCATCGTAAAACTGTATTCGCCGACAAAACACTAATTAAATGACATTGTACGTTTACTACCTACATGTTACATATACTCTACATACATATAATTATGTATTATTCAAAATGTTACGTAAACTGTGATGTTAAAGGTGATTATTTTACAAATAGAGGTGAAGACCTGTAATTATTGTCACTATATCGTTATCAATGTATATTATTATAAGTCTGTAATAAATCTTTATTTATTTAATGAAATATTCAAATTCTAAGCGGTTTGAACCCAAAATAATGAAGAATTTTTGCCGGTTGTACGCAAATCGCGCAATTTTGAGGACTTAAAATAAAAGCCACGTAATTTTTTTTTTTTAAAAGAGTACTTGTTATTTGGGATAAATCCCGCAGTTAAGCTAAAATGCTTGTGTTAGAGGTGTGTTTACGTCTGTACTGTATTATAATTGGTGGGATTAGATGACCACGATCTTCGATCGCAAGTCCAATTCCATATCCATTGGGCTAACGCCGTTTGATTTTACTTGTTTCCGTTCATTAAATCCGGTGTTATCATGCATAGTGTGATCCACGTAAATGAAAACGTGGGCGAACCGTCCATGACTTCATATACAGGATGTCCCAGAATATGTGAATCAAATTCTAACGGGAGATTCCTTAGATAAGGACCTTTCAAATAATAAGGAAATATCGAATTTCCCTGAAAGTAGACAGCAGCGAATCAACTTGTAGTGTTCTGCTCCAAACAAAAAATATATATCGACACGAATTTCGCCTCTATACAAAGCATCCTCAACAATAAATGAAGCCCATTTGTTACTTGTTTAATTTTGTGCATATGCACAAAATTAAACAAGTAACAAATATATATTTCGGTTGCTTCCAAAAATGGACTATCCTTTTAGGGCAATTAAAATAAGTACCAATATTTATGATGGTGCAGTCGTAAAGCGTCCTTGTTTATCGACCTTGTGTTTAAAACCTAATTCGAGCTTGATTGTCCTTGAGTAAACTTAATATGTATCTATAGGAACTTTATATATTAAATTTCGGGTCTAGTCAAACACCATAGAGATTTTTGCTTACAGCTATCGTCTTAGCGTGAGCACAGGGCCAGAATAATATAAGCAAGGTCCTCATAACAGTGAGCTAGCCGAACTATGTTGGATCGACTAGAAACGTTATTTTGGATAATCCACATATATTGTTATCATAAGAAACATACACAATACCTACTGAACGTATCCTCCAAAAGGTAAACAGCTATATAGTATACCCACACTGTTGCCAACTAAGTTTAAGTCTACCGGGCACAATGCCAGACTCCATCCTGCTACTGGATAACATTAAGACCGATTCGTAAATCAACCTAAGAACCTTGCGATCTGTCTAAAACATAAGTACAAACTCCAGCAACGAGTCTAAAGACACAACGTGACAGTGAGGAAATACCATTGGATTATATTCTAAAAGACCTAGGTTGCCGACGACTTTGCAGTAAAAGCATAATCCTTGCATAATCCTTGTTACTAACATAATACTGTTATTTTTTATGTTTTACTGGTTGCATTTTTTCGTGTACTTAGTCTTGTTTAACTTTTATTTCCGTTTCTGTGACCTTTATAATGAACAGGCATCAAAAAGAAAGGCATTAGACTTGTTACAATATTTTGTCAATGGATAAATAGACTAAATAATATCTACGTTAGACCGAAGCTGTAGAATCATCATATATATCTTATTTTACGAGGCCTCTCTCCAATTGAAATAACAATTGGTAGTCAGATCTGCATATTCGGTCTTGTCTTTGACAAGGTGAAAAAGTTCGGCGCTAAAAGTAATCCCCATCTAATCTCGGATGTTACGCAAGCATTTTTCTTCGACCCGCTTTCTTTTTCTTTGCAATTTTGCCGTTTTTATTGCAAGAGCTCGTATATACACTTCTTGAATTGCAGTTCTGATGAATGATTACTTAATTACAAATATTATAAAGAGGAAAGGTTTGTTTGGTAATCGATTAACTGTAAAAATACTGAACCGATTTTAATGATTCTTTTATCTCTCTCATCATTAGAAGGATACTTTATCCAGAAAATACTGCTATGCTATAGAAAATTATTGCAAGAGCTACGGGAGCGTAGCAGTAATGATAAACATGGAAATCGCCGGGGACAGCTAGTTAACAGTATTACAATAAGCTTAATTTTCCAATCTTAATGCTATCACGTGCAATCTCTACGTAAACAACTAAAATCACAATTGACAACAGATCACAAAGATTGACAAAATCACAAGTCTCTTGTTAAATTGTGCCAGGTCGCTATTTATCGTTCAGAGTCGACGCATTCAGGTCATAAACCAAACCGTAATTGGTGTGTCACAACTTTAAATTGAAACGTCCAATGTACCGAGAATCGGCAACGAAGCTTCTGGAAAAACGTATTCAGACATTACATGGACCATAAATCTCCATGTTTAGTTTCCATTCGCACGTTCGAAAAAACAGTTGAGATGTACGGGAAAATGTTCAGGAAAAGTTTATTAATAGCTATGTTTTTACTATTTCTGTATTCGACTTTTGTGATTCACGCATTACTTCTGTATATTACTGAAGATTTAGGCAGAGGCTCGCTGTAATGGTAGTAGAATTACTTACTTGTTGTCGTTTACCTGGACAGGAGACTTACCATCTCTTAAAGTATTGTCATTGCATGCGCGAGAAAGAGACAAAACTATACACTCCGTAATTCGCTGTCTCATTCTCTCAAATGCTTTAAGAGATAAGTGGCAAGGCCTCTGTCCTATATATGCCATCAATGAATCCAGAATCCGTACCTTAGCTGAGGATTTGTCAATTAAACGTCATTAGTACTTTTGGTCAACCCAGGGCCTCATTGTCGATAGGAGCATGTTTTCGCACTTACGCAGTCCATGTAGCGTTAGTATAACAATTATAAATCGTTGTATCCAGGTGCGTGTCGCTTATGCGCGAATGTGTCAAGAACAAAGGCGCTCGCACGCGCTGCATTGCGCGCTGATGACGCAAACAACTCGCGTCAATTAGCCCAAAGTGTTTAAACAAATTTATCATAGCGTCGCTCAAATCCCTACTAAATAACATTCCATACTCTCTTGATAAGACATGGCGGATTGTTTGTGTGTTACATGACATGCGTTGTGTAACGATTGTTCCACTTTAATATTTGTTTGTTACGTGTTTGTTTTAATGTAATGTGACGAGAAAAGTATTATATCATACAAGCTACTCTAAACAATCATATTTAAAATAGATAATAATTGGTATTTGAAGTAGATGAAACGCCAAGAAAGAGTGTCACGGATGTTAGCGGAGGCTAACCTTATTTGATGTGGTAAAAATAAATAAAATATGAAGCTAGTTCCAGGGGCAGTACCATTCCTTAGAGTATTGTAATTGTATATCCAAGAACGAGACAGCGCCTTACAAAGCGTATAACTTAGTCCCGTCCCTTTAAGCAGTATTTTTACAATATTGTACATAATATAAGCTCTGGACATTACGAAGGTACCGCGTTAATATTCGAGCAGCACCTAACGCATAATATGTCAACGAGAAATATTTGGCTCGTTGTTCATGTTCACGTTCGTGCCGGTTACCGTGACCTTTGGACGCGCGGGAGCAAGATGTAATATACTACACTGCAATTAATACTGCATTTTAAAACGTTACACATAAGCTTCATCATACATTTAGTTAAGCTTCCTCACATAGTCGAATACTGTTCGGGCGTCTTCGGCAAATGGTTGGTTGCATGCACAAAGATTAACGACGCGATATATTTGTATGATATGTCTAGAAGCAATATAAATTTAGTAATTAATTAAGTTTGAAGTTATTTTTTTGTTGTTAGGTATGTCTTTTCCGCTGGCGTTGGTTATCAGTTACAAATGTAAGACGCCTGTTATTCGAAGGAGAAGACTGAAATTGCCACACTGTTATTGGAACTCGTCCTTGCATCCTGCTTTTGACTTAACTTGACTTTGACCCTTCTCCAGTTCCACAGTTAACTTTGCATATATTCCAGCAATAATAATTGGGCAGCAGTAGCAATTCCAGTCAATAAATTTATAGACAATACATTTAATGATTACGAATCTTTGGAACTGACAGAAGTACTAAAGGATATATTTTGCCCTTTACTTTCATCAGTTGTCTCTGAGGTGTCCCTTTATACTCGTGTCTTCAAGGGCTCGGTGTTGTACCTGCCCTCGCTTTTGTTACGCCGCCATTGTGAACGCACCATTTAGTTTTACTCTTTTGTAGTTCGGTTTATTGTTGGTGACGCAGTGGATCTTTATATACTTCTCTATCTTGTTGAGGTACAAAAGTGAGGTGTGAGCTTTTGAGTAGAGACCGATGGAAATATTTTTAAAGGGTTATAAAATAGGCTTTCTTCCTTTTCAATCAAAAGTAAAGTGAGTCACAAAGTTATCTTTATTATTGTCAAAATTACAATTACTAAATGATATGTTTAATATATACTATTAGGGTATGTTTGAATGCACATGTATGTCTTGATAAAGAAATAATATCTGTACTTATACATACATTCATATAATATAGGTTTTACTCATCTTTATTGCGTCTGGTGGCAGTACACCCTGAAGTTCACCTGATGATAACCGCCGCTCTTGTAGATGGCCAGTATCAGGAGTGCTACGAATCACTGCTTACTAAGACAGTTAAGATTTTAAGTAATCGTTATGTAATCTTAAAAATAGTTTTACATTTAATTTACTTAATTTGAATGTGTGTATAAATTAAATGTTATTCTCATATAAATTAGAAAACGTATAATAAATTAATGAGACAAGAATATTCATATATTACTGTGTTATTATTTATACATTTCAAGTATACGCTGCTACCCTTGAATATGACCACAATATACTGTTACACCTTGTAAGAAGTCGTAAATTTTTATAACCTTCACATTAATTAAGTTTCGCAACTACCTGCCGTTGTTAGCGAACAAATTATTTGGCATTATTCTAAGGCTAACGCACTGATTATAAAAACTATGTAACATAGCATTACGAGTATGGCCATAAGAGGTGCACCACGTTTTAGCACACTTAAATATCGCCAATAATACGCTACTTAATATATTTATACCTTCGGCGAAAAGTTGTATGATTTGTGTGCGTTAGTCCAATGTTTGTAAAGTGTCCGTGTTCCGTTTTAAGTGCTAATTCTATTGCTGTCTACCGAGTATGGTTTCGGGCACCGTGCGGGTACTGAGCCTTTTAAAATAGAGATTCTAAAGTAGTACAACTTAATAACATTGTAAGATCTTGTCCCACTGCACTAATAAGGCAAGCAAAATGTTTGTACCGTACCAAACTATGTTATTCACTATAATTGAGTTATATTAATAAAACCTATATGTAATGTATTGTTTATTTGAGCAGATTTTCCTTGTACTCATAATTAAAACAATAACACTGGACGCTTTGATCTGAATATTTTAAACAGGCTTTCTTCAAAACGCGAGGTAATCTAAAGATAAACATTAGTACAGGTTCCCACTATAGCGCTCGGGGTATGCTGTCGGCGAACGCACATGTTCGTCGAGAGCATACGCATACATGCACATTCGTTGTAATGATAATAAAAAAATAATCACTGCTAGATATATTCGCATGTGTAACTATTTCGTGCAAGTAGGTATAAACAAACATGAAAATAATAGATGCAAAAAGCCCCAGTCTAAAGAACTGTACTTTATAGGAGCACACATTTCGTTATGCATGTCAATTTCATACATCATACATTAGGCGCTTGAGTAGTGTTTAGTGCCAACAATTTAATAAAACCTCTCTGTATCGTATTCGTAGTTGCCATGTTACAAGTAAGTATATTAGATAATAGTAGCGATGCAGTAGACGCACGAGAAAATCTAATAATCGCAGCACAGAATAGATAGCGATCACTAAGGTAACCTTCGAAAAGCTTAAGGCGAGCCGCGAGGTCAAGTTAAAGGTGAGCCATTGCGTATTTAGGTCAATTTCAAAAGTTAGTGTTTATATAGGAATAAATGATAATCCAGACACTTTACTAACAAAATACATCCCTTATTAAGTACGACTAAAAAACATAACTGGTGAAGTATAGGTGTTAGACACCTCACCTTTTTCTTGAGGATATACATGCATTTATTTATGCATGTGTATATTTGAATGAAAGCACTTAGGTATACAGTCATACATCAACATACATAAATACATGTTAGTCTCATATTACGTATTATATGTTATGTCATATTCTTAGTCAGACCTTTCTTAAAGCAAAGTGCAGGCAAACTTGTATTACGTACACATTCTACACTAATCCTTCACGTAACACTGGACAGGCCTATTGCAGTCTACCGGGCATATTTCCAGAGTCTGTCCTGGTACTAAATATTTCATGACAGAAAAACCAATGCTTTGAATCAAACCTCGCGGCGCTACTGAGCCAGTCATATACAAAATAATATTTTAAAACACATATACTTAAAACAACAAAGACTAAGGACGCTGTAGCGTGTTTGAGTCCTAAATTAATACATGTATAATGAAAGGTAATGGTACAGCTCGTCTGGTTCTCGGTACACGGTGACCTGGTTGTTCCAATTCGATCGCACAGGTGTTCTATATTTATCTTCTGCTATCCGCAAATGTTTATATTGCAATCGTACTTTCTAGATTACCGATTCATGGATGCTAAGTTCTACTGGTTCATTGCCAATGCGATGAGTGGTATGGGTTCTGGCCGTGGCACACAAGTGTGTAACATGCGGATGGTCGTTTCTATCCTGGCTGTAAATATTACCGCGGTTTAGCATTTTTGCGCAGTTTGTCAAAATATTGTTTTGGGTGCAATTTTGCCAATATATGGTGCAAGTGACGACGACACAGCAAGGTGGCAAAATGACTGTTATTATTAGCTGAGCTAATTCGCTTGTGTTAGGTGTAGATTGGTTGGTCATGTTGGTCTTGCAATAAGTGGAATTCGACCCCACAACCACTCGATCGCAAGTTCTAGTCATATATTTGGAGCTACAGCCGCCATAAGTTATACGGGGTGTGGCGTAAATAGTGGATAACCCTGAAACTGTCGACTGGCCAGATTATCATCTATCATTTACCCCACTTATGTATATCACCATATGTCCATGGATATTATGTTTACGATACAGGTGCCCAAAATTGCATAATTCCTTAGAAAACATGTTAAAATTTGAGAATAAGTATTTTTTGCGAAGTTGTCTCAGATTGTAACAAAAAATCTTGATACTGGTCTGATGATACAAGTATTCAGGAGTGACATTAAAAAACAGAACGAGAAAATGTCGCCAATTGTAGAAATGACAGCTGATTTTGTATGAGTAAGTACGATTATTATGTAAAATATCAAAAAAATCAATAATTTGGTCATCCATGGGCATATGGTGATATAACTGGGGTAAATGATAGATGATAATCTGGCCATTCGACAGTTTCAGGGTTATCCATTATTTACGCCACATTCTGTATATTTTCGGTAGCCCCTTTTTGAGCACCAATTGAATGCAAATATTGCTAGTAAAGAAACAGCAAAAGCATGTTATATATTTTATGATTTGTATTACAAGCTGTGCTATTTATGATTATGTATCGAGTTATTTATGTGCTCACGTGTTTAGTGGAATATTTTTATATACGTTGTTTACATAACAAATGTTTAATAAAAGTAGCTTGTGTATTTTTATTCAGCTGTAGCCACAACATTGTTTTAAGTTTAACGTCTAATGTCAGTTAGGTGGCAAATAAACGTAGGTGCCACCTGAGAACCATGTTTAAATAAGGGGCTATTGGCGAATAGATATACATATGTATACCTTGGGTTTATGTTGATTGTAAGATAGGAGTCACTGTGCTGCAAGTGCAAGCAATAAAAGCCATCGGTTGCTTTTCTAATAGGTGCGCCGATGTGTGCCTGAAGCTGTCATAGCGAAGGCCGCGGGTAGAAGAACAGGCATCTCCGATGCGTTGTTAATGTGGAGTATTGTAGCGACTCCTTAGGATGTGCCAGAACGTCGCCTCGGAGTCTTCCCTCGTAGACGTTTTGTAATGCATTAGGCACTTCTGCGTACATCGCTAATACAGTCATACGTTTTCAGGATTTATTGTTTCCCTTGGTGTTAAACAACGTTGCAATATAAGGACATTTTGTTGCGATCTTCTGTTGGTTAGAAGTACTGCCTCGGGAGAGCTCTTGTAATGACGTGCATTATTACATTCAAGTGATATTCGACACTTGTGTACAGAGCGGCAACTACTTCGTATAAGTAAGGACGCAGCGCACGTACCTACTTATACCTACTTAGAAAAGCCAGCCACAGTCGAGCGCCAGCCTGCTATACTGCCTTATGTAAGGGGTGTCACTGACAAGATTGGCTACATCTTGAAGCGAGCTTCAATCAACACATACTTCAAGCCGCCAACGAAGATAAGTCAATTTTTACCATCCGTCAAGTGCCAACTACCTTTACAAGATGCAGGGGTCTATAAATAGATTGTGACTGCGGACTCTCATACATTGGTCAAACCAAGAGAAGCATAGGCACCCGCATAAAAGAACACATAGCTGATGTAAAACACCAACGCTCGTTGAAGTCTGCTGTGTGTGAACATGTGCAACCAACCACTACCTGAGATTTGACAAACCACAGATTCTCGCTAAAGAACACCGATTCCTACCAAGGATGCTACGCGAGGCTATTGAAATCAAAAAACATCCTAATTTTAATAGAGAAGATGGTTGGAATGTACCACCAGCTTGGGATACAGTAATAAAAATAGTCAAACCCAAGAAGAAGCAAACCGCAGCTAGACTTCATGATACTTTGAGCTCATTCTGCGTAAATAGAAACACCAATGATTAAATTATGTTCGGGTACTTTGAAATAATAATAATAATAATAATAATATTTCTACCACATACACACAACACCATCTAGCCCAAACTAAGCAGAGCTTGTACTATGGGTTCTAGACAATGGATAAACATACATAGATACTTTTTTTTTTGTAAATACATACATATTATACATAGAAACACCCAGACCAAGACAAACATCCATGTTCATGCACACAAATGTTTGACTTGCGCGGGAATCGAACCCGCGACCTCAGGCGTGGCAGTCAGTTACACTAACCACTACGCCATCGAGGCCGAAATAACTACACTGGAACATTGAGACAACTGCCATCTTAGTCTCCCCGTGACCATGGCTGCTGAAAAGCAACCGAAACGTCGGGGAAAGTGTAAAAATAAATTAAATCCAAATAGTTTAATAATAATTTAATTAGCTTAAAAATTAGTAAAGTTTAATAGTAGTAGTAGTGTAACAATTTTCAAAATTTTGTAATAAAGTCTCAAATAAACAACGCGATAAAATCCGTATATAGCAGTTTAATTTCAATGAATAATATTCGCGTAAATAGAAGACAATATTATGTACCTACTTATGTTTTGGTTGTCAACATAGTCGGTGTCGTCACCGTACGCCCCTTGGATTTCGCCTCTTCTGATAAAATGTTCTGTTCGCTCCTTATTCGTGGCCACAGGGGGCGAACGGCACATTAATATTTAATTATTTATTTTGGTGTAGCTGATCGCCACGTAAAAATTTTTGATATAATTTTGAAGTATCTAAGTACAAGTAAAATAATGTAATACTGAATAAACTGATAAAGTATTACTTAAATACTCAACATGTAATGGTAAAAAAAAAAAATTTGATTGAAATGTAGTTTATTTAATACAGACATACACATCCCAAACTTTTTAATCTAAATCTTCGCACACTTATTCTCTACGCTAAAACTTTTCAAATAGACGGAGTCACTTTTCATTTACGAAATAGCATTAATTAGTAGCTACTGTTCTTTATACTTTTGGTTTAATACTTCACATAATATACATATGTGAAATAGACGCCCGACATACAAAAAACAAAATCCAACATGCTGATCGCTAACGTTTCTGACTGTACTTTTCATCGCCTAGTAATCGGTGGCGAAACTGAGTATCTAAAATGCCACGGGGCGAACGGATACACTTAGCTAATCAGGGGCGAAACTCAAGGGGCGAACAGAGCCGACATCACACAGTCGATCGTAATTCGAATACGATTTGCATATACCATACCATACCAACGGTACTACGGAGTATATCCGTTTTACCCTCTCATGTATCCGACTCTGTTCGTGCTGGGTATGGTGGGGTATAGCGAGTTACGAGTACGCCGTGAATACCACCTAGCGGCTTATTTAATAAGATTATTGCGTGGTATAGAAAATAATCCGGAAGTGTTACATAGGTTGAGACTCTGTGTGCCGGACAATTACGTAGGGAGGAGGCGACGTCCGACACTGCTAGTTGTGCCACATGCTCGAACTAACCTACTGGCAAAAAGCTCACTCACCAGATCTATTAATATCATAAATGAACTTCATTACAGAAATGATATCTTTACGGGTAATTGGAGTGAATTGGCAAAGGTTTTATTGTACATAGTAACGTATTATACACCTAAAAAATAAGTTTTATATAATATTATGTATAGAGTATTCTATAAGTTTAGTTATAAGATTTGATGTAGCACACTATCGAATTAGGTATCTGCCTGTTATGTTAGTTGTAAGATTAAATAAATAAATAAAAAATAAAAATATTTCTCAGCTCTTGTGTCCCATGTTATATATTTTTTTATAGGTATGTATAGTCAGTAATTTGTATTGGCTGCAAAACTATACAGATAAGAATTCTAAAATACCAAAGATTAATGGTTATTAAAAATAGTGGGCCCTTTGTATTTTGCGGGTATACTCTGATAGGCTCAAGACTGCCCAAACCTAGTAAATTACCTAAATCTTACTTTAGTAACTAAGGTTAAGTACATCAACGTAATCACTATAGTTTGACGTTTATAAGCGTTACTTTGTGACCTAATTGAATAAATTATTTTTGATTTTGACTATATCCAGACTCTCTCTTCAATGGCTGTTATAAAAGTTAACATTCATAGTATCGAAAGTAGTTGCCAGTAGTGTTTATAAAACAAGAAAGTCTTTTATTAACCGGTGACGAGCATTTCCTCTCACGTGTTTTCTCACACGAGACATTGGTGCTGCTTCACCTACGACATTTACATCACTATATTCTCACACTATTAGATATACACATACATGACTGATGTGCAACTCTTAAATATCATAACCATCCTTATCGCAACTTTGAGTTTTCTAAAGTAACCATGACAATAACATATGGGTGACAATCGCGATGAGATTTTTAGCAGAATATAGCATGGCTATTTTTTAGTATTTTAATTGTTGTGTAGTAAAATAAATCTGTTTATTTGTGGTTCATATGAGATGGTGTTGTGTCACTCAGTGACAGAGGGCATTGTAATAAATAGCTATTATCAACTTGGCGGTTTAAGAAGTTAACGGTGTCAGTACGCTGACTGTTGTAGTTGTCCCGGTATCATAAAATTTCAAGGTGCTGGCAGGCTTCAGACTTGACTCAGTGATTTCCTGGTCTTCTTAACTTGGTCACGCCTCTTTTCAATAATAAAGTAAATTGGTGGCTCGTACCTATACGAGCCGCTGGCCCACAACAGGTTAATATTTGGAGCCTATTAAAAGCCCAATCGATCGTTATAAGTTGTTTACTGTGAATGCAACAGCTTTTCAATTCATGACCATGAGGTTTGACACTTTTTGATGCAACAAAGATTTGTCTGACTTGGGAATCAAAGCCTACACGATTTGCAGCTGCGCAAACGCACACCTTTAGGTTAATGGCCGTCAAAACATTCATGATCGTCGGCTGGTCACGATCGTAAAGGACGCTACTATATAACGCACTCTCAATGTTACGATCTATTTTAAAATTATCAAAACAATCGGTACATTCGGTAGAAAAACGCGCAGGAACACTGCCAAGACGACGACCCGTTTCTGAAACATTATAATAAAGCTAAATACCTCAATTATCGATGCTTCTCAAGGTTTGGGGAGCCTCGGACGTTTCCATTTAGGCCACGGCTGAACTACGCAGATACTCTGCCTGATTGTTTGATTATGAGCTATGTATTGGCGAGTCGATTGTTGTAATACCCCAGTCTAGCTCAAAGACACAACCATCCTACTAAAGGCGTCCTGCTTGTCATGTTCTATAGTAATCCAAGTGCGCCAGTAATGACTTTATACAACTGATACAAATTTGACAATACTCACGTCTAGTGTGCTCGACGCTGTCCGTCACTAGACATTAATTATTTATTGAATTAAATAAATAATTATTAAATCGTTCCTAGGAGAAACGCGGCTCGCAGTATTCTGCAGTCTATGTAATGCTTATTCATTCAATCTGCTAATAAACATGCGTGTTAGTAGTAGAGGGCGGAGAAGGATAGTATCGGTTGTCCACTTGACTAGACTAGACCAGGTAACCCGGTGCCTATAGAAGTACCTACAACGTACCCAGTAAAGAATCGCGGCCCATGTGACACACGGTATCGAGATAAAATGATAAGCACGCTCGTTTATCAATTATGGACGAGAACCGTATCTACGGTTTAGAAACGCTAATTAAAAGGTAATCTATAATAAAAGTAAGAAAGGCAGCACTTAATCAGTACTTAACCCAAAGAGGTGCAGTCGGATTGGATAAGTAGGTACTACTGCAAAAAATTGCAGCCAATCAATTATGTTGTTACTGCGGTGAGTAAAGCTTGCAAGCTCCTTAAGAGGCCCTTGTTTCTTTTTCAGGCCAGCGTAGAGAGTATTTTTCTCCTTTGCCTAGCGACACAGCGGTTCATTTGGAAGGTCGGAAACACTTAAGTGTCTTGTTGCAAGCGTTCATATGCTACGGTATTCGTATAGTTTTCCGTATCTCCCATAGGTCTAGATCTCTGGCGAACCTAGCAATTATCATAGACTCCAGTTATTTCACTAAACTCAATAACCAATAAATTTGACGTTCATATATGTTACTTTGTTAACATGCTTGCTACCTTAATTGTATAAGAAAGTAATATAAACGAAACGTGCCAAGACTAGTTTGCTCAGTGCTAACGCAACTGTACCTCTTAATGATGGATGTAATCGTTCTATTTTTTCCTCTCATGCCGTCGTACATCGGTTATCTATTAATAATCGGCAGATAGCGGATGACACGTGCTCCCTAACGCCGTGATCGATCGCTCACTAATCGGTGTCGCTTACTGCAGCATCAGTTATTATTGGATATCCAGCTATTTCCTCATGTTTCCACTATATTTATTGGTCGCGTCTCATCGAAAGGGCAATCTTAATTTAGAGGGTGACGTAGCTGCAATATCAAGATGTGCCATAGCTGGAATAATGTGGGTTGATATACCTCTACCTACTATTTTGTTTTCTTTATGTCTCTTCTATATCCTTATCTGCCATGGGAGACCTACAGCAATTTTTTTAAACTCTCGTTACGCTAGGCTTCGAGTCGATATGCAACATAACAGAGACAAACATCATTACGTTTTTATTCCTTTATTACACTTTTCCTACACTTACTTAAACGATTAAAGAATTCGAACAATTAATTAATTATTATCACTATTTTGAATCACTTGCATATTCAAATATTATGTTAAGCTATAGATGTCGAGTAGAGAATATTATATCTATTACTAAAATATTTAGATTTTCATTATTGTTCATTTTTTATTGCTTTACTGGTTCGTTAGCTTATGCTTGTATACTTTAGATCGTGAATGAAGTGAAGTAGAAAGCTGTTAATAGCATGAAGTCAATATTGTCTTGCCTCTAGAGTTCTGTTAGTTAGAGCCCTATAAATAAACTTGCCACTTATTGCATGGAAATAAATGTTGTAATCTAAAGCCTCACCGAAATTTCATCTAGGTTGAGGTGACAGACACAAAGCTGTCATGGGTGATATTAATATTTGTCACCTCACCACCCTATCGGCCCCACTCGGCCTAAATGTTTGTGAAACCTTGCCTTCGAAGATAAACAGGCGTGCTACCATGTTGAAACCGTTCCGTAATAAGTTCAAAGATTCATAAAATATGCTTGGATATCTAACAGATAGTAGATTTAATTTAGAAATCCTCAGGCACATTGCTTTCTGGGAAATATTCTTAACTACCTAGTTGGTCTATTGTTAATGTTTTAAAACAATGGCTTGGAGTCATTATACACACATACACGTAGACACAAATACAAATACACGTTTTTAAATCTTCCTAGCGTTTGCATTATAATTTGTAACCATATTTTCTATCCAAAAACAAACAGCCAACCTCTTTTAAGTGATTGGACTGCCGGATTATAAGTTTCCGGCCCGAATATATTATTTGACTTAAACGTTATTTGCGCATTAAAAATGTCCAACTTTGCAAAGTCAAAGGTTGCAAAAGTTTGAAATTAGTTACTTTTCGCTAAAGAAAAGCACTCTAAGATAACAAACATGTTTAAATCACAAATCAAAATGGATAAATAAATAAATAACAGTTCTACATAAAGATCTTGGAAGCGTGTAATTCTTTTTATTGACTTTCAGTTATTCCATTTCGATTTCGAGATTCTTTAAGAGGCCTTTGCCAATATTATAACAGTTGCAATACATGGCTGATATTATTATATTTAGGAATATACATACAATGCTTGCTGTTCCCGCAACATAGTGATTTTAAAGTGCCTGTATCCTTCGTCAAGGTTACAGCTATCTACATAGCAATTGTAAATTAACATCGATTAAGCGTTTTAGCTGTGAAAACGTAACAAACAGACAGAGCAATTTCACATTCATATGATTAAATTCTGTAACTATAAATACTCGTTGCAATTTTTCCAGCGGCCACCTGTCTCCGAAGTAATTATTTCCCCTTTCTATGGACCGACGCCAAAAAATTTGGCATGTACGTCCCCAGACAGTTCGTGTATTAATTTAGTGCGGTATCATTGGGTTGTTTATTATTCTGAACAGTGGCCGTCACGTTCCTCCGCCATATTCATCCAATGGGCAATTCCAGTGTTTGATTTCTCATTATGAATAAAATTTGTTAAAGTAGACCATATTTCATGTATGACGTTCCTATTTTTTTAGACACATCGTCTGTAGGGGGTATATTATTTTATACGTACATTGGATCAATGATTTTTGTTTTTATATAACTAAAGTGTCAATCAAGCGTCTGAAGGTAAGCGTTTATTGTAGTCTGTAGATCCTTGCAACATCGCATTTACTCGCGCGTTGCCGTCTATTAAAAAAAGAGATCGCTGGTGCTGCGAATGCATAGGGCAACAATACCCGGTAGAAACACACCACATTCGTTGTTCCGCTGCGGTCATATGCTGTATCGTGGAGTTATAATCACAACCGAGCTTTTAAAATTCTTAAGCTAGAATACCTAATATTCAACTTTTGTTCAATAGGATATACAAACAATGCCTAGAATTTAGACACAAATATTTCCGGATCTATCTATTGTTGCCTCATTGGGACCTAATCGGCGTCACCGAGCGTTGTATGGTGTTCCATACAACGCCTCCCTCACCTCATCACCTCATCCTTACAACTTAATTCAATCGCCATCCAAGCAATAACCGAATGGAACTGCTTAATTTGAGGTTATTCAACTTATTTGGTCAATGACGTTAGTTGAAAGATCAATAGTCCTACAATATCTTCTGTATGTTAAGTAACAACATTTGAATAAGAGGTTTTAAGGTGTTTACAGGCTAAGCACAACAGTTCATACTAACTTAACATCAGCATATTTTGAAAACACTTTACTCATATGGATTGCACCGTCAAAGGCAGAGTCGGGGGTCTTGTGACAGGTGCGATCGTGTAATTTTCAGACAATGATCTAATACCGTATTGCCTCACGACAAGAAGTTACATAAGCGTTCGTACTGCTTTGACGCAGTTCAAACATTATGAATACTATTAAAGTAAACTCAGTAACGCAATTATCCGTACTCTTCTGCTTTAGTTCTAAACAGCTATCGATGTAAGTTTCGGCATTATTTCGGGACTCCAATAACACGATCGATGAAGCTGAGGCAAGGTCAACGCATTATTGGAAAGTTTAAGGAAGTGGGTAAAGCAATTTAATAGAGTACTTCTTAATTATTTCGAAAGCAGTCGCCAGCTACAGTAATTTTAACAATAAAAAGCAATATATTTAATATTACGAGGTTATAAAAATGATAAACAAAGTCTTAAGCTAAGTTTTAGTGCTCAAGTTTTCGCATGTGTACAGCGAGAGTCGTTCCAACCCGTACTATTGATTATTTGGCTCGCTGAACCAAAGTATCAGTGTCTACAAGGAAGTAGGTGAAACAGCTGTTAGCACTAACCCAAATTCAATACGATGATGTAATGTTGGACTTGTTCTAGCGCCGCTAATATGCCACTTTTTATTGCGTGTGCCATTGTTTGGCGATCCGTCTCGCTGTTAGGGCTGGCCACTTTCGAATCAGCTTTTGTTAAACATATTATACTAATGAAGATTAATTCCTGGAAGGAATACTAGGGTATAGCTGCAGTTTAGCGATGTGCGATTATACATGCGAATGAGCAAGTAAAGCAAATGTATTTGAATGATTGTTTTTTGACTACATCATTTGTTGATGTATTTTTATACGTAAATTATTAAAAAAGAAGGCTATCGACATAACCAGTCAATATAAATAAAATGTCGTTTATTCAACCTATTAAACAATGTAATCAAATCTTGATTCGAATATTTTCTTTATGGTTCGAATTATAACTTGTATTCGAATGCGGGGAGCATACACTCTTTAATACAATGAGTTTATTACAGGGATGTCGTTTGTCCGAACGCCCGCAAAAAGTTACTGAATATCAGTTGATACTTTCCTGGCTTCATTTAATTCTCTTTCTAGACGTGTCACCTATTGCTAATACGCAGGTTGAACGTTGTGTATCATAATATACATTGATCGTTGACCCATGTTTTACAATACTTATATTATTATTAACATCACATGAGTGTATTAAGTAAAAGCATTTGACGGAGCACTTGCAGCACGCATGTTAAAGGTTATCGCACTTATCGTGTTTATATATAAATACATAGGTATGCGCTAATAATTAACACATTCATACACATTCGTAATATTATCTCCTATTCTATAAACTGAAACACAGTTTTACATATTTTTACGTTTACAAAGCTTTTGATGTATAGCATCCCTATTTAAAAAATGACAGTATAATAATTTACCAGTCGTGCATGAGTTATCCTTCTTGAGCTCAACTCTCGGGTAAAATTTCTGTGAGAGAAATTGTATCTGCAATTTTGTCGAGATCGTGGGAACGTAATTATGATTGTAAATGCTTATGAGAAACCGAATCTAAAATATCTACGTTCAATCATCATCAGCACCAGTATTATACTAATTGAAATAATTTGAAAATACTGTTTAAATGAAGACCTCGTTACTCATCGATGCCAAATACGAATCCGAAGGATTCGGATGCGACTTCATAAAGTAAATGTAATATACTTATCTGGCAATGGCTGGCTTTTATATTGGCAATGTATTAAAAAGATCCTCAATTTATCCCACCAGTCGCAGTTCTTGTTTATTGTCTTTACGGTAGTAATATTCTTGAATATTCGCCTTTGTTTGCTTCTTCTTTCTAGGCTTTATTATTCCCAAGTAACTTGGGGACGGCTTTCTAGTCTAACCGAATTTGACTGGATATCAGTTTTTACACGGAGCGGCTACCACCTGTCCTCCGCAACCCAAAAGCTAACGATATTCTAAGGCTAGACCAGTGTCAGGATATTAGAGGGCACTGACTTCCCAATAACGACTACCATAGATGTTCATGGCAGCCGGGACCGACGGCTTAACGTGCTCTCCGAGGCACGGAGCAGGCGATAATTATTGTCAATCGATACGCACATAATTTTGAAAAGTCATATACTCGTACCGAGACGCTCTGAATTGCGGTCTGTTGGTCTCCCCACTTATTATTCGCTTTATTCGCCTTTGTTTGCTAATGCATTATAAATATCATTAAAGTAATGTTAATAACAACATGAAACAAAAAGTTATTATTGTAACCACCAAGGTCAATAGAAACTGGACAACATTACATAAACACACATTTCTTCAGACGCCTCGATATTTTTTGTGAGCTCTCGCACTAGTATCCCTCGCTTTGTCTTTCGCCCGCGTCATACCGTTCTCGTCCTGACATAATTTTACTAACGCTATCGTATAAATTTTATGTCCATGTTTGGCATGGTAAAACACAGAATAGATTATAGTGTTACGTATTTAATCCTGTGTTGATAACTATTGCTAGACTAAGCTTGAGACAAACTGTTCACGACGCCTATTGATCATCTACTTCACTTAAACGTTCAGACTGGTCGTCTGGATATTATATATCTACCTAGTGGCAGATCCTTAGACTGCACGTAATGGTCGATAGTCCGATCCAAAGACCTCTGACTTTTTGGAATTATATGCTATCGTTCGCTTTAACGATGAAAGAAAACATGAGATACTTGCATGTCTGAGTAATCTACATAATGTTCTCGAAGTTATGTGTTGAATATCATTCGTATGAAC
Source organism: Catocala fraxini (assembly GCA_930367265.1). Lineage (NCBI taxonomy): Eukaryota > Metazoa > Arthropoda > Insecta > Lepidoptera > Erebidae > Catocala > Catocala fraxini. The sequence continues at coordinate 2,141,341 of OV884045.1, forward strand.
GAATGATATTCGAATACAATTGTGTAATTGCAGCGTACTTGTCTATAGTCAACACATTAGCTTTTAATTCGAGTACAATCGTGCACATTATCGCTGCTACGTAATTGCCAACTAACTTAAATCACTGGACCAACTAACAGTCATATTTGTAGATGTCATAAATATAATTTACGTCTGCAGTTACAACAATCATGGCAAAATATTGAGGTATAATTAACACGTTTTAAGTATCATAAATCATCGTCAGTTTACACCCACCTCGTTTCCTTATAATAAATAAACACTTCAGTAACTGTAATGAGGAAATCTAGCCAGCAAATGATTACGATAACGATTCATATCCACCGGGCAAAGGCAAAATGGTTTAAGCATTAGTAATTTTTGACCATGTCTTTGCCCGCATAATTTCCTTAAATAGAGGAAAACATGCCAAAATAAAAGTACCTTGAGTTCATTTAAGAACAGTTATAATAACATATGGTACTAAGGTACACATTGGTGGATATGAAAAATATCTCGTGCTTATGTGACTGAGCTTTCTTGACCGTCATATGTACACTTATATTAGCGAGTATATTTATTTGGCAACATAATTATGTAGTAAGAGTCTAATAAACTATATTGCCAAGTAAATATACTAGCCAACATGGTTTCGTAGACGGTGGTCGATATGCATAAGAATAAAAATATGTAACTTGTTTACATAATAAAGGAACGACACAGTATTAGCATAATTATTGAATTACGCGTACAGTACGCACTTTATTGTGGTGTTTGGCAACCTTAGCCAGTATTGTCTGAACGGTACAAATCATGTATGGCCTACAAAATGTTCGAACAAACGGTTTGCGCCGACATTTTGAACTTACTTTTAATTATCACCATTGTTTCTTCATATGGGCTGATGTACGATTTGGTACGATGCTAGGTACAATGCCGAATCTTGCAGTTATGTTTTTTTATTCATTGTACTTACATGCAAACTCGTCGCTTTAACTAGTCACGAAGATATATTCAAGTAGGTATATACACTATACACATGCAATATTGATGTATCACGGTTAACATTTACATTTTGCCAAAATGGTACGGAATGAACGACATAGAGCCTGTATAGCTATATGGGTATGGATAGTTAGTCTCTCAGTTTGAAGTCAATGTATTTCATCATTCCGTGCTTCAAGCCTGTGAAGTAATATCTACGGTTGGTGGTCGATTGAAGGAACCAAAAGTAAATCTTTCATATAGTTTCATTAATTATAGGTAAGTATACATTACAATGAGTGAGATTTCATATAAAAATGCTTCATTATAATGTAAATTACAAGATTTCGTTTATTCATGAGGTCAGCGCCGACCTTTTGGTATGATAAGATCATTTAACTCGCTTTCCAACGGTAAATGAAAACATCACCATCGTACATCTAAGTGGTATTTTCGATAGCGTTACAAGGTGAGTCGCTCGCAACGTTTTCGCACTCGGCCCGGTCGATAGCGTTATAAACAAATGAGGGATTTATCTGTAACAGTGTCTATAGCCAACAGTTTTAGGTCAAGGTCAGCGCGTATTGAGAATAGGTACCTTTATTTATGCGTCAGATTTTCCAATAATGAAGAGAACAAGAAATTTTGATTAGAAATGCTTCACGCGCGACTTGAACGCCTTTCAACTATATTGTTTTATTTCTTTACATTGTTAGGATGGCTGACTAGACTGACGTCTGTCAAATGATAATGGTAGCTTGTGCATGCTATATGCAAGAGTCCATAAGTGTATGGTCACCACCACTTAATCTCCTTATACAGCTCTCTAACCCTAGTTACCGTAGGAACATCAGTGATTACGGGACAGACAGTCAAATATATATATTTTACAGCATAATATTAGATTTAATAAAGATATAAATTAGCTTAGGTACTTATATTTATTGAAGGCATTAGCTTTACAGTAATTGGGAATTGTTATACTATTCTGATATACCTAGTATGTAAATTCCGAGTGCACATTACCATTACTGTATTTATGTTATTTATAAACAGTGTAACTGTTTGCTAATCCCTTATAAATAAACATGCAAACACAAATATCGAGTAGGTACTAAGTTATATACTTCTATACAACATTAAAATGCGATACATTTCGTAAAGTTTGTACTATAAACTTATAAAATTGTAGTAAAACGGTTTCGTAATATCCACTGTTAATACGTATAAAAGTTATTGTATAGGTACATATACACCCAGTCAGTCACCCCTGTATAAACTAAACGTCCTTCCACGCCTGCCATTAGCTATGTCTATGTGCGTGGGCAATCACTAGAAACTTAAATGGAACCTAACCCACTAGATATTTATCATTAACATAATTCATTCACGACTGTATATTGTAGAGGTAGGCAGTGGTATATTAAAGCCTCATTTTGCTAGCTATGTTTTCGTTGCCACTTAAATTAGGTCGTGCACATGGGTACACCGTAATGCTACTGAAAATGGCATAACAGAATAACCGAGTAACACTGCACGTTCCGGGAATCGATCATGATCGCAAGCTACCAAACTTACTAATGAAACATTTCCAATCTACCTAACATTGACTAGTTGACTGCATTATTCTTCTTCTCCTTCTTTTCGTGTGGTTAGTGGCCAAACTGTTGTCAAGAGTTGTTCAAGCCGCCCGTAGGCCTCTGACATGGCTTAACGACTGCTGTCAATTTGGCAACAACCGGGACCGACTTTTTACGTGCCCTCCGAAGCACGAAGACGCTCAGATAAAAATACCACTAAGCGGTCACCGATCTAAAGACTGACCGCACCCAACGTTGTTTAACCTCGCTAATCGTTTACCGATCAGTGAGTGCAGCTGGCTATGAGCGCCTCAAATTTGCATGACATAGTGATCACGATGCTACACGCAACTCAACAATATTCACAAGTAATGTTACCTTTTTTATTTTATAGATAACTCCCGCACTAGGATTAGACTTGTGTCGTGGGAACACAAACATTCGAACAACGGCCACAAAGAACATCCAGACCCGAAACAATCATGTGCGGATCACACAAATGTTTGTCCCATCTGGTGTATGAATCCACAACACTTGGCGCAAAAGCAATGGCGAGACGACCACTTAAATCACTACGTCATTTGTGCAGTCACTATATTGGCTGTCCCAGAATATGTGAATCAAATTGTTGTAACGTGAGATTCCTTAGGTACGGACCTTTCAAATGTGCTAAATAAAAAAAATTATGACATTAGTGTAAAAATAAGAAAACTAGGTTTTGGTGCAAAAAAAAAAATACACCAAAATAATGCCGAGATTTCAAAACTACGTCAGTTTAAAAAAAAACGTATTTAGTTTGACTAATCAATCCGTCATAAATAATAATAGTGGAAAAGAAAAAAATACAGTACCCCTGTAGTCGAAAGTCTGAAAGGAGTCGTACTTTTTTAAAACTTCGATTTTTTATTTTCACTCAAATGTCATAATATTTTTAGCACATTTGGAAGGTTCTTACCTAAAGAATCTCCCGTTACAATTTGATTCACATATTCTGGGACACCCTGTATATCAGTATATCCGTGCAGACAACATGGCCTCTCTTGGTCTTTTGTCTTTTCTGTAAAATGCACGCGTCTCAGTCGATAAAGCAAGGCACGTACAGATACACCACTCGTCCATTTTATATGAAGAAAAGCTTTCTCAGTTCTCTATACAAGCACTACAGGAAACATATATGTATGTAGTTATGTAACGCCTCCGCATTGTAAAACAACACCTTGCGAGTTCACAGACAAGCCATTTAAGTAAAACATTGTTAGAATAATATCGTGTCAGAATAAATCCAAAATGGTTATAATATAGAATGAACCCGAATTGGTAGAAAAATTTTGGAGGCTTCGTATACTGAACAACGAAAATTTGTAGGCTTCTTATACTGAAAACGTCTGAGCTAAGCTAACCCTATTCAAGGATCTAACACAATGCTTGTTTATCAAATACATTATCAGAATACATAATATTGTGTCTTACTAAATTAGTAAGCATAATAATGCCATAAACACTTTAGTTGACTCGGGGATCTACGCTTTTGTTTAACAATTAATATATAGTAGAAAAGTGTTACTTTTAAATCAAATTAGAAAACAAATTAAAACTCCAAGTTATTTAGACGATTTCCTCTGCAGATGTGATTCACAAATTCATGAATGCAGATTGCACCTGTGCCAACAGTTGGATATAATATTTAAACGTCTGCTGAAGAGAATGGACCACCGATACGGATGTTGAATACGAAATAACAATACAATAAATGTAAATTTTATTATTATTACTTTAAAACGTATGCATTTGCGTTGCAATCGATGTTTCTCGTTGAGTTTTTAATTTGGTTTATGCTTGCATTATGACGCTACTCTCCCTGATTGTTAAAGGTTAGTGAAAACCAGGACTACATGCAATCACAACAATAATTATAATTACTGTGATAGTAGAAATTATTAACAGCAGCGGGATTAATATTGTTTTCATACCTGCTGACCTTGCTTTGCCATTCAATAATTGGCGAATCTGTCTTACTTACTGTTTACTTGGCTCATTAAACTATTTTATCGGCAATCTGCACCAACAAATGACCACTAAACGTAATAAGAAATAAAAATCAAAGCAAAGAAAGAAGACAATGCATACAACTTACATAACCTAGGTAGGTAATCTGGAAACTTCAGGTGAATCCAATATTATCCAGTAGCTTTCACGAAATATCGAACACGGGATTTGTAAACACGTTCAAAAATAAGTGACAAATATTCTAAAGCTCTTTTGACAACACGTGTTTATGTTAAAATACTTTTAATGTGTCTACGTCTTTAAGTTCAATACAATAAAAATATGATTGTATAAATTGACGAAATATTGACGTCACCAGAGAAATGTCGCGTGTGACCTAGCTAACAATCACTTCATTATTATAGAAGCTTAAACCTGTCCCGCTTTTCATTCAGTGTCGAGTCGAGACACATTACGTTTGCCTTTATAGGTCGCGTGTGTGGGAGTTTGCTTTAGCTTTATATAGGTGTCTATCTATCTATAACCTGAGCCGTGTTGTATGTAACTCGGGAACGTGGACCATACGCCATCTGTGCAAACATTGATATTGACCTTCGATACTTACAGCTGTTTGTCACGAACCATCAATATTTTACGGACATTTTATTATATACACAAAACACTTTGATGATTAATCAACAACGTAAAATTAGAGCTCTGTCAAGTACCAGCTAGGGTATATTTAGTTTACAGACATCCGTCTGAGAGCTAGATCAATACAGTAGGTATTCATTCGAAGTTCATTATCATCCGTTCCGCCGAGGCCCGCAAATTATCCACACGTCAGACTATTCTTATTTTATCGCTATTTATTCTAATTTATGACTTGCTATCATATTAGGGTCGAAAATTGACCTTTTGCAAATGTCATTGCCTAAATGATATCAACTATATTTATGCGTTTTTTGTCACTGCGTGGGAGGTCAACCGAGAATAGAATAACATCTCCAATACAAGTCGGCTCAAGTTTTTGTTAAACAAGCGATTAATGAATATTACAAACATTGCCTTTAAATTGCTGTTAAATACAATAAAATATTGAAATAGTGCAAACAAGAGAAGTACCAGTGCATTTCTTGTTTTCCTGTAAGTCATAAAACTAACACGGTGTGTTGGAGTGTGTCGATTATTGTCCGGGAAATGTATTTGACAGCGGTCACGGTGAACGCGGTGTCGCTACGTGCGTGGTGCTGGAGGCGCCGTTATCAAAATGGCGGCGCGTGGCAGGCGGCCATTGCGAGCGCGCGGTCGTTGACGCGTCCCGAACGTTAGCGTGGCGCGGCTATCGATTGCGTTTACTAAGCGAGCACAACGCTCACTGACATCTAGCGGCAAATAATGGAACTGAATATTTTGATGTAGCACACAAAAGATGACGCTAGTAATATACTGCTTTCTAAGAAAATATTAATTGGTATATTACTATTAGTTATAGATTTTATTTATTGACTACAGATGAATAAAATAATTATGTGCCTTTTACATATAACTAATTCAATTATTAGGTGTAAAAAGGTACAGGGCTTACTTGGATATTAATTTAATAAGAACATATTTTTTTATTTTCCATATAAGTAGTAAATAAATTAACTATGTAAGAATAACTTATCACAAAGTTTATACCAATGATTTTAATATGAATACAATTCTACTTTAACATTTGGGCATATTTTCATAATAAAATATACCTACGTACTTAATAGAAAATTCCGTTTAACTTAATTGTGATAGAAACCCGCCAAATATTATAGATATCTTTTAAATATGATCCTATATGTGGGTGCGTAATATCATATCGAATGCAGGATGATAAAGGGTTAAGCAGAGGTATTTCACACCTTCATTTTAACAGCAACGTTTAGGTGTTCTGACAATAGTTGCCGAAGCGATAGCCTAATAAGATAAGCAGAATACAATAATCATATAGAAAGGTTATGAAGAGTATTAAAGCATTGGCGTATCTTTTTCCAGAGAGAGCCCGGTCTCAAAATAATAATAGCCTATTCGCAGACCTAGATTTTTATTTGAAAACTCACATAATGGGGTAGGCGTGGCCTACTTGGACTTGTTTAATATACGCCAAAGAATATAATGGAATTACTTATCACTAAATAAATAATATAGAAATATAGTAAGTAAATTTTATTTTGTAATTGTCCACAGTGCAAAGACTTCGAGAAGGTTGGCGCCACCGTAGCGGTGACACCATGCGACGTCGTCGAGGAGGCAGACATCACATTCTCGTGTGTCGCCGACCCACAGGCAGCTAAAGAGGTAAACTTAAATGTTATATCATACAACCGTCTTCTTGTTTGCGCGGCAGAAGATTAAGTTTATGTTTGCGTCCGATGAGGTCTCAGGTGTGGTGCTGGAGTCGTGCAGTGTTATTCTCAGTAACCGTAGGGCGTCTGAAAATGAGCTGGCTTGATAGCAATGTGCTTAGCCCCTAGTATTGTGGACTTAGCATGGCTAAAACATAGCTGGTGATAATATACCTACATATTATGCAGATGTTATATACGTCAGCCTGTGCCATACAGGCGTGACTATTTACTAGTTATTGTCCGCGGCTTCGCCCGCCTGTGAACGATGTTCTAGAGCAGGCCATCCAATGAGCCTATTGATAAATTTAAAAACTAATGTTTTGTTTTTAACGTTTAAGTCTGCATACGTATATCACACCCACATTTCTCTACAAAGTCAATATTTTTACATAAATTGTTCAAATATTTTTCAACAAGTAAACATAAAAAATTATGTGAGAAAACAGGCAATAATAATTAAAATCCTGTTTCAGCAAAAGAGTTCCCACGAGAAGATACAGACCATAAATTATTGCCCATTTTATATTTACTCTTTTAAAATATGTTAATTAACCATATAACTTATATTTGTTATATGATATTTAGTTAACAAATTATTTAATTTAAATAATGAATCTTTATTACACACTAGATTCTGGAGCGGGTTTGCTCGCGTAAATGTAGATTACATCAAGTTTCTATTCTTCAGGAACAGCCTTTTATAGATGAAAGGTATTCTATGTCCTTTTCTGTGTCACTGGACAACGTGTATGCGAAATTGCATGATGATCGGTCTAGTAGCTAAGGCGTGAAAGCGTAATAAACCAACTAACAAACTCTCATTCGCATTTTATAATATTAATTAGGATTCTATATCGTAAAAAAGTAGCAAATAGTTTCTTTCATCGTTTAATTCTATTATACTACCTCTTTGGGGATTTGGCTATGTATATTATTATATGAATATTAAACACAAACTACGTTCGTGTCGATTCTCCCTTCACTGCAAAAATCAGCTTCAATACACGAGTATTGAACTTATGATTCGAGCGCGTGCGGAAATTTTCCGAACAGCTGTCTGCACAAAGGTCACCGAGTATAGGCACAGACCTTTAGTCACGTGTTCACGGGTCACCTGCGCCGGGGGACTGCTCGAGTGGAACTGTGATGTGGGCAGATGTACCCTACAGACATCCTACTTCCTACTATTTTTTATTTATTTAGAAGCCACTCCTGCGCTATGAAGAATTCTTTGTGTAATAACTAGAGATCGGATAATCGGATGCATATTTAGCTAAAGTTAATTTTCGGCTAACATATTTAGAAAGCGGTTTCTGAGAATATTTTTATTAAATTAAAATCCCGTGTTACCGGGATTGCTTAATTAGTCGGCAGTATATTTAGCTTACATTAAATTTTAGTTCCCCATTCAAGTATGCGTGTATGTAGGGTGTGAAGGAAAAGGTGGGTTGAAAAAAAAACATAAATAAAAATAAATATTTTATCGAACTCAGTATTATTTATTTATTAAGGATATCTTACAATATATTTATTTATTTTGCACATACAGAAAATGCATAGAAAAGAAATGAAAAATAGTAGTCAATGTCGATTAAAAAGCGCTTTCCATAATAGCCAACACCTGAATTTTAGGTAAATATGCATCCGAATTGCCAATCTCTAGTAATAACACAGGAATTATATATACTTAGTGCAGTATGAATTGAAATGTATTGATGATGATTATGGAATTTATGGATGCATTGAAAAATTTAATAGGTAGATACTATTGGATGAATAAAATTTTTGTACCTTGTTGGGATCGAACCCACAACACTCGGCACGGGGACAGGCGTGGCGACCTGTTAAACCACTATGTCATACATGTTATTAATCTCTGAGTCTTCTTCGAAGACGTTAATGAGAACACTATGTGGGTCTGTGTGTCGGTCTGTGACAGTTTGTTATTGACAGGCATAGCTCCGGAACCACTGGACCGATTGACTTGTAACATGGTGTGCAGACACCTTGGGGTCATCTCTCGGTCGAGTTTGAATATGGGCCCTGTGGTCAAAAGATCCCCGAGATATAGGGGTCATAAGGTCAGGGGATATCCACCAACAGAGTGATTTGGAAGTCCAAGGAAGGCTTTTGCCCAGCAGTGGAGCATTACAAAAAGCAGCTGGGAAAAAAACAAAAAAAAGGTCACATGAAAACGAAGAGGTTGAAACCTGGGTTTTTACACCCATCTCGTTGATTCAGCCTTCGTATATTAGTCTGCAAAACTCGAAAAGTAGTCGATAGGTTAAATTTGATTACAATATATTTTGGATGTTTGATACTTATGCACACTTATACTGTTGAACGAATTTGAATTCAACTTGGCACACAGGTAGACTATATCCTATCGGATATAAGGCTTTCTGGGTTAGTTCCAGAATTTGAGTGATCCATAGATAGTTGCTGAAAAGTCTTATGTAAGGTGATCATTGTATTCGTTGCTTTATAATATAATATTCTATCACATACACACAACACCATCTAGCCCAAACTAAGCAGAGCTTGTGCTACGGGTACTAGACAATGGATAAACATACATATATTATAATATATTTTTTTTGTAAATGCCTACTTATATGTAGAAACTCCCAGACCAAGACAAACATCGCATGTCTATACATACAAATGTATGACATGTGTGGTAATCGAACCTGTGACCTCAGGCGTGGCAGTTGGTTACACTAACCACTATGCCATCGAGGCCGCCAATAAGTTCAGTTATTATTAAACATAATACCTACTATACTCATAATTTAGACAAAACATTAGGTATATATATATATATATAAATACTTACGCCTAAATATACAATAAAGGTAGAATAGAGGTGTGTTTTAGGTACATCTTTTTTTAAGATCCCTATAATACTTTGGTTTAGTCAAAAATCGGACCTCGGACCTTACGACCGCAAACTGATGCCATAACACAAACAAAGCGAGGCAATCAATACTTCGTTATTATAATATTGGCTCTAATCGAAGAGATTAATGTACATACAGCGACGCATCAACCTAGACTGTTTGGACTTTGAACTATTAGAAGTTGAACGCTGCGAATCGTGCGAGAGAGTGCGTTATATTTTTGTTACGCTTTATCCTTACCATTACATTTTTTTTAATACATCTAAGGTGGCGAACAAGCATACGGCCCACCTGATGGTAAGTGGTCACCGTAGCCTATGGACGCCTGCAACACCAGAGTCATCACTTGCGCGTTGCCGACCCTTTAGGAAAGGAAGTGGGAAGGAGAAGGAGCGGGAAGGGGGAAAGGGGGTGATTGGGCCTCCGGCACTCTCACTCACCAAACGAAACACAACAGTAGGAATACTGGTATTTCACGTCGTTATTCTGTGAGAGGGTAGTCCTTCCCGGTCGAACCGGCCCATCCATGCTGAAATCAGCGAGGCTCGACAACTACTAAAACATCGACACCACTATGCACAGTCCCTTTCCGACAATTCTCTATTTTGTATGTAGCGTAGTTATGCGTATATAGGATGTCTAACTTGATGTGTAGCCGTGGGTACTACCTATTTATCTTTGGCGACAAGTATTTTGTTGACGAGAATATTTCGCCAAAAAAACGATGACTGTTCAAGGGTAAACACAATGGCATCGGGTGACCGTGTCCATTTGTTATTGAAATGATGTCGAAATGCTAATGTTATTAGTTATTAAGGTAATTTGCAATTCTGTGCGAATTATGTTTGACATACACTTTATTTGATAGACTGTGTCATTAAAATTATTATTTGCTTTCGCCTATTTTATCGTGTTTTATTTTGTTTTCAATGAAAGTGACATTTCGGTTGACTTTTAGCAGCTATATTAAAATATGTTATAATCAAATTCAATCAATCAGTCTATTGCAGTCCATTGCTGGACATGAAACATCTCCCATTTTGACATTCAAGTTTATATTGGTGACCTCGATGGCGTAGTGGTTAGTGTAACTGTCTGCCACGCCTGAGGTCGCGGGTTCGATTCCCGCATAAGTCAAATTTGTGTGCTTGAACATACATGTTTATCTTGGTCTGGGTGTTTCTATGTATAATATGTATGTATTTACAAAAAAAGTATATATGTATGTTTATCCATTGTCTAGTACCCATAGTACAAGCTCTGCTTAGTTTGGGCTAGATGGTGTTGTGTGTATGTGTAGAATATTATTATTATATTATATTATTTTATTATTTTGTTACAACGTCCGCTGTTTAGCTTTTTGCGTCCGGTCCAAATATAAAATTCATTTAATGTAGTTTAATCTATTAAGTTGCAGCGCCACGCTGGCAGCCAGATATACTTAATAGGTTTTTAATTATGTCTGGCATTCCAGGACTTGACAGGTTAATTACAATATGTTATATTCGTGATTATTTATACTAATATTATAAAGCTGAAGAGTTTGTTTGTTTGTTTGGTTGAACGCGCTAATCTTAGGAGCTACTACTAAATTCGTTGGATAGCCCATTTATCGAGGAAGGCTATATAATATCACGCTACAAACTATAGGAGCGGAGCATCAATTTAGAATGTTGTAAAAACGGGTAAAATTTTCTTATGTGAAGCAGACGAAGTTGCACGGGTCAGCTAGTAATAAATACATCTATTGTATCCTTGTAGAAGTTTGAATATACATATTATGTTCTATTTTGACGAGTTAACCTAACTCTGATTGAACTTAATTCGTGCCCAGTGTTGTGGCTATTTTCTAACTAAGTTCAATCTGCTTGCCTAATTTTAAATTTTGAATCCTTGTAGTTCTCGAGTAAAAGGTCAAATGGTCAAAGTTTTGATCTAATTTCAATGTATAAAAGATCTATGATAATTCTAATTTACATACATAGATTCACGCCTGTTACCCAGAGGGGTAGGCAGAGACTACGGATTTCCATTTGCTACGATCCTGACACACTTCTCTGGCTTCATTCACTTTCATCACATGCCTCATACACGCCCGTCGGTTTTGTTTTTGTTATTCTAATTTATAGCAATTTATAGCGACGGAACAAGTAGAATGCGTTGTCTCAGCTCGTCACTCTAATTAATAGGCGGGATATGTATGTATGTATGAATGAATTAGACTTTACATGGTATAAATTAAACAGAAACCTTTGTCTATAAAGGTTATATCCAAGTTTAGGGTGACATGCAAGACCCTTGATTATTCTGTGTTACTTTTTTCCAACAGCAGAGGAATTTGACATACTATTTTTCTACAATAGATTAATTAGTCATTCGTGGGACAGTCATAGGTTTGTTCCATTACTAGGTACATTTTACGTATGGTTTCGTATTGCTGGTTCTAAAAATAAGAAAATATACGCGTCTTATTAAGAACCTACTTCTTTTTCCTCGGTTAAAATAGAGGTCTATGTCATGCAAAAAATCACTTTGTTCCGTTGGTACGTCAAAGTTAAACCAACAAATAAACTTGCACATTTATAATGTAGTAAGCAGCGATAGCTCAGTGGGGAGACCAACAGACTGCAATGCAGAGGGTCTCGGGTTCGAACCCACGTCGCGCACCTCTGACTTTCGGAAGTTATATGGCTTTTCGAAATTATGTGCGTATTCATTGACAATTATCGCCTGCTCCGTGCCTAGGAGAGCACGTTAAGCCGTTGGTCCCGGCTGCCATGAACATCTATGGCAGTCGTTATTGGGAAAGTCAGTACCCTCTAATATCCTGACACTGGTCTAGCCTTAGGGTATCGTTAGCCTTCGGGTTGCGGAGGTCAGGTGGCAGCCGCTCCGTGTAAAAACTGATACCCAGTCAAATCCGGTTAGGCCAGAAAAGCCGACCCCAAGTGATTTGGGAATAATAAAGGCTAAGAGAGAAGGAGAGATTTATAATGTAGTAAGGATATTGCAGTGCATTGCACAAAGCTGATTAATTATAATAATATAATAATAATTTATTTATTTAGTAAATTTTCTCAGTTTTACTATTACAGCTTAACAATCACATATTACGAACGAGGTTATACCTGTGTTTCGACCGAGAAAGTACTTACATACTATCTTCTAATCAAATATGAATGAAATCAATACAGTGGTTGTTATTTTCAGATGGTGTTCGGCAACTGCGGTGTGCTGCACTGCCCGTCACTCGAGTCCAAGGGCTACGTGGAGATGACGTCTATCGACGCGGACACGTCGCACGACATCGTCGAGGCCATCAGCGGAAAGGGTGGCAGGTACCTCGAGGCACAGGTAAACTTTGTACTTACATGTACTGTATAAAACTGACTGCATGGATGCCAGATGTTTAAGTAGTCACCTCTGCCAGTGTGTAGAGTGTGGTTCCAATCATGGCATGAGGCAAATATTTATGTGATCTGTAAATTATTGTTCATAGACTAGACATGTTTACATTTTGTTGTTTGATATTGTATGGTCTTTCGCAATGCTGAGATTGAACTGTAAGGTTGACTATGCAAGAACCGAGAACAACTTACTACATAAATGTAACGAGATTTAATAAAAAAATATGTCGTATGTTGTCAAATCGTGGATATCAAGCAATACCGTTATCAATTGCGCTCATCTAGATCATGTAAATATGTAACCACACAGCAACTAAACATACACATAGTCCTCTATGTTATACGTAATAAAATCGATAACAAACGGGATTTAATTAATCATTTACTCGATAATTAATTCGCTATAAGGTTAACTACCTTAAAGTGAATAATTAACCTTTATTAATTATATTTATTGTACGTACATGTACTCCATGTGTGTCTGTCCTTCCCCTGACACTATAAGCTAGCGGTAAGGAATTTGGGCGTTTTGACTACTCTCAGAAAAAGAAGCATTAAATCATATGAGAAAGAAACGCTTGCCAAATTTTAAGTTCAGTTGTTGGCACGCACAATTGTTCTAGATGTCTTTCTTTAACGTCAAAGCAAGCTATAGTTAAGTTTTAACAAAGCAAAGAACTAAAATTCAAAGGGTTTGTACTCAAAGTTTGGTAATCCAACTTTATGGCTATTACAATTTTACTAGCCAATCACACACTAAAACAGGACTAACCTATGGGCTGATAACGCTCTTAAGAGTCAGTGCCTGGTTTCATCAGCGCCGCTTTGGTCCAATAACCAGTAAGTATATCTATACTTTGCGTAATACGCATCATACTGTTTGATTAAAATTCAATATTTTAAGTATAATAAAATTAAGTTAGCATTTTCTGATAACGGATAAATCGAGGAACGCGACGTTTATGAGTTTTGAGGTGTGTCGAGAGCTACTTACAACTCATGGTAAACCATTTGTTCCTGTATTGGACAAGGGATTAGAAGCAGATCTCTAGGTTATTACCAAAACATGTGTTTACTTTTTGGTACACTTGATAGTCAATTTGAGGGCCAATTAATCCTGTCGATCGATCTTAGCGGTATACCTTTATACAAGTCAGAGACTGTTTGGGCTAAGAAAATTGCTACTGAATAAACTACGAATGCCATTTGAATATTACCTAATGTTAATTTTCTAATGCTCGCTTCATCACTGCAACCATCAGTCGAGTCACTAACCGATACAGAGAAATAATGGACTTATAATTTACTTGCTGTCACTATTTGTAGACGGTCACCGATTCATGTTCATAAAGCCATAAAAGCGTATCGCTTCTGGTCACAGTTGACCGTGGTGGCGTTTGAAACAATTACCACTAAAGGTGGAAATGGTGGTCGCCAACTGCTACTCCATTCGATACGATAAACTATATTACATTATTCTTGTAACTTTCAGGTTCAAGGCTCAAAAACGCAAGCAGAGGAAGGCACCCTGATCATCCTGGCGGCAGGCGACAGGACACTGTTCGACGATTGCCAGTCGTGCTTCAAGGCGATGAGCAAGAACTCTTTTTACCTTGGTAGTAGTCAGCTTCTCCGGTTCCGGCCGCGAGGAAACTTGGACGTTGACAATTATGTTCGTTTTGTTATTTACCCGCGGTGCATTATGTATTTATTTATATGTATTATTTTAGTACTTAAAAGAGTAGTAATGAACGAATATTTGCATATAGAGGTGCATGTCGTGTAGTAGTGCTGGTCTTGGTGAATGTTAAATTAGAAAGTAGACAGGAGAAAATTTCGACTGCATCAACTAAATGAATAAAAATGATGCGATATTTTTATCTCCGTCCACGGTTAATGTTTTAAGACGAATGTTCTAAAGCTCAAGTTGTCTGTGCTTCTTGTGTAGTTGGATTGCTCTTGATATTCAGGATTTGCATGTGAAAAAAAGTGTTTTGTGTACAATACACTTGTATTTTACTTTAGCATTTGACGAATATTAAAATATATAAAGACATTGAAGATGTCCTGATGCCGCTGGTTATAAGAATATGTTATAAATAAATAAATTTATAATATACATCAGTTTCAGTAGCGCAAGTAAGTTATTTGAATGTTAAGACAAATTTATGTATTGTTTTGAATGGTATGAAAGTTTATTAGAACTTAACCTAATTCTGATAATTTGATTAGAACCTTGATTTAACTCAAGTGTCTCTTTGTGTCTGTGTGTACGATAACCAAAGACGGTCCAAATTTTATATTTGTGGCATAGCAATGTTGCAATGTTGTTGCATGGATTGAATAAGTTCAGATTTTGGTTGTTTGTAGTTATGAATTATCTATTTATAATTATCTATTTATAATTATCTATTTATAATTATCTATTTATAATTATCTATTTATAATTATCTATTTATAATTATCTATTTATAATTATCTATTTATAATTATCTATTTATAATTATCTATTTATAATTATCTATTTATAATTATCTATTTATAATTTTCGCATCGCGGGGTTTTAGTATTGATTTCCTTTATTTTTTATGCTTGTGTGTGTTATTTTTGTTTTATTTAAATGTCAACGTCTAAATCTGAGCGGTCTTTAAAAAGATTTTTTAAGTCATCTATCCACTTACACGAGCTTTTTGGGTGAGGGATTAACACAAAGCTTTCATAAAATACATTTTGTAGTAATACACAATACATTACATACAAATACATATACATTTTATACAAATACATATAGTTACATTCATCCAAATTCATATACATTTCATATAGAAAATGTATTTCAAGATAAATAGTATACAAGATTCATTCTCATATTTTCACTCATTGGTATAGTCTCATTAGCATATTATAGTGCTTTTATATTCCTACAGACTGTGGAGAGAAAATGGCAATCATTATTTTCAAAACAGAACAGATTGCATCGTGAATTCACCCGACTTAGGCTGATGCGAGTATGATTCGTGAAACTTACACGTGAAAAGTTGTGGGATTCAGAAACCACTGTTACGATACTGTGTTTCTTGTTTACAAATTATTCTTCTAGCGGGACTTGTCTTTTCATATACGATTATTAGAGAAAGAGGAATAAACAGAAATTCTACTAAGGCTATAAGGAATCTGTCTGTTGTGGCCCCTGCGAACGTCAAAAGCTAAACATGCAATATATTTGTAACACTTTTATTATTTTTTATTTACTAGTGTTAAATCTGAGGAAACTGAAAAATGTTCTCGACCGTTAGATGTCGATTGTTCGCATATAAATATATACGAGAGCTCCTATTTGTTGTAGATTTTTTAAAAATGCTTTACGGTCCAATCGAAATGAATAAACTGGAATGACATTTGATCTGCCATATCTAAGAGCTTATCAGTTGCAATACTGATTTATTTTAGACATGTGCAGTCGGTACACGCAGTTGTTGGCTGGCTGTACCATGTGTATGTGTATATTGTACGAGCGGTGACAGTGGCGACAGCGGTGACAAGGTCGAAGCGGGCAGTGAACACACATTGAGTTTCCCAGGTGACATCGGCAACGCGTCGAAGATGAACTCCGTCCTGCAGGTCGTCGGCGGCGTCTCCCTCGCCGCGCTCGCCGAGGGACTCGCGCTCGCCGACCGCGCCGGCCTCAACCAGGCCGACCTGCTCGACGTGCTCGCGCTCACGCCCCTCGCCAGCCCACACCTCATACTCAAGGGACGAGGTACGTACTTCACTTTGTGTCTACGAGCCGACCGCGCCGGCCTCAACCAGGCCGACCTGCTCGACGTGCTCGCGCTCACGCCCCTCGCCAGCCCACACCTCATACTCAAGGGACGAGGTACGTACTTCACTTTGTGTCTACGAGCCGACCGCGCCGGCCTCAACCAGGCCGACCTGCTCGACGTGCTCGCGCTCACGCCCCTCGCCAGCCCACACCTCATACTCAAGGGACGAGGTACGTACTTCACTTTGTGTTTACGAGCCGACCGCGCCGGCCTCAACCAGGCCGACCTGCTCGACGTGCTCGCGCTCACGCCCCTCGCCAGCCCACACCTCATACTCAAGGGACGAGGTACGTACTTCACTTTGTGTCTACGAGCCGACCGCGCCGGCCTCAACCAGGCCGACCTGCTCGACGTGCTCGCGCTCACGCCCCTCGCCAGCCCACACCTCATACTCAAGGGACGAGGTACGTACTTCACTTTGTGTCTACGAGCCGACCGCGCCGGCCTCAACCAGGCCGACCTGCTCGACGTGCTCGCGCTCACGCCCCTCGCCAGCCCACACCTCATACTCAAGGGACGAGGTACGTACTTCACTTTGTGTCTACGAGCCGACCGCGCCGGCCTCAACCAGGCCGACCTGCTCGACGTGCTCGCGCTCACGCCCCTCGCCAGCCCACACCTCATACTCAAGGGACGAGGTACGTACTTCACTTTGTGTCTACGAGCCGACCGCGCCGGCCTCAACCAGGCCGACCTGCTCGACGTGCTCGCGCTCACGCCCCTCGCCAGCCCACACCTCATACTCAAGGGACGAGGTACGTACTTCACTTTGTGTCTACGAGCCGACCGCGCCGGCCTCAACCAGGCCGACCTGCTCGACGTGCTCGCGCTCACGCCCCTCGCCAGCCCACACCTCATACTCAAGGGACGAGGTACGTACTTCACTTTGTGTCTACGAGCCGACCGCGCCGGCCTCAACCAGGCCGACCTGCTCGACGTGCTCGCGCTCACGCCCCTCGCCAGCCCACACCTCATACTCAAGGGACGAGGTACGTACTTCACTTTGTGTCTACGAGCCGACCGCGCCGGCCTCAACCAGGCCGACCTGCTCGACGTGCTCGCGCTCACGCCCCTCGCCAGCCCACACCTCATACTCAAGGGACGAGGTACGTACTTCACTTTGTGTCTACGAGCCGACCGCGCCGGCCTCAACCAGGCCGACCTGCTCGACGTGCTCGCGCTCACGCCCCTCGCCAGCCCACACCTCATACTCAAGGGACGAGGTACGTACTTCACTTTGTGTCTACGAGCCGACCGCGCCGGCCTCAACCAGGCCGACCTGCTCGACGTGCTCGCGCTCACGCCCCTCGCCAGCCCACACCTCATACTCAAGGGACGAGGTACGTACTTCACTTTGTGTCTACGAGCCGACCGCGCCGGCCTCAACCAGGCCGACCTGCTCGACGTGCTCGCGCTCACGCCCCTCGCCAGCCCACACCTCATACTCAAGGGACGAGGTACGTACTTCACTTTGTGTCTACGAGCCGACCGCGCCGGCCTCAACCAGGTCGACCTGCTCGACGTGCTCGCGCTCACGCCCCTCGCCAGCCCACACCTCATACTCAAAGGACGAGGTACGTACTTCACTTTGTGTCTACGAGCCGACCGCGCCGGCCTCAACCAGGCCGACCTGCTCGACGTGCTCGCGCTCACGCCCCTCGCCAGCCCACACCTCATACTCAAGGGACGAGATACGTACTTCACTTTGTGTCTACGAGTCGACCGCGCCGGCCTCAACCAGGCCGACCTGCTCGACGTGCTCGCGCTCACGCCCCTCGCCAGCCCACACCTCATACTCAAGGGACGAGGTACGTACTTCACTTTGTGTCTACGAGCCGACCGCGCCGGCCTCAACCAGGCCGACCTGCTCGACGTGCTCGCGCTCACGCCCCTCGCCAGCCCACACCTCATACTCAAGGGACGAGGTACGTACTTCACTTTGTGTCTACGAGCCGACCGCGCCGGCCTCAACCAGGCCGACCTGCTCGACGTGCTCGCGCTCACGCCCCTCGCCAGCCCACACCTCATACTCAAGGGACGAGGTACGTACTTCACTTTGTGTCTACGAGCCGACCGCGCCGGCCTCAACCAGGTCGACCTGCTCGACGTGCTCGCGCTCACGCCCCTCGCCAGCCCACACCTCATACTCAAAGGACGAGGTACGTACTTCACTTTGTGTCTACGAGCCGACCGCGCCGGCCTCAACCAGGCCGACCTGCTCGACGTGCTCGCGCTCACGCCCCTCGCCAGCCCACACCTCATACTCAAGGGACGAGGTACGTACTTCACTTTGTGTCTACGAGTCGACCGCGCCGGCCTCAACCAGGCCGACCTGCTCGACGTGCTCGCGCTCACGCCCCTCGCCAGCCTACACCTCATACTCAAGGGACGAGGTACGTACTTCACTTTGTGTCTACGAGCCGACCGCGCCGGCCTCAACCAGGCCGACCTGCTCGACGTGCTCGCGCTCACGCCCCTCGCCAGCCCACACCTCATACTCAAGGGACGAGGTACGTACTTCACTTTGTGTCTACGAGCCGACCGCGCCGGCCTCAACCAGGCCGACCTGCTCGACGTGCTCGCGCTCACGCCCCTCGCCAGCCCACACCTCATACTCAAGGGACGAGGTACGTACTTCACTTTGTGTTTACGAGCCGACCGCGCCGGCCTCAACCAGGCCGACCTGCTCGACGTGCTCGCGCTCACGCCCCTCGCCAGCCCACACCTCATACTCAAGGGACGAGGTACGTACTTCACTTTGTGTCTACGAGCCGACCGCGCCGGCCTCAACCAGGCCGACCTGCTCGACGTGCTCGCGCTCACGCCCCTCGCCAGCCCACACCTCATACTCAAGGGACGAGGTACGTACTTCACTTTGTGTCTACGAGCCGACCGCGCCGGCCTCAACCAGGCCGACCTGCTCGACGTGCTCGCGCTCACGCCCCTCGCCAGCCCGCACCTCATACTCAAGGGACGAGGTACGTACTTCACTTTGTGACTATGAGCCGAGCGCGCCAGTATACTTTACACCCAGTGCTCACAGTACGTGTGTTCCCCGCAGCGATGATCGAGTCGTCGTATTCGACGCACCAGCCGCTGATGCACATGCAGAAGGACCTGAAGCTGGCGCTGGGGCTGGGCGACGCGCTGGAACAGTCGCTGCCGCTGACGGCGACCACCAACGAGATCTTCAAGCACGCCAAACGCCTCGGCTACGCCAACCACGACGTCGCCGCCGTCTACATCAGAGCCAGGTTCTGATCCCACTACCCGAGACTTTGCGTTTCTGCCCAGCGCCGCCGAGGAGCCGAGAGATGCTTATTTAATTAATTAATACTATGTTCTTTTTCGTTGTTGCAATTTGTCGGAAACCGTTGTGGACCTCTGCTTTTTAGTGATTTATATTATTGGTATAATATCCTCTCTGTTCAAAACTAACTGTCTACAACATGTAACATAATAAACGCACATCCTGAAAGTAGTTTGTTCAAAATCGGCTACTAAATCAATTCCAGCAATTTATAATATAGGTAATTTTTATCCCTAAAATAATTAAAACGAATTAAATTATAGTCACCCATTTATTAAACAACTGAAATAAACGAAAATGTATCATAATTCAAGGTAATAAGGTTTTTGATGCAATAAAAGCAATAAATAATGTTAGATTTATTGTAATATACCCATACTATCCGCGCACAATAAGCAAAACAAATGTCTTAAATTAAAATATTTAAGTACATAAAAGTAACATTTTAATGATTATATTATTATTACGATTAAATAATCTAATTAGAGTGTTTAAGGTTGTGCGTTACATCTGTGACATGTTGTATATGGTCAACGTACTTCTTTTAGAATGAGATATGATCACAGTCAAACATACTCTCAAGGATATACATAGAGAAATACGTGGATAAAGATTTCCTCGTGATGTTTTCTTTCTCTAACTTGGAACTTTTCTTACCTTTTATAAAGTAAATCTTTTATTTGACATGTATAACGACGTTACACCGTCAATTGCTTACTTCCCATATGCTATTATGAAACATATTTTTCAAAAATTTTATGAAACATGAATTTTCTAGCACAACATGATTATTATTAAGGTGGTTGGCTCCCACAGTTAAATTGTAAATTAAATCTATTTCTGACTATCTCTTATTTAGTACTAATGTAAACTTTTACTATCGATTATAAAATGCTTTGTTTACCCACGTAAGAGAGAGAAAGAGACTTAGGTATATAACGTAATAGGTCCACAAATTTTCGATGAGCTGTACAAAAAGTATTATTGTAAATGTTTCGAGATCAAATATATTGGATTGGGCATCAAAATGACACGTGTACGCCGTGAAATATGTTGTTAATTTATAAGTGAATTATGCATTTATGTAGAGAGAAATATAAATCACAGGGTAACCTTGTTAAAATCATCGTCGAAATCTTGAGTTTTATCAATGATTTTAAATCGCTCGGCTCCTCAAATCACAGAATAATAAATCTAAAAGTATATTGACGAAAACTTTGTCTCGTTGAAGTTCAATTATATTTTTGTCAGAAATAATCTTAATATTATATATTTTGATCGCGAGAATTCTCACCTGTACGACTTGATATGTACAGTAGAATATAAACTTAAATACTATGGTGTAAAGTTGAGAATTGTGTGCAATTAAGATGAAGGACAATATCATAGTATATTTGATGTTTTCAGAGTTATGGGAACATGTGCACCGACAAACTTAGTCGAAAAGAAAATATCGACAAATGACTCATGTGTTATAGGTACAATTGAATGTTAAGATTTGACAACATGTGAATAATATCATTGTTATAATCAACATCAGCATGGCAACTGATTCGTTGCATTTATGTATACTGCATCTATTTATTATGTGCTGCATCTATTTATAATGTTATTGATGTGGCTTGGGTCTTCGTCTGGCGTATATTTCGCTCGCTGTTTGTTCAATACAATACCGTAGTGTTCCTAGGGGTTTCTAAAAACAAGATATATGATTTTAACAGTATGTGAAGAATATCTTATTCCCATTTTGTTTTTAAGTGTCAATGCATATTGCATGCACCGATAGCATGTTAATGCTAAATTGAATATAAATAAATCAAGCCAGGCTTCTGAACTTGTGTGAGCTTGCGTCACTGTTATGAATTAGGGCTGCTGTAGACATAATTATACTTCTCCGTAGGCAGTTCTTAAAAAGAAGCGTTGCTTGGCCTTTGAGATGACATTTCAGCTTTTAACAGAATAGTATTTACTATAGGTGAGCAGCGATAGCTCAGTGGGGAGACCAACAGACTGCAATGCAGAGGGTCTCGGGTTCGAACCCACGTCGCGCACCTCTGACTTTCGGAAGTTATATGACTTTTCGAAATGATGTGCGTATTGATTGACAATTATCGCCTGCTCCGTGCCTCGGAGAGCACGTTAAGCCGTCGGTCCCGGCTGCCATGAACATCTATGGCAGTCGTTATTGGGAGAGTGTCGACACAAAAGATCCCACTGGGTCGAAGTGTCGCCGGTCTGCACTGACTGGCCCCTCACATAAGATACATACATACATACTATAGGTAAATTGATAACTGCATCATGCGGGTCATATGCTTGCCACCTTAGTTGTAATAAAAAACGCATATCATTCGCTCTTACAGTAGAAGACTCAGTGAGCGATATGATGCACTAGACACAAAGCCACTTGATACATTTTATTACTAATTTTAGTCTAATTTAAATAGTAGCAATTGCAGTTCAGTTATCAATCAAACGAGAATTAGTTGTTATCTATGTATTGTTATAATATCTTCGCTGTCCCAGAAACGTAACGTTCTCAATAGGTATATTTAATTAATTTTATTGTGCAAATGTTTAGTGTAAGACAATTATATAAGTAAAGTTGTAATGCAGCATAAAGAAAGCTAAAGGAATAAAGGTTTACATATACCATCTCATTTTATTGTAGTATTGTTAATTAATTGTCTCATCGGTCCAGTGGTCCCGGGTTCGATTCTCTGGTGATGTACAGTGCATGGATTTATCTGACATGTAATTTAGTACCAATCTGGAATTGGCCAGCTGATTGTAGGCTCAATCTTTTACATTGGAGCTACAATATACGTTACAATATGTGTTTGATACAACTTTGCCGATCCTGTCAGAGATATGCAGGCGTTATGTTATATAAAAGAAGAGCTCATCATTAAATTGAATTTTATTTGGATTTTACTATGTTTATTTATAATAGATGGAAAACATGTTACTTTTAAATTCGGTGAGCTAAGTTTATAGTGACTTTGAGATTGTGTAACGAAGAACTCAAACTCCAATACTTGACTTTAGTTTAAGGATTATTTAGTGACGTAATGACTTGTCTAAGATCGTTTTAATAATAGTGTAGTGTGACCACGGGGTGAGGAGTTTTAAACGTTTAGTTGTTAAATGTTCAAGCAGTGTATGTTGCGTTATATTACGTGTTCACTCAAATCATTGTCGTCCTATCAATATCTACAATAAACTGTTTCTTAAATCTTTTCTTTATTATTTTCAGTTTCCTATATTTTATAATTTTGAAGAAGATTATATTTATTATTTTCCTCTGGGTATCCTTTTATCAGCAGTTATCGGTGTTTAAATAATGGTTTTTGTATCTCAAAGGCTGATTCAATATTTTTTATAAAAGTAGTTCAGTAATATTACAGGCGATAAGTTTCTTAAATGAATTATGTATTACAGTTACAATATAAAAATATAGAAGTACAATGTTATTTGAATTTAGGCGGGCGCGATGCGACGCCATTTTTTTGTATTTCAGGCGTAAGTACTAATTGATATTGTGGCTTATCGGTTTTGCATTTTAAGTAATAACGAAATATGTATTTGCTCCAAAGGAACGTGATGAATTTGTTAGGATGATAAAAAGCACCTATTTAAATTTATGATTTATTTGTTCCAAATTTGAAGCTAACGCTACCTTAAAACAAGTGGGAAACGGCAATGAATTGCCGTAAATAATAGAGTTCGAATAAATGGTATCACGTGACCTTGAGGTCAGAGGGCAAAGGTCATATTCATTTCGGGGATATATCGACTATGCTGAGTCGAATGGCGTTGACTGCGAGTCTCTAGCTCAAATGCAAAGTTGTATAACAGACAGACGGACAAAGCTGTTGTATAAGAGTTTTTCGAACTCTAAAGAGGTTAAATTGTTCCAAATTCAATAATGCTATTGAATTGTTCCTAATTCTATGTAATATTCACTCTAGATTTTAAACAGAAGCATTAGAGCCGAATTCTTAAAAAGATGGCATCGCAAAGCGTTAGTCAAATTTTATTATTATAGTAAGTGCTTCTCAATCAATGTTTTCAAAAGTGTATTATATTATGAATATCTATAACAATAGGATCAGTTACATTTATAAACGCCCTGTTTTCTATCGCTTGTAAATTTGCTCACTGTAAATGTCCCATGTGATCGCAACTAGTGTTATATGAAATAAATATACGTTATGATTAATGTGAATTGTTCGTTTTATTTTGTATTTTATTATTTTAAAGAGGTCACAGCAGGCGTCTTCGAATCCCAACGATCTTGTGGTGTTTCTATGGTAAGTAGGGTTCTATTAAAATGGAGAAATTTTTCGTGCGGTGCTGCAGCTGTGCATATCGCATGCTTGCTTGCCATGTTATATGAAAAAATAGATAACTAAATCGAACCCAGATTACACTCAACCAGAACAACCAAAACCAATAGACGGATAGGCCAGCTGATATTTTCTTTAGTGTTATAGTGTTGTGGGTTAGATAGTACGAATAAAAAATTTGAGTAATTGATTCAGTGTTTGTAACAGGTGGCTTCTATATAAATAGAAAGAAGGAAAAAGTGCTTCGTCTGTTTTGAATTTAGCTTACATATTAGGAGGAAAATGCTGTTTTTTATTTTTGATTTGGTTGTGGTTTATTAAGCGTTAAAGGCATTTTGGTGCGCCAGGTGTCATGGATTCATTCAACACTTAAGAAGTAATTGTTGTGAGGTACCCTCTTTCTTATTTTTTTGAAGGACAAATTGTGAGGTTATTATAGTTTTTAATCTTTGTACATCATTTTTACTCTATTTCATATCAGATGTTATCTATCTTGAATATGTAATTATATGTAATCTTGAATTACTATTAACAATAGTAATTCGAGATTTTTGATGTGAAAACTTCTTGAGGCGCGTTGAGCACTTTTAGGTGAACAAAAAATCATGGAACTCGCATCGTCGTCACCGAAAGCATTCAAAATTCAAAATTTAATAATTTAATAGCTCGACGATACAATTCACAAGTTACTTAGTTTTCACTTCTATCGACAGTCCACAAAGACTGCCCAGCATGTTTTTTTTGGTATATTACATATTATATAAATTTTTCAAGTAATTACCTATTAACAGACTGAAAGCGTAGCGGTTTGAGTGGTGACTACGCTAAATTTTTTGATCCGGGTGAAGTGAAGTCCAGGTTACTTCACCTGGACTTCACTTCAAAAAAACAAAAACACCCGACACAAGTGTGTCTGAGTGTTTTTTTGTGTCCGTTGCATAATTCCTCGTGACTTAGCGATTATCTCTGATGCAAAATATATATTAAAGGAAGAGAAGGAAAGAACAGAACATTCTGTAACGTAAGAGATATAATAAAACGCTCGCCAAACTGATAAATAGACGTTTATGTATAAAAACACGTATGCACGTCACGTCGGGCGTGCGCTAGAAATAAGTTCCCCTCTCTTGTAAAGCGTGCCGCTGGTGCTGGTCACGGTGGTGCTGGCACTGGACGAGCTACTGGCGCTAGACAGCGTGACGCTGGCGCTGGCGCCGTCACGGCGGGCTGTGGTCTCGTGCCGCACCGCAGTCTCGTGCCGCGCTGCAGTCTCATGCCGCGCCGCGTTCTCGTGCCGCGCCGCAGTCTCGTGCCGCGCCGCAGTGTCGTGCCGCGTAGCGTTGTCGTGCCGCGCCGCAGTGTCGTGCCGCGTAGCGTTGTCGTGCCGCGCCGCAGTGTCGTGCCGCGCGGTGCTGCGCGCGCGCGAGCTGCTGTCGTCGTGCTGGCGCAGCATCACGGCGCGCGCGTCTGACGTGTTGCGCTCTCTGCAATGTCGCGGGACTTTAGAATTATACTATCGATTCATTGTTCTACTTTGACACATATAGGGTTAGCTTGATAGAGAGTATTAAGCCGAAAGGATAAAATTTAGGTACGGCTTCTTTTCATGTGAACTTGAAAATTCTATTAAACTTAAAAACGTTCGGTTGTTGAACTCAATCACGCGTAAAGCGTAGAACCGATTGTTGTTTCAAATTATGCTGATGGTGTATGTGCATACATTCGAAATTATGCGAATTACACGTTACAAAACCTTGCTAGGTTTTAAGGTAATTCGCAGCAGAAACAGGCCTGTAGGAAAACGCACAATTCTGTGCTCTGATAATTAAGGACTATATATTACATATATATTATTTTTAATTATTTTCAAGACTTGTTCCTTTCAGTTTAATATCCTTTTTCAACTCACCTAATATAATAATTACAAAGGAAAATTAGAAGATAAGGACAAGGACAGATAAGAACTCTATAGGTACTACCTACAAGAAGGGTTTAAGTCGGGAGTTCCTCTATCCCCGTCGTCCATGCTACTCCACCTGACCGAGAAAATGGCCGTCATTTGCAAAATATAATTAATGTTGGGGCATAGAAACGACAACTTGAATCTTTTCAAGTAATTTGCGCCCTCCTAAAGTGCCTTGAATAAAGTAGATAGCTACGAAAAACGGATAAAGCCACGTCGAGGTACAAAAGACCAGCTTGATAGAAGCGCGTGAAAATTCATCAGTTTCCTCTCGCTATATTAGTGAGTTCCTGAGGCTCACTTACTTCTCCCACTACTTTCCTTACATCCCGGCTGTACTTCCTCTTTTATATTTATTTGTGACTGTAGGTAAGTTTGCTTTTGCTCACATGTGGTATGTGTGCAAAAGATCGATGTGCATTAGATATTGGCAGCATTACCTAAAATATTTATCATTTTTGAATCGACTGGGGTATGTCGATGATTTTGCATTGTGGCCAAATTGAAGCGAAATCGCTATACGCGTGACGTAGGTATACGTCGTATTTGAGGGTGTCTGTTTTCCCACTTTATATTGAACCGGCCATCTGTATCTATGGATTTTTGCCTTTAGCTAATACAATGCAGGTTCGTGCGTAATCTCGTATCAAAATTCATAGGTTAAAAACTGCTTTCGAGCGAATCCGTATTGGATTAGGTACTGTCGTAATTAAAAGTTAAAATTGAAGGTTATCTCACCTGCTGAGTGCCATGAGCCTGTCAATATCAGGGGAGGGGCGCCTCAGTTCCGCGGCTGAAGTCAACGTCACCCTCAAGGGCGTGGGTGCCTGAGGGGGAGGACTGGCGGGCGGGGAGGAGGCGCAGGAGGCGGAGGTGGAGGAGGAGCCCACGGCCGAGTCACGCTTGGCGGAGGACTCGGAGCCCGAGGTGGAGCGCCGCCGCGGGGAGGGCCGCGGCGTGCGCGCGCCCGGGCTGAACGCGGCCGGGATGTGCAGCGACGCCGTGATCACGCAGCTGTCGTCGTCTGACCCGCCGAGTGTCTGCAACACACAATACAAAATATATTAACATATTTTTATATGAACTCACATAGGTTTGTGTCTGTGTCTCGGAAGGTGTTGGGAAACGTTGGTGTATAAGATACCTCATTTAGGTTACGTCCCACGTTTTGCTTATCTATTGCCATCAGCTAGAAACAAAGACAATGCAAAGCATTTTATCACTGTCACGCAGCTTCACTTGTTTTATTAAAGTATGGCCTTCCTTAGTGTTCAATCCAAGCACATAGGTAGGTACCACATTTTAAATCAAATTAGATATGGAGACTTAGCAACGAAAATGCTAGAAATAGACAGATAGGTAGGTATTCTAGCATTTAGAAGATAAATAGGTAATATGGATATTTTACCGATGAAGCTGTTACGTAATGAAATAGTACAAGTAATGTCACCTCATTGTAGTCACTGGCGGAGTCGTTGGAGTCCGGCGCGGAGTCGCGCGCGGTCGGCGAGCTGCCGCCGCACACCACGCCGCTGCTGCCCATCTCCTCGCTGCTGCCTGGCCGCACCCTGCGCAACCACACACACATCACATTTAGCAACTACTCACACACACTCACATATCGTAAATGGTTCTGACGACTGATATTGACGACTATATGCCAATGAATCAATGTCGTTGACGTGGTTATGAATGAATGTCGTTCACCCACATTCTTTCTTTGTAAAAGGCATTACAAAGCTTTGCTCTGGTTTCGCTTTATCGGCCAGCGAAGACGCACTCTTCGAAGAACAAGAGAGAAAGCCAGGATAGTCACGAAAGGCCAGATATCAGATACTTACTCTTTTCTTGTTTTATACAACTATTGCGGCAAACAAGCATACGGCCCACCTGATGGTAAGTGGTCACCGTAGCCTATGGACGCCTGCAATACCAGAGGCAACACTTGCGCGTTGCCGACCCTTTAGGAAAAAAGAAAGTGGAAAGGGGGAAAGAGGGTGATTGGGTCTCCGGCACTCATAATAAATTTCTATCCCTTGGGAACAGTATTTTTTCTGGATGAAACCTTTAGGAAAAAAAGGAAGTGGGAAGAAGACGGAGCGGGAAGGTGGCAAGAGGGTGATTGGGCCTTCGGCACTCTCATTCACCAAACGAAACACAACAGTAGGAACACTGCTATTTTACGTCGATATTCTGTGAGAGGATAGTACTTCCCCGGTCGAGTCGGCCCATTTATGCTGCAATCAGCGAGGCTCTACTACTTATATATCTCAAGATCATTTGTGGTAGTTTAATATCTATATCGAAGTGATTTTCGTTTTGGTAAAAACAGACAATGGCCTACATCTTTTTAAAGAATCAGTTGGATTTGTCTCTTAATGGATATATAATTATAAAGATAAATAAAAAGAAGTTCTCAGTTAATCTACTTCTAGACATTCACACGATGATTTTTCTGCAATGATATATGCTATATTAAATTATCTATTTAAGTCTATTTGCACTTGTTCTAACGAAGAATGGAAGATGGAAGGGGAGGGGTAATAGTACCTGGTAACAATAGTCATAGCTGATGAGAGAGATCCCGACGAGGTGTCGGAGGCCGTCTCTCTTGTTCTTCTGCTGCGCGAGTAGCTCTTCTCACTGCGCCTGCCAACAACAGGCAGGGAGGTCAGTCACAAACTACACACACTTGCCAAAATGGGCGGACTTTAATTTTCGACATTGATAGTAAACCACAGACAGTCAACTTCTAAATTGTTTGAATATTGTAATTTCAAACTGTTTCCCATATGGCAAATTGAATGGCGACTGGTCGCGGAGTGTCGCTTAGCTCCGTAAACAGCGTGTCGCTTAGATTTGTATTTAATTATTTAATTATTTAGATTTAATATTGCACATAGTCGCATTTGTCTGCGACAAATGCGACTATGTGCAATATTAAACGCATTACGTCAATAGTATGATATGACAAAACGCGATGATACACAAAAAGATGAAGCGCGACATAAAAATATGTGTGTATCGGGTATCGCCTGTCATAAGGCGTCGGATTCCGACGACAGCGTAAATATAGTTCCAATGTTTAAACGTGCTTTAGTAACGTTGCGCGTGAATAAATCGCCTTTGTCGTTCTTTGATAAACAACTGTGATAAAGAGCCCCCTGAAAATACGCGAAAATGAATTTGGAACAAGGTAAAAACCAATGCAAAACATATATTAATGATAGGTTCGAACACAGGCGGATAATGATGGATCGAGAGCTAAATACCTCGGCGTGGGCACATTCCCTGGCCCGCCGGTAGCCGCTGCCCCGTGTAGGAACTGTTCCCGAGACCACATCTGTCTCTGGGTGCTGTCCGTGCCGTCAGGGTTAGATTCCACTGCGCATCTGCAAAGGACATGGCCTGGTTCACACACATGCATGGGGTATGTACACTTTTGCCGATCAGGACTGCTGGTTCGACTGTGGTAGTGACAATGGATTCCAGGTCTTTATAATGATCGAAAATTTCGTTAGCACAATGTGATCAGGGTTGGTATGATTATGAGTATCAAACATTTAGGTATATGAATTTTGAGATTCCTAGAAATAAACACATTTGACTGGCACTCCGAAATTCTTTTCTTAAGTTGGTTTAAAGTATTAACGGGTAATAGTATGTGTCGATTAACAATTAGTTTAATTACTTAGATGTGCCTAAAGGTTTTTGTACTAGCGATGCATATTTGTGTTACTAAGAACAATCGAATTATTCGATTGCACCGTAGCATTCGAATAAGAATCGATAATTTTTGTTTAACCTTTGATTATATTCGAATTGAAATCAGTATTATTTTATAACAGCAGTCGGTATTTTTATTGCATTCGAATTACAATCGACGTCTTTCAAATCTATTCGAATGTAGAGTACAAATGATTAATTCGCAGTTTTCAGTAACAGTGGCGCGTCCAGCGGCGCACTCACTCGGCGCGGCGCAGCAGCAGCGCGTCGAGGTGCGCGGGCGCGGTGTGCGCGAGGTGGATGTAGGCCTCGTGCAGCAGCTCGGCCGGCAGCGCCCACAGCTCGCCCTGCCGCTCCACCAGCTGGCGCACCACGTTGATCACGTCCGCGCGCTCCGACAACTGCTCCACGCTGCAACCGTCACACCAATATTCTTATTAACACAGGCTATAAGTATAAAAAAAGAAGAGAACAGGTCTTCGAAATTATTATGAGATGAAATCTAGTTAACGCTTGAGTAACGATCGAGTAGATATACATAAGTAAAAGTAAATACATGGCTCTGTACTAAGACACGACACCCCTTTGTAAACTTAACAGTAGTAAAATTTGAAAACCAAAAAGAAATGCAATCTGAGAAAATATATGCAGTGGAAATGGGAGTGCTGAAAATTGTAGATATGTGTTGTAAATGTTGGAAAGTAGAATTGAGACATGGTCTAGAAGAAGATGTACAAAGTTGGAAGAGAAATAAATGTATTCAAGATAGAATTAATAATGTGGTACAGTTTGAAGTAAATAGAAAATATCGACCATCATTCTTTTGATCAAAACAAAGTAATTTTGGGGAAAGCCTAAGCTTAAGAATAATCTAGACAGACGAACCTGTATAAAGAATGTGAGGAATGGCGTGAGTTTGAACTTTTATAAAATACTAGCTTTTGCCTGGACTTCGTCCGCGTGGAATAGTACTACACCCTTTTCAACCCCTTTGGGGTAGAATTTCCAAAAATCCTCTCTTAGTACTCCCCTACACTCTCCAAGGAACATACATGCCAAATTTCAGCTTCTTGCGTTCAGTAGTTTCGGCTGTGCGTTGTCTGTCAGTCACTCAGTAACGGAAGAGTTTTATATACATATATTGATTAAAAAGAAAATAACAGTACAACCGAAGATCGTTAGATATCCAAATAAACATACCTAGCTGTCTCATTAGGCTTACTCCTATGCAGTATGTTAGGAGCGAATATGGTGGCGATGTTGGCAGCGTTCATCTTGTTGCCGGGCTCGTGGTCATCCTCGGAGTGCGCGGCCAGCTGTGCCAGGAACGACAGCAGCGCGTTGAGCGTGTCGCGGTGCGCCGCAGGCAGCAGCTGCACGATCAGCCGCAGTGCCTCCCACTGGAAGCGACGGTTGTGGATTTCTGGAACACGACCATTGATTTTTATTCTTCAAGTGTAATATATACATTAGTAGCGCGCGGCTCCGCTCACATGGTACTTACAACAATAAAATGTCCATGTCCATCCCCAGGCTTTAAACTATCTCTGTACCAAATTTCATCCAAATCGGTTTAGTGGTTTAGTCGTCGTCGTTATCTAACAGATAGATAGAGCTATTTGATAAATTTGTAATATTAGTAAGGTTTTTGTATTACACTTTCGTCCGCGTTGACCACAGTTTCTCCAAAACGTCAATCACTATAAAAAAATCATTTAAACTAATCGGAGCAAAGCTTAGAATATCCAAATATATAGTAAATAGTATCCAAAAATATCATTTAATAAACCAACTACATATATGTTTTGCACTTTTTTAATAATAGATAGAAATAAGTAACTAGCTTAATAATACATTTATTAACAGACATATTACATAGGCGGCAGATGATGTATGTGTGGTATAAAATTATTATTTGGAACATTCGCCACAACTGGAACGTGTTGATATATTGATGAAGGAATCGCTTCCGTCTATGATTAATCAGTTCCAATATATAAACTACATATGATATAATCGGCAAAACAATTTTTGGCTGGACTATGGGTTAAGGAAATCAGGTGCCAACAGTTTCTGGGTACAATACGGGGTTCACTCGAATCTGATTATTCCAGAAAGCAGCCTAATAAAACCGTTGAAAATAATAAGGCTGTAGAAGTTACTGACTTTGTCGTACATAGAAGAATAACAAACTGTTGTTAAAGTCACTGTCTAACATTCGTGAGCTAGACAACTGTAGTAGATACCTATCTTTACTATGATTGTACTTACTTTGTGTCTGCAAAAATGCAGGATAGAGGTCCCTGCAGAGCAGTGGGTCGGGGAGGTCCCGCAAGAACTCTTTGAGTAGCGTGGCCACGTCGTGCGGACACACAGCCGCGTCTAACGCCGCCTCCTGACTCCGCTCCCACTCCTCGCGTAACTGGAAATAGTAGAAGAATATAATGATAAAGTTTCTTATTCTGTTTCTGCGGTAAATAAAGTTTCACGATCTATCAAAAAGCATGTGCTGTCAGCAAGGTCTTCTGAAGAAGCTGGATAGGCACTGGCAGATACAAAACACAAGTCGTAGGACGGAGATAATTCACCTGGTGGATTTGTATAGTTATGAAAGGACATCCCGATATACCCACTTAACGTAAAAATCTTAATAAAATTCCCTTCTCCTTTCATTTGTGTTATGACTTTGTTTAGGCTTCTTTAAGAGGCACTTTTAATACTGTCAGCAAAGGAATCTTTGTTTTTTGTTCTGACGTCACAGTCACTCCTTTTTTTAAGTAGTTACCTACTGATGAATTTTTTGCTTTTGCAAACTTTCATAGGCACGGTAATAGTTTGCTTTCAGGCTGTATGCTTGTTTCCCATGTCAGAAATACCAAAAAAGTTCCAATATAGCTGTCAACTGCAGCAATACTACATAGTAGCGGTCCAGTAACGCGCTGTTGCCATGACAGGATTAAGAACAGTAAATCAATCCGTGGATTGTTTGCGAAGTCCACATCAACACACTCATGTGAGAATAAAACACGCTCCGACAGAATTAGATGTTTTCATGAACGTAATGTTTGTTGCAATCGCCGGCCCCGTTGACCCACATGTTGGCCATTTATTACAAACTTTGCTATACTCAAACCACTAAGTATTATTTGGTTCTAACATTGTTGGACGACCAAGATAGATTGGCCGCAAATATTTTGAGTGCTGGCTATTCTTATTTATGTTGTTGTTTTTGTAATAACTGGCTTTTTAATGCTAATTAAAAATACAGCAAGAATAACAGCGTAGTAGCAGGAATAACCATGGTAAATATATTTCGCTTAGTTTCGATTGTGACTGAGAAGTATTGTTCTGCAGAAGAAACATTTTTGCGCGGAACTAAACATTTCGTGATTCTCAGATTGTAGTTCCATGTTTGGGTGCTTGTTGTTTTAATATGTGTAAAGTAAAGTTATAATTAAGAATAAAGGAACTAATCGAATTGCAGTAGTAGTATTTCAAAATAATGTAAAGGGAGTATTGTTGATACTCGATACGTCCAAGTTTAGAAAATAATCTAAAATTAATTTAAAAAAAATCTAATCTTATACTAGATTTTCTTTCGTTCTTTAAAAAAGACAACTCTCGCCCTGGAAATATTTCTTTTCTTTTCAAACATTCACATAACGGATACACAGAGGAAGATCACCCAGACTCCAGAACAATTATTTGTGGATCACACAAGTTTTGGGTTATTCCACATATCGCCATTGAGTATCCCCATCAATGGGGATCTGTAAACTTTTTGTCCACAAATCCCCATTGACCAATCATCAACTCAGCAATAGGGATTTATGGACATAAAGTTCATAAATCCCTATTGAGTTGTCTCATCAAAGGGGATATGTGGAAATTAATGGACTTTTCATCCATCAATCCCCATTACATTGGCATCGAGTTCAAAATGGGGATCTATGGACAGAAAGTTCATTAAACCCCATGGCTAGTGTAAAAACTTGGGGTTATTCAACATATCCCCATCAGTGGGGATATGTGGAATAATCCCAAGTTGTTGTCCCCTGCGGCAATCGAATTATTAATCGGTTCGATTACACTGATCGCTTCTTCAACAGTGCTTGCCTCGATAGTGCAGTAGCACCGCCCAGGCGACCACTTAGACTAAATACTACGTCATTGGTCTAGGCAAAATAAATAGAATATGTTTGTACACTACAAACATTGAAATAACGGACACGAAGAACACGCAAAAATACAAACGATTTAAATCATACGAATTCTATCATATAATTGGATACCGACTTCTTTTACAATAATTTATTTTAATAAAAAATAATCTACTTTATAAGCACATATTTATCTTAAGTTTAATTTATAAAACATTATAACTTACTATTATAAAACTATTATAACTAGCCATGGTCACGGGGCTAAAACTCAAATCATTTATCAACATTAATTTACTTAAATTATAAATAATAATAAACTCAGGCCTATAGGTTTACACCAAATTGCTATTAAAATGCGTAAACTATTAATGTAACACATACATATATTATGATATACATATATCTATAAATATAATAAAACAACAGGAAATAATCCCGATGTACCTTAAAATTACCTTCACTGGAGAAGTTAGACAGTGAGATCATCGCGACCGAATAGCCGAGCCGCTAATAGAACGAACACTATAGCCAGAACATCTTATCGTTATCTTGCCAATCAGGTATACACTCACTATTTTCATCACTAGATTGAATTGATAACTGCTTTAGTTACTAACACGATCTATTTCGGACATGCGCGTTACGGCTCAACACTGTAATAATATATCATAGGCAATCTCCATACACGTATTGAAAATGTTGTTACTTTTTAGTAATAATATTTATAAACATTTGGTTAAATGTTACATGTTAAAATAAACCACTTCCAGCAAGGTTACACCTCAGTACGTCTCAGATGATGAAATGCGAAAGCGCAATTAAGCCCGCAGGTAAAAATATGTTTTACAAGAAAACAGAGAGTACAAATTAGATTTGCCAGCAATTGAATAATGCCTTACAGATAAAACGTTAGATAATTAAAAATGGTAACTGCATGGTTATTTGCTATTGATTCCGCCTTTTAGACTTTACAAGAAAACACGCAGCATGGTCAATAGAAGAATACTTTATCTAATAAAATAAAAGAGTCTTTAATTCATTTTTGGGAGTACATCGCGTATATAAATAGATGCTGCTTTGATACTCTCCGTAGACAACTAGTTTATTGGGCTAAGGCATACATTCATTAGATAATAATAATAATAATAATAATAATAATTCTATCACATACACACAACACCATCTAGCCCAAACTAAGCAGAGCTTGTACTATGGGTACTAGACAATGGGTAAACATACATATATACTTTATTATTTGTAAATAAGTACATATTATACATAGAAATACCCAGACCAAGACAAACATCCATGTTCATGCACACAAATGTTTGACTTGTGCGGGAATCGAACCCGCGACCTCAGGCGTGGCAGTCAGTTACACTAACCACTACGCCATCGAGGCCGACAAATGTAAAGATAGGTACCTAGTTTTACGTGTAAGAGGCGATTATATTGTTATTCATCTGGTTATTGTCATATCACCATAATAAAGCCCAATTAGAAGGCCACACTAAAAGTACTAATAAAACAAAAACACGATATAACTCATGCCCTGTGTAGCGACATTACTGATGCTTTCATTTGTGCATACTCTACACTCTGCAACTTTTTCGCTGTCGCTACTCCCAGCAATTTTTTTGCTTGTCGTGCTGTTACAGTACAAGCAAAAACCATTTACCATACTTTACAACCTAAAGCCATCACTTATAGGAAAATTTGTGTATTTTATACAAAGAATAAAAATAATTATCAAAAGAAGCAAATCATAATTGTTTTAACAGCTCCTAATAGATAACGGACTGTTTGTATATCGTGCGATAGAGATAACGCTCTACGAAGCCGAAATTAGTCGATTGTCTCTTTCCAAAGGTCGATGTGCAATGTTTATCGCTGGGTACTGTAGTTTGATTTAAAAACCTGACAGAACTCGGTGTGGAAAAGGAAATAGGTAAGTTAAACGATCTCTTACCTGTCTCACTCTCTTTTTAGAGGCGGAGACCCTGAAGAGGCCGAGAGTGTGCATGCCGTGTCTCCGCAGGTGTGCCAGGCACGCAGAGACCAGCGCTGGCACCTTGGGGCCGCCACCAGCTGCTTCTTCGAGCCCTGCCCATCCCCACTCGCCCGAATCGCAGGATTCACTCTGGAAACAAATGTGAACAATATTATCCGTTTGCAAGGACTAGTTAGTAATAAATGCATATCTTTAAAAGTTTTTGTTCTTTCTTGCAATAAGAATAATTACTCTATCGGGGGAGACGTTACAAACATTCAAAAACGGACATCAAGGAAACACAGACGTGGATCGACTATTTGTAGATTAAACAAATTTTTGATCGTGGAGGGTGGGTAAATGTGTGTCATACTATAATTTCGCCAGAATTATCATCGGTAATAGCTCTAGTCATGTGCTTAATGAACCAACAGTGGAAAACCTCATGCTCAATTGCATCTGTTACCGTCATATACATTGCACACACATTGTGCAATGTTTATGGCGGGGAAGTACCGAATTATATTTTAAATCAACCGAAGTTTATGTTGGTAGTTTTATTCATTATTGGCGTATAACGGAATAGTATAATTAACTTGTTAATCTTGATCAATAGTAAGTAAGTCATATTTTATTTATTTATTTTGTTTTAAGTGTATCAGAAACAAATCTATGAAAACCGCGTACATTGATTTGCTAGGTTTTAAATTCGAAATATTGAGTATAGATACTTCAATAATTTAATATTATAAATACCTATACAGATAGTTATGCCGACTATCTGTATAGGTAATATATAATAGCGAGCAGCGATAGCTCAGTGGGGAGACCAACAGACTGCAATGCAGAGGGTCTCAGGTTCGAACCCACGTCGCGCACCTCTGACTTTCGGAAGTTATATGACTTTTCGAAATTATGTGCGTATTGATTAACAATTATCGCCTGCTCCGTGCCTCGGAGAGGACGTTAAGCCGTCGGTCCCGGCTGCCATGAACATCTATGGCAGTCGTTATTGGGAAGTCAGTGCCCTATAATATCCTGACACTGGTCTAGCCTTAGGGTATCGTTAGCCTTCGGATTGCGTAGGTCAGGTGGCAGCCGTTCCGTGTAAAAACTGATATCCAGTCAAATCCGTATAGACTAGAAAAGCCGACCCCAAGTGACTTGGGAATAATAAAGGCTAAGAGAGAAGAAGACAGATATTTATGCCGAGTCTAGATGGTTTGTCTATTTTCTTAATGTTTGTATACAAAATACGAAAGCTACTAATCGTTCAGCACTCACTGTCTTAAACTGATCTGGCTCTATAAAATCTAGTGTCTATTCGATTATTATTTATATAATATTTAGAATATCGAATAATGACACATTATGTATTACAGTGAGGCTTTTAAAGTTCAGTAGTAGGTTAACGGATTGTTCACGGAGCTTTCACAAATAACAATTAAATCAAGAACAACGAATTTGCTAAATTGTTCATTTCTTATATCGTGTACAGGCTCTGTTCTAAATAATGTAGTTCTCCTCGTTATTATAACTTATCATTTAAAAATAACTTATTGTATATCTTTTAATCCTATGGCTAGTTAATACGATTGAGCTGATTATGCAATCTCAAAAAATATCCAATACTTATTAATTGCGATAAGATAATGATAAGTTTTCTATATTGTGATAAATTAATACTAACTACATTGATACATTGTTTCAGTAGATTAATGGAGCGACATAAGATCCGATCTGCTACAAAACTTTAAGCTGGTAGAGAACTACGCTAAGATTAATCTTTACGACTATCATTTTTGAATTCCACAGGTAGGATTGCCAAGTTAAACGGTTTTCGACATCATACTTGTAGTCAAAATATTTAGGCATATGTATGTATGTATCTTATGTGGGGGCCAGTCAGTGCAGACCGGCGACACTTCGACCCAGTGGGATCTTTTGTGTCGACACTCTCCCAATAACGACTGCCATAGATGTTCATGGTAGCCGGGACCAACGGCTTAACGTGCTCTCCGAGGCACGGAGCAGGCTATAATTGTCAATCAATACGCACATAATTTCGAAAAGTCATATAACTTCCGAAAGTCAGAGGTGCGCGACGTGGATTTGAACCCGAGACCCTCTGCATTGCAGTCTGTTGGTCTCCCCACTGAGCTATCGCTGCTGCTTAGGCATATAGACCGCCTCGGTAGTGCAACGTTAGTCAAAGCGACTGATGTGTTTGACGTCTCCTATTCGTTACTCAGATCAAGTATTGGATACTTCTATGAATTCTATTTAAAAAAATCTTAGTAGCCGCACGAAGTCTGTGCAGCAGGTGGCAATAGGCGGCAATAGGCTCGATTCATACCTATTACAGGTCTAAAACCATGGCTGGAGAAATGAGTGTGTAATACACGTGTGCCTACACTTTAGGAGACACAAGCATGATACTATGTATTTATGGCTCCCTATATCGACTGTAATATCAAGTCAGCCGCAACCAACGGCTCTTCGAATAAACATTACAATACAATAATATGTATATTGGAATTATGCCGAATATGAGTAAGAGCGCTTGAGAAGCCAACACTTTTGCGATTTGTAAACAAAACATAACATTTTTATTAGCCGTAAATCTTTTCAATAATATTGGGAACTGCGGTCAGCGCGTTCGAATATTCACTGTGAGCGAAGTAACAGGTGTGCCAAAGGTGTTTGTGGGAAACGGAAAAGCCAAATGACTTCCCTACCTGTGTATCCTCGAAAGATTAGGCAGAGGTGTATAATATTCCAAATTCTACAGCTACGTTTTAAGAGCCAAGTAATAGAGGACAAATATATTGTAGCTTAGCTTACTGCGTACTTTTTCAGGCGCCACCGTAAAATCAGAAAATTCCTCTAATAATACTAAACTCGGGTATCGGATCTGGTACCTCACGACCAATCACAAACATAACCAAAATCGAATTATGTCATTGAATCTATTAGATGGACTAACTGAATTAAATGAAATTCTAGGCTTATTTGTTAAGGGGTTAGTATTTAATACGTGTCAGAAATCTTAAGGCTTATATTGTCCTATAACTAGAATAATTTAGATGAATAAATAATCGATCCCAGGGCCTCACGATTGGTTACAAACATAAGAGCAATTTTATGCCACAAGATCAACAACGCAAGCAGAGAGACAATATGAATATTTAATTATGTAAAGTTAATCTAGTTTTTTAATTAATTCACCGATTTAAAAAGAAGATCATATTAATGTTGTAGTTGACCTAGATAAAAATATAAAAAATCCGCTACTAATCTATTCATTAGAGGTTGATACGTATGTGACGAGGTGGCCGAGAGGTTAAGGCGTTGGACTGCTAATCCAATGTGCTCTGCACGCGTGGGTTCGAATCCCATCCTCGTCGTCAATGTTTTTTTATATTACAGTCTTTTGAAGTACTCGACAATTTATTTCTTTAATAAATAATTTATTTTTAAAATTACAGTGCACTATAATTTATATTTTCCTTCTTTTTCTAAAATAGGTATCTTGAAATCAAAAATGTGCTAAAAACTATCAATGGATCACATTTCTTTGTCTCTAGTGGATTTAATGTACAGTTTTTAGTGACTCGGCATTAGCGCGTGACTATTGAGCCTATTAATCACTGTGCCATCGCGATCATTATAGCATTTGCTAGCATTATTCACTAAATAAACTTAATCAGAACAGTTTTAGAAATATATTTTAAGTTTGATAATTATACGGTATCGACTGTTAGATATAAAAAAATAACAACAAATAATTCCAAAAATATATATTATAGCGATGTTGCCAATTATTATTGTTCAGTCATCAATTCATTTAGCGTCAAAACATAGTAAATACTCAACTACTTAATAGTATTTTCGCCGCTTTAAAAATAAAATGTATATTTGCGAAAACGTTATTAATGACAGAAAAAAATAAACTTCCCTGTTCTTAATTTAAACTGTTCTAAAATAAATTGCAACAAAGCAGAAGGACCTTGTCTGTGCTTTAAAAAAAGAAACGTCGGTGTCAATTTGACGTTTAAGTGACGTCACGGGTGTCCGATTACCTGCCCGGCCTTACCATCTCGTGATTAAGGCCGCGATAAAATTATCGTATGACGCGATCAACGCACCCGCTTATATATACCCTGTCCTAAAATAACTAAGACTATATTAAATTCCGTGGAAATTGCTTACCTTGTGGGTTTGGGTATATTTGTGTTCAACAACAATCGTTTTTGAACACAAATGACAGCCAATGTCCTATACCTAAATACTCATTGAAGGCGACACAAAATAAAAACTAAGTATTTTTTTAGCGTATTGCCTACATTGCTACCTGTAGCCTTCAAGAATAATCTGATGGGTAGGGTTGTGAACCCTCAAGTCAAAGTATTTGAATACGAAATTGACTTGTACCTGAGTTAAAGAAGTACGTGCGTAATAAAAAGGTAATTATCGCTCGCTTTTACGACGAAGGAAAACATCGTGAAGCAACCTAAATGCCTGTGAATATTTCGTAATATTTTTGAAGTCTGTAATACGCACTTTGACTGCGTAATCAGCGTAACGGAGAAGATAATGATCTCTCTCTATCTTGAGAGGACGTCAATGCCCAGCAGTGGGATAGTTATTAAGATATATTAAGAGCTGAATCTAAGTGATATGAAATTAGATCGCTTTACCAGAGAACTACCTTTTACGTTGCTATATTATAAGTGCTAATCATATATTAATTGTATTTTAAATATTCAGCGTATAATAAAGTCTTTATTCTATGAATTGTTCGTTTTGTTTTGGTCTTTAAGCCTCGTTTTCACTAGGCAACAATTCACATACAACACGTGACGCTCTACAAGATCGGCAACGTTGCGCAACAACGCGTGACGTTGCCAGCTGGTGCGCAACATGACGCGCGGCTTGTTGTTTGTTTCCGTGCAACATGCAATTGAGCATCAAATGTTGTCAAATGGAGACGTGAAAAAGCCACTGAAATCAACACTTGTTCCTTTAGCGACACGTTGCCGACGCCTGGTCATGCGTGGACAGACAACGTTGCTAAACAAAGTTCCGCGTTGCCGTGAGCAACAATGTTGTACAACATGTCGCGCGTCAAATTTTGCCTAGGATACGAGGATTTAAGGGCGTTATTCGTTATTGAGGCGGGTTAGGTGAACGTTTTGAATTTTTGACCTTTTTAGTTATTCCTTTTATGGGTAGACTGCCTTCATGACATCATAGTTGGCGTTATACCTACATCTTTACCTACCCTTTTGGTGATATAGGCCTAAGATTGTGTATTTATGTAGACGCGTGATTTGGTCCCATCGCATGTATATACTATTCTTTATGGCTTTATAACATTATAGGTCTTCCATCCCTCTTTTGAATAAGCAACGACTCATGGGCTTGTGTACCTAAATTAACGCCATCTATCAGTGTTTGCAGGATGCTATTTTTATTTATAATGAAAGCCAGTTTTGTTGATGATGTTATAATACTAAACAGATTTTTATTATGTATATTTTAAATCAAAACTATAACACAGACATTTTAAATATAATAAAACGGCTCAATGTTAAACTATAAAAAATAAACAACTTCATTTTTAAGATATATTATGTGTTGTTAATAATATACATTTTATTGCTACTACTGCCATGTATTATGACGAATATGTACTGTGGAATGCCAAACTTTAAAAAAATATTTAGTAGAAATATTTGATTAAGTTGTGTCTACATTATAAGGGGCACTGATCACGAGTGGAGTAACTATGTGGTCTATACATATTCCGCCTATGTTTTCTTATTTGATAAACAAACACTCAAAGAAATTATTCAGTTACTGCTTTCAGCTATGTTCTTTCTCTAATAAAAATAATGGCGACAAAAAAAAGAAAGACAGATAACAGACCTATAGTAAGATATCTATATTCTATCTATCTTTAAAAAAAAGAAAGACATACCATAAATCTATGGACTCATAGATCTATTGTATGTTTTTTTATGTATGCATTGTCTATAGCTACCAGTACGTCATATTTGTTTACTAAATTAGACAAGTAAAAACTAATGGTCTATAAGAAACTTTATTTGCGGAGAGTTAATGGACTTACAAACTTTGAACAAGCACACGCAGAACATGCTTCAACTAATTGTATTCTCAGTTTTTTGACGAACACAAAGGTACATTTACTTTTTGACTTCCCAGGCTCCGCTGATGTTTTGCTTTTGATCAGTTGGCGTTATGTATTAGTTCGAAATAGGGATGTTGCGGATGCAGATTTTTTGACATCCGTGGATGCGGATGCGGATACGGATATTTGAAGACACACATCCGCAGATTTGGAACCGGATGCGGATGTCCAAATCGATGCGAAAGCACTGCAATTGCGGATGCAGATGTTGATTTAAATTATTCATTTTATTTAATAAAAAGTATCTATTATCACCGCCTTCGCAGGTTCAAGCCTATTTTGCAAAGGTTCATAAATTAAACACGTAGGTACTACTGAACAACTGATTTCTTCTTTCTTATCGTAACTTACGCTACATCTGGATCCGCATTAACTTTCGCGTTGATTATTGCTGATGCGGATGCAGATGACCAAATCGATGCGGAAGCTTCGCAATTGCGGATGCGGATGCGAATATTCGCAACATTCCTGGTTCGAAGAATGCTTTTAATTGAAAATTAATTTATCGAACAATTAAAATTATTAATTATTACGCTAAAACCAAGGGCTTCTGTAGATTATACATATATGTATGTT
Organism: Catocala fraxini; assembly: GCA_930367265.1. Taxonomy (NCBI): domain Eukaryota; kingdom Metazoa; phylum Arthropoda; class Insecta; order Lepidoptera; family Erebidae; genus Catocala; species Catocala fraxini. The sequence goes on from OV884045.1 coordinate 2,184,697, forward strand.
AAGTCTGGGTGTCTTTCTTGTCCTCTATTTGAGTAAATGCATAGGTCTGTATTCAATTTTAAAAATAATACTGAAATTATAATCTATTTATGTAGAAGACGACCGTATACTCAATCACTGCATTACCCAAACACCTACGTACCAGTAATCAATTACAGGTACATTCCCAACAAATCCCCGCTCGCTCAAACACAGACACAGTCAAAGCAGTTATGATCTAAACATATCAATTCCGAAAAACCCGCTTGCTTACTTTAAAACACCGCACATAATCGTGAACATAACGTGAGTTCTGAATGTGTAGCATTCGTTTACGGTGCAGACATTTTAATATGACGTTTGCTCATCAAACAGACAAGTCGCTGTCATTACGCTGATTTATTGACTTCGTACACAGCTCATTCGGTGATTGGCGCTTGTCAAACCGACGTAATCCGTGCGCCCGTTGTCTGGTGATATGTCTGCGCCGTGATGTTATTATCGGTTAAAGGTGATTAATCTCTGAGTTTGTTGCTGAGGTGAACATGCAGCTTTGGGATGCAGTTTGAATGTTATTTTAGTGGATTGCGAGTTCAAAATGCGCAGGTCTGGCTGTTGGTCTAATCCAGATTAATGTATGTGTTAACATTTTGCGTATGGAATAGCCTGCTGTTGCCGATTATGTAACTTACAAATGAGCCGGCTCGCTCGAGATACAATAAATGAAATCTATTAGCAGTTAACAGTAAAAACATTGCGGTTTCGCTCGTTAAGTAAGAGACTTAGATACATATCTCTCCCATAAACTACAAAATATGTGTCATAACCTTGTTATATCTGCCAAGCAATCATAAGTTAAAGTAATCGTTACTTATCAGACTAGGCTTATGCTTCCTTGTCACAGTGATTACAGAAAAAGACAAGTTGACTAGCGTTCGTTTTAGGTGAGAAGGAAAATATCGTTTAAGCTCAAGTGTCTAAGATTTATTTATTTAAATTTCTGCCTAGAAACCTCTGCCAGTCAACAATACATATGTTCATGCAAAAATAGTCATAGCAGGTGAACAAATTGATTGCAAGCAGAGAGCTCAGCTCTTTGAGCCTATTAGCTTTCTGTAAAAAATGTGAACAATATGAATCGTTCACATTTTACTAAGAAGGCTAAGCTAGAAAAATCTTTTCACAGACTCACAATGTAAACTTAAACGCGAGTTTAAGCCGCTAACGAAAAAAATTAACAAGCTTTGGCACATTTTCATACCACATTTTGAAATATAGTGGTAGCCAAGGATTGCATACAGAACCTCTTATAGGCATGACACAATCCTATTGCTGATCCTTCGACATATGTCTGTGTTAGCATTGCCTAAAATATATAGTAAGTATTGTTAAAAAAACAGCTGTATGTTACAATATTATAGGATCCACAAAAAATTATTTTCTTTTATAATTACTCAATTGTAATGCAAGCTTGAAATCCGGAGAAATATTGACAACGATTCGAAATAAGCCGGTTTTGTTGTTTTGTATCAGTGCTTAATTATAATACTTCATAAGCAGGAATCCTAAAGGCATATACATACCAGAATATCCTGGTACCTAATAATCCAGGATGTGATAAATCTATGTGCCATGTTTCATCCTAATCCGTTATACGGTCTATGAACATATAAACATCTTCACAAACTTTCACGGTTATAATATTAGTACGATTATTACAATAATTAATAATTATTATCATAAATTGTTAAGAATCCATGTTTTACAAGCGCTATCTCAAATGAGACGGATATATCATTAGCGAAACTAAACCATCAAAACTTTACTGCGAACACATTTATGTATGTACCATGTTCATAAGATGTTCTGCGCAACGTAAAATGTTATCGGCAATTAACTCCATTTTAAACTGATATTACTTCATACGATTGGTTTGAACACATAATGATGGAAGCAACTCAATAGGATTTACGGAAAACATCATAAATAAATAGACTATTTCCCCTAAGGGGTGGGCAAGAGGCTATGACAGATACCTACATTGAAAAAATATTTTAGTGTTGGATAGCCTATTTATTGAGGATGGCTATAGGCTATATAACATCACGCTACAACCAGTAGGAGCGGAGCAGCAATGAAAAATGTTGCAAAAATGGGGAACATTCTCTTATGTGAAGCAGACGAAGTTGCACGGGTCAGCGAGAATAATAATATCAGCCCTGTATATTAACTGTGCCACTGCCGGGCACAGGCCTCTTCTTAGTGTAAGAAGGATTAGGCACATTCATCCACGGTGACTTCACATATTATCTTTGAAAACTTTATAGAGAACTCTCAGACATGCAGGTTTCCTTATGATGTTTTCCTATACCTTTAACGCGAGCGATAGCTAAATATTAAATAAGCATATAACTTTGAAAAGTCAATATGCGTGCCTTGGGCAACGAGCTCGAGACCTCTGTCCAACGTCCACGTCCCACTAGGATATCATTAGCTATGTATCGTAACTGAAAACATAAGCTCTAACTACCACGAAATCAAAGTCTAACTTCTGTTTTCTACAGAAAGATGACACAATTTAAGCTGTTAATTAAAATTGTACCTTATTTCATGTCTCATAGAAATACTATTTGCATGCACTCTAACGCGTCAGTTCCGTCAGTCATGCTCATTTGTTCCGAATACTGGGACTTCTTTTATCTGCACTATTCGGCGGTTTTAAACAACAATTTATAGTTTAGTAGCGTTGGTAAGTTGTAAACTAAGTAGTGTGGAACGTAAAACAGTCGCAAATATAATGGTGAAACAAAGTGATGGCCGTTAGCCACATTGTTTCATGGAGTTGTACGACGTTTTCTAGAACTAGTAATGATTTTAGTGACGGAAAATTTTATTGTTCTTGTAAGCTGTAATATGTTTTGTTGGACAATTTACCACTAATGCGTATGTGTTTGTTGTTTTTCACGGCAAAAGGAGAAACGAATGATGTAATTTTTAAAAGGAGATACGTGCAGAAGAATGTACCTTTTTAAACTTTTTATTTTTCGATGCGGCGCATGACTGCATTTTATGTCGAGGATGTGACCAAACAGCTCAGTAACTGTGTGGTCACACACTCGGCTATTACAGGGAAAATGCAGTAATTTTCCTTGCCATCCATTCTAATTAATATTATAAATGTGAATGTGAGTTTGTTTGTTAAGCTTTGACACCTTACTAATGTCCACCAGACCGATTTCAGTCACGGCGGCCAATCTTAACGGAGTCTGTCAGTCCATCTGCGCAGGAGATATTATAGTGCACAAGCGTGTGCGCAAACACAAGTGCACTCTCTGTTCCCAAACTCTCATGATCCGATGGGACGGTAATCCGACACGACCGCAGAGAGATCAGGCGCAGGACCAACGGCTTTACGTGCTTTTCGAGGCACGGAGGTGTCCAACACCACCAACTTCCTAACTCCGGGCTGTTATTGAAATTTCTTAACAGAAAAACCAATAACTTTTTGTTGGCTCGACCCAGGATTTGAGCCCGAGATCTCATGCACAGCAGTTGCATTCACTACCGCTGCGCCACGGAGTCAGTAATAACACGGTAGTAACACGTTAACTACCCAACCGATCTTCATGTAATTTCGCATACTTTTTGTCAGGGGTACAGAAAAGGCCATACCTTTCATCCAGAAAAAATACTGTTCCCAAGGGATAGAAATTTATTATGAGTGCCGGAGACCCAATCACCCTCTTTCCCCCTTTCCACTTTCTTTTTTCCTAAAGGGTTGGCAACGCGCAAGTGATGACTCTGGTATTGCAGGCGTCCATAAGCTACGGTGAAAACTTACCATCAGGTAGGCCGTATGCTAAATTGCCACGTTATTTGTTAAAAAAAAAAACGATTTGGGCTTGCAAACGAATTAGAAAGATCCAAATTGGTCACTGTAAATCTGACCCAAGAGATTGAAGCTAACCTTAAATCTACGAAGCTGGTTAGTGGAGGAACGTTCTCTTAGCCAACTAAGTCTAACTTTAAGTCACGTTCCGGCGCACATGCAGTTAAAATTAAAGTAATTAATCTGAAACCGTGTAGTTTTTGTAAGCTCTAATATGTTATTTCGGCTCTTACGTTTCATGCGGATATATTTATCGAATCAAGTCGGTACATTATGCAAGCTCGGCATCTACGTAAAAAATAACAGTTGATTTAGGGCCGATATTTTTCTTTGTTAAATAACTTATATCTGAGGAATGAATATGGCAGTTACTATATAATTATGTACATATTCTTTACGTACACCGACTGTCATATTTGTTTTAGATAGCCACATCTGTTTGACGTGCTTATTTATTATGTATAACAGACTTAGTCTCAGCTCATAGCCAGGTGCACTCACTGATCGGTAAACGATTAGCGAGGTTAAGCAACGTTGGGTGTGGTCAGTCTATAGATGGGTGACCGTTTAGTGGTATTTCATCTGAGCGTCTCCGTACTTCAGAGGGCACGTCAAAAGTCGGTCCCAGTTGTTGTCAAATTGATAGCAGTCGTTAAGCCATGTCAGAGGCCTACGGGCGGCTTGACAACAGGTTGGCCACTAACCACACGAAAAGAAGTGTCAGTAGTAGTAAATGCATAAGCATAACAGATCCAATATAATAACCCAAGATTCATCGTTCATTATCTTGGGTTAGGCCAACAGAAAGTTAAAGGGATTTTCGGCCAAGACATTTTCAATAGCAGTATTTCACAATATATATATATTTAATATTGTCTTCTGTTTACGCGAATGAACATGTGCAACAGGGGACCAACCACTACCTGAGATTTGACAAACCACAGATTCTCGCTAAACAATATTGATTCCTACCAAGGATGCTTCGCGAGGCTATTAAAATCAAAAAACATCCTAATTTCAATAGAGAAGATGGTTGGAATGTACCACCAGCTTGGGATCCAGTAATACAAATAATCAAATTCAAGAACAATCAAACCACAGCTAGACTTCATGATACTTTGAGCTCATTCTGCGTAAATAGAAACACCAATGAATAAATTATGTTCGGGTACTTTGAAATAACTACACTGGAACATTGAGACAACTACCATCTTAGTCTCCCCGTGACCATGGCTGCTGAAAAGCAACCGAAACGTCGAGGAAAGTGTAAACTTAAATATAAATAGTTTTAATGGTATTAATGATATAATTAGCTTAACATTTTTTTAAGTTTAATAGTAGTAGTAGTGTAACGTTTTCAAAATTATGTAATAAAGTGTAAAATAAACAACGCGATAAAATCCGTATATAGTAGTTTAATTTCAATATATATTATTATTATATTATATTGTATATTTGCTGTAGTCCGGTATCAGGAAGTTAATAGTGTTGCACATCATCTTGCCTTAGAAAGCACGTTAAAGCCGTTGTTGGCTCAACGCCTCATCTTTCTCCGACCGTGTCAGATTGCCGTCTCATTGGATTATAAGAGTTAGGGAATAAAGATTGCACTTGTGTGTTTGTATACGCTTGTGAAATTGGTCTGGAGGACCTTTTTATGTAGAAGCATTCATTTAAGTTTTCCATAGCTTATCATGTCATTAAAACACCTATTCTATTCAGAAATACTCCAGCTTTCTTTATTTTAGAATTGATTCAGCTAAGTGTCAGAGATTACCACCTACACACAACCAAACAATTTTTACCTCATTATAACATTAGTATAGATTAACTATCGGTATAACAAAGCGGTTGCATGGTGGATAGGGCCAGGTGCAATGTCGCGTCATGCGACGTGTCTTGGCGCACGCGCACAAACTATTTCTGCGCGCTCAAATAACGAGTGACAAACTCATAACCAACTTAACTAGACCCGCTGCACCTCCCTTTATACGAACAATCATCGAACAGTGAGGGGATTTTTGTCAGGTTTTGTATGGTTCTGGTTATAATGGATTGTGTAACACGACTAGCAATGAAGACTGGGTTGCGGTAGAAAATAGATGTTTAATATAGGAACTGATAGGTTTTAATTCATTGATCTATTGATAGTTCTGTTTTATTTTAAGTGTGGCATTTGCTATTGTATTTATTGGGCATTGTTTTTCATTGGGTGAGAGTTTATACCTTTGTACCTTTAGGGGAAGGAATTTAAGCAATAACAATATCTTTCTGCTTTCGGTTATTTTGATATCTTGTTTTATTTTGGGGCTTTCAACCACATCATGTCTTAATGCTTTCCGTTTTCACGTAATAAGTTTGAATATGTAAATGCATGTGTATTCATAAGCCACTCGAAACCGTATCAGCAAAAACCTAATTTTAAACGCAGTGTTCATAATACGAAAGTCGAAAATGAAAAAGCAATAACTCCATTTAACGGCTTTTAGAAAATAAACAAATTAAAAATGTGTATAACTAGTATTCACATTTTTAATGTGATAGGTATGTTCGTGGGATATCTGATTGATGGATGGGTCTCTTTTGTGGAACATTCATGATCCCATATTATATTCTGCGTAAATAGAAACACCAATGATTAAATTATGTTCGGGTACTTTGAAATAACTACACTGGAACATTGAGACAACTGCCATCTTAGTCTCCCCGTGACCATGGCTGCTGAAAAGCAACCGAAACGTCGGGGAAAGTGTAAAAATAAATGAAATCTAAATAGTTTAATAATAATTTAATTAGCTTAAAAATTAGTAAAGTTTAATAGTAGTAGTAGTGTAACAATTTTCAAAATTTTGTAATAAAGTGTCAAATAAACAACGCGATAAAATCCGTATATAGCAGTTTAATTTCAACCCATATTATGTGTAAGGGAACGAACAGTCTGTATGTTGCACGGGTATCGTAGCGGTTTATGTAGAGTTTAGGTTCACTAGAACACGAATATTCGAATACGAATATACGAGTTCGAACACGAACAAGTAAAACACTCATCGCTATTGCCACTGCGCCGAGTGTTGTGGGTTCGATCACAAGAGAAAATAATTTTGTAAGCTATACAGGGTGTCCCAAAAATCAACGTCAAGCCGAAAACGGATGACGGGCCAAGGGATGGTGGTTCCCAAAAAAATATGAAAAAAAAATTTTTTGCTGCACTCTAAAAATTATAGCCATTTAAAAAAAAATGAGAAAATTAACACCTTGTTATGATTTTTCAAGTACTATGACTACAAAATGTTTACTTAGCTTAATTGTTTTAGTGAGGATTTGTTACTGAATAATGCTAGTATACATTACAATTCAAAATTTGAACACAACTATCTTCATTTCAGAGGAAATATCCCTAATATGCCCAAACTTGTACTCAAAATTATTACATTATTCAACTTTAAATGGCCGTGCTGAAAAAAAAATGTACTACGCCATTTCAGCACGTGGCATCAAAAGATGGCGCATTTAATAGGCTTTCTAAAATGCTATAACACTTACTACATTTTATCCTAATTATGGATTTTTTTTCTAAAACAACTCGGGTCTAACCTTTTTTGTTTTACTCAAAAATGTTGGTAATGACATCTAGTTTCCCTCTAATTTCTCTAGTTTCCGTTCAGAATACCGGTCCACATGTTTACTTTGAAGCGATATTGTGACCGATCTTCTCGCATTAAATGTGGGTTTTCCACGTGCCACTCATGCACATTATGTGCATTCATTCTAACTCATGCCGTAGATGATGCTAAGGCTTGCTATCTCTTTCACTCACACTCTCACTAACACGTTGAAGTGGCGTCTCTCTCCGTTTCACTCTAACTCGTGCTGTTGATGATGCTCAGGCTTGCTATCTCTTTCACTCTCACACGTTGAAGTGGCGTCCTAATCTGTTTCACCCAAACTTGTACTGTCTTACTTTAATTTAAGTAAGCTTTAAATAAAATATGCATCGCATTAGAAGCATAAATCCAAGTTGTTTTAGAAAAAAAATCCATAATTAGGATAAAATGTAGTAAGTGTTATAGCATTTTAGAAAGCCCATTAAATGCGCCATCTTTTGATGCCACGTGCTGAAATGGCGTAGTACATTTTTTTTTCAGCACGGCCATTTAAAGTTGAATAATGTAATAATTTTGAGTACATGTTTGGGCATATTAGGGATATTTCCTCTGAAATGAAGATAGTTGTGTTCAAATTTTGAATTGTAATGTATACTAGCATTATTCAGTAACAAATCCTCACTAAAATAATTAAGCTAAGTAAACATTTTGTTGTCATAGTACTTGAAAAATCATAACAAGGTGTTAATTTTCTCATTTTTTTTTAAATGGCTATAATTTTTAGAGTGCAGCAAAAAATTTTTTTTTCATATTTTTTTGAGAACCACCATCCCTTGGCCCGTCATCCGTTTTCGGCTTGACGTTGATTTTTGGGACACCCTGTATATAGCTGTTTTGAGTCTGGGTGTTGTTTGAATGTTTGTTAAGTAAGTACCGCGTCACACAAATGATTCGTAGTGAGCGTCTCATTGCCTAAAAGGCAAGGTTTAAATTCGAGTTATATCCAATATTTGACGTACCATAACTCAGTTTTCAAATGATACGAGTAGGAGTTGTATAGTTTGATTGATAAAACACTTATAACAGCCTGCATAGTAAGGCCAGTAGAGTTACCAGTCTAATGACAGCCAGGCAAATAAAACAGAAGCGAAACAAAGGATATGCTGCTTTTCTCTAGATTTCGGTTGGTGGCGTGAAATAGAAAGAATGTGGATACAACTTAGGGACTGCATTATTAGATAGAATTTCTACTAGATTACATGTTCTGATGTCTATATCTCGAAAAGGGTCGGCTAAAGTGTATTATTCGCAGATTTCATTATTAATAAAGAGCAAACCTACTGTCGTTTATAATGCGCAGTTCCAAATTAGAAAGTTCTAGTAAAATTTCTCGGTAGAAAAATGCAATAACACTGCCCGCTACAGGACTCGAACGTAAGGCTTCACACACAGCAGTTGCTGACTGCTGGTGCGCCACAATGGATATATGTATTTCTATATCCATTGTGGCGCACCAGCAGTCGGAAGGTTTTTCAACAGTAAGAAGTTAAGAACTCACATCATCTCCCTTCTCAAGAGCACCAAGCGACGCGAGCGACGCCCTGGAGCCACCGTGCTGTTGCCGACGTAGCGCTCTCTCGCTCTCCACACACTGTGCGAGCGGGACGCCGAATACACTGCCACTCGTCGTGGACTCTGTAACAACACGTATACATTAGACATTTAGTAATGATGCAGGTTGTCATGAGGTCACCAGTACGCAAGATCGATTCTCGAACGTGATCTACGGTACTTGCATATGAGGACAAAATCCTGGTTTGCCTTACTTAAACTATCCTATCCAGAATAATATATAATTGTATATTAAACTCAATTTGGCCTTCAGCACACCTTTAGTAGTTTCGTTAACATAAATTAATAATAATAAGGAATAATAATGAGGAAAATAATTGCGCTTTGCCTTTTTTAATACATAGTGTAAATCTAAAAGCTTAATTAGTATAGTAATTATGAATAACGTATAAGAAAACTAGATGTATAGTTATATGCTTGTCTTATTAATAAAATAATTAGGAAGAGAGGAACTCGCCACCCAAACTCAGATTGCCCATCCCAACTATTGCAATAGAAAACGTTTGATAATACAGAACTCGTCTGATAAGAGACAGCCGCGTTCTGGAATCCAGGCATACTCCAACTTGCAGTATTCCGCTTCGAACACAAAATATCCGTCGACCTATGTTTCTTCAAGACTGCTTGGCAACGAATGAGCGGGAAGTAACCGTACGCGCTGCGACTACTTTTATCGGCTTTCTACTACCCTGACTATCTTACGAATGAAAAAGTAAATTATTTCGTGGGTAGGCAAATAAATTAAGCAATGGTGACGTGATAATGATTTGTTCGTTCAGTAACGTATTTTTATTCCGTTTTTAAATCTCTATTTCTGTAATGTATAATTTCAAAAGTGTGGCTATTTTTAAATACTAACAGTTTGCAGTAAATGTTGAATAATAATAATAATAAACTCAAAAATCTAAATTACTATCGCAATACTTACTTTGCGTGGTCGAGGACACAACGTACAGATAATAATAATAATAATAATAATATTCTACCACATACACACAACACCATCTAGCCCAAACTAAGCAGAGCTTATACTATGGGTTCTAGACAATGGATAAACATACACATATACTTTTTTTTTTGTAAATATATACATATTATACATAGAAACACCCAGACCAAGACAAACAGCCATGTTCATGCACACAAATGTTTGACTTGTGCGGGCATCGAACCCGCGACCTCAGGCGTGGCAGTCGGTTACACTAACCACTCGACGTGATATATTTTTTATGTATTCTGTTTTCAATAAAATGCACATAGAGAGAAAGCTGTAGTGCTTTCTCTTTATTTGAAATCATATAAAATAATCAAATATAAAAAATAAAAAAATCTACAAAACATATGATGACCGATAGGCGGATCACCGCCATAACCTGAAATCGAAATGTGAAACGGTGAAAACTGAGTGTATTACCACTCAAATTTTACCAGCTACGTTTCTAGGTACTACATGATAGGAAGTGAAGTTTATCAGATACACTTCCAGACGCCGCACTGTGGGCTGAAAATCGACCTCCATAGACATAGAAATGAAAGTTGCTAGATGTTCGTTTTGTTGACGGATATGGCTTCTATTAGCTATTAATATTACACATAATATTACACATAACAATGTCATCTGAGCTAACTCCGCACAAAAATGAATTTATTATAAGGTTTTTCGAAAAAAATGTATGGAGCTAGCATGAAAAATCTGAATATCTCCGAACTTGCAAGGAAAACCGTAATATCCTCAGAGATGGTTATAGGACTAATTATTTGTGATTTTTTGACATACTTCATATAACGGTACCTGCTGCAGAATTTTTTTTAAAAATCATCGAATTTTTAATTAATTTTTTTTAACATTAAACGATTTGTTTTGGTGTATAAGTAAAGAAACAACACGTTATATGCATATAATACTAAATCTTCGCCAGTTATTTGTTAAAATATCAAGAAAATTATTTTTGCCTAACATAGTATATATGTTTTAAAACAGTTAATTGGATACCATTACTGAACTTTGCATACAGGTAAACTACTGAATAATAAATTAGCCTTCTAATGAGTTCTGAATAAGAGATTAAGTGATTTGCAATGTCACACAATGGTAACTACGGATTACACTAATTAAAATCTTACAGGTAAGTACATAAGTAACTTAAATAGTTAATTAGACATGTTACGAGTTCTAAGAAATATTTTCGACAACTGTCTAATGAGGTCGTTAACTAATGTTGGACTGAAATATAAAAGGGTTAACATTTTGCATCATAATTTAGTTTATTCTAAGCTTTGTTACCCCTAACATATCACTGTGAAATTTTATAATGGAAAGTTTAAATACCAATTTAGACCTATTCGTTCTTCTAAAATGTAAGAGTACTTCATTTGATCATGAGGTATTGTTTAGTGAAGTTATATCCCGCCTAGACGTTTGTCTTTCCGTTGAAGATCAAGTGACTCTAAAAGAATTTTGTCAGAGATTTGTACGAGCTGCATCACAAAGGTGGCAAAAATCTCACCGAATTCTTGATACTTTTAGAAAACAATACGAAATTTGGCTGCAAGCAACTATCGATTGGCCAAGTTGTATAAATTTAGTCGCTCAAGAACCAACTGTTGCTGAGGGATCAAGATCAATCTCTCCAGAACCCTCAACATCATACTCTGTTGGTACAATGACAAAGAGGTCACGAAAACCATTCGAAGATCTGGGAAGCAAACAGAAGAAGAGAAAATCTGATGAGCATAAAACTGACAATCCCAGTGAATTGGCACATACAGCAGCAGCGCGTTTTAAGGAAGAAGGTTGTGAGGATATCGCATCTGTAATCGAATATATGCTGAAACATCCTGAAGCAGCCTCTAAAATTAAGGAAACGCTTAAGCAACCGGTGAAAACTATCTTATTTACACCAGAAAAAGCACTTGGATTACTCCTTTCATTAAAATTATCACAGTGGCAATACATCACTTTACGAGAGTCAGCTATTCGGGAAGGTAGAAAGGATATTTATCCATCCTACTATAAAGTGCAACAAACCAAGCTGGCATGCTATCCTCCGAAGCAATCAGTGTTAGTGACCGATTCATCGGCAAGAATAACCCTTCAAGCTTTACTCGACATTACGGTCAAAAGAATCCTCCAAAGTTTTCCTAACGATGATGTGCAAAATAAGGATTTAAAATTGATATCTAAATGGGGTTTCGATGGTGCGTCAAACCAAAGCCGATACGAGCAGAAAATGGATAGCGATCAAGACGATTCAAGTATTTTCATGACTTCCTTGGTGCCACTAAAACTGACTGATGGAGACAATAAAAATAAAATAAAATAAAATAAAAATATTTATTTCGTAAACATTTGGTGTTTCCTTAACCTAGTGTTTGGAGTATCCATTTAAGCATATATCTATACTTGTACTAGGACACCCCGCTCTTTCACATCTATACGTATGTTTACAATAAGGTAAGTATTAACAAAGTATGAAAAATTCCTTAATTGATAGGTGTTAGTGTAAGCGTTGTTGTTTATGTGTATGTAAGTGTGAGTGTGCGTGAGTGCATGTGTGCGTGTGTGTGTGTGTGTGTGTATGTGTGTGTGCGTGTGTGCATGTGTGCGTGTGTGTGTGTGTGTGTGTGTGTGTGTGTGTGTGTGTGTGTGTGTGTGTGTGTGTGTGTGTGTGTGTGTGTGTGTGTGTGTGTGTGAGTGAGTACATGTGTGTGTATAATATGAGCACACAAGTATGTTGATTTGATTTATATTTTGTTGAACATTAGTTTGTTACATTTTGCTAAATAAATGTAAATTGTGAATGTTGGTGTTTTATTCTAAACTAGTTAATAGTTTCTCCGTGTCGTCGTAAGACAATTTATTAATCCACTCAGTAATCGTCGTTTTGCAATCATGATAAGTTTTAGGATATATTGTAAGAATTTTGTTTAATTTATTATAAATGATAGCCGCACGTTTACTATACTGTATACTAGCAAATGTTGTATTTACTTTTGGGACCATAGCTACTCTGTCTTTCCTTCTTTTTGTTTCTACGTTTATTTCAACCCGTAGTAAAGTTTTATGCATTTTTAAAATTGTATGCGTAATGTATAACTTCCGAATTGATAACAAATTACTAATTTTATATAGGATTTCAGTGGGGAAGATCCGTTTTTTAAAATACATAACCTTAATTAAAGCTCTTTGCGATCGCTCAATTTCTAGAAATTGCGTTTTAAATGATCCTCCCCAAACTGGTAAACAGTATACTATAATTGATTGAACTAGTGCTTTGTAAATGTTATTAATTAGTATGTTAGGAGAAGATGAAACTTCTATAGTTTTACTCTGAGTTATATGTCTTAGGTTTTTAAACATCCACATAAACTTTCTAATTCTTTTACTAACTTGTTCAATTTGGGGATACCAGGTCAATAAACAATACTAATCAACAATACTTTGTGGATGAACCCAAAACCATGCTCAGCAATGTATTGTCGTCCAGTTCAATTTACTTTTGTGAAGGAAAGCGAAGCAGTAGTCATCGAACACAAACGACAAATGGATGAAGAAATTAAGGCTCTCATTCCTACAGAGTGCAATAATAGAAACAGGGTGAATCATCACCTAATGATGACAATGATCGATGGTAAAGTCTGCACGTATTTGTCTCAAGCCAGATCAAGTTCATCATGCTATTTGTGATTGGCAAAACCGACAGAAATGAACCGTTTGGGTGTAGTAACAGCAAAGACCGTATCTTCTGACATATACGAGTTTGGATTGTCATCTCTACACGCCCGTATAAATTGTATGGAATGTTTACTACATATTTCGTATAGACTAGATTTTTTAAAGAGTGGGCTGCGAGAGGTAACGAGCACAAAGAAATGCTAAGTAAGAGAAAAAGATTATTCAAGACTTTAAAGACGAATTAAATCTATTGATTGACATTGTTAAACAAGGTTCCGGAACTACTAATGACGGCAACACTGCAAGAAAGTTTTTCAAATTTCCCCATAAAACTGCAGCCATTACTGGGTTGGACGAAGAACTAATAAGAAGATTTGCTGTGATTTTACAGGCAATAACTTCCGGGGAAAAAGAAGATATAATTAAATTTAAAGATTATGCCTTCAAAACAGCAGAGAGGTACGTGGAATTATATGACTGGTACTATATGTCATCAACCGTCCACAAATTACTTATACACGGGGCAGACATAATCGAGAAGAATGATGTTGTACCCATAGGAAGTCTCTCGGAAGAAGCATCCGAGTCTCGCAATAAAGATTTTAGGAGGTTTCGGGAACATCATTCGCAGAAAAAGAGCAGGCAAGATTCGAATCATGATATCCTTAATATGTTAGTTGTTTCTTCGGATCCTTTTATAAATGTACAAAGGCCCAAGTTAGATGCCAAGAAAAAGGAGGATTTATTTCCTGAAACCCTCAATTTAATTCAGTTTCAAGAAACTGACTTTGAGTTTGTAGGCAATCTAGATTCTGATTCAGAAATCGACGAGAGTGATAAGGAAAACTAGAAACTTTTAATTATAATTCTATTCAATGTAATTTTTTCATGATCTTTCGTTATTTAGCTTTGGTACGTAACTATGTTTTGCAATTGATTTATTTTTAAATATTTTATATTACTATTCTTGTACCTATTTATATTTTTGCATACTTTTGTACCTATGTTTTGTTTTATATAAATTTTATCAACTATTAAAAAATACCTTTTTAATTTATTTTTCTTTTTATTTAATGCCTATTATTAGCGTTAATAAAATAACTAACTTATCGATTGATCTTTACTTTGACATTAGTAGAATTTAATGATTTAAAAAAATACCTTCATTTAGACATAATAATAAAATAATTAGACAGTTGTCGAAAATATTTCTTAGAACTCGTAACATGTCTAATTAACTAATTAGTTTACTTATGTACTTACCTGTAAGAATTTAATTAGTGTAATCCGTAGTTACCATTGTGCGATATTGCAAATCACTTAATCTCTTATTCAGAACTCATTAGAAGGCTAATTTATTATTCAGTAGTTTACCTGTATGCAAAGTTCAGTAATGGTATCCAATTACCTGTTTTAAAACATATATACTATGTAAGGCAAAAATAATTTTCTTGATATTTTAACAAATAACTGGCGAAGATTTAGTATTATATGCATATAACGTGTTGTTTCTTTACTTTTACAATAAAACAAATCGTTTAATGTTAAAAAAAATTAATTAAAAATTAGATGATTTTTAAAAAAAATTCTGCAGCAGGTACCGTTATATGAAGTATGTCAAAAAATCACAAATAATTAGTCCTATAACCATCTCTGAGGATATTACGGTTTTCCTTACAAGTTCAGAGATATTCAGATTTTTCATGCTAGCTCCATACATTTTTTTCGAAAAAACCTTATAATAAATCCATTTCTGTGCGGAGTTAGCTCAGACGACATTGTTATGTGTATAATAGCTAATAGAAGCCATATCTGTCAACAAAACGAACATCTAGCAACTTTCATTTCTATGTCTATGGAGGTCGATTTTCAGCCCACAGTGCGCCGTGCTGTTAATTAGCATTCTCTAACAGCAAATCTCAATAACACATTGCGCGGTCTAGGAATTGAACTCAGGACCCCATGATTGCACGTAAACATAAGCGCAAACTTATACCACAGGATTGACGCGGAAATACTGTAACTTGAAATAAGTACAAACGCACTTTCGCATTTACAATATTAGTAGATTGCCACGAATCCTTAATCCGTACATAATTAATGTTCATCTGGCCATAGATCACAAATAAACAAACAGATTAAGTTATATATCTATCAGCAAAGACAAATATTTTGTCCGGTCTATTAGCGCGATGAGTCTAAATGTTAAAGAGAATATAAATGTTAGTAATGAGTGTGTAGAGTAGCGACAAAGGTCGTGCTATTCGTAGCTGCGCAAGCGCCGCCGAAACGTCGCGCGTACGCCACTCGCACTTGTCACTATTGCGAATAATCAACACTCTAAATATGAAATATTCGTGTAGTGATTCATAAATGAGGAAGTACAGATTAGTACATATTCGTATATTTATGCGTCTGTGAGATACCCAAGGTTCATACTAAAAACCAGTGATTGTTGTGGCTTCTAATTATGCTCAATTTTCATTTAAAAGGCGAGTTCCACAACTAAGCCTGCGCCCTGACATTGGTACAATATACAATTTGTATGTTTTTTACAAACATACAAATTGTAAGTATATTGTGCCAACCAACGCTTTAAGTTTTACAAATGAATAGACACACAGTATACCCAAAACTCATAATTTTCATTTGTGGATTGCTCCAATAATTATCTTGTATAATGGAGTAGGCTTATCCAAAAACAAATTATTTACGCAAACTTTAACATACTGATTTTTTTTAATATATATCCTATTTTCAAGCCAAACGTGGCTCAATTGAATATTTAATAAGTGCTATTTAGTGAACGTAGACAGAAGTACTGTAGCAGCGATAGCTCAGTGGGGAGACTAACAGACTGCAATACAGAGGGTCTCGGGTTCGAACCCACGTCGCGCACCTCTGACTTTCGGAAGTTATATGACTTTTCGAAATTATGTGCGTATTGATTGACAATTATCGGCTGCTCCGTGCCTCGGAGAGCACGTTAAACCGTCGGTCCCGGCTGCCATGAACATCTATGGCAGTCATTATTGGGAAAGTCAGTACCCTCTAATATCCTGACACTGGTCTAGCCTTAGGGTATCGTTAGCCTTCGGGTTGCGGAGGTCAGGTGGCAGCCGCTCCGTGTAAAAACTGATATCCAGTCAAATCCGGTTAGACCAGAAAAGCCGACCCCAAGTGACTTGGGAATAATAAAGGCTAAGAGAGAAGATACGCCAGACAGAAGTACGTTTACACTCACGCGCACATACATACATACATTTGTCATGAGTTTAATTTTAACTACCTAGGAAATACTAATTTAAATATGACGGTGACATTATCATAACTAAAATCTTATAGTTTACTTCCGTAAACATCTTCAAATATCGTTTATCACGTCCATAAGCAAAACGAATAATATTATTCTATATTCTATCACATACACATAACACCATCTAATCCAAACTAAGCGGAGCTTGTAATGCAAATAATATAAGAAAATCTATCTGTGTGTGAACATGTGCAACAGGGGACCAACCACTACCTGAGATTTGACAAACCACAGATTCTCGCTAAAGAACACCGATTCCTACCACGGATGCTTCGCGAGGCTATTGAAATCAAAAAACATCCTAATTTTAATAGAGAAGATGGTTGGAATGTACCACCAGCTTGGGATCCAGTAATAAAAATAGTCAAACCCAAGAAGAAGCAAACCACAGCTAGACTTCATGATACTTTGAGCTCATTCTGCGTAAATAGAAACACCAATGATTAAATTATGTTCGGGTACTTTGAAATAACTACACTGGAACATTGAGACAACTGCCATCTTAGTCTCCCCGTGACCATGGCTGCTGAAAAGCAACCGAAACGTCGGGGAAAGTGTAAAAATAAATTAAATCTAAATAGTTTTAATAATAATTTAATTAGCTTAAAAATTAGTAAAGTTTAATAGTAGCAGTAGTGTAACAATTTTCAAAATTATGTAATAAAGTGTCAAATAAACAACGCGATAAAATCCGTATATAGCAGTTTAATTTCAATGAATAATATTCGCGTAAATAGAAGACAATATTAAATGAGAAAATCTAGTACAAGAAGAACTCATGGGATAAAAATCAGGAAACTCGCGCCCAATATCTTGCTTAGTAATAGTTGCCACGTGTTTCTGGACACACCCTTCAACCAATCACCATTACAAATAGCCAGACGGTTCCTACACTATTTATTTTTACATCACACTTACATATTTGCCAAAGTGATGATGGATTGCCTCGAAGAATAGGTCAGTACATATTTCTACGAGTTTTTTGCTATGACTAACTACTTCTATTTTAGTGTTTAACAATAATAGAGGCAAATATGAGTGGGTACGAGGAAACCGGTGTTTATACTGAGGTAACAAACTGCGCCAATCATCTCACTATTTTGATGAGAAACATTTACTTACAATTATTTCTAGAATATTGTTTCTATGCAATCAGGGAATAATTTTGTTTCGAAGTCCCTCGATACGTTTTTTATGTGTGCGTACTGCTATAGGTGTGATCGTTCGTCTATCCTAGTACTGACTAATATTATAAATGTGAATGTAAGTTTGTTTGTTACGCTTTCACGCATTAACTACTCGACCGATCACTAGAAAATTTCGCATATACGTCGTCAGGGGAACAGAAAAAGATATAGGGTACTTTTCATCCAGAAAAAAGTACTGTTACTAACATAACGTACATTCATGCGAACGTGGCCGCGGGCAAAATCTAGTTAGAATAAAAGTAAGGTCATCTGTTATCGATTAAATTTCTGTACACTTATTTGTGTCTGTTGTTTGTATATTTGTAAAGTCCCTCCCTTCATTCCTAGTGCGGCAGTACATTCACAAAGAAAAGTAAATGAAGACTAATATTTATTGTAATTTGAAATGCATTGATCTTTGAATAATGATTTCGAGATTTCTTGCTGTTAGACTTGCATTTATTGGCATTCTCATTACCCTTTCTAGCTAAGCGAAAATGCTTGAGTTAGGAGTAGGTTTAAGTCAGTAATGCAATGTTTAAGATTCGTAGCCACGACCTCTTGATAGTCTAATGCCAAATATTCATTAACACGATGACAGCGGCACTCATTTTTGTATTCTTTTCATTCCTGCAGTACGGGGCGTTTAAGACCTCGTTTTAAAATCATCATCAAGGCGGTAAGGGGCTTATTAGATCCCGTAACGTTTAAGAAACTTAAAGGATTTTTCTTTAGTGCGGTACGAGCTCAAAGTGACCCCGTATTAAAGTAGATACACCATTGCATACTGTTTTAATAGGGCATATTAGATATATGTATATTTAACTCTTTCCTAAACTAAATTAAATTGAAGTTACGGCCTCCGCACGGCAGAGAAGTCTATGTTTTTCTTAGCCGCATCGCAAGGAAGAGACATACGAGGCTTATTAGACCTCGTTCCGCACTGAACGTGTTAAGCTATCTTTGCTGTTATAGTTATACATTTTAGCAATAAGTAAACAAATGTACAGTCTAACGTCAAATTGAATTCAAGTGTATGAAATTAAAGAAAAGAGCATCTAGTTTTAGTTTTTTTATTAGAAACCGTGATTGGAATATCGAAGATTCGGATGACAACTAAAAGCAAATGCCTTATCAAGTTGTGATTCGAATATAAGATTATTATATGAATAGCCGCCATTCAAATGTGGAATCGTTTAATTTACAAAAGTCTTAGTTATATTTTTCGATGACAATAGGGCTGTATTATGTGCCATACTTTGTCGTGTGTTTGTTGCAACGCGGGTTATGTGGCCAGTGGTGTTGGCGATGCGAACTCCATTAAGGAAACTGATATAGTAAGCACAAATCATATATCTATTGCGAATAAAATATATTACTATTTCGAATAGCAGCATGAATATCAACACGACAGAGACCATTTTGAAGTTAAAATGTTGTGATCACCCGTATAAGATTTGAGTGCACTATCGTTGCTTAACTTTGCAGATAGATCGATTTCTATTATATATTTATATTTTATATATATTATTTCTATATTTCTATGTATAATATGTATGTATTTACAAAAAAAAAAAGTATATATGTATGTTTATCCATTGTCTAGTACCCATAGTACAAGCTCTGCTTAGTTTGGGCTAGATGGTGTTGTGTGTATGTGATAGAATATTATTATTATTATTATTATTTAATCGGCGCCACTGCGTCCTGCACTTTTGGTTACTAGTTTACGAATGTTTATACGATTACGTCAGTCGTAAAAACCGTTGCAAATAAACGATGTCTACTTTAAATGAAGCATTTCTTATATCTACAAAGTTTCTATGATCTTAAAAACTTTACATAGCTTAACGCCTAAATAAGATTGATGGAGTGTCATTACTTTCACAATTTCTAGCTCCGTTTTTGTCACACGTACCTAATAGGAGCGAGCCTTTTGTCATTTACAGAGCAGCAGTGTTAAACTGCTAAGAATTATCTGAAATCAGTAACTTTACTTACGCTGGAATTTAAAACCAAGACTAATAAACCGACAGAAAGTTCAAGCGCATAATTATGCATATCAAACCTATTCCACGAGATGATGAACAAGATTATTTGCTCAAAAATAAACGCGCACTTGCATTTTCTTTGGTTTTTTTTACCGTCACGGTTTCGTTCGTAGTCATTTATAGAAGGGTACAAGCCATCGTCATACCAAATCTGATTGAAAGAGTATGCGCGATTTAATCGTGGAAACGTAAGGAAACGATAAAGACAAATTTGCACTTACTAATTTTGGTTTAGACGATTCGAAAACAACGTCACACTAACATACCAAAGACATGATTAATCCGCAAAACATTTCTGGTATATTTATATACCTAATTATTTTATATCTATATACGTTTGATTATTTATTGAACAAGAACCCTCTTCAAGCCTGTGACCTTTAAAAGAGCAGTGTAATGCCCTGGAGTCCAGCGTAGAGAATAAAAATGATGTAGCATAATTATATAGCTGATGAGACGAACTCGCTCACTTTCACAATGAACTAAGAACTGTTGGCAACAGTTCAAAGTAAACATTAAAAATACGTGGCTATAACTAGTGTACATGTGTTTTATTAAAATGTTTCTTATTAACATCATTATTATAATAATACTTGCATTAAAATAGCTGCTATGCTTTGCTTTTGATTATTCAGAAACAGTCACGCAAATCGCCGTTGACGTGATCAATCAAATCTATTTATTTGATTTATCAATTTTATCAATTTTTAATGGAAGTTTAATGATAGTCATTTGGCAAAATGCGTTCATTTGTTTTATATTTTATGTCAGTCTTGTGAAAACAATTGACTGGGTTAAGATGAGTAGAAAAAAGGACATTTCAGGTATAGTTCTGAAGGTAAAACATAGTTGTAATATACAAAACAAACAGAGTTCCAGAGAAAATGGCAATAAAACCTGTTTGTGCCTATCAAAAGTACGTATGTTTATCTCTGCTAGTCTCAGAACAATATATTGGCGGTCGCTGACGGACATTTCTCACTGGCCAACCGACTGAGCCTATTTTTACCCAATTGTATACGCGCGGAGCGCTTACGATATTTTCAAATTCATATTTTTTGAGCAGCATTTTTACGTGAGTCAGTCTCTAATCGATCGGATTCTGATTCTTGTGGGTGAGGCATGTGAGATTGTTGTTTACTGATAACTGGTTTTAACCTGCTAATTGTAATGAGCCAAGAATTACATATTATCGCTGCGTGTGGATAGTTAAAGCGGGCGAATCTGTTTAAATTGAGAAAAATGCATGAATAGAGATCTATCCAATTATTAATCGGCTGGATTTTATAAATTGTATATAATAATACAATCACAACATACATCATCATTTGGATTCTTTCGTCATCATTTTTGCAATGCGAGATAAATGGAAAAGATCAGGAATCATAGGCAAGTATGTGAGCTTTCGTAACTTATTTCCTTTTTTCAAAGACAACTGTCGCACTAGGCGTCGGGCCCTTTGTCACGGGGTACTTTGGAAACGTACAATTAACACATAAAAAGTCCACCCAAACTATAAAAAAAGCATTTGTTGACTAATAATAATTGTACCATATAACCAATATGATTCGACCCCAAAACATTCAGTGCGGCGGCCAATCCAAGAGTAATCAACGCTTTCTATTCAATAGAAACCGTTGACTACATTGATATGTGGTCACTTCGTCACAGCTAGTGCACCGAGTATACCCGGTTCTAGCTCGCATGTACACGGGACAAAATGTGTCTAATTAATTATTTGATTTATGTTAATGTATAACAGATTGAACTATATGTGGACTGCAATCGCCGCACGTAATCATTTTACTTAAAAATATTTGGATTATAATCTGTGTTGTGTCACATAACCGTAACAAAAACGTAAAATGGTAGCGCCTAGGTGAATTTTCTTTTTGTTACTAGCCTCAAATCCGAAGAATGGAGGTGATGCGGGCAGTTATACTGCAATAGTACACATTTTCGAATTCTATGCTACCTGCCGCTAAGAATTTCCAACAGGAAAACAAGAAAATCAAGGCCTTGAAACGAAAACCTTCAAATCTTAGCTACAGGATCATCCACACAAGTAAATATTCCGAAAGAAATTAAAATATGTAATTACCTATATATTCAATTACTATATTTGTTTCTATATATTTAATAATAATTATAATAATATTCTATCACATACACACAACACCATCTAGCCCAAACGAAGCAGAGCTTGTACTATGAGTACTAGACAATGGATAAACATACATATATACTTTTTTTTTGTTAATTCATACATATTATACATAGAAACACCCAGACCAAGACAAACATCCATGTTCATGCACATAAATGTTTGACTTGTGCGGGAATCGAACCCGCGACCTCAGGCGTGGCAGTCGGTTACACTAACCACTATGCCATCGAGGCCGACTAGACTAGAATAGATTTGATTGATTACATTAAAGAGTTCTTGTTTCCAATGAATAGATCTTATCTTATTTAATGTGGGGGCCAGTCAGTGCAGACCGGCGACACTTCGACCCAGTGGGATCTTTTGTGTCGATACTCTCCCAATAACGACTGCCATAGATGTTCATGGCAGCCGGGACCGACGGCTTAGCGTGCTCTCCGAGGCACGGATCAGGCGATAATTGTCAATCAATACGCACATAATTTCTAAAAGTCATATAACTTCCGAAAGTCAGAGGTCCGCGACGTAAGTTCGAACCCGAGACCCTCATCATTCAGCATTGCAGTCTGCTGTCTCCCCACTGAGCTATCGCTGCTCATGAATAGTTACTTGTAATATACATATAACAATCACAAATGTTTTCTTAACCTAGAGCACCCCGATTAGCAAGGCACCTCAATCATACAAAAAGAAATTAAAGAGGCACGGCACTTCTTTCATATTCTTTTTTTACCAGAGATTTCTTTTTCAAGCTTTCCACGAAAAACAGTCAGTATTTTATCATATATAATAATCTGGTTGTTGTTGGCTTAGCAACAAGTCGGCTACGTGTTAAACAATAATAGTACATTCTAATAGAAATAATAGTTTATAAGAGTACGCGGCTCTTCGCGAGAGAGGTTGACGAGGCGGATTCATAGAGCGACGTGCCGCGAATATTTCTACCAGATATAAATAACGTACGCTTTCTATTGCTTTAAGGAATAGTTCATAGAAAAACGTTACATCACGCATGTTTATCTACAAAGGGTTGGGCAGAGGTATATCGCCTTAACTTTTCGCTGCTTAAAAAAGTGATTATTGGCGACGCTCACCTAGTACTTAGTGGTTTTCTTTGCGTAGACCTAAACACAGTAACCGGGTGCCTTACACCTACGTAATGGTATATACATACGGTATATATTTTGCCCTATATGTCTATGACTATGACTATCTACTGACAGAATATGGTACATCCTGTATCCCAAAGGATAGGTACAGTATGAACCATATTTTGTTGGTTCCAATAATAATGATAATAAAGCAGCAAGTACAGTCGAGAAGGTCGGGCTTTAAATCTACGCACATTGTACTATTGACCTAAAACTATTTATATCTATTTATTGAACCCTTACACCTTGACATTTGCGTCAATCAGTAATATAAAAAGAATACAAAAATCAAAACATCTATATAATGTAAAACCCTATAATAGACGTCGAGACCTCTCAAACAGGTGACACTCAAGTCGTTTTCTATGATAGATGTTTTCAAACAAGATAGCTTGAGCTGTTTATGGTTGCATTACGGGACCGGCTCACACAGGATGCAATAATTATAGGCCTATGTATAACAACTGCGTTTTTTTTTTTTCATGTTTTGGAATTCATTTTCGCATACCTCTCCGCGGGGGCGGGCGGAGGGGTTATGTCGGACTCGCCGGGGTAACAGAAAAATGTTGAAATGATAATGGACCTCCCGGAATACCGACTAAACCTACCACGATGTTCCTCGTCAAAATCACTACCGACGGGGCCGCGCGAATCACTTGCACATGCGGTCGCGACCCGCCCCCCGCCGCCTCCTTGATGGAAATGACTTCCTTACAGAAGGAGGCGACGGCGTTCCACGACCTCTCACTCCGGACCATAGACTGAACTACGGCCTGGAGCGAGAGGGCAACCAATCCGACTGCCGCGATCAACTCACGGCGCTGCGATGCCCAGGTGAGGCAATCCGCCAAAGTGTGCAGCGCCGTGTCCTCAACAACGTCGTGGCAGCCGCCGCAGTGGTGACAACCGGGTGTCTCTTGCCGGCGTATACGACACAGAAACTGGCCAAAACAACCGTGGCCAGTCATTACCTGTGTCAGCCGGAAGGTGAGGGCGCCATGCCGCCCCTCCAGCCACTCCTCAAACACGGGACTTACCGCCACGATCGTGGCGTGCCCAATGAAGGTAGGTCTACATTAATACAAATTAACTAAACAACATGTTCTATATTCATGTATTTTCAATCCATTTCGCTTTACTTATCAGATAATTGTCTTCGTAATTTAATACTTTTGAATAACACGTTTCAACGATTTTGTTTATTGTGAACATTGAAACAACGATCACAAACATTATTCAACATTGTTACGAACAACTAAGCTACCAATGGATCTCACTAGTAAATATAAAATATACCAATGGATCTCAATAGTTAAGTACCGATAAAAAGAATGTCAAGCGCAACATTTGCACTACATTACACAAAGTATGTCAAAGCTAGCGTCATCGGAAAAATATTTAGACCTTCAAAGTGTAGGCAGACAAACACTCCGAACAGCCAGTCCAAACTTTCACATAAAAGAGCTCGATGTTTCACCCGAGCTGTTTGTTTACCACTCATAAATATTACATAAATCAATTGATGTCGATACCGTTTGATACCTCGTGTAGATAAAATCTCCCTGCGCACGTGATGTAGTCAACTTGGCACTTATTCAACAACATTTGAATTGTCTGCCTAGGAACAATTTTTACTCAAAAATGCCGCCATTTTTTTTGTAAAAAGATGAATTTAGTTGGCGTGTGGCTTGACGCGTGGTGTAAACAATGCACGGGTCCATCCGACCGTGATAGCAGTAATGCTGTTGACATTCTAGTCTAGAAATAAATTAGGTATGCTTTGAAAAGTTAATAGATTTTTCGTGTTGTGTGGTCTGTGATACCGTGTGTAAGAATTAATATTTGTATGGCGTCACATTGGTTAATTTAGCTAAAAGTTTAGTAGGTGTCATGT
Organism: Catocala fraxini; assembly: GCA_930367265.1. Taxonomy (NCBI): domain Eukaryota; kingdom Metazoa; phylum Arthropoda; class Insecta; order Lepidoptera; family Erebidae; genus Catocala; species Catocala fraxini. Next base: position 2,210,240 of record OV884045.1, read on the forward strand.
GAAAACGCTACAAATTACTTTTGACAAATATATTATAATTATTTTGTAATCGGGATCCTATTTTTTTATTTCATTAAAAATATATAACATATTTTACTATTGTTTTATTTTTGGGTATATAAGGTACTCTAAAAATTACCTTACTTGTGGTAATGACTCCAATTAGATAGATGGACATAAGGTATTAGGTAGATAGTAGATATACTGCCTCTTTGTATATTGACGTCTAATCAAAATAGACCCGGCAACGCAAGCATATAAGCTTAAAATACTTTATAGGGTGACAAAAAGACGAATTAATTAATTAAAATGGATTTGCACAATAACGGTAATGATATAAAAAACTATCTTCCTGTTGTTGCACAATTTTTACATACAGTATATTCTTAGATTTAAGATAAAATCGGATGTAGAGCAATAAAAGTTGTTTGTAAACAAGATATTAGTTAGAAATCTGAATTATTTATTACGTACGTTCGATAACATTGCTGCATACTCCATAGGTTGGCGCCTCTTTACGAGATCGGATCGTGTATGGTCAAATGTTTTGAACTATCAAAGTAACTGAGATTAACTTTTAGAACTATCAAAATAACCAACTTATAGTCACAAAGTCAAACTGATCGCTGGCAGGTCATATACTGCGAAAATCGAAAGAACATAACGCGGGTTACATCCCAACTAGATGGTCAGGTGATTCGAAGACTTATTGAGAATTATCTAAGCTCCGGGCACATTTTTATATATTTGAAGCGGTTTACAGATGTTTCTACTATAGGCCCTTTTAGAAAATGTATGGCAAGATATGAAAACTTATTAAAATCCCTCAGTAATCTTTGAAGCTGCTGCTTGTAACACGGTGCCTCGTATATTCAAGGCCATTTAGCGCAAGAGATCATACTGACCATAGGCTACCGTAACCGGCTGGCTTTCACTGAACTTGTATGCATGTTCGCTACCTTTGACGTATAAATGCCGTATAAATATGTACCTATAGTGTTCTCCAGATCGAAACGAATTTCAGTCACAGCTTTTAAAATTATCTAAGCAGGAAATACTAATAACGCAAATACAGTCTATATGCCCCCCCCCCTCCCTCTCTGATAGTCAGATTACCGGAGAGAGGTGAGGAGCAGAACTAATAGTATTACATGTTTTTCAAGCTACGAAGATGCCACACCGCCAAGTTCCCAACTCTAGGCTATTACTAAGAATTTCTTGACAGGAAAGCACTATAACATAAAAATACGTATCTATATTTAATATAAACAAGCTACAATACATAAAAGTAATTATTCGTCGACATTAACAACACGCGAATTGTATTTTCCTGATCAACGTGCACAACCTTGAGACTTTCAAAGAAACGTATGTATTGTTTAATAGCGCATTTCATTGTGTAGTATATAAGAAAAAAGATAAAGGTGATTATAAATTATAATACGTGCGAGTTGCCATTCAATTCCGTGAAACGCATCTCTGTTAATTATCGCGTTTGGTTAAATAAAGATGTTGAAAAAGACCAGATTTAGATGCTAGCTGGTGTGTTGTATATCTTCAAGTTTCGTGGTTCTTTTATATAACAATGGCTGCAAATAGGTACTGTGGCTTACGGTCTTTTGCAATATTAGAGGTATTACCCGCGCGTTGCCTGTCCTAGGGAAAAGGGACCATTTAATATGAAATGAAAGTAAAACCTTCATACTCGGTGTTATTATAGTTACTGACAGCTCTTAAGGTTGGTACTCTGAGTAAGCCAGTTCTTTAGTACCGTCTAAAATGATTAACAACTGCAGGCAATTCCACTCATAAAGATGAATTAATTACGAGAGTAACAGAGGTATGGCACGGCGGAATGACCTCTCAGACTTGGAGCAGTACGATTGGGACATCGCCTCCACACTTACGGGTTCACTATAGGGTCCCGCTTCTGTCAGAGACGAAACCAATAATAATATTCGTGATAATTAGCAGATGGTGCTGAACGCAGGCAGCCCCATCAGTTTGACAATATTGCATTATAATATTGTATTCAAATCGTTGGTAGTGGTTGTGAGTGTGAGTGTGTTCAACAGGGGACCAACCACTACCTTTGATTTGACAAACCACAGATACTCGCAAACACACCGATTCCTACCAAGGATGCTTCGCGATGCTATTGAAATTAAAAAACATCCTAATTTCAATAGAGAAGATGGAAATATGGAATGTACCACCAGTTTGGGATTTAGCAAAACACAGCTAGACTTCATGATACTTTAAGCTCATTCTGCGTTAATAGAAACACCAATGATTAAATTATGTTCGGGTACTTTGAAATAACTACACTGGAACATTCAGACAACTACCATCTTAGTCTCCCCGTGAACATGGCTGCTGTAAAGCAATCGAAACGTCGACGCAAAGTGTAAACCTAAATATAAATAATTTTAATTAAATTAAATAGCTTAAATTGTAGTGAAGTTCAATAACAGTGGTGTTAGAGCTTCAGAATTATGTAATAAAAGTGTTTGAAGTAAAATAAACAACGCGACAAAATGCGTATAAAGTGTTTAATTTCAAAATATTGCCATATTTGTATCGCCTAGCTGTGTAATTGTCACTACCAACGTTTAAATTCTACAAAATAAGATAAGCACAGCGTTTCTTATAGGCATCTAGCGTAGACCGAGCTCTATTTTATTTCCGGTCAAATAGGTTTTTGGAGCAACTTAAGAAGGTGCTTTTTTTTTTTTTTTTTTTTTATGACCGTAAGTACTGTACCGTACTGTTTTTTGATTTGCCGGAAGTGAATCCCTTTTTACAGACTCCACTACTCCTTTACTAGATTTAGCGTAAATGTAGAAGCATGGTGTAGGTTAGTAGCAGTACTTTTTCTGGATACCCTATTCTGTACCCCTCACAAGGTGTATGCGAAATTTCATGATGTTCGGCCGAGTAGGTAAGGCGTGAAAGCTTAACAAACAAACCCACTTCCGCATTTATAATATTAGTGATTCTGCCAAAAGGGATCGCTTGCCTGTAGATATTATTACCTTCATTATTAGGTAGAATTTAGTTTGGTTTTAATAAACAAATTTTTTAAATGCTGTCTCCAGCTCTGTTTATGTACCACAGGGAGTTTTAAAGACAGACAAACGGCCAGACAACCCGGAACAAGTGCGTAGCTGTTCCGGGAGTGGGTGTTTGTGTGATTTGGATGTGGAACAAGTATTTGTGTGAGTCACAGATGTGACTCACATAAATATTTGTTCCGCGGTCGTCGATACACCACGTATCAAATAGAAATAATTAATTAAATTAAGATTGGACCGGCATTTGAGTTTATTAATATTTATAGGATATATTAAATCAAATTTAGCGTTACTTGTCTTTTTTTTTTATACAACTACTAAAGTGGCAAACAAGCATACTGTCCACCTGATGTTAAGTGGTCACCGTAGCCTATGGGCGCCTGCAGCACCAGAGGCATCACTTGCGCGTTTCCGACCTTGTAAAAATCTTTTAACGCCCTTTTTTGAAGAACCCCGTACTGTACTGTCTAGTCTATCTAACTCCATTGTAATGAAATATTTACGATATTTTGCGCTTTATCATTATTTAAGTAAGTATGATTCTTTGGTGGCGTAGCAATAGTGAATACGACAGCTGCGCATGAAATTACGGGTGCAATTCATGGGTCAGGCAATGTGTATGTGGGCCGTCAAGCACTTGTACGTTGCGGTAGATGGCACTAAGTTCTGGCCCCGACCTCTCGTTGCCGACCGTCGTATCCAGGATGGTCGGCGACGACAGGTGCTGGGGCGCAATGAGGTCCTTCTGCGAGACTGTCATCTCGCAGAAGGAGGCGGCGGAACGGGGGCGTGAGGATGATCCTTACGCCCCGGAAGTCCGCCGCCGGAGGAGAGGGCGCAGGAGACGCGCTTTTGTCGCTCTCCTGCCCCCCACTTAAGGGTTCCGGGTGGCAAGGCCTGAGGGGACCCTGCCACCCGTAAATCAGGAACCCGAGAGGGCGCGCGCGGTGTTCCCGCGCGCCTTCTAACGTCGAAAGGGGAGAGCGGTCAGGCTCTCCCCTGGGGACGAGAGGTGGCCGGGTCCGTTTGACCCGGCCCACACCCACATGGGGGGGCCTGCTATGGATGAATCCTCCTAGAGCTCCCAACTGGCCCCCCCTATTGGATGAGAGAGGGAACACCCCAGGTTTTTTAGTGGGTAGACCAGCGCGTCTCGCTGGGAGTCCCACACTCCCCCGCCGGTGCCGTCCCCTAGCCGGCGGGCAGTGCATGAAGCATTTTTCCTGGGTAACAAAAAAAAAAAAAAAAAAAAGATGGCACTAAGTTCACTTCCCATTGCGTTGAACTGTTGAAATGTGGGTCTAATACACCAATACCTACCCTTTTGGGGATACAGGCGTAAGACTGTTCATTTATGCCGATTCATTTCGGCGGCCTCGATGGCGTAGTGGTTAGTGTAGCCGACTGCCACGCCTGAGGTCACGGGTTCGATTCGATTCCCGCACAAAGCAAACATTTGTGTGTATGAACATGGATGTTTGTCTTGGTCTAGGTGTTTCTATGTATGGGGTGTGTGGCCAGAGAACCTCCTAGTGTGCCTGACGCCTGCTGGTCCCTTCTACACTTTTCGTGGATGGGAACAGCAGTCGTTAGGCCGGTACACCCCGGGCAACACGGGTAATAATGTCCTTTCGGGGGCATTATTACTCGTGGCTAATACTCTGGCACACGCGTAGGGAACCCGAGGCAGTTTGTCTCGGGGTTATCGGCCCGCAAGGGCCGCGTTTGGGTGTCTCTCCACGTGTTCCTCTGATTAGCAGAGGACACGTGGATTTGAGACAGGGAGGGTAGAGGAAGAAAACCTCGGTAAAAAATAACAAGTAGGGGCCCGTAAGGCCAAGGCAGGCCTAGGTAGGTAGGGTGGTAGGGTTAGGTTAGGTATGTATATATATATGGGGGGCCTGCTATGGATGAATCCTCCTAGAGCTCCCAACTGGCCCCCCCTATTGGATGAGAGAGGGAACACCCCAGGTTTTTTAGTGGGTAGACCAGCGCGTCTCGCTGGGAGTCCCACACTCCCCCGCCGGTGCCGTCCCCTAGCCGGCGGGCAGTGCATGAAGCATTTTTCCTGGATAACAAAAAAAAACAAAAAAAAAAAAAAAAAGGTGTTTCTATGTATAATATGTATGTATTTACAAAAAAAAATACATATATGTATGTTTATCCATTGTCTAGTACTCATACTACAAGGTCTGCTTAGTTTGGGCTAGATGGTGTTGTGTGTATGTGATAGAATATTATTATTATTCATATATTTAAAACCCGACGTAGTAACACGATGTATTTCGTATTAAAATCTCAGATATCTGGTGTTTGGTAAACAGAGATAAATCTCGGTGATGTGTTCATTGAACAACGGTGAACATGAAATTCATAGTTACTTACTATAATTAAGATCGTTCTGTGAAATAAAAGTTCACAAGAATTTATTTAATCACGAGGTCCTTGTTTTGATTCAGCCGACATATCTTATCATATCTTATTTTATGTGTATCTCTCCCAATAACGACTGCCATAGATGTTAATGACAGCCGGGACCGACGGCTTAACGTGCTCTCCGAGGTACGGAGCAGGCGATAATTATCAATCAATAGGCAAATAATTTCGAACAGTCATATAACTTCCGCAAGTCAGAGATGCGCGACGTGGGTTCGAAGCCGAGACCCTCTGCATTGCAGTCTGTTGGTCTCCCCACCGAGCTATTGCTGCTCTTCAGCCGACAAAACGAAAAGCTCAGCCTATCTAGTATCTCTCAAGCTATTGAGTAATTTGCTCAGTAGATGGCAACAGACTCCGTCCCTATAACATATACCTTACCTATCATTGCACGAATTATTAACTTGCATACCTTATCGTGTGTGTATAAGCGCGAGACTATGTATTTCATTCTTTATAAAGTTTCATGAAAGTAAAACAAGACAAATTAGACAAGAAATTGCTCATAGCCAGATGCACTCACTGATCGGTAAACGTTTAGCGAGGTTAAGTAGCGTTAGGTGCGGCCAGTCTATAGATGGGTGACCGCTTAGTGGTATTTCATCTGAGCATCTCCGTGCTTCGGAGGGCACGTAAAAAGTCGGTCCCGGTTGTTGTCAAATTGACAGCAGTCGTTAAGCCATGTCAGAGGCCTACATGGGCTTGAACAACTTTTGACAACAGGTTGGCCATTAACCACACGCAAAGAAGAAGAAGATGAAAGTGAATATATAATTTAAAAAACAAGCGATTAACCAGGGCTTCGCATGGACAGTCCAACCTTAAAAAATTATACACTTGAACCTTCCTCATGAATCACTCTGTCTATAGGTAAAAATCGTATGAAAATCCGTTCAGTAGTTTTTGAATTTATCGCGAACAGACAGACAGGCAGACGCGGCAGGGGACTTCGTTTTAAAATATATATATAGTGAAGTAATGAAGTTTAAAGCGACCGTATTTGTGACGTATCGTTTACCTGTCTACGACATCTGCTACGGCGTAGGCGTCTACGGAATGCTTACATTGTTTACGCTTCAGCTGCAATTTAAACATTAACAAACACGCTTTTATCCGTACGTTTTATATGCTGTATGTATAGTGATGTAATAGTAAAATTCTCATGGTAGAGATTTGAGTTCAAATCCAAAGTTCTTTTGAGGAATACTTGTATATTCCTGTGGTTAATTTCGGGTGACTAGATACGTATGTATTTAAGGGTACATAATTTGGTCATATGTAAAAGATAGCGAGCCACCTATTTACATAAGCGGTCTATAATTGGATATTTTGTTAGAAATTTCTTAGTCGTAGCTAAGAATTGCCGACTTGGGAGACGAACCCCATACCTAACGATCGGTCACAAGCATATGCGTATACTTATTTTACTACACCAACAAAGTAGCAAAAATAAAAAGCCCTAAATGTCCAAATTACGAGTACAATTTTTGTATTAAAATATTTATTTTCTCGGCGTTTTAGCGTTTGGATTGGATAAGGCATTGAACTTGCGAACCTACTCCTTTCGGTGCCCAACAGATATGAACTTACTCCTAATACAGAGCGGTCTGCACTGACTGGCCCCCACATAAGATACATACTCCTAATACAGGTATAATAGCTTACCGCAAGGGTTTAATAAGAATACCAATAATTTGTTCTACTATTTATTTATTTATTTATTTATTTATTTTTATTTAGGATCTCCAACAAAGGATGTACACAAACACACGAAATAAATAAAAGGCGACAAAAGTATCACGTAGGTGTACTCCTTCACTTACAGGAGACCACAGCATGCACAAAAAAAATATATAACCAAACTAACAAACATAAAATGAATTAAAATTTAAATTAAAAAAAAAAATAATAATAGTAATAAAATCAGAACATAAAACATATTGGTAATAAAATTGGAATAATTGGAATTAAAATAATAACAAAATTATATAATTAAAATAGTTAACAAATAGATAAATTATTTTTGAAGCATTTTTTATAATTTGCGAGAGATTCACAGATGTCAAAATTGGTGGTCTTAGCTAGTGTGTTGTATTGCCTGCAAAGTCTTGGCACAGCGGCGTAATGACCCAAGTTGGTTTTCGAGCCAGGAATGTAGAACAACTCATATGTATTATGCCTGGGAGTCCGAGTTGGAATTTTAATTTCTAATGAGTTCAAAAGTTCACTGCAATCTATCGTTCCACTGAAAATTTTGTGAAGGGTAGTGAGGTCTAGTTTCTTCCTACGACTAGCTAGTGTATCCAAGTGATAATGTTTCAACCTATCAGAGTAGCTAGTCAGTTGTTTAGCCAAGTGATCTCCGTAGCACAGATGGTAAAGGAACCGCTTTTGGACACTCTCTAATCGCTTAGTGTAAACATCGTAATGCGGATTCCATACCACTGAACTATACTCTAAGATTGGACGGACTAGAGTGTTGAAGAGCTTTATTTTTGTAGATGGTCTCTTAAATTCTTTACTGTTTCGCAAGACGAATCCCAGTACCTTAAAGGACCTAGACACAATGTTTAGAATGTGCACATCGAACTTCAGTGCTTGGTCGAGTTGAACTCCAAGGTCGCGAACAGTACTCAGTTTCTGTACTTCAACCCCGTCTATGTAGTATTTATTTTCTAACACCTTTTTGTTACGTGTAAACTGGATGTAGTGACACTTACTGATATTTAAGTGCATGTTGTTTTGTGTACACCAGTTTACAAGTCTGTTGATGTCGTCCTGAAGCATTATGGAGTCTAGGTTACTCTGAATTGGCTTCATTATTTTTAAGTCATCAGCAAACAAATAAAAACGGGAGTGTTTGAAGCATTCAGTGATATCGTCAATGAACACGTTAAAAAGAATAGGTCCCAAATGTGATCCTTGCGGAATTCCGGAAGTTGCTATATAGCTGTCAGAAAAATGACCATTAACTACCACTTTTGACGCTCTATTTTCAAGGTAAGATTTAAACCACCCTATCAAAGTCCCGCCCACACCCAGTTGAGCCAATTTATTTATAAGAAGGCGATGATCTACCTTATCAAAAGCTTTACTAAAGTCTGTATAAATAGCGTCCACTGGGATACGATTGTCAAGAAACTTAGACAAAGCTGATGTAAAACACAATAGATTAGTATTGGTAGATCTAGACTTGACGAAACCATGCTGATATTCAGTGATTTGTTGTTTAAGGTACCACATCAGATGTCTGCTAACAAGTTTTTCGAACACTTTTCCAAATGAAGCTAGTAATGAGATTGGCCTATAATTAGTCACTGAATGCTTTTTCCCGGATTTAAATATGGGTATCACGAGAGCTTCTTTCCAGGTGTTTGGAAAAATGCCGTCACGTAGAGATCTATTAAAAATTATTTGAAGGGGTGATACTAAGGCCTTAGCGCAGCGTTTTACAAACATAGGTGGAATGCCGTCACTACCCGCGCCCTTAGTTTCGTCCAATCCGATTAATTCTCGGTATATTTCTTTACCATCAAATTGTAGATTACACAGTGCTACGGAAGAGAGGGAAAAGGCAGTATTCGCGCGACCTGGATTACTGTCTGTAGGAGCAGTGAAGGTACTTGCGAAATTTTCTCCAAACAAATTACAGATATCCTGTCCGCCTGACGCGATTTTATTATTGAAGGACATTTGTGCGGGGTATGTGCTGCTACCTTTTCTTTTTGTTTTAATGAAGGACCAAAATATTTTAGGGTTTTGTGTAATGCTGTTTTCCATACTTGAAATATACGTTTTGTAACATGTTGAACTTAGAGCATTGCATTCATCCCTTAATCTTTCAAAAAACTCTTGGTCTAATGGATTTTTGTACTTTTTAAAACGAATGTGGTATTTGTACTTCTCTCTAAGACGTATTATAAGTTCACGTGAGTACCAAGCAGGATATTTATTACTCGCCGTTTTTTTCATAGGGATACAGTCTGTAATAGTCAGTCTTAGTAAGTTATAAAAAACGTCCACCAAATCGTTAACTGAAGCACAGTTTTTGAACTCACTATCCCACTCAATTGCTAACAATCGATGGAGAATGATTACATAATCCGCTCTATGGAAGTTCGGTGTTTTCACCTTATTAGCTTCTAATAAACGTTCCGCTTGCACTGGTAGATAAAATTCTAGCGGGGGATGTAAAGGGTCCTCTTTTGATAAACTGTGGGTACAACGGGCTACGTCAGTAATGGAGGTGTTACATAATATTAAATCTAATATTTTCAACTTATTATTTAAGATACCATTATATTGATTGAGACCATTCAAGGTCAAGAATTCAGAGATTATTGCATTTATATCCGTATTGCTAGGTTCTGGGTATAAAAGGTCATTAATTGTAAGCCATGTTATGTTAGAGAGATTAAAGTCTCCTAAAATCAAAATTTGTTCATTGTCGTTAAATACATTATGAATGTTTTTAGTAAATAATTCCAGCGTATTACTATGAATAGGTGGCGGTAAGTATACGCCACTGATGTAGAGTTTATTATTACAAGAATTTTTTGAGCTTATAATGACGCTTATCCATAAATCTTCAATCTCGCTCTCTAAGTGGGATAGTCGACATGATTTCAGACCTTTAGAGACGGCGATTAAAACACCACCTCCCTCCCTACGGGTTTTATATTTACTTGACTCACGATCGCGCCTGTATACTACATATCTGTCGTCAAACAACTCAGAGTCATAGACACCGCTGTTCAACCAAGTTTCTGTTAACACTATAATGTCGTAATTATTCATGGAAATGTTATAATAAAAGTTAATAGTTTTGGTTTTCAAGCCCCTTACATTTTGATAGTACACATGTAGTGGACAATTGAATGTGAACAGATAAAAACAACAGGAACTTGCCACTTAACACTAAACTACTAATACTACTACCCATATAAAAAGAAAATAAAACAACCGTTTTAATAACCAAATTTTCTTTTACCGCGACCATACCCGCATACACATATGATATACCACTGACGGGTCTTACCGGTAGCCCTAAAGGTGCATGACGTATCCCCGAGCCAGTTACGATATGCGAACTACATATAAAAATAACTTTGTGTACGAAAATAGTTGCCCCGTTATACTCGTGATAGCAGACTTAGCAACGTTAAAAGATCAAAGCAAATTTTTTGCTCGTAACTGTTTTATACGGCGTATAACTGTTATGTGTGGTCGGATTCAAGCGATGTGTGATCGGAGTCGAGAATATGGAGTGAAATCTTAGATTACGGAACTGAAAGTACTAATTTATATTAATTATTACGAAAAATATTGAATACCAAATCAAAAATGATTAACACTTATAAAATTATGGACGCATGAGTGCATGGACAGCATAGAGGCTTAAGTGATCCTCTGGCCCCTGCCACAGGACTAAGTGTTGAAGGTTCGATCCCCACTCGGTACAAAATTTATGTAATCCCCAAATAAACATCTATTTGTGAGTCTGAATGTTAGTAAAATCCCCCGCCACACAGAAATTAATAACAGCGGGGAAGTTGCCTTTAAAAAAACGCAGAAAGTGAGAAGTTATGGATAGAGTCTGGATATTTTTGTGTTTGTTCAGTCGCCCACGCCAAAGGGTTTATTAGATGCAGGAGTTCTTTAAAACAAAACGGCTATGGTTTCACATAGAGCTCGCTACGTGACCATAACACAATCAATCAAATACATGTTACATTTTTTATGTATTTGTATATCGGACTGATTGTTTCTTTATAAAGCTGTCAATAAGATTTAAATAATTCGAGTATAACGATAACACAAGACACAAACATGATATATCATCACGCCTTTATACGCAGGCTTTATACGCAATACGCAAGTGAGAAAGAAAGAAAGAAAGAAAGAAAGAAAATATATTTTTATTTCTAAAAAACACGAAAGCCTTCAAACAATGTTCAGGAAATATGTACCTATATATTATTTCAGAAGATTTAATTAATTAATACAAGTGACGGCTGTCACGCGCGCCACAAATGCCAAGATTCAAACATCAGTACATATTAATAATCTGTGCCTCAGACGTGGCAGGCAACGTGTCATCTACGTGGCGTTCAACACGTGTCAACCGTCAAATGTAAAATTATGTTCAAGACTTATTTATCCTAATATTATATGAATAATTACAATAATACTTAAAGTTATTAGCGAAAGATACGTTCGTGTTTAAGAAATCTGGATGGACACTCAGCATACACTGAGTTGGGCATAACCCCCACCTCAGTACTGATTTTCAGTTCCAACCACGAGTATCGTATTACTTGACGTCGTCGGCGACGTCCACAAATATAAATTACAACAAATGAGACAGATGTAAATAGACAAAGCAGTACAAACTATGGTAAAAAGAAAGGGAAATAAAGGACAGAACAGTGCTACATGATATACTTAACCTATGCAAACCATCATGGTAAGTTTTATTATATTGAATATAATAATATACACACATGTACACATATACATATATATACATATATATATATATATATATATATATATATATATATATATATATATATATATATATATATATATATATATATATACACACACACACACATACATACATTTATATATATGTCTTTTCAGTTACCTATTCTAATACTTATTACTCTAAAAAAAAGTAGGAAGGAAAAGTAGCGGAACAACTGGAATGATCTACCAGGCAGAGGGGCCATAGCCTTCAAGGTACTGATGACTGTGTTTGTTGTTTTTGAATTAACATTAAAAAAGTTTTATATTTAAATTTGAAACTGTATTTGGTTTTCAGGTCCCTGATAGGCGGCGGCAAATCATTCCAACATTTTGTTGCTGAGTACCTAAAAGAGCCCCGGAATGCTGTAGTTTTATGGTTTGGTATGGACAATGCACTGTTTGAGGTTCTGATGGAATATGAGCAATGATCTCGCCTCCAGTCCATCTTCTCATATAGGTATGTAGGTTTTTGGCTCTTCATTAAACCAAAAAGTAAGCTGGCTAGATGTAATTTTCTCCTGGCTTCCATTTTCAATATATTGTTTTCATTTATGTATGGTGTTACATGATCTCTCTTTGGTATCTTGAAGCAATAGCGAGCACATGCATTTTGCATTCTTTGTATTAAGTTCCTAGTTCTAGCCAGCAAACATGGACCATAAACTATATCACAATAGTTAAATCTAGATAGTATGAGACTGTCTACAAGTTGTTTTCTCATGTTTGTGCTGAGATAGTCACGTATGTTGTAGAGAACCTTTAACCTATAGAAGCAATTCCTGACAATTTTATTTATGTGTCCCTCAAACTGTAGCCTTGAATCCATCACCAACCCCAAATTGGTGACTTCTTCAACCCTTTCAATTCTTTGACCATTTAAAGTAATTGTAGGAGCATATTCCAAAATTGACTGAAGTTGCCTCTTACTTCCCAGTATCATTAATTTTGACTTGAGTGGGTTTAATATCAGTGAGTGTTCCCTAGACCATTTAGCCACTCTTTCTAGGTCTTCAGTGATTTTTGCCATTGCTGCGAGAGTGTCACTAGGCTTAAAAGACAAATACATCTGTGTGTCATCTGCGTACATGTGGAACTTGCAGTGTTGAAAAGATGTGGTAATATCTGCTGTGTATAAAATAAAAAGTAATGGTCCCAATATTGACCCCTGTGGGACTCCCCTCGTCACATTTAATGGGGTCGATGACATCACAGTGCCGTCTTCTTTACGTATTTCCACATACTGTGACCTATTTGAGAGATAGCTATGAAACCATTTAATTGCATCTGATGAAAACCCATAATAAGCCAACTTGGATAATAACAGTGAAGTATCCAGTGCATCAAAAGCACGTGAATAATCTAGGAGCACTAACGCTGTTCCCTCCCCCTGGTCTCTAGCCTCCAATATGTTACCAACTACATCACCTAAAGCTGTAGCAGTTCCCCTTCCTTTTCTGAAACCTGATTGTTTATCAGGGAGGATATTATTCTTTTCAAGATATTCCATGACTTGCAAATATACTACCTTTTCCAGCACCTTAGACATACAGGGGAGTATACTAATCGGACGTAGGTCCTTGTTAGTGTTTGGAGGAAAAACTTTGGGTAAAGGTCTCACTATAGAGCATTTCCATAGCCTTGGGTATTCCTGCGTACATATAGATGTGTTAATTATTTTAGTGATGGCACCTACTGTATGTGGTAGTGTTAGTGTTAGCATCTGTATATTAATTTTGTCTATTCCTTGTGCTTTTGTTCCTATGTTGTTAATTATTTTTTGTATTGTTTCTTCATCTACAGGTTTTAGTTCAAAAGTATTTTGGGTGTTATGTCTATGAAACTCATAATATGTCAGTTTAGACATGCTCACTTTACATTCTCTTGGCACATCTAAAAAGGCTTTATTAATACTATCCAAGTTATCAAAATGGTCAGGCAGACAGAAATCCTTGTGTGAAGGGAGTATATGGTTTTTCAAATTTTTCCAAAGGATTTTTTGGTTGTTTATGTTATCGTTTATAGTTTTAGAAAAATAAGCAGACTTCTCATTATGCAAAGCCACGGTGGCTTGATGTTTTAGGTCAAGATAGTACTGCTTTTTGGATTCTAATCTGGTATTTTTAAAAGTTATCCTAGCTTTGTCGCGCAACCTAAAAAGTAACTTTACATTTTCAGTTATCCATGGTGTATACTTTGTTTTAAATTGCTTATGTTTCTCAGGCGCATGCATATCAAACAAGTACACAACCCATGAGGATAACTGTTCCACCATATCATTAACCCCGTCCTGTAGCTCAAACATGTGCCATGGAATATTCCCAAGATCAGCATAGAAGAAATCCACCAAAATATCCCCATATGCTCTGTAGGAAACCCACCTAGGTTTCTCCTTCTGTTTCTTCAATCGTGACTCACAGGTTACAATTGAGTGTTGTCCCAGTTCGGGAACATGAGTAACTAAAACATTTTTAACACTTATGTCAGTGCATATTAAATCTATTAAAGTGCTGCTGTCCCCTACAAAATGTGTTGGGGTATTTACTACCTGGTGCATATTTGTATAGTTTAAGAATTGGTGAAGTTTTTTAGTGTTAGTACTAGACACACTTAGCATATTAATATTAAAATCACCTAAGATAATAATATGATTATATGGAGCCAATGCACAAATGCTGTCACTCAAGCCGTCCAAAAATCTATCTACACATAGCCATGGTGGTCTGTATGCCGTTCCAACTATGATCCTTTTACCCATAATGGTCAATGATAGCCAAAATTCCTCTATGTCTGGATGTATGGGGTGACTTATGTTCCTTGCATTTACTTCTGTCCTGATATAGAAACCCACTCCTCCCCCTTTACCACCCCTTATTGACTTAGGTCTTGGAATATGCCTTAGCTTATAGCCTGGTACCGAAGGAGCTCTTCCCTGTTCACCTGGCTTCAACCACGTCTCATTTATTGCCATAAGATGAACTGAGTGGAGGTTCATGGCTATTAAAAATTCATCATGCTTAGTACCTAATGACCCTGCATTAAAAAGTCCAAATTTCAAATATTTGTTATTATTCATTATGATTAATTGTATTTTTCAATATAGTATGTATCAATGTAATATGTAATATGTATCAATGTAGTAATTATATAGTAAATAAATATAGTATTCATATTATATGTTTGTACTTTGTATGCAGTATGCAGGCATTAGTTATATAAAATATTTTTAGTATCTTATCAAACACTCTAGTTACTGTATTATGTAAATTGATATTCAGACTATTTATGGTACATTGTTCATATTTTAGATTAAAGGTTCCCTCAGCACATCCCATGACATATCTGATCCTAGTTGGGCCAAATAATGTATAGTTTAAACAGTCACACACCACACCAAGTTCATGTGTACCCTGTGCCAATGCATAGCATTCCAAATAAACATACTTTGGGTGGGGAATGATTATATTATTGCAAATGCTTACCATGTATGTATTGTAAATATTTGTGTTGTATTCATTGTAAATAATTGTGTTATAGGTGTTGTAAATTATAATGATTTTTGTATATAATCTTGATATAGTTGTACACTTGAGATATATTATATTTGGTAAGTGAATATTTACATAGCTAAATAATTTGTAACTTCTATGTAACTTACCATATTTGTAGCAATAAAATACTCTTATTTTTATAATGAAGTTGCATGCATACAGAGAAATAAAGTTATAGGTCAATCTTATGGAGAAAAACATGGTGTGTATAGATGTTACCGCACTATACTTTAGCTGTCTTGACAGTCTCACAACCAAATACTCGTTTGACATCGGGCTCTGTGCGGATGGAATAAGCACGTCTTCCATCAGCTTCTTTGACATAAATTCTGCCATGTTTGGTCCATACAAACCTCCAACCAAGGTGTGTAGCAGATTGTCGAGCGAGAAAGAACAGCTGCTTGTTTGTTCGAGTCAGCCTCTCGTTGAGGTAGAAGCGTCTTGGGGGGCCATCCAGGTCAAGGTCAGCGGATGTGACGCCTCGTCTTGCCCTCGCGCTCCTCAGCAACTCGTCGCGCAGTCCACGCCGCGCTAGCCTCACCACGACGCGCCGGCATCTCGTGCCCGCTGCTCCCTCAGCCGCCCCCCCCGACCGCTCCACCCGGGGCCCCACCCGTTCTGCATATACTATATCCTTCTCTTCTAGTGGTACACCTAACTTCTTGGCTACCATCTCGACCGTATGTATAACATTTTCGCCAGCACATTCGGGCAGATTTGAAATCTCCATATCTGATAGCAGCAGGTCTTGCTCCCTTTCATTGAGCTCGGTTTTCAATTGGCTAATTGTTTGGTCCAATTGGTGTGTTGAGGGGGTCGCAGCCTGTTGATTCTCAATGTGTTCCAAGCGGTTCTCTAAATTATCAACCTTCTTTTTACAGGCTGCTACTGATGTACGAAGGTCAGCCATCTCGAGACGGAATTCCCTGAGCTCTGCTTTAAGGTCTTCCCGCATTGCCCTTATTTCCATCCTCAGCAGTTGCATTTCGTTGCCGAAGTCAACCTGAGGCGACGAGTTGTTGGCCGGCTTCTGTATACTCAGCTCTTTATCACACCCTGAGCCATCTGTGGGCTGAGAGGAGTCGTATTGGCTGGTAGGAGTATTATCCCTACTATCGCATAAGCCCTGGATAGGAGTGGGCCGGGTAGTGTCCCTGGATGTTTTATTCTTACAACTCAGACATTGCCAGTCACTGCTCACCTTGGCAGTTTCTGGCAGATGCACACAAATGAGGTGAAATCTATTTGTGCATTTACAACAAGTAGCGGCCGCTTTATTAGAGACAAACTTGCCACAAACAACACACTTGCCAGCCATGTCCCCTACCTGCTATGTATGATGCGGATAGTTCTTTCGTCGACCAACAGATGGCGCTACTATGCGTATTTAAAAAAGAGGCTTTGTTTACAGCACTATAATGTTCGCACTGAAAGATTTATTGAACGTTATTGTCACTGCGCACTAATTCACACTATAATGTACTTTAATTTTTAGTAAATACTTGTTTTATTTTAATAAATTTATTATTTTATACTATAGGGTAGTTTTATGTCACTGTTTTAATTAGATATTTTAATTTTCAGTTTATTTAAGTTTATATCACTAGATATCACTGGATAACGCTATATGTATTTTATTGTAAGTTGTGTAACACTGATCGATTAAATTTGTTTTGATAACTTCCACAATTTATTTTTATTTACGTTTTAAACATAAGGTGTATGTAACGTTGCCAACTGTCATTAACAACCCCATGAGGCACACAGGGTTTTCATATCTATGTATGTGGATGAAAAACCCTGTGTGCTTTAATTGACCCCCGGTTTGCCCCTGTAAGTCTATATTTAAGGGGGTAAATCGGGGTAAAATTTTACGTCTATTTATCATTTGGGAGATAGACGGAGGTGTAACTCTCAAATAATAAATTGACGTATTTTATGTTAGGATTTGACTATAGTCTTATAAAACAAATTAATTTCTTTTCCTAACATAAATGTTTAGGTATATTGATTTGATAGTTTATTATTTTATTGCAACATTGAAATTAAACTGCTATATACGGATTTTATCGCGTTGTTTATTTGACACTTTATTACAAAATTTTGAAAATTTTTACACTACTACTACTATTAAACTTTACTAATTTTTAAGCTAATTAAATTATTATTAAACTATTTAGATTTAATTTATTTTTACACTTTCTCCGACGTTTCGGTTGCTTTTCAGCAGCCATGGTCACGGGGAGACCCCCTTAACGCGGTAGCCATCTAAATGCTTTTTATTAGGGGTGAAATCACATTAGTGGTAGGTAGTTGTAGCGGTCTACTCGTGGGTCGTGAACTTGTTTCTTATCTGAGGTAGGATTCAGGTTCACGGTCTTCGAGTTCTAGGTACGCAGTCTTAGACTTTCATCAACCAGCGCTATGTTGTGTAAGAAGCAGTCTGACCTTTATCCTTGTCGTGCTTGGTGCTCTGGTCGAAGAAGCCGGTGGTGAGCGCCTTTCTCTTCAAAAGGTACGCGCGACGCTTCGGCTTTGTCGCCGCTACTGCATTCTCTGCACAATGGAAACACAACCTTATAAGTTTATAAAAGTTGTACAAATACTAGGAATACAAGTTGGAGTAAAAAAAAATATATATATAATAATAATATAATATATAAGATTTGTCTCGTTCATTCTTGAGGCAGGTGCATTTATTTACCAACAGTGCGTAGATTTTATTAATGGTTCGAATTTATGGTGGAGTATTTTAAATCGAATTTATGGTATTATTTTCATTTTTGTAGAATTATTCGGCGGTAGACTATACACATATTTAAGAAGGTAAAAGACCTTATGCGTTTATGCGCTAAAACGACTTATTTCAAATTAAGTAAGTAAAAAAGATAATGACGCCTAACTTAACTTTCTCTGCAGAAAAACGATATAAAGACTTGGTATTGTCTTTCCACGCCAGAGGACGCTGACCGAAATGCTAACGTCCAAAGTGTTCCACTAATTTCAATGTTCTCCTGCTCACCTCAACCAGAATAAACAGCATGAAGATACAATACAAAAATATCCCGAGCATCCATTAGAAGCACAGGCAAACATGTAACGCGAGCGGCGAATCCGACACTTGTTTTGAAACAGTCACAGACACAGGTCACAGCGCCTCTGCTATGCCAACACCGGCGTAGGTTTCTAGTACACAAGTTTGTCATACAAACATGTTGTTTATTATGGACTAGATCATAACCGTGGCTTCATCTGCTTCAATTCCGGTC
Source organism: Catocala fraxini (assembly GCA_930367265.1). Classification (NCBI taxonomy): domain Eukaryota; kingdom Metazoa; phylum Arthropoda; class Insecta; order Lepidoptera; family Erebidae; genus Catocala; species Catocala fraxini. The sequence continues at coordinate 2,229,098 of OV884045.1, forward strand.
AAATAGTATGGCATACCGGGATATATATATATATATATATAAAGCGTAAATGCAAGATATGGTCTATCAGTATGTTAAGTTTCATTCAAATTTACTTGTGTTTGAGTAACTAACATCCATATAACTTATTATTATTAGAAATAATAGTAAAAATAAAGTAATAGTATATATGTATGTATCTTATGTGGGGGCCAGTCAGTGCAGACCGACGACATTTCGACCCAGTGGGATCTTTTGTGTCGACACTCTCCCAATAACGACTGCCATAGATGTTCATGGCAGCCGGGACCGACGGCTTAACATGCTCTCCCAGGCACGGAGCAGGCGATAATTGTCAATCAATACGCACATAATTTCGAAAAGTCATATAATTCCGAAAGTCAGAGGTGAGACCATTGCCTTTGCATTGCAGCCTGTTGGTCTCCCCACTGAGCTATCGCTGCTCGTAATAGTATATATATAGTAGTATTAGTAGTTGTATATATAAAAGTAAAGTATTATTATTGTACAAATATTATACTATAATAATATATGTACAATATTTCTTGAAAATAGATAATAAAGAATGAAAAGATCGGCCAAAGTGAAAACCCTTGTTAAAATTTAAGAAACTTTGTATCGTCTTCTTTGCAATTTTACAGGGATACACAAAAATTGCAGTCAAATGAAATTCTCTTGGCTGTTAGTGTCTATAGTTCCAGAAAAGGCAAATCCCGGTAAACAGTTTTTAATAGAATGTAAATTAGGTTTTGTAGGTACTTCCGCAATTGGGCACACAATATCTATCGTAGACAAGTAGTTACAGTTTAGATGAATAGTTTGTAAAGGTAGGCTACTTATAATAGGGCAACGATACCTTAATTTTTTTTTTTTTTTCACGTACACCCGATACTATCTAGCCCAAACAAAGCAGAGCTTGTACTATGGCTACTAGACAATGGATAGACAAACATATATATATTTTTTTTGTCAATACATACATATTATACATAGAATCACCCAAACCAAGACAAACATCCATATTCATGCACACAAATGCTTGACTTGTGCGGGAATTAAACCCGCGACCTTAGGCGTGGCAGTCGGTTACATTAACCACTACGCCATCGAGGCCGACTGATGATACCTATCGTCTAAATTTGTTTAGTTATCTAATAGTACATTATCATCTACTACAGCCAAATATCTTTTTTATTGAATGTCAATTAAAACAGTCTCCTAGCGTATGAGACTTCTGTAGTATCTATTTACGTATTCGGATAAGGTTTGATTTCAGCATCGGACAGTGCTTGTATGTTTTTGTTAGACTCTTCTCAATAGTAGCAAATGCCAGCTAGTCTCTAAACACAATATAGCAAACAAAATGTAGGTGCCGATCCCTTCGGGTGTATACATATGCAATGCTATGTATATGTTTACTGCGATGAGTCAGTAATTGTTGTGATTTCATCGCCTAAGTGGAGAGACAATGCAGTAAGCGCATGCCTCGCATACCAGCCGATATTTATAGCGGAGCGGTAACGTCGCGGCGACATTACTAGTGTGGGCACCTGACGCGACTCTCGAGCTTATGAGCTTCTATGTGGTGATAAGAGCCGGGTTTATGGTGATAAAATGCACGAGAAGCATCGATAGCTTAGAGAGATCGTTGGATTACCACGCAGAGGTCTTGACTTTACTTCTAAGGCACGCACCTCTGATTTTTCGTAGCTGTTTGCATATTAAATAGTTAATTATCGTTCGCTTTAACGATGAAGAAAGATTTCGTGAGGCAACCTGCGTGTCTAGGTTAAGAGTTCTGCACAATGTTCTCGAAGATATATGAAGTCTGCTTACTTTCACTGGGCCAGCGTAGTGGACTATGGCATAATCCTGTTCACACTAAAGAGAGGGCGGTGCTCAGCACTGGAAAGAGTTTTTAATACAGGACTGTTACTCTTACGTGCGATTTCGTTGTTTACTCTTCTGTTGGGTAAGGAATACTGAACCAGTTTTCAAGGTCTCATAGTGTAAAAGTGACAAAACTGAAGCAACAAAATGCACTAAAATTCGAACCAGAATTCACAAATTCTTTGAAACCCTTCAAAGTAAGCAAGGAATACAATTGTGAAAGAACTTATTCTATAGCATATATCACGGGACCTTATACACAAGAAAGAGTGAAGAAGAAACAAGTGACATATGATGACGAATAAAGTTGACTGCACTGATGGTGCAGAGGGTAAAAGGTGCCTCTAAGTGTTGTGGGTTCAAATCACACCAAACAAATTTTTGTGCGATCTACAAATTTTTGTTTCAAATCTGGGTGTATAATCTGGGTTAACTATATTTTTGTGAATTCCTCAGTGACAAAGAGCATGGAAATAGGAAACTAGCCAAAATTATAGTATTATAAAAATGACTTCTACATTTTAGAGAACAATAGGATACATTTGTTTTAATAATAATAATAATAATAATATTCTACCACGTACACACAACACCATCTAGCCCAAACTAAGCAGAGCTTGTACTATAGGTACTAGACAATGGATAAACATACATATTATTATATGCTTTTTTTTTTGTAAATACATACATATTATACATAGAAACACCCAGACCAAGAACGCTTTTACTTAACGATTCAGGAAGGTAAACTGTTTCAATGTATCTATGATTTAAGCCTTGGTATAAATTATTTAATTATCTCATATTAATAAAATAAAAAAACATAAAAAAAATGTTTATTGCCAAAAAGTATTTACAATGTTAAAAGTCATATCCTGTGGCCACACACTAGGCAAGCCTGTCCTGTGGGTACCAGACGCGACTAAATTCTTCGTACATACATTGGTAGCTCGGACAGCATCATAAACAGTATAACTTTAGCTTATAATTAAACAATAGCTACAACAAACCTATAATTATTACAACATGCGAAGTTTATAATACTAAAATAAGTGCATTGGTCTCAACACAAACAATATGCATGTTATTGAAATTAAACTGCTATATACGGATTTTATCGCGTTGTTTATTTGACACTTTATTACAAAATTTTGAAAATTGTTTCACTACTACTACTATTAAACTTTACTAATTTTTAAGCTAATTAAATTATTATTAAACTATTTAGATTTAATTTATTTTTACTTTTACACTTTCCCCGACGTTTCGGTTGCTTTTCAGCAGCCATGGTCACGGGGAGACTGATTTTCAATCAAATCAAAAAAAAAAAAATCAAAACTGAATTTCAATGAATAATATTCGCGTAAATAGAAGACAATATTAAATATGCATGTTATTGAGAATTTTGTCCATCGTATACCCATAGATTTATGTCTTGCTTTTTGTTAAGGTATCTCTAATTATTTAATTTTAAGCTTATTAGGTAAGTAAATTACCATATGATGTGGTAGCTACAAATAGAAACACCATATGCAGTGACGACGGTATCCATTAAGGAATCTGTGCGGGCTTTAGCTTTTCCTAAGCTCAAAATCGTAATCTGTGCGGGCTTTAGCATTTCCTAAGCTCAAAATCTTTGTTTGCCAGAGTAAACAGGAGTTTGTTGCTGTATCCTAATAGATTATGCACCAAATGGAACTTAAAGTGAGTGATAGTTGTTGTAAAAGCGTGTTGTTAGTCTATACAATATGTTTTATATAGCACACGGAGCGACGGAATGATTTGACTTTTTACAGAGAGATCTATACGGTTTTCTGTTCTGCAACTATTAATTAGAGCGAAATTTCCACTGATATCTGATTGCACATAAACTATAGCAGTTTTAAAATTGTTTTTCTGTTTGTTATACAACTGTCGTTACAATTTTGTCACACAAATAAGACTTACAATCTAGTTCTATACATCTATAACAATTGGCATTTTTAAAATATTTTATTCTTATCGGATTGTCCTGGCAAGCGGTCGCCTCACCACTTATTAAACCCCACACGGACGGACGTAACGGACGTAACGGACGGTTATTTGTTTCATGCACATAACAAGAATGTTGTGTAAAAGTGTTTTAAAAAACAACACTGTCTTTCAAGATAAGGTATGTTTGAAGCTCTTTTTTATGTCACCTAGTATGCATATAAGTAGGTATATATATATATATATATACGTATGAGCAGATGTGAGCGTCGCTCGTGTGAAGTGAGGAGGTGGGAAGCGCGCTAAATAAGCGGAACGAACGGCGCCCGCGCACCCGCCGACACACAGGGCTGCTACGTGTGGGAAATTGTATTTATAAATTATAAAACAATAACTAAATAATAGGTTTTAAGTACAGATTAAAATTTATAATGTGTTGATTGCATTTCAGACAATTTTAGTAACGTGTGTTTTTAAGAATGGCGTAATTTAGATAATTACACCATTTGTGGTGGTAGCCTCACCACTGCCATTGTGCCGAGTGGGTTCAATCCCCACAAGTAATTATTCCGAGTCTGGATGTTCTTTGTGTCTGTTGTTTGAATGTTTGTAAAGTCAAAAAAAGATTAATTTCTTGCGTGAAAGATGTTTAAAAAAGCAGACATAGAAACTTGTTTTATCCTACAAAATGATTTGACTGACCTACATTTATTAATTATTTATAGTATTAATTATTGATTTTTGTAAAGTAAATACATATAAATAACGCTGTACATACATACGCGGTAGAATGTACTCTTTACTATTGTAGTACTTTTGAGTTCGAAGTTGTTCAGTTATAGTCTTGCTTTATGACGGAATCTTGAAATTTGTGTTGAAAATTAAAGTCAAATAATTCTGTGTTTTCAAAAGTGTATAAGATCTACCAACACTTTTAGCCAACGCGCTCACAACTGAGCCTAACCCACAGAACAAACTACTGGAATATCAGGCTGTTTATCGACAAATACAAGATAACCCAACCCTTTTCAATTTGATAAAAGGCTCGTGTCTAGCAGTAGGACAGTATATAAATAGAGATAATATATTTTCATTTTCGCGTTAGATACTATCTGACATGGCACGAGATAATCCATGTTATCGTATTAATAAACCAAGGGGTTTATTATATTTTATGATCTAAAATCTAAATGATGTATAAACATTAGCGTTTCTCGCCAGCCCTAACGGTCCGTCACCGGCGCGCGCGCATACTAATACTCTTAATAAAGATTTATTTGACATCACAAACGAAAACGACGCTGAAACTCTTCACGTAATAATACATAAAAGTTCACAAGCAGAGAGTCAGGCTATCAGTGTGAACGACATTACGTAGACGCCTAGGGCTGCCATAATGATACGCCTTTGTATCCCCAAAATGTGTCGCATCGATTCTTGCTAACTAAGTTTTCTATTGTAGATAAGGATATGGCACTCCTGATGGTAAGGGGTAACTGCTGTTGGTGGCCCTTCAGGAATAGGAATCGCTTTGCTGAAACAATATACATATGTAATAGCGGCTCTTTGAGGATCCACCCAGATCCGTAACCAAGATCCCCAGATGTAAATTATTTGCAATTACTAAGTATTTCCTGATAAAAGAAGACCAATACCATTGTTTCTCACAGTAAATCGAACTTGGTACCGGTTGGTTCCACATCGACTTGATAAGACTGAGTATCAGTCTTATAAAGTCGCAGTATCAACGTGGTAATCAAACATATTTTAAATTTCATGACGACTTATTGCAATCATAACTTAAGGTTAATTTCGCTGAATAACTCGACACGGCACCTATCGCCAGGTTATATCCATAAACGATTTTCATGATGTTCTGAATCGTCCGGCAGATAGACAGCCCTATCGGCACTCACTTTAATAATAATATTTTATTAGTTCGTAATAACAAACGGACATTAGGGTAGAATTAGCTCAGCACTAAAATAAACACCTCATAGAAACATTATACGCGTTTTAACTTAATATTTGTAGCTACATAAATTTACGAAAATGCTTTTTCAGATTCGAACGAGAAAAGATAAAAGACAATTTTTTGTCGTTTAGTTTATCAATGTGCGTGCCTTGTGTTGATCTGTGATCACAGAAAATATTAAAACTGTCTCTATATCAAAATACATTAAATACTGGTTCCTTGACTATTACAAGTTTGAATTTGAAAAATGGTGAAGATCTTTGAGGGTTTGTTACTTAATCATACAGAAACCGTTGAATGGATTTGAATGAAACTAAGCACATATATAGATCATGGTCTAGATTAACACATGATATCTTCTGCATTTTTTGGTCTTTTTATGCATTGCCGTGATATTTACAAGGCCAGAAATAAGTTATTATAAGCCGTTTCACCTGGGGGAATGCATTGACACATACCCCTCCGCGGGGGCGGACGGAGGGGCTATGTCGGGCTCGCCGGCGTAACAGAGAGAGCATGGCAATGATGATAAGAATGGACCTCCCGGTAATACCGACTAATACTATCACGGTGTTCCTCGACAAAACCGCAATCGGAGGAGCCGCGCGAATCATTTTCACATGCAGTCGCGATCCCGTCGACGTTTCAGCCCGCCGTATAAAACGGCAGGCCACACCACAAGACCTACCCTTTGGTCACCACTACTTTTAAAATCCCTACTGACCCCCTAGAGGGGTGACGGACACGACACTTCGCCACCTCCTTGACGGAAATTACTTCCTCACAGAAGGAGGCGACGGCGTTCTACGACCTCTCACTCCGGACCATGGACTTAACTACGGCCGGGAGCGAGAGGGCAACCATACCGACTGCCGCGGTCAACTCACGGCACTGCGATGCCCAGGCGGGGCAGTCCGCCAAAGTGTGCAGCGCCGAGTCCTCAACAACGTCGCGGGTGACAACCGGGCGTCTCTTGCCGGCCTATGCGACACAGGAACTGGCTAAAGCAACCGTGGCCAGTCATTACCTGTGTCAGCCGGAAGGTGAGGGCGCCATGCCGTCTCTCCAACACTCCTCAAAAACGGGCCTTACCGCCACGATTGTGGCGTGCCCGAAGTTATTATAAGCCTAGTGCTATGATATAGCATTGAGAAGACCGCAAAAAGCTCCATAACAAGTGCTCGCGCTTGTGTAAGCATTGGTCTCTGGTCTACCATTTTGTATTTTAACTAAAGTCTTTATCATGTTCGATAGATTATACATATATACATAGATTCACGCCTGTTTCCCAGAGGTGTAGGCAGAGACTACGGATTTCCATTTGCTACGTTTCTGACACACTTCTCTGGCTTCATTCACTTTCATCACATTCCTCATACACGCCCGTCGGTTCAAGGTGCTCTTAACCTGGCCTTTGGCCAGAACGCCTCCGATCTGATCAAGAAACGTTCGCTCAGGTCTTTCTCTTGCGACTGTTCCATTCACACTAGCCTTATAAACTTTCCTAGTCAGTCTTTCCTCGTCCATTCTTTCTACATGCACAAACCAGCTTAACATACCCTTTTCTATTCTTGTCACTATATCCACTTATGTTCGATAGATACCTCTTACAAAGTGTATTATATACATATAGAGGTTTATTAAACTCACATATCGTCACCTATAGTTTTTGGTCCCATCATAGAGACAAGCGTAATGCCGTCACAGCTTCAAAAAGATTTGTTATATCCGCCAATCGAACTCGAAAGCTCATGCGTAAAAATCACATTTACTACATCTGCGCCACTAAAGCATTCGACATTATGATATGATACTCGAACTTGTTATGATGTAAACTCATAACATGACACATTTTCCAAATGCAAATTTGACCTACTGCAACATAAAAACAACTGGCAATAGTACACCGCGTCCCAAAATTAATGGTCACCGAATTAATCAAGATATTTTTGTGTCCCCCACATTCGTATCTCATAATTAATGGCTTGTGGAAATTATTTACTACATTGTATAAAATAGTGCTCGTCTGTCCACAGAATGCCATCAAAACTAATTACATACAAACGGTGAAACATCGCGTTTGAAGAACAAAAATAACAGATAAGTGACGATTTTTAACAGGCAATAACTGTTAAATTTATTTAACGTGGTTTTGCGTTTAATTATACGTTATATTTTACGTTTAAACGTATAGCAGAAAGGTGTGATGGTATTTATATCTAATATAGAAGTATATTGCATGAAAAATAACATTGGGATTGCTATGGTTCCGTGGTAGGTATATGTTTGCGTTTATGTTTTTGCGTGCCATAGTGAGTTGTGTTAGATTCCGGCGTCGGGTAAAGTTTTATTTGTTGTTAGATAATTTAAAGTACCCGGTACTTGGCTTGAAGGCAGCGATACTCTTATCGCTTATTTCATGGTTTGTAAAATCGTATGCAGCAAAAAGTCGGTCTAATATAAGCCTACCTCTTCGAGCATATACGGGCGTCAGTGTATGTATGTATCAACACTGTGGGTCGTAAAGTTAATTACAAAACGTTTACATTAAGTATAAGATCTTTTAAATAGACAACTCATATGAATTGATTGAAATGAAATTTAATATAAATTTAAATGAACTGAATTAATTATCATCATCATCATCTCAGCCGAAAGACGTCCACTGCTGGACATAGGCCTCCCCCAAGGTTTTCCACACAGTCTTGGGCCACCCGCATCCAACCGCTTCCCGCGACCCTTACCAGGTCGTCGGTCCACCTTGTGGGGGGCCTACCCCTGCTGCGTGTTCCGGTGCGTGGCCGCCACTGTAGAACCTTTCCGCCCCAACGGCCATCGGTTCTGCGTGCTATGTGCCCTGCCCACTGCCACTTCATCTTGGCTATCCGGAGAGCTATGTTATTAATTATAAGTTGTCTTAAAAAATTTGAAAATATACTCGTTATTCTGTTTGTCCGTTCAAGCTTCACGCAAAATAGGAACTGAACGGATTTGGAAGCTCTTTTTACAAGTTTGTAGCTCATATTTAACTTAAAATCTGAGCCAGGTTTCATTTAAATTCATTTCATAAAACCGGAGTATACTTATACATATATGTTATATGCAAAAATATCGCTGCGGGTGAATCCATACAGACAAACTCGCGGGCATAATGTAGTTACTTATAAAAAGATAACACAGTTTCCTGTCACTGATCTAATCAGCGAGCGTACATTTTGTTTTGGTAAATTAAAATGGCGTCTTCGTCGTTCTGCCACGTAAATACAATATTTACAAGTATATAAAACGTTATGAAAGTGAATGAAGCCAGAGAAGTGTGTCAGGATCGTAGCAAATGGAAATCCGTAGTCTCTGCCTACCCCTCTGGGAAACAGGCGTGAATCTATGTATGTATGTATGTATAAAACGTTAAAAAGCAACTTATATTTTCATACGGTAAATTAATTGCACTTGTTTTTATTGAAATAGTTTCATTGGTCTCGTGGCATGAGATTGCGGCTGGTCACAGGTTTCCCAGGTGGGTTAGACAGTGACTACAGATCCCCACTTGCTACGATCCTGGCTTATCTCTCTTATTCTCTAATCAAATTCATTATGCATACAAGTCGCGTCAGTTCAGAGTACTCCTTATGTAGTTACTGCATAATGTCATCGATCTGGCCAAAGAAAGTATGCATAGATTTACCCTTCCGAATGTTCCTTTTAAATTCACCAAAAATGTAGTGACATAAATATAAGAAAACTTTCTTATTAATATCAACTATCCCACTTTTAAGGAATCGGCCTTTAGTGATATAAGATCTGTCTAGTTAATTAAAAATGGAATTCCTTAAATTCCATACTAAAGGTGCTATTTTATGACGTAATCTTATATAAACAAATGTCTTAACTATTGGAATCTTAATACCCGTAGCCAATAGAACTAATTATAGTACAGCCATACAGCAATTTCAAGATAATCTTAGAAGCTCTTCATCACCTGAATTGACTTGTAAATGACTCTCTATGGATTCTGCAACCGAATCAACATAAAAAACGTACTATCGCATATTTCTACCAATTTGTTGTGAACAGGGCGATTAATATCGATAATTGTATTTAGATATTTGTTTCCAAGTTCTTTTGAAGATTATATCGAAGGTAGGTCTAACCACAATAAAGTTGTCACGTGTGTTTAGACTAGTCGTTCATTCGTCCGTCCCTCGCTATCTCCAGACGGACGTGAGACAGATTTCTGATGTTTGTTTCGCTAGTAAATGTATGCTAATAGTTTTTGTATCGGCTGTTTTCTCGTTCGATATGTTTCGAGTGACAGACTGATTTGTTTCGTATTGGAAAATATTTTTTAGGTAGCATTGCATAACGGTTGACTTCATTGAACGAACTTCAGTCTATTTTCTGTGCGGTCTTTGAGCCGGTTAAACTTTCATTGGGATTTTCCAAGTGCTTAACTATACAGTTTTGGACGCCATCACATGTATGATAGAGTAGTAAGTAGTATGTGTTAATTCTATAAAGATACACACCTAGCTATAAAGTTGATATTAATAACCGATTCGTTGAAGACTTCGACAGAACATAGGATTTTCATAGGTTGAGCTAAAAAATCTAGTCTTTCGGAATTGATCTAGCTTACCTCTGTGACCTTTTTAAGTTAATAACATAATCATGTCTTATGCCATGTGGTATCACAGCCGATTTTTCAAGATTTCCAGGCATTTAGTTTGTATATTATTTGCATTCTTGATAACCCCTTCAATTATAATTACAAGCCTGTGCCACCAACCCATTTTAGGGTTCACGTCGTTAGTGCAGTGGATGAGATTCGAACCCTCACACATCACAAGTCCGATGCCTTATCCATTGGGTTATATGTGGTCTTCTTGTCTATAACATACGGCACTTTACAATCAGTGAACCTCCAAAGGTTTACTGTTTGTAAATATCCGTTTCTTGTATCCATATGCTTGAAGTAAATCTAAACTCGGTTTAATCACCTATAGGTTGCAAGATTTTTTCATTTTGATCATGTGGTTGTCCATGTATTTTAAAATTCAATAGCTAAATGCCACTTCTTAACATTTTAATCACATCCAAAAATATTAGCGTATCGTCTAAATGAATAATAAACAGCTTGCGGGAATTCCATTCTCCAATTCGGCATTTCCCCTGTATCATTAGTATTAAATTTACGTATATGAGAGTATGATTCACGTTGCCTATTGAATATCAAAATAGCTATTTAATACCAACGTGCAGACAGTTGGCGGCGATGCGTCGCGACGTGGACTCAGCCACGGAATAATGAGTACAGAATTTTATAGCAATTATATTACTATTCTTACTAATATTAAAAATGCGAATGTGAGTTGTTTTGTTAAACTTTGACGCCTTAACTACTCGATGGATCATCGAGAGCAAAACCGCGGGCAAAATGTAGTCCTACATAAATTGGAATTAGAACAATAAATACTACAGTGCAAGGCAAGGCAAGGCAGTATGTTGGTAATTGCTGGTGAATAAACCCCTGCCATCATCATCTTATTAGTGGTAGAGCTCGGCATTATCTCTCATCACTTCCAATATCAGGTATTTTTTTTAAAAGTATTCCTAGCAACTTTTATATTTTTTATTATTTTTCTGGTATAGGTGGCAAACGAGCAGACGGATTGCTTGATGGTAAGCGGTTACCGCCGCCCATGGACACCCGCAACACCAGAGGAGTCACAAATGCGTTGCCAGCCTTTTAAATTTGCTCCGTCCCTCCCAGGACGGGAGAAGAGGTTGGGCCTCCGGTACCCTCACTCACTCGACGAAACATAACGCAAGCGCTATTTCACGCCGGTTTTCTGTGAGGCCGTGGTATCACTCCGGTCGAGCCGGCTGAAATGGCTCTTCTACGTACTAAATTTGGATTTTAAATCGATTGTATTATTGTTAACCCCTCCAGCTAAGCTAGTATGTTTGTGTTAGGAGTGGGTTCACGTCAGTAGTGCAATGGGTGGGATTCAACCCCGCGACCTCTCGATCGCAAGTCCAATGCCTTTTCCATTGTGGATGAAGCGAGGAAAGGAATTAATTGGAATTGATAGGTATAGGTATATAAATGTAGTAAGTGTGTATCAGGGATGTTGCGCATATTCGCATCCGCATTCGCAATTGCGGAGCTTCCGCATCGATTTAGACATCTACATCCGCAATAATCAACGCAGATGTTAATGCGGATCCAGATGTAGCGTAGGTTACGATAAGAAAGAAATCAGTTGTTCAGTAGCCCGTATTTAATTTATGAACCTTTGCGAAAATGGCTTGAACCTGCGAAAACAGTGATATTAGATACTTTTTATTAAATAAGATGAACAATTTTCATCAACATCTGCATCCGCAATTGCGGAGCTTCTACATTGATTTGGACATCCGGATCCGTATCCGCATCCGCGGATGTGAGGTTTCGAATAACCGTATCCGCATCCGCGGATGTCAAAAAATCTGCATCCGCAACATTTCTTGTATGTATGTAGGTGCACATCCCAGTGACTACTACTAGCCTACACCTGTTTCCTGGAAAAGGTTGGTATTATTCCGGGAGAGCCTACTCTTTTTTACCGTCATCAAATCTAAGAGTCCTTGGCTGCTCTTTAAGTCAATTCGTAGTAAATAGATGGTGACTTGCCCATAACTGTGGCACGTTTACAACAGCTGTATTCTAACTCTCTACGCCTCGATACCGCTGAATATAGACAATTCGTCATCAGTCATCCATCGTCTACACATTCACTACAATAACACATAAAAGATTTAGTGTAAGCTCCGTTATAAAAAGAATATGATTTATTTCTACGCCGATGTTGTAAAAATAGATTGTATTCGCTAGTTATCATTCCACGGTTTAGACACGTGTATTAGATCGTTGTTACTATGCGTACTATAGCGGCCATGTTATTATTTTTTTGCACTACTCAAACGTATGAGAGAAATGATAGTCCAATGAGCAGGCCTTTGGACTGAGCAACGGTCCTCAGTTCGATCCTACTATGCGTAAGTTGGACTTTTGAAAGATGCAGGTGTATTAAATTGTTACAGATACAATTGAGCTTTCAAATATGCAGGATTTTGCGCATGATTTCTAAGTCACTGAAAGTTCTTCATAGCGTTTTCTAAGATTTGTTAATAAGTTGTACTTGACCAGCGAAGTGGATTAAACCTTACAGCAACCCTAACCTTTGGACGCTTGCTATATCAACTCACTTATAAACAACGATTGCTAGATCGGGTTCGAACCCACGTCGCGCACCTCTGACTTTAGGAAGTTATATGAATTTCCGAAATTATGTGCGTATTGATTGACAATTATCGCCTGCTCCGTGCCTCGAGGAGCACGTTAAGCCGTCGGTCCCGGCTGCCATGAACATCTATGGTAGTCGTTACTACAGAGAGTGTCGACACAAAAGATCCCACTGGTTCGAGGTGTCGCCAGTCTGCATTGACTGGCCCCCACATAAGATACATACATACCAATTAGACATTTAAATTATTTGATTTAATTTTCGAATCGGTCATTAATACGACCACTATATATTATGTAACATCAACTGTACACATGTTTTCACAAATAAACGAATCTTATCTTATCTTACTAAATGACTACCTTATTAAAGCGTCATCAAATCCTGAATCAAATATTCAGTGACGATGCTTAAATAGATATTTGAATGTTACCAGTGCCAATATTCAATTTTCGAATCATCAAACGGTTTTTTAGTTCGTGCTTCGAAAGAGAAAGAATATTTTCCAGAAGTTTCAATAGAGGAGTTTATAATTAAGTTGGCAAAATCTTCTTATCAGCAAGATCCCACTCCTCGTCATATTGCACTTACGTTCACGTGAGTGCATTCTTCTGCTGTCAGTCATGAGACAGCGAGTGCGAGATTCCTCTCTAAATTTAGCCAAACTGGATTGCGCACGAGTGGTAGTTGCTACGTACGGACAGTTCAGGACGAAAGGTCGAACTCAATCTTGTATATATGAAGATAAGCTGCTGAAGCAATGGTAACATCTATCAAGTTGTATTACATCAAACCTGTGTATGCCATCCATAAAAGGTATGGCGGGTGGTATGCGCATAAACACCCGCTTCTTGAGGTTCCTTACATGAAGGGTGCCAACGGGACCCAATACTAAGCCTCCGTTCTCATGAACCAAAATAGGTAGACAATCGTAAAAGTTGAAATTTTCACAGAGGGCGCTGATTGTAGATTCTTAATGCCGCTAATAAAAAAATATGAATAGTACATAGTGTTATATCTTGTACGGACCATTTTTGTGCGTGTCCAACTCGCACTTGATCCGTTATTTCTAATTATTAAAGGTTCTGTGTGAAAGGCGGCGAGTTTATAGCAATTTGCCGAACACATTGCAAAATTCCTTGACGCTACTAAGAAATGTTTTATGCCAAAACGCAATTTATTTAAAAATACATTAATATTTTGTGTTTTTGTCATGGCTGATTGACACACTGTGTAAAAAGCACTAGGTCATCCAGAAACTCCCAGGTATCAAAAAATTTAATGGATATTGAGTCATAGCTAACATGAAAACCGTTGCATTATTCTGTAGCCTCATAGTTGCCGAAAATCTATTTAGACGTGCTCGGTTCATAGGGATTACCTCACCAAGTCTAGAAAAACTGTTCAAAACCCGGCCAACTGCATGTCAGAACCGCGTAACAAGGGTTCTGTACCATCACATAACGGCGTGAACTTGATTGTTTTTTATGATTTATTGTTAAGGGTTTACGCTAGTATTTAATAATAATACTGCACTGGTTATATACGTTTCTCTGAGTAACACATCCTTTAAAAAAAGGGATACCTCTAATATGCGATAACTTATCATTGATATACGGTCCGCGTGATAGTAAACGATTATCTTAGCATATGTAATACCAGGGCATTTAATTCCATAGCTTACAGATAAAAGTAGTTAAAGATGAGATAAAAAGTAAGCCATGTGAGCATTCAAACTCTTATACCGCCTGCCAGAAAGAAGGTACTACTATGGCAGGAGACCCAGCTCATTCGTAAGGTCACCGAAATATTGGCAAAAGCCGATTCTGCCATCCAAAAGATCTGTGCACATTTTCCAGGTGGTAAAAGCAAAACCCACCAACAGTTCTAAAGAATGAGCCAACTCTAATCCAAAAGCAACTTTAATCAAAGAACCCAGACAACCCGCATTCAGAAACGTCCGCACAAATAGTCAGATGTGAGTCTTAAGTGTCCATGAACCGGCCACGCAAATAGCACTACAATTATAAATAATTTATGTACATAGCTATATTGCACACGAATAATAAAACCTACACAATTATTTACGGAGACGTTCGTTCTAAAACCGTCCCTAATCATATTAGTGGTTGACATTAGCGTATCTGTCACAAAACTTAAAACATATTACAATATCTAGGGCTGAAAACCACTACAAAATTACTTTAAAGGATTTTTCATCTTTTTCCTACTTCATCTGTAGAAAGAAAGTCGTAATCAAAACCTTGTGTTGTGTTTCTTCGGACATCAACACCGCTGTAGACTTAGAGGCAAAAATTATATTTTTTATTAATTCATTAATGATCTGGTGTTCGCCGCCTACCGTAAAATGGCTCGTACGCTTGTCTGCCACATAAGTAGTAGGCATTTTTCTTTAATTGCATCGGAATAGGCAACCAGCAAAGAGACAAAAAGGTAAATTAAGTCGGTTAAGAAGTGCAAATAGCGGAAGTGTTCGTAGAGCGTTGTTTTTTATTTTATTTAACTACCTAATTATTATCATTGTTGCAATCTTTAGATTTCATTCTCCAAGAAAACGTCTATCAAAATCTCTGAAAGTAGGTAGGTAGTTTATGTCTATTTAATCCATATCGCGCTAGCTAGATTTTTAGGTCTCTCAAGCCTACTTTGCTAGATGAATTTCCCGAGCTAATACTGCTGCTTAGAATTTACTAATAGACTACTGGATTATTATGTAGTCTAGTACTACACTCACTCAAAAATAGCACTCCTTAACATTTACGAACTGATTAAATTTCATTGGGTTATTTTGAATAAGGGACTAATAGTATACATTCCTTTGCACAGGACAAGACTTAAATGTCAAAGCGCAAAGCTTTCGTGTCAACCCTAGCACGTAACGCAATGCACACAATTCACGTCACGCAGCCATCTCTCCGACGTTTATTAGAAACATTTAGATAGATAGAATCTCTACGAATAATAGTACAATAAAAGAGACTATTACAGTTTCTAGTGACGAACTGTCCAACTCTAATAGAACTGATTTAACACAGTCACCTACACCGCATTCTTCATCAAAAATACACGTAACAAAGACTATCAGGTCATGTGATTGTTCGTAAGGTGGATTCAGTGCTGCCAAATGGTTATGTACAGTGTGTGGAGGAACGCTGACGATGGTACACGATATACAGACGTAAGATTCGTGTGATCCGTTATTTAAAAAAAATGGAATTCTAGTCTAAATACTTGGAATATAGAATTAGCAGGAGTTGGTAACTCAAAATTGTAAGCAAAACAAATATTTTTGTTTGGTGTTTCGTTTTAACGATTCATGATTATTAAACAAATTGTAATAATATCAAGTTAAAACGATAGCATTTATAAATGTCTTCTACATGCTATAAGGTTCATACTTAGCGTAGATATTATCTTTCTAAAAGTTAAACGTGGATTTTATTTCAGTACGTAACTAGTTTATGGAGTGACTATTATACAAAATGTCATTTTATATTTTCTGAATGTGTGAAGGGCTCGCAGGGCTCTTTCTAAATGGTCAACAAGTATTTTAATTGTCATCTTTGGTGTTTTGCCAAATATGCCATGTTGACGGATCAAGGTTGGGTTTAATAGGTTTTTGTTACTTACAATTGAATGTCTTGTGAGAACAAATGAACATACATATTGTAGTATTGTATATAGCTACCGATATCATAATATAATTATAATGTGTCGACTTTATTAAAGGTAAGGTACCTATATATGAAACAAAATAATTAAAGTGTTGTGAGATTGCAATTTATATCTATACTAATATTATAAAGCTAAAGAGTTTGTTCGTTTGTTTGGTTGAACGCGCTAATCTCTGGAACTACTGATTCGACTTGAAAAATATTTTAGTGTTGGATAGCTCAATTATCGAGGTAGGCTATAGGCTAACATAATAACATCACGCTACTAGCAATATGAGCGGCGCATCAATGAAAAATTTTGCAAAAACGGGGCAAATTCTTTTATGTGAAGCAGTCGAAGGTGCGTGGGTCAGCTAGTGTCCGAATAAAAATGTAATATCATCAATCAGAACTTTTCAGTTACCGTTTGGCACACACGCTGAACATATTAGTTAACTTTAGGCATTGATAAAACAACTCCCGTACTATGTATAATCTCAGAGTTATACGAACTTTACACAAAATATTGAACTAACTTTACACAACTGGTACAAAAACATCGAAGCAGTCTGTGAATTTCAAATATCTTCATTCCGTAAAAGGGCAACCTAAAACAATGCGAGTTAATCTCAATAAATTAAATAGACAATTCGTTTCTGCTCTAATGTTGAAAATGAAAATGTTCTCAATAATTCAGATATTCAGACATTCGCTATTTCGTTTACATATTCTAGGATACATTGTTTACATTCTATTGTGGCAATAGTAAACAATGCAAATAATAAATAGGTTAAGGAATTGGCACATATAAAGAATCAGCAAATGTTTCGTATTTTTGACATAAATAAAATTTATGGACAACCTAACTAATAATTAATTAATTAAGAACGCAAAAGCATGTTTGTATATCTTTTGAATTAAAGTGGATCAGTGACGTCATATTGTTAAGAGATTATTGAAATAACAGAATGTAGATAAATTTACACCTGAAGAAAATGTCTCGAAAATATTAAATAAAAATAAATAACGAGATGGATAGCGCTTCAAAGCTGCGAACGGCAGTTAGAAAAAATTATTATACATTCCACAAATCATAAACAAAAATAATAATATAATAAAAAACTAACAGAGATGTATATCAACATACTGTATACTGTCACTGCGTGACGTCATCGCGCGTCATGTTTACGTAATGCAATGGCGGCGCGTAACGTATATGTTGAAGCGATTTGAAAATAGAACGACATGTCTTGTGCGAGGGTATTTATAGATGAGTGGGTCACCTGTAATGGTACTGCGATATTTACAGGTGTTTTGTTAGTACTGCCGCGTCGTGGAATTGGATGGGTTAACTCACAGGTTAACTCATCACGGCTCTTTATCATTGAAGGGATAGGCAGATATGTAGGTACACCTACATTTCTCCAGCTTACATTTGTATGCTGTGCTAGTTATACTTAGTTGGCGCGTAATTGACGGTTTATATTTTATGGTTACATTTTTTCCGTGTCACTACTGAGAATTTTCCGTTACATTTTATCCAACCCGGAAGTCGTTCCGAAAATCTTGCGATTAATTTTGTAATTGGTGAGAAAGTGTGGATGAAAGTAAAATTTTGGCAGGCAATAACTTCTTTTACACTGAAGTAAACGTGAAAATATTATAAAGAAGACTGTTAAAGCATGGTAGGAACAGTATGTGGTCATCGAAAAATATTTGTTGCTCGAAAGTCTGGCAGTCTTTTTGTCCGAGTATGGTTGTTTACCGTCTAAATAGTATGGAAACTCTCCTATCTTAGAGTCGTAGTTTTTGTTAATCGTATAGTAATCAAATATCGTTTCAGTGAAGTGGAATCAACAAACAAAGACTGGCATGTGACCAAGTTTCACAAGAGCGCCGGCCGCCGTCCGCCGACCCACTGCTACGTCTCTTTCATGTAAATGTTAAGACATTATACTTTGTCTGTGGACATGTCTTTTGGACTTCTCCCTGGCTGGCTGCAAGAGTATAAAAACTGAGAGATCCTCTGATTAGTATATGGCCGAGCATAGACATACGCTGCTACATATCACATAGACGTTGGCGTATATTTTCTGCAGACCTTGCAATGCCTTGGTTAATGCATCGAGGGTATGTATGCGGAGATACATTAAAATTTAGATTTATTTCGTCAGAAAAATGAACAATTTTATCCTTCTAACGAAATAATAATGCGACTAGGTAAGATATACGGAATTTCATGTTGTTTTTTATTGTAAGGATATTATTTTATTTTACTAGTGTACCTAATATTTTATAGCACTTTTAAATTACTACTATATTTCTGATGTAATATGATAGGCATAATTGAAATTAAACTACTATATACGGATTTTATCGCGTTGTTTATTTGACACTTTATTACATAATTTTGAAAATTTGTTACACTACTATTACTATTAAACTTTACTAATTTTTAAGCTAATTATATTGTTATTAAAACTATTTAGATTTGATTTAATTTTACACTTTCCCCGACGTTTCGGTTGCTTTTCAGCAGCCATGGTCACGGGGAGACTAAGATGGTAGTTGTCTCAATGTTCCAGTGTAGTTATTTCAAAGTACCCGAACATAATTTAATCATTGGTGTTTCTATTTACGCAGAATGAGCTCAAAGTATCATGAAGTCTACCTGTGGTTTGCTTCTTCTTGATAGGCATAATTTCTAAACGTTTTTATAAACCTAAATCTTTCTCTATTTTAATATCTAAATCGCTGCGTATAAATACGTTTTTATTATTGTAATTATAAAAGACATTGTAAGATACTAACTATTACTCGAGTAGTATCGGCTCGTTATTAAAAAGCAAATAAAAGAAAAATCGTAAAATGTATTTAGTTAGTTAGTATCATGTAAGAAGCTATTTGGCGTCCGTATGATATGACGGCGTTATTTTTTAAACTAAATGTAGTGACAAGGTACGAGCGAGCCAATTGATATTTCCTGACTACAATATTTATGTAATTGTACCGTACCTTTACGGTATTTTTACTACACATTGTACAGTCACTTACAAAAAGATGTATACGGAACAAAGTTCCATTAAAATGTGTATAGGCAAAATGCCAAAATATTCTTTTGTCCTCGTTTTTCTGAAAGTCCTCGTCACGGCAAATATTCCTAGTGCGGGAGTTCGCTAAGAATCGTTCGAGGGTGACTTTACAAGCATTCAAACAACGGACCCAAATATATGTACATCATACACATTTTTGTCTCACACGGGTAAACGTTTGATCGGCACTAAAACAGGCGGCGCATTGCTAGTGGCGAGGTTACCACTGAAACCACATAATTTACTTCGTTATTAAATATTCTTTGTAATACAACGTTTTGGAGTAATACACATTAATGAAACTTTCAAGTTTACAAAGTTTCGGAAAATATAAGAATCATCAATCATGTTTTGCCACAAAACTTTGGCAAAATATGCAGACATTTTAATCTATCTTTTTACCGTATACATGTTATTGAAGCTGACTGTACATCGAGCCTAACGTAATAATATATTGGCCTCTTAGCACTCTACTACCGCCTATTAGTCAGCCTCTAATAGCCCTCCAACTCTCATTCATTTAGCACATCATTAACAACTCAGGTGAATAGGCGACCGGTGAAAAATAACCGTTGCGTCGCCTAAAATATTTTATAAAGAGAGGCCAATTTATAAATTTGATTTTATATGACAGGTGAGAATAAACTATTTAATATCACAGCTATAAATAATAGATAAATATGCGCAGACAGGTTTACGTCGCATATACAGGGTGTCCGGTAATTAATGGATAACCTTGAAATGTCTTATAGAAGAAAGCAAAAATTTACCTTCATTTGCATTTTCAGCCTACAATGTACATTGTAGGCTAAAAATGGATTCTTACATTCTGTAGAAGTTAATAGGTGATTATGTGGACTTACCTTCAGGTATCTTGATAGTAGTACCAAGGTTGATCTGCTGCAGCCTGGCAAGAGCTGCCTGCTGCAGCGCCCTCCGCTCCACATCGCTGAGGGTTAGCAGGGAGGTGTCTGTCAGCCGCACGCAGCGCCCGGCGCCGTCTGCCCAGCAACAGCTGCCCTGCACATAACGCGTGACGTCATCACACCACACCTCGGTTTACTGAGACACAGCCGATAGACAAGCGCTATTAGGAACTAGTGTGTTATTGCGTTTTGTCTTTTAAGTAAATGTACCAACAGCTCATAAGTCCGCATTATTTTCCTATCATTCCTTAAATACCTTTTTTCTAGAATCGGCAACGCGCGTGTTATATCTGTAATACTTTTGGTTTATTTGCCACCTTTTAATATAAAAAAGGCAAAAGGCACGGAAGGCAAGATAACAGACATATTTCTATAGGTGATAGATAAACTATTATTAGGCATTGCAAGGAAATCAGATAATTGGATGCTAACGCCGCAAGTCTTTTTGACTTACTTGATTTAAAAGCCTTAGGGAAGTATGGTACAAAACGTCGTATAATATAATTATAGCAATATGTCCTGTCAGGATGAGGCTGTCTGTCGACGACGTCCTTACCTCTCGGACAGAAAACCGAGTCAATATTATCGTAAGTCTTTGTTATACTAATTTATAAATAAGTCTAAAGGAGGTTGTACGCTACTCATGTACTGGAGGGTGCTACATTAGCAAGCTATTCGTGTGGATTCCATGGGCAAGGTCAATACGCGGAGTACATGCGCGAGTTAAGCGTATGGGCTACTTACGCGGGTAGCTTGCATCTTTTAATATGCGTTAGTACTGTAACTTGCGCATGCTATGTTTCATGTACATATACAAAGGTCAATACGCGGAGTACATGCGCGAGTTAAGCGTATGGGTTACTTACGCGGGTAGCTTGCATCTTTTAATATGCGTTAGTACTGTAACTTGCGCATGCTAAGTGTCATGTACATATACAAAAGTCATTGTCCAGGAAGAAATTTAACGAGATGGAGATGACTATGAGATGAAATTTGTTTAAATAATTAAGCTATAATTACACAACAAGAAGAAATGTTAGTGTCGTATAACATAAGATGTATACAATTAAATAATAATAAATAGCAAAAACGGCTATTATAGGACAAAAATCATAAAGTTGTAAGTTCCTAATGCAAACATTAGATTATACAACTTTTTTTTTTCGTTTTTGTGTACAAAGGGTTCAAAATAATTTACGGTGTAAAAATATATTTGTTGTGTGTAAAAATAGTAGAGTGCGTAATAAGTAATTATAATATAAAACTCCTAAATAAAATCTATTATATTCAACATCAAAGCAATATAGCAAAAATAGAGGCCAAATAAAGGAATAAAACAAAAAAAAATTACAAGAGGTAGGGAAAAATATAAACGAAATAATTATATTTCATAATGTATATTTCTTCCTGAATTTGTATGTATCATGTTCTTTTTATTTAAATATATAGTTATAAGAGTATAAAATACCCGTAAACACGTGTCTCAATGACAATGAGTGTGCGCATAAATGTCACGAAAAATACGCAATAAATTATGAACAGGTGCCCTACACGTAATATGTTACATTTTATTACATATATACATGTTTTATATATCATATAAACACCACATTTTTAATACTACTAATGTGGTTAACGAACATACAGCTCACGTGATTGGAAGTAGTTACAACAACCTATTGATGCTTGGAACACTAGGGGAAATAATTGCCAGTTAACGACCCTATGAAAAAGAAAACTCGCTTATAAGGATAAGAAAGAAAAAAAGAGAAGAAGGAAGCCTCATCTCTCAAATTTTTTCATTTTCTGTATAACTCCACGGTGGCTTAGGGTGTTATCACACCAATCGATCGATCATCGATAGACGGTATCGATCGATGGTAGAATGTATTATTCGGCGTCGATCGACAGTTTCTACCAGACCAATCGACGTCGACAACTTCGATCGACTTCGACCGGTGCCGTCGATCGTCGATCGAACGATTGGTCTGATAACACCCTTAGACCTTAGCGCGCTGTTACTTTAGTGTATGAAGGCTTGCAATGCCAAAGAAAGCACATTGAAATGTATATAAAATATAGCCTTTTTACACCGCCTGCACTTGTAGCAAAATCATGGTAGTCTGTCATTCGACATCTAAGCGCTCGTGCAAAAAATGAATGAAAGCTGCGAGTTAATCTTGAAAAAGTGTTTTGTTGGTTAGATATTGATGATATCCTTTTCAATTAACCTATAGTAGTATCGAGGATATTTTACTTAAGAACTGGAATTATAGAAGAACGCGACTTTTCTAAGACGACATAAAATCATGCGGCTCTTCTAGAGAAAATTGGTTACCGGTCTACGCAAGAGTATAAGTACAATGCCAGAAAAGGCATTATTTTTCAAAACAGCGTCAAAGTAAAGAATATCTGGATTCAGTCATATTACTAATATAGTATTATGTTATTTGTGGTCATACGTATCGCTGTCAGAACGTGATATCAGTTACTGGCATGAACTACATGCGCAAGTAACTTGTATGTGTTCATATTGCTTTTAAATATTTTATAGTACAATAGTCTTAGACCCACTTAAATTGCTATTGTAAAACACCACATAACTATTTTATGTGTTAATTTATATTGCAAGGGATAACGTTAGTTTCTGTCACACACTGTTCTTAGTAGCTCAGACACCATCGTTTTATTCTATCAGTTTCGTGTAAAATCTAGCATTTTCTATTTAATGTTACTATAAGACAGAGAAACTATACCTATGTTTGGATTAATAAAGGTTATTTTATTATTTGTTTCTCCTTCACAGATATTTCCCTAATACGTTAGGAAAATACCTGGCCCTTTATGGAGGCTTACACGGGAACATGGATCCAACGTGAAGAGGCCTTTCGAGAGTTTTAATCAAAGGTGGGACGAAACACCTACAGCGGCTCTAGCCGTATGGATAGTAACGTATGGATTCTAATATATGGTATGGGTATGGGTGTTTGATGGACTGGTATATTGGTGACTATGGATGATAAAACGTCGTCTGCCCTGAATACTCTAATAGCATCAATCGAATGGGCAGATGGTGACTCGCCAACTCACTGGATGGCTCCCCTGAATAGCCACGATAGGCATACAAACCAGCAGCAGAGGGCAACACCGGTGCGAGCGGCTAGGGATGTCGAGCGGTGCGGCGCCGGTTTCATTGTCACGGGTCTCGTAACAACGGAGACCCGGAGCGGGTTGCCCCGTAGTTATGCAATTGAAAATGACACTTCTCTCTCCAGCCGACCAAGGCAAGCCAGAGTTGAGAGTACTACGGGAGCACTAGAAGTTCCACCCCAGCCAACCAGTAACGGCAAGCCGGGGACAAGGCCATAACCGACTCTCTGAGGCATTCAGGACCGCAGTGTCGCCACTCATATTCAGCTTATTATTATTATATGCGTCGAGAGAAACTTACAGGTCATTTTCTCGCGTCAGTTGTTTACACCAGGTATGCAATTTACGCAAGTGCCTTATTTATTGCGTCTCACGCGCGTCATATATAAAATAAAACTGGCACATAGGTGTAAGAAACAAAACCAATATTTATTTTAGTAATCGAATTTAAAATAGAAAAGTACTCATTTTGTATATGTAAATGTTGTGTGTCGTATGGATGGTGTTAGAGCGCAAGTGTGTATTTATGTGTATGTGCGTAAATGTTTAAGCGGTTTGGGGATACAAGTGATTCTATATGTACGAATGTGATGTATGTGGTTTTGGGACACAAGCGCTTCTGAACACATATGTACGAATGTGATGTATGTGGTTTTGGGACACAAGCGCTTCTGTACACATATGTACGAATGTGATGTATGTGGTTTTGGGACACAAGCGCTTCTGTACACATATGTACGAATGTTGTATAACCAGATTTGTGACAGAAGTGTTGGTGTATTAGAATGTTTGTAAACGGTTTTAGATCATGAGTGCTTGTGAACGTGGTGTAAGCGGTTTTGAGACACGAAGTGCTTTTGTATGTATGAATGTGGTAAGTAAATTAAGTTTTGGGACATGAGTGCTTCTGTATGTATGAATAATGTGTTTGTGAATATGGTGTAAGCGGTTTTGTGACACGAGGTGCTTCTGTACGTGTATGTATGAATGTGGTATGAAGGGTTTTGAGACACGAAGTGCTTCTGTGTGTATGAATATGATGTACGCGGTTTTGTGTCTCGTGTGCTTGTAAATGTGAGGAAAGGCGTTTTTGACACGAGATGCTTCTGTGTGTATGATGATGTAAGCATTTTAGAGTCACGTGTGCTTGTAAACGTGGTGTAAGTGGTTATGAGTCGCCACTGTGTGTATGTATGCTTGAAATTATGTGGGTTAACGCAATAAAAATAAAACGTTCCTTTGATTGACAGAAAACTCGGTGGAAAATAGATTCACATACTTATTCGTTATTTACAAACGTATTATCACACACGAAGCGACCACCCAGAATTGGCACAATAACTATGATTAAAAACGTGTTAACTCTTAATTTGTAATGATGCGGAGACTCTCAAACGGCGCAAATACAAAAACCTTTTATAAACGTTTATAGGATTTTATAATTTCGATTTGTCATGTCCTTAAATAATTACTAGTTTAATTATTCATGCTACATTAAATGGGTAAAAGAAATTACTTGACTTTCGTGCTGACTGCCCAGAGGCACCTTTTACTATGGTTGCTAACTTTACGTGTAATACCCTAAGCTTTGCAATAGGCTACGGTAATTGATTACTATAGGGCTACTAAGGCTTGTTAGCCATATGACCAACTCGAGTTTCTTACAGGCCACACTAAATTCCCTGATCAATGTAATATGTACACGAATTAACGCGGTCGTACAAGGTTTTCTTTTTATGTGTCTTTTTGAACGGACGACGTTTCGATCCGGTTGCACGGGCTTAGGTCGCAACCAGACTAGCATGGTTACATTAGGCTCTAGTTTTAAGACAGATATTTATAATATGCTAGTGTCAATCGTTTTAATAGGGTACGTAAATACCTAACGTGACCGCATTAATTTCCGTTCGTATTACATAAAGCAAGGATTTCATAGCTGCCTATAAGCCAACACGGCTGATAAGATATGTACGTCACACGCTTAGTTGGCTAACGTAGAAAAATACTGCTGTGCAATCAGCGCATAAAACCACAATCTAATCTTGGTAGATTATTAATGTGCAGTTATTAGAACGTTTTAACGTTCTAAAAACTGCACATATATGTATACAGGAAAATATTAAGTGAGTTGCTCGCTAAATAGCTTCATTCATACATCATGCAAAGCAAAATTATAAAAGTGTTGAATTCTCAGCTATCTTTAAGATTTCCCGAGGAACTTCACGAAGTACGCACAAAGAAAGCTGAATACAAAACATACCACAATTTGGGTCACAAGCTTGAATTAGCGAGAACATAAAGAAAACAGGAAAATGTAAATAAAACACACAATATTCACTTTCCGCAGCAAACAGTGTGTTCGATAAAACGAACACCCGACTAATATTCTTTCATAACTTCAAAACATGACGATAGACGATTAGATACAAATATAAAATACAATATAAACATAATATTAAAAGAAAATAAATAAAATTTAAAACTGTGAGATGCATCGAACAAATTGGACGGGGTCTCATAATCCAGATTAATATTCATCCGACGGCGATATACATCAATTATAATATTTATATATATTTGTGATATATTTGAAGCCCGTCGGTGTGTCTCGGCTAGATATTAAAAAGCTGTAGTGAGTCAACCCGCGTTAAGAAATATATGTTGTCTCCTTCGCCCACGTGTTGCTTTGATAGTTCGCTTTCAAGTGGGATGCGGCTGAGCGTCGTATATAATATATTATATAATTTCATATGTACAACTGTTTGTAAGCATCCACTGAAGTAGGTGACGCTGGGAATAAACATATCGTTTGTAAAAATGAAATTGTGGTTACAGTTCAGTACAAATTGCTTGAAGAAGAAATTACAATTTCATGCATAAAACATAATGTACCTAACCCTAAGCCAGTCTGTAAATAATACAGTCTCTTAACAACTGTCAACCTTTGATGGGAGACAGAAAGTTCCATCTGAGCGAGTGGTTATCTGGTACTTTTTGCACCAGTCTTGCACTTTCGGTTCAGGGCAATCATTAGTATATTCTATGAATTAGCTTAAGTCAGACTATACCCAAACTAAATGTTGCATATGAACTAATTTGATGTTCCGACGATCGTCTATCAACTGGATATAAGACAAGGTTATTCGACTGCAATTTAATGTAGAGTGGAGGTAGGTACTTCTCTACCCGACCAGCTCTAGGTTAAAGCGGTATCCCCAATTTTAACGAGGATTTAGGATTCTATATGTCACTACAATACCCCTAGAAACTACTGAGAGAAAAAGGAGGGGTGCGCAATGTCGATGGCTCGGTTAACTGGAGCTGCATACCCGAGTCACCCGTATTGCAACTGAACAGGTGGCAGTTAGGGTTTTTTATACTAGGAAGGTGGCAAGCAACAGCTTGCTTGATGGGAAACGGCTATTATAGACGGCATTCGTGCGTTAACACTTGAGTTGAGCTGCAGGAAGGGGAGGAAGCGAAGGAAGCAGAAAAACGGGATAAGTAGATCCCCAGCGCTGTTATATGCTAAATGAAACGGAATAATATGAACTGTACCATCACCAGTTTATGTAGAAACCAGCGGCTTTACTATTGAGTATACCTGTGAATATAAAAATACGTCTCTGCTACAGATGCAAACTGCAAATTTATTTTAAATGCACCTCAATGGACTCATGCCTGTATATTCCCGAAGGAGTTAATTGTATTACACACACATCTCACCAGCTATGTATTCAGTAACAAGTAATAGAAGACAAGCGTATATATCTATCGAGTGAATTTCTAGAAATTTTCTGATATCCAAAAAAACTATCTGACTTAGAAAAGTTTCCAGAACTTTACAAGCTCGCAAACTCATGCCTAGCATGCCGGGACAAACGTAGCAGTGTAATATATACAGAAAATAATGTTTTATAAGTGTGGTAGTGTAGTATGAGTGATGTATGTGTTTTACGTTAAAAATAATCCATCTGAGTAACGTTGCGTAAGTCAGAAATAAATGTACAAAAACGATTGCATCTGAGTCAGTTCACAAAAAGTGGCAGCTGCCATCTAACCAGCCTGGCAACTGCTTTTCCTGTTTATAAATCTGCCACTTATATTAATAGTGGAGTAGATTTTTCTCTGACAAGATCAGAAACATTCTGGAGAAAGGCCAGGCTCAGTTTATGGCACTTCCTAAGCCGTGGAGCTTGCATGGAGACTGTAATGAGAGCAAATAAAGCAAGAGAAACATGCCATGATTGCCAGGATTGTCGCAAGAGTAATAACAGTGGCATAGTTTCTGCCAACCTTTCTAGTAACCAGGCCTCCGACTATATTTTCTATACGACTACGATGACGTACAAACATACGACTCGCCTAATAGTAGGTGATTACCTATAGACGTTTGAAATACAAGGGATATCATCAGCATGTTGCTATCCTATAGATAAATTGTTGAATCGCCAATGCAAGGATAAATACTTGTCTAGCTCGGCCCACATCTAAGGTGGCATACAAGCGTACGGCCCACCTGATGGCAAGTGGTCACCGTAGCCTATAGACGCCTGCAACACCAGAAGCATCACTTGCGCGTTGCCGACACTTTAGGAAAAAAAGGAAGTGGGTAGGACAAGGAGCGCGAAGGGGGAGAGAGAGTGATTGGGCCTCCAGCACTCTCACTCACGTAACGAAACACAATAGTAGGAATACTGCTATTTTACTTCGATATTCTGTGAGAGGGTATTACTTCCCCGGTCAAGCAGGCCCATTCATGCTGAAATCAGCAAGGCTCTACTACACTTAAAATAACCTGTCAAGTTTTGGCATTCGAGACATAATTAAAATCCTATGATGCAAACCTATTGAGTAGCAACTTAATAAGTTGAGGATACGAACTCGCAGATCTATGTAAGTATGTAGCATATACAGCGCCTACGTCAAAGGAAGGTTTAGTTATATCTGGTGCTGATAAACCGATAACCTACTATAAAACCGTTGGATATACCAAAGCATAACAATTCAGAAATATGCTCACATTCAATAGTTAGTCGGCCTCGATGGCGTAGTGGTTAGTGTAACTGCCACGCCTGAGGTCGCGAGTTCGATTCCCGCACAAGTCAAACATTTGTGCGCATGAATATGGATGTTTGTCTTTGTCTGGGTGATACTATGTATAATAAGTATTCATTGACAAAAAAAAAGTATATATGTTTGTTTATCCATTGTCTAGTACCCATACTACAAGCTCTGCTTTGTTTGGGCTAGATGGTGTTGTGTGTATGTGGTAGAATATAGAATATTATTAATTATCGCCCGTAAGCATCGTAACGCAAAAGTATGGATAATTCTTAGACATGCACTATAAAATTTTCATAATGTTTTCAGAGATAGGCGATACTAGGGATAAAGAGGTCCAGGTCAGAAACAAACTGAATTCCCCACATATTGATAACAGATTCATGCACAGCACTGGAACAGTTTATAGACAACGACCCACGAATTCGTGATATACTAAGCCCGGTAAACTCGGAATTGACATCAGAACTAAAGTAATTTTTTAAGGATACATAACATATACTAAGCAGCGATAGCTCAGTGGGGAGACCAATAGACTGCAATGCAGAGGGTCTCGGGTTCGAACCCACGTCGCGCACCTCTGACTTTCGGAAGTTATATAACTTTTCGAAATTATGTGCGTATTGATTGACAATTATCGCCTGCTCCGTGCCTCGGAGAGCACGTTAAGCCGTCGGTCCTGGCTGCCATGAACATCTATGACAGTCGTTATTGGGAAATCAGTACCGTATAATATCCTGACACTGGTCTAGCCTTAGGGTATTGTTAGCCTTCGGATTGCGAAGGTCAGGTGGCAGCCGCTCCGTGTAAAAACTGATATCAGTCAAATCCGGTTAGACCAGAAAAAGCCGACCCCAAGTGACTTGGGAATAATAAAGGCTAAGAGAGAAGATTTATATTTATACCTAAGTCCAAATAACCGAAATCAAAGAAACGGCTTAGCAGTGTAAACAGTGATAGTGTCACAAAAGTTACTGTCGCATTCACAATACTTATTTGTAAAGCAAACAACTGGAAAGCTGTAGTCACTGCCTACCCACTGAGAATAGGGGCGTGAATATGTGCCTATGAAATGAGGACCCTAAGTCGCAAGTAAAACCGTACAACATTGCACTATTTACCACTAATTGTCTAACAGAAAATCCAAAAACTCTTAATATCGAAATTCGAACCCAGGACCTAAATCGGCAGTCATACGTGCACACAAAAGCTACTTAACCACCAAGCCAATCTATTTTCGAATCAGTGTAAATATAATGTTGTAAATTTAGAACGAGGCGATATGAATTATACCATTTCAAGAGATTTCGACAAGCGATACATCAACAACACTTGATGGTACTTGTGTTCGGTTCTCGAATGAACATCAAACGAAATCAAAATATTTGTACGCCGCTTTTAGGATTACAGACATTGTGATAACACTGGAATGAATGAGTATCCTGGTTCAGATCTGGCATGTTGAAGTGTGAATACGTTAAGTACTGTGGGTTCGATTTTCACGGAAAGTATTACTTGCAAAGGGTAAGCAGAAATATATATATATTTAGACCCTAATTTTGGTAAATATGCTAATATGTCTATCATAGAGGGCGGGTTTGCTGCCGTAAATTGGGCACATTGCGAGACAACGATCTGCTAAGTTAAAGTTATTGAAACTTTCCTAAAGGAAAACATTGTTGGCTCGGCCTCGCACTGCCACTGTGCCAAGTGTTGTGGGTTTGATTCCCACACGAGAAAAACATTGTGTGATCGATAAATAGATGTTCCGAGTCTGAGTATACTTTGTGTCGATCATTTATATGTTTTATAGTTCCCTGATACAGGCATTAATCGTAGTGCGGGCGCATCATTAAGATATATATCACTTTGTCTAGTTGGTAAATGGATCCTGAATGTTACAATCAGCTGCATATGGAAACGTAAACTTATTCCACGGGACCAAGAGTTAAGTATCAAAAATTATTTAATTACCATTTGACTACGATCAAGTCGCACTCTCATTAATATGTATAATTAGAGTAGGTATGCATAAATAGAACGCGCTAAACACTCGCGCACTATTGCACTGAACATGACTATCGTTTGCACTAAAAGAAGAGACAATTTTCTGTTTTTATATATACATACATAGATTCACGCCTGTTTCCCAGAGGGGTAGGCAGAGACTACGGATTTTCATTTGCTACGATCCTGATACACTTCTCTGGCTCATTCACTTTCATCACATTCCTTATACACGCCCGTCGGTTCAAGGTGCTCTTAACCTGGCCTTTGTCCAGAACGCCTCCGATCTGATCAAGAAACGTTCGCCTAGGTCTTCCTCTTGCGACTGTTCCATTCACACTAGCCTTATAAACTTTCTTAGTCAGTCTTTCCTCGTCCATTCTTTCTACATGCCCAAACCAGCTTAACATACCCTTTTCTATTCTTGTCACTTTATCCACTTTCATGCCGCATCTCTCTCTAATCACACTATTCCTTATTCTATCTTTCAGAGTCACACCACATATATTTCTCAGCGCTCTCATTTCTACAGCATTTATTCTGCTCTCATGCTTCTTTTGCCATATCCAACTTTCACTTTCATACATAAGTGTGGGCACTAATAGTCCTCTATGAACAGCCAAACGTGCCTTTTCGGAAACATTTCGACTGTTCATAAAAGCTCGTAGAGCTCCATTTACTTTGTTGCCCGCAATCGTTCTCCTTTCAATATGTCCCTCATGTTTACCATCCCTTGTAAACAAAGTACCCAAATATACAAACTCTGTTTTTTTTTTTTTCATATGTGTCTTTTCTAAAAAACATATCTTTATAAATATGTTTTACTATACTGCACGTTCAAATGCAAAAGCAGCGATAGCC
This sequence comes from Catocala fraxini, assembly GCA_930367265.1. NCBI lineage: Eukaryota > Metazoa > Arthropoda > Insecta > Lepidoptera > Erebidae > Catocala > Catocala fraxini. The sequence goes on from OV884045.1 coordinate 2,260,994, forward strand.
TTGTGGTAAACTGCTGAACTGCCACTCAGAGGTCTTGAGTTCGAACTCAAGACGCTCATTACTGACTTTTCAAAGTTATGTGCGTATTAGTTAATTATCGCTTGCTTTAACGGTGAAGAACGGTATGTCTGAGAGTACTCCGTAATGTTTTCGAACATATGGGAAGTCTGCCAACCCGCACTAGGCCAGCGTGCTGGACTATTGTCTAGACCTTCTCACACTGAGAAGAGACCCGTGCCCGTGCGACAGTTTAATACAGGGCTGGTATTATTATTGTATAAGTTCAAATGGAAATAAACAGGGTCTGGGTGGGAGCGTAAGCAGATTTGTGCACCACAAGACACTTAACTTTTCTGTTCTTGAAAAATTATTTAATAGAAACCATTTTTATAAAAAACATCTCCCGAAAATATAACTCCTGTATCGTGGGAGACTCTATACACATTCAAGCAATGGCCACATAGAAACGGAACGGAAAAACTATTTGTGGTTCCAATTTTTTTGTGGTAATCTCTATGTCTGAGTGATCTCAATAATGTTTGCAAATATATGTGATACCTGCCAACGCACACTGGACCAGCATGATAGACCATGGCCTAACCCTTTTCAAACTGAGAAGTGCGTGTGTGGTGCGAAGTGAAACCCATCAGTAAAGCCGCTAAACTACCCAATTCAATAATAATAATCATAACTTGCATCTGTTTGCGACTTTGCCCGCGTAAAATACAGTTCACTCGACCCGAGAATCGAATTTGAGACCTTACAGTACCACTGCACCACCGTTTTTAGATATAGATAGATCATTGCACTCTCTTTCTGCCTGACTAAGGTATCCCATATGCTGGGGTCAGCCTTCTTTATTATAGATAGATTACTGCTCTATTAACTATTGAGTCGTAACGGGACACCAGTGGTTAGACACAATACATTATTAATTTATAATTAATTCAGTATTCTCAAAATTGTCAGATTATCGTAAAAACCGCATGTTAAACACACGAATAGACACATAAATCACACACACAAAAGCACTTGAGTAGATCGTAACAAGCCTACGCGAGGCGCATACTGATATGAACAGTCAACTCCTGCGCACTGCAGTTACAAACGATTTATGAACACAAACACACATACACATACATATATTAGCCGACTTGTCTGTGATTGATGCGGTATGCAACTCTGGAAGGGTACTACGATGTAGGTAATAGTGAGAATGATCGATGCGGTGATATATTTTGATGGGAGTGACAGACGTGTTAGGTAAACTATTCGGTGTGAATGGAGACTGCTGTGATGGTTTTGTGGCGTATGTAGCTACACTTATTGTATGAGGTTCGATTTTAATTCATTTCATTGTATAAATATAGTTAATATAAAAAATAGATTATGCATGGGTTAGTTACGACAATTGACAACTATTGTCGAAACCAGTCTTGTCTGTCTTGCCAAATGCCCCGCGTCAAGTTTTATAGGCTCAATTTCTACATAGATCAAACATTTGTGTCACCTACAAATTGTTGTTTCGAGTCTGAGTGTTTTTGTATCCGTTGTGTGTATGTTTGCATTGTAGGATGGATGAAATGGCGACAGATCTCGAGCACAATATGCGATCCTAAACTGCCTTTGAAATTAAAGGGTCGCATGTATAATGCGGTTATAAGGCCTGTCGTACTGTATAGAGCTGAGTGTTGGGCTACTAAGAAGATGGATGAGAACCGATTGCATGTAGCAGAGATGAGAATGTTACGATAGATGTGTGGAGTGACGAGAATGGACAGAATTAGGAATAAATACTTAAGAAGTAGTCTGAAAGTGGTGCCCATAGACGAGAAGGTGAAAGGAAATCGTTTAGCTTGGTATGGACATGTTATGCGAAGAGATGATACGTATGTAGGTAAGCAAGCATATCCATATGAGGGTAGAGGGACGAAAAGGGAGAAGAAGGCCAAGGAAAAGAAGGATAGACTGTGTGAGGATGGATATCAAAGGAAAAGAGGTAAATGATCAGATCACGGGTGACAGAGATGTATACTGCACCGACCCCAAATAAATTTCAAAAACGCGCACCTTTACGTCGCTTAACGCAAAATTATAACGATGTGTTCCTAGATCTGGATCTGTTTGCACTATCGCGGAACTCGTTTAGAAACGCAGCATTAAAAATAATGGAAAGTAAATAGAATGGAAAGTAATTAATTATCCTAAATCGATCATTAATTTTCACACACATTACAGAGTTCAATTTCTATAGATTTTTTTCATTATTATTGAATGTTGCTTATTTATTATACCTTACTTGTTAGTTTTTAATTATTTAGATTTCTGTATTTATTTAAATGTAATATTTGATTAATAATTTTATTTTTATTTAATATCTTTATTTTATACCATTTTAATTATTTTATTTTTTATTGACATTGTTTTTTTTTGTAATTTCTATTATTTATATGTACCTGCTGTAGTTGACTTTTAATATTTTCATTGTTAAAGTTCTGCTCGCATGCAATTAAGTTCTAAACAAATATTTTACCAACATGTGGATAACGTTGTGAGGTACATACTTACTACCATCTTTTTATGCAAGTTATTTTATTTTAAGAATTGTATGTATCTGTTTGTTTTCCCAAAATAAATAAATAAATAAATAAATTGGGACCAGGGCAAGAGGATGGTGATGATGTGTGTATGTTTGCAAAGTCCTACGCGATACAGGCTTGAATTGTAGGGAGGAGATGTCGTACAAAAGTAAACTAACTAAATAATTATGATTACTATTATAAAGATCGCATACGTTTTTGATTCGCGTGGGAATCGCACCCGAAACACATCTGATATCACACAACAATCTTTGCCATCAGTGCAATCAAAAATATATTGCTACTACATACTACTTAAAAAGTAAAAAACTCAAATTAAACATAATCACGTGAAAGCATGAGTATAGATAACGACCATTAATAAATAATTCAACGATTTTAATTAGGGACATAGCTTACATTTCTTTGCCAAACAATTCCTGCGTACCTACACGTTTTGCGACTCGTTTCACGTGTACCTACCGACTGTAATTATGCATTTATAAACGTAACTATACTATCAAGCAGTATATAGTTTATATTCAGCAGTAGCTGTCCCACTACTGGGCAAGCATCTCTGAGAAAGGCAAAAGTGAATGTACCACGCTGAAAATTTGCGTGTTACTTTCATGAATTTCATAGAGTACTTTTAAATGTGCCTAGCAATATTTTCCTTCACAACTACAGTGAGGAGAGAACTAAAGTGGTCGCAAGCATGGCGACTACTACCACGCCGGTTATTGGGTTCGAATCCCTCAAAAGGCAAAAATTGTGTAATTTGTGTGAAATGGTTGTTTGAATTTTTGTAAAGTATGTCGCGAGTCTTCTCCTTAGCCTTTATTATTCCCAAGTCACTTGGGGTCGGCTTTTCTAGTCTAACCGGGTTTGACTGGATATCAGTTTTTACACGGAGCGGCTGCCACCTGACCTCCGCAACCCTAAGGCTAGACCAGTGTCAGGATATTAGAGGGTACTGACTTTCCCAATAACGACTGCCATAGATGTTCATGGCAGTCGGGACCGACGGCTTAACGTGCTCTCCGAGGCACGGAGCAGGCGATAATCATCAATCAATACGCACATAATTTCGAAAAGTCATATAACTTCCGAAAGTCAGAGGTGCGCGACGTGGGTTCGAACCCGAGACCCTCTGCATTGCAGTCTGTTGGTCTCCCCACTGAGCTATCGCTGCTATATATATAAGTATGTCGCGAGTAAGCTGTTTAAAATATTAAAATCTACACTGATATTATACTAATTTTATAATGAGGTATAATGTTTGTAAGTTAAGACTACGCTTCGAGCCACAGGAGCGGTGCAGTAATCATTAAAATGGGTGAGACCACGGAGGACAGATAGTAATTCAATAAATATATCAAAAATTCAAAGATGCGTGCCAAAAACGAGTTCAAATGAGAGACCATGCAAATGCATCAGCAGATTCGGTTTAGTAGGTACTGTATTTTCCTATAGTAAGAAAATATGCAGAAATCTACCTATCCTGGCTAACTAGAGAAGGATAACGATTTATTTCTTTATTTGTTACTGTTTAAGGTTGATACAACTAACACCACAAGCTAAATATGCATTGTTAAGTGTCAGATAGCACTAAATACAGGTCCCTTTTACTAGTGTTAGGTTGTGGAAACTAAGTCATCGCAATGCCGACCTAAATGCCTATTATAACGATACGACCTACAGACTGCAGTTGAAAGTGAAAAGAGGAAGGCAAGCCTCATTTAAAAACTAACATTATTACAATCCACTTTTTACTTTTTGTCTTATTTCGTAAACAAATATGGCGTATTTGGTAACAAAAGATAATTCATAGAGATGGTTCTCGATGTTCTCTTTCTTATTTTTGACATCTCTTGAAGGCAGTATATTTAAGATTTTATATTGGTTTGTTTGTTAAACGAATAAGACATATAAGAAAACATGGTCACACAAGAAAGCAAAGGCACCAAAAAGAATACGCGATATTTATAAAAATGAACACAACTTTTCACATAGAAACATTAAAGAATCATGGTTAACTTAAGCCAACTGATGTTTGAATACAATTATACATAGACAGTACAGACGCCAAAGTTCACTAATCGTGATTTTTACTTATTGTAAGCCCTATGACTTTTAGAAATAGAAAACGCATTAGGGACGTTTTTCTTAAGCTGTCATTGAGATCGTATGTCATGAAAAATCGGCGCTTGAACTAGCTATGCTTAACAACATCCAATTGGAGTATTAGCATCACACAACACAGACTATAATGCGACTGACCTGAGGTGTCCATGTGGCGGCGACGCGCGACGAGCTTCGACTCCTCGTGCGCCAGAGCCGCTTGCTCACACTCTGCACCACACTGCTGGAAGACCGCGACTTCTGCATGCCACCTGCGGGAGGAGCCACTGCAGGTGCACTTCGACCCAGCAGCGTCGAGAGGAACGAATGCGACGCCGACGGCGACGCCGGCGACGGCGGCGACGTCGGCGTAGACGCGACCGACGCAAATTGTAACTCCCGGTACGTCAAAATCCATCCCTCCTCTGTCTGACAACCCTTATGGGGCCCGTCATCATCCACGTCACTTGGTATCCGAGGCTTTATGTTTCGCAAATTCTTATCGTAGTTAATGCGCTTGAAGCGGTCCGCCTTGTCGGCGTCGACGCTCTTCTTGCGCGCCATCCTCAGGTACCGCTTGATGGTGTCGCTGACGGACTGCGACACGTCGTCGTGGTCCACGCTGGAGCGCCGCCGCGCCGGCTTCAGCGGCCCTGCGGGCGCCGCGCCCGTCGGGCTCGTCGGCGCCGTCTGCGCCTCCAACTTCTCACGGTACGAGCGCTCCAGCTCCACCAACAACTCCTCGGATATAGCGTGGGTCTGTGTTCCACATTCCACATATTTATCCTCAAGCGACTCGTGAAATACTTCAATAAGTGGCGGCGGAGACATCGGCGGCGATCGCATGTATTCCTCACCATCTTTATAACGAGAAGCACCGACTGTTCGGCCCCGCGGCCCACTCCTAGAATTATTTGCGGTAACGCCACTGATGAAACCACTAGGTCCATAGCCGCTGGGGCCACTATCACCGCCGCCACCACCACCCCTACCACCTCTGTACGGCTTTGCCTTACGAAGGTCATGGTACAGTCTTTTCATTAAATTCCTATCGGTCAGCAGGTCCTGCACTATATTGTCTCTATTCGGGGATCTACCGTAGTACCTGCCGAGATGCTCTAACAGGGTTCGCTCTCTAGTAGGGTTCGTGTCAGAGTCGATGGGCAGACGCTCCGCCTGCTGCTTCAAATACTTCCTCAGAGAGCGAACCAATTCTTCCGTGTCCGACAGTCTCGTGGTGCCGGAGTCATCTTCCACTTTCAGGTACTTGCGCAATAAATCAACTAATGTGTTCTCTTCCTCCTCAGGCAGGGCCCGGCCGGCCAAGTCACCCGACGCCGCACGCACCTGTGACGTCGCGAGGCCAGACGCGTTGAATTTGGAGGTCGAGGCGGCCGGACCCGGCGCGGCGAAGAAGTCCCGCCGAAGCTTTGCTATGTCGAAGCGGCCGCCCGAAGTGTGGCCTATGAACAGGTCGGTGGGGCGCGCCGGAGGTAACGGCACTTCGTCCACGGGCGAGCGCGCCCGCACCGAGCCACCGCGGGCTCGTTTCTTGCGGCGCGGGCGCGGCAGAGCCCCAGGGTACGAGCTCTTGCGCCACAGCAGAAAGCGCGGCTCCTTGGCGCACACTTCCTGGAAGTAGGCCTCCAGGCGCGGCACGTCCTCGGGGCGGTTCTGCGCGCCATCGGGGATGAGGCGCCGGCCCGCGTCGGACATGTACTTCCATGTCTTCCGCGTGAGCAGCCAGCGCTCGCGCGGCTTGTCACGGCGGCGCGCCACCTTCGTCATGGGTTCGGGCGGGCCGGCGGGCTCGAGGCGGGTGGGGCGGCGGCGGCGCTCCATGGCCGCGCTCACATGGGGTCAGGCGGGCGGCTCGCGGCGGCGGCGCGGCATGCTCGACCTCGGCCCGCGCACCTGCCCGCGCGAAACTGAACACTGCTCCGCACGGTGCGGTATATTATGCGCCGAAATAGCCGTCCGGTTATAGAGCGGCCGTGAACTGGATAGGTTGCGCTCGCGCAGCGGCGGACCGGCGCTGGCGGCGGTTCGGCGCGGGACTGCCGCCCGTAAACAAACGCGCCCGCCCACATGGTCCGCCCGCCCTGCGCGCGCCGCCCGCCCCGCCGACGCCCGGCCGCTTCCTTGACCTATGTGGTGACATGCCCTAGCATCCGTGATTGACGATGGTCATGGCTCACTTCGGATGCGTTTCATTCATGGATGCATATGTGCATAACGAAAAACATGATCTAATTTCCAACATTTTCTTCTATTTTCTGGAAGAGATATTATATCCAACAAATTTCTTTACGTTAAATGTTATTGAACGCCTGGAATAATAATATTTCAGATTGCAAGTTGACGAAGATTGCTGTTTGTTTGTTTCAGTTTATAAACACCTGCAGATTCTTTCAGCTGTTTGTTGTTATTTTAACATTACGCGACTGTTTTCTCACCTTCACCGCCAATATTATTTTAAATTGCACTACTTACCAAGTTGTATTGAAATATTATTAGTCGTATTTATTTATTACGTTTCTTTTACATATAAAAATTGTGACATAATAATTTATTATTAAGATGCGGTGAGGCATTTTAGTCTTGGATTTGCAATAGACAGTTGACTAAGTGATTTTAGTTTCATTCGGCGTCTTTTAATATAAGTGATGAGAGAGTAAGTAAGAATGGACGAGGAAAGACTGACTAAGAAAGTTTATAAGGCTAGTGTGAATGGAACAGTCGCAAGAGGAAGACCTAGGCGAACGTTTCTTGATCAGATCGGAGGCGTTCTGGACAAAGGCCAGGTTAAGAGCACCTTGAACCGACGGGCGTGTATGAGGAATGTGATGAAAGTGAATGAAGCCAGAGAGGTGTGTCGGGATCGTGGCAAGTGGAAATCCGTAGTCTCTGCCTACCCCTCTGGGAAACAGGCGTGAATCTATGTATGTATGTATGTATGATGAGAGAGTCTAGAATAACAAGAATTTGAAATATCTTTACTGCAAGCATAAGGAGGCGTTGTTTTATCAGCAAGTATTTGGTGAAGTTTGTAAGGCAAAATGTGGTGTTTAATTTAGCCTGAGATTTCGTTCAAATTTAAACAGATCTTCTGTGGAAGAACACGCTACAGAACGTTATTGGCAGAAAGCCTATGTTAAGTTCATTGAAATTAAACTACTATATACGGATTTTGTCGAGTTATTTATTTTACACTTTATTACATAATTTTGAAACTGTTACACTACTACCAGAGACAATTAAACTTTAATAATTTTTAAGCTAATTAAATTATTAAAACTATTTATATTTAAGTTTACACTTTCCCCGATGTTTCGGTTGCTTTTCAGCAGCTGAAAAGCATTCGGGTAAACAGAAGACAATACCTATGTTAAGTTTTTATTGTAAATGTGTTTTTTAGGCGTGTGAAAATAAAAGTAAACGTTTTAACAATAATATACACTTTAAGAGGTTTGAACTTCATATTCTTTAAGGTATTAACGTGGTGCTTAATAAGCATACGGCCTGACTGGTGGTAAGCAGTTTTATAGCCTATCATCGCTTGCAATAGAAATCACTTGAGCCTTGCTGATTAAAAAAAGCGTAATAATTTAGGCAGATAGGTATGTCAACCTTTGGAATTCTTACTCAATGGGCAAAAAGTTGTAACAGTGATACTATTCTTAAGCCCATCGCCTGTAAGTCAAAGACAAAAGCTTTAAAAAGTGTAAATCTTTTTCGGACACATCAATTAACTAATACATTAATAACAAACAATTAGAAAAAAAACCGCAGCGGAAGCCTAATGAGAGACCGCTGGACCACCACGTAGAGGTCTGAAGTTCGATTACAAGGCACACACCTCTGTCTTTTCGAAGTTATATTGTTACGCGTATTAAATAGTTAATAATTGTTCTCTTTAACGGTGAAGGAAACATCGTGAGGAAACCTGCATATCTAAGAGTTCTACACAATGTTCTCAAAGATAAGAGAAGTCTGCCAACCTGCAGTAAGCCAGCGAAGTGGACTATGGCCTAACCCGTCTCAAACTGAGACGAAGCCCGTGCCCAACAGTGGGACAGTTTAATACAGGGCTGATATTATGTTATCTGTATCTATACTAACATTATAAAGAGAAAAGATTTTATTTTTGTTAGTTTGTTTGTAAAGATTTAACACCAAAACTAATCAACCGATTTAAAAAATTTCTTTATCCATGAGAACGCTTTATTATCACCGAGTAACAGACATGTCTTTTTAAATTACTGAAAACTAACATAGTGTAACCTAACCTGCTTTTATGCAAGCAAAGCCGCGGGCAAAAGCTAGTATATAAAATAAAATTAGTAGAGCCTCGCTCAGAGTAGTAGAGCCTCGCTGATTTCAGCATGAATGGGCCGGCTCGACCATGGAAGGACCCTCTCACAGAATACCGACGTGAAATATCAGTATTCCTATTGTTGTGTTTCGTTCGGTTGAGTGAGAGTGCCGGAGGCCCAATCGTCCTCTTTCCCCCTTCCCGCTCCTTCTCCTTCCCACTTCCTTTCCTAAAGGGTCCGCAACGCGCAAATAATACCTCTGGTGTTGCAGGCGTCTATAGGCTACGGTGACTACTTACCATCAGGTGGGCCGTACGATTGTTTGCCACCTTTGTTGTATAAAAATAAAAAAGGATTTTGCATTGAAAAAGCCTGTTCGATGAATAGAGCTCTCATAGGAAGAAGCAGGCAGGAAACTAATTGCCACTGAGAAGGTGGTGTTCGCTTGAGCGTGCCGACTGATTTGTACTATGAGCAAATTATACCAAATCATTAGTGGCGTCAGGATGAAAGCTTTTCATATCGTTCTAAGGAGTTCCTGTGTATTGAATCAAAGGCATATTCGTTGCTTGTTACATTACTGTTAGATTTACAATATCATCGAGTTATCCGAATGTTCAAAACTCGAATATTATATTGTATGAACTGATTTATATCTAGTTTTATTTACTTGTTGGTCATGTGAAATAGGTTTACGTTTACGTTTGTATATATGGTTTGTTTTTACGGGCAGTATTATTGGGTTTTTCTTTTAGAATATTCTTGATAGCAGTTCGCCGTCTGGAAATCTGGTGGACATTCGGCAATAGGATCTACCTTTATTACGTGAGAGTTAATAATATAGCTATAGTTGTAGTACACGTATGCCTACCCTGTCGAAAGCTTCACAAGTATTCGTTTATATAGGCAATTAATAAACTACTCTACAGATTCGAATCCTGGCACACATCAGAGCATATACTTTATGAATATGGCAATAAATTATGATTCGAATAATCAATCGTTATTCGAATAATAATTAGAAACGACGCAAAAATTGACATCCGAATGCAATGTGCATTCGGATGTCAATTTTTGCGTCGTTTGTACGTATAATTTGTTAAATAATTTGATATGATTTCGTTAATTATCGTGCTTCGCTTGTTGGTGTTATTAAAGGTATATATTATAGAAAAGAAAAGTCTCGTTTATGTAAATAATTAATAGAGATAATAGACATGAGGTCATTTTTAAATTAGTGATATATTTGTTTCGGTTATATTAATTGCGATAACAAGCTAATTGACTATGTCATCAATTAATATGGTATACTGACCTCTACTATTACCATTGTGCTGGTTGTTAAAACTACGTGTCAAACGAATACAGTTGAAGCGCCACATGCGAGGGTTTCTGAAACTAATATTGCAATCTCTGCGGTGTTTTATGTAACTTTTAAATTCTTTGGACACTCGCGTCTGTTTGTAGACGAATACAGTGCTAAAATGGCGTCTATTAATTAGTAACTAATTTAAAATGGCAGTCACCAGAACTGTAGAACTTCTGGAGGTCAGTGATATGGTATGTAATTAGAAACAAGTCGTTCACATTTTGGTAAACTTACCTACACACGAAAGGCGCCGTGGTTGGAGTAGGTACCTACTTATCACGTTACTTTATGCACCAAGCGTTTTAGCTCAAATTTAATCCGTGTACAAAAGCACATTTTGTGTAATACACAAATGTTTAAGACCTAGATGTTCTTCTGTAGTAAAAAAAAGTATGTATTTTGTTCTCGATTTTATTAATGTCTAATTAACAATTCTTCAAATCGGCAGAAAGAAAGAACGGGTATGATTTTTTAAAAGCGTAGGGGATAAGGCCTTTTCAAAGTCTAATTAAAACATAGAATATAGCGGTCAAACGCTCTGCATCCGTCTTGTTTCTAAGAATTTACTAATGGATAACCTGAGAACACTTACTTTTATTAAACACGGGATTGACAAGTCAGAACTTAAATCGTTTATCATTGGGTTAATGAAACATTGCAATGTCTTGTTAACCCAGTTACATACAATCAGGATCCTCATAAAGTATCTCGTGACCTAGTCAAAAAAGACTTTCTTTAATTTTCTGGCCACAATGGCCATAGATTGAATTTTATTTATTTTAAAGTAACAGTAGTGAAAATCGAACAGGAAAGACTCCAGTACTAACTCCAGCGTAAACCTAAATCTTTTTTTATTACTATCCATAAAAAGGATATTTGCTGTTGTATTTGAATGTATTGACAACATTATACTTAAGTACGCGAGCTATGTTTGAAGTACAAATTCTCGAGTATCGCTAGATTTATTCGATTGTCATTCAAATGCAATTATATACATCACCAGTTACAAGAGTGCTATGGGTACCAACTGTTATCCAATTTGTGGAATACAATAAACTAGGTAAAACTTATGTAAACCACTTGGTTTCATGAGAATTACTTTTTTTAAGGAACCTAAATTATAGATAGCTTTTAAACCATAACATCCCGAACCTCCGCAATATAGAAAATCGCAGCCTATCAACCTTGAGGGTTGTTTCTACGGAGAGTAGACTATACAGGCTCCTGAGCAATAGAAACATTTACGCTCCTCTTTTGAAGAAGATTCGGCATCTCACAACTGATATCTCATATATCTTATATTAATCACTCTTCGTCGTCTTTATAGCATTGTGAAATTATTAGAGCTATGTGTTGTATTTTCTTTTATCTGCTATTGGAAGTAAACGAGCACACATCCATGTTCTATCAAATCAGCCATCTGATAGAACATGGATGTGTATCCTTAGCATCGCAGAAGCTAAACCTAGGAAATATAACCGCGCTGGGGCTACTATAAAGAAAGGAAGAGAACGGCTATCTATTTTGCAGTCGGAATATCTACTAATCTATTTGACAAGTGAAACAAACAGAGTGGTAATACTAACTCGGAAGGAATTAAGAAGGGACTGGATTTGTGAAGCTGCGAATCCGATCCTTAAGTCAAATTGTATTACAACCAGATCGGTTATAACCAGAATAAGCTGACATATCCACGCTGTGTTGTGTACTCCGACTTTAAAAGATTTTAGGAAAGGGTTAATGAAACAAAATCGACATGGCAGAATTATAACAACTCTTTCTATTTTCTTTTAAAGAAACAATATCTCTCATTGCAGGTAGCAGCGATAGCTCAGTGGGGAGACCAACAGACTGCAATGCAGAGGGTCTCGGGTTCGAACCCACGTCGTGCACCTCTGACTTTTGGAAGTCATATGACTTTTCGAAATTATGTGCATATTGATTGACAATTATCGCCTGCTCCTTGCCTGAGAGACCACGTTAAGCCGTCGGTCCTGGCTGCCATGAACATCTATGGCAGTCGTTATTGGGAAAGTCGGTACCCTCTAATATCCTGACACTGGTCTAACCTTAGGGTATCGTTAGCCTTCGGGTTGCGGAGGTTAGGTGGCAGCCGCTCCGAGTAAAAAACTGATATCCAGTCAAACCCGGTTAGACTAGAAAAGCCGACCTCAAGTGACTTGGGAATAATAAAGGCTAAGGAGAAGAAGAATCTCTCATTCCAGAAGAGAAAGTGGAAGTTTTGGAGAAAACTTTTGTTAGTATACGGGTATAATTAACGGGATATATTATGTACCTTCTATACGGGACACGAGTGTTGTCTGTTAAGATGAAGATCAACTAGATTCAGAACTACTATATGTGAATCACACAATATATTGTCGCGTATAGGGATCACATTAAAATACTCAACGCATTGAGCAGCGACATGACCACTTTGACCACAGCATAAAGCTTTGGATGTCCGTAAAGTCTAAAGGCACTAGGTTAGGCAAATTTTAACACCAGTAAATCTATGAGATACGTTACATAAAAACAAAAAATAGACAATCTGTAAAGCATTTTTGTCATAGTCTAGACGGTCTATTAAAAGCTCTCATCTAAATTATGCAGATTCTCTGATATCTACAGAACCTAGGCTCCATATAAGACTAGAAATTAGGAGCCGTCAGGCTGTCTAGCTCAAATGATTCTGTATTCACTTCATTGAATAATTCCTTATATTCTATTAAAAAAATGTCAGCATTAATGGCCTACAATTCTAAATTCTTACCGAGTTGCAGTAAAACAGCTGCCAACAAAACGGTACTTAACGTTAAGAAACGAACATACCAACTGCTGTAATATCAAAATATTGATAGCCTAGGAACTTTCCCGCCATTAAGCATCAAAACATCAGAAAAAACTTTTTATTACCGGCTGAAATCATTAAAAGTTTCGGCGTTTTGTGAAAATCTCTCGACGTGCATCGTCCGTAGTCACATTCTGCACAGCCCGCGATATATACATAACTTCCTAGGCCACTTATAAAACGCTCTGTTTTAAAAATAAACCGACGTCATAACATAAACAAAATAATTGTGCTGAACTTTAGTCATACAGGTGCCGCCATCTAGTTCGCGCGGTTGTAAACGTTTCGAGTTGAAAGTGTGCCAGATTGTACGCAAATGTTTGGTTTGCGTATTACTAGCTTACTTGCAAGTTCACACATACACCGCTAGATGTCAGTACACACTGTATCGGTTTTATATTGTCCCAATTATACTCATATGTATTTATATTCTGTTATTCCTATAAATTAGATAGCATAAATGTCTTATGTAATAAAAAGTATTTTGGTACGCTTACGTTCTAACAAAATTAATGCGCTTATTATGACATCGGGCGACGAAGGTGACGTAGTTCGATACGTTTGTGGCTAGCTGCATTTGACTTCTATCCAGCCCAGATTATAAGCTGTCCCTGTACTGAGAACGACCGTCTCATGGAACAGCAAAACTAAGCCGATGATATAAACGACATAATGCGCCATATGTGTGGAAACAAGTATCGTCAAATCCACCGCCAAATTCCGCCAAAGTCCCACCACATCCGAATAGCATTTATCTATAAAATAAAAGTCTCGCCATCTCTCTTCTTTAACTTAACAAGAGTGAGATAGCATGCGATTTATCTTTCGGATAACTTTTACTTGTTAGCTGTGGGACTGGCCATCAAAATCTTTATTAATAATAATAATAATAATAATAATAATAATAATAATAATAATATTCTACCACATACTCACAACACCATCTAGCCCAAACTAAGCAGAGCTTGTACTATGGGTTCTAGACAATGGATAAACATACATATATACTTTTTTTTGTTGTAAATACATACATATTATACATAGAAACACCCAGACCAAGACAAACAGCCATGTTCATGCACACAAATGTTTGACTTGTGCGGGAATCGAACCCGCGACCTCAGGCGTGGCAGTCGGTTACACTAACCACTACGCCATCGAGGCCGTTATTGCCTAACATATAGGTTGATTTTGAAATCGTGTAATTCCTATTAACCACGAATTCTACTGCTGGTATAGAATAATCCTGACCATATTTTATTTTAATTTTAATTCATTTTATTGCAAAATTATTGTACCTTTTTTTTTCATGAAATGGTTTCAGATAGTCATAAGTTAACCACCCGAGGCAATTAAAATTTTTGACTAATTAAGGAAAATAATATATCAATAATAATTAATATCGTAAATAATAACGGGCGGTCCTTTTTATTGCCCCTATTATTTACGACATCAGCTATTGATACGTTATTTTTTTTAAATTAGTAAATTATTAAGATTCTATCGGGTGGTTAACATAATTATGACTATCTGAAACCATTTCACGAAAAAAATTCGTACATTAATGTCTCCAAAAACATAATTCTAATAAAATAAATGGTCAGGGTTATTCTATATCACCAGTAGAATGCATGGCTAAAAGGAATTACACGATTTCAAAATCATCCTGTATATATGTATGTTAGGGGCAGTGATTCAAGTAGTCACGTCATCACTGCCAGTGCGCCGAGTGCTGTGGGTTCGATCCGGTCCGGTCCGATCTATATATCTAGAATATATATTATTATATATTATATATATCTAGAATATTTGTTCTGTTCTGAGTTTTCTTTGGATACATTGTATCATCAATGTTTGTAAAGTCCTTTACGATTAAGAGTTTCCCGGCGAAATAAAAATAAGTATTTATAATAATTAAAAACATCGGTTCTTTCTTTCTTTTTTAAATATAACACCCGAACTAGGTAAAATTCCTGTATCGCGGGGAATTTTACAAACATTCCAAGAACGGAGACAGAAATCCAGATTTGGTACAACTATTTTGGATCACACGAGTATTTGTTTCGTGTGGGATTCGAACCCACAATATTCAGCGATGAGGCAGGGGCGAAGCGACCATTTAAACCTCTACTCCATCCGTGCAGTCTTTTTAATAAGGGATATACAGTAATAGCAATTAATCTGGAAATGTATCCAGTGGAAGAAAATAGGCTCGTTCACTATCACGTCATCACGTCGAACCTAGACACATAGCTGACGATGTATGTATGTATGTACCTAGTACCCACGGCTACACATCAAGTTAGACACCCTATATACGCATAACTACGCTACATACAGAATAGAGAATTATCGGAAAGGTGGTATCACGTGACCTTGAGCTCAGAGGTCAAAGGTCATAGTCATTTCGGGGGTATATCGACTATGCTGAGTCGAATGACGTTGACCGCGAGTCTCTAGCTCTTACGGTTCTTGAGTTGAAAGTTGTATAACAGACAGACGGACGGACGGACGGACGGACGTCCGCCCGTCCGTATGGATGGTACGGATGGCCAAAGCTGGTGTATAAGAGTTTTTTCAAACTCGTAAATGGAGCCATAGAAAAATGCCGGGGTCGAAGCATATGGAAATCCATAGTCTCTGCCTGCATATCCAGGAAACAGGCGTGAGTATATATATGTATTGCACTAAGATTAAGTAATATTTTCACATTATAAATTGACTGCACGGATGGCGTAATTATTTAAGTGGCCACCTCGCTACAGCCACTACAGCGAGTGCTGTGGGTTCGAATCCCACACGGAACTAAAATATGTGTGATTTATAAATGATTGTTCCGAGTCTGGATGATCTTTATGTCCGTTATTTGAATGTTTGTAAAGTATCCGCGATACAGGCAATACTTGTTAATGCCTGTAGTTTAAAATAGCATTTAAAGTAAATAATAGTTTTAAAAAACTAAGAAACACGCTTTAAAAAGTAGAAAATAATTTAATAATTTTAATGTAAAAAGGAATGGGGTGGGGATTATCAAAATACGGTAACGATACAGCGTCGCGTCCCGTTCAGCGTGAATGAGACAAAATAACAAAGATATAACGCACTCTCTCGCACGATTCGCAGCGTTAAACTTTAATAGTTCAAAGTACAAACAGTCTAGGTTGATGCATCGCTGTGTGTACATCTCTATCTATCTGTTTGGAAATAAATTAGTGTGAGTATATGAGTTGCAAAATACTGAAATTATATTTTGTCGGCCTCGATGGCGTAGCGGTACCTAAGTGTAACCGACTGCTACGCCTGAGGTCGCGGGTTCGATTCCCGCACAAGTCAAACATTTGTGTGCATGAACATGGATGTTTGTCTTGGTCTGGGTATTTATATGTATACTAAGTAGGTATTTAAAAAAAATCTATATACATATCGCATCCTTAATAAAACAGAGACTTATCTCAGTATTTTTGATTAAACAAATTTGAACTCTATTGAAAAGATTTAACACAAATATAATATTAGAATTTAACATATACAATTAGAGTTCAAATTGGCTTACTTTCAAATTTCGAGTTAAGTCGCTGTTTTATTAAGAATGCGAATTATGTATGTTTATCCATTGTCTAGTACCCATAGTACAAGCTCTGCTTAGTTTGGGCTAGATGGTGTTGTGTGTATGTGATAGAATATTATATTATTATGTTCGACGTGAACCCGTCGTCGGCGTCGTCGTCGACGTGTGCCCTCTACCGGGCACAAACACAGACTGTTACTAAGAAGATCTTCACATAAAAGCCCAATAACATTTTGCTCGACACAGTAATCAAACCCAAGACTTAGAGACAGTCGCATTCACTAACCGCCTCACTAGCGACGCAGTGTTAAAACAAGGTTAACAGTTAAACTATTTCTAATATAACTCTCTTATTTCAATTAAAATTAAAATACTTTTTACGGATTTTATCGCGTTGTTTATCTATACTAATAATTATAAAGCTGAAGAGTTTGTTTGTTTGGTTGAACGCGCTAATCTCAGGAACTACTGGTTCGAATTGAAAATTATTTTAGTGTTGGATAGCCCATTTATCGATAAAAGCTATAGGCTACATAACATCACGCTACGGCCAATAGAAGCGGAGCATCAATGAAAAATGTTGCAAAAACGGGGCAAATTCTTGTATGTGAAGCAGATGAAATTGCGCGGGTCAGCTAGTTTTTTTATAAAACACTATTGTTTCAATTCCTTTTCAGCAGCCATGGCTGGCTAGCTGCTAAAATTCAACCGGAACGTCGCCAGGGAAAGTGTAAAATTAAATCTAAATAGATATCAGTTTAAATAGTTTAAAAAAAGTAAATAGTAATTAGTAAAAGTACTTATTTAACTAAAGTGGTTTAAAGGTCCAAATTATGTAAAAATAGTGTTTTATAGAAAACTAGCTTCTGCCCGCGGCTTCACTCGCGTAAAAGTAGATTATGTTTGTAAAAGTACTTCTTTTAAAATAAAATATGGTGTATGTTACTCGGTGATAAATCTTTACTAATATTATAAAGCTGAAGAGTGTGTTTGTTTGTTTGGTTGAACGCGGTAATCTCAGGAACTACTGGTTCGAATTGAAAATTATTGTAGTGTTGGATAGCCTATTTATCGAGGAAGGCTATAGGCTATATAACATCACGCTAAGACCCACGTGGGCAGCACAGTAACGATAGACGCGCGTGAAACCGCAAGCACATTGAGTTGATAATAGATAGCTTTGTAATGATAAAGGATTTTAAAATCGGTGCAGTAGTTTTTAAATTAAATCCTTACAAATATACAAAAAATCTAATCTTTTCTCTTTATCATATTCGTATTATAGATAAACAACGCGATAAAAGCCGCATAAGGTAGTTTAATTTTAATGTATGTATGTATCTTATGTGGGGGCCAGTCAGTGCAGACCGGCGACACTTCGACCCAGTGGGATCTTTTGTGTCGACACTCTCCCAATAACGACTGCCATATATGTTCATGGCAGCCGGGACCGACGGCTTAACGTGCTCTTCGAGGCACGGAGCAGGCGATAATTTTAATGTAAGTATAACATAATAGTACGACAATGTCTTCATTCAACCTTTAACTTGACAATAACACCGATTCCCAATAAGCCTATCGCTAGATTGAACTTTACAATACGTATTGGTATTGCATAGGTATGCGAATTAACCCTGCGCTAACAATTGTGTTGTAGTTTTGGCTTCGACTCTCGCATTGTATCACGTCGGTCGTTCCAATTTTTGCAATTCCATAATAGTCTTTGTATTGTGACGTGTACCACCTTGTGACGTCATAATGGCCGTGGTCGCCTGCCAGTTAACGTTTGGCGAATCTGTGTCGACTTCAATGTAATTGAAGACAATAGAAGAATGTTATGCAGTATGTATTCCTTGAAAGGTTACAAGAGGCACGTTGATTATTTGGCTTCAAGTTCTGTGTAATAAGCATTGCCAATTCATATTAATCTATGACATCCTAACTTAATATAATAAATGCGAATGTGAGTTTGTTTGTTACGCTTTCACGCCTTAATTGCTCGACCTATCATCATCCAATTTCGCATAAACGTTGTCAGGGGGGTTCTCTATTGTGTTACCTAACTTTTTTATCCATAATCTAAAGTGCCATAATTTTTTTGTTCTAATCATCATTTGTCCGAATGATAACTTATCCGAACTTTATGTTACATAATATCACATGTCATAAAATTGAAATGCCCTAAATTTGTTTGTCATAAATATTACAATCAATAATATACAAAAGACTTAAAACTGTTTTCAATAAAGTAAGTCCTAAATTCAAATTATTTAATGTTCATTTATCCTAATAATGTTTTAAAATTAATTTGTATTACAAAGCTTGGCTTTTGTCACGGCTCGGGCGCTGCGGGTCTCCGGCGGTCGCACGCGTGCTAATCGTCGCAGACGGCTTTCGCTCACCACCGCAGCTTCGGCTTGCTGCAGCCTCAGCTACGTCGCCTCGCTCGCAGCCTCCTGCTCCTCAGCCCGCGGGCCGCCTCGCCCCTACGCGCCTACGCGATTCTAAATTACGTCTAGGGGTAGGGCAGACAAGACTGCGTGAAGTCGAGTTTACAGCGATTCGTTTCTGTCACTAGAACCTAATTTTTAGCAAATAATATAGGTCTAACAATTTTATTATAAATGAACATTCGGAATAATACACATTATATAATACAATACTTAGGACATATGACTTTATTTCATGCGAAATTAGAAGATTCAATTATTATAGTACCTACTCGATATTATGACAGAATAGTTTTAAAAGTAAAGATAATTATGTAAAGCAAAATTTCGAATTTTTGAACATTATGGTTACTGAAGTTTATAGCGAACGTGTTATGGATAATGATTTTCGGACAAACAATTTTAGGAGAAGAAAGGGAGTACCTGTCAGCGATACAGGCAAGGACATGGCACCTTTCAACCAGATAAAATTATTGTTACTAATCTTACCTAACCGATATTTACGTGAGCGAAGTCACGGGCTAAAACTAGTAAATAATAGAAATAGATTATTGCCACAAAAACATTTTCACCATTTTATGAATACAATACATTTTATCGTGAATCCAATATTGTAATATATCTACTACTAGATGTGCCCGCGGTTTCACCCTCGTTTATAGTTACTGCGCCGCACCCGTGGGTTGTAGTGTGATGTAATACAGTCTATAGCCTTCTTCGATAAATAGGCTATCCAACACTAAAATAATTTTCCAATTCGGACCAGTAGTTCCTGAGATTAGCGCGTTCAAACAAACAAACAAACTCTTCAGCTTTATAATATTAGTATAGATGTTATACAATTGAACTAGTTTCTACTTGCGGCTTCGCCATCGTGAAATCCACTGAAACACATATCGGGTAGCCTATATCTCCATGTAACCGTGAAAGCGTTACAGACAAAGTTACTTTCGTATATTATAATATTGAGGTGGTCATAGCTAGTTGCACTCACTGATCGGTAAACGATTAGCGAGATTAAGCAACACTGGGTACGGTCAGTCTATAGATGGATGACCGCATAGTGGTATTTCATCTGAGCGTCTCCGTGATTCAGATGGCACGTAAAAAGTCGGTCCCGGTTGTTGTCTAATTGACAGCAGTCTTTAAGTCATGTCAGAGGCCTATGGGGAGCGGCTTGAACAACTCTTGACAACAGGTTGGCCACTAACCACACGAAAAGAAGAAGAAGAATATTAATATCAATGATATTACATAAAGAAAACAGTTGTCCAAAACATTACATAATTTAGACAAATGTCTCATTTTGGGATGATTTGCTATTGCCCTTAAAATAAAATCCCTTGCAGAACAGTTAAGACCATTTTTGAATTCAATTTTACGTGAAATAAATATTTTTTTTAATTTTCTTCATCTTATATTTTGCTCGTCAAAATGACGGCACTCCGCCTGATGGTAAGCAGTCGTGTGGTCTAAGAGCAGTGGCCTCCACACCGTCCTCATAGCATTGAGGCGATGTTGAGGTCTCTACTTTGACGGCCTGAAAGGTGATGTTCACGCCCCGCTTAAAGGACCCAGCATTGAAGGAAGAAGGAAGCACGTGCCTTGGCAAAGAATTCCATGCCTTGATCGTTCGGTAGAGGTATGAGGACCTAAACTTGTTGGTACGCACTCTAGTCGACTCTACCGTGTAAGGATGGCATCTGAGCCCAGCACGCGTTGTTCTGGATAGGAAAGGGGAGGGCGGGATAAGGTGGAATAACTCTTCAGAGCATTATAAGAACTCATTTGCTTGTTTTACACATTAAATAAATAAAAATAACTGATAAAGTTAAGGTTCTACAAAAAGAATTCGAAAACGTCAAAAATTTAATAAAACCAATCATGTAATATACCTAGATAAACTTTGATGGGTCATATTGAATTGCAACTTCTTAATATTACGAATAAAATTTAGAAACAATATTCATAGCTGACGATTAATAACTACGTAATAGAAAAGATTATCGGCGTCCGAATTTGTGAAAAAATTTGTTGAAAGAAAATGCATATTAGGAATCAAA
The DNA here is from genome assembly GCA_930367265.1 of Catocala fraxini. Lineage (NCBI taxonomy): Eukaryota > Metazoa > Arthropoda > Insecta > Lepidoptera > Erebidae > Catocala > Catocala fraxini. The sequence goes on from OV884045.1 coordinate 2,282,311, forward strand.
TCCACATTATCTATATTTATAGGATATTGACTCCTATGTCTGTATATCCTAAAATGATAAGCATACACCCAATATTGCTAGCTATGATGCGTAATTGGCACATTTCACTAATCTGTGCTGTTACTCCGAATTGCATAAGAGAAACAGAAAACCAATAACACTTTAATCGATCTGAATATCGAATTCGCAAACGTATGATGCCATAGGACAGTTTCATATAATGATATATGATAGGGCAAAATATATGAAACCTATATAATAACAATAGCAACAACAATAGCAATAACTGATATATGGGGTGTCCGGTAATTAATGGATGAATAAAAACAACATTTGATATTTTCAATTTTGTATTCGATTCAACAAAAAAATAGTTTGTTTTTTATAAATTGCTATATCTAGTCATTCTTTTGACTGTCTTTCTATTAGCATAATTAATGCTTAAAAATAAAACAACAAAAAACCGATGGAATTCATTAATTTATGGTCGTAGTGTACAAGAAAGTTAAGTATAGTAAAAAAAATTGACATAAAAAAATCAAATTTAGGTAGTAGTTAGGATAGATTTTTTACATATTATTTTTCTGAACGGCCATCAACTATAAGACATTTCAAGGTTATCCATCAATTACCGGATACCCTGTATATGAAATGCAATATGAAATGAAAAGAGTTCAACAAGTAAACATTATGTTTTCTTGTTACTTACTTCTAACTGTGCACTAGTGTGTTTATTCCTGTCTCTCATAGTCATAGTTGCAAAAGAGTACAACAACAGAACATAATCAAATGAAAACAATAGGCTAGCGGGAAACACCATGAAGGAAATCAATAAATAGCGTTAAGACTACAGAAAAATAAATATAACTACAATGAGACGTCGTCAATATGTGCGGTTAAGCGGATACGATTCTGAAGACTACTTTACAAGGTCAGGAGTAAGTCAGGGTAGTACTTTGGGACCTTTGCTAATTGTGATATTTATAAACGATTTACCGGAAGTCGTCTTGACCTTCGAGTGCCTCCTATTTGCGGATGATCTAAATTCTAAAGCTTAGTTTGGGTGTTGAAACCGATGCTGACGCAGTGGCATTACATTGAGATATTGATGCGGCATCCGTATGGAGCCAAGACAACCACTTTCCGTTCAATAATCTCAAATGTAAAATAATAACATTTTCACGAAAATCACAGCCCATTATTATGAATTATAATTTGACGGACGCTCCTTTGGATATAAATTATGAGTTTGGGGATTTAGGATTAGTATTAGATTGTAAATTAGACTTCCATACATTACCAAAATTTGCAAGTCAGCACACAAAACGTTAGGGTTTGTCATAGTTTGATAACATAGGGGTTGCAAAAGTATTATACAATGCTTATGTGCGCAGTAAACTCGAGTATGGTGCTGTTATTTGGAATCCTTATCAGAAAAAATATACTAAAAAATACAGCGTAAATTTTCTCGATGGATATACAGGAAACAGTACGGATACTATCCTTACCTATACCCTTTTTTATTCGTCTCGGGTATGGTGGACATGGAATCGTTGAAATTTAGAAGGACTATGTCTCAAGTTGCATAATACCTGTCAATAATTCGTAATAAAATCGATAGTCCCCGAATATATCAACGGACTTGAAGGGTCAGGTTCAGGTCAGGCGCCGCCGCCTTCGGCTGCTGGAGTCGCCCGCCGCGCGCACCAAGCGCGGACGACACGCGCCTACCAACCGCGGACTCTGCACTATTGGAGACATACTTGCTAAGCACTACGAACTGGACCTATTTGCCGATGGATTGGAACATTTGTATAATAAATTATATTATATTTTTTATATTTTTAATTCATTATTTTAATTTATTGTCTTAATCTATGACATTTTGCTATTTTATAAATATGTATATGTGACGAGCTTGTTTAGTTATAATTTAATTCTTGAAAAGGTTATCTTGTAAGCGTTTTGGGTGTTACATAAATAAAATAAAATGAGACCAAATAATAAAAATAAAAAAGACACAGCATCAAAAACCAACGATCAATACAACTGTTTCTGCAATAGAAAGACAATAAAATTAATTATATTTGATATTTCTATCTATACCTGTCTCTTTTCTATGAAGCAATTGATTGAGGAAAACAGGCACACATTTGATGATGAGATCGACGTAAAATAGGCCACAGTAGATGACGAGGCCCGGTATACGTAGAAAACTCAATAAATCACACAAGTGTTTCGCTAGACCTAGAGAAATTTGGCTCCTAACACCGTTTGAAAACTTGTATGACCTAATAGATTATATCTGTTAGATCATAGATACGTAAAACAACTTCATTTTATTTGAATAATAAATAGATCATGGTTACACGCACAGTTTTTGAATATTTATTATTTTATAAGAAATGTGGGGCACATCGGAAACGCCTTTCAAAATTAAAGTAGTTTTTCGAGTGACAGAGCTCGGCGTTTCCAATTATTTGGTGACGCCGTTAGTAAGATTGAGTTCGCTCGTTCCGAGACATAACAACCGTACCAGCAAATTAGCGTAAAAGTAGTAACATTGTTACTGAGTTTCGCTCGGGAAAGTTACAATTCTAAAGGCCTTTTTTTTAGGGTTAGCGAAGAAGAGAAGACTGGCCCATGACTGCTTATCAACCCAGAAGAAACCGGCTACCATCAGACGGTCCCCAGGCTTGTATGATTATGATTTGAGTATTTCACACGTTAATCCGTTCTGTCAGCTTGGTCCCTACAAATACCGTCGTTTTTAACAAGATATATTGAATATTATATTTTAGTAGGTAATGATTTTAAACTCAAATGCGGGGTTTCACAGCCATTAGTCCAAGAAAACGTTATACATATATGTATGTATGTAATAATACAAACAAATAGTATGTAACAGCAGTTCATCTAAAATGGTGCGTGACACAGCCAGACTGTTCGGCCACAAATCTGATTCCCCTTCCAACTCTGATTCAGACCATTAAGCATCAGCATCATGAACTGAAATAAAACTCCTCAAAGAGACAGAAAGAGATGGGTATACATTCGCAAACGAAAAGATAAATGATACTGTCGTAATTATTTTGTCGGAGAAAATGTTTTTAGTGGATTTCATTATGTGTCGCGCGGTGGACGACCCGCCGAGGTCTATTGAACTTTCGGATTCAAAACTTGTAGTTGTAATTAGGGGCATGGCAGCATTTAAAGTGAATTTAACGAGGGACGAGGGAAATGGCTGCTCTCATTAATGTAACAACTAACAGCAGTAGAACATAGTGTTGAAAGATTTCATTCATGTATCGTGTAAAATGATTACCATTTTCTAAATTTTGAGCTGGTATATACAGACTCTTAGCATTTTGAATTGTTGATGATACCCTACTTATAGCAGAAAAATCTGAGTAGTTTTTGGGTGCGCTACATAATTTGCGACGCAATACTTTTTTATTATATTTATTACACATATTTTTTTTATAAAATTATATTAATAAAATAAATAATTAAATATACTTATGGCCGAAGTAAATATGCATGCGCCTCATTTCTGAAGATTACCTTATTTCATAGTTTTTTCAAATTAACTTGTATATTACAACTGTTATCAAAATTAAGGCATTTATTTTAATTTTAATAAAATTTTGCATGTTATTATTTATGTTGTTGTATGCATGTTATTATATAGCACAGGAGCTTCAAAATAGTTTTGCCTCCATCTACCATTATAACACTGACAAGGGATGAATATAACACTCAAATATCTTAAAATCCGAAATTTCATCATTGTTTTAAAAAGTTTCATAAATCAAAGTTTTTAATAAAGTGGTAATTTCTGAGATTTCCCTGTCTTACAACTTCATTGTACAGAAAATATCAAATAAACATGTTTTGTATAAATCTCTCATCACGTAACCGATCAAAAAATATGTATTTACATCAAATTTTCTTTTTTTCTGCCTTTCACTTTTCTCAGAATATAACTGCGTCGGTCGATGGCCCCTTTTCCATAATTTTTCTTTCCCTCTCAGTATATGGACCGTAGTCATTTCCTTTTCAGTTTTACATTCTTAATTTTGTTTTTTCATATTGTCATTTCCTTTTCAGTTTCACATTGTTAATCTTGTTTTTTCATATTGTCATTTACTACAAATTGCTTGTGTCTGGTATATTTTGGTGGCATATTTATTGTACCTCTACATATGTACGTAATACAACTTGTAAATGTATCCTTGAATAGTGTATTCCTATCTATTTTCGAGAATTGATATTAGCCAGTTTATTCTCTTGACGAATAGCGATGCTAACATTTGTGTTGTCTTAATTTAAGTGGTTGAAAATAATCTTACCCATCTAACATTGTGCCACATAAATATACATTACAAATTGAATATTTTCACGTACAGTTCCAGTGCAGCTTTTTCACAATTGAGGTCATCAATAAAAGCTTAATAATCCGTTTTCGTATATTAATACGTCTGTCATACAGGTCGACAGAAAAGTTATGGATGTTGACGTTTTCTTAGCATAAATTCGGTAAAGATCGCGCGTCTTCGACGATAAGCCGGACATTCAGATATACAAAATGAACGTGAATATTTCACAGTTAATGTCGCTTCGTTCCCTCTAGGCCAACCAGATGACATTGAACTTAAACTAAAATATAAAATAAATATATTTGAAACAACTGAAATAGAAAGACTGAAGTTTAGAGGACAAGGAGAAAAAATTCCTGAGTTTCTTATTCGCGTCGATACCAGAATCAGTGAGATTCTAAATCGGGTAGGTGCAAATAAACAACCATACAAGCGATGTGAGATTTTTCTTTGCAAAAAACGTTTATTTATGAGTTCTTTCGCTTGTCCTGAAGTTAAACCAGGTTGAAACGAGTGGATTGTTGTATTTATAATATACTTCGCGCTGTGTTATGTATCTATGTGTTGGTATGCTCTACATTTCCTCTGTCTGTTTTATCCGATCGTTCCTTTTTATAGATGAGGATTATCCTATTCATAAATTAAAAATATCTCTCTAGATTTATTTTAGCGATTAAACCATTTACATTTTAAAGAGTGAATGACTCACGATCACAAAACTAAACGATTAGAATTTAATTTCATACAAAGCTGAAGCATATATTTTAAAATTAAGACAAATTGTTCAAGTTTTTAGCGAAATTATGAAAGACACACCTGTTGTGTACGTCACCAAACTATTTATGTAATTATTGAGCTTCTGTTTTAAATGTTCGGCGCCGATGTTTTGTGAAAATTGTCAAGGACTGCTCTAAACGCATCAATTCTTAATGGCACGGTTGAAAACTCGTTTGTATAGTCAGAGAGTTTCAAGTGATATGCTTTTATTTGGATAAATTGCTAATACTGTTTGCTGATATTTGCATTATTATTAATTCTACTGCATAACCAACTCGATGGCTCTATCAAAACATGACGTCATATATTTTCTTTTAAGCTGGGAGTAGCGTGATTTTTCCAGCGCGTAGGAAATCGAATCCTCACAATTGTCGGTTGAATAAACGTACACATTATTTAGACCCACATTGAGCTCATATTCATGTTTCATAATTGTTCAATTTAATATTGTTAGAATAATTCAGATAGACTGAAAAAGGCCCCGCAGTAAAGGTAGCAAAACTTATAGAATCAATTACGTACCGGATTTAATAAGGGATAAGTAAGAGATTCCCTAAAGGCCTCTACTTAAAAAAATATTATTATCGTAAAGTAAGTTTTATAAGTCAGTAATTCATTTATTTAGTCAAGCCAAACTGAAAGAGTTGAACATTTCTGACGTCTAGTCACAATCATACAAAATAAGACAGAGTCGACGTATAAGATAATCTACTACTATTTAAAACCGAAAACAATTAACAAAAGGACAAAGCTATTTCAGATTTAGGTGTGGCATTACTTTTTAAAGACGTACTCATTAAAGACTTAGGTGTAAACAATTACCATTAAACAACGAGCGATTGCGTCCAAACCTAAATTTGTAAGCAATTACCGATCAAGCTAATTGAGCGGTATACTCCACTTATCGCGTAAATGTGCTTGGGGAAATTTAAGACGTATCATTCGTGGAATAACCGCTTCAGTTATTTTTATTTGATTGATTGTGGTTGTAATTCAAAATAAAGAAACTGGCGGACGGAAATTGTCTATTGATTCGATACTTTAAATAAAAATAATGTTTATATTAAATATTGTATCGAAAGTTGATTCAGTATTTCTATTGTAAAATTCGGTCGTTTTCTTTAACCTATTGGTGGCCAGACTATATTATTATAAATTATATCTAGTATTCTAATAAATGATAGACTACTGCTATTTACGCATATGAGCCACAGATATTATTATTATGTTCTACTATTATATGTATACAATATAGGTTTGCTTTTTTAAGTACCTATTCTTTAATACAATATATTTACATTATTAATTTTATTTTATAAACTAATTGCATTATTAATTAATTCTTTAATTAGTTTACTTTTAATAATTTATTGATGTTGACATTAAGAACTCTACTTCATTTAACCGGTCGTATACCGCCGGCTCGCATACCAGCCGGCAGATTTGTACACGTCGTAGGCCGGTGGCTCGCATGCGAGCCACCAAATTGGTTTTACGTTAGCTTAAGCTAAAGCGAAGGCGGCGCGCGGCGTTTTGGCGCCAATTTGGTGGCTCGCATGCGAGCCACCGGCCTACGACGGGTACAAATCTGCCGGCTGGTATGCGAGCCGGCGGTATACGACCGGTTAAGCCTGGTTTCATTTATATTGGAAATTCTTATTTCAAACTACCTTAATTACTGATTCTGTTATCAAACGCGACGTATACTTTTATACAACTTACATGAGTTATTATAGTTCACAGAATTTTCTACTTGTATTCCCATGGTGTCATTTCACACCATCCTGGTTCAGCTCAGTGATCCTCAAACGCACTGCGTTCCACTTGACCACTAGTATTGATCACTTCATCACAACTTCACTTTATGTCCACTTTACATTTTTTCACTTCACTATTTTCAAATCTAATTTCATAGTTTTTGCATTCACATCGATTTCTGACTGCGAAGAAAATATTCAAATTTAATCATCAAAATTTTCGAGAAAATAATCGTGTAGAACTTTTTACAAAACTACATTGTTCGAATTTTGAATTATTTAAAACGAAATGTCACTAAAAACCAATATGAATGCATTTAGTTTCGCACTTGTGTAACTGGAATGTTGTGTACCGCGCGCGTCGTATGTGCGCGCGCGCACCTCTCCGTCCCTCGCATATCACTGCGCACGCATCTGAAACCAACACAAAACTCCCTTTATTTTCGTTACCACCAGAATGCGGAAAAATACATTCAAGTATAAGATTTTTGGTTTGTGGGTCTATTATTATAGATGAATGAGTAAACAATATATTTTCGTGTCAAAGGTTGGTGTGCTTTATTTTCATGTCATTCGTTGACTCTCTGTCGTTTCCTTATTGTGAATGATGGTTTTCTGTATTGTTTTTATGGTGCCCTGACAGGACATTTTAATGGTTGAACAGGGGTGTTGAAAGTTCTGTCGCGAGGTTATGTATCTTCTGCGATGAGATTTCTAATTCTAATTTGGAGAAAAGAAATATTGATTTATTCAAAGTGTTTATTATAAAGGTATGTATTTACTTTTTTGCAAATTTTGTAATATGTAAATAGTGTGTAGCATGCAAAATAATTCTAGATAAAAGTTTGTTTTATTACTTTTATTTTAAATATTTTAATGGCGCGTATATATAAATGACAACTTTTAATTTAATATAATTATATTTTATGATAGTTACAAATTAAATATTGTTCTGTGGCTGGCCTTACTATAGTATAAGGAATTAGATAAAAACTTATAGGTCTTATGACTAATTTCTTATTAGGAAGCACCGCATTGACAATCTGTCTAAGACCGCCTGTGTATCAATTTTAACCGGTCGTATTCCGCCGGCTCGCATACCAGCCGGCAGATTTGTACCCGTCGTAGGCCGGTGGCTCGCATGCGAGCCACCAAATTGGCGCCAAAACGCCGCGCGCCGCCTTCGCTTAAAACCGTATATTACCAACCTTACCGATCAAAACTGATTGCCTATTGGCTACGAATAGCCGTACAAATCTGCCGGCTGGTATGCGAGCCGGCGGAATACGACCGGTTAAAGAGCACATAATTTTGTACATGAATGGGGACGTTATTCTCGGTGCAGTACAAAAAGTATAAGCCTATCTATTATTTTTGCGGGGAAATAGGGTAACTTTTATCCAGAAGAAAGTACTTTTCCCAACCGACAGAAGCAACGGCAAAGCTAGTAAAACATACTTCTCTGCGCTGTATACAGTGCAGCTCTCTAAATAAGGGGCACATGAGATTAAGTTTACAACATAGTTTATGTAATGGTATGCTTCACTATTGAAGATCCAATATAAATTAATAAATAATTTAAATTCTAGTAAGTACTATATATTCTTCCTTGTGTCAGTTATCGTATTCAGAAGAAATTAGTAATAACTAGACTCGTAACTCCTTCTGGTTAAAGATGGTAGACGCATGAGATTTGACGCCATTTGTTCTTCTCGATTGAATGATTACTAGTTCTAATGTACTATCTATCGTTTATATATTAAGACAGTGGATGTACAGTTGAAAGAATTCGTAATTTCTTTGTTGGTTTTCTCAAAACCAGCGCTCTACATTTTATTAGCGAGAATTAATCTCTAAAACAAATTTCTTATACGTTTGCGAAAATATTTTAATTAACTGATTCAACAAAAACAATTATTCCTGCAATGCGTGTAATAACATTTTACCATTAAATGTAAAATTAATTTAATGTAAATTCTGTAATATATTTAAATAAAGGCGGCATGTCCGAGTTGAACTCACGCACTGAAGGTTCATGGACGCAATGGTTCGAACACGTCTTATATATACCTACCTAGTTGGTTGCTATTATATTATAGGTGGTTACGTTACGCGAATAAAAGTTATACAACCCACCGGGATATGCCTTGGGACGTGGAACTTATGAATATTGCTATAAAAAACATCTTATCTCGAAAAACTATGTAGGTAATAGGCATGTCCTAGACGGAGTATAAGAAAATCTGAATTAAAAGTAGTATACATGTGTCTTGCATCATAAGTATACAGAAAACAATCAATACTTTTAGGTTCAGCGCTGATATTCAGATAATGCCAGTTCAAGTTACAAACATGATCCTGATAATTAAACGTCATAGTTCAATTATAGATGACCTGTGACATTGTTTGTAAAAGTCTATGGTGTAGGTAGTTAGATTCTTAAACCAAACAGTTCCATAAACAAAGTGTGATAAAGAATGTGATGAACGTCAAAGAAGCAAGACAAATAAATGTAAATATTGTGCCAACTAGAACTGCTAACCCTTCGAAGATAGGTTAATTTACCAATCCCTCGATCTAACTGCTACCACTCGACAAATCAATAGAAGCGAAATACCAAACTAAACTACAGCATCACCCGAACAGCCCAACTCCCATTACTCATCACACGTCTGAATCAACCCCTGAAAGAACCAGCAGATGTAATAAAAGATATTGCACAACAAAACGACTGATCGAATGATTCGGTGTAAGCAGAAATACAAAAATAGCTCATCTATCAACACTACCATTAGCAACAGCTACGCTCTTGATTCCGAAGAAAAACGATGAATTTACAAACACTCAATCTTGTTCCACTAAACGTTTAGAACAAAGTTCTTGCCCTTCTGCTGCTCGCACTACATTTATATCGTGTCAAAATCTATGGAATCGTATTCTTGATATAGAGAATGAATACAATAATATATACAAGCAATAAATAATACTGAATCTGTATATACAAGGTGCCATGTTCTTCAAAAACCAAAATAAAGCGAAAATACTTAAGCAACCTAGTGACCGATTATGATTATTTCTAGTTTGTTAGACGCCCGGTAGATGGCAACAGGCATACACCCTAAAGCGTGGATGAAAAATCATAGCTCGCAAATAAGCTTTCGCGCTAAGAATAATCCCTGCATCGTAAAGGATTGTCAAATATTCAAACAATAGACACAAAGAACATCCAGACTCGGAACAACTATTTGTGGATCGTACAATTGTTTGTCCCGTGGGGGGATCAAACCCACATCACTAGGTGCAGTGGCGAGGCGTGTGACCTACGAATGTAGCCTGTTTGTTCAATTGCTAGAATTTCGGAAATGAATTTGCTTAGCCAGGACTCGAACCCGCTGATTTTGGAAACAATGTCGCCAATGGCCAAAGTGGTAGTTTATTAGGTATTATTTAATTCTCAACGAGAGAAGGGTAAAGGCTATTTTTATAAAGTCGGTAAAAGTACGCCTAAATGTCGAATTTTATCTATCTATATATGTATGTATCTTATGTAGGGGCCAGTCAGTGCAGACCGGCGACACTTCGACCCACTGGGATCTTTTGTGCCGACACTCTCCCAATAACGACTGCCATAGATGTTCATGGCAGCCGGGACCAACGGCTTAACGTGCTCGCCGAGGCACGGAGCAGGCGATAATTGTCAATCAATACGCACATAATTTCGAAAAGTCATATAACTTCCAAAAGTCAGAGGTGCGCGACGTGGGTTCGAACCCGAGACCAGAGGGTCTCGGGTCAATGCAGAGGCATTGCAGTCTGTTGGTCTACCCACTGAGCTATCGCTGCTCATCTATCTATATATATTTTATGTAGGTACCTACCTAGTGGCGATGGACATGGCGTATCTAACTGTTTATTCAGAGGGTATTCAATTTAATTCGTAAACGCTTTCCTATGTCAAGTCTTATTCTGTCGATTGTCCCCTTTATATTCACCTTATAGACTTTCTTGGTCAATCTTTTGTCGTCTATTCGATTGCCACATGCCCAAACTATCTTAGTAATACTTTCTCAATTTTTGTATCGCCATAGCACTCTCTTATCACACCACTCCACGTACTATCAGTTATAGACACACGTACTTTATGCTCTAATTTCCACCGGATTTTCTACTAAAACAATACATTAATATCTCAGCAATATATTAAAGCAGCTAGTGTCGGTTTATGACATACAGATGCATATTGTTTAGGACTGTCGGCTCGATAATAAACTCTGCCCACTCCCAATCATTCAGGGAACAGTTGCGTAACATCTTACCAATAACCGTCGTCCACTTGTCATCGACAGGAACGTTTACGACGTCACAGGTTAATATTAATAATATTTTGTGACATCACTGACGTCATTCGACGCCATCTTGGATGTCAGGGTGATAGAACAGATCTCATTCTTGTCACAGTAATAGAGAATGAATGCAAGATGATGATTTTCAGACAATAAAACGAGGCTATCTTTCATCTTTGTATGCTTCATAAAATTATTATGACAGTGGAAGATTTTATAAAATATCTGCTATGAATATTATAAATGTGTGTATCTGTTGGCTTGTCTTTAATATATTTATAAGCCTTCTCTAAAAGATACTGAAAAATGCATCAAAATTCGTTACGTACTTTAGAAGAACTAAGCGGATACACAAAATCATCATATCTTTATTCATTTAAGCCATAAAGTAACACTTATGAACGTCAAGGTTACACTAACTAACCAATAATATAAATTTACCTGTTGCCACGTTCAGCAAAGCAAGGGCGTATAGCTAATGAGAAAAACGAGCAAAGAAACTCACGGCTTGTTTTACAAATTATATTTGCAAGGAGCTGCAATCATTATACCATTTGCTTACTACTGAATTTAACACACTTAAGCTTTAAAAAAGAAATATTTTCTTTCCTCAGGCAGGCACAGATAGCGACTTCGGTTTATATCTGCTGTTTCGAAATTACTAAATGCCTGGCTGAACCTAGCAACTAACAAGAATATAAATACAAAATAAAACTTTAATAAACTCACTTATTCATAAGCTTTGACGCTCACAAGTGTTACTTTGTGACCTAAATGAATAAATTAAAATTGAATAACTTTATACGGATTTCTTCGCGGTTATTAGGAAAACACTACTTTTTGAACATTTTGAAACTGCTTAATTAAAGTGAAGTATAGAAGTTTTTTTTTTTTTTTTTTTTTTTTTAATATTCTATCACATACAATACAATACATAGTTTACACGTTCCCCGACGTTTCTGTTGCTTTTTAGCAAGTATGGTTGCGGAGAGACTATTTGGATAGATTTCAATGTATAAACATTCGTGTAAACGTAACAATATCAAATGAATTTTGACTTTGACTTAGCAACTCATAGTTTCCTTTTAAGTAATGCTTAAATAAGATGAATCTTTCAACCTAAGTAACGTTACTTAAAGATAGCTCACTGAGCTATCGAGCAGCGACTTTCGGAAGTTATATGACTTTTCGAAATTATGTGCGTATTGATTGACAATTATCGCCTGCTCCGTGCCTCGGAGAGCACGTTAAGCCGTCGGTCTCGGCTGCTATGAACATCTATAGCAGTCTTTATTGGAAGGTCGAAGGGTTTGAAGGGTCGAAGTGTCGCCGGTCTGCACTGACTGGCTCCGACATAAGATAAGATAAGATAAACGTTACTCAACCTTGCGTACGTACGTAGTAATGTATACATCTGCTTACCTTAACGACAATAAGCAGATCCTTCTCAAACACACGTACAAATGTACTGTGAGCAAAACAAACGGTGATGTTGGCTCCACTCCCAGTCATGTGTTAATCGTGTTGAATAATTGAGCCATATTAATTGTATTGTTAATGATGTGATGCAGACTCGCGGTGCGACGTCACTAGGTGATGTGACGTCATAAGGTAGTGGCGGTAGTTTTGCGATTGTGATGCGAAGATATCACGCCCATATATATTTGAAAGTGTAAGCAGAAGTAGGCAGCAGTAAATGCTTCTATGACTCCTGACATGGCAGCAACATGTGATTGTGAGGTTACAGGTATAGTTAAGAGCCCGGATAAGTCTTATTCGTATTTCTGTTAGGAAAATCCCAGTAGCGCCTTGCGTTTTTAGTATAACATAGGACCTACAACATAGCTGCTTATTATGGGTGTATTCTTTTTATAACGTACCTACCTAATGGAACACTGCCTCTGTTGAAGTGCCGATTAATAGCATACGTAGAGCTTATTCTTTTTGCAAAATAAAGGCCGACTGAACCTCAGTAAGGTTGACAGGTGCAAAATACAAATTGCGCTCATGCTGCATGCCAGACCATAGTGGCCAAGGCCTATTGACGGCAACTCCACATAAATATCTATGTAGTTTTAAGGCGGTAAACAAGTTTAGCCTGATTGTAAGTAGATGCCGTAGTAAATGGATGCTTGCTACATCAGAGGTCTCATCAGGGCTTCTGATGTAGGAAGCAACTATTTGCAGCATCTTGTCTACGCAGAGGCTGCGTAGCGTGTCTGCGTAGCCAGCCATGTAGAAAGACAATTGCAACGCTACTAGCATTAGTTAAATATCAAAGTAGCGGTTTCTGACAGCAAGGAATTGTGTAAAAGACTAATATGTAATTAGATTGATTGATATATATGTTTAAACCGCATGAATTGACCTATTCGGCGCCATCATAATCGACTATTCGAATCAGCATTTGTTGGCCACTGCTAATGAGCTTTTTGGGCATTAATAACATTTGGTTTCTTCTCGTCCCCGTGAAGAACATAGGATAAAAATTGATTAAACAGTCTACGATTACCACAATCAAATAATCTATATTATTTTAATATACTCGGATCATCTGAAACTTTAAATATTCGCATGTTTCGATAGATTACTACTGGAAATACGACTATTTATTTACTTTGTTTACACAATAGCAAAGGAAACACAATTCTTATTTAAGCTCAATAAAAATCCTAAAAGTTAAAAACAAACAACAAAATCTGGAACGCACATTATTCTCATCAAATCCTATAAGATTTACCCATTTCAACAGTTCATCCCAGACTAATATCAATAACATAAAAAAAGAGGACTTCAACAGACAACAGCACTTACTCATCGACTAAATAAAATAAAATATATAACAAACTAACTGTCTCCCGCGGTTTCACCCACGCTTATGATTAGTGCTCTGCTCTCGTAGCTCATACCATGATAATTATGATATCCTAACTAATATCATAAATGCAGATGTGAGTTTGTTTGTGACGTTTTTAAGCTTTACCTTCTGTTCCCGAGCGATTTAAATTTGTTGACATAATCTACATTGTCGCGAGCAAATCCGAGTAGCTTATACTAAGTCTAGTCTACTCTACTAGTCTAAAAGACCTTTTCAAATTTAGATGAAAGTTTCAGAGATTAGCGAGTTAAAAGAAAAACATTTCAGTTCGATTATATTAGTATAGATATGATAAAAAACTGGAGGATAAAGAAAATTACGATTTTGCTCTAATACATAAACTTCCGTCATACTCTATATGTTTATATTTAGGTATTTTTTAAGTCACGCGTTTAATTCGACTCAGGCGCATCGTAAAGCGAGGTGCCGACGACAGCGGATGGGATGAGTGGGGATAATAAAATTGCTCGTTGTGTGACGTGTGAATTGGCTTTATTTTAGCGTTAATCAGGTAATAGTAGTATATACTGTCTTCATATATTTTGGCAATGATAAATAGATTAGGGTTTTGTAGCAGTTATACTATGGTTATAGGTTCAATTAGCAAACCGGTTACATCGATTTGGACCCTGTGAGATTATAGCTGTACTATAACCTGATGGTTTGTGTATCGTGCTTCACGATAAGGATAGGGATTTAAGAATAGGGAAAATTTTATGGATTCGTTTTGCTAGGCTGAAGTAGCTTAACCAGAGAAAAACGAAGGTGTATTCAAATTTTCCAATTAAATATTTGACTGAAAAATTTGAAGAATCAAAGACAAAAGGACTACGACTATATACATATGTAGTCGTAGTCCTTTTGTCTTTGCATCGCAAATACTTCTCTTTGTACTTCCTTTCTGCAGGCTTGATAACGTGAGTTTCTGATGAGATCAACCGTTTTAACGTAGACGGAAACATACCTAATGCAATGGATGGATAGATGATAAAAAAATGGGATATACTTTCACCTTTTATAGATATAGAATCATATCTGAACAGTGACCTGCTTAGGGGTATTTGTAGGACAAAACTATTTATTCTTTGAAGTCTATAAACCTGAATCAAATTTAATAATATGAGTGTGCTTCCAGTATGACTTAAAACGAATGCTATTATTACCGGACTGGGACAAAGCAACAATGTTCAATCCATATATGTATTTAAAAGCCGAAGAATTGAATCGAAAAATTTTGTTTACTAATAGAGTTAATTAGTCTTTTAAGCTTCTGTTAGCCAGCATGTGTATGACTACGTCATAATACTCCGAAACGCGATGGCAGTAATAGATCACACCAATATTTTACCAGTTAATTTATGCTTTGTATAATACGTAACAAACAATTTAAAAGAGAACTTTCCCGAGACATCTTAAAACACTCCGTGAATTCAAATGATCGTTCACCAGACATAACCAGATTCCGTACTGCTACTGACAATATCCTCTTAATACAGACTAGATATTTTGATATACGAGAAAATACATTGTTTTGATCAACACTATGACCAGCCCGCTTCGTCACTCGCTTACGTTACACCCCGGCTCAAGACATCACTACGTAAATATTTTAATCGCGGTCTACAGCCATTAGTCAGTGCCACATGGTCTCTACCTTACATCACAAACGCTGATGACTGTATCCGCACCAGACACAACTGAATCATGACTCATTTACTGTATCGATTGTTGAAAACCACCATTTTTATTATATTATTTGTACATTCCTTATGCTTGTACCTATGGCCGGTTTGAGGATACACATATAGAAAAATAAACAGTTCTTGTTGAGAATTCGCTTGAAAGTCAATCAATTTTTATTAAGTGTTATTGTCTGACTGTTTTAGAGTCATAGCGGTAGTGATAACGATTGCTGGGCATGACATATTTGATTCTATTTCCAAATCTATATTAATATAAAGCTGAAAAGTTTGTTTGTTTGTTTGAACGCGCTAATCTCAGGAACTACTGGTTTGAATTGAAAAATATTTTAGTGTTGGATAGCCCATTTATCGAGGAAGGCTATAGGCTATATAACATCACGCTATAACCAATAGGAGCGGCGCAGCACTGAAAAATGTTGCAAAAACGGGGTAAATTCTCTTATCTTTTATGAAGCAGACGAAGTTGCGCGGGTCAGCTAGTAGATTATAATCTTATTAAGTTTTTAGTTGTAAAATCCTCAGTAGCTGCATGGGCTCTAGAATCGTACCCATTAGGTAGTGATAGGGTCGGTCCAAATTACTTGGGTCTTAAATGCAATCGAACGTAATGTGGGTATAATATGTACACTTTTGCCTACCCCTTAGTTAAATCACAAAGTTACATTTATGAACGACGCAGTTAATTTAGTTCCATTTGAATTTAGCTGTGGCATTCATTACTACTGCAGCTATTTATTTTTTTTATATTTTTTTATTAATATAATAGAATTGACGTGTCCAAGAATTGTTTGCACATTCTTATGGAAATAAAGATTTTTAACTTTGACTTTAAAGAAACCTTTTAATTCTTGCAATTTTCGAGCGCCTACATACCTCTGCTTATTCTACTCGTGTAATCAAATCGTGATGGTATGTTATGTTTACAGTGTAAGCACATTTAAACAATAGACTAGACAAACCGCATGAGTCAGTAGCCCATTGAATCGAAATGACTCGCGAGTCTTATTATTGTCGCCTTGTATACGAGACTGCGTGACACGTATATTATGCTACATTATGTTATTTATTTATTTATTTGGACAACCAACAAGAACATACAAATACATAGTCAGTGGTATACAAGTATTGGTGCTGTCTTAATTACAGGTTGCCACGGAAAGCAAAATACAAACGATAGTTGGGAGCATAAGGCGTCCCAGAACTAAAAAATAAAAACTTAAATTAACAGTTTCTTACATAATTAGTATATACTAAAAGAACAAAACTTTATACTACTGTGATATTGAATCTCAGCATAGTGATAATATTTTCTTTTTAAAATAATAAATAAGTAAATAATATTCTATCACATACACACAACACCATCAAGCCCAAACTGAGCAGAGCTTGTACTATGGCTACTAGACAATGGATAAACATACATATATACTTTTTTTTTTGTAAAATACTTACATATTGTACATATAAACACCCAGACCAGGACAAACATCCATGTTCATGCACACAAATGTTTGACTTGGGCGGGAATCGAACCCGCGACCTCAGGCGTGGCAGTCGGTTACACTAACCACGCGTAGTGGTCGCACGCATCGAGGTCGTCAAAAGTTGGTAAACTTAGACTAAATATATCAATATCCTTATTTTTACTAACAGAATTATATTCCGGTTGGAGCCTATTTATAGGAGAAAAAAAGCCTAGGTTAGTTTTGGATCGCTTAGGTGTAAACAAGGAGTATCTAGACAGCCGTACACATAAGTAGCATATTCGTATTTTGAAGCGGCGGAAGACCAATAGCTCTTGTGATCAACAGGTTGTGGTTTTGAATCCTATGTATTGCTCTATCGATGTGAACCACTATAATGTTCTGTGATGTGAACCCATTTCTAACACACGTATACATATCAGCTTAATTGGAGAAGTTACTAAAAATACAAGAAATTAGTAAAAAACCAGAAAAAAAAATACTGCTGTACGGTTTTATGAGTAGTAGAGCCTCGCTGATTTTAGCATGAATGGACCGGCTCGACTGGGGAAGAACTACCCTCTCACAGAATATCGACGTGAAATACCAGTATTCCTACTGTTGTGTTTCGTTTGGTGAGTGAAAGTGCCGGAGGCCCAATCACCCTCTTTCCCCCATTCCCGATCCGTCTCCTTCCCACTTCCTTTCCTAAAGAGTCGGCAACGCGCAAGTGATGCTACTGGTGTTGCAGGCGTCCATAGGCTACGGTGACCACTTACCATCAGGTGGGCCGTATGCCTGATTGCCAAATTAGTAGTATAAAAAAAAACGTAGTGATTCATATGGCCACCTTACCAGTGCTAGGGAGACGAGAACGAGTTCGAATCCCACGCAGAACAAAAACTGTTGTCTACAAATAGTAGTTTCGGGTCTATGAGTTCTTTACCTACGTCTGAATTTTCAATGTCTGTTAAATCGCCTGCAACACAGGAATTATTCAATGCGCGGGATTCATCTCCTTATATATTATAACAAAAAAATCAACATATAGTAAAGGTATTTTTATAAATTAATAATTTTTCCATAAACAAAATAGTTGATGATAACCATAAGCGGATAGCTGGTACACCAACTGCGTCCCCAAACCGCCAAGTGGCAAGCCAGACCGCTTCACCTAGAATCATTCCGTGTAATGTTTGCCAGGGAATTTTGGCACGGTAAGGCATCAACGACGAAAATAATTTTTTCACACACGCTCGGCAGCGGTAGTAAGTTATAAAAAATGCGACCGTTCGTATATGTGTCAACAGTTATCGGATTGGATCGAAACTATTTATCGTACGATTTATGCGTAATTGGTTGCTATTGTTGTCGATCACGTGGGCCCGGAATCGTATTCCCAGGTCGGGAAACATACATACATACATAGATTCACGCCTGTTTCCCAGAGGGGTAGGCAGAGACTACGGATTTCCATGTGCTACGATCCTGACACACTTCCTTGTCGGCCAAGAAACTTATCATTTGTTTACTTTTTGAATTAGAAAATTTTTGATAGCAGAATAGAGTCTGGAATTGTGCCGAGTAGACGGCAATTGATACTTGAATTCTAAAATCATAACCATAACTTATTGCTTGAGTATTTTATGAGTGGTAAGTGGTTTAATGGTTGCAGCTCCTTACAGAAAATACCTGTAAAATATACAATACTGTAAACTTGGCGATTGAAAAGAGTGGCCGTGATTTTCTTGCCAGTTCTTCTAATCGGTTCTACGCTCTTGCTTTGCTGAACATGGCACCAGTTAAATGTAAATGTAAATTTACATTAATAAGTGTAACTTTGACGTTCATAAGTGTGACTTTTATTTCGTTCACAAACTTATACACAATGTGAGAACATTATAGCATAATAACAAATACATCTAATGACAACCACACAGTTAATACTACTGTAGTCATTATCGTTTAATTATTGTCAAAGGTTTTCAATAAACTATTATTGTTACTTTGTGACCTACATGAATAAACATATTTTAGATTTTGATTTTCGATTTTAAGTGACGAAATAGGAGATACATTTCTGCTCACCTTTTCGGTGTTAAACATGCGTGAGTCTATATTATGTGTGTTTGTTGCGAACTGTGATATCAATCGTAGTTAAAACCATACAAGACCTTCAATCGCTTAAATGTCAATATCAACGTATAAAGACTACAAACACACAGAGACTTTAACTTAAATAATTGGTAAAGGATATTAACGCGATTATGCATATATAATTTCGTTTTTTATTTTTGACATTTCAATAAGGTTACCCCGGACGTTATCACAAGCTGACTAGTTCGATGTCATGTCTCCGTTCGTGGGTAGAATACCGTAATTCATGTACCTTCACACACAATATACGTCGCACCTATTAGCATATTATTATATCCTAACTATTATTATAAATGTAAATGAGAGTTGAGAATTAATGAATGTAGAATGAGAGTTGTTTGTTATACCTATTATCACACCTTAACTACTCAAACGATCATCATGAAATTCCGCAAATACTTTGTAAAGAATACAGAAAAGAATATAAACCTTTCATCCAGACAAGATCTACATTAACGCGAGCGGAACCGCGGGCAAAGCTAGTAATATTTAAATCAATAAATAAAATAGTATAGACATAAAATCCCCAACACCCACCACTGAACTGAATCCAGGTTGTTTCAAATCGGCTAGACCCCTTGGCGCTGCGGTATGCATCTTCTATCGCTTTTACTATGGGGAGTGCTCCGAGAATTGTTCGGATTGATCCCTGCCGTCTCTTTTTGCCATCGTCTTACGTGACAAATTTTTTATCCTCATCATTTAGATGGTTGGCAGTCCACAACAGTGCGTTTTTCCAGCCTCGCACAACTAAACTGTGGAATGAACTGTCGCCTGCGGTATTTCAGAATCACACGACCTATAAACCTTCAAGAAAAGAGCGTACTCCTTTTTAAAAGGCCGGCAACGCATCTGTAACTCCTCTGTTGTTGCGGGTGTCCATGGGCGGCGGTAATCGCTTACCATCAGGCGATCCGTCTGCTCGTTTGCCTCCTTCTTCTTCTTCTTCTACCTAGCCTTTATTATTCCCAAGTCACTTGGGGTCGGCTTTTCTAGTCTAACCGGATTTGACTGGATATCGGTCTCGTTTGCCTCCTATACCATAAAAAAGAAAACTGAGTCCGAATCTTCGTCTAAGATAAAAAATGTCCCTGAAATACACATTTCTATCCAAGATGGCGCCTAGAACTCATATATAACGTATTAGTTACAGTTTGTTGGAGTTTCCCTGATGAGGCGGACTTCCTCAACTTTCTTTTATGTGTCCACAACACTTTGAACTCGCCACGGTAAATCATGTGACAGAATTAATTAGATATAATTACAGAAGGATGGATAAATGTCTTCATTTGACAAAATAATAACGTTGTACTAGTTTCTGATCGTGGCATGGCCCGCGGGATACTAATGCGAAACGCGTACTGGGAGTTATTACTCCCAGTACGCGTTTCGCGTTAGTTTTAACCAATAGGTTTGCGAATTCGCAATCCTATTGGTTGCGAATTCGCTGCACGGTTTCCGTGTGATTTAGTAAAAAACATCCAAATACCTTAATAATCTTTCAAATTCATTATTTAATAGATGTCCAGCGCAGTTTTACCCGTGTTTATGACTGCTCCGCTGCCGTGACTCGAAACATGGTTTTAAATAGCTTTCTCTACTTCTGAATGAAGTACATTCTAATTGTAAATAAAAATATTAAAATCTGTTTAGTGGTTTGAGAGTTTATCGTTTACTAGCCAACACACAAATATTTCATCTTGATAATTTTAGTGTACGGCGTAGTAAACTTTACACTAAAGTTAGTTTTTAAGACTGCGCCGAGCGTAAGACAGATAACGACAGAGCTCGTGCGGCGCATATTCAAACCGGCGCGCGGCCGTCATAGTAAAATGGTATGGAGGATTTGAAGTGCTTTTTTGATTAAATATGTATCTTTATTGTCAACCAATAACTGAAATATTTGGGATGGACAAATTGTAATATAACTATTTATGTTTCGTTTAAGCTGTAAAATAAGCATATTTACGTAATTTTGTAGGCAAAAATATTAGTTATTTTATATTTTTTACACGGAGTAATTGTAAACACATTCATTGTTATGCTAAATGTATATTTTATATTTGTATTAAACAAAAATTGTTGATTTTATTCTTTTAACTGTGACCGCCTGTTTTGGCACATTTCGCTCGGCGCTGTCTTAAGAGAAAACACTACTGGCGAGAGAATTGAAAAATAGGTATTTGTAAAATCTATTGCTGTCGCGCAGTGCCCGCAGAGCGCGATAGAGACAACTGCAGCTCTTCTCGTAGTTTAACATAGTTTATTATTTACCAGTTACGTAAATACAAATAATATGACATAGAATGATTCTCACATAAGTACGTTCGTTAAGTAGTTAAAGTGTACCCTGAATCAAATTAATTATTGCGACGGAAAATAATCAACCGATTTGCGTAATCAGCTAAATTATAATTATACCTAAGTGTACGTAAACTGTACAGATGGTATAGATTCATATAAAATAAAGCTATTTTCACACTTCAGGAATTAACCCACTTACTGTGGGTAGGTTACAAACCTTTACACCATTACTGTACCACAGGCATACTCACAAAAACATAAAGTATAGTAAATTGTGAAGTAAAAAGCATTTTAACGTTACTTTCATATTTTAGATTATTTTCAGCCTTTTAAACGTCGCAAAATGATTTTTAAATTATGACAGTCTGCAGCATTTTCCAGATTGTTCCTATTCGTCGTATCGTATTCTTGTGTTATATATTTATGTATATACATTATACATACACCATTAACACGCATGTGCCACGGAGGGATAGGTTAAGACTACAAAAATTCTTGAACTACGACTTTAGCGTATCTTTCTTGCTTCATTTATTCACATTTTTATAGGTAGTAGAGCCACGCTGGTTTCAGCATGAATGGGCCGGCTTGACCGGGGAAGGACTACCCTCTCACAGAAGATCGACGTAAAAGAGCAGTATTCCTACTGTTGTGTTTCGTTCGGTCAGTGAGAGAACCGGAGGCGCAATCACCCTCTTTCCCCCTTCCCGCTCCTTCTCCTTCCCACTTCCTTTCCTAAAGGGTTGGCGACGCGCAAGTGCTGCCTCTGGTGTTGCAGAGAGCTACTTACTGCTGGATAAAAAAAACTTTGCATATTTCATACACGTTCATCGTTTCATGGTACTCGTGAACTAGACTTTCTCTGACATGCCTCTGATCAGGTCGGAGAACGTTTGATTAAGTCTTCCTCTATCGACTGTCCCATTCACATTCGCCTCATAAACCTTTTTGGTCAATCTTTTATCGCCACCATTCCACCTCTGCTAATTCTTGCCACTATACGTTATTTGAAGTCACAGCGCTTATTCATCACATAACTTTTATTCTATCCTGTAAGACATAACACATTTCTCTCATATTTATTTAAAGCCAGAGAAATCTGATATTCAGCATGTATAACTCACAAAAATCAACACACATCACAAATTTGAATCATACGCCAACATTTATCAACTCTCCTCTCAATTTCATATCCTATTACAAAGTTACATAAATACACCTGCGATTACGTCATCATCAGACCGATGACAGCTGGTGACGTCACAACCATGGTGTCAGTTTCTTTCCGAGCTGTCACACACGTCAGTTGTCATTAAAACAGATAAAACAAGGGAGCATTTCCACTAGTATGGATTAATGAAAGAATTCTTGGCATTGGAACTTTTTAAAGAAAACATTCTACGGATTGGATTTGATTTCAATGTTTAATTCCGCTCGCTGTTACGCATTTTTGTATCATTGAAGCGTTTGACGTCGCATTTTTTACGTTGTTATTATTGCCTTGTTAACCCCTTGGGAAAAGTTTACGGCCGATTGTAAGGCCCGACTTCTATGCTTGGGATGTCTAATGAAATAATCAGGACTTTTTGGTACGACAGTGAAAACCGCATTTAGTTTCGTGCAGAAGATTTTCTAATATAAGCAATTGAATAACAATTGATCGAGTTCTTTAGATCTTTTAAGTATATAAGTTTTCTTAAACATCTGCTATCTACAGATTTGGGATACATTTTATTTAAATGTGTAGTCTATTACCACATTTGACTTCAACTGCAAAGGGTTAAGTTTAAATTGCAGAGTGGATACACAAAGCCAATTGTTGATGTAAATTAGAATCAGAATAGATCCAGGTATTGACACCTGAAAATTCACAATTTAATTTTTATCTGTTGGCCTTTTGTGTAAAAGATACTGAAAGATGAAAGATGACCAGTCATATTTTGATAAAAGGTGGGCCAAAATAAATAAAATAGGTAAAATAAATATCGTGCCGTCGCGGCGCGTGTGACGCAAATTATCCAAAATTATTAATGTGCTCTGGGCATGCGCGGGCGCAAGACGATTCACTCCGTATTATTATTTATGATGATTCATATTTCGAAGACAGCGGGCATGTCCTTCTTCACAAGGGATTTAAGATCTTAAAATTATAAACCAGAATTTGTGTTTGTTGCGTTATACTGGACGTCAAAGTAAGCGACTGTTTTCTAAGTAAATTTTCCTGAATAGAAATTAATGTTAACGTTATTTACAGGGTATGTTAAGCTGGTTTATGCATGTAGAAAGAATGGTCGAGAAAAGACTGACTAAGAAAGTTTATAATGCTAGTGTGAATGGAACAATCGTAAGGGGAACCTAGGCCCTAGGGGAACGTTTCTTGATCAGATCGGAGACGTTCTGGATAAACGCCAGGTTAAGAGCACCTTAAACGGAAAAGCGAGCGTGAGAAATGTTATGAAAGTAAATGAAGGCAGAGAAGTGTGTCAGGATCGTAGCAAATGGAAATCCGTAGTCTCTGCCTAACCCTCTGGGAAACAGGCGTGAATCTATGTATGTATGTAATTTACAGGTAAAGATATTACGATAATACAGATTGTAACTTCCTATAATAATAATAATATGTAGTGGCATTGTATACATACAGTTGCTGTGCATGGGGTCTTTGGTACGGTAAAGTAGGCTTTTCTATCAAGAAGTTTTCATCAGCAGCATGGAGTATAAAGTTATAGACGACAAAAGACTCGCTTCCCATTATGTGGTACATTATAATTTTAATACATCTCTGCATACCTCTTCCTCGGAGGGGCAGGCAGAGGCGTCACTATACATATGCATTAAATTATAATATAAAGACTTCAGCGATAGTCTATTGAAAGACCATTGGACTGCCACGCAGAGGTCATGACTTCGATCGCGAGGCACGTAGAGGTGCTCTACCATCTCGAAGTTATGTGCGAGGTGAATTCAAATTCAAATTCAAATTCAAATTCTTTATTTGTAAACATAGGTATTAAGGGTTGTTACAATGGTAGTGTGTGTGTCCAACTATGTTTTGCTTTAGAGCGTACAATTTTTAGGAAAATAAGAAATTTAGGAAAATAGGAAAATAAGCATGCAGTTGGAATTATTGCAATATTACATTATTGTTATTTACATACGTTAAATATATCGGATGTCTGAGGCCTACAGTCTTTCGTTCAAATATTCATCAACCGTATAATAACATTTCGTGATTAGCAACTCCTTAAGGCATTTTTTGAACAGGTCTAGTTTGTTTATTTCTATGATGCGTTTAGGTATTTTATTATAAATTTTGGGTGCCATGCCTAGTATATTTTTTGTCAATATGGCTTTTTTATATCGTTTGGTGCATACTCTATGTTTATTACGGGCACTGTTTAGGTGCTCATACAAATGTATATTGGCTTTGACATATGAGGCTACTTCATATATGTAAAGACACGGAAGTGTAAGTATCTGGAGCTTTTTGAATTGCGGTGCGCAGCTTTCTGTGCTTTGTATGCCACATATTGCTCGTAAGCATTTTTTTTTGGGCTTTGAATGCCAATTCTCTGTCTGGTGAGTAGCCCCAGAATATAAGTCCATAGCGCAAAGTAGATGATACGTATCCGTGGTATGCGGTTAACAGTGTTGTCAGGCTTGCAACCTTTCTCAAGTTATACAGGGCATAGGAATATTGAGTCAGTTTACTGCATATGTGTTCTACTTGCGTTTTCCAGTTTAGATTTCTATCTATCCAGATTCCAAGGAATTTTGTATGATTAGACTCAGTAATAGTTTTATTATTGTATTTAACATTAGGTTTTATGTTATTTGTTTTCTGTTCAAATGAAATGTAGTTAGTTTTTCCAAGATTAATTTTTAAGTTGTTTTCGGTTAGCCATGTTATAATACGTTTCAGGTTGTCATTTATTTCAGTTTCGAATGTATCATCATTTTTTCCTGCGAATAATATAGTGCTATCGTCCGCGAATAATATTATTGGGTAATTAATAGTTTTGGGCATGTCATTAATATAAATGTTAAATAGTAAGGGTGCAAGTACGCTACCCTGGGGTACCCCAAATAGACATTTGCGAAGATTAGAAGCATACACCCGTTCTGTTCTAGTGTAAGGACAAATTTTGGTTATGCATGTAAATTGTTCCCTATTTGTGAGATATGACTTTATTAGTTCAAATACGTTGCCTCTTATTCCGTATCTATAAATTTTGTTTAAAAGTATTTTATGGCTAACATGGTCGAAGGCTTTCGACATATCCATAAACAATGCAATGATAGGTGACTTATTGTCGACTTGATTTAGTACGTGTTCAATGAGCTTGAATATAGCGGAGTTGATACCTTTATTCTTCCTAAAGCCGTATTGTTCACTAATTAAAATATTATTGGATTCTAGATAGGAGTATAAACATTTGTGTATTACTTTTTCAATTATTTTAGAGAACACAGGTATAAGTGCAATGGGTCTATAATTGCTTGGGTCCTGCATGTCACCTTTTTTAAATATAGGTTTAATTATAGAAACTTTTAGTTTGTCTGGAAAAATGCCGCGTTCTATGCAGTTATTTATAATGTGACTAAGTATTGGTGCAATAGTATTCGACGTAGCTTTGACTATTTTTGAAGTTATGTCATCATTTCCAGCACTGTCAGTATTTTTAAGGGATTTTATTATTTTAATTATGTCGATCGGTACAGTAGGTGTCATAAATATTGAATTAAAATTATTAAATGTCAAAGTATTATTCATATTATTGCTGGTCTGATTTTCGATTTGATTGATAAAATATTCGTTAAATTTTTCTGCGATATCCTCTGGGTCGTTTATAAGTTTGTTGTCTATTTTTATGCTTGTTATTCCTTCTTTTGGATGTTTTAATTTCTGTTTATTGATAATTTTCCAGGTAGCTTTGCATTTGTTTTCAGAATTGTTAATGGTATGGTTATTTTGTGCCTTTTGGG
The DNA here is from genome assembly GCA_930367265.1 of Catocala fraxini. Lineage (NCBI taxonomy): Eukaryota > Metazoa > Arthropoda > Insecta > Lepidoptera > Erebidae > Catocala > Catocala fraxini. Next base: position 2,309,058 of record OV884045.1, read on the forward strand.
TTTGCTTTATTATGTATTTTAATCTGTTAGTGTAAGTTTTGAGTTTATTTTTATTTTCTGTACTGGGGGTCTTTCGATATTCCCATAACATTTGTCTCTTTCGTTTTGAGCATTGAAGGAAAACATTGTGAGGAAACCGGCATATCTGAGAGTTCTCCACAATGTTTTTAAAGATATGTCAAGTCTACCAACCCGCACTGGTCCAGCGTGATGGATTACGACCTGAACCCTTCTTATACTGAGAAGAGGCCCGTGGTCAGCGGTGGGATATTTTATATACAGGCCTGATATTATATACAGGGTGTCCGGTAATTAATGGATAACTTTCAAATATTTTATAGTTGGACTGATGGAAGTTGAGGCAAAAAATGAAAATATTCTATCCTAACTACCCGACCCGGGGGTGCCCGAGCCACCTAATGCTGTTATCGCTGAGGCTGAGCCCCACAAAATGTATTTTATGCCTTGTTAATTATCAATAACTATATGAATATCGGCGACGATCGGAAATATTGGTCCAGTTTGAGTTGTAGAGCCTCGCTGATTTCAGCATGAATGGGACGGCTCGACTGGGGAAGGACTACCCTCTCACAGAATATCGACGTGAAAAAGCAGTATTCTTACTGTTGTGTTTCGTTTGGTGAGTGAGAGTGCCGGAGGCCCAATTACTCTTTTTCCCCCATCCCGCTCCTTCTCCTTCCCACTTCCTTCTTTCCTAAAGGGTCGGAAACGCGCAAGTGATGCCTCTGGTATTGCTGGCGTCCATACGGTGACCACTTACCATCAGGTGGGCCGCCATATACTTGTGAGCCACCTTAGTAGCATAAAATAAATGTTTACTACTCTATAGAATATGATGGTTATCAACTTATATTTTATATTAACGCCCCGCAATATGCTTATGAAGTCGACGCCCCTGCTCATACTCCTGTATCTTTGAAGGAACAGACAGAGATTTATTACACCAAAATTTTGTTAGCAAACAGTACACTAACAGCACTTTTGGGCAAGAGCACTTTCTGCATGGCACCCAATATATACAAATAAGTACCAAATAAATTTAAGGACCTTAATGTAAACGTATTTAAACGTAATTTAAGAAATGTTTTATTGCATTTGCTACTATAATATTAATGATTTCCTATGTGATAATCTTTTTTCTTTTTTCTTTGTTCTTTCAATCATTTATCAGGATCTAATTTAATTTGACATGTTCTTAATTATCGACTCCTTATCTATTATTATTCTATTATTGGAAATTACTTATTAATTAATTATTTTATTTTTTTGCAGCGATAGCTCAGTGGGGAGACCAACAGACTGCAATGCAGAGGGTCTCGGGTTCGAACCCACGTCGCGCACCTCTGACTTTCGGAAGTTATATGACTTTTCGAAATTATATGCGTATTGATTGACAATTATCGCCTGCTCCGTGCCTCGGAGAGTACGTTAAGCCGTCGGTCCCGGCTGCCATGAACATCTATGGCAGTCGTCATTGGGCAAGTCAGTACCCTCTAATATCCTGACACTGGTCTAGCCTTAGGGTATCGTTAGCCTTCGGGTTGCGGAGGTCAGGTGGCAGCCGCTCCGTGTAAAAACTGATATCCAGTCAAATCCGGTTAGACTAGAAAAGCCGACCCCAAGTTACTTGGGAATAATAAAGGCTAAGCGAGAAGAAAGACTTATTAATTAATTATTTTTATATTTATTATACGGATTTGAACTGACCTATTTATAATATATCTCACTTCATTGTTAAGAGACGCTTAATTGACATGGTAATTATTATATTAGAGCTAGCATAATTTTAAAATTCTTATTAATTACAAAGTATATACATTTGCATGTGTGTCCAGACAGAGCATGTTGAGACAAAAAAATATCTCTAACACCTGATTGTACACATGTTGAGTCAAATAAATTTATATTTATCTAACAGTTTAACCATCCAGCCACAGTGGGCATAAAAAGTTAGTTCACGCATGCGTATCGAGCGGCATCCATATAAATCATAAAACTAGTAAATAACTTTAATGAGGTGCCTCGCGTGTGTTTTGGCAATCTGCGGCTAATTCTGCTGAAACGGGATCTAATCTGAAACGAACTAACGACTGATTTAAGAGTTTAGGAAGTCGACACACAGGGCTTATTTATTTTGGTGATGACAAAATTATATTAGTACTTACTTATTTTCATAACTTCTGAGAATAGGTACATAATTGAACAATTGAGACGAACAAACCATATGTATCAATGGATTAAGCAGAAGTGTCTTTCTCTGCCATTTTTCTAGCTTTTATTAGATCCCATATAAAAGGGCTACCTACTCCTACCACCATATTTCCAAAGTCTGTGCAGGCTATCAGTATTTCCTTACAGAAAACCGAATATCTTTTGTTTGACCCATGAACCAAACATAACACTTTAGGACCGGCCGTGAGGTCTCAGGGTCGAATTAATTTATTAGTTTCATAAGCATTACTTAACATTTTCATAAGTATTGCTTCTCGTCAACTCTAGTCGTAGCAAGGCTGGTATAACGTATTTATTATATCTATACTAATATTATAAAGCTGGAAAGTTTGTTTGTTTGTTTGGTTGAACGCGCTAAGCTCAGAAACTTCTAAAAATTATTTATTTAAAATTATTTTAGTGTTGGAAAGCCCATTTATTGAAGGCTAAAAGCTACATAACATCACGCTACGACTCACAGGGGCACATCGGGTGAAACCGCGGGCACATCTAGTATTATATAATTTCCTTGTACGGCACGGACAGCGCAGGCAGTGGTAGACACATCCAATGCGACGAGTGATGTACATTTAATTCCATATGAGACAAAACATTCCAAAATCCATAATATTGGTAGAATTTTATACTTTATTTTATTATTTTTAAAGACAAGAATAAATACTGGGGTGCTTGGGACAGCACAAATATTTAAATATACGATTAGTGGACTACAAATTTTTGTCGCATATGGGATTCAAACCCTACCACTATTTCTCCAATATTATAAAAAATAATAATAATAAAATTAAAAAGAGAAGAATTATCATATTAATTGATTAAAAAGTTACCTTAAACATTTAACTCACGTTACAAGAATCATTCATCAAACAAAAATACCGATATTCCAACCATCCTTTTTACATTTTAAATATCTCTGGCTAACATATAAGGAAGTATTTTGTTCCCATTTAGGAAACAAAAGTAATTTGAACTCCACCACATTTCTTTGTTAAGTTGCTAAGAATTTGTACTGATTCATTAGTTTATTTCTGATGTACAAATATACAGTTTAATTAATCCTTTGAAGGACCATTCTCAATTTCACCAGATATAGGACACGACGCAGGAGGAAGCAAAAGTTTAAAACAAAGATATAAATTGTTTAAATTTACGACCGTACTGTTTCACACAAAGACATGACATTCGAATTCGAACATAAACTTAATATCGTATGTTCATTTTGGTCACAATGTAACAGCTATGAACGTCACAGTTATGGTATAGTGAAATCCCTAAATTTCCGAAAGAGTGGCATTCTCATTGAACAATCACAAAACAATTCAACAATTAGTAACATCAGCCCTGTATATCTGTAACTGTAACTGTCGCCCAATGGGAACCGACCTCTTTTTGGAGTCAGAATAGTTAGGCCATAATCTACTAGGACAAATCCTAACTCATATTGAGTATGATGATATGAGTATATATGTCGGCCTCGATGGCGTAGTGGTTAGTGTAACCGACTGCCACGCCTGAGGTCGCGGGTTCGATCCCCGCACAAGTCAAACATTTGTGTGCATGAACATGGATGTTTGTCTTGGTCTGGGTGTTTCTATGTATAATATGTATGTATTTACAAAAAAAAAAGTATATATGTATGTTTATCCATTGTCTAGTACCCATAGTACAAGCTCTGCTTCGTTTGGGCTAGATGGTGTTGTGTGTATGTGATAGAATATTATTATTATTATTATTATATTATAAATGCGAATGTGAGTTTGTTTATTACGCTTTCACGCCTTAACTACTCGACCGATATTCATGAAATTTTGCATACTCGTTATCAGGAAAACAGAAAAGGAGCTACTTTTCATCCAGATAATAGAACTGTTCCCAAGGAACAGAAAATTGGCGTAACCTATATTTACGCGAGCTTAGCAGCGGGCAAATTTTTTTTATACAACTAAGTTGGCAAACTAGCATGCCACCCACCTGATGGTAAGTGGTCACCGTAGCCTATGGACGCCTGCAACACCAGAGGCATCACTTGCACGTTGCTGACCCTTTAGGAAAGGAAGTGTGAAGGAGAAGGAGCGGGAAGGGGGAAAGAGGGTGATTGGGCCTCCGGCACTCTTACTCGCTGAACGAAACACAACAGTAGGAATACTGCTATTCCACGTCGATATTCTGTGAGAGGGTAGTCCTTCCCCGGTGGAGCCGGCCCATTCATGCTGAAATCAGTGAGGCTCTACTACTCCTATGAGTAAAAGGAGGTGCGGTGCTATCACCTCTAGCACCTTATAACATACATACATATATACATTGCCTCTCGCCTTTTTCCCCGAAAGAGTATGTAGAAGAGTATTGCAACCACATTTCGCCAGCTGTAGTGTTCAGAAAGAAAGAAGAAAGAAAAATGTTTTACATAATATTGTCTTCTGTTTACGCGAATATTATGATTGAAATTAAACTACTATAATTATACGGATTTTATCGCGTTGTTCATTAGACACTTTGTTACATAATTTTGAAAACTGTTACACTACTACTACTATTAAACTTTACAAATTTTTAAGCTAATTAAATTATTATTAAAACTATTTATATTTAAGTTTACACCTTCCCCAACGTTTCGGTTGGTTTTCAGCAGCCATGGTCACGGGGAGACGAAGATGGTAGTTGTTTCAATGTTCCAGTGTAGTTATTTCAAAGTACCCGAACATAATTTAATCATTGATGTTTCTATTTACGCAGAATGAGCTCAAAGTATCATGAGGTCTAGCTGTGGTTTGACTATTTGAATTACTGGATCCCAAGCTGGTGGTACATTCCAACCATCTTCTCTATTAAAATTAGGATGTATTTTAATTTCAATAACCCCGCGAATTCTTTGAATTATTGAATATCCATACATACAAAATACTAAAAAAACGTAATACTAAATACAATTTAACAGAAGGCGGTACATGGAAATTAAATTAAGCACTGCGTCAGCTATTGTTGCAGTATAGACTACAACGCTGGTATTCTCGCAGGCCTACTAACAATAATTTATTACAATCCCTTTTATTTGGTCAATTTCAATTTCAATTTCAATGCTTTATTGCTCTCCATATGTATAAATGTTGTTACAAGAAAATACAAAAGATCAAATATGGACCCTGTCGGGCACGGCAAGCAGATAGAAGAAGAATGGTCCCATGTAATAAGCAGTAAGCTTATTGCCGTCGACCGGGGTCAGTTCTACCCTCCGTGTTATATTGAAAATATTTTAACTATAAATCCCAATTACACATTGCCCAATTCGAGAATTTAACCCGAGGCCTCATGCAGTGACGTAGAGGTAGTAAAAGCATGACGTCACTACTATGACGTCACTAAGGCAGTCAACCTTATTAAATAATTTTAATTAGGTAATGAAATGTTATATAGAATTAGAGTAGAGCACTTTATGTATAAGATATATTATCATTTATCACGGATTCTAAACTAAGGTTTTCAAAAGAGACTTATGGCCAGTTTCACAACTATCAAATAAAAGTTATCCGAAAGATAAATCGCATGCTGTCTCACTCTTGTTAGGTTAAAGAAGAGAAGAAGAGACAAGAGATGACAAGAATTTTATCTTATAGATAAATGCTATTTGGAGCTTGTGGAACAGGCCCTTAGACTGCTATTGCGGTGATACCATCTCTATAAAACTAAAAACAACTGATTAACTGATACAAATTATAGGTAGACGTTAATAAAAAAATGAACAACATTATTTCTTGGAAATCCGCACAAAAAACATCAACTAAAACATCCAAAACATCTAATTTTACAAGTACCTTGATCAAAGTCGTAGGTCTGTGTGGTACAATTGAGCAATCAGTATTGAGATGTCATAACAAACGGTTATGATTGAAGAGCGTCCCGCGACGTTGTTTGTGCGAGGACGCTGTTTACGTACAACAAGGTCGGGTGTGGCCCTTCGGGGTGCGGTGCTAGTGAGAGCGGTTAGCGATAGTACAATCGGAGGGGATACATTGGTGACGCTTGTTGAAAAGCTTCTGGAGCCGCGTTTTAAAGTAATGGTAATATTTTTTAAAGACAACTGGTGTTATAAAGTTTCTGTCAAGCTATGTTCAAGTTTTAAAAGTACAATCATTAAGATAAAGACAAATTTAAAAATACGCTAATTAATAGTGCGTTCTTGATATTTTCCAGATTAGCAGCATTATTTATGCAAATCTAATCAATGTATATTGTTTGTGAGAGGAGAGAAACCCTTTCTTTCGATATACATATCAGTATGTATTTACATTTGTATTACAGTTTAGAGATAGATAGGCCTCAGGTCTGTTTAATCCCGTAGTCGTAGGCAGAGATGTTCCACACCTAACTCAAGCTATGTTTTCATTTATGGCAACAGTTTATTGTTCCTTGTCCTGATCGAACTCACACCAGCCAACGTAGTGGCGAGATGATCTTAAACTACTCTGCCTATAATGGATTATTATGACCACAGCGCTACTAATATAGTTTTTATGCGCAGAGATTTCGACATTATCGCTTTCCGCTTACAGTGCAGCCCCACAACAGAAAGGGCGGTTAGACACGAGTGACAGAAGCGACTCCCTCACAAGAGCATGTTAATTACGAACTCCCGTCGTTTGCGGCCCGCCTTATTTTAGCCCTACAACGAATCCATCAAATTTTATTTATTTCTCAACGTCGTGAGTCAAGGTTTAATGTTTTAAATGTGTTACTGTTAAGATATATTTGTGTTGATTTTTCATAAGATATCTATAACATATGTATGTTGTCTTGTGATAATTGCCAACGGGCCTCGGTAACTGTTGGAATATCATTCTGTTACATATAATAATATCTTAAAGATTTTCATAGACTTTCTGGATGTAAAGCTCTTTTAATATCTACATTTGCCTTAGTTTAAAACAAGTACAACAAAACGAAAATATAACCTCATTATTAAAACTGACCATGTATTGAAACAGCGTCGATATTCATATTTAAATATTTTCTTATTGTAATTTACAGCAGCTAAATGTGTTAAAGTTCTCGATATACCAAAACAAAAGATAATTGAGTGTTGTGTATTTGATCCCCACACGGTACAAAATATTGTGAGATTGATGTGATTATCAATCCAGAAATAGGTATATTTTCTTTCAGGAAACAAAACATCATACGTCGATGAAAAGCGGGATTACCATGCCATTCGACCGTCCCAAACTACGTCAGCAAAGTTTGTTCAATCGTAAATAATACTGTTACTAACAGAAATTATTTGCAATAATAAGCAATGTTTTATACTACCAAAGAGGCAAATAAACATACGATTCGCCTGAATTTAAGTGGTTGCAATACCAGAAGTATCGCTCGTGCGTTGTCAATCTAAAAGAATACGAATTAAAAGTTGGGATGAAAGAAGTAGAAAGGAACTCTAATTAAAAAGTCAGTTTGAAGGATCTTAAGCAAAAACAAAGGGTTTGATAAACTCTTTACTTGAACACGATGCTTAACGTACATAACAGGTAACAGCCAGAAACAAAAAGCGTTATACTATAAATACAAAAAACAATCAAGTGTTGCCAACTCAAAGGCAGGTATAACATTGAGTTTCTACTAACACAGTTCATTCGTATCCCTTAGGCTACGGCGGGTACCACACAATTGGCTGTTACAGTAATATTCTTTCCTTTTTAACACGTTTTCATTAGCTTGGTATGTATCTATGTATCTATGAATCTATGTAACGGAATCTTTGAACGTGATTTTCACCCCTTTCAAACCGACAGATTGATTTGGAACTGCACATTTATCGAGGACCGAAGACAATACAATAATTTAGAAAAAAAAGATATAAAACTAAAAAACACGCTTATAAAATAAAAGATAATATAATTTAAAAATATTAATGTAAAATAGCGTGGGGATTATCAAAATATCTTAGAAATCACCCCACGCGTTTTTACATTAAAATTATATTTTTTTTTTTTTTTTGATATTAAACTACTATATACGGATTTTATCGCGTTGTTTATTTGTCACTTTATTACATAATTTTGAAAATTTGTTACATTACTATTACTATTAAACTTTACTAATTTTTAAGCTAATTATATTATTATTAAAACTATTTAGATTTGATTTAATTTTACACTTTCCCCGTCGTTTCGGTTGCTTTTCAGCAGCCATGGTCACGGGGAGACTAAGATGGTAGTTGTCTCAATGTTCCAGTGTAGTTATTTCAAAGTACCCGAACATAATTTAATCATTGGTGTTTCTATTTACGCAGAATGAGCTCAAAGTATCATGAAGTCTAGCTGTGGTTTGCTTCTTCTTGGGTTTGACTATTTGTATTACTGGATCCCAAGCTGGTGGTACATTCCAACCATCTTCTCTATTAAAATTAGGCTGTTTTTTGATTTCAGTAGCCTCGCGAAGCATCCGTGGTAGGAATCGGTATTCTTTAGCGAGAATCTGTGGTTTGTCAAATCTCAGGTAGTGGTTGGTCCCCTGTTGCACATGTTCACACACAGCAGACTTCAACGAGCGTTGGTGATTTACATCAGCTATGTGTTCTTTTATGCGGGTGCCTATGTTTCTCTTGGTTTGACCAATGTATGATTATTTATCAATGTATGAGATCTTTTATTAGACAGACAACTTTCGCACTAGGAATAAATCGTGTGTCGCGGGGGATTTAACATTCATCGTTACAATGGATACCAAAGAATACTTAGGCACCAAACTACTATTTACGGATCACAATTTTTTTTCCTTTGCCGTGTCTACTAATTAATAATTAAATATAATAAGCCGTGTATTAAACTGTCCCACTGCTGGGCACGGGCCTCTTCTCAATATGAGAAGGGTTAGGCTATAGTCCACCACGCTGGCCCAGTGCGGGTTGGCAGACTTCACATATCTTTGAGAACTCGTAGACGTACAGATTTCCTCACGATGTTTTCCTTCACCGTTACAGCAAGCGATAATTAACTATTTAATATAATAATAATAATAATCTACCACACACACAACACCATCTATCCCAAACTAAGCAGAGCTTGTACTATGGGTACTAGACAATGGATAAACATACATATATACTTTTTTTTGTAAATACATACATATTATACATAGAAACACCCAGACCAAGACAAACATCCATGTTTATGCACACAAATATTTGACTTGTGCGGGAATCGAACCCGCGACCTCAGGCGTTACAGTCGGTTACACTAACCACTACGCCATTGAGGCCGACAAATAACACACATAACTTCGAAAAGTCAGAGTTGCGCGCCTTGGGATCGAACTCGAGACATCTGCGTGGCAGTCTAACGGTTTCCCACTAGGCTATCGCTGATGGCGGCTAATTAAACTACAACTCAATTCGTGCAATCAAATTATAATGTACAACATTTTGCACGCGGCTTCGCTCACGTTAATTTATCATTTATATCCCTCAGAAACAGATTTATTTGGATATAGGTACCCTATATTCATTTCTGTACCTCTGACAACGTGTATGCGAAATTTCACCATGATTGGTCTCAACTCACAAACTCAGTTTCGCATTTATAATATTAGTGAGGACTCCTTAGTCGATATGTGGTGATATTATGTGGTGTGATGTGCGTTTTTTTTTTAAATAATGTCCTCTAGACCCAATTTCGGTCACGGCGGCGAATCTTAACGGAGACTGGCCATCTGTGCGCCAATGGATGGCGCATGAGATTGAATACTTATAGAATTGCAAACATCATTAAAGTTAATCGTAATTATGTCCTCAAAGTGTCATTATAATCATTTATAAAGATATTATAGTGCACAAGTATGTGCGCAAACACAAGTGCACTCTCTGTTCCCTAACCCTCATCATCCGATGGGACGGATAATCCGACACGACCGGAGAGAGATCAGGCGCAGGACCAACGGCTTTACGTGCTTTCCGATGCACGGGGGTGTCTAACACCACCAACTTCCTAACTCCGGGCTCGTATTGAGATTTCTTAACATAAAACTTAATAACTTTTTTAGTTGGCCCGACCCGGGATTCGAACGTTCACTACCGCTGCGCCACGGAGGCACCCTGATATATGTACATCTGCCGATCCTTTAGGGGATAAATGGCGTCATGTTATTTCAAGTGCAAGCAACATAAACAACGATATCTATAATATGCATGAGTGACATTTTCGTATGTGACATTTAACTAATCGTTATTATGACATGTCATAATACTAAAATACGAGACACCATTTATTAAAAGTTTTACAAGAGTTTTGAAGAAATTGCTCTGATAATATAAATATTGTATTGAGGTTAATAAGTTTAAGAACAACAGGTTAAATAGGTATTAAAATTAACTAGCTTATACCTGCGGCTTCGCTCGCTGGAAAACAGTACCTTTTCTAGATGAAAGGTATCCTATATAGTAAGTAAGTATTTATTTATTTTTCAAAACATAGGTACACGTTCTTATACAAATATTATAACACAGAAAACAAAAAAGTAAAAAATCTAATGAAAAATGAGGTTACCACTCAGGTTTGTCGTTGGTTTGCGGTTGATACCTCAAACCAACCCTGATATTATTTGGTAACCCCAAGTGACGCCCAGACGTACATCAGCTACTCATTGTAATATTTTACAAACACAAACATAAAACACAAAACTACGTAAGATATATATTATATATCCTCCTTTCCTTCTGTACCCCTGGCAGCGTGTATTCAAAATTGCATAATGATCAGTCAAGTAGTTAAGGCGTGAAAGCCTAAAGAACAAACAAACACATTCGCATTTATATTATTAGTTAAGATTATCAGACTATGCTTAATTTTGTTTAGTTTTTACATGCTCCGTGGTAATTAGGAGACAGTGGTATGGCTCAGTGCAACATAAGCGCCTCTACTTTACGATATACTTTCATGTTATAGACCACATACATGTGTACACATGGCCGCCGTTTCTGATAAGTTACATTATGATTACATCGGTCTGTCTTTTAAATTTTAGACAGATCATAACTTTGTTTCCCTGCCGCAAAAATGTAGATCTATGAAGATTACCTTATATCAAATTTTCTATTTCTGTTAGGCATAATAGTTAGGCAGCGATAGCTCAGTGGGGAGACCAACAGACTGCAATGCAGAGGGTCTCGAGTTCGAACCCACGTCGCGCACCTCTGACTTTCGGAAGTTATATGACTTTTCGAAATTATGTGCGTATTGATTAACAATTATCGCCTGCTCCGTGCCTCGGAGAGCACGTTAAGCCGTCGGTCCCGGCTGCCATGAACATCTATGGCAGTCGTTATTGGGAAAGTCAGTACCCACTAATATCCTGACACTGGTCTAGCCTTAGGATATCGTTAGCCTTCGGGTTGCGGAGGTCAGGTGGCAGCCGCTCCCTGTAAAAACTGATATCCAGTCAAATCCGGTTAGACCAGAAAAGCCGACCCCAAGTGACTTGGGAATAATAAAGGCTAAGAGAGAAGAAGAGAGAAGAAGTTAGGCATAATGTGACAACCTTCGGTCTACCTATGACGGACAAGCCGCTGACTGTTGTGACAGGAGTACTCACTATAACCTTTCGCTTAATCTTTTATGGCAAGGTAAAGGTCACTTCATTCAGCCTATCACAGTCCACTGCTGATCATAAGCTCTCCATTTTACCCCACATCATACGGTCCTCGACTTTTTACATCTAATAATGCAACACAGCCTCTTCAGGTCATTAGTACAACGGGTCGGGGCGTCCTATGTTGCGTTCACCAATTCACGGTCTTCGCTCGTGGCTGGGTGAGGTTGAATAGCAAATTCTAGGTGGACATAATCTGACCCCGATACGTCTGTGAATATTGCCTGTCAGCTAAAATACTGCAGTCAATTCATAAGTAAGCTGTATTTAAACAACTATTGGTTCAACCGACATTCGTTTGTAAACTTATCAATAGTATTCCATCGCGTGCCATGATTCACTTGCCTACGTGATAGAGCGCATGTATGATCTTGAAGTGCAAACGGTTTATATCTTGTGAGTTCTATCAGAAGGTAATAAAAGGTTAAAGAGGACTAAGAGATAGAATGAGAATGACTTGCAGGAAACTGCTCTTTTTAGATTTCATGTTTGTAAGATAACTCAGACCCAAATTTAGACAGGCAACGTCATGATATAGTGTCTGATGAAATGTCCAGCTGCGATTAGTTGTCGAAAATAAAAGTTATCAAGACTACAATAATATATTTAAAGGAAATACGGTCATCGGAACGTTTATACAAGACGTTTTCGACAGATCTATTGCTGTCGCGATGGGCCTGAACGAAATATCAACGTGCAAAAGAGATAACTATTTTTCGAGCTGATTATATCTCTGAAATCAACATCTCTTCTTCCTCAGTTACCTTCTCTAAAACTAAACCGATTTCAATAGGTTTTCGTATACAGTATGATGAAGTTGATAGCTATATAATATGCGTGTTATTATTTTTCAATCTATACTTCTATTTTAATATTATAAAGCTGAAGAGTGTGTTTGTTTGGTTGAACGCGCTAATCTCAGAAAGTACTGTTCGAATTAAAAAATATTTTAGTGTTGGATAGACTATTTATCGCGGAAGGCTATAGGCTATATAACATCACACTATGACCAATAGAAGCGGAGCATCAATGAAAAATGTTGCATAAACTGGGAAAATTGCTTTATGTGAAGCAGACGAAGTTGCGCGGGTCAGCTAGTTAATTATGTGTTAGTAATATTAGTTATCAAGGTTTTCCCGACGGGAATTTGGATATCGTATCGTATCGATCAGATAAAAAATATCTGATTGTTCTGAAACGGCCTACTCGTCCACTGCAGGCAGAGGAGGCGAAATAGTGTACATAATATGATTTGAACAGGCCTGCTATTGCCGGACATACTATGCTAGATTTATGTTAGTACTCTAAGTGCTCAGATAGGTCTTCAGATGAGCTACTACTTTTTTAAAGACCCTTCTGTGATTGTAGAAGTTTCAGAAGTCTCGAGTGCGATTTCACAACACGTATTACTGATTTCGAAGTTAATTATTGCATTGATATTGTTGCATCGGCATGTTTGATAACTATACGAAAAAAAAATTTGCTTGAACCGCAAATAGATGTTCCGAGTCTGGGTGTTATTTTTTATTGTTCTTTCCGGGTTTAAACCCTTGTAAGGCAGTAGACTTTCAAATATAATAAACGAATATACAAGCTCGTTAAACCAAATTAGTGCGTAACACACCTAAACTGACACGTCAAATAAAACTCAAAGGTGCTATATTGTTGTTTAATGTAAATACTATAATATTAATAAACTTTATGTCTATTCAAAAACCGTACACCGTGGACACCCGCTGACATCACTATAATTAAAAAAAGATACGTTTTATGAGGTCGACTATAAAACAACGCGTTCTAAATTAAAACTCGCGCGCATAAAATGGCGGAAGTAACGCAATACTGCACGTAGTGACGTCACCAATGACGTAGACAGAACCGCAGTTTACGGGAATTTACGATCTGCTCACACCTGCTTTTCTTTGGGTAGCTTCTGTGTAGCTGTGAATATAAAACAGAATGGGAATCACCAGTGTTTCATTTTGAGGATTTTAAAGGGCGATGGAGAGAGCTGTGCTTGCGGGATCGAATCAGAAATGAGGAGATCTGCAGGAAAACTAAAGCTGCTGATATATGTAGCTCTCCGGATAGCCAAACTGAAGTAGCAGTGGGCAGGGCACATAGCACGCAGAACCGATTGCCGATCGCCGTTGGGGCAGAAGGTTCTGGAGTGGCGGCCATGCCTCGGAAGACGCAGCAGGGGAAGGTGGTGGTGTGGTCCCCACAAGGTGGACCGATGACCTGGTATGGGTCGCGGGAAGGGGTTGAATGCGGGTGGCTCAGGACCAGTCTGCGTGGAAAACTATTTCCAGCAGTGGCCGTCTTTCGGCTGAGATGATAAAAGATGTTGGTCACTTAGCTAGTTTTATTATGCTTGAGTATTGATAAATTAATGTGTAATGAAAAATATTCGCGCCCTCGGTTTGCCGAACTATTGCAATAGAAAAATATTGACATTGGCGATCTCCTCTGATAAGGGACAGACGCATCGTGAGATTCCGGCGTTCACCAACTTGCAGAATTCCGCTTCGAACACAAAATATGATCCCAAACTAATAAAATTTATTATACATATTACTTATAGCGGTAAAAAAAGAGGCAAAGAGGAAAAGAAAGTATACAGATAAGTATAAATATAATCGATTGCAAGAAAAATTAATGTAGAGACATATAGGAAATCGAATGATATTGCAATTGATGGAGAATGATGTAAATTGGTACACCGATAAGTGCCTAGCACTTAAATCTCTAAATGGACATATGATGTTTCTTTTAACGCAGATAAGAAGGCCCATATCTACCTCCAGAAAGAGATTTATACATATTTTACTAAAATGTAGCGTATGAAGACAAAAGTATACATTTGGTTCAAGTAAACACCAAAACAAATCTAAAAACCGAAAAACCGAAAAAAAACTAAATCGCTCCATTGAACCAAATCGCAAATGGACATACTAATTGCCATAATTATAATATTAATAGACTACTCTGCCATGATGAGGCAACGGTAGTTAATGATCTGCCGGATTCGATTCATGGGTCGGGCAAAAGATTAATTCGGGTTATATGCCAAAAAAATCTCAGTAGTAGCGCTTAGGCCGAAGCTACTTCCGGTAAACAGCACAAGGTTGCCCATCTTATGTGTGAGACCCAAAACCGGCGAAATGTGGGCCTAATACACCTTTGCCTACCCCTTTAAGAATACATAGTCGTGATTATACACGTATGATATCTTAATAAAGCTTACTATGTCATAATCGATTCACGGCACGGCGTGTTCGACGCGTAGTCTGTGATAGACAGGTGTTCTCTACATCGGCCATTATGTAAGGTTTATTTACCTATCGTCTACGATCCATACCTCGTGTCAATAATCTGTCTACCGCTAATGCATGTGTAAGAGAGATTTACATAAACATGTTGGTAAGCATTCTGTTTTTGACGTAGTAACAGGAGTTGGGAAAGGTGTATTAAGGTGGTTTAGGACCTTAGAAAAATGCTTGTTTAGGCGCAGGATTTCCCCAAAGGGCTGATGCGTAAACCATTGGGGTGTCAGCAATATTTGGCAAGAGTATAAATTATATTCATTAGCTAACTTTTAGAACTAGGAGAGCATAATCATAACATAATCACAACAGTCGTGCGAGGATAAATCCCAATTGCGTAAGGTGGAGGAGGTTCTTTAGTCAAATGAATAACTTCGACAAACGTGTGGGGATTGATTACTGCTTAGAGTGGAGGAGCGTTCCCAATCTTCTTCTCTCTTAGCCTTTATTATTCCCAAGTCACTTGGGGTCGGCTTTTCTGGTCTTACCGGCTTTGACTGGATATTAGTTTTTACACGGAGCGGCTGCCACCTGACCTACGCAACCCGAAGGCTAACGATACCCTAAGGCTAGACCAGTGTCAGGATATTAGAGGGTACTGACTTTCCCAATAACGACTGCCATACATGTTCGTGGCAGCCGGGACCAACGGTTAACGTGCTCTCCGAGGCACGGAGCAGGCGATAATTGTCAATCAATACGCACATAATTTCGAAAAGTCATATAACTTCCGAAAGTCAGAGGTGTCCGACGTGGGTTCGAACCCGAGATTTTTTGCATTGCAGTCTGTTGGTCTCCCCACTGAGCTATCGCTGTTGAGCGTTCCCAATCAATAATATTAAATCAACTACTCAGTGAGAACCAGCGACTCATACAAACAATACCAGTTTAGTTAATCATAACAATGCTGGCTCAAACATATTGTATCGTAGTTAGTATATCTTTATAATGAACCAACATGTATTGATAGATTTTATCGCTTCCTGAGCCAATTGTCTGTTTCAATCATGAACCGCCTAAAATAAATATTTATTTATAGTTGAAAAGAATTGTAGTCTCTTATTTCAGTATAGTCGCCGCTTGCAGCGCTGTTGCAGAAGTTATCTATAGAACGATTTGCTGCCTTTCTTTTCTTGTATGCATGGTATCTGTAACTATGCCTGGCAACAGGCTCGCCTTCTATTACGTAGAACCAAAAATCTTATATGCAGAAATAAAAAAATATTTTCTCTGCTTACCACTTTGGGGATACTGCGGGAGCTTTACAAACATACAATAAACAGACGCTAATTATGATTGGGCTCAGTGCAATCATGTTTGAATCACACAAACCAATTGTCCCGTATGGGATTCGCACTGATAGTGAGTAATTTATAGGAATTAATACATTTCTGGAATTTAAATTTTAGAAAACTTTTTAATAAAGTAGTAACAAAAATATAGTCGAATACTCTATGACTTGCAATTATGTAGCAGTTTGATAAAAAGGCATCAAAACCTGCCGTACCAAAAGACGAAGTTCATCGTTATAGAGAAAAGAAAACCCGCACTAATATCACTGTTGGTATGGAGCATTAGTTCCCAAAGTAGTTCAGATGGACCCCCAGGGGTCCACGGAAGACTGGACAGGCGTCTATGTCGGCGTGACAAAAAAATAGGGGTCCACAATTCGTGAGCGGGGTCCACGAAACACTAAAAAATCTTGCATAATCCATATTCAGTAACAATTATCTAAAAAAATTAAATGAGTGTGCCTACCGTAGTGGGTTCAGACGAGAATTTCAACATTTTGAAAGTGGTGTATGAGAAAAATGTCTGGGAACCTCTGGTATAGAGTATAGACAAAGAGCTACAACTTCCTGATATCAGTTGCCACGCACGCGCGGGTGAGCGAGTGGGGTCGGCGCAAATAAACAAATCCGCGTTGGATTAATACTAACACCGTTTGATATAAACCTCAGGGTTGTCAGATAAACGTAACATCTTATATATGAATATAAAAAACCAGGTTAAAACCATATACCAAAGGTCCACCAATAAATAGCAAAGGTCAACGATTACATTGGTTACAAGCAGAGCAGCGCTTTTTGAAGGCCTTATAAGCCTGAAGAAATATGATGGTCTCTTTTCGTAAAACAATTAACATAATATTAGTTATTATTTGTCCAGAGGTTCTGGAACCCTAATTAGCGGTAGCTTGGTCTTTGTACCCGATGCCGGGGTGACTCCTAAACATTTGTAAACATCAAAAATACTACAAAGTTAACAAATTATAGTGAATGCGAGATTTCACACACATATGTAGGTATAGGTCTACTTGTGTATTCTAAACTTCTTCTTCTCTCTTAGCCTTTATTATTCCCAAGTCACTTGGGGTCGGCTTTTTTTTTTCTGGTCTAACCGGATTTGACTGGATATCAGTTTTTACACGGAGCGGCTGCCACCTGACCTCCGCAACCCGAAGGCTAACGATACCCTAAGGCTAGACCAGTGTCAGGATATTAGAGGGTACTGACTTTCCCAATAACGACTGCCATAGATGTTTATGGCAGCCGGGACCAACGGCTTAACGTGCTCTCCGAGGCACGGAGCAGGCGATAATTGTCAATAAATACGCACATAATTTCGAAAAGTCATATAACTTCCGAAAGTCAGAGGTGCGCGACGTGGGTTCGAACCCGAGACTCTCTGCATTGCAGTCTATTGGTCTCCCCACTGAGCTATCGCTGCTCTTGTGTATTCTAAACACTGACACTAATTCTATCAATGTAAATCTAGAACCTAAACTAGTGCGAGCCTGTAGCTCAGCGAATAAGTCTCAGTGGATAACTTTCAGCAAATATAATAAAGGTAGGAATCAAGCACAGGCCGCCTGATGGTAAGCGCTTACTGTAACCTATGATCGCTTCCAATACCAGAGTTATCACTCGCGTGTTTCACTCCAGTTTTGTGTTACAAAGTAGTTCTTTAAACGTATGGTGGACGGTATTAATAAGCATTTGTACCATCACCAAAGATTTGGCAACGGCTGGCTTGGAACGTTAGTGTTACGAAGGGTAGATACTAATCACTCTAGGAATACAACTGCCTCATTGATCTTGTAGCTTACTTTTTTTTCGATTTCGATCTTTAGTTACAACCTGGTTCCGATTTCCGTATCGAGCGATGTGGTAAAGATTTCCAGTTACGAAATTCAGAATAGCACATTTCTGCCCCCCTGTTAAACGGGACCTAATATGCAGCTGGTGAAATATACATCTGCCTAATCTTTGAGGAATATATAGACTATGTATAAGAAAAAAGACAAAAATATATGTTTCGTTTAAATTAGTTTTACAAGACGTTTTAAATTATATTTATATATAAGCGTTGAACCCTGCGGTCGGTACACATTTAGCGATGCGTGTACCGCATCATTGATCAACTGAATAGTACAATTTGTATTATTTTTAGCCATTATACGCGCCGTCCGAGTCCCAAGGCGACGTTGAACGGATAACGCCGCGAATATCACTAATAATCCCGACTCGAGCCCACATATTCACTTTATACATCGTATATAAAGTTTGGAATTGAGTCCGGTTGACGGCGGTGGTTACTTTATTATGTGAGTGTTATAGCTGATGTAATGTGGGTATAATACTCCTCTGCATACACCTTCAGGGGTATAGGAATGAACATAATAATATGTTTATTGATTCAGAAAA
This sequence comes from Catocala fraxini, assembly GCA_930367265.1. Lineage (NCBI taxonomy): Eukaryota > Metazoa > Arthropoda > Insecta > Lepidoptera > Erebidae > Catocala > Catocala fraxini. Next base: position 2,327,980 of record OV884045.1, read on the forward strand.
CTTTTGGATTTTAGAGTTCGAAAAAACTCTTATACAACAGCTTTGTCCGTCTGTCTGTTATACAACTTTCAACTCAAGAACGGTAAGAGCTAGAGACTCGCGGTCAACGACATTCGACTCAGAATAATCGATATACCACCGAAATGACTATGATCTTTGACCTCTGACCTCAAGGTCACGTGGTATCACGTGACCTTTGCAAATATTGTTTTTCGAACTCTAAGATTTACGGCAATTCATTGCCGTTTCTCACTTGTTTGAATAGTTAATCATCACTACGTAATATAAAACAAAGTGTTCGCAATAAACTCAAAAACTACCAAACAGATTTTCATGCGGTTTTCACCTATAGACAGAGTGATTCATGAGGAAGGTTTGTTAAGGTTTTGTAGTACCCGTGTGAAGTCGGGGCGGGTCGCTAGTTCTATAGAAAAGACAATTTTACGCACTAGGCATTCCTAAACGCGGGTATCTTAAAAACATTCAAACATCATCAAAAATATATCAAACATCGGTACACCTACTTGTGGATCACACAATTCTTGACCACGTGTGTTAAAGTCAAAGTCAAAAGTAAAAGTCAAAAGCCAAAGTCAAAAGTCAAAAGTCAAAAGTCAAAAGTCAAAAGTCAAAAGTCAAAGTCAAAAGTAAAGTCAAAGTCAAAGTCAAAAGTCAAAGTCAAAAATCATTTATTCATTTAGATATTATTGTCTTCTGTTTACGCGAATATTATTCGTTGAATTTAAACTACTATATACGGATTTTATCACGTTGTTTATTTGACACTCTATTACATAATTTTGAAAACTGTTACACTACTACTACTATTAAACTTTACTAATTTTAAGCTAATTAGATTATTATTAAAACTATTAAAACAATTTATATTTAAGTATACACTTTAATAAAGTGTAAACTTAAATATAAAATTATGTAATAGAGTGTCAAATAAATAACGCGATAGAATCCGTATATAGTAGTTTATTCACTTAGGTCACAAAGTAACACTTGTGAATGTCAAAGGGGTTAGTGTGTTTATTATATTTACTGAATTTACATTTATGTTAGTTGCAAGGTCCATGTAAAAGGTTGAGCCTATGAGAAGATACCTGCAAGAATTTTAAGCCCACTCTGTCTACAGTGCACAGTCACTCATTGTGCATAATGAACCCTCAATAATTGGCGCGCTAGCAGAGACGACGCGCGCCCCCATTTAAACCTTAACGCCATCCATCCAGTTAAACGGTAACAATTTCTTTTCGCAATACTTGTGTCACGAGACGAATTAGGCAATCCAATTTCATACTACATGTGTACACACATAATGACACACATAATGATGTATATGAATGAAGAAGAGGTGTATCACACCCATATTTTACCAGCCATGTTTTAGGTCCCATAGAAAGGAAATGACGGATCCATTATCGAATAATTCGTCCGTACTGCAACTAAGAAATCTTCTTAGCAGAAAAGCGCTGTTTCCGCTCCGGGTATCAAAAGTAAGAACAGGTGACGAAATTATGTCATGGGGCGGGTCCACTCCAGAATGAATCTGACAGAAATCTCCTATAACACTTAAGAAAATTAAATTAATATATATATTTATAATTATTTAAAATAACGTGTTGTAATATTTTGATCTCCTGATGATTAAAAGAAACATTCTGACAAATCGAGGTTAGTTTGAAATATATATAATTAATCAAATGATTTATAATTATAAAACGTTGGCAATACCGTTTACACTTTTTTCTGTTACGATATGTTTATTATATGAAACGGATTAACGCGGTCGTGTATTTAATTAGTTTTGATTACTTGACTTATGGATAAACAGATGGAATCTGCTGTCCTTTTTTATAAAAATAGTAGTTTATTTCTTCGTTAGGTAATGAGTAACACCGCACTTTAAATAGCGTATAAGTAGTTACTGTGACGGGGGAAACTTTACAAACATTAAAACAGCAGACAAGAAACACCTTGTTTTAAGATATTCCATCCGCTAGGATTGGATTTGAGATATGGGAGACAAATATTAAAACTCCGGTGATAATTCTCAATGCGCCATCGGGAAACTACAGCATTATTATCATAAGGATTAAATTTATATCGATATCTTCAAGTGATACATGAAGTACTAATGTCATACCATATAAAGAAAGAAAGAAAGAAAGAAATCACGTTTATTTCGTATAGAACACACACAATTAGTTATAACAAACAAAATAAACAAAAAAAATTATATATTTTTAAAACAAAATGTGTATGCGCTCGCTGAAAAGGGTCACCACCCCAGCCAAATTGAGTGCACCAGCGCTGGTTTTCTGTTGGTCTACATATATATTTGGTATGTAAGTATCAATCATTACGCGAATATAATCTTTCACCATCAAAAACAATGTAATAAGGTACGTAAGAGTTGTCTGCAACGTTCTCAATCTGCAAACGATTTCCGTAACGGGCATTCAACCACTTCTGTCGCTTTCAACATTCCCATGCATATCAGCCTTGTATACGTTTGAGTCAATATTTGGTCTTCAAAAATCGCCACTTAAAATAGGCCGTTTTCCTACAGTCACTTGCATCTGCTAGTGATTGTGAATAATTTTCGTAGGTATAATAACAATTAGACATTAAAAAAAAATTCATGCTAGCGATCTGCCCTGGCTTCGCACGTGTAATACAAAACCTTAACAAATTATACACCTAAACCTTCCTCATTAATCATTCTATCTATTGGTGAAAACCGCATGAAAATCCTTTCCGTACTTTTTGAGTTTATCACGAACAGACTAGACGCGGCGGGGGTCTTTGTATTATAATATTTAGTGATTATAAGAAAAACATGCAACACTTCTTTTGCTTGAGAAAGCCCTTTCTTGCAATCTATACGACGAAAACAGAAGCAATATGGCGGCGAACTTGAGTCCCTCACATTGACCTCACTCGTAATGAGTAATAGCGCTTCGGCAATTGCAGTGAGACGTTGATGACGCCCGACTTTTACAGCTCACGCGAGATAGTGACCAGCTGGTACTTTTTCTTTTATGTTCTGTTTGTTTTCTGGACATTGTGGATCAATGCCGATTATTTTTGAATAGAAATCACTTACAGTATGATCTGCTTTCAGTTTTATAGACAGATATTATAAATGCGAATGTGAGTTTGTTTGTTTTTAACGCTTTCACGCCTTTACTACATCGAGCATCATGAAATTAGCATACACATTGTTAGGGGAACAGAATAGGACTTAGGCTAACTTAGATCCAGAAAAAAGTACTGCAGTTCTAGAAGCCACGGACGAAATCTAGTCCTTTTATAAAACTGTATTGTGACTATCTCAGTACATTGCAGATAAGTAGAATCAATAATTTTATTATTTTTGTTTATATGTTTGTTTCGAGATCTCGGGAAACCATTTGTAGGATTGTATGTGGTTTTTTGCCTGCGCGCGTCTTAGTCCGCCTAATTAACCTTTTCACCCGCAACAACATGGAATTTCAAAAATTCTATACATTTTATTGGGATTATTTTGCTGGGATTCGGACTAAACGTGGCTTAGATTTTAAGTTGGGCTCCTAACTGCGTAACTATGAAAGCCGCATCAAATCCGTCCAGAGGTTATTGTGTGAAGGACAATAGATATATATACATAAATAAATCAGCACAAAATAATATATAAACCGCGTTTGGATTTAGATACATTCAATTGAAATCGAATGTTGAATAATATATACATATATTTTCTTGCGGCTGCACCTTCATCAATTCTGGAAATGTTTCTTCCAAATCCGTCCAACATAGCCAGTTGCACTCACTGATCGGTAAACGATTAGCGAGGTTAAGCAACGTTGGGTGCGGTCAGTCTATAGATGGGTCGGGCACGCCACAATCGTGGCGGTAAGTCCCGTGTTTGAGGAGTGGCTGGAGAGGCGGCATGGCGCCCTCACCTTCCGGCTGACACAGGTAATGACTGGCCACGGTTGTTTTGGCCAGTTCCTGTGTCGTATACGCCGGCAAGAGACGCCCGGTTGTCACCACTGCGGCGACTGCCGCGACGTAGTTGAGGACACGGCGCTGCACACTTTGGCGGTTTGCCCCGCCTGGGCATCGCAGCACCGTGAGTTGATCGCGGTAGTCGGTTTGGTTGCCCTCTCGCTCCCGGCCGTAGTTCAGTCTATGGTCCGGAGTGAGAGGTCGTGGAACGCCGTCGCCTCCTTTTGCGAGGAAGTCATTTCCATCAAGGAGGCGGCGGAGCGGGAGAGGTAGCGTTTAAACACTCTCCCCAACCGCAGAGCCGGGCGCCGGAGGGCGCGAGACGACCTCCAGCCACCCTGAGGATTGACCTGGGGGTGGCGGGCTTTGTGGGCCTGCCCGCCATCCGTTCAGCACCAGGTCCGAGAGGCGGCGTGCGTGTTCCCACGCGCGCCTCTGTGTCGAGTCCGTCTCCCCTCTAGGGGGGACAGTAGGTAGTTTTTAGATGTGCCTATAGGGTAGGTCTTTCGTGTAGTGGCCTGCCGTTTCATACGGCGGGCCGAAACCTCGGCGGGGTCGCGACCGCATGCGAAAGTGATTCGCGCGGCCCCGTCGATAGTGGTTTTGTCGAGGAACACCGTGGTAGGTTTAGTCGGTATTCCGAGAGGTACTTTATCATCTTTACCATCTTTCTTTTACCCCGGCGAGTCCGACATAACCCCTCCGTCCGCTCCCGCGGAGGGGTACGCGTCATGCATTCACCCAAGTAAAAAAAAAAAAAAAAATAGATGGGTGACCCCTTAGTGGTATTTCATCTGAGCGTCTCCGTGCTTCGGAGGGCACGTAAAAAGTCGGTCCCGGTTGTTGTCAAATTGAAAGCAGTCGTTAAGCCATGTCAGAGACCTACGGGCGGCTTGAACAACTCTTGACAACAGGTTGGCCACTAACCGCACGAAAAGAAGAAGAAGAAGACGCCTAATTGAGTAACAAGCATCCAAAAATCCAATCATCTTTATATACTTTCACATTTATTATATTAGTAGGATTACTAGAACGGACATCTACACTAGATTTTTCCCGCGGGTTCACCCGCGTAAATGTAGGTTGGGTTAAGTTAGAAACAGTACTTTTTTGGATGAAAGGTACCCTATGTCCTTTTCTGATGCTCTGACAACGTGTATGCAAATTTAATGAGGATGGGTCGAGTAGATAAGGCGTGAAAGCGAAACAAACTCACATTCGCATATATACTGTAAGTTAAGATACTTCAGTGAAAACCCAAATCCCCAAATATAAGTCAATACAACAAGATGTGTTAATTTTGGCGGCATACAAAAATGGCGTCCGTCTTAAACTCTTTGCTTGTGTTCCTTTTGTTTATTTTGAATATGAAGTGGTTCTTATTGTACGAGTTTTATTGTAACAACCTCGTATATCATGTCGATCGGTTTATGTGAAGGTTGTTTTCTTAATCCTCTTTAGTCATACTGGCTTTCATCCTAAATAAAGTTATCAAAGTATGTGCTTAAGTATGTTTTTGATGTGAACGAATCAATCAAATCTATAGGTATGTGTTTTTTACAGCCTAAGAGCCATATACTGCTTCGTTGGTCCTAGTGTCGAAGATATGTGAAGTATGCTAATTCGTGCCGGGCTAGCGTGGTGAAGTATGGCCTAACGTTGTGCTCGACAGTGGGACAGTTTTACAGTGATGGTTTAATTTAGGTTAGAAGACTGCGAAAATGTTTGGATGTTTGTTACTTAATGACTTGTAAACCGTTAAACGGATTTGAATGCAAATTGGCACAAAGATAGACCATATTCTAGATTACATACAAACATAACGCCTTTTACACTAACCACTACGCCTCGATGGCGTAGTGGTTAGTGTAACTGACTGCCACGCCTGAGGTCGCGGGTTCTATTCCCGCACAAGTCAAACGTTCGTGTGTATGAACATGGATGTTTGTCTTGGTCTGGGTGTTTCTATGTATAATATGTATGTATTTACAACAAAAAAGTATATAATAATGTATGTTTATCCATTGTCTACTACCCATAGTACAAGCTCTGCTTAGTTTGGGCTAGATGGTGTTGTGTGTATGTGGTAGAATAATATTATACGTTGCGACACACTTTTACACCCGACGAGGTAGGCAGAGGTGCATTACTATTTCCTATGTCTTGATGTCAAAAACATAGAGGTAGATATTCTAATAAAACATAGGATACTTCTTACTCTCTGAAAGATAGAATAAGAAATAGTGTGATTAGAGAGAGATGCGGCATGAAAGTGGATATAGTGACAAGAATAGAAAAGGGTATGTTAAGCTGGTTTGGGCATGTAGAAAGAATGGACGAGGAAAGACTGACTAAGAAAGTTTATAAGGCTAGTGTGAATGGAACAGTCGCAAGAAGAAGACCTAGGCGAACGTTTCTGATCAGATCGGAGGCGTTCTGGACAAAGGCCAGGTTAAGAGCACCTTGAACCGACGGGCGTGTATGAGGAATGTGATGAAAGTGAATGAAGCCAGAGAAGTGTGTCAGGATCGTAGCAAATGGAAATCCGTAGTCTCTGCCTACCCCTCTGGGAAACAGGCGTGAATCTATGTATATACTTCTTATCTAAGTATTCCAGTCATAAAATCTGCAGGTAAAATCGTGGCTAGAAGCTTGTGTATGTATAAATATAACCAATATCCCCTGTAGTGTTTGTTTTCCGTGGCCACGCCCAGTACTTGAGTAAAACATCCTTTGACGTCATACCGTGTTCTCATTACCGTCTCATGCTAATGTAGCCGCCACACGCCGCTGTGTAGTCATTGTTTTAAATTTGTTTATTATATCTGAACATCCTTTGGTAAGTGCGTGTATTTTAATCATTATTACGTACTAGCGATCCGCCTCGACTTCGCACGTATAGTACAAAACCTTATCAAATTATACACCTAAACCATCCTCATGAATCACACTGTCTATTGGTAAAAGCGCATGAAAATGTGTTCAGTAGTTTTTGAGTTGCTACTGAGAATTTAAATTCTGGGTATATAACCCTACACCTCATGATCTGCCGTTTAAATTAGGGCAAAATTTTGCCGAGGGAGTAGTGAGGCAGATTAACAATTGTATGTATGTATGTATCTTATGTGGGGGCCAGTCAGTGCAAACCGGCGACACTTGGACTCAGTGGGATCTTTTGTGTCGACACTCTCCCAATAACGACTGCCACAGATGTTCATGGCAGCCGGGACCGACGCCTTAACGTGCTCTCCGAGGCACGGAGCAGGCGATAATTATTGTCAATCAATACGCACATAATTTCGAAAAGTCATATAACTTCCGAAAGTCAGAGGTGCGCGACGTGGGTTCGAACCCGAGACCCTCTGCATTGCAGTCTGTTGGTCTCCCCACTGAGCTATCGCAATTGTATAAGTATTAAATAATAGTTTTAAGAGGGCATAGTGAGGCTTAATCACGCTCAAACATGGAGCAACCCAGCTACAGAAGTACCATTACCCTATAGAGAACACAGTCAGAAAATCTTGTCTTGTTGCTTAACCTGTCTCAGAAGGAGACAAGCGAACTGTATATCCTGACGCGATTTCTTTCAGAGATCGACAATTTGCAAATTACGCCCTTAGTCTTCATTGCATCCTTAGTCTATGCTTACGGCAACTGCTTACCAATAATAGCATCTCCATAGTTTAAGGTATTTATGGTACCACCATATTCATATCATAGGCAATGAGCTGGGCTGCCTATATCCTAGACTAGCGGTTGCCATTCACCATCAGCTGGCCAATAAAAAAAAACTCATGTGAGACCTTTTTGTAAACACTTTGCAAAGACCGCAAAACCATTTGCAGCAACTGCAAACTGTTTTGTGGTATTTTATATTTTACTACCGAACATTTTCAAGCATTAAAATGTACAATTTATTGCCTAACCGATGGTATGTGTGGTATAAGACCATGTTATGAGAACACTTAAGTCTTTTTTTTATGGTACTAAAATAGCGAAATGACGTAAACTTGAATAATATATAACTAAGACGGTAGCGATAGGCTAGTGAGAAACCGTTAGATTGCCACGCAGAGGTCTCAAGTTCGAACCCAAGGCGCGCATCTCTGACTTTTCGTTATATTATGCGTATTAAATAGTTAATTATCGCTTGCTTTTAACTTCTTCTCCCTTAGCCTTTATTATTCCCAAGTCACTTGGGGTCGGCTTTTCTAGTCTAACCGGATTTGATTGGATATCAGTTTTTACATGGAGCGGCTACCACCTGACCTCCGTAACCTGAAGGCTAACAATACCCTAAGGCTAGACCAGTGTCAGGATATTAGAGGGTACTGACTTTCCCAATAACGACTGCCATAGATGTTCATGGCAGCCGGGACCGACGGCTTAACGTGCTCTCCGAGGCACGGAGCAGGCGACAATTGTCAATCAATACGCACATAATTTCGAAAAGTCACATAACTTCCGAAAGAGAGGTGCGCGACGTGGGTTCGAACCCGAGATCCTTTGCATTGCAGTCTGTTGGTCTCCCCACTGAGCTATAGCTTGCTTTAACGATGAAGGAAAACATCGTGAAGAAACCTGCATGTCTGAGAGTTCTCCATATTGTTCTCGAAGATATGTGAAGCCTGCTAACCCACACTAGGCCAGCGTGGTAGACTATAGCCTAACCCTTCTCACACTAGAAGAGGCCCGTGCCCAGTAGTGGGACAGTCTAATACAGGGCTGATATTATATATAATTAAGATGGCAAACGGCCTGCCTGAACCGTGATTATGGTGAGCGATTTCTGTAGGCTGTGATATTTTGTTATACCAGTGTAGCAGTGGTATCACTCGCGCGTTGCCGACCTTAGGAAAAAGAAATTAAAGATGAGATAAAAGAAGTGGGATTGAAAGACATGTACCTAAGCCTATGAAACTTGGATAATAAACGGTTACAGACAATAATGTGCATCAACAGCTAAGGTCCTGGCTATCATTTCTTTGAAGAGCATTGAGCTTGAGCAAGAACATATCACAGGGTAGTCCCTGCTTCTTCTGTCTCTTAAAGCTAAGACTCTGTAATACATTGACACGCGCAAACAATAATAATGCTTGTAGAGTTGGTGGTACAACTCCAGAAATTGATTCCGGAAATTCAATACAATCGTTCTGACAGTTATACATATATTATATAGGCTTTTTTATAAACTGTCCCATGATTGGATACAGGACTCTTTTCAGTGTGAGAAGGATTAGGCCATACATCACCACGCACCAGCTCCCAGAGGTGTAGGATTCTCAACAATGTTTTTCTTTACCGTTAAAGCGAGCCAATTTACTCACGGAACTGCCGAAGTTCAGAGGCAATAGGATCGAAATTAATACCTCTTCGTAGCAGTCTAACAGTTTCTCAGTAGGATTTCGCTACTCTCACAGTTACCAAATAATTAAATATCAATCACCTTGAGTAGCAACGCCAATAATCTGACTCAACTCACCGCGCTCTAACTGGATATGCTCTGACGTCAATGATTGCTCTTATTTCTACAGATTGCCTGAGTTTCTTACTTTATCTTATCTTACGCTTGGAATAGAGATAAGATTCTCAGTCAAAGAAATAAAAATGAATTTGGTGTAATTTTATAACTTAAATAGCACAAGAAATACCGCATAAGTCTTGCGATCAAGTGAACATCCAAGGATTCAATCTCACCGATTGCAGTACCGACGTGAACCCAGTTCTAACAGAAGCATAACAACTTAGCTAAAGGAGTTAAACAGAATACTATTCATTTATAATCTAAATGGCTGAAACCCTTCAAAAATGTAAAACCTTATGTTTGGTCTGTCTTAGCGCCACCGTTGTACTTAAAGTATTTTCACATGCGCGCGGGAACGAGGCAATGCTAGACACTTTGTCACGCTATATCATGCTTACGCAGAAATGTAATTTTTTTCTGCCGTGTGAGAATTGTATCCACATCAAACACTGGGCAGTGGCAACCGCGAGATGACTATTTAAACCACTACATCCATACAGTCAAAATTCCAAGCTTATTTACCACGTTGCCATCATACATAAATCAACACATACGTCTTAGATCTAATTAAACTAGTAATACGCAACATATAATACTAATATTCGCGTGTAGTACTGACGGCAGTGAGCGGCGTGGCGAAGGTCGTGCGCCCTAAATGATAATAAGTCGGCTATATTTGTTCCGTACAAGCGACACGACACTATAAAAAGCTCAAGAGCTATTCTTGTTTGACGAAATCCAAACACGGACGCTGCGCCCGCGTCGATGGGCCGCGTAATGCCTAGTACAGACCGTGGTAGTCACCGCGACTTTACATGATTTAAGACACGAGATTTACTTTAAAAATAGTCGTTTTGCAGTACAGTTTTAATTGTTCGATTCTTTTATGCATCACGTTGCCTGGAACGAAAGAAGGCTTTGCGATTGCCGCTTACTATTTTCTTTCATATGAAGCATTGCTACGCTTTGGTTTTTGCGTAGCATGCATGTTTCAATAGCAGCTTGAGATACATGTCATCTTGAATGACGCAAACGCTGCAAGCGGAGTGCGTTTGTCGCATAAATTAACTGAGAGCTTTAGAGTTTTTTAATATCCGAAACCCGCACGTTTAGTACCTTTCACGACATTTTGAGGTTCTAAATGTCATATAATTCAATAATTAAATGACATTTCGAGTCTACGAGTCTGTACTGGCAATCCAGTACAGACTCGTACATTATAAACATTGAAAGAATACCTCTCAAATATTATTTCATAGTCTATAAGAAGAATTGCTTAGCAGAATGAATTCATTATGGTTACTTTAGCATCAAATCTGCATTTAAAAGGCTTTTATTTTCACCCAATGGCAGTAATTTGACAGAATGTATATTGTCTCATAAAAAATCGCATTATGTTGATATTATTTTTAATTAATGTTAATTAAAATAAATTTACCATACTACAGATTAGCTCTACTTGCCAGTGCGAGTAATTATTACAATGTGAACCCGACGTTAAGTCTCATGGCAGGCGACGTGCCAATACCCGGTGGTGTACTAATTGAACACGCTGTATTAGATGCAATATGTTCTATTTATACACCCTGTATATCTAGTTTGTTTATGTAATATTCACTGGACTGTTATACCGTTGTGTTTTCATACGTTTTAAGACGTATTGCAGTTTATTGAATGCCAATAGTCGATTTGATTCTAATGTTTTGTGCGAAGGAAAATAAGACTGTGTTAACTTTTTTACAAGTACTGTACTCTGCTGTACTATCAGTGTGAGTGGTTCTTGACCAATATACAGAATGTTGTGGATTCGATTAGGCGATTGTAGGGATGGGATAAAAATGTATGTCCCACGTTATTACGATTCTGGTTGTTTTTTAAATCTTTGAATGTTTGTATAGAGCCTCACAATACAGGGATTAATCTTGACGAGGGTCAACAACAACACTAAAATATAGTTTTTTTAAGTTTACCACCTTACAAGAATTATTTGCGAGTTTCGAAGAGCGGTTGAAGCGCCCATAAGGTACGGTAACCGCTTACCATTAGCTTCCAGTACTTAGCTTCAGCTTCAGCTTCAGATGAAACAATACCACGTGCAAAAATACACCTACTTTTATTTCTATAAGTTGCAGAAGCAAGCGTGCTGCAATCCATAATCAACTAGGTTTTAACCACAACTTCGCCCGCGTGGTTCTCATAGAAACGCATAGCGGATTAGAAAGTATCCTTTAGTTAACCCAGGGCATGACCTGACTGTGTGCAAAGATTAACCATGCATCATCTTCATAAACGTTCACATTTATGGAGACGTAACGGTTTACACGTGATCGAAATAAGAAACATGCAAACCTCCAAACATCTAAAGTAATAATGAATATCCAAATGTCAAATACTGCATTTAGCTGACTTGATTCAGAATGGAATTGAATGGCTTTTTACATTTATGAGCTTGTGGCGAGCTTGTTAGACATAAACGCAATACAAATATATCAAGCTTCTATCGTTAGTAAAGCAAACCGCTAATAGATGGGTTATTGAGAACGAGTGTTAGTCATCAACAAATTCATATACCTACGTTAATTAAAAATATTAACTAATCTAAAAGTAATGTCGAAAAATTTCGCTCCAGGCCAGTTAGCTTAAATGATTATTGTTTGACATTACTTTTAGATTGGTTCACATTTTAATACATTTAATTTAATAGATATACCTTTTATAACATAAAATATTGTTGGCTGTGCAGGGATTGAACACAACACTTTATGCATTAAGAAAATAAAAATGCCTGCCATCACGGATTAAACGGAGAGAAAGAGTGAGAATTTAAAGAGTGCCGGAGGCCCAATCACCCTCTTTACCCCTTCCCGCTCCTTCTCCTTCTCTCTCTCTTTCCTAAAGGGTCGGCAACGCGCAAGTGATGCCTATGGTGTTGCAGGCGTCCATAGGCTACGGTGACCACTTACCATCAGGTATGCTAGTTTGCCACCTTAATTGTATAAAAAATAAAAAATCGGTTTTGTCGTTTTAGCCCAACATGATGAAAGAACACGTCAGAACGAATTATTTCGTAATATTATGAATAAATACATACTTTTCACAAGCAAGTAGTATCATTATTACCGCGTCTCTCTGTACGCAAAGCTACATCACCTATCACCTTGGCTTTTATCATCTTTTAATACCTTTATCCTATACCGCAATCGTGATACTCTGATATTCCTAACAATCATTGGTAACTGCTTACAACCGGACGATCTGCATACACATATACTTTATCCCTGAATTCGTCAGCAAATCTATATGTACTAATATTATAAATCTGAAGAGTTTGTTTGTTTGGTTGAACGCGCTTATATCAGGAACTACTAGTTCGAATTAAAAAAATATTTTAGTGTTGGATAGCCCATTTATTGAGGAAGACTATAGGCTATATTGTTATATAGCCTACAGCCTCCCTCGATAAATCGGCGGCTTATGATGCGTGATGTTTCAGGCTACGACCAATAGGAGCGGGATCAATGAAAAATGTTCCAAAAACGGGGAAAATTCTCTCATGTGAAGCAGACAAAGTTGCGAGGGTCAGCTAGTGTTACATTTTGCCAGTTTTAGTTTGAAGCCTCACGTAATAGGAGGCGAGGTACTGCCGTAACACTTCAAAAGCCTGTGCTGCTAATTTAATGCAATAGAATTTCTTGAGAGAATTTCCAACCTATTTACTCGGTGGCGCAGCAATAGTTATAATGCAGCTGATATAGCTGCTTTTAGAGTTCGAAAAACTCTTATACGACGGCTTTGTCCGTCCGTTCGTCCGTCCGTGCGTCTGTTATACAACTTTCAACTCAAGAACCGTAAGAGCTAGAGACTCGCGGTCAACGCCATTCGACTCAGCATAGTCGATATACCCCCGAAATGACTATGACCTTTGACCTCTGACCTCAAGGTCGCGTGATACCATATTTTAACTCAAGAACCGTAAGAGCTAGAGACTCGCAGTTAGCGCCATTCGACTCAGCATAGTCGATATACCCCGAAATAACTATGACCTCTGACCTCAAGAACACGTGATACCGTTTTTTCGAACTCTAAGATTTACGGCAATTCATGGCCGTTTCTCACTTGTTTAACTATTGCTGCACCACCAAATCTGTCCAAAAGTAAACAGTTAATCAATACACATACTTAATCTATACGCCTTATTTACAGAGGAGCTGGACTCTGCGGTATAATATAACATATATTTACATCGTACGACAGACTTCTGCGAGGCGTCGTCAAGTGTGCACCAAAATAGCAACGCATCGTCTGATGCGTTTGTCAACGTCGCAACTAATGTGCACTCGGAGAAGTCAAGACCGACTTGCGAACTAACAGCAGTTGCCCACTCGTTATTAAGGAGGAAATTTTCTATGGGTGCGTAGTACGAAGATATAGGATAGTATTATAGAATTAGGTAGTGCATAGGATTCTAAGTGGAGGTTGTGAATGCGACTAATATGCATGAGGTCTCTGACAAACGTCTTTGGGTTTGTCAGATAAGAAACTCTTAGTAGCAGCTCATCTGTGCTTGATAGGTTGCAAACAGGCTTGCCCTCTATGACTGGGTCTTCAAACTATAATTGACAAACAATAGGCTTAAGGGTCTCTATCATGTGAGACCTAAATTCGATGCTGGCGAATTCTGGGTGTGGTACATTTTTGCCTACTCATCGTGGATATATAGTGGTATCAGAGGAGACTTTGTGATCTTTTCGGTCTTTTTCTCTTGCGCTGACAGAACAGTAAATTCTTAATTAAAGAGATGGCAGTGCGCTAGTTCTTATATCTAATGAACGTTTAAATAAGATCAATCATCTGCAAGAAGTACCAGCAAGAAATATTGCGTGGCGTGGAGCTCAGCCATGTTTTGGCTCACTGCTCTATCGTCTACTAACTGTCTAACTTTAGTTGTTTGAATGTTTATAAAGTCCTCCAGAATTGAAACTAGTACGTTGTCTTTTTAAACAGAAAGAAAGAAGGTCTTGTTTTCTTAATATACATAGTAATATTATGCTACCTACTATAGAAGCAATGATAGCTCAGTGGGGAGACCAACAGACTGCAATGCAGGGGTCGAACCCATGTCGCGCACCTCTGACTTTCAGAAGTTATATGGCATTTCGAAATTATGTACGTATTGATTGACAATTATCACCTGCTCCGTGCCTCGGAGAGCACGTTAAGCCGTCGGTCCTGGCTGCCATGAACATCTATGGCAGTCGTTATTGGGAGAGTGTCGACACAAAAGATCCCACTGGGTCGAAGTGTCGCCGGTTTGCACTGACTGGCCCTCACATAAGATACATAGAAGCGTACCGTAGCAAATACAGAGCGCTTTCAATCCTATTCTTTAAAATATGCAGCCTGGTTTATATCTCCGTGTAATCACTTGGAAATATTATGAGATTGGAATAATATAAGAGCTCTTATGTTCACAGATACTGTGAGTACAAGCTATTAAACTATGAACTCCTGGGACGAATGCACTTGGCATGCTATTCCACTCGAATATCATTACCAGATAATATTTAAAGTACGTTTATACGTATTTACAACACTATGGCCGGTATACTGCTTCGCTACAATGTAATAAGAATTATTAAATGTTATTTTCGACTAGCGTTTCATAAGATGTTATTTTAGTATTGTCTAATGTTTACATCAGGGATTTTAATTAGGGTTAAATCATTTTAATGTATTTGGTGTTTACAAATAATACCATGGACGAACTATAGTACCACAGTATCTAATAACACAATGGCGATATTATACTAAACTCTTTTAGTTCTATGAGCATTTTTTCTTTAATAAAATAAATACAAAACAAATTCAACTAAGTATATAGTATTATGAAATGATAAAAACGGATTTCACATTAACGGGTTAATATACATTGTAAACTAGCTGACCTGATAGACTAGACATTGTCCTGTCTCAGACGAACTGTCAAACTCGCGATGTAACCCAAATTTCTGCGCAATTTTTATAACTTTTCTCTCCGTAAAAACCTAATTATACAAAGTATACGAAAGCTAAAAAAATATATATGATATCGTTAAGTCGTTTTCAAGTTATAGCGTGACTAAGGGTATCAGTGATCCATTTTTATGTAAGTATATATAGATTCTGACTTGCAGTTCTGACCAAATTTCACGTGTTTACCTGAGATGAAATAGGCTGATCAATTTTAGATAAAATCATAATGATATAATCCTAACTAATATTATTAATTCTAATGTAAGTTTGTTTGATTGTTGCGCTTTTACGCCTTAACTAATCGACTGACCATCATGAAATTTCGCATACACGTTGTCAGGGGTACAAAGGACATAGGATACTTTTCATCCAGAAACTTTAACCTAACCTAACCTACATTTACGCGAACGTAGTCGTGGCCAAAATACTGCGGCCGTCCATTCCTCTTCTAAATAATGTATAAGACATCTATCGTAACAAACATATGAATCAGACAATGATGAATGCCAAAGCGCATGACGCGCATATGCATCTTGTGATACGACCACTCACCGGGATGGTGACACGCGTGACAGCCGCGACAGTTGTTACCATCATGTCATTGTGGTCACATGTCACTGTTATTTACTACCGGTATTGGTATCTAGAGGGGTAAAGTCATTGGCGTATCTCTTCTAAAGAAGTTCTAGATCCCTAAACAGCGATAGTCTACAAAACGGCCTAGAATTTTGAGTAGAAACTTTACATCCTGGGTACCTGAAAATTCTGGGGCTAGCGTAGTCCACCTGCCTTTTCATAAACATTGAAACAACAGACATAAATACCTAATGGATGGATGGCGTAGTGGTTTAAATAGTTACCCCGTTATTGCCATTATGCCCAGTGTCGTAGATTTGAATCCCATACGTGACAATGATTTGTGTGAACCACTAATGGTGTGCTTTGTGTAGTCCTCTGTGATACAAGCATTATTCCTAATTTGGTAGCTGTATTTTTAACAAATAAACATAACAATCACGTTTTGAATCTGTATCATTACTTTCTTAAATCATGAAAGAATTAAACACACTATAACTGTAATGCTCACATGACTACTTTATCACTTAAGACATATATTTAATCAGTTTAAATTTTTAACAAAGAATGCTACAAATAAATGACTCATTGTTTCAGTACTTCAAAGTACCATTTAGTCAGAACATTTCTTTAATTCTTGTTTAATACTCATGAGACTTATAATAATTAGTCATAGGTTGACTCCTACGCACAATGTTAAATAGTTTTGTTGATAGACAAACTAATTATGAGTCATGCGAAATGTATGACGATGGACATTAATTTACTCTTACTATGAGGCGATTGTATATGATATTTATTCTATTTTGATAGACAAGTAAATCGTTTAGACAAGATGGCTGTACCATAGAAGACAATGTTGTAACGCATTAAAAAATATATGCTTAGAAGAATTAATTAAAATATTTTTTTTAAATACGTCTCTCGTCGTTAATTACGTAAGAGTGATATTGGCAATAAGGACATAAAAGATTTCTTGATCCTTCTTAAGAAAGGTTTTAACCTAGCTTCATCAAAAAGCGTGAAACTGTTAAATGTCGCCCAGGACGTAAATAAGGAGACTGTCAGTAAAATATTACATAAGAATGACTTTCAACCCCCCTAGATGTAGTTCAAGTAGATTTTTAAGCCCTTTCTTCCTCGTAACCCTTACGTAATAAATGAACCGCCCTTTATACACGGCGCGACGCTAGTATGTGTCACCAGAATATTATAAGGACCGAGCTCATAATATAACTGGTAGTAAATTGACGGAATTTTGTAAACGAACTATAAAATTCACAACATAACGCATGCGTTTTCGTAACATAGTAATCTTACGACTAACTGTTAATGTTTGATCCAAAATAATCCCACAAAGGTTTTTCAGTCTTCAAATTTCGTGGCAAACTATAGCTTGGACCGTAATACCTTCAGTTTTGATCACGACAAACAATCCAGGGTGATCAAAGGGGATGTCTCTAGTGCACAAGTGAGGCATGCCCTATATCCTCACTTTCTAGTCTAGTTCGATTGTTAATGCGTCACGACCGGTGACAGACCATATATAGACCGTATAAAAGGCATGGCTTATCGTGTTTGTTCAAGCAAGAATAATACTTTTTCTGGATGAAGTGTACCTTATGTCCTTGTCTATACCCCTGATAACATACGTATATAATTTAATGATGATCGGTTGCATAGTTAAGGCGTGAAAGCGTAACAAACAAAAACCTCACATTTGCATTTCATCATCATCCTCTTGCCCTGGTCCCAATTTATTTGGGGTCGGCGCAGTATGTCCTTGGTTTCCATACTTCTCTGTCACCCGTCATCTAATCATTTACCCCTTTCCCTTTCATATTCATCCTCACACATTCCATCCATCTTTTCCTTGGCCTTCCTCTCCCTTTTCGTCCCTCTACCCTCATATCCATCACTTGCTTACCTACATACGTATTATCTCTTCGCATAACATGTTCATACCAAGCCAAACGATTTCCTTTCACCTTCTCGTCTATGGGCACCACTTTCAGACTACCTCTTACGTATTCATTTCTAATTCTGTCCATTCTCGTCACTCCACGCATCCATCGTCACATTTTCATCTCTGCTACATGCAATCGTTTCTCATCCATCTTCTTAGTAGCCTAACACTCAGCTCCATACAGTACGACAGGCCTTATTCGCATTTATAATATTGATTAAAATTCCTTGGCAATTGATTCCGCTGTACCATACCTCCCATATCTTATCTCTCCGTAGGATTAAACATAGTAGTATCACATCTTCGATAAAAAGCCATAGTCATGTTGTAGGTTGTTGAACCCATTACACTACCGACATGAACCAATTTCTAAAACAATTATTCAGCTGGAGGAATTAGCAAGAATACCAGAAATTTGTAAATTTTACGAACCAGCATCACCAAAGAAGCAGCATATAATCTTTTTAATTTACAACGCCTAATTTGCAATCCATCATCTATAATGTACCTACAGCTTTTTAAAATACATTTCATAGTTCCCTAAATTCAGTTTTTATATAAAACCCCGATGATCACACGGGCAATTCAAGTTTATAGCTGCAATAAATATTTTTCCTTGAATCTATGCTGAAGAAAAAAGACAGAAATCTATTTCATAACAGCGATAGAGGCACTATTACTAGTCGCACAGATGATCTCATTGCCATTTCTAAACACAAATAGTGTGAGATCTGGTCCAATTATACGTCGTGTCAAACTCATGGCATTGACATCGACGCGGATTTGCTGTAGTAACTCCCATTCTTGCGGACACCAAGTTACATAAAAATCTTAAATGTTCGTTTTTAATACTATGTCTACGGCTGTCTTAAGGATATTATTAGGATTATTAGCTCGATTGCTGCTGATTATACTTAAAAAAAACCGTTAAGAAAACTAGGTATTTTATTGCTGGGTATACCGAAAATAATAAATATATTTCCTATAAGGACAGAATGGAAACAGTAGCTGGAAAACTCATCCGAACTCAGACCAATTTGCTGTTTACTGTTGATATCATTTTGATACAGCGAGATCGGTGATAACACCTCGGCTTTTGGTAAAAATTGGAGCAGCCTGGCTGAGGAAGTACATATATATAATATCCTATAGAAAATCTGCTTAGCGTTGTGTTCCTGAGGTAAGTAGAGGTTCTTGGAACCAAGAAATTTTGGTCTTTAAAGTGTTAAGGTAGTTATTTCAGAGGAACTAACTACTCCTTTTTAAACGTCAGCAACGTCAAGTCATATTTCTAATGTCGCAAGTGTACACAGCTTACTGCAACCGTAAATCATTTAAATGGCGAAGTACTAATATGCCAAACCTTAACTATGCTTAACCTCGCTGGTCTCCTGGCATAGGTTTGCCAGCGATGCATTTACCATTAGCAAGGTGTTATTCAATTTATCTAGCAATTCACATATGAACGTCATGTATCTTTGCTGATATAAAGAAGTATAAAGAAATACACGTGAACGTATGCACTAAGTATGTTATACAATTATTCAATAGCTACAACAACACGGCTCGTATGGCCGTAGTCAATAGTGCGTGTTTTATAAACACGGCCGCTATCGTGTCTGAACGCAAACGGTAATGAATGAGCTGCCACTGTCATGGCGGTCGAGTTACAGTTGAAGTGACTGCATGTATATGAGTTATTGAGTATAGCATACTTAATATCTCACGCCTGTCTACCTTAAGGAGTAAGCAGAGGTGAATTACACCAACATTTTGCTAGCTATGGTTTCTGGATCAGGATCTACCTGCATAATGGCTTTTACAGGGTACAGTTCCGGATTCCGTGCGGCCATTAAAAATTTCTTGATAGAAAATCACAATGCTTAGTTATTAACTAAAAGTAATTGAAGTAACGCAGTTTAGTAATAGAAATATCATTTTGCTATTTTACTCGCACGCGTGCACATTTAACGTGGTCCTTTTTCTGTCAAATGTCAATTGTACCAGATGTGGTAGGTTTCTATCTTCTTCCTAATAAGTAATTTGATTTTTGTGCTGTATTATAGATTTTAGATAACGTAACCTTTTAATTTTGATTATTAAAGCTGTCGTGGCGTGGTATCAAACTTAAGACCTCCGCGTGACAGACGTAAAATATCTTGATTATTTATCAGTTAAGTTATACCTTTATTTTGGACAACGTTACTTTTGATTATTTAAGCAGTGTGTTGACTGGGATCAAACTTGTCACATATTAATTTCTATTACCTGCTCTAAACATATGGCTATCGGTTCTCATAATATTCATTATTTTGTTAAAATATAATTGTGTTTGGTAATATTAACAAAGTAAGCAGATCACGTTTCGCTGAAAAGCTATTGGTATCCAGCTGTGTGACAAAATTTCCAGCTGTAGTTAATATAGTACAGGCGTTTCAAACTTCATAAAGGTATATCACTTTTGTGGAGAATTTTTAAATCTTATCATATTTGAACAACTAAAATTAAATTTCCCTTAACATGTGATATTAATATTATAATGTATTTGTTTTAGGAATTTAGAAAATCAAGAGCTATTTAAGGATTTAGTAGTTTAAGGGAGAGCATAGGCAGCGATAGCTCAGTGGGGAGACCAACAGACTGCAAAACAGGTGGTCTCGGGTTCGAACCCACGTCGCACAACTCTGACTTTCGGAAGTTATATGACTTTTCAAAATTATGTGCATATTGATTGACAATTATTGCCTGCTCTCTGCCTCGGAGAGCACGTTAAGCCGTTGGTCCCGGCTGCCATGAACATCTATGGCAGTCGTTATTGGGAAAGTCAGTACCCTCTAATATCCCGACACTGGTCTAGCCTTAGGGTATCGTTAGCCTTCGGGTTGCGGAGGTCAGGTGGCAGCCGCTCCGTGTAAAAACTGATATCTAGTCAAATCCGGTTAGACTAGAAAAGCCGACCCCAAGTGACTTGGGAATAATAAAGGCTAAGGGAGAAGAAGTAGACTAAATAAAAAGCTTTTGCTTGCCATTAGTTTACTTTATTGACTAATGAAAAAAGACGAATGTTCTTTTTTATTGTGTATTACCAACCAGCATGTAGCTCGGCTTATCACTTCTTCCCACTCTAGATACTAGTCGGTAAAAGTCTAAGTATGAATAAACTTATATATTATATCAAACTAAATATTACGTATATTAGACCTTGGGGGAGGCCTATATCCAGCAGTGGACGTCTTTCGGCTGAGATAATGATGATGAAACATTACTTCCCGGAAATGCATTGATGATACGAAATTGGCGTTTATAAATAGAAAATTATAAAAAATTCACAATGATATTTAATGCATTATGGCGAATTCTATGAATATGAATATGAATGATGAATATGAATCCAAGAAACCAGGAGATTGTAAACCGCCTATATAAACACAAATTGGTCACATAAACGTCAACTTCAGCTTATCTCAATATATTACTGGAAAACCACATCCAAAATGGTTCAGACACTGTATATGCACAAATAAACAAAACCGTTAACGTTCCTAATATAAGCATAGATGGTCTCTATATTCATAGAGTTACATATGAATTCATAGAGTTCTTATTATAGTTAACTGCCTCCGTGGCGCAGCGGTAGTGAATGCGACTGCTATGCATGAGGTCTCGGGTTTGAATCCCGGGTCGGGCCAACAAAAAGCTATTGGGTTTTTCTGTAAAGAAATCTCAATAGCAGCCTGGAGTTAGGAAGTTGGCGGTGTTAGACACCCCCGTGCCTCGGAAAGCACGTAAAGCCGTTGGTCCTGCGCCTGATCTCTCTCCGGTCGTGTCCGATTGCCGTCCCATCGGATCATGAGAGTTAGAGAACAGAGAGTGCACTTGTGTTTGCGCACACACTTGTGCACTATAATATCTCCTGCGCAGATGGCCAGTCTCTGTTAAGTCTGGCCGCCGTGGCCGAAATTCGGTCTGGAGGATATTATTATTATAGTTAAAATACAAAATATTATATTTACAGAAGTGATTTCAATTATTGTTATATCTTACGTTTATTATACACCATGATCGTTATTAAAATGAAAACATAGCAGATGTTATTACGTCAATTGACGCGCACACCGAGAAAATACATGCAAACATCAATCATTCGAAACTCACAACGGAAAAATATAAACTGAAACAACAGTAATATAAATAGTAGACCGCCGTTTGATGTTGTAAAATTCAGGAATATATTATCACAGAAGTGAATCGGGTGATAATAGAAACCGGTGATTGTTAAAATGTCAACATGAACTTTCAAGTAAGTCAATGGATGACGACGCGTTCGTGATTTAGTGATACTATTTGAGGCTGAGTTAAAAAGACGTGATTGTCATTACCTCACGTAATATATTTAATCTAGCTGACCCGCGCAACTTTGTCTGCTTCACATAAGAGAATTTTCCCCGTTTTTGCAACATTTTTCATTGCTGCTGCGCTCTATTGGTCGTAGCGTGATGTTATATAGCCTATAGCCTTCCTCGATAAATGGGCTATCCAACACTAAATAGATTTTTCAATTCGGACCAGTAGTTTCTGAGATTAGCGCGTTCAAGCTAACAAACAAACAAACAAACTCTTCAGCTTTATAATATTAGTATAGATAAGCTTCACGTGATAAGTCTTTATGTGTTTTAGTTACAGAATACGTAGGTTCAGATGCCCAACTCAATAAAATAGTCAAAAACAGATAGTCTTGTTTTTTATTACCTTACATAATATACAGGGTGTTTGGAGGGTGAGTAGCCATAGAAAAATGGTCGATAGGTGATGGTGTTGGCTACGTGTTGCGCCTACTTAAATAACATTTTGCCTTAAGTTTAATGAGTAATATTTTTTTTTCTATTTTCTAGAAAATCTCCATTTTTTTGTATAAAAACTTTAATTATTTTTTTAATAACCGCTGAAATGTTAAAATTATGATGTCATTTGTTAGTATAGTCTTACCTTATTCAGATTTAAGCATAATTTCATACAAACAATTCAATAAGAAATAACAGTGAAGTATCACACTTTCATAAATAAAAAAAAAAACATTCTTATGTCAACTTCACATGGTAAAATAAAAAAATCTTACGGTGTATGGCATTTACAAATGCTTTTAAAAACTTCTCTAGTTAATACTGTTTCGAACGGTATGTAACATGTATCATAACTAACCAGGTAACTCAACAAAAACCGGTTTGTCGTCACGAATGGATTAAAAAGGTGAAAACCTAAACTATTCAATTGAGCAGGTAAAATGTTTTGTCTCATTGTAACACAGCTAAAAGTATTGTGCTATCTCTTTCATCGGTTGACTATTATGCTCCCTTTGGCCCTTGCGCACCCTGTCGGGTGCATTTAGTCGACACTTGTCGTTCTTTGCTACTTCACGTGTTGTACTTCACAACTCCGCTCTGCGCATTATTTTTGTTTTCGTTTGTTGTTGTTAAGTTTTGTTGTTACTGTTATTTTTAATGGCTGCTTTTACTAACGAGGAATACGCTGATATGTTGATGGCTTACGGCAAAGCTGATGGAAATGGACGAGAAGCAAAAAGAATTTATGAAGAGCGTTTTCCCAATAGACGTCAACCTAATCGTCATACTTTTGAAACGACATTTAGACGCTTAAGGGAAACTGGCAATCTAAATCGCCGTGAACCTGGAGTTGCCAGACAACGTAACGTTGCTGATGACGAACGCATTTTAGAAGCTTTTGATGAAGATCCCACAACAAGTATCCGCACTGTAGCTGCAACACTAAATCTAAGCCCATGGAAAGTGTGGTCTGTTCTTCGCGCTAATGGAAAGTATCCTTTTCATTACACTCCCGTGCAAGGTCTAGAAGAAAACGATTATCAAAGACGCGTCCAGTTTTGCCGTCTCTTGTTACACATGGGTGTTGACAACCGCGACTTCTTAAAAAGTATCCTGTGGACGGATGAATCAAAGTTTTCAAGGGAAGACATTGTAAACTTTCATAATTTGCATCATTGGGCCCCAAAGGATGAAAACCCTAAAAAGAAAAGAGCGGTGACACATCAAAGGAAGTTTTCGGTTAACGTTTGGGTAGGACTAATTGGCAATACACTTATTGGTCCACATTATCTACCAGACAATTTGAATGGCAATAATTATTTAGATTTTTTAATAAATGATTTACCCGAACTCATGGATGGAGTGCCAAATGTTCAGAATCAAGAACCCATTGTTTTCAACAAGATGGCTGCCCAGCGCACTGGACATTAGCAGTCCGGGAACACCTTGACAATTCATTTCCCAACGCTTGGATTGGCAGAAATGGTCCCATCCCATGGCTTGCAAGGTCGCCGGATTTAACACCGCTTGATTTTTATGTCTGGGGTCGTGCTAAAGCTCTAGTGTATACGGAAACCATTGAAACAAGAGAGCAATTAATTGAAAAAAAGATAATGCATTTGTGATAATGAAACAAGAAATCAGGTTAAGCCATACCACAACGGAAATTAGAAAGAGATGTTACGCATGTATCAGAAATAATGGACATCAATTTGAACAAGATTTGTAATAAATTATTTAAAAAATACTTTTTTGTTTTAATTGCCCCAAAATAAAGTACATACATAGTAATAGAAGACAAAAAAGTGCAACAGCTAAACCTATTGCACTTTTTCGTTGCGTCATTCAAAACAAAACATTTTACCTGCTCAATTGAATAATTTAGGTTTTCACCCTTTTAATGCATTCGTGACGACAAACCGGTTTTTGTTGAGTTACCTGGTTAGTTATGATACATGTTACATACCGTTCGAAACAGTATTAACTAGAGAAGTTTTTAAAAACATTTGTAAATGCCATACACCGTAAGTTTTTTTTATTTTACCATGTGAAGTTGACATAAGGATGTTTTTTATTTATTTATGAAAGTTTGATACTTCACTGTTATTTCTTTTTGAATTGTTTGTATGAAATTATGATTAAATCTGAATAAGGTAAGACTACACTAACAAATGACATCATTTTTTTAACATTTCAGCGGTTATTAAAAAAATAATTTGTACGGTGAACCGCACAATTAGCAATTCTAAAACAGCTGACGCTGCGCGCTGCGCCGCGCCGATTTACCTAATTTCATAATTACTCTCATCAATAAATTTAGTGTCCATTTGTCAATCAAACAGAGCGGTTTTATTTGACACTCCTAACTTATCATATACATATCAATTCAATTATTATCATATCATATATCATATCATCTGTGTAAGGAGCTCCGGTACCTTACATAGTTTGGTCCTTCGAGCCGGATAAAACTCTGCAGGAGTATCAGCTGACGACTGTAACTTACGGCCTAAAATCATCAAATTTTCTTGCTATCCGCACATTGAAACAACTAGCACGTGACGAAGCTGCAAATTATCCCAAGGCAGCGCAGGCAATTGAATCTAGTTTCTACACTGATGACCTATTAACGGGAGAAGACCTTCTCGAATCTGTAAAGCAATTAATTACTGAACTTATCAATATCTTCAAAACTGCGGATATAAATCTAAGAAAATGTGTCAACGAATATCAGAAAGCAGTAACATATTGTGCTCATTAAATATGCCTCTATATGAATTAAAAATAAAACAATCATTATGCGATATCAAATTGCTTAGTGTCAGCAGCGTTACCTCGGCGTGCGACACAGTAAAGGCATCATGTAATGATATGTGGGTCAAATTGCACGGGAGCAATGACTGGCTGTTCGCGTGCTGTGAAAAATGCCACGTCCGTATTTATTGTCCGCCTCGCGTGACTATCAAGGACTTGAGTGGCATCGGTATTATAAATATAGGTCAAGGGTGCACCTTACGCTCAGATTCGTTCATCTTATATGCGCATAACAACTATCTCAGTAAAATAAACATTATGTCTAACATTGAAGTCCCAGAGGTATCTATACTCAATACGCTTATCAACACGTCGGTTCCTAAAAGGCCATCCGAATTTAACGGTCATGATGAGGATAATGTATGGAACGAATTAAGGGATCAGATTGATAATATCAAAAGGCAGTCGTCAAGTGACCTGAGTATACACGATATACATCGCTACAGTGTACTTTACGGTATCGTAGCAATCTTCCTTATCGTCGGAGCCTGCGTCGGAATTTCTAAGGTTCGCAGCAGATGGTGTAAGAGGCTTGAGCGTAGCTCGGCCTCATCAGGACAACCGCCTTCACGGGATCAAGTACAGCATACGGTAGAAATGGTGAATGTGTCTAGTGTGTCTGAGCCAATTTATAGTGAAGTGAAAACCACTAGCCGCCCAGTGAAAATGTCAGTGAAAAGTGTGGGCACCTCCCCTCTACCAAATTCTCACGTTATTTTGTGACGATTAGTTTATAATTTAATTCATAGTAGGCGGTCTATTCATCTGTCCTCTCTGCTGAGAGGGCAAGATGTACGGTGAACCGCACAATTAGCAATTCTAAAACAGCTGACGCTGCGCGCTGCGCCGCGCCGATTTACCTAATTTCATAATTACTCTCATCAATAAATTTAGTGTCCATTTGTCAATCAAACAGAGCGGTTTTATTTGACACTCCTAACTTATCATATACATATCAATTCAATTATTATCATATCATATATCATATCATCTGTGTAAGGAGCTCCGGTATCTTACATAATTAAAGTTTTTATACAAAAAAATGGAGATTTTCTAGAAAAATAGAAAAAAAATTATTACTCATTAAACTTAAGGCAAAATGTTATTTAAGTAGGCGCAACACGTAGCCAACACCATCATCTATCGACCATTTTCCTATGGCTACTCACCCTCCAAACACCCTGTATATGAATACGCATCACGTGTTCAGTCTTTTTGTATTTTAGTTACAGAATAGGTAGGTGCAGATGGCCAAGACATAAAGAAATGGAGTTACATTTTATTTTAGGTTAGGTGCAAATGTCCAGCTTAATAAAATAGACGACAACAGATAGATTTAAAATAGACGTGATATAAGTGGACGCCAACACCTTGTAGATTTAGTGAATCTATTTTTTGTAAGAGGCTCTTTAATTGGGATATTTGGGTCCCATAATTGCAGAAATTATGGTTGTAGTAAACTTCTGTCTCCTCCGTTAGGTATACAGGCGTATATAGACTATGAATGTATCCAATCAATATAATGTATCTAAAAACGTGTCACATGTTCTATCTGCATTTGATTGAAACAAGTGAGAATGATGAGAGATGAGAGTTCGAAAAAATGGTTCAAGTAATATGCAAAGGTCACGTGATATCACGCGACCTTGAGGTCAGAGGTCAAAGGTCATAGTCTTTTCGGGGGTATATCGACTATGCTGAGTCGAATGGCGTTGACCGCGAGTCTCTAGCTCTTACGGTTCTTGAGTTGAAATTTGTATAACAGACAGACGGACAAAGCTGTTGTATAAGAGTGTTTTCGAAATCTAAAATTAACAAACGCGGCGGCCTTGTGTGATGTTGCCAATTAAAAAACAATCTGGGCCGAATCCTGTGCTTTTATGATTACTGTCATTTAAAAGTAAAAACGAACAAACATACTTTATAAAATCCAAAAGAAAAATTACTCAATTTAGCAAAAAACAATATTTAGAGAGACAACCGTATTAATAACAACTGATGTTGAATTTATGCGCGTATCTGTATCTATGTAGTGCGTAGTTACGTACTCAAAATAAAAACTAAATCTTATGGCATCACTTCGATCTGTCTGTCCGTCTGTCTGTCCGTCTGTCTGTCGCACGTGGTTGTCTCAGCTGTCATTTTATTTACGTAATTGAAATTTGGCTTAGTTATAATAGGCTAGTAATTCAAAGATAAACGTTATTTTTCAAAGTGTGAGATTTTTTAATATGATTTTGTGTATTTATATCAGAGTAATAACTGCCGTTTTTTAACTAGAAATTAATACTTCATTACTGGATTTCAACTAAGAATTAATTCCCAGTGAAAAGCTGGAAAAAGCTGACTTTGAACATTCTTCTTCTTTTCTTCTTTCTTCTTTTCGTGTGGTTAGTGGCCAACCTGTTGTCAAGAGTTGTTCAAGCTGCCCGTAGGCCTCTGACATGGCTTAACGACTGCTGTCAATTCGACAACAACCGGGACCGACTTTTTACTTGCCCTCCGAAGCACGGAGACGCTCAAATTAAATACCACTAAGCGGTCACCCATCTATAGACAGACCGCACCCAACGTTGCTTATGCTTAACCTCACTAATCGTTTACCGATCAGTGAGTGCAACTGGCTATGAGCGCCTCTCTTTCAACATTTATACAATGGACACAGACATCACCCAGACTCGAAACCAAATTTTTAACACGTGTAGTAATCGAACCCACAACATTCGATGCAGTGGCAGTAGTGAGGCGACCATTTAATGCAAAACGCAATCCGTGCACTCGAATAAGAAAGTAGTTGATAGCTGGTTAAAAAGTGAGTGTAATTCATTTCTGCCTACCTCTAGAAGTAAGTTTATTTATGTATATTAAAAACATCCATTATAATAAACACTGATTGTATGAGGCCCGGTTCATACATTCAAGAAACGAGGCGTTTTGCTTACGGACAGTTTCTTTTTGACACATTCTATAACAAGTGATAAACGGCAATGAATTGCCGTAAATCTTAAGAGTTCGAAAAAAATATTCATGTAATATGCAAAGGTCACGTGATAACACGTGACCTTGAGGTCAGAGGTCAAAGGTCATAGTCATTTCGGGGTTATATCGACTATGCTGAATCGAATGGCGTTGACCGCGAGCCTCTAGCTCTTACGGTTCTTGAGTTGTATAACAGACTGACGGACGCACGGACGGACGGAAAAAGCTGTTGTATAAGAAATTTTTCGAACTCTATAAAACTAGATGTGCCCGCGGCTTTACCCGCGTTTATCGTTACTGCGCCGCTCCCGTGGTTCGTAGTGTGATGTTATATAGCCTATAGCCTTCCTTGATAAATATGCTATATAACACGAAAATATTTTTTCAATTCGAACCAGTAGTTCCTGAGATTAGCGCGTTGAACCAACAAAACAAACAAACTCTTCAGCTTTACAATATTAGTATAGATATGTCAGAATTTAACTGGCCGTAGCTAAAGCGACTCATATGACATTAATTAATACGACATATACTACATGGTATTCTTTGACGATTTACAAATTATGAACCAAATGTATTCAGTAGTTTAGCCACAGGACATTTTATTTGTTTTCATAATTTAGAAATTTTAGAATATCATGTAATGCAGAGATAACTGTACTTAGGTGTCAAATACCTTAAGCAGCGGTATTAAAAAACCGTCGTATTGTATACGGGTCTGGGAATTTCCGGATCCTAGTGAGTTGACAAAGACGATTTCTCGGGACTTATTACCGTTTATGAGCTGGCTACAGAGCACGATTGGTTACAATGATGTTCCAATTTGTGTCTAATATTATTTTATATATTTTGTTCAAAGAAATAATTTCTTAATTTCTGCGAAAATAGGTTTTTTGTTAACTGTCTTATATCAACCAGCTTAAGGTAGTATATCATTTAATGTGATAACATTTGCGCCACCTTGTATACCATGCCAACCCCTTCGGGATAATAAGACAGACAAAAGTCTTTATTTTAATTATTTTTAATTTTAATGAATGCTAGTAATTTGGGTTTCAAATTACCAGTATTCTTGATAAGCCCTCCAGCTAAGCTAGAACGCTTGTATTAGAAGTGGGTTCACGTCAGTAGTGCAATGTCCTCTAAAGGTCACTTGCAGAACGGAGTCTGAAAATGTGTTCTACACGGCAACAAGCTATCTCCTTATTACTTGGGACCATCACAGCTAGTAAAATATGCCTATCATACACCTCTGCTTACCCTTTGCGGAAATATACTCTTTAATCTATCTATATATCATACAACTAGCAACTAAACCATAAAACTGATCTTAAAATCTATATTCCAGCAAACACAAAGCAGTGTTGTGCACGACATTAACACAGATATCGATAAAAGCATTGCATCGATACTCGAGAATCGTAAATCGTGGCGATTCTGTTGAGATCAAAGCAACGCGACGCACCGCGAGATGGCAGCACGATACGTTTATGTAACCCACATGAGATGCAACAATATCTAGAACGATGTGCTCTTATTACGTTAACGTCATATAAACAGTATGCGACGAAACTACTTCAATTCAACAGTCATGGACCTTTTTGCATAGTACATACTTGCTCCAATACCCTGAAGTTGGACCTTTGGGGTGTGGGGTCAAGGATAAAAACTCTAAATCTATCCGTATGCCAAATTTCAACCAAATCTGTTTGACGGTAAACAGGTAATTAAGTAACTAATATCTATAGACACTTCTCGCAATAAGCTTCAAATCCTAACTTGCGAGGGTAGAGGGAATTTACAAAAACACATATAATTAGCTGACACAAAATACTGGATGTATTTTATGTCAAACAGAATAATTATATGTGAATCACAGAAACTATTGTCCCATGTAGGATTTGAATCTGCAATGCTCAGCCCAACGGCAGCGGCAAGGCGGCAACTACTTCACCTCTGTACCATCCGTGCGCAATTGTGAGGTGGCTGTGATTAAAGCTTGCTCATCCGGTCAAGGACATTAGAAAGATTCTTCTCCTTTTGAAATATCGCATCAACTATCCTTTTTTTTATGGTATAGTGGGCATACGAGCAGACGGATCGCCTGATAGTAAGCGATTACCACCGCCCACGGACACCCGCAACACTAGAAGAGTCACAAGTGCGTTGCCAGCCTTTTAAAATTGCTTGCCCCCTAGGAGGGGGAGGGGGGTTGAGCCTCCGGTACCCTCCCCTCACTCACTCGATGAAACACAACTCAAGCGCTATTTCACGCCGGTTTTCTGTGAGGTCGTGGTATCACTCCGGTAGTTAGTACTACAATATAATTTTTACAGTGGGAGAGCCATGCTTCGGCACGAATGGGCCGGCTCGACCGGAGTGAGTGAGCTAAGTGAGAGTGAAACAGAAAGAATGATAAGAAAAGAGCGAGTGATTGACGTAACTCTCTCTTTTCTTATCATTCTTTCTGTTTCACTCTCACTCTCCGTCTCTTTCTAACGCGCTCTCTTGTTCACCCGTTTTCTCTTTGTTTTTCTTAGTAATAGAGACGAGTAGAGATCTCAGATATAAAACTAAGTTAACAATCGATGTTGGAGGTTATGTTATAAAAACATTTTCTATGAGGAATTTCTTAACGTTTCTGGCCAGGAATGTATTTTCGCTCATATCAAACGACGTTTAATTTTAATATCAAACTACCTAATTATCTTAGTTGTTTGTAAGCATTACTTATTTTGCAAAGTACATTTCGTCGTGAGTTGTATTTAGAGAACCTAGAAATAATTCTCGCATTACGACGCGTCTTTACAAACATTGAAAAAAAACGATCATAAAACACTCTCGAAACAACGAGTTGTTTTATTCACTTTATAAGAATTTGATTGCATCTCGTGCCGGACTTGGTCGACTAAGATTTTATTTTAGTACAAAGTGTATCATCTGTGATTCATTTTTTAAATAAATAATAATAAAATTGTCTAAACAAATTGATTGAAAACTCGATAGATCTATTCAATCACTGAAGTTTCAAGACACAGCGTGGTACCGAATCTATCAATGCGTATGTATCAAAAAATTCTAGAATTCGCACACTCCAGCGCCATTTTATTTTTAGATAATCAATGACAGATGACGAAGAGGTAAGCGGGACAGCGAACGTAGCCGTCCTGCTCTATAATGGACGTAATTTATAATAACTTCATTTGCTATTTTGTGTATTGGCGCAGTATGCGGTTCACACAGAATTGTTTAGTAAAATAATATTAATATTATTAAGAGTAAAAGAAAGGCGCCACATCTGATAAATGAGCGTACTCCGCTAACGATCGCAACTTAAACAATTTCGAGGTTGCGGAGATAAATGAGCGTGTTAGTACCGCTTGATTAGTCGGTACTTTCTAAGACTATTACTGTATGCATTAGCCTTATTATCATATTAGTAAAAGTAAAATATTTACCAAGAAAGTATGTAAAGCGAGTTTGAATTAGTGATGCGTATGCATTCGAATGATATTCGAATACGTACTTGTGTATAGTGTTGTTATTTGAATGAAATTGTACAACATCGATATAACGCGGAACATCCTAAATTGACGAGTGTCTTGAATAGTAAAATTTGATCGTATAAAATAAGAGATATATGACCACAAATGGCAATCCTTAGCCTTTGCTTACAGGCGTGAATCTGTGTCCATATGATATTAGTAATATTGAAACAGTAAACAGCGGGAGTACCTATACGCTAGTAAATCGTCGCCTATAACCAATACGCATTGCATTGAAGGTGCAACATGCGCAAGAAATATACATTTTGTATGACAGCACGAATGAGACAATAATTTCATAGATGTCTTTGCCCTTGGTAGGACTGAGTATTAAAATTACCCATTTATGGCAAAAAATGTGTTAGCAGAAATGAGAACAGTTAGTCCATATTTGTGAAGTTTCCAATACAATACAGGGATTTTATAAACATTTAATTAACTTTACTGCTCCGTGGCATAGCAGTAGTAAATACATACTTCATGGACTCTGGTTTTCTGTCAAGAACATTTCAGTAGCAGTTCAGAGGCTAGAGCTATGTCCGTAAGACAGCAATAGGCTCCAATCACGTGGAGCCCAAAACCAAAGGCATGATGGGCTATGTATGCTTGTATATTAATTTATTTTGACACGGGATACCTTATATACGGGATACCTTGTCTTTTTTAATATGAAATCGTACTAAAAAGACGCAAATCCAGTGATATCACTGGTGCATTATAATCCAGTAGAAATGAGTATAGTGAAGTGCCTCTTTAAAGGCAGAGGCAACGAAATATGTGATTACCATGCAGCTTAGCTTTTTAAATAGCTTAGAAATAACTTCTTATTGAGTACAAAACAAGCTTATTTGGCTGCGATCTTCTGTACTATAGATTACGTGCTACAGCATTTAAAATAAAATCCAGTAAAATAATGGAGAATAAATATCATCATGTCATCTTCGAATTAAGGCAACTCAGCAGTATTGAACGCGACTGCTGTGCATGACACCTCGATTCTAATTCGCGTATTGTATATGCTATTATGCTTTAGTGTCACGTAATTTTCAATAGCATCATGGTCTCCTAATCTGTGTCTGGTACAATAATAGACTCTATTCCGTAGGGTCCATCGCCATAGTTCGCAAAATGTGGGTGGAACATACCTCAATCTGCACATTAGCAAAAAAGGCATAAGATGTGTATGAATGAAGTAAAAGTATAGTAAGTTGAGTGGTGGGCCACGCTGGTTACAGCATAAATGGGCAGGCTCAATCGGGGAAGTACCACCATCTCACAGAAGATCGACGTGAAATAACAGTATATGTTTCGTTCGGTGAGTGAAAGCGCCGAAAGCCCAATCACCCTTGCCTTCCCAAACCCCATCTTGCTCCATTCCCCTTTTCCTTCCGGTAGGCAGCGACTTAGTTGTGTTTTTTTGACATTGCTTTTGTAAAGCTAAGAATAAGCATAAAGCACAGCCATGTATATGAGCCACGGTTCTCGCTTACTCTCAGGTGGGCCGCTGGCTCGTCTGTCACCGATGAACGCAATAAAAAATAAATAAAAAATGTAAAAGATACAAATATCAAGAATTGATTCATCACTTATAGTGGTCTAATTTGCTTCAAATGCAAACCAAGGTGATGAAATGAGAAGCAATTAAGAACGAAATAGATCTTCTTTATACTACTAACGGGAATTATTAAAAGAAGCTGTTGCTAAAAAAATGAAACCCAACAGTAAAGAGGTCAAGAAACAATTTCACTCAAAATATTTACATTTAAGTAATATTAATAGATTTATTCTGATGGTTATAAAACGAATTTCAATTTTGTCTCAAGTCTAAAGATTTTGAATCAGATTGATTATTAATTTCGATCGTTAGGGAACAAAAAGCAAATCTGAAGCATTATGGTTTGGGTAATTTATCAAAAGAAGACTTAAGAAGTTACTGGGCTGTTAACAAAAGAGCCACGATAATTTATCCCTGACATTGAGCTACGGCGCTATCTTTTTAAACGGTCAATGACGCGCAAATTAAGCCATGTATCTTTGTATAGGGCACACTCTATACATTCTTCATTCATCATATTACGAAAAAAAAAATCGTATAATCTAATAGTATAGCTACTTTTGTGCCAAACAATATAAGGTTTTCATTAAAAGCGAGCTGTATCAAGAAGATTCCGTAATCCACTGCTTTGACCCTGCGACCAGGACATTGAAGGTTTGACCTCTTGTGACTGACCTGTAACCTAACAATTACGAATATTTACCTCAGTTGGAGTGCTTAATACAAATACTATAAATAATAAACTTACAACCCAAATTACTAGCAATAAATAAATTGTGTGGCGAATTGGTTTTAGTTGTCCATCAATAAAAGTTTAAATCGATCCTCATCTTCTTCTTCTCTCTTAGCCTTTATTATTCCCAAGTCACTTGGGGTCGTCTTTTCTGGTCTAACCGAATTTAACTGGATATCAGTTTTTACACGGAGCGGCTGCCACCTGACCTCCGCAACCCGAAGGCTAACGATACCCTAAGGCTAGACCAGTGTCAGGATATTAGAGGGTACTGACTTTCCCAATAACGACTGCACTAGATGTTCATGGCAGCCGGGACCAACGGCTTAACGTGCTCTCCGAGGCACGGAGCAGGCGATAATTGTCAATCAATACGCACATAATTTCGAAAAGTTATATAAATACCGAAAGTCAGAGGTGCGCGACGTGGGTTCGAACCCGAGACCCTCTGCATTGTAGTCTGTTGGTCTCCCCACTGAGCTATCGCTGCTATATCTAGCTAATCGATCCTAATATATATGTAAAAATACATAGTCGCTTGACGATGATTCGGCTTAAGGCCATACCAGACAATTGCCATTAAAATAGGTATCAAAGTAAACTATCTCGTACGTGGCGTGGCAGCAATACGTTTATTTTACTTTGCCACATAATACAGGTAGTTTCAATTTTAACTGGAGAACTTGAGAGCTGAATTTGTAACAGTAACTAAAACAGAATATTCTCGAAATAATATAATATAATATAAAAATACTAATAATATAATATTCTATCACATACACACAACACCATCTAGCCCAAACTAAGCAGAGCTTTTACTATGGGTAGTAGACAATGGATAAACATACATATATACTTTATTTTTGTAAATACGTACATATTATACATAGAAACACCCAGAGCAAGACAAACATCCATGTTCATGCACACAAATGTTTGACTTGTGCGGGAATCGAGCCCGCGACCTCAGGCGTAGCAGTCAGTTACACTAACCACTACGCTATCGAGGCCGACGTAATTCCTATATAGCCTTTGACTGTTTGTCGTTAATAATATTTATGTACTGGAGTTACAATAAGCTCACAGTATGATCAACAAAACATACGTTTGTCTGCTGATATTAAAATAATCATTAATTTAATGATTACTTCACACTGCCTCATTTAACTTTAAAGACTTTCATCTGAACATTTCATTAACTTTGAATAAAGTCATTCATTGAATCCGTATTGATCGCGATGAGATCGCTCAAAGCCAAGGCTTCTGGTTTATTTACTCATATTTTAGACACTAAATTGGTTCCTAGACTCAGATTTGTATTTATCGCTTACATTTTTCATAGTCGTAATAACTAATCATTCTCGGACTAAAAATCTGCTACTACTGTCAATAAAACATCGCTGCAACCAAAATGAAATTCGTTCAATGAAAATCAAATAAATACGTTCGCTATTGCTCATAATCGACTTAAAAAATCAACACCACAGATTCAAAAAGCTATAAACGTTGCATTAAAAAACAAATAACAATTCTTAATACCTCATATTTTTGTCTGTAGCATTGAAACTAAATGCACAGTTTAAATATCGAATCTTTATAACGGTAATATTTTGTTTGTTATCAATAATAGTGTTGGGAATCGATTTATAAATCGATTTGAACTAAGAAGGGATTAGATGGCCGTAAAAGACTTACTCACGGTATATCGTGGAGTAAATCACTCACTATCTCTTTGGATGCGAGGTTGTAAATCTTCATACGATTTTTTATCTCGAATCTTTTGATCCCGGGTTATGTTTAGTTGTTAAAAAACTGAACAAAGACCTTCAAAGGCGGTTTGTGTTCGCACCTTGTTCTAACGCTGTGTTTTTTTAAGAGTAAGTTTGTTAATCTATAGTTGCCTTCTGTAATTTAGTTGCAGTTACGTCGGCTTTGTATAATCAATTCTAAGATATAAAATCTTTAAATAAGCTGCGTGAAGGATTATCTTTACCGTTTATTTATTATTCCATGTGTGTACTATATCCGTAGTTAAAAAAATGATTGTAGAACATTTCTTTCTTATTATGCATCTGAAACGGAGGTGTGAAAGTATTATAATATTTTTTCATGTCTTAAAGAAATTGTAACATGAAAAGATATTATCATAATAATATTTACTCTAATAACATAAATAGATTTTCCTGTTTTCTTATAATTATAATACTAGAATCCTTGAGTTGTGCATTTAAATTGCAACTCAGTGAGTAGCACAACTAATTAAATTAAAAATAAATGTTATCTTAAGTCTTAAGGTCTTTGCACCATCCGAGGTTAAATTGAGGCTAACTTAGAACTAGACTTACAACTAACGCATTCCACACAAACATATCAAGACATTACCATGGCGTCCGTGCAAAATCTTCCGCGGATGTGGAAACCGGACACTCGTGAATACAAATCGATCGTATCCAAGTCACACGACAGAATCGATAAATCGATACCGCTCAAATTGCAATCACTGTACAACACTGGTAGTTAAAAAACACTCGATATTCCAAAATAACGCGAAAACAAACGAAGGTTCGATATTAAAAAAAATTCAAATGTCATTCGCGGTCGCTTAGGCGGGAAAACTGGAGGGCGGTCCGGCCGGCGCACGCGCGCTTGCCACTGAAACTGGCGGTTACGTGCCAACTGATGGCACAGCTACGTCACGCCCAACATTTGGCAAACACGCCAACAAACCAATCCAACAATTTGAATACGCACACATTGTTTACATAGCGCCCCGCGACACGGTGAAACTGAATTTTGCCGCATTGATGTCACCAAGTTCGGCCAATGATGTTTTGGCTTAAATTAATGACACATAAAATCGTGTTATTTTGATGTTGGTCTTATAATACGGTTGATATCGATGCTAAACAAAGCTTATGAAGGTTCATACGGAATTGGAGTGTCCTCACTCAATGCGCCCGCGCAGACACCCGCCGTCGGTAGACTCTGCGACGTGTATATTTTTGTTGACACGTTTGTCGGCTGGTTTCATAGAAATTGACTCTAAAATAAGCTCAATTATCTGTCTGAAAGTAAAGAGAATGGCTAATCATCTTGAAAGTGGATCGGAGATGAACCTAGTTTCACGATGGACCGATGTGGGACAATTACTAAAAATATTTGCGCACATAAATTGTTTTAAGTCATGTTTGTTGGATGTTGCCAATGTCAGAGCCATAGAAGATGTTACGCGGATTTCATCGCGAATTTTCTTGTCCCCCGGAGCTGTTGACGTTGAAGACTATCCGAAATTTGTTTGTTTTGTTTTAAAAAAGACAAGTTGCGCACTATCTTTACAAACATTCAAACGGGAAACACTCAGAACACCTAGACCCGGAACAACTATTTGTGGATCACACGAATTTGTGTCTCGTGTCCCTACACGAGACACAAATTCGACACCACAACACCTTCCGTGCAGAAATTTCAATGTATTATTTTATTTTATTCAATATGTGCAGATAACAGATTAACATAATACAAATAATGGTTTGATCGGTACACAGTTAAGTGGATCTAAAATCTAGTTACAACGGTACACAAAATTTTAAATATACAACGCTTCGTTTTCAATGAAGTTTTAATTAAAATAATATTGTCTTAAGTTTACGCGAATGTTATACATTAAAATTAATCTACTGTAATCGGATTTTGTCACGTTGTATATTTTAAAATACTACTATTATTAAACTTTACTTCAAAGCTATTTAAATTAATTAAAACTATTTATATTTAAGTTTACATTTTTCCTCACGCAACGTTACGGTTGCTTTTAGTAGCTATCTTCACGCTGTAGTTGTCTCAATGTTCTGAAGTGTAGTTATTTCAAAGAACCCGAACATAATTTAATTACTATTGTACTTAATTAATTTTAAAATTCAAAATGAGTAACGAAAATAGAATTAAAATATGAAATACATGTTTATGTTCACGGCTGTATATCGTTGAATGGGTAGACAGAGGTGTACATTTATTCACCTGTAATAGTGCATGGATACCTTAAGGTCCAAAATCCTGTGAACACTCGATTTTGAATTAATGTGAATGAAGTAGATGGCGTTGTTTTAGAAATATTGCAACGCGTACTCATTTTAGCAAAAAGGTAAAATTTATAAGAACTTATAATCTCAACCGAAAAGGCACTCGAACACAGGGACAGAATAATGTTTTCTTACAAACAGAATAGCGAGTCATTGAAAGTATGTATAAAATAAACTACTCACTATAAATTTATAAATTCATTTGTAATTCTTTGCTTCTTGTTTTACCCTAAAATGTGTTCTTTTTTATATAAACTACTGTGAATAGATTTTTAAAAATTGTTTAATGTAAATTTATCTAAATTGAATTATTAAGAAATCTTCTTATTTTACAGTAATATATAATATATAAATAAATAAATAAGTAATATATAAATAAACTACTTAACAGTTCTTGTAGATATCGATTCCGTTAGATGGCATCAGTTACCGGCTTATACCATTTTAGTTTTGAAATGGGTATGCATTTTTGCAGTTCAATGTACATATAACAAATACTAATATTGTCACCAACTGTGTTTAAGACTGCGCCGAGCGTAAGACAGATAATGACAGAGCTCGTGCGGCGCATAATCAAATCGGTGCGCAGCCGCCATAGTGAAATTGTATGGAAGATTTGAAGTGCTTTTTTGATAAACATGTATCTTTATTGTCAACCAATAACTTAAATATTTGGGACGGACAAATTGTAATAGAACTATTTATGTTTCGTTTAAGCTGTAAAATAGGATAGATTTCTACTGTTATAATCTAAAAATCACGTAACACGAGCTTACGTTTTTGCATTTTTCGTGTAAATTAACGTAATTTTGTAGGCGAAAATATTAATTATTTTAAGTTTTTACACGGAGTAATTGTAAACACATTCATTGTCATGGTAAATGTATATTTTATATTTGTATTAAGCAAAAAGTGTTGATTTTACTCACTTAACTGTAACCGCCTGTTTTGGCACATTTCGCACGGCGCAGTCTTAAGGTGTGGGCATCAAGAGATATTAATTGATTTACTCAACGATTGCCCACGAGTAAAATTTTGACAGCCATCTAATCGCTTTTTAGAGTTGGTATCGATATACAAATCTATTCCTTAATATGATTGTTGAAAAACAAAATGTCACCGTAAATTTATAATACACTAGCGGTCGCCTAGTGGTAAAAATTCGACCAAGATACCTAAGCTTGCTAC
Organism: Catocala fraxini; assembly: GCA_930367265.1. NCBI lineage: Eukaryota > Metazoa > Arthropoda > Insecta > Lepidoptera > Erebidae > Catocala > Catocala fraxini. The sequence goes on from OV884045.1 coordinate 2,367,791, forward strand.
TTAGTTTTCTGGTTTTCTCTATTACATATAAATAAGGTATAGGTAACCATAGTTACAAAGGTCAGACAAACAATGACGAAATACTACGAACGCGATTCGACTACGTGTGACAAATGCATGGTTGTAAAAACACTTCTCCATATAAACTTTAACTGTGGCAAATTTCATACTCCTCCGTCCGCGCAATTTTCGTAAAAAGGGATACAAAGTTTTTACTTCACGTATTAATATATAGATAAGTAGCCAAAGAAAACCATAGTAAGAAAATCTGTGTATCTAAGAGTTCTTTATCCAATATATTCTCGAAGATGTCTGTAAGTCTGCTGTCTTGCAATAGGCCGGTGTGCTGGACTGGACTTAACCTTGTCATACTAAGAAGAAGCCCACATCCAGCAGTTATAAGCAGGGCTGATATTATAAATATGGTTGTATAAGGTAGTATGTGGTTTGCCATTGATATGTTAAGATCAAACGCCATCTTACTTTCATCTAAGGCCGTTTGTCTGTACTGTCCAAATGTGTCGGATCAATCTCAAGAATTCGTATCGTAACAAAGATTTAATGGCCGCTGTTTGTTTTATTGGAGAAGCCCTTTGAAGTATATTTGATTTCCCTACGTCATTGGTGTAAATGTTAGTACTTGCGCAACTGACGAAGGTTTTAAGTTCGATGCCCGGACAAAGTATTATTGGACTTTTTATTTAAGAAATGCTCTCTAGACGAACAGCGTAGGCAGTAATAAGCACGTAAACGACGCGGGACTTAAAATATAGATGGCAAAATGTATTTTTTTATATACAGAAACGTCTTCTTTTATCTGGGGGAATGCATTGACGCATACCCTTCCGCGACGGTGGGGCTATGTCGGACTCACCTGGGGAAAGATAGCGACATCCCGGTAATACCATCTAAACCTACCACGGTGTTCCTCAACATAACCAGAGCCGGTGAGGCCGCGCGAATCACTTTCACTTGCAATCGCGACCCTGCCGATGTTTCGGCCCGCTGTGTGAAACGGCGGGTCCCTACGAAACACGAAACTACCCTACACATTCTACACTAAAATTTTTGACCTACTGTCTCCAAGCTAAGGAAACGTCTCTTGCTACACAAGCTAGCCCCCGTGTCACGGAGGACTGTACGAACATAATAATAATAATGTCCTCCAGACCGAATTTCGGTCACGGCAGCCAATCTTAACGGAGACAGGCCATCCGCGCAGGACATATTATAGTGCACAAGCGTGTACGCAAACACAAGTGCACTCTCTGTTTCCTAATCCTCATGATACGATGTGACGGATAATCCGACACGACCGGAGACAGATCAGGCGCAGGACCAATGGCTTTAAGTGCTTTCCGAAGCACGAGGGTATCTTACACCGCCGAATTCTTAACTCCTAACTAATTGGGTTTTTTGTTAAGAAATCTCAATAGCAGCCTGCCATTGAGATTTCTTAACAGAACAACCCAATCACAAACATACGATAAACACAACTCGGAACAATAATTTGTGTATCGCACAAATAATAATTTCACGTCAGATTTTAACCCTTAATCAGGCACAGGGACCTATTCTCCCACCCCGTCAATCTAGCTAGATACACGAATATTTTAAAAATTACAACTCTCTGGGTTCTATTTTTACCCTAATATAATCTTTGATAATAACTGATTAATTTTATTGACAATCCAACCCATTTAAATGTCAACGTCAGAGTCAGATTAGCGTCGCGTTTGAAAATAATATGCATATTTAAGTAGTGCAGACTTAATTCTAAAATGTTTTTTCAGAAAATATTCTAGTTAGTAGGTATTTGATTCTTTATTGACTAATTTATTATATTCTGTGTAACGTTGTTATGACATACAATGCGAAAATGTAATTATTAAAAATTACAAAAAATGTAAAGAAATGTAATAATAATTTCCCACTTGGATTGTCCCTAAACGGGCAGAGGTGAATAATTGCCCACCTGGGAAAACCTTTTATTTTCCGTTTTATTAATTTACGCTTTATTTTATTTACACTACTATCTAACATGACACAAGAATTTACAGTTAAATCATGAAAAGTTGAATATTTTGTCCTGCCTGATTAAGGGTTAACCCACAACATTTAACACAGCAGTGGTGAGGCGACAGCTTGCCTTGTTCGACCCTAAAAAAAAGTAGAAACGTACGTACGAATAAAATACATCCCTGCTACCTCTTTGACGATATACAGCCGTCTGTCTATTATATTTTGGAGTAGTAGACCTTCATAGCATCATTGGAATGATGTTGATTGTATCGATATAAATAGAAACAACAGTAAGCTTTGAGGAAGCAAAAGAGAAAAATCGTATGTGTCAGCCGTGTAATCTGTGTGAATCAACGGAAAAGTATTTGTGAGAGTAGGCGTGATGATAAAGTAATACTAACTGAATTAAAGATAATATTACTAATATACATCGACTATATAGCCTCGATGGCGTAGTGGTTAGTGTAACCGACTGCCACGCCTGAAGTCGCGGATTCGATCTCCGCACAAGTCAAACATTTGTGTGCATGAACATGGATGTTTGTCTTGGTCTGGGTGTTTCTATGTATAATATGTATGTATTTACAAAAAAAAAACGTATATGTGTATGTTTATCCATTGTCTAGTACCCATAGTACAAGCTCTGCTTAGTTTGGGCTAGATGGTGTTGTGTGTATGTGGTAGAATATTATTATATTATTATTATTATTATTATTATTATACTAATGTCTATGTCTGTTAGTATTCTTATATTTACGGGGTGGGCTTAAGTGTATTACAGCCGAACTAGCGGTCGCCAAGTGGTCGAAATTCGACCATAATTGATTTAAATTTTAAGTCTGATCGTTGTTAAGGTTTTATTGTCTATAACTATACCCTTATAACCATATTTCATTTATTCACCTACTGCACATACATTGTATGTAACCGTAGTTACGAATAATTCTACGACATCAGCCGAACAATGCAGAAATATTACGAACGCGATTCGACTGCGTATGTCAAATGCAATGTTGTGTGCGTGTAGTATTTTTCTTCTTTAATTTAATGTATTTCTAATGCATATTTTATAAAAATATTAGGATTCACCCCTCCTTCTCCATATAAACTTTAACTGTGCCAAATTTCATACACCTCCGTCCGCGCAATTTTTGTAAAAAGGGGTATAAAGTACTCCAAGTAGCAAAAGGGTTTTGCTTCACGTATTAATATACATACCTGTGTGTGTATATGTAGATAATCATAGGCTATCTACTCGTATATATATTAAACTCTTCCGTTACTGAGTGACTGACAGACAACGCACAGCCGAAACTACTGAACGCAAGAAGCTGAAATTTGGCATATATGTTCCTTGGAGAGTGTAGGGGACACTAAGAGAGGATTTTTGGAAATTCCACCCTGAAGGGGGTGAAAGGGGTGAAACCCGATATTCACACGGGAACGGGACTTACGCGGGTGAAACCGCGGGAAAACTACTAGTAATATTATATAAAGAAAAGTAATTTTACTAACATAACCTACCCTAAGTCTAACTTACTTTTTCGAGGGTAACAGCTGTTATGTATCAAGTAGGTACTTATTACATTACTACTCATAGTATACAATGACATTCGTTTATTACATTAAAAGTTAGACATTACAAGCACTTACTTCCTTACACCATTAAAAGGTTGACTGTTGTATTTTGTTCGGTGAGTGAGAGTGCCAGAAGCCCAATCTTTCCCCCTTCTCGCTCCTTCTCCTTCCCACTTCCTTTCCTAAAGGGTCAGCAACGCGGAAGCGATGCCTCTGGTGTTGCAGGCGTCTATAGGCTACGGTGACCGTATGCTTGTTTGCCACGTTAGTTGTATAAAAAAAAAATACCTATTGGCCTTAAGTCCGCCCACAGAACATAGAATAAGTCCGCATATATACATCTATTTGTACTATATTTTGCCCGCGGCTTCCCTCGCGATAATTTATATATTGTCAAGTAATTTCTATCCCTTGAGTAACAGAACTCTGAATGAAAGGTACCCTTTGATCTTTTCTGTACCCCTGACAACGTGTATGCAAAATTTCATTATGATCGGTCGAGTCGTTTAGGCGTGAAAGCGTAACAAACAAACTCTCCTTTTTTTAAATTACTTTCTCTATTATAATAGAATTTAAAAGGGTTTAAATAAATAAACTCTGACTATTCATTTGATGATACATAGGTATTATGCAACGTTTATTTATGTACAGGAGAAAGAAATAATCCTCACAAGTTGACCCCACATAAACAGAAGAAATCAAAATTAAATTCTCTCTAAAACATGACACAGAAATGTTCAAGGGAATTGAACTTTAAATATTGTATTCCGTTTTCATTTTAGTATATTTTTACAACTTATTTCCTCGAACATCGCTTACGTAACCGTGTTCCTGAAACGACATGACTTCAGCGCTTTGTCCCGAATGCCAAGAACAAGCTATTTATCACCTCAACAATCTTATTCGGGATGATTTAGGAACGTCACTATTCGTTTTCAAGAGTGTAGTCATGCGTACTACGACAGCGACGCGAGATAATCGCTTCTGCTGTGTTCGCGAAGAATACACGTGCGTTAATGGAGAGGTAATGGCAGCGATTTGTTTGAGAGAAGAAATGCCAAGCATCAGGAACTTTTTTATTCTACTAGATGAGAAAGACGGCGAAACATTCATTCCCTTTTCGAAAGTTCGGTAATGCGCACGATATGTTCCTTGTGTTGCATTCATATATAAGCTACTACGCTAAGGCTTTATGACTGTTTCGTAAAAATTACTATAAAATGGGAATATTACTGCTAAGCAACTAAGTAGCTGCATGAAATTGCTTTTTAATAGTAAGTACATATAAAATATACCACGACCGTGGCAAATAGAAACTCGATTTCTTCGCCTTAACACAAACCACGATACACCTAAGAGAGCTCGTCATCGATTAGACGCCAGGTGGAGATAGTGACCTGTGGCAAAATGTGGGGAGAAATAACCGTAACATAAGTACATGAAAGTTAAAAAAGATGGCAGACAAGCTTGCATTGCTAGTAGTATTGCTGCGGTGTCGATGTATTGACAAACAACCTTCTTAGTCTCACGTAATAGGTTATTGCCATATATCAGACAAATAGGCAGACTCCGGAGGGCTATTGAGAATTTCCTAGCAGAAAAATAAAATATCTCCAACCTTAAGATTAGTACACAATGTGACCAACGAAACAATTTGGTAGTCTGTTAGACTTGGAAAAAGTAAAGATGAAAGCCGATCGACGAGTTACACAAAATACTTGTTCTTTTGTGTAGCTGGGCACAAATGGTTTGTGAAGGTGGCTGGGATGGACTGGTTATAAAAGGTGGAAGACTCCGGTCTGCATTCCGTACTGTGTAGCAAAATGTGGAGAGGTTTATATCCAGCAACTTGAGAAAAGCTTAGTGAGTTAGCGTGTTACAACCACAACTTGCAATCGCTCTATCTATGCTTATTTTGTTAGCTTGAATTTCCGTTCATCGACCCGTTGTCGAGTCAGTTTTTTGTCTGCAATAAAGGCAGTATATGAGTGTTCTCAAGAGAAATATTTCTTAGAACAAAGTGATACAAAGCAGATTGCGTTGTTCGAAGAAAACTGCTTCTTACTCTGAAAATTTGTTGCTAATATTTCTAATGAAAATTGTATTACGAGTCTGAAACTGATTTAACAATGCAATTTAAAACCAATTTACAAGAAGACAATGAATCGACAAACAGAATAAGAGAAAATCATTTACAAATATATAGGACATAGCTAGATTCTCACTTAAACTTATTAATTTAGATTCTCAGATTGCAGCAATGTAGCTAGGGAAACAGCTTTAATTTATATTCGATCGTAACCAAACATACGATGAGTAGAGTTGTCAAGTTCCTTAATCCATTGAATGTCATTTAACAGACACAATAAAAATGTATTGTTCGCGGTCATTTGTGACCGGCATTGAGTTGAATATGTTAAAGAGGTGTTTTCCTGTCAGTAGGGGAGCGGGTAGTGGGTACCAGTTAAAGAGGTGTTTTCCTGTCAGTAGGGGAGTGGGTAGTGGGAACCAGTTAAAGAGGTGTTTACCTGTCAGTAGGGGAGTGGGTAGTGGGAACCAGTTAAAGAGGTGTTTTCCTGTCAGTAGGGGAGCGGGTAGTGGGAACCAGTTAAAGAGGTGTTTTCCTGTCAGTAGGGGAGCGGGTAGTGGGAACCAGTTAAAGAGGTGTTTTCCTGTCATCGGGGAGCGGGTAGTGGGAACCAGTCAAAGAGGTGTTTTCCTGTCAGTAGGGGAGTGGGTAGCGGGAACTAGTTAAAGAGGTGTTTTCCTGTCAGTAGGGGAGTGGGTAGTGGGAAACAGTAATTTTTGTCCATTCTGCTGAGCATACAGCACTGCGGCTCTTATGTTGTAGGGCTGATAACGTGCGAGTTATACCTGCAATATTACAAGCATACGAGCTACGGTAACTAATTGCTTGTACAATTGATTTCTGCTTTCTTCTTACTTGGTCTGTCACCACTGTATGCTGCAGTTTATGTGTGGTGCATCTGTTTTCACGTAGTTTTTATTTAAGCCTTTGTTCTCTGTCTGTGTATTTTATGCCCCTAGCGTTACAATAGTCCATGCACTAACATAATCGCTTATGTTACGTTAGGCAGTTAAAGTCTTATATAATTCATCACTTCATGTAACAAACTATAAATCAATATGATTGTCACCTACCGACCACTCGTATTTTTTGTATCGTTTTCCTTTCCAAGTCTATAAATATAAGCTGGCAACACAGTGAATACTTTCTTGCAGGGATGACTACGCGCTTCTGGTCTTCCAATTATCTCTAGGCCACGGTAAATATGCTAACCACCAAATTTGTATAAAATAAAATAATTGTAAACGCTAATGTGAGTTTGTTTGTTTGTTACGCTTTCACGCCTTAACTACTTGATCGATCATCATGAAGTTTTGCGTACACGTTGTTATGGGAACAAAAAAGGACGTAGGGTAACTTTCATCCAGACAAAAGTACTGTTACTGTTCTAATCTAACCGAAACTATATTTACGCGAGTGAATCCCCGAGTGCAATCTAGTATTATATATTTGTACTAGCGATCCACCCCGGCTTTTCACTGATAGTATAACCTTAACAAATAATACACATAAACATTCCTCATAAATCACTCTGTCTATTGGTGAAATCCACATGAAAATCCATTCTGTAGTTTTCGAGTTTATCGCGAACAGACAGACAGACAGATCTCAGCATTAGGGCCGGTGTAACGTTATGGTAGAGGCATGGTTGACCTAGGATTTTAATTGAAATTAAAGATGAACAACGCGATCAATAAGCATATATTTTCACTTACAACGAGGTGTATAAGAATAAACAGAACTACAATTAAATTCGACTACATATTTAGTGGTATTTCAGGGCGTGGTTCAAGATGAAGGCTTGTTACGTGGTCCCGGGTAGAATGGACCACTTAACTTCAGTAGGCAGCGCAGCGGAAGGAGGCTGGCACCGGGGCGCGTTGCCAATATGGCCGCCGCTGTTGAGAAGAAGCCGATGGAGGGGCGCCACGAGCACGGCCGCTCAACAACGACCGGTTCGCGTCACACCGGCTCGACCTGGGAAGGACTACCCTCTCACAGAATCATTCCTAAAAGGTCGGCAACGCGCAAGTGATGCCTATGGTGTTGCAGGCGTCCATAGGCATTGTTGTCGGCTTCGGTGGCGTAGTGGTTAGTGTAACCGACTGCCACGCTTGAGGTCACGGGTTCGATTCCCGCACAAGTCAAACATTTGTGTGCATGAACATAGATGTTTGTCTTGGCCTGAGTGTTTCTATGTATAATATGTAAGTATTTACAAAAAAAAGGTATATATGTATGATTATCCATTGTCTAGTACCCATAGTACAAGCTGTGCTTAGTTTGGGCTAGATGGTGTTGTGCGATCACCGTAGCCTGGGCACGCCACGATCGTGGCGGTAAGTCCCGTGTTTGAGGAGTGGCTGGAGAGGCGGCATGGCGCCCTCACCTTCCGGCTGACACAGGTAATGACTGGCCACGGTTGTTTTGGCCAGTTCCTGTGTCGTATACGCCGGCAAGAGACGCCCGGTTGTCACCACTGCGGCGACTGCCGCGACGTTGTTGAGGACACGGCGCTGCACACTTTGGCGGTTTGCCCCGCCTGGGCATCGCAGCGCCGTGAGTTGATCGCGGCAGTCGGGTTGGTTGCCCTCTCGCTCCCGGCCGTAGTTCAGTCTATGGTCCGGAGTGAGAGGTCGTGGAACGCCGTCGCCTCCTTTTGTGAGGAAGTTATTTCCATCAAGGAGGCGGCGGAGCGGGAGAGGGAGCGTTTGAACCCTCTCCCCAACCGCAGAGCCGGGCGCCGGAGGGCGCAAGACGACCTCCAGCCACCCTGAGGTTTGACCTGGGGGTGGCGGGCTTTGTGGGCCTGCCCGCCATCCGTTCAGCACCAGGTCCGAGAGGCGGCGTGCGTGTTCCCACGCGCGCCTCTGTTTCGAGTCCGTCTCCCCTCTAGGGGGGACAGTAGGGATAATTTGTGAGGAGTGCCTTTGGGTAGGTCTTTTGTGTAGTGGCCTGCCGTTTCATACGGCGGGCCGAAACCTCGGCGGGGTCGCGACCGCATGCGAAAGTGATTAGCGCGGCCCCGTCGATAGTGGTTTTGTCGAGGAACACCGTGGTAGGTTTAGTCGGTATTCCGGGAGGTACTTCATCTTTTCAACATCTTTATTTTACCCCGGTGAGTCCGACATAACCCCTCCGCCCGCCCCCGCGGAGGGGTATGCGTCATGCATTACCCCACGTAAAAAAAAAAAAAAAAAAATCACCGTAGCCTGTAATGTATTATTATTATTATAGGCTACGGTGACCACTTACCATTCTTATTTTCCACCTTGGTTGAATAAAAAATAAAAGATGTGAAACTACCCTCTGACAGGATATTTCCTGTGAGAGGGTAGTTTCCTACTTCCTGGTCGAGCCGGCCTATATATGACATTTATGTGCCAGGTTTAGTACATACAAATATCTACTTAAACTAGATATAACTAAATATCACAGTTTGCCTTATTGCGACTGACCGGCGCAGTCCAGAAAAATAACAATATTTTCAGGTTAGACAAGATATTAAGAAAGAAGAAAGAAAGAAATAAGTTTATTTAACGACATACACATGCGAATTCAAAATAAAACAAATCAAAAAGAAATATTAAACATATAAGATTGTCGTTAAAAAGGTATTATCTCAGCATTAGTCGTAACACCTCAAAGGTGTGACGACGCTGGTCTGCCGATAATACATATTTGTCGACACAGGGTGCAACTAACAGCATTATAGCTGATACAAATATAAATCACTAGTAGTTTTCCCACGGTTTCACCCGCGTAAGTCCCGTTCCCGTGTGAATATCGGGTTTCACCCCTTTCACCCCCTTCAGGGCGGAATTTCCAAAAATCCTCTCTTAGTGCTCCCCTACACTCTCCAAGGAAAATACATGCCAAATTTCAACTTCTTGCGTTCAGTAGTTTCGGCTGTGCGTTGTCTGTCAGTCACTCAGTAACGGAAGAGTTTTATATATATAGATTACGTTGATTTTACATTTTGTAGCGATAAATACAAATCTAGGAAGCATGTGCATGCGCAGATCATGACAAAAAGATTTTGAAACATAAATATAAAAACAGAACGAGAAATTAAAAGCTAGAAAGACATAGGTAGTATAACATAATAATAATAATAATGTCCTCCAGACCGAATTTCGGCCACGGCGGTCAGTCTTAACAGAGACTGGCCATCTGCGCAGGAGATATTATAGTGCACAAGTGTGTGCGCAAACACAAGTGCACTCTCTGTTCCCTAACTCTCATGATCCGATGGGACGGCAATCCGACACGACCGGAGAGAGATCAGGCGCAGGACCAACGGCTTTACGTGCTTTCCGAGGCACGGGGGTGTCTAACACCGCCAACTTCCTAACTCCGGGCTGCTATTGAGATTTTTTTTACAGAAAAACCCAGTAGCTTTTTGTTGGCCCGACCCGGGATTCGAACCCGAGACCTCATGCACAGCAGTCGCATTCACTACCGCTGCGCCACGGAGGCAGTACCATAACATGTCATTCAACCGATAGAACTAATTAACACAGTTATATTATTTACCTAGATTTTGTCTGCGGTTTCCCTCGCGTAATTGTATTGATTAGTCACAGAACTTTTTTCTGGATGAAAGGAACCCTATGTCCTAGTCTGTTTCCCTGACAACGTGTATGCGAAATTTTATGATGACCTGTCGAGTAATTAAGACTGCGCCGAGCGAAATGTGCCAAAACATACGGTCACAGTTAAGTGTATAAAATCAACACTTTTTGTTTTATACAAATATAAAATATACATACATTTAAAAAAAATTAAAATAATTAATATTCTCGCCTACAAAATTACGTAAATTTGCACGAAATATGCAATAACGTAAGTTCGTGTTACGTGATTTTCAGATTATAACAGTAGAAATCTATCCTATTTTACAGCTTAAACGAAACATAAATAGTTATATTACAATTTGTCCGTCCCAAATATTTAAGTTATTGGTTGACAATAAAGATATATTAAGATATATTTATCAAAAAAGCACTTCAAATCCTCCTTACAATTTTACTATGTCGGCCGCACGCCGATTTGATTATGCGCCGTACGAACTCTCTCACTCTCTTACACTCGGCGCAGTCTTAAGGCGTGAAAGCGTAAGAAACAAACACACATTCACATTTAAAAAAAATTTGTTAGGATTATTATTATCCACTGTAAATTTATCAGTAGCTAGTACGTACGGCAAAGTTTATATATAATTTATTATTCAATTCGACTTACACTGAATATTGTGACGAAACTTGGACGCTCATTGGGGAAAATACGAACATACCAGGGATAATTATATCATACATATATAAAATCGCGTGAGAATGTTACGATGGATGTGTGGAGTAACGAGAATGGACAGAATTAGGAATGAATACGTAAGAGGTAGTCTGAAAGTGGTGCCCATAGATGAGAAAGTGAAAGGAAATCGTTTGGCTTGGTACGGACTGTTATGCGAAGAGATGATACGTATGTAGGTAAGCAAGTGATGGATATGAGGGTAGAGGGACGAAAAGGGAGAGGAAGGCCAAAGAAAAGATGGATGGGCTGTGTGAGGATGGATATGAAAGGAAATGGGGTAAATGATCAGATGACGGGTGACAGAGAAGTATGGAAGCGAAGGACATACTGCGCCGATCCCAAATAAATTGGGACCAGGGCAAGAGAATGATACATAGAATCGCGCCCGTATTTACAAAAAGGGGTAACAACTACATAAAATACATTCCAAGGCTGAATGCTAGAACTAACACTTTCATTAAGGAAATAAGTGCTGACGGCAACAGCTAGTCCTTCAAATGTTATATTTGTGAATTTTTCTTTATTATAACTTATGACTACCCGCATTAGTCATAATTCCTGTGTCCCCCTGGACTTACGAGTACGTTTTCATCGTATCCCGTTTTCAATGCATTTATTTACATTCACATTTATGCACTTTTTTCTGTTAAAAGCAATAAACCACATCAAAACAAATTTAATGATCCATCCATCTTTGAACTTTTTATTCAGACGTTAAAAGGAATGACGGCTTTTGGTATTGAAATCTCAATTTCTGATTAAGTTTGCTGAATTGTTTGATTTCTTCAAAAGAGTAATCGAATACTATAAAACGTTCTTATAAACATTAATTTATTGCATTTGTAATTTGTATTATAAATATGTATGGGTATAAATTGCATGTATTTTTAAATCTTTTACAGACCGCCTCGGTGACGCCGCCGTAGTGAATGCAAGTACTTAACATGAGATTTAGGGTATTTCAATCAAAAGAAGACGAAGTAAGAGAAGAAGCACTTGGAAGCTTAGAAGCAGCACGCAGTCTAGATCTATGCCCCGTAAAGATTAATAGGCTATGAACTGGGACCTTAAATAAATGTAATTGGCGAAATGTGGGTGTTATACTCCTCTGCTTCTCCTCTTCGTGAATAGAAGCGTAAGACTAGATACAATACCTATATACCTATTGTATTGTATACACAATGGAATTTTTAAATAAATAATTAGCTTATCAAATATGAGAAAGGCCAGGCCATATTTCACCACGCTGGCTCACTGCGTTTTGACAGATATCACATAACATTAAGATAGAAAACTCTCAGACATGCAGGTTTCCACGCGATGTTGTCGTCGACAGTTGAAACGTGCGATAATAAACTATTTCATACGCATATGACTTTAAAATCTGCGAGGTATCTTTGGGTTTGAAATTGAGATTTCTGCGTGACAGGTCAGCCTACGGGTAACTGCTGCTTTTCAAATGTTATTTCTATAAATTCGTAGTAAACGAAGATTGTACACGAACCCGCGAATGAAATCATGGTGACTGTCTAACATTACCAACTGCAAATCCAAGTTCAAACCAGCTTTACCTATATTAGCACGACCACAGCTCATGTATACTATAAATAGAGACTTAACTCCAACAGACAAGACTGACTCAAGCTCTATATAAAACGGGACGAAAAGACCAAAAAGCGACGAGCTAGGCCAATGAAAGATAACAAAACGAAAATAAGTGTTACTGGCTACGCAGGCGGGACACTTTTAGTTGATAGAGCGACAATTAGTCCCACATAGTGCTGACTATTGAGAATGGTAGAAAATAAGTTTATGTATCAAGTGGCAGTGCAGAGATTGTTACTTTTTGGATGCACGGATATAGCATTGGTTTAAGTGTTGCCTCGTTACACTGCCAGTGCGCCAAGTGCTATGTGATCCCCATACGGGACTAAAAATTGTGTGATGCACAAATTAACCCAGTTTTTAGTGCTCATTTTGATGATTGATTTAACAGGTTCTTTGTCCGATGAACCACAAATGATACATGAAAATAGATTGTGTCTTTCACGAGACAGCGAATGGATTAAAATTGGTAAAGATCCTATAAATACATGTGTCGCTCAAATCTTTCAAAATATACAAAAATAACAAGGTTTCGGTTCTTTTCTTAAAGAATTGCTTTGTAGCTTAATTTTTGCAAGGTAGGAAAAACGCGACTTTTGTTTCTCTACAGATCCGCTTGCTTTTAGAACAATCAATTGTTTGTTTTCTACCTTGCATAAAAAAATAATTATGACAGACTGACACCTTTATTTTTCACCAAAGGTATAAGTAGAAATGCATTTTAACTACATTATGCTATCTATGTTATTATATGTAAGATACATAATGGAGGGCGACATTACAGTTCGATTCCATACTCCTTATTGGTGCTGAAAATAACCTAACCGAATAATCCAATGTCACTATGCCGCAATTTGGTATTCTAATACTTACTACTTTAATATTGTTGCCATAACTATAAAAGCTTCAATTAAATAAGTATAAGTATATAGCGCTCACATTAAACTTGTAATTAGCACGTTTACTAAAACCGATTAAAATTGCCACCGACTTTTAATCGTCTTTAAAGTTGCCAGTCGGCACAGAACCTAAGATGAAATGAGTCGCCGTCGTCAGACACGAAAGCCGACAATGGAAGTGCATTTGGCGCTCTTCCAGAAAAATTAGCTCAGCTCCGTAGGTTAAGAGATGTAGGAAGGGTGCAGATGATCAAAGGGGATCTCAGACGTAATGGCTTTGAACAGACCATTCTGTTGTTCGGAACAAAATATTCCAGTGCCATTAAGTCATAGGTATATTCATTTGATAGAGTTTTGTTTACATACATACATAGAGTCTGTATATTTAGCTTTATTTTAGGTCTAGTTTATTTCCATTTACATTTGTAGACACCTAGTGTGAAATTCAAATGCGAAATTCCGATAACAATTTCTTTGACTCGATAATCGAAGTCATTTCCTCACAATCGACCACCACCTGTGCGGTATCTTTTTTATTTTAGGGTTTATACCTACGAAATCTATTTTACTTTTAAGCAATTGCGAACCTAAACTACAAGACCGATAACAGTGAATCGATCAGTGGATTAAACTTGGATGACTGAGCTAATTTATTTTATGGTTAAGTTTTAAGGTTAAGGTTAATTCAGACAATATTATCTGTTTAACCACAATGAGATATGACCTGGATATAAATTAGTGATGGGAATAAGCTACAGACCTCATGTTACCTTCTGACAAACATGGAACTCAGACTGGACAGTAAATCTCTTTTTCCTGGAACTTCGACACGGGATTGATTTCTGGTGTTGCTGATGTTCATAGAGATCATCAAGATCTCGATATGTTTTATATCAAGTATGTAAATAATCATTTATTCATTCAGGTCACAAAGTAACATTACATAATGTATAATCCAATGTGTACATGCTATGCTGAATTGTGACGTCAGAATAAAATTAATAGGTAATATTAAAATGTAGGGAAGTGGTGGCCACGTGTCTTCAACTTTCATTTTGAGAAGTTATTAAATAGGTAACTTTTACTATCCGGCTAGCAGTATGCTGGTTTGAGACCATATTAACAATAATGATAATAAGTATAATAAATACTTATTTTCTAACCTTCCTATTAAAGGAAACGGGCGTAAAAGTTTCACTGTTTCACTTAAGAACTTGGGATAGAAAGACATAGGAGACGGCACTACCTCTCCCAAGTCTTTCCATCCCAACTTCCATATCACTAAGGTCGAGAGTATGTGATCCCACTGGTTAAAAGAATTGTTTAAAGAATCATAGATTACCATAAACCCTAACCACCACGCGGGACGTATGCATGTTTGTCTTAATAATAATATTTAAAAAAATATCCATCTTAATCACGCAAAATTGATGATAGTTTATTCACAAACAAAGCACGCATTGTCTTTGTTCCTTCCTCATCACAAAGCTTACAGATGTCGGACAATATTGTCTTTTCTCCAAACTCGTAACCGACCGTTTATTGTCCAAAGCGTTGAGTGATTGATTATTCTCAGTAAATAATATTATTTTGTACAAAAACTTATGTCGGACAGTACTTAAGTGTTCTCTTGATGTCAAGTCGTTAACATTTACTTTGGTGAAGTAATAAAATTGTTCGCGGAGAACCAAGAAGTTGATGAAATATTTTTTGTAATTGCATTGTACTTAGACAGATACAAAACTAAATACAATCTGCAGTAAATATTAAGAATGGAAACCACAGTTTATGGTCACACATGAATTATTTTTCAAGCGTACATTTCGGCCATTTAGGTCTTTTCACTATGGTTTTCATTCCGTTCTCAATATTTACCTACTCATGATTAATTAAATAAGGAGGAAAGAGGATAGGTACTCATATTTCGTCACCTACGGTTTAAAGTCCCACTTAATAGCCAAGCTGACGAGAATTTCTTGCCAAGAAAACCTACCATCACTTTTATCTACTGGGAATGGAACCCAATACTACATTCACTACCACTGCGCTAATTCTTTGCTTGCCTTTGTTGTTTTTTTATAGTAACCTTGTCTCTGTAACACTATAATATAAAGAAAATTCAAAATGGCGGTGATGAAAACTTTTACAACTGCTTATTAATATACAACTTTATATTAAAGATATTTTTTAATATGAAGAATTATAAAACGACATCTGTCTTCAGCGATATTATTAATGGTAATAAAATATTAAAGCAAGTTAATTTCGTTCAAACAAAACATGGTGCTAAGTTCCACATCCGTTTGCGTACGAACTCTTGTGTTCATTCAACATAAGATGTATTCTTTGTTAAAGACTACGGTTCGGATTCAGCATAATTGTATCGATGGCGTAGTGGTTAAGCGGTTGCTTTGTCAAATATTGCGGGTTTGATACCTATGTCGACTTGATATTTATAAGATTCAAGACCGCGGATTTACGTGCTCCAAAATCTGTAGGATGATTCGAAGACAAAACAGAGTGGGACAAAGTTGTCATTATACTCAGACCTACATATTAGTGGGATAATTATTATATATTATTATTATGATATTCTAGTGGTCGTCCAGTGTCCGAAATTCAATCGTAATTAATTAATTCTTACTAATATATAAATTTAAACTTTAAGTTAACTTTGTTAACTATGCCAAATCTCAATCCTCCGTGCGCCCAATGTGCTTAAAAAGGGGTAAAAAGTTTCCTATTGATATATCCTATATATGTATGCAATAGAACCAGTCTTCACCATATCTTTACATTCACCCCTCTAAATCATAAAACTAAAAATTCGCAATTGTAAACTCATCATTGTAAATCGACAACACTACATAATCACAAGACCATTTACACCCAACGAGTAGCTACGAGTCTATATCGGGAGACAGTTTATAAAACTGAAAATAAACTCGACGATAAGTAAGTTGAACAAAATGTGAGAATCGCGTGTTCCTCGCAAAATCACTATATAAAGATGGGATTAATTTGAAAGCAATTTGTAAACAGTTAACTGTTTCAATCATCACAAGCCGATTGGCGCATGACTCGGTGTTCCCTTTACAGGTCACGATACGATTATTTACATAAAACTGTATATTAAAACAACGTGACCCCAGTAAAACATGAATACTTCGATGTATTTAATATGTAGTGAGTTCCATGTATAGGTAGAAATTATATACAGCAACAAGATATGGCGCTGCGCTTCTTCTGACTTCATATGAATTGTACTAATGCCTGAAAAGCTTGAAATGCGTTGTTTTAGATTTTAGTTTCTGAACTTTTTGTTGTGAAGACTTACGAAATAAGGAGCTCGTGGTATTTTTCGCCTCAAAATTATTTTGTTGTATCAAAGGTACATGTATCCAGACTCTGTTGTGTTATCTAGAATTTTATAAATGACTATTACAATAACATAACCCGAGCGAAATATAACACGTAATTTATACAATAACAACATATTGATAATAAATTACCATAAAATATATCGTGTCGGTGTCGTATCGTCTACTGTGAAGAGTCCTATCACTAGCAGCGTATCTCTCTCATCAGCAAACGTTTCCCCCAAACGTACCTACTAGTAATATAATTTATAATGTACGTGATGAGAGTATTTTTGTAAAATGTGTATATACCACATTCCATAATAATTTTCTGCGGTAAAGTATCTAAATTGTTATCGTACTTGGAATTCTTCGCTAAAATGTTTTGGTTATATTTATCTCAAAATATACAAAACTTGTAACCGAAATAGCGCAATACTGATAATAGTTGTGTGCTTTACCGCAGCAAGATGTAATAAAATGTTATGCTTTAGAGAGTTGAGAGTGTAACAAATAATTAGTTCATCGTGAAGAGTAATTTGTTCACTAATAGCAAAATTTGTTCAAGTTGTAGTTGTAAAGTTATTCGAGAAAAACAGATTTTGCTGCAGTAATGTTTGAAACATTACCCTGGCAAAATTTCTTTTACAAAATCTTTTCATCCCGGAAATAAATGCATGAATAGATACTCGTAGCTTTTGTTGCGTATTAAATATTTGTGAACAGCAAAATTGGTGTGTGTTGTGGTTTTTTAGTTTTGTGTTTTGTTTATTTACAGTAAATTTAGATTATGTGACTCTCTTGAGGTCAGAGGTCATAGTCATTTCGGGGTATATCGACTATGCTGAGTCGAATGGCGTTGACCGCGAGTCTGTAGCTCTTACAGTTCTTGAGTTGAAAGTTGTATAACAGACAGACGGACGGACAAAGCTGTTGTATAAGAGTTTTTTCGAACTCTAAAATGTTATTTTGTTTCTAGTTCCTTAGCTAAAAAAATGATAACAATTTCTACAAAATAATTATTTAATATCGTCAACATTTTGGCTACTTGTACTAACAAAACTTATAAAATGATTATAAAATGTTAATCATACATGACATAAAAATAATCACAAAAACAACTACTTACTTACACATACCAAAACACAATCCCTGTTCAATTAACCATAAATCTGATTTAATATAATTATGACAAAGTTGTTTTTTTAATAAAATAATCGAAATGATGCGTTCGATTCGAATCTAAGCGACCTTTTTCTCAAACCGATTTTGAATAAGATATGGCTTGTTCACATGCAGCCAATATAAAAATGATTTGAGTTTTATCAATTTATGTAGCTTTGGACTTTCATGTTTGTGTACTTTACAAAACGTAACGTCTAAATTATATGTTTTCTTACTTTATTTAGACAATACATTTTAAAACAGTCTTTCTCCATCGTAAGGAGCTACATCCAACTCCGGCTGTCTCTCTCGTTCTGGGGGTAATCCCCACCTGGACCTGCATCCATTGTGGGCGTGGTAGCGAGGGATGCGGTCATCTCTGACCATCTCGTAAGCCAGACGAGCTATGCCATGCTGGTATTCTGACAAGCCAGTGTGCCAACGTTTGGGTCTCACGTAGCCGAGAACTGGAGAAAAGAGTTACAGTTAGTGAGTATGTATTGTAGTGTTCATTTGTTTTATACTGTCATGGTGGTAAGTGTGGATAACGTCCATCTGATGATAAGCGGTTACTGTAGCCTAGGATCGCATATAACAACAGGAGGAAGAATTCCGCGTTGCCACTTATAAAAAGTCGTTTGTTCCGTTATCATTATTTGCAATCATGTGAGGTAGCCGCCAGTAACTTTACTCGAAAAGATTACAATGACGCCATTGCTGAGCAGTCTTCAGGAGTCTGGAAATTCAACTCATGATTTCCTTTATCAGCTGGGTTTTTGAGTTAGACGGGATGAGTGCTGCTCTAACAACTGACAGGTGTTCCTACATACCATAAGGTTGTTGAGCTGCGATATTCTGCGGAGCATAAATGCCCCAGTGAACCTTTTCTAATTTGTGCGAACTCTCCGTTTTTGGAAAATTGTTTAAGAGCTATATCTGCCTACTTATGTTTAGTAAGTAACCAATTGTCAAGTTTTATGTCTGTGTGGAGCGTCGGGTCAGTTCAGTGTCGAGTAAAATTACATTGGATATATCTGTCAAAAAATTGTCAGTTGTAGCACGGAGTCTGGAATGATGATGATGATGAACGTGAAACTTAAGCTTCGGAGATGCCATGAGGCTATGCATCTTAAACGTTTCCATGGCAACCACAACTATTTCATGGCTTAAGTTTACAATATCCTAAGTATTACGTGCCTAAACCTCTGTTTATCTGAGCAGACGCTCGCAACTGACCACAATGTATCACAAAGTGTATTATTATGGCGGCTCGCGTTTGACGTCCGAAGCCTGTTATTCTTCGGTACAACAAAACGTTGGATATTTTCGTTAGCTCGTGCACATGCCACTCACTCGGATGTGCTTCCTCTCAAATGTTTGTGTTACAATTATTTGATGTTTTCATTTTGTTTTGTAATTGCTTTGAAAGCTTAACTCTGTTGTGTTTCGATGTAAGTAAATTTGTCTGTCACGTTTACCATTTACTGTTATTTCTGGTGATCTCCTCTGTTGAAAATAAGTCTTGCCAGTGGTCCCGTCATATAATCGTATAACCAGCTTGCCTGACTAAGGGACTACTTACATTCATTCAACTAGAAAACAACGATTTTGTATGGAGACGCATACGCATCCGTTCAGCTTTCCGCGTCTATTCAGTTTTCGCGGCAAATAGGCATAAAATGAGGACAAATGTGTTTTTATCATGCGAATGCTATAGATAGTGTTCAGCACTGTTCTGCCGCGTTCAGCGCTGTTCCGCCGCATTCAGTGATGTTCTGCCGTATTTAGGACTGTACGGCACTGTACGCGGTGGAACAGCGCTGTATACGAATGGTTCCCGACTCCTTGCGACCTGCATAGTTCCTACATATATTTGATTTATTATTACGTAATCATTATGCACGCAAGAATTGAGAGAGTTCGGACGTGTTTTAAAGTAATTCTTTATGTTTACGTAATGAAATTTTGGACGAAGAGAAACTTATATTGCTAGAGCAAAAATATTCTTATTACCGTCTTCGCAGCATATTCAGCGCCGTACGCAATAGATAGAAGCATTTCAGCGTAGGTAACACGCTATGACGGCTTTTCTCATTCTTACGACGCTGATACGCTGTACGCGGCTGATAGAAGCATAAGATGTGACTAAAATCGTTCAGCAAAACGCGAAAGGAGCTGAATAAGTGTGAGTAGTCCCTAAAAGGCTTGATACACGATACATAATCATTTAATTGCTTGTAACTTTCTTTATTAGAAAACAAATATAGCTTTGACATGCTTTTAGCGTACTTTGTTGAGCTTAAAGAAAAAATATTATGTATGGATTTTTAATACCTACATTTTAAGATGTTATTAATATTGCGCGTCTAAAAGGCCTACCTTATTCAACACAAGTATTGGTTTATGTTACCTGTAGCATCAATTGGTTAAGTACTGTATGTACTAAAGATATGATAAGGGACAACATCTTATCCGTGTTTAAGCTAACAGCTCTATCTATGAGCGCTGGCTACTACTTACCAGCAGAGGAGCCCCTGGAAAGTTTACTACAAAACTAAGTTTCCTGAAATTGTTTGGGGTTCACTTTGTTATTATAGGGCGAGGTGATAGGTCATATTGTACCATTTAGTCTATCCACTTACAGCAGTAAACGCTTAGCATCAGGCGGGTGTTTGTTTGAGACTTTAGTGGTACAATTTATAACCAGTGATTTTTAATGTTCTACCGCCATTGCAGATTTCCTAGCTTAGCCTGTCTGCTTAATCATATCGATACATAATGATAAATTATTTGTGCCTGGACGCTGCCTTCCAAATGACGGAAAAAAAGTTTAACAAATCAAAATCGGATTTCTAAACTTCATGTGAAAATGTGTCGGAGAAAATATCTCTGACTGACCGATAAGACAGATAAACGGACAGAAAGACAAACACCCATACTAATTTGTAAGAGATTCTTCTTTTATTTGAAATACGGCAGACAAAAAAATTGGAGATTCGGACGTTTTTAACATGGACAAATTAAAAATAATACATAGAACTAAACTAAAGCTTTTAATATAAAGAGAAGTACACTTACATACATACATATGAACATTATTGAGATTATAAACAACACACTCTACCACAAAACGTACTTAATGGTTAAAATAACAATGAAACAACTTCTAACCTATATATATACCTATAACAATTGATATATACAATACATCATTTTCAAACCTGGAAAAGTATCTTTACTCTGCATAAAGCTGGTTATTTCACTGCCATCTTGTATTATGTGCAACTCCCTGCTTATCTTATCGTACTATTCCAGATTTGAGAAATGATTTAATATTCTAAAGTGATGGGTGTTGCTCTCTGTCTAATGTTACTTAATAACTACTACATAAATGACATATATTTACAATATCTACGTTTATTGTTGGCTCAAATCATAAAATCTCTTGCTGCGATTAAATCAAGTTATCAATTCTCTCTCATACATAACATTAAAAAGTTATTACAACGCTACTTCCAAAAGATCTATTATATAATAATAATAATATCAGCCCTGTATTAAACTGTCCCACTGCTGGGCACTGGCCTCTTCTCAGTATGATAAGGGTTAGGCCATGGTCCACCACGCTGGCCTAGTGCGGGTTGGAAGACGTCACATATCTTCGAGAACATTATGGCGAACTCTCAAACATGCAGGTTTCTTGACGATGTTTTGCTTCACCGTTAAAGCAAGCGACAATTAACTATTTAATACGAATATAACTGCGAAAAATCAGAGATCGTCTCGATCGCGCCTTGGGTTCTACTCGAGACCTCTGCGTGGTAGTCCAACGGTTTCCCACTAGGCTATCACTGAAGATATATTATACGAACAACAAATCAGAAGGTTTATTCTCAAAATACCAGAAACACATTGGTTAACCTGAGAATCAAACCTAAAACCGATCGAACCAAGTCGATAGTAATCGAAAATTTATGACACTATACCAACGACACAAACAGCAAAATCTTTACATTTCTAAAAATGATTGCACATAAGTTGTTCAATATGAGAGGTTTGTCCATTTCAAACCTTGTTTCGGACTAATCTTATATGCACCGTACATACCTATATCAAAAACCTTTGTCTATACAACCACAATAGAAACTGTTAAACTAACCCCTAAAGTGCGTTTTTAAAGGCTTCAGTGTCGGTTGACTCAAGTCCTGGAGATACAGTTCTTCAGCCACCTTCATCAGCTCCGTGTCCTTGATGGCCAGCTTCGGGATATCAGGTATCGGCGGCGATTCTTCTTCAGCCTTCTTCTCAAATAATTCTACGCAGCGCCTCAGCTTCTTCGCACGAGGTATGAATTCACGGTCCTTGAATGCTGGAGAAAATATTTTATTTGTACCTCTTATATCGTGAGTAATAATGAGAACACTGATAAAGGTAAAACGTTACTCAAAATATTGATACGGATAGGAAAAAATACTTTATAGGCGATAAAGATGAACCAACAGATAATAATTTACTTCAAATAATTTAATAAATTCTCATTCGCGCAGAGTCTTGAACTATTCCCGATAGAAGGCAATAGGTTCGCCTTCTTTCACGTGTGATCTGCAAATCTTCATAGTTGGCAAAATGTAGGTATTTTAATTTATCTCTGCCTACCTTTCGGGAATAGGGTGGAAGACTATGTATGTATGAAAAGTAATAAATGAGGAAAGAAGAAAATGAATAAAAATACCGGTCATGGGATCTAGGTAGATTGCAACTTACAGTATTCTGCTTCGCACCGCACGTATTTAAAAGACAGCGTAGCAATTTATTAGACAACTATGTAATTTCAACAACAACATTACTACAAGATTCAGAACCGGGGTAACTCTAGTGCGTATCACACAATTGCCCCATGCAGGGATCAGACCTGCAAGACATGATACAAGAAACCAAAAGGCCACAATATCCTCCGGCGGATTTGCAGACAAATTTCATCTCATCACTTCTAATTTCACCTAAGAAGAATTACGACAATGGGCATGATCTCAATGATTACTATGTGAACGTATTAAAATTAAACTACTTTATACGAATTTTAACCCGCTGCCATGTATATAAAATGCGTATGATGTTTTCGTTTTGATGTAAAACAGTCGCTTAAACGTAAGACTATGTTAACATACTCTGGTCGAGGTGCGAGCAGTAGTCGTTGAAGTATGTGGACTGTCCGCGGAGACTCTTCATCGTCGCCTTGATGAACTGCTGCACCTCCTCGTCCGTCCACTCTTTCTATCAAAAGAAACGTAAGCAGCATTAGTAAAAATAGCAAGAAACTATAAACTGTGGTAATACCATATCAATGTATTCAATCATACCATTAGCGGTACATATTATAGTGGACTATAGTTAAAACGTAAAAAATGAAGGCCTCTATAATCTTTTAATAATTGTTACGTTTGCTATATGTGCCTACTTTCTGGACGCATTCTTCATTCTACCTTGGCAAACGTAATGCTTAAAAGTAAATCTTAGGTAAATATAAATTTATCCCTCCTATTGATACCTATTCTAAAGCCAAATACTAAAAAGTAACAATATAATATTGTCTTCTGTTTACGCGAATATTATTCATTGAAATTAAACTACTATATACGGATTTTATCGCGTTATTTATTTGACACTTTATTACATAATTTTGAAAACTGTTACACTACTACTATTATTAAACTTTACTAATTTTTAAGCTAATTGAATTATTATTAAAACTATTGACACTATTTAGATTTAATTTAATTATACACTTTCCCGACGTATCGTCTTTCCCAGCGATAGCTCAGTGGGGAGACCAACAGACTGCAATTCAGAGGGTCTCGGGTTCGAACCCACGTCGCGCACCTCTGACTTTCGGAAGCTATATGACTTTTCGAAATTATGTGCGTATTGATTAACAATTATCGCCTGCTCCGTGCCTCGGAGAGCACGTTAAGCCGTCGGTCCCGGCTGCCATGAACATCTATGGCAGTCGTTATTGGGAAAAGTCAGTACCCTCTAATATCCTGACACTGGTCTAGCCTTAGGGTATCGTTAGCCTTCGGGTTGCGGAGGTCAGGTGGCAGCCGCTCTGGGTAAAAACTGATATCCAGTCAAATCCGGTTAGACCAGAAAAGCCGACCCCAAGTGACTTAGGAATAATAAAGGCTAAGAGAGAAGATACATTTTCCCGACGTTTCGGTTGCTTTTCAGCAGCCATGGTCACGGGGAGACTAAGATGGCAGTTGTCTCAATGTTCCAGTGTAGTTATTTCAAAGTACCCGAACATAATTTAATTATTGGTGTTTCTATTTACGCAGAATGAGCTCAAAGTATCATGAAGTCTAGCTGTGGTTTGCTTCTTCTTAGGTTTGACTATTTTTATTACTGGATCCCAAGCTGGTGGTACATTCCAACCATCTTCTCTATGATGTTTTTTGATTTCAATAGCCTCGCGTAGCATCCTTGGTAGGAATCGGTGTTCTTTAGCGAAACCACAGATTCTCGCTTTTAAATTAAATCTAAATAGTTTCAATAGTTTTAATAATAATTCAATTAGCTTAAAAATTAGTAAAGTTTAATAATAGTAGTAGTGTAACAGTTTTCAAAATTATGTAATAAAGTGTCAAATAAATAACGCGATAAAATCCGTATATAGTAGTTTAATTTCAATAAGTAACCATATGGGTATACTTTTATGGATATTTAGGAACTCAAATAAAAAACTAGATGGAAAACTTACATCTTCTTTTCCAACTTTTGGATCTAACCATTGTCCCTCCAATGCCGCCCACCGGTTTTCAGGGCGGCACCTGTGAACAAAACACATAAATATTTACAATCAAGCATAATAACGTTTTATATATCAATATTTAGAACCAAGCATAATAACATTTTATATATCAATATTTAGAACCAAGCATAATAAATATTTACTCAAGTGATAGTAATTAAATATCACATAGACCTGTACTTTGTACCAACATTCTCTTTTCTAACCAGAAAAGCTCAGTTGATATACTCACCTGAATTTTATTTAACAACGATTTATCGTATTACAATGAAATGAAATGAAAATTTATTGTTTGTCACAGGTAAAATATAGATACATGTAGTAAGATTTAGCATGTTTCACTGCAACATACCCATAGGGTGTACAAGAATAAAAACGTTTAATTGATGATAATTTAGTTAAATGCATATTTAATAATAGTCAATAAATTTTTTATTTATTTTTATCTTGCTCGTCAAAGTGACCACACTTCGCCTGATGGTAAGCAGTCGTGTGGTCTAAGAGCAGTGGCCTTCACACCGTCCTCATAGCAGCCGAGGCGATGTTGAGGTCTCTACTTTGATGGCCTGAGAAGGTGCTTTTTCACGCCCCGTTTAAAGGACCCAAGATTAAAGGAAGAAGGAAACACGTGCCTTGGCAGAGAATTCCATGCCTTGATCGTTTGGCAGAGATATGAGGACCCAAAATTGTTGGTACGCGCTCTAGTCGACTCTACCGTGTAAGGATGGCATCTGAGCCCAGCACGCGTTATTCTGGATAGGAAAGGGGAGGGCGGGATAAGGTGGATAACTCTTCAGAGCACTCCCCGTGGTATATTCTGTAGAAATATGCCAATGAGTTGCAGAGGTTCCAGTGAAGTCGTGACCTCTGGATCTCCGATGATACGGACAGCCCGCCTCTGTAACCTGTCAAGAGCGTCTAGCAACTACTGCGCGGAGCCATCCCAAAGATGAGAACAGTACTCCACGCAAGGGCGCACTTGTACCTCATACAATAGGCACAGCTGCCCAGGCGTGAAGAACCGCCTTACCCTGTTCAGAACTCTGAGTTTTCGCGAAGCTTGCTTAATGACGCTCTCGATGTAGGTTTTGGGATTAAAGGAGCGGCAAAGATCCATACCTAAGATGGAGAGGCTGTCACGTATCACCAGTGGAGTGTTCTTTAAAGAAGGGAGGGAAAGGAACGGAGACATTTTTGTTGAGAACGCGCATGCCTGGGTCTTCTTGGCGTTGAACTGGACCTAGTTCTTAGCACCCCATTCAGAAATGCGATCCAAGGTCTGGTCAAGTTCAACAATAAGATCCTGCCTTTTCCCCTCAACCTTAGCCTGTTTGGCCCCAGGATGTCCGAGATATCGCCCATGCACGGTACTGTCGTCCGCATAACAATGTATGTTGTCGAGATTCAACCTATCATTGATATGCAGAAGAAAGAGTGTAGGGGATAAAACGAACCCCGAGGCACTCCTGCATTGACCTGCATAAATTTGGAAGTGCGACCATCGCAAAGGATCCGTATACGACGCTTCTGCAGGAAACTTGAAATCCAGGTGCAAAGTTGACGAGGCAAGCCATAGGCCGGAAGCTTGGAAAGAGAAGACCGGTGCCAGAATCTATCGAAAGCTTTGGCTATGTCAAGGCTGATAGCCAAAGACTCGCCGTGCTTGTCCATAGCCTCACCCTAGAGGTGCGTGACAAACGCTAGAAGATTACCTGTTGATCGTTTAGCCCGAAAGTCGTATTGGCGATCATTGATCAACGAGTGATCCTCCAGGTAGCGGACAATTTGGGTGTTTATAATCGGCTCGAACACCTTGGAGAGCACCGAGGTGATAGCTATGGGTCGATAGTTGCCTGGCTCGGAACGATACCCCTTTTTGGGAATCGGTTGAACGTTCGTCTCCTTCCAAGCCTCAGGCACAATGCCTGCGGCGTAAGACGTCCGGTATAGGCGCGTAAGTGTGGGAGACAACTCCGCTACACATTTTTTGAGAACCACAACTGGGATGCCGTCAGGTTCACTGGCTTTCCAAACATCGAAAGACTGAAGTATCGCACGAACGTCACGTTGCCTGATATGTATGGCAACGTAGGTATGGTGTAGCCGCAGTTGGCAATGTTAGGCGGCTGCGAGCCGTAGTCATCGATTCGGGAGTTAGCCGCAAAGAGATTTGCAAGCAGATCTACTTTCTCCTGCGGCCGATGAGCCAGTGATCCATTCGGATATTTCGGAGGGGAAGTTTGGCCAGGCGCCAATAGCTACGACTGCCCGTAGGATGCGCTATAAGTTCCTAGCCGAACTGTGCGACGCGCTGGGCATCCGCTCTTAAGTATGCCCTCTTGCAGAACTTTGTGGCTTGGTTGAACGCTGCCTTCAGGTGATACACGTTAGGGTCGTGGAGAGTGCAAGCCCTGGTCCAAGCGCGATACGCTGTCTGTTTGCATTCAACAGCATTAGCGCATTCACGACCGAACCGAGGCCTTTTCCTGCCGCCGCTCGTGACATCTCTGAATAGAATATAATATTCCATACCCAGGATGATTTCACCAGCAACAGCAGTAGCCGTCTCTGATGAATCCCTGTTCTCAAAGCAGCGTTGAGCCCAAGGAATGGATACGAAGTACTCCCGCATTCCATCCCAGTTTGCTGACGAGTAGGGCCACAGTCGTCGTCTTGCCTCCTCGGGTCGTAGGGGCGTAACAACAACAGATGTGGCACAAACAGAGTGGTCTGAGGTGCCCAGAAGAGCACGAATCGACACATTGTACCGGTTCAGGTTACTCGTCAGCAGCAGATCGAGCAGGGAGGGCGCCTGACCGGCAATGTCCGGTATCCGGGTGGGCTGGAGTACCAGCTGAAACTGGTCATGCGTGAGAGCGAACGCATGGGCAGTTCGTCACGCGTGGTCTGTTTTGGGAGAACCCAACCAGGTCTCATGGTGGGCATTAAAATCTCCTAAGAACATAAACTCAGCGTTCGGAAACCGCTCCTGCGCGTCGTCTGCCGCCTGACTCAGGTAATCAAAGAATATTTTATTCATGTCAAATAACATAGAATAGAAGAATAGCAGCGATAGCTCAGGGAGGAGGCCAACAGACTGCAATGCAGAGGGTCTCGGGTTCGAACCCACGTCGCGCACCTCTGACTTTCGGAAGTTATATGACTTTTCGAAATTATGTGCGTATTGATTGACAATTATCGCCTGCTCCGTGCCTCGGAGAGCACGTTAAGCCGTTGGTTCCGGCTGCCATGAACATTTATGGCAGTCGTTATTGGGAAAGTCAGTACCCTCTAATATCCTGACACTGGTCTAGCCTTAGGATATCGTTAGCCTTCGGGTTGCGGAGGTCAGGTGGCAGCCGCTCCGTGAAAAAACTGGTATCCAGTCAAATCCGGTTAGACCAGAAAAGCCGACCCCAAGTGACTTGGGAATAATAAAGGCTAAGAGAGAAGAAGTCAAATAACATAGCAAATAAATTAAATATATTATTAATAAACAAAAACAATAAATGCCACTCATTACACATATAAACATTAAGAAGTAAATAATATCAATTACAATTATATTAAACAAAAAAATATAAGAAATATTACATTTTAAAGTCATTAAGAGTAAAACCTAGATATTATCAAAACATTTCTCAGCTAAATAAAATTTTGACCGCTTTTTGAAAGAGTGAGATTTAAATCTCGGATAGCTTTCAGTATTTTATTATACATATCTTTGGAGATTTACAAAATATACTTTTGTGTAATAGAGCAGTATTTGACATTTTCACACATAATTTTGTATTGTCACATCAATTGCGATTGTTCACTTCATTTAATGTTTTGAACAATTGGAGTTAGTCTTAACAAAAACAGTAACCTCATATATTATGTAAAGACATGACAAAGGTAAAATGTATGAGTCGGTGATCTGTAATCCGAACATTACTCTGATTTCCAATTGTATTGGTGATCTGTCTACCTAATACTATAGTATACTACTAGCAATCAGTGTCTGCAGAATGAAGCTAGCCTGGTACATTACTGTATCAGTGAAGCAGGGTTAGTGGAGATGGCACCGTTTTTAGATTTTCCTGTCAAAAAATTCCCAGTTACAGCACGAAATTTGATACTGTGCCCGCTAAATGGTGATAGGCTTTCTCCCTATTATGTGAGACCTGAAATCATAGCAGATGAACTAAATAGTTTTAAAAGGATGTCTGGAGAAACTTTTAATTCTTCTTTCATATATATTTTTCAAACGTGCACCACTATTTATATATTATCAGACTCTAGAATGACTCTCTGCCAATGATATGGGATTCTACTTAAAATATATAAACGGCTATGTGGGCAGACTAAATGTAAATACAAAACATAAGAACAATATCATCTACAATTTCCTCTACAAATAACATGAAACTTTGTTGCAAACTTACATTTTGGTCTTCCTGATGGGATGCTGACGATATTCATCGAAATATTCCGTTAAGAACGACATGGTTCACGCTTTTTGAATTTATTTATATAACTTCAGCAAAATTAACTACAAAAATAAATGTCAAAAGAATGTCATAACAACCTGAAACTACAAAAAGAAAATATTTTCATAGATGCCTTATTTTAATTATACTAAATCCTTTTTGTTTTAAACGTATTGATGATTTAAAAAGTATTAATACTATAACTTAAGGCTTCAAATCAACAAATCTTGAAAGCAATACGGTTAACAAAAATAATAGTGTTATGTTTTTGGAAGACCATTTATTTTTTTGTGGCAATCATTTTAGTCAATCGCCAATTGAAGATTCAAAATAAGTGAAGGTGATATTATTTTATTTTAGAATTTCATCCATTATATCGTTAGTAAAATTAAAGTCAAGTCAAAGGACTAGGGCTGATATCCACAGCTGGTTGCGGAAAGAAAATAAGAAAGTTAATAGAGATTGCCGAAACACATAAAGGAATAAGAGACAACGACACTTAGAAAATGAGATTAAACACAAATGGGCTTGAAGGTGGAAATTGAAGGCGCAATTGAGCCGAAATTAATTAGCTTAGTTTAGTTTAACCGAAATATAGGTATAGGTAAGAGCACCCTTTGAGGAATGGATAATTCGCTTACCTATAGGCTGCTCCGGTTGGATTTGCTATTGGTTGAACTTACTTTAATCTTCACATTGATGTCAGACGATATTTTATGAGAAACGTTTACACAGCTGTTAGACATTGAAATTGAACTTTGTTTCACAATGTAATAATTTTTGCAATTTTATCTACAATTATATCGACGTTTCACATACTTATCTGGTGACTAACGAGGATACTCTCCATGATGATTGTCAAAAAGTAGATATTTAAACTGTTAAACGAAAAAGAGTTGCAAACCAAGTTCATCACAATAAAATCCCTTTAACTTTTTATTTTATTTTATTTTAAAGACAATTTTTGGAGTCCTACGTTGTTCCAGTAGGTTAACTAATCAACTGAGACACAAAATAAGCGAGTATATTTTCTTTCCAACTTTCTTTCATAATAAGGTTAGAGTTATTGCGGTTTTGCATGTTCCCGTCGACTTTTTTACGGGCTCGTCAACCGTTTAAGTTAATAAAACTTTACAAATTATTGGATTGTTAAAGAATCAAGTTTTAATAGCTCGTTTTACGAGCTTTTGCGTAAACAATATGGCAATTGAAGCAGCGACTTAGTTTGGCCTGATTGTCCCTGATTTCCTGATTGACTATATAAAGATGTCAAGCCTTTATATTCGTGAGGATCTTAGCATATATGTTTAGAGATCCAAGGTATAGCTCAGTGTAATGTCTTTCGAAAGCAAGAGCAATACGACTATCCCTGACTTAGTAACTTACGAATACTTAACAGACACAGAGCACAGTGCTGAACCTTACAGTAAATTACATTGTGAACTATTTTTTATACATTAAAAATGACAAGCATACGGCCCGCCTGATGTTAAGCGATCACTGTACTCTATAATCACTCAGTGGCGCAACAGCAGTTAATCCTGTGTCCAGCCCCAAAATAAACCAGCAAAAATATTTTTATTTTGCCAACTCTCCACTCTAGAATGCTGAGAAACCCCTCCAGTATAGCTAAATGCTCACGTCAATAGTGCAATGGATGGCAAACGAACCATCGACCACTTGATATCAAAACCAATGCTTTATTAATTGCCTTACCGCCGCTTAACTCATATTCACCCTATACAATAAATTGTTGCGCACCCCATCCCCACGACCTTTCATCGACTCACAATTTTTATGCTCGCGACCCGGTGGCGTGATCGCTCCGCTTAAATCATGAGATCGCGGTATTTTTAGTGCTACACACCGTCGTAAAACTGTATCTGCATCCCGAAGGTCATCATCGATCAAAATAATGTGTGTTCTGTTTGATTTTGAGCCCCGGTCGTTGAAATTGTCGTGTACTTTGGTACCAACATTACAGGTGTTTTGGTGAAAGTATTGTGTGTGTAGCGACTCCATGGAAGGTGATACATAGTTGAGGATATCGAAGGTTTTCACGGTGATATTGCCGCAGTTATGTCTAGGTCCCATGTAATATTGGGTATGCAATTCGTTTTATCTTAGAGCGAGGTATTAATTCCTTTATACATGTCAAGAATTAAGAAATGTGTATATTAAAAAAGGTCTGCATTAGCTACCTCCTCTGCCGTTCGCTAACTATACAGCAGTTAAGCCAAATGCGTCCTCATATCACGTAAAGGCTTTTTAGTTAATGAAAAGGTAGTACTAACGCAGTAAGTGCATAAGCATCCATGGATTTTTGGTAAAGGATATGCATAAACTTAGAATATTTTCGCTACGGGAATAAGTGATTTAGAATGTGACATTCTGTAAAATAATATTGTCTTCTATTTACGCGAATATTATTCATTGAAATTAAACTGCTATATACGGATTTTATCGCGTTGTTTATTTGACACTTTATTACAAAATTTTGAAAATTGTTACACTACACTACTACTATTAAACTTTACTAATTTTTAAGCTAATTAAATTATTATTAAACTATTTAGATTTAATTTATAAATAGACTGTGAGGCTCCCCGTGACCATGGCTGCTGAAAAGCAACCGAAACGTCGGGGAAAGTGTAAAAATAAATTAAATCTAAATAGTTTAATAATAATTTAATTAGCTTAAAAATTAGTAAAGTTTAATAGTAGTAGGGTAGGGTAACAATTTTCAAAATTTTGTATTAAAGTGTCAAATAAACAACGCGATAAAATCCATATATAGCAGTTTAATTTCAATGTATTCTGTAAAATATAGTTATATAAAAAAAAACTTGTAGTAGCAGCCCGGTGTTCGAAAGTCGGTGGTCTTTCATCCCCAAGTCCGGAAAAGCACGTTCATTGTTGGTGTTGGACTGCAATCCCATCGGACTATGAGAGTGAAGAGATAGAAAGAACATTTGTGCATAATAATATCTTCTGCGTAGACTGCTAGTCTCTACCGCCGAGACCGAAATTCGGACGACATTATTACTAAATAATTATTATAGTACAGATAGACATCTTACCATTGTTTCCGTGCCATATAACGGTGGAAATATGACTACTAGACTGCCTAGCACGTGGTCTAAGAGTTGTTAATACGCCCACAGAGGCGTCATTCGCATGTTTCACGCATTATTTATTTGGTAGTCACGAATTATGATTGCACGTATGACGCAAATTAAGTGGTCGCATGCCATTACCCTGAATGTTACGAAAATAACAACACAAAATATCCAAAGTACAAGTATGAGTGATAAACCATACGTTCATTTCAATTGTGAAGGAGTAGGCAGAGGGTGTCCTCATTTCACCAGCTGGTCTCAGAAAAGAGAAAACAACAAACTACATGCTGCTTCTGAGTATTTTCTAACAGAAAGCACAATAACACTGTCCGAACTAGTAATCGAACCAACAGTAAAAGTCTCGATTTCAACAAAACTCACGCTTGTAAATCCAGGATGAGTTGGGCAAAGCTGTGATGGTGGTGTCTTTCACATCAGCTCTGTTGTTAGATCCCACGTAAAAGAAAGTGAGTCTAGTCTTTTACCAACCATACTAACAGGATCCATGCTGCTAATAAAAAATTTCAAACAGCATATCCCAGTCAGACTTTGCCAGATCCAGAAATCGAACTAAGAATCTGACAACCAAATATGACCACAAACGTATGCCATGGCAAAAACAAGACAGTTCAATAAGTACTTAAAAAATGAAAACATCTGTTCTCGTTAGTCGTTACACCAAGAAAACTTTTAACAAACAAAAGGAAAACAAAGCTGTACATTTGTAATATGTATTGCCATGATTGTGGTTCTGTCTTGTGATTGTGGTGTTATCGTCGATGGAGCTTGTCGCGCATAATAATGCCGCCGAGCTTGGAGACGCCGTCTTGGTACTCCGTTCTGCCGAGAGGTGGCACTGCTGATGTCGTTTCTGGAGAACAAATTTTTATATTAATATATTAAGATAGATTGACTTAAAGTTATTAAACCTGTCTCTTGAACGTTTTTAATTCAGCCCAAGAGTTGGCCTGTATCTTAGTCTCTCTTAGTAGCGGTCGGCGAAACTTTGTATTTTTTATCTTACTACACTCTTTCTCCATATACTATTTAACAATGCCAAATTACACTCCTCTGTGCCCGCAACATGCTTAAGAAGAGGTACAATATTTTTCTTACCGTATTAATTAACAGTATGTTCATTAAGCACAAGTGTTTCCTTCTGATATAGATAAGATACTGACCGCTTTTAGCTCTTGGATCTGCGGCGGCTCCACCGCCGCCTTGCTTAGAGATGGTCCTAGGAGCTGCCTTCCCAGGCTTAGCTCCAACTCTGCATGGATCACCAGGCAACCGCATAGGTTGGGCACAAGGACCGGTACCACTCGAATCCGCTGCGCGTTGGAGACCCTCGAATTGGGCGCCAGGACCTGAACACATTGTTAACAATTATTAGTTATTGTTGCACTATTCTCCTGATTTGTATATTTAATATATTAACAAATACATACATCAGGTGTAAACGGTTACAGCTTACGTTAAGATAGAAGTGTATTACCTACTCATATTATGCTCAAGCTTTTTAGGTACCACGTAATAAGGGTCAATCTAACGTCTACCTGGCTCCTTTCCTGATTCTGCGCTGTTACTGACAATGTCTTAAAAATAACCATATACTGTAGGGTAATCGAACCGCTACGCTTACGCCATCTTCCTGATATGCCCTAAGCGTAAACGCATACGTATGCCTTATACACCTTGATTAAACAGTGAGGCTTTACTATCTACATAATTATAGTATGTACCACATACAAGCTCTACAGCAAATTTCAGTTCAATAGGAACAGTAGTTTAGCCACAGGATAGATTTTTAGTTTTTGCTAAACTGCAACAGGTTGTATCTGCCCTAACAGCTGACCGAGAGTCTAAGCATAGGTATCTAAAGTCATGCACCTTAAAGCGATAAAAATGTAGGAAACGTTGCCGCTCTGATTCCGGGATACCCGTGACAACAATGAAACAGTGAAAGACAACAGAATGCGACGTTGCCGTTTTGTTATGCAGGTAACCGCAGGTTAGTGTAAATTTTTATATATATACATATATAAATGGTGTTTGTGTATTAAATTGATTTAATTTGTTTGAATAAAGTGATTTTTATTTTTATCTTTATCGAGTTTTTAACCATTTCGAATTAACACTGGGCCCATATGGAATATTCTGTCCATTTTAATGTCCATGGACCATAGAAACCTTGTATTTCATTTAACTTAGGCTTATATCATAAGATGAATAAGATCTTTTTAAATACAACAAAAATAAATTGAAACTGTTAATAATGCCGAGCGAATAAAAATATCATCTTTTCAGTTATATTTCAATACCAAAGAATATAACCGACTTCTTCAAAACTGACCTAGGTTCCTAGATCAGTTTTTATTTATTTATATGTTAATTATTTATTTAACATAAGACTTACCAACTAAACTACCCACTAACCATTTAGATGAAAACATTCATAAAAATATATCTGTGTATGCTATAAAGTTAAAAGTGAGCACAGCATTACCTATTTCTAAAATGTACTTAAAAAAAAGGTTAAAATTTTATTTTTATGCTATACAAACTACACAATTAAATTAAGGCTAGGTTAAAGACTAAATTAAAACTATACTAAACTAAACTATACTATACTAGACTAAATATTGTTTTTTAAATGTACCTAACTACTTTCAGTCAGAGGAAGTTCAGAAAATGTCTAAACTTTGTTAAGTTTTAAAGTAGACCTTCTCAATCTTTAGATTCCTTGAAAATGTGATTACAAATCCACAAACGCATATGAAACCACTAACCTCTCTCGCAATAATCGACCTGGTATGTTGTCTTATTGCGGTCCCTGTCAATCCGTTGCTTCAGTTCAGGAGAAGCTTCATTCTGCAGAATACTGTACAGCATCGGGTACTTCGTTTGCAGCTGTTTGAAAAATATATTACATATACATTCCAAGTTTAATTTTTACATTTTCACCCTAAAGAATGTTTTCTATCGAGTCTGCCGATTGACGTTTAAAGTTTATAAAAGAGTTTAAAATATTCGTGCAATTAAAAAAGTTTATAAAAGAGTTTAAAACATTCGTGCAATTAAAAAAAGTTGCTTTACTTTAATGGTTAACTTGTAGTTGTAAGTTGTACCTACATGTGCTATGTAGGTATTAACTACAAGTTATATAATATAACTACAAGTTTATTGACGTTAAACAAAATTATTTATTTATTTTAAGAATATAGGCTACCTGAAAGGCCAACAAGATTATTAGAAATATGCTGCTTTTCATTAACGATTTTAAAATTCTCTCGATTTACCTTATCCAGAAAGGCATTAGGTTGGTTGTAGCGTGACGTAGGCGTTTCAGGTGGCGCTGAGACCCGCACTGGATACAGCTTCGGGTCCAGCATTGGCCCCATTATCTGGAATCAGTTTAATGTTTTCACACATGGACAAGCTTAGATGGCACCTTAGTGCTAAAAGGGACGTTCATATTTTAAACTTAACCCTAAGGTGGCATAACTTCGCTCTACGTATCACACAATTTTTCGTACGTGTGGAGATCGTAAACACTCCATGCGCACTATCAGTAGCGAGGCAACCACACCACTAATTATGTCCCTTCTTTAATATGCTTGAGGTCATCAGTTTTAACTGATAAATGACGGGTATTATCCAACTTCCTAAGGATTCTTGTGTCAGATAGATTCCATTCACTTGCAATGGTATATATACATATGTAGTAGTGTTATCATATAACACGGTCTGATACTTTAACTTGCTATATGGTTAACTTTATATAACCTCATTTCTGCTCCATCCGCCTTCCTTTCCTGGAGGCAGTTGAGGCGACTCCATTCCGGAGTATTGAGGACACCGGCAGTCCGGCGGCCGCGTATGCTGCATGCATGCTTGGTAAAAGGCTAGTTCTTGGCCTGTTAGTTTAGGAATTCTGAAACAAAAAATATTGTGTTTACAATTTATAACAAAGTGGACTGCTTACTTGAATTTGAAGTATTGTATTAGGAGAAGTACTGTCGCCCGCTCGAAGACTGACAAATAACCCAGTGTTGCATTCCTGTGATAAAAATTAATGACTTACGCCTGCTTATCTTCAAAGGCGCTGGCTCACCTAGACTTCACTAATTATATTTTAATTCACACGTAATATTTTTTATTTTTATTTAATAACTGAAAAAATAAGTTATATCCTTACACTACATCATACATATTACATCAACAGTGTTAAAATATACGAGTCTTAAATAATTTAAGCTTAAATTAAAATTGACTCTTAACTATGTTAATTTATAGTGTATACTATAAATGTGTATAAATTAAGTTCAAAAGGTTATGTTTAAGCCTGCCTGAACTAGGATAAGCCTGTGTTTCAGGACATCACTTGACAATTTTATTTTATACTAGCGCATTATTAATACATATATGAAGCGAGCTTGCCATCTAATATTTCACGATTCCATGCTGCTGAGAACTTTTTAACAGGAATACCCCAATTACCTACGCTTCGTTTAATCCAAACGTCGAATCCGTGACATAACAATTAATGGCAATCATAAGCATAACCTTATACCATGGGACCAACGAGGCATACATTCCAAAGTGATTTGATAGAAGTGATCTATCTTTTAGTGCCCCGTGTGCCTCAACTATTTTTAGGCCTCAGAAGGTTCAGTAACAATTGCAACGGGCATACCTTCGTTGCCACAAGCATCTAACATTCACAGTAAACGAAACTATTATATGAGACATATTACTGGCGGAACTCTTGACACCCCATGCATTCTATATAATAGTGTTAAGATACTTGGGCACTCATCAGTTTCTATAACGGACAACTTAATCATAGGACGCTTTATTGTACAAACATTAACGATGCAGAATTGCATCGCTATCCAAGCCAATTAGTTACGTTACAGTCAGTATACTCAAGAACTTACTCCGCAAGCCCTACGCCCACACCGCCGACGCCAGCACCGACACCGCCGACGCCAGCACCGGCACCTCCACCGGCGGGCGCTGAACTGGATTCGGGCAAGTTGGGCCATAGGTAATCCTTCCTATATGTGGTCAGGTAATGATCCATCGCCTATTTCTCACTCTCATTTCTTTTAACAATTTTGTGATTTATCCCAAACGTGCATTTTATATAAAAATATGTTTTTTATATTTTATAATTTCAACATTTATTGACAAGTCATTGTTGACTTGATTCGTATTTGTATTTTTATTAATGTGAGCGTTGTAATTACAGATAATAATCGCCTTATAGAAAAGGTTACACTAAAAAGATCGGTAGTCATTGTTTTTGGATTCAGTCTATCACTGAAAATGCTTTATTGCCGCTTTGCTTACTTACCTGCCTTAATTTTATTGATGATGAATATTAGCCCCGTATTACGTAAGCTATCCTATTGCTGGTCTTGGAATTCTTCTTCTTACAAAAATACTTAGGTTATAGCCTACGGGACTAACAGACATATGAGAAGCAGTATAATCTACATCTCATACGTCTATGATCGAAACCATCTTAAAAAAATGGAAGGTATATTTTTAGTATCTTACTTTTTTCTCTCGAAGTCTTCCTGCACAGCTAAACAGTATCTTATATAGATATCTATAAGGTACCGATTAGCAACGCGATTAAGACCCCAAGTCTAATTTTGTATATGAGTTCATTCGTAAATTAATTGCCAAATAAAAAATATGAAAGATTAGAAAGTGCAAATTCAAAATTATCTAGTTTGGATATTTATCAGATAATTATGTTCTACGTAAACCGTTGAATCAAATTGAATAAAACTTAACACACGAAAGACCATGTCCTGGATTATCACATAGGATACTTTTATCTAAGCATGTGTTCACATAGGATTCTACCAAATGAAGCTGCGGGCAGAAACGATATACAAAATAAAACAAGAACTCAGAACTTGAATGTCTCAATTTATTTCACCAGAATCCTAAATCCTATAGGTATAATAGTATGGGTTGATCCAACGTCCGTAACGAGGCTCCTTGCGCGGCTTGCCGAACGGGTTCTGCTCCAGCACAACCTTGGCCAAAAGACCATGGCATACATTGTACGTGGTGTCTCCAGCGCTCACGCGCAAAATGCGACGGAGTTCCTCTGGAAATGAAAGGCAGAATTGGAGTACTGTCTTTCTGTCTTTATACATACATATATTAAACTTATTAAACAAAAATGGACCCAAGAATATATAAAATGAGATTTGTTACAAACCAGGTATTTTTTTCTCTTATCTGAGGATATAGGGATAAAAGGAAGTTCGGTGTGCTGTTTCAGTATTGTGTGCAGAATAAATAATTGTCGGACAGTTAGTACGATACATGTTGTGTAAAGCTGATTTGATAGAACTATGAAAGGGCGAAATGTGGCTACCTTTAAAATTGCTCTTTGAGCACGTTCTAGAGGGAGTAAAATTGACTTTGCAGCCCCACCCCAGGAAATAATGCAGTATGTTAGTATGGATTGACACAAAGCTAAATATACCTGTTTTATTAATATGTAGTCGGCTATATTACGGAGATTCCTAAATATATATATTAATTTACGTACTCTTGTACATAATAAATCGATGTGATTACGGAAATTTAGATTTCTATCAATAGTGTATTACCTAGATATTTGATATCATTTGATAACGCTAAAGTGGGACAAGACCATGCAAAGTCAGCGTTTATTCTACAGTTATGTGCGTATATGTTTGGATTAGTGGTTGGCATGTTTGTGTTTCGCATGGTAAAGTAAATGTATTTAGTTTTATCTGTATTTAATGTTAGTAAATTATTATGAAGCCAGTTGTTTACTATGTTAAAGCCAGTCTGAGCGAGTTCATAAACATCAATACGTGATTTTGCTGAGAGGAGTAACGCTGTGTCATTGCATGCAGGATACCGAGACAAAGCTATACACTCTGTAAGACGGGATCCCGACCTCGTAAATGTAAATGCTCTAAGAGATGCTGGTAACCTCTGGCCTGGGTCTTTGTGTTGCTCCAAGTCTGTCTGTTCTATCAATGTTCATAACTCAGAAGAGATAACGTACTTGTAAGCGAATCATCGAACTTAGGTCGCATGCTCATGGCGGACGGAGGCTCAGCATACTTCTCCGGTCGAGGGTGGCGGTAGGAGCCGCGCTGGCTCGTGTCCGGGATGTCCACGTCGTCCGGCAGTCGCAGCGTTTGGAGAGCACGCGCTCGTCGAGCCAGGTTCACCGACATGAATGGAAGCTCTGAGGGTGTAAGAAACTGCAAGTTTAACCTACTGAGTCCCAGCGGCACCCCGCTGGCCAGATTTTTAATCACGTCTAGTCTGATTTCTTAATTTTTAATCAAGTCATATTTACGAGTTGACGAGTCTAGGCAAATAACGTGTTCTGCATTATTTTGTGAACACTGTATACATTGGACAACACCAAATGTCTCGAAGTACAGAATCGCTTTAGACGATACGTATATTATGCTTTAAGCTTACCACACACAGACAGCGGAGACGGAGCGGTGCCGGTGGCAATATTTTGTATTGTTTAAATAAGTATAAAACATTAGTATCTACCCATATTACAAGCTCTGCTTATACTGTGGGAAAATTTTAACGAGGTCCAGAAAAAACTACTTATAATAATGAAGTGCTACCTATTTTTGTACGGTTTCAATTAAAATTCTGAATTATAAAATACAAGACCTAAAATTAATGTCAGAAACTGCATCGACGGTCTTGAGCCAGTTTTTTGTAGTTTGGTTCTCGAGAAGAACAGCATATTCGAAGTGTGTCTTCTAGGTGGGCGTCCGTTAATCTCGAACGATATCTGTTTTTCAAAAAATTCATCTTTGAGAAAGATGATTTACATACGTATGTCGAGCCAAACATAGTGGCCAAATTGATAGCTAGTTTTTTGCAATTTTCATATATTTCTGGAACATGTTTGGCCCAAAATTCTTCAGTGGATACAGTTTTATATATTTGCAAAGACACATCTTCTTGCATATCAATTATTTCCATTTGAAGTGATGGCTTTGACAGATTAAACAACTTGACAGCCACATCTGTCCATTCTACCGCTACATCAATTTCAAATGGCGATTTAAGAAACGGAGATAGCTTGCACATCTCTGCAAAGTCTTGGAATCTTGTAGCAAATTCGTTACTAAGATCGGCCAAACATTTTACAAACACTGCAATGTCTTCTTCAGAGTTCTCCTTTTTATATTCAAGAATTATCGGAATATGAATAAATTCTTGTCTTGCAATATCTTTTCAAAGATATCCAGCTTACGACAAAAAGCAGACACGCTTTGTATCAGATCACATATTAATTTTCCATTTCCTTGTAACTCTGTGTTGAGCGCATTTAAATATTTCAAAATATCTTTTAGAAAAGCCACAACCAGCATGTTGCACTTATTTGTTACGAACTCAAAGTGCTTCCTGGCTCCCTGCGTATCTAACTTTTGCAAGAAGGAGGTTACTTGTTCTTTCATTAGCCAGAAACGGTCAATAACTTGACCTTTACTTAGCCAACGAACAATGTTGTGTTGCAGTAAGTCGGAATACGCTGAATCACATTCAGAAAGAAACTCCTTGAAATGTCGTTGCTGAAGAGCAGAATGAGATCTCATAAAATTAATTAACTTGACTAAGCTGTCCATCACTTCTTTCAATGTAGCACTAAGTTTTCCACAAAGGGCTGCCTGGTGAATTATGCACTGATACGATATTAGACCTGAATTTTATCCCTGATTCTCTTTACTACACCTTTTTTTTTGTCATTCATTGCATTATAACATTAGTATCATGTACGTATGTGCTCCTAACACGAGTATCAGCTTCGCTGGAGAGGTTAACAAGAATAGTAGTAGCTTGTTACAGAATATAAAGTAAACTATTTTTTTTAAATCCATACCTCGTGAACAGTATTTAGTCAAGTATTCGGTCCTTTTCAGGTCTTGTATCTCGTGTTCTATGGGTATAGGGTCGATGTCTTTAGTCATATACATCTTCGTTAACTTCGGATAATCATCTGCAAACTGTACATAAAACACATACATATGTATATAATATTCAAATGAGCACAATAAAAGAAGAAATATAAAGATTTTCCAAGGCCTATAAACACACGGCCTATAAACACACGGCCTATAAACAAAGACTTGGAATACACAGAAACGATCTTGCCTCATCACTTCTGAACACCAGCGACTGTATTTTCCGGCTGAAAAGACCTTGGTTAGCCTCAATCTAATCTAGTAACATAAATATGAGAAGACATGTCACTGGACGTGCATATCTCAAAATCTATAACACTTACAACAATCCTGATAATGGACTTGGGGACAACCGCAGACAGTTGAAAAAGATATATGTATATACATTAACGCCTATATCTCTGAAAGTGTGAGCAGAGGTATATTACACCTACATTTCGCCAAGTATAGTTTGAGGTCCCATGTATTAGAGTGTGAGTCTATTGACGACCACCGGACACATTTTCAAAATTCAGTCCATAAAAGAATCTTATTATTTTGCAGACAAACCCCAAGCATTGAAGCCATGTTTAAGTATACTTTTGGCATCATGTCGCATTGAATCGAAAAAGCAAACGTCCCTTTGGGCTTTTTAGTGTAAAAAAACAGGAGACTATCCTTCGAGGCACTTTAGCGGATAAGTACGAATATAGAAGGAATGAAAGGAAGTGTGTCAGGATCGTAGCAAATGGAAATGGGAAACAGGCGTGAATCTATGTATGTAATGTATAGAAGGAATGAAGTCTGCTGCCGTGTCAAGTTGTACAATGGTAGAAAGGTGAATTTGATACTGTGGAAGAACGTGGTGTGATGATCTTCCAACACAAAGGGATCCTCCGACCTTCGGTGATTGGTGCCTGGCGGGCTGCGGGCTCAACAGCGATGCTGTATTGTACGGACAAATGTGTCGTAACTTATTTGTGTGGCGACGCTACAATACCATTTTAGAATGTTCCATAAGACTGTGTGAACTGAAAGTAAGTACCTACCCAATCGACCAATCTGAACTCATACGTACCCTCTTTACAGCATCTTTGTAAAACTCTTGCTTGATGGGACAGAGTACGTCTGGAACCCTTGTTGGAACATCCTTAGCCTTTAAAGCGTCTCGGCTCAGTCCCACAATCAGACAGTCGTCGTCGATTGCTTTGCGACGAGGACTTTTACTGTAGATGGAAACAAATATGGATATGTACCGGTCACACAGTAATAGCCCAGTTGGAGACCGTCGGATTGCCATGCACTGACCTTCGAAGTTATGGGCCAGGTTCTACTTATACAGAGTTGATATTATATTTATACTTACATACATAGTCATCAGTTCATCAGATAGACGGCAGAAGTATACTTATAGACCTTTATTACGAAAGCTATACATATGTATTTGTGGCTGGCGACACGGCTGTGCTAAGCTGGTATGCAGTATCCATAGATAACAACCATATAAATCGGGCGTACCTTAGCCTTATGCTAGTAAATCAAAAGCATTCTGCACGTGTTTTATAAATAAAAATATTTCTTTGATGTCCAATATACTCACGGTTTAACCTTCTTTCCAAAGTCTACCATAGTGACCGACCGAAAATCGATTTCGCCATCGAAAACGGACATTGTAAAATATATTTATTAAGTATAAGGAATAATTACAGTTACAAATTATTTTACGTTCTAGAAAAGTCGCTGTTTTTAAATAAGCGCAGAATACTTTATTATACCAAAAATGTTCTGGACGTAGATTATTAAATAAAAAATAATTCGAATTGCCACTTAGTTTGACACTTCTGAAAGACAAGCGTTTTCTTTTTATTGAATTCGATTGTCAATAGTAGGTGTATTGTAAACCAGAGGTAAATCTATTATCGTGTTTATTCAGTGTGGCGAAAGGATATATTATGAGGCAAACCTTAAAATGGTACTCACCGCCGTCCACGCCAATATCGCCACGCGGGATTATAGGAAGTTATAAATATTGTACATTATACAACATTTTTTTATCGCTTTAGTCCGCCGATACATGTCAGCACAATGGGCCACGAAGACTTATGTCGTATGTTGACAGCACAGGGCCTCCTTAAGGAACTCGGAAACCTGACATATCGCAGAAACATAGCACAAGTTTATGCCTTCGATTTCTCAATCGATACGACTGATGCATTTTAAATCGCCATATGCCTCTGCCCTACAGATCAACAAAAGTGTACTCTTCGTTGTCAAACCTGTCCTACAGATGCGAGCGCTGAGTCAAAACATGTGTCGACGCATATTTTGTGTTTGATGGCGAATATTTTAAGTTAGAGTACCTGCGTCTGAAGCCCACGATGCGCATGTCTATCATTAGAGGAGTTCTGTCTTATCTGACACAGAACTCCTCTAACTTCTCTTTGCCAGTTTTATATCCATCGGAAACATGGACACCGCAAGCTCGATTTAGATCAAGAATGTATGCATAATATTTTCGTTTATGCGAACGTTACAATAATGTTATACATTGAAATTAAACTACTCTTTATACTTTTTATAGTTATTGTCGCGTTGTTGATTTTAAAAACACTTTTATTATACATAAATTTGAATAGTGTAATAGTTTTAAAATTATTAATCAAGAATAGTTTATTCAAGATTAGGTGCGTTCGAAATGTGGTCTAGCGTAAAATGCTGGGTATACCGTGGACAGCGTGCCGTAATAATGTTACTATTCTTCAGGAGCAAAAACTCAAAATAGCCACACGCCCGTCTTCAATAAAGGGGCATGCCAAGACGCCATAGTAATTCGGGCCCACAGTGCACACCTATAAAGGTTAATGATAATAATAGTAAGCAATGCCAATAATTAATTAGCATATGAAGTGATTTACAAAAAACTTGGCATTTTAAAGTTATGAAATCTTCGTATAACTCATCAATACAATTTAAGTATATTAAAAATGTACTATATCATTTTATACATTATTTTAATTTATTTATGAGTACATAGGAATGAAATAAAACAGAATACATTGTAGTTTTATAGCTTATAGGTAAAAGTCGTCGATATTAACCGCAATAAATAAACACTAATCGTCACAATGGAGTTGCAAAACAAGCCATGATATTGAGATTTACGTTTTCCGGCGTCATACAAGTTAGA
The DNA here is from genome assembly GCA_930367265.1 of Catocala fraxini. Classification (NCBI taxonomy): domain Eukaryota; kingdom Metazoa; phylum Arthropoda; class Insecta; order Lepidoptera; family Erebidae; genus Catocala; species Catocala fraxini. Next base: position 2,412,393 of record OV884045.1, read on the forward strand.
GATGGTGTTGCCATAATAAACACAAAACCTCGATACATCGATAACAGACATTACTTTAAGTTAATCAAAGCAATCTTGAAAAGATAAAAACAATAATTATTATTAGTTTTTGTATAACTTTGTATAAAAAATGAAATGAACGATTAAATAATAATAATATTACATAGCAATGGTCAATTACTATTTCGATTACCTGTCAACATATTTTGTGTAAAGGCAACAATTTCACCTTAATGTACTTGCTTGCTAGTTCCATTACATAGTTTAGTCGTTTTCTTGTTTAATATTTTTAGAAAATATTACCGACTTGTACAGAATAATTAATACAAGGAAAATCTAGAATAAATATTAATATATTTTTTTAGTATAGCCTATTTCTTGTGCGCCTTTGGGTATAATACTGGCATGCACCTTTGCAAATTCTATCCTCGGGTACGTTGTCCGCCGGAGCCTAAAAACCTTGAAAACTCATACTAGTGTGACACGTGGGAGGAAAAAGGATTTATCACCTTAACGTCGAGTCCCGCCACGTCGAGTCGACGCCATGTCTATTTCAAAAACGCCCGCTTTTATTCCCGCCTCGTCGAATCGTTAAAAAACGTATCTTTTATTACCGCCACGTCTACTACACCATAAAAAATATTATATTAATATACTAAAATATTTAGATCAAACTAAGTCAACGGAGCCCCGCATCGCCGGGCTCCTATTTTTGGGTGGGTTTAAGAAGGAACCTAACAACGTAACCCTTCAGAGACGGAATGCAGTGATTTGAGGCGTATAGGTGCTCGTTATGATATATTTTAGTAAACATACTGCTTTTTTTGCTGTGCAATTTGTATTTTTGGTGGCCATTATATTTAATTCCTTTTTTTACGACTGTACAAATAAAAATGGTGTCGTAGACGTGGCGGTAATAAATGATACATTTTTTGAACACACTTATATTAGCTTGGTATGTATCTTTGAATCTATGTAACGGAATCTTTGAACGTGATTTTCACCCCTTTTAAATCGACGGATTGATTTGAAACTTTGCACACATATCGAGGACCGACGACAAAACAATAATTTGGAAAAATAAATTTAAAGAAAAGGTACCTAAATAATAGATTTCAAAAACTAAAAACACGCTTTAGAAAGTAAAAAATAATTTAATAGGTTTAATGTAAAAAAGCGGGGGCGTTTTTGAAATAGACGTGGCGGCGACTCGACCTTTCGGGACTCGACATCAAGGTGATAAACTGGCAAAAGGAATAGAGGAACAGCGCCCACCCGATGGGTAGATGCTATCCTGTAGTCCATAACTTGAAACACACAGGCGGCTGGGTAGGCGACTACCTACCCTACCCTAGGACTCTAGGTGGATACTTTGTCCCATGCAGGAGCAGCTGGAGAGCCCTGCAACACTAATTTTGGTAATCTCGACCTTCGGGCATGAAGATACGACGGAGAAAAGTATTGTCAACCTTTTTCTATTGCAATAGTTAGGCAATCCAAGGATGCGTGGGTTTCTATTTTTCCAATTATTATATTGCAATGGATTACCGCCAAGTAGCCCTTTATTCAATTTTAGATATCAAAAACATCGCTGTAGGTAAAATATAAAAATAAAAAATAAAATGAAAATAAACACAATTATACACAATATTATTTAATATAAATTTATAATCATTTTATACTTTACATTAATGGTGTGCATAACAAATTAACGGGTATTCTATAATCAATAATATTTTTGTATAAACTAATTACATACAGATTCCGCCTCGCTATTTAGCGAGGCAGCTCTTTAATAAGGACCGTGCGGTTTTTTGTTTTATTTATATTTTGCAGCGTATAATCTTTATATATATAATTCTACTGTACGTGTGTATGTCACTGAACTCCTCCTAAACGGCTGGACCGATTTTGCTAAAACTTTTTGTGTGTGTTCATGTGGATTCGAGGATGGTTTAGATTTGTGTAGTAGTAGTTTTGTTTTTCGTGTGTACAGGACAACATTTGTCGGGACAGCTAGTAAATTATAAAATATAGCAGTGGCGCAGAAGACAAAGATACACAAGGCCGTCAATACAACGCGTGGCTGTTGTCTATACAAACCAGGGATGTTGCGAATATTTGCATCCGCATCCGTAATTGCGGAGCTTCCGCTTTGATTTGGACATCTGCATCCGCATCTGCATCCGCAATAATCAACGCGGATGTTAATGCGGAGCCAGATATAGCTCAGATCAATAAAGATGATTATCAAGAAACACTAGAAAATGGTATAGCCACAATTATGAACCTTTGCAAAACCGGCTTGAACCTGCAGAGGTGATATTAGATACTTTTTATTAAATAAGACGCACAATTTTCATCAACATCCGAAAATGCGGCGCTGCCGCATCGATTTGGTCATCCGCATCTGCATCCTCATTTGCGGATGTGTGAGCCTTTAAACATCCGTATCCACACCCGCATCCGCGGATGTCAAAATATCTGCATCCGCAACATCCCTGATACAAACAATGGTGAGACCACAACATTGAGACATAAATTAGATAGATATAGATAGCCAACTTAATATAACGCCAATAAAGACTCACCCACACTTACGCGTTTATCGATATCACATAAAATCGGCGAAATGTAGTAATTCTTGTTTAACCAATTTGATCTGCAACTGCTACGTATGTGTCTGAGTGGGTATGTCACTTTTTGGTTTGTATTAATTCGCCCATCTATAAGTATCTAATTTATGACCTAATTTAGTTTTTCTTTTGCAATATGTGTTGAGAGTTCGGCATTATTAACGGTCACTTTTACTGTAATTATAGCTTTCAGAACAAAAAATAAATCGGTTCTATTTTCAAATACACAGCAGGTTTGTACAATATCAGAGTAATAAGTTATGTTTTTTTTATTATTAATAAGGCTGAAGTTTATTGCCATCGTAAGATGTATATTAAATATATTCCATAGTTACAATATTTTAGTTTACTTTAAATACGTCACATTAATAATAATCGTCACATTTTTTATGTTAAAAACACCGCACAGTCCCTACACAGATAAAGGTTGAGTCTCACTCACGCACACATCAGCTGCTGACCCGCGCAGCTAACGGAGATCCAACCTTTACATCGAAAACATTAAATATCAATTATAATTTATCTTAGCTATGAAAACGCAAGAGTTGTCGCGTCTATTTACAAAACATGTAAAAATGGCATCGTAATATTAAACGAAGTAAGCTCTTTATGTATGTAGCAAAGTTCTATATAATTATATACGAAGATATAGTGGAATAATACCTTTTAGTTCTAATTGAAGATTTTTTTAGGAGATGTCGCCTATTTCCAGCAAGATACCAGCAATTACATAGGCTCAGATAAACAGCACAATTCACAACATAAATAAACCGCACTCACGCATCACTGCATGCGTACCGAGCGTATTAGGCCTATTGCAGTAATTAATGTTCGGCCGTCTTGAAAACTGTTAACGCTGTACACATGTGTCTGTGTGTGGGTGTGCGTCATGCGAGTTTCGATTGTTAAATTGATCACGCATTCTGTAACTATCTAGTTTGTGGGGTAACCAAATGTAGGTGACAAGACACATATACATACTTTAAATTGTTGAATAAGAATTAAAGACATTTTTGATAGAATATTAAATTATTATATCTGAAAACGTGATAGTAACTAAATACATAATATTGTCTTCTGTTTACGCGAATATAATTCATTGAAATTAAACTACTATATACGGATTTTATCGCGTTGTATATAAAATCCGTATATAGTGGTAAAGAAATATTTTTCTAGGTCCAAACTTCTCATAATCGGATAGTTACAGAACGCCGTTTTTATCGTGTTGTGGTGAGCCAGCCATGTGTAGCTAAGTAATCTGTGATACTAATTTATTTGTTACTTACACTTTTTTACTTAATGCACTATACGCTGAAAGATATTATTACACTTTCTTATATAATTTTCTATAATATATTATAATAAAACTAACTATATTCAGTCAGTCACCTTGTTATAATTTTATATTTCCAAATTATATTTTTTTTTCAATATCTACACATGTTTCATTCATTTTACTGCAAATGTATAGTTTTAATATCCATAGTATATAGGTTTGGTAAAAAATAAGTATTAAGCTAACAGTCTACAACTTTTCAATATATAGACAAGAGTATACAATTTTTCAGATGTCAAAAAAATTGTAAACATTGTGCACTGATCATCGATAAATTTTATTTATGTGGTTACTTGAATTGTATTTATCGTAAAATTTGTAAAACATGTGCTGTGTTGGTTAATAAACATTTCGATTAATTTTGTACAACTTGAAAATTTTTGATATTCCAGTTTTAACAGCTAGGTAGCTTGGAGCTATAACAAAATATCTTATGGCAGGATTATTGTAATCTTACTTTACAAGGGAAAGAGACAGAGAAATGCAAATTATGTTGCACAATCGTCGTACAATAACACTGCTTAAGGATACGCCCATCGGTGAGGCAAATAATACACGTTTCAATAAAATACCTCTTCAAATAATAATTATACATTTGCAGAAAAATAAACTATACTCTATATTAATGAGACACATAAGAAGCCCGCTATACAACATTAGAAATCTGACAGCAGATTTGCTAGGCTTACAAATTTTATTTACACAATTGCGATTAATCGCTGGCATCTAATACAAATAGTTGCGTTTAGTCTGCGATCGAATTAAGCCCTTCTTCGTATTAATATAATAATGGTAATTAGTCAATATTTTAGTTTAATTACGAATAAACTGAAAACTGACTTCAATGATAATACCCAGTGATAATTATCAAGACATTAATTATTTCTGTTTTATAGTTTGAACTTGGTCGCATTTATCAAGTTACTTTTGATAGTATAGTAATTATTGAAGTACCTAGTATAGCTGAAAACAACATTTTCGAAGTACCAGCAATTTTTTCTTTAATATTTTTGGTGTCGGAAATGTGAAAAAATATACATTATGTAATTATTTTTAGAGTCAATGTTCAACGTCATCATAAATTAACAGGTATAGAGGACATTACAACGCAACGCAACGCATAAATAGAAACGCACATATAGACGCATGCACAGCAATTTGGTATTAATATGCAACGTCAATTATGATGCAAGTATCAGACGCAAGCTACAATCATAGGTGTCATTTAGTCATTTACGCAACGCGTACACCCCGCGAAAGTGCGTCGTCATCACTATATTTAACAGACTTGCGTAATTGTTTTCTTGCGATATATTATTTGGCCATCTGTATCCGTCTATTTTATGACGTCACGTTTGTAAGCTCACTAAGTGAAGTAAGAATATTAATTTAGAAGTAGAAAACTAAGGTCCTAGAATGTGAATTTTGAAAGAAATAAAGAATATATAATATCGATTTGATTGTGAGCGTTGACTATGTTTTCTTACTGCTTATTGCGCTCGTGGCGCCTCTGGTGGTAGAAAATTGCATTAATTCTATTCGATGTTTAAATTTGTTGGGTATTAGAGAGGCGAGAGACTAGGATTACATACTTATATCGTATTTACTTGAAAAATGTAACTAAGTAGAATCTTCTGGATCTATTGTTAGAGAAACAAACTTTGTGCTAAAACACCTGTTTTGGATACTTTAGATAATAATAGAGACCACACACAAAATATATAAGCACAGAAGCACTCTCTTACTTACATAAAGACATAAACTCGTGCGTACAACGATTTCGAATCTAGTCCGCAGTAATAAACAAATCACAGTACGCGCGCGTTTTTATACGAATATGTTATTCACACTTGTACTGAGCTCGCTTTCTGTATCTACGTAGAAATAACTTATTTGTTGGAAAAATTGGGTAACTGTTATTAATGATATTTCTTTCTTTATCTAAAGCTTCCAATAAACCGATAGAATAATAATTACTTGAATTATAGAGCCTATACAAAGAAATACTGGTTACTATATAACTTAAACATATTGAATATTTTTAATAAATGATATGAAAATGGTCCAATTCTGTTTAAATTAACTTTCTAGACTCTTTCTTTTCTTTCGAGAGATTATACCTATCAGTGACTTTCAATGACAGTCTTGAAATTAAACTGTCAATGTTGTCTAAAGCGAGTATAAAATTTGAAGTTAATTAGTAATCTTTGATAATAACCCCCATGTCCATATAATTCATAATACGATCATAACATTTATTTAAATGTAATTCTTAAACAAACTATAAATATGAAATTATAAAATTGGCTACGTCATTATTAAACGTTTTAAATTTATAAAGCGAAATGTAGCCTCCAATATAATAAATTCAACACTTTCGCTCTACGATATTTTTTTTTAGGTTGGCAACATTAACAATCCTAGTAGAACTGGAGTAAAAATGCTATCGAGACCAAATTTTAAATGTCAAATCATATACGTTCGTCTCAAAATGTCTGCTCAAACATATAGAAAATCGCGGGCTGATGTATAAGCAACATATTTTTTGTGTTACGCGGGTCTGACACTAGGTTACCCCATAAGGAGGTCGCCTAGGACGAGGACGCTTGCAAATCATGAGGGTATGCAATATTGGGTTTGTGCGATGCTACCGTAACGGACAATGAATAATGGCCTAATGGCTGGCAGTCTTAAGTTCTTACCGCAGATACACGACCCTAGGTATAGGTTATTACACACTTAAATACATAAAGATTATTTGTCATTTACCGATTTAGGATATATCTTTAGTCGCTTTAAAAGACTATTTCGAATTTTGAGAGGATTTAAAGTTGATTTAGTATATTGGCTCTGCGTCGCACGCAGGTATTATGCGCATGTTGGAGCAGGTTGTATGTAATTTCTAAAATACCTGCGTGAGCTACTTCCATAAGTAAACGGTATGATTATCTAACGCATGTATTCCAAGCGAGTATCTTGTGCATATAGTGCAAATATCTTGCGCATGTAGTTAGGTCTACTTTAGGTATAAAGTTCGCGCGAGTACCTTGCCTATGTGGCTCGCGTGAGAAGCTTGCGCATGTAGTCCACGCAAGTTTCTTGTGCACGTAGTCCGCGCAAGTATCTTGCGCATGTAGCTCGCGTACTATCGTCGCGTACAAGCGGCTTTTAATATAATATCATTTATAGTAGTCGATGAACTAAAAAATGTAATTACTATTAAAATCATATCACCACGTACTCTTGAATCCCTGGCATGATAGTTGATAAAGCCATGGCACTAATATACCCTTTACTAATTAAAGAAATTAATAGTAACCAAAATATTAAATATTATTTATTTCTATTAATAAACTAATGTTAGCAGTTCTATATTGCAGTTATTCACAGGCTTAGTATCGTTATTGAGCGAACATATCTCTAAGACGTCTTGTTCAATGGTTATTCTTGCGTCCGAATTATTCTGGTCGCCTGAAAGTCTCTAAATTGGGTTAGTAACTGCCGCCTGAGGTGTAAAATAATGAAAGTTACATAAAATGTCTCTATGTTTGTTACTCAATTACGCTCAAATCGCTGAAGGGATTTTGATGCAATTTGACATCAGATAGAATTCTGGATTAGCATAAAATATTTTCATCTGGATACGCGGTCTTGTTGGTCTATAGATAATTCCTTTTTATGGAGCGCGGTAGTCTCTGGCACAACACGTTAATTGCTTTGGTAGCTCGTTTCTTGAGGAAGGTTATACGCTATTTAACATTACACTACGAACCACTAGCGTGGCAGTAATCAAAAATAAATTGCCGTCTAGGAATAAGTAATCTTCTCAGAAATATGTTCGTTCAATAAAATAGCCATTTGTATCGGTAGTACACTGCAGGTATATGTTAAACCTTATAATATCTAGCAGTTAAACTGCTGTATTGCGAAGATAGCGGAATTAATTACACTCCTATAATCCATTTAACATGACGTAACACTCATATCAATAATTACAATACTTGACAGCGAGTTTTAATCGCGATGGTAAGTATATAAACAGCTTATTTATTATCCCGAAGTTTATCCCAAGAGTCTACCCGTGATCAAGATCAATGCAACTCGGTCGAAATGTCGGGAAATAAAAATGTAGGTATACCTTTAAATACTTACCAACATGATTAACCGGTCGTATTCCGCCGGCTCGCATACCAGCCGGCAGATTTGTACGGCTATTCGTAGCCAATAGGCAATCAGTTTTGATCGGTAAGGTTGGTAATATACGGTTTTAAGCGAAGGCGGCGCGCGGCGTTTTGGCGCCAATTTGGTGGCTCGCATGCGAGCCACCGGCCTACGACGGGTACAAATCTGCCGGCTGGTATGCGAGCCGGCGGAATACGACCGCTTAAGACACGTTAATATTGTAGTTATGTGTACCAATCGAGAAAGTCTAATAACGTTTAACTCATATCAATCTTTTACTACAACCCAGTCTTTACATTTGACTTTAGACTTATATCCAATTAACAATATCCTCCGATTAGTTAATTATATAATTTCATAATAGTTATTTTTTAGGCTAGCATACGGCCTACCTGATGATGAGCGGTTGTCGTAGTCTATTATCGCTGTTACTACCAGGAGTACTGCTAGCACGTTACTGACCCTACAGAAAGGATTTGCTGTATGACCAGGGTAAGGGTTTAAAACCACACTAGTTCCTTACTGACAAATATGATATTATAAACCGAATTAAGGTTAAAACGATTAGTTAATAGTGTCCATACTTCTTTGACACGTTTGTACGGATAAACTGTTGAGCTGATCTGGATGAAATATGGTATGGAGATAGCTTGAACTTTAAATAAGGAAGGCTACTTAAAATGGTGAATGATGTAGCTGACAGCTAAAACTATATAAAATTAAAAAAAGGTTGTTTCTATTAACTTTCTATTAATATCACTGTTCTGCGACCCAGTCTTCTAAATCCTTTGGCTATTCTACCTATAAATACAAACACAACATTAATTCCGCCATTCACAATTGCTACTTAAATAATGCCGATCGGCATTCTTATTTCCAAGCCTGGCAAACCAATGGCAATGGCAGACCGAGCCCATTGCAAATATATTTAGACGGACGCTGTTATATCTGAATGACACAGATTGATATAATATATTTCTCTCTTTAAATCGTCAGTTAGGCTACATATAGTTTTACATTACAGTCACCCGAGATATTTATGACTATATTCCAAATTCAATATTAAAGTGTTAACGGCAAAGTGACGTAAGCGCCATTCTTATCGGTGTTGCCATACGTGTATGATCAGCAAATTTATTCTAATTTCAAATATGATCTTTTATTATATCATAGATAAAGGTATGTTCAAAATTTTGATCTACCAAATTTTGCTAACATCTTAAGTAATAAACCAAGAAAGTCAGTTTTAAATATGATAAAATGATATTAACTTTTGCAATCGATACTATCGATGATTCTGAAAGGAAAGTTATTCTGGTTCTTAAAAATAATGTTGTTTACTTATTTGAAATAAAAAAAATAGTAAGACCGTATTCAAATATGGATATAAATCAAAACAAAAATATTTGAGCGAATGTTTCACGGTAAATGTATATCATGTTCCTCGGTCGCGATATTCGTTTAGCATGTAATACAATATACCATATATCATGATTAGGGGTTGTAATCTTACACTAATTTTAATCCAGGCGGAATTCTGTCCGGTCTGCCGAATTACCGAACTGCAATCTCTTATCGTGATACAAACCCTAGAGTTACTTTTGGCTCCATTTGTATCCACAGATCGTGATAAACATATTGACCGTGAAGCATTCACCAAACACGGCGTTTCATACACTGCCTTAAAACTGTCAGTGAATATACGTACGATATTAACTCAATTTTGTCTCAATTTCAGGCAACTACTTAAACGTACCCACTATAAATCTTCCCCATAGCGAGAGAAAAGTTAAAATGGCGGAACAGCCATTAATTCCGACCAGCTCCATGGCCCCGAACGGCATTATCCAACTAGCGTGCTATACTTAAGGTAGCGGTGGTCAGTAGAAGGGCCGGTCGTCCTCGCAGTACGAACTGGACCTCTGCTATGGGACTCTGAACGGTACCACCAAGTCCTCGTGATGTTCCACTCGGAGTTCCGAGATGGCAACCCACGCTTTTTTCACAGCATTCGTTATCTGCAAAGTTTAAAGATTAATTAATATCTTTAGTTAGTCATATAGCAGTATGAAAATTATCAGCCTTATTCATAAAACTTACAAAAAGCTTCTAACATAGTTGTAAGAAAATTTCTCAAAATTATTACTTATTAAAGTGCTAACTTCCTTAATAATGATGCTGTAGATAAGGAATGGCTCTACAGAACACTTATGAACAATGGTTTTTGCAGTACATTTTTTAAGTGTAGTATAAAGCATTTTCTTTTAAAAGACCTGTCACGTTTCTGTCTATTTCAGTTCAGTGACTTAATTGAATCGGACATATGTGACTATATGTAAATCGGATCTTGAAGTTTTGGGAACGATTCTCGGATATAAAGTAATGATGCCTATTTACTAAGAGATAACAAATAAAAAACACAATTTGCTTTAAGTGTCGAGGTTCCAATGACTTGAGCATTGTGCTACCAGGGCAAAAGCAAAATATCTCGCTCGCCTGTTGACAGAAGATCCTCTCCTCAGGGCCCTATTAACCCTGGAAACAGTAAGAACTGAACATTAGATTGCTTAGCGATTTTCAGTCAGGAGATGCTTCGCCTGCCTAGGGACCACGCCCAAGTGGCGATACCGGCCCTCTCTTTCGTTAATTGGATATTAAAATAGGGATTAAGTGTATGATGTTATCGCGTTAAGTCTGATACCTAATTTTCTTTATTCGCGAATATTTGGTTACTAAGACGATATATCAACAGATAAGGTTTCCGTGTCTTAGCATGGCTTCTTAACAAAGTGGCTAATTGTTAAATTAATTACTTCACGCCGTGTATCACGTTGTATACGTATTGATAGTACAATCAATAAGATATTCAAGGTGAAACCTAAATATCTATTCGGCCGTAGAGCATCTGATGATAAGTAGTTCGGTAATTGCTTACTAAGGACACTTGCAACATCAGTGGTATCACATGAGGGTTGTTGGTATGTCAAACAGAAGTTGATCCTGCTGACAGTATAGTGCCTTCTTAAGGAGCCTGGTCACCCTATTTAGAGCTGGAACACCATTACCCTATATGGTGTTCTACCTCTAAATAGGGTGAAAAGGAACTTTTAGGAGGTAATTTTGCCAGCAGAGCCAGCTTGATTTAACTTGCCGGCGCGGCGGTCAACGAGCTGGCCGGCTAGTTAAAGCGAGGAGACAACTCCCGCACTAAGAATCAAACCATGTATCACGGAGGACTTAAACACAAGGTATGTATAACCAGACTAAAAACAATAATTTGTGGATCAGGTGATCAAGACAACGCAGCGACAACAGCGAGGTGACAACTTACCCACTATGTTATCCGCGCAGTCGAAGTAAACAAAATAGATTAATATATCAACTCACAAAGTGCTTGTCTTCTGCGGTAAGCGGCGGTCGCGCCAGCACGTTGGTGCGCTCGGCGTGCGGCAGGTCGGCCAGCAAGCGCGGCGGCGGCGCCGGAGTAGCGCCCAACGCCGCCACGCGCGCGCTGTACATGCGCACGCGCTCACTGTACGCGCTCGCCTCTAGCGCGTATGGACCTAACGCGCCTACGTCAATCACATTACTGAAACCATACAATACATCTCCTGAATCACTTTTGTTTAGGACTACAACAAAACGCTAATTGTCGGCGAGCAGACAGTAAAATCTATCCTTTTTTACCCGACTGCAAGGATATACACAAATAAAACGAATGTAAAACAGTCGGGACCCATTATTGTAACGATTTAAGCCGGTCTATATGTTAATGGGTCCCTGAGGACCTCTGGTCCCTGGGACATAGAACATAGCGACTTCAGTCCCTGGGACTGATAAGTCGCTATGTTCTATGCTTTTTAATTTATTATTCGTTTTATTTGTGTATCGATCACGAAATTATTGCCACGGTGTCAGTTATTCAATAGCAGGTACTCAACATAATATAGATAGACTTCTGCACTTGTTTTTTTACGCACTTTTTGAATATTAATTTTTTTAATTTTAACTTCTTTGCAGTCGGGTGTTTTTAATTTTTTTACTTATTTTTTATTTTAGCCTTATTATTCCCAAATGTATGGTTGGCTTGGATTCGGCTCTATAACAGTTTCTCTTAAAGAACGATTGCCATTTAACTTTCGTGATCCAAAAGGATAATTATATTTTAGAGATAGAATTACTTGACTATGTACCTACCTACATAATTATGTATATCGAACCACATTGATCTTCTCCAAATCACAGAATATGGCTTAAAAGAAATGACCATCTACGAGCACAAGATTTCTTTATTTAACTTTTATCTTTGAAATAGATTCCATTTTGCGGAATTGTATGCAGTTAGTTGAGCCCACCACCAGTGGCGGAGCGCGCGCGCAAGTGTCATCCGCCCGAGGCGGAAGTAAAATTTTACAGCCCTGTTGTTTAAGTATTTCAATTTAAAAGACTAATATGCAGTCATTCTAAAGAACTTTTCGACAAGAACAATCATGATTGTAAAAGTGCGGCCTGGACTGCGTATATAGAAAAGCTACTTCAGTACGTCTCCGCCGAACTGAATTAGCATTTTCTAACGATAAACACGCGTAAATGCTGCTCCAGTACGTCTCAGAGGGTGATGTACTGCAGTAGGATTTCTAAATTAATACGCATTTAGATACGATACAGCGGCGCGCGTGGGATGGTCTTTTCTTTTCTGATAACAGGTCGTTTCTGACGACGTCGCAGTTCTAACCTAACCTAAACTAAATACACCGAACAAACAAGATTCTACTGTTTGATTATATAGTTAAATAAAACAATTAATTTCCAAATTCATTGAAAATTCTGTTTCTATGAAATATGTTTCATTGAAGTCAATAGTCGTTGAAACAAATATAAATACAAGGACCAAATATTATATGAAACATTTTCTGCGAAACGAAATTCTATGAAATTTCCGTCTGCGAATGAACGGAACACCCTTTTTCGTACTGTATTTGCTTTATTTGTCATGCTATATACCTCCTCTATCTTTTAACCAGAAACCTATATAGTTATTTCTTAGCCTTCCTTTAGTATCCGCTTCACGTTGACGAATAGAATTAGGATGAAGCCCACTTTGCGGCGCGTTATAAAACTTGAAATCCTACTGCAGTACCTCAGAGACGTATTGGAGCAGCATTTACGCGTGTTTATCGTTTGAAAATGCTAATTCAGTTCGGCGGAGACGTACTGAAGTAGCTTTTCTATTATACGCGCCCGAGCTCCCGCCTCCACTACGCTACAGCGGTGTTACTGGTATGTCAGTCCCCACTATGACACGATAACGACATTTTTTTTTTAAATCTTTATTTATTTAGAGGCTTTTATTACAGAGTAATATGTTAGCCCCATCGTGGCTTATTCTAAGATACTAACTTACTATTTCATAATAGGCAACAGAGGAAGTCGTTGTTGTACATATATCTCAAATAGGTCTAACGCCGCATTTGAAGTAGGGTCACTTAGGATATTAATGAAAAGTCCTACATCGTACACGTTAAGGTTCGCTAACGACATGCTTTTTGGGAGCGTCAACCGTAAAGAAACAAGAAGAAGTACAAGAAAGGACTACAAAGGGATGTAACAATTCACTTATAATGAAGTCTAATGAAGTAAGCCCATTTTATTGTACGACATAGATATGAGACGAGTAGTATAGGAGTAAACTCAATTACTAAGCACTCGCTTGAAACTTCTCCCTGAGCCTTTATTATACCCAAGTCACTTGGGTTCGGCTTTTCTAGTCTAACCGGATTTGACTGGATATCAGTTTTTACACGGAGCGGCTGCCACCTGTCCTCCGCAACCCGAAGGCTCATGATACCCTAAGGCTAGACCAGTGTCAGGATTATAGGGCACTGACTTCCCAATAGCGACTGCCATAGATGTTCATGGCAGCCGGAACCGACGGCTTAACGTGCTCTCCGAGGTACGGAGCAGACGATAATTGTCAATAAATACTCAAATAATATCGAAAAGTCATATAACTTCCGAAAGTCAGAGGTGCGCGACGTGGGTTCCCGAGACCCTTTGCATTGCAATCTGTTGGTCTCCCCACTGAACCTGAACCAAATAATTAATATAAATGCAAATTCAGTAACTGTTGTAAACTCACTAATTTATACTCGTAAAGCGATAGCTCAGTGGGGAGACCAACAGACTGCAATGCAGAGGGTCTCGGGTTCGAACCCACGTCGCGCACCTCTGACTTTCGGAAGTTATATGACTTTTAGAAATTATGTGCGTGTTGATTGACTATTATCGCCTGCTCCGTGCCTCGGAGAGCACGTTAAGCCGTCGGTCCCGGGTGCTATGAACATCTATGGCAGTCGTTATTGGGAAAGTCAGTACCCTCTAATATCCTGACACTGGTCTAGCCTTAGGGTATCGTTAGCCTTAGAGTTGCGGAGGTCAGGTGGCAGCCGCTCCGTGTAAAAACTGATATCCAGTCAAATCCGGTTAGACCAGAAAAGCCGACCCCAAGTGACTTGGGAATAATAAAGGCTAAGAGAGAAGAAAACCGTGTAGTTCATAATGCATAAATACTTTTTGACTTCGATCTGTGGTCGACACTACGTCTACATAGGTCTCCTATTAATTTCAAGCGTAGGTATCTGGGCTGGAGTTTCACAATAAGCATGGTGTATGAGCTACTATGGCCAGAATCCTTTACGAAGTAAACTCACGTGGCGGTCTCATGCAGTATCCTGTTGAGTGCGCTCTGCTCATCCGGCTTCCTCGGGGGTGTGGACGCCGATGCCGCCGGCACCGGCGTCTCCTGCTGTTGTTCCGTCACCTCGAGCAAGTGCGTCCGCTCATTTACTACGTTCTCCTGGAATAGAGACCAATATTATGTAGGAGATGATACGATCCAAATTGTGGAGATTAGGAAAAGTAAAGTAAGTTATCCTGGCCTTTGTTAATTAGATGCCAGGATTACTTACTTTACTTTTTCTTACTTAAAGAAAAGACAACTCCTCCGTCCTACATGAATCCTAGTGCGACACTAGAATTTATGTAGGACCCTCGCAACACAGGGATTATTCATAGTACGGCAGAAGACTTTAAAAAAAGAAAAAAACGGTGACTTGAGGTTTGTTACAACTTACAAATATTCGAACAGCAGATACAAAGAACACCCAGACTAGGAACAACTTTTTGTGGCAAAACTCGGCGCAGAGGCATTGTCGACGCGACCACTACACTATTGGTAAACATTTTGTTTCAATAGAACCTCTATAGGCCTTTAATATCTACAATCATTAGTAAGAAACAAATAGATTAGCGATTATAAATCTTTTCTCTTCCATCTGTCCACAAACAAATACCTAACTAGTTGGATCTGAACGCAGGAGAGTGTTTAGTGCGGCGGGTGTGCGAGGTAATGTTTATATACCTAACTAATAAAACCCTAATGCGTCTAGCCAATTCTTTAGAATTCCCTAAAGTATGTGATGAGTGAACGCAGCAAGAATAATATTATGCCAGGACCGTAAACAAGCAGTACCTGCCTTGGGTAGGCAGAAAGTACTGACACCAGGATTCCTGGCGTGACTTTATGTATGATTTACTGTTATAATTAAATTAAAGGTAATGTAGATTCTTATATCATGTCTTAAAGTATATTATGCGAGGATTGACGGTCGTTGTCACTTATTAGATATTAGTCAAATCATAATCAAGTTTACGAATCAGAATTTGATGACTCTTTGATAACAGAGCAATAACCTAACTAATATTATAAATGCGAATGTGAGTTTGTTTTTTTGTATGCTTTCACGTCTAAACTTCACGACCGATTATCATGAAATTTCGCATACACGTTGTCAGGGGTTCAGAAAAGGACGTACCTTTAATCCATTAGTTCCCAAAGTGGTCCAGGTGGACCCTTAGGGGTCCACGGGAGACTCGACGAGGGTCTACGTTGGCGTGACAAAAAAATGCTTTCGATAGTGAAGAACTAAAATGTTGGCGTCACCTATCAATGTAGTGTTACTAAAAACTTGTATATTCAATATTCAGTACCAGTGATGTTCTCGAACATACGACGAAGAGAATTTAAAAAACAAAAAGTCTACCCGCACTAATTTAATCAAATTTTAAATACGAATGCCAAGGAATATGGTAGAAATGTAGCTGCAGGAGGTCCACCATTACCTACTACATTTTGAAACTGATCTATGAGAAAAATTTAATCCAGCAAAAAAAGTACCTACTGATATTGAGGTATAGAATTTATTGACATAACCTACAATGACGCGAGCTTAGTTGCGGGCAAAACCTAGTACTTTATGAATAAATGCGACCAATAGTAGTATCTTTTTTTTCTTGTAAGTCGTGAAGAACTTGACTACTTTCTTTTGTGCCCGGATTTAAGACGACATTCGACTGTACATTCTTGATCGACGAATAAATGATCAAGTTCCTTTCGAATTAGTATCAAATAGTTTATAAAGAATGCATATTGATCCAAAATATCCTATTTGTTAATTCAGGACATAGTTTTTCTGTGTGCCAATTTTATTTAAATCTATTTGAAAGAAAGAAAGCACTATTTTGCACTGTTATGACATGCACCATTAATTATTATTAAAATGTAAATAATTAAATAAAAATACAAGAAAACTTCAAAACAATTATAAAAATGTTGTTTATGTGCAGATGCACGTGCCACCTGACGGCCAAACATAAGGGTGATGCGCTCAGCATAATGCTGTGGCACTTGTATTGCTGCAAGCACTACACAACGCTGATTTTCAGCGAACACTACAATTGACGTTTGTTCCGCCAATAGTGCATTGAAAATAAAGAAATAAATAATACATAAGCATTAAATAAATAGATAGCCATTAAAGAAAATGTAGCGTTATAAATACTATTTTATTAAAAAAATACATAAAAAAGTAAAAGGTATAAATTAAATATATATTCGTTATTCGAACGTGTAACAAAAACAAAACGAAGCTCATGACGTAATGAGCGTCATAAGATGGTCTCATGTCTGAAAGATGTTTCTGGCACTATGTATTTATTTGTCCAAAATGGTTATTATTGTAACAGTTTATGTGTTTCTAAATAATAAATATCCAATCATCTTTATAAAGTTTTACATTCAAGAGTTAGTAGGGGATTTTAACAAACCCCTGGTCCAGGTAGGAACAATGCCTAGTTTTACGGGCGTCTATAGGCTGTAACGACTACTTACCACCATGTTTATTTGCCAACGTAAAAGACACAAAATAAACAACACCACCCGACGCGGGAATCAAACACCAGGACATCACAAACACAAGCTGCGCACGCGCATACTCGCACCTCTACGACTATCAAAGCAAGAATGCATTTCATTAATGATAATGACATTAATTGCATTGAATCGCGATCAAGTTAATGTTATAATTAATTGCAATTCTGCACTGATTAATCTATACATCTATACAAATAAATATGTGTATAGTGTGTGTTTGTAATAACAGAATAACGGCTTTTAACTAATTATGATTATCGGTCGAATACACCACGAGGAGTGCTCTGAAGAGTTATTCCACTTTATCCCGCCCTCCCCTTTCCTATCCAGAACAACGCGTGCTGGGCTTAGATGCCATCCTTACACGGCTACGACACGACTAGAGCGCGTACCAACAAGTTTGGGTCCTCATACCTCTGCCGGACGATCAAGGCATGGAATTCTCTGCCAAGGCACGTGTTTCCTTCTTCCTTCAATCCTGGGTCCTTTAAGCGGGGCGTGAAAAAGCACATTCTCAGGCCGTCAAAGTAGAGACCTCATCATCGCCTCGGCTGCTATGAGAACGGTGTGGAGGCCACTGCTCTTAGACCACATGACTGCTTACTTACCATCAGGCGGAGTACGGTCATTTTGACGAGCAAAAAAATAAAAGAATAGTTCAGATGTAAAAGCGTAACAAACAAACAAATTCACATTCACATTTATAGTATCTAAACTAATATTATAAAGAGGAAACATTTGTGTTTTTGTATGTATGTTCCTAATGTTTTCACACAAAAACTACTGGACCGATTTCAAAAATTCTTTCACCATTAGAAAGCTGCGTCTTCACTGAGTGATATAGGCTATATTACATTTTCAAATAAAATAGGGATCCTTAATAAAAATGCAATAATATAACCCAAGGTGTGAAATAAATGTCATAATAAATCTGTCATCGCGTGCGCTGCGGAAACTATTGATGATAGAACAAAAAAATGTTCTACAGAATTATAGAACGTATCAATATCTACAAAAAAGTCCGAAATACCATATGTATTTTTTGAATATATAGCTAACTACACCTATATAGGTGTAGTTAGACTTATTAATTTCTTTAGTTATAGTTTTATATATTAAAATTAGATAACAAATTAAAAGTAGGTATTGGGTAATAAATTAAAGTCCACGCGGACGAAGTCGCGGGCAACAGCTAGTTACTTATAAGGGATTAATAACTAAACTAAAATCGAAAAGAAAATAAGTCAAACAATAAAAGATTCGCCAAGATCGTGCGTCTACCTACACTCTACACTTTTGGTATACAAATGTTAGTCTATGCATGTTATAAAAATAGATAAAAACAGATAATTACCATAAGCATTAATTATTTCAAACAAGAGACCTCGATAACGCAGCAGTAGCGAACACGACTGCTACGCATAAGATCTTGGTCGATTATCGGATCGCGCAGTTGGTATTGGGGTTTCCTAGCAAGAAATTCTATATACATAGTAAATAGCACGGAGTCTAGAATAGTGCCCGGTAGAGCGCAAAAATCTCAATTCGCAAAATAAGTGCGTGTGCACTTACATTTTACGACTTGAGATTTTAGGGACGTAATAGGAGGCGAGCCATTTGCACTCTGCCTACACCATCGGCGATACGCCGATACTATACAATGTAATAATTCAATGAATCATCAAAACACATGAATACTTATCTATCTATTCCAATAATGACAAAGCAATACAAAATTAGACTCGCTCGACACATGCGATATATCTAAGTATATGATTATACAGCGTTTGTAACACAATACGTTGGCTGTTACAACATGGCGCTTCAGTTATATGTACTACACAACTTTAGGTAGGTATACCAACTGGTTATTATAATTGATCGCTTTCTATACTATCAAGGTGGGAAACAAATATACGATCCGATTGTTGGGAAATGTGACTATTACTGCTTGCAATAACTTTTTCGCGCAAACAGGAAGAATCTAGGCCATTCAGTAATAATGTCTTCCAGACTGAATTTTGGTCACGGTTAATTTCATGGAGACTGGCCATCTGCGCAGGAGATATTATAATGCACAAGTCTGTGCGCATACATTCCTTCTCTGTTCTATAGCTCTCACAATCCGATTGGACGATAATCAGACAAGACCCAAGAGAAAATAGGCCCAATAGTGCTTTCCGAGGCACGAGGATGTGCAACACCGCCATTGGGAATTTCTTGGAAGTCAAACCCAATAACGTCTTGCTGGTCCAGCAAAATTATCAGATTCTACATTGCAAATACATAATTAATTATGTGGGAACCTTACGTGACCGTGCTCGCAAGCAGAGAGGATGTCCGGGGATTTTCCGAAAATGTTATTAATTTATTCCAGTGCTTACGCGGCTTGGTGGCGATTTGCCCGAATTTAACTCGCCCGAATGGGACGAATCGACACTTTGTGAAAATATAATTTTTCTGTAGGCGACTCGCCCGAATTGTATTTATTGCGGTGAAGTTAAGAAAAGTACAGTCAAGTACAGAAGTGACACGACTAGTATATTTTGACATACTCACACCCATAACAATATAACTTCTTCTTGCAACATGTTTCCCAATAAGCATGTTAAAACTGTCTTAACATACTACCCAAAAGAAAATAGTGTGTTAGGTTAGAACTGCGACCATACAACGCACGAGCCGATCGAGCGAAGCGAGCGTGTCGCAACAGTGGCTGGCGAGTGTTAGAAACAACACAAACAAACAAAACAAGATTAAAAAGGAAGATTTTTTTATTTGCAGTTGAATACTACCCTTAGTTTAATACAGCTAGATATATTTAACTAGACTATACTTTTCATTGCATAAAATACAAAGCGGGCGAGTCACCTACAGAAAAATTATATTATTAAAAGTGTCGATTCGCCCGATTCGTGCGAGTTAAATTCAGGTGAATCATCCACTAAGCCGCTAACGCAGGCATAGGAGGTAATAGTTTCGCTTCCTCTTACTGATAAGGGGAGGACGGGGTTAAGACTGTTTAAAACCCTGTTTAGGTAATACTTGGACACCCATGTCACATAAAAATTCAGAGGTGTACCCCTTGAGATCGATCTTCAGGCCTCTGCATGGCAGTCCAGTGATTTCCTTTCATCTTTCTTAAGTCAATTCCTTGAACCATGAATCTTTATAATAATATAATTTATCACAATACAAGCTATTGAACGTCTGCATTATTCATCAAAACATCAACATACTAGACAGACATAACATCAACATTTGTATTCAACACAACTGTGGTGGGAGGATATATAAGATAAAAATGTATAGAATATAATACATTAAATCAAACAGTCTAGTGATTAGTGGTCCACCAACTGCAGACTGTTTAAATTTTAGCTTAACTGCTGGAGCATAGTAGAAATCAAAACAGGTGCCTAGATCCACACAGATAGGTCTCATATATTCCAAGCAACAATAAAGGTATACAGGAGAAGTGAAAGATTAATCATTTTAATTTTTGAATACTTTTATATAGTACACACAAATCATTATTATTATTATCATTATACAGCAATCATGTCCCACTGCAGGCCAAATGCCCAAAATTATCCTTTCATCTTTTGCGACATAGCTACAGAACTATATAAAAACAGTGAACAGAAACAAAGGAATGTAAACTGACAAATAACACTCTGCCCACTCTTAGATAAATATTTGTCACACAACTGCTACATTCAAACAAAAGATCCTAGGCTACCTACTAGATATAATAACAGGCCACCTCTCACTCAATAAACACGTTTTCAACACAGCCCCCTATGTAGAGGCTACATGGAGACTGAGGAGACACTTGCTCACATGCAAAGCATCTAAAAATCTAAACAATCCAGGCAAGGTAACAAATCACTTGCGTAATCTTAGTTCCCTAAGATCTTTCTGGATAGAGCTCAGGTGGTATGAGTAACTTAACAACTCTTTGTATCAGTTTCTTATGCACAATAGCACAATAGTGAGGTTAAGTGCGTATAACACACATTCTCCATTTTTATTTTAGAGGTGAACATAAATAAACCAGATTAATAATATTACCACACTAAGTCACCAAACTTAAACAGATGCAGTATGATACAAATAAGTTTTATAAATGTTCATAAACCAAACAAAAAGTTTATAAGTCATTTGTTTTTAACAATAAGCGATAGATATACGAAATACTATAATAATACACTATAGAATTGTAGATAATTAATTATTGGCGATGAAGTGACTGGAAATAAAGCATGGCAACAGGAAAATAAATACCTCTGTTGTCACAGATTAAAACAAAATAGGCATGATGAGTTTATATCACAAGATAAGAAATCGGCCGAAAACATTGACATATTTTTAAATTATCTTTATCAATGTGACCTATATTATTTCCCACCCCATATTGTTTATATAGCCAACTAGATAAAATGTCAATCAACTAGGAAATAAATTACAATAATAACCAACAAGTATTCTATGTCAGTGTCAAATTCAACAAACGGGAAGTAGGGAATAACATTCAATACTCACCCATATTTCACGGATTAAATGTGATACACAAGTATTATATGGTTTATTTGAGACACACATGCGATATAAAGTAATTTACATGTAGAATTAGCGTTAAATTTACCTGCGGATCGTTGTCTTTGTGACAAATACTATAGCAACACCCCATTACGGCGGTTTTTAACGAATCGAAGCATGAATGCAACGTAGTGTCTTCGTCGTCGGACTGCATAAATGTTTGTATTCTCTCCCGATGCGGTTAAAAATAGAAAATTCCGTATTTCGCAGCGGGTGAAACTCAGCAAGCAAAAATGACAGAGATGACACACAAAACGTTAAATGTCAAATGACAACGTTTGACATTTAACGTTGGGTATTGCTGTTCGGAAATAATTCATAGATTTTGTTTTGAGAACTCAAATTATATCAAACTAGTGGTTACCCGCGATTGAGTCAGTAAATCACTGTTTTATGTTGTGTATATAGTTATCCAGGCTTATACAGACATATTTAGAAAACAATTAAGACAGACGCATAATATAATAATACAAACTCATTTTTGTTATCTGTACAACAGCGCTGTTGCTTTCAACTGAAACGTCAACAATTTGTCAAATACTTGAGTTGAGTGATCGTATAAAACAATCTGATAAAAAGTCAAAAACACGTCGACTGTGAAGTTTATCGTTTACTGAAACCAATTATTTTTTAATTAAAATGTTAAGGTATAGAGGTAAAAAGAAAGTAATTGATAGAGTAAAAGAGCTCGATGCCTTCCCAAAAGTGCCGGAAGAATACGTGGACAGTACACCGGTAGGAGGCACATTTTCAGTGATAACTTTTTTTATTATTATGTGGCTGATATACAGTGAAGTTTCTTATTACTTAGATAGTAATTTAATATTCAAATTCATGCCCGATACTGACATGGATGAGAAACTACGTATAAACATAGATATGACCGTGGCAATGCCTTGCTCTAATATTGGTGCTGATATTCTCGACTCTACATCCCAGAGTGTGTTCGGTTTTGGCGAGTTGCAAGAGGAAGACACTTGGTTTGAGCTCACACAAGAACAACAAGAAGCATTTGACGCTTTAAAATATATAAATTCGTATCTCAGTGAGGAATACCATTCAATATGGCAATTACTTTGGAAAAAAGGTCATGGGTCTATTCGCGCCACTATACCGCCTAGAAAGACAAAGCCTAATACTCGCCCCGATGCATGTAGACTTCATGGAGTTCTAACACTCAACAAAGTTGCTGGAAACTTCCATGTAACAGCAGGAAAAAGTTTACACTTGCCAAGAGGACACATACATTTAAATATGCTTTTTGATGACACGCCACAAAACTTCAGCCACAGAATACACCGCCTCAGCTTTGGTAGTCCTGCTAATGGGATAATCTACCCTTTGGAAGGTGATCAGAAAATCACAAATGATGAAAGTATGCTATATCAATATTTCATAGAAGTTGTACCAACTGACGTGGACACCACATTTGAATCAATCAAAACTTTCCAGTATTCAGTAAAAGAACTAGAAAGGCCTATTAGTCATATGAAAGGATCACATGGTGTTCCTGGAGTTTTCTTCAAGTATGATATGGCTGCATTAAAAATCAAAGTGCATCAAGAAAAGGAGAATCTAGTTAAATTTACTTTAAGACTATTCTCAATTATTGGTGGCATATATGTTATAGTCAGTTTTATTAATACCATCGTTTTAACATTTAGAACGGCCCTTGTAAAGAAAACCGCACCACATGTTTTAGCACAACAACAAACATATGAAACAAAAAGATATCCGCAAACAAACCCATTATTACTTACACCTGATTTGAGTGTTCCTGTAGAACTTAAGTTAAAAGAATGATAGCAAATGTTACTAGTTTTAAGAATGAACTATCTAATTTTGTATTGTATATAGAAGATTTTATAAGTAATTTTATGCTCATAAATTTATTTTGAATTTTATTATGTATTTCTTTAATTATACAAATTGTCTTTAATTATATTTAATGTTGATTGAATTACTGATAAGGAGTGATAAATGAATCACTTGATTAATGCATTTCTATGCTTTATGATGTATGTTCGTTGAGATTGAAGTGTTAATTGAGTTGATTGTAAGCAGTCTTTTACATGGTTCTCTTTATATTTTGTATTTTAGTATTATTCATAACTGTATACATCATAACTCTATCTACTCTCACATTATTATTATTTCCTGTATTTCACTTTTAACTTGCAATAAAAATTAAAAGACTGAAATTTGTCATCCCACAAACAATAACTTTGTAAAAATGGTTCTTATGACGTCAATAGGACGATAACTAAGTCAATAAAATTATTTGTATCAAACATAATTATGCAAAAACAACTGGGTCGATATTGTTCAATAAAATATGTTTTTCAGGCAGGTGTTTTTACTTCCCCTTAAATTTGGCATGCGGGGTTAGGGGGGTTGGTAAACGGTTCTATATTCTGTCTCTTTCACGCCCGCATACTCAGTGTGTGCTCTGTCGCAGCGCACGCTCCGCTTCTCTCGACTCATTTTGTTCTCATCGCGCTGAGCCGAACCGGCCGCCATTCGCGCGGCGGCATCGCCCCATGACGAACGTGTTGCTACGTTCGATCAACGAAAACAGTCGAAAAGTTTCCCAACTTTTTAAACGAGCCCATGATACAAGACTTTTTCTCCAGAATCAGCAGTGCGGTGAAATAAAAGTGGTCAATCTTGACGAGTGTTTGTGAAGTGCTTCTACGGTTTTTTGAATGCGATCGCAATTTACCGTTTCAATTGTACTTTACTGTTTTGTTCGATAAAAAGCGCGTAAGCAAAGTTTCAATATTCGCCAAGAGGGCCGTATATGGTATATCTTGGGGGCTGGCGTCGGTGAAAGTAGACCTTTGTTAAGTTCAAAAGGACACGGGCGCGTGCAACTGGCTCGAAACGACACGTTTCGCCTGCAGTTTGCGAGAAGGTGAGCGGCATGAATTACCTACTTAGTTACTCTTCAAACTACAGTTATCTTTACAACGAGAATCATTTTTTTATAGTTGCATTCAAAATAGTATTTCTTTCACTTTAGAATTAGTTAGATAAGTGCCGTTATTTAACTAGCTATCAGTTGGTTTACCTACTAATTAACGTAGTAATAATTTCATTAAATTATGTGTTATTAAATTTCTTCAAACTTCAAACCTCTGATAACGCAACTGACTTTGTAAACATGAGACTCAACTTTAACCTTTTATCGAGAGGCAAAGGCGGTGAGTTATTATGCCTGACCTTTTGGTGCGTATTTCTCCTTACTCACCTGTTTTGAAAAATCGATAGTTCATTAAGAGTGGCAGCCAGCTGAACGGCATCGATGCCATTCATGCTATGCACCGCCAACTGTAGGTCAGTGCCCTATACCCTACCTGTTGACTCGCGTTCCCCGTCGTCGAGCCGGTTCTCCTGCACCGACGGCTCACTGAAAAACGTCAGGTTTCAACTGACATTGAATAAATAAATCGATGGTTTTAAATGGTTACCAAACATTATGTGCTAAATAACAAATAATGTTGTTATGATACATTAAAACTTAACTAGAACACTCCGTTTTTAATACACCGAGACTATTAAGTAGGCTTATTTAACTGTAGTTCGTAAAAGTTGCCCGAATCATAAAGGTATTGTACCTCAACAAAAATAGAAGATAGCAACGTAACAGTGATCTAAATCAGTTCAACGATTTCGAAGATTATTATCCGACGAACAAGGTTACAAACTTTCTCTCGCAGATAGATAATCTAGCAAAATTGGCACCCTTTATTATTGAAGTCAATTACTGACACAGATAATAAATCTACGAGAGTTTAGTAGGTGGATTTAATCACAACAAAGCAATTGATTTGAGCATCTTTATAAAACGAGTTCGTTTATCTTTATTTTGAAATCGTGTGGTACAATACCAGTCTATATTGCTCCTGTTACTTAATTGTCCTAAAAGGCTGATTCACTGACCAAGTGGCGCGATGTATCGTCGTCTATAAATTCAGATAGACTAGAAGATTCGAGTGTATAAACAGGATGGCTATAGACTATGTTTAGGTACATTACGACCGCACACGTATCCAATAACGTGGTAGGACTAATACCACGTTAGTACTGGACTATAATCGTTATAACATTTTGTTTTTAGTCTTGGAGTTCGTTCAATAACCTGCGTACTATACCTACTTACTAAAATTGTACTTTAATAATGATTTCATAATAATGGTATCGCGAGATTTTGCCAGGTTTCCTAACATATCTATTTAATTTGAGAATTTTATATTATACCTATATGAACTGTCTCTTTAGTCACATGACATAAATTTGAGCTACGTGTATGAAGTCCCAGGTTCAATGCCCAAGTGTGCAATTTGTAAGTATATAGGTAAAACCTAAATTGTATATACCTACGAATTGCACATATTGTAGGTAGATTACGTATTAGTAAGAATGTCTACGGTCAGACGAGAAGGGTGTCAAGCAATCAGTCAGCAAAACCTTGTCTCTTTTACCGTATAGAACATCCTTTACTTTTTTAAATTCCCTCGCATAATTGACAACAGACTGACGTTTAGTTATAGCACCAAAACAGTATGTAATAAACGTTTTACACTTGAGTAGGCAATATGATTGCACGGTGTAGTTTCGAAAGTGGTCTCTTCGTCAAGTAACAGTGTGCTAGCACTATACCTGTGCGGAACAATTTGTGTGCTTAAATAGGTGTTCCGGTTTTAGGTGTATTGCAATATAGAGAATACTCCTAATTTTCCACATTTAAGTGTTAATGGAATACTTCCTAAGGGGTAGACAGAGAGTACACAAGATTCCCTAGCAATATTTTCAGTTACGAGACCGTTCGCCCCTCAAGTTTCGCCCCCTAGTAGGTATTTGTTAGGCTTCTTCTTAAATCCATCCCAAAATAGGAGCCCGTCTTTCTAAGAAAGAGGCGAAAATCAAAGGGCGTACGGGCTCGTAGCCATATTTTCAACTAGATTTTTGGTCCAACGTTATAATGACCAGGTCTATTGTAATGTACCGGGTACCTACTAAAGTCTTAAACTTGACGGGATTACCCAATAGGTAACACTTTGCCCTGTATTGGAACATGAGATATCATATACTTACAGCATTCATATTTACTACTGCTGTGTTATCGAGCAGTCGTTTTTATATAGGTAATATTGTTGCTTTAGACAGGAATTTAAGTAACATTATACATGCCTGTATATGTATGTATGTACTGTATGTATCTTTGGTATATTCGAAGGACCAGACAGAGATGTATTACACCCAAATTTCGCCAGCTATATGACTTGATGATGAATGATGAGTTTCACCTTCAAATAGACTGGCGACTTGATTGTTAACATTATTATGTAAATTTAGTTGCATACTAGTTTGGCAAGAGCACAGTTATTTTTACACTTGCTTGACCAGAAAGTTTTTTTGCTTTTTAATTAAATTTAAGTGGCTTTGGTCCAGTGAGATATATATTTTCGCTTTGGCTTACTGCTAATGTCGAAGTCTGGGATCAGGCAATGTAATCAGAAGTCTGTGGTAATAAGAATTTTTGCACAGAATAGCCTGCTGTTTTCTTTTTATATTTCGTCATCAAAGATTGTCTTTCCAGTGAAAATTTCTTACCATTCAAACAATTCTAGTGTTGACTAAGTTAGAATGTGATCAAAACCCACTTGTTTTTATTATTGTCTCCAAAACTGGCTGATCGTAAGCAGTCACTGAAGTCAGTCATGGCAGTTATTATTTTGACTGCCTTAAAAGATATTATTTTATTTCCTAAGACATTAGTTAATGCAATGTGGCCGTGATATCTCCACCTAACCCAATATTACTCCAGGCATGATAATATGTTATGTATAGAAATACTTATTTAGCAAGACCACAGTTATTTTCACACTTGCTTGACCAGTGTTTTATAATTTTACCATTTAATTAGAGGTTATAGTGCCTGTTAACACAGCGGAGTTCGCTCGATGCTAGAGCACAATACAATAAGATGAGCAAAAAAGAAATAAATAAATCAAGTAACCATAATTTTGTATAGAATAGTAACGGCAAACTGGTAAATATTATCTTTCACTACTGTTCATACAGTTAGTGTCAATTATCTACAGTCACAGCATAAATTATTGGCAGAAGGGGGCTCAGACCTACCGATACTGTTATTGGGCGAGCTCGGGCACTCCCAGACCCGGCGCCAGTCAGTCAACCTCTTTATCAAGTATTTAAGTAAGGTTTAAATTAAACTACATGCTTGCTTATACGGAGCAAAGATCAGACGACCTAAACTTTTGTCAAGTAAGCAGATGTTGCCTGTTCGGTGGTGGCAAATCGGTGCGAAAACATGCACTTAGAAAATAAAGAATACGTAGGCGTACCATGTAGAAACTGATAACAAGTAAAACATATAGTAGTGTCTACTCCATTTTGACTCAAATCATTTTACGTAAATAATAGCGTATAGTCGACATTTGACAGATTCTAGTTTTGACATCATAGTCTACTATTGACAGATTCTAGGTTTGAGAGATTCTACATTTGACAGATTCTATATTTGACAGATGTTGAAAAAGTGAGATAAGTAAGGGACATTGTGGAATCAAAAATAATACTGTTATATAGTAATCACTATTCATCTTTTCATCATTCATCATTCTGTTATAAGTATAATTTGTTGCTATAACTAGTATTTTATATTATAGTCACTAATATTTTCAAAACAATCACAATTACCGTAACAGTATTATTATTGATATCACATCCCTTAAATGTCTCACTTTTTCAAAATCTGTCAAATATAGAATCAGTCAAAGGTAGAATTTGTCAAATGTAGAATCTGTCAAATGTAGAATCTGTCTAATGTAGAATCGGTCAAATAAAGAATCTTTCAATAGTAGACTATGATGTCAAAACTAGATACTGTCAAATGTCGACTAAACGAATATTTAATAAGCTCACCTACAAGGTTACCTATTCAAACCAAACCTTACTTTACATGGATTTTACCGATGTTTATTTCTAAAATCGGTACTTTTAAACAATTATTAATCTTTTAAAACTATGTAGGTAAGTTTAAATTTACACTTGCTGCGATGTTTCGGTTGCTATTCAGCAGCCATGTTTACATCAGACTAAGATGGTCGTCTCAATATAATTACAGTTAAGTAAGTATATATATACCTACTGTATAAAATCTAAAACTTAGTCACAAAAAATATTACGTCTTATTATAAAAACGATAAAAACGGTTATGAATAAATAGCTGGACAATATTATAGCTGTTAAATAGTCAAATTATTTAAAAATGTACAATAGAAGAACTCTAAAATACTCTTATTTTATTATCTCGTGTAAAATAGACGTTATGATTCGGATATAAGGTTTGAATTTCAATAAAAACGGTGACAAAAGTGGGGAATCCCCAAACTTCTTCTTGATTCGATTTCCATTGCGGAAAGTGATCTAAATTGTATTTTTACTTAAGTGTTGCCAGTGTCTACATCAGCCTGCCTTTGCTTGTGTTATGAATTCTGATATTCTAATGTTTGGTACACATGTCTAGCGAGAAAACATAACAACACACCAAGAGATAGGAGAGGATAGTGTTTCAAGTTATCTAAAACAATCAACAATAGGATTCGAGTAAATTATTGATGAGATTCTTCTGAATAAAAAAATCTATTGTGTAAAATGAGATCATCCCAAATTTACCGAAAATTATAATATCGAATTCCTTGCATAAAATCAATTATAATGAAATCTCTGGCATATAACGATTCTAAAACGGTCACCCATCCAAAATAATTACCGCGATTAAGCCGCTTAACCTCGAGCTCTATACCTGCCTCTATGCTTACATGTGTGGGCCATCACCACCCCTCTTATATGGGTATAGTTTACTCACTATATTAAGTGGTTAAAACTTTTTAGTTCCCGAAAATTTCTTGGACTAAGAGTTTTTGTTGATCTAAGCCACCTGCAGGACACACTACGTGTTGAGTTTCTTTTTTATTTCAACACGTGTAGAGAAAACAGAATTTATGTGTCGCTGTAAACATATTTTTACGATATTATTATAGAAATTTAAAACAGCTGTAGCGTTCAAGGAGGTTTAGCAACGTTGCCAACGACATACTTATATATGGGTGACCATCTAAGACTGGACGATGCAGTGGTCTAAGTGAGTTGCGCGGAATGTTGTAGAATCGATCGTCGATATATGTGATCCGTATTATACTTCTGCCGAATTTAGCGGATTTTTGTGTCCCACATTGCAATGTTTGTATGACCCCGAGATACAGCAATTGTAATACAAAAGTATACATTGAAATTAAACTACTATATACGGATTTTATCACGTTATTTATTTGACACTTTATTACATAATTTTAAAAACTGTTACACTACTACTACTATTAAACTAAACTAAATTACTTATAACTAAATTAAATCTAAATAGTTTTAATAGTTTTAATAATAATTCAATTAGCTTAAAAATTAGTAAAGTTTAATAGAAGTAGTAGTGTAACAGTTTTCAAAATTATGTAATAAAGTGTCAAATAAATAACGCGATAAAATCCGTATATAGTAGTTTAATTTCAATGAATAATATTCGCGTAAACAGAAGACAATATTATGTAAAAGTATACATGTTCCGTAAATAGATCCTGTAACACCTTTAAGTATAGCTAGGTACCCACAATAAAAGTACTTAAGTTATGTCAGTCTGTCAAATAAATTCTTTTTTTTTTACAATCCTTTGCTTTTCTGAATACTATAGCTATCAATAAAAAACAATTTAAAAATTATTAATTAACACGGATTTCTGAATGGATTCTGTATTATACCTCGTGTAAATACTAGGTTTCGCTATTAATATGCAGAAGGAGTAAAAAGTTTCATATTCATAAATACTGACTACCTGGGTTTTTTATATTATATTGTTTCAAGATTATCCATTCTTTACAGGACAACCTGACATACAAAATTACGTCCTTACCCTTAGTCTATTACGTACAAGATGACTTTGAATAAGCTCATAATAAATCCATTGCTTAAAATCTCTACGTCGACTACTAAGTACTAAAGAAAATAACTCAACAACATTGTTTATAAACACGCTTTAAAGTGCATGCACTCTAACTCAGTTAGTTTGGGTCATGCGTTTACTGCAACGACATGTTTGACTGCACATTCAAAATATGCCTTCTTGTGTATTGCGGTATTGTTTCATTAATTTTGCACTCGCACGTATCGTTGCAGTAAGGCATGAGTCGGACTGTGTAGGTTATAGAACATTTACTCTAATATATGTATGTTATGGTCCTCCAGATCGAATATAGAGATCGATCACGCGCAGGATCAACGGCTTTATATGATTTTCAAGGGGTTGGCATAGAGGTGTTCAATACGGCCAACTTCCTAACTCCGGACTGCCATTGAGAATTTTTAACAGAAAATCTCAATATTTTTTTGGTATTCCGATCCAGAAATCGAACTCGAGACTCTCGCTATCCGTGCAGTCGTTCCATACTTAACACTTAAATACTGGAAATTCGAATATCGTTCAGATATAGAGGTCAAACGGTAATGATTCCGTGCAGAAACAGGGGTCAAACGGTAACGGTTTCCGTGAAAAACTTATATTATCATCCCATGTTAAAGATTAATATTAAAAACACTATTTACGTTACACAAGCAACCAGATGTATAATAGAAATAAAACTATATCTGGATAAAACTGTAGGTTCAATCAAACGCTAGATATATAAACTTTCTAAAGCAAGAAAGCTTTGTATAAATGACAAGGTACGTACATAATTTATGGCGGCAAAGTTACATCGTTCAGGAACACGGAATAGTGAAGGCGAAGGAAATAGTAAATCGCTGCCGTAGTAGTGCCATATTTATAAACAGATGACCATAATCGACACTACCGGACTACAAGCTAATAGTATATCTATTGCATACCAAATAGAGTACTATTTTGGAAAACAGCGTAAGCGTAATAAATAGTATTATAACTCGAAAGTAAATTTGTTCAAAAGTATCATATTAACATGATAACGTTAATTTAGATACTACCGACAATGTTTGTAGTTCCTATAAACTTTAATGATAATATCATAATAGTGTTATTACACTTATTACTTGCTACTGTATACTTTTTAATTTGGGTTTATATACCGATTATTTGAATAACTCACGGAATAGTCAGACTAAATCGATGGATGTGACATTTACGTCATTTGTACGAAAATTCCTGTCGGAATACAATGCACTATAGTGCAACAAAATAGCTTTTTGTAACAAACATTCATCAACATCCATAGCCTGACCTTATCAACTACTGGATATTTCTGCGTACTGGCAACGACAAGCCAACCTCTTAAGACTGCGCCGAGCGAAATGTGCCAAAACAGGCGGTCACAGTTAAGTCAGTAAAATCAAAACTTTTTGTTCAATACATATATAAAATATACATTTACCATAACAATGAATGTGTTTATAATTACTTTGTGTAAAAAACTTAAAATCGTTAATAATTTCGTCTACAAAATTACGTAAATTTGCAAGAAAAATGCAAAAACGTAAGCTCGTGTTACGTGATTTTTAGATTATAACAGTAGGAATCTATACTATTTTACAGCTAAACGAAACATAAATAGTTATATTACAATTTGTCCGTGCCAAATATTTAAGTTATTAGTTGACAATAAAGATACATATTTATCAAAAAAGCACTTCAAATCCTCCATACATTTTTACTATGGCGGCCGCGCGCCGATATGAATATGCGCCGCACGAGCTCTGTCATTATCTGTCTTACGCTCGGCGCAGTCTTAAATCACTGTATCATCCGTTCAGTCAAGAGTATTGACTAAAACACTTAAATCCATAAATATAAGCTTGCCTCAGTTTATATTGCTATGCAAAATTATGCTAATATCTACTATTTTCGTGTAAT
The DNA here is from genome assembly GCA_930367265.1 of Catocala fraxini. Lineage (NCBI taxonomy): Eukaryota > Metazoa > Arthropoda > Insecta > Lepidoptera > Erebidae > Catocala > Catocala fraxini. The sequence goes on from OV884045.1 coordinate 2,445,383, forward strand.
ACGTATACAATCCCCATGACTATTGTGATCAGTTCAAAATCAAAAATATGTTTTTTCATATCCTTACTAATCATAAATGCGACTCTGAGTTTGTTTGTTACGCTTTTACGTCTTAACTACTCAACCGATCGTCATGAAATTTCGCATACACGTTGTCAGGCTTACATAATAGTGCATAGTTCCGGTACCTTTCATTCAGAAAAATGTGCGGTTGCAATTTTCTTTTTGTATTTAATTTTTGCATTTACGCGACATGGGCCGCTTGCAAAATGTAGTAGGTTATACCTTGATAAAGTCACACTTATGAACGTCAAAGTAACACTTTACGTTTACCTGTCGTTATGTTTAGCAAAGCAAGGGCGTAAAAAACCAATGAGAAGAACTAGCAAAAAGCTCGAACAAACAAAGTTTTGCAGCAGATAGTCACTTTTTTCGTACCAATTTAGTACGGGATGACGCCGGCGCGTATAACAAATATAAAGTTAAGCCCTTTTATATCCGTTTGTCTTAACTTAATCGGTTTCTTAAAGGCATATCAACATAAAACACACGGCTGGCAGGCACCAAATTTATTTCACCTGCAGTAATACGTTGACTGAATTAGCAACAGGCAATCAAACCACTTTTCATGTGTTTGATTTCGACACTTTGTTGATTAGCTGTTCAGAAATCGGGTGCGACTCGCTACTGCATGTTCGGGAACGCTAAATGTTCAGCGCACATGGTATTCGATGTGGAAATATATCTGAACACTAAAGCCGTGACGAGCTCTGATCGAATTATGGAGTAGTCTCTAGATACTTTAATTCTCGCTTTTTGAAGGAAGTGTCATGCTATCCCTATTTTCACCAAGTTAGATAAAGATATCAGGACATTGCTTTAAGAAAATTACCTCGTGGAGTTGTTTGATATGGTGCTCCCACACTGCTGTTACAAAATGTTTACAAACATTAGTTTTAGCAAACATTTGATCACAATGTTTAAAATGTTTTAAAATGTTTTCATGTTAGGTAATGTTTACTAAACATTTCTAAACAAAATTGTTTGTTAATAAATTGTAACAAATTAAAACATCTGTTATCATTCGTTCGTAAACATTTATTCAGACGACATGAGGGTATACCTACTATACTTTTCTCTAGCTTTTAGCGTTTGGCACATCCAGTAAGAGCGATTATCCTTTTTTCTAAACAAAAAATTCAAAGCTAATCCGACGAGCAAATCTTTTTCGTGTAGACGCTCCGGGACGTAAATTCAAACTGCGAACCGATATCGTGTTTTAATATTATTTTTTTTACACACAACACCATCTAGCCTCACTAAGCAGAGCTTGTACTATGGGTACTAGACAATGGATAAACATACATATTATACATAGAAACACCCAGACCAAGACAAACATCCATATTGATGCACACAAAATGTTTGACTTGTGCGGGAATCGAACCCGCGACCTCAGGCGTGGCAGTCGGTTATACTAACCACTACACCATCGAGGCCAACATAAAAAATGTTTGTAAACATTTTGTAACAGCCAGTGTGGGAGCACCATAAGTTTATAGAATATTCTCACGTATTATTTAATAAATGGCTGCTCTTTGGATTACGCTTTTGCGAACCCATATGTTTAATAAGAAACCGATCGTATATGTAGGTAGATATAAAAATAAAGCTTTGGTTTAAGTTGTAACCTCGCCGCTATCACGGGTGTAATATAGCAAGACTTTTTGATTAGAAAAACGAAAACAACGAAAAATTCTATTAATTAAGTAAGTATATTTTCTATATTTCAACCGAATCATGTTCAGGCAATGTTATGATATATCCTGGCAAAAATTTGGGAGCAGCAGCACGAAGTCTGGACTCCGGAACTGTGTTCAGTAAACGACAATGGCTGCCTAGTACCTACTACGTGGGACTTAAGACCATAGTTAGTGAAATGAAGATACAATATTATGTGTATGTATACCTAAACTACCTTCGTTCCTCACTCTCGCAGAAAAACACAATGACGACATCCCTTTCTATATGCCGACAAACAAACAGACTTTCTCATTTATATTAGATATAATTAGTTAGGATTAGGATTGCGGTTAACTCACTCCGGTATGAGTAGAATTGAATTAAAACTTTCTATTCACAATGTTTAGGAACTCGTGTTTCAGAACGTGTATGAAATACGACGACATTTTGAATTCGAACACGTCACTCAGTTTGCAAACTTGGTGACACGAATAATAATTATGTTGAATTAACCATATATACACAGACTTAGGTCTAGATAACGGCAAAGGGCTAGGCAGGGATGTATTACACCTGTGGCGACGCAATATGTAATGTCAGCAAATGTATGTAATTATGTGGCGTCGCCGCAGTCGAAGTTCTGTTGTTGTACGAATACCACTAAGGCTTGTTTCACACGTACCACAACCACACTACAACCACAACCACACTACAACTACAAACACACTACAACCACAACCACACTACGTGGGCGGGCGCAATTTTGTATTGAAAACGGATATTGGTTTATTTTAACATAACACTACTCAAACCTGTATATCTAGGGATACCAGTGGGATATCCAAATGGTGTACCTTTTATCTACCCACTGGTAGGCAAGAGGTGCAACTTTTGCCGAAACATAATTGGCGTTATTAAGACTGCGCCGAGCGTAAGACAGATAATTACAGAGCTTGTACGGCGCATATTCAAATCGGCGCGCGGCCACCATAGAAAAATTTTATGGAGGATTTGAAGTGCTTTTTTGATAAATATTTATCTTTATTGTCAACCAATAACTTAAATATTTGGGACGGACAAATTGTAATATAAATATTTATGTTTTGTTTATGCTGTAAAATAGGGTAGATTTCTACTGCTATAATCCAAACATCAGCAAATTTACGTAATTTTGTAGAAGAAAATAATTAATTATTTTATGTTTTTTACACGGAGTAATTGTAAACACGTTCATTGTTATGGTAAATGTATTTTTTATATTTGTATTAAACTAAAAGTGTTGATTTTATTCACTTAACTGTGACCGCCTGTTTTGGCACATTTTGCTCGGCGCAGTCTTAAGCACTAGCTGTGGCCGCGGTTCCACCCGCGGTTATGATTACTGCACCGCCCGCGTGGGTCGAAGCGTGATGTTATATAGCCTATAACGTTCCTCGATCATTAGGCTATCCAACACTAAAAGAATTCAATTCGAACTAGTAGTTCCTGAGATTAATGCGTTCAACCAAACAAACTCTTCAACTTTGTAATATTAGTTTAGATAATACGTTACACTTCATAATGCCAAGTAAGTTATAGGTTCCACTTAAAAAGCATTATGTGCTAGTCACTTCACCAAACTCCAAGCAGCTAATGAGAATTGCCTAACAATAATATTGCCTGAATCGGGTACCGAACTCAAGACGCAATCATAACCACAAAAAGCACGAAACCAACGAAGCATTTATTCTTACAATTCATAATTGGTTTTATATTATATGTTTTACTTCAAAAGTATAAATTACAGGCGCAAGCCATGTTCCTTATTAGGTTTAATTTCGAGACCGGGATTAGGTACATGATATTACAAGAAACTTGAGATTTATTACTTTTAAGAAAACGATTCTTTATTTTTCCGTCCGTGACCAATTGCAGTCGCAGCGGTAAAAAATGCGACGGCAGTGCATGAGGTTCCACGTTCAATACCCTGACAATTTGTTATTGGGTTTTTATGTTATGAAATTCTCAATAGCAGAGAGTCTTGAACTGAAACACGAGGTCACGAGTGCGATTCCCGGATCCGGAAAAATGAAAATGATATTGGATTGTTGGGACGCTAGACATAATTGGAAACCTTTGTCTGGCCAGTGTGTCGCTGCCACTGAATAGGTTAAAAACTTTCAGTAGCGACACAGTGTCTGGAACGGTGACTGGTAACGGATAATCAGATTAAGGCTGCCTGTCCATTGAAGCGGAGCGAAGAAACGGAGAAATATTAACCAATAGGATTGCATACTTGAGTAGTAGAGCCTCGCTGATTTCAACATGAATGGGCCGGGCCGGCTTGACCGGGGAAGTAATACCCTCTCACAGAATATCGACGTGAAATACCAGTATTCCTACTGTTGTGTTTCGTTCGGTGAGTGAGAGTGTCGGAGGCGCAATCACCCTCTTTCCCCCTTCCCGCTTCTTCTTCACCATTTCCTTTCCTAAGGGATCGGCAACGCGCAAGTGATGCTTCTGGTGTTGCAGGCGTCCATAGGTTACGGTAACCACTTACCATTAGGTGGGCCGTATGTTTGTCAGCCACCCAAAAAACTGGAGCGGAGCGGAGATTTTAAGCAATCCTGTCGGTTTATATTTCTCCGTTTCTTCCCTCCGCAGCCTCGCTCCGCTTCCATGGACAGGCAGCCTCAAACTCTGACAATTAAAGTCAAAGCAAGACAGCTACTTTTCACCAACTATGTTTTTAAGTCCCACGTAGGAGAGGTACAGTTCCAGTCACGGTTCTGCTAACAATCTCACTTTCACTTTACTCCGAAAATCAAACCTAGCACAGGATTTTTATTAACATTTCAGTAACTGTCAGGTGATACACAGACAGAAAGAATCACACAAACACACACAACCACACACACAAATACGCACACGCACACACGCAAACACGCACACAGACACACGCACTATTAGCTTAAGAACACTATGTAATTAAATGAAATTACACTTTATTACATAATTTTGAAAACTGTTACTGCTACTACTATTAAACTTTACTAATTTTTAAGCTAATTGAATTATTATTACTTAAAACTATTTAGACTTAATTTAATTTTACACTTTGTCAAATAAACAACGCGATAAAATCCGTATATAGTAGTTTAATTTCAATGAATAATATTCGCGTAAGCAGAAGACAACACTATGTAGTTAATTTACTAATTTAGTCTTATTTAGTCTTACTTATTAGTTATAATATTGTGATATATTTAGAATTATTCTTTTTGTTCATTTTGCTTATCGAGCCGGTGTACGATAGGTATAATCAATGTAAAATTGGCCTTATGTTAAGTTTTTAGGTCTCGGCGATACAAGCCTTGAGCTTAATGTCGATACCACTGGTAACCAAATATAATGTAAATTTTTTTTTTTTTTTTCTCTTTAAACATTATATTATTCTTATTCTATTCTAACTACCACTGCACCATCGAAGCTCCTACAGCCACAGAAAAGGCTAAAAACATTCTTCGATTCCCAACTTCAACACTCTAAATTCTTTCATTTTAACAATATGTTTATCTGCTTCGGCCTTGGCCCATCTCGTGTCTGTTTAGTTTAGAGCCCAGTGTTGACTAACAGAAGCACATGCGTTTCTTCTTATAAAGAGTGATCGAGAAAAGTTTAAATATTTACTTAAACAAGTTTTTTTATTGCCGGAATATCGAGGATAATTGACTGCTTTTATTGTAAGAGATTTGGGTCATAAATGCAAAGTTAAGTATGTGTATTATAAATATTATAATAGTAATCCTACTAATATTATAAATGTGAAAGTTTGTGAGAATGGATGTATGGATGTTTGTTACTCTTTCACGCAAAAACTACTGAACCGATTGCGATGAAACTTGGTATGTAGATAGCTAGAGACCTGGATTAACATATAGGCTGCTTTGTAACCCGATATTCCCACGGTATCAGGACTTACGCGGGTGAAATCGCGGGACGCAGCTAGTATAGAATAATATAGCATAGCTATTTTCTGTCCGTGACTTCGCTTACAAAAACGTATAGTCGCCATGTGTGCCAATTTTGCTTCGTTTACGCTTAATTGGGTAACGAACAACCAACACCTTTTATAATGCGTTGGTTCTATCAATGCGGTTTACAGACTACTAGGTTTTGTCAATATATCCCTCGGGAACAGTACTTTTTCCTGGATGAAAGGTACCCTATTTCCTTTTCTGTAACCCTGACAACATGTATGCGAAAATTCATGGTGATCAGTCTAGTAGTTAAGGCGTGAATGCGTAACAAACAAACAAACTCAAATTCGCATTTATAATACTAGCTTTTGCCCGCAGCTTTGTTCGCGTTAATGTAGATTTGCGTTAAGTTAGATTTGTTAGTAGCCTACATGTTATTCTGATGTATAAACAATAATATTGTAAAAGAGTATGTAAAATTAATTTAAATCTAAATAGTTTTAATAATAATTTTATTAGCTTAAAAATTAGTAAAGTTTAAAAGTAAAAGTAGTGTAACAGTTTTCAAAATTATGTAATAAAGTGTCAAATATTGGAAAGTTATATATATATATATGAGTAGTAGAGCCTCGCTGATTTCAGCATGAATGGGCCGGCTCGACCGGGGAAGGACTACCCTCTCACAGAATACCGACGTGAAATACCAGTATTCCTACTGTTGTGTTTCGTTAGGTGAGAGTGTCGGAGGCCCAATCATCCTCTTTCCCCCTTCCCGCTTCTTCTCCTGCCCACTTCCTTTCCTAAAGGGTCGGCAACGCGCAAGTGATGCCTCTGGTGTTGCAGCCGTCTATAGGCTACGATGACCACTTACCATCAGGTGGACTGTATGCTTGTTTGCCATCTTAGAGGCATGAAAAAAAAGTTTCATCAAAATCCGTTCAGTAGTTTTAGCATGAAAGAGTAACAAACATCCATCCAGCCATCTATCCGCAAAAACCTTCACATTTATAATATTAGTAAGATAATTTAAGATCCCACAGCTGGGTTGTTATAATGAGAAGGCTAAGGTCCATAGGCCACGATAATGGCCAAGTGTAGATTGGCACATCTTCAAGAAAAAAAATTAAAAAACAATTTAAAAAATATTGAAATTTCTGAATATTATTCAGGTTACGTTACAAGGTAACACTTATGAATGTCAAAGTTACACAAAAAAAAAAACTGTTTATTTACATTTACTGCCACGTTCAGCAAAGCAAGGGTGTAGGGCTCTTGAGAAGAACGGGCAAGAAACTCATGGCCACTCTTTTTAATCGCCAAGTTTTTTTGTTTACAAATCATAAATATAAGTGCAGTAAAATATTATAGGAAGAGAAGCAACCTTTTCCTTAAAACATACATAATTTGAAGCAGTCACGTGCAACCATAACCAAATTGTTTGTCGTCTAATTACATGTGAACTGCCGTTAACTTAATTATAATTATAAATAGGTTTTAAGCACAACACGAGTACCTTCTTAAATTACAGTAGAAGTCCCAAGTCAAAGGTCTTCCAAACACAGGATGCGGGTAAGGGGTTTTAGTAATCCAATACGTATTACACATGTTGACAGGGGCGTGTGATTTTTGTACCATAGTCAACCATCCAAAAAGTGGAGCGTTGTATTGTTGCATAACTGCACTGATATTGTAGTGCTGTAATTTATAATTATCGTCAACTGGCTTCGATAACCCTACGGAACAAATACCTATGTGTGATCTACGGATGCTTGTGTCGCGTTACGGCGTTCTTTGTATTATATAAGCAAGTGGCGAGATCATTCGACTATCACGCATAGGTGTTGAGTTTTCACAGCACGCATCTCCAGTAGAGTTGTGTTCGTATAGCAATTACTCGTTATCGTTCAAATCTGCATATATGGGAGTCCTCCATAATATTCTTAAAGATTGTTGAGTTCTTAGTTAATCCGCCGCCTTGACCTGAAGTCGGTGGCAGACTCTTCTCGTACCGAGATCACGCCCGTCCCCAACAGTAGGTCAGTTTATAAACAGCACTGGTATTATAAAGTTTCTCACGTTACTATTGCATAATATGCTAAGAATATTCTGGAGTGTTGAAAGGATAATTTTACAATATTAAAACGCTTTTGCAATTGTTCAGATTTTATGTACTCATAAAGATGTCCATCGCTTCTTAATAATGTCAGAATCTAAAAAGCGAGTCCACTTTTTAACAAGCTTAACACATATTAAGCGTGCGACTAAATCACCGATTTTTGAAGTAACTGCATTAATTCCAGATAATCGTGCACCGCGAAAGTTTAAAAAGTTATAAATCAGTGCTAAGTATAGAAAATAACATGTTCACCAGTTATGGATAGATACGTGCCGATCGACGGATCGCTATTACCTACATACATACATACATGCACGGCGATATTCCAAAGGAGCTATTGAACACTTTCTTTGGACTAGATAACCAGCATATCTTATTTATTGTAACTGTATGTAAAGTTTGGTTGATAATGTCCGTGCGCCGAATGTTGTTCGTTCGACTCCTAGACGGAACAATTATTTTTGTGATCCAGTTAATTGTTCCGGATCGGAGCGTACTTGCTGTCCGATGTTGTCCGGCTGCGAGGAATGTGGTACTAAGGTAATACTTAAAACAGTAATATTTAAAACAAATTGAATTTAGGTAACGAAGTGTTCGAACCTTTTGACCTTTTTGATGCTTGCCGCAAAATCGGAAAAGGCTATGCTGTAAATCGCCTTATACGTCTTTTGGGCAGGCGTCATAGCGTGGCGTCACAAATGGCTATGAAGAGTAGGGTAAGTTTTGAAATTACGCCATTATGCGGTTATTACTTGTATGATCCACAAATTATTGTTTGAGTCCAGGTGTACTTTGTATCCATTCTATATTTAAATGTATGTAAAGTACGAGACGTATGGCTCGCTCCATAGTGCGAGAGTTGCCTTTTCACGAAAAAAAATCCATTGTATTGCAAACCAATAACAGTAACGTATAAATACAGTTACCGCTTAGGGTCCTTAAAATCAGACGCGTATATTTCTGAACCAACTTACTAAAACAAAAAGAATTGATTAACAGTACTCTAGACGCTTAAGAAAAGGCATCGAACGATTATTAGATCGTCAAACATTATAAAATACGTAGCTGAAAATGTTATCGATACTCATAAAGTTCGATTAAACGGTTTTTGCAAGTTTTTTATTAGTTTTCGTCTGGTATTTACTCCAAAGATTAATGTTGTTCGATCCATTGTTGCATCAGTGTTGAATCACCGTGGGTTCGTTATTTCAATAGACTGTAAAATGTTAGTGTTATCGTTTTTTATGCGATTTCTTTTATATTATTCACAACTGAAATATTTTTGTTTCGATTTATATTTAACCTTTTTGTCGGCTTGAAATAAATTATTCTTTTTATTGACATTACGTATTAGCCATTTGTTCTTACTTCTTAGATAAGGCGTACTGAGAGCTAGGGAATATATAGCGACCAAACTTTATGTATTGCCTTTCTTGGTTATCTTTAGTTATTAGATTACAATTTTAGCCTAAAAGCGTTAGCTAAATGATTTTATAATGAATTATTTGTTTACAAAATAAGTCAAGTAAAAGAAAATTGTCTATGTATAAGCAGACTCACGCTTTTATATGGAATGGAACTCACGACTTCATGATTAAATTTCGATAATCACAACTCTTTGTTATGGGACCAATAAACCAAGACGAAAATTTTACTTTTACAGTTTTAGTTTTCATTATATTATTATTCTTAAACCGTAATCCATTCTCGTTTAACAATAACGTATTTATAAAACAGTTAAGTTTTGGAATAATATAAGTATGTGTGCAGCGGTGAAACTTATGTGTACACACGCGTGTGTGTGCGTGGGTAGAATTCATAATAACCTTTGAAATTCGAATGCAGTGACGTTTGAATTCATGCATCACTACAAGATGAATGCAAACTTACATCTTTGTAACGCAGCATTCAATATTGTCTTTTTGTTAGGTGACATGAAATCCTACAGCTTGCCCAATGACTACTAATTACTTTATCCCATTTAAACGTTGCATCGCCAAACCTTAGAAAATAAACTCTATGCTAGCGCAAGGGGCAGGGCTCATTGATACTAAGAGCACAACACCTTATAAAAAAATCTCTACTTACCAAAGGAATACAACACAAGATTAATAGACTGTGAACTTCTATAGGGCAGAGGTATTACCCCAGTTGGGTAGCTCTTGTTTATGAAACTAAGTCAACTGTCCACGACTTCTTAAAAAATTTCTATTAAGGCTAGCGTATAAATTTCGATAACTTAGCACATGTTTGTACTAAATGTTCCACAACAGCTGTTACGAACAATGGCGTCGTTCAAAGCCGGAACAACACGTCACAACATTCCACACACACCATACAGTGTTTAATCAAACAAAGCTCCTTCGAACCACTCATTATAGTAATAATTGTACTTCTTATTTATTTAATTTATTGTATTATATTTCTTTTGTTCGGTTTATTAGTCGATTGCAGGTCTTGTAACATAAGTTTTTATTACGCTTCGCGTCAGTCCTAATGATCAGTCATTTTGTTCCTAGTTCGATTAAGACGGTTCGAGCATAGTTTCTGATAGGTTGTTATTTTTATGTTTTTGGAACCTGTTAAAGGTAATCATTAGGTGTCTAGTTCCATGACCTCGGCTGAGATGAAGTGTTCCTGATAGGTAATATTTTATACGACGAATGTTACGGTGGATGTGTGGAGTGACGACAACGGACATAATTAGGAATAAATACGTAACAGGTAGTCTGAAAGTGGTGCCCATAGACGAGAAGGTGAAAGAAAATCGATTGGCTTGGTATGGACATGTTATGCGAAGAGATGATACGTATGTAGGTAAGCAAGTGATGAATATGAGGGTAGAGAGACGAAAAGGGAGAGGAGGGCCAAGGAAAAGATGGATGGACTGTATGAGGATGGATATGAAAGGGAAAGGGGTAAATGATCAGATGACGGGTGACAGAGAAGTATGGAAGCGAAGGACATACTGCGCCGATCCCAAATAAATTGGGTGCAGGGCAAGAGGATGATGATTTTATACGACGAAAGTGGCAAAAGCGTGCAAGCATTCGGCCTGCCTTTAGATACTATAATCAGTGCAGTAAGTTGACGATTATAGATGGGATGAATGGAAAGAAATGGTAAATAGGTATGTGAACCTCCGAATGTCAAAACGCAGGAATAATACTGCTATTTTACGCCGGTTTTCTGTAGGAGTGTGGTACTTCTCTAGGCGGGCTGTTCCACTCGAAAATAATTCATTTCAATTGTTGCGTAATTCGCCTTTGTTTGTTTACAAATGAATGTATTGAAATTGATTCATTCGACTAGAGGCTTAGAGCTGTAGGTAGTGCCTTCTATTCTTAGATATTATAAGCAGTTTATGTTCATTGTTTTGATTTTAATGCGTAGCTAGTATTATAGAATATCTACCAGCTGTAATTGTTAATGAAAATGTATTGCAGATATAGATTTCATCGATAATTTCACGGGCAAATGTATAGACATTGGTCCTGTAGTTTTATATGCGTTATGTGCCTGACCTGGGATAGAAAGAAATTAAATCCTGGATTAGGCCATCCTGGGTGTGCTTGCTGGCTTGGACAAAGGATTACCGGGTTACCTGTCAGACCATTTTCAGTAGTGGGGCTCAAGAAATAAGGGTGATTATGACAATGTTTTTTTTTTTTATTCGACTAAGTTGGCAAACTGGCATACGGCCCACCTGATGGTAAGTGGTTACAGTAATGGACGCCTGCAACACCAGAGGCATCACATGCGCGTTGCCGACCCTTTAGGAGCGGGAAGGAGGAAAGAGGGTGATTGGGCCTCTGGCACTTTCACTCACCGAACGAAACACAACAGTAGGAATACTGGTATTTCACGTCGATATTCTGTGAGAGGGTGGGTAGTCCTTCCCCGGTCGAGCCGACCCATTCATGCTGAAATTAGCAAGGCTCTACTTACAAATTTATTATTATATTATATTATTTAAAAAGACAACTCCCGCACTAGAAAATTTTATTCCTGTATCGTGGAGGACTTTACAAACATTTAAACAACGGACACAAAGAACATCCAGACTCGGGACAACCATTTATGGATCACACAGATTTTTGTCCCGTGTGGGATTCGAACCCACAACACTCAGCGCGGTGGCAGTGGCGAGGCGACCACTTAAACCGCTACGCTATCCGTGCAGTTACCTACTGCTGTCTAACGCAGTAAGAACGCAGTAGGTGGTAATGTGAGGTCTAAGGTAATCTAAAGTCTCCCTCAATTAGCTCGTGAAATATAGTGTTACAAATCTACGCATCCCTTTGTACGTAGAGTCTATAAAAAGAACTGGCAAGCATCTGTACTCCATTTGGTTAGGTACTTAACTAAAGGTAAACAATCTTGATGCGTCTTTTTATCTAAAAGCTCAGTTTAAGAATAAAATGCTGATAGATCAATGTAAATACAACAATAACGATTACTAAATCAATTGAACCGTTAGTTTAAGCAGTAGTTTATTTGTTTAATATGTGTTTGTGTAGCAGCGATAGCTCAGTGGGGAGACCAACAGACTGCAATGCAGAGGGTCTCGGGTTCGAACCCACGTCGCGCACCTCTGACTTTCGGAAGTTATATGAGTTTTCGAAATTATGTGCGTATTCATTGACAATTATCGCCTGCTCCGTGCCTCGGAGAGCATGTTAAGCCGTTGCTTCGGCTGCCATGAACATCTATTGCAGTCGTTATTGGGAAAGTCAGTACCCTCTAATATCCTGACACTGGTCTAGCCTTAGGATATCGTTAGCCTTCGGGTTGCGGAGGTCAAGTGGCAGCCGCTCCGTGTAAAAACTGATATCCAGTCAAATCCGGTTAGACCAGAAAAAGCCGACCCCAAGTGACTTGGGAATAATAAAGGCTAAGAGAGAAGAAGATGTGTTTGTGTAAAAAGTCACATCAATGTGTTTATCTTTAGTTAAGTACCTAACCAAATGGAGTATAGCTGCCATTATTTTTAATCGATAACTTCATAAGGCTTATACATATGTACATGTTTTTTTTATTAAATACAAAAATATACACCCGAAGGCCAAGTAATGGATAATAAAAATAAAGTTCACCTAAAGGGGCAAGTAGGTTGCGGTCGATCGAGTGTCGACCGCTTGATATCATTGACCGCCTCAAAACACAACCGATGACATTGGCGACGCTCGACCGATCAAAGCTCGATCGTACAACTCACGGAGAAAACTCACATTCGATGATAATCTGAGGAGCAATTCTTATAATAAAACTTTGATATAGGGTGCCGATCTAGTTTTATAAACGTCAAGTGTGAACTGAAATGCAGCTTATGTTCATATTTATCACTACACTATATTTTACCCGGCTTTGCTAGCGTGAATGTACATTTTGACAATAAATTTCTATACAGTATTCTTCTGGATAAAAGCTACCCTATGTCCTATTCTGTACCCTGACAACGTGTATGAAGAATTGAATGATGATCGTTAACGTGGTTAAGGCCGTCCGCTGCGTTAAGCGGGTGCACAGAGGAGACCCGCGCCGTGCTCCTTCACGGACTCGCGGGTGCCCGCGATGGACTCTCGCAGCGCCGGCAGTAACAAAGTAGCGGTCACTGATTTCCTAGAAACAGCTCCGCTCGCGTGCTCCGTCGCGCGGACACGTCGTCCGTGGGGCGGCCCCCGTCACACGCGGCGCGGGCGACGGGAGACCCATGATAATAGAAAACAGCACGCCGCACGGGCGCCTGCTCCGTGCACCCGCTTAAAACAGCGGACGGCCTTAAGCGTTAAAAAGCCACTAAGTACGGATGGCGGGCGCAGTGGTTTGTGTTGGTTTAACCCCAGAACAATTTTTTGGGTTTTATATTCTATTGCTCCGAGTCTGGGTGTTCATTGTTCCATTGTTTGAATGTTTGTAAAGTCCTCTGAGACACAGGAACAGGAATTATCTTCAAAAGTATATATTATGGTTATGGTTTCACCGCGTTTATAATTTCTGCACCGCACCCGTGGGTCGTAGCGTGATGTTATAGCCTATAGCCTTCCTCGATAAATGAGCTATACAACACTAAAATAATGTTTCAATTCGGAACAGTAGTTCCTGAGATTAGCGCGTTTAAACAAACAAACAAACTGTTCAGCTTTATAATATTAGTATCGATATTTAGGAGAACTAGCGGTCGCCTAGTGGTCCAAATTCGACCATAATTGATTTAAATTTTAAGTTTGATAATTATTAAGGTTTTATTGTCTAGAAATATACCCTTATAATCACATATACTTAATTTCGATTTCGATTATATAGGTTAAACCTATCTATCTATCTAATAGTATGACATCAGCCAAACAATGCTGAAATTTGTCTGAAATACTACGAACGCGATTCGACTGTGTGTGTCAAATGCATGGTTGTGTGCGTGTAATGGTTTTTCATTAGTTTAATGTATTTGTAATGCATATTTTATATAAATATTAGGATTCGCCACTTCTTCGCCATATAAACTATAACTGTGCCAAATTTCATACTCCTCCGTCCGCGCAATTTTCGTAAAAAGGAGTACAAAGTTTTTGCTTCCTTTCTACATTTGAAATGTTTATAATACTGAGACTAGATCGGAAATTTTAATTCAAATTTAACAGTTTTCATAAAAAGATTTAGCCTTCAGATAAAATGAAAGATGACTGTAAAATTACATTATTATTTATATCTGGCTTTCTTCTCATAACTGTTTCTATTATATCATTATATTTATACTACTCTTATATAGTTCTCCTGAAATTGAGATAATGTATCAATGTACTTTTCCAGACTAATGATGCACACAATCGCTGTGGAATGTATTGGTGTTGTCAATACGCATTGCGCAGGTGCGCGTGCGCAATGTCCTTAACTACGCGATAATGGCGTGCATCGCTTTTCTAGGCTTCCTTGGTGATTAGCTAGAACATGTATTCTACTGTGTCATATTTTTCATAGATTGACTGGTTTCAAATCGATTGTACCTATTCTATACAGGTATAGGTTTTTACTGGTGTAATAATACAAGTAATTCATCAATTTTATCATACTCTTGCCCTGGTTCCAATTTATTTGGGACTCTGTCACCTGTCATGTGATCATTTACCCCTTAATTAAGTAATTATTATTTAAAGATCTGCATAACTATTTTCTGTTTAACTTATTATATTATAGTATATTGTTATGTTTTGCTATATTTGAGTATCTTCTAACTGTATAATATGCATGCCGTGGCAACCTTTAAGTAAGGTAGCACTAAACACTAGCTATAAGTACTAGCCATAAGAACATGTTACAGTGTATACCTTGTTGGTTGTCCGAATTAAATAAATAAATAAATAAATAATTAATATTGCTAATTTATTATTTCCTACAAATTAATATGAATTTTAAAATATTTACCTATTGTTTTAAAAAGGTGTAAGGTGTTTAGAAATAACAAAATTACTTAGATGTTACAAAAAATCGCAATTTCATAGATAATGACTTATTTTATTGAAACTTATTAGTGTTTTGTTATCCCAATTGTTAGTAAGGTTAAGTTATCCTTGTAAACCCGTCCAGCCCAGCGTATGTATGTACATAATATATGCTTGTGTTTGAGTTAACGTTAGTAGTGCAAAGGTTGGGATTGGAGCCCACAACCTCTTGTTGGTCTGAAGCCTCATCCATTGAGCTACTAACAATATACGAATAAACAGAAATGATCAAGTCTGGTCAGGATTTTTCCATCTGTTACTTCACTTCTACTTATACAGTGTGACTGGTTAAACATTGTACATATATCATGGACATGATAATCTATGGTCAAAGGCAGCGTATAAAAAAGAAATAATAATCATAGGTATCTGTGTAATATGTGTGTGTGCGTGTGCGTGTGTGTGTGCGTGTGCGTGTGCGTGTGCGTGTGCGTGTGCGTGTGCGTGTGCGTGTGCGTGTGCGTGTGCGTGTGCGTGTGCGTGTGCGTGTGCGTGTGCGTGTGCGTGTGCGTGTGCGTGTGCGTGTGCGTGTGCGTGTGCGTGTGCGTGTGCGTGCGCGTGTGCGTGCGCGTGCGCGTGCGCGTGCGCGTGCGCGTGCGCGTGTGTGCGTGCGTGCGCGCGCGTGCGTGCGTGCGTGCGTGCGTGCGTGCGTGCGTGCGTGCGTGCGTGCGTGCGTGCGTGCGTGCGTGCGTGCGTGCGTGTGTGTGTGTGTGTGTGTGCTAAGAAAATCTATATGAAAATTTGTATGAAATATCCATAAAATGTGGACACTGCGCGCGTCGCCGCTTTACACACTATTTTTTTTAGATATTCGGGTCCAGAATTAAGTACTGAATACCCGCCTTCAGTATGTCCAGTCTTTTACCATTCAGCCTGTAGAGTTAGAAATATAATACTTGTACTATGATGCATCGTACATAAATAATATTGTTATGTACACTAGGAAGCGACTTTAATTTACTCTCGTGCATACGCTTAGAATATCATCTCGTATCACATAACTGTCTAGAGGGTGTACTGGCGTTAGCGCATGAGCATATCGAGAGTGAGACAGTCAATTCGATTTTCGTGTCGTATAGAATGTTGTTGGATAATTACAGTTTTATTTCTTTCAAAGTAATAATTTTGGTAATCGCAGTCTAGGACGCCGCTAGCCGGAGTGGACTGATAACCTAAAAACGTGGCGTCGTTCACATTTTTCTATAGGTTCGGATATCGGGATAAAAGTATCTAGGCTAGATTTTTTAATCCAGCACATGATGTCGCTATGAGCTAAAATTCATCCTATGCTCTGACTGCTAATTTAATTAATAAGATATCATAAATAGATCAGGGACAGCAGACATTCTGAAGAAATTACCGTTTAACCTGAAGTACCCGGATTTGAACCGAGGAGAAATACATTATGATAAAAGATATGTTAGTATAGTAGCAAGTAGATATCCTAGTAATAATAATATTTGCTAGCTAGTCTCTGCTTATCCCTCCTTGCAACAGGTATGAGTAATACATTACAATATTCATTGAAATTAAACTACTATATACGGATTTTATCGCGTTGTTTATTTGACACTTTATTACATAATTTTGAAAACTGTTACACTACTACTACTGTTAAACTTTACTAATTTTTAAGCTAATTGAATTATTATTAAAACTATTTAGATTTAATTTAATTTTTCACTTTTCCCGAAAATTATGTAATAAAGTGTCAAATAAACAACGCGATAAAATCCGTATATAATAGTTTAATTTCAATGAATAATATTCGCGTAAACAGAAGACAATATTACATTACAATAGGAATAAAATTGGTCAGTAACTCAGTACAGACCAGGAAGACGAGCGCGTGCAGCAATTCAACTCGCGTATCACATACCAGATTCATAATAAACACATACAGTAAACAACTACACATTATTATTAATATATATTACTATGTAGATATACATGTGTGGAGAACCAAGCCGGTTATTTATTTATTTGCAAAATTTTCCGCAACGATGTATGTTTTACCATTTTGTGCTGAATATTTTATTAACTCAGCACATATACATACGCACACGCCTCTATCCCCGAAATGGCACTCAAATTTATGG
Source organism: Catocala fraxini (assembly GCA_930367265.1). Lineage (NCBI taxonomy): Eukaryota > Metazoa > Arthropoda > Insecta > Lepidoptera > Erebidae > Catocala > Catocala fraxini. The sequence continues at coordinate 2,462,799 of OV884045.1, forward strand.
TTCTTATATGTATTCACCAATTACATTAACATATAACTATGAGACCTAAACAGATCAAATACAGCCCGTTCTTAATGAACTCAGATCCAATATCGTAGATCTATAGAACTTTTACAATACTCATTACGGCCATATCTCTTAAATATGATTAATAAACAAGTCATTTTACTTACAGGCACTTTTTGACACATAATATAATATAATATAATAATATTCTACCACATACACACAACACCGTCTAGCCCAAACTAAGCAGAGTTTGTACTATGGGTACTAGACAATGGACAAACATACTTATATACTTTTTTTTGTAAATACATACATATTATACATAGAAACACCCAGACCAAGACAAACATCCATGTTCATGCACACAAATGTTTGACTTGTGCGGGAATCGAACCCGCGACCTCAGGCGTGGCAGTTGGTTACACTAACCACTACGCCATCGAGGCCGACAAATATGGAAAATATGTGAAAATTCAACAGTCCGTAGTTAAAACGACGATTTCTTAAATATAGGCAACAGATCTATATCACTCGCGCATTCCAGAGACTGGAGAAATCAAAATAAGGATAGGATGAAAGGAAAGGATTACGAGAATATAGTGTTTTAGTCTCTAGAACTATATACCGATTGCAACGCAGAAAATAGTGTCACTACTCTTACGCCGATTACCTGTAAAAGCGTATTTTTACTCCTCCAAGCAACTAGCTCATTCCTACCATCACTAAATAATTGATAACAGCAATCTGCTCCACCAAACACAATCTGTTCCACGAAATAACTCGTTTTAAATACCACGTGAAGCCCACTGAGCACATTATATGTAATTTGTAGCTGTCAAGTTATGCGTGATTAAACTACACATGCAAATTGATAAGTATCTCGCCGAATAGCAACACGTGTACGAAACGAAACGCACACACGCGGCATGTGCTGAATCAATAAACACACTTCTGTGAACATTATTTCACGAGCCACTTTCTAAAACATACGATAATGCAGATTCTTATTATACAGAAAGTAATTATATAAATAGATGTTGAAATAGATGTTATAAAATAACGTGAGGTAATCGTCAGTTTTCGTTATTGTATAGAAAACAATTAGATTAGAAAATACTGATCACGTTCTGGCGGTAGAGTGTGGGGAATTATTGATGCAGTGATGTTTTTAATGTTATTGGTGGCAGACGTGCTTGTTTGCCATTAGGTTTGTGTTGTGCCTCTGTGGCCGGTAGCAGTGCTCATCGCTCTAACCGCCGCTGATAGCCATGCTTGTGTTTTCTTGATATCACAAAAGCAATTTCAAAAAAACTGCATTTTCAGAAAAAAGCGTTTATATTATTTACTAACACGTCTATTTTATCGTTCTAGTGTCAATACCACAACTATTTTATACTGAAAGAGTGCTGATAACCATAACACAAATTATGACTTATATTTTAGTTGTAGCCGATTATTCTTACTTAGGTTTAGAGTTCGGAAAAACTCTTATACAACAGCTTTGTCCGTCCGTCCGTCTGTCTGACTGTTATACAACTTTCAACTCAGAACCGTAAGAGCTAGAGACTCGCGGTCAACTCCATTCGAACAGCATAATCGATATACCCCCGAAATGACTATGACCTTTGACCTCTGACCTCAAGGTCACGTGATACCATTTTTTCGAACTCTAAGATTTACTGCAATTCATGGCCGTTTCTCACTTGTTTAGTGTTATTGTACAATCCCTATTTTGTCAGTCATGTTCTTTTATTTACATCAACATCAAGCTGCTGCCTATTCTAAACCACATAGGTGGCGCTTTTTCTCTGGCCATGTGACATCGCGTTTATTTTTGCAAGCATAAAGCGATCTGTCAACAAAGCAAAAATACATATCTGGCGAGTGAACGTTACCAATTTAAGCCAATAGATACGGATTACAGCACGTTCTCCGATTCGGTTTTGCGAACCAATTAATAATACGATTTTTAACGCCATATTATGACACGATATATAAGTGTACATACTAGCAGCGGTAGCTCAGTGGGGACAGCAACAGACTGCAATGCAGGTCTCGGGTTCGAACCCACGTCGCGCACCTCTGACTTTCGGAAGTTATATGACTTTTCGAAATTATGTGCGTATTGATTGACAATTATCGCCTGCTCCATGCCTCGGAGAGCACGTTAAGCCGTCGGTCCCGGCTGCCATGAACATCTATGGCAGTCGTTATTGGGAAAGTCAGTACCCTCTAATATACTGACACTGGTCTAGCCTTAGGGTATCGTTAGCCTTCGGGTTGCGGAGGTCAGGTGGCAGCCGCTCCGTGTAAAAACTGATATCCAGTCAAATCCGGTTAGACCAGAAAAGCCGACCCCAAGTGACTTGGGAATAATAAAGGCTAAGAGAGAAGAAAATATAAGTGTACATACTTATATCTTAAAAGTGTAAATAGTACACTAAGATTTTGTATTGTACAGTACCTAGTTACTTGCTGCTTTGTTTGGTTATTAACCTATGAGTCTTCTTCGAAGAGGTTAATGAAAACACTTTGTGGGTCTGTGTGTCTGTCTGTTAGTGACAAGCATAGCTCCAGAACCACTGGGCCGATTGACTTGTAACTTGGTGTGCAGACACCTTGGGGTCATCCCTCAGTCGAGTTTGAATATAGGCCCTGGGGGTCAAAAGACCCCCGAGATATAGGGGTCATAAGGTCACATGTATTTTAAATGCTTTTACATTTAAGATGAAGAGGTTGAATCCTGGGTTTTTACACCCATCTTGTTATTTCTTAGGTAAATAAATAAATATTCACTATAATTTTTTCAGATTTTGTGAGCGAAGCCGCGGGCAAAAACTGGGAAAAATTAAAAAAATCCTTACCTGCTTCAAGTAGTTTAGACTAGTAACAGTACCTACTTTTTTGTGGTTGAAACGCACCGTATGTACTTTTCTGTAGTCCTAACAACGTCGCCGTCGCCTCCTTTTGTGAGGAAGTAATTTCCATCAAGGAGGCGGCGGAGCGGGAGAGGGAGCGTTTAAACCCTCTCCCCAACCGTAGAGCCGGGCGCCGGAGGGCGCGGGACGACCTCCAGCCACCCTGAGGTTTGACCTGGGGGTGGCGGGCTTTGTGGGCCTGCCCGCCATCCGTTCAGCACGAGGTCCGAGAGGTCCGTCCGAGAGTCCGTCTCCCCTCTAGGGGGGACAGTAGGGAGTGTTAGAAGTGCCTTTGGGTAGGTCTTTCGTGTAGTGACCTGCCGTTTCATACGGCGGGCCGAAACCTCGGCGGGGTCGCGACCGCATGCGAAAGTGATTCGCGCGGCCCCGTCGATAGTGGTTTTGTCGAGGAACACCGTGGTAGGTTTAGTCGGTATTCCGGGAGGTACATTTTCTTCTTAACATCTTTCTTTTACCCCCCCGGCGAGTCCGACATTACCCCTCCGCCCGCCCCCGCGGAGGCGTATGCGTCATGCATTACCCCAAGTGAAAAAAAAAAAAAAAAAGCGTCCTAACAATGGTGTATGCAAAATTGCATAAAGATCGGTCGCATAGTTGAGGCGTCAAAGCGTAACAAACAAATAAACAAACTCATTTTTGCATGTATAATAATAATTAGGATTTTACATTTTAATGGTCTGTAATAAATGGTATAATGGTTGCTAAGCCTTGGACATGTGAGAAGTAAAATTCTGTTAAAGTTATAATTGAATGGCGATTTAAAGGAAAGATCGCAAGTTTCTTTCAGGTATTTTCACATAGGCTCAACCGTAATTTACTTACATAACTTTGCAGCGATAGCTGAGTGGGGAGACCAACAGACTGCAAGGCAGAGGGTCTCGGGTACGAACCCACGTCGCGCACCTCTGAATTTTGAAAATTATATGACTTTTCGGAATTATGTGCGTATTCATTGACAATTATCGCCTGCTCCGTGCCTCGGAGAGCACGTTAAGCCGTCGGTCCCGGCTGCCATGAACATCTATGGCAGTCGTTATTGGGAGAGTGTCGACACAAAAGATCCCACTCGGTCGAAGTGTCGCCGGTCTGCACTGACTGGCCCCCACATAAGATACATACATACATACATACATACTTAACTTTGTGGCCTATATTAATTAATGATTTTCGACTTTGTTTTCTCATATGCTCAACATCTTATAGGATTGAATAATAATCATCGCAATATCTTAACATCTTCACAAACTTTCACATTTATTACATCAGTAGGATAGTATTAATATAAGTTAATGTACCATCAAGCGGTTTACATAATAACTACTTATCTATTTCTCGTAGAATCATGAGTTATTACACAAGTGTTCCTGCAACGTCATTCTGATGTCATAAACCAATTATCGACCAGTTAGCAACCACGATTGTATCGCTTTACTGCTCCTGATCGATTGTGAGGCTGTGCGATGTGTTGAAACGAGAGCAAGCATCGTAGTTTCATCATTCTATGTAGTTGGTTGCAAAATCTGTAGAATAAATACAATCTTCTTTTTACATATATTCATACATCGTCTATAGGTATTCTCTAATGGCCCTGTATCCATCAAAGCAGAGAGGAGAGGGTACCAGAGGAGGTGTTTTGAATGAACCAATCAGATTTCATTATTTCCACATCTCTTCTGCGATTAGCTTCTATGGAAATAGATGAAGGGGAGAGAAGAGGAGATATATAATTTCTCTATAAAATTTTGTGCCACGAGCGATCAAGCGGCACGGCAGAGCGGAGATGTGTATAGGCCGCGCCGAGCGGCGCTCGCTCTCGCGCTACTCATCTCTCCGCTTTGGTGGAAATAATCTGCCAGCTTCGCAGCTCTTCTCCTCTTGTCTCCTTTTTGCTGTTGTGGATACCCGGCCTTAGTTCTCGTAATGAGCTCCAGTCTCCTTGCTGGTACTAAGAATGCTGTTGAGAATTTCTTGATAAAATCCTCACAACACTTTGACCGATCTTAACATCGAAACAGGCACCTTATGCACAGCAGTCTCATTTTGTTATATTTACAACATTTTGTTTAATCTTAAAAACATCGGGATACACAACAACTTTATAAACGCATATTATTATGTCATTCAATCCGCCATTTGCAGAACAATAAGTCTCACAAGATCACGCTCAAGTCCGCACGTACAACAGAATACAGCTGTACTAACAGTATCACACCTACCTACTACATAGACGTACTTAATGCTTAGATAACATAGCGACTCTTTGTCCTTAGATGACTCGATGCAGGCGTTACATAAATGATTATACTAGTTATTAATATGGCCGACCATTTAGCACGATCATTTAGAATATACATACTAATATATTATGTAAATGCAACTGCGTCTGTCTGTTTATGGGCAAATCGATACGTTGCAAGATTGCCGTTGTGGTTTAAATGGTCGCATCGCTATTGCCAATACGCTGAGTGTGTGTTCAAACACACCACACTCTGTGGATCTCTTTCACTAGGATCAATCCTATACTTAGAACAGTTTCGTTTGTCGATGGATTCGTTGTCTGTGTGTCCTTTAAGTCTGCTTTCATGCCGTCTTTCGGAAACAGCACCAGGCTCCAAGACCAATGCATTAAAATCCGAGATTTCATTCTTCATAGTCGTGTTTATTACCGCTAAGTGATCGACGCGGGTGTCGTTCAGAACAAATATTAGTGAATCTTTAAATATTTTGTCACACCAACCCTCGGCCTAGTGGCAGTGGTGACGCGACTTCCTTAACCTCTTAACCATCCGTGCAGTCAAATGATTATGTAATTTCTCACTACCGTCTACAGAATCTGTTTAGGATAACGTCTGCGCCTCTGTTCATTGCGTGGGTAAAACATATCTTATTGCTAAACAATCACAGGATGTTTTGACTTTGAACAACAGCCGTTACTTCTATCCGTTTACAAAGGAACCGTGGGTAATATTACTGTTTATACACGTTGATAACGTCACGACTGAACGCCCTCAGAAGGGTAGGCTGAGATTAATCATATTTGTCTTTAGACGGTGGCCCAAGATCGGTCTGTGTGGAAGACCTTGGGCGAGACCTATGTCCAGCAGTGGACGTCCTTCAGCTGAGATGATGATGATGAAATGCACTCACAGAGTCGGGAAAGTGGTATTACGTTTGTCTGTCGAGAAATTTTCAGCAGCAGAGGCTGAATCCTTAGAAGGCATTAGGTTTGGCCTCTATTTGATGGGCCAATAATATGTAGATTAGTGAACCATTTAAAATATATTGCTAGGTGAAGCATCTGGTATTAGGTTGATCTGCCACGAAATACTATGTACTTACTTTTCTCCAGAACCGAAAAGAGCAATACGAGTAGGCTCATTCCCAATTAAAATGGACTCCGTATAAACAGCTGTCAAAAAAGGACTTTGACAAAACTCTGCTCATCCCCTTTTAGGATACACAGGCATGCCACTACGCTATCATTCACCGTGAATAGATGGTTCTAGATCAAAATAAATCCTAAGCCTAACCCCTATTAACATATAAATGTCTGCGACCCCTTTTATTTTCAAACAATTTATACACTCAATTGTTATTTACAATTACCATAAACAATTTTGGAAATATATTGTACACGAAAACGCTTTTACAACAGATATGACGTTAAATAGTTATAAGGTTCGTCAGAATGTTTAAGAGGTTTCTTACTTCTCGTTTAGGTAATGCAAGACGTTTTCGAGATGCCTAATATCCTCAGATTGGACTGCCAAGATGGCGAATAAACGTATGACTCACTTACTAAGTATATAAGAAGTTAGTATAGTCAAATGATCGCTTGGTATACCCTGGTATTGCAGGCGAACATTTGACTGATCATTTAGTATTTCATAGGTATTCCTGAATACCTATTATTTCTGCGTTGTTGAATCTGTGAGGAGAATGGAATTAAAAATATGGCATAAGTAGGTATGTTAGCCTCCAGAACTCTGTTCCCTAGGCAAAACTCAATAACAGCGTTAATACTACTCTTTGACCGATTGCTTGTAGTACTCTCGAGGAAATTCGCTCATTCGTAAGGCAATAATAATTGCCAACAGCGAGCTCTCTTCCCCGAAAATTAAGAACTTTTGTACAAAAGTTTAGCTTAAGCAACTGAACGATATTCTCAGAACACTTATTTAGTCGAGTTTTCTTTTAGCATACTTTAGTTTTTTCAGTGCAATAATGAATAATTTATTAAATGCTCGAGTGTGTGAGGATAATTAATTAGCTAGAAATAAAGTGGAGTACGGTGCGCTTGTCGAGTGTTTTTTGCTACTCTAAGTAACTCGCATTCTTATTATCTTCGAGACTTTTCTAATAGTAAAATGTTTTTGCAGTAAATATTGTTTTTTACATGATATTTATGTGGCATATAAGCACACGGCTTGTTTGATGAAAGCGATTACGGTGGCGTAAAGATGCTCAAAACACTAGGGGTATAATTTACGCGTTGCTTATCTGCCGATGATGGCCAGGTAGACTGATTGCGTGGAAAATGTGGCCGGTCTGGGTGGCTGCAGAGTGTAAGACCGAACGTTGTGTGAAATTAAAGAGGCTTATGTGCAGCAGTGGATGTGGTGTGATAGACCGATTGATCTTCTAATACAAAATCATCCTGTCAGGACAGGTGTAGTTCGTACAAAATAACTGCTTGATTAGCTGGTACCTACCTATAAAACATGTTAGTGTTTTTGACTGCCTCCGTGGCGCAGCGGTAGTGAACGCGACTGCTGTGCATGAGGTCTCGGGTTCGATCCCGGGTCGGGCCAACAATAAGTTATTGGGTTTTTCTGTTAAGAAATCTCAATACGAGCCCGGAGTTAGGAAGTTGGCGGTGTTAGACACCCCCGTGCCTCGGAAAGCACGTAAAGCCGTTGGTCCGTGCGCCTGATCGCTCTCCGGTCGTGTCGGATTATCCGTCCCATCGGATCATGAGAGTTAGGGAATAGAGAGTGCACTTGTTTTTGCGCACATACTTGTGCACTATAATATCTCCTGCGCAGATGGCTAGTCTCCGTTAAGATTGGCCGCCATGACCGAAATTCGGTCAGGAGGACATTTTTTATAAAACATGTTAACGGTTGTTAACAGACTGTTTGGATAAGTTGGCTTCTAACAAACACAGTTCTAGAATCCATGTTACTTGTTCTTTATATCAATCTTACTACATCCAAGTTTACTGGATTCGTGTTTTAGTCTAAAAACAACATTGAGTTAGACTAGCCAAATAAATACTGCCCAGACAATGACATACGAAAAATTACAAAAGAAAAGGATTAAGATTCATATGCCTAGTTCCTCGCATTCTGCTAACCTTTACTTTTTATGTCTAATCAAGGCCGTAAAATTTTGTAAGAAAGTTACTTTTGAAAAGTAATTTACAAAGTAATATGTCGTCCCATTACAGACTTATTCCATACAGAACAAAAAGTTCTTCTTTCTTTAAAAGTTGTTAAAAACTTGCTTTTCTTTTAAATTCTCGCTGGAGAATAATATGTTTTATAATACTTACGCCTTTGAGAGTAATTGTATATGGACCAACAGTCTTAAAAAAAGTCTCGTCACTTCAATTTGAGCTTCATTTTATTGTGTAATTTTCAAGTTTATCTTGATTACTAGGTGACCTTATTTGTTTGACGCAGATCTAAACAAAACAGTGTCTTTTCGTCATTCAGGGATTCTGGCGGACGAAAGGCTTTAAGCGGTATTTTTTTATTTTTGCTTGCGATCGTGACCGTTATTCGCGGTCAGAAAGCGATTTTTGGAACTTTTCTTGTACAAAATTTTCAGTAGCGATACAGTGTCTGAAAAATACCCTTATAACTGCGATAGGCTCGTTCCTTTCGTGTGATACCTAAAAACATAGCTGACTAATTGTGGGTTTAATATACCTCTGCAGCCCTCTTGGGAATATACAGACGTGTATCTCTGGTTCATATGCATCGAGAATCCATATTAATATGTAAAGAGAAACCTCTGTTCTTAAGCATACCTATTGCACGAGTATAAGAATTGTCACAGTTATAAATTATATATAGAAAAAAGTGCAGAAAGCAAAAAATTACAAATGTGAGTAACGGACGAATTTCGACCGCTGGACGACCACAATTAATATTAACTGTGTCTGGAGAAAAACAAGTACACGTCTTTTCTCAAACCGGTTTCCTCAACACACAAATATACCTATAGCGGATCGTACAGCTTTGTGCTATAAGCTTAAGGCGTCTATCCAAGTCGGATTGGACGTATCTCTGCGGGAACTGCAGGTAGTATGAACTCCAGAAACTGGAGTGCACTGGTTAATCTGCAGGTATTAATATCCCACTGGGTGTACGAGCATAATGTTGGAAGCAATTTGAGTGTTCATCCAGGTTTAGTCTGGTCACATCTCTAATAGCTTGAGTCAGATAGGGCTCAGTCTAAATCATTTGAGAAGCAGCTTTAGCTTATTGAATTGATCGTTAAACTGCGATATGCAGGTCTTGACTTTGTGGCCAGTGTATATCCAGTGTGTATAATAAACCCTATCCGATCCATTAAGAGCTTGTTTCTCACTTAAAAAACATGCTAAGAAAAATAATAAATAAAATCTATATCATCGTAAAACGTCTTCACAATATTTTTAAGTACAGTATTGATCAGCTTTCTACCCTTAAATTACTTAAATTTCGCACAGTCTAGCAACACTCAACTAAACTTGACAAGGACACGGAGCGTGGCATACTTTTGGCGGTATTTTTCTAAGCCGTAGGTAGGTAGACGCGGCGTAGCGCGGCGCAGCATAAGTGAATCATTATGATCTTTAGTGATACGATGCAATGTCATGGGTAATCTATTAACATATTATTTTAAATAAATTAAAGTTACTGAAGTAATTTATTTATCGATTTTTATAAAAGGATGTCACTTACGTACCTACTCATAATAAGCTACTGTATAACACCTACAAGGTGGTTATAAACACTGTATAACCGTAGCGAGGTAGTCTCAAGACTGTTGTGTATTGCACCCACATGTTGCCAGTGATGTTTTAAATCCCACGTAAAAGGAGAGTAGTTTATGTCCGTCTACCGGGCACATAATAAAATTAAGCTTTGTGCTGCCACTGACAATTTTCTAACTGGAAAATAACCCAAAGTCACTATGTCTTATTAAGAAATCTCCAATTAAAATTAACGAAAAAGCCAATACTACGTATTCGACCCTGTAAACGAATCCAAAGCTTATAACTGGTAGGAAACTTAACTTACTACATATTATTGTACTATAAGTATTTAAGTACTTTAATAAAGATTAATTATTATTGTGAATGAGTTGGCCAATGTAACCTTAAATGAACGCTTGAGTTATTGTTTATGGTTAACTGTTTCATAAGCAGAGACAATCTATTGTGTTCATCATGACGCCGTGTGATATTAACACTGGGTGTTTTTGACCGCACAACCTGTAGGGTTGCCAACTTACAAAATTACAAAACTACGTTATCCGGAGCGCATAAAATGTTTTATTTTTCAATTAATTAAGTAGACATAAGACATAGAACGTAGTGTAGTGACATTTTATAACTGCCTCGTTGATCCTCTCGTATAATTCTGGCTCTAATCAGTTTGTCGCAGATAGTGAGGCTTCGATTCACGGTTCGAGAAGTGTTATTGAGGTTTTCTGATACAAGATGCTCGAGGGCTACTAAAATGTGGTCAATACTTGGCAAATAATTATACATAATGGCTGATCCGTTATTAACTTATTACATAGGACGAAATTAAAATAGTAAGTAAAATGTAAATGTGATAAATCTCTTGCTCTATATGTCTGTATATCTTAATATCCGCCGATGCACTTAGTCCATATTAAAAGAGAATTAAACAAACATGGTGATTGAAATCTGTAATTTATAACTTGGCTGCCAATCGATTCCATTTATTTGCATTTCCTTCGATAATTAAATTTGAAATACATATTTTCATGTCGGTAAAAATATTTGCCAATTATACTAATGTTATTGAAAAAGAATAAATCTAAATGAAATTAATCTCATGCTTGACTGCTTAATAATAATAATAATAATAATTTTTTATTGGCTTAAATCTTTACACAGAAAATATTGAAGTCTCTGACCTCTGAGCTAGGCATTAACTACCTGTGTTACAGAAGTCAGTGCCTTCTCACAACTTTAACACAATAAAATTTTTATGCTAGCGATAAACAACAATATCTATAAAATATATAAGCAAGGGTAGCGTAGTACTATTGACATTATTGCAAAGTTTATCACACTATTTTGCACAATCAATATTAGTAAAAACCTTTATAATTCATATTGCAGAATATGTTTCGTTTCATTATAGTCTAAACCTAGCAGCCAGTTCTTGATTAATAGCTCAGATACGTATCTATGTACGATGTAAGAATGATATCCTATCGTGTTAATACGGTTAGTAATCTTTTATTTTTTTAAGACAACTCCTACTCTAGGATTAATTAGGACTTTACAAACATTCAAACAAAGAATCCAGACTCGGAACAACTATTTGTGGATCACACTAAGTTTTGTCCCGTGTGGGATTCGAACCCACAACACTCGGCGCAGTGGCAGTGGCCAGACGACCACTTAAACCACTAAGCCATCCGTGCAACCAAATTATCTGAAACTTCGGTGGGTACTTTCGTAACGGTTGGGTTGCCAGCCCTACCGTCACTGGTGTTATATCGTAATTTATTATGAAATGACCCAGTTACTATGTTTTAATTAGCGTTAATTACCTTTTAAGCATGAAGGTCGCGCTGTCTGGCTTTTAAAGAGGTTCGGATTTTTTATTTTTATGTGTGACCTGGGTTCGTGTAATAGTTAAAATTATCGTTAAAGTTATGTACTTTGTTCACCACAAACCTTCACACTGGTTTATGCTCGAAAACACTAACATGTATCAAGCTGATTTTCTTTTATTATGTTGCCAGAGAATTCATTTTTTGGTTGCCAGGTTCGTTAAGTAAATTTTAGGGATGAACTAAAATAATTTTGGATTTTAAATCGGATTAACTAAAAATCATGAATTTTATTTAGGCTACTAGTTAATGAAATAGTATTGTTATGAATATCATGTAATTGTTATAATGTTTGTAAACAACAACCATTACAGAATTTTCAGGAATTAAGAGTTCAAAAGCCGCATATACCGTCAACCACTCCCATACGTTTCCTTTGACCCCTTCTTTATCTTATCTTATCTTATGTGGGGGCCTGTCAGTGCAGACCGGCGACACTTCGACCCTGTGGGATGTCTTGTGATGTTAATGGCAGCCGGGACCGACGACTTAACGTGCGCTCCGAAGCACGGAGCAGGCGATAATTGTTATTCAATACACATATAATTTCGAAAGGTCATATAACTTCCGAAAGTCAGAGGTACGCGACTTGGGTTCGAATCCGAGACCCTCTGCATTGCAGTCTGTTGGTCTCCCCACTGAGCTATCGCTGTTACCACCCCTTCTTTAATACCTTCTCCTAGGGTTGGCAATGTACGAGTGATACCTCTGGTATTGCAAGCGATCATAACCTTCCGTAACTAACCATCAGACGGGCAATATATCTCTTTGCCATTTTTGTTGTAAATAACAAAACCATAATATGTACGTCAGTTGTCTTTTCACACCTACCTTAGGCAATCCCACGTAGGCGATACTAAGGTATCATCAGGTATTATACAATACTAAAACGGTATTAAAAGCACTATTTCTCTTAATGAGCCGTGTCGTGTGGGAAGGATTACCATTGTTTGATAGCTGTACAATAACTTCAGTCAGTATGTCAATGGCAATGGGAAACAGTAATGATCAAAACAACTTTAGTACAATCGCTACCTATTTTGGATATTTAATTAAACCAGTAAGTCGATCACGAAAATGTCTATCCGAAACTTCGGGCGATCGAATTTATTAAAAACTAGCTTTAGCACGCGTTTCTGTCCGCATGGTAACTAAATTAATAAAAAGTATGTCGTTTCTCAAATTGTGATCTATTTTTGTACCAAATTTCATTTAAGTCGGTTAACTGGTTTAGCCGTGAAGAGATAATAGACAGACAGACTTTGACTTTGACTTACCTTCCCCAGGTATTTTAACAACTATATCTGTTTCAAATTTGATCCAAATGGGTTGAGTAGTTTAGCCTTAAAGAGGTAATAGACAGACAGACAGACTTTGATTTTGACAGGTGAAGGTGCAATAGTAGTAAATTAGACTCTACTGATGGCGTACCTCGTCGTTTAGGTGGTCGCCTTGCCGCTGCTACAGTGCCCAATGATGTGGATTCGATCTACACACAAGAGAAAAATAATGTAATCCACAAATAGTTCTTTATGTCCGCTGTTGGAATGTTTGTAAAGTCCCCCGCGACAAGAATTATTCCTAGTCCGGGAGTAGTATTTAATCAAGAAATTAAATACAATGAAAAATAAGCTCTTGTGTTCGAATCTCGAGTTGAAAAAGTGTTGTGTAGGTTTTCTGTCAAAAATTCTAAGTACCCTTGAACTTTGTCCAGTAGTAAATTCGAAGTGAAGAGTCGAATGCATACGGTGTAAGACTGTTATTTTTGTTACTTTATTTGGAACTAGCGGTCGCCTAGTGATCGAAATTCGACCATAATTGATTTAAATTTTAAGTTTGATCGTTATTAAGTATGTATTGATTTCGTCAAGGCTAAGGCAGGTTAATTTACCTATCTTTTTCAAACAAATTATTATTTACTTAAGTATACTCTTTCATTGACGATATTACTAAGCTCGCTACGTTGTTTTCTTTATTACATATACATAAATAAGGTATGTAACTATAGTTACGAAGAATTGTACGACATCAGCACGAACAATGCAGAAATACAACAAATGCGATTCGACTGCGTGTGCCAAATGCATGGTTGTGTGCGTGTAGTGCTTTTTCATTAAAATGTATTTCTAATGCATATTTTATAAAAATATTAGAATTCGCCCCTCCTTATCCATGTAAACTTTAACTGTGCCAAATTTCATAATTCTCCGTCCGCGCAATTTTCGTAAAAAGGGGTACAAAGTTTTTGCTTCACGTATTAATATATAGATATGCATCACATCACTTTTATTTATTTGTGTAAGTTGTTTTAATTTAATCGTTATTTAAACTATGAATCTTAATTTATTAATTAACTTGTTCTAGCATAAAGTTGTTTCTAATTTGTGTGAATTATTAGCAAACTGGTTTAAATGTTACGGACGACAGCTTTCAGAAGTGATATTAATATTTAAGACTAATTGTGCCTCGCGGTTTCATTCACGTTTATGATTACTGCTACGCGCCCGTGGTTCGTACTTTGATGTTATATAAGCCTATGTTACTTCTAGATGAAGAGATTAGAGAGAGCATTCTAATGGTGAAAGGATTTTTGAAATCGGTGCTATACTTTTAGTTTATTCGTTACTTAAACAAACTTTTCTCTTTATAATATTCATATAAATTAATTAGCGTTTTATATTAAAATTTGTTATTGTTTTTCAACACTGAAAAATTGCCTCTAGTGATTAACTGCCGAGTAATTGACTGCCTTGGTGCAGCAGTATTGAATGCGACTGCTGTGCATGCTACCAATGCACGATACTCGGTTCGAATAAAATTCAATTGGGTTTTTCTGTCACGAAAATCTTCTAATAAATAATATCATCGCTCCCCTGCGCTCTAATTTGTCCGCAAGTGACAGCGCCGGCCATAGGCCTTAAGGCTATTGACGGCGCGCGGCCGCCATAGTAAAATTGTATGGAGGATTTGAAGTGCTTTTTTGATAAATATGTATCTTTATTGTCAACCAATAACTTAAATATTTGGGACGGACAAAATGTAATATAAATATTTAATTTTCGTTTAAGCTGTAAAATAGGATAGATTTCTACTGTTATAATCTAAAAATCACGTAACACGAGCTTACTTTTTTGCATCGTTCATGCAAAATTACGTAATTTTGTAGGCGAAAATGTTAATTATTTTAAGTTTTTTACACGGAGTAATTGTAAACACATTCATTCATTTCATTCATCATAAAATATATGATTCCAATAAAATACACAACGGCACAGCAGACCTAAGCCTCTTAAAGAATAAAGGCGAGAAAGCATTGATAAAATACTTCGTAAGCGTAAGACAATGACAGAGCTCGTGCGGCGCATATTCAAATCGGCGCGCGGCCGCCATAGTAAAATTGTATAGAGGATTTGAAGTGCTTTTTTGATAAATATGTATCTTCATTGTCAACCAATAACTTAAAAATTTGGGATGGACAAATTGTAATATAACTATTTATGTTTCGTTTAAGCTGCAAAATAGGATAGATTTCTACTGTTATAATCTAAAAATCACGAAACATGAGCTTACGATTTAAAACTATACCTAACTATATGTGGGTGTTATACCTTTCTGCTTACCCCTTTGGAGATACGATGATGATAGAGAGTACGTGTGTATTGATGTTTTCCTTCACCGTTAAAGCAAGCGATAATTAACTATTTAATACGAACATAACTTCGAAAAGTCAGAGATCGCACCTTGGGATCGAACTCGAGACCTCTGCGTGGCAGTCCAACAGTCTCCCATTAGGTTATCGCTGACTTATAGCAATATATTTCGAATCAAAAGGATAGAAACGTGATAGAAAGGGATTGTGCAGACTCAACGGGATTTGCGTTGTTGCCGGGTAAAAGGGATTTGTGAATCGCTTCGGATACTTATGGATAAACTGGGACGAATTATAGCGATTGTGGACTGGCCTGGGAGCATAGTAACATGTTATAAAATATTGCTTTGTGTGTATAACGGGCAAAGCTGCTCGTAATAAAAATAAAATAGTTTATGACTGCGCCGAGCGAAATGTGCCAAAACAGGCGGTTACAATTAAGTGAATAAAATCAACACTTTTTGTTTAATATAAATATAAAATATACATTTACCATTACAATGAATGTGTTTACAATTACTCCGTGTAAAAACTTAAAATAATTAATATTTTCGCCTACAAAATTACGTAAATTTGCACGAAAAATGCAAAAACGTAAGCTCGTGTTACGTGATTTTTAGATTATAACAGTAGAAATCTATCCTATTTTACAGCTTAAACGAAACATAAATAGTTGTACTACAATTTGTCCGTCCCAAATATTTAAGTTATTGGTTGACAATAAAGATACATATTTATCAAAAAAGCACTTCAAATCCTCCATACAAATTTAAATATGCGCCGTACGAGCTCTGTCATTATATGTCTTACGCTCGGCGCAGTCTTAAGTGATTACATTATTATAGGTAAATGTCTTCCACGATTTAATAACAAACCATTAAAGTATGTATTTTCTTATTTTCAGGTAACGAGGAGTACAGACGTGGCAAGCTATAAACTATTATTATTATTATCGCTGAAATCTTGTTAGTTTTGCACTTTCAAGACTAGTACAAAAGATTTTTAAAGGTATTTAAACACCATGATGTAATTGTGCGCATACACTATGTTCGTAAGGTTCTGAGATTCCTGGCTCAAACAAAAGTATTAAGTTTTCCTGTGGAACTTCTCATTAATAGTACGAAGGTTGGCAATGTGCGGGGTAGATGACAATATGTACGCATCCTATTAAGTGGAATGTAAAACATAGCTGATTTAATGAAGGTGGAATAAAGAATTGCTTACCTATTCTGAGATATATAGACGTAATTATATGTGAGAGTATTATATAATTACCAATATTATTATTTAGTATAAAATTACTTTTTTGTGTAGTAGAGCCTCGCTGATTTCAGCATGAATAGGCCAACTGACCGGGGTAGTACTACAGAGATTAGTACACAGAATATCGACGTGAAATAACAGTATTCCTACTGTTGTGTTTCGATCGGTGAGTGAGAGTGCCGGAGGCCCAATCACCCTCTTTCCCCCTTCCTGCTCTTTCTCCTTCCCACTTCCTTTTTTTTTTCCTAAAGGGTCGGCAACGCTCAAGTGATGCCTCTGGTGTAGCAGGCGTCCATAGGCTACGGTGACCACTTACCATCAGGTGGGCCGTATGCTTGTTTGCCAGATTAGTGGTATAAAAAAAAATCTTTTGCCATCTAAGACCACATACAGCCTAAATTAAAAAAAAATTTTTGTTAAGTTATGTACTTAAATTATTACCTCCATGCACCGAATACATGCAGGCACTGCAAGAATACCAGCATTGTGGTTACACTGCAACATTGCTGACGCAGGATTGCGTTTGTTCTTTTTATATTGGTTGTGTTTCCTAGAAAGTTTATAACAATGTAGAACAAATTAAATTATTTGTATTTTCTTTCTTTATGTATTATTTTTGTTTGTATGGTATTTTCCGGCACTATTCTCTGGGTTAGAGACTTCTTTTTTTAATAAGGCAACTCCAGCACTTAGGATCAAACATGTATGTATGTATTTATTTATACATAACAAAATTAATTTGTGTTGAACATGGCTAAATTAATTATTGCAAACATCAATTGTAAATTATTACTAAACCAGATTGTGCCCGCGGATTCGCTCGCGTAAATGTATGGTTTGTTATGATAGATTAGTAACAGTAGTTTTTTCTAGATGAAAGGTGCCCTTTGTCCTATTCTGTACCCCTGACAATCGGTCAAGTTGTTAAGTCGTGAAAGCGTAACAGACAAACAAAAAAATAATTTTTCAAATCGGTTCAGGCGTCTTCGAGTAATCGGTGAACATATGTAGGTACATAAAAAAAGATTACGACGAAATAAGAACCTCCTTTTTTGAAGTCGGTTAATAAACAAACAAACTCACATTAACATTTATAATATTAGTTAGGATTAGGATTATTATAATTTTGTGGATTCTTAAGAATTGTTAATCTTTAATCTATACTAATATTATAAAGCTGAAGAGTTTGTTTGTTTGAACGCGCTAATATCAGGAACAACTGGTTCGATTTAAAAAAATAGTTTTGTTTGGATATCCTATTTATCAAGGAAGGCTATAGGCTATATAACATCACGCTTCAACCCACGGGGGCGACGCAGTAACGATAAACGCGGGTGAAACCGCGGGAACATCTAGTAAATAATAATAATAAATTAAATACTTTATTGCGTCGCAAAATACCTTACAACTTTCACAAACAATTGTGGATCTCATCAATAATACCAGCAAGAATTGACCTGTACAACGAATCGCGATGCGCGTGCGACCTGTTTGACACTTCGAATGTCCATTTAAAACTCTGGACACTTTTCACTTATCGCACTCTTAATAAAACAGCGACTTAACTCGAAATTTGAAAGTAAGCCAATTTGAACTTTAATTGTATATGATAAATTCAAATATTATATTTGTGTTAAATCATTGCAATAGAGTTCAAATTTGTTAAATCCAAAATACTGAGATGAGTCTCTGTTTTATTAAGAGTGTGTTATGTTTAATGTAATGCGATTATCTTCACTACAGTAAATTAGTCGTCATAGCATAAGATACAGTGCACGGCGTTCCATCACGCCATCGTGGGGTAACTACGTGATGCCAACTCGATGTGTTATCGCGCGCAGATGTTACGCGAGAAGACACGTTTGTGATGTGTATTCGTGGTAATTTGTTTGGATATCAAAAGTTATAACGCATTAGAACTTTGCTTTATGTACTAAAATGAAAAAGGTAATCGTTTATCGTTATTGCCTTGGCACTACCTGATGGCAGGGGTTGTCTTTATAACGAAAGCATTCTATATACGTACTGTCAAATAGACTTTCAATGCAATTCACTTGAGTTAAAACTTTATCGAACCGTACAACATCGAACTGAATCAATGGACAAGTTATCAAACGACAGGACAGGTCTTCGAGATCCGAAATACTAGTATGTATCATATGTGGGGACCAGTCAGTGCAGACCGGCGACACTTCGACCCAGTGGGATCTTTTGTGTCGACACTCTCCCAATAACGACTGCCATGGCAGCCGGGACCGACGGCTTAACGTGCTCTCCGAGGCACGGAGCAGGCGATAATTGCCAATCAATACGCACATAATTTCGAAAACTCATATAACTTTGTCTTCTATTTACGCGAATATTATTCATTGAAATTAAACTGCTATATATGGATTTTATCGCGTTGTTTATTTAACACTTTATAACAAAATTTTGAAAATTGTTACACTACTACTACTATTAAACTTTACTAATTTTTAAGCTAATTAAATATTATTAAAACTATTTAGATTTAATTTATTTTTACACTTTCCCCGACGTTTCGGTTGCTTTTCAGCAGCCATGGTCACGGGGAGACTAAGATGGCAGTTGTCTCAATGTTCCAGTGTACTTATTTCAAAGTACCCGAACATAATTTAATCATTGGTGTTTCTATTTACGCAGAATGAGCTCAAAGTATCATGAAGTCTAGCTGTGGTTTGCTTCTTCTTGGGTTTGACTATTTTTATTACTGGATCCCAAGCTGGTGGTACATTCCAACCATCTTCTCTATTAAAATTAGGATGTTTTTTGATTTCAATAGCCTCGCGAAGCATCCTTGGTAGGAATCGGTGTCCTTTAATTGTGATGAGATTTGACAAACCACAGATTCTCGCTAAAGAACACCGATTCCGAATTAAATCTAAATAGTTTTAATAATAATTTAATTAGCTTAAAAATTAGTAAAGTTTAATAGTAGTAGTAGTGTAACAATTTTCAAAATTTTGTAATAAAGTGTCAAATAAACAACGCGATAAAATCCGTATATAGCAGTTTAATTTCAACTCATATAACTTCCGAAAGTCAGAGATGCGCGACGTGGGTTCGAACCCGAGACCCTCTGCATTGCAGAAAACACTAGTATCTCCCTGGTCATTGATTCTGCCACGGTCGACTTCCATCAATGTTCCGCGACTCATCATTGCCGGTGATAGCTGTTTTAATCTCAGATATCAAACTACTTCAGACGTGAAGGAATTCGTTTCCTTTTCTAGAAACAATTGATATATAGTGCAGTCGGTGATTTATTCGAATGATACAGTATGTAAGACGAGTAATTATAGTCATATGGGTGATTTTATTACCATAATTGCTGTGTCTGACACAGATTTACAATTAATCACTAATGCGTCAAGGAGAATCAGAACAGCAAGGAAGTGATATGATTTCAACGAAGACATTTGAGGCAATAATATACTGGTCAGTTGGTTTTGGGGTTCCTATAAAGCAGAGGTTCCCAGACTTTTATTCTTTTAGACCACTTTCAAAATGTAGCAGGTTCCGGTGGACCCCCTGCAGCTACATTTCTACTATATTCCTTGGCATTCGTATTTATATTTGATCAAATCTTTACGGGCTGTTTTTTTTTTTGTTTTTGTTTTTTATCTGCCTACATTGATAGCTGAAGTCAAGCCAACATTTTAGTTCTTCACTATCGAAAGCAAATAAATTTTACTGCTCACGAATTGTGGACCACCATTTTTTTGTCACGTCAACATAGATCCCCGTCGAGTCTCCCATGGACCCCTGGGTCCACCTGGACCACTTTGGAAACTAATGCTTTAAAGGCTGTAATCAGATTGCTGATATACCTAATATTGATCTGTATCAATATTAGGTATATCAGCTATCCGCTATACCGGCTGCCTCGATGGTGCAGTGAGTGGCCTGCGTATACTGCCGGTCATGAGGTTTGAGGCTTGATTACAGTGCCAAAATTTTTACGTGGGGACACTTTCAGTAGCAGAACGGATTATCCTAATACACGGTAGACGCGTACCAAACACCCTCCCATTTTTTTATTATATTGGTATCCGTAAATACTGGCTTGCCATTAGCCAATTAGTAAATGTATCAGAAATTTCATTTCGCATCATGTATATTACTCCAGTGTAATATATTTACTGTTGGCAAACCATATAAATTAAAATTACATTTGACTTAAATCACTGGAGAACAGTCATTTTGCGACATGGTAAGTTGAAGCCAGTTTTGTGTAAGTTCAGTATGCTGAATACGAGAAAAATATCAGATTTGTTAAATTGACTCCATTTTTTGAGATGACTTTATAACTATATGACTGAAAGAAGGTCGTAATTAAAATACAATTACATATTAAATATATATTTTAGATGCGGCTGTATAATAACAACAAGAAAACTTAATACATACGCTATTAACAAAAGATCGTAAAAATATATTAGAAAAAACTTAATCTGTAAGCTTTTCTATTGAGTTTATGTTCAGGACAACCCTTATTAAACTCAAGCATTTAGTCTGCCATCATAATATGTCTGTCCCATCGACCTTGGTATGTTTCTTTCATTGTTCGAATGTCCTGATGGAACCGTTCTTTATGTTAAATATCTCAAAAACCAGAGTCAATCCATACAAAGTAAATACATTTTGAGTATGACTGATGACGGTGTTTATTATAACCAGTAACAAAATTAACGCCGCAGAAAATATATATTTTTTTGTTTATATACAGTTGGCGAAATTTAGTTGCAATCCTCCTCTGGCTACCCCTTCAAATA
The DNA here is from genome assembly GCA_930367265.1 of Catocala fraxini. Lineage (NCBI taxonomy): Eukaryota > Metazoa > Arthropoda > Insecta > Lepidoptera > Erebidae > Catocala > Catocala fraxini. Next base: position 2,484,323 of record OV884045.1, read on the forward strand.
TAGACAGACATGAGACGATGTACAAATATCCAGTCAGCACAATATTTGTATCATGATTCACTCAATAATTTTCCCCAACCTAGTTCGTAGAATTGTGCACATAGAAAATACAATTCAATCGCATATCATATTCCCGAGGATTTGCCGGGAACGCATGCGTCATCGGTTCCAAGAATACAACTCTGAGTCATATCGGTTTATGGTATACTACTAGCAGCTACAGGATTACGGTTCAAGGGTATGAAAGCTATAAAAACATTGAAATTAGAAACGTTATTGTGTTTTTAAACCGTGAACTTGGCAATGGAAATGGGGCACTCGCTAAATGGTCAACAATGCCAGAGTAATAAGTGCTAGCAGCCCAGCGTCATTTAACACGTCGGCACAAACAGAGCAGTGCCTTCACTAAGGCCAAAAGTCGGGGTGCCTCATTAAAATGATAGTACTAGATCAACGATAATAGTTGTTTGTATTAAATCTTATACGATTGCTGGCATTATACACGATGTAAGTTATGCATATTAAATAGATAATTATGATCGCTCCAACTTATGTGTTTTTTAAAAACGGCAACACTTGCACTGGGTAAGTTTCTGTGTCGCGTAGGACTTTACAAACATTCGAACAATGGAACAAAGAACATCCAGATTCGAATGATGATTATCATGTGTATTATGTTACAAATAGTAGGGACAAACTGCCAGATACTTAGGCCTTTAGGTTGTATAGAAGACGTACTATCTCTAGGTTTCCTGATAAGAAGATGGTTGTCAGCAATAAGGACAGTGTGATCTTTGCCTCTTACGACAGCACAGCTATTCCTTTCTTGAGGGGAAAGTAACGTGCAAGATTTTTTTTATAGACGTCTTCCGCTTGCCGAATTCATCCTGTGTCGCGGAGGATTTTACAAACGTTTAAACTAAGTACTCCCAGACTCGGAACAACCATTTTTGAATCACACGAAGTTTTGTCCCGTGTGGGATTTGAATCCACAACCATCGGCGCAGTGGCAGTGGCGAGTGGACCACGCTATTCGTGCAGTTATATCCCTTGTACCTATTGCAAGAATTCTCAAGCTACATCCGCTTACCATCAAACGACCAAAAACCTGTACCTGCTACGGAAGTATAAAAAAAAAGCTAAGCGATGTAAATGAATAACATTAGCGTAAACATCAGACAAAATATTCCAACAAAGGCGTAATAAAACTTAAGAAAAGTCAGTCTATAAAAAGACAATAAAGGCGACTATAATGTGTGCAGCACCGTTATTCTTGTCACCGGGTGATAAATATATGTGTGAGTAAGATAACGCTTACATCTCTCACAAACATCGTCATCATTGCGGCCTTGACATTATTATCATTGTAATGCTTACTATTTTTACTTTTTATGCTTATTTTGCCGCAATTTCATGTAAAATGTATGCTATATAAAGAATTCTGCAATATCGCTTTGATGTATTGTTGTGAGTTATGAATGGAACAGTCAACAGCCGTCTCAGCTGTTAGGGTAAGACTTCGGAGCATCTTTAACCATATTAAATTAATATACATATTAAGAAAATGTTAAAGTCAGAATTACTAAACAAAATATACAGAAGTATGCGTCCTCCTATTCATCGACAGTTAGCTTAGCATACGAAGTATTTTTAAATTCAAGGTTGTATTTTATTTATTCATAAGGTTACAAAATAACAGTTGTATATCAAAACTTACGTTACATATATAGGAATAGGATACAGGCACATTCCTTTAATCGTACTCGATGTTTGCGTTGTGGAATGTGTCTGTATCCTTAGACTAGTTTCTAACCATCTCCATTGCAAATTGCACCAAATTCGGTTTAACAATTTAACCAAATGTAGAAACCGACAGAGTTACGATTCGTAACATATACTAATTAAGAAGATACAGAGAACATATTAAGATAAACTTCATAAAATATAGCTTGGATTCCATGACAGATGTCATCCGTACCACGCCCATCAAATTCTGTATTTCATGACAGTATAAAATGACAACAACAGCATCATACATTATTGATTGGTAAAAATCCACAGATTGTGACGTTTCTTGCATCCTTTTAATCAGGCTATATGTATATGTATTGTATCGAGCATGCTAATATAATAAATCGACGTTTACATTAGATTATTTATAATAACAAAACCGGAGAAAACAATTTGTAGTTCGGATTATTGTTAATAACATATATAAAAGTACCTATAAAAATAAATCTAGGAACTATATATAATTTTCTATACCTCTTATTTGATTTATTATAATATATTGATATTAATCAATCAGCCCATTGCAGGCCACTGCTGGACATAGAACTTTAATTATACAAACATCAATGAGAATAATAGCATTTATTGATAACTATATGTGCCCGCGGTTTCACTCGCGTTTATGGTTACTGCGCCGTTCCCGTGGGTCGTAGCGTGATGTTATATAACCTATAGCCTTCCTCGATAAATAGGCTATCCGACACAAAAATAATTTTTCAATTTGAACTAATAGTTCCTGAGATTAGCGCGTTCTACCAAACAAACTCTTCAGCTTTATAATATTAGTATAGATATATAATCGAATATGGTTAACATCGCCCCAGGCCTCGGCATGTTACTCTGACAACTGTCACAGGTCACCAGCTATATTATACAAATTATAATCAATAGCCAACAGTTCCCTGTGCAGCGTTAGCTCAGTGGGGAGACCAACAGACTGCAATGCAGAGGGTCTCGGGTTCGAACCCACGGCGCGCACCTCTGACTTTCGGGAGTTATATGACTTTTCGAAATTATGTGCGTATTGATTGACAATTATCGCCCGCTCCGTGCCTCGGAGAGCACGTTAAGCCGTTGGTCCCGGCTGCCATGAACATCTATGGCGGTCGTTATTGGGAAAGTCAGTACCCTCTAATATCCTGACACTGGTCTAGCCTTAGGGTATCGTTAGCCTTCGGGTTGCGGAGGTCAGGTGGCAGCCGCTCCGTGTAAAAACTGATATCCAATCAAATCCGGTTAGACCAGAAAAACCGACCCCAAGTGACTTGGGAATAATAAAGGCTGAGAGAGAAGAAGCCAACAGTTCCCTGTGCCTACTGAATATAAAATCACAATATACACTTATAATCGTTATACGCGCTCCAAGGCTCCAGAGATGTGAAACGTCCGTGACCTGCACTCAAGGACGGCGTAACGAGATGTCCTTCTAGCGCCGACCCTGCCGTACCCACTCGTACTCGTTCAATAAATCTCCTTGTCTTTAAGCACATACTTCTCAAATTACGGATGGATTGGATGTAACGTTACGCTTGGATTTCCCAGAAGGGTTTGGCAGAGAATTTCCGATGGTCAACTATGCTTTTATTTCATGCTACAAAGATCTCAACACTATGTAGGCACAGACGCTTTATTTCTTAACTCTTCTTTGTCATTCCCACACTGATCGTGACCATATATTGTCCGCCTTGATGGAGTAGTGGTTAGTGTAATCGACTGCCACGCCTGAGGTCGCGGATACGATTCCCGCGTCAGCAAAGTCAAACATTTGTGTGCATGAACATGGATGTTTGTCTTGGTCTGGGTGTTTCTATGTATAATATGTATGTATTTACAAAAAACAAGTATATATGTATGTTTATCCATTGTCTAGTTTCCATAATACAAGCTTTGCTTAGTTTGGGCTAAATGGTGTTGTGTGTATGTGATAGAATATTATTATATTATTTTTATACTATCTGTCTCCATTCGCCTCTGTCCTGCGCCAGTTCAATGGATCGATGTAGAGTTTCTCCTTTTGCCGGTTGCCTCTATAATACTTTTGCACCATCGTGTTGGAATTCGGCCTCTGGAGCGCTTCTCCTGCATTTGTCCCACGATCAACTGCTTTTCCAACTCATGCATATTGAGCGCATTAATATATGTCCAAAGAAGCTTAGTTGACGTTCTCAGCATAGAGTGAGACGTTTTTTGATATGAAGCTCTTGTAAAATTGATACGTTTGTTCTCATGGCTGTCCATGGTATCTTTAGCATTGGTCTCCAGCACCACATTTCAAAAGCGCTTATTTTGCTTATGTGTCGACTTTTGAGGCACCAAGTTTCAGCTCCATACTTCTTAACTCTACAAAAATGAATATCGACAGGGCATAAGTACGAGGTTGTTACCGATCTTATTTAGGGTGGAGGTACTTATCCAGTCAGGCTCCCTCAGTTTGAACGAAATTTAAGTGAGAAACGGCTATGAATTGCCGTAAATCTTAAGAGTTCGTAAAAATGGTATCACGTGTCCTTGAGGTCAGAGGTCAAAGGTCATAGTAATTTCGGCGTATATCGACTATGCTGAGTCGAATGGTGTTAACCGCGAGTCTCTAGCTCTTGCGGTTCTTGTGTTGAAAGATGATATCACGTGACCTTGTGGTCAGAGGTCAAAGGTCATAGTCATTTCGGGGGTATATCGACTATGCTGAGTCGAATGGCGTTGACCGCGAGTCTCTAGCTCTTACGATTCTTGAGTTGAAAGTTGTATAACAGACAGACAGACAGACAGACGGACGGACAAAGCTGTTGTATAAGAGGTTTTTCGAACTCTAAAAAGGTTAAATTGACTGCACCGATGGTGTACTGGTTTAAGTGGTCGCCTCGCCACTGCCGCCGCGCCGAGTGTTCTGAATTCGATCCCGCACGGAACAAAAATATGATCGATCCACAAACGCTCTGAGTCTGGCTGTTTTGTGTCCATTGTTTGAATGTTTGTAATGTCCCTCGCGACACAGGAATTATTCCTAGTGCAGTGTTGTCGTTTTCGGAAGAAAAATAATAAAAAATGTTTGGAGATGCCGATGTAACCTTCCTTATTCAAATAAAACATTTTTGTGTCTTTAGAAAACTTTGAAATACAAACTGAAAAAATTTATCCCATAGTTATTTGGTTGCAATAATGTATAAGGTGTACTTCTTTGTGTGGGTATTCCAGTGCCCTGCCTTACTTGATTTTGAGAGACTTTATCATCATCATAATAAGTCTGTGAGAGTCCAATACTGGACATGAATCTCTCCTAACAACACAATTTAGACTGATCGTCGTCTCTTCTCTTCCATCCACTACCTAACAATTTACTTGTAAGATAAACACATATACTTTTAAACATATGACAGTTCTCATGATAATTAGAAACCTTTTTTGATTCGGCCCGTACAAAGATTTCATCCTACTAATAGATTGGAAAGCTTTAGATCTAAGTAACAATAGCTGTATTTGTGGTCAATCCTTTTAAAACGGTACGAACGAAAGGTTTTAAAAGATAGATGGTTTTAAATGAAGTAGGGCTTAGTAGCTTAGTAGAAAGGTGAAAAAATTTTAGTTTAGTTATATATTTCAAACTGTAAGGCGCTGTCTCCACGGACTAGTTTGGTGATATACTCGCCGTGTCATCAAATTCTATGATAACTATATCAATCAAACTCTAAATGGGGATACGATGGCGGTGTTTGATTTTAATAAATCAAATCGTCGGTCAACTCGCTGTGACTTGCGTTGTTCATCCAAATCTTTTAAACAGAGTACGCATGATTGGATAACAGACATCGAAACAGCTAACACAATTTGACATTACTTTGAATACCAACTTTTCCCCCCGACTTCACTCGGTTACAGGGCCTACATTTTTCTGGATGAAAGGTACACTATGTTGTTTTCTGTACCCCTGACAACGTGTATATATCACGATCATCAACGTGTATATTTGCCGCATCTCTCTCTGATAATTACTCGGATAGTTATGGCGTGAAAGTGTAAAAAATAAACTCACATCTTTTTCGGACTACTCCTGGTATTCTTGTTAGCCCCTCCACCTAACTTTGTGTGGAATGGTCACACAGGCAGTCCAATGCCCTTCTCTATTGACCTACAGCCGCTGAAACATTTATAATATCAAGAGGATCACTAAGATTTGATCACGGTGACATAATAATAATAATATTCTATCACATACACACAACACCATCTAGCCCAAACTAAGCAGAGCTTGTACTATGGGTACTAGACAATGGATAAACATACTGATATACTTTTTTTTTTTGTAAATACATATATATTATACATAGAAACACCCAGACCAAGACAAACATCCATGTTCATGCACACAAATGTTTGACTTGTGCGGGAATCGAACCCGCGACCTCAGGCGTGGCAGTCGGTTACACTAACTACTACGCCATCGAATCGTCAAACATGGACTAACTTTTTAAGTCATCCGACCAGGGTAATTATTACTTCAGCCTTGAAATAGCTGTGTAAATAACAGCCGTATACAACTTTATTTATAATATTTATCGCCTCAAAAGCTCTCATATAAGCGCTCTATACGTCGTTCTCTCGACATTTTATCGCCAAGATATAAATAAAGGAGGGACTGGAAAAATATTCAAGTACCGTAAATTGAAGCTCGCGTATTATTCATGAGGTCCAAATATATCGACGGTCCAGACCCTTGAACTTTGGACCTTTGGGTTATGGCGAGTTTGGAGATTATACCAGAGTCCATTAGGATGTTTCGTTTGGTAATCTATTTGTCTCGGTCTAATAAAGGAACTGAAATTTGATATTGTACATATATATTCTATAATATATATATGACAACGCGATGGCGTAGTGGTTAGTGTAACCGACTGCCACGCCTGAGGTCACGGGTTCTTTATGGAATATTATTATTAATCTAGTGTAGTCATGTTATACTTACCCGTAAATAAGGATGATTTCTTCTTCTTCGATGAAGCCTTCTGCGCTGTAAAGTTGTAAAGGCCATCTGAGGACAACAACGAAAAAAGACTACAAAAAAAAAACTTCTAATTTATACTTAGCTAACTCTCAACCAAAAAGCTCTCAAGTCCTTGATCAATGAATTAACGGCCTGTCGCTGTTACTTTACTATTATTTAACTAACAGTCAACGTTGAGAAATTTAAATATACAAATATATAATTCTACTGTACGTGTGTATGTCACTGAACTCCTCCTAAACGGCTGGACCGATTTTGATGAAATTTTTTGTGTGAGTTCATGTAGATTCGAGGATGGTTTAGATATGTTTCTTTTTTTTCCTCTCGTGTTTACAGGACAATGTCTGTCGGGACAGTTAGTATACATATATATTTTTTTAGTTCATAATTTATTCATACTGTTCTATCTATTAAATATTTTAGATTGTTTTTCTTTTAAAAGATTACTAGCAAATTGGGTTTCAAATTAGTAGTATTTTTGTTAACCCCTCCAGCTAAGATAGAATGCTTGTGTTAGAAATGGGTTCACGTCAGTAATTCAATATGTGGGATTCGAACCTGCGACCTCTCGATCGCAAGTCCAATGCCTTACTTATCCATTGGGATACCGCCGCTTAAGTTTGGTTTATAACTAAGACAACATTGCTTATTTTCAAACTAGTGACGCAACAGCTAACAGAAAACCTTCGAAATATTAGTTCATTAATACATAACATAATTAATTATACTAAAATAAATTAAGAGCATACTACTTAACTATTTAGCTTCGCTGACATAACAGTGTTACAAATTATTTAATTATAATAAGCGTGACATTTATGAATATTTATTATATTTTAATTTAGTGATCATATTGACCTTAATCTGTGATACATCACTAATCAACCTTGTTTCCAACGTTAATTAGTGATGTATTTTATGAATGTTAAGTCTTGTATATGCTATTGTATATATTAATAGATGTGTGTGCGAGCGTGCGTGCGTGCGTGCGTGCGTGCGTGCGTGCTCGCGTGCGTGCGTGCGTGCGTGCGTGTGTGTGTGTGTGTGTGTAATTGACATTCGCACGGTTTAAGGCTTTAGCATTCAACCAACTTATAAAGTATTGTTTTTTTAATTATACCTCTTTCGCACTAGTACATCCTGTGTCGCGTGGGACTTAAAAACATTCAAACAACATACACGAAGTACAACTAGGCTCGGACCAATTATTTGTGGATTACACAAATTTTTGTCCCGTGTGGGATTCAAACCCACACACAACACTTGGCGTAGTGGCGGTGATCTCTTAAACTATAATGCCATGTAATGACAATGTTTTAAGAGAAGTTGCTAAGGCCTTATTCGAAATTACTACAATTTTAATTTAGCCCACATCCTCGCCCACTATTAGCTAAATATCAAATTTAATCAAAATGGATCGAGTAGTTTAGCATTCATAACGTAACATACCTACATACAAACAGGGCATACTTTCGCATACATAACAAATATATACAAACTCGCCGTTTCCTAAAATTACTTAAACATATATTTGACATAATTATTCCGCGCACAACTAATGTATATGCATAATGCTCAAACTGGGTAAGGAACTGGTTATCGGTCGCACAAACGTCACCGGTCACCGCTCGCTCGTAAGGTACATTTGTATTCATGGACCAACACTTTCACTCCTTTAATATCTATATTTTGGGTACGTGAAAGTAGGTTCTGATTTATGACATACTAAGTCGTGCCTATATCGCTAAGTAAGCAGCATTGTTTTACACTTACGTTTCTCCGACTGACAGTGAATCCGACTGCTTTTTTGAAGTGAAAATTCTTGAGGCGCGTTGAGCACTTTTTGGGTGAACAAAAATCATGGAACTCGCGTCATCGTCACCGAACGCATTCAAAATTCAAAAATAATAATCTAATAGCTGGACGATACAATTCACAAGTTACTTAGATTTCACTTCTATCGGCAGTCCCCAAAGACTGCCCCGCATGTTTTTGAGGTCTTGGATTAGATTCCTGGGTCAGGTTAAAATTATGTATATACAGCCTTGGCCAAAAGTATTAGGCACCCTATAAATTACTGCATATTTCAGGCTTAGAGAGAAATAAAACTAATTATAATGATTAAAGTACTTTATTTCCATTAGAATATTGTAAAAACATCAATATTTTGTTGGGCCACCCTTTGATTTTATGACAGCAGCAACTCTGTGGGGTATACTACGTACAAGTTTTGCACATTCCTCTGGAGAAATTGCATCCCATTCTTGCACTAACGCGTTTTTTAAAGCAGTTTTTGATGTTATCGAGTGCTCTTTTATTTTTCTCTTCAAAATACTCCACAAATGTTCAATAGGATTTAGATCCGGGGACTGGGCAGGCCAATCTAACAGATCAATACAATTTTCAGTAAACCAGTGCATCGTAGTAGCTGACTTGTGACACGGAGCATTGTCTTGTTGGAATTTCACACCATTTAAGTTAGTGTCACCAAAAATACACGAAAGCGAAGGTACGAGAGCAGTTTCCAGTACATTAATGTATTTTTCACTGTTCATGCGACCTTCGCAAACAAACATTTTGCCGACTCCATCCGCAGCCATGCAACCCCAAATCATTACACTGCCTCCGCCGTGTTTTATGGTTGGTACTACGCAATCTGGGTGATATTCTTCGCCTTTGCGTCGCCTCACAAACGTCACACCTGGTGTTCCAAATACCTGTAGATTCCAAAAAAAAAGCACACATTACAAACTTTTATAACATTTGAGTTTGAAGACAAACACAACAATGATCGTTGTAATTGTGGTATAGACTTCACTAAAAAAACTTACCTCAAAGTTTGATTCGTCAGACCACAGCACATTAGACCAATCCTCTTCTGTGAAATGTTGGTGTCTCAGAGCCCAATCAAGTCGTTTTATTTTATTGTCTGCGGATAGCCACGGCTTCTTCCTAGCTTTGCAACCTTTTAAGCCGGCTTCTACTAGCCTTCGTCTTGCAGTTCGTGCGCTTATGGGATGTCCAGTCTCTTCAGTTAAAGCCACAGCAAGCTCCGAAGAAGTTTTTTTTCTATCTTTCACAGACTCTCGGATAAGTTTTCTGTCCTGACGGCTAGTAGTCATGCGTTTTCTGCCTGTTCTTGGTTTATTTGCATGAGAGCCAGTCTCAACAAAACGTTTGATAGCAGATTGAACGGCGCATCGCGAACATTTCACCAACTTCGCGATTTCTTTTTGAGTCTTGCCTTGCTCATGTAAAAGTTGAATTTTTACACGATTTTCAATACTAATTTCGTTTCGTTTTGGCATTTTCAAATGAATTTCTTCTCAATTAATTCACAAAACCACAAATGCACTGTCTTTACACTAAGACTTCCAAATGGTAACTGACGAAACATTAAAAATAAATTTTGGAAAAAATAAAATTTTATTATTGACGCACCAGATGTTTTACGAGTGCTTAAAAAATGCCGCCTATTGTCTTAAATAGTGTTTTATGACACCGGTATCGCAGTTCTATAGAATATTGTTTAATTGTTCAAATAGCACAGGTGTGTGATAACTATATTGGGGGTGCCTAATACTTTTGGCCAAGGCTGTATGTAGCAGTAGCGAAGTCTTGCGTTTTGCCTGGCAGACAGTAAATAGTAAATAAGCTCGCGCTCTGTAACGTGAGAGTTAAAATCAGTAAAACCATAGCTGGCAAAATGTGGCTGTAATACTTCTGTATCCACCCTTTCGAGGACATAAGCGTACGGCTATGAATGTTTTTTATTAATTTTCAGACTTATATCATTGCCGTATGCATTCTGGTTGCCTTACTGGTCTTTTGGCATTAATTTTCAACTCCGTGAGGACATCGCCTCATTGTCATGTTTCTACAGAATATACCACAGGGAGTGCTCTGAAGAGTTATTCCACCTTATCCCGCCCTGCCCTTTCCTATCCAGAATAACGCGTGCTGGGCTCAGATGCCATCCTTACACGGTAGAGCCGATTAGAGCGCCCACTAACAAGTGTGGGTCCTTATATCTCTGTCGAACAATCAAGGCATGGAATTCTCTGCCAAGGCACGTGTTTCCTTCTTCCTTCAATCCTGGGTCCTTTAAGCGGGGCGTGAAAAAGCACCTGCTCAGGCCGTCAAAGTAGAGACGTCAACAAGGGCTTGAAGGGTGGTTATGTGAGACTCTCCGCCCCTGAAGGGGGGCGGTATACACACTAAAAACCTGGGGTGAGCAGTCCCTCCGCCGACGGAGTGGGGCGGGATGGGGTCGCGTTACCAATCACCATCTCGACCCGGTGGTTGGCTCGGCTGATGGTGACCGGGTCTCAGCACCTGTGGAGGGAAGGCCTTGCTCACCAAGGCCATCCCCCAGACGTGTGGGGCCGGCAAGCCGGTAGAGAGTCCCCCGACTCTGTACCAGTGACCCCACTATACAGGAGCGAGAAGGCGGGCAAATCGCCTCCTCCTCGCTCCCGTCCGTCTGCGCCAGAGAGAAATAATTATAACCTAAACTAACCTAACCTAGTCTACATGGCAGCTAAAAATATAGTTTGTGAAATATAGGAATACTACAAGTCTGTCCACCCTCTTTCGAGGATGTAGGTACATAAGTCTGTATAATGATGATGAAGATTATTTGTAGACATTAAAATAACTTACCAACTTGAACTTATAACCTTACTGGTCGCTGTATTTACTTGAATCACACAAGAGCCATGGTATTTCTAACTAATTAACCTGAGGTTATCAGCAACCGAAGTCGTTAGGTTATCGTACAAGGCTACTTGCAGTCGGTTGTCTTTCTAATTATCCGCAATTGATATCATTCATTTATAAATTGAAGTTTAGGTACGCGGACTCAGGAAAAACCGTCCAACTCCATCCATAATATTACAGGCCTGGATTTTTTTAAAGTAAAGTATTTAAAAATTATCACTAGGCTGCTGAAAAGTAAACGAAACGTCGATAAGAGTGAAAATTTAAATGTATAAAGTAATTTAATTTCAATTCGAATAAACGTAACTAGATAAAATATGACTAGATCTATAAAAGCAAATCTTTCCCAGTGTGGCTATCTTCAGATATCTTCAAACCGCTCGCAGACTTTTACTTGGCTTAACCAAAAGCTATGAGCCACGGAGTGTAGTTACTACAATCTACACGGTCTGTTTCATATGAAAATTCTAAACAATTTCGCAATCATTTCAGATGGGACAAATGAAATACTATTTGTGAGTTGTCAGAGCGAGAACACTGTTTAACTATACCTACATAAACATAGTTAATGCATCTATGAAGAGCAATAGGCGCTTTAACTCATTTTTTATTATAACCATGAGTGACCAGAATTACGTTACCCAAAATCGGAATACGAATAATTGTTTAAATTCATTTAAAGTAAACAAGTTAGAAGCAGGCGTGTGAGGTAAATAGCAATGTACTTATTCAATGTACTATCGACTAGAGCGACGGATGACCACTCCTAAAGTTAAAATCTCATAGCAGGCCAACACTTGGTACCCGTACCCGTGCAGTACGTGTAACCCGTACATGTGCAAACGAAAATTTTCTGCAATGGTTAACCGTCGCTCAAGTCGATAGTACATTACATTTCGTCAACATTTATCTTGTTTGTAAGTTTCGCAAAACACCCCACGTCATTATTGGCGGGGTCGCTAAAGTTTTATTGTTATGCGATTGATACAATACTTAACACTTACGACCCCAACCCACGGCGCTACAGTACCCCTGAACAAACAACTGTAAACCACTCAAATAATAAAACCTTGATTCGTTCGGAAATAGACTCGTTAAATTGCAACCCTCCCATGTTTCGCCACAAGCAATTTGAGTAATTTTCTCAACGGGCTGTCTGTAATCGCTGAATCAATAATCAATCTGAGACAGATTGAAGATTATCAGTCTTATTATAGATAAACAGAAGTATTTTTATTTGTGTATTTACAAAAGAAAAGTATATACGTATGTATGTTTATCCATTGTCTAGTACCCAAGATTTCTTCTTTGTCGTTCCCTCACTAATGAGGATCGTGACCATATATTGTCGGCCTTGATGGAGTAGTGGTTAGTGTAACCGACTGCCACGCCTGAGGTAGCGGGTTCGGAAAATGTGTAGGGAATGCGACTTGTGCATAAGGGTCTCGGATCCCATTGCCGGTCCGCGCAAATTGTTATTAAGTTTTTCACAAGAAATTCCCAGTAGCTGAATGAAGTCTGCACAAATATGAACGTACTACACCACGTAGACGCAAAAATCTTATCATGAACAACGTTAAAAGATTCGCTTTTTATTACGTAGAACCTTCAAAATATACATCTAGATATGTATAACTACCCAACGCTTAGGGAATAAACTGTGAAGCTTAAGTGACTGAGCTAAGTGCTAAAAGCTTCCTCAAAATGTAAATAAAATTGTTTGAACTGGCAACATTCAATTCAACAGATTTAATTCAGTCAACTTATTAGACCATAAACAATTCGAGTTCACAGCCGGCAACACATCATAACTCAATTGACAAATGCTAATGCAAATCTGACCTTATTTCGTTGTCTAGTCGATTTTAAGTCTTAGAGCTTTAGTAATAAAGTTGATTTTGAGTTGTTTGTGTGACAAAGCGGACAATGGGACCGAATTCAGAGTATCTGAGTAACTAAAGTGTTAGGTTGTGTTCTTACTTGACGGTACGCTTGTGTCTGATTATTATTCATTGATTATATCTAATATCTATATCGGTATTATTTGAATGAGAGCTCTCTCCTTCACATAAGCTCTTTCCATATATATTGCGTTATTCATTATTTTAAATTGACAACACAAGTGCAGTTATTAACCTGACAAGTCTTGGAATGCCAGACGTAATTAAAAAAACCTATTGTGTCTAGCTGCCGGTGTGCTGACGTATCTAGTGTAAAATATCATTGTCATTATTTTAATTGATGTAATACACAGATCTAATATCATGTACTTTACACACGTGCAAAGAGACACGTGTCCCTCAAAATAAAATTCATACAACCGTTTGAATTAAAGGTTGGAAGTGGACATGAATCCATTAATAGATCTTATTAATAATAATAATAATATTCTACACATACACACAACACCATCTAGCCCAAACTAAGCAGAGCTTGAGCATTAATGATTTTAGAGAATAAGTGTTGTGTTTGCGAGTTGTTTTATCTATATATATAAAACTCTTCCGTTACTGAGTGACTGACAGACAACGCACAGCCGAAACTACTGAACGCAAGAAGCTGAAATTTGGCATATATGTTCCTTGGCGAGTGTAGGGGAGCACTAAGAGAGGATTTTTGGTAATTCCACCCTGAAGGGGGTGAAAGGGGTGAAACCCGATATTTACACGGGAATGGGACTTACGGAGGTGAAACCGCGGCATTATATGTACACGGTCAATGTTAGCTAAACAAATCTTAAGCAATTTTGGATAAAGATATGATTACGTTTATTTTAAACTGATGAGCGCGCACGACGCGCATGATAAGAGTGAATGAATAGCATACTAAGGTCAAGATCGTAGCAAGTGAAGAGTTTTCTGCCTACCCCTCTACGAAACAAGTGTAGAGAAACTTTTTAAATGCACATTGGCAGTCAGCCCATGTATGGCCTTCGAACGAAACGGGTAATGTGATAGTGACCTATCACATTACCCTGTTGACCATTTTATCGGCAGACATCACCATACTTCATGAACTTATTATAAATAATAGTCTGATGTTAGGATTCTGTCTATGGTGTTCTTTACCAAACAATCAGTTTTTGATATAATATTGTCTTCTGTTTACGCGAATATTATTCATTGAAATTAAACTACTATATACGGATTTTATCGCGTTATTTATTTGACACTTTATTACATAATTTTGAAAATTTGTTACACTACTATTACTATTAAACTTTACTAATTTTGAAGCTAATTAAATTATTAAGTTAATTTTACACTTTCCCCGACGTTTCGGTTGCTTTTCAGTAGCCATGGTCACGGGGAGACTCCTCGAAATATGTATAATTTTTAATATATAATTTTGAAAAGTCATATAACTTCCGAAAGTCAGAGGTGCGCGACGTGGATTCGAACCCGAGACCCTCTGCATTGCAGTCTGTTGGTCTCCCCACTGAGCTATCGCTGCTCTCGTCTAAGGAACTACAAACTAAAAAGAAAAAAAATAGGATGATGAAGGAAAGGAAACTTCCATTCCTTTCCTTTTCCAGATAATAGAAATAGTTATAATTTTACTCATACGTTGTATTGACCTGTAAAATCTTGGAATACCAGACATAATTAAATGCTATTGTGTTTGGCCGCCGGTGTGCCACTGCGTCTCTCGACTGATCTGATCTAAATTAGAATGTTATCTCTTTGTCATTTGGAACATACATAATAAAGGATCTCATAGGAAACATGACCGGTCTGGTAATGATTGGAAATGGAATTATCTAGATTATGCCTTTTTAAATGAGGCTTCGCTTTTGAAACCTTCCATTTAAAGCGTACGCCTAGTATGAACATGGCCTGTGATAGTTAGTGAATTATGCGAGTGTCAGCGATTTAATTCGTCGTTCGTTACGAAACGCACGCGACACGATCACTTCGAGCTCAGATTTACGTTGCGATGTCGAAATACGTGTGGGATGACGTTTACATGTAAAAATATATTGAAACCTGATGAGAGCTAAGTAATCTGCTTACTAACTTTATACTTCTAGTAGATATTTTGCTACGTGAAATACTACGTCAGCTCATTTATATTTTAATTATAACTTTGCAAACATTTAAACAACGGACACAAAAACACCCACACAATACAACTCTCATCCTAGGAAAAATCTTGCGGCGCTGATTTCTACATGAATGGGCCGGCTCGACAGGGGACGGACACCCTCTCACAACATATCAATGTGAAATAGCAGTATTTCTACTGTTGTGTTTCGTTCGGTTCGGTCAAATCACGCCCTTTCCGCCTTCTCGGTCCTTCCCATTTCCTTTCCTAAAGGGTCGGCAACGCGCCAGCGGCGCCTCTGGTGTTTCCTAATTTCTAATTCCTAAGCTTGCTATTTTTTTTTTGTTTTCTTTGAATATAAATAAGGTATAGGTAACCACAGTTACAAAGAATTGTACGACGTCATACGAACAACGCTGAAATACTACGAACGCGATTCGACTGCGTGTGTCAAATGCATGGTTGTGTGCGTGTAGTGTTTTTTCATTAATATAATGTATTTCTAATGCATATTTTATAAAAAATATTAGGATTCGCTCCTCCTCCTCCATATAAACTTTAACTATGCCAAATTCCATTCTTCTGCGTCAGCGCAATTTTCGTAAAAAGGGGTACAAAGTTTTTACTTCACGTATTAATATATAGATTTTTGAATTTTGAATGCGTTCGGTGACGATGACTCGATTTCCGTGATTTTTGTTCACCCAAAAAGTGCTCATAGCGCTTAAAGAAGATTACACTTAAAAAAAAGAACACGGCCACAAGGAACACCCAGACTCGAAACAACTATTTGTCCCTACACACAATTTTTTGTCCCGTGGCGGGATTGAACACATAGCACTCGGCGCAATAGAGAGGTAATCACTTAAACCACTGGCAACGGCGTGGTGACTATTTAAACCACTGCGCCATCCGTGCCAGTGCCGACGGGTTGGGAGCCCTATGCGCTCACCCACAGTCCGCGTAAAGTTGTAGAGGCCATCTGAGGCTAACACATTCAAATAACAGATATAAAAAAACTTGCCAGTGCCAGTCATCCATTGTTCCTAATGTTGTTAAGATTTCCATTTCTAGACTCCGTACTGCCAATACCGCTAAATGTCGGCAAAATGGAGTCTGGAAATGTGCCCAGTAGACGTTGATAGACTTGCATCTACCTACCCATAAGGATTTTCAACATAGCAAGTTTTCTTCTAAAACTAGGGTAGTTTGCTGGACGGAGTATAAGGATTATCAGTGTCCGAGAACTTATTTAGAAAATAAATCATATTTAGAATGGAAATATTTGGAAACATTAAAACAAGATACATATCAGCTCCGAACATCTTTCTTCTTGTTAAAAAAGACAACTCTCGTACTAGGAGCAATTTCTGTGTCGCAGGGAATTTACAAAGCTCAAGCTCATTTATATTTGTTTTAATTATAACTTTACAAACATTTAAGCAACGGACACAAAGAACATCTAGACTCGGAGCAACTACTTGTGTATCACATAATTATTTGTCTTGTGAGGGATTTTGTTGCTATATGTTACTAATAAAGCATAGATAAACCAATTCTCTCTATCGGATATACCAAAGATTATGAATAATACACAAATAAAAAGTTCTATACCACTGTGACCTATTTTTTATGCGAACAGACTCTAAAACGGAAAAGCAATCACCATACAATGGGATCCGTTGACGTCGAGCCAATACGAACTAAAAATAGAAACATTACACATCGGCTATAGGTGGCTCTTGGAATCAAGAGCTGAAGCTATCGGACTTAAATACTTGTGTCTGGAGTGAACTGGAATTCAACAAAATAGTTATGATTTATATTTCGCCAAACCCATATTTTCTAAAATAAAAGTAGCCTAAGTTACTTTTATAACATCAGCTATATGCCAATGAAAGTCCCGTCAAAATCGGTCCAGCCGTTTCAGTGACTAGCTGGAACAAACAGACAGAGGGACAGACAAAAAAATATTTTTTTTATATTCGAAAGTACCAAGTAAAAGATGGATGGACTGTGTGAGGATGGATATGAAAGGAAAAGGGGTAAATGATCAGATGACGGGTGACAGAGAAGTATGGAAGCGAAGGACATACTGCGCCGACCCCAAATAAATTGGGACCAGGGCAAGAGGATGATGATACATAAGTACCGTATACACTTTCATATGCTTTTACATGACATTACAAACAGACACTTCAATTTTAGCAGCTATTTATCCTTAACGGCTTAGGTAGGGATGTGTCACGTAGTTTGACGTCACACTCCAAGCGGGAGGAATCTATTCAGACACATTTTTAGTAGTTGTGCTGATACTGTTTATTTTACTTATTCTTTATACTTATTACTTATTCTTGCAGACAAAAACCAAACACAGCCTCTGTAAGTTATATTATAGTCGATGAGCTTTTTGGCTTTTTTTTGCACAGTATATGTATGATATATAAATGTATATAGTATAGTAATGTATTAGGTTTCATTTCAAGCTTTGCTCCTGTGGTTTAAAAAATATTTTACATAGGTACAACAGTAGTCAATGGCACTCTTCAGTCCATAAACTATTTTTAAGTATGTCTCGTCGATCCCTTTTCCGGGCTATGTGAAGGAAGGTCAAACAAAAGAGGTATTTTCATAAGCCTTTCTTATACCAATTTTAAAATCAACCTGTATGTATCTAGAATAGGAAAGAAGTTATTATATATTCAATCTCGCAATATCAGAGTGCCTTGTGCGAGTTGTTTTTACATTAAAGCAATCGAAACGTTCACCGCGTTTGGCTCTCTGATTGGTTAAAAGCTTGGAGCGGGCCAATCGGAGCGCCGAACGTCGTAAACGTATAGATCGCGCTATCGTAAAACATACTCGCACTAGGTACCCAAGTTTGCGTGTGTTTTGATGAGTTCGTTTACAACATACTAGTGAAACTGAAAAATAAAAAGGGAGCAAAATTGGTTTCAGTTCAAGATTTAATAGTTATAATAATAATTTCGTTACTGGGTAAATTAATAACAATAGCATTCGTATTTTCAAAAATATTATTACTTCTAACAAGCCTAATGTTTTATGTTGATTAGATATAATGTATTTAGTGTTCATAACAATGTATTTTACGATTTCTGAACAAGCCATTAACGTATGTATTTTATTATTTTCAGGTAACGAGGAGTACACAGTATGGCAAGCTATAAACTATGATTTTTATCGCTGAATATCGACAAACATTGTTAGATTTAAGTACTTGAAAACTTGGTTAACATATTTTCTGAAACGTGATATTTGTCAAGCCATACTTGACAAATGTGATGAATTATGGTATTGATTCTAGAAATGTCTTTGACTGCTGACGAGTACGTCATAAATCTCGGTATGAAATAGAAAGACCAACAATAGTTTGTTTGATTATTTTATCATTGACGTATGCTGGTATAGCTCTTGAAATAACTTGTTAAAAAAATATTCTTTGTAAAAATAAGAGATGAAAAATTAATATGCACGTAAGGGAACATTTTCATTTACGTAAGGGAGCAGCGATAGCTCAGTGGGGAGACCAACAGACTGCAATGCAGAGGGTCTCGGGTTCGAACCCACGTCGCGCACCTCTGACTTTCGAAAGTTTATGACTTTTCGAAATTATGTGCGTATTGATTGACAATTATCGCCTGCTCCGTGCCTCGGAGAGCACGTTAAGCCGTTGGTCCCGGCTGCCATGAACATCTATGGCAGTCGTTATTGGGAAAGTCAGTACCCTCTGATATCCTGACACTGGTCTAGCCTTAGGGTATCGTTAGCCTTCGGGTTGCGGAGGTCAGGTGGCAGCCGCTCCGTGTAAAAACTGATATCCAGTCAAATCCGGTTAGACCAGAAAAGCCGACACCAAGTGACTTGGGAATAATAAAGGCTAAGAGAGAAGAAGATTGTTGAAGTGACAGCTAAGTCGTCCTACCAAAAATATAATAAATTAGGTCCTCTTTATAAGCTGTCCCACTACTGGCGTATCCAATTAGAACATGAAAATACTCGTGTCTCTCCTCAGAAAGAGATTATTTAAAAGCATTAGTCGATTGAGTGGGTTGCAAGACTACATCTTCTAGCTTATTTCAACAACTCTCCACCAGTCTATGACTATTATTTGCACAATTCATTATGGTTTAACGAAATTGAATAATGGTGGATGAATATATAATGAGATTACTTGTTAACACACGTAGAAGCACCTCAAACAATGGTTTTGTAACTAAGGATGTAATTAAGTAAGTTCACGGTATGATAGTCAGATCAGCAGATTGAACTATCTGCGATAGTTAAGCTATGTAATACTTGTGCTAATTTCATAGGTACCTATAAAGTATATATACATACACATTTGGTTTCTGCAAGTAATTTTATACAAGACAATAAGATGTTAATAAAATAAGTTGGCATGAGTTTAATTTTGAGACATTGCTGATTTTGGAAACGCCTAAAAATACTTTTAAGACTGCGCCGAGCGAAATATGGCAAAACAGGCGGTCACAGTTGAATAAAATCAACACTTTTTGTTTAATACAAATAT
Source organism: Catocala fraxini (assembly GCA_930367265.1). Classification (NCBI taxonomy): domain Eukaryota; kingdom Metazoa; phylum Arthropoda; class Insecta; order Lepidoptera; family Erebidae; genus Catocala; species Catocala fraxini. Next base: position 2,504,425 of record OV884045.1, read on the forward strand.
AAAATATACATTTACCATAACAATGAATGTGTTTACAATTACTCCGTGTAAAAAACTTAAAATAATTAATATTTTCGCCTAGAAAATTACGTAAATTTGCATGAACGATGCAAAAAAGTAAGCTCGTGTTACGTGTTTTTTAGATTATAACAGTAGAAATCTATCCTATTTTACAGCTTAAACGAAAATTAAATATTTATATTACAATTTGTCCGTCCCAAATATTTAAGTTATTGGTTGACAATAAAGATACATATTTATCAAAAAAGCTCTTCAAATCCTCTATACAATTTTACTATGGCGGCCACGCGCCGATTTGAATATGCGCCGCACGAGCTCTGTCATTGTCTTACGCTTACGAAGTATTTCATCAATGCTTTCTCACCTTTATTCTTTAAGAGGCTTAGGTCTGCTGTGCCGTTGTGTATTTTATTGGAATCATATATTTTACTAGATTTTGCCCGCGACTTTGCTCGCGTTATAGTACATTTTGGTAATACATTTTTATCTCCCGGGAATAGTATCTTTTATCTGGATGAAATCTATCGGTATATACTTCTCTGTCCCCGTGACAACGTGTATGCTAATTTCATGGCGGTTGGTCAAGTAGTTAAGGCGTCAAAGCGTACAAGCTCACATTCACATTTATAATATTAGTAAGGTATTCGGTATTTCGGACTTCCAGGATCGTATTCCAAAGCCTGTTCAATTGACGAATGTAACTAAGTATCGGGATTGGTATTTAGCTACATAACAATTTATCAGACAAAGGCTTACAACAGATAGTTCTATAATAAATTTAACTATGAATGATGACTCTCTTCTGTAGTGTTCAAAAACTACCTTCTTGTCTACGGCTACCTTCTTGTCTACGGATCTAAATATATTTAGAGCTTTACTCTTTGCGATGGCGAAAAAAATTATACTGACGTTGGTAATATTTATTTCTCCCAAATATAATCTTAGATATGTATTATCTATATCGAAGCACGTTAAACCGTCGGTCCCGGCTGCCATAAACATCTATGGCAGTCGTTATTGGGAGAGTGTCGACACAAAAGATCCCACTGGGTCGAAGTGTCGCCGGTCTGCACTGACTGGCCCCCACATATGATACATACATCTATATCGAAAGGGTCAGCCAGGGGATATCTTCGAACAGTGTTCTTCGAAGTCCAAGGGAGAGGCTTTTGTCTAATAGTGAGACAACAAAAGACAAAGGTAAAATATCTCTATATCACTTTTGTTTACGCGATGTATTTAACGACTTCACATTTTTGAAAATTGATCTAGCCGACTACGTTCCAAAGTAATATACAAGTACTCTTTATGACGCCGTCATCTACTATTGGACTCCACTAAATGCTTACAATTAAGTGAAATAGAAATATTTTGACACCAGTACAATAGCATAGCAGCCAACGCTGAAGTCATTAATTCAGTGTCACGAGTCAAACTTTGTGTTTATAAATTCAGCGTTGGCCGTCTTCTGGTTGACTTCTAGCTGACTTAACAAATTTTCTTGTCCTGGGCGTGAAAGTTCAGGTCCGTACTATAATATATAATAAATATTGTTTATATACTGTACCCCTGCTGGACACAAGCCTCTCCTCATTGAGATAAGGGCCTAACCCTTATCTCACTGAGAAGAGGCTTGTTGCAAGAGGCCATCACGCTGGCCTTGTTGATTGTGAAATGTGCTTGATGATGCGTGTATTCTGCTTAATTTTAAAAGCAGATTCTACTAACTGCTTATCATTAGGCGTAATAGGAACATTTTGACAAGTGGGTACTTCAACTTAACTTTTTCTCGGTGTCGAATGGCACCATCGAGTAGGTACCGATGATTCCGCCAACGTCGGCGTCGGGGCGGAAAGAGATAAATAAAGTCAAAGTCAAAAATCTTTATTTTCATAAAAATTTATAAACTATTCTTAGAACGTCAATTAACTGATATTTTAATTAAAACATATCAATAAAAATAAATAAAATAAAAGAAAGTGCATTGGAAAAAGCCTGTTCCAGGAGTAGAGGTTTCATGAGAAGAAGCAGGCAAGAAACTTAGGCCATTCTTTTCAATCGCCAAATGTTTATTAACAATACAATTCAATTTTATATTATAAAAATAATAATAAATAAATAAGTGTATTGATAATCGGGCAGTAAGCGGGTTGAATAGCATAACAGCCAACGCTCATGAACACGAAAGTTTGACATCCGACAAGCTGTCATGTGTTCATACAACAATCTGTCGGTTCTCAAACCTGCGTTATATTCACGACAAAGACATACATTTGATGGGTTCAACGATACCAAGCAAATGTATGAAGCCCACACTCGCTTATCCATCACGTGGGAAGTAACGATCACCTCTGCACAGTTTACGAAATACATGCTTGGCTTGTTACTCGTCTTAATTAGATGTTGATGAAACGTATTTGTGTATTGTTTTATGTTTGAGTTTAGTGACATCATATGTTATTAGGGTGTTGCAGAATATCATCGCTTCATTCGTCACATGCTTAGGTTAGGTTACGTACCGTAAAGTAGTAGCCTGCGGGCGGTGGATTTGGGCAGTCTACTGCCCGAGCAGCACAGGCCCGAGGGAGGGGCGTAAGCACCCCGCGCGCCCCCCTCAGTGGAGGGGAGGGCTGTACCATCTGGTCCTCCCCCAAACAGCTGGGGCTCGCCTAGTTACGTGGCGGGCCAAGACCTGTCGGTGTCGCAGTGAATGCTAGCGTGAATCCCGTGGCACCGACACTGGTACTTGAGGAACGTCGTCAGGGGTTTAGTGGGTATGGGACCGGCCTCATTGGCTCGAGTCCCACACACCCGCGCCGTGCCCGGGCGTGGACCGTGCGTGAACGCATTCTCCTGACGTTAATTTTTTAAACAATTACGTCGGGTCATGAGATACACTACAGTGTATCACATGACCCGACCTAATTGTTATACATATCGCGAAGGTTATAACAAACATTAAGACAACATTTAAATTTAGTATAAAATGACGCGTCATTACCTAATCCAGTTGCGGTATTTTCCAAATACTTTCCGAAGTCCAAACGCCCGACTTACCTTCTTAAAACGCTTGATCCAATATAAATAATAGTTTACTGTACTTAATCAAGTACTAGCATGCTTTCAGTGAGTGCCACTGACACATAACATTTAAATTAAATAAGAATAAAGAGCGCAAATTGGTCATCTCTTCATTTTTTGTGAAAAGCTTTGCCTGCACGGATAGGTCGCCACTGCCATTACGTCGAGTGTTGAGGGTGAAAACCACACAGGACAAAAATTTCTCTCTTTTTCAGTTGTTATCCTCACGCAATTTTTCTTATCTCCTTTGTTTATAATATTGCACCTTTTTTCCAACCATTATAACTAATGCATCGGAGGATACAGTAGACCTCCATTGCCACACTCTGAGGTCCAGTAGAATACTCGGTAGTATAATTTGTCGATGATTAAGCCACGGACTGCCTTTGCATTGTTAATTTCTATAATATCATTAACTTATTATTGTTATTATCTTTAGTTTTTTAAAGTCAGTAGCATATGGTATAATGATTGCAACACCTTATTGATATGAGTTGGAAATACTGAAATTATATTTAATTGGCGATTTAAAAGACTGGCCGTCAGTTTCTTGCAGGTTTCTTCTCATAGCCTCCCTTTACTTGAACCTAACAACTAACCTAAATGTAGCTTCAGTAACTTAGTAAACTCACTAACCTATATATTTTGACGTTCATAAGTGTTACTTTGTGACCTAAATGAATAAATTATTTTTGACTTTCTCTTTGACAAGAAGGAACGCGAGGATGTGATATGGATTAGACAAGGCAATATTTTGTCCTGCTGGAGAACTGAAATGCATTGGTGAGGAAGGATCACTGACTTTTTTTCATCCGTGCCGTCATAATAGTGTAGCACATAGCTCATTCAATGTTGTTAAGTTTTTTGTCAGCAGCATACCGGAACTATGTCCGGCATACAATCATACACACATACATGTTGGCAGGTATATTGTAAAGTCAGACTTAACTTACAGAGCAAATTGGCAAACTCCCCTCTGCTATGAGATTTTTCCAAAAAGACTTCCCAAACTGTCGGCCTCCACGGCGTAGTGGTTAGTGTAACCAACTGCCACGCCTGAGGTCGCGGGTTCGATTCCCGCACAAGTCAAACATTTGTGTGCATGAACATGGATGTTTGTCTTGGTCTGGGTGTTTCTATGTATAATATGTATGTATGTATTTACAAAAAAAAAAGTATATATGTATGTTTATCCATTGTCTAGTACCCATAGTACAAGCTCTGCTTAGTTTGGGCTAGATGGTGTTGTGTATATGTAGAAATATAAAAAAATAAAAAAATAAAAACTTAACCCTGGTCACAGTGATTATCTGCCTAATATTTCAGAGGTCGTCGTGATGTTATCAGCTGATGCCTTTCCATTTCTATCACTAACAAATCGATTAGTAACCGTCAATCTATCGACACATCCGACCATTGTGCCTTGACGAATCTATATCACACCCTACATTCCTCTATGACATAACCGCCGATGGTACTGAACAACCGGCGAGCGATTTCACGCCAGCTATTACCGATTCAGAAGACAATGCGACGCTTGTGCAGCCGTCTTGTCTTGCAATGGATTGATAATGGCATATGACGTTATAGTCTAAAGCTGAACCATTACGTAGTACGCATCTTGAAATGAGAGTTACAATATGTTCGTCGTTATACAATGCCGTTGTGATATTTTGAAGAAGTAATGTAGGAAGCTTTTCGCTTTAAACTGAGATGACTGACTCCTCTAATGAGCGGGCACATTAGGAGTTCGGCTGTAACAACATGTCCACCGCGGAGTTACACATGAGATCGTAGCCAAACAACCTTGTAGTGTTTTTATCCGATAAGAAGGCATTTCAGGCTCCTTACGGAGATACAGTAATGTCGAAAAGTGACTAGTATTTGTTCAATCTTGTGCTTGCAGCATAGCGACTCACGACTTGAAGTCCAGTGTCAAGTCTGCAAGTGTATCGTGTAAGTATAATATCATGATATCTGCGGTAATTGTTTCCCATCAGATGAGGCTTGTGTCCATTTGACAGCTAAAAAAATTTCTTGATTTCCGAAAAAACTTTCTTAAAGCTTTTGTGTTTTTGGGATCATTTTAAAAAAATTATTACGAGCAGCGAAGTATCAGGCTTTGTGCTACCCTGCCAACGATAGTCTTGACCCCTATTACGTGAAAACCGAATCCTGGAGCTCATAATCAGTCGCCAAACAATAACAAAATCAATATTTTTTAGTTACAACACGTTCTGTACAACATGTAGAACAGTTCTGTGGAAACGCTGTTAGAATGTCCAATACTTTAGCGTGTATTATGTGGGTAAAACAATTTGCAATAAATATGCACGGTCCGCTTAAGATGGGTTACACAAACGAAGATAGTGGATGCAACCGCGTGGAGTAATCTGCTCCCTGCAGGGCTAGCTCAACGTGAACATTGCTTGAAGAATAGAAAGTGGAAAATTTACAAGATTAAGTAAAAAGTGAACTCATATCAATGAATAATATTGTCTTACGTATACGCGAATGTTATACATTAAAATTAAACTACAAACAGACAAAATCTGTATAATATAATTTCAATTAAATCAATGTAAGTTAGGACTATAGTCATGAAATTCAATGTATCGCCAATTAAGATAAACATTGCACTGTGGGATCCCTGGCTGTACCTGAGATTTCGTTCTAACAGAGCAGATCGACTATTGAAGTACTTTACAGAAGATTGCAGCCGAACCTTATGTTATGTTATTCCGGTAAGCAGAGTTGCCAGACTCCTAGATGCGGGACATGCTGTTGACATGGGCTAATAACTTTTCCACGTGCAGGACAGCGCCTGTCTTCTTTAAGGGTTGGCAATGCGCGCGCGTGTTGTTAACGGCATAGACTTCGGTAACTGTTTACGATTGGGCTGGATAAATTAATAATAAATAAAATAATCACTCGATAAACTTGTTGGTTAACTAAGCAATAAAAAGAGTGGGTACAGTGGTCTTCTCATTTCAACCTAGAGTTATTCCACTAGGAAAGCACCTTCACTCTTCAGAAGATTACACCTAAATAACCTTGTATTGGACTCTTGCGGCCAGAACGGTTTCGAGAGCTCTAAAATATAAGTAGTCACTAAATGTCATCACTTACTAATTTGTAAATAGTTGAGTGCGAAATTTTAATTTAATTACCTACCATTATTATTGCTTAAGAAAAATATCATCACAATGCAATTTTTGTGTTGAAATATGATAATTTGCGTTCAGAACTAAATATTAACAAATTATAACGATTCGTTTTGTGTCAGATTACCTACTTATTTATTTTAATACGGCTATAAATGTTTACATTTCGGCAACGGTCGTTTACAAAGAGTAAAACGATGTTGAAGTTTTATGCTTTACCAATTTTTTACGACATGGTTTGTTTATTGCTCTTGGTAATACACGAGCTAACGGCCTACTTGATAGTAATAATCGTACATAGACTTTAGTCATGTTAAGAGTACACACACAGCCAAACCGCTGATTATCTCAATAATAATCCTTTTTTATGATCGTGTTAAAAGCAGAGTTTATTCCAGAGCCTGCAAATAAGCAAAGCAATCGCTAAAATGTTTATGAGTAGTAGAGCCTCGCTGATTTCAGCATGAATGGGCCGGCTCGACCGGGGAAGGACTACCCTCTCACATAATATCGACGTGAAATACTGTAGTATTCCTACTGTTGTGTTTCGTTCGGTGAGTGAGAGTGCCGGTGACCCAATCACCCTCTTTTCCCTTCCCGCTCCTTCTCCTTCCCACTTCCTTTCCTAAAGGGTTGGCAACGCGTAAGTGATGCCTCTGGTGTTGCAGGCGTCTATAGGCTACGGTGACCACATACCATCAGGTGGGCCTTATATATGTTTGCCACCATAGTCGCTGATAGTTTGGCGTTTTTGCAGTAAGTTTCCAGACTTCTTAAGAAAGTTGCTGGTAGCGGAAGACGTTTCCTCTCATCCATAAGAAACTGGACAATTTCTCTAACAAAATAGTCGCGTATAGCCGATCGTTTAAAATTGGAGTCGCTGAGCAACCAGCGCATAAAACATACCATTAGGTGGATCGAAACTTGTTGACCATATCAGTAGCGTAAGAAAGGCTACATGCTTATATTTGCATCTTAATAAAAAGGTTAAATATCTTTTTTTACACGTGTCAGCCCTAAGTTGAAAGCAGCATGTATATATTCGCTTTAAGGCGAGTGCATTCGCCCGATATTGCATTACGTCATCGGTTCGTTGCTCCGGGCATGCGTGATTTTTATTGTTTTGCGGATTAAGCAAATTTACTTTACGCACATAAACGTTTATTAGTTTAACTTTAGAATGTTTAATATAACTTGGAATTGAACCATCGCGTGAGGAGTCATTATAACGATTTGATAACCTCGTTGATTTTTTTATTGGCTTTTTACTGTATACGAGCAATGTTAGTTATCTTATAAGTTGATATTATTTATACAATAATGGTGGCAATTGACAGGCCTGATGGTACCGTAGCATATGATCTGATATCACTCGGGCGTTGCTGACCCTAGCAAAAATGTTAAAAGAAGGAATGATAGGAAAGGAATCGGCGGGGTAGGTATATGAGCCGTTGGGACTCTTAAACATAGCACGCCTATATATTCTCCAAGATTTAGACAGAATCTCTCAAGGTTTACGTATAAAATACCGAACCTATTACTGTTTTACTTGACATTTTAGATACAGTTCCAGTGATAGTAAGTTTAAGCATACATCCATTTGAACATATGGTTGTTATTTAAAAAATCGCTATGCTCTTCTGTTCTGGTTCTGGTAATCGAACAAAAGACCTTGCCCTTGAAGGTAGTAACTTTTTATGAAGAATTAGTTACGCATAACTGAAGTCCTTGGTGTATAACGCATATGTAATAGCAGCGATAGCTCAGTGCGGAGACCAACAGACTGCAATGCAGAAGGTCTCGGGTTCGAACCCACGTCGCGCACCTCTGACTTTCGGAAGATATATGACTTTTCGAAATTATGTGCGTATTGATTGACAATTATCGCCTGCTCCGTGCCTCTGAGAGCACGTTAAGCCGTCAGTCCCGGCTGCCATGAACATCTATGGCAGTCGTTATTGGGAAAGTCAGTACCCTCTAATATCCTGACACTGGTCTAGCCTTGGGGTATCGTTAGCCTGCGGGTTGCGGAGGTCAGGTGGCAGCCGCTCCGTGTAAAAACTGATATCCAGCCAAATCCGGTTAGACCAGGAAAAAGCCGACCCCAAGTGACTTGGGAATAATAAAGGCTAAGAGAGAAGAAGAACTGAAGTTCTTGGTGTCACAATACTCTATAGATAAAGATATCCGTCCTCTAAAAAAGTCATGATGACGAAAAAATTAACTACCCACACATTTTTACATAAGTGAAGTCACGGTTACAAGCTAGCAACACCATTAAGCGCGTTATTGCCATCACGGACAACATAATCAACTCTTTATGCCGCGTCGTTAGTGAATATTACGACATTTTTATGTTTCTGCACTGTACCACAAATTATATGGGACCAGATGGCCCGTATGATATGATGTATGAAAACTTGTACCATGAGACCAACGAGGTAATCCAATTGTATCTGGATAGACTAACAGTCGACCCCAATATACTGCAATACGATAAGATTATCCATACAAACCAACAGACAGCCGTATCTCAAGATCCCCATTACCGATACCAGTCACAATTATTCTACCCTTCTATAAAATAAGGAAATACCATCCAAACACTTTAAGAATCTTACTAATACTATAAAAAAAGGAAGTTTCTGAAGATTTTTGGACTAGTTGGTGTTGTGTATATGTGATAGAATTATTGTTATGTTTCTCACATCACAAATATTTTTCTAATATATTAGAAAAATATCTAGTCCTTTGGAAGGCTTACACGGGTCATGGTTCCAAAGTGAAGAGGCCCTTCTAGGGGTTTAATCTAAAGTGGGATGGAACACCTACAGTGGCACTAGCCACAGCAGGCATAGGAATATAGCATATATACATATGTACTCTAATAAGTCTGGGCTATTGGGATAGGTATTTAATGAGTCCGTATATTGGTAACTATGGATGAAAAACGGCGTCTGCCCTGAATACTTTAATAGCATCAATCGGATGGGCAGACGATGACTCGCCAACTCACTAGATGGGCCCCCTGAATAGCTACCATAGGCATACAAACCAGCAGCAGAGGGCAACACCAGTGCGAGCGGCTGGGGGTGTTGAGCGGTGCGGCGTCGGTTTCACCATCACGGGTCTAGTGACAACGGAGACCCGGAGCGGGTTTCCCCGTAATTATGCCCTTGAAAATGACACTTCCATCTCCAAGCATATAGCTCTACCCTCTGACCGGCCGACGAAGGCAAGCCAGAGTTGAGAGTCCTACGGGCGCTCTTGAAGTTTATTTATTATTATTATGTTTAAATGTTGGTTACTTAACCCGTGAACGCAAAACCGTTGAATGGATTTGTATGAAACTGGACACACACAGACTACTAGCTTTTGCACATGACTCCGGCCGCGTGGTACCTACATCAATAAAAAGTAGCCTATGTCCTTCCCCAGGTTTTAAACTATCTTAGTACAAAATTTCATCCAAATCGATTAAGTGGTTTAGCCGTGAAAAGGTAACAGATAGATAGATAGACAGACAGACAGAGTTACTTCCGAATTTATAATATTAGTAAGAATGTCATTGTCTATTTAAATAACAACATTGGACAAATGAAACTAATTCAAGTAAAGGAAGTTTCGCGACAGTAATTTAATTCGTCGATAATTATATGGACATCAGGTGCCCGTTCCACAAGGTATGTAATTTTTTTTAAGGCTTCTTCGGTGTTTGATTAATAGCTGTGTCGCGGAATAGTTTAAAACATTAAAACACAGAGCAAAACTCGGATGAGCTATTTGTGTGTCAATTTGGAGCGAAGTAACAATTCATACCACTACGAGAGTAGAAGACCGGATGGTCTTCTACTTTCTGTAACTGGCTGAGTTGTATCAACTATACTATTTAGTCACGGAGCTAGCTTAAGAAATAAATACATTTTCTGGTTTTGCTCACCAGGTAATTGTTGGGCTTAGTGATTTTGAAAAGTTATTAGTTGAGCGCCTATTATGTTCTAAATATATATTACCGAGCGCGCTTATTGCCTTCTACTGGGTACGTTATCAGACCCCGAAGAACCGTATAACACCTTACTCGACCTGAGTATCGACCCTGGCGATCAAACTTCAAACATTAATAACTTATGCCACAGCACAAACGACGCAGACTCAAAGTCTGCTATAATTGGCCTGAGAATCAGCATAAGTTAACAAATATTATTTGTAAATAGCAATTTGTAAATAATTACGATTGAAAAGAAGCATTGACGAAGAAAATCGGTTAGCAGAAAAATAAATTGTTTGCGAAAATTGGGTAAATTGAGCCCATTAGTCAGGCAATTATTGGTAATTTAGGAATCATGTTTCAACAAAACACTTTAACAGTGCTGTGGGAAACAAACCTTGGTCAAAGGATTGTTTATCGTGAAAAGGAAAATAGATTTCGACAGTAAACGGCTTGTAGTGTGACTATTGTTGATACAGCTTCGTCTTCCAACTTCAAAAAAAGGAGGAGGTTCTCAATTCGACAGTATGTTTTTTTTGTGTTTTACCTCATAACTTTTTTCTGTGTGAACCAATTTTGATGATTCTTTTTTTATTTGAAAGCTGGTGCTTTTCATTTAGTCCTAGTAATTTTGATCAAGATCTGACTATTCATTTTCGAGTTATCCTTAATAATACGTGTTTGGTTGACTTTGGCTACATTGATGATGTTCTAATTTTTGGCAACAACAAAATAAACAATTGTGTAGGATGGTTTGCAAGCCCCTCGTAGTGTTTCGAGGTAGCCCTGTTCTAATTTGGTGATGTTCTAATAAAGATCTTCGGTTTTATACAACGGGATTATTTAATAAATGACAGCAAATCTGCCGTGATTGTAGCAACAATCACATACATATAGGTATGTAAATGTATTGTTTACACAATCCTTAATTGGTTTTTGATTGCATTTAATAGTATAGGGTTATATGCACCTGTTAAACTCAACAAGGTAAACACAAAAAAGCTAAAAACAAAATTATTTCTATAATACAACTTTTAATATGACACTGAAGCCGAGAACTCCGGAATAAAACATAATCGTCCCAACCGTATTTAGAATTATCATGAGTTGCACTACGGCCAAAAATTATTTAAACGGTATATCCCGATTTTTTCTGTCCAAAACATTTTTCATATAAGCCCGCATTTTTGAAAGGCTATTTTTGGGCTCTTTACAAGTCTTTTAAAATGGCCCTGGAGGTAAATTTTCTATTTTGAGATAGGCGTTTCTCCATTTCCTCGCTTGTCTCATTTAAACAGCGCTGCCTTATATGAGCAGCGCGATTAGTAGATCTTCAGATCTCTCAGATTCACTAAAAACCGAGAAATAAACCAAAATTTTAACAAAAAACAAAACCGACTCAAAAAGGAATATTCTAAAACAAAAATGTACTAAAAAGTTAAAAAATAATTGCGTATTCTTGTGAATAATTAAATCCCACCAAAAACATAATCATGTAAAATGTTGCCAGTACGAGACCATATGACGCGCACTGTCAAAAAGTTATCAGATCTCATGTAAAGCCAAGCTTCTAACTCTACACGCCCTAACTCTACAAGGCCTAACTTCACAAACTCTACATCTTAGTCAAAATATGTGGCTTGGCCATTTCGCTACATTCACATGGGCATAAGGTGAAAAATGTATCCACTGTTCATTACTTTTCTGTTATACAATAGTTTTTGTAGTAACGAAACGGTCAAGCCACATATTTTGACTAAGGTGTAGAGTTTAGTTAGTTTACTTAGTTTCACATTAGAGGCGCCTTTTTATAGCCCACTCTCTATCTTTACCTTTTTTGTTTGTTGGTTTACTGTTTATAATAAGTGATAGATATTAAGATTAATTTTTTTATGTTGTTTGTAAAGGTTTACTTTATTTTATTACATTATTTTTTTATAATTTATTCAAGGACTCCCCATATCAATTTTCAGACCTCTAGCGTCAAAATTGCGGAAGTCTCATACAAACTTCCATCCCCTAGTTTAAGGAGTTGAGGGATAAAAGTTGCAAGTTTTATAATTTTTTTGTTGTCTGTGTATAATACTAGCGTAAATACTAAATTTCTGCTTTCTAGGATATTAGAAATACTCTATGAATTTTGATGATCATCAGTGAGTGAGTGACGAAATCAGGATTTTTTTAGATATCAATAAAATCTAAAGTATATGAGCTATGTAATTAAAACTTTATATGTTTTATAAGTCCGCTATTGACAACATATCCAGAGAATTTTGTTAATCTGGTATAATCCAAACCCAAGTTATAAGGGTTCAAAAACACGACAAAGCGCTTAGAGAAAAGGTAGATAGTGCTCTTGCGCTTCAATTGGCTCGTCTTGGCGAGAACAGATTCTTGTTATTTTTGGAGTCGGTGACAGCCAAGGTAAGTTTGTGACTACTTAAACATGAGATGTCTTACTATAATTATAACATAACAACATAAACTTTCAAACAATGGACACAATGAACACCGAGACTTGGATAAACGTCTTTCGGATGACACAAATAATTCTCCAATGATGTTCCTACATTGGCTAATTATTTGTTACAAACTAACAAAACTCGGCGTAATGGCAGTGACGAGGCGGCCACTGAAACTACTATTAAACCAACCGTGCAGTCAAAATCTGTCTAATTCAAAGTCTTGAAACGTGCTCGGTAGAAACGGAAAACTCGCCATTTGTTACGTGAAACCTAAACACGGGTGTATGTACCTAACCTCTGTCGGGCTTTTCGGGAATATTAAGAGTGTGTTCATGTGTATGTATGTACGATCCATCGAAGCGAAATTACATCCAAGATTTCGTCTTGATGTGTACCTATGTAAAATATATTCGACGCTCTTCCGCCTGAATATTCGAAGCTGGACAGGATCGATCCAATCTCAGGCCTATGTATATGGTACTGCTTCAGTCTCGTACATCACCCAGTCGATACTATCTGATTCACAGATAAATCTTTTAAACATACAGCAGTCTGATTGTGATAGTTAATCAATCAGTTTTCTGACGTCTAATGTTGGATATCAGATTGCTTCAAATTACCTTGCCTTTCAACTTTTTTACTTATAGTTTCTTGATTCTGACAATTTTAATACAGATATTTCTATTTGAAGAATCCTATTTAAAGGTAACGTGCTGCAGACGATAGGTCACTAAGATCACTTAAATTTTTAAGAACAGATTTGTTATGTGTTGTTCAAAACTTGCATGGCAATTCACTCTTTTAGGGTATATAAGTCACAACTCAGTACCGACTTCCTATTACTACAATCTCCAACACAGATATCAATAAATAAACTACATTTTATTTCTATAAAATTGTTCTTAGAAGCCAGTTTCTTTTCATTTCACTGTAGACCGGTTTAAAATATCATAGGAAATAGATGGCAGTTTCCAATCTCCTTCATAAATATACTTTAACTCGTTGGCGGGGCGAGTGACGTCACTCTAAGAGGCTCTTATGCGCCTTGGATAATTTTATGCGAAACTGACACTGACACTTTTGTTAGAGGCTCTTAGGACAGAAACATTTTAGGAAGCAGGCCATTGTGCTATTAGGAGCGAAATTTTGCTTTAATCATAATGAAGATGGGATACTTACGTGTTTAATTCTGAAGGGTTTAGTAAAAAAACGTATTAAACAGAGTGACCCCTGAACCAGAAGACGACGGAGACTAAAAGTTTTCAGTAGTTAGGTATTATTTTACTTCCCAAAAAAATATTGTTGGAATATTTATCAGTATTTAGCAATGGTAATATAAGAGGGACACTGCAATAACAACGCTGATTTTAATTATGTTTAGCAGCTATATAACCTTGTGTTGTATTATGGAGGTGAAGCTAAAGTTTCAGTTGGTAAAGTCCAAGGTTTACTTGTTGTAACTTTAAGTTTTGTAGCAGTGATTTTAATGGCAGGAGTGGACCAGTCGTGTAGCGACTTGTATGATCCCAAGATTGCGGCCATTATAATCGCTTAGTATCTCTTCATTCATTTAAGGGTACTTCTCCTGTCTTCATTTCTATTTTCTTTTTTTCATTCGGTCATTGCCTTTTCTTTGATTTGTTGCAAGTAATTCCTCGCATCGATAGGCTACGGTAACCACTTAGCATGTCTTCTTTCATTTTGAGCATTCTCTATTATTCTTGTCTTTTGACCTCGATACGGCCGTCGCCTTTATTTTTAATATGTGACATGTCATTTCCCTCTACCTGTATTTTTTATAAAATATATACCTATATAAACAATGTCTCATGTCAGCTATTATAGAAAAAAAAACAGACCATATTCATGAGGATTTTATTATTTACACACGGTACACTTTTAAGTTATACAACAAAAAAATACAGTAATAATGTAGCAAAATATGATCTCGACAAACCTAACCTTACGCAAGAACAATATCATACAATGCTTTATTAAAAACGAGTAGCCATTACTGAGAAACTTAAAGATAACCATTGTCATATATTTTCATTGTTCTTTTCTTAAAACACGTTACATATAAAACAAAGACGGTTATTTTGTTTATGAACGACACACGAATGAGCTGTTACAATTATTATGTATTTCTGCACTGTCATAGATCGTATAACAAAATGGCGTCCTTCGTTTGCGCGGGAATGACCTTGAAGTTTTTGTCAAAATGCTAAGTTGTTTGTTTTTGCGCAAAGAATAATTTGGAGTGTTTGTTTTTTAAGAGTTGAATATTTTAGCATATAATAACATTACGCTTACATATTGCTATTGAAGTATTCAGAGGTAAGATTTCTTGGAAAAAGAAAAGGTCAGCGAGGGGAAGGGGAGGCGAGTATACCGCCCCCTATCAAGCACAGTTCTAGCACCTGGCTGCATCTATTCAACACGGTTCTCGAATCCACATTCTCAAACTACATTGTTTATTAGGTATGTAACCTATGTTTTGTTTTGCAGACACATTTTTTATAATATTAAATCGGTCGGTACGTGCACTGTCATTATAAGTGTTATTGTAATTTTTTGGAATAGCAGCAATAATCTAGTGGAGAGGCTCTAATTTATTCATTTAGAACACAGGTAATAGCGCCTATAGGTATTGCCTAGAAAGATAGGCAGAGGAGTATTATCTAGTATGAGACACCTCAGAATCTCTCCAAGTACGAAAAATAAGGTTAGATTTCTGGACCTCAAGCATACTCGTCAAAAAAAGAGCAGCGATAGCTCAGTGGGGAGACCAACAGACTGCAATGCAGAGGGTCTCGGGTTCGAACCCACGTCGCGCACCTCTGACTTTCGGAAGTTATATGACTTTTCGAAATTATGTGCGCATTGATTGACAATTATCGCCTCCTCCGTGCCTCGGAGAGCACGTTAAGCCGGTCCCGGCTGCCATAAACATCTATGACAGTCGTTATTGGGAGAGTATCGACACAAAAGATCCCACTGGGTCGAAGTGTCGCCGGTCTGCACTGACTGGCCCCCCACATAAGATAAGATAAGATACTCCCTCGTCACGGGGAAACATGGAGCTTATGTTGGTCTCTCCTGGCCGAAGCCGCTCCTAGCAACTACAGTTCCGCCGAGTGCCTCCTTTTACTTTTTGTATCCAGCTCTATAATGTGTCTGTATCAGCGAGACTACCCAGCAAAACTTAGAGTGAGGCCTACAACTCGAAGGCAATATGCTGGCACCCCTTATTGTCCGCCTAACCTACCCTAATCTGCCTTGTGAATTTATGGTAACGTGCATTGAAATTATAATTCTGTTTAAAGATTTTATCGCTGTTTATATTGGTACAATGAAAGAAAGAAAGAAAGAAAATAATTTTATTTGTTCCACGCTCATAATATAAGGTAACAGAAAACACAACCAAAAGTACATATAGAACAAATAAGGTCCTGCGGCAGCAATGTTGCAGTATATCCACAACGCTGGTATTCTCGCAGACCCTGAATGATTTCGGTGCATGTAGGCAGTAACATACATACATACAACTCAATTAAAAACAAAATATCAAAAAACAAAAAAAAGAGTAACTTAAATAAATTAGGCAGAAGGTGGATGGCAGAAAGTAATTTCATTTTTTTTTTCATTAAAAGTACCTTGAAAATAATAAAAAACAGATAATATAAGATAAATAATACATAATAAAGACATTGTATCAATAAAAACGTTATATTACAACGCAGCATATAATGTTGTGTTACATTTCCGAACGACCCCCGGCTCTTGTCAACAAAACATGACACTGATTGTCATCGATGTCATGTGGGTAGTAATAATTCTAAATATCAATTGCAAAATAAAATAAGCATCCATCGGCGTCTGCGCAATGAGAAAAAGAGGCTAGGATGATATTTTATAATAGGTTATATTTATACTTATCATGTATCAACATAAATTTTCACATAACAGACAGCTATGTAATGCAATCTACGTTTAAAGTTTAAAAAGTTTGTGTTTATGGACATGTATATTTAGGTTATGTCAACAGTGAAGCAATACTAATTTACAAATTATTACAATGAGATAATTGTAGCTAATAACATGTAAACAAAACAATCAGCAATAAAATTTAAAATAAGATTACGCCTTCATATCACATATGGCACACACATTTAAACAGAGGTGACATTCGCCAAATTGTATCTGTGTCGTGCCTAAGATTTCTGAATAAGGAAACCTTGAAAATGTCTTTTGAAGAAGAAATTAAGCCATGTCGAGGGATTATGTGTTGATGCAAGTGTTGGTCTTCACACTGCCACTGCGCCGTATTTATTGGATTTGATTTCGCCAACTATGGTTTTAGACCCCACGTGATAAGCTGGAGTCTGGATCTGTGCTCGGCTGTCGGCAATGGGCTCTCAGCTACTGAGAATGTTTTGCCCACACAGCAGTTGCATTCACCGTTGCGCCACCTAACAATTAAATCTCAGTAATCGACATATTTGACTCAGATGATTTCCAAAAACCTCCAGTTTCAAATAATACGTAATAGTGAGCCACCTCATGTACTATGGTTTGCCAATGTAAGGTTGAGTCGAGGACAAATCATTGCTGCACATAGATTAAGATCAGGCCATATACCTCGTAACAAATTTGCTTACCTAATGAGTGAAAAGGATTCTCCTAACTGTGAAATATGTGGTGTTGTTGAGGATGTTTTAGAAGAATGTGTACGCTATAATGTTGTAAGGGCACAACTTATAGATGCCACAAAGGTATATGTATATAGTGTAGTCTATTTCATGGCATTTTAGCTAATCCTGCATGTGATGATGCTAAAGTTTTATATTCTTTTTTATTAGGTCAATAACTTAATTGATATAGTATTTAGGAGTAAGATATTTTGAACATGAACAATGGGATTGGTGTAGTCACGTTTGTGTACTGAAAGCCCTAAAAATAATACGTAACACTTCCACTAATAATATTCATAAACAGAATAACATTCAAGTACATGTAATTAACAGCATATCTACATGATTGTATTAAGCCGATACGTGACTCGTGTGCAGTATTCGACATGACCATTCATATTAGAGACACGTACTTAACCGTATTGAGAATGTTTTGTGTGATAAGTGCGATACATACAATATGTCGTGTCATCCTTTTTTAAACGTGTGCGCCATATTTGATACCAATGTGTGGTCTATTAATTTACAATTTAAATGCTGTTAAATACAATTTAATTGTGTAAAAGCAGCGATAGCCTGGTGGAAGCCACTGACACAGACAACAGATCTAATTTAACAAATATTATAAATGCGATTGTGAGTTAGCTACATTCGCATTTATAATAGGTATTAGTCACCCGTACATTTACACATTTACAAACAAACTCGTTGTATGACATTTCCTGCACCAGAGATAGAACCTAGTTAACATACTAGTAATGCACATAAAGAATACCCAAACTCAGTAGGTACAATCATTTGTGGATCGCACAAATAATTGCATTGTTTGAGATTTGAACGTAAAAATGCGCAGTCGTAACGGTGAGGCGACCACTCATAACCAAAATATCAAAAAAATAAGATAATTCAGATCAAATATTCATGAGCGGTCTTATGTATATATGTATCTTATGTGGGGGCCAGTCAGTGCAGACCGGTGACACTTCGACCCAGTGGGATCTTTTGTGTCGACACTCTCCCAATAACGACTGCCATAGATGTTCATGGCAGCCGGGACCGACGGCTTAACGTGCTTTCCGAGGCACGGAGCAGGCGATAATTGTCAATCAATACGCACATAATTTCGAAAAGTCATATAATTTCCGAAAGTCAGAGGTGCGCGACGTGGGTTCGAACCCGAGACCCTCTGCATTGCAGTCTGTTGGTCTCCCCACTGAGCTATCGCTGCTTGTCTTAAGTCTTCTTATTGCTTGTTTTGCTTTATGAGCGGTCTTAAGTCTTAACCCTAACTTGTTGAAGGAAAACATCGTGCGGGAACCTGCTTGTTTGAGAATTCTCCATAATGTTTTCGAAGATTTGTGAAGTCTGCGAACCCGCATTGGGACAGCGTGGTAGGTTATATCCTAACCCTTCTCATACTGAGAAGAAGCCCGTGCCCACTTGGATAGTTTTACAGAGCTGATATTAATAAGTAACCCAAATCAATTACACTATTAACTCATTATAATTAAACAAATTTCGGTTTTAGTAACAACTGGTTTTGGCAACATGTAATTTATTACAAAACAGTGCAAAAACCATCTAAATGGTCAGAACGACCTTGTTTTTCGTTCGTATCTGGTCCGGCTGGACTGTGTCAGTTGACAATGCCGTCACAACGTGAGGTGGACAATGGCTAACAATTGATGGCAAGGTTAAGCATTGATTGCTCGGGCTTAGAGTCGGAGAGGACTGCGATGGATTATAATAAATACATTTTAGATGGTCTTTTTAGGCATTTGGTTATCTCAAAATCTGAATTTCGACCCGTCCGCTTAATCGCTTGTTTAGTCACTTTTGATTGTATAAGAAGGCATTGCACGGGTAGCGCAGCGGGCAAGCGGTCTCCTCGCTGCTGTCCTCGACTTCGGTGCTGTCGGTTCAAATCCCATACGGAACAATTGTTTGTGATTTACGTAGCGTGTAGGTACTTTGTGTCCTTTAATTGTATATTTGTAAAGAACCCCTTTTATGACAAGTTTCATTACAGGTAGACAGGCAAGCCTTGTAAATAAAAAAAACCTCTCTGCACTCTGGCTTGCTCGGTGATAATCTGTTATAACAACCTGTGATCGCTTTTAGTTCCATGGTATTACACCGGGGCCATGGATTCTGGCGAAAAAGAAATGTGCAGCGTAGATATGTTATGCCTCTAAAACTCTTACGGTGATGCCTCTTTAATGCGTTGCGTTGCGTTGCGTCGTCGCAGCGGATCAACGCATTGTATGCCACACCTGCGTTGCGACGACCGCAGTCCGGAGATTATCTCAGTGAGTCTCCACAATGGATCGGAACAAACGTGTTCTATTGTTGCCTTTATTGCGCCGCCGCCGCGCCGCCGAAAGAAACGTATAAACAATAAAATATTATGGATATCTCCCTTGAATGCATTAAGAAATAGTGATGGTAAGTTTTTAGCAGTGGAACACTGTCCGTCGTCGCACCGGAGCCCCGACAACGCAGCGCATCAGCCTCCCTCCTCAACGTCTCTCGTCCATCGATCCGTTGAAACGTCGCGTGCGACGACGCAGCGCATTACTGTGGCATGTCACAAAAAATATATGGAAAACGACGCAGCGTCGACGCAACGCACTAATGGGACAGAGCTGTTACATAGCAGGTAAAACGCAGTAACTGTGTTGGGAATCTAACGCCGACTGTCACAATCACGCTGGCACATTCGTACCGTTACTAAATAATTGAAAACGATCTGTAATAAATATAAATATTAAAGACTATGAAGTAATAATCATTTAGTAACGACTATTTCACTCAAGACTGCAATAACATTACGTCTCAATCACTATTAAATATAAGTACTTTAATATATTTTAACGTGGTGTGTAACGCAATACGTAATGTATACGTATATAATATTAATCTAAACTAATATTATAAAGAGGAAACATTTGTGTTTTTGTATGTATGTTTGTAATGTTTTCACACAAAAACTACTGAACCGATTTCAAAAATTATTTCACCATTAGAAAGCTGCATCTTCACTGAGTGACATAGGCTATATTACATTATTAAAAAAAGTAGGGATCCTTAATAAAAATGCAATAATATAACCCAAGGTGTGAAAAAATTAGTCATAAAAAATCTGTCATCGCGTGCGCTGCGGAAACTATTGATGATAGAACAAAAAAATGTTCTACAGTATTATAGAACGTATCAATATCTACAAAAAAGTCTGCGATACCATATGTATTATTTTAATATATAGCTAACTACACCTATATAGGTGTAGTTAGACTTATTAATTTATTTAGTTGTAGTTTTATATATTAAAATTAGATAATAAATTAAAAGTAGGTATTGGGTAATAAATTACAGTCCACGCGGACGAAGTCGCGGGCAACAACTAGTGTTATTATAAAAATAAAGCTGTACATATGAGGCATCGTTTTCTGGTTTACTTATACTTATACCAATTCACACTACTTATCCATTGTCTAGTACCCGTAGTACAAGCTCTGCTTAGTTTGGGCTAGATGGTGTTGTGTGTGTGTGATAGAATATGGATGTATGTATGTAAATAGATAATATGTAGTGTACATACACTACATACAGAAATGATTAAAATGGGTTTAGTGGTTTAAGTACATATTTAAACCATTAAACCCATTTTGATCATTCTCTTTCTAATAAACTTGTTTTACGACGCTACTCTACGACAGTTCCTAGAGTAGCGTCTTAAAACAAGATTCGCGCAAACTCAGAGTTCTGATCAGAGTATGGTGGTTCTTAACGCTTGGTCATAAAAAAGAATAATAATGACGAGGATTATGACCTAACCCTTCTTACATTGAGAAGAGGCCCATATCCAGCAGTAGGACAGTTTATTTAAAATTATATAGTAATAAAATTACTCTTACATGAACTATTCCTAAGCAAAAAATTATGTCGATACTTTGCTACAGACAGAAAAGGCAAACCGACAAACATATTTTAGCATGTATAATTAATTAGGATCTTCGGTTGGCAGACTTCAACTGTGTTATAATATTAGTATTTAAGCTAAGGTCTCGTCAAAACAAACGTTATTGAAGTCAATAAGATGACCTTAATGACTGCATTATTATATCGTCAACTTCTTAACGTGGTGTTATGCAACTAAGCATGCTTTGATGTCAGAATGTTATGTACTCATTCGTTAATTAGAAACACTGACTCGAAGGTGATTGGTCATACTTGGTGACTTTGGCTCCTTGTCATAATACATAAAGGGTTCCTTTAATTAATATTTTGGCCAAAGCATTTATTTGGCATTATTTCTGTGTCTGTCTAACTTTGGATTTGTAAAGTCTCCAAGTGACAAACATGCAGACACAACAAAGAACACCCAGACACAGAGCAACTGCTTGTGAAAGACACAAATTTTTGTCCCGTATGTGGATCGAACCAACACTGCTGTGTAGTTGATTTCTAACAGAATGATCACGCTCTGCCCTACCCAAGGTTTGAACTTGGGACCTTGTGAGCAGGCCGTGACACCCATTACAATAAGAGAGTGAGTATCAGTTTTCTAGATTACATTACAAACAAATGTTATAAGCATCTAACTCAATATTCATTGTGGTGCAACGGCCATCTATCATTAAGGTCAAACGACCCATAACTATCGATGCGAGTTTTTGCATTCAAATGCATATAATGCCATTTTACAATTAATTCCTAATCGATTTCTTCATAAAATTTCTAAACGCACATCCAAACTTGTTTTGTGAACGTGTCAGTTTTGACATTCGATTTTCAAAAGTAACCTTTATTTATACTTTAAGACTGCGCCGAGCGAAATGTGCCAAAACAGGCGGTCACAGTTATATGAATAAAATCAACACTTTTTGTTTAATACAAATATAAAATATACATTTACCAAAACAATGAATGTGTTTACAATTAATCCGTGTAAAAAATCTTAAAATAATTAATATTTTCGCCTACAAAATTACGTAAATTTGCATGAACGATGCAAAAAATAAGCTCGTGTTACGTGATTTTTAGATTATAACAGTAGAAATCTATCCTATTTTACAGCTTAAACGAAAATTAAATATTTATATTACATTTTGTCCGTCCCAAATATTTAAGTTATTGGTTGACAATAAAGATACATATTTATCAAAAAAGCACTTCAAATTCTCTATACAATTTTACTATGGCGGCCGCGCGCTGATTTGTGTATGCGCCGCACGAGCTCTGTCATTGTCTTACGCTTACGAAGTATTTTATCAATGCTTTCTCACCTTTATTCTTTAAGAGGCTTAGGTCTGCTGTGCCGTTGTGTATTTTATTGGAATCATATATTTTACTAGATTTTGTCCGCGACTTCGCTCGCGTTATAGTACATTTTGGTAATACATTTTTATCTCCCGGGAACAGTACTTTTTTCTGGTTGAAATCTATCGGTATATACTTCGCTGTCTCCGTGACAACGTGTATGCTAATTTCATGACGGTTGGTCAAGTAGTTAAGGCGTCAAAGCGTACAAGCTCACAAAAAAAAAATAAAAAAAAAAATATCAAAAAAGCACTTCAAATCCTCCATACAATTTTATTATGGCGGCCGCGCGCCGATTTGATTATCGAGCTCTGTCATTTAGTCCAACCGCGTCTTACGCTCGGCGCAGTCTTAATGGCCATTTTGACAATGACATACCTTATTTGAATTCTTGGATACTAGAATTTTTTCATTGAGACTGCGCCTATATCCTGCTAGTCTTGTTGTTTTCCTATGGAGACTGTCCTGTCTTAGTAACACGTAACATGCAGAATCAAAACAATTACAGTATAGATGTTACTAAGTTTATGTTTATATTCACGTGTGATAATGAAGTCACAGTTTAATTGCTATCCGAATTTCTATAAGGTAATTCTCATTAATAGCTCGGAGTCAAGAAAACTGGTCGAAAGACGGTAAGAGGAGCGCTCACTATAACGTGCCACTCAAAAACAGAGCTGGCAGAATGTATAACATTTCTACCTTCGGTGATATTCAGGCGCATAAAGAAATAATCGCTGTGCGGTATTCGAACCTATACTCAGTGCATTAGCCGTAGCCAGGTAACTCCAACCAATACGCCATTCGTACAGTCAAGTATTAATATTTATATTGACAATCTATACTAATATTATAAAGCTGAAGAGTTTGTTTGTTTGTTTGAACGCAATAATCTCAGGAACTACTAGTTTTGAATTGAATAATTATTTTAGTGTTGGATATCCTAATTATCGAGGAAGGCTATAGGATATATCACGCTACGACTAATAGGAGCGGAGCATCAATGACAAATGTTGCAAAACGGGCAAAATTCTTTTATGTGAAGCAGACGACGTTGCGCGCGTCAGTTAGTAAACAATATATTTTTTTATGTGCGAATGTTGATTTATTAAAAAGTACTAATGACTGAAGTCTAAAACGTATGACACGCGATCAAATTACTGCATGGAATGTCATAAGGTCATAACTAAACATTGATTTATTTACATTAACCTTTACAATAATTAATACATGTGAATGAAGCCAGAGAAGTGTGTCAAGATCGTAGCAACTGTAAATCCGTCGTCTCTGCCTACCCCTCTGGGAACCAGGCGTGAATCTATGTTTGTAATACAAGTTTATTTTTATCGTCTTTGAAGCGAGCAAGAATACTTAAATGTTTTTTGTGACCACCGAGATGCCTTGCTGCGTGTGTGCTTGGGGTCTCAAATTCTGTTTGCGCGTCCGTCGGTTAAACATAGGGAATTTCTGTTAGAAATTTTCAGTCGCAGTACGAAGTCTGGAAATATGCTCGGTAGAATGTCACAAACGTCGTCTTTTACATGGAATCTAAAATCATCGTTGACAAATTATGGTTTTATATATTTACACAGTAAACCTCTGCCCCTCCGGGATTTAGACATCACACTATGTACTATCGATTTAAGCGACGGATGACCACTCCTAAGGTTAAAATCGCATAGCAAGCCAACATTTGGTCGGGTGGAGGGCGGAGTCACTTAAAGCCAACATGCGCAAGCGAAATTTTTTCTGAAATGGTCAACCGTCGCTCAAGACAATAGTACATATGTACCCAATGAATGGTAGCGACGTAACCACTCCGCCATTAGTAACAAAATAATAAATATATAATATGTATTAATCCCAAATCCGTATATATACGCATGGTGCATATCTAATTAATATTTTATATAACACTAGTAGTTTTCCCGCGGTTTCACACGCGTAAGTCCCGTTGCCGTGTGAATATCGGGTTTCACCCCTTTTACCCCCTTCAGGGTGGACTTGCCAAAAATCCTCTCTTAGTGCTCCCCTACGCTCTCCAAGGGACATACATGCCAAATTTCAGCTTCTTGCGTTCAGTGGTTTCGGCTGTGCGTTGTCTGTCAGTCACTCAATAACGGAAGAGTTTTATATACTTATATAGATTTCTATAACGTAAGGTCATCGGAAATGTTACCAAAAACGGCTTAAAGGAATGATCGTCACATTTCGACGATTAACTAGTTCATGACAAACAGTAGACCGTGGTAAATGTATGGCTATACTAACTGTTGTGCGTGGCGTTGCTCGCTTTTGCTTACCATGGCTATTCTCAGAGTTAGATGCTATCAATATATCAAAGGAGCTATGCATGTTTTCGATTGTGTATCTTAAAGTTTACTTTCTGTGTCATAGCTTAAGCTATTTCATACCAAATTCCATCAATAAGTTCAGCTCTTTAGCGAGCTTACAGTTTTACACAGACTAATTAACACCAAGTTTAATTTTTCAAGACTGAAAATCCATTTTTTTTTAATGGCGTAGTTCCGGTCTAGGAATGAGATTAATTTCTCCTTGGGGCCGTCACAGACACTCAAATAAAGGATACAAAGAAGACCTAGTCTTGATACAACTATTTGTGGATCACACAAATTTATGCCCCGTGTGGGGATCGAACCTACTACACTCTGCGCAGTGTCAGCGGCGAGACCACCACTGCGATATCTAGTCTAATGGAACCTGATACTTCTCTCTCACTACACTGAGAATTTAAAAATATCTCCAGAAGTGAATTCACTGAAATTAAATAACTTTTAGGGTGCCGTACCTCAAAAGAAAAAAACAGACCCCTTTTAGAATCACTTTGTTGTCCGTCCGTCTGTCTGTCAAGGCCCTTTATCTCGGAAACGCGTGGAGGTATTGAGTTGAAATTAAAACGATATACTGAGGTCTAAAGTCTCTTGAAGCTGTGAAAAATCAAATTTTTAAGTTAACGTAAAAAAAATATACGGCCGTTTATGCCGCAAAAGACGTATATTTCGACACTCAAGGGAATCAAAATTTATAGGGTATTTTCCGTTGACCTAGAACTATGAAATTTGGCAAGTAATACCGTCTTATACTACAAGTATAGGGGAAAAACTGAAAACTATACCTTTGTAATTAAATCATAAAAAACAGGGTCTTTATGCAAGGAACGGCGGTCCAAATTTTGAATTGCCTTAACCGTGCCATGTGGGGTATCGTATGAAAGGGCTTCATTGGCACAAACTTAAACAATTTTTTTATTATTTTAATGATGTATAGTTTTCGATTTATGACGAAGAATGAAAAAAATACCTTTTTCCTTTTTTATAAGTATATAAGTATAAGTTTGTACGGAACCATCGGTGGGCGAGTCCGACTCGCACTTGTCCGGTTTTTACGGATTTTGTGTAGTTGAAAGTAGTTTAATTTCAATATTTACCATTCGTGTGAACATAGACAACATTATGGTGAATTCTCCTTTATTCAAATATTCACCTGAGTTATAAGTTTATCTCTCATGTGACCTAAAGTTAGTACGATCGATGTAAGTGCTTTAAAAGTTGGAAATAATGCGTGTTTACTGTTCTTCGCTGTCCCTGAGGCTTTCGGATGGATGTTGGCATTAGTTTTATCCCCAGGTGAAGGTATGTACCAGAACTATGCATAATATATAAGATATAAAATGTACTTCTTGGAAAGGTAAAGCAATAATAAATAAGGCAGTAGTTTGATAGGTATTGACGTTCGATGGATAGATCGTGGGTTTGATACCCACCCATTGCATATCCAATGAGATTCCAAATAATACTGGCATTTAGCTGAAGGTGGAAGAGTAAGCAAGGATACTAGTAATTTGCTACTCAAATTGTTGGTAATATTTATACAACTAAGGTGGCAAACAAGCATACGGCCCTCCTGATGGTAAGTGGTCACCGTAGCCTATGGACGCCTGCAACACTTGCGCGTTGCCGACCATTTAGGAGAGGAAGGGGGAAGGAGCGGGAAGTGGGAATTAGTAAAGAGGGTGATTGGGGCTCCCGCACTCTCACTCACCGAACGAAACACAACAGTAGGAATACTGCTATTTCACGTCGATATTCTGTGAGAGATCCTTCCCCGGTCGAGCCGGCCCATTCATGCTGAAATCAGTGAGACTCTACTGCTTATATCATATTTATATTTAAGTTACACTTTACTCAACGTTTCGGTTACTTTTCATAGTCACGGGGAAAACTATTGTCTTCTGTCTAGAAGACAACATTTTTAACGATATGCAGTGTCGTCGGTCGTAATATATTAACATGCCTTGGATAGTACATAAAGCCGTTGGTCCTGTACCTAATCTCTCTTATAGTCGTGTCTAATTGCCGTCTCATCGTACTATGACAGTTAGAGAAAAGAGAATGCACTTGTGTCTGCGCAGATGACCAGTCTCTGAGGATTGGCAGCCGTAACTAAAATTTGGACTAGAAGTTCTTATTCTTGCTTTCTCTTTAGCAGTATAACCTCGATGACACAGCGGTAGCGAATCTCAACTGCTGTACTTGAGTCTCGGGTTCTATACCCGGGTCGGGCAAAGGGTTTTTCTTGACAGCACAGATTCTGGAACTGTGACAGACAGCAATAGCTTCGCTCCCAATTACTTTAAACCATTACGTCTGCGCTGTCAAATTTGGCTAAAAGCATATATTTTGCTGACGGCCGTTTCCATGTACATACCTACCTGCCGATCCCTCAAGCGTCCCAAGCGTGATGTGTATATGTGTTTACAAGAATACCTTGCAACAATAGTAAACACGATCGGATCTGGGTTAGCCTCGTTTATTGGAGCGGTAAATAGGTACAATTTAACGGCCCAGTACCCACTATCTATATGTTGCTCCAAATTTAATTTATCGGATTTGTGTGCTGATGAAAATAGATTAGGGAGGCTTGTTTGCGATGGGCTCCATGATGTCTATAAGTATACAGCATTAAACTACTCGAAGACGCAGTGGTTAAAATGGTCGTCTCGCCATTGCCATTGCGTGGAGTGTTGTGGTTCCGAGCAACACACGAGACAAAAATTGTGTTATCCACAAATAGTTGCTCTGCGTCTGGGCGTCTTTGTTTGTATGTTTGTTAGGTCCCTTGTGAATAAAAATTTAAGCCAAGTCTTTTTCTATTAAAAGAACATATGTAATCTAACACCTATAGTACCAAAGAGATAGGCAGAGGTCTATCATACTAACATTTCGGGTTTATAAAGGTATTAATAATAATTTGTTAAGAACTTTTCAAGATTAAGCAGCGATAGCTTAGTAGGACAACGTTGGATTGCTAGGCATAGATCTTGAGTTCGATCCCGAAGTGACCTCTGACTTTTCAAAGTTATATGCGTATTGAATAGTTAATTATCGCTCGCTTTAACGGCGATGGAGAACATCGTGTGGAAACCTGCAAATCTGCGAGTTGTCCATAATGTTCTCGAAGATATGTAAAATCTGCCAACTCGTACTGGGCCAGCGTAGTGGACAAGGAACTTTACAAACTTTCTATCCCATCCCAGACGGAGGAACTATTTATGGATAATACATATTTTTGTCACGTCTGAGGATCAAACCCACAACACTAGATGCACAGGCACAAGCAAGACGACAAGTTAATCCACTACACTTGGGTTCTATGCATATACATAAAATAATAAATACGTTTACCTTCGTTAAATCACGTACCTTCCGCAATCAGTACCAACTTAACGCACCAACAGCCCAGTTTCCATAACAGATGTCTGGAAATACTCCAGCTATGTTCCAGTTAATGTTCTTGTTTGTTCCTGTAACTGTTTAGAGCTAATGTTCGCGAGTGAACTCGGAAGTACTGTGGGCTAACTTTAACCCACCTCGGGTTCACACCTTTCGTTGTATTAATATGTATTCTGTGTCTTAAGGTTGGTACATATTTATGGGACGGCACGGCACGGCAGAAAATTATTTTCACCGCCTGATTGTGATGTGTTTGTGGATGATTAGTAAAGTTATGCGTGTTGTTGTAGGAATTATTGAAATTTTAACTACAATGGCTTACTGAGGTATA
This sequence comes from Catocala fraxini, assembly GCA_930367265.1. NCBI lineage: Eukaryota > Metazoa > Arthropoda > Insecta > Lepidoptera > Erebidae > Catocala > Catocala fraxini. Next base: position 2,533,244 of record OV884045.1, read on the forward strand.
GTACTGTTTGACTGGGAGACATGGACGACACTTCTGTGCCAATGTCTATGTCTTGTCCTGCTGTGTAAGTCTTGTTGTCCTCCTTGACAGAAAAAGATTAGAGGTCTATGAAATGTGGTGCTGGCATAGGATGGAAAGTATTAGTTGGACGGAAAAAAGTTTATAATATAGTAAAAGCGAAAGATTCGCATTTATAATATTAGTTAGACATTGCATCAATTATTTTTATACCATTTATGTGCGTATTGATTGACAATTATCGCCTGCTCCGTGCCTCGGAGAGCACGTTAAGCCGTCGGTCCCGGCTGCCATGAACGTTTATGGCAGTCGTTATTGGGAAAGTCAGTACCCTCTAATATCCTGACACTGGTCTAGCCTTAGGGTATCGTTAGCCTTCGGGTTGCGGAGGTCAGGTGACAGCCGCTCCGTGTAAAAACTGATATCCAGTCAAATTCGGCTAGACTAGAAAAGCCAGCCCCAAGTGACTTGAGTGTAATAAAGGCAAGGGAGAAGAAGAAGAAGATGTTTATACCATTTCTATTCTAAGAAAAAGGAAGGTTAGTTTAAAAAAAAATTTAAGTATATGTTAGTCAGAATATTATGTGAATTTAATAATTCTTATAATATTCTAGCAATGTGAGATGTTCTGGCTTATAGTGTAAAGATAGTATTAACTTGTGCTTGCAATAGGTCTAGTACAAGCACGCACCCTGAGGTTTGACCTGGGGGTGGCGGGCTTTGTGGGCCTGCCCGCCATCCGTTCAGCACCAGGTCCGAGAGGCGGCGTGCGTGTTCCCACGCGCGCCTCTGTGTCGAGTCCGTCTCCCCTCTAGGGGGGACAGTAGGGATAATTGTGAGAAGTGCCTTTGGGTAGGTCTTTTGCGTAGTGGCCTGCCGTTTCATACGGTGGGCCGAAACCTCGGCGGGGTCGCGACCGCATGCGAAAGTGATTCGCGCGGCCCCGTCGATAGTGGTTTTGTCGAGGAACACCGTGGTAGGTTTAGTCGGTATTCCGGGAGGTACTTTATCACCTTAACATCTTCTTTTACCCCGGCGAGTTCGACATAACCCCTCCGCCCACCCCCACGGAGGGGTATGCGTCATGCATTCCGCCAGGTAAAAAAAAAAAAAATTGCTATTGGTGATAAAATTTTTACATACAAAGACCCACGATTGTTTATTCACGTAGAAATAGACATATCTAACATTTAATAAAACAGCGACTTAAATAGAATTTTGGAATTTAAGCAACTTGAACTCTAATCGAGTGACTATAAATTCTAATATTATATTTGTGTTAAGTAATTGCAACAGAGTTTAAATTTGTTTAATCCAAAATGCTCTGTTTTATTAAAATTGCGACATATACGCATATTCTATCAATTCTATAGTAAGTACAATTATTTATTGCCGCCTATCGTGTAAATCTAGGACCTTACAATTAGTTTGTATGTTTGTCATTTAATTGAAACGTTGAACGGTTTTGTCAGTACTTGTCTCACAGATAAACTATGTCCCTAGATTAACATATGAGACACTTTTATCCCAGTACCTATACACGTATACGTTCCTTTGGTATTCACGCGGACTAAGGCTAAAGCAACAGACATACGTAATCTCATATATATCTTAGTCACCATCAATCTTGTATCGCCAACTGCCTCTATCCCACGTCCAATTCTGCCTAATCAAGTAAGACCCAAGGGCGTAAGTGCCACATCTATCCTTACACCTACTCCAATAAATGTGGCCTTTACCGAATAAACCCTTAACTGTCGACGAACGTCTACAAGTCGTAAATTGTTTAGTGTGGATTTATCTTAACCCTCCGCTGCGTGATTGTCAATGTACCCTAGTCTGGGGGACCCGTAAATATGGGTTGGAGAAATATTGGGAGGTAAGCAGAATAGATTGCGTAGGGCGTGAGTAAAGGTATGTGTGTTGGGTGTATGGTCAGCTTTAGTTATTTACTAAATTTTACTTGCGGCTTTGCTCCCATGAACTATCCCATAGTAATTGTGCTTTCCTGTATATAAAAAAACTTATGTCACTCTCCGGCCAATTCACTATTCATATGCCAAAAATAAGCCATGTCGATTCATCGTTTGTTGCTGCGTAAGAAAAAGGCTGACAAACCAAAAAAACATACTTTTGCGTTTCTAGTATTGAGGTTATTTTTATTTATAGTATAAAGTCAAAAGAAAACGTATTAAGATTGTAGAAACAATACACACACAATACTGCCATCATAAGTAAAAAGACGTATGTATGTGTCAAAAAATATATATTTTAAAATACACTTTCAGATGCGTCTATTTTTAATTTTTCTTAATAGGTATGAAACAATTTCGAAAAAAATATTATTCACGTCTTTTTCTCTTATGACGGCAAAACAGTATTTTATCTGTGTCTAGATATGTTTATATTGAGTTATTACTAACTACATAACTAATATCTTAGACTGCTTTGCTTTTAATATAGTATATTTACCGTCCGTGCCTCAAACTATCCTCATCAAGATTTTATACATATTTTAATACCTATATCAACCCAAAAATACACATAAAATTGCATACAATGTTATTCTTAAGACTCATTTAAGTTACTAAACAATAAAATAGCTTTGTCCACCGAAACTGTCGCTTACACCCGTGACAACTAAGTCCGTACGTTAGATCTATTTATATTTAAAACGTCTAGCGATATCCTTACGGGACGATGGCGACGGCACTGAGAGATCCAACTCTAGATCGAGACGGTCCCATATATCCTCGCCCGATATAGCGCGAGGTCGTTCACCCTGGTCTCTGAAACCATTAATAACGATTTTAGCGCCGCTATGATGCATCTGTCATCTAAGGGTTATTTTCGTGCATTGTTTTTAAATATTGACTGTATTGTTGATTTTGTGGTGAGTATGTGCATGCGCAGCTATTAATTATAAAGTCCTTGGTTTAAGACTCGGCTCGGATAAAAGTGTTATTGTTGAGAATTTCTTTGTACGGGTCCTTCTGTTAAAAATTTCTTTAAGATTTTAATGCTCTTTTGACTGAAGGCGTAACGTAATGACATTAATCAATTATTAAAAATTATCAATCGATTCACTGAAATCTCATATGAAGTAAACCTTAATTCTTGACTGAATACAACAACATTGGCTCCCCTAAGCTGGATTCTGAAGCCGAGGCGATATGCACAGTTGTATATACTACGATCGAAACATTTTGATGAATACAAATACATAGCTTAAAAGACAATCTTTATACACTACTGATAGATATACGATTAACCATCAGAAAGATTGTTAATTCAACTAGTCAAAGAACATACGCCGGATTTACTTCACTTTATTATGTTTTAAAAAAATCAATCTAATACCTACGTGATATTTAAATGAATTTCTTTTACACGATGCACATGTCATTGACTAGTTTTTATCTTCTAAAACCAGTTCTATAAATACTACCAGTACTTGACTATTAGCATTCTTGTAGACATGTTAGAAGGTCAATATTGAGGAAATTTAATGCTGTTTTAATCTTGTTACCTTATTTACGAATTCATATAACCTTAATAAATAATAAGGTAAATGGTAATTTCAATCGCGAATTGAAAGTACTAATATCGTGGTAACTGGTATATACAACACGGAACACGCCAGCTTCCTATTAGAGATGCCCGCTTGTCATATTTTGAGTTGCGTTCTAGCGCCTACTCCATGGGACCTGGGGGTGTCTGAGCCCTCCCTATAGCATTATAGGTAGGGCAGAGATTCGTTTACTATTCCATGGATATTTATGGCTACTTAATTATATAATTTTTCAAACACGTCTCCCGCACTCATTAGGTAACAAAATAAAAATTTAAGATCATAGCTCCCTCCAATACTTTTGTAAAGTTAACGCCCCTGTATTGCAGTATACTCTAAGCATAGAATTAATAAGTGCTAAGGAACAACCTAAGTTGTTAATGCCGCCACTCTGAGATAAAATATAACCAGTGGGACAGAAGTTAAGTTATATATTATGTGTCAGTGACTAGCGCAGTTGTGGACATTTTTAACACTACGCTTATCTCTATTTTTTTTTATACTACTGAGGTTGCAAACGTGCATACGGCCCACCTGATGGTAAGTGGTCACCGTAGCCTATAGACGCCTGCAACACCAGAGGCATCGCTTGCGCGTTGCCGACCCTTTATGAAAGGTAGTGGGAAGGAGAAGAAGCGGGAAGAGGGAAATAGGGTGATTGGGCACTCACCGAACGCAACACAACAGTAGGAATACTGCTATTTCAAGTTGTTTATACAATTTAAAATACTTACCATACCATCGTTATATATTTTTGAAATGGCTTTATTTATCAGATATCATCCATCATTACATTAGAGCTTAAATCGCGAAATAGAAGTCACTTGTACAATATTCTTACCAGTCAATATAGAACTACCCTTTTTGGGAAAAGTGTGTTTGTTATGGCCGCAAAGATTTACAATAAGATTCCTAATGACATAAAGGAATGTAGCAATATTCATTTCTCAAAAAACAAATAATTCCAATTTCGTATAGAAAATTGTTATTACAATATAGATGAATTTTTATCGAATATATTCTTTTAAATGTTTGCGCTTGACTATAATTTATTGTTGTTCATTATCTTGTGTTTGTTCTGACTAACAGTAATAATATAATTTAAGTTTTATCTTCAATGCAATTTATAATATCATTACGTTTCATCATCAATGAGAATTTATATGATCATATTTTTTTGTAATTACTTTTGAATAATTTGTATGCCCAAAGCTGATCATGGAATAGATGTTATTAACTACTTATATAATTATGTATGTAACCCATATATAACCCATGTATCACAAACTATCTGATTTGATTTATTTATTTGCATTTGTGTGTAGAAGGTTTTTAACATGCAGTATGTTGCATAAAAAAACATGCGGGGAAATCTTTGCGGGCTGCCGATAGAAGTGAAAACTAAGTAACTTGTGAATTGTATCGTCGAGCTATTAGATTATTATTTTTGAATTTTGAATGCGTTCGGTGACGATGACGCGAGTTCCATGATTTTTTGTTCACCCAAAAAGTGCTCAACGCGCCTAAAGAAGTTTTCACTAAAGAAAAAGTGTTTAAAATCGAAATTAACTAAAAATGACCTTATTTTTGGTGCACTATAGCATAAGCTGGTCCCGCTCTGTGCAATAGTCCGCGAGAGATGAGCGCTACGTTTGTGTATTTCTGAAATATCCTTTACGACTGAAACTTGTCATTGAGAACTACGTACACACAGCGACACATCAACCTAGACTGTTTAGACTTTGAACTATTCAAAGTTGAACGCTGCGAATCGTGCGAGAGAGTGCGTTATATTTTTGTTATTTTGATTCATTCACGCTGAACGGGACGCGACGCTCTATCCTTACCATTACTTCGACACCACTATGCACTGTCCCTTTCCGACAATTCTCTATTTTGTATGTAGAGTAGTTATGCGTATAAAGGGTGTCTAATTTGATGTGTAGCCGTGTGTACAAATATGACACTAATATTGTCGAACTGACGGATCTGTCTGCGCTCAGTCAAGTCCCCCACGATACAGAAGTTATTCCTCGTACGAGAGGTCCTTAAAAAGACTGTAATGTACCCGTGGCATAGAAACTAGGGGTTAACGCGTCTAAGGAAGGCAAGTAAAACAAATAACAGACTAGCAGTTTTATTAAATTAATACGTTTCATGTGTATTCTTCAAATCCGGAACCTAATATAGAATTTGAAATAATTCCTTGCATACGCTAGATAAGAAGATAAGGTTGTGGGAAAAGTAGAAACTGCATTCTGCTGCCAGCGAGGCTATAGGAATGAGCTTCAATATGCTAGGTGATAATCTATATATTAATACGTGGAGCAAAAATGTTGTATCCCTTTTTAAGAAAATTGCGCGGACGGAGGAGTATGAAATTTGGCGCAGTTAAAGTGTACATGGAGATGGAGGGGCGAGTCCTAATATTTATATAAAATATGCATTAGAAATACATTAAATGAATGAAAAAATACTGCACGCACACAACCATGCATTTGACACACGCAGTCGAATCGCGTTCGTTGTATTTCGACATGGTTCGGTTGATGTCGTCCGATTATTGGTAACTATGGTTACATACCTTAAGCGTCTATTGCAATTTCGCGGTATATATAATAACGATCAAACTTAAAAAAACAATTATGGTCAAATTTTGATCACTTGGCGACCGCTAGTAAATATAAATACCGCATAATTCGTATTTGATATAATACTAACTGTCACACGTGACTCCGCTTGCCATGCTTTAAGATGTAACCTATATCGTTCTCCAAGGTTTAAGCTGTCGTAATAGAAAATGTCGTATTAAAATACTTTAAACAATTTCACTGCGAAACCGTAAAAATACTCTGGCAGACAAAGTTACATGTTTGTAGAATTATATTAAACTAGCCATTTCTAGACCAAATAACATTATAATTTGTTCAGCTGTTTGACTTTAAAAACAAGCAACCAGATATTTATTAAACATAAAGGATCTACTCGTAAAAAAACAACAATCAACCAGATACTTATTAAACTTAAAGAATCTTTTCGTAGTAAAACAATAATTAACCAGATATTTATTAATCTTATAGAATCTTTTCGTAGTAAAACAACAATCAACCAGATATTTATTAAACTTAAAGAATCTTTTCGTAGTATAACAACAATCAACCAGATATTTATTAAACTTAAAGAATCTTTTCGTAGTATAACAACAATCAACCAGATATTTATTAAACTTAAAGAATCTTTTCGTAGTATAACAACAATCAACCAGATATTTATTAAACTAAAAGGATATACACATGGTTTATTTAAAAAAAACATAGCTCAAACTAATTCGAAACTATTAAAACTACGTATATTTGCTTTGAAATATAAATAGTTCTTCACTTCAAGACATTAAATGAACACGATCTTAGTTTACCCTTGATCATGTCTGCTAAAGAGCTACCGAAACGCAAGGGACCGAATAATAAATATATTACGTATTATAAATGATTATACCGTGATAAAATACGTAGAAAGAAGTTTCATTCCAATATACTAAAGACTCATAAACGTAAGACAATATTAACTAGCCTGATAGACAAAATTGTATTCGCATTTATAATATTGGTTTGAATATCGACTCAAGGTACCCGATGTGAATACTAATGCGATCCGTCTGTAGACCCGAAGCGGCATTAGATGTATCCTGTACCTCACCAGGGACTCAAGGGTTCCGCTATTGAGACCACATAATATAATAAACCTCTGTCGAATTTGAAGGGTTATGGAAAAAAGATGTAATTTTCTAGTTAAGTTGTGTACAAGATTTGGTCATATTTTTTGGTTGGAAGGGTTATAAATATGGTCTTCTGTTTTTTTTTTTTTGTTTTATACTCTAATAGGTTTGCGTTTGACCGCGATCTTACCTGATCTTAAGTGAAGATGCAGTCGACGATGGAGCAAGCTTGCCTAGAAGATACCTATTCACTCGCGACTTGAAGACACCCAGTTTGTACTCATCGGGAAACACAGACTTAGGTAGCGAATTCCACCCCTTAGCGGTACGCATTATAAAATTGGAAGCAAATCGCTTCGTGCGTAAATGTGGTATATCCACCATGTACCTGTGTCGTTGGCCTGATTGTCTGGTCGTCCGATGGTAGAATGGGGAAGGAGGAATCAAATTATGCAGTTCCTCTGCACACTCTCCGAAGTGTATCCGATAGAAAACCGAGAGACTAGCAACCTTACGACGATGCTCCAAGCTTTGCAGTCGTGTGTTGACCAGTTGGTCATCGGTGATCATTCTGTAAATAAAGTTGATATTTATTTTTATGTATGTGCCTTACTACGTTTAAAAGACGATGTGATCTCACACACTATAATGCCGAATCTTTACTAATATTATAAAGCTAAAGAGTTTGTTTATTTGAACGCGCTAATCTCAGGAACTACTTGTACGAATTGAAAAATTATTTTAGTGTTGGATAGCCTATTTAGAGGCCATCCGAGGATAACAAAAACACACAGTAAAAAAAAAAATTGCCGGTCGTTGTGAACAGAAGCGAAAATACCACAGTGTTTGAAGCAGTTATAGTCGGAAAAGTGTAGTATAGTGTTTGTTGTGTTTTAAATTTAATTGTTTGTTAGTATAAAACGTGTTTTAGTCGGTAATATGGTTTACATTCTTATCCGTAGAACCCAGCACGTAACAATATAAATGATGATGTGTAGTCTCATTCTTCTTAGTGTGGTAATTTTTCGTGCTATCTAAGTTCGGTCAGAGGACAATTATGATTAGATTGCTTCTTGACCAGGTACCTACAGCGGTTTAGCCGTGAAAACAGGAACAACAATTGAGATAGGATTGAGACCAATTTTAAGCCAGTTTGAAAGTACCAGTAAGAAAATATTTATTTTACTAGTTTATTTATATCTAGTGCGTTTATCGTCTATTAAAATAAAATAGACAATGTACGTAAGCACAGCTGCGGGCGAAAACCTGTATATTATGTTTATCCAACTTAATACCGATAACTTCGAAAACCGATCTGCACATGCGCCGTGTTTAATAAGCCATCCTCGTGCGTTAACCATAAAAGATAATCTGTTTGCATAATATGGCAGGTGTTACCGTGTATGGTAGCTGAGCATGCTATACATGACTTCGGAACATCTGTTTATAACCTTTGGTTAATGTAAGGTCAGATACCATAATTAATACATCACGGGCTTGTGTTTCCAAAGGGGTATGCAGATGTGTTGAACACTTATGTATATTCGGTCAGCAATTTTAGGTAGGTTAGGTAAGAGAAACTATTACTGTCTACCAGATGTCGTTTTAGTTAATTTTTATACAATAGAAGTGGCAAACAAGCGTATGGCCAACCTGATGGTAAATGTTCACCGTAGCCTATGGACGCCTGCAACACCAGAGGCATCACTTGCGCGTTGCCGACTTTGTAAAAACCTTTTAACGTCTTTTTAAAGAACCCCATACTGTGTAGTCTTGTGCGAAAACCTGGGCAGAGAGTTTATTCCACAACCGAGTGTCCGTGGAAGAAAATTCCTTTGGAACCGCTTGGTGCGGCACCAATTAGGTTGTAAGGAAATTCGATACGTTTGCTAAGAATTTCTTATAAAACGCCTATCACAATCAAGGCTTTACGACGCGATCGCCGTGCCGTGTTTTGTGTGCTGTTTTTAGTGTTTGCATAAGTTTGTGCTTACGCTAAAAGATTTAGAGCACGGAAGAGATAGAAGTCTCTGCTGTGATTTAGAGTGCTGCGTACAATTTCCGAGTAGGGCATAGTGGCACGAGTGAGTCTCTTTTAAGTGTGAGAAGGATAAGATCATATTGCACCACATTGGCCTAGTGCACCATAGCAGACTTCATACATCTTCGAGAACATTGTTTAGAACTCTGACTTACAAGTTTTCCAAAGAATTCTCATTCACCGTTAAATCCAACAATAATTAACTATTTATTACGGATATAACTTCTAAAAGTCAAACAAGCAATCGAATGGTCGCCCGCTATTTACTGAGTCATAATTTGACCGCGGCAACATTGCTTAAATCACACTAATGTACGCAGAGAGATGTATGAAGACAAATATACATACTAACAATTAGGCTAACGATTCTTTACCTGTCAGAGACAATTCATTAAGCCTGTTGTCAATAAACGGATGAGCAGTAAGGTAAGTGGAGCGGCCGGTACATAAGCGACCCGGATACTCATAACTAGTGCAGAATAGGGACGGCAGACTAATACTAGAAATGAGATTATCGCCAAAATTATGAATGATTAAAAAGCTGTTGAGCTGTCGTGCAGAGGAAGTAAGGTTCGATTCTTCAGGTAAAAGTAAATAGTTGTTGGAACGGAATGACATCCTAATGAATATTATAAATGCAAATGTGAGTTTGTTTGTTTGTTACGCTTTCACGCCTCGACTACTCGACCGATCTTCATGAAGTTTCGCATACGCGTTGTCAGGGTACCCCTGCAGCTACTGCTAAGCTAGAATCAATAGCTGGTATTCGAACCCACGTCCTTTCGATCCCAAGTCCAATGCCTTATCCATTGGGCTACTACCACTTCAAGATTTTTTTAGTCAAAGCCTTACTAAAATATTGTTACATATGTAACAAAATTTCGATATTTCGTCAACCCTATGATAGCCGATGTCGCAAGCACGTTGCGACATCGTCGGACACACGCTAATGACCCGGCTTTGTCTCTCACACCATTAATGCCAGGCTTTTGGGTTATTGAGCCACACAACTGATGCATACGACTAATGACTCTATTTTAACGTGTTGCGAAAATCTTACGGATAAAGCATTTGTTTCATATATTATCTTGACGAAATGTATCAGAGGATGCTACGGATCCAAACTAATTTAAAGGCGATCATTCGATTTCTGAGGTCTCAAACTGGTATGTGGCATTTAGTAAGTGCGATAACGTGCATGAATACAGCAATATACCTACTCGTTTCCTAGTGCATTGCAATTATAACATTGCTGGCGAAATGTGACTCCTCGAAAGGGAGCTTTCGAGGATATAGGCAGACAGACGTGATTATATATCATGTCGAGATGCTGTATTCCAGATTAACATTTTTAGATTCCTATAGTGGCAGCGGCTTACTATGCATTGAAACAGTACCACTATTGTTTACAATGTAATGTCTTGTGTCTTGTAAATTAAGAAAATAGACAGTTTCGGGATTCTAGCTACAATTTTGGAAATCAGTTCTATCACACTCTATCTGAACCATTTGTCGAACCTGGAGCCTCAAGATCTAGCTAACATTAAGGCATGGTAACAAGGAGTTTGTCAGTCTCTAACCAGAAAGAAATGTAATCCGTTGATAATCCTTCCCAATCCTTTATTTCTTTGTTGCTAAAGCCTTTTGTGACGTATTTTATATTGTAGTCGTTTTATTTTTGTATCAAAGAAACTTAGCACGTGTTTATTTATCTCGAAACTGCCTCAAAGGTCAAGTGTCAAGGTCAAGGTCAAGTGAAATAAACGTCTTTATTATTATTATTATTATTTATATTATTATATAAGTGGTTAAAGGTGAGCACTTGGTATCAACAGGTTCGATTGTTGGCTATGTAATTGGGTTCTTTATCACACAAATCTTAGTGATTATACCTTGACTTTCATATTAATAACACCTAGGAGGCTCAGTAGTAGTTTATGCGACTGCTATGCATAAGGTCTGTTATTAGATTTTTTGTTAATCAATTCTTTGTAGCTGCACGGAGTCTAAAACTGCCCGGGAAGCGGAAATAGGCTCTCATCCTAAATGTAGGACCTCAAACAATATCTGACAAAATTTGAGTGCAATACACCTCTGCCTACCCTTTCAAGATAAAGACGTGTATGTATCTATGTATGTAAGGGATCTGTATACTTATATATAGAGCTGTCAAATTACTGAATACACATTATATAATTTAAATAAGTAAATGCAAAGAATAAAGTAATTAATAAAACTCTTTATACGTTATAAATTCTTTAATTGAATAAAACCACTTTTCCACAAGTCATTTTTGTAATCTATATCTAAACAAATTTACAGAAAGTTCTCGTAATATTTTAGGTATTTCATTATAAAATCAAAATCAAAATAAATTTATTCAGATTAGGTTACAAATTTACACTATTTTTTCTGCGAATTTACATTTACTGCCACATATTTTAAATCTTTGTCACCATGCTGTGACAATTTTTTTGATGTAAAGTAGTTAATTATCCTGTTACAGCAAGTTTAGTTTTATCCCTTGAGATTCATTTTATCCCCTGTATGTGTTCATGTGCTTTTGTAAATAAGGGTGGGTGATTGACACGCCTGAGGTCGCGGGTTCGATTCCCGCACAAGTCAAACATTTGTGTGCATGAACATGGATGTTTGTCTTGGTATGGGTGTTTCTATGTATAATATGTACGGATTTACAAAAAAAAAGTATAAATGTATGTTTATCCATTGTCTTGTACCCATAGTACAAGCTCTGCTTAGTTTGGGCTAGATGGTGTTGTGTGTATGTGATAAAATATTATTATTATTATATTATTATTTTGAAAAGGGGTCCACATGACTTTAGCGGTCCGGCACTGCAAATGGCTCTAACTAATTTTTTTGGGAAAATAAAACTTTATTAAGATCTGTTAAGTGACCATATTTACGAAAACAGACATCACAAAGAAACCGATATTTCAAAACAAAACACAATAACTTCTCTCGATTTCAAGTAATACCTTTTGTGTGTATAAATGGAGTGAGAATGTTTTGTGAAGTTCCATCACGATCCCAGACGTTTTCATTTCGTCTGTACTTAGTCTCGAGTCTCGATGTCGACTGTAAGCGTCTTTCTTGTTTAATCCTTTCCTTTTGTTAATGAAACGACGGATTGTATCTTTTATTATCTTTTATAGAAGACCTCTGATTTATTTTTGTGGGTAGAAAAAATGATTTCTGTATTTTGTGTGGCAGTTGGAGATTTTGTTTTAGAATGTAATTTTATGGGTTTGTGTCTATAAACATTTATTTACATAAGCCTAACTAATACAATAAACGCGAATGGGAAATTATTTGTTCGTTTATTTGTTACGATTTCATGACTTAACTACTTAACCGATCATCATGCAATTTGGCACACAAAAGAGAACAGAAAAGGACACACCTTTCATCGAGAAAAAAGGACTGTTATTAACCTAATCTAACCTAGATTTACGCGAGCGAAGCCGCGGGCATAACCTAGTATAATAATAGATGAGGTAGACAGTTTATTGCACTCACATACAAGGTGACGCTAATGTTATCACATTAAATGATATACTACATCAAGCTGGTTGATATAAGACGGTTAACATAAAAAAACACCTAATTAAAAAAAAATATATATGATATATATGATTTTCGCAGAAAATAAGAAATTAATTTTTAGACCAAAATAAATAAAATAAAATTAGACACAAATTGGAACACCATTGTAACCAATCGTGCGCTGTAGCCAACTCGTTAACGGTCATAGGTTCCGAAAATCGTCTTTGTCAACTCGCTAGGATCCGGCAATTCCCGGACCCGATACAATACGACGACGATTTTTAATATCGCTGCTTAAGGTCTTTGACACCTAAGTACAGTTATCTCTGGATTACATAATGTTCTAAAATTTCTAAATTATGAGAACTAAGAAAAATATCCTGTGGTTAAGCTACTGAATACATTTGGTTCATAATTTGTAAATTGTCAAAGAATACTATGTAGTATATGTGGTATCAATTAATGTGATAACATTTTCGCCACTTTGTCTACTCCTCTCCTCTCCTCGCTCTTTATATTGTGGGACCTATGTCCCACAATATAAAGAGCGAGGCCATTGCCGAACTATTGCTTATCTTAAGCGAATAATTAATAATAGTTTGTTAGACCTGGAAATCGAACCTGAGTCTTTACCCACTTACGCCACGGTACTACCTTTTTTTTTATTAATACAACTATGGTGGCAAACAAGCATACGGCTCCGGTGGTCACCGTAGCTTATGGACGCCTTCAACACCAGAGGCATCACTTGCGCGTTGGCGACCCTTTAGGAAAGGAAGTCGGAAGGAGAAAGAGCGGGAAGTGGGAAAGAGGATGATTGGGCCTCCGGCGCTCTCACTCACCGAACGAAACACAACAGTAGGAATACTGCTATTTCACCTCGATATTCTGTGAGAGGGCAGTCCTTCCCCGGTCAAGCCGGCCCATTCATGCTGAAATCAGCGAGGCTCTACTTCTCAGAAATATTGTTATAAAGGCTATTTTGACGTTAAAATTAAACGCATTCTAAAAACATATCCCCACGAGCCAACCCCTACGTCTACTAAAAATTTTCTAAGCGAATAACACTTTATCGGATCCGGGAATGAAACCTACAGTCTAAATGGTGGAGTAACATCGCTTGCGTATATTCCTATACCTTAGACATCCATAAAATCAACACCAATACTAGTTCCATGCGGGCTCTAAATACCCAGCCAAGTCCCTTTGTTAATCAATCCACAAATTAACCTTAAAGCCGTCTCCATAAAACCGCAGTTGCATGTTCAATAATGGGCTCCCATCGTAAATGGTGACCTGTGACACTGATCTCCTCTGGCACGATGAGATCATCAGCCGTTCATCCCGTACACCGTTAGCCAACTTTTTTAGAAATGTAATTGTGTCGCTGTCTCTGTGCTTCGTTAGTTGAGAAATATGTTGTGTTGGTGAACGCCATATGGTGTATATTATCTACAACGCGTAAAAGTATAGGTTTCTGAACACCCACTGTAACCTTGTTACTGCGTTTCCTTTTAATAAAAGAAAGTGCTGAAGGTTCTGTCATTCTTTGTCTTCATCCCATCTCTAAATCCTTTTCGTTGGGTACGGTGTTGCACGAGTCATACCAGATAAACACACAACCAACTATTGATGATTTAACAACAAACACTTGCAGCAAAACACAAATATACACACATATATACACATTACCAAATAAACATTTAACATACAAGTGCACAACAAAACAATACCACACTGCATAATCTAAACGTAGCTCTCAGTCAACAATCCAATAATTAAGTACACTTTCATAAAATGTTTACGTTCTGCGATCGGTATCTCCTTCACTCTCCCACATACGTCCAACGCTATATATGTCTCCGTCGCACGCACCGCCATCGCCTTGAACTCGCAACATTTTGTTGAGTGGAGCGAGACACGTGCATAGCATCACGCGAAGTGACGCTTCATTGATTATTAAGTTTTTTGATGTTTATCTCTTAGTGATAGTAAAAAATCTGTCTCAGAAAGCTTGACGGCCGATATTATGATTCTTGGACTAGAATGACTGTATGTCAGATACTGGCAGTAGGTTATATATATAGACCAAACGAAAAATGTTATGCTTTAACTATTACAGCGTTTACATAGAGTCACAGATTGACGTATATATTTAAATCTCACGTAATAAGCAGTCTATTGCTATTCCCCATTCTACCATTGGACGACCAGACAATCAGGCCAGTAACACAGGTACATGGTGGATATACCAAATTTACGCACGAAGCGCTTTGCTTCCAATTTTATAATGCGTACCGCTAAGGAGTGGAATTCGCTACTTAGTCTGTGTTTTCCGATGAGTACAATCTGGGCGTCTTCAAGTTGCGAGTGAATATGTATCTTCTAGGCAAGCGTGCTCCATCGTCGACTGCATCTTCACTTAAGATCAGGTAAGATCGCGGTCAAACGCAAGCCAATAAGAGTATAAAAAAGGAAAAAAAATAACTACAGAAACCTTCGATAAGAAAGTTTAATGTAATATTACTTTGTCTTACCCGAACATGAGATCGTTTGAACATGCAAACAGAAGTGCAAGCATACTATAGATCGTTGCTCCTAACTGTGTAGTTGCAAATATTTACTAGTACATAGTCAAAAATCCAAGTAAGTAACTAAAATTTTCTTCATTTAGGTCAACAAGTACACACTTATGAACGTCAAAGCTAACTTACCACTCAATATAGTTTACCTAAGTTGGTGTTCTATGAGGTATTTGCGCCTGCAACTTGCATTTTTAAGTAGAGATTGGAAGATCAACAACTACTGCGTTGTACTAAAGTACTAGTAGGTTTTGCAGACATCTTAATGTCAGATACAAGGGTTTCTGAAACTGAAACCGTGATATTTGTCTTCGTGTTTGTTTGCTTATTTGTTCAAGCTTCAAACGCCAGTGAACTAAGTTTGAAAGCTGGAAGTTTACCTTAAAATCGTTGCATCTACACTCGCGTGCAAGTAAATCGACTCAAGCCTCAAGTGCGCATAAAAAGTGATAT
Organism: Catocala fraxini; assembly: GCA_930367265.1. Taxonomy (NCBI): domain Eukaryota; kingdom Metazoa; phylum Arthropoda; class Insecta; order Lepidoptera; family Erebidae; genus Catocala; species Catocala fraxini. The sequence goes on from OV884045.1 coordinate 2,549,191, forward strand.
AACTTAAAAATGCCTTATTATACCTCTATATAATGTTTTACATAATTAAAGCCTAGTAATTGAGCTTTAAAATGGTGTAAGTTGCATGAAAATCGATTCAGTAGTATAGTAAAAAAGGTTAATGCCAATGATAATGTAAAAAATGTTGAATATTCATACAATTTCACAGTATGGGGTTATTGTGTTTAAATGAAACAAAATGTGCGTAAGATAAAAAATTTATTCGTGTCAATATTTGGTATTTCCTCCTCTAACTCTGATCACTGCTCTCATGCGATTCTTCATCGACCTTATCAACTTTTTAATGGATGATTGTGGTATTCGATCCCACTCTTCTACCAACGCAGTCTTGAGCTCATTGATGTTTGTCGGAGCTGGATTCCTCGCTCTAACTTTCCTTTTGAGCTCGTCCCATATGTGCTCAATGGGATTTAAATCGGGGCTGAGCGCTGGCCAATGCATAGTGTGAATTCCAACTTCGTTCAGGAAATCACGTGTGGCCCGAGCAGTGTGACATCGGGCATTGTCATGCATCAAGATGAAATTTTCCCCAATAAAGCCTTGATAAGGGACAACTTGATCCAGTAGAACATTTTCAATGTAACGATCACTGGTCAGACCTCCTCCCCGGCCTCCCCCAGGAACGAAAACAAGCTCCGTTTTGCCTTCTAAGGAAATTCCGGCCCACATCATGCAAGATCCGCCACCGCCAACGGTTTCCACAAAGCAGCACTGTGAAAACCGTTCACCGGGACAACGGTATACCCGACCTCTCCTGTCGCTGCCATGGAGACACATCCTCGTCTCATCTGTGAACAGGACTGACTGCCATTGCTCTATGCTCCAATCCAAATGCTCTCGAGCAAAGTGAAGGCGTGCTTGACGATGAGCTGTGGTCAACTTCGGGCCTGTAGCGGGTCTTTTCGGAGTAAGGTTAGCTTCTTTCAACCTTCTTCTAACTGTCCACTGACTGACAGTCACCCCGCGAACTTGACGTAGCTCCTGCTGCACATCTACGCCGGTAAAGTACGATTTCGGAGAGAGGTCGAGACCAAAAACCGGTCGTCACGCTCCGAGGTGCACCGGCGTCGGCTGGTATTAGGCCTCCGAGTGAAGGCACCAGTCTCTTGAAACCTTCTGTATACTCTCGAGACAGCGGACTGACTCATATTCAAACGACGAGCGACTTCTCGCTGGTTCAACCCTTCTTGCAATAGGGCAACGACTTGAGCGGCTTCTTCAGGTGTTGTATCCATAATTTTCTTCAAATGACGGCTTTAATTTGCAGAGATGTGTTCAGGTCAACGTCTAATGAGCGACTGATAAGAAAAAACGATTACAGAGGGTTTTTATAGGGGATTGTGTCGCGCAAGTTGTGTATAGAGCGCAGAGCAGTTTACGGGAGGTTGCGTTCAGTTGCATTCTAAGTACAAGTGTTTATTTAAATTACTGATATTATGCTACCATTTGAAAGCCTAATTACTAGGCTTTAATTATGTAAAACATTATATAGAGGTAAAATAAGTAATTTTTTAGTTATATCACTTTTTATGCGCACTTGAGACTTGAGTCGATTTACTTGCACGCGAGTGTAGTATAATATAATAATATAATATAATATTCTACCACATACACACAACACCATCTAGTCCAAACTAAGCAGAGCTTGTACTATGGCTACTAGACAATGGATAAACATACTTATATACTTTTTTTTTTGTAAATGCTAACATATTATACATAGAAACAGCCAGACCAAGACAAACATCCATGTTAATGCACACAAATGTTTAACTTGTGCGGGAATCGAACCCGCGACCTCAGGCGTGGCAGTCGGTTACACTAACCACTACACCATCGAAGTCGTGTAATGTAAGGAAATGTAAGAAGACACTAATTGCTTGGCTCCAACAATTTAATTATGAAGCAACTGAAAAAATTCTTGCCAGTCAGACTTAGAATAAACACAAACACATACACACAAACAAACACACACACACGTACGCACACGCCCAAACATACGCACACGCAGATTTCTTTTTGTATTTTATCATTTCTTTTTTTATCATTACTTTTTTATTTTATTCTTGGTTTTGTAATAAATATCTTACTGCAAACTAATGTAAGCTGTACCTACATAATAAGATGTAAAGCCTAAGGGATGGAGACCTCGTAGCCTGAAATACAGGCCTCGAGTCTAGTTTAGGTACCAGTCTCCCCTCCATATCTAATTTAAATAATTATGTAACCTACCAAATGAAAATAATGTCTATATTGTGGTGAGAAAATAAATAAATAATAATTATTATTTATTAATTAATTAATTATTAATAAGTGCAAAGTTGCAAGCATATCTAGTATTCTATAAATTTTCATATAAATGGCATCCACATCTAGACTAATACACAACGCAATATCTTCCGCAGTGCAAGAATTTCAATGGCAGTACACGGTATAATGCATGAGTTGCTTCGCTCATTCCGTGACGTCACACGAAGGTAGCATTGCCAGCCGGTTACATCATCAGCCCTTCAGAGTACAATGTAGTTGTTTAGGCGGATACGGCAATATTATATAGGAACAGTAAGTTGGCAGGGAATATGGATTGAAAATTGAGTCTTGGTTAAATAAGAACTGTGAAATTATGACAACAGATTTGTTCGATTGATGTATGTATTGATGAACCCTCTTGGAATGCCAGACATAATTTAAAACGTATTGTGTTTTGCTGCCGGTGTGCTGCTGCGACTCAATAGGTTAAACATTGCCATCGCGATGGTTTTTTTTTTAAATTGGGAACCCCTTACCCCTTAAGGAAAGTAAATTTTAAAGCCTCTTCAATTGAACTCCTTTCTATTGACAGACGATATTAACAAATGGTACTAGAATATTTTGTAAATAGCTAATACTTATAAAATATTATAGTATTCTCAAAAACTGCTTTAAATTACCCGAATCTAATAGAAGAACGAAAATAACAGTATCTATCTATATATTATAGCTTTAACCGCGACGTGTGGTATATCAATAAAACATATTTCCAATAGCTTTGTATTATTTTAATCCAATAGCGGTTTTATAATGCCAGAGAATACAAACTTTGAAATGAAATGATTATTGTCAAAGTAAGATTTTAATGTAATGTCAATAATTCATATAAATACAATTTAAAAAAAAAATGTATATAACGTCAAGTAAAATATCATTAAAGTGTCTCAAATTAAGATTTGTAACAATTCATCTACCTTATAAAAACATTTCTCAAATAAATAACCAATCACTTAGTGCTTTCTTGAATTTCCCATTTGGCAATTCTCTTATACATTTTGGGATTCTATTATATATTTTAACGGTCATGACATAACAATTTTTGTGACACAAGGCAGTTTTCTCATAGGCATTATCAGTCTTGATGGATCTCTTTATTTGTATGCTCTGACATTATTGATATGTTATAAATAGATATGCATTTGTTCGTTTATACTAACAAATGCATATCTCTTTATGACATTCTTCTTCTCTCTTAGCCTTTATTATTCCCAAGTCACTTGGGGTCGGATTTTCTGGTCTAACCGGATTTGACTGAATATCAGTTTTTACACGGAGCGGCTGCCCACCTGACCTCCGCAACCCGAAGGCTAACGATACCCTAAGGTTAAACCAGTGTCAGGATATTAGAGGGTTGACTGATTTTTCCAATAACGACTGCCATAGATGTTCATGGCAACCGGGACCAACAGCTTAACGTGCTCTCCGAGGCACGGAGCAGGCAATAATTGTCAATCAATACGCACATAATTTCGAAAAGTCATATAACTTCCGAAAGTTAGAGGTGCGCGACGTGGGTTCGAACCCACGAGACTCTCTGCATTGCAGTCTGTTGGTCTCCCCACTGAGCTATCGCTGCTATGATATCTCTTTATGACACTAGTTAAGATAAATCAAATAAATATTGCTTATATAATAGACCTGCATCATAAATAGATCGAGAAGGCCCTCTATGTGAAAACATTTACATAAAAACATTTCTTACAACCAACTTTAAACAAGAAAATAAAAAACCATTTTTAAGCGAACATTAAACAGACTTGAGAGCAACTTAACCCAATTTATCCCTACAAAAATGTAACTCAATATTAACCCCGGCGATTCCAGTTTCCTGCATGCCCTAGACTTAAGAATTTTCCCCTTTTTAAGTCCCTAGCGACTGACAGAGAGCAAAAAGGCTAGGCCACCTGTACCAAAGTGCACTTAACCTGAATTTCTTCCTGACGTTAATACAAACCAAATTAAACCTTATCTTAAAGCAGTTAAGTGTGCAAATTTGTTTTCAAGGGACGGGAGGCAAAGGGTTTTTTTTAAACGTTGAAGATTTTAAGATGGGAGTGAAATGTGAGGAATAGCGTTGTAATTTTTCGAATGCGTTTTTAATTTGTTATTGCTGCTTGGTGTAGCAGTATTGTCATCATCAATTCTATACATACAAGGTGGCGCTAATGTTATCACATTAAATGATATACTACTTCAAGCTGGTTGATATAAGACGGTTAACATAAACAAAAAACCTATTTTCGCAGAAATTAAGAAATTATTTTTTGACCTAAATAAATAAAATAAAATTAGACACAAATTGGAACACCATTGTAACCAATCGTGCGCCGTAGCCAACTCGTTAACGGTCATAGGTTCCGAAAAATCATCTTTGTCAACTCGCTAGGATCCGGAAATTTCTGGACCCTATACAATACGACGGTTTTTTAATATCGCTGCTTAAGGTCACAGGTTTGACAAGTACAGTTTTCTCTGCATTACATGATGATCTAAAATTTCTAAATTATGAAAACGAAATCAATGTCCATTGGCTAAACTACTGAATACATTTGGTTCATAATTTGTAAATCGTCAAAGAATATCATGTAGTATATGATGTATCAATTAATGTGATAACATTTGCGCCACTTTGCATATTCATTTACATATTAACAAGTAATTCTACTTATATACATGGTCTCACGTAAGATCAAGTCTATTGCCACAAGTTTTAGATCTCACGTAAGATCAAGTCTATTGCCACGTGCTGCGCACAGTTCCAGACTCGTGCTTTTATCGAATTGTATTGACAAAATTACCCCATAACAATATTACCTGATATGAAAGGCCAGTCCAGAACCAATTAATTCTAGCTTCAAAACATAATTTTATAATTTAAGCGACGAAAAGAAAATCCATGATTCAGGATTGGATACTGTGAATTGGACAAACCGCGTCGTCGGCTTACTATATTAGATCGAATTATTATGAAAGAGATAGTTGTATAGATAAATTAATTAAATTTTTCCTCCACGTATGCATATTGATGCTTGTTACTTGACATAACGAAGATAAAACCAGCCTAGATCATAAGCTGACTGGTTCAGTAATGCCATAACTCAGTACGGCAGAAGAATCTTCATCTACCCTCACTTGTTGCAGAATTTGCACTAATTAGTTTCTCAGTTGAGGTGACAACGATTGATAGACATATCGTGCAATCACTTACTAATCGTACGGGCATCGTTTGTACTTACTATTTAACTTTCAGACGGCATGCAACAAGCCGTTGATAGATGGGACACCGATGTAATTGTAAATTGGACCAGAAATATATGGGCTATACTGGATAGAATTTGATGTTTAAAGCTTTGCAGTACCACAGTGTGGCGTAGTATGGTTTGAATTATATCCTAACTAAATGCGAATGTGAGTTAACGTGACGTTATGAAATTTCGCATACTAGTTGTCAGGAGTACAGAAAAGAACATAGGGCATGCTGCCATTCAGAAAAATATTGTTTCCGAAAGATATAAATTTATTGACTTATATACGAGGTATTGTTATTAGTATTCATCCTAGACGGATATAGATAAGATGTGCACCTTACACATTGATCCAATGCATGGTACTCCTTCACCGCAAGCAAGCTACCGTATTACCGGCGTAGGACGTCGATTTAGAAAATTAATGTTATATACTTTTTTATTGACATTGGTGGTTGGATCATTTCTTTCAATATTGCAAGTGATTAAAGCAACCTGCATAGCGCGTATAAGTAAGGTATGATTATGTTTTAAGGTTGGATAGTTTCTCTATGCCCTGTAGCTAAAGTAAACCTCCCAAAATGCCCGATGATCAAACCAGTTAAACGAAAGACTTCAGAAACTGCAAAGTTTAAGTTGTCGCCTTGCTATTGCCTGCCGCTACTGGGTTGTAAGTACGAATCACAAATGCAACAAAAAATTTTGTAATCGACAAATGTTTGTTCCGAGTCTGGATGCTCTTTGTGCCCGGTATTTAAATGTTTGTAAAGTCACCCGCGATACATACGAGAATGAGGATTCTGTCAAGGAGTTGTCTCCAAAAATAAAAATAAGATATCCTTCATTCAGACAATATTTTTTTCTTTTTTTTTTTATTCTTCTACGGTGGCAAACATGCATACGGCCCACCTGTTGGTAAGTGGTCATCGTAGCTAATAGACGCCTGCAACACCAGAGGCATCACTTGCGCTTTGCCAACCCTTTAGGAATAAAAGGAAGTGGGAAGGAGAAGGAGCGGGAAAGGGGAAAGAGGGTGATTGGGCCTCCAGCACCCTCACCCACCCAACGAAACACAACAGTAGGAATACTGCTATTTCACGTCGAAATTCTGTGAGAGAGTAGTCCGTCCCCGGTCGAGCCGGCCCATTCATGCTGAAATCAACGAGGCTCTAGTACACTAAATTAAATCGCTTTTATACTTTCACGTGTTGACTCATGCATTATTCACATAACAGAAAACGGGTATTAACGAGATTATGCTCGGTATTTATATACCTTTTTTAACAGCTGGTCACAAGCAGTTTTCTGTCTTATAGATTTAATTAAAGGCACAATCTACAATTTCAGAAGCAGCCGGGACAATAAAATGTCTTTTTAAAAGTAAATATTAAAATATTTATAGTCATGCACCTCTTTCAGTTAACAATTTTACTGATGTCTTAAGAGTTTCGTTTTAAAAGTATTAAAAGATTTAAGTTAATCTGATCTGAAGCGGAGACGAGACAAGATTAAAAGCATCTCTGAGGTTAAACTCGGTTCTAATTCAAGCGTTTTTGCCCACGGTAGGTATAAATGAATTTGAGTTAAAAGAATTTAATTTCTTTGTCAAGTTATGATACCATTTCGCGTTATTTATTTTTTATGTTACGGTAAGACTCTGCCAAAACAGATGCGAGTGAATATAAATAATATATTTATATTATTTATATTCACACGATTTTGTCTTCATTATTGATAATCTATGTGTTTCATCGTAATCTATATCTATATATCTATATATGTATATAAAAATCATTTGCTGTTCGTTTGTCTCGCTAAAACTCGAGAACGGCTGGGCCGATTTAGCTGATTTTGGTTTTGAAATGTTTGTCGTAGTCCAGGGAAGGTTTAGACGGTGAGAAAATATAGAACCATTCTCTAGGATAGGTGATATGAAGTACACCGGGTCATCTATTTAATAATAAAAATACGAATGTGAGTTTGTTTGTTTGTAAAGCTTTCACGCCTTAACTACACTCGCGTGCAAGTAAATCGACTCAAGTCTCAAGTGCGCATAAAAAGTGATATAACTAAAAAATTACTTATTTTACCTCTATATAATGTTTTACATAATTAAAGCCTAGTAATTAGGCTTTCAAATGGTAGCATAATATCAGTAATTTAAATAAACACTTGTACTTAGAATGCAACTGAACGCAACCTCCCGTAAACTGCTCTGCGCTCTATACACAACTTGCGCGACACAACCCCCTATAAAAACCCTCTGTAATCGTTTTTTCTTATCAGTCGCTCATTAGACGTTGACCTGAACACATCTCTGCAAATTAAAGCCGTCATTTGAAGAAAATTATGGATACAACACCTGAAGAAGCCGCTCAAGTCGTTGCCCTATTGCAAGAAGGGTTGAACTAGCGAGAAGTCGCTCGTCGTTTGAATATGAGTCAGTCCGCTGTCTCGAGAGTATACAGAAGGTTTCAAGAGACTGGTGCCTTCACTCGGAGGCCTAATACCAGCCGACGCCGGTGCACCTCGGAGCGTGACGACCGGTTTTTGGTCTCGACCTCTCTCCGAAATCGACACCTTACCGGCGTAGATGTGCAGCAGGAGCTACGTCAAGTTCGCGGGGTGACTGTCAGTCAGTGGACAGTTAGAAGAAGGTTGAAAGAAGCTAACCTTACTCCGAAAAGACCCGCTACAGGCCCGAAGTTGACCACAGCTCATCGTCAAGCACGCCTTCACTTTGCTCGAGAGCATTTGGATTGGAGCATAGAGCAATGGCAGTCAGTCCTGTTCACAGATGAGACGAGGATGTGTCTCCATGGCAGCGACAGGAGAGGTCGGGTATACGGCGTCCCGGTGAACGGTTTTCACAGTGCTGCTTTGTGGAAACCGTTGCATATGGTGGCGGATCTTGCATGATGTGGGCCGGAATTTTCTTAGAAGGCAAAACGGAGCTTGTTTTCGTTCCTGGGGGAGGCCGGGGAGGAGGTCTGACCAGTGATCGTTACATTGAAAATGTTCTACTGGATCAAGTTGTCCCTTATCAAGGCTTTATTGGGGAAAATTTCATCTTGATGCATGACAATGCCCGATGTCACACTGCTCGGGCCACACGTGATTTCCTGAACGAAGTTGGAATTCACACTATGCATTGGCCAGCGCTCAGCCCCGATTTAAATCCCATTGAGCACATATGGGACGAGCTCAAAAGGAAAGTTAGAGCGAGGAATCCAGCTCCGACAAACATCAATGAGCTCAAGACTGCGTTGGTAGAAGAGTGGGGTCGAATACCACAATCATCCATTAAAAAGTTGATAAGGTCGATGAAGAAACGCATGAGAGCAGTGATCAGAGCTAGAGGAGGAAATACCAAATATTGACACGAATAAATTTTTTATCTTACGCACATTTTGTTTCATTTAAACACAATAACCCCATACTGTGAAATTGTATGAATTTTCAACATTTTTTACATTATCATTGGCATTAACCTTTTTTACTAAACTACTGAATCGATTTTCATGCAACTTACACCATTTTAAAGCTCAATTACTAGGCTTTAATTATGTAAAACATTATATAGAGGTATAATAAGGCATTTTTAAGTTCTATCACTTTTTATGCGCACTTGAGGCTTGAGTCGATTTACTTGCACGCGAGTGTACTTAAAAAATCATTATGCAATTCTGCATACAAGATGTCTAGATACAGAAATGGACATAGGGTATCTTCGATTCGGAACAAAGTGCAGTTCTCGAGCAAGCGAAGCCGTGGACTAAAACTAATCTAATAAAAAAAGAATTTTTTCAAATCGGTTCAATCAGTAATTGGTAAAATTACATTTAAAAAAAAACCGACGTATTGAAAACCCCTCTTTTTTGAAGTCGGTTAATAAACAAATCTCTCATACAAACACAAGTCGCTGAATCATTAGACATTAGATAAAGTTACAGTCAGTCGAAATTTGGTCGAGTTTGCTTCTAACTCAATACTTGAGAGACTTGAGTGGCGTTCTTAGTTGAACGAGCCACTCGCTGCCAAGCTTAGAGCTCAAGTTCAGACAACAAAGGCTATAACGAGACCACTCGGACATGTTTGCATAACTTCTTATTTTATTTAGTTAAAGGCTCCAGTCAGCCATGTTGGTTTTACTTCTGATGATACCGGGATATAGTGACAAGAATAGAAAAGGGTATGTTAAGCTGGTTTGGGCATGTAGACAGAATGGACGAGGAAAGACTGACTAAGAAAGTTTGTAAGGCTAGTGTGAATGGAACAGTCGCAAGAGGAAGACCTAGGCGAACGTTTTTTGATCAGATCGGAGGCGTTCTGGACAAAAGCCAGGTTAAGAGCACCTTGAACCGACGGGCGTGTATGAGGAATGTGATGAAGCCAGAGAAGTGTGTCAGGATCGTAGCAAATGGAAATCCGTAGTCTCTGCCTACCGTTCTGGGAAACAGGCGTGAATCTATGTATGTATGTATGTATGTATGATACCGGGATTTGGTACTGAGGTTGATGGGTAGGACGATGGCGTTAATTAAATTGTCTGTAGGAAATTCTGTAGAATAGTAGGTACTAAGGTAACTACAATAACTTGTGAAACCGAAGATTACTTAAGCCTAATTATACTTGAATGGGTTGAGCAGAGGTGTGTAGCATGCATTTATTGTTAGCGCTGTGCAAATGCTAATAATTAGCGTAATAAGTCGAGGTAGAGGCAGCCATATGCATTGATAAAATAATAGTATATGGAACTGCTTCGAATGCGTGGTTCTCATTTCTTGGTTTGGGCAAAAGATTTCTTACGAAGTTATGAGTAATAGCATGGAATCTAGGAATATACCTGGTATTCAGTATTTGGTGCCTACCGGGACTCGTGAGCTTTTTGCCTGTTCTTCTCATTAGCTCTACACTCTTAATTCGCTCAAGGTGGCGACAGGTAAACGTAAAAATCGTAGCAGTTTAGTAAGTGTAACCTTGTCGTTAATATGTCTTACTTTGTGACCTAAATTAATAAAATTATTTGCCTTTTCGATTAACACAAATCATTCGAGCTTAACATAATTTCATTTGATGTAAGCTACTATAATTTCTAATCTCATAATTTAATTTTATGCTTAAGCTTGTAATAAGCAATATGTGGACCTACTCAAGTCTGTAAACTTTCCTTAAATAAATAAATAAAATAAAACAAAGCTGGTTAACCTTTTGAACGCCAACGTCGTCTATACTCGACATGCGCAAGCGTGCCCTATGCGCCAACGTCGTCTATACTCGACAAAACTGTTTGTTGTCGATTCACAGAAAAATACAAAATAAACATAATAAATCATTACTTTTCTGTGTTTTAGTGATACAACTTAAAAATTGAATCCCCAATTATTACTTAATTGTATACAGCAAACAAAATTGTTATTAGTTATTGAAATATTTGATCATAAAAAACAATATAAAATATATCGATTTTCAGGCTTGCCGTACAGGACATGGAGGTGCCGTTATGGCGTGGCGTTCAAAATGTAAAATATCTTCGTTCATAGTTGGCATTGTGCCACTGACACAATGCCAACCAACAATTATTTGTGTCTTAATAAATAAAAGACGAATACTAATTTCTTCATCAGCATAGATTCATAGATTCACGCCTGTTTCCCAGAGGGGTAGGCAGAGACTACGGATTTCAATTTGCTACGATACTGACACACTTCTCTGGCTTCATTCACTTTCATCTACTTTCATCTTTCACTTCATCAGCAATCCCACAATTTTATAGAATGGTTGACGACCAAACCTTTTGGTACCTACTATACAGTTGGAGTACATGTGTTGTTGTTTTAAAACCCTGCAAGCATAGCGCCTAAAACTAGCAATTACGACATAGTGCGGGCTTGCACCTTGTCATTAGTAGGTGCATGTTAGTGCCGGCTCTCAAATTAACGCTCCGCAAAACTTGCCCATTAGCGCAGCGGGTTCACGGCGACATAACGCAGTTTCATGTTTATATAAATATATGTTGCGGAAATTTTTAACTATGTGTTTTGGTAGTGATGTAAGGAACATTGGTAGGTACAAAATATTTATTTAAAATTTAGACGGTTTCGGTATAAATGGGTCGACACAAACGGGAACGTACTCTCCTTTTATGGAACATCAACGTGAAGTATCAATATTTGTACTGATGCGTGTCGTTCTGTGAGAGTGCTCTAGGTCCAGTCACTGCCTCGATACCCTTCCTTATCCGACGCCTGCTCTTTACCCTGCCTCTGCCTCTTAATCTTATGCTTTATGGTAAGCAGTTGCTCTAGCCTATGTGCACTTGTAATATCAGGCACGATACTTGCGCATAGTCAATCTTAGGTCAAAGGAATTGATGTTGAGATAAAAAGGTCCAACTCTGTCCTCTCATCTCTGATCTCTATGACCCTTTCATTTCATCTTCAATTCTTTTTATAGACGAGGTAGCTTCGTATGTGAATCTTCGATCGGTGTTACTAACCTTGCGTAAATTTTCTGCCAATGGATAATACCTCTTTAGGCAAGTCGGCTAATTCTAACCATTTTTAACTACCGCACGTAAGTTTAGCAGTTACCTCTTACAATATTAAATATTAAATGGCTTTGATATTCTGGAGAAAACTGGAGGTACATGACTTTTTCTAAAGATAACTCCAGCACTAGTCTTAATTCCTGTGTCGCGGGGAACTTAACAAACACTCAAACAACGGATACAAAGAGCACTTAGACTCAGAAGAACTATTCGTGTCATACGAATCGCAGAAATGTTTGTCTTGTGTGGGTCGAACTCACCACGCTCGGAGCGGCGGCAGTGGCGCGATCGCCACTTAAACCACTACGCCATGCTTGCAGTCGAATATAGTCTAAAATTTGTTGTTAAGTATATTAGAAAATTAACAATTTTTCTTTTTTGTTCCAGGTAATAAATTTAAGCAGTATTCATGATCTCATGATCATCATCAGATGGAATCAACAGTCCACACAGCGAACTTATACTTTTCTAGCAGATGACAAACACAGGTTCTAACTTAATACTTTTTTGACTAATTAAATACCTTATTAATCTAAAACACCTTATAAAATAAAGTAATTTGTCAAACGCTAGCAGAATTAAACTAAAATAGTTCTGTGGTTTTCACACTAGGCAAGCCAATATCGTGAAGACCCAAAACAATAACATAGTACACACAGCGGCGTATCAATCTAGACTGTTTGGACTTTGAACTATTAGAAGTTGAACGCTGCGAATCGTGCGTTATATTTTTGTTACGCTCTATCCTTACCGTTACATCGACACCACTATGCACTGTCCCTTTCCGACAGTTCTCTATTTTGTATGTAGCGTAGTTATGCGTATATAGGGTGTATAACTTGATGCGTAGCCGTGTGTACAAAAATTAATAAGTACAAAGAAATTATACACACAATTTATGAGGAATAAAAATCGAAACTAGTAATTTCAAGTATTATTATAATATATTTACTGTTAGTACTAACTGTAAATACATTATAAGTGTGTACTTATAGATTTAATTAAAATGTATTCGCAATCAATTACTGGATGAAGTCCACACGGATAAAACCAAGGACCATGAGAGCACTACTCACTAAAACATAATTTTCTATATCCAAATTGCACATAAATACAGCCATTACGGAATGATTACGCGCAAATAGAATGTCAAGTAGTTAATAAGGTTTCCAGCTGGGTTCGATCAAGAGCTGAGGAACGGGGCGTGAGGACGACCTTCGTCCCTAATCCTTAATTACACACGACACTTACGTGTCGGAAAATAACGCTGTTTTGGTAAATATTTGTCGCTTAGCCGGACTAATTATTGAGTACATACTAATTATATATTTAGTAGATAAGAAGTGTTGCTGTGTTATTCAATAAACGGTTAAATCTTGGAACCAAATGCTGTTTTAACAAATCAGAGACAGGAAAATTATTATTATATTAAGAGCAATAGTTAATTATCTTCATTTATTAACACGCTTTTAATTATTAGCTTGGTATGTGTGTATCTATGTAACGGAATCTTTGATCGTGATTTTCACCCCTTTCAAACCGACGCATTGATTTGAAACTTTGCACACTTATCGAGGACCGATGACAATACAAAAATTGAGAAAAAAAAATAGTTTCAAAAGCTAAAAATACGCTGTATTAAAAAAACCAAACAAAATAGCTGAAAACAATTTAATAATTTTAATGTAAGAAAGCGTAGGGGATTATCAAAATATCTTAGAAAGCACCGCACGCTTGGTTTTTTTTAATACGGCGTGTTTTTTAGTATTCTTAAACTATAATTTTTTATTTCCCCTTAATGTCACTGGGATCTCTACAAACATACAATTGACGGACACAAAGTACACGCGTACTGAGAACAATCATTTGTGGACTACACAAATAATTATCACGTGTGTGATTCGAATGCACAAAAATCGGCAATGGCAAGGCGACTTATCTGTGAACCGAGAGAGCACTACTGTTTATTGAAATTAAACTGCTATATACGGATTTTATCGCGTTGTTTATTTGACACTTTATTACAAAATTTTGAAAATTGTTTCACTACTACTACTATTAAACTTTACTAATTTTTAAGCTAATTAAATTATTATTAAACTATTTAGATTTAATTTATTTTTACTTTTACACTTTCCCCGACGTTTCGGTTGCTTTTCAGCAGCCATGGTCACGGGGAGACTAAGATGGCAGTTGTCTCAATGTTCCAGTGTAGTTATTTCAAAGTACCCGAACATAATTTAATCATTGGTGTTTCTATTTACGCAGAATGAGCTCAAAGTATCATGAAGTCTAGCTGTGGTTTGCTTCTTCTTGGGTTTGACTATTTTTATTACTGGATCCCAAGCTGGTGGTACATTCCAACCATCTTCTCTATTAAAATTAGGATGTTTTTTGATTTCAATAGCCTCGCGAAGCATCCTTGGTAGGAATCGGTGTTCTTTAGCGAGAATCTGTGGTTTGTCAAATCTCAGGTAGTGGTTGGTCCCCTGTTGCACATGTTCACACACAGCAGACTTCAACGAGCGTTGGTGTTTTACATCAGCTATGTGTTCTTTTATGCGGGTGCCTATGTTTCTCTTGGTTTGACCAATGTATGAGAGTCCGCAGTCACAATCTATTTTATAGACCCCTGCATCTTGTAAAGGTAGTTGGCACTTGACGGATGGTAAAAATTGACTTATCTTCGTTGGCGGCTTGAAGTATGTGTTGATTGAAGCTCGCTTCAAGATGTAGCCAATCTTGTCAGTGACACCCCTTACATAAGGCAGTATAGCAGGCTGGCGCTCGACTGTGGCTGGCTTTTCAGCCTGCTATACTGCCAACCACTACCTGAGATTTGACAAACCACAGATTCTCGCTAAAGAACACCGATTCCTACCAAGGATGCTTCGCGAGGCTATTGAAATCAAAAAACATCCTAATTTTAATAGAGAAGATGGTTGGAATGTACCACCAGCTTGGGATCCAGTAATAAAAATAGTCAAACCCAAGAAGAAGCAAACCACAGCTAGACTTCATGATACTTTGAGCTCATTCTGCGTAAATAGAAACACCAATGATTAAATTATGTTCGGGTACTTTGAAATAACTACACTGGAACATTGAGACAACTGCCATCTTAGTCTCCCCGTGACCATGGCTGCTGAAAAGCAACCGAAACGTCGGGGAAAGTGTAAAAGTAAAAATAAATTAAATCTAAATAGTTTAATAATAATTTAATTAGCTTAAAAATTAGTAAAGTTTAATAGTAGTAGTAGTGAAACAATTTTCAAAATTTTGTAATAAAGTGTCAAATAAACAACGCGATAAAATCCGTATATAGCAGTTTAATTTCAATGAATAATATTCGCGTAAATAGAAGACACTACTGTTTATACTAAACAAGTTTAAAGTTTAAATATTAGTAAGTTCATTTTTGGTCATTTCACAGATCATTTCAGCTTGAAGTTCGACATCTTCCATTATATTCGGAATAACAAATTACAACCCTTCCTTTGTGTTAATCCAGAGTGCCAAGATACATTCAATTTTATTGAACAGTTTATGCGTGATAGAGTATTCATAATCATCCAAATATCATCACAAACATCTGTGCTAATACTAAAATTACAGGAAGCCCTATATAACATTTTTAATCGATCAGAACTTCACGTTTAGCTGTAAACGTAAACGCAAACTTAGCCGACGCGACTAACGCTCAAACCCTCGCAAAATAATATAAAAAACAATAACGCACTTTGTCCATAATTTAAACGCCAGACAACACTTTCACAAAAGATCCCTCTCAAAAACAACACAAATTTGAATTTGAATAAAGAACTAAAAACAAAATTCGAAAATGCACTTTCTCTTTCATTCATAATTCAAATCTTTTATACAAACGAACGCCAAAACATTTCCATCTACCCTACAGCAGAAACGTTTTAAAACTCATTAAAAATTTGACACAGTGTTCATTAGTTGGAAAATTGATAAACACAGTGCTATACCCTTTGGTTTTTATCGGAGAATCGCTCGGAAGCAATTAAACTGAGATCAACTGGGTGTCAAGGCAACTGACGTGTTGGGCCACGAAACCAGCGAGCGTTTATTGACGGTAATTATAGTAATTTGAGTGTAATTGAAATTGGATTGATAGGTCTAGTCGGGTAGTTGACATTTAGTTAATCGCGATTAAGGTTAATTAATTAATGTTGGTGAATTTAGTAAGATTCAAGACTAAAGTGATCGTTTGGTTAAGTCGCATGTCCTTTAAGTAATTGTCAAAATGGCATACGGTGACCTCATGGTCACTCTCGCACTAACCTAGCCAAATGGAATTAAAGTTAGAATGAAAGGCGAAGAATGTGTATAGTATGTGAATCTCCGGCATTATCATTGGGCAAAACGCAGTAACTGTGTTCCACGGTTGCCAGGTAAAGAGTGGTATTAACCCAACAAACTCATTTGTTCTGTCGTCAAACAATTAGTAACGGTGAGCTCTACCATTAAAACTATAACCATTTTACTTTTAAAAATATCGCTAACTAATACTTAGCTACCTCTCAACTAAATAGGTCTCAACTAAAGTCCTTGTTGATCAAGGACTTAAATTTTCTGATTAGTCGCTAGTTAATACTTATATTATAATATCCTCTTTAATTTTTGTACTTATACATTACGCTTTTCCCTTTGAATTCGGTAAGATACGACGGTCATCCTAATTTTCTAAGAAAACCAAAGTTACGCTCGTCTTTGCCTAACGGAATACGCATATTAGTGTTTATATGCCAAAGACTTAAAAAGTATTTTATGGGGTCAATAGCGATTATTATAAAGCGATGTTTAAGAATAAATTAAATAAGCAGCGGAATAAAGTGGAAAGCTTCCATTGGGATATCCGAAAGGGTAAAAATTACTTGTCTTTTTATTCTTTGGTATAATAATATAATCTTTTTAATTTAGATTTTTTACGTCTTAATGTTTTACATTGTTTTTAATTTTCATTATTTCGTACATTATTAATATGCTTGTTTGTAAGTTCAGTGTTCACGCATCATTTTTTTTATTTTTATATAAAGTAGCTAAAAGTGGAGACCTATAATTGGCTATCTGTTGCGTATTGTATGCATTTAAAATGTTATTGTTTGCTGTTGGTCTTCCAAAGATTAAATAAATAAATAAATAAATAAATAAATAAATAAATATATTTATAGACTTTCTTAATTCCTATACTTATATACAATACATACATACACCGTTAAATCATGGCCCATCCGTATCTGCTATCCGTACTTGCCTAAGCTCGGCCGCAATTTCGCTGGCTCCGAGCTGATCGGCTTACGTAGTGACATCGACTATCCCGGCTTACGTCAGCTTTGTGCCGTCCTGATACCGAAGCCGTAATCCGCCGAGTATTATTACTTATAACTTTGCAATATCTAAATATATTATTTAGCATATCTATTAACTTATTGATTCGCAGCGGCACACCGGTGCGGCGGCTAGCCACAATAGGTTTTCAATTATGTCTGGCATGCCAAGAGTTCTTTATTTTTTTTTTCTAATAAGCTTTACAACTACAGATAGCTTTTAAGAAGATAATTGCATAGGTACTTGTACTTATTCTCAAGCCCCGAAAACACTTTCGGGACTCGAGAATAATACCTACCCACTAGGTAGTGGTGTACGTACTGATGCCACATTTCGCCAGTTATGATTTTAAATTAGACGTAACAGGGGTTGAGCTTATTATTATTGAAAATTTTTGCCCGGAAAACCTTACATGCCTTTACCTTACCCGTGAATAAAACCCGAGTAAGACCACAAGCACTGCAGGCACTATCGTGGCGCTACCGAAGCTGTCGCAGTCAGACATAATATGAAAAATTATTATGAGTTTAAACTTATTATTAACCTGAGAATATTTGGAGTACCAAAAAACATTCAAAACCTATTGTGTCTGGCCGTATAGAGTGCCACTGTGACTCAACAGTTTAAAAAATATAAAAATAATATCCATAGTTTATTACATAATTTTGAAAACTGTTACACTACTACTATTATTAAACTTTACTAATTTTTAAGCTAATTGAATTATTATTAAACTATTGAAACTATTTAGATTTAATTTAATTTTAAATAGTTTCAATAGTTTAATAATAATTCATTTAGCTTAAAAATTAGTAAAGTTTAATAATAGTAGTAGTGTAACAGTTTTCAAAATTATGTAATAAAGTCTCAAATAAATAACGCAATAAAATCCGTATATAGTAGTTTAATTTCAATGAATAATATTCGCGTAAACAGAAGACAATATTATAATATCCATAGATTATTTATTATTATTCCATCGTCAATATTAATTGCTAATCTACCATACAGAATTAACAATCAGCATTGTCACCAAACAATCTACGATACCTATACATCTATGTTATCATATCAGTCGCGCTCGTCCATATGTGACACACAAACACACAGTCAAGGCCGCAGACAGGAAGTTGCGCGGGCGCATGTGTCATTTCTTTGCTTTATGACGTACACTGCCTTTATTGGTTTAGGTAGATACATCAGTAAAATGTATGGAGCTAAGGTATAGTTATAATAAGATTTCGTATCTGAAAGTTGCCAACAGGACCCTATTACTAATCCTCTGCTGTCTGTCCGTCTGTCTGTCCATCAGCCGGCTGTATCTAAAGAACCATAATAGGTAAAGTTTTAATTTGTGTGTATTTCTATTGCCGAAAGAAACATTTCTTACGTTTTGTGAGTAACTGCACGGTTGCCATAGTGGTTTAAATGTTCACCTCGACACTGCCACTGCACCGAATGTTGCAGGTTCGATACCCGTACGGGACAAAAATTATGATGGATATAGATGTTTCGAGTCTGGGTGTTCTTCGCGTCTGTTGTTTAAATGTTGGTATAGGTCTCCACGACACTGGAATTATTCCTAATAAGAGAGATACTGTTAAAAATTAAAATTGGGATGGGAAGGTTAACATGTTAGCCTTTATCAGAAGAGCAGCGATAGCTCAATGGGGAGACCAACAGACTGCAATGCAGAGGGACTCGAGTTCGAACCCACGTGGCGCACCTCTGATTATGTGCGTATTGATTGACAATTATCGCCTGCTCCGTGCCTCGGGGAGCACGTTAAGCCGTCGGTCCCGGCTGCCATGAACATCTATGGTAGTCGTTATTGGGAGAGTGTCGACACCAAAGATCCCACTGGGTCGAAGTGTCGCCGGTCTGCACTGACTGGCCCCCACATATGATACATAGCCTTTATCAGGTGAAACGCAGTAACAGTAGTGTTCTCTAACGCCTGCATTCAGTAGGTGCGTGTCCGTAGAATTGAACTTGAGACTTCAGCATAGTAGTTCAACGCTCCCTCCACTCGACCATCCACTGCTCTATGTTTACAATAGCTAAAAATAGAAAGAAATCAGACTTTTCTTTTACCATATCTCTGATTGTAATCAACTGATTTTCATGTTTAAAATAGACACAAAAGCATACAATTAATTTTCTTTACATACCCACCTAGATCTGATCGTATTTTAATAGATTATAATTATGAGAATGTATGTAGTTTTACTGTACACTTGGTGAAGAAAGCGTGAAGGTGCTAGTTCCTTGTGTTTCGTTAGTTGGGGTGATAAGCAACAATTTTGTTTTATTTTTATAGCCGAAGTGACAGACACGCTAACAGTACAACTCCCACACTAGAATTAATGCCGGTGTCGTAGGGAGACTTCAACAACGGACACAACAATTACCCTAACTTAAAATAGCTATTGAAATTAAACTACTATATACGGATTTTATCACGTTGTTTATTTGACACTTTATTACATAATTTTGAAAACTGTTACACTACTACTACTATTAAACTTTATTAATTTTTAAGCTAATTAAATTATTATTAAACTATTTAGATTTAATTTATTTTTACACTTTCCCCGACGTTTTGGTTGCTTTTCAGCAGCCATGGTCACGGGGAGACGCCCTGTGACCATTTCAATGAATAATATTCGCGTAAACAGAAGACAATATTATATTAAAATAGCTATTTATGGATAACACAAATTGTTTGTCCCGTGTGCGGATTGAATCCACAACTCTCGGCGTGGCGACAGTGGAAGCGACTACTTAAACCAATACGCCAGCCGCACAATCAGAAGCTAAGAAGAGTTCTATTCTTTGGCGCAGCGGTTTTTTTTATGCTATTAAGGTGGCAAACAAGCATACGGCGGCCCACCTGATGGAAAGTGGTCACCGTAGCCTATGGACGCATGCAACGCCAGAGGCATCACTTACGCGTTGCCAATTTTTTAGGAAAGGAAGTGTGAAGGAGAAGGAACGTGAAGGAGGAAAGAGGGTGTTTGGGCCTCTGGTACTCTCACTCACCAAACGAAACACAACAGTAGGAATACTGCTATTTCACGTCGATATTCTGTTAGAGGGTAGTTCCCTTCCCTAGTCGAGCCGGCCCATTCATGCTGAAATCAGCGAGGCTCTACTACTTTGAAATTATCAAGGTATCAAGGGCGACTGCTGTATATGAGGTCTCGGATTGGTTGGTTGCGGGGTCGATCAAAGCGTTATTAACCTCTGAGTCTTGTTCAGAGGTCAATGAAAACACTATGTGGGTCTATGTTAGTGACAGATTGGTGTTAGTGACAGGCATACTTCCGGAACCACTGAACCGATTGACTTTTTGTGCGGACACCTTGGGGTCATACCTCGGTCGAGTTTGAATATGGGCCCTGTGGGTCAAAAGACCCCCGAGATATAGGGGTCACAAGGTCACATGTATTTTAAATGCTTTTACATTTAAGACGAAGAGATTGAATCCTGAGCTTTTACACCCATCTCGTTCAATTTCATTGACAATCAATACGGCAGTAGCAGCACGACATCTGGAGGCATGCCATGTTGCGCACCAGTTTGAAACGCAGCCGATCGAATCGCACCAAGAGTATTCCACGCAGCGCACTTGCTTGGTGCACAAATATTAAATAATAAACTTATTCATTTTGTATTCCATTTTGCGCACCAGGGGTCGAGAACCATGTAGTTAGTAGTATTGTCTAATAAAAACATCGACAGAAAATCACAAAAAGCGATAAAATCAGTATATAGTATTGAAATTAAACTGCTATATACGGATTTTATCGCGTTGTTTATCGCGATAAAATCCGTATATAGCAGTTTAATTTCAATGAATAATATTCGCGTAAATAGAAGACAATAATACAGTATATAGTAGTTTAATTTCAATGAATCACAAAAATGTTTATTAAACACGCTTGTGCCGCACAACCGTCTTTTATAGCAATAACCGCCACCAAGCGGGTGCGCCGCCCGTGTGGAATACTCTTGGTGCGATTCAAACGGGTGCCTTTAAACCTGGTTCGCAACATGGCATGCCGCGGAATCGGTATCTGAAACTGTGCTTAAAAAAATACACTTTTACAAATTTAAAGACTTCCTCGCTCGTTCTATTTATATAACAAACACAAATGTCAATTCTAATCCTATATTAGGACGACGAAACAACAAATTGAATTAAGCTAGCTTTATACCCGTGGGTTCTCTTAATAGGATTGTGTATCATCGGAGTAAACTTATTAAATGCGTACGCAAGTAGCGGAGTTTTGTGCGAATTATGTAAAATTGGAAGTCAGTGGAACTCATTAAAATGTTTGAGAAATAGAATTAGTGTCGGCATTTGTAATTTGTATTATATGATTGTTTTGTACTAATGCGAAGTGTCTATACGACAATAACTTATTCTGGTAAATGGTGCAGAATTCATTTTCAATATCGGTGGCGTAGTAGTCGGCAATGCGACTACTCAGTTAAGGTCCCGGGAATGATTTCCGAGTTGGCGAATGAATTTTTTTGTCAAGACATTTTTGTTAGCATTACGATTCTGGTACCGTGCCCGGTAAAAGGCTTGAACCCTATTAAATGGGACCTTAAAACGTAGTCAGCGTTATGTGTATGTAACTATGTAGTCCCTAGACCTCTGCCTATTTCTTTGGGGCAGAGGCTACACAGACGTGAGACATAATTATGTATGTATATACAGGTTGTCCCAGAAAATGTGAATCAAACTGTAACGAGAGATTCCTTAAGTAAGGACCTTTCAAATGTGCCAAATAAAATATAAAAAAAATATGTTGTGTTTTTGGTCAAACTTACAAGATTTTCTTTGGTGCAAAAAATACACCAATATAATGCTGCGATTTCAAAACAACGTCAGTTTAAAAAAAAATCTTTTGTAGTTTGCCGAATCAATCCTTCACAAATAATAATAGTAAAAAACAATGAAAATTGGTCATAAACGAAGCACCTGTAGTTTAAAGTCTAAAATAAGTCGTATTTGTTTTAAAAGTTAGATTTTTATGTTTATACAAAGGTCTATATTTTTTTTATTAAGCACTTTTGAGATGTCCTTACCTAAGGAATCTTCCGTAACAATTTGATTCACATATTCCGGGATACCCTGTATAAACGAGTAGTAAATCCCTTTTTGGCTTAACATGAATTGATTGACTGGATTAGAGAAGCATTATTGTAAGTATCGATGTAAAGCATATAGGCAGGTACTGCTGTGTTTCATTCGGTCAATGAGAGCGCCAGAGGCCTACTCTCCTCTTAATTCTCTTCCCTTCTCTTTATGGTATCGGGGTATGATCTTCTTTCTTTCTTTTCGTGTGGTTAGTGGCCTGTTGTCAAGAGTTGTTTAAGCCTCTGACATCGCTTAACGACTGCTGTCAATTTGACAACAACCGGGACAGACTTTTTACGTGCCATCCGAAGCACGGAGACGCTCAGATGAAATACCACTAAGCGGTCACCCATCTATAGTCTGACCGCACCCAACGTTGCTTAACCTCGCTAATCGTTTACCGATCAATGAGTGCAACTAGCTATGAGCGCCTCATCGGGGTATGGTGCCCCTGTATTTATAAACGCATATAGCCTGAGGTAACTGCTTACCAACAGATGGGCCGCTGGGTCGTCTGCCCGTAGCAATATGAAAAATTATATCTGTAATAATTCGCCGGACCACGCGATTGCACGCAAACATGAAAACATTCTTTACTAATGGGACAGCAGGTGTTCGTTATTATAAATATTAATGAAGGATATAAAGATATTAACTGAAACTTTACAAGATAAAATGTTTGTTTTTTTTATAGTTCGAAAAACCTCTCATACTACAGCTTTGTCCGTCCGTCCGTCCGTCCGTCCGTCCGTCCGTTCGTCCGTCCGTCCGTCCGTCTGTCTGTCTGTCTGTTATACAACTTTCAACTTAAGAACCGTAAGAGCTAGAGGCTCGCGGACAACGCCATTCGACTCAGCATAGTCGATATACCCCCGATATGACTATGACCTTTGACCTCTGAACTCAAGGTCACGTGGTATCACGTGACGTCTGCATATATTGTTTTTCTAACTCTTAAGATTTACGGCAATTCATTGGTGATTCTCACTTGTTTATACATACTTCGCAAACTTTCAAACAGTAAATATAAATAACACTTTGTCTGCACGGATGGCGTAGTTGTTTAAATGGTCGGCTCGCCACTGCCGCCGCGCCGACGGTTGTGGGTTTAAACCCACACGAGACACAAAATTGTGTGATCGACAAATAGTTGTTTTGAGCCTGGGTGTTCTTTGTGTCCGTTTTTTTAATATTTGTTAAGTCCTCCGCGATACAGGAAATATTTCTGCTGCGAGAAATGTCCTTAAAAAAAACATGATGAAATTACCGTAATTTTTTTTTTCTAATTATCCTAATTTGTTAATCCAATTACAATAGTATAATTACAATGCTATATTTATAACAAAAAATATACTATGAGTCAACAGTTTCGTAGAAAATGATGTAACGTTGACACCTGTACTAATGAAACATTGTATCACAGGTGCCAGATATTAGTTTAACTAGCTAAATTATTAAATAAATACTTGTCGAGTACAATATATTCTGCTAATATTAACAATATTTTGCTAAATACGTTAGATTACACGGAAAATGCAACTCTACAATATTTAAACATAATATCAAATGTCAAAACTATATGCGTCCGAACTGCTTTCACGTATTGCAAAACAAAAAACACATTTAAACGGATTGTGACATAATAAGATGGCCGATAAGGACCATGAAGTACGAAGAAAATGACTTGATGGAGGTGGTGTTTAAGTTCATTATTAAGGTAGTGAGTATTAAAAATGTAATGTAAAGGAACTACGTCGCCGTAGGACATACATAACATAACATTAAACCTGTATACCTATCTTCAAAGTTGAGACAAAGTGTATTTATTTACATTTCGCTAGTTATTTTTTATACTACTAAGTTATAAACACGGCCTAGTACGATATGATCGGGTACAATATTAGGAATAATACTCCTGCATCGAGGACCTTAGGGAAAAGGCATTAACGAATCAAAGAAATAAAAAAATAAAAGTAAAGCAGAAACAGTATAGCTACTCTTACAAGAAACCTATATTTTTATCATTACTCACGCTTGTGCGTAAACAATAATTTTCAACTTGATTTAATTATTGTCTCTCTGTCACCTCTAAACTCTTTGTTCATAAAGGTTTACTATTTGTTACTTTACTATAGACTATTTGTCAATTAAATTAAAAATAAATATTCTTTTAGCGCAGCATTAATAGTAGTTCGATTGCATCAGACCATTAATGGTGGTCATCTATCCAGAATTGTGGCAAGGCCGCTACCACTATTGTGCTTAGTAACACCACATCCATAGTCTTTTATATTCCGTGCAATAGCCCAACACAGTTGGTGCAACACGTTAAAGATGTAGAATATCTGTAGCTGGCGATCTGCCAGCGACACCGATCAGTGGAAACACGGTTATCCGGTGCGAGACACGTGTCCAAATTCGATGCTGGCTAAGTAATCCCTATAGCTTCGTGTTTGAAGGCGAACGATCTGAGTATACTTTTTTGAGAGTTGACTTTACAACTTCTTTAGCGGCAGATCCCAATAACTCAGTGGTCGGCAACCCGCAGCTCGCGAGCCGCATGCGGCTCTTCAACTCGTAGGCTGCGGCTCTGCCACGAAATTCTTTATGCAGGCACGGAATATTAGTTATTAACTTGCCTTAATTGACAATTATCGCCTGCTCCGTGCCTCGGAGAGCACGTTAAGCCGTTGGTCCCGGCTGCCATGAACATCTATGGCAGTCGTTATTGGGAAAGTCAGTACCCTCTAATATTCTGACACTGTTCTAGCCTTATCGTTAGCCTTCAGGTTGCGGAGGTCAGGTGGCAGCCGCTCCGTGTAAAAACTGATATCTAGTCAAATCCGGTTAGACCAGAAAAGCCGACCCCAACTGACTTGGGAATAATAAAGGCTGAGAGAGAAGAAGAGAGAAGAAGACCTTGCCTTATAAGTACAATACCAAATTTTATTTAATTTACTGTATACAAAATTATGTAATATAGTGTACAAATAAACAACGCGATAAAATCCGTATATAGTAGTTTAATTTCAATAATTTACTGTAATTTTATCTAAGACTTATTTGACGAAGGCAAGCTCGAGAGCTCTAATTTTTACCGTAATAATGTACTCTGCTAAAGCAAAGCTTACAAAAATGGCTCTTTCACTAGATTTCACTTGTGGATTGTCTTTATTTGGCTCTTTTGGACGACAAGGTTGCCGACCACTGACCAATGCACTAACTGATCTTATTTTTCTGCCGCACTATGATTACGGTATTTCGGGAGACTTTACAAATATTCAGACAACGGACACAAACAAGAGCTAGACTCGTAACAATTACTAGTGGATCACTAAATTTTTTACCCCTGACAACGTATATGCGAAAGGGAACTCTTCACATTGTATGGGGGGTTTGGCTTGGAATGGACAGTAACTGAGAATAATAATTATATATTAATTTAGAAACATTAACCAGTAGGAATTAGAAAAATAACAAAGTTCTGTGTCCAGGTGTTCCTAATTCGTTTGTTGTGGTGATTTATATAAAGGTATTTGAAATAAAACTCATTGTTTTTATGTTATTTCTTTTATTATTCTGATTTATCATGATCCTCTTGCCCTGGTCCCAAGTTATTTGGGGTCGGCGCAGTATGTCCTTCGCTTCCATACTTCTCTGTCACCCGTCATTTGATAATTTATTCCTTTTCCTTTCATATCCATCCTCACACAGTCCATCCATCTTTTCCTTGGCCTTCCTCTCCCTTTTCGCCCCTCTACCCTCTTATCTATCACTTGCTTACCTACATACGTATCATCTCTTCGCATAACATGTCTATACCAAGCCAAACGATTTCCTATCACCTTCTCGTCTATGGGCACCACTTTTAGGCTACCTCTTACGTATTCATTCTAAATTCTGTGCATTCTCGTCACTCCACACATTCATCGTAACATTTTCATCTCTGCTACATGTAATCGTTTTTCATCCATCTTCTTAGTAGCCCAACACTCAGCTCCATACAATACCTACGATAGGCCTTATAACCGCCTTATACAAGTGACCCTTTAATTTCAAAGGCAATTTAGGACCGCATATTCTGATTTATATGTTACTAAAATGTTATCTAGGAACTGGGCTGGTGGATTTAAATTGTTTTGATATCTTGCCCAACTCAAAAACCAAATAATTGTCATTATATGGCCGCAGCAACCTACTGTCCGTCGACCCGTCGTTGTTTTATGAATGAATTCTGTTCACGCTAAGCCTATAACGGACAGTTCCCTTTCATGATGACCAGTCGAGTAGTAACGGTGTGAAACAAACAAACTCACATTCGCATTTATAATATAAGTTAGGATTGTATAATAACTTAAAAGACAAATGGTTTTTCGTCATAACAACTCCAGTTACATTGCTCATTTATTCCTACATATCACATACATAGACATATCAGTACGTTAATATAATTTATAATTTAATACTTAAGAATGGCAAGTATTTAGTGTCATAGAGCAGCGATAGCTCAGTGGGGAGACCAACAGACTGCAATGGTCTCAGGTTCAAACCCACGTCGCGCACCTCTGACTTTCGGAACTTATATGACTTTTCGAAATTATATGCGTATTGATTGACAATTATTGCCTGCTCCGTGCCTCGGAGAGCACGTTAAGCCGTCGGTCCCGGCTGCCATGAACATCTATGACAGTCGTTATTGGGAGAGTGTCGACACAAAAGATCCCACTGGGTCGAAGTGTCGCCAGTCTGCACTAACTGGCCTCCACATAAGATACATCTAGTGTCATGGTGTGTGGGTGGCTCAGTTATTTGTGATTCTGCCAGATCGTCTTTATTATGGTTTAGAATTGTAACAAGATTTTTCTAGCTCTATATTGAATGCGTGGTAGCTCAGCAGTATAGCGATGTATAGCTGTGTTCGAAGTTTAGGTTTCGATTTCTAGGTTTGGCATAGTGTAATTGGTTTTTTCTTAGGATATTCTTTCAGGATACTCTATGTAGCAGAAAAAAGTCTGGATCTGTGGCCATTTAAAGGCAATAAGCTAGCTTTTTTTTACCTGAAGCTTTAAACTATAGCTAGTAAAATGTGGGTATAATACAACTCTGTCTACTTCTAAGGGAATAAGAAAAAAAATTGCACTAATATGTTGCTTTCCGAACATTGATATAACAGACATAAATAACACGTAGGCACAAATTGGTGTGATTTTTTAAATTCCGTGTTGTGATCGAACCCAAGACATTTGGCGCGAAATCATGATGAGGTGATTAGTTTTAAACCATTGTAACAATAAAATTATCATTCGTAACTTTTCTGCAACCTAAATCTAAAAATGCGCTATTTAGGAATAACATATGTACATACATAGTCTAACGGTTATTTCCCAGACAGGTAGGCAGAGACGTCTAATAGACTATAAGAACCGTTACAAAGTGACAGATAATAAAATTAAACACCAGACGCCATTACGTAATAGAAGCTAATTAAAGCGGGCCATTCACGACACGCACAGACAATCGATACGGCGCGACCCTAAGTGATGAACTTGCATCGGACAAGTTCACCGAGTGACTCATCGCACGCGTAAGACGACAGTTATAGACGAACGAGTGTGAAAAGTGTGAACAATTTTTTTACTCGCTCTTTGTCTACATATAAATCAAGAATTAGTATTTCGTGATAACGGTATATTGAAAAAAAAATATGACTGAGGGTCGATAAAAAATGTTGGTATTTTAATTGTTATCCTTGTGTCAACGTTGAAAATAAATGTTTCCTGGTGACATAAGCATTAACTGTAGTATAAAAGGAATTACTAAATAATAACTTTTTATAGGAGCTAATTGAAGCGGGCTATTCACGATACGCACATACAATCGATTAACTTGCATCGAGCGAATTCACTGAATGACTTCGCACTCGTACAACCTACTCGCGCATTGCCAACATCAGCTAGGCTACAGTGAGAAATACTGTTGCTCGAGTGCGTGAACAATGCAGTGGTTTATATTGCTAACCAGACAGCGTATGTAACTATAGTGGTGGTGGTGGTAATATAGCCATATAATATACACTATAGCGTAAAATACATCAATACCTTTAAATATACTAAACAGATATATTATCCGTAGATTATTGTAGCTTATGACCGCTTTAAATACCAGGACTATCCCTCGCAAGTTAGTAGTGTTATCCGTGAGTACTGGGCTTACGACATTAGAACTTAACTTTGTTATACTCCTCTGTAGACCCTTATAAGCAATATTTCAGCGTGAACCTATGGTATATCATCCCAATTTGCTTGCTACTTATCATGATGTTGTTAAGCAACATATAATATAACAGGCCATTCATTACAATACTGTTCACGGGTACTGACGTCAACTCCAATGATTAACAAAAAAGTCTTATTGTCTGGTTTGCCCTTATTTGTAGCAGCCACAAACCCAATCAGTGAACTTGCACTGTACCAGTACACAGCGGTGACTCATCGCACTTGTGTGGCGTCCCATTCACTCGCGACACGATCGATTTGTACACAAATTAGACTAATGAGTCGTCAGATAAACGATTGTCGAGTCCTCATTATGATAGGGTGAAATCCAAGCTTGGTTACTGTGTTGTTGAATAAATAGTAATAGATATTTGGCTTAGCTAGCGTTGAAATAAAATATAATTGTTTAGGTTGACACCTGCATTCGTAAAGAGCGAGACAGATCAGAAATCGGAAATATTATTTTATTTGTAAACATACGTAATACATGGGATGTTACAATGAATAGATGTGTCCATCTATGGCTTGCATTGAATCGTACAAAGGGAACTGTTCACTTTGTATGGGGGTTTTGGCTTGGAATGGACGGTCACTGAGAATAATAATTATATATTAATTTAGAAGCACTAACCAGTAGGAATTAGAAAATAACAAAGTTTTGTGTCCAGGTGTTCCTAATTCGTTTGTTGTGGTGATTTATATTAAGGTATTTGAAATAAAAATCATTGATTTTTTTTATTATTCTGATTCATATGTAACTAAAATGTTATCTAGGAACTGGGCTGGTGGATTTAAATTGTTTTGATATCTTGCCCAACTCAAAAACCAAATAATTGTCATTATATGGCCGCAGCAACCTACTGTCCGTCGACCCGTCGTTGTTTTATGGATGAATTCTGTTCACGCTAAGACAATAATGGACAATTCCCTTTGATACAGTAATTATATGCTTAAACTTTAAATAATAATATTTTAACAATATTTTATAATAACTATAATAACTTCAATTGATAATAAATTATTATTTATTTATGAACAATAATTGATCGAAAATATAATTATCAACTTTAAAATGACATATACATACTTACATTAAAATGTCAAACAAATTATATGTGATGATGATGAGTTATGGAGCTAGATTTTCCTGTTATATTTTGAGGTTTCACGTAATAGAGTCCTCTATTGCTTTAGACCAAAGCACATAGCCTAAACGCCGCATCTTAAAATTAATTCTACATAGAGCTGCGTAGTCTAATAAAATTCAAATGTGAACTGCAATGTATTTTGACGTTTGGCATTAAGACTGCGCCGAGCGTAAGGCGCAGTTGGACTGAATGACAGAGCTTAAAATTCAAATCAGCGCGCGGCCGCCATTGTAAAATTGTATGAAGGATTTGAAGTGCTTTTTTGATAAATAGGTATCTTTATTGTCAACCAATAACTTAAAAATTTGGGACGGAAAAATTGTAATATAACTATTTATGTTTCGTTTAAGTTTTAAAATAGGATAGATTTCTACTGTTATAATCTAAAAATTACGTAACACGAGCTTACGTTTTTGAATTTTTCGTGCAAATTTACGTAACTTTGTGGGCGAAAATATTAATTATTTTTAGCATTTTACACGGAGTAATTGTAAACACATTCATTGTTATGGTAAATATATATTTTATATTTGTATTAAACAAAAAGTGTTGATTTTATCAACTTAACTGTGACCACCTGTTTTGGCACATTTCGCTCGGCGCAGTCTTAATTTTAATTTGGGTGAATACTATTTCTGATATTCTTGATACTGAGACTAGATCGGAGCTCTAGCTTGAACAATTTTCACTGATAATTGGCCCCCAGGAAATCTGATTAGTTTTCAAGCTACATAGATGAGGCAAAGACAAAAATTTATAAATTTTCAAAACTCTGGTATGACTCGTAACATTGAAATGTCACTAATCGACTCGTTGACACAATGGTAGTAAGTGCAACTGTTGTGCATGAGGTTTTGAGTTCGATTTCGAGGATGGGTAAAGCGTTATTAGAGTTTTCTATCAAGACATTGCCAGTAGCACCAGACAGTGTGGCACTGCATTCGGTAGACAATAGTGGCACCTGAAACCATAACTGCCGAAATGTAAGTACAAATCAATCCTTCGAGGATATAGGTGGCCTTGATAGCGTAGTGGTTAGTGTAACCGACTACCACGCCTGAAGTCGCGGGTTCGATTCCCGCACAAGTCAAACATTTGTGTGCATGAACATAGATGTTTGTCTTAGTCTGGATGTTTCTATGTGTAATATGTACGTATTTACAAAAAAAAGTATATATTATGTATATTTATCCATTGTCTTGTACCCATAGTACAAGCTCTGCTTAGTTTGGACTAGATGGTGTTGTGTGTATGTGGTAGAATATTATTATTATTATTATAATAGGTGTAAGACTATGCATGTATAAAAATCAGAAACAAACGACATGGCTTTTAAACCCTAGGCACTTCAAAGTAACTCTCTTTCCTCCATATAGTTAGGAATATTAAACTGTCTCCTTGGCGCAGTGGTAGTGAATGCGACTGCTGTTCATGAGGTCTCGGGTTCGAATCCCGGGTCGGGCAAACAAAAAGTTATTGAGTTTTCTGTTAAGAAATCTCAATAACAGCCCGGAGTTAGGAAGTTAGCGGTGTTGGACACCCCCGTGCCTCGGAAAGCGCGTAAAGCCGTTGGTCCTGCGCCTGACCTCTCTCCGGTCATGTCGGGGTACTGTCCCATCGGATCATGAGAGTTAGGGAACTGAGAGTGCACTTAACTGCACTTGTGTTTACGCACACGCTTGTGCACTATAATATGTCCTGCGCAGATGGCCAGTCTCCGTTAAGATTGGCCGCCGTGACCGAAATCGGTCCATCGGACATTATTATTTTATTAATATTACTAAAATGAATAAAGAATCACTAAATTCAATTTGTTACTGAAGTATCCGTGAAGCGTGTACAATTAATTAATTATAATCTTGACACTTATATTTTCTTCTTTGAAATATTGTAATTAACTTTCCCAATTATCACACTTTCCTTTCTTTGTAAACGAGCGTGTAAGATATTGAAACACTATTTTGTATTAAATATATATAGTTAGAAATTTAAGCAAGTATGAATTTTATTATACTTATTATTATAATATACTAGATGTG
Source organism: Catocala fraxini (assembly GCA_930367265.1). Lineage (NCBI taxonomy): Eukaryota > Metazoa > Arthropoda > Insecta > Lepidoptera > Erebidae > Catocala > Catocala fraxini. Next base: position 2,581,286 of record OV884045.1, read on the forward strand.
CTCGCGGTTTCCCCAGCGTTTGTAGTTACTCCGCCGCTCCCGTAGGTCGTAGCGTGATGTTATATAGCCTATAGCCTTCCTCGATAAATAGGCTATCCAACAGCAAAATAATTTTTCAATTCGAACCAGTAGTTCCTGAGATTAGCGCGTTCAAACAAACAAAAAAACTCTTCAGCTTTATAATATTAGTATAGATTAGAGAAAATATTCTCACGCCTATTTCCCCCGAAGGGGAAGGCATAGATGTACTACACTAACATTTATCCAACTATGACTTTAGGTCTCTTGATTTAAAGGGCCTAAGGGCTTCAGGCGTGGTGTTCTTTCTGGTCTTTTTTTTATGAAACCAAACATTAACATTACGCTTACTTAATAATGTCTTATGTTTATGCAAATATTACACATTGATATAAAATATTTTATACCGATTTTATCGCATTTTAAAAACACTATTCGTAAATTTTACAATTTCCTCCATGTTTTGGTTGCTATTCAGCAGTCATGCTCACGGGGAGACAAAGATGGTGGTCGTCACAATGATTAAATGTATAGTTATTTCGCAATAAAATACGTCTTCTTCTCCCTAGCCTTTATTATTCCCAAGTCACTTGGAGTCGGCTTTTCTAGTCTAACCGAATTTGACTGGATATCAGTTTTTACACGGAGCGGCTGCCACCTGACCTCCGCAACCCGAAGGCTAACGATACCCCATGGCTAGACCAGTGTCAGGATATTAAAGGGTACTGACTTTCCCAATAACGACTGCCATAGATGTTCATGGCAGCCGGAACCGACGGCTTAACGTGCTCTTCGAGGCACGGAGCAGGCGATAATTGTCAATCAATACGCACATAATTTCGCAAAGTCATATAACTTCCGAAAGTCAGAGGTGCGCGACGTGGGTTCGAACCCGAGACCCTCTGCTTTGCAGTCTGTTGGTCTCCCTACTGAGCTATCCCTAAATACGTATATTACCTAAAAATCAAACCTGGTACCATGGCATACTTCCAAGTCTGCTAATTTAAAAGCAATAACCAGAAGACTAAGGATCATATACACAATGCAGTGATAAAATAACCGCTAACATACTCTCAAGAAAGTAATTGATAAACTCGCTGTTAAACATAACTTAAAGAAACATTTTGAAGATAAAAAGCTAAGATTAACCAAAAATACGTGCCAAGCCATTACCAAGGAGGAAATGCTTTATCATAACCGGTTCAGCAATTACTTACTCCTGTCGTCTGCGAATGGTACGTCGACTAACCAAAGTGTATAAAGAATCTTTATTTAAAACTTGCAAAGTGACTTTTTTCCAAAGTTAATGTCAAAATTAACCAATATACTAATATTATACCGAGGAAAGACTTGTATGGTTGTAATTTTTGTTAATATCAAAAACGATTAGACCGATCTTAAAATGTTTTCATCCTTAGGAAGCTACTTTATCCAGAAAGGACATAGGCTATATGTATAACATCATGCTTCGTGCCACGGCGAGCCACGTCTCAAACAACGTGTGTACATTTTGCTCAATTTTTGTAAAGAGCCTGCGAAGAGAGTAATTTAAATAAAACTTACTGATAATAATGAATACATATGTTAAGAGCCTGCGACAAAGGAAGTTATTTTAAAAATCCTTATCGAAAATGTTAAATTAAATACAGAGGAAACTTTTCTCCAAAACAGTACTACCATTATTATCAAAATAATAAACAAAGCGAATACAATGAACTCGTAGGTCGTGTGTGACGTCATCACATTTGACGTAAGCAGCTGCACAGCGATGAACTGGATACAATTAGTGCGATTCTTGGAATACGCGCCGCCTTGTTATACGAGATGATTCATTGGAGCTTATCCACACAATACACAGACGCAGATGGCTGATAATAAAATGCGAGAAAACGGACATACTAATTTTGTAAATTACCAATGTTTTTATGTGAAAGATGTAAGTTTATGTAAAGATTCTAGCTCTTGCACGCGCTTTTGCTCGAGAACAGTACCTACTTTTATCTGGATGATAGATAGGATATGATCATTTCATGTGTTTAGTCCTACGTATTAAAAGACAAGCAAATTGCAGCTTTCACAGCTAATTCCACCTTGACTGGGAATTTTTTCCCAAAACAACTGATAGAACACATTGCCTGACCAGGTAAACGAACTCGTGACCTACACAAACGACAGGCCAGAAAGCGATCGACGAGGCAGTTTACAAAAAATCAATATTCGTGATTTCTTTACGCATCCAGATCCAATTTAAGCATAGTTGATTTGATTTAATGTCGGTTTTTGATTCGATTAAATAATTTAACTATGTTTTAGTAAACATGTCATAATTATACAGTTGACCCGAAAATTTAAATAATCTGGCCTTCAAAAATCAGATGACCCTTGGGCCCGGTGGTGCCTGGAGGCCTGTCTTAGGATCAGATGATAGCAAGCAAAGATAGTGCTATGCTGGTACCTCGCTTGAAATCTAGGAGCTTAGCTCAAATTGGACAAAAATTAGTAGCCTACCCTACAGAAGAAAACAACCTTATGTTATATTGTTGTGATAGCATTGTTGAGATCCTTAGGGAGGTGCTGTGCCATCAGCGAGGGTTCAATGATCTGACATAGGCAATCGTCATGAAGCCATGCATCCTGCTGCACCATTAACAGGTTCATAGTTTTGTATGTAAGCAACAAGTAGGTGTGTTCACTAAGAATATTATGACGTATATAAACACAGCATCTGTGAACAGTAGGCCTTACTCTTCAAAAAGGCAGTCAAAAATATTCATTTAGGTCACAAAGTAACACATGAACATATAGCATACATCGAGCTTACCTTGTTCTGGGAATCCAATGTCACTGGGTTAAGGTTACATCCATCCATATATACCCTTACCATCGACTTGGTCGTATGCTTGTTTATATAAGTCACCACCACCACCTATCACCTACCTTACCATCTTGATTGTATAAATCTCCATAAACTTGACCCCAGCACCAATGACACGTAATTTAAAATCTGAGAGCCTGTCTAACAGCCATAATGCTGTCACTGAGCCGTGGTATTGTCACTCAGCCGCGAGGGAAAGCGACGCCTCTGCGACCACGATTCGACGCGGTGTCCACCCGTTAACAGCAGACTTGATTGGAATTAGATATGCAAGACAATTATTTATAAAATATTCGCCAAATTTGTTTATTATTGAAATGTTTGTGAAATTTAATTCATGATTGGTAATTGGGCCTCCGGCACTCTCAATCACCGAACGAAACACAATACTGGCATACTGGCAAAGTGATTGTAACGGACCTGATGGAAAGCCCAAAATAAATTCCAGAGACAGTGACGACGAGGGGAAGATAGATGTCTTCTAGCCGTCGTCAGTGTCAAGCCGGTCTGATCAGATGATCCATCACACTAAGTTTGAAGGACCCAATGTCATAGAAGGGAGGGAACACATTTGCCGGGAGACCATTCCAAAGTTGTATGGTACGGCATAAGAAGGAATTGCTGAACCTTTTGGCGCGAGACGGGATTGTGCTAACCGTCCGTGGTTACGAAGACCGACACGTGTAGTTCTCAAAAGGAGGTTCTCCTAATCCGGTTTGTTAGCTTGGATACTGTTCACAACCCGCTGAATATCCTCACCTCTGCTTATCAGTCAAGACCACTATACGTAAAATAGATACGTGAAGTATTTTATTTTATTGTAGCAATAACATTTAAGCCTTTGTAATAGGAAACCGGCAGTGATAGTAAAACCCAACAACACTGACTCGGGAATCGACCCCGTAACATGCGATCAGTAGTTTAATGAACCGTCGAACCGATCCATCTTCGTATTATATAAAACTAAATTAGCCGGTTGGATTATCTGTCTGTTTGTTCACGCTCCAACTTGCAAGATAATGTGAGATTTCGCTCAGTATCGTGCGATGGGCCTCCCGGTGGATCACCACGCGTTTGTGTTTTTATGGATTGGTCTTTCTTATTTAAGACAAACGGAAGTAAAACATTTATTTATTTTATTCATTTTTTTTTATTTAGGACCTATTATGTTTGTACTAAGGTGGTAAGTAGCTTTATCGTTACTTATTACGAGACTTGTGGGAGACCGTTCTCCCACTAAGCCTCGGTTCTGAACTGTCATGCAGAGGTCTCAACTTCGATTCCAAAGCACGCACCTTTGACTTTCAAAAGTTATGTGCATATTAAATAGTTAATAATTCGCTTTAATATTTAAGGAAACATCGTGCGAAAATCTACGTGTCTCATGAGAGTTCTCCATAATATCCTCGAATATATGTGAAGTCTGCTAGCATAGGCGTACTATGGCCTAAACATTCTCACACTGAGAAGAAGCCCGTGTCCAGCAGTGGTACAGTTTATATACTGGGGACTGATATTATTATAAAACTTTTTTATTAAATACTGCATTTAATAAAAAAGTTTAGTTAATTTTCGTTTTCGTGTTGTTAATTTTCGTAATAAATTTCGTTTCGTGTTTCGTCGTCGTATTTATATAGATATATCATCTCTATATAAATACGACTGCTGTTATGAGATTTTGGGCTCGATACAAGACTCAGTGGAATGTTGCCACCAATTCTTTTAAATTTTTACTGTACTGTCCGACCTTGTTATAATAGTTGGTCACCCTATCAGTAATATTCATGGTAGGTGATGTGTGAACCTAAGCTACGCGATGCGGTACATAGCTGGAAAAACGATCCTGTCGACCTTGGTCAACGATCTCTGGCCAAATATTCCATAAAAACCTATTTATATAGGTACATGGATTAACTTTTGCCTACTAGGCCATGCGCCTTCGAAGAAATAAGTAGAGGTGTATGACATCCAGATATCGCCAGCTATATTTAAAGACTAGATGTGCCCGCGGTTACTGCGCTGCTCTCTCTGGTAGACGCCAATAGGCTCGCACCCTAATAATAATAATAATATCCTCCAGACCGAATTTCGGTCATGGCGGCCAATCTTAACGGAGACTGGCCATCTGCGCAGGAGATATTATAGTCCACAAGTATGTGCGCAAACACAACTGCACTCTCTGTTCCCCTTACTCTTACGATCCGATGGGACGGATAATCCGACACGACCGGAGAGAGATCAGGCGCAGGACCAACGGCTTTACGTGCTTTCCGAGGCAAGGGGGGTGTCTAACACCGCCAACTTCCTAACTCCGGGCTCGTATTGAGATTTCTTAACCGAAACACCAAATAACGTTTTGTTGGCGAGACCTCATGCACAGCAGTCGCATTCACTACCGCTGCGCCACAGAGGCAGTAACGGTAACGTAAAAAAAAAAAAAAAAAAAAAGCACGCGGTAAAGCGTAACTGGTGAAATGTGGATATACCTTTACTTACCTCATACCTCGGAGCCCAGGATCTTGTCACGTTGCTTTTATTATTGTGTCTAGTTTCCGGCTAATTGAAGAGTTAAGTCCCAATTAATTAATGGTAAGTCTATTGCCGTCTACTGGGCGCATTACCAGATCCTTGCCGTTCTGCCTACCACTTCGGTCAAATACAAGCATGAGTCAAAATATGCATTTTATATTTTGAAATATTACCATCTATTTGGGTTACAAATGAGTAGAATTCTTGCAAAACGCTTCAGCTCAGATAGAATCCGTATTTATTTATTTATTTAGGAGAGGGTTAACATCAGAAGCAAGATAGGTGAGATTCGAATTTAAGATCTCTCGCAAGTTCAATGCCTTCTCCATTTCACTAACACAATTAAAACATTAATTAAGGAACAAAAACGATAAGTCATTCCACAATCCAATTAACTAACAATTTAATCCGCTGTTTCCTAGAATTACAGTTAAATTAAACATCAATACAAGAACTATAATAATTCTTGACAAAATTTCTTGCGATGCGACAAAAACTGTCACGTTTAGTCGCATGTCACGGTATCTTACCGATGTAATGAGTGCGGTGTATTGACCGAGAGAAACCGGCGCACGAAACATGTGTGGAACAAGTGCGTTGCCACTGATATTATAGCTTGAAGATAACTATCTAATAATTAGTATAGAAAAGAACAATGTTGTTTCATTTCCTTGGTTTACGTAATGTTTAGTTTATGTTTGTTTTATTAATATTATATAATATTCTATCACATACACACAACACCATCTAGCTCAAAGTAAGCAGAGCTTGTACTATGGGTACTAGACAATGCGAATTGGAAGGAACGACTTGTGCACCCCAGTGCCGGGCACGCCACGATCGTGGCGGTAAGTCCCGTGTTTGAGGAGTGGCTGGAGAGGCGCCATGGCGCCCTCACCTTCCGGCTGACACAGGTAATGACTGGCCACGGTTGTTTTGGCCAGTTCCTGTGTCGTATACGCCGGCAAGAGACGCCCGGTTGTCACCACTGCGGCGACTGCCGCGACGTTGTTGAGGACACGGCGCTGCACACTTTAGCGGTTTGCCCCGCCTGGGCATCGCAGCGCCGTGAGTTGATCGCGGCAGTCGGATTGGTTGCCCTCTCGCTCCCGGCCGTAGTTCAGTCTATGGTCCGGAGTGAGAGGTCGTGGAACGCCGTCGCCTCCTTTTGTGAGAAAGTCATTTCCATCAAGGAGGCGGCGGAGCGGGAGAGGGAGCGTTTGAACCCTCTCCCCAACCGCAGAGCCGGGCGCCGGAGGGCGCGAGACGACCTCCAGCCACCCTGAGGATTGACCTGGGGGTGGCGGGCTTTGTGGGCCGGCCCGCCATCCGTTCAGCACCAGGTCCGAGAGGCGGCGTGCGTGTTCCCACGCGCGCCTCTGTGTCGAGTCCGTCTCCCCTCTAGGGGGGACAGTAGGGAGTTTTTAGATGTGCCTATAGGGTAGGTCTTTCGTGTAGTGGCCTGCCGTTTCATACGGCGGGCCGTAACCTCGGCGGGGTCGCGACCGCATGCGAAAGTGATTCGCGCGGCCCCGTCGATAGTGGTTTTGTTGAGGAACACCGTGGTAGGTTTAGTCGGTATTCCGGGAGGTACTTTAACATCTTTACCATCTTTCATTTACCCCGGCGAGTCCGACATAACCCCTCCGCCCGCCCCCGCGGAGGGGTATGCGTCATGCATTCCCCCACGTAAAAAAAAAAAAAAAAAAAAAATGGGTACTAGACAATGAATAAACATACATACATACATACCTTTTTTTTTGTAAATTCTCATATATACAGGGTCTGTCGTTAATAATGGATAACCCGTTAGCTGGAGGTTAACCAGTTATCAGGCAGTAAGAAAATAATATTTTTATGTCAAGGTTGCCAACAGCGTGAAAATGGCGTACTTTTTTGTGTTTTTTGTTAAAACTTCACTTCTTTACCCTTTCAATTGGTTGCCATTTCAACAAAATTTGTTTTTTGGGTAATTCCTTTGCCATCGTACTTGTGAATACTTGTATTATTTAATTTAACTCAATTTTTAGGCGTCATTAACGTAAAACAGTATCAAAATTAACATTTTAATCAATTTCTTAAAATTAATCTTTCTGTACGTCTAGTTTTAACCACAGATTGTGAAAAAAAAGTATGGCAACACTGACATAAAAATATTATTTTCTTACTGCCTGATAACTAGTTAACCTCCAGCTAACGGGTTATCCATTATTAACGACAGACCTTGTATATTATACATAGAAACACCCAGACAAACATACATGTTCATGCACACAAATGTTTGACTTGTGCGAGAATCAAACCCGCAACCACAGGTATTCTTTCTGGTATTCTAAAATATGAAAGATTTAAAAAAAGAACATCTCATCATTTGATTTCAGCGCCAAAGGAACTCGTTGATATTCAAATATAATCTTAACGTGTATGATGTAGGACTTTTTATTAATATTTTAAGTGACTCTACTTCAAATGCGGCGTTAGACCTATTTGAGATATGTACATATATGTACAACAATGACTTCCTTCTATTAGATAGTAAGTTAGTATCTTGGACTTTCGGAAGTTATATGACTTTTCGAAATTATGTGCGTATTGATTGACAATTGTCGCCTGCTCCGTGCCTCGGAGAGCACGTAAAGCCGTCGGTCCCGGCTGCCATGAACATCTATGGCAGTCGTTATTGGGAAAGTCAGTACCCTCTAATATTCTGACACTGTTCTAGCCTTATCGTTAGCCTTCAGGTTGCGGAGGTTAGGTAGCAGCCGCTCCGTGTAAAAACTGATATCCAGTCAAATCCGGTTAGACTAGAAAAGCCAACCTCAAGTGACTTGGGAATAATAAAGGCTAAGGGAGAAGAAGAAGTGTAACTATGATGCATCTACCATTAAGTGGTTGTAGCCCAATGGAAAATACTTTGGTCTTGTAATCCAGAATCAGTTTGATTCCCATCTATTGGACTCTCGACGCTACTGCTCACTTCTAACGTAACCATTCTAGTTGAGCAAGAGAAGTTAATTAGATTACTAATAATTAGTAATACAAAAAGCAAGTCACCTTTAAAAAATAAAAATAACGCACTGTCTATGCGACGTAGGTATGCTATAAATACAACACCCGATACAAAAAAAAAAGGTGTGGTCCTCAGATATTTATTTTGAGTCTAATTATTGTTTGTGTTTGTTAGGACACTTACGATAGATGAATTTTAATAAATGCCAAAATGGTCATCTTAATTAAATGAACGTTGGAGAATTTTCATATGAAATGAAATCGAAGGAAAGTATGAAACATTTTTTTTAAATCGTATCTATTCTAATCTCTCATCTAAACTAACCTATTATAATGTTTAATCGAATGTCACTAGACCGAACTATCAAAATGTTAGGTGTATGAAGCTTTACTAATGCGGCTTACTTCTTGATGGGTTCGCAGTTTATTGCATTGTAATGGAGCACAGCCAGATGGTGGACGGTAATCGCGGTGCAAGGCACTTGTGTTGTGTATAGGTTAATAATGACTGACCCATTTAACCTGATCGGCAGTCGTAAATTACTGGGTTTCCCTCTTAAGAAAGACTTAGTGCTGGCCTAGGGATTGACTGTAGCTGGTGTGCGGCAAGAGTCTTGCTTATTATTCTATATTTCGATTCTTGGGTTGAGTAAATTATTGTTCAGATTTATGGCGAGAAATTTTAGGTAGCGGCACGATGTCTGAATCTGTGTCCAATACACGACCTGTATTTACATAAATATGAATAAATACACTTTATTCAATCTATATATATAAAACTCTTCCGTTACTGAGTGACTGACAGACAACGCACAGCCGAAACTACTGAACGCAAGAAGCTGAAATTTGGCATGTATGTTCCTTGGAGAGTGTAGGGGAGCACTAAGAGAGGATTTTTGGAAATTCCACCACGAAGGGGGTGAAAGGGGTGAAACCCGATATTCACACGGGAACGGGACTTACGCGGGTGAAACCGCGGGAAAACTACTAGTAAGATATAAACGTCTTTACAAAATATGAATATACTAGGATTAAAACCATAACTGGCAAAATGATACTGCCCCTGTAATATGCCTGCTGATTCAAGAATATAAGCATAATGCCTCTAAATCTAAAAGCTTTTAATTTTAGTTACTTTATTCGACTTAAGCAAGAATATCTTCAAAAGTAGTTGAGAATCGGGACTCGTATTTAGGATCTCACGATCAGACGCAAACATAAATATTTACTTAACTAGCAATACATTTTATCAGAATCTGACACAAAATCTACATAATCAAACACCACCAATCATTATAAAATATCTTCATCACTCTCAAAAGACTCAATCTGCAAATTTCCAATATGCTAATTCGTTCTAATCCATTAACGTCTGCAGCGGGGTACTTACTTGATGAGCTCAGCAACATCGGCAATGTATAACGTACATATGGAATCTATACATTGTATGGTGGTTCTAAGTTTGGAGCTGGTACGTTGGTGGAAGGGATCCTGTCTATTTGTAGCGCTGTTTGGAATGCGACAGTGTTGTGCTATAGTTAGAAGAAATGCATGGTCGGATGACATGTTTGTGTTTAATATACCTAAAAGATAAAAGAGCTGTTGGGCTTTTGGTAATGACTGATTAATTTTCCCTAACTGATAATTAGCAGCGATGCCTTGTGCCAGCCTAGTGGAAGGCTGTTGCACTGTCACGCAGAGGTCGAATTCGATCCCAAGGCACCTCTGACTTTTCGTAGTAAAGCGCGTTTTAAATTATTAATTACTAGCTGTTGGCCGCAACTTCGTCCGCGTGGACTTATTACCCAATACCTACTTTTAATTTGTTATCTAATTATAATATATAAAACAACTAAATAAAATTAATAAGTCTAACTAGTTAGCTATATATTCAAAAAATACATATGGTATTGCGGATTGCGATTTTTGTAGATATTGATACGTTCTATAATATTGTAGAAAATGTTTTTGTTCTATCATCAATAGTTTCCGCAGCGCACGCGATGACAGATTTTTTATGACTAATTTTTCTACACCTTGGGTTATATTATTGCATTTTTATTAAGGATATTTAAAAAAAAAACATGTAATATAGCCTATGTCACTCAGTGAAGATGCAGCTTTCTAATGGTGAAAGAATTTTTGAAATCGGTCCAGTAGTTTTTGTGTGAAAACATTACAAACATACATACAAAAACACAAATGTTTCCTCTTTATAATATTAGTTTAGATTGGTCGCTTTAACGGTAAACAAAAACATCGTGAGGAAACCATATGCTCTTTGAGTTATTGATAATGTTCTCGATGATATATGAAGTTTGACAACACCTATAGGGCTGATATTATATATTATGATTAATAGAGCCTTGCTGATTTCAACTTGAATGAGCCAACCGCGGATTCTGTGAGACGACAGTACTTTCTTATATACTGTTACGTATCGACCGGTAAAAGTGAGCGCCAGACGTTCAATAATTACTTCTTTTTCTTCTCCTATCCTCTTCCATCTCTTCCTCCTCACATAAGCTACGGTAACTGCTTACCTTCAGATAGACTTGTTTGCCACCTATGTACTTGATGGTAGGCAGCAGCAAAATTGGACGACCTATTATTGTTTAATCGCTTTTTATGCAGTCGTGGGTCTTGCTCAATGAAACACCGAGATATATTTTTACACACACAGTATATATTTCAACAGAGTAACGTTCTATCCGACAGTTGTAACGAGAATGAATATTTGTTAATCTCCTACCTTATTTATATGTTTTTATCAAAGTATCAAATGGAGAGTTAAGTATCAATTAATTACATTTTACATACATAGATTCACGCTTGTTTCCCAGAGGGGTAGGCAGGGACTACGGATTTCCTATGCTATAATCCTGACACACTTCTCTGGCTTCATTCACTTTCATCACATTCTTCATACACGCCCGTCGGTTCAAGGTGCTCTTAACCTGGCCTTTGTCCAGAATGCCTCCGATCTGATCGAGAGACGTTCGCCTAGGTCTTCCTATTGCGATTGTTCCATTCACACTAGCCTTATAAATTTTCTTAGTCAGTCTTTCCTCGTCCATGCTTTCTACATGCCCAAACCAGCTTAACATACCCTTTTCTATTCTTGTCACTATATCCACTTTCATGCCGCATCTCTCTGTAATCACACTATTCCTTATTCTATCTTTCAGAGTCACACCACATATATTTCTCAGCGCTCTCATTTCTACAGCATTTATTCTGCTCTCATGCTTCTTTTGCCATACCCAACTTTCACTTCCATACATAAGTGTGGGCACTAATAGTCCTCTATGAACAGCCAAACGTGCCTTTTCGGATACATTTCGGCTGTTCATAATTACATTTTAAGGTGTAAAATTAGTACAGTAACAAATAACAATGATAATTATTAATTATAGAAATAATCAAATGTAAATATGCAATTATAACATAACAATTAAATATAATACGTCACAACCGTGTGACCGTGTGCGACTATTGAGTACTTGATAACACGCTTCTGTAATGCCAAAAGAACGTTAACCATCAAGTAGGCCGTTAGCTCCAACAGTAATAACAAAAATGTTAACTAAAATCACGTGGGTACGACGTACGACAATACTTACACTGATCACATAGATGCGTGCGTGTAATTACGAAGTCTGTCTGTGTTTTCATAAACGTGTCCAATCTTCCTAGGATTTTCGTGAAGATTGATAATCGTGGGACTCTTTAATAGAGATGTAAATACGCTCGAGTCGGCGCTAAAACGGTCGAGTCAACGCTCGAGCAGTTTTGAAACGCTCGAGTCGGGACTCAAGTCAGTTCTGAAACGCTGGCTCGAGCGTTTAGATAAAAAAGCTCAATTATAGCGCCGAACTCGACGCTCGAGTCGAGCTTGAGCGCGAGTGTCTACAAAGTATGTGAAGAATAAATCAGTTTATTAATAACAACTTTTTGTATATGCTATGCCCGCAGCTTTGCCCGCGTGGATTTTATTTGTCACAAAAGATTTTATCGCTTCACTCGGGACTATTTCGCTTTTCTGGGGTTATTTATGTATGTTTATATTATATTGTTGGTAGTAGACACAGTTACTTAGGTATAAATGTATGCGAGTACATTTAGTTGATAGACAACAGAGTTTTATTCGTAAATGAAACTTTATTTATTGCAAAATAATAATAAATTATAGGAAATATGCAAACACGCTGATATAAATGAAAAATATAATAAAATTTCTGATTTGAGTCGAAGTGCATAGGCACGTCATGCGTCATTACCCTCTAATTAAATAATTATTAATAATAATATTCTATCACATACACGCAACACTATCAAGCCCAAACTAAGCAGAGCTTGTACTATGGCTACTAGACAATGGATAATAATACATATACTTAAATTTGTTTCTTTTTTGTAAATGCATACATATTATACATAGAAATATACCCCCAGTAAAAATGGTAACGCTTCGACGCTTGAGCGCGCAACTTGAGCGTCGAACCCCGAGTCTTCAACGCTCGAGAGCCTTAAAGGCTCGAGCGTTTACCGCTCGAGTCTTGAACGCTCAAAAGCGTCGACAGGGCGCTCAACGCTCGACGCTCAGTGCTTATTTTACCAACACTCGCTCTTAAATACCAAAAAGCGGGTTCTACGTAATCCTTCTAGAACTTTCTAGAACCTTCTAGAAATTTTCTAATGACATGTTTAAGAATTTGTTGTCACCACTAGGCCAAACATAAGGGCTATTTGTTATTGTGAATGGCTCGCAATTTCCTGGGACTTCGTTTCCAATACACATTTCATTGATTGAATACTAGCGAATTGTAAGTTTTCATTCCGGATAATTTATTGTTATTTCTTGAAATGAGTATAAGAATAACTCTGTTGCACGTCTGGTACTGGTCTGGTCTGGTTATTATAAGGAAATTAGCCCGTCGTTCCACAGCGGTATGAATGCGACTGCTGTGCATGAAGTCTCGAAATCCAGGATTGAACTAAGATTTCTTAGAATTTACTGTCATAAAACTCTTATATCCGCACTGGGCCAGCATGGTGGACTAATAAGGGCCTAACCCTTTTCTTACTGAGAAGAGGCCCGTGTCCAGCAGTGGGATTATTATAGTATAGCTGCTACTGAGAAAATACAAAATAGGCTCTCTATCATTACGTGGGACCCTAAGCCATAGTTGGCATAATGTGGGTTTAATACACCACACCAGGGTATTTAGGCGTAGACGTATGTTTTCGTTTGAAACAATTGAATACGACTTCTTAGTGCCTAACTTCGGGGATGTAGGCGTGAGTTTTTACATCCTAACTAATATTATAAATGCGAATGTGAGTTTGTTTGTTACGTTTTCACGCCTTAACTACTCGACCGATAATCATGAAATTTCTCATACACTTTGTCAGGGATACAAAACCTTTTCTATTGTTCTTACATAATTATGGTACCTTTCATCCAGAAACAAGTGAGAAACGGCAATGAATTGCCGTAAATTTTAGAGTTCGGAAAACAATATATGCAAAGGTTACGTAATACCACGTGACCTAGTGGGCAGAGGTTAAAGGTCATAGTCATTTCGGGGGTATATCGACTATGCTGAGTCGAGTGGCGTTGACCGCGAGTCTCTAGCTCTTACGGTTCTTGAGTTGAAAGTTGTATAACAGACAGACGGACGGACGGACAAAGCTGTCGTATAAGAGTTTTTTCGAACTCTAAAAAGTACTGTTACTAACCTAACCTAACATTTACGCGAGCGAAACCGCGAGCAAAATTTAGTATGTAATAATTTTTATCCTTAACAATGTAAAACCATTTCCACATGGGTATATTAAAGGTATTACATATGTACATATCTAGACTGAGGTGGTCACTAATATATTCGAGCACGGTTCACGGAGCATTGAGGAAATTGAATCGATCGATGGCGGATATTCGCTTCATATCTGTCGCGGAATGAACTGATTGGACGAAGTGATTTTAGGAGTACGCGCGAATTGGACTGAATATGGTTGTTATTGCTGTAGGGTTTTGTTATAGTGTACGTAGGTAGAGGAGTATATAATAATATTTTGGGTGTGGAGCTTAAGTCAAATGTAGTATAATTATGTGTGTGAGGACTGGATGGGACTGAGGTTTAAGTGGTCACCTCACCATTGCACTGATAAAAAATTGTATGAGCTGCAGTTGTTCCGAGGCTGCGTGTTCTTTGTGTCTTTTGTTTGAATGTTTGTGGTCTCCAGCGAAACAGGAATTATGACAAGAACGGAAGTATAAATCGGTCATGTGTCTAGGAGGCAACTTCCCAGATTCCGTGGTACTAATGAGAATGTACTACCAGAATATTTACTCTTGCCCAAACTTGGCATCGAAAATAGGACCTGAGGATGTACAGCAAATATTGCTGCATAAAGGCACATTTCCACTTCCCCAGACGCAGTGCTGCTACTTTGGTTCTTTGCTGGAAAAAGCCGATTTTGCTGAAACAAACAATCCGATTTTACTTTCTCTAGACCAGATATCGAAAGTATGCACGACTGCACTTGGTCACTATAGATGTGTTAAGTCCCACGTAATTGAATGCGTGCCTATCGCTGTTCACTGGGGTCAGTCCTAGCCTCCGTACTGTTACTGAAAAAGTAATTAAAATACTTGCCAGAAAACACAGTAACTGTTTGCCTGAATCGGGAATTGGACCTAAGAGCTTCTGCACACGCATACACTATCGCCACACCACCAAAAATATATTTATATACCTCGGATTTTCATAATTCGTCATCGTTAAATATAATGGTCAGTAGTTTTATAATCGCAATTATAAAACAGTTATAATCTCTGATACTCATTTCTTCTGCTTATTATCTTGCGTCGTAATTTAGGTCGTGATTACGTAATTTTCATGTGAAATTGAACATAATGATGGTATTGAAGGTAATCGTATAATTTTTCATGCAATATATAGTAATATTAATAATCAGATATTGTTTTGATTGGACAAATACGGCAATTTTTTTTTTTTTTACCTTGGGGTATGCTTTGTCGCATACCTCTCCGCGGGGCGACGGAGAGGTTATGTCGGGCTCACCAGGGAAAAGATACCCCGGTAAGACCGACTAAACCTACCGCGGTGTTCCTCGACATAACCATAGACGGCGAGGCCGCGCGAATCGCTTTCACATAAATATGGTATACTAGATTTACTGACGGTAACCGTTTACCGTTGCTTATAATTGCTAGTTGAAGGCAATAGCCCTACTTCGTGATTCTATTCAAATGTATTCAAATTTGGGCAATTTGGATAAGTAAAGCTGACTGCACGGATGGAGCAGTAGTTTTAGTGATCGACTCGCCACTGGCACTGCACCAAGTGTAGAGCGTTTAATCGCCACCCAGTAGTAGTAGTGTAACAATTTTCAAAATTTTGTAATAAAGTGTCAAATAAACAACGCGATAAAATCCGTATATAGCAGCTTAATTTCAATTTAACATATACAATTAGAGTTCAAATTACCTTACTTTCAAATTTCGAGTTAAGTCGCTGTTTTATTAAGAGTGCGATATGACGATATTATACCATTGTTTCTTATTGTCTACGGTTTCGATTCTACATCTCAATATGACGAGCCATCTTCCACCAAAATGGATATTTAAATTCATATTTTGATAATACAAGAACATTATAGCGAAAGTGTGGCCTTTGTAGTATTTAATATAAAACTCGTTTTTTGTGAGGTCAGCACAATTATGTATGTATATCACAATAGATTGCGACACCGCTATTATATTGTTCAGTTAATTTTGGGAAGTCCGTCATGGGAATAGGATCAAGGTGCGGATCGATTAAAAACGGTATTCATTCTATATAATATTACACTGATAGGTTAATGAGATTGTATAGCTTTTGGTATTTTCTTGACATGTAGGTATATATTTTTCTTTCGCTTTGTGTACTTTTATGATGAAATGGTGTTTAGAGCAGCGATAGCTCAGTAGGGAGACCAACAGACTGCAATGCAGAGGGTCTCGGGTTCGAACCCACGTCACGCACCTCTGACTTTCGGAAGTTATATGACTTTTTGAAATTATGTGCGTATTGATTGACAATTATCGCCTGCTCCGTGCCTCGGAGAGCACGTTAAGCCGTCGGTCCCGGCTGCCATGAACATCTGTGTAATGGCAGTCGTTATTGGGAGAGTATCGACACAAAAGATCCCACTGGGTCGAGGTGTCGCCGGTCTGCACTGACTGGCCCCCACATAAGATAAGATAAGATAATGAAATGGTGACTATAGTGAACAAGCATAGTAAACTGATACCTTACCGTGTGCTCTCTTGCAACTCTAAGTGGTGATATAAAAAAGGAACTATATAGCGAAAATTCACAACACGAAATGTTGCAGATGCGGAAACTTTGTGCGATTTTATGGCACAATTGAAATCAGCTGTTATTTATAGTGTAAGTTTAGGTTAGGTACCGTGCGGTACAAAGTTCCTAACGTAAATAAAGAGCAAAACTATAAAGGGTATCCTCACGCACTAGGCATATATCCTCTATCGTCGGGGACTATACAAACATTCAAGTAACGAACACAAACAAAACCCAGAAGCACTATTTGTGGAAGATACCAATTGTTGTGCTGTGTGTCATACAATTCACAATGTTAATGCAAAACGCTCTTCAATCAAGAAATTAAATGTGTAGTCTACCGGTATTCGACAAATTTTCGTTATATTTTCATATACGGATGACTAGAAATTTTTTCTTCACAAAAACATCCAAAGACATTGTTTTATTTTCCTTCCAAGGTAATCATACTCAATTATTAACATCCTCTTTACTGGTACACTTATTATTAAGGTACAATTTGTTTCTCCGTCTGTTTTTCCATTTGTGGTATATATACGTCATGCCCCGAAGGAACTAATAACGTGTGGTGGAAATCGCATGGCGTCTCAAGAGATGGCAAACGGATAATGTTGATGGTTACAGAGAAATAGGAACTGTAGGGATGAAAGAAAATAAAGTTATATTTAGAGTATACTAGCTTTTGTCCGCTTTTCTCACTTGGGAACAGTACTGCCGTCGTAATTGAGACTTTTCTGACTTACCTACTGCTCAGGTAAGTCAGAAAAGGCAGTTTTAGAAAACAGCGCGCAAAGATTTTGTTACAATTTTAGCATTTGTGATATATAATAATATTCTACCACATACACACAACACCATCTAGCCCAAACTAAGCAGAGCTTGTACTATGGGTACTAGACAATGGATAAACATACATATATACTTTTTTTTTTGTAAATACATACATATTATACATAGAAACACCCAGACCAAAACAAACACCCATGTTCATGCACACAAATGTTTGACTTGTGCGGGAATCGAACCCGCGACCCCAGGCGTGGCAGTCAGTTACACTAACCATTACGCCATCGAGTCGTCTAAAACTATATACCCGAATTTTATGTTCTATGTGTCAAAAGAAAGGAAAAAATATGTTGTTTACAGTAGGAAAGCATTCCAAATCACTAATTTAATAAATTTGCCATTTTTGTCTTACTGCCCTCTCGATTACCACGGCGGAGTGTAAGAGAAGTTCTTCTGAAAGCAGTCAAACTTGTGTATAATATGCACATTATTTGCGGCTCTACTGTACTTGATTAGATGAAACGTGACTTGGATAATAATAAATTGATCCTCCATGTTACTCATCAAAATCGGCTCAGTAGTTATTGCGTGATGTGATTTCGGAACAAATGTACAGAAATATGTCAAAGCCATTATTTTGGGTTTTTGAAAGCTTCTAAATAGTCGAACTGAATTAGTTTTTTCAAATGATCTTTAGTTGACATACAAAGCCTTGTTACAGTTTTGTAATAGTATAGATGTTAAGAAACACAAGTCGCTATATTGCCGGACAATAAAAAATTTGCTAAGTGATAAAAAATGCATATGGCTTAACCTCCATTTAATTAGCGGATGACAGGATGTATAATATCTTTAAAGAGTTTAAGAGAGGCTTTTTATGTCTATGTTTGCTGTTGAATACAATTTTCACTGTTTTTAGAGTACGAATTGGAATGGATGCCTGGTTATCCATAACACAGGTAAAGGTAAAGATAAAGATAAATTTATTTGACTCAACATGTGTACAATCAGGTGTTACAGATATTTTTTTGTCTCAACATGCTCTGTCTGGTCAGACATGCAAATGTATGTGCTTTGTAAATAATAATAATTTTAAAATTATGCTGTATCTAATACAATAATTAACATGTCAATTAAGTGTCTCTTAACGATGAGGTGAGATATATTATAAATAGGTAGATCAGTTCAAATCCGTACAATAATTATAAAAATAATAAAATTAATATGTCATTTCCAATAATAGAATAGTAAAAGATAAGAAGTCAATAATTAAGAATATGTCAAATTAAATTAGATCCTGATAAATGATTATTAAAACAGAAAAAATAATAATTATATATTAGAATATATATATTATATTATTATTATTATTATTATTATTAGATTATCACATAGGAAATCATTAATATTATAGTAGCAATTATGCAATAAAAGATTTTTTAAATTACTTTTAAATACGTTAACATAAAGGTCTTTGAATTTGTTTGGTACTTTATTGTATATTTTGGGTGCCATGCAGAAAATGCTCTTGCCCAAAAGGTTTTTACATAGCTTGGAAACCAGTCTCCCAATACCTTTTATTGATAACATTGTACTTACTTTTGTGTTTAATTATGACATGGGAGAAAAATAAATTATTTGATTATAGTATGTTCAATAGAATTCACGCGGGTGAAGCCGTCACCACCAAACTAGTTACCAACAAGAAACGAACCAACTTTTATTACTTTAAAAGATATCCAACTTCAAGACTATCTAACAGACACCACTAGATATCGGAGCAAACTTCACAGCATCAATATCAACCGGCACATCACTGCGGGTCGTTTTATTTTTATCTCAAGCTGAACACCTTTGGAAATATTAAACTGAAACTATTTTGAAACATGATAAATTCCGTATCGGCGAGATTTTATTAGTTTTAGTGCTTCAGTTGGCGTTAGCGTTGGCGTAGCAGCGATAGCTCAGTGGGGAGACCAACAGACTGCAATGCAGAGGGTCTCGGGTTCGAACCCACGTCGCGCACCTCTGACTTTCGGAAGTTATATGACTTTTCGAAATTATGTGCGTATTGATTGACAATTATCGCCTGCTCCGTGCCTCGGAGAGCACGTTAAGCCGTCGGTCCCGGCTGCCATGAACATATATGGCAGTCGTTATTGGGAAAGTCAGTACCCTCTAATATCCTGACACTGGTCTAGCCTTAGGGTATCGTTAGCCTTCGGGTTGCGGAGGTCAGGTGGCAGCCGCTCCGTGTAAAAACTGATATCCAGTCAAATCCGGTTAGACCAGAAAAGTCGACCCCAAGTGACTTGGGAATAATAAAGGCTAAGAGAGAAGAGTGCTTCAGTTGGCGTTAAGGTAAAGATACCACTGAGGAGAACTGCGGTACTTATTATTTTACTAGCGGAATAAAGATGACATTTAAAAAAATGTCTGGAGCCCTATAACACACCAGATTTAGCCCGCGGCTTCGCTCGCCTAAAATTATGTAGGTTAGATAAGTAACAGTTCTTTTTTCTGGATGAAACGTCTGTCCTTTTCTGTGCCCTTGACAATGTGTATGCGAAATTTCATGATAATCGGTCCAGTAGTTAAGGCGTGAAAGCGTAACAAACAAACTCACATTCGCATTTACAATGTTATTTAGGATTGTAAGTGTGTGTATTGTAATTAATCTTAAATCAACTTTATGGCAATGTTTGTATCTGTGTCACATTGTTGTCACTTAACTAACTAACTGACTTACTACAGAAACTATAGCTAAGAAATTTTTTGACAATATGTGTTTGCAATTATATCTGGCATTCCAACAATTGACATTAATTCAATAATTACATATAGTACCCATGGAAGTCACCATTGAAAGAAAACGTATTGAAAGCTCAAAATTCGTTATTTTTAAATTACTCAAGTTAAATATACGATTATCAACGTGGTGTATTCTAAAACTATCTACACGACTTTTAACTATTTTCAAACTATTAAACTATACGTTAAAACACAGGCTTTTTATTAACCATGGTTAGAGAGTCATCTTGACGATGAGTGTTGAAAAGCTGTTCAAATTTTATGGACGATTCAGTTGCTAGCAGCCTTGGTTAAGTTCCTACGGCTGTTGACCACTGAACTTTATGTATTAGAAATATAATTCGTTCAAATAATTGTGTAACAGTTCGAAAGAAGATGTTTTTTTACCGCACAATTATTAGTCGAAGTAAGGAATCATCTTCGTTGTTAATGGGTTTAATATTTCTATGATACTACAAAAAATAGGGGTCATCGAACCTTTTCGTATGTGTAGCAGTAAGTCATCCAACTCAGCTCTATACAGCAGTCTAGTGAACTTTGGTAGTTTGTTAAATGACAGGGTAAATGTCAGACGAGCTCCCCAACACATTCACGTAAATATAGCGCCATTTAAGTGTTAACATTCTATTGTTACAGTATCGTAGGTACATACAGCGACACATCAACCTAGACTGTTTGGACTTTCAACTATTAGAAGTTGAACGCTGCGAATCGTGCGATAGAATCTTGCGTTATATTTTTCTTACGCTCTATCCTTACCGTTACATCGACACCACTATGCACTGTCCCTTTCCGACAATTCTCTATTTTGTATGTAGCGTAGTTATGCGTATATTGGGTGTCTAACTTGATGTGTAGCCGCGTGTACATATAGACTGCACAGATGGCTTAGTGGTTTAAATGGTCGCCTCGCCGCTGCCACTGCACCGAGTGTCGTGGGTTCGAATCACACACGGGACAAAAATTTGTGTGATCTTTATGTCCGTTGTTTGAATATTTTAAAGTCCCCAGCGACACAGGAATCATTTCCAGTGCGAGTGATATTTTCTATAAAAAAAATATGTTTATATATATATATATATATATATGTATATATATATATATATATATATATATATATATATATATATATACTCACGCCTTCACCACCATCAACGAACGGAAAAACAGTGGTATACCCACATTTAGTCAGCTATTTTTCAGGTCCTGTGAAATAGATGCTACTGAAAATTACCTAAGAGAAAACTTCGGGGTATTATAATATCTTGGTAGCGCAGCGACAGTGAATGCGACTGCTGTGCTTTAAAGTCTCGGTTTCGATGTAAAAGTAGGGCAAAATCGAATAACCTATCTAGGAAAAAGCGTCATACAGAGACTGGGACTATACCTGGTAGACGGCAATACTCTCAGCCTCTAAGAGTAAGCGTCGTATATAGTCTGGAACTGTGAGTGATGGACGGTAATAGGCCTTCTATTTTGTAAGACCTATAACCATAATACATATCTTGACGATTCGATGGCGTAGTGGTTAGTGTAACCGACTGCCACGCCTGAGGTCGTGGGTTCAATTCCCGCACAAGTCAAACATTTGTGTGCCTGAACATGAATGTTTGTCTTGGTCTGGGTGTTTCTATGTATAATATGTATATATTTACAAAAAAAAAAGTATATATATGTATGTTTATCCATTGTCTAGTACCCATAGTACAAGCTCTGCTTAGTTTGGGCTAGATGGTGTTGTGTGTATGTGATAGAATATTATTATTATTATTATTATTATATCTGGCTTCTCTTTCCGTGATATAGGCTATACATAGGAGACTATCTTTTTTAAAATACCAACATGAGACTATGTAGGTATGTACTATAAAAAAGATATGCAAACAGGTTGGACACTAATTCCTGGGCAAATAAAACTTCGTAACTAATCACATCTAGTGAGTAAATATCGCCAAACCAATTAAGATATTCCAACGTTATAATTTAACAGGTAGTAATTTGTTTAATGGAGGCCGTGTCTAATAATTCTACATGTTTAAGAAGACCGGTATGCATGTAGTTTGGCTATGAAGTTGTATTGCTAGTCACTGACCTTTGAAGGATAGGCAAATACAACACAACTAGATTTTATAGACCCACTAGCGAACCGCCCCAGCTTCGCACGGGTATTATAAAACCTTAAAAAATTATACATCTAAACCTTCCTCATGAACCACACTGTCTATTGGCTAAAAAGCATGAAAATTCGTTCGTAGTTTTTGAGTTTATCGCAGGCAGAAAGTCGCGCCGGTGGACTTTATTTTATAATATGTAGTGACGATGAGCCATATAATATCGCCTTTTAAAAGAAAATTCGAACGCCAAGAAAAAGCCTGTCGCGAGAGACTTTACGACAATTATATAACGGACACAAAAATACCTAACTATTTGTGGTTTTACGTTGGTTTAACGGTGAAGGAATACATCGTGAAGAAACCTACATGTCTGAGTTCTTGATTCTTTGTAATGTTCTCGAAGATGTGTGAAGTCTGCCAACTTGCTCTGGGCCAGCGTGTTAGAATATGGTTAAAACCATTAGTTCCCAAAGTGGTCCAGGTGGACCCCTAGGGGTCCACGGGAGACTCGACGGGGGTCTACGTTGGCGTGACAAAAAAATGGGGTCCACAATTCTTAAGCAGGGGTTCACGAAAATTTATTTGCTTTCGATAGTGATGAACTAAAATGTTGGCTTGACTTCACCTATCAATGTAGGCAGATAATATATTAAGAAGCTCAGCAACTGTTACTTGTTAAAACTTGCATATTCCATATTCAATACAAGGGGCCTCAAAAAAAAGGTCATCCCGTAGAAATTTCATCAAATATAAAAACCAATGCCAAGGAAAATGGTAGAAATTTAGCTGCAGTCCACCGGAATATGCTAAATTTTGAAAGTGGTATATGAGAAATAAAAGTCTGGGAACCTCTGGTTTAAACCTTCTCATTCTAAGTAAGAGTCCTTACCCAGAAGTGGGACAGTTTATATACATGGCTGATATTATTATTATTTGTGGATGATGAGGACCACACAATTTACGACTCGCGTGGAGATCGAACTACAATACTCAGCGCACTGTCATTGGCAAAATTACTAGTAAAACCACTGCGCCATCCGTGTCTTAAAAACGAGGTTAAGAACTCCAACCGCGAGATCTCAAATAAATCTACATCAGCACCACGAACAGTAATCATCCGGAAACAAGCCAGAACCTTGAACTTCAACGCGAAACAACTTCAGAACATATCGTCAAACAGAACAAACAAAAATACACCTTATTTCCATCACATAAGGTTGTTACTAAGTGTAAATTTATGACGGTAATAAGTTCATTGGCTTAAGAAAAAAAACTGGTATTGAGTAAATCGTGGGTTCCGCCACGCCAACTTGGTACACCATTGTTTCTGTACTACAGTTTATTTATGGGCATTTCGATGTTTTTGCGCACAGATTACTCGCTTCGGATCAATTTATTTGTGTTCTGTTTAGAAATTTCAGTGGCAGTATAGATTTCGGTGATAAATTGAGGTTGAAAGTCTTTTACGGGCAATTGAGGTGGTAAATGGAAGCGTACTGGCTGGCTGATCGTAAACGGTTGCCGTGGCCTATGATAGCGCAATGCAATATCGAGACGTTGATATATTTTTTTTTTTTTATTAGTTAACTTGCTATTCATTAGGACACGGTACTTTTTTCTGGATAAAAAGGTTCCCTATGTCTTTTTTTTACCCCTGACAACTTGTCTACAAAATTTCATGATGACCAGTCGAGTAGATAAATCGTAAAACGAAACAGACAAATTCACATAATATTGTCTTCTGTTTACGCGAAAAGACTAAGATGGTAGTTGTCTCAATCATTAAGACAACTACTATCTTAGTCTCCCCATGACCATGGCTGCTGAAAATCAACCGAAACGTCGAGGAAAGTGTAAAAATAAAATTAAATCTAAATAGTTTGAATAATAATTTAATTAGCTTAAAAATGAGTAAAGTTTAAAAGTAAAAAAGTTTTCAAAATTATGTAATAAAGTGTCTACATAAACAACGCGATAAAATCCGTATATAGTAGTTTAATTTCAATAAACAAATTCACGTTCGTAATATTATTATTTAAATTGGTAAACACACATTTATAATATTAGCTAAGATAGCCTAGCACTATGCATTATTCTGTCACAGGAATTTTGTCACACTTTACAAGAACACTCAGACTCGGATCAACCATTTGTTGATCGCACAAATTTTTAACCTTTTGGAATTCAAAACCACAACCCTGGTCATAGCGGCAGAGCCAAGACGACACTTGAACCACTACGCCATCCGTGCATTTGAATATACAAACAGAAAAATATTCTAAAAAAATTTACATTACAATGGCTGCACAGATATCTCAAATTACAAACAAAAGCATCGAGACCCGGCACATTTGTAGATAACACAAATATTTGTTCAGCGCTGGATTCGAACCCGCGGCATGTGCGCACTAATAGCACAAATACTTTTATCTTTGTTAATAGCCTTTGTCGGCCTCGATGGCGTAGTGGTTAGTGTAACCGACTGCCACGCCTGAGGTCGCGGGTTCGATTCCCGCACAAGTCAAACATTTGTGTGCATGAACATGGCTGTTTGTCTTGGTCTGGGTGTTTCTATGTATAACATGTATGTATTTACAAAAAAAAAGTATATGTATGTATGTTTATCCATTATCTAGTACCCACTACTGTGGGTACTAGATAATGGATGGACTGCTTAGTTTGGGCTAGATGGTGTTGTGTGTATGTGGTAGAATAATAATATTATTATTATTATTAAACAAACTCACATTCGCATTTATAATATTAGATAATTGATCATTTTAACAAGCCCAAAAAAGAAACCCTTTCTTATCTTATCTTATCTTATGTGGGGGCCAGTCAGTGCAGACTTCGACCCAGTGGGATCTTTTGTGTCGACACTTTCCCAATAACGACTGCCATTACATAGATGTTCTTGGCAGCCGGGACCGACGCCGCGACGGCTTAACGTGCTCTCCGAGGCACGGAGCAGGCGATAATTGTCAATCAATACGCACATAATTTCGAAAATTCATATAACATCCGAAAGTCGTAGGTGCGCGACGTGGGTTCGAACCCGGACCCTGCATTGCAGTCTGTTGGTTTCCCCAAGGAGCTCTTTTTGAGAGCAGCGATAGCTTTTTTTTCTTACTTTAATTTACAAACAAAGCAAGCACATGGCTCGGGGCATCCAGCAACAAACAAAATAGCACATCGACGGTCCCTGGAATATATTAATTCGTATACACATTCATTTTTGCACCTAGTATTGTAATACGATCATAACACGTTTATTTCTTTTCATCTTCATTATTCCGTGACAATACCCTTCCCACAGACAAAGGTCATACCTCAATATAATATATTACCCAACAGGGATACCCTACAGAAGGTATATTAAAACGTTAAGCCTCAATTATGCGGACCCTCATTATTTATTAAGAAGTCGATATGACCTCTTCGGATCCGTCAGGGACCCTTCAAATTGAGAAGGTTTTGGTATTCAGATATAATTTAGTTTTGTTTTGATGATGAGTGAACGAATATATTAAGGTTTTTTTAAATAATATTCGTTTGAAAATAATCGCACAGACTGTTTGCTTGCTCGATACTTATCTATAATCTAAGAGCTTTTGCAATATCAGTTGTTGTACAACTACAGTTGTCCTACAATTCTGACTTTTTAAAAAAGGAATCGTGATGCCAGGTCCAAGTACAAAGATTACTGGGTATCAGGGCATCCTAACAACCAGTAGCCAATTGTCCGCACGGAGATGTGTGAGATTTGGCATAGTTAAATTTTATATAAAGAAATCTCCTTCATATATAAAAGCTTAAATAAGTAAGAAGCAATTTTTTATGAATTACGACCTTATTTTGTTTACTAAGCTACCACTGGTTCAATTCACTTGTGCATATTTAGGAACCGGCGATTTACATATAACCGTTATCCCATCTTTAATTTCGTTGCCTTGTCTCAGAAACGTGCAAGCCAAAGTTGATAATGCAAACGACCATCGGCCACGATAATCACCTACCATCAGGCGGACCGAATGCTTGTTTACCATCTTCACTACATATTATAAAACAAAGTCCCCTGCCGTGGCTGTCTGTTCGCGATAAACTCATAAACTGCGGAACGGATTTTCATGCGGTTTTCACCAATATACGGTGTGATTCATGAGGAAGGTTTAGGTGTATGTTTTGTTGAGATTTTGTACTACCTGTATGAAGCCGGGGCGAGTCGCTAGTTATGTATAAAAAGGCTAGGCAGAAGTGTTACACCGACGTTTCACTAAACTCTTACATAATCAAGGCATACAATACAATATTATATTATAATACCATATTGATTTGTCGTAAACTAATTATATTAGCATAATAAACGGATAGAGTTGGCGAAAAGGATAGTAGAAATTAAAATAAGCCTAGATTCTGTCTATTGCGTCTGTAACACTTTCTTAGTGTTTAATATTTATGAATTGTTTTATAACCGTCGCCGTTCATCCTATAGACTAATCGCTAGTTTATTTATGGTAAAATAGTTTTTGCGTCGGATCCGCCTGAGTTAATGTCGGCTGTCGCGACAGAAACTACAACAGCTACTTCTAGAGAAACTTTCACGGCGATATATTATTAAAATCTCGTCTGCCAGTAACACAGTAAAAAAAGGTTATGTCTTGATTAAAGTGATAGGCAAGTATTTCACCCATATTTCGCTAGCTTTAATTTTGGCACACTTTGTATGGGACGAGCCTATCGCCGGCTACCGAGCATGGCTCCAGATTCAGTGCTGCTACTAAGAATATAATTACAGAAAACCCAATAACTGTGCCTAACCCAAGAGTCCGACACGTCATGCACGGCATAAGTATTCAATACCAGCCCAACCAGGCAGACTATGTGTGGTTAATAGTTCTTAAAACTACGCAACTAAACTATAATTCGTGTTAAAAAGAATTATACGTATATTTTAATAATAATAAACCCCTCTGGGACAGTCGTTATCTCATCATGAGACTAACGCGATATCGGAGAGTACAGTACATAAGCTTTTAAACTACCACCTTCGCCTTGTAATATAAACAAAAAATGTATCACCAGGTTAAATAAAAGCGCATAAACCGCAGGGTAGCTTGTGGCGAGCTGAATGTGAGTGGCGACACTACGGTCCTGAATTCCTCAGAGAGTCGATTAGGGCCTCGTCCCCGGCTTAGCCGGTATTGGTTGGCTGGGGTGTAACTTCAAGAGCGCCCGTAAGACTCTCAACTCTGGCTTGCCTTGCTCGGCCGGTCAGAGGGGGGCCGCTAGAGCTGTATGCTTGGGGGTGGAAGTGTCATTTTTAGGGCGTAACTACTGGGAAACCGGCTCCAGGTCGAGACATTGTCACGAGACCTGTGATGGGGAAACCGGCGCCGCACCGCTCGAAACCCCTAGCCACTCGCACCGGTGTTGCCCTCTGCTGCTGGCTTGTATGCCTCTGGTGGCTATACAGGGGGCCAATCTAGTGAGTTGGCGAGTCACCGTCTGCCCATTGCATTTATGCTATTAGAGTATTCAGAGCAGACGCCGTTTTTCATCCATGTGGTAACATGGATACACATACACACAACACCATCTAGTCCAAACTAAGCAGAGCTTGTTCTATGGGTACTAGACAATGTATATATTAATCTAAATCATATTCTACCTGCGTGCCAAATTTCTTTAAAAGCTTTTGTGTTTCGATTGATTAAGAAACACCCAAATATATATCTTCTCCCTAGCCTTTATTATTCCCAAGTCACTTGGGATCGGCTTTTCTGTTCTAACCGGATTTGATTGGATATCAGTTTTTACACGGAGCGGCTGCCACCTGACCCCCGCAATCCGAAGGCTAACGATACCCTAAGGCTAGACTAGTGTCAGGATATTATAGGGCACTGACTTCCCAATAACGACTGCCATAGATGTTCATGGCAGCCGGAACCGACGGCTTAACGTGCACTCCGAGGCACGGAGCAGGCAACACATGTCAATCAATCAACATCTATATACTAAATTAATAATATTATATTTACTACTATAACTCTTTCAGAACATAACAAAGAACAATTTTAGTCGTTGGTATACCATTTTCCTTGTCCACGCAACCACGTAATCGAGTCTATAAAACCAACCAACACCTCCACTTGTACCAAAGCTCGAATATCCTTTGAAAAATCAATAGTAATATATTACAACGTTGTTTACAGGTCTTGTTGGGGCCAGTTACCATGGCAACCGCTGCTGAAACAAACCCCTGAAACACCAGGTGAGTACGACCTACATACACAACTGAAACCCATTCTATAGCCGCAGCCGCGTCAATGGTGACAAAGGAATTGATTATATTTTAATCAGTAGATCGCTTAATAATTTTAGACGTGTAATTACAAGCGGTCTATTTAGCTGAAAAAATTCTCTATGTAATAATGTGCCAAATACACCAATATAAGCAGACTCTTGCAATATCAGAGACAGCACTCGTGCCTAGCTGGCCTTTAAAAAAAGGAATCATGGAGTTGCCAGAGCTGCAGGCAAAGGTTATCGCTTCTGATGCACGTCCTTAATGCGCCTGGAAACCTTATTTGTAGCAGGAAGAAAATATAAGGCTGTGCGGTAGACGCACGTACTTCCTCAATTGGATTGCTTCAATATGAGCGATTTCCAGGTTTTTGCACTGATCCAACCGTAACCTAACTCTAATGAAATCGAAACTAATACACTATGTATGTATATTCAAAGAAGTAATGCGCTTAACTGCATTCGAGAGATATTATTCGAATGCAGTTAAGCGCATTACTACTACTAAGTCTGACCAACGTGATACATGAACATGTAAAAGGTATCAACTTCAAAAATACGAAATTACACAATATGGAGGAAGTCTTTAAACCTTTGAAAAGTATCTTAATAAAGCTAGAACCAGGTTTTCTAATTGCCATTTTAGAAATCTGTGTTATTTTCTAATAATATCAACTAGTTTTAGCCAGCGGCTTGGCTCGCTAGGAAATAGTAATTTTTCTGGATGAAAGGTAACCTATGTCTTTTTCCGTATCCTTGACAACGTGGATGCAAAATTGTATGATGATAGATCG
Organism: Catocala fraxini; assembly: GCA_930367265.1. Classification (NCBI taxonomy): domain Eukaryota; kingdom Metazoa; phylum Arthropoda; class Insecta; order Lepidoptera; family Erebidae; genus Catocala; species Catocala fraxini. The sequence continues at coordinate 2,610,897 of OV884045.1, forward strand.
AGTATTTGAGGCGGGAAAGCGTAACAAACAAACAAACTCACATTCGCCTTTATAATATTAGTTAGGACGTGTTTACGGAAATAATATCACATCCTCAAAACATCCTTACATCCTCACCTTAATAACGTACGTAAGGATGTTACATCCTCAAATAAATTCTAAACATCTGCCTTTAAATGTAGTTATCGCTAGTCTTGGAGTTATCTGCACCCTACATCGTCTAGTCTACTAAATAACCCCACGTCGGGCTAGGATGTAGAGCTGTATAAATCCTACCCACAAGACAAGTTAATGCACTTTCTGTTTAGCATTTTTATTAGACTTCCAATGCTGCTACTTGTTTAAGGATTATGTTATACTAGAATATGTCCGCGGCTTCGCTCGTGTTTAATCTAGATTTTGTCAATTAATTGCTATACCTCGGGAACACTCCTTTTTTCGGGATGATTGGTAACCCACGTCCTTTTTTGTAACCCTGACGACGTGTATGCGAAGTTTAATGATGATCGGTCGGGAAGTTAAGTTAACAAACAAATAAACTCACATTAACATTTATAATTTTAGTTAGGATTATATACATACATACATAGATTCACGCCTGTTTCCCAGAGGGGTAGGTAGAGACTACGGATTTCCATTATCAGTATGCCTATATTTAAATTATAAATTAGAGTTATTAGGTTTATATTTTTTAGGCGCTCATAGCCAGTTGCATTGACTGATCGGTAAACGATTAGCGAGGTTAAGCAACACTGGGTCACGTGTGACATCTATAGATGGGTGTATATGAATGTCTATAGATGGGTGTATGTGGCTATAGATGGGTGACCGCTTAGTGGTATTTCATCTGAGCGACTCCGTGCTTCGGAGGGCACGTAAAAAGTCGGTCCCGGTTGTTGTCAAATTGACAGCAGTCGTTAAGCCATGTCAGAGGCCTACGGATAGCTTGAACAACTCTTGACAACAGGTTGGCCACTAACCACACGAAAATAAAGAAAGAAAGAAGAAGAAAGATTAGAGTTATAATTAGTCTCGCGGCATAAGATTGCGCTTGTTTCCCGGGTCGGATAAAAGTTATTAGGATTTTAGTTAAAATGCTTACAGCAGTACGGAGTCTGTAACTACTCGAAAATAAGGTTTTAGGCAATAATCTCGCTCCAGTCTAGTTAGAGCTGCACATGATTAACTAAATGTGAATGGGATACATCTCGGGCGGCCTCTTCGAGAATATTAAAGCATGGAGGTCTTCTTCTTCCTAGCGATTATTAATCCCAGCTTATGCCATGGTCCATTTATTTCTGCTCTAACGAGATTTAGCTAAATATCAGTTTTTACACGGAGCGACTGCCATCTGACTTCCGCAACCCAGACGGATAACTTCATTCTATGGTTAGACCAGTCGTCAGGATATTTGAGTGCGCTGACTTCCCAATAACGACTGCCATAGATGTTTATAACAGCCGGGACCCACTGTTTAACGTGCTTGCCGACGCACGGGGGTGAAACACCGCCAAATTTGTAACTCCGGGCTAATTATTAAGAACTTTTTGACATAAATTCTTAATAAATTGCTGCTAAGAAATTCTTGACGGAAAATCTTAGTAACGTTTTCCAAGCTTGACCCGAGAATCGAACCCGAGACCTCATGATCCGCAGCCTTTGTGAAAGAAAATAAATAAACTTATTATTATTATTATTATATTGTTGCTAGGCAAAGCCACGGATAACTCAGTGGTTTTGGTTGTCACCACGGGTTTAGGCTAGTAGGTTCGATCCACGCGTTCCACGCGTCTTCGTTATAATCAATGTGTATTTCAGATATTATTGTTCCAAGAAGTAATCTAAAGGATTCCAATCCTATATAAGTTAAAAAGTTGTGTGGTCCACTATGTTGTACCGTGTCTTAGTGTTCATTGTATTTATTGTTTCAATGCTTGGATAGCCTATTTTCGAACCCCAAACAGCCAAACCCTTGTACTTTAAATATCTGTTCCAAATCTTAGTATTTTTGTTAACCGATTTTTATATTAAGGGCTATCCAAATGGCCAATATTTTCTGTTACAATATGTAATACTTATGTGTTCAATTACAGCCCGGCCAGCTCAATACCATTTCAATAATAATAATACTATTCCATCACATACACACAACACCATCTAGCCCAAACTAAGCAGAGCTTGTACTATGGGTACTAGACAATGGATAAACATACATAATTATATACTTTTTTGTAAATACATACATATTATACATAGAAACACTCAGACCAAGACAAACATCCATGTCCATGCACACGAATGTTTGACTTGTGCGGGAATCGAACCCGCGACCTCAGGCGTGGCAGTCGGTAACACTAACCACTATGTCATCGTCGTCGCCAAATGCATCGGCGATTCTAAATACATTTCTTTGGATAGCCATATGCAAAATATTGATTTGTATTCGATAATATTATATACAGCTGTTATTGCAAGCCAGTATATCATAGCCACAATAGCAGCGATAGCTCAGTGGGGAGACCAACAGACTGCAATGCAGAGGGTCTCGGATTCGAACCCACGTCGCGCACCTCTGACTTTCATTCCTTCCTTGACTTTCCTCGGAGAGCACGTTAAGCCGTCGGTCCCGGCTGCCATGAACATCTATGGCAGTCGTTATTGGGAGAGTTTCGACACAAAAGATCCCACTGGGTCGAAGTGTCGCCGGTCTGCACTGACTGGCCCCCACATAATATACATACATATCATAGCCACACTTTTCAGTAAAATAATATCCGTTACCGTTACCCGTATTAAAAGCTCCTTATAGTGCCACGTGGCACTGAGATTATCTCTGTCACGAAAGCCGTATTTCAGTGGTGTTGCTCCAGGCTCAGAAAGATTTCTTTTTCAAAGGCAATTTCCGCACTATGCATAATTTAAGAATGTTTGTAAAGCATTTAAACCACGTACACAAAGAATACTCTCTCTCGGATTAACTATTTGTGGATCACACAATATTTTGTCCCGTGTGTGGTTCGAACCCACACCAAAAACCTCGGCAGGGATTGCAGTCTCACACCTTACAACCTAATTGGTGCTGCACCAACCTGTTCCAAAGGAATTTTCTCCCGCGGATGCTCAGGTTGTGGAATGAATTCCCTGCCGAGGTTTTCCCACTAGACTACAGTATGAGCAGCGATAGCTCAGTGGGGAGACCAACAGACTCCAATGCGGAGGGTCTCGGGTTCGAACCCACGTCGCGCACCTCTGACTTTCGGGAGTTATTTGACTTTTCGAGATTATGTGCGTATTGATTGACAATTATCGCCTGCTCCGTGCCTCGGAGAGCACGTTAAGCCGTCGGTCCCGGCTGCCATGAACATCTATGGCAGTTGTTATTGGAAGAGTGTCGACACAAAAGATCCCATTGGGTCGAAGTGTCGCCGGTCTGCACTGACTGGCCCCCACATAAGATAAGATAAGACTACAGTATGGGGTTCTTGAAAAAGGTCGTTAAAAGGTCGTTAAAAGGTTCTTATAAGGTCGGCAACGCGAAAATGATGCCTCTGGTGTTGCAGGCGTTCATATGGTATGGTGATCACTTACTATCAGGCGGACCGTACGCTTGACTGCCACTTCAGTAATATATATTTAAAAAAACTTGACGTATTGGCAGTTGGCGAGGTAACCATCTACAAAGAGCAGCGATAGCTCAGTGGGGAGACCAACAGACTGCAATGCAGAGGGTTTCGGGTTCGAACCCACGACGTGCACCTCTGACTTTCGGAAGTTATATGACTTTTCGAAATTATGTGCGTATTGATTGACAATTATCGCCTGCTCCGTGCCTCTGAGAGCACGTTAAGCCGTTGGTCCCGGCTGCCATGAGCATCTATGGCAGTCGTTATTGGGAGTGTCGACACAAAAGATCCCACTGGGTCGAAGTGTCGCCGGTCTGCACTGACTGGTCCCCACATAAGATAAAATAAGATAACCATTTAAATAACCATGCCACTTTTGCAGTCAAATCATTCACGCAGTTTATTGTATAGGTTTCAGTTCCGTTTGCAAGTCTTACATCTGAGACTTGTCACGCAATATTCTTCATTCCGTCGTCTCCTCACGTATTACTTGCCATAGTCCAAATACATACAATTGACCAAGACCAGCACACTTGTACAAACACGCCACCGTACATGTTTATTCAGTTTACCTGAAACGGGAACACGTCCTAGCAATGCCGTTGTAACAACTGAGTCAATAGACACATAATATACAAATGAATTGAGTAACTACTGTTTGTGTGGTTTGTAACTGCGTACCAGAAGCGTTCAGGCCGCTTGAAGGTATCTGATTCGGTATAGGTATTACCGCTTTATTTTATTTACTAGCTGACCCGCGCAGCTTCTTCTGCGTCACATACGATAATTTTGCCCGTTTCTGCAACATTTTTTATTCATGCTCCGCTCCTATTGGTCGTAGCGTCATTATATAGCTTATAGCCTTCCTCGATAACTGGGCTATCCAATACTAAACAAATTTTTCAATTTGAACCAGTAGTTCCTGAGATTAGCGCGTTCAACCAAACAAACAAACAAACTCTTTAGCTTTATAATATTAGTATAGATTTAAGTAGGTACAACCAAGAAGCGATAGCCGAGTGGAAGATCGTTGGACTGCCACGCAGAGGTCTCGGATTCGATTCCAAGCCGCGCATCTCTGACTTTTCGAAGTTATGGGCATATTAAATAGTTATTCACCGCTCGTTTTAACCTTGAAGAATAACATCGCGAGGAAACCTGCATCACTGAGAGTTCCTCATAATGTTCTCGAAGATATGTGAAGTTTATTTACCCTTACTGGGCCAATGTGGTGAACTAAGCCTAACCCTTCTCACACTGGAAAGAGGTCCGTGCCCAGCAGTGGGACAGTTTAATACAGGATGATATTATTAAGACTGCGCTGAGCGTAAGACAGATAATGACAGAGCTCGTGCGGTGCATATTCAAATCGACGCGCGGCCGCCATAGTAAAATTGTATGGAGGATTTGAAGTGCTTTTTTGATAAATATGTATCTTTATTGTCAACCAATAACCTAGATATTTAGGATGGACAAATTGTAATATAACTATTTATGTTTCGTTTAAGCTGTAAAATAGGATAGATTTCTACTGTTATAATCTAAAAATCATATAACACGCAAATTTACTTTCGCATGCAAATTTACTTAATTTTGTAGACAAAAATATTAATAATTTTAAGTTTTTTACACGGAGTAATTGTAAACACATTCATTGTTATGGTAAAAGTATATTTTATATTTGTATTAAACAAAAAGTGTTGATTTTATTCACTTAACTGTAACCGCCAGTTTTGGCACATTTTGCTCGGCGCAGTCTTAAATACAACCAACAAGACATACACTAAAAAATGGTGATGATACATACATAGCAGCAATACATTACATAGTTCTGCCTTAATTATAGTCTGCCTAGGCATGTATGGTCAAACATTATCAATATACAATATGTATATAAAGGGCTGTGGGCCTATGTATATAAAGGGACAAAAACGTGGTAGTTGTGGTTTACTCATCACACCAATAGCTTTTTTGTGACCACACAAGAAAATTACTGTTTTAATAATGTGAAGCAGTCATTTTAGCAGATAAACAAATTAAAACCTTTCCAACTATACTAAACACTTTTTTTTTACCTGGGGGAATGCATTGACGCATACCTCTCCGCGAGGCGACGGAGTGGTTATCACGCAGCCCACCACCCCCAGGTCAAACCTCAGGGTGGCTGGAGGTCATCTCGCGCTCTCCGGCGCCCGGTTCTGCGGTTGGGGAGATGGTTTAAGCGCTCCCTCTCCCGCTGCGCCGCCTCCTTGATGGAAATTAATTCCTCACAAAAGTAGGCGACGGCGTTCCACGATTTCTCACTCCGGACCATAGACTGAACTACGGCCGGAAGTGAGAGGGCAATCAGTCCGACTGCCGCGATCAACTCACGGCGCTGCGATGCCCAGGCGGGGCAGTACGCCAAAGTGTGCAGCGCCGTGTCCTCAACAACGTCGCGGCAGTCGCCGCAGTGGTGACAACCGGGCGTCCTTTGCCGGCCTATTCGACACAGGAACTGGCCAAAGCAAATTATACTATACTCTGTCCCAATAGAATTAATATTTTATGTAAACAATCGTTTCATGCCTAATTTAATATAAAGTCATTTAGTAAATTCAATCTCACTTTGAAAAGTAGTTAATGAATACAATAAGCCGTATGAAAGTCCTTCTTTTGATAAATATCCATAAATTTATTTTACAGAAAAATATTTTATGTCAAAATACACTAAAAGTTGTTTACCTTATTCTCAAATTATATTGGGATAGACTATACAAAGAGCACGAAATACTATTTGCCGTGCTTCTAAAGACGAAAGAAAACAATTTGTGCCGATTGACAGTTGGCGCAGAATGCAGCCAGCAACGTCAGTTTTTTTTATTTGTTTTGTTCTCACTGACACGTTTGGATTTTATGGAACATGACCAAGTTATCTATACGAATGTTATATAGAGGAAAGTTTTATTTGTAAACTCTAGAACTACTAAACCGATTTTTATATTTTTCCACCTTTAGAAAGATACGTTACCCAGAAATAACATCACGCTACGAGCCACAGGTGCAGAGCAGTAATCATAAACATGCCTGAAACTACGGAAGACAGCTACTATACAATGTAATGAGATAAAAGTTAGCTCATTACATTGTAAAAAATTATTAAAATCGGTTCAATTAACTATTGAACCGATTTTAATATTTTTATCCTTAACGCGACTGAAACCGTAAAATACAGCTAGTATACTAAATAATAAGCTCATGGATTTAATAAAAATATGCATACAAGTATTTAATTCATGAGTAGCTCAGCTTGCCGCGTGCTCCGTAACTAGATTTATTTTTCAATTTTGACAGATGTCAGTCAACAACCCACCATTAAACCTACTAAAAAGTAATAAAGATTAAAAGCAAAGTTTTTATTACCTATGTCCAAATATAGACTACAAAATTAAATTTAAGATAAATTGTATTTAATAAAGCTTCGGACAGAAACCAATTATGAGAAGTTATTAGCTTTTTAAGTTATAACTGTTATAAATTTATCTAAGCTGTTAAATAGTCTGCTATAAATTGTGCTATTAAATATTTTAGTGGTCGCGTAATTGCATTCAAATGTTAACTATTTGAATGGTTAAGGTCGCAGCGCATGTTCTCAAAATATTCGATTATAATTTACTATTTGCTGTTACAGGCGACTTTGTCCGCGTGCAATTTAACAAAAAAGTTGTCATTATTTTTTCTCGGAACACAATTTTTTTGCTAATATAAAATTTACTCCTTATAACATCAGCCATCTGCCAGTGAAAGACCCGTCAAAATCTGTCCAGCTGTTTTAGAGATTAGCAGGCATAAACAGACTGACAGTCAAAACATTAAATTCTTTTTTCTAAATAATGTACCTGTATGTTTTCATACGCATTTAGTAAAATGCTGTTATATTGACATTACAAGCAGACACTTCAATTCTATGTATTTATATAGATATATATTTGTTTACAGACACAATTTATTTTGAATAAGTATTTATTCAAAATAAATTGTGTACATTGTTAATATTACAAAGTTGTAGAGTGAAACTCGTGTATGTCTTTACTAATATTATAAAGCTAAAGAGTTTATTTGTTTGTTTGGTTGAACGCGCTAATCTCAGAAACTACCGGTTCGAATTGAAAAGTTATTTTAATGTTGAATAGCCTATTTATCGAGGAAGGCTATAGGCTATATAACATCACGCTACGACCCACGGGGGCGGCACAGTAACCATAAACGCGAGTGAAACCGCGGGCACATCTAGTCATACATACACCCAAACATATCCTCACGCTATATCTCAAAGGATAGGTGTCAGTGCAGTACATTCAGAGTACGTTAGCTAAGGTTTCAGGTCCCTCGTAGTAGGGCTAAACCTGTTGTGGTCTGCAGGCACAGTTTGGGACTCCTAACTACTACTAATGCATATACACATAGTCTCACGAACACCCGAAGTTATATTACACAGGTAACTATTAGCGAGGTTAAGCAACATTGGGTGCGGTCAGTCTATATATGGGTGACCGCTTAGTGGTATTTCATCTGAGCGTCTCCGTGCTTAGGAGGGCACGTAAAATGTCGGTCCCGGTTGTTGCCAAATTGACAGCAGTCGTTAAGCCATGTCAGAGGTCTACGGGCGGTTTGAACAACTCTTGACAAAGGGTTACCCACCAAACACACGAAAAAAGTAAAGTTGTCTATTCTTTTACCCCCTACCAAGCACAGTTCGAGACTGTGCTGCTTCTCAGAATGTTTTGCCATAAAAACCCCAATAACAATTTGGAACTAGACTCCAAGACCTAATGCACAGCAGTCGCATTCTTCTTCTTCTATATACTTAAGAGCTTCGCTCTTGTCGGTGGAGTATCTGCCATCTATCTCGATTTTCGGCCAATACCTTGACCTCCTTATAAGACATGACCGTCGCCTTTACTTTTAATTGATCTGTGAGTACCTGAGTCTGCCCCTTCCTCTCTTCCCTTCCACTTTTCCTTCTATAATGTTTTTTATAAAGTCGTCATGTCTTATAACAGCAGCGATAGCTCAGTGGGGTGACCAACAGACTGCAATGCAGAGGGTCTCGGGTTCGAACCCACGTCGCGCAAGTTATATGACTTTTCGAAATTATGTGCGTATTGATTGAAAATTATCGCCTGCTCCATGCCTCGGAGAGCACGTTAAGCCGTCGGTCCCGGCTCCCATGAACGTCTATAGCAGTCGTTATTGGGAAGTCAGTGCTCTATAATATCCTGACACTGGTCTAGCCTTAAGATATCGTTAGCCTTCGGGTTGCGGAGGTCAGGTGGCAGCCGCTCCGTGTAAAAACTGATATCCAGTCAAATCCGTTTAGACCAGAAAAGCCGATCCCAAGTGACTTGGAAATAATAAAGGCTAGGGATAAGAAGAAGATGTCTTATAAGGTGGCCAAACATCTTTCCTCTTCTGTTCTCAATTGACGTCAAAATGTTGCGTTCTTCTTGTCGTGTTCACTACCATTTAAATTACACCACGGAGATAGTCGGATAACGTAGATCCTGTAAATTATAAATAGCCTCGTAGGTCCCGTAACACGAGCTTAGGAGTCAATTTGTAGAGCCTTATAATGAATGCTACGTAGCCTTGAAAGCTCCTGTTCTGGGAACTAGATAACAGAATTATTTATCGCGCCTATCCTTGTAAGTTGACGCCAAAGTTTTTGATGTTAGTGATTTTAATTTGGGCAACCTGTTAACAAAGTTCGGCCGTTCATTCTTGATGAATAAATGGTGAAAATGTTTTTTCTAGGGAATGTATGTTTAGCAATTCCCAGGTCTGTCAGGACTGTGACACACAGTCTGAGATGTAATAACATTTTCAGATTGTGTGTAACACTGGGGATCTAAAATAATGCTTGAGAAATAAAAGTGTGATACACCTCTATCTATTACTAAGGAGATACACAGGTGAAGGGTTATGTATGTATTTATAGGACTGATTAAGAAATAGTGTGATGAAATTGTGGTGGGAACTAACAAAAGATGTGTAACATGAAATAAGAAGTAATCTAAGGCGATTTGGGCATGTAGAAAAAAAAGTCACGATTACATTTTTAAACCAACCTCTAACTAATAATTACAAAGAAAATACTTTGATATTCATAAATTTTACTTTGTTATCTAAATGAATAAAGATTATTGAATGAATTGGCTAAGATCTAAGAAGAATGTAAAAATATTTGATGTAGCAAGGTATGTCAAGAGCTTCATCCAAATCGGTTTTTGTTAAAAATTACTGGTATTCTTGTTAACTCATCCAGCTTAACTAGAATGCTTGTGTTATGAGTGGAAGCGTGATGTATGCGTGGGATTAGAACTCACTAATGCAAGTCCAATGCCTTATGCATTAAACTTAAAATAAGTTAAAAGTCGCTGGCCGTCCAATGATCCTTAATCTGGAGTTGACTATACCCTGTATAGCAGCGATAGCTCAGTTGGGAGACCAACAGACTGCAATGCAGAGGGTCTCGGATTCGAACCCACGTCGCGCTCCTCTGGCTTTCGGAAGTTATATGACTTTTCGTCATGTACATCTATGGCAGTCGTTATTGGGAGAGTGTCGACACAAAAGATCCCACTGGGTCGAAGTGTCGCCGGTCTGCACTGACTGGCCCCTACATAAGATACATACATACCCTGTACACCTGAAATTGTAAGGATCTTTAGGTAGTTATGTGCGTATTAAAAAGTTAATCATCGGTTAGTTTAACGGTAAAGGATAACATCCTGAGCAAAACCTGCATGCCTGACAGTTCTTCATAATGTTCGAAGATTGAAGATTGTGAAGTTTGCACAACCTGCACTGGCCCAGCGTGGGGGATTATGGCCGTCTCACACTGAGTAGAGGCCAGTGCCCAGCAATGGGACACTCTTAATATAATGCTGATGTTAGGGCTTAAAGTATGAAATTGCCGATTTGTACTGAAAAATTGAAACTCGTTTTTTTCTAAGATGTACCATATTTATTTAATCGAAATATTTACCCTCATTATCTATATATTGCTACTATCTAAACGGAAGTTCAATCATACCTTTATGATAGAACTCCAAGGATCTAGATTCGACAAACTGTGTGAAAGCAAATGTTATTCATTGAAATTAAACTACAATATACGGATTTTATTGCGTTGTTTATTTTACACTTTATTACATAATTTAGAAACTGTTACACTACTACTACTGGATACTTTTAAACTTTACAATTTTTTAAGCTAATAAAATTATTAAAACTATTTATATTTAAGTAACGATATCTGACTTTTAAAAATCAGCCCAAGACTGCGCCGAGCGTAAGACAGATAATGACAGAGCTCGTGCGGCGCATATGCAAATCGGCGCGCGTCCGTCATAGTAAAATTGTATGGAGGATTTGAAGTGCTTTTTTGATAAATATGTATCTTTATTGTCAACCAATAACTTAAATATTTGGGACGGACAAATTGTAATATAACTACTTATGTTTCGTTTAAGCTGTAAAATAGGATAGATTTCTATTGTTATAATCTAAAATCACGAAATTATCAAATTTACGTAATTTTGTAGGCGAAAATATTAATTATTTTAAGTTTTTTACACGGAATAATTGTAAACACATTCATTGTTATTTGTATTAAACAAAAAGTGTTCATTTTATTCACTTAACTGTGACCGCCTGTTTTGGCAAATTTCGCTCGGCGCAGTCTTAATAACACAATCATAAAGCATATTTGTATATCTGTACAAATATTATAAAGAGGAAAAATTAGAATTTTGTCTGTTTGTATTTTCGTTTGTAACGATTTAACTCACAAACCAACCGACTAATTTTAAAAGTTCTTTCACCATTAGAAAGCTTTATTATCACTGAGTAACAAAGTGATTATTATTTGTTTTTAAATACCGTTACTAACATAACCTTAAAAGCAAAAGCTAGTTACTTAATGTAGCAGTTATACTTATATGCTTTATAGAACATGCTATTTATCATCACAAGACACAGCGCGACACGGTGTCAGTAGTTGGAAAGTCGTGCGAGGGTGTGTGCCCGTCATCTATTAAGCTTGGTGTGACATGTTATAAAAACGAGTGATTGATGAGCATGCACGTATGTTTGAGGAATATGATATATGTGGAGTGTGAGTGTGTGTGTTAGGGTGTTTTTGTTTGAATGGGTTACGGAATATTGTTATATGATATTGAAGAACGTTGTTCTGATATGGCACGCGTAATTTCACGCTTGAATTGTCCGGAAGGGTTAGATAGAAGAGAGTTTTTATAATACCAAGGTGATAAGTAGAGATCGGAAATTCGGATGCATATTTACCTAAGTTCAGGTGTTGGCTGTAATCGAAAGCGCTTTTTTATCGACATTTACTACTATTTTCCATTTCTTTTCTATGCATTTTCTGTATGTACAGAATAAATAAATATTTTGTAAGATATCCTTAATAAATAAATAATACCGAGTTCGATAAAATATTTGTTTTTATTTATGTTTTTCTTTACCACACTGCCTTTTCCTTCACACCTTACATACACACATACTTGAATGAGGAACTAAAATTTAATGTAAGCTAAATATACTACTATACGACTAGTAAACCAATACCGGTAACCCGGGATTTTATTTTTAATAAAAATATTTTCAGTAGCCGCTTCCTTAATATGTTAGCCGAAAATTAACTTTAGGTAAATATGCATTCGATTATCCGATCTCTAGATAGCACATGCACGCTGATGGTGAACGGTTTCCTTTGCCTATAACGCTTACAATAAGATCCTCCGAAGACCGAATTTCGGTCACGACGGCCAATCTCAACACTTGATAGCTACGAAACCATCCTTACTAATATTATAATTGTGAAAGTGATCTTATTTGTTTGCTACGCTTTGACGCTACAACTACCTGGCCGATCAACATGCAATTTCGCATATCCGTTGTCGAGGTTACAGAAAAGGACATGTGGACATTTCATACAGGAAAAAGTAGTGAGTAGGGTTAGAAATTTATCGAGATATTTAAGCAAAATCTAGAAGCACATAAGTTAGTTAAAGTAGCTTATTTTTTGCGTCAGATATTGCCGGTGATTCGGTTGCATTTATGCTGCAACGCATTGGCTACTAAACGCAGACAATATCGGCGTTTAGTCGCGGTTTAAGTCGTGCAGTTTCGTGATTGCACCGATGATGTACCGCATTTGCGTTTAGTTCATTTAGCATTGGCGCTAGGCTGCTCTTCATAATATTATAACCCATTACACTCCTTGTGAGACTGTTGAAGCCTCAGAGACATGTCCTGCAAGAAGTTTTGTTAAAATGTTGCTTTATCCCGCAAATTTAGCTACAAATATACTTCACGATATAAGTTTCTTCATACATCATCATCTTTTTGGTCTTATTCCAAGAGTATTGAATAGTTTTCTTAGTCTAACCTGAACATTCTATGAAAGGAGTACTGTGCCATCTGACATGGTCACCGATTATTAAACATGACGCTGAGAACGTTGCTTATTCTTATGACTGCGCCGAGCGTAAGACAGATAATGACAGAGCTCGTGCGGCGCATATTCAAATCGGCACGCGGCCGCCATAGTAAAACTGTATGGAGGATATGAAGTGCTTTTTTGATAAATATGTATCTTTATTGTCAACCAATAACTTAAATATTTGGGACGGACAAATTGTAATATAACTATTTATGTTTCGTTTAAGCTGTAAAATAGGATTGATTTTTACTGTTATAATCTAAAAATCACGTAACACGAGCTTACGTTTTTGCATTTTTGGCAAATGTATGCGAAAATATTAATTATTTTAAGTAATTTATGGTTATGGTAAATGTATATTTTATATTTGTATTAGACCAAAAAGTGTTGATTTTATTCACTAAACAGTGACCGCCTGTTTTGGCACATTTCGCTCGGCGCAGTCTTAAGGATCGATCGCATTTGCGTAACACTACCAAACACTTTTACATATTGTAAATCTATCCATTGGGCACAAAAGCAAACAAAGCGTATTGGATCGTCTTCTAGTCTAACCATTTTAACAGAATATAACTTTTGCCAAGAGCGATCTGCCATTTAACATCATACCATCTATAAAAAGAATGCAGGCAACATTGCTTAACCTAGTGCATAGCTAGCTGGCTAGCTAAAAGCGCTCATAGCTAGTTGCACTCACTGATCGGTAAACGATTAGCGAGGTTAAGCAACGTTGGGTGAGGTCAGTCAAAAAAAAAAAATAGGTGACCGCTTAGTGGTATTTCATCTGAGCGTCTCCGTGCTTCGGAGGGCACGTAAAAAGTCGGTCCCGGTTGTTGTCAAATTGACAGCAGTCGTTAAGCCGTGTCAGAGGATTACGGGCGTCTTGAACAACTCTTGACAACAGGTTGGCCACTTACCACACGAAAAGAAGAAGAAGTGCATCGGTCGCGTTTTTTACTACTCCGAAAGCCTTATCATACAATACGTATAACAATTTAAATCCATTTGGCTTGAAAGCCGAAAGTTTCGCCGTAGTGTAATTGCCTCATCACATGGGAACTGGGCCATTGCGACACAATAGTTGTGGTCATGAGCGTTTTATTGTTAAAATACTCGTTTTTAATGAGTATGTACGTGTATGTAGGTGTATTTTTATATGTTTACTTGTTTAAACTTTGCTGTTAGGAACATTTCAATCAGATTCTCAACGGTGTAATTGGAGCAAAACCTTCTTTTTCTTACTATAATAATAGGGGTTAAAGTATGAAGTTGCCGTTGTATAGTAATAGATACTTTGAATTGACATAAAACCTTCATGGTGTGAGATTGTCGAGTGAAACTATTTTCACATGATACAAAAAAGATTTTTATTTTAAAAAATGTGCAGCATTCGATTTTCGACGTTCAATTGTTTTTTTATTTAGCTTAGACGGAAAAGATGGATACTTCGAAAATCCGAGTCATTTTTGAATACGAGTTCCGACGCAGCACTAACGCGGCAGAAATGGCTCACAATATCAACGCTGCCTTTGGAGAGGAGACTAATGAACGCACCGTGCGTTTTTGATTTAAAAGTTTATATACCGAACAGGGTCAGACAGTTCGACAGTATATGAACTAACGCCTAAAGGTTAATGCCTTTTAAGTAAATTTCTATTCGTCCATTTTGGAAGCTTAGTTATTGAGTTAACATTCTACATAGGCGTATTAGGTAACTAACACTTACTCGTTTGTCTACTGTTTCCTAGATTAAGCGTATGTGTAATTACCAGTTACGTGGTTGCAGCTGTATTCAACTGGTCGAGCAAAATTATTATGCTTGCTTATATTTTTTATTGCTGATAGCAAAAAGATTCATCCTCAAAATCACAGTATTAAATTCAGAATTAATATTTTATGTATCAAAGAGTCTGCCCACTACACCGTCTCATACCACGACCGTGCTAGGAACGTATCAGACCCGAAAAGCAACACGATACGCCCTGCTATAGGAACTGCTGGTCAGTGACACAACGGTCTAGTGGGCATAGTCTTATACATTTCTTTACAAAGAATATTTTTTTGCCTGACACGTTCCTAGCACGGTCATGGTATGAGACGGGGTAGTGGGCAGACTCCTTTAGACTGGATATAGGCAAATGATTACACAGCAGCCGATGGGAATGTTCTCATCAGATAAATGAAGCCATTTAAATTAACTGTAAGTACTGTTCAGGGTGGTGAGCTTTGTGGGCCTGCCCGCCAGGTCCGAGAGGCGGCGTGCGTGTTCCCACACGCGCCTCTGTGTTATGTCTTCGTCTCCCCACAAGGTGTACTGTCTACTGTCCAGTAGGGAAAAATGTCTCTCTTAATAGGGTTGGTCTATTTATGTAGTGGTCTGCCGTTTCATACGGCGCGCCGAAATCTCGGCGGGGTCGCGATTGCATGGCGATGGTATGACTCTAGTTATGACGAGGAACACCGTGGTAGATATAGCCGGTATTACCGGGTGATCTTTCCCCCAGTAAGTCCGACATAACCTCTCCGTCGCCCCGCGGAGAAGTAGACGTCATTTCATTCCAACAAGTAAAAAAAAATTAAGCAGTGCAAATATAATAAACCGTAACTATTTAGAATTATGTATCATTAATTATTTCTTCACCCGGCTTTTTGATGTTAATTGTTTATTAACATCAAAAAGCCGCTTGACCATCCACAAAATAATTTTCCCCGCATTATGACATTTGTCTTTAATATAACCTATATATTACACACTGTATACAATGCAGTCATTAATCGAATCTTCATTTCATTCAAAAACAAATATCGCTCATCTCATATAACCTTATCAATTTACACCGACACCTTATATCAAAACAACTATCGACCGAATCAAAACACCTCAACATAAACATCCTTATACCAAAACAGGAAAGAACTATTCCCTAACTGCCACTACTATACGCCTCTCTCTCGCACTCGTGTGTTCTACATATCGGCGTTTTTCTCGCACAGCATCCATATCGATCGGCCCGGTGCCCTTGACCTTCGGGAAGGCGACCTTGTACCATGGATGAGAGATGGGTGCTTAACGGATCGGCGTTGCCTAGGCAATAGGCTGCTATTAAAGTTTGTGTTAGTAATTATATTGAAATTGATTAATTTAAATATTAATAAGTAAAGAAGCAACTTTATATCCCTTTTTAAGTATAGTTTCCACACGAGTGTGACATTTGGCATAGTTAAAGTTTATATGGAGAAGGTGTGCAGAAAGATAGATAAAATCACCACACTCATCACTAGTAACAATAGTGTTATAAATATGTTTCAGTATGATGCATAAGTACTTATATAAGTTAACTGCCTCCGTGGCGCAGCGGTAGTGAATGTGACTGCTGTGCTTGAGGTCTCGGGTTCGAATCCCGGGTCGGGCCAACAAAAAGTTATTGGATTTTTCTGTTAAGAAATCTCAATAGCAGCCCGGAGTTAGGAAGTTGGCGGTGTTAGACCTCCTCGTGCCTCGGAAAGCACGTAAAGCCGTTGGTCCTGCGCCTAAACTCTCTCCGGTCGTGTCGGATTACCGTCCCATGGGATCATGAGGGT
Organism: Catocala fraxini; assembly: GCA_930367265.1. NCBI lineage: Eukaryota > Metazoa > Arthropoda > Insecta > Lepidoptera > Erebidae > Catocala > Catocala fraxini. Next base: position 2,627,610 of record OV884045.1, read on the forward strand.
TAGGGAACAGAGAGTGCACTTGTGTTTGCGCACACACTTGTGCACTATAATATCTCCTGCGCAGATGGCTAGTCTCATTCTTGCTAAAATCAGCGAGGCTCTACTACCATCATAATTATTGTTTTCCTTCACTGTAAAATGGAGCGATATTTAAATATTGAATACGCTTTTATTATACCATACACATACATGGGTCTCACGCCGCAATCCCTGAAGGGGTAGGCAGATTACTGCTACTATGATTTCCTTGACTGAATTACCAAATAACATACACAATAACAGACCCGGTAATAGAACCTGTGACCACATACAATAAGTTGCAATTATTACCACTGCGCCATGCGCCAAGCTCATTTAATTGGCCCTATTATTGTTGCCGACCGCTATGTTCTGTATAACATCGTACATTAACTTTCCGCGTTAGTAATAATGGGGTAGGCAGTACCGTGACAGATTTAAGCGCGGCCATAATGCGTACTCTCTGAGCTTTTAAGCCTTAGAGGGAAAAGGAAATTGCTTGTTTCAATCGAGATGATATCAAAGAGAAAATTGTTACGTAACTCGGTCTTTATATTGTTGTGTTAAATAGTATTTGTCTTCGGTTTTGCTCGAATTCGCGAACGCATATCGAGATAATTAAATCCTGTGTCGAGAACATGGACTATTTGTGAGCAAAATTTTATCGAAATCTGTTCAACGGTTTACGCGATTTCAGTGACAAACATGCAAACATCTCTACAAACATTCAATTTTATAACATTGACAGAATTTATTACTTAGGAAAGATGTATTCATCTTCAATGCATAGAAAGTAGCGGGAGCTCAATGGCTAAAGCATGGAATTTTCTATTAAAAGATCGTTGGGTCGATTCTTGTACATTGCATTATTTATTCAAATTCACTTCCTAATATTGTCTTAGTTTATGCAAATGTTATACATTGAATTAAAACTACTTTATACGGATTTTGTCGCGTTGTTTATTTTAAAACACTTTTATTACATAATTCTGAAACTCTAACACTGCTAATATTGAACTTTACTGAATTTAAGCCATTTAAATTAATTAAAACTACATAGGTATTTATATTTAAGTTTACACTTTGCCTCGATTGTTCAGTTGCTTTTCAGCAGCCATGTTCACGGGGAGATAAAATCGGTATAAAGTAAGTAGTTTAATTTCAATTTACTTCCTAATATAAGCATTTACCTTAGCTGGAATGGTTAGTAACCGTTACAGTAATTTAACGCACTATCGTAGAAGGTAAACAAATGTTAACCTAATAGATATTTTTGGTTTGTTACCCGGATATGTTGGCAGAAAACATACCTGATAATATCGTCTTACGTTTACGCGAACGTTATACATTGAAATTAAACAATTTTATACGGATTTTATCGCGTTGTTTATTTTTTATAAAGCACTATTATTATTATTATATTGTGTTCTGTTTACGCGAATATTATTCATTGAAATTAAACTACTATATACGGATTTTATCGCGTTGTTTATATGACACTCTATTACATAATATTGAAAACTGTTACACTACTATTACAATCAAACTTTTAAATTTAAATTTTTAAGCTAATAAATTATTATTAAAACTATTTAGATTTAATTTAATTTTACACTTTCCCAGACGTTTCGGTTGCTTTTCAGCATCCATAGTCAAACCACAGCTAGACTTCATGATACTTTGAGCTCATTCTGCGTAAATAGAAACACCAATGATTAAATTATGTTCGGGTACTTTGAAATAACTACACTGGAACATTGAGACAACTGCCATCTTAGTGTCCCCCTGACCATGGCTGCTAAAAAGCAACCAAAACGTCGGCAAAGTGTAAAATTAAATTAAATCTAAATAGTTATAATAGCTTTGTTAATAATTTAATTAGCTTAAAAATTTGTAAAGGTTAATAGTAATAGTAGTGTAACATTTTTGCAAAATTATGTAATAAAGTGTCAAATAAACAACGCGATAAAATCCGTATATAGCAGTTTAATTTCAACTATTATTATTATTATTTTATTGCCGTTGCTGGCAGACGAGCAAGTGGCCCACCTGATGGAAAGTGGTAACCGCTGCTCATGGACTTCAGCAATGTCAGGACACAGCAAAGCCGCTGCCTACCGTGAAAGAAGAACTCTCTTTAAACCTCGTTTGTCGGGAATCACGGAAGCAGGCAGTTCATTCCACAGCCATTACATAATTTTGTAACTTTACTACTATTGTTAAACACTTTTACTAGTTACTATTTACTTCTATTTAAATTATAAAATTTAATTATTTCGTTGGCTACAAGGTTGAATCCAAAGCAGGAACAAAATTGCATTTTATTATAAAATTCCCAGCGCCTAGCTATAGAGTCACGCACTGGAACGGAGATGCCAATAAGCTTGCTCCATCTTACCCTATTTCTCCCCTGTAAAACCCAGTAACGAGGTAATCAATTGTTTCATTGATTAACACCCCTATTTACAAACCTTCCCTCTGCTGGCCACGGGGCTGTTCTCAGTATGAAATGGGTTAAGCCATAGTCCATCACACTGGCCTAGTATATGTTGGTAGACTTTATATACCATCGACAACATTATATTTTTTTTTTATACAACTACGGTGGCAAACAAACATACGGTCCACCTGATGGTAAGTAGTCACCGTAGCCTATGGACGCCTGCAACACCAGAGGCATCACTTGCGCGTTACCAACCCTTTATGAAAGGAAGTGGGAAGGAGAAGGAGCGGGTAGGGGGAAAGTGGGTGATTGGGCCTCCGGCACTCTCACTCACCGAACGAAACAGAACAGTAGGGATACTGGTATTTCACGTCGATATTCTGTGAGAGGGTAGTCCTTCCCCGGTCGAGCCGGTCCATACATGCTAAAATCAGCGAGGCTCTATTACACATAATATAGAGAGCCCTTAGATATGTGGGTTTACTAACAATATATTTCTTTTTTAAAAAGGCAATAGGAATATTTTCTGTGTCGCATAACATACCTTAGAAACATTCAAACAACGTACACAAAGAACGCCCAGACTCGGAACAACTATTTGTGGACCACACAAATCTTGTTCAGTGTGGGTATCGAACCACCAGTTAAACCAATACGCCAGTCGTCAATTTTAGAGCAAGCCATTTATTTATCTATACTAATATTATAAAGCTGAAGAGTTTGTTTCTTTGGTTAAATGCGCTAATCTCAGGAACTACTGGTTCGAATTGAAAAATTATATTAGTGTTGGATAGCCTATTTATCGAGGAAGGCTATAGGCTATATAACATCACGCTACGACCAACGGGAGAGGCGCAGTAACCATAAACGCGAGTGTAACCGCGGGCACATCTAGTCGCTTATAACTGACTAACGCACGTAACTTTGAAAGTCACATGTGTGTGATCAATATCGAGACTTATGTATGTGAGGTAATCCAACGCTATTCCGCCTTGGCTATCGCAGATATGGTATAATTACAAGATTTTATTGGCGTATCTAATGACGTAATTAGAGCTATATTTATAGATATGCTGTAACGTAACACATGGTGCAGTTGCCTTAACAGATGGGTGGCCGATTGAAATGGTAGCTTCCTTTCATATAATTCGTACTGTTACTCGCGGGTTCGTCCGCGTGGAATGTATCCAAAAAGTGATTGTTCAGACCGCAGAGATTATTGTCTAAAATAAAAGTAGATTGAGTTACTCCTTATAATATCAGCTATCTGCCAATGAATGTCCCGTCAAAACTCGGTCCAGCCGTTTAAAGGTTAAGCTGGTTTTTGCCATATAAGTACCGTATATACTTTCATATGCATTTAGTAAAAAGCTATTTTGACATTACAAACAGACACTTCAATTTTATTTATTTGTATAGATGATTACTTTGAGTGCACGGATGGCGTATTGGTTGAAGTGGTTGCCTTGCCATAGCCAATGCGACGACGGTTCTATGTTTGATCCTGCACGGGATAAAAAATTGTGTGAGCTACAAATACTTATAGTTGTGCCGGTCTGGGTGTGCTTGTGAGGATTCCAGCGACTGGGACTGCAATTAACTCGGACCGCGGTCCCAGTTGCCGGATCCATTTAATTTTAATATTTTTCTTCCGGCTACTGGGACCACCCATAAATAAATACAAAAATCTATGTATATTATGATATTTTCTTGTGTGAACTCGGTTAGTTTCAAAAGTTAGAATTGACCTGCTGATCAGAGCAATTAGTTAAGGCATTGGACTAGTGATCTTAGAGATTGTGGGTTTGAAACCCATCATTGAACTACCGATATGATCCCACTCTTAAAAGGACACACTGAAAAAATGCACTAACTTTCATCGAATAGTATAGGACTATGAGAAGCTCAATTAATCTAGAATTTTGATATAGGTAAATTGATGTCTTTAACTAGAATTTCCTAGCTCAAAAACAAAATGTTGTAATTTTGGCTCGATCATAATTATTTTCGAAAACACCTCTGAAAAATTACTATTTTTGAAATTACAAGGAAGTTACACTTTCATTATGCTTAGGAATTACTCAAATACATTCGTAACATCAATATTAGTGATTTGCTAGCTCATTATTTCCATAACTAAAACCAATCATTTTTAAATAATATTTTAAGTTTTTTTAACAATTTCTAAGCGTTCTCGATCATTGCGGGCGCATCGGAATTTTAGACCTTATGACCGCTATTTAAGGATTGATACACAATGATTGTCATTGGGGCGGATATGGACGGAGCTATTCTAAACGATAATTTTCGCGGTGTCCCCTTAACACAAGCATTGTAGAAGAGTAGGTATCAGTAATTTATCAATAATATATCGCAAAATCTTTCGAAACACAAAAATGTGACCAAGCATTTGTTTTTAATAGGTACTTAGTGACCTACATAAATTTGCTAAGCTTTATATCATTGTAATTAGATTTGGCATAAATAAATAAATTATGTCCGTAATATTACCTATCTGTGCCGTATTTTTGGACGCTGGATGACCTTTAAAAATTAGAAGCATGTATTTTAGTTATAGGCTGGTTTATTATTTTATAGGTTACTAGTAGTTTTCCCGCGGTTTCACACGCGTAGGTCCCGTTCCCGTGTGAATATCGGGTTTCACCCCTTTAACCCTTCTTCGGGGCGGAATTTCCAAAAATCCTCCCTTAGTGCTCCCTTACACTCTCCAAGGAACATACATGCCAAATTTCAGCTTCTTGCGTTCGTCTGTCAGTCACACAGTAACGGAAGACTTTTATATATATAGATATAAAGCTTGAAGCTCGCTTATGTTTAATGCGAACCGTTGCACGAATTTGGACGAAATGACAAATAGTACATATCCTGGATTAAAATGAAGAGAAATTTAATCCCGATATGCATTGCCGTGAGATTGGCGCGGCTGTGGGTAAAGCTTTAAATAATATGTATTAACTTTGTTTATAAACTTATTTAACGAATATGGCCACATGGAAATCGAACTAGAGAACTTACGATTTATATCAAATCTAAGAACAAAGACAGACTACGAATACCCATCCTAACTAATATTATAAATGCAAATGTGAATTTGTTTGCTTTTTGTTACGCTTTCACGAATGAAATACATGACCGAACATCATAAAATTCGCTTACACATTGTCAGTGGTACAAACAAGGACATAGGGCACCTTTTATCCAGAAAAAAGTACTGTTACTAACATAACCTAACCTAAATTTACGCGAGCAAAGCCGCGGCACGGTAATGTTATCTAACAGTATTCTCTCTTCATACAAACGGTCGGAACGCGAGTCATACCTACGCGCCTCGAGGTTGGTAAACACTAGGTACACAACCAGTCGCGAATGCACCGCAGTGACAAACGCACGGTGTGATGGTTTTGTAAGCAGTAAGCGTGCGATTTGTTAATATTTGATTGAAATAAGTACGTAATAATTATGACAAAGTGCAATTGTAAGCAAAAGTATTTTTAATTAAAGTTTTTATCCGAATGCGGACTTTTTTATACTATTAACTTTAATAATTTTCAAAATTTTGTAATAAAGTGTCAAATAAACAACGCGATAAAACCCGTATATAGCAGTTTAATTTCAATATTAACTTTAACTTTTCGTACGTCTCCAGTCGAGACGCAAATATTTTTCAGTCTCAAATATAAGTAGGTATATAACTATATACATAAGGTTGTTTCTTATTAAATCTACTAATCAAACAACATACATGATTTTTTTAACACTTCCTATTTCATTCACAACAAATTCCATTGTTTTGAATAAATAATATAAAATTTACAATCACTAAACTAGAAAGAAAGTAAGTAGATAGATGAAATTAAAATACTGTAGGTGGGCAGCACAGAGTACATTTGTATATAGGTGGGCAGCCCTCTCGCGTGCTTGCGGACCACGCGGCTGTAGGTAATTATTTCAAGGACAGAGCCGAGTTACAATACTGTTAGATAACATTACCGTGGCCGCGGGCATAATCTAGGCTATAAAACGGCGATGAAAGCCGTGAGTAAAAGGTAAGTGGTATAAAAATATGAGAATGGCTATCAAGATCGCCGGTACTACAACTAATAATTCTTCAGGGAGTACTTTTGTATATTCTGACCGATATATTCAGTTAGATTTATTAAGGCGTAATGAAACTTTATAAGGCATTTCTAAAAGATGTACGATAACAACCGTATACTGACTTATATGTACACGTAATACATAATAATAATATTACATCTATACTTATATTATACAGCTGCAGAGTTTGTTTGGTTGAACGCGCTAATCTCAGGAACTACTGATCCGAATTGAAAAATTATTTTAGTGTTGGATAGCTCATTTATCGAGGCAGGCTATATATCTACGACCCACATCATAAACGCGGGTGAAACCGCGGGCACATTTAGTATTATTATACAGCAGCGATAGCCTAATGAAAAACCGTTGACTGCTACGCAGAGGCCTCGAGTTCGATCCCAAGGCGCGCATCTCTGACTTTTCGAAGTTATGTGCGTATTAAATAGTTAATTATCGCTTGCTTTAACGGTGAAGGAAAACATCGTGAGGAAACCTGCATGTCTAAGTGTTTTCAATAATGTTCTCAAAGACGGCCTCGATGGCGTAGTGGTTAGTGTAACCGACTGCCACGCCTGAGATCGCGGGTTCGTTTCCCGCACAAGTCAAACATTTGTGTGCATGAACATGGATGTTTGTCTTGGTCTGGGTGTTTCTATGTATAATATGTATGTATTTACAAAAAAAAAGGATATAAGTATGTTTATCCATTGTCTAGTACCATAGTACAAGCACTGCTTAGTTTGGGCTAGATGGTGTTGTGTGTATGTGGTAGAATATTATATTATTATATTATACACGAAAACTATGTAACTTTCGGAGATTTAGCTGCATGACTATATACATATTTGAGTATATAAGCTCGAGAATTTGTAGATATTATGAAATAGAAGCTATATTAACAAAATCTCTATTTTCTAAGAACCACAACAGCAGAACCGTGCTTAAAAGCCAGCGTAATATACCTAAACGTGAACCCAATTAGGTGTAATGAAATTCCTCAACGATTTCATAACGCTTAGCGGTGATCCCACTGATATCACAGTTTAAGCAACAGATAAATTCTTGTAGAATCTAATTATAGGTACTAATCAGTATATTAAGGATTCTCCCCATTATATTTCATTAGCTGCGCCCCGCGGTTTCATCCGCGTAATCCCCGATTCCGTGAGAATATGGGGATAAAAATTAGCCTATGTGTTAAACCAGGACTCCAGCTCTCTATATACCAAGTTTTATCCCAATCGGTTCAGTAGTTTTTGTGTGAAAGGGTAACAAATATCCATATATCCATCCATCCTCACATACTTTCACATCTAGTATACTAATATTATAAAGCTGAAGAGTTTGTTTGTTTGTTTGTTCTCATCTCAGGAACTATTGGTTCGAATTGAAAAACGAATTTAGTGTTGGATAGCCTATTTATCGAGGACAGTTATAGGCTATATAACATCACGCTGCGACCCATTAGAGCGGCGTAGCAATCATAAACGCGGGTGAAACCGCGGGCACAGCTAGTTGATAATATTAGCAAGATTAATCTCGCTCAGATTAACGAACGGCGGCCATTATGCAATATTAATGTGAATGAGACAACAGAACAGCTTATTTACGAACGAACTCTTAGAAGCAAGTAATTCCTTTCTTCATTTATTTTTAAACGTCGCTCTGTTTTCTTTTCTTACTGGAGTAGACTTCGTTTGAAGGTGTTTTTAGTCTGTAGCTGATATAAACTAAGCAGCGATAGCTCAGTGGGGAGACCAACAGACTGCAATGCAGAGGGTCTCGGGTTCGAACCCACGTCACGCACCTCTGACTTTCGGAAGTTATATGACTTTTCGAAATTATGTGCGCATTGATTGACAATTATCGCCTGCTCCGTGCCTCGGAGAGCACGTTAAGCCGTTGGTCCCGGCTGCCATGAACATCTATGGCAGTCGTTATTGGGAAAGTCAGTACCCTCTAATATCCTGACACTGGTCTAGCCTTAGGGTTGCGGAGGTCTGAAAAAAACTGATATCCAGTCAAATCCGGTTAGACCAGAAAAGCCGACCCCAAGTGACTTGGGAATAATAAAGGCTAAGAGAGAAGGAAGCTGATATAAACTAAGACCATTGGGTTTTAAAAAGGAAATAATGAATTGTATTAGTGAGTGAGTTAAGTGGTTGCCTCTTGACTGCCAGTGCGCTGAGTGATGTGGGTTCATCCCCACATGGGACAATCATTTGTCTGGTTCACAAATAGTTGTTCCGAATGTTCTTTGTGTCCGTTGTTGGAATGTTTGTAAAGTTCCGAGACAGTAATTACGACTAGCACGGAGATGACATTAAAAAAAATATTAACTAATTAATGCTAATTAACGCTCAGTAGAAAGAATCCTTACTAATATTATAAATGCAACTGTGAGTTTGTTTGTTACGCTTTCACGCCTTAACTACTCGACCGATTATCGTGAAATTTCTCAACTACTTTGTCAGGGGTACAGAAAAGGATAAAGGGTATCTTCTATCCACAAAAAGTTTTGTTTTAAACCTAACCTAACGCCCAATATATGGTATAAAATAAATTTAAAAAAAATTGTGATTAAACTACTATATACGGATTTTATCGCGCTATTTATTTGACACTTTTATGTAGGTACTTAGACTCTCCCCGTGACCATGGCTGCTGAAAAGCAACCGAAACGTCGGGAAAAGTGTAAAATTAAATTAAACCTTAATAGTTTTAATAATAATTTAATTAGCTTAAAAATTAGTAAAGTTTAATAGTAGTAGTAGTGTAACAGTTTTCAAAATTATGTAATAAAGTGTCAAATAAACAACGCGATAAAATCCGTATATAGTAGTTTAATTTCAATGAATAATATTCGCGTAAACAGAAGACAATATTAAGCATCATGTATTAGGTGAGGTCCTCTAGACCGAATTTCGGTCATAGCATTCAAATTTAACTCAGACCAGCCATCTGTGCATATTATAATGCACGAATTAATAATTGCATGCATCTCAGCCGGATTTCAAAAACATACACAAAATATCAGTAGTTGTTGATATTTACAGATACAAGGTCACCTAAAATTAAAACAGTACCTTTCAAGTTTATTTGTAGCTTATGATTTCACAAAATCAGACTAGGTATGTAGGTAATCTTCGACAGTAGGAAAAAGCTGGGAAGCGCCAGTTGCTCAATGGATAAGGCATTGGACTTGCGATCGAGAGGTCGTAGCTCCAAATCTCAGTTATTGCACTAACTGCGTGAACCCACTCTTACAAGAAGTATATTGTACCGTCGCTATATGCATTGCGCATACAATGCATTTTTGTATCAAACAGACTACTGAACGTCAGTAGTCTCTGTACCGCTACCGTACATACACGCTAGACATTATTATTGTAATCGTTCTATAGTGGGTTCAATAAACGTCATTAAAGGTGTGTGACTATGTTATTTATCGCCAACCTAACCTTTACAGAGACTACTTCACAATATCAATTTGAAAACCAAATTGATAGACGCAGATATTTTATATCTGCGTTGCCTACGTTTTTTTTTTATTTCAGGAATGGAATATTTTTTATAACTTTCCTGTAATCATGTCTGTCTTTTATTTTATAAAATTTGTTTGCTTAAAATGATTTTATTTTAGACTAATTAGTGCAATTGTACATAACGTTTATAATTGTGTACATAAAAAAATATATAGGTACAAGTTGTAACATAATAAACGCACATCCTGAATGTAGTTTGTTCAAAATCGGCTACAAAATCAATTCCAGCAATTTTTAATATAGGTAATTTTTATACCTAAAATAATTAAAATGAATTAAATTATAGTCACTCATTTATTAAATAGCTGAAATAAACGAAAATGTATCATAATTCAAGGCAAGGTTTTTAATGAAATAAAGGCAATTATGTTAGATTTATTGTAATATCCATGTAATAACCCACACTATCCGCGCACAATAAGGAGAACTAATTCATTAAATTAAAATATTGAAGTAGATAAAAGTAACATTTTAATTATTAAATCGTAATAATTATTATTACGATTTAATAATCAAAATATTGATAAATGATCATCATCATCATCTCAGCCGAAAGACGTCCACTGCTGGACATAGGCCTCCCCCAAGGTTTTCCACACACACCGGTCTTGGGCCACCTGCATCCAACCGCTTTCCGCGACCCTTACCAGGTCATCGGTCCACCTTGTGGGGGGCCTACCCCTGCTGCGTGTTCCGGTGCGTGGCCGCCACCGTAGAACCTTTCCGCCCCAACAACTTCGGTTCTGCGTGCTATGTACCCTGCCCACTGCCACTTCATCTTCGCTATCTGGAGAGCAATGTCAGCAACTTTAGTTTTAATAATCTAATTGGAGTATTTGAGGTTGTGCGTTATATCTGACATGTTGTATTTGCGGTGAGAATATCCAAAACCAGTCAAAAATTTGGCTAACAAATAATTTATTTTTAATCTGTTATGTTTTAGAATACCAGACATAATTAAAATCTATTGTGTCTGGCCACCTATGTGCTGTTGCAATTCAATATGTTAAAAATCTTTTATTTTCAAACAACTGCACAGATGTCGTGGTGATTTAAGTGGTACCGCTGCCGCGCCGAGTGTTGTGGGTTCGATCCCCACACGGGACAAAAATTTCTGTGATCCACAAATAGTTGTTTCGAGTGTGGGTGTACATTGTGTCCGTTGTTTGATCGTTTGTAAAGTCAATCCATGAATAAAAAAAAAAAACAAATAATTAAATTTTACTATCTGTTTTAAAGAAGTATATGTTGGTATTAATGTCAGAGGCCTACGGGCGGCTTGAACAACTCCTGACAACAGGTTGGCCACTAACCACACGAAAGGAAGAAAAATGTTAATTAAATATGTTGTCATAATATCGTTTGTTCGCAGAGGCGGGGTCGGATGTCGGGCGGTGGTGGCGCGGGCCTCATGTCGTGTGTGCGCGAGGGCTCGCTCGAGCCGCCGTACCGACCGCCGCACCACGACACACACAACCATGGTACGTGACCCTATACTACTTACCTAACAATTTTAAAGGACCATTCTTCTTCTACGCTAAGTAAATAAGGAAAATTTTGCAGGACCTTTCTCTACAAGGGAGTGAAGAATATCTTGTAGGACTCATTTTCTAACTCCGCTTAGTGAGGGATGTAAATTTTACAGGACCCTTTTTCAACTCCACTAAGCTAGGGATAATAATTTTGCAAGGCTTTTCTCCTACTCTGCTAAACGAGTAAAAATAATTTAGCAGGGCCTATTTTCAACTCCGCTAAAGTAAGTTTGTATATAATAATAATATGGCAATAGTTGATGATTGGTGATTCCCTCGCTACTCGCTGCCATTTTGTCATGATTTTGTCCTTTCATACGAGATATACCTACGAGACTTACTGATTAAAAATTTGGAAAAGGTCACCTTCAAAAATTTTTTAAATCGTATCTTTTCTTTGTATCTAGCTACAGCTCACATGACCATACTACTGGTGACCTTAATATTTTCCTTATTTATCTCCTACTTTTAACTAATAAATAAACCTGATGTTCCAGGCGAAGGGCGCACAGGGCGTTTCCTCCGCGGCCTGCGGCGCATGTTCAAGCGTCGCGGCAGCGGCGCACGCGCAGACGCGTCACCCGACCCCAAGAGTAGCTCCACCAGCGAGCTACTGGATGCTGACCGCCATGCTCGGAGAAAGTTAGTATTTTCACTAACAATTTATGGGTTTAAACAGATTATTTTTTACACAAAAATATTACATTGCTCAATTAAAATATGAGAAACTTTAAAAAAACAAATATATCCATAATATATTTGTACGATGTTTATGTTTCGTACGGGTGGCGCCATCTATGATTTGGTTGAACTACTAAAGATAATACTTAGGGCATGCTCACTTTTAATGATGTATGGATTAGTTTTATTAATTGTAATAAATCAATTCTTCTAATTTACTAACATTTCAAACACAAGACATAAAATAGGTCTGTGTATGCAAATAGATGCGAAGTATATTTTTTGTGTTTCGCAAAGCTATGCCTAGATGGCGCAGTAAGTAAATAAGAACACAAATCAGATGATTTTCCGTAGCGGCCAGTATTGTGCAGTATTATTGCAATACGTAGTTAGAAGAACGGCCTTACCGAAAAGACAGACTATTTCGAGGAATAAGAACAAACATATATTTTTTTACGTCTTTGAACTAAAAGCCCAGGTTTTAGAAATTTTGTCATGCTGTACCGGCTTCGCGCAGAAAACTAAGATCTTTTTTGACAGGAAATCCGTGTAAAGTTGAGTTTTTCTACCAAAAATTTTATTTCAAATTTTTGTTTTCACTTCGTCCTCCCGGGTTAAGGTTGCCAGGGTTTTTAAACCTTAAAACCGGTAAGACCAGCCAGTTTAGCCGGACATTTGGGTAATAATGGCAGACACCATTATTTTTATTGTATTAGTACAACACGAAGGTACACAGGACAGAGCTAGTCCGCTTGCTTGCGCTAGCGATATAAGGTGCGGCGGACACCAACACTCGAAATAGCCTAACAAAAGCCAGACACCGTCTAATTTGGCCGCACACGTAACCATAAAGCCTGACTGTGTCCGGCTTTATCGAACATCGAACGGACATCGAACCTGAGACCTTTATGCTAAAATGTTTACATTTGTTTGTTTACGTTGTCACTGAGTAATTCAAACACTTTGCAGTTCCCGAGCATCGAACCCAAGACCTATATAATACTAAACATGATGTGTGTTCCCAGGGAGGGCGCGTACGGCAGCGGGCTGTCAGTGTCGCACGACTCCGTGTTCACGGGCGAGCGCTCCGGCGACGAGTCGAGCGACGAACGCGCGCCGCCTTCACACCTCTCGCACCTCGCCAACTCGCACCGGGTTAGTACTACACATATATATTATACATTAACGGTAATATAGTACCTCTGTCTTTGCCATATATTATAAAGTTATATGGCAACACCACACAGACGAAGAAATTTCGACAATAGACAACAGATGGCGCTGTTCGCAATAGGCACTAATAATCACGCTCGCCATACAATCCTGAATCGCGCAGGTTAAGTTTACACAGCGACTAAGTATATGTACAGTTCCTGACATCAACAGTCGAGCCGCAGCCCGCCAGGCACGAACTTCCAGCCTAGTCAGAGGATTCTTTCTTTGTGTTGGAGGGACATCAGACGATGTACCGCCACAGTTTTTAGAAAAATCAAAAACCTTATTCAAGCCTCCTATATGAACAAACTTAAGCAAAAAGGAAAGTAGATAATACAAAACATTTGCTGAAAGGAAACCACAAAAACCAAAACGTCATCTATGTATAATACTATTTGTATTTGTTGATATTGTCAAAAACCGCTAAATCATTTGCGATGTTATATAGGATCACCTCTAAGGCACCTACGAAATAAAAAATAATCATCAAAATTAATTCATAATTGACGAAAAAACGCGTAACAAACATACAAAAAAACATGCGTGGCAGTCTTTGCGGACTGCCGATAGAAGTGAAAACTAAGTAACTTGTGAATTGTATCGTCGAGCTATTAGATTATCACTTTTGAATTTTGAATGCGTTCGGTGACGATGACGCGAGTTCCATGATTTTTGGTTCACCCAAAAAGTGCTCAACGCGCCTCAAGAAGTTTTCACTTCAAAAACATATAGTCGAATTGAGAAGAGCCTTCTTGATTTGAAATCGGTTAAAAAATGAAAGACTGCATTTAAATGGGAAATGGATATCTAATGCGGGAATCCTCGCATTTTCAACCAATCTACCTTGTGTTGTGCGCCTGCGGCGAGTAGCGTTTACAAAGTCCTTGAGTATGCGGTGTACGTCAGCTTAACAAGCAGTGAAGACCCTGTTCTCTGCTGTCAGTATAATGCAGAAACACACCAGAAAGACTTTCCAGTGCGATCTGCCGTAGGATGTAGATATTTCATCAGTCCAACTACCCCAGTTTAAGCGAAACCCAGTTTTTGGTGATCTGTGTCCTGCCTATCTAACTAGTGATTAATGTTTTATTATAAAGATTAGATAGAATTGTTTTTTTATTTACAAGAACATTTGGTACGGTGTCTCGTCACAAATAGGTTTATATAGTGTTATACTGTTATAACGTCTCCTAAGCTGTTTATTCGAATACGTGATAAGCCTCTCGCAAATATAATAGTATAGTTATATGACATCACATATTAATATATGGGTTTCCATGAGAGGCTATTTAGTTAGGGGATTAGGCAAAAGTAACTAATGACGACCGGAAAAGCTGTATGGACTGAACATAAGGTGGCAAACTAAATGTTGTATGTGGCGCTTGTAAAGGCTGTGTCCAGCAGTGTGTATATACTGAGGTTGAGTGCTTGACTAAGGTCACATTCAGTAAAATATCTCTCCAGAATCTCAAACTGAAAAATGATCGAGAATTCGCTCTCAGCTTCAATAACGGCATCAGTATCCAGTAATCAGAACAACGCTGTTAGGAGAAGAGAAATCAAGGGATGTTTTTTTAGTTAAGGATTCTATAGCACAATATTCCATTTTCTGAATGTGATCTTAATCAATCCAACCACCTATATATCCAGTTACAAAATACTAATACCCGTACCACAAAATAATAACGTAGTTAAATTTGTATACAGATTTTTTTTTGCCAAAGAATGCCTTTCTTAATTGGAAAATAACACCAATTTCTCCTGATTTTGTTCAAAGATGATATTGTACTTTGACTAAAATACACGTCATTAGTTTCACCAAATCACAAACTTTTATGTACCATAACTATTCAAATAGAAAGTGTCTATTATAAATTGTCATTCTGTTCGTTGCACAATTCCGAACTGAGTTTGTAGAAAATCCGCAACATTTTGCGTGACCTGGGATTCAAATCCGAGAGTTTACAATCGAATGCAAACATAAGCGAATAATATTTTGTGCTTTTCCTAGTGTTGAATAAACAAACTTTATCTATATATGGTATACCTGAATATGACAAAAATCTGATCCAAATGCGGTAGGATAATATTTATTTTAAAAGAATGTCCTATATCATTGATAATCCCTGTGTCGTATTACAGACACAAAGAACACCCGAATTCATAAATACATGTCAACTCCCGCACAAAAATTCTAATAACGGACACAAATGTGAACAACTATTTGTGGATGTATCACACAAGTTTTTATCCCGTCTGGGTTATAAAGCCACAACACTCAGCGTGATGGCAACTGCGGGGGCGACCATTTTAACCACTGCAGTATCCGTGCATGCAGTGCTAAAGAAATATATTGAAATAGAAAGTGCTAAAAATGTCTTATCATTGTATTTATTGCACAACGACAAAATGGATCGTCATCTAGTTGTCTATGGCACGAGGTGGTTTATTCGTTAACTGAGAGGTCATCTGCCTCGTTGATCTCGTGACGTAAGATGATATAGAGGTACAGTGCCCGGGTTAGACAGTATCCGACGCTTCTCTGTATAACAACTCTAGCTTTTGTCTGCGGCTCCGCTTGAAGATAGTACTTTTTCTGGGTGAAAGGTACACCATGTCCGTTTCTGTAGCCCTAACAAGTTGTATGCAAAATTTCATGATGATCGGTCGTGTAGTTTAGGCGTGAAAGCGTAACAAACAAAGAACAACACAAAAACAAACTAGCTTTTTTAATATTAAGTTATTTTGATGAGACCTATATGCCCACAGCAACTTAAGTTATCATAAGTGTGTTAAAAACTGTGTTGTGGGTACGAATTCCAAAAGCGAGTCTGGATGTTCTTTGTGTCCGTTGTTTGAATGTTTGAAAAGTCCTCCACGACAAAGGAATTGTTCGTAATGCAGCAGTTCGTCTTTTTTTTAAAAGAAAGAAGACCATGTAAGTACGGAGTACTTAAGACTGCGCCGAGCGAAATGTGCCAAAACAGGCGGTCACAGTTAAGTGAATAAAATCAACACTTTTTGTTTAATACAAATATAAAATATACATTTACCATAACAATTAATGTGTTTACAATTACTCCGTGTAAAAAACTTAAAATAATTAATATTTTCGCCTACAAAGTTACGTAAATTTGCACGAAAAATGCAAAAACGTAAGCTCGTGTTACGTGATTTTTAGATTATAAAAGTAGAAATCTATCCTAATTTGCAGCTTAAACGAAACATAAATAGTTACATTACAATTTGTCCGTCCCAAATATTTAAGTTATCGGTTGACAATAAAGATACATATTTATCAAAAAAGCATTTCAAATCCTACATACAATTTTATGTATGTAGGAATAATATGCGCCTATATGAAAGGTAATATGCGCCGCACGAGCTCTGTCATTATCTGTCTTACGCTCGGCGCAGTCTTAACTATCTTATACATACCAATATTCGTAGGCTAAACACACAACACTTCGCGGGATATTACACTGAGAGTTGGCAGCATTTGCGTATCAGCGTAACTTTCCTACTTTTTTTGCTTCTAGCAATCGTGTTTATTCCTTTAATTGCTACAATGCTAGGAGTAATTGAAAAACAATTGTGTCTGGACGCCAGGCCGCTGCAGTTCAAGACATTATCTCACTACATTGCGTGTTTAGAACTCTTGTTTCTAAGACACAAACGGAATTAAATATTTTATAGCTATAATACTTACTTAGCTATAGCTCAGTGGGGAGACCAACAGACTCCAATGCAGAGAGTCTCGGGTTCGAACCCACGTCGCGCACCTCTGACTTTCGGAAGTTATATGACTTTTCGAAATTATGTGCGTATTGATTGACAATTATCGCCTGCTGCGTGCTCTGAGAGCACGTTAAGCCGTCGGTCCCGGCTGCCATGAACATCCATGGCAGTCGTTATTGGGAAGTCAGTGCCCTATAATATCCTGACACTGGTCCAGCCTTAGGGTATCGTTAGCCTTCGGGTTGCGGAGGTCAGGTGGCAGCCGCTCCGTGTAAAAACTGATATCCAGTCAAACCCGGTTAGACTAGAAAAGCCGACCCCAAGTGACTTGGGAATAATAAAGGCTAAGAGAGAGAGGAGAGATTCTGCATTTTTACATCTGTCTCTTGCAAATTAATAGATTGTGTACCTATTATTGTATCATTAGAGTTATTAAAATAGAATGCTAGTGTGTTTAAAATGTTTACGCCTTCGCTAAGCTGAAGTCAGTTCATAATAGAGTTAACCCGATCTATTGCTTACATACTTACTAATTTTATTAGAGCAGCGATAGCTCAGTGGGGAGACCAACAGACTGCAATGCAGAGGGTCTCGGGTTCGAACCCACGTCGCGCACCTCTGACTTTCGAAAGTTATATGACTTTTCGAAATTATGTGCGTATTGATTGACAATTATTGCCTGCTCCGTGCCTCGGAGAGCACGTTAAGCCGTCGGTCCCGGCTGCCATGAACATCTATGGTAGTCGTTATTGGGAGAGTGTCGACACAAAAGATCCCACTGGGTCGAAGTGTCGCCGGTCTGCATTGACTGGCCCCCACATAAGAGAAGATAAGAGAAGATACTAATTTTATTAGTAGGTACTCTAAGGTTACAAAACATGGGCTCATAAAATCACCTTGCGTTGTGTGTTGGCTGAACAGTAAACACACCTGCGCGTTTATTGGTCATTGATTTTGTCGTTTACATTACAACAAGGGGTTAATAAAGATGCAGTTAGTATTCGCATAACAAAATATTATTTTCTCGCAAAAAAAATTGTTTTTTGTAAAGCACACCAAATATCCTATGGAGGGATCGAATCTACACTACTTGCATTGGAAGTGGCGAGGTGACCACTAAGTACGCCTGTAGTTCGTCTTTAGTTTCAGTCAATCTCATTACATTATCTTAGCCATTCTCTAATCAGTATTTTTTAAATAATATATGTAAGTAGATGTAATATTGTCTTCTGTTTACGCGAATATTATTCATTGAAATTAAACTACTATATACGGATTTTATCGCGTTGTTTATTTGACACTAATACATAATTTTGAAAATTTGTTACCCTACTATTACTATTAAACTTCACTAATTTTTAAGCTAATTATATTGTTATTAAAACTATTTAGATTTGATTTAATTTTACACTTTCCCCGACGTTTCGAACTCGGCTGCTGAAAAGCAACTGAAACGTCGGGGAAAGTGTAAAATTAAATTAAATCTAAATAGTTTTAATAGTTTTACTAATAATTCAATTAGCTTAAAAATTAGTAAAGTTTAATAGTAGTAGTGTAACAGTTTTCAAAATTATGTAATAAAGTGTCAAATAAACAACGCGATAAAATCCGTATATAGCAGTTTAATTTTAATAAGTAGATGTAGTCTTCATATTTTTGGAAAGAAAAGTGAAAGTGAATAAAAATATATATCGCATCTCTACATCTAAATGACGTAATTGTTTTAATAATTTTGGAAAGGAATATCTGTGCTTGATGACTTCGAATTG
Organism: Catocala fraxini; assembly: GCA_930367265.1. NCBI lineage: Eukaryota > Metazoa > Arthropoda > Insecta > Lepidoptera > Erebidae > Catocala > Catocala fraxini. The sequence goes on from OV884045.1 coordinate 2,646,670, forward strand.
ACAGTCTAAATGTTTAGTGAGAACCAGACAACATAATATTAACAAAATATTATAAATCAAATCAAATCAAAATAAATTTATTCAGATTAATTTACAAGGTAACACTTATGAATGTCAAATTTATACGAATTTTTCTGCGAATTTACATTTACTGCCACGTTCAGCAAAGCAAGGGTGTAGGGCTCATGAGAAGAACGGGCAAGAAACTCATGGTCACTCGTTTTAATCGTCAAGTTGTTGTTTACAAATCATAAGAGCTGTAAGGTGCTGCAACCATTTCTCCATGAACTATTACTGAACATACTCAAGCATTTAATATTATATCAACCTTGTATTAAACTGGCTCACTGCTGGGCACGGGCCTCTTCTCAGTGTGAGAAGAGTTAGACCACAGTTCACCACACCGTCCCACTGCGGGTTGGTTGACTTCACATATCACCGAGAACATTATGGAGAACTCTCAGACATATAGGTATCCGCAAAGTCTGTTTTTTTTTCACCATTAAAGCAAGCGATAATTAACTGTAGGATGGCTTTTAATTTTAACTACAGATTGCTTTTAATTTTAACTACAGATTGCTTTTAACCCTAAGATAATTTCTTATTTAGATATATTACAAATGTGGCTAACAACATGCGGCCTTTGGCCTGTTAAGCGATTACCATAATCTAGGTCCGCTTGCAATAGGTATCAGGATATCACTTGCGTTGTACACGCACGTTGTGCACTCGTATTGTCCACCCTAATAAGAAAGGAATTAAAGGTAGAGTAAAAGAAAAGGCATTGAATCTTTTCGTTTGTTATGACAGCCGCCGGCTAAAACAACGGTAAGCTTGTTGCTTTTTTTACGGCTGTCTGTAAGATGGTAGTATTTTCCAAGGACGCTAGCTCATTCCTTCTGTCACCAAATGACTAGAAATTGCTGCCATTTCCAATCAAATCAATGGATAGCCGCTCATTTCGCACGCGACAGCTGGACCGTACAAGGTGTAGTAACAGAAATCCTATACGCGCGGCGCGATCGGCTCCAGTGCCGTTGTTCTGTTATGCTCTCTTGCACATACATAGAACTCACTTGCAACGCGAGTTAAGACCCACACACACGGCATCGTTTGCAACATTATGACGTCACAAAAGAACACAATATTATAATTTTGACAGGAGCTGTCAGTGACGTCACTTGTGTCAAAAATATTTAATTCCGTGTTCTTTTTTTGAAGTCAATAATGAGCGATAAATGCAGTGACTTTTTAACAGTTGAAGGAACAGTTTATTTTGGTTGTTTTGCGTGTACTGTGTTTTGGCCAATAGGCATTGTTCTGTTAAGCTCTTTTGCGCAATATATACACGATATCGTCCTGCAAGACTGTGATATCATTACCGTTAGCTCATGATAAATGTTTAAGTGATCGCTCTGAATGCAAAATACGCTACAAGCCAAAACCAATCTGTCTATAGAGCTTTAGCCTCTTGAGCGGCTACCGGTTTCCATTATCTAGACTGCTAGCTCGCCTATCACTAGGTTAATAAAAAAGCTTAGTTATTAGATCTATAACTGTAAATTTTATGTATAATTTGTTTCTGCGTTCAAAAATCCCCTAAGAATGTCATAGCTAGTCTTTTAAAAATATAACCAGAATGTGATGTCACTGCATCGTTATGTACCGCTTTTGCCGAATCACTACTTACTTAATTTAAATGGACAGTGTTACGTATACCAGTCTTTTGCTTGACTTTTCATTTAAAAGAAGAAAGTTAGGCCTACAAGAAGAATTTTAGCATATAAAGACTTACATAGTCTACGCCTACCTAATTCCTAAGGGTCAGCGCACACCGAACGGCAAAATGCTCGCGCGTGGTCGAGCAAAATTTTGGCTGCTGCAAGCTCCGTTCAAAATGCTCTGGATTTGGCAATCCAGAGCATTTTGAACGGAGCTTGCTGGCACCTGGCGGTGTGCATGATCAGTTTGATGCCAAAATCCGACGTTGACAGACGTGTTCAATATGGTTGATTGGGACTTAGTAATTATCGTCCTTTTGGCAGAGGAAGAGGAACATGAAGGATATGTAAATAAAATAAGACGTCATGATCCATGATTTCCAACTGACGCCGGCCGCGTCGTAGATAGTAAATACACGTCCAGACAGTTTTCTCGCTATGGCGATAATGAGCGCGGGCGGCGCGCGGCGGCAGCTCAAGCGCGCTCGCATGTATAACGCATACTCGAACACGCATCTTGCAAGCTCGAGCATGGTCGAGCATCAAGTTTGGACGTGTATTTAATTTTGCAATGTATGGAATTGTCATGAGAGTAATTTTTCAGTAGTCTCAGAAAATGCTCTGCTCGGCTCTTGGTGTGCGCTGACGCTTATACGTAGGCAGGACTACATAAGCTGTGTTTTTAGGCCCCACATTATCCGAGGCAAGCCAGTCTACCAAGCACATTTTAAACCAAACTTGACTGCACTGATAGCGTTCTGGCTTATGTGGTAGCCTCGCCATTGCCACTACGTCGAGAGTTATGATATCGATCCCCACACGGCACAAACATTTGTGTCATCCACGCATGAATGTTTCGAGTCTGAGAGTTCTTTGTAACCGTTGTTTGAATGTTTGTAAAATCCTCCGCGACACCGTATTATTTCCAATGCGGATTTAATATTAGGAAACTAAATACTATTTAACACTTCCTACCCCTTCCCCATTTACTTGACCATCGATCGCCTGAATAATTAATTATATGTAAAGTGTTGCCACCGTTATATCATTATGTAAACATATTCTAGGTTTAAAAAAGGTTAACAGTACGGTAAAGGCTCGAATACAACTCACGTCTGTTTCCCACCGGGTAAGGTCATAAACTATGGTTTTTCATTTGCATGATAGCGTCTATGTTAATGTGTATATTATTTCCTTTACTTCGTTCATATCTAGTATTTTCCATAGTGAGATTAATAACATTTCAATATTCCCATAACTCTTCTTTTAAAAACAAATTAGAGAGTGGCCTTCATCTTCTTACCAGCGTTTAGGTCCAGTGCCTATATTCAAGGAATGAGTAGCTTTACTTAGGCTCAGTTAATTTTTGACACATATTTTACTAATATACATATTATGTAAAAATTTAACCATCCGCTAAAAAATAAAACAACTCGTTCCTTGTATATAAAATTTGGGCCTTACTTGGTAAAGCATCTTTAACATATTTCTTTATTGCATTTTAAAATGGGACTAATGTTAAAGACTATACCGGTAAAATTATGACGTCACAATGATACAAGTCTTATATTTTAGCGTGTTAGTCAGGCCTTACAACTAATATTAATTATTTAATATCTTGATGAAGCTTGTGCCATATTAATGTCACAATTCCATTCTACGATCACATTTTCATGAACCTGTTTAACAAAATCAACCAATAAGATCTTCGAAAGTCATCACATTTCAAATACTAATAAAAGATAATGTTAGCGTGGAAACGTAAATAATATGCAGTCAATATAACAACGTGTGACGCATAAGTCGTCGATATGAGACATCAATACGTTCGTGCAAAACAAGTATAGTGTATGGCAGGCTTTATTCAAGTTTTTTTTCTCTATCCGATAGGATGAATCACACACAGTCGGTATCGCGCGCGCGAACACGCCCGCCGTTCTAAAATTGAAATTTTGAATTTAAAAATCGAACTGTATTTGATATTGTGAAGTGAATAGTGTATTCATTTGTGTTCTGTGCTCTACACCAAATTGTATATCTATGGAATGCGTTTATTTAAAAAAGTGGAAAGGTTATTTTTATTGAAATGTATTTATGTTATTATTATTAATTATAAGTCTGAGTCGTAACTTTAAAACCCGTTAAGTTATTCTTCTAACTTCAGCGAGCTCCGCAAATAAATTATATCCGAGCTAAGTTAATTATACCGTCCATATCAAGAACTAACTATATAGTGTAAGTTTGAAAACTTGATTAGTCACAGAAGATTATTTGGCACTAAAATACATTAATCGGGCAATGACGTCATTGTGATGACGTAACAGCGTAACCTATCCCAAGAACGTAATATCAGACCACAACATTCGACCCTTGTTCTCCCTTTATACCTACATCGTTTCATTATTGACGTGCCTTAGCACATTGAAATTAATATCTTTGAACGTTTATAGTTTTACTACATAAATTGCAAATTTAAATAAATATAGTAATAGTTAAAGAATAAAATATAGGATAAGTACTTATTGTGTTAAAAATATGCTGTGTACTTATTGTTATTAATCCAGTAGGTATTGCATATAATTTGAGACGACCATTCGTAAGCAGCCATTTCCTTGTATTTAAATTAAAGTTGATAATATATTCTCTGCTAATAAATATTTGTCAACAATAATTCAATTTGCTGATAGCGTGTTTTCAATATGGCTGCCGCGAATTTAACTATAGTAATAAAAATATGACTTTTGCTTCGTGATTAATAATAAACAAATCAATTATGCAATTTAGTATTAGGTTTTATATACTTATCTTTGTCTTTCCGTCTATATGTTTGTCTAAGCGATATACGATGTTCTTGTTAAACTATTAGAATGTATTTCGAATGCATTTAAATAATATTGAACGTTAAAATAAAAGTCATTTCGATTCGAAAAAAGAATCGCGCGCTTTCAATTTGTCATGTTATCGTGTTTTGAACATTCAATTATGATTCGAATATGGAATAATTTAATAATTTGTTATTTCTATTGCGATCTTTATCTGACTGGGTTCGTGTGTCTCTATCTTTTATGAGTGTATCCCTTATCTTATTTACTTATCACGTAAATCAATGATTGATATTATAGATATTATAAGCAGGTTTTGAAGTCAAATTTCTGATTTAATTTATTGACTGTCTCATATACACGAGACACGTCGCAGTCGTCGATGACCGCGATTTTGACCGCAGGAACATTTTAAATGTTCAAAATTTATTTTTGGCACTGTATTAGGTGGTATTATTTCTAAAACTGCCTTCATATAAGGAGAAAGATCTTAATTTGACCCGTGTGCTTTTAGAGTTCGAAAAAACTCTTATACAACAGCTTTGTCCATCCGTCCGTCCGTCTGTCTGTTATACAACTTTCAACTCAAGAATCGTAAGAGCTAGAGACTCGCATTCAACGAACGCCATTTGACTCAACATAGTCGATATACCCCCGATATGACTATGACCTTTGACCTCTGACCTCAAGGTCACGTGATACATTTTTTTCGAACTCTGAGATTTACATAATATTGTCTTCTGTTTACGCGAATATTATTCATTGAAATTAACTAATAAAATTATGTAATAAAGTGTCAAATAAATAACGCGATAAAATCCGTATTTTGCACCCTTAATAAAACAGAGACTTATCTCAGTATTTTGGATTAAACAAATTTGAACTCTATTGCAAAGATTTAATACAAATATAATATTAGAATTTAACATATACAATTAGAGTTCAAATTGCCTTACTTTCAAATTTCGAGTTAAGTCGCTGTTTTATTAAGAGTGCGATATAGTAGTTCAATTTCTCTGAGATTTACGACAATTCATTGCCGTTTCTCACTTATTTATTCCTATAACCTCATATACCGCCAGTATTTTCAACCGATTTGTATGATTGTTTTGTAGTTTGAGTTTGCCGTATGAAGTATTCATTGAAATATCTTTAAAGGATAACATAAAATATAAACCAGGTGAAAGACTTTGACAGACAGAACTTGGACCTGCGTCTTCGTCAAACCGTGTGATCGTTTTGCCAACTAAGCTGTTCATGGTTGCAGAACCAAAGTAATTCCTGACGTAGGTCAGGAATTAAAAATTTCCTTTGTATAAGCATTTAAGGCGATAATTTATTAAAAATTATGTGTTTCGACGCACTGATTATGGCTAATCAAGTAACAGTTCGCCGTTGTATTACCACAAACCGCAGTATTAGTTGCAGTAGTAAGAAGCTCTGGCCTAGATGTATCTTCCCCTCTTTCACAATTATGTTTTCATCAGTAATCTTATGTTTTTTAATTGGCAATAATAGAAATATAATCTTCTCTCTTAGTCTTTATTATTCCCAAGTCACTTGGGGTCGGCTTTTCTGGTCTTACTGGATTTGACTGGATATCAGTTTTTACACGGACCGGCTGCCACCTGACCTCCACAACCCAAAGGCTAACGATACCCTAAGGTTAGACCAGTGTCAGGATATTAATAATACATAGATATTAATGCCAAAGATGATCATGACAGCCGGGACCGACGGTTTAACGTGCTCTCCGAGGCACGGAGCAGGCGATAATTGTCAATCAATACGCACATAATTTCGAAAAACTTCCGAAAGTCAGAGGTGCGCGACGTGGGCTCGAACCCGAGACCCTCTGCATTGCAGTCTGTTGTTGTTGTTGTTGCATAAGTAACAGCGATAGCTCCGTGGGGAGACCACGGAACTATCGCTATTACTTATACTATATATATATATTACTGTTAATAATAAAAATATAATAATAAACATAAAATAATCCGATTCAAGAGCCTTTGGAAAGTAATTGTCATCAATTTGGAACGAATGTGAATACGAATTATAAACAATTCCTTGTTTAAATAAGAAACGCAGTATAGAAGCAGCTTCTCTGTGGCAGCAGCGTTTGAATATTGCTCCGCTCCCATGGCGTATAGCGTGATGTTGTATATACTATATTCTTTTACAATTAATGTTTTACCTAATGCTAAAAGGATTTTCAAATCGAATTAGTAGTTCCAGAGATAAGCAGATTAAAACAAAGAAACTATCCAGCTGCATAATATTACTAGATTTTTTCGCAGCTTTCCTCGTTAATCTAAATTTTGGCAATACTTTTTCTGGACATAATTTATCCTAAGTCTTTTTCTGTTTTCCTAACAACACGTATGCAAAATTTCGTGATGATCAGTCATGTAGTTAAGGCGTGAAAGCGTAAAGGGACATAGGGTACCTTTCATCCAGAAAAAAATATTATTACCTAGTGATATAAAATTGACGTAACTGTATTTAGGTGAACGGAGCCGCGGGTAAGTATATAATATGTTGTAAAATAGTCTGGTTTATAATGGTTGATATTCGACAAAAGTATTAAATAAAAAAGAAGATCACTGATCCAACGAAGTGTTTGTAGATTAACTGTGAGGCAACTTTGAATCTCCCATACACACACACACGCACACGCACACGCACAGACACGCACAGACACGCACAGACACACGCACTCACACTCTGGGATACTTAAGTCATTTATTTTCATTTATTTACTGTTTTTTTTTATTTTTTTGCTATTGTTTCTTCCCGTTTATATTCTTGTATAAAGGGGCAACCTACAGAATCACTGAATTTTGTAAAATTTTGTAAAATATATCATAAAATTAACGGTGGGGCGCCTGGTGACCTGTAATACAGGTTTTCTTAAACCTACTTCAGGCACCAGTCTCTCACAAGTTAGTTTTCAATGTGCTATTTACACTCTTGTCTGTACTTGAGTCTTAAAACTATTGTGAAGAGAGAATAAATGATTTTTTATTATATTATTATAATAATCTGTATATGTGCTTACTAAACTGCAAGAGGCTCGTCTCAAGATGTGAAACATAAACTATAACTGGCGATATATAAGTGCATTACATCCCTAACCACCTATCTATACTAATATTACAAAGCTGAAGAGTTTGTTTGTTTGGTTGAACGCGCTAATCTCAGGAACTACTGGTCCGAATTGAAAATTATTTTAGTGTTGTATAGCTCATTTATCGAGGAAGGCTTTAGGCTATATAACATCACGCTACGACCCACGGGGGCGGCGCAGTAACTTATGATTACTGCGCCACCCCTGGGGGTGAGCCGCGGGCATATCTAGTTAGAGAATATACAAGCATACTTGTATGTTCGTATAAAACAAGCAGTTACTTAGCAATAAATATATTACTCTTTCTGCTTACCCCATTACCGACTAACCTTCACACTGTGAACATCATACCATAATTAGTCTTTAACACTAAGTTCTATAAATAGTGCCATTTAATTTAAAGTTAATTAGTCAATCTATTTGGAGCCAGACTTTATGTGGGTTCGGTCCTGACTCATATGTCCGTGGAGGTTGGTCGATAACTTTGTACACAATGCACACATACACACAACACACACACAACACACACACATACACACAACACACACATGCATACATAGAAGCGTAATCGATACGCGAATGTTACTATAAAATTATCGAATGATTTGAAAATTGTATTTTACATTCGAAATCCGATTTGTGCGTTGATACTGATTTAATTCGATAATATTCGAATGCGAAGGTCAATAAATTCAGTATTTATGATAAAGTCTTTTTTTTTTGTCTTATTCGCTTGTGCTTGTAGTAGTATAACTGTGTAATACACACAACACACACATAATACACACAGTAGAGCGGATACGCGACTGTTACAATCCTATAATTAAATAACGAACATAATTATGCGTATTAGACGCATAATAATAACGGACAATAATAATAATTGAACGATTTCGCATTTGACATTCGTTGTGTGCTCTGACACTGATTTAATATTCGAATACGAACGTCATTCGAATCAGTTCTTATGAAAAAGTCAATTAGATTTATTGTTGTTGTCACTTGTTCTCTTGTGCTTATAGTTTAAGTGGTGGTTTCGCCTTTGCCACTACGCCGAGTATAGTAGGTTCGAATCCCACGCGGAACAAAAATGTTGTGGTCCCCGAATTATTGCGGCTATGTGTATTTCGCGTATGTTGTTTGAATGTTAATAAAGTCTCCAGCAATAAATAATTAAATCCTATTGCAAGAGCAAAAAACATCATGCGCCGTCTGTATTCGAATACGGTTAGTTAAAGTGCTTCAAAGCTTTTATGATAAGAAATTTTTGGTATCTGTCTGTCGTGTAGAAATGTGTTCGATACACTGCAGTATGCTCATCCCCTTTACTTGACATTAAAACAAAAAAAACCTCTTCTTATTACTTAAAGTTTGTTTGTTTGAACGCGCTAATCTCAGGAACTACTGGTCCGAATTGAAAAATATTTTAGTGTTGGATAGCTCATTTATCGAGGAAGGCTATATGCTATAACATCACGCTACGACCCACGGGGGCGGCGCAGTAATCATAAACGCGGGTGAAACCGCGGGCACATCTAGTATTATATATACTTATAATAATATGTTTATATAATCCTAATCCTAACTAATATTATAAATACGAATGTCAGTTAGTTTGTTCGTTTGTTCGTTTGTTACGCTTTCACGCCTGAACTATTAGATCAATCATAAAGAAATTTTGTCCCGTGTGGGATTCGAACCCACATTATTCACAAGACACAAGAATAGAGCTATCAAATGCAAAAAGAGTATTCAAATCCGAACAGTAGTTTCAGAGATTTTATTTATTTTTAACTTTAACTTTATTATCATATAATTAAGGCACTCATAGCCAGTTGCACTCACTGATCGGTAAACGATTAGCGAGGTTAAGCAACGTTGGGTGCGGTCAGTCTATAGATAGGTGACCGCTTAGTGGTATTTCATTTGAGCGTCTCCGTGCTTCGGAGGGCACGTAAAAAGTCAGTCCCGGTTGTTGTCAAATTGAAAGCAGTCGTTAAGCCATGCCAGAGGCCTACGGGCGGCTTGAACAACTCTTGACAACAGTTTGGCCACTAACCACACGAAAAGAAGAAGATCATATAATTCTTCTGTACGTGTTATGATATAATTCTTCTAAGCTTCTAAACGGCTGAGCCGATTTTGATGCAATATTTGTGTTTTTGAGTTGATGGTGTTGTACATTCGTAATTGAACCCAGTCGGTAGCGCTGCAAACGGTTCTATTGGGCAGCACAGCATGTTAGCTCTGCTAGTCTAAGATATAATATTTTTCTTCTATTCGTGTGTATATCACTAAACTCCTAAATAGCTGAACCGATTTTGATGACACTTTTTGTGTGATGTTTCTTTTGAGTAGATACCTGATGTGTGTCGATTCACAATTGGACCCGCTAGGTGTCGCTGCGATTGCAAGCCATTGTTCGGACATCTGTTAGTATTAGTATACTCGTATAAATACTCTACGCAATACGCCATTTTAAATTAAACTCTAAAGCGAGAAGTTTATGGAAGTGAGTCAGACATATGAAATGCAGTGAGTAGGTGGCAAGTGGGTAGCTGTTTTATTATATATGTATATCTATAAGTTTACTTGTTTTTGAAGGATTGTGCCGATAACATTCTACGTTTAACTAAACAAAGACTTCTCGGGAATATTATCTTTAACCTTTTGAACGCCACACCATAACGGCACCTCCATGTCCTGTACGCCAAGCCCGAAAATCGATATATTATATATTGTTTTTTATGATCAAATATTTCAATAACTAATAACAATTTTGTTTGCTGTATACAATTAAGTAATAATTGGGTATTCAATTTTTAAGTTGTATCACTAAAACACAGAAAACTAATGATTTAATATGTTTATTTTGTATTTTTCTGTGAACCGAAAAAAACAGTTTTGTCGAGTATAGACGTTGGCGCACAGGGCACGCTTGCGCATGTCGAGTATAGACGACGTTGGCGTTCAAAAGGTTAAATAAATAAGTTTTTGATATGTTTATCGTTATCTATTAAGGAATAATGGCCTTAGGCAATATCGTCTCTGTATCGGATGGCCATTTTTGTTGTTTAGCTTTTTAATCTGTCTGTAGATCTTTTTCTTGGATTTCCAATTACACTTCAGTTGGGATTTAGACTTGAAAAGCATTAACAGATTTTAAAGAAGAATGTATTCATCTTACTTTAACATCTGTAGTGAGTATGATGCCTGTTTTTTGCGAAGGCATGTGCAGAGGAGATTTATTCTCACGTTTACCTAGTTAAATTTTAAGGGCTGGTCCCACCACCTCCAAATAGCATTTCGTATTCATAACGTTCATTTTTAATTTAACTGTGTTTTGTTGAATTTGTATTTGTATTCGTGTTAATTTACCAAACTGTATAATACTTAATAATAATAATAATAATTATAATATTCTATCACATACACACAACACCATCTAGCCCAAACTAAGCAGAGCTTGTACTATGAAAACTTGACAATGGATAAACATACATATATACTTTCTTTTTTTGTAAATACACACATATTATACATAGAAACACCCAGACCAAGACAAACATCCATGTTCATGCACACAAATGTTTGACTTGTGCGGGAATCGAACCCGCGACCTCAGGCGTGACAATCGGTTACACTAACCACTACGCCACCGAAGCCGACTATATGATCCGTAATACCTTATAATTTTTTTTTGTAAACATTGTGAAGTGATGATGTACTCACGACGTGTTCTCCTGTTATTGAAGGAGCACAAATCATCATACAACTTTTTTTTAAATTATTGTATGTACTGTGTATGTGTGTGTATTACTAAAGATAAAAAAAAAATATTAAGAAAAATTAATACAATTGACTTATGCAATAAAACTCCAGCCACATAAAGTTTTATATATCTACTTATATGCATATAACTTAAAGCGGATTAGTTCAAAGGCCACACCAATAATTTTAACAGTCCTATATACCTACTTATATAGTAGGTATATACTGGCATACGTAGATAACTAATTATAATACAAAATGGCGGTCCGAGGACGGATATAAAATGTTAATATTAACCATCTCTCTATATTATAAGGTCGCTAAATTATAATTGTCATGGACTTAAAACCGGTCTCTAAGTTATATTAGTAAACTAGCTGACCCGCGCAACTTCGTCTGCTTCACATAAGATAATTTTTTCCATTCTTGCAACATTTTTCATTGGTGCCCCGCTCCTATTGGTCGTAGCGTGATGTTATATAGCCTATAGCCTTCCTCGATAAATGGGCTATACAACACTAAAAAACATTTCAATACGGACCAGTAGTTCCTGAGATTAGCGCGTTCAAACAAACAAACAAACTCTTCAGCTTTATAATATTAGTATTAGAATAGATGAGAGCCATTTTATTTAATTTAGATGCACAAGAATTTGGCAAAGGTCATAATCAGAGCAGACCTTAATTTATCTATGTAGGCGCACGGGAAACGCTTCGATTAGACAAGAATTACCGGTTGTATAGTATTTAGCATTAAGGTGCTCCGCAGACGACGGACATCGGCGGTCTGGACAAATTTGACTGACATTTTAGTAAAAGACCTTAGTGGTTTAAGTTAAAAAAATTATGAAATAAAGAAAATGATTAAAAATAAATGATTTGTATATACTAATATAGGATTTTACGTGAGAGAGTAGTGATACATCCATTACGCTTATATTATACTATATTAATAACAAATAATATATTCATACATTCGCTTAAATAGCGTTCCTTAATCTAGGCAGATGACATCAACATCACATGATTTACTTACAATACATCATACACTATACTAATATTTGATCTTGAAAACCTTTTCGGTAGAGTCGTCTCTGTCTTGAGGGATCGCAATTGCCACTTCGCCAAGTGTTGTGGGTTCGATCTTACACAGAACATAAATAATTGGTCTGAGTCTGGATGTACCTACTCTTTGTCCGTTAATTGTATATTTATAAAACATCCTGCGACCCAGGGCTTATATATTAAAGTTGAGAATTGTCTTTTTTAACAAAAAATTAAGATTATTGAACATATAGAATCCTATCAATAACGCACAAGAAGGATAAAGACAAACAGTCAGTTGATGCCAGGTCGAGACAGGCGGACGTGAAACAGAACTAGCCGCAGCTGCCTGTCGTGACGACCTTGTCCGGGCACCGTGCGCGGACGTTAACGGACAAAACCGGAGTATTATCTCCGTTAACATAAAAACGTCGTCTGCGCAACGCCTATGAATAAAAACAGCTACATCTATAACTAAAAGATATCTTCATATATTACACTATGTTCGGATTAATGGTTGAAATTATTATTAATTATATTTACGTAGTATTACGTCTATATTCCCAAAGAGATGGCGTTTTTCCTTCTCCCTTCGATCATGGGTCCTTCAAGAGTGTCGTGAAAAGGGCCTATTTAGGCCTTCAAAGTAAAGACTTCGGCACCACTTCACGTGGAGACGTGGTGTGGAGGGCTCTGCTCGTAGACTTCATGACTGCTTACTCTCAGGCTGAGTGTAAACATGCTTATAGGCGATAATAGCAAAAGATTTACAACAAGTATTATTTTGGTAACAACAAAAGATATACAATAAGATTTGACAAACCACAGATTCTCGCTAAAGAACACCGATTCCTACCAAAGATGCTTCGCGAGGCTACTGAAATCAAAAAACATCCAAATTTTAATAGAGAATATGGTTGGCATGTACTACCAGCTTGGGATCCAGTAATTCAAATAGTCAAACCCAAGAAGAAGCAAACCACAGCTAGACTTCATGATACTTTGAGCTCATTCTGCGTAAATAGAAACACCGATGATTATCGGGTACTTTGAAATAACTACACTGGAACATTGAGACAACTACCATCTTAGTCTCCCCGTGACCATGGCTGCTGAAAAGCAACCGAAACGTCGGGGAAAGTGTAAAATTAAATTAAATCTAAATAGTTTTAATAATAATTCAATTAGCTTAAAAATTAGTAAAGTTTAATAGTAGTAGTAGTGTAAGGGTTTTCAAAATTATGTAATAAAGTGTCAAATAAACAACGCGATAAAATCCGTATATAGTAGTTTAATTTCAATGAATAATATTCGCGTAAACAGAAGACAATATTAAGCAAGTATTACGCCAACATATCACTAGTTATGTTTCTGGTCCCGCGGACATTAATAATAAATACCTGTTTATTTCTCTATGACTACTACGTTTAATTCTGCTGTTTAATCTATAGATACATATAAGAAAATTGTAAATGGTCTATGTTTAAGACTGCGCCGAGCGAAATGTGCCAAAACAGGCGGTCACAGTTAAGTGAATAAAATCAACACTTTGTGTTTAATACAAATATAAAATATACATTTACCATAACAATGAATGTGTTTACAATTACTCCGTGTAAAATAATTAATAGCTTCGCCTACAAAATTACGTAAATTTGCACGAAAAATGCAAAAAATTAAGCTCGTGTTACGTGATTTATAGATTATAACAGTAGAAATCTATCCTATTTTACAGCTTAAACGAAACATAAATAGTTATATTACAATTTGTCCGTCCCAAATATTTAAGTTATTGGTTGACAATAAAGATACATATTTATCTAAAAAGCACTTCCAATTCTCCATACAATTTTACTATGGCGGCCACGCGCCGATTTGAATATGCGCCGCACGAGCTCGGTCATTATCTGTCTTACGCTCGGCGCAGTCTTAAGGAGATATTAAAAAAATATGTCGGAATTCTTCTTTATAAGAGCTATAAAATACAAAACAATTGCTTTTAGAACTTTTGTCTGTCTGTCTGTATGTTTGTACGCGCATGATTCAAAAAGTATTCTACACAAAATTGAATTTCGTTTTTGCAGTTGTATACAAGCTGAAGGTATTTTTTTGTTACACGTTTTATCTTTGCATACCGTCTAGAAGTCGAGTATTATGTGTGTAAGAGCAGCGATAGCTCAGTGGGGAGGCCAACAGACTGCAATGCAGAGGGTTTCGGGTTCAAACCCACGTCGCGCACCTCTGACTTTCGGAAGTCATATGACTTTTCGAAATTATGTGCGTATTGATTGACAATTATCGCCTGCTCCGTGCCTCGGAGAGCACGTCAAGCTGTCGGTCCCGGCTGCCATGAACACCTATGGCAGTCGTTATTGGGAGAGTGTCGACACAAAAGATCCCACTGGGTCGAAGTGTCGCCGGTCTGCACTGACTGGCCCCACATAAGATACATAGATACATTATGTGTGTATATCAGCTTCTTACAGGCAAAGAAAGAAAAATATTGATGGTACCAACATACTTCCAAGTTCCACGCGTACGAAATCGCGGGCATGTTATATGTATGTGTACAAAACTCGAAAGTCTATAAACGTTTTCATCAAGAAAGACTTAAAATCCTGAACGAGCGGCTTAGTGCTTTAAGTGTTTGCCTCGCCACTGCCACTCCGCCGAGTGTTATGGGTTCGAATCCCACACGGGACAAAAATTTGTGTGAGCCACTAATTGTTGTTTCGAGTCTGGGTGTTCTTTGTGTCCGTTGTTTAAATATTTGTAAGGTCCCGCGACACAGGAATTATTCCTAGAACAGGAGCCATCATCAAAACCAAGGTTTTCAACACAAACCGGTCTGGGCTACCGCATCCAACTGCTTCCGCGCTTTATAAAAAAATGCGGGTGTGGTTTATATAAAAAAATATGATAGTCAGAAAATCTCTAACCGATGTTATGATGGTTTTGTTCCGCATTCACATATGAAGTTTCATACCTTATATTCAGTTCAGCTATATGGGATCATGAAAATGAAAACAAGTGTGGAAAAGTTTTGTAATATCGGGCCTAACTTTAACCTTGCGGTGATGGCGGAGAAACTACCGGGCTCATTATTACTTTATTTATGGAGTTCTACTCACGTTTGAAAACTCCGCTTGCGCGATGATTGTGACGTCATTTGAGCGTATTTAGCGCCTTCTGTTAGATGTAGGCGGAACTTCTTCGTCTGTGCGGCGTAGCCACAAATTTTAAAACGAAATAATCTAATATATAATTACAAACGTATTAAAAAAGATAACATAATTACAAAAACACAAATAATTATAATACTAAATATTTACAAAAATGGTTTAGGCATCGTAGAATTCTTCAGCATCGCTGTCAACTGGTAACGTGCTCAGAAGACTGGCAGCATTGCCACGTTGAATGGCAATGATGATTCTTTGGGCCAAGAAAAGACCAGCCTTCTGATCACGCAAAACGTCAATCATGCGTTTTGCGATCTCTTTGTACAAAATACAGAAAAAAATCTTAGTGGTTTAAGTGGCCTTCTTGCCACCGCCAGTGCGCTGTTGTCAGTTCGATCCCCATGCGGGACAAAAATTTGTGTGACCCACATTAGTTGTTCCGAGTTTTGAGGTTCTTTAAATCTTCTGCAACAACAAATAATTGTTCCCAATTTAGGTGTTTTTTGTCGTATTAGTGTAGTAAATTTGCCTGCGAAGGGGATACAAGACTTTTACCTGAATTGACATAATTTTGTCTTGTTTCAAATAAAAGATAAAATATCTGCGTTAAAAACAATAGACACTATTAATTAAAAGTTATTTGATTTTCTTCACAAATCGCCACTTGAAATACCGGTATGGATTGCATCCGTGAAGACACGCAATCATACTATTAGTCAATAAAAACTGCGTCGAAATCATCTCACACACGAATTAATTAAATTGATCTAAAATCATCTATCAACAATTACATTCTTCAGATTCCTGTCAATAAGAACAGTTCTTGTAATTCTTAGTTATGTTTGATAGCCAATCTATCGATCTACTGATGATGGCGTGAATGTATGCTGGGCTGCCTAGTGGGGATATATTCAGACTGCCATGCAAGTCTCGAGTTCTGCTGACATAAATGTTAATAGCAATAGGGAGTAGTGTGACTTAGTCAGGCCATGCAGAAGTCTCGAGTTCGACTGACATAAATGTTCATAGCAATAGGGAGTGTTGTGACTTAGTCAGGCCATGTAGAAGTCTCGAGTTCGATTGACATAAATGAATATTTGATGACTAGGTTTTTGCCTGCGGCTTCGCTCGCATAAAAGTGGCCATTTTATGTTAGTAACAGTCCTTTTTTTCTAGTAACTCGGTGATAATATGGCTGTCTAATGGTAAAAGATTTTTTTGATTTCATTCAATATAGAATTTTGACACTTCCATCTATGTTTATATATGAAGTAGCATTGTTTGTGAAGAAAAATCCCCATTTATTTATTAAAATGTCAGATGTCGTCACACGCAGTAGACGTAAACACAATATATTATGTATTCGTAAGGTTCATACAGCGCTCCTATGGAAAAGTGTGCTTTGTTTAGCGCCGAAAATATATAATAAACTGCCGGAAACAATAAAAACACTTAATATAAGCCTTTTCAGAAAAAAATTACGAATATTGTTGACTGAAAAGTGTTATTATTCAGTTACAGACTTCCTGAACGACAACATTTAATGTTATATAAAATTTATTTTTAATGTATTTTCCATAAACTGTGTTAGTTTTTAGGTCTGCTTTTTTTAAAGAATTGTGTATTTGTGTATATTTCATTACCTTTTTTTAATATGTTTTGTATAATTATGTAAATATTTGTACGCCAACATTGGCAGGACGCAGAACTGCACGTCTATTATTTGTAACATCTCATTATCACCTGTGTTTAACAAATAAATTTGATTTGATTTGATTTGATTTGAATCGGTTGTGTAGTTTTTGATTTGAATCCTTAGAAACAAACAAAATACAAAATTTTTCTTTTTGTACTATTAGTATAGACAATCGGAACAAGTATAACGTTCTCAATCGTAATTAATCTATGAACATGATAATCGTAAACTTTATCACGTTAACTTTGCAGATCCATTGATCTGCGCAATAGCAGATGTATAAGTATTATCTTGGCTTGGAGGAGTTCTAGTAAGGTTGTGATATATTCTCAAATGTATTAGTCTACTCGACTATCTAAACAAAACTCTAAAATCGTTGCCATATGTAAAAATTTCTTGTATTCGGTTGGCTTATTTTCGTTAAAAAGTAGAACAACATAATAATTCATTGTACGGTCAAACGCCTATCAACAGCAGGGACTGGCTGACAGAATCAGCAACAGTCAATCAAATTACTTAAATTACTGTCTTTCAAAATCCGGGTGTAAATAAAAAGATTTACTTGCGTGATAAAAAAGGGAAGTAAAAAATGTCGATAGCTCGCAATACAAATTTCAACACGTATAAGCAATGTTCACGCAAACATGTGCACAAAAACAGATAAGTTTCACTACAAAGAAGAGGTGACCGAATGTATTGTAAAAAGTATAATATCATATTACAGGAAATACGTTAATTCGCTGTTGTGCACGCATCTTAAGCCGCCACACATTAATTTCAATCCTCCGTACCGTCGCGCTTGCTGCGTCTACTTTCCAAAATTCTCTTCGCATTGTAAAATACACGGCACACAATAACCTACAGTGGTTTTGGTTCTCTCAATCGTGCAACACAGTCTTTATTTTATTTTTAATTAAATGTGATTCTCTTTACTCTTTGGTGCGGAATTTCAAATTTCGAGTGACAGTTTCCATGCTCATTATTCTGAAATTGAATTTGGAATTGATGTTTATGAATTTCAAATATCGAGTGATATATTCAAACTCAATATTCTAATATTCATATTTTAGAAATAATTTCAAAATTGGAGTGCCTGTTTATATGCTTGTTATTCCAAACTTGAATAAATTCGTTTTTCGAGTTAGGCGTTTTATGAAGTAGGAAGTTTAGTGATTGGCTTACCGAACTGTGCTTAAAATTGAAGGTAAGGGTCAAAGATGAGCAATGTCTTGACAAAATTGGCAACATGCTTTCTAAACTCAGCTAGTTGTGTTCAAAACATGATTAACTTGAAGTTTATGCTAAGTCATGTGCGCAAATGTAAGTGATGAGGCAATCATTTCTGTTAGTAAGTTGAGCGAAAGGCTCTTTGTACATCTCTTACTATCTATATTTCGAAAACGAATAGTTTTAGTTGTTAATAGTAGTTAGTCGATTCTGTTTCTATTTAACAATTATTATGAACGTTGTGCCTTGAAAAATATTATTATAAATATTTACGTCAATACTAATATTTAAATGCGAAACTATATTTGCCAGCTTTTCATGACTGAATTACTGTATTTGATGTATTAAACTTTAAACCCAATTGAAACTACAGAGTAGAGCATGAACATGTCTATTAAAAATAAGGCAAACTAAAAATACGCCACATCTACATATACGTCAGTACACATGTAAATTTTTGTATATAATCTATCACATTATTTTTCTTATCTTACTTTATTCGAATAAAAAATCAGCCTCACGTAGTCACTGTTCACAACTAAAGCGCATTATTTTTGTAATATATGAACCGTGCACATGAATTTATAAATTACTTAATGACTTACGTACTTTCAAAACTCTTAAAACGGGTACTAGAAAAATGAGAATGGAATCTATCCTATTCCTTTATCAAATTTCAGCAATCGAATGTTTTGTACAAATAATTAACAAGTTAACGTTTTGGAATTCTGCACATCCTTAAAAATGGTGACTTCACAAAAAACGAAAATGGCGCGCTCTCTGACGGATGCTATACGAACTATTTGGAATATGGCGTGGCTGTTGGCTACTAAAGTGTTTTTGGTGACGTATTTAATGTTTTTCCTTATTACCTTTATTACTGCTTTTGTGATCTTATGCTATATGTGTATGCTTATTACAAAAACTTATCTGCAGGTTATATAACGTAGTATTACGGCAATATACAGGTAAAGGGGCTAGGCAAAAGTGTGTTATACCCGGGGGTGTCGACTTCATAAAAATATTGGGGCACTTTACTAGAAACTGTAAGATGAATAACCATATCTATATATATAAAACTCTTCCGTTACTGAGTGACTGACACACAACGCACAGCCGAAACTACTGAACGCAAGAAGCTGAAATTTGGCATGTATGTTTCTTGGAGAGTATAGGGGAGCACTAAGAGAGGATTTTTGGAAATTCCACCCTGAAGGGGGTGAAAGGGGTGAAACCCGATATTCACACGGTAACGGGACTTACGCGGGTGAAACCGCGAGAAAACTACTAGTTTTCTATAAAATAGTAAATAAATATTGACAAATAATTATGCCGAACCAATGTTCAAAGCATTATTGAGCGGATAAGAGTACAAAATATTTTGGTGTAGGGGTTTAGCCCTACCGATAATACTATTGAAGTCTCGGGCACCACCGGGGTCAATGGAGTTGGCGCTTATGGTTACACATTCATTGTGCCAGCTCAGGTGTATTAAAAGAAGGGACCCGACATACCAGGAACATTACGATTATGCTGTTAACAAAA
Organism: Catocala fraxini; assembly: GCA_930367265.1. Lineage (NCBI taxonomy): Eukaryota > Metazoa > Arthropoda > Insecta > Lepidoptera > Erebidae > Catocala > Catocala fraxini. Next base: position 2,666,804 of record OV884045.1, read on the forward strand.
AAACCCGATCTAAAAATACAATAATATTTAGCCTGGCCCGCGAATCAAAGGTGGGATTCACAACCTTGAGTAACGTGAGCTCAAACACGTATCTCGGGAACAACAAGGATGTTTAATATTAGTTTTAAAATGAACTTATCGTTTTAATAAATTTAGGAAATCAGTAGAAGAATTCTCCATAATATCTTTGAAGATATGTGTAGTCTGTCAACCCGCAATGAGCTAGCGTAGACTATGGCCTAACCCTTCTCCTACAGCTAGAGAGACCCGTGTCCAGCAGTGGGACTGTTTATAATTAGGCCTGGTATTATTAACTGAATGAGATCACCTCTAAATTAATTTATCCTGTACTTGTTTATATAGGTACGGTGTGTTACCTACATACAGGAAATAACACCCTTAATAAAACAGAGACTTATCTCAGTATTTTGGATTAAACAAATTTGAACTCTATTGCAAAGATTTAACACAAATATAATATTAGAATTTAACATATACAATTAGAGTTCAAATTGCCTTACTTTCAAATTTCGAGTTGAGTCGCTGTTTTATTAAGAGTGCGATATGTACACTTAACACTAACTAATTTAGTTTCTATCTATGCTAATAATATAAAGCTGAAGAGTTTGTTAGTTTGTTTGAACGCGCTAATCTCAGGAACTACTGGTTCGAATTGAAAAATTCTTTAAGTGTTGGATAGCCTATTTATCGAGCAAGGCTATAGGCTATATAACATCACGCAATGACCCCCGGGGTCGGCGCATTAACCATAAATGCGGGTGTAACCGAGGGCACAGCTAGTAATTCATAAAGGCATGGTTAAGTTAACAGTCAATATAGCTATAGTTTATTTTATATTACTACTAGCATTTGCCCGCAGTTTTGCCCGCGTGAGGCTCACAAGATCTCATAACGGGTTATAAAGTATCCTATGTTATATAGGACGTCAGAACATTGTCTATCCGTGTGTCAAGTTTCATCAAGATCCGTTCAACAGTTTACGCGTAATTGAGTAACAAATATCCAAAAATTTTCACAACACTTACGAAATCCAAGGTACAGTCAGGTTGACACATGTCATAATGTAAATTTGGCACACGATAAAGAGAGCAATTGTCACTGTAATAATATTATTGCAAGGGGAAATCAACCTTGTTCTTCATGACGTTCAAATGAACCTCAACCGTAGGGTGGTAGACCACATTTTTGGCTGTCTGTACATGATAGGTTCTCGTTACGTTTTTCTCTGTATACCGCGCGGTTGATCTTTGGGTGAGTTTATCTTATCTTATGTGGGGGCCAGTCAGTGCAGACCGGCGACACTTTGACCCAGTAGGATCTTTTGTGTCGACACTCTCCCAATAACGACTGCCATAAATGTTCATGGCAGCCGGGACCGACGGCTTAACGTGCTCTCCGAGGCACGGAGCAGGCGATAATTGTCAATCAATACGCACATAATTTCGAAAAGTGATATAACTTCCGAAAGTCAGAGGTGCGCGACGTGGGTTCGAACTCGAGACCCTCTGCATTGCAGTCTGTTGGTCTCACCACTGAGCTATCGCTGCTGCTTGTGTGAGTTTAAATAATTGTGTGATCCGCAAGTATTTATTCCAAGTCTAGGTGATCTTTTGTACGTTGTTTTATTGTTTGAATAGTCGCTATGACGCAGAGGTTATGTCTAGGAAGTTACCTATTACAAAATCAAGGTGTACCGGACTATAAAACTCGACGTTTAGAAGACTGGTGATAATCAATTGCTGTAGTCAAAGAATTTAGAAATCGGAGTATGGTGAACCACAGTTTTTGTCCCAGTAGTAATTAGTAGTAGTTCCATATACTGGATAAGGAACAAGAATAGGCCTGCTAGAAATATGTCGCTTTCTTATGCATGGAAGCTCTACCCCGTAGAAATACAACACAATATTTTCAGCTGTAGCTTTATGTAAAATTTAAGATCTATACGGGATGTGGCGTAATTAATCGATAACCCTGAAACTGTCGACTGGCCAGATTATCATCTATCATTTACCCCACTTATATCACCATATGCCCATGGACATTTTTTTCCGATACAGGGGCCCAGAAATGCATAATTCCTTAGAAAACATGTTAAAATTTCAGAATAAGTATTTTTTCGAAGTTGTCTTAGATTGTAACAAAAAATCTTGATACTGGTCTGATGATACAAGGATTCAGAAGTGACATGAAACAAACAGAACGAGAAAATGTCGCCAATTGTAGAAATGGCAGCTGATTTTGTATGAGTAAGTACGATTTTTATTTAAAATATCAAATATATCCATAATTTGGTCATCCATGGGCAAACGGTGATATAAGTGGGGTAAATGATAGATGATAATCTGACCAGTCGACAGTTTCAGGGTTATCCATTATTTACGCCACATCCTGTATATACATATATAAATGAATCCCTGTTTCCCTCAGTCACGCCATAACTTGAGAACGTAACCGATCTCATTCATATTTTTAAAGTTTTTTATTACTTTGTAGAAGGTGCTTACGGAAAGACAAGTTAAGAAAATTGCGCAGAAAATTTGATAATTTCAGAAAACTTAAAGAATATTGTAACCTCGCAGGTTCGACAGTTCGTCTAAGTCAGGACAACGTCTGTCGTGTCAGCTAGCATATTGTAAAACTGAAGAGATTGTTTGTTTTGCGTTTGGATGCTCTTATATTGTAGAACGATATGAGATGTGGAAAATTATGCTAAGAGTCACGGGAGAAGAGCAGTAATCATGAACGTGGGTGAACTGGACAGCTAGTTAGACAGTCAAAATCAAAAGTCAAAGTCAAAAATCAATTATTCACTTAGGTCAGTGGCGTAGCGTAGTGAGGGCGGCAGGAGCGGCCGGTCTCAGACGGCGCTTTTAGAGGGCGGCAAAATATCACAACAAATAATAGATATTATCATCTTGTAAATATTTAAATCATTTAATGACAATAAAGAGGAATGGGCAAATTTACAATACACAATAATGATGACTGTTCTTGCTGAAAAGTTCTTTATAATTTCTGTGGGTATATTGCAGTATTTTAAATTGAAATACCTAATTAAGAGGGCGACAAAATTTTCTGCCGCCCCGGGCGGCTGTCACCCACGCTACGCCACTGATTTAGGTCATAAAATAACACTTATAAACGTCAAAATATGTATATAGGTTAGTGAGTTTACTAAGTTTCTGAAGCTACATTTAGGTTAGTTGCTAGGTTCAGGTGAAGGGTTGAGACTATGAGAAGAAGCCTGCAAGAAACTGATGGTCTGAGATGAACTTTTGCTTTGCCTTTTTATATAACAAACGTGGCATACAAACATATGGTCGGCCATGTGGTACTTATAATGTCTGTTCGTAATTTTAACGTATTCCGACTTCGACATAACTACAGAAATTAAAAAGGTACTTACAATAAAAAAGCGAATTTTATGAAGTGTGAAATATAATTATACTTAATTATTATTTTACATAACAAAACAGTGAATATACTTACTCACTTCCGCGATTTATAAATACGAAAGTATGTTTGTTCGTGTATTTTTGTCTACTTGGTATTATTTAATACTATGTTTTCCGCGCTGTTTCACTCATTGTTATGATTACTGCTTCGCTCCTGTGGCTCGTAGGATATCGCCTATGTTACTCCTAGATGACAAAGCGGAGCTTAATTTTTGAAAATACGTATCTTTACTAATATTATAAAGCTGAAGAGTTTGTTTGTTTGAACGCGCTAATCTCAGGGACTACTGGTTCGAATTGGAAAATATCTAGTGTTGGATAGCTTATTTATCGAGGAATATTTATTATAGGCTATATAACATCACGCTACGACCCACGGGGGCGGCGCAGTAACGATAAACACGGGTGTGCCGCAGGCACAGTTAGTTAGTATATAAAAGACTACGTGCCACACGCGGCATGGTCTTGTCAACTTAATCTGGGTTGGTGAAATGGTGGGCCGACACGACGGCCAGGTCGCGATTCGCATGTGAGAATGATTCGCCCGACCTTGCCCCTCTGGTAACGTCAAGGAACACCGTGGTAGGTTCAGTTGGCAAGACCGGGTCGTGCCCGCGTGAACCCGACATACCCTATTCGCCGCCCCGCGAAGAGGTATGCATCAAAGCTCCTACGTAAAAAATATGTTATTTCTTAGTAAAAGAGGTTCAGGATCGGTTCAGAGATTAACTTTTAACAAAGTATTAATAATAATAACGTTTATTTGTATAAAATGATTACATAGAATATTTGAAGTCTCTGGCTTCTGCGCTAGGTATGAACTACTTGTTTTACAGAAGTCAATGCCTTCTCACAATCTATACTGAAATAAATATTTTATGCTAGCGGTACATTTGATATACATACATTAGATTAATACACACAGCGACACATCAACCTAGACTCTTTGGACTTTGAACTATTAAAAGTCGAACGCTGCGAATCGTGCCAGAGAGTGCGTTATATTTTTGTTACGCTCTATCCTTACCGTTACATCGACACCACTATGCACTGTCCCTTTCCGACAGTTCTCTATTTTATATGTAGCGTAGTTATGCGTATATAGGGTGTCTAACTTGATGTGTAGCCGTGTGTACATATGATTTTCAATTATGTATTTTACTTTGTAATACGATTTAAATACACATTACACACACACTTTTTATTGTTGGTAGAATTTATAAAAGTTAAATATTTACCTAGATACAGATAAGATCAAATCAAACAAAATCAAACCAATTTTACCTGTCCACGATAAACTGTTTCGGATATTTCTTATAGCTCACGCATTAGGAATAATTAATGAATCGCCAAAAACAAAGGACACAAGGCACACCCAGACGCGAAACAACCATTTGTCAAACACAAATATTTTATCACATGTTTTATTTTTTATTTTTGGGAATGCGTTGACGCATACCCCCTCCGCGGGGACGGGCGGAGGGCTTATGTCGGACTCACCGCACCGGGGTAAAAGAAAGATGTTGAAATGATAATGTACCTCCCGGAATACCGACTAAACCTACCACGGTGTTCCTCGACAAAACCACTATCGACGGGGCCGCGCGAATCACTTGCGCATGCGGTCGCGACCCCGCCGAGGTTTCGGCCCGCCGTATAAAACGGCACGCCACTACATGACAAGACCTACCCTATGGTCACTTCTCACTTAATCCCTACTGTCCCCCCCTAGAGGGGAGACGGACTCGACACAGAGGCGCGCGGGGGAACACGCACGGCGCCTCTCGGACTGGTGCTGAACGGATGGCGGGCAGGCCCACAAAGCCCGCCACCCCCAGGTCAATCCTCAGGGTGGCTGGAGGTCATCTCGCGCCTTCCGGCGCCCGGCTCTGCGGTTGGGAGGAGGGTTTGGCGCTCCTTCTCCCACTCCGCCACCTCCTTGATGGAAATCACTTCCTCACAGAAGGAGGCGACGGCATTCCACGACCTCACACTCCAGACCATAGACTATACTACGGCCGGGAGCAAGAGGGTAACCAATCCGACTGCCGCGATTAACTCACGGCGCTGCGATGCCCAGGCGGGGCAATCCGCCAAAGTGTGCAGCACCGTGCCCTCAACAACGTCGCGGCAGTCGCCGCAGTGGTGACAACCAGGCGTCTCTTGCCTGTATACGACACAGGATCTGGCCAAAACAACCGTGGCCAGACATTACCTGTGTCAGCCGGAAGGTGAGGGCGCCATGCCGCCTCTCCAGCCACTTCTCAAACACGGGACTTACCACCACAATCGTGGCGCGCCCGGAATATTTTAACCCAGGCTACATAAGTTTATTACACACTTAATTTCGTTGGTCAAAATTAACTCAAACTGCATTCTCATTAACACCAAATAATTAATTATGTTAATTAATAACACATTGTACACATTATGAAACGAACGTCTTTAAATAGTTACCGAGTTTTGAAAAAGTTACAGCGTGCACACATTTCGTTGTATGATCACAATTTCAGAACAAAACTATTTTAACCCGGCGCCGATGACGTGAAAAAAATTCCCCGGCCGATGACATCGGGTAAATTTTACCCGAATTTTAATTTGAAAATTTTCAATAGTTTTATACATAGTTTATATTACATTTTAATTGATTATTGGTGAAACAGTATTTACGCATGTGATAAAATAAAAGATGGTACCAATTTATAATGAAAAGTAACTTTTTTATTTATAACACGAAAACTATTATAAACACGAATAAAAATACGTCATGAAAATATTACACTATCACTATCTACTACGGTGGGTAAAACTTACCCGTTTTGAATTGAAACACTTGTATCTCACTACACGAGCGGCGTAATAATGATGTAAACAATAATCCAAATAGAGGGTAGTTGTATCTCCAGCTATACTGGCGGATAAGTAAGATGGACGTCAGGAAAAATAAATATACCCTCTTAAAATCACCTCGGGTAAATATTACCCAGCGTCAACGACGCCGGGTTAAATTATAAGTGAATGTAATGCATTTTGCATTTATGTGTTCCAAAAGGGGTAAGCAGAAGAGTACCACATTTTTATTGATGACCCCATGACCACCACGATCATATTTAAATACACACTGTATTTATTAGTAAATCTTTACTAATCCAAACTTAATACCTATTATAAATTAATGCGAATGTGAGTTTGTTTGTTACGTTTTCACGCCTTAACTACTTGACCGATCATTATGATATTTTGCTTACACGTTGTCAGGGTTACAAAAAAGGCCATAAGCCTTTCATCTGGAAACAAGTGAGAAACAGCAATGAATTGCCGTAAATCGTAGAGTTCGAAACAATGGTTCATGTAATATGCAAAAGTCACGTGATACCACGTGACCTTGAGGTCAGAGGTCATAGGTCATAGTAATATCGGGGGTATATAGACTATGCTGAATCGAATGGCGTGGACCGCGAGTCTCTAGCTCTTACGGTTCTTGAGTTGAAAGTTGTATAACAGACAGACGGACGGAAGGACGGACAAAGCTGTTGTATAAGCGTTTTTCGAACTCTAAAAGTACAGTAGTTCCCAAGGGATAGAAATTCATTGTCAATATCTACATTAAAGCGAACGAAGCTCTGGGCAAAACCTAGTGCTGTTATAATTAAAGTCTCCTTGCATATGATTTCTAATATACATAAGTAACTAGCTAACCCGCGCAACTTCGTCTGCGTCACATAAGAGAATTTTCTCCGTCTTTCCAATATTTTTCATTGCTGGTCCACTCCTTTTGGTCGTAGCGTGATGTTATATAGCCTGTAGCCTTCCTCGATAAATAGGCTATCCAACACTAAAATAATTTTCAATTCGGACCAGTATTTCCTGAGATCAGCTTTATAATATTAACTAGCAGTGCCCGCGATCTAACCTTCGTCAGTGGTATTTATGGTTACTGCGCCGCTCCCGTCAGCTGTAGCGTGATGTTATATAACCTATGTCCTTCGCAGGGTCTCAGGTTATCTCCTGTTCAGCGGATTGATCGTGGAAAGGAAACAGACAGACAGAGCTACTTTCGCATTTATAATATTAGTAAGGATATAGAAGTATAGATACTGTAATCGTGGCGAATAAAAAATTAACCGTAAGATTGACAGTTCTACTCATGGGTTATACGGCCCTGCTTTACTTGAACGTTGAAGAGGCCACAATTTAGTGTTAATTTACGGATAAATTATTCGTAGCGTCAGTGTAATTTTAACGTTCATAAATTTTACTTGATGTACTAAATTTTCTCATAAAGATAACACATAATGTCATAAGCATTAACATTTCGCCATTTTAAGGTTTCACAGTAGGCTCGTATAGGTGTCACTGAAAACATTCGGCTGTGTAGATATTTTACTGTAAACAATGCTTTATTTATAGATTAATAAATATCTTACTTCTTCTTTTCGTGTGGTTAGTGGCCAATCTGTTGTCAAGAGTTGTTCAAGCCGTCCGTAGGCCCCTGACATCGCGAGACGACCTCCAGCCACCCTGAGGTTTGACCTGGGGGTGGCGGGCTTTGTGGGCCTGCTCGCCATCCGTTCAGCACCAGGTCCGAGAAGCGCTGTGCGTGTTCCCACGCGCGCCTCTGTTTCCAGTCCGTCTCCCCTCTAGGGGGGACAGTAGGGAGTGTTAGAAGTGCCTGTAGGGTAGGTCTTGCGTGTAGTGGCCTGCCGTTTCATACGGCGGGCCGAAACCTCGGCGGGGTCGCGACCGCATGCGTAAGTGATTCGCGCGGCCCCGTCGATAGTGGTTTTGTCGAGGAACACCGTGGTAGGTTTAGTCGGTATTCCGGGAGGTACTTTAACATCTTTACCATCTTTCTTTTACCCCGGCGAGTCCGACATAACCCCTCCGCCCGCCCCCGCGGAGGTGTATGCTGCATGTACGGCCCACGTTAAAAAAAAAAAAAAAGGGCCCCGGACACGGGTTTTTTTTTTTTAGAAAACCTACTCAACCGATTTTACAAATTCTTTCACCATTAAAAAGGTATATTATCACTGAATAACATAGGCTATTTTGTTTTAAAGTATTGTTACTAACATAACCTAATCTACTATTACGCGAAGCCGCGAGCAAAAGCTAGTAATGAATAAACTCAGAAACTACATAGTGGATTGAATTAAAAATAATGTTTCAGCATTAGAATGACTCTTATTTTCTTTCTTTTCGTGTGGTTAGTGGCCATCCTGGTAGATAGGCCTCTGACATGGCTTAACGACTGCTATCAATTTGACAACAACCGGGACCGACTTTTTAAGTGCCATCCTAAGCACGGAGACGCTCAGATGAAATACCACTAAGCGGTCACCCATCTATAGACTGACCGCACCCAACGTTGCTTAACCTCGCTAATCGTTTACTGATCAGTGAGTGCAACTAGCTTCTTACTAAACGATGGGTAGTCTAAATACTAAGTATGTCTAATAAATGCAGTACAGCATCGTTATTTAAAAGGCTGGTATTCTAATGTAATGTAATTATGAACAATTCTTTTTAGAATTACCAACGTTATAAACCTCTAGTAAGCTTTATATAAAAAGATAAAGCAAAATTTTGCCAGGTCTATAAAATCTCTAAAACCTCACAATCAATCAAATCCTCTCAATAATGCAAATGTATGTTCATAGTATAGATTACAGCAACCTTGACGTTCATAAGTGTTACTTTGTAACCTATATGAATAAAGATATACCGATTTTATACCACTATACTGAAAGATCAAATAATAATAAGATGTCAATAACAAAACTGGGTTTATTATCAATCCAAAAAATATATACAATACAATACCAACTTAACGAATAGGTTATTTAAATAAAACTTAATTTAAAACGATGAACAACTTTATTGTCTATGGGCGTGGCAAACATGTTTTATTTCTTATAGCCGATGCCGTTTAATGTAGCACGCTCCAAAGCGTTTGTATTAAGAATAGAAAAGATAATAAACACTTTATGGTCACCCACGCATTACTAAATAATTTTAAATGGCGTCTTGGATTGGTACTTTTTCTTTTCTCAACGGCAAAGAGTTAATATTATTGTTAAAGCGCTGTGCAATTCTAAACAAAATAGATATGCTTTTAAAAAAAATTACAAGCTGTACGAGGGAACGGGGATGACTGTCTTGGTAAATTGCACGTGGGTATTGATTATTATTATTAACAAGTGTGAGTCGGCAATGAATTGCCGTAAATCTTAGAATTCGAAAAAATGCTTTAAGTAATATGCAAAGGTCACCTGATACTACGTGACCTTGAGGTCAGAGGTCAAAGGTCATAGTCATTTCGGGGGGTATATCGACTATGCTGAGTCGAATGGCGTTGACCGCGAGTCTAGCTCTTACAGACAGACGGACGGACGGACGGATGGACGGACAAAGCTGTTGTAAAAGAGTTTTTTCGACCACTAATAAGAAACCCCACATTAAGAATCATTCCTGTCGTAGGCAACTTTATAAACATTCAAACAACGGACACAAAAAGCACCTATACTCGGAACAACTATTTGTGGATCACACAAATTTTTGTCCCGTGTGGGGATCTAACCCACAACTCTCGGCGCAGTGGCTGGGGCGAGGCGAACACTTGAACCACTACGCCATCTGTGCATATGTCTACCTTTTCCATTCATTTCTTTGAAATCTTTAATTTCCCAATGCTCGACAATGCGCAAGTCTTCCGAATTAGATTTATAAATGCAAGTGTGAGTTTATTTGTTACTCTTTCATCGGTCATCAAAATTCATCCATTTCATCTTAGAGTTACAGAAGACTTTAACAGTATCTTTTAGGAGAAAGTACTGTTCTCAAGTGAAACCACGGGCAAAAGCTAGCATGTTAGTAACCCTGATATTGCGATCATAAGTTACGGTAACGGTAGTAAACACTTACCAAAAGATTCTTCGCTAGCAACAAATGCAAAAACACGATCATAAAACAGCCGTAACCCGGTGTAACCTGGTCGAAACGTCAAGCATTATAATGGTAAACATTATGCATGATCGCGTTAATACCCGTTACATATTATATACACGATCATAAAAGTTCTAGAAATAATATTGTCTTCTATTTACGCGAATATTATTCATTGAAATTAAACTGCTATATACGAATTTTATCGCGTTGTTTATTTGACACTTTATTACAAAATTTTGAAAATTGTTACACTACTACTACTATTAAACTTTACAAAATTTTAAGCTAATTAAATTATTATTAAACTATTTAGATTTCATTTATTTTTACACTTTCCCCGACGTTTCGGTTGCTTTTCAGCAGCCATGGTCACAGGGAGACCCGTAAAATAAATGAAATCTAAATAGTTTAATAATAATTTAATTAGCTTAAAAATTAGTAAAGTTTAATAGTAGTAGTAGTGTAACAATTTTCAAAATTTTGTAATAAAGTGTCAAATAAACAACGCGATAAAATCCGTATATAGCAGTTTAATTTCAAAGTTCTAGAAATGTTTAAAACATATTGTAGTTTTTTTCTCACGGATCAGATCTATAAAATAATGATATAACTATAGTAATTAATTGTAAGAAGGTAATTACTTTTGTGGAGCCGTTAGCGATTCGTATTCATTAATCTTTTCATAAAAGCGACGAACTCTTGTGATAAATGTGGATAACTCGCTAAGATGAAATGTATGAGTCTAAACATATATTTATTATACGTGTTTTTAAATTCTCAATTAGTTTTAAAATGTTTTACAGATAATAGAAATCTTTATTGTCAAACACATGACACATCACATGTTACTCATACACATAAAATAATTTAAATTCGAAACGAATAGGTACCAAATTTTAAATATAACTCCATTTCATATTCAATTTTATATTATTGTTATAATAAATTTAGATTTCGTAAAATATGAAATAAAATCAATATTAGATTGAAGATTTAGAATTATACAAGATTTAACATAACATAGAATTATAGCTATATAAAATTTTAAAAATGAATATTGCTTTAGAAATATTAATCAGTACGCTTCTTTTACTATTATTTAATATCGAGCACCTCTGACTTTCGTAATTATGTGCTTATTGATTGATAATTATCGCCTGCTCCGTGCCTCGGAGAGCACGTTAAGCCGTCGGTCCCGGCTGCCATGAACATCTATGGCAGTCGTTATTGGGAGAGTGTCGACACAAAAGATCCCACTGGGTCGAAGTGTCGGTCTGCACTGATTGGCCCCACATAAGATAAGATTATTTAATATTCTACATGACAATAAATAAAATATTATATAATAATTTCAACTAATATATTATTTTATTAGTTATACATTTAACTTGCAACGCATTTCATGTATTTATTTCCACAAGAACAACGTAACATATTTTAGCAACCTTAATAAAATAATTAAAATTTAGAGAAATATTTTTTTTTTATAATGTCTTCCCTCGTCTTTTTCTTGTATCAAATAAAAAAAGCAAACACTATCAGTCCAAAATCAAGCAAGAATGTATTGTAATATAATAAGCATGAGAGAAGAATAAATGCTGTAGAAATGAGAGCGCTGAGAGACATATGTGGTGTGACTCTGAAAGATAGAATAAGGAATAGTGTGATTAGAGAGAGATGCGGCATGAAAGTGGATATAGTGACAAGAATAGAAAAGGTATGTTAAACTGGTTTTGGCATGTAGAAAGAATGGACGAGAAAATACTGACTAAGAAAATTTATAAGGCTAGTGTGAATGGAACAGTCGCAGGAGGCAGACCTAGGCGAACGTTTCTTGACCAGATCGGAGACGTTTTGGACACAGGCCAGGTTAAGAGCACCTTAAACTGGCGAGCGTGAGGAATGTGACGAAAGTGAATGAAGCCAGGGAAGTGTGTCGGGATCGTAGCAAATGGAAATCCGTAGTCTCTGCCTACCCCTCTGGGCAACAGGCGTGAATCTATGTTTGTATGTATAAACACAGCACAGTATTTCCTTAAGGAGCCTGGAAAGCCTCTTGACTGCAGACACATAACATAATGCTGCAATAGTGTGTCAGTGAAGAGCTAATGGGTTTCTTGAGAGGAAATCCTTAGTAAAAGCAAGGATTTGGAAGATAAGTAGAGTTTAGCATCCCCGTACTACGGTAAGCATGTAAAACCTATGTCTGTTCTCTCCAGCCATCACACTGAGTATGGCAATAGAGAGGTCCCTCCGTTACCCACTTAATCTGATGTTCGGAGCATTTGTGTTTGCGCATACATTTGTGTACAATTATTGTACATTCTGCGGAAGCGGCTAGTCTCCGTTAATATTGTCCGAAATTCGGTATAGAGGACATTATACAAAGCAGTTGGTATAATGGCATTGTAGAGCAAACTTTTCGCATTGTGACACAACACAAAGTAGCAGAATGTCCTGTGCTAAGTATTGTGTTATTGTTTTATCATCACGAAAGTGAAATTCCACTCGCTTTTGCGATGTCGACGGTGTAACGCGAAGAAATAGCGGTTTAAACAATGGTGTCTTAAATGTGCTTAATTTTTGCTTTATAATTAACTAGGTTATCTTTAGACAAATACATGGCAGTTTATCGTTTTATTGGATGCTCGTATTTTAAACAATTTATTACATTTAGTTCTGAGGTCTGTGTTTTATATTGGTAAAATTAGTACATTTGGCGACCGAAAAGCTTCTAGAATTTCATGCGATCACGATTCCATTTATTTAATAAGCAAAAAATTAAAAAAGATATCTAATTATTCCAAATTATCGTCATCATCATCATAATTTCAGCCTATTGCAGTCCACTGCTGGACATAAGCCTCCCCCAGGGTGCGCCAAATACACATATTATAAACATGAAAGTTTTAAAGATTTTTGAATGTTTAACTCAATCACGTGTAAATCGTTGAACGGATTATTTAAACTTAGCACACAGATAGAACATGTCGTAGTTTAACATTTAACATGACCATGTACTATTTATATCCGTAAACGGTCCTGTAGGTTTCACCCGAGCAGAACCTACTGTCAGATAAAAATTAAACCATGTTTTTAATCTCAGCCAATCTCTTATAACTTGTACCACGGCACAAGAGGATACGATCTGTGAACTAGCGCGTATTATTTAATACTTTTTGTTCATCGTTTTACGGACTTTTACGGTTTCGCAGCGATTTTGTAAGCTTTACGTGCATATTTAAGTGTTCATAAACGTTAAATGTTACGGTAACGTAATATAACCGTTAAATATTCTTCGGTATTTTTATACGGAATAGTGGCATACTGCATGACTGTATGGATGGCGCGGTATGCAAGCGGTCGTCTAGCCGCTATCATTGAAATAAACTATTGTAACAATTACACACAGCAGCTCATATACATAATAAAAATAAGGTTTATTCCCATCCAGTAACACTTAAACGTGTAACAGTGTTACTCGTTTGGGAAAATATTCCCAACATGATAAAATAATCTATTAATAAAATTGTGCTACTCGATGGGATGCTTTACCCGCGCGCCTTTTCCCATCGTGTAACACTGTTACTCGATCTTCTTCTTCTTCTTTTCGTGCGGTTAGTGGCCAACCTGTTGTCAAGAGTTGTTCGAGCCGCCCGTAGGCCTCTGACCTGGATTAATGACTGCTGTCAATTTGACAACAACCGGGACCGACTTTTTACGTGCTCTCCGAAGCACGGAAACGCTCAGATGAAATACCACTAAGCGGTCACTCATCTATTTTTTTTTTTTTTTTTTTACCTGGGGTAATGCATGACGCATACCCCTCCGCGGGGGCGGGCGGAGGGGTTATGTCGGACTCGCCGGGGTCAAAGAAGATGTTAAGATGATAAAGTACCTCCCGGGATACCGACTAAACCTACCACGGTGTTCCTCGACAAAACCACTATCGACGGGGCCGCGCGAATCACTTTCGCATGCGGTCGCGACCCCGCCGAGGTTTCGGCCCGCCGTATGAAACTGCAGGCCACTACACGAAAGACCTACCCTAAAGGCACTTCTACCACTCCCTACTGTCCCCCCTAGAGGGGAGACGGACTCAACACAGAGGCGCGCGTGGGAACACGCACGCCGCCTCTCGGACCTGGTGCTAAACGGATGGCGGGCAGGCCAACAAAGCCCGCCACCCCCAGGTCAAACCTCAGGGTGGCTGGAGGTCGTTCCGTGCCCTCCGGCACCCGGCTCTGCGGTTGGGGAGAGGGTTCAAACGCTCCCTCTCCCGCTCCGCCGCCTCCTTGATGGAAATGACTTCGTCACAAAAGGAGGCGACGGCGTTCCACGACCTCTCACTCCGGACCATAGACTGAACTTCGGCCGGGAGCGAGAGGGCAAGCGGTCACCCATCTATAGACTGACCGCACCCAACGTTGCTTAACCTCGCTAATCGTTTACCGATCAGTGAGTGCAACTGGCTATGAGTGCCTAATTTTATTATTATATTTTAACTAATATATCAATTAATTGACGTTTCCAAGAATTGTTTATACATTTTTATGGAAATGAAGATTTTTGACTTTGACTTTGTCTTCGACATTGTGCCGATTGTTGCAGGTTCGAATCCCATACGTGTAATCCACAAACGGACCTGGCAACCCTAGCTATAAGTAAAAATCTAGGTATTTATTGTACATGGCCGTGACCCGTTAGCTCTTCGGTTGTCGTAACCAGGTCGTGTGCATATTGTCCGTTCAGGTTGTAATAGCAGGTATCAGGTACACGGAGACCACAACCGCAAAACAACCTTGCTGTTTAACTAGAACAGTTATACACGTGTCCCAGTAAAGTGCGGTCGTGTTTTAAGAGCGTAAAATGGGTGTAGAATGTCTTAAATAGAAAAGATTTACAACTGTCGAAGATACGGACGAAAATGCTCGCTCAAGGAAGTAAAAAAAAAAAGTCATAAGATAATGTACATATATATCTATAACTAG
The DNA here is from genome assembly GCA_930367265.1 of Catocala fraxini. Taxonomy (NCBI): domain Eukaryota; kingdom Metazoa; phylum Arthropoda; class Insecta; order Lepidoptera; family Erebidae; genus Catocala; species Catocala fraxini. The sequence goes on from OV884045.1 coordinate 2,682,219, forward strand.
CTGACCCGCGCAACTTCGTCTGCTTCACATAAGAGAATTTGCCCCGTTTTTGCAACAATTTTCATATATGCTCTGCTCCTATTGGTCGTAACGTGATGTTATAGGCTAAATAGCCTTCCTCGATAAATGGGCTGTCCAACACTAAAGATGTTTTCAATTCGAACCAGTAGTTCCTGAGATTGACGCGTTCAACCAACCAAACAAACAAGTCGTAGGACCCATGAAGCTAAGCCCTGTATTTCTTTGTTTTGTTATTTGTTGACCTTATATGACCTTGACTTTACGCGGACTATGGGTACCGCAGAAGGCTCTCAACCCGTTATAAAGTATACTAGATAACGTTATCCCCTGGCTAAGCACTCATTTTAGTTTGCCCTATATTATGTAATTTAATGACCTGATTGTAGCAGCGATAGCTCAGTGGGGAGACTAACAGACTGCAATGCAGAGGGTCTCGGGTTCGAACCTACGTCGCGCACCTCTGACTTTCGGCAGTTATATGACTTTTCGAAATTATGTGCGTATTGATTGACAATTATCGCCTGCTCCGTGCCTCGGAAAGCACGTTAAGCCGTTGGTCCCGGCTGCCATGAACATCTATGGCAGTCGTTATTGGGAAAGTCAGTACCCTCTAATATCCTGACACTGGTCTAGCCTTAGGGTATCATCAGATTGCGGAGGTCAGGTGGCAGCCGCTCCGTGTAAAAACTGATATCCAGTCAAATCCGGTTAGACCAGAAAAGCCGACCCCAAGTGAGCTGGGAATAATAAAGGCTAAGAGAGAAGAATGACCTGATTGTAGAGAAGCAAAATCGAAAGCCTCTCTAATCAGAGTCAGAAATTTTCAAACTGCTAGAAATCTTCACACAGCCGCTATTAGCCATACAAGACAAAACAAAGTACCAGGGGCACATAAACGCTTAAGAGTTAATTATATAACACGTTCGAGGCGCGAAGACAATGTGTTGCTCGAAATGTACACCGATTCGGAATGTCTCGTCGTTTCCGCCTACTCACTGAATAATATTAAAATTAATGTCATAATACTTAAACATTAACACGTTTGTGTTTTTGTGAATGTCGGTCGTTAGGTGATGTAACGAGTAGCGATAGCTCAGTGGGGAGACCAACAGACTGCAATGCAGAGGGTCTCGGGTTCGAACCCACGTCGCGCACGGCTGACTTTCGGCAGTTATATGACTTTTCGAAATGTTTGTATTGATTGACAATTGTCACCTGCTCCGTGCCTCGGAGAGCACGTGAAGCCGTCGGTCCCGGTTGCCTTGAACATCTGTGGCAGTCGTTATTGGGAGAGTGTCGACACAAAAGATCCCACTGGGTCGAAGTGTCGCCGGTCTGCACTGACTGGCCCCCACATAAGATAAGATAGGTGAGGTAACAGTTCACTGATGTAAAAGAACAGAAGAAATAAAGCAAATATTTTTAAATTGAAAGACTAGACATTGTAGCGCATATTTCTAGTGATCTTTAAAAAAGGAAAAGTTATTCGGCCCGTATAATGGCGAGCTGTCACTGTTACCTATAGGCGTTGGCAATTCCAGAGGGACTACTTACGTGTCACCGACTTTTACTAAAAGACTGCTGTTTTGCCGGCGCAAAGTGCAATTGATGAGATTCTTGCTGTCAACACGTTATTATTGCAAACAATTATAAGTCTTGACCGATGGTAAGTGGTTTCCGTAGCCGATAATCTAATCGTTGCCATTACCTGGCGGTAAGCTCGTTAGCATCATTCGCGCATTGCAGAACCTAGAAAAAAGGAATTACAAATATCTAGTATTAAATTCCTTTCTTTAAGTTCGGTAAACCCTTCCTTCTCGCTGCAGGCATAAGGCAAATGCGTTTATCGGCGATTTTTAAGCTGTGATATTATTTTTAAACTTACTGATGCGATCATAGATCAAAATGCTATGTAAATACTTTACTAATATGTCATTCAGTATTAAAACAGGTGAGAAACGGCAATCAATTGCCGTAAATCTTAGAGTTTGAAAAAATGGTATCACATGACCTTGGGGTCAGAGGTCAAAGGTCATAGTAATTTCGGGGGTATATCGACTATGCCGAGTCGAATGGCGTTGACCGCGATTCTCTAGCTTTTACGGTTCTTGAGTTGAAATATTGTATCATGTGACCTTAAGCTCAGAGGTCAAAGGTCATAGTCATTTCGGGGGTACATTGACTATGCTGTGTCGAATGGCGTCGACCGCGAGTCTCTAGCTCTTACGGTTCTGAGTTGAAAGTTGTATAACTTTTAATCAAACATCACCTACCTTTTGCACGCTGTAGAGGACGCTTACCCTCATAACCCACTAATGAATCATCTACTACATTTTTACGTTTTTTATAAAACTAAAATGTAAAATCAAAGCGAATTCCGCTCATTTGAATGTAATGTGAGAGCTACTGACAATATGACGTAGTGAACTCATCCAATGTTACGAGTTACGACAGACCATTACAGTTTATGCAACCACTATCTCCATCTGATGACCTGGTACTCACGAGCGCTCGTCACAGATACTGCTCCTAATTCCGGACGGAAACTATTCACGCTTTCTGTAGCGTGATTGATAGTCGAAAGGATAGATAGATGACTAAGACCTAATTCCTACATATCATATACTAGCTTTTGCGTGCGGTTCCGCCCACGTGGTACTATCGACTTGAGCGTAAGGAATTTTGTGAAAAGTTAGTATGATAGTTGTGTCATTAATTAGTATAAGTGGCCAACGGCTGTTATAATTAAGTAAACAAATAAATAAATATTAGTTTTAAAAACCGTGCTGCTACTGAAAATGTTGTGACAGGAAAAATCCAATACTTAATACATTGCCTGACCGAGAAAACTCTTACAGTAGTTATGTACTATCGACTTAAGCGACGGATGACCACTCCTAAGGTTAAAATCGCATAGCAGGCCAACACTTGGTCGGGTGGAGGGCGGAGTCACTTAAAGTCAACAAGTGCAAGCAAAAATTTTTCTGAAATGGTCAACCGTCGCTCAAGTCAATAGTACCTACATCAACAAAAAGTAGCCTATGTCCTTTTCCAGGTTTTAGACGATATCGGTACCAAATTTCATCTAAAACGATTAAGTGGTCGTCGTGAAAAGGTAACAGACAGACAGACAGAGTTACTTTCGAATTTATAGATAATATAAGCAAGGAGTAAGGTTTAGCAAGGAAATAAGGATTTTATTTTTAAATTAAAAATAAAATCCTGCACTAGGCATAAATAATAATAATAATATTCTACCACATACACACAACACCATCTAGCCCAAACTAAGCACAGCTTGTACTATGGGTACTAGACAATGGATAAACTTACATATATACTTTTTTTTGTAAATACATACATATTATACATAGAAACACCCAGACCAAGACCAACATCCATGTTCATACACTCAAATGTGTGACTTGTGCGGGAATTGAACCCGCGACCTCAGGCTTGGCAGTCAGTTACACTAACCACTACGCCACTGAAGCTGACGAGTCTTGTGTCGACATTCAAATAATGGATACAAAGAATATCCAGACCCGAGCCAAGAGGACACATTGACAGGCACTGGGCCTCACTTTATTTGGGCCTTTTGACTATCATCGTTGTTTGAATAAGCAACAAGTCTTTTTAACTACGGACAGTTAAATTCTGACATATTTTTTAGGGTGGCAATAATAACTTGTTCATAGGAAAACCGAATCGTTGTTTTATTTTTTTTATTCCACTAACTTGGCAAACAAGCACACGGCCCACCTCAAGGTAAGTGGTCACCGTAGCCTATGGACGCCTGCAATACCAGAGGCATCACTTGCGCGTTGCCGACCCTTTAGGTAAAAAAGGATGTGGGAAGGAGAAGGAGCGGGAATAGGAAAAGAGGGTGATTGGGCCTCCGGCACTCTCACTCACCAAACGAAACACAACAGTAGGAATACTGTTATTTCACGTCGATATTCTGTGAGAGGGTAGTCCTTCCCCGGTCGAGCCGGCCCATTCATGCTGAAACCAGCGAGGCTCTACTACTCAATTTCTTGATATATTACGAAGATACCATACCACATTTCTTAAAATTTCGGCTACACGCTGTCAGGAGTACAGAAAAGAACATAGGGTACTTTCATCCAGAAAAAGGAGTGTTCCCGAGCGAGCGCAGCCGCGGTCAAAATCTAGTCTTATTATAAATAAAAATCATTTGCCACATTTATGACGGAGCATCACTTAAGAACAGCTCGACTGATTTGGTATTTTCGTTGTGTTTGTAATTGTTAGGACAAGATTCGTATGAACAAAAGTTTGCGAAATATCCGCGAAAAATCTGGAAAATTGAAATGGCATTTTATTGTCTTCTATTTACGCGAATATTATTCATTGAAATTAAACTACTATATACGGATTTGTGATAAAGTGTCAAATAAACAACGCGATAAAATCCGTATATAGTAGTTTAATTTCAAAGGCATTTTATATTTAAAAAAATATTGACGTTTTGATATTGAATTTAATTACGTGAAATGTATTTTTGTATAGATTGACGGGACAAAGACTGTCGGTTCAGCTTGTTTATTATAATAACTACTACTAACTAGAATTACGTCATAGTGCTGAATATAATTTAATTAGTCATAATATTAACAATATTGGCTGATTACGATGAACGTGTGATATTCTAAAATCATAACAGATATGAAGAATTTGAATCATATTTTAATCTTAATTTACATGTAGATATAAGTAATGTTTTATTTAATTCTTTTTACTTTAGTTGTTTTACTGCATGGATAGTGTAGTAATTGTATGTCGCCTATTCCTAGTCAATGGCACTACGCCGAATGCTGTAAGTTTGATCCCGGCACAGGACAAAGATTTGTGTGACCTTTGTGTCCGTTGTTTGAATGTTTGTGAAGTCCCCCGGGACACAAAAAATATAATAGTAAGCGGTTACGGCCTATAGACGCTTGTAATACCAGAGACAATAGTCACGTGCTGACGATCCTTTTAAGAAGGTGTCTCTTGTTTGGTAGTGACTAACGGAAAACGGAAAACAAGATGTACCCATCCCATCAAAATTCAATCTCAAACGAAATATTGCTATCTGAGTTAGAATGTTGACAGATCTTCCATAGAAAATATGAATATGGATATAGATAACGGCAGTTAGGCAGCTGCAAAAATGTGGGTCTAATACGTACGCTACTGCCTACCCTTCGGACATTGGAAAACCCACCATGAATGGAACAACTTGTTTTTAACCTCATAGTTTACCTTAAATGAAACATACTCTATAATAATAAAATATATATAAGTATTTTATTTTATTTTTCCTTCACCTACTGCAATTATACCAAAAACAAAAATATATAAATTCAATATATTCGATAGAATTCGAATTGCATTCGACGATGTATTCATTCTCGCTGAACAAGACTCGAATAACATTCGATAATTCGAATGGTATGGTCAGTTTTTTTCGCGGGCAAGGTCGTACAAAACTTTAACAACGTATACATAAAGTTTTAAATATTACAAATTCAGTTTAAAACAAAAGCGTTTCTAAATTATAACTTTTTTAAAGCACAATAAACCAATCGCGCATCGGATAATTCCCACTTTCTCTTTGAATGGAGTTATTCTTAAAACTGATAATAATACTAACAACTGCTAGCACAATAAACAAATCCTTGTTCTTCTCAAACCGGTTTAGAACACAATAACTAAGCTTAGGTATATACACTAATGGTTTCGAGGTAAACATAATATTAATTCCCGTAATATTCCGTGTTATCTCTTTGTATTATGGGTTACAACTTACAGCTAAACGGATGACTAATGTGATTCATACAAATTTATTTTAGTAATACCAGTTGACCAATAGACTTCTACTGACAAATACGTGATTTACATACCCGTTAAACAAATTTGTGCAGTGTTAAATAAATTATTATTAAAAATCTGTGACATTTAAATAATAACTATAACATCTATACCGATTTGAATAAAAAAGCAAGTTTTCAAACCGTGAAAATATTTAACAGCATAAAATAATAAATAAATGCCTTTTGAGGAATCGATCTAATGTCGTGTGAATGTTTTTAAAAAGGAGCCTCAGATTTAAATTAAAGACATACACATCCGAATTAAAAAAATAATACGTTTGAAAGTAGAACGACGCGTTATCAAAATATTGTGAGGTTATTAATATAAAACATTTAAAAAAAGAACGCATTCCAATTAAAAATAATCACCGACTTTTTGAAAATAGAACGACGGATAATCATAATTATTGACGTGCCAAAATGAAATATTTTTTTTATTGTGCTCTTAGTGAAGTGTAGTGTTATGCCTATAATGCCAAAATAGTGTTGTGTTGATCTCATATTTCGACTAGTGTTGAACTCGGAATGAGTCAAGGATGGAAAAGAAGATTCCGCTGGATTAGAGAAGGAAAACTAGCGCAATTATGGGTTTGTTTGCTTTATAACTTATTAATTATTATTATGAACTTGTTAACCTATATAATATGGTTTAATCATCCACGGCGACATTGTACCTATGGTCTTGTTACCGTTTTCCTTAATATTTGATTAACCTGTCTGGACTGCCTTGTGGGTGTTACTGCCTACATAATAGTCGTTTGTGTGGGCCAGGGTTTGATTCCCGGGTGTGTGTCTATCTCAGCTATAAGCTCAGCTCTGGCTTGGCCTCTATTTTATGTGTCGTGGACGTAGCTGTAAATAATTCCATTATTGATGGTTACCTAGAAAAAGGTGTATCACAACAAATTAACAACCATCTTTAGACCTCACAAGATTCTTCCTGTAAGGTCTAAAGATGGTTGGTAATTTCAAAGGCTTTCTAGCTTTTGACCTTTTTAAAGGTATATAATCTAGGTCTCGCAAATAAGGAGGAAATGAGATTTATTCCTTTCCTAACAAATATAAATTACTGGCATTAAACCTGGGACGTAACGATCGACAGCTGCCGATGTAAACACTTACACGTGGTTTCTAAACGTCAGAGTAAGACATAAATTAATCAACAGCCGGTCAAATGCATGTCAACAGCTGTGATGTAATTACCAATCAAATTAATATAGTTTAATTTTGACACATCGCGCGTCGTTGATTAGCTTTTCAGAAACGAGGTGTTATCGTGACTAATATTATAAATACGAAAGTCAGATTGATTGTTTGTTATGATTTCACACGTTAACTACTCGACCGATCATCAGGATATTTGGCATACACAATGTCAGAGGTACAGACCATGCCTCGGAGAGCACGTTAAGCCGTCGGTCCCGACTGCCATGAACATCTATGGCAGTCGTTATTGGGAAAGTCAGTACCCTCTAATATCCTGACACTGGTCTAGCCTTAGGGTATCGTTAGCCTTCGGTTTGCGGAGGTCAGGTGGCAGCCGCTCCGTGTAAAATATATCCAGTCAAATCCGGTCAGACCAGAAAAGCCGACCCCAAGTGACTTGGGAATAATAAAGGCTAAGAGAGAAGGAAATGTCAGAGGTACAGAAAAGGACATAGGTGGTACCCTATGCCCTTTTCTCTAAAGGTATTTCATCCAGGAAAATGCACATGCAACATGAAAATGCAAAATGGTCAAGTGAGGAAAGCCGTGCGCAAAATCTTGTCCGCGGCTTCGCTCACTTGTATATCCGTTATTTAAATATTTTTAAATAGGTTAGATTACCATGGAACAGAATAGATGCTTAGTGCGGGAGACGTATATTGGAAATATTTTCAAATAATTTCTGCACTGTTTTTCATATAATAAACTAAATCAGTGCGAATATATAAAACAATGATATTTCGCAGAAATACTGTGAAGCTGTACAATTTGTGATAAATTGATAATACAAAGGATGTTGCGCGTGCGACGCTCTTATCGATACGGCTGCCATTGTTGTTTGACTAAATTGGGTCAGTTTACTTTGTAATTTGTTAATGACATATTATCCCAATAATTATGTTATCGTTCTTATTAAGTGAAAAGCAGTGGCCAAGTTATTGTTGGTTGAGACCATGCAGAGGTCTTGTGTTCGATCTCGCGGCACGCACCTCTGAACTTTTCAAGTTGTAATAATTATGCGTACTAAAAATTAATTGTCTTCGATCAGGGCATAAACGTCTTAAGTATATGAAGGGCTTGGAAAACCTGTGGTACAAAGAAGATCCGAATAGTTTTATAACAAGCAAAAATCTTGCTTCTGAAATTACCTTAGTACAACTCCCTGCAAAAGCCTCATATTGTGCAGGCTCAAGGCCTTTGGGAACCTAAAAATTCATTTATAATCAAATACAGAACTATTTCTTTGGCCACACGGTAAATAGAAACAGGAATATAGTAAGCCTAGGTTGATCTTTCGCGCTTTTATGAACAGTCGAAATGTTTCCGAAAAGGCACGTTTGGCTTTTCATAGAGGACTATTAGTGCCCACACTCATGTATGGAAGTGAAAGTTGGGTATGGCAAAAGAAGCATGAGAGCAGAATAAATGCTGTAGAAAAAAGAGCGCTGAGAAATATATGTGGCGTGACTCTGAAAGATAGAATAAGGAATAGTGTGATTAGAGAGAGAGATGCGGCATGAAAGTGGATATATTGACAAGAATACAAAAGGGTATGTTAAGCTGGTTTGGGCATGTAGAAATAATGGACGAGGAAAGACTGACTAAGTAAGTTTATAAGGCTAGTGTGAATGGAACAGTCGCAAGAGGAAGACTTAGGCGAACGTTTCTTGATCAGATCGGAGGCGTTCTGGACAAAGGCCAGGTTGAGAGCACCTTGAACCGACGGGCGTGTATGAGGAATGTGATGAAAGTGAATGAAGCCAGAGAAGTGTCAGGATCGTAGCAAATGGAAATCCGTAGTCTCTGCCTACCCCTCTGGACAACAGGCGTGAATCTATGTATGTATGTAGGTTGATCTTGTTTGTGTTTATTTTCGATTCGACTCCAGTTAAGTTGTACCTATCCTTGAAATTTTCTTTTAATAATTCGCTATACCTGCCAGGTCTCGCCTATAATGTTTAACTCAAATATCTAGCGAAATGTGGTTCTAATACACTTGTGCTTACACCTTTTGAGGATATGCTGGCGTGAATATATGTACAAAAACAAATATTGTTACTTAGTATTTTGTACTTATTTACTTTGCAGCTATATTTATCTACTAAAACACCTACAACCTAATAAATTTGAATGTTTTCCTCAACATGTAAAATAATTAAAGCCTTCATTTTACCTGTACCTGAAAATCTTAATACCAATATATTGCCTTGTATAATAATATTCAAATGTAAATAATAATCAAAATAATGGACAGCTATATCAAAAATCATATTTCATTAATAATCTTCTTTCTGGACCATTAATTCTGAATTATAAATATAGTACTATCACGGTCACTCATATTGAAAGTTGTACCTACATTATCTTTTTCTACCTATAATGTGTCAATAGCTCATTCTTCTTAGTATTGACCAATTTAAATGCAGTCCAAGTACTGATGACACATCTTTGATTTAAATCTTTAGTATGATTCAGTGTTCAATTGTTCATGCTTAACAGTTCTCTCTTTTGGCGGTAGGCGGAGCTAGTGGCGGCAGTAAGACGGCGGGGGCGCGGCGATGGTAGCGATGATGATGAAGATCTGGGTCTACCACGAAGCCCACCAGCGTCACCACCCACTGGCAAGGCTGATAAGGTAAGAAACTGGAGTTTAATTTGTTGACAAATTTATGATGAGATTAGTGTGGTATTAACGCCATCTATGAATATCATTTGTAACTACTAACTATTTATATTACATTATTTATTTAGGGTATAAAAATAGCAATCTATTTTAAATATAAGTTTCTTCTGCCATTTTTTTTGTACCTGTGACGATATTGTTAAAGAAATGTATCACAATAATTATCTGTGGTAACTTAAAATTAATTATTATAAAAGTGCATAAAGCGTCATCTAGATGTTTTAATATGCATCGCGTACGGAGATTACTTCGTACTTGCAGAACGAAATTGTAATAAAGTGCCATCTATGTACAACTTATTACAACTGTAAGAACGTTGAAAAGTTGTAATTAAACCTGTGTAGATGGCGCTGTTGCATTTTAATTATTCCAACCAGTTACTGGTATAATAAATCTGAACGGGAAAAACGTATTAAAAGAAATAAATAAATCTGGAAGAATAATATGGATGGGTAAAATTGCCGCATAACTGACTGAATAGGTAATTAGGTATTTTAGTACCTAATTCTTATTAGATTATGATAGCAAAATTTAATTAAATTTATCTTTAATGGGTGTTGTCTATATAAATACCAGACATACGTAGATATTATTAAAATAGATTGGATAGCTTTGTTAATCAAGTGAATTTATTTCGATCACATTAAGCTTTGGAATAGGGGTCTATTGGATATTTTTCAATTAAACTGCTCTAAATTGCAACTATTGGCAAGATGCAATTTTAATTGTTACTTATCAAAATACTTCAATACTTATTAAGATAGTTTTTATTCATATTCAATACACAATGCATACAGTTTTTGCAGTAGGTACACTTCAATTGTTTATTATGTACATATAGACACAATTCTTTAATACTAACTTATACCCAAAATATTATAAAAAAGAAAAACAATCTAAAATCCTCTAATAGGCGTCATAGAATTCCTCCGCATCACAGTCGACTGATGGTGTGCCCAGAAGACTGGCAGCATTGCCACGTTGAATGGCAATGCTTATTCTTTCCGCGAAATAAAGGCCAGCCCTCTGGTCACGGGAAGCATCGATTAACCTTTTCGCTATGTCTCTAAGAGCACGAGCACTGGGACCCCATGACCCTAGCGTTTCGACCCCAAACGGCTCAAAAACATAATCCCTTGCCAGGTTTTTATATTTGCGCCGTTTGAGAGTCTCCGCGGATGCAGCAGCAGCGCTAGCACAACCCGCCGTGCTGGAAAGATGTGATGGCGCAAGGGTGTCGACACACGTTGCGTACCACACCAAGGGCCTACCCATCTTCCAAGGCATCAATGACATACTTATTAATATTAAATATAAAGTTGTTTGTATGTAAGATGAATTTGTAGTTACCCTATTCCTGATCAATATAATTCTAATGCCTTACGATAATTATGAACAAACGTGTGCGGAAGTAATTACTTCTATAATAATATATAGCAATATACACAATGTGTTTGCTTATTATTGATGCACAGCTTTATATTATAATGTTTGTGAAGTCCCCCGCGACACAGGAATTATTCCTAGGCCGCTTGTCTTTATAAAGTGAAACGAAACCATTCTTGTAGGTATTTAATGCAACTAGCTATAGCACGCGGCTCCGCCCGCGTGGTACCTACATCAACAAAAACTAGCCTATGTCCTTTCCCAGGTTTTAAACTATATCTGCACTTTTCACCTAAATTGGTTGAGTGGTTTAGCCGTGAAAAGGTAACAGACAGACAGACAGAATTACTTTCGAATTTATAATATTAATAATTAGGATTTAGACCTTAGCCGGAATCAAAGTGACAACGCATCAAGAGTCGGCACTAGCAGGATTCGTGTAGTCTTTTTTACAGGTAATTACATGATTACAGGATATGGCGGTATAATCCATAAAACTTGGCCCGTTTTTTCAGGCGGCGTGAAATCAGAATGCTTAGTAAATAGTAGTGAACGTGTGGTTGATTGAACATTGCGCAGGCGCAACGGTGAAAGTGCGCTGGCGAGGTCGCCGCGACTCCGCCACGATATGCACTGTGGAGTATTAAGTTTGGCTCTCGGAGGATTAACACTTGCGTCCTTAGGGACTGCCTGTTGGTGTAGTGGCGTGAGTGAGCATGCCCCTCCCGGTCGCGAGGTCGCGGGTTTGGTTATTTTGGTAAATCTGTGATATTAGTTAATATATGGTTTCAGTTACCTCTCCTAAGTCGGCAATTGAAAATTTTACAGCATTCTGTTTCAACAATAAAAAAACAAAAATAATAATAATAATAATAATAATAATAAATAAATAAAATATTGCTGGTTTAAAAATCTCGGATTCAGTTGCCATGTCGTTTATATTGTTATTATGTTTTCCTATCAGGGTATTATTAGACCCAGCACGGGGTCTGGCAATGTACCTGATAGACGATGATAGGCTCGCTGTATTACGTGTGACCTATGCAGCTGTAAGCAGCTGCAGTTTTATACATATCCCTGCGGCGATACACAGCATAAAGAGGAATGCCCACTGAGACTGGTCATGTAGGCCCAGACGTGGACAGTTAAATATTATAAATGTATGACCTTTTTTAGGTTTTTAAAGGTGTAACTCATGAGAAAACCAAACTAAAACGCCGCCAAGCTATTACAATGAACATAAATTGAAATAAAAAGAAGCCTTTTAGGGATGACAAAAGTATGTGTTGATTGTTGGTATTTATAACAAGAAGCTAAAACTATGTTATACATAATTATATACATAATTATCAAAATCTTGATTTTTCAAGCAATGGTAATAGGTATCTTCTTCTCTCTTAGCCTTTATTATTCCCAAGTCACTTGGGGTCGGCTTTTCTGGTCTAACCGGATTTGACTGGATATCAGTTTTTACACGGAGCGGCTGCCACCTGACCTCCGCAACCCCGCAAGCCATTGCTAACGATACTCTAAGGCTAGACCAGTGTCAGGATATTAGAGGGTACTGACTTTCCCAATAACGACTACCATAGATGTTCATGGCAGCCGGAACCGACGGCTTAACGTGCTCTCCGAGGCACGGAGCAGGCGATAATTGTCAATCAATACGCACATAATTTCGAAAAGTCATATAACTTCCGAAAGTCAGAGGTGCGCGACGTGGGTTCGAACCCGAGACCCTCTGAATTGCAGTCTGTTGGTCTCGCCACTGAGCTATCGCGTTCTATATTTTCATTATCATAAATTAATTAATGTATCGTCTAAGAAAGGAGCAGGAGGCATAACATTATTAAAAAAAAAAAATATAAAGAAAGAAAGAAGCTGGTTGTATACCCATTTTAATACAAGATTGGTAATAGACTCTTGGCAGAGTTATAACATAACTTAAAAATCGTATTTCTTCTTATCCAAAATGATTGCACAATTCATTTAAGTCTTATTCTGGTGTCCACTAGTAGACCTGTAATTGGCTTTCTCCTTAATGTATTTGACTAATATTTCATCAGATTAAAGTTAAAGTACTCAGTAAACTGAGTTCCAGACAAACTAATTGCTTTATTAGCGTGAACTTTCGAGGTTAACACTTCGGACGTACAAAGTTCGAATCTACAAAGTTCGAAAATTAAGATCGAGTTTTCAACTAACAGCTCTGAGCGTCCGAGCGCTTAACTAGAACTACAAGTTCTAAACTAATTAGGATTAAAACTAATTCCTTCAATTTTGAATTATTTGTATTGATTTTTGTGTATTCCGTCTCCGGGAATTTGATTTTATAATCTAAATAGCCCTTGAAAAGTCTGCTGTTGTCAATTACGGATGGCGTAGTAGTGTAAGGAGTCAGCTCACTGACAGTATGCCAATGTAAATTTGCATGAACAATGCAAAAACGTAAGCTCGTGTTACGTGATTTTTAGATTATAACAGTAGAAATCTATCCTATTTTACAGCTTAAACGAAACATAAATAGTTATATTACAATTTGACCGTCCCAAATATTTAAGTTATTGGTTGCCAATAAAGATACATATTTATCAAAAAAGCACTTCAAATCCCCCATACAATTTTACTATGGCAGCCGCGCGCCAATTTGAATATGCGCCGCACGAGCTCTGTCATTATCTGTCTTACGCTCGGCGCATGAAGTGGTAATCTGTTTCGTAATACTCAGTAGTAGAATATGCTCGGCGAATGGCAATAGTGTCCCGGCCTATCCTAGGATACAGAGTGTGAAATATGATCGGAGAAATGTGCATTAAATACACCCGTAGATTAAAAGTTGAATGAAATGAATACGCGTCTGCCTACTCCGGAGGGGAAAACAAACACACATCTAATGTTATTTCGACCATAAATCTATTCAATGACAGGTTTTATATCAAATTGTGTTCATTAATTACATATATTTAAAATTAAATAGACATATCCGCACGCAAGCGGACGTTTCATCAAATTATTTGTTGATTATAATTAATTCGTAATTACGTTGTGTTTATTTTTAATTAATTATATTTTTTATCGTTTAGAAGAATTATTTAATAAGTAAACATATTATTACGTGTAGTTTACGTGAAAGTTATATTCTGCTAATGACCTTTGGCGAAGCAAACTAATCGAAATATATATCAAAATAAGTTTATTATTTATTATTTAGCTGCTATAGTATATTTAGTTTCATCTTTACAAAAGGATCCCGTAAAATCATTCAAACAACGGGCACGAACAAAGAACACCCAAATTCTAAACAACCATTAGTGAATCACACAAATTTTTGCTCCTAATGGGATTCAAACTCAGAACGCTAGGCGTGATGGCAGTGGCAAGGCAGCACCCTAAACCGCTACGATAGCCGTGCAATCATTGCGGTTAAATACATGATTACTAACGATGTAGGTAACGTATCTACTTCCTCAGTCGACCTACTGCTGTTTGAGCTAGATCATGACTAGGTATCCTAATTCTAGATGCAAACATAATTTATGTAGATGGGGAATACTGGATCAGTTCCAAACTCACTGCGACTGTGGTGCACCCCGTCAAACAACACATTAAACGTTTGAGTAGTAGAGCCTCGCTGATTTCAGTATGAATGGGCCGGCTCGACCGGGAAGGACTACCCTCGCACAGAATATCGACGTGAAATAGCAGTATTCCTACTGTTGTGTTTCGTTCGGTGAGTGAGAGTGCCGGGGGCCCAATTACCTTTTTCCCTCGACCCGCTCCTTCTCCTTCCCACTCCCTTTCCTAAAAGGGTCGGCAATGCGCAAGTGATACCTCTAGTATTGCAGGCGTCCATAGGCTACGGTGACCATTTACCATCAGGTGGGCGGTATGTCTGTTTGCCACCTTAGTTGTTATGATGCACCTACTGACCTGTCCAGCATGTCCTACATCCTGCACAAGAGCCGACCTCAATATCGCCACAGCTGCCGCCATAACGGTCGCCACTTTCTGGTCCAAGACCAATTGACCGCAAAAAGGGTTGTCCCTTTTGAGCATTGACTCGAAAAAAAGAAGAACATGTCGGTGGCTTTGCCTGCATGGGATTAAAGCACCATTTGTGCTATGTTAAACTATGGAACACCGTTGAGTACCTATTTATTTTTAAAGATTTTTCTCGTGGTTTTAAGTTAATGGAAATTTTCTGCACGGTTGTAGTAGGGTAGTTGTTGTTCGTAGTGGTTAAGTAGTGTATGTAGTAAGTGACCGCTGCGCCCGCGCCACTACCTCGAGTTATGCGGGTTCGATCCCCATGCGGGAAAAATATTTGTGCGATCCACAAATATTTGCTCCAGGTCTGGGTGTTCTTTGTGTCCGTTGTATGAATGTTTGTAAAGATCCCTGCTACATAGGATTTATTCAATACTGTGTAGCAACCGGATTAATTTATTACTAGGTTACTAAAAAGTAAAACCTTATATAGATGCTATTTTTAAACTTGTTCTAATAACTTTTTGGAAAATTATTAAGTTTTGTAAAAAGTGCTAGAACAAAAGTTGTTAAGCACGTTAAGAAGGCACGGCAAGGCAGGGTAAAGTGTTATTAGTATTTTTATTAAAAGCTGTTTAATATGACCATTTTTCTTAGATACACGTAACACAGTGTACATAACCTTTATATAAATAACAGTCACAATTCTAGACAGTCTGCATCCGTCACATGCGTAGACTATGCAGGCGTCTTTTAGGGATGTCAACATATACAAAGTAAAACATCGATATTCTTATCGATATATTGTAACTTTATAACGATGTTTAATCATGCGTTTGGTAGTAAACATCAATGTTTAACGATGCATCGAATAGTAAATTTCGATTGTTGTACACATCGAATACTTTTCGGCCAATGTCAAGTTAGTGTTTTGTGTTATATTAAGACATGATAATAGAATTAATAATTTAACGTATTACTTAAGCCAGTTAACACTTTCAAGGCAGCTTTGGATGCACATGGCAATGATAAACACAGACTAGAGTGGATGGCCCTTAGGGATCTGGAACACTTCAAGAAACTCATTGCAAACAGAGCCACGGGCTTCACCCGGAAGTTCTGCGGGTACCTACAACAAGGGCCAAATACGCCTGCTCACCGGAGCGTTCACTGGCCATTTTGGCACCAACGACTTCCTGTGCAGATTGAAATTGGCAAACAATTTCATCTGCAGAGCCTGTGGTGAACAGGGCGAGTCCATATCGCACCTACTATGTGAATGTGACGCTTTGGCTGGATTGAGGATAGGTCTGATGGAATTGGCATATCCGAATCCTGAAGACTTCAGGCTTTTCCCTCTGAAGTGTACGCTGCGGCTGATGCAGTACATTCATAAGGAGATAACTAAAGGATAGATCTTGGGGCCGACACAAAAGATCCCACTGGGTCGAAGTGTCGCCGGTCTGCAGTGATTGGTCCCCACATAAGGTAAGATAAGCCTGTATACTGGAGGAATAATCAGAGGTGTATTCTCCTCGTTGGTCCTTTGTAATACTTATTAAGTTGACATGCAATCGTGAGATCTCGGCTTCGATTTTCATGCCAAGCATTTTAAATTTTCTGTTAGGATATTCTTAGTTGTAGAAGAAAAACTGGATATATAACTGGTGGACGGTAATAAGCTTGTCTCCTATGACGTAGAGTCTCAACACTTACCTTGCTATAGATATACATATGTGAATGTAATAAATCTCTGCCTATCCTGCGGATTAACGGGCTATGTATGTATTTATGTTTAGTTATATTTAGGTATTTAAGTATAACTACTTAAAGGATGGATTTAATCGTGGTTATATCATTACCGCAGTAAAACCCATTTGTGAGTAGTTTAATTTCAATGTGCAACAAACGGGTAAACATTTTTATAGTATTAGATTATATAAGCTCAAACGGAACGGAGGCAAGCTATCTACCAGACACAGTTCACAAAGTCGTATTCTACTTATAACAGTGAATAAAACTTAATACACGCATATAAACTTAGCTCCTTGCCTCTATTCCCGTAAGGATAGGCTGAGGTGTATTGCACCAACCTCGATGGCGTAGTGGTTAGTGTAACCGACTACCACGCCTGAGGTCGCGGGCTCGATTCCCGCACAAGTCAAACATTTGTCTGCATAAACATGGATGTTTGTCTTGGTCTGGGTGTTTCTATTTATAATATGTATTTACAAAAAAAGAAGTATATATATGTATGTATCTTTATCCATTGTCCAGTACCCATAGTACAAGCTCTGTTTAGTTTGGGCTAGATGGTGCTGTGTGTATGTCATAGAATAATAATAAGGTTACGACAATAGTCCACAGGCTTGACTTTTTCTAAAATATGTGGCCTTTACTTGACATAAGTCCGTAAATGTCACTAAAACTACGAGCGCAAGCTGAGAAAGAAAAACACTTAAAGTAATAATAATTTCATCAACTAGGATTTTAGGTCACACATATTAGACGGCGAGCCCATTGTAACCTAATGGGCACAGTACCAAATTCTATGACAAGAATTTATTTACAGAAAAACCATAAAATCTATCCGACCTGGGTACGAGGCCAATTGCCCAGCGTTCGCATTCACTGCTGCTGCGCCACTGAAGCGATACAATATCTTCTCTCTTAGCCTTTATTATTCCCAAGTCACTTGGGGTCGGCTTTTCTGGTCTAACCGGATTTGACTGGATATCAGTTTTTACACGGAGCGGCTGCCACCTGACCTCTGCAACCCGAAGGCTAACGATACCCTAAGGCTAGACCAGTGTCAGGATATTAGAGGGCAGTGACTTCCCAATAACGACTGCCATAGATCTTCATGGCAGTGGGACCAACGGCTTAACGTGCTCTCCGAGGCACGGAGCAGCCGATAATTGTCAATCAATACGCACATAATTTCGAAAAGTCATATAACTTCCGAAAGTCAGAGGTGCGCGACGTGGGTTCGAACCTGAGACCCTCTGCATTGCAGTTTGTTGGTCTCCCCACTGAGCTATCGCTGCTTTTGAAGCGATACAATATAGTAATCGATAATCGAATACTCGATGCAGGAATAAATATCGATAGTTTTTACTCGTTTACCCCATCCCTATGGCGTTTAAAGACGACCCATTGTTCCCCATGGTCGGCCACAGTCCCGTTGCAACGGTTTTCTTTGTGACATTATTGGTTTTAAACATATTTTACATGTCAATAAAGAATGCATTTTATGTAAATGTTGCTTTAATACATACTCGTTGTGCTGCGAGATTTTCTTTGTTATGTATGACTGTTGTACACGACGCGGGTAACATATGCAAGTTGCACTATGCAATGTGTAAACAACAGACGCAAGACCAGCAAGTAACCTGTACGATTAACTCACTCATATTGACCGTGCAAGTAGTTTCGGTACTTGCGTTGGACGATTTTCTTTTATTATTATTTACAGGTCTTGAAAATAATGTAAGTAGAGGCTCTTGCTTTGTGTAACCTACTGACACGAACCGAGCAAGCCATCTGCCTCGTTGATGAAATAATTATAATCTACTGAAAAATGCTATAAGCTGGTTCTGAAATAAAAATGTTAGTAGAAAACACACTAAATGATTTTAATAATGATTCATTGACCAAATGAATATCTTTTTGCTGAGTAATATTTAATTTTGTTTATAGATGCGTAAGTTTATATATACAATGCGAACACACGCATTACTATTTTTAATATTTCTTAAACATTCATTAGTATTTTTAATATTTCTTAAACATTTTTATAATTGGCGAACTGAGTTATCGACTTTCAAGCAAAAGTAATACTAAAAAATGATAAAACGGTTACAATAAACAATGAATTTAATTAGTAGGGGTACTCAATTTAAGCTGCATAACAATGTACTTACAGTAGTACCACGTTTATAAGGTCGACGCATGCACCTGCATAGTAGACGTATTTTATAAGTGCAACGACAATTTTAATTAATCGAACTGGCTTACTTTTAGGCGCTGGAACTTGTACGTACTATTGGTAGCGTAAGATGCACCATTTTTCGTGGTGAAATGCCGACCGTCTCGTCTCCCGATAACTTAGAGGTTCGAGCCTACCGATTAAAACCGCCACCACGGTGCAGCTACTTGCTATTTTCCTAGTGTTTAGATCACTGGAACTGTAACTTTATCAGCGATTTGCCCACCAGTGTCCAACCTTACATCTTGTAAGGTTGGTTTATACATTTGTGAGCGAGATAGAAAGTACATTAGTTATAAAGCTCGCACGTTTAGCATTTCAGAGGTATGTCTAAAATTAATTATTAATTTCTCGCTATTAACAACTCGTTTTTGCGTGAACGGAGTTTGAGTACATGCCATATATTCATGGTCACTCATCTTACTGTGGGAATTACGATCAATTTAATGTTAACATCTAGTAATATGACATTCCTAGCCATGTTTGGTATGATAACTGTGGCTAGTTTAAGTTTAAGAACCTGCATGATTCGTTTTTGTATGAAACACAATCTATTATTGTCGAGAATGCTGCGCGACAAGATGTGCCGTTATGTTTCAATGATGTCTGCTTATTGTTAATTATTTTTAACATCATTCGATTCTTGGATTATCATGTATAAGTATCACGCCTACCTAATTATGTACTGTAGAATAATCACCTAGTATAAAAGGGCTGACTTAACTTAATTATAAAAAATGCATGAGAGTCTTATGATGAATTTCTATATTGTGAATATAACTTGACAGACAATTCGGTCTTTAATGTTCAAGAGTGAAAATACCACAAGTTATAGTTATTAGTGTATCGCAATATAATTTAAAATTATGTTTACCCAAATTGTTATTGTTATATGCCCCAATCAACGCGACAGCGACAAGCTATCTAAAACATCATGTAGAAAAAATTATAATTCTATGACATTATCGTGGGATGGTATCTAACTTATAGACAGAGATTTCCAAGCTGCCCATCGCGATTATGGGTAACCCAAAGACATTCTTTCTTCGCCTTTAAAAAGACAACGTCCGCACCAGGTACAATTCCTGTGTGGCGGGGGATTTTACAAACATTTAAACAACGGACATAAAAACACCCAGTCCTGGAAAAACTATTTGTGAATCACATAAATTTTTGTCCCGTGTAGGTATCGAACCCACAACATTCGGCGCCGTGGTAGTGGCGATGCGACTTTTTAAACCACTACGCCATCCGTGCAGACATATAAAAGATTATAATGTACTTTTTTTATGCATCTAATGTGGCATGCATGCATACGGACTACCTGATGGTAAGTGGTCACCGTAGCCTATAGCCGACGCCTGCAACACCATAGGCATCACTTGCGCGTTGCCGACTTTGTAAAAACCTTTTAACGCCCTTTTTAAAGAACCCCATACTGTGTAGTCTTGTGCGAAAACCTGAGCAGAGAGTTTATTCCACAACCGAGTGTCCGTGGAAGAAAATTCCTTTGGAACCGCTTGGTGCGGCACCAATTAGGTTGTAAGATGTGAGAATGAAATCCCTGCCGATGGCGAGCGGTGCGATGATCTTTGGGTAATCACTTGACTAAAAGACATATTTAGACTATTTAAGGCGTCACCAGACGGAACTAAATTCTGCGTGGGCTCTGTGACGCATCCTTTCATACTCCATGCTGTCACCCTGAATTGCCTTGAAGAAAACCGCTAACTCAACCTTGGAAATAATCCTAATTATTAGCTTTTGCCACTAGCCTAATTAAATATAGCCTAAATAGAAAAAATCCGCGACAAAGTCTGTATTTTATTTCAATATGAGGCATACCTAGGTGTGAGTAAGTGGATTAAAAAAATCAATAGTGCTTTGACATGAAATGACGTAAGTAGGAACCCTGACCGCCAGGGTCGAGGACGGTATTAAATATTCAGACTTGTATGGCTTTCAAGCGTATAGTTAAAGGATATTGACGACATGACTTATAGCGTAGCTAGAGTGTTGTTATAGGTAAGTTATAGTGTGATACAAGATTATATACAGAGAGGCTTTTTCTACTTACGGTTAAGAATATGGCGAGCGATGATTCATTTTGTTTTTTTAATAGATATCTATTAGCATCAGGAGTAAATTAAAACAATGGACACAAAGAGCACTAAGTCTCGGTAAACCTATTTGTGGTAAGCAGTCGAACCCACAACACTCCGAGTAATGGCAAAGGCGAGGTGGCCACTTAAACAAAAACGCCATCTATGCAGTCAAAACGTACATTATTTTATATAAAAGAATATGCCGAACTATATTTTTAAATATTAAATTGAGATAAATCTATTTATCAAGGACAAGTAACAAACCTTACTGAAGGCAAGCCTGTTGCATTCAATGAATACCATTAAATGTAATATGTTGATTAAGTTAGACATGCCTGGTTTTTGGCCATATACAAAAAGTATTGCCAGTTACGCTAGCTATTTAATTGAGTTTTTTCCTTTGGCAGAACAAAATACCTAGGTTACCAATTGCGACATGATTATTTATTTTACAAACAAACTCAATATATAATGATGTATATTGTTTTAAATTATATCCTCGATTAATCCTGAGCTCGCTTCGTAGCGTTTCACTCAAATTGCTTGACTGAGGAAATACCTTTGCGCTACAAATGATCGTAAATAAACAAACCATAATTTATATTCCTATGAAGATGCTAGTTTGTAGGCTTCATGAGGAGATAGTGGATGCAGGCAGACAGGAAGCAAATATGATCTTTTCCCCTTGATCTGGCCAAACAGCAAATTATTTTTAGGCGATGGCAACACCTCTTTTTTTTCTAGCTGCAGCATAAGGTGCAGTAACGGGTTACCGTCAGCCGGGTCGACTTGTTTATTTGGTTGTGAAGTACTTTATTGTTAGAATAAATAATAAATTATACTCGTATTTTTAATATGAAAAAGAAATCATAAATAACTCACTAAAACAAGAAACCTCAATCAACTGATATGTGAAATACAGAAAATTAATTACTGAACGTGTTGTAATATATAATTAAATAGCTCTACATCAATTATTAACAGCAAACGTTATTTTAAAAAGTATAATAACCAACCAACGTATAACGTTGTCAATACATCGCAGA
Source organism: Catocala fraxini (assembly GCA_930367265.1). Taxonomy (NCBI): domain Eukaryota; kingdom Metazoa; phylum Arthropoda; class Insecta; order Lepidoptera; family Erebidae; genus Catocala; species Catocala fraxini. The sequence goes on from OV884045.1 coordinate 2,704,520, forward strand.
TTGTGTCCAAAAAATACTAGGGTCAACTACCCATCAAAATATTGACTCACACGCCCCTTTTAGGAGTTCTGCTCACCCATATTCGCATATACATCATTGCCATGTAAGTAATTCCAATACGAAGTTTATATCTCTCAACGTCACACGTTATGCCCATTTAAGGCTACCAATGTCTATCAACAAGCGATCCAGTCTCACAGCGACCTTTGCGTTGCGCGCGCGTGATAAAAAAGCAGAACAATTTTAATCTGTATTTTTGAAGTTTGATTTTCGCGCGTTTGACTAAATAATTTAAAGACATTTTATAGTTTTGTGTGTGAATATTACTGGATTATTTTTATTGTGAAGTTTAGTGTATTTAAATAATAAGTTTAGTGTTTTACTGTAATAACTATTGGTGAGAATAAGTGTAATTGGTTATAATTGATACAAATATTTTTCGGTAATACTATTTTTGTTGTGAGATTGAGGAAATTTTGATACAATTTTAAATATTTTGGGTCGTTTCTGCCGCTACAAGACGTGTCTGAATCGGAAAGAATTTTAAACCAGAAAAAAAAAATTGTAATGTTATCGTTTGCTCCAAGGGTAAAAAGTATAACGTGATAGTTTATAAATAGAGTTACAGAAAACACAAGCGCTTAAAAAAAATGCTTTAATATTTCTATAAGCATGGCGCAGATGTTAAAATGACTATCGCACAGCGGAGTTCAATTTTCATACAGCGCATAAACTAATAAGATTAACAGGCAATTTTTTGAGATTGCTTGTGGTCCGCCATTTTTTTGTTTGTTACACTATTATATTCCTTATTGCAATGATGTCCTCCTTATATCGAAAACTTTAAAGGAACGGATACAATACAAATGTCATATTGAAATGATATCCCAAAAACATATTGATCCAACTTATGTTTAACAAAATAAATAATGCCTCGTACGATCATACAACTTTACAAAAAATAAATGTTAAATTTCACGTACTCTGCTCACATATAATAGTTTCACACATGTACGCGAGTGACACTGTTCATACATTGTTTTACGTCTCATTGTGAAACTGCATAAAAACATTGGAGAAATAACTATTCGCAATCGAAAGTAAAATACTTGAAAACGTTTCCCTTTATTTTTTGCTGAAGGCTGTGACTTGGTTCAAGTTCTTTTTAAATAGTGCCGTCCTTCTTTGGGATAGGATAGAGATAAGGTAACTTCCATCATCAAAATTTGTTTAGACCTTAAGCTTGCAACAAGCAGACTGTACATATGGTGTAGTGCCGTGGTTAAGATAGTCGCCTCGCTAATGCGCTGTTATGTGTTCGATCCCCACATAGGACATAGACAACAATTTGTGGATCACACATAACATTTGTGTGATTCACAACTCCATGAAGAATAGCACAAATGTTGCCTGTTGATTCAATCCTGGCATATCTCTTCGCTTCATTCACGCTTATCGTGTTGTGCATGCATGTTTGATTACATACATACATAGATTCACGCCTGTTTCCCAGAGTAGGCAGAGACTACGGATTTCCATTTGCTACGATCCTGACACACTTCGCTTCATTCATTTTCATCATATTCCTCATACACGCTCGTCGGTTAAAGGTGCTCTTAACCTGGTCTTTGTACAGAACGCCTCCGATCTGATCGAGAAACGTTCGCCTAGGTCTTCCTGTTGCGACTGTTCCATTCACACTAGCCTTATAAACTTTCTTAGTCAGTCTTTCCTCGTCCATTCTTTCTACATGCCCAAACCAGCTTAGATGCTTGATTAGAATACTTGAAACGTGGCCATTAGCCAATATACCTCTGATTTCCTTTACAATTCTAAGAAAATAATGGCACAACAAAAGCATATCAAGTATGAACTAAATTCTATTAATCCGCGGATGCGCCCGCGTGTATCCCATGGGCACACAAACCGAGATAAATAGTATATGCGTTAATACACGACATGTTCTATCTGTTTGCCAAATGTTATCCATATTCGTTCAACGGCTTACGAGTAATTGAGTTACAAACACCTTCACATAAAACTGGACATAGTCTAACATACACAGTGTGCCAGATTTCATTCTAATTAGTTCAGCGGTTACAGGTGGATGAGTAACAAATATGTATGTGTGTATCTTATGTGGGGGCCGCCAGTCAGTGCAGACCGGCTACACTTCGACCTAGCGGGATCTTTTGTGTCGATACTTTCCCAATAACGACTGCCATAGATGTTCATGGCAGTCGGAACCGACGGCTTAACGTACTCTCCGAGGCACGGAGCAGGCGATAATTGTCAATCAATAAGCACATAAGTTCGAAAAGTCGTATAACTTCCGAAACTCAGAGGTGCTCGACGTGGATTCGAACCTGAGACCCTCTGCATTGCAGTCTGTTAGTCTCCCCACTGAGCTATCGCTGCTCAAATATACTAATATACTTCCTTACTTGATATTAAAAATTAGAAAGTAACTCTGTCTGTCTGTTACCTTTTCACGGCTAAGCCACTTAACCGATTTCGATGAAATTTGGTACAGTTGAGTTTTAAACCTGCGGAAGGACATAGGCTACTTTTTATTGAGGTATGTACCACGCGGGCGGAGCCGCGCGAAAAATCTAGTTTATAATATACGTAAAATTAATAATAATAATACTAATAATATTCTACCACATACACACAACACCATCTAGCCCAAACTAAGCAGAGCTTGTACTATGGGTTCTAGACAATGGATAAACATACATATATACTTTTTTTGTAAATACATACATATTATACATAGAAACACCCAGACCAAGACAAACATCCATGTTCATGCACACAAATGTTTGACTTGTGGGGGAATCGAACCCGCGACCTCGGTCGTGGCAGTCGGTTACACTAACCACTACGCCATCGAAGGCGACAATTAGGTCCAGAAACGCATTGCGGGATTCCCAAGTTCAATTCCCGAGATGTAGTTATCGGGGAAATTGTTGTTGGGGTTTTACACAGTAGTGGTACAACGTCTATTGTTGTCCTACATCATGGGACCTAACCATATTTGGTGAAAGAGAGTGCTTAAGCATCTGCTTAGTTTTTATGGATTACACTCTCGCCTGTATATGTTTGATGAGGATATTTTTTTTTTCGTGTGTTTAGTGGCCAACCTTTTGTCAAGAGTTGTTCAAGCCGCCTGTAGGCCTCTGACATGGCTTAACGACTGCTTTCAATTTGACAACAACTGGGACCGACTTTTTACGTGCCCTCCGAAGCACGGAGACGCTCAGATGAAATACCACTAAGCGGTCACCCATCTATAGACTGACCGCGCCCAACGTTGTTTAACCTCGCTAATTGTTTACCGATCAGTGAGTGCAACTGGCTATGAGCGCCTATTGATGAGGTGGGCTTCTATGTTTTTTCCCACCTCATCAAAGACACTTCTGTGTATGCCACCCATATTTCGACAGCTTTAGTCCAGGTCATCTGTGTCGTGTTGTTTATACTGCGGTAGGATTATTGTAGGCAACAACGATAAAGATATTAAGTTTAAATGCGAAATATTATAATATTCATTAATTTATTATTCTTCTCTTTTAGCCTTTATTATTCCCAAGTCACTTGGGGTCGGCTTTTCAGGTCTAACCGGATTTGACTGGATATCAGTTTTTACACTGAGCGGCTGCCACCTGACCTCCGCAACCCGAAGGCTAAAGATACCCTAAGGCTAGACCAGTGTCAGGATATTAGAGGGTACTGACTTTCCCAATAACGACCGCCATAGATGTTCATGGCAGCCGGGACCAACGGCTTAACGTGCTCTCCGAGGCACGGAGCAGGCGATAATTGTCAATCAATACGCACATAATTTCGAAAAGTCATATCACTTCCGAAAGTCATAGGTGCGCGACATGGGTTCGAACCCGAGACCCTCTGCATTGCAGTCTGTTGGTCTCCCCACTGAGCTATCGTTGCTTTATTCATTAATTTATTATAACCAATAAAAATATATATTTGAACTTCTGTTCAAGCGCTAACCCTATTTTATTTCTGTCCACTTCATACAAATTCCGTTTTGTTTCAATTTAGTATTATATTATTAATTTTAGAATATAATAATTAAGGGCTGTATGTCATGAGGTTCAGACTTTGATTTCCGGATCAGAACAGCCTGGCCTCGAAAGCTGAGATTTTGTGAATTCGGCTGCTGTGCATGAGAGGTCTCGGGTTTGTGATTTCGGGTTGTTCTTTCAAGAAGTTCTTTGCTTGATAGACAATAGGCTTATCTATACTAATATTATAAAGCTGAAGAGTTTGTTTGGTTGAACGCGCTAATCTCAAGAACTACTGGTTCGAATTGAAAAACTATTTTAGTGTTGGTTAGCCTATTTATCGAGGAAGGCTATAGGCTATATAACATTACGCTACGACCCACGGGGTCACGAGGCCACGGGACCACGCAGTAACCATAAACGCGAGCGAAACCGCGGTCACATCTAATTACCTTCTACGTAGGTTCTAAAATTATAACCACTTTTTGAAATGTATACGTTATATACCTCTGCATACTCCTTTGTAAATAGGTAATAAAGAGGATTGAAAATAAATTTATTTATATATTAAACAATCTGTGTAAATGCATTGTTGTTTTACCTTTTAATTAGTATGTTTTCCTGTGTCTATAAATATGTTAAATCGCATCTCTATCCTGTATCCAGCGCACACAGCATTCGATATTTATGATTTATTAAAAAAAACACTGTACTAAAAGTAACTTTACAAATATTCAAGCATCTGACACAAAGAGCACCTAGACTCGGAACAACCATTTGTGAATAACACTAATTTATTTACAGTCTGTGATTCGAAATGGTACTTGCTATAGCGGCAACGGCAAGCCGACCATTTAATCCACTGTGCCATCGTTGCAAAGACGCCTGTTTAGCAGATAAAAGGTTTACTCACACTATGTAAAAGGCGTCCTATCGTCAACGTGTAACTCAAATTATTACGGCTACCCATCCATAAACTTAACGTAGGTAATCGATTCAGATTATTCTCTAACACTCATCATTGGTTAACTCAAATCATTCCAGCCACCCATCCAAAACTTAACCTTTTTTTTTTTTTTACGTGGTGGAATGCATGACGCATACCCCTCCGCGGGGGCGGGCGGAGGGGTTATGTCGGACTCGTCGGGGTCAAAGAAGATGTTAAGATGATAAAGTACCTCCCGGGATACCGACTAAACCTACCACGGTGTTCCTCGACAAAACCACTATCGACGGGGCCGCGCGAATTACTTTCGCATGCGGTCGCGACCCCGCCGAGGTTTCGGGCCGCCGTATGAAACGGCAGGCCACTACACGAAAGACCTACCCTATAGGCACTTCTAAAACTCCCTACTGTCCCCCCTAGAGGGGAGACGGACTCGACATAGAGGCGCGCGTGGGAACACGCACGCCGCCTCTCGGACCTGGTGCTGAACGGATGGCGGGCAGGCCCACAAAGCCCGCCACCCTCAGGTCAAATCCAAAACTTAACCTCACCTACGCAGCTTTACCACTACAACCTACACAGATTCCAGTATGACCAATACACATCCACAATTAAGTTTATTTATTTATTTGATCCACAATTAAATAAATAAATAAATTAAAAAAGAAATTCTTCTATAAACTTAATTAACTATTCCGAACTAAACACACAATCGTGTAATTGTCAGTTTAAGTATGTTAGTTTTCTACCGCCATTTGCAAACGTAAAATAAAATAAACGCAATTAAAAAAAGAAACATTTCGACAATAGAAACGAGTTATTACTACTTTTCCCTGACACGACTAGGGTTGTCAAGTGTCGATATAGGATACAATGTTTTTTTTAATACTTACCTGCTTTTTGCCCTTGGCGTAAGTTTGCGTTCATATTTATAGGCTAACATTCCCAGATTTCATTCTAGAGTCGTGTAAAGAAATGCCTTATATTTAAGTTAGGGAACAAATAAATTTTTGTGGACCCCCCGCTTACTTCGTGGACTTACGAATTGTGGACCCGCATTTTTTTTTGTCACGCCAACGTCGACGCCCTTCGAGTCTCCCGTGGACTCCTGGAGGGTCCACCTGGTCCACTTTGGGAAGTAATGGTCTATATCATTGAAAAGATTTTAACTAATAAACCACAGTCTTCACGAGCTTCAAAATTTTCAGGATCGCAGGCAATCTTTTAAAAAATACTATCACCATTGCACATTTCGGTTTTTTCATTCATGCATTTCTTTGACACTTCGAATGTCAGCTTCAAATAAGCTGTAGTGCCAACCCTTAACAGCACTGAACATAACACTGATTTGTATTCTGTATCTTGCATTTTTTAAATTGTCGTTTATTGCCGCTGTATTATGTAACATCCATTACATACAGTTTTCCAATGCCGCAATGACATATGGCCGCAGTCACGCATATAGTTCATAATGACTCTACTAGAATATTCTCTTATATTTATGCGAATTATTAGTGGGAGACCGTTGGACGGCCACGAGGAAGACTCGAGTTCGATCCCAATGCAAGCAGGTTTGACTATTCGAAGTAATGTGCGTATTAAATAGTTAATTATCGATCGCCGTTACAGTAAAGGAAAATATCGTGAGGAAACCTCTATGTCTGAGAATTCTCTATAATATTGATCATAAACTATTTTAACAGGCTTGTCTACTGTGTCTGTGTGACTATCTTAGCTCTAAGAAGTTCTACCAAAACACTTTTTTTGTCAATACTGTAGGCAGCGAGTAATAGGGGTAGCCTATTGCTGCCTGTCACCAGACTACAGAACAACAGAAAACTCAGGCACACAAATACACCCATGACTCGAGCACACGTAAGCCACTCATCGTGGCACTCCAGCGCTCGAAAACCCGGGGCATCGTGGCACATAGCTTAACCAAACTCACGTCAAAAGACCAACGCGCCATTGAATAACAAGTAGAAGCATACAATAAAAGAATCGATTGGAAACTAAACGATCGAGAATCGAGACAATGTGTACAGTTACTCTGTCATGTTTCTCTGTTTAGAACGGGTATTGTGTGTAAAGGTGCATAACGTGTGGTCCCACGTTTTTGCGGCGCCGGCGCAGGCGCAACCGTTACAGTCACGGGCGTACTGTCAAGTTTAGTGTTGCTCGTAACTGTTAATGTGTGACTACGTAACGTTAAATTATCGGCGCTTGAGTAACTGTGCTGTTGAAACTAGTGAAATTGAAACACTTCAATACTTGTTATGGATGGGGGATTTGATTGATAGAGCTTTATTTTTAAAATGCACGGTTCATTCTGAAACAGCTTGACTGTGGAAACACTTGCATAAGGTCATAAGGTTTTTCACAATTGGTATGGATATTTAAATGATGAGACGCGCTACATAGCTGCGTCCTTGAGTAGTCGCATAACCAGACTCGACTACAGCTACAGCTGGAATATTTTTAAACAATACTTGGAAGCTGTACAAGCTTGTGCTTTATACCCAAATGATGCCAAAGGGAGGCTTTTAGAATGCTCACGCTATTCTCTCTTGCTGACTATCTATCTCTTTTTTACTTTACACACTCCATCTTTTGATCCGTTTCAGGTAGTCGACTGAAGTTTTCTCAGAATCTGTTATCATTCTATTGCTGTGTTTTATTTTGGTTGATTTTGTCCTGTACTATGAAAGATTAACGATATTTCCATGAGGATTTTCCTACTATGTCGTGCCATTAATTACCATTAACTACTCTTATGAAGAAAATGCAAATTCCATTGACAATTTCACTTAGTTTAAATCCCGTACAAGTCCATATTGCACCTGTGCAGACGAAGGCTGACTGCCACAGTTGCCATGTTTCATATAATTATATTAGCGCGTTTGTCATCATGGCTAATTACCAATTTATTTATTATAAGAATTAATTTATTAACGTCTCCTGCAATTTTTTATGTACGTCATAGTTTACATACATACAGTTTCACGCCTATATCATTGAAGAGGTAGGCAGAAATGGATTACACTTATATTTCGCCATTAATTTTAATTGAAAATCGATTGAAATTAAACAACTATAAGAATTAATGATACCAGGAAAGTGTAAAATTAAATCTATGTAGTATTTATAATTTAAATAGCTTGAAAGTAAACAGTAACTAGTAAAAGTGTTTAACAATAGTATTTTAAAGTTTAAAATTATGTAATAATAGTGTTTTATAAAAAGCTAGCTGTCCCGACAGTCGTAACCGTGTACAAAGGCAAAAAAACATTTAAAAATCCACATCTAAACCATTCGCGAATCCTTTTGAACACACAAAAATTTCATCTAAATCGGTCCAGCCTTTTAGAAGGAGTTTAATTACAAACACACGCACAAAAGATTTATATATTAAACAATAAATAAAATAAACAACGCGACAAAATCCGTATAAAGTTGTTTAATTTCAATGTATAATATTCGCGTAAATCTAAGACAATATTAAGAAAATCGATTCTACTGCACGCAATTCTACATGTTTTAATATGTTTCGTAACATGGAAACACATATTATCGTTCGCTGTGTGAAGGAAAACATTGGAAGTAACCCTGCATAATGTGTTTTCCCATAATGTTCTCGAAGTTACCTGAAGTCTACCAGTCCGTATTGGACTACCATAGCCCATGACAGGCCAAAAATCTAACCTTTATGATACTGAGAAGCACACCCAGCAAAGGACAGATTATATAGCAAAACGCCTATGGAAAATACCTCGTTGGATAATGTTTTAAAAGACTTATACCTGCAACAATATATTTAAATTGTTATTCTACTAATTGTTAATTTTCCTTCAAAGTAATTAGACCGTAAAGATATCCGAGCCAAGTAAACGGCTAATTAACGAATATTAACAAAAAATCTGTCCGACGACCTTGACCCAAGTTTTATTAACAAAAACAAATTAACAATTTCGAAACGAAATAGACTAATTGCTTAACGCCATTGTCTTAAACGATTAAGTGTTGCCAACGTGAATTAGAATAGTACACGGTTTATTTGAGTGTGGGTTCCGTTTAATTATTTTGAGTTTTTTTTAGTACTGTTGGTATAAATGCTTGTGTTATTTTAGACTGTCAATGGATCGATTTCTGATAAAGTGTTATTGATTTTACTGTCTGATAATTCAAATTAAATAACAGCACGGCCGACTCTTATGACGGCAGAGGCTAATAAATTAGTTGGAGCCCATTTAAGTCATTCCGCCCTCTTCTTTTCTGCTCAGAACAAAACCTGCTGAGCTAAGATGTTACCCTTACGTGGTAGAGCCGTTTAGTACGTACCAAGAAGTTTCTTAATGTCACCTCTTATTTGTGCCGAACTGTTAAAACTTGGCAATCTCTGCCGAGGCCTGTGTTTTCCACTTCCTTCAATCCTGGGTCCTTCAAGCGAGGTCTGGAAAAGCACCTTCTTAGACCGTCAAAGTTTCTTCCTACATTTTCCTACCTTCTGGGCACCACTTCACGTGAGGACGTGTTGTGGACGGCTTTGCCCGTGGACTGCATAACTGCTTGCGATCAGGCGTCATTTTGACAGACAACAATAAAAAAAATGAATATGTGTTTTGTAAGACATTTATATAACAAAGTATATTTGCTATCTTTTAAATCTTAATCGTATTGCACAAAATACACCAGACGTCACAGCCGTGTGCTTACGTAAAGTAACTTTATATTCATTTGACGTTTGTAAGTTGCCTTGAATCTTATCAGTCATCTATATAGCATCTGTTTCATGTCGATTTATTATCTATTATTGAGTTTTCAAACAATGGGTAGTATTGCCTTTGTTAGTTAGATCTAAAATTCGGTTAATTTGTCTGTAAAGTAATAGGCATCTAGGATCAAAGTAATCTTATTCTAGATATAATTTAATAGGCACTAGCTGCGACATCGTTTCTTAATTAACTTAGTAGGCCTCGATGGCGTAGTGGTTAGTGTAACCAACTGCCATGCCTGAGGTTGCGGTTTCGATTTCTGCACAAGTCAAACATTTATGTGCATGAACATGGATGTTTGTCTTGGTCTGGGTGTTTCTATGTATAATATGTTAGTATCTGCAAAAAAAAATTATATAAGTATGTTTATCCATTGTCTAGTACCTATAGTACAAGCTCTGCTTAGTTTGGGCTAGATGGTGTTGTGTGTATGTGATACAATATTATTATCATTAATTTATTTTCTAATTTCTGCTCTCGATTTGATCGACATATGTCCATGCTGGAATACAAAGTATGTTATGTTAATCGAGGACATGATCAATCGATGTTTTTGTTTTTTTTTTTTTTTTTTTTTTTATACTCTAATAGGTTCGCGTTTGACCGCGATCTCACCTGATCTTAAGTGTAGATGCAGTCGACGATGGAGCACGCTTGCCTAGAAGATACCTATTCACTCGCGACTTGAAGACACCCAGATTGTGCTCATCGGGAAACACAGACTTAGGTAGCGAATTCCACACCTTAGCGGTACGCATTATAAAATTGGAAGCAAATCGCTTCGTGCGTAAATGTGGTATATCCACCATGTACCTGTGTCGCTGGCCTGATTGTCTGGTCGTCCGATGGTAGAATGGGGAAGGAGGAATCAAATTATGCAGTTCCTCTGCACACTCTCCGAAATGTATCCGATAGAAAACCGAGAGACTAGCAACCTTACGACGATGCTCCAAGCTTTGGAGTCGTGTGTTGACCAATTGGTCATCGCCGATAAGTCTCCTGGCCTTCCGCTCAATTGACTCCAAAGCCTCCAGCTGATATTGACAAGTTTCATTCAAATCCGGGCAACGGTTTACGCTTAATTGACTAATGTACATCAAAACATCTTCGCAAAGTTTTACATACTAATGACAAATACGCCACTATGTATGCTACGTATCAACTACTAAAATATTTAATTGGTTACTTTGCACACTGCTTATACCTTTCATAAATAAAATACATATTGTCTTATAAATTAGGTTTTAGAGGTCGCATGGCCACATCAGGTTTGATCGTCATAGCAGATAAAAATTTGTATGTTTTACTAATGATTGTCTCGAGTCTATCTGTTTTTCGTGTTCGTTGTTATAATATTAGTGAAGTATAGCAATAGAGAACTTCTACCTAGAGTGCCAAATCTCTTTTTATAAAAACAAAACGTTAAAGAATTTGCTCTTCTGTGATATACAACGGTTCTTCCTAGCTGTTCTGCCTGCAGATTTAACAAGGTTGCGATGAGCTCAAGTTTTCTCAAATCGCAACATCGTTTTTAAATGTCGATTACATTATCGATAGCTTATTAATACTATGTGTTATAAGGAACCCTAATATAGATAGAGGTGTTACCCAATGCTCTATAGTGCTGCAGCACAATGCCGCACACTCGTGTGCGTGCGTGGGTGGCTGGAGCGTTACTAATCGCCTTGTTCCTTCTGCGCTTGCGCCGATTTTGAACACGATACCATATCTATTAAATGATCTGAGCTAGGTTTTTATTGAAACTAAATGATTTTTTGATTAAAGTTTCTGTGTTTTACATACGTAGTCTTTTACGATTGTGTCCCCGAAGGGCTATGCAGATATCCTTATAACCACATTGCATCAGCTGTCTTTTAGGTCCTACGTAATAAAAGGCTTATTTTCATCTTCCGAACACGGTTTCAGACTACATGCTGGTACTGAGAATTTGTTAATAGAAAAGTCTATAACACCCAAGGGAAAAATCAAACTCTGGTGACACACAGCGTCATCATCAAAGTTCCAACTCTAAACTGTAACTTCTTCTTCAAAGTTCTACAGTTTTACAAAACATAAACCTTCCACTGTAAACTTTACACTAAAAATATAAAGTCTGACGTCTTACTTTAGGGTTGGCAAAAATGTTATCGACTTATCTGTTACGTAGGTAGCTTAAGGCTGTATCTGGTAGACAACCAATAACATTTGGTAGACGAGCATTGTAACTAAACAGTTACAATACTTGTTTACTAGACATTCCTGTTACTAAGATCTGGTAGACGATCATTGGCTCGCTATGGTCTACCAGACACTACTGTTACTGACAATTGACTGCCTATTAAACACGTAGCTTACATCTAATAGACAATAAGCTCGTTATTGTCTAAAGCGTTGCTTGAGTCTATATTTGGTAGTCAATGATTAACTCGCTACTGTCTACCAGACACTGTTGTTACTGAGAATGAACTGCCTATTAAGCACGATTGCAATATCTGGTAGACAATCATTTGCTCGCTACGGTCTACCAGACACTACTGTTACTAACAATTGACTGCCTACTAAATACGTAGCTTGGATATATATAATAATTAACTGGCTACTGTCGACCAGACAGTAACAGTAGTGACTGTTATTGAGACCGCTTATACTTAAAACTTGGCCCTGTATATATATAATATCAGCTCTGTATTAAACTGCCCCAGTGCTGGGCACGGCCTAAGGCCATATTCCACCACGCTGGCCCAGTGCGGGTTGGCAGACTTTATATATTTTTAAGAAAATTGTTCAGTACTCTTAGACATGCAGGTTTCCTCACGATGTTTTCCTTCATCGTTAAAAAAAGCGATAATTAACTATTTAATACGCACATAACTTCGAAAAATCAGAGATGCGGGACTTGGGATCGAACTCGATACCTACCTCTGCGTGGCAGTCCAATGATTTCCCACTAAGCTATCGCATCTCTGCCTACCCTCTCGGCTACGTGCAAGCGTGATGCATGTTATCTACTACGAAATATCAAGTCATTGACCCAGTTAACGGATCCATGTTGGCGCAGATCCGCATGCAGTAATCGTGCGCCTACGCATCCTGCCGATAGTGGTATGGTAAATACCATATTATGATGCTTGGGTCAAAAACGTTGTTTGGGTTTTACTGTAGGAAAACACAGGCCTAGATTTTATTGAGTCATACAAGAGCATTGCTTTAAGTTTTGGTGTCAGTATCTTTAGGTATAATTATACATAGTAGATTTTACACGCGGCTCCGCTTACATTAATGTAGATTTTGTCAATAAAATCCTATCCCGGACGTTTTTCTATATGATAGGTAACCTGCCTTTTTTTGTACCCGTAACAACGTGTATGCAAAATTTCATGATGATCGAACGAGTAGTTCAGGCGTGAAAGTGTAACAAATAGACAAACTCGCATCTCTAATGTTATTATAATCGCATTTATAATATTAATTTTACCTGTAAGGTAAAGGTATATTACAAATATATATCGCTTTATTTTCAAGTACCATGTAACCTTAACTTTACTGTTTGATATAGGTGATTGCAAGTGGCCATAGTCGATAGTAACCGCTTACTTTCAGGCTAATGCTTTGATAATTTAATATATAAAGAAATAGGCGAATGTACCACAGCTATTTTTGACCAATTTGTTTAAGTTTTACATAATATGTGTCGAACTTAAGACTGCGCCGAGCGAAATGTGCCAAAACAGGCGGTCACAGTTAAGTGAATAAAATCAACACTTTTTGATTAATATTAATATAAAATATACATTTACCATAACAATAAATGTGTTTATAATTACTCCATCTAAAAAACTTAAAATAATTAATATTTTCGCCTACAAAATTACCTAAATTTGCACGAAAAATGCAAAAACGTAAGCCTGATTTTAGATAGTTATAGATAAGTTACGTGATTTTAGATTATAACAATAGAAATCTATCCTATTTTACAGCTTAAACGAAACATAAATAGTTATATTACAATTTGTCCGTCCCAAATATTTAAGTTATTGGTTGACAATAAAGATACATATTTATCAAAAAAGCACTTCAAATCCTCCATACAATTTTACTATGGTGGCCGCGCGCCGATTTGAATATGTGCCGCACGAGCTCTGTCATTATCTGTCTTACGCTCGGCGCAGTCTTAATTACCACATACAAAGATTACGTATGTATATAGCTAATAAGTAAACAGGGGTGTGTAGCACCCAGATTACTACAGCTATACCTTATGTCTTACAAACACGGACACATTTCAAGACTGCTTGCTAAGTAAGTAAGTAAGTAAGTAATCATTTATTCGTCAGAATATGGGTATACAGAGCTCTTACAAATTGTTACACATAGTTTCAATCCATAATCTGCCATTGTTTGGCATACGAATATAAATTCGATTTCTTTTTTCCTTTTCAGTTCACTTGATTGTTGTTCTTATTTCTATTTACTTAAAATTAAATAAATTTAATAATTTCAATTTAAATAATTGGAGCAGACAGGTTCTCGAGTGGAGACCACGACTCGGCAAGCGTAGTGTAGGACGCCCTCCGGCCAGATGGACCAATGACCTGAAAAAGGTGGCTTGAGGTGACTGGATGGCGAAAACGGGAGATCGGGCCTTGTGGCGCACCCTGGGGGAGGCTTATGTCCAGCAGTGGACTGCAATAGGCTGAAATGATGATGATGATGATGAAATAAATTTGTATTTAGTTAATTTAAACTAAATGCGAATTTGGTCGCATTGTAATTCGAAGTTGTATTTTCTTCTTCTCCCTTAGCCTTTATTATTCCCAAGTCACTTGGGGTCGGCTTGTCTAGTCTAACCGGATTTGACCGGATATCAGTTTTTTTCATTTTTTTCAGTTTTCATTTTTTTTATTTTCCTAAGTTATACTTTCTAAATTTTGTAATTTTAGCAATTTGTTGTTGTCTTTAATTTAGTGAATGCTGTGTACTTATAACAGAAATGCTTATCTAAACTTGTCTTAATTTTCTTTTTAACCAGTACGCTTAATAAATAGATAAGCATTGCCAAAAAAAACTCAATAATACTGTTATTGGAATCCCTCAAGAATTAAACCGAGAGCTCTCGTACAATCGCAAAATAATACCTCCGATTAAAGAGGAAGTCAGGTGTTAAAATATAACCGAATTTTAACATATTAGTTACAACATTGGAAAGCGAATTACTAAAATAAGAAACTAGCATCCGGATTAGTACAGCAGTTCTGACTCTGAATAGACGAACTTACTGAGCGGAAACATTCGGTGTTACTTTTAACAACTCAATGTTGATTAATAACTTTCATGAATAGTATTTAGGTATAAACATTGACTGTGGTTTTTGCTCGCGAGTGTTGCGGGTTTGATCCTCCGACCTAGATAAAAAATGTTCTATTGGTTTCTGACCTCGGCATCCTCAGTGGCGCAGCGATAGTAGTTGCGATCCTTGCACATAAGGTCTTGCGTTCGTTTACAAATAATTTTTAAACGTTTTTTCTGTTACATTGTATAATATTGTCTTCTGTTTACGCGAATGTTATTCATTGAAATTAAACTACTATATACGTATTTTAACGCGATGTTTATTTGACACTTTATTACATTATTTAGAAACTACTACTATTAAACTTTACTAATTTTTAAGCTAATTAAATTACTTAAACTATTATAACTATTTAAATTTAAGTTTACATCATCAGCGACCGTTACTAACATAACCTAATCTATTGAAATTAACATTCGCGTAAACAGAACACAACTAACATAACCTAATCTACTTTTATACAAGCAAAGTATAAAACATGATATAAAAAATTACTAAACGTTTTGTTTTTCCTCGCGATTGCGCAGCTGATTGAAACTTGTTACTAGTATTGGCGATAAGGAAAATGTTTTTGTAGATGTTTTTAGATATTGTTGCCAATTATGTTTTACAGAAGTACTGATGGCGCAGTGGCTTAAATAGTGGGCCTAATGCGTGGTGTATTGCGGGTTCGGGTTAATGGTGCGAATGGTGCGCTATATACAGTTTGTTGTCCTGAATATGGATGTTCTTTATATTCGTTGGATTAAACTTACCTAAACCAGACACAAATTGTGTTTTTAAATAGAGTGTACTTTTTATATTTATGTTAGTAATGTATTTATCGTTAAACATTTCCTATAAAGAGCTCAGTATAAAGTAGGCTAGTAGCGTTTTACAGTGTCCCATTTTCAAGCTATATTAATACCAAGTTGCATTTTAATCGGTACAGCGATACAGAGGTTGTCTTAAGAAAGAGATATAGACAAACATTTTTTAGTTTGTTACATCAAAATCTACCTATTGAGTAATACGTACATAAAAGACCTTTTAAGAATATTGAGCCCACGGAGAGATATGAGATTTGGCATAGTTACTTAAATCTAACATTTAAGCTAACATTTATGTACAAAAAATAAATTAGTTTAATTAATTACGATGAATTTCGAGCACTGGCTAACCACTGTCTATAAACAATCGGTAGTTTCGGTTTCTCTTAATTAGAAATTTTACATTGTAGGTGTTTTTTAATTAAATGTCGACAGATTACATACATACATAGATTCACGCTTGTTTTCCAGAGGGGTAGGCAGAGACTACGGATTCCCATTTGCTACGATCCTGACACACTTCCCTGACTTCATTCACTTTCATCACATTGCTCATACACACTCGCCGGTTTAAGGTGCTCTTAACCTGGCTTTTGTCCAGAACGTCTCCGATCTGGTCAAGAATCGTTTGCTTAGGTCTGCCTTTTAGGACTGATGCATTCATACTAGCCTTATAAACTTTCTTAGTCAGTCTTTCCTCGTTCATTCTTTATACATGCCCAAACCCGCTTAACATACCCTTTTCTATTCTTGTCACTATATCCACTTTCATGCCGCATCTCTCTCTAATCACACTATTCCTTATTCTATCTTTCAGAGTCACACCACATCTATCTCTCAGCACTCTCATTTCTACAGCATTTATTTTGCTCTCATGCTTCTTGTGCCATACCCAACTTTCACTTCCATGTATCAGTGTAGGCACTAATAGACCTTTATGAACAGCCCAACGTGTCTTTTCGGATACATTTCGACTGTTCATAAAAGTGCGTAGAGCGCCATTCACTTTATTGCTAGCAAACGTTCTCCTTCCAATATCTCCCTCATGTTTACCATCTTTAGCCTTGTAAACAAAGTAACCAAATATACAAACTCTTTTACTTGCTCCACTTGTTCTCTATCAATCATGATATTACACATCGTCATGCACTCCTCCTTTTCAAATACAATTACTTTCGTCTTGCTTACATTTATTTTCATTCCTTTACTCTCAAAAGCACCATGCATAATAGTTACCATCGCCTGCAACTCTTCTGCCGATGACGCAAGTATTACTTGGTCATCGGCATAAAGAAGACATTTGACAAGTAACTCATTTATTCTTAATACCCATTCAGAATCTTTTAAATCTTTCAAACAATTGTCCATGTATAGGTTAAACTGCCAGGGTGACGCTACACATCCTTGTCTAACACCGTTTTCGATATTCAACCATTTTGTGTAGGTCCCATTTATCCTAACACAAGCTCCAAGGTTGTGGTTGGTAATTAAGTTTTTTGTCAATTAATTTTGAAAGGTGCTCAATCAATCAAATCAATTGGATTTTAACGCGTTTTTTATTATGGTTGATATTGTACTAATCTTAGTGTAATTTCACCTTGTATTGTAATTAAAATT
This sequence comes from Catocala fraxini, assembly GCA_930367265.1. Taxonomy (NCBI): domain Eukaryota; kingdom Metazoa; phylum Arthropoda; class Insecta; order Lepidoptera; family Erebidae; genus Catocala; species Catocala fraxini. The sequence goes on from OV884045.1 coordinate 2,722,045, forward strand.
TCGTTAAGTGATTTGGAAGGAAATTGCGTCGTTTAGCATTAATTTACGGTTACATTAGGGTGATGTCTCGGGTTTGATTCTGGGGTTGGCCGAACTGTTACTGGTTATTTATGCAGGAGTTTTTAAAGGTATTTTGAAGTTTAAACGGCAATAGTATGGCCTGCTATTTCCTGGTCCATAAAACCATAGCTGGTCAAATTTGGGGCCTATACCTACGACGTTGCAACTTTTCGGGTTTATAGCGAAATGTGAGGGTAATATTACCTCTTCTTTCACCGTCCTGTATATGTCAGTCTGTATTATAAAATATATATTCTGCTGTCTGGTAGTATAATAATGCTTAGTTACAAGAACAATCAGGGTATTGTACTTATATATTACGCTTGCGTTAATCAACACTATGTTATTTAATCTTCCTCATGAATCACTCTGTCAATTGATGAAAACAGCATGAAAATCCGTTCAGTAGTTTTTGAGTTTATCGCAGACAGACAGAGGCTAGATAGCTGAGTAGTATTTTTCATTCCGACGTTGGTCGGAAGCTATACTTATTATGTAAAGACAGTATGTACCTACATAATAATATATAATAATATAATATTGTATGTGACAAGTCACTATGTCAAAAAGCCTACAGTTTCTTACAAATATTTATCTACCAAGCATACATCACCATACTTAAATATTACCACAACTTTCTGCTATACGTTATGCAAGCCACGCTTATCTTGAATTTCCCTCGTTCTAAGCGGAAGCTATAAATTATTATAAAACAGCACAAATTACAACAATAATACTAAATGGCGTAATGTAACCAAACCAATGAGCCTTAGCGTAAAAAATCATCGGTTCATAACTTTGTGCTCTCAGAAAAATTATCCTATCAACATAGACCCCTTCATCAAAACATTCAGATTGATATAACAGCTCAACATAAACTGGACTTTTAAAGAAAATAAGACCAATTTATTCAGACCTCTTTAACAAACCATTTTATGGTACCAAATAGCTCAAATTAAATTGGACGCTTAATCCAATTTATGTAGACTCTTTATTTAGTACATAATGTCAGTAAGTGGAGGTCTTGTAATATTGGAACGATATAACATCTCTTGCGCACGCTTTCTATGCACTTTCCATGGTTCAATTGTTTTCTCAGTTAAAGTCACTTGATGAGTATTTAGATCTAGCTAAGTTATATTTATTTTCATTTAAATATGTTTCTTTCTGCGTAAGATAAAGATATTTATATTCAAATGAAAGGTGGTGACATAGATTACCGACGACTCTAGCATCATACTAGAGACGTCTTGTTTGTTATTTATCCTACTTATAAAGCTGAATAGTTTGTTTGTATGGTATTATGCGGAATGACCAATCGGATTTGAAAAATGTCTAAACGTAGGCTATATAATATTACGCTACAAGCCACGGGAGCACAGCAGTAGTATCATAAATGTATGTAAAACCTCGGGCGACAGATAGTATTGTATACAATCTATTTGCATTTCGTTCACTATTTGACATGTACATTAGTTGAAATACAATCTGTATAATATTGTCTTCTGTTTACGCGAATATTATTCATTGAAATTAAACTACTATATACGGATTTTATCGCGTTGTTTATTTGATACTTTATTACATAATTTTGAAAACTGTTACACTACTTTTACTTTTGAACTTTACAAATTTTTAAGCTAATTAAATTATTATTAAAACTATTTAGATTTAATTTAGTTTTACACTTTCCCCGACGTTTCGGTTGCTTTTCAGCAGCCATGGTCACGGGGAGACTAAGATGGTAGTTGTCTCAATGTTCCAGTGTAGTTATTTCAAAGTACCCGAACATAATTTAATCATTGGTGTTTCTATTTACGCAGAATGAGCTCAAAGTATCATGAAGTCTAGCTGTGGTTTGCTTCTTCTTGGGTTTGACTATTTGTATTACTGGATCCCAAGCTGGTATTTACAATCTGTATATTATTTTCAACCCAGACGGATGGTGGGCCGTTAGTTAAGGAATAAAGAGATTCCAAGATGGATTTGACTATATACACTGTTAATATTACATTTATTAAATAGGTTATCACCGCTAACTTTTACGGTGAAGGAAAACATCATGAGGAAACTTGCATGTCTGAGAAAAGATATGTGAAGTCTGCTAACTCGCACTGGGCCAGCATGGTGGACTATGGCCTAACCCTCCACACTGAGTCCTCTAATCAGTTTGAGAAGGGCTGGGCTATAGTACATAGCAGTGGGACAGTTTTTTATAGGACTGATATTGTATTAGGTTATATATTATATATATATCGGGCATGCCTTATTCTGAAATGTTAGCACTCTTTGTACATTGTACAATTTTAACAGTGGCTTGTTTTAAAATCAACAGTTTTAATATTCTAGATAGCATGCAGTGACATCAATTATGTTTACGTAAACACAATAATGCGTAGATTCGGCCTTGCTATCTATAATTTGCGCTTAACACGATTAGTTGTTGATTTGATTTGCTGATTGTGATTGTGAGTAGAATATAAATAGGTATATACAGGGTGTCCCAAAAATCAACGTCAAGCCGAAAACGGATGACGGGCCAAGGGATGGTGGTTCTCAAAAAAATATGAAAAAAAAATTTTTTGCTGCAATCTAAAAATTATAGCCATTTAAAAAAAAATGAGAAAATTAACACCTTGTTATGATTTTTCAAGTACTATGACTACAAAATGTTTACTTAGCTTAATTATTTTAGTGAGGATTTGTTACTGAATAATGCTAGTATACATTACAATTCAAAATTTGAACACAACTATCTTCATTTCAGAGGAAATATCCCTAATATGCCCAAACATGTACTCAAAATTATTACATTATTCAACTTTAAATGGCCGTGCTGAAAAAAAAATGTACTACGCCATTTCAGCACGTGGCATCAAAAGATGGCGCATTTAATGGGCTTTCTAAAATGCTATAACACTTACTACATTTTATCCTAATTATGGATTTTTTTTCTAAAACAACTTGGATTTATGCTTCTAATGCGATGCATATTTTATTTAAAGCTTACTTAAATTAAAGTAAGACAGTACAAGTTTGGGTGAAACAGATTAGGACGCCACTTCAACGTGTGAGAGTGAAAGAGATAGCAAGCCTGAGCATCATCAACAGCACGAGTTAGAGTGAAACGGAGAGAGACGCCACTTCAACGTGTTAGTGAGAGTGTGAGTGAAAGAGATAGCAAGCCTTAGCATCATCTACGGCATGAGTTAGAATGAGACGGATAGAGACGCCACGAGTGAAAAAGATAGCAAGACCGGATCATCTGCGCACGAACTGCAATACTTCAGTACGTTACGTTATTTCGTTTACTGCGCATCGTTCTGTATTCCTTCGTGTCGTTTTCGTACTTACTAACTTTGGCTTTGCTTATTGGACTTGATTACGTGCTACTTGGATTTGATTTGTGATTTGACCGTTTGTGACTAACTTGGCTTTCTTTTGGACTATCGTCATCGCTGACCGTGTAATTGTGTGTATTCTATGATCGCCACCATGCCGCTTCGATACACAGCACAGGAGTATGCAAACATGCATCTCATTTATGGAGAGTGCAGGTGCAACGCTAATGCTGCAGCTCGACTCTATCGTGAGAGATACCCCAATTCTGAGCGTCATCCGGATCATAGAGTATTTATTAATCTGCACCGATCACTCTCAGAAGGCCGATTTCCTAATCAAATGTTCAGTACAGGAAGATCCAGCATTCCATACAAGGAAGAAGTTTTAGCAGCAGTCGCAGAAGACACGAGTGTCTCAGTACGTGGACTTGAGACAAGCATAGGAGTGCCGAAGAGTACAGCACACCGGATTTTGCAGCAAAACCAGCTCCACCCGTACCATGTGCAACGAGTTCAATCTTTATCACCTCAAGATTATCCTGCAAGGGTTGCGTTTTGTGAAACGATGTTACAAAGACACCGAGAAGACCCCCACTTCCTGGATAAAGTACTCTGGACGGATGAGTCAACTTTTAAGAAAGATGGCTACTTAAATCTACATAATGTGCATGAGTGGCACGTGGAAAACCCACATTTAATGCGAGAAGATCGGTCACAATATCGCTTCAAAGTAAACATGTGGACCGGTATTCTGAACGGTAGAATTATTGGACCTTTCGAACTCCCAGACACCTTAACCAGTGAGGCTTACTTAGACTTTTTACAAAATCATCTACCAGATTTATTGGAAGACGTGCCACTCAACATTTACGTAGGTATGTGGCTCCAACAAGATGGCTGCCCTGCGCACTATGCTCGCTCAGTAAGGGAATTTCTTAACCAAGTATATCCGGATAGGTGGATCGGTCGGTCTGGTACGATCTCGTGGCCGGCCCGATCACCAGACTTAAACCCCATTGATTTCTTTTACTGGGGAGCAGTGAAGGATCAAGTTTACTCTAAGCCTATCGCAAACGTAGAGGAACTGCGCCAAAGAATTGCGGGGGCCGCTGAATACATCAATTCAAGAAGTTTTGCTCGTAAAATAAAGCGTTCGTTTTTAAAGAGATGTAGGGCATGCATTGAAGCTGAAGGCAAACAATTTGAATATTTATTGTAACAAAATAAAATGAACTGTTGATTTGAATGGTTGAATTTTTATTTCAAATTGAACACATAATGATTCACAATGACCAAAGGAATCTAATATGGTTTATCAATAAATTAGGTATTTGCCCTATTCACAGTAGCTTCGCAAAACAGTGTCACTAGTAGTTTTTACCTGACTGCCATAAAAGAGGGTTATGTATAACACTAATTTGTTTCTTAGAGGGAAACTAGATGTCATTACCAACATTTTTGAGTAAAACAAAAAAGGTTAGACCCGAGTTGTTTTAGAAAAAAAATCCATAATTAGGATAAAATGTAGTAAGTGTTATAGCATTCTAGAAAGCCCATTAAATGCGCCATCTTTTGATGCCACGTGCTGAAATGGTGTAGTACATTTTTTTTTCAGCACGGCCATTTAAAGTTGAATAATGTAATAATTTTGAGTACATGTTTGGGCATATTAGGGATATTTCCTCTGAAATGAAGATAGTTGTGTTGAAATTTTGAATTGTAATGTATACTAGCATTATTCAGTAACAAATCCTCACTAAAATAATTAAGCTAAGTAAACATTTTGTAGTCATAGTACTTGAAAAATCATAACAAGGTGTTAATTTTCTCATTTTTTTTTAAATGGCTATAATTTTTAGAGTGCAGCAAAAAATTTTTTTTTCATATTTTTTTGAGAACCACCATCCCTTGGCCCGTCATCCGTTTTCGGCTTGACGTTGATTTTTGGGACACCCTGTATAGGTATAATACTTATAAGAGAGCATCGAGAAATAGGCGTCCATACATATATCTTACCAGCTTTTGTCCACAATTTCTTGTGAGGAATTTGGAAGTAGGCACCTTTTTCTATATTTTTCGACTTCTAGGTAGCGTAAAAAGTTCAAACATCAGAGCATCAGATATTAAGTGTAACCTCGCGCAATACTTTGCAAACCGCAAGCAATGTCGTGCAGCAGTTTTTGCGTGATGTGGATACAAATATACTTTTCTCCCTAGCCTTTATTATTCCGAAGTCACTTGGGGTCGGCTTTTCTAGTCTAACCGGATTTTACTGGATATCAGTTTTTACACGGAGCAGCTGCCACCTGACCTCCGCAACCCGAAGGCTAACGTTACCCTAGGGCTAGACCAGTGTCAGGATATTAGAGGGTACTGACTTTCCCAATAACGACTGCCATAGATGTTAACGGCAGCCGGGATCGACGGCTTAACGTGCTCTTCGAGGCACGGAGCAGGCGACAATTGTCAATCAATACGCACATAATTTCGAAAAGTCATATAACTTCCAAAAATCGAAGGTGCGCAACGTGGTTTCGAACCCGAGACCCTCTACACAGGTATTGAAATTAAACTACTATATACGGATTTTATTGCGTTGTTTATTTGACACTTTATTACATAATTTTGAAAACTGTTACACTACTACTACTATTAAACTTTACTAATTTTTAAGTTAATTAAAATATTATTAAAACTACTTAGATTTCATTTAATTTTACACTTTCCCCGACGTTTCGGTTGCTTTTCAGCAGCCATGGTCACGGGGAGACTGGAGACTGGGAGATGGTAGTTGTCTCAATGTTCCAGTGTCATTTTGATAAAGTGTCAAATAAACAACGCGATAAAATCCGTATATTATAGTTGTTAAATTTCAATGAATAATATTCGCGTAAACATAAGACAATATTATACATAGGTATTATGAATATATATATCTACTACTTTTCGAGTTTTGCAGACACAAACATACTGAAACCAAATATGTAAACAAAGACATGTCATGTATCCTTTCACTAAGAATTAGTTTCTAGAAGTCCTATTATCAATATATTCAAAACATCCTTGATTGCATACAATTTATGCAAATATGTATTTATAATTTGTTATCAAGTTATGATAACTGGTTTAGTAATAATATCTATCTATATGAGGTGATAATTAACGGTTTATCGGTAAATATAGAGGTGTCGTGTGGATTGTCATGTAGGCTACTGTAAAAAGACATGCTGTCTGTATTGACGTAAAAGTAGGCTATCAGTGATCTTGTTATGACCGAATTGTTTGGCATGTTTTTGAGAACACTTTTATCGTACTTTCTTTTTAAAAATACTACTTTAGCGCTTGATATAATAACCGTATAACAAGGGATTTTATAAAAATTTTGACGTACAGCGATGACATTCAGACTCTAAACAATGGTATGTGGATCGTAAATATTTTTTACCGTGTAGAATTCAAACCCACAACACTCGTGTGAGTCCATTTTTCCGTTCTTGTCTTATTTGGTAAACAATCTTATCATTCAGTTACTGTTTTCCGACTATATTCGCTCATTAACAAATAGAGAGAAAAATATTAAAAGACAGGTTTGTATTGTTTCTAGCTCACCAGGACGCCATATTTGTTAATTAAATAACCCAAGGAAGGAAATGGATGATATGCACTTCAAGGGTTCATAAAATTCGCAAACGAATATCGGTTGAACACGACTGCGTAAAAAACCCGTTCCCTAATCACACAACAAGAACAAGTTACAAATACGCATAATCAAAATCGCAGATAACAGCTAGCTACAATATAAAAGAGAGATTTCATTCAAACAGTTCACCTGTTACGTCACACAAACATACATATACATAGACAGACAGACAGATGACATCCTGTTCGATGCAGATACGCCGTCACCCCTCTTCCGCCTTCCATTGGTCATTGTATAAGCACTACCGGGGCACAATTAACTATATTGCTGCAATATTATGTGAATACATTGACAATGTAGGTTTTTTATAGTTTGTGGGTAGTTCGGCTTTGTTTTCTGGTGGCGACAATGGTGGCCATTCTGTTGTGGTGAATTTAAATAGCTGTCAACGGAAATCCATATACCATACCTACTAGTATATATATGAGTACGCCACTGCTTGTTTTTGCGGCTAAACAGTAAAACGGAATGAGACGATATTTGATATGGAGATACTTAGAACATTAGAAAAAGACGTAGAGTGATAATTACTTTAAAACACGAACAAAGTCGCAGGTGACAGCTAGACTATAATAAAACCATGATTTCTGTACACACAAGCGTCATTTGGAGATATAATATGTGTTCTAATTTTAGTTCAAGTATATTTTCCAGTCCAAGTATATTTTAGTCCAGCGATAGCCTAGTGGGAAACCGTTGGACTGCCACGCAGAGGTCTCGAATTCGAACCCGAAGCACGCATCGCTGACTTTTCGAAGTTATATGCGTATTAAATAGTTAATTATCGCTTGCTTTAATGGTGAAGGAAAAGATCGTGAGGAAACCTGCATATCTTAGAGCTCTCCACAATGTTCTCGAAGATATGTGAAGTCTGCCAACTCGCACTAGGCCAGCGTGGTGGACTATGGCCTAACCCTTCTCACGGTGAGAAGAGTCTCGTGCCCAGCAGTGGGACAGTTTAATACAGGTCTGATATTATTATATTTTATATATATTTACCTAGTTTCAACATTGATTACATTATAAACAAGTTCGGTCAGTATGTATTATTTTCCAAGTCTGTCAAAAATTATCGGTAGCAGCACTTTGTCTGTACACATATCAACATACCTTTACTTTACAGAGATGTTTATTTATATAGATACACTCATACATATGTATACATACACTTCTATACCCCTAAAAACATAACCAGCTGTTTCAAAGCTCCACGTAATAAAGTGCTTGTTGCCATCTAGTCCGTGGTACTACTTATAATTTGCTATTAGCAAAATTTAATAACACTTCGTCTAAGAATTCATACAAAATTAATTTAAAATTAACAGTTTAAACTAATGTAAACTTACACGTACTTTAACATCCCTATTACCTCACTAAAATGCTAAATTGCAGTTTTTGCTAATTGACGTCAATGCAATATTGAAAATTAGTAATAATTCATATATACATACATAGATTCACGCCTGTTTCCCAGAGAGGTAGGCAGAGACTACGGGTTTCCATTTGCTACGATCCTGACACACTTCTCTGGCTTCATTCACTTTCATCACATTCCTCATACACGCCCGTCGGTTCAAGGTGCTCTTAACCTGGCCTTTATTCAGAACGCCTCCAATCTGATCGAGAAACGTTCGCCTAAAATTAGCAATAATTGCATTCCAAATACCCGTACTTTTTCTATACCGAACTGGTATAGAAAAAGTATAGGCATACGTGAAAAATCAGTCTGTTTTATGTATGAATAAATATAATATAGAAAATAAACAGTTCTGAGTTTCAGTACCGGTTCTTTTTAAATGCTGTGTTGGACAACCTAGCAGTACGTACTGTATACTACAAATGTTACTAAATGTCAGGTTTACTCATTGTGTGCTAGTAAGACTATTACTTGTATTATGCTAATCTGTGGTCTGTATTTGTACCTAATGAAAAAAGTAAAATAATAAGCCAAGAATCGGACCCCGGACTTCAAGACCGGCCACATAAGTGCAAGTATTAAAGAAATTAATAAATATACTTATAGTTTGTGATCGTCGTATTACCTAACGGTGGCTGCCAGCTCCTCATTAGGATATCCTGTGTATACCGTTTCCGTCACTTACAAATACTTGTATCACCTTCAAATTAACTAACCAGTGAAAGTATAGATAATTAGTTTTAAGAATATGGCAACATTTACAAATGTCAATAGATTCTTCTCTCTTAGCCTTTATTATTCCCAAGTCACTTGGGGTCGGCTTTTTTTCTGGTCTAACCGGATTTGACTGGATATCAGTTTTTACACGGAGCGGCTGCCACCTGACCTCCGCAACCCGAAGGCTAACGATACCCTAAGGCTAGACCAGTGTCAGGATATTAGAGGGTAGTGACTTTCACAATAACGACTGCCATAGATGTTCATGGCAGCCGGGACCGACGGCTTAACGTGCTTTCCGAGGCACGGAGCAGGCGATAATTGTCAATCAATACGCACATAATTTCGAAAAGTCATATATCTTCCGAAAGTCAGAGGTGCGCGACGTGGGTTCGAACCCGAGACCTTCTGCATTGCAGTCTGTTGGTCTCCCCACTGAGCTATCGCTGCAAATGTCAATAGATAATGGCGGTTATTTTTAAAACCCTTTCCAATTCTAGTAATAATTCCTATTTTGCGATCGATGTTACCAAGATTCAAACGGACGTAAAGAACACCTATATTCGGCACAGCTACTTCTGCATCACATAATTTTTTATCTCGTGTGAGGATCGAACTCACTTCACTTGACGCTGTGTCAGTGAACACTTGCCACCACTATGCGACCACTTCAATCACTACGCCATCCGTGCAGTAAAATTTGAAAATGGTACGAATAAGCCAGCTTGGAGAACTTGGTACTTCTCCAAGCCGGCTCATTCGTGTCATTGTCAGGGGTAGCAATATTGTTACAGCGATTCGCCCGGTGTATGAGAGTTCTGGAGGCTCATATACTTCCACCTCCTTTCATCCCATCTTTAGTCTCCTTTGCCCAAAGAATGCGAGGCACGAGTGATACCTCTTGTATTGCAAACGATAATATGCGTCAATAATAGCTTACCATCACGCAAGCCATATGCTTGTATGGCACATTTTTATACTATTCACGCTTTGTGACATGTTTTGAAGGGGCAGCGACGCAATATGTGTCATATTTTGAGGCTTTTAAAAATTATGCGAAGACCATAACTGGCGAAGCGTGGGTGTAAATCACCTCTAGCTACCTCTTTGCGAATATAGGTATGGGGCTATATATGTATGTATAATTTACTTTATAACAGTCATTAATTATATATTAGCATAATAATGTAAACACCGCAAACGGATGTATTATTACCGCTAATTTGAAACTTTTATGGCTGCAGTATTCATAAAATTTTATCGCCTTTCAATGCTTCGCCTACCAGTCGACTGTAATGTGTAGAAATGAGTATAATAAATAATGATGTAAATTAGTAAAAGTATGATATACCTAAATTATCATAATAACATGGATGTTTGTCTTGGTCTGGGTGTTTCTATGTATAACAAGTATGAATTTACAAAAAAAAAAAAATATTTGTATGTTTATCCATTGTCTAGTACCCATAGTACAAGCTCTGCTTAGTTTGGGCTAGATGGTGTTGTGTGTGTGGTAGAATATTATTATTATTAATTTAAAAATTTCGCATTTCCATTGAGGGCGAGATGTGTTTGAACCTTAAAAACTTGTAACACCTTTTTTGTATACCATGTCTTAAGCGAATAAAGATTTTTATAATACTGAACAGATATAAACTAATAACATAACTACTTAAAATTAAAAGAATTAGGCTTAACAGTATATTTTTTCAAAGATTACGAGTTAATCTTCTTTGGCTTCTTTAGGTGGACGCATTGCCCAAAGGAATTCGAAATTCCAGGTTTAATCCAGGATGCCGATATGCCCAGCACGTAATCATTAGATTTGCGATGGAGAGGTCGCGGTTTCGAATCTCATTTATCAACGTAACGCTCTACTAACACAAACATTTTAGCTGGCGAAAAATATAAAAATACTTGTTATTTGTAAGCCTAACTGCAAGTAGCTAATATTTAAAAAGCAACTGTTCAGTACTCACGAATATTTCCTCTACATATAAACAAAATTTAACATACATACATGGTGTGATTAGAGAGAGATGCGGCATGAAAGTGGATATAGTGACAAGAATAGAAAAAGGTATTTTAAGCTGGTTTGGGCATGTAGAAAGAATGGACGAGGAAAGACTGACTAAGAAAGTTTATAAGGTTAGTATGAATGGAACAGTCGCAAGAGGAAGACCTAGGCGAACGTTTCTTGATGAGATCGGAGGCGTTCTGGACAAAGGCTAGGTTAAGAGCACCTTGAACCGACGGGCGTGTATGAGGAATGTGATGAAAGTGAATGAAGCCAGAGAAGTGTCTCAGGATCGTAGCAAATGGAAATCCGTAGTCTCTGCCTACCCCTCTGGGAAACAGGCGTGAATCTATGTATGTATGTACATACATGGTCCCACGTCTAAGACCTCTAAGGGATTGGCAGAGGCGACTGAGATTTTTTTTATAGAAATCTCGACCCGGGCATTTAACCCGAGACTTCATGCACAGCAGTCGCATTCACTACCACTGCGCCACGGAGGCAGGCGATCCACATATTGTAACATTCAGTGTTATATTGAGTAACTTTCGTAACGATATAACTCAAACAACACCGTTGCGTTCCGCACAAGTATATCATACTTTAGTTACTTTCACACAAACTAGACATATTAATACTCTCTTTAATTATCACTTTACGTAATTAATTACTCTGTTAATTAAATTAAAACCTCTATTACAAAGTATCATCTATATTTGGTTATGTAACTTAACGTTTATAAGCGAAGAGTTTGGAAGTGGATTACACTCAAATTCTGCTTAATATGTTTAAATCTCTACAGCGTTTTTATATATGTATACACTGTGACTGGTTGAGCGAAAGACATACTTAAGGAAATCAATTATAAACAGCCAAGTGAGCGACCGTTGATTGCCATGGCAAACTATACGCCAAACGCTTAGGTATAACTTCGAAAAGACAGAGGTCTCGAGTTCGATTCCAAGGCACGCACCTATGACTTTTCGAAGTTATGTGCGTAAAAAAAAGTATAGGTACCGTGTAATTATTGCTTGATGAGAGATGATTTATTTTATTTCACTGTTGTATTTTTATTCAGTGAAAATAAAACGAATAAAATTTCTGTGTAAACAAAACGTTGCCTGCATTTCCTCCTGGCGAAAATTCATTGTAATAAAATTATTGGGAAGAAAGGAACCCGCCATGCAACCTCGGATTGGCAGATTGGCGAATTGGCAGAGTATGGTAGGTTCCTTCCTTCCCAATAATTCATTTTCAAGTAAATTTTTTAGGCGTGTTTTTTAATGTTCCTATATGTAGTTACTCAACTATTCCTCTACTATGTTATACTTGTTCCAATCTTGATCCCGATTCGCTATGGATTAGTCATATAACCTTGGTTACGAAAGTAGTTAATATACACGCTACAAAGGCTCACGCTTATTACCTCAAGGCGCTGATAACGTCAAATGATTCTCCACGCTAATATAACAGATTTGCCAGGAAATGGTTGTATATAGGTGCATCACACCTATATTTTGCTATTTATGTATCAAATCTAAAGAAGCGAGCTAACTTTCTGCTACCTATGACTGCACAGATGGCGTAGTGGCTTAAGTGATCGCCTCGCTATTGACACTGCGCCCATTGTTGTGGGTTCACGGGACAAAAATGTGTGTGATCTACAAGTAGTTGTTCCTAAGCTGGGTGGACAAAAATGTGTGTGATCTACAAGTAGTTGTTCCACAGCTGGGTGGACAAAAATGTGTGTGATCTACAAGTAGTTTTTCCACAGCTGGGTGGACAAAAATGTGTGTGATCTACAAGAGTCTGGGTGTTCTTTGTGACCGCAGTTTTAGTGTTTGTAAAGTACCCTGTGACACAGAATTTAATCCTAATACTGTAGTAGTCTTATTAAAAAAAGAAATTAAATATTTCTACTAGACGAGGCGGTGTTTTGTAACTGGAATACCGCATAATATTATTCAGCTCGAGTATCGAACCGCGGATCCAAAAATCCTAAATGCCACGTGAGCAACATAGCAGTTCATGCTTTTATCATTAAACCGGTATCGAAATTATCTATAAACCCGTTTATCCTGTATTCCTCCAATAAATAGTTCTGATAACTATTTATAATACCAAAATGTTTTATAACGCATTATTATCATGATTGATAACGTATGAAGTGCATGATAGATAATATAAGTATCACATGTAGGTAATATTCATATCAATGCCAAAGTCGTAGATAAGCTGTATCGGCGATATGTATATTAATTTTAGGTATACCATCACATTTACAAGATCTTTGATGTCCTTATAGATATGTATTATACAGCACACTATCTTTTTTATTGTGATATTTTTATGCTTCTGGCGAAAATGGCTCACTTGTCTTACGTTTATGCGAATGTTATTGAAATACATTGAAATTAATTTGCTTGATACGGATTTTATCGCATTGTTTATTCTAAAACACTATTATTATTACGTAATTTTAAATATATATTAATAGTGTTTCAATTTAATTAAACTACTTAATTTCCATGGTAAGCAATTGTCGTGGGATATGATGGTTTGCAATTCGAGCGGCATTACTTACACTTTGCCAACCTTAAAAATAGAAATGCTGTACTGCCAACGTTCAGGCCGTCACATTGGTTCCTTCGGCTAACTAGAGAGCGTTTCCTTAAAGAGTCTAGATATCCTATTAGCCAGAGAAATACAGCATACGCTTCTTTTGGCTTCGATCTTCTATAAGGAGATACTTCTTTAGCTGGACTGCTCAATGGCAGAGAAATCTCAGTTTTAAGCAGAAAGTCTCCCATCTTCTTTAAACACGCATATTATATACATTCATATCTACATATCTTTGAAGTGGAGGTAAAATTATATCAAACAAACTTTACATTTATGGGAATCAGTTTTCTTGCTCTCGGGGGTACCACGTTTCTATAACTGGTCCTCGAAGGTCACTTTGGTTGGTGTATTAGCCCCTTTTATATAAGTATAGAGATACCTGTATAAAGGGGGCTGCTACACCCACACAATGATGATAGAGTAGAATGATAGAACGGCCTCTCCAGTTAGTCACTGGAGAGGCAGTTCTATCATAACACTGTTGAGTAAGCTGTGGCTACCCTGCAGACCAGTGCCATCATAATACAAACAGAAAAACAAAATACCTATACAACGAGCAAAGTAATACTAATATAATGATAAAATAGGTATCTATTTTTCACTTAAACATACAATAATTCCATTCAGTACACGGTGCATTATACCACAAATATTTTACGATCCTAAAAGAAGTCCATACCCTCATGTTATACGTTGTAGATTTTGACAAAGTCACTAATAAATAACGCTATATAGGTATCCGTGCCGTCATTCAAAGCTATATTCTGACCGTGACATGACGGCACCGTTATCCTTGTCCACTTTATAGCAGTATGGAATCTATTACATAATGGAAACTTCAAACCTATAACAGTTGTACAAGAAGCATCATTTGCGTCACGCCATAAAGAGCTCTTCAAGAGAACTGATAAGATACGGTCGGACCAGATACTTGTCTATCTTTGCACTCAAGACTCTTTATAAATTTAGCGATGCATTCATGTTAGATATTAAATCTATATATTTGCCTTCGCGAATGTTCTTTACTGGCTATTTATGGGTTACGTCCTATGTAAAAATGACTAGGTACAAATGCCCCCATATCATGATTATCAAAAGCTTTGTTAAGACCATTGACATTTGTCTTGATGCAAGTCGATATCCTTAACCGTCAGTATATCCTTCTGTATATTTTTTAAAAGCGTACCTTTCGACTGCTGATCACAATTTGGATTGACGGACTAATCAAGACGGAATCGCATAAAACTTGTCACATAGATCATATTCTCACTCTCACACGTGGTTATGTATAGTCTGAAAGATTGGTTACAGCTATTGCGAGACTTCTCCATTATATCATATGGATTTCTACATAAAATAATGTTATCTGCTAGTAGTCGTAGCCATAAACTCGAGCAAGCTTGCAAGCCGATCCTAGTTACTAATAAAAAAGATACTCAATCTCACAACACAAAAACAGTCGACTAATTCATCACCGTTTTCAGTGAACAATTTTCCTCATATAAAATTAACTAATTATTAAGTGTATTAGTGTTAAGTATGAATAAGTGATAAAATAAACAATGTGCGTGTGACATCAAGCGATAAACATAAAGATGATGCTCTACATGACTAAGGCGGAGGAGGTGCCGGTGAAAAGACCCCCGAGGAGAAGACATATCAGTGCCAACCTTAAGGTATCTCTATCTTTTACACTCAGTTTCTAAAAGGCACGTGACATGAGTTTGATTTTGACATGTTGTTGATTAAAAACATGTCAAAATTAAACACATGTAACGTGATTGGCTGTTACTAATTCCGTCAGCTAGTCACAGCAGTTGACATGCGTTTGACCGATCAAACCCCTTTTCCCGACCAAAAACCAGGTAACAGAGGACTGTTAACTGGTATTTGTATTGATCTGCCTTATAGAAACTGGATGTAGGTCTCACGCCAATATTTTCGCAGGAATGGACAGTAGACAAAGGTGTTTTCCGGCCATATTTCGCCAACATTGTTTTTTTAGGTCCCATATAATAGATGTGCAGTGTATTACCTATTACAATTTCCGACTCTGTGCTGCAACTGAGAAATATTATCTTGGCAGTATATAAATTTATTTAATAATAAAAAAATTATGCTTGTTCACTTGATATCTCTTACTAGATCTAAATGCTGGAAAATATGATTTACTTTCGATTCATTAGCAAAATTCCAAATGCAGAAGAAAGTCGTATTAAAAACTTCTTTGTTTGAATGTTAGTTTGTTGTTATAACAATATTGTTACAAACTTGTGAAAGTACTGGAAAATGTCTAGTACAGTTTCAAGAGAGGCTTAGGTATATTCTTAATTGTATAAAATACAAGGTAAGCCCTGTAATATGATAAGTTTGTGATTCTATGTTAATTGTCTACATCAAGTTTAAAGTGGATCTCTTGACGATTGTATTATCATTATCTATTTTCTGTACGTGGCTCTTACTTTCTGGGAATACCTTACACCTTAAGGGGCCTTATGTCAGAACTTAACACTTACACGCAAAAGTATTTAACTTTCAAGAGACCTAATCTATTATGTGGCTCTTTCTTTCTGACAAAATCACGGACGTTTAAGAATCTTTTATTCAGACAAAATCTCTTACAGACTAAAGCAAAAGCGCTCAGCGCGTTGCGTTTTATAAAAAATAAATAAAAAATTATTAATAATAAAATACATCATTATAAAGTGTTCGGGCCAGTTAGCCTTCACACTTTACAGTTTATGGTATTGGTAGAGTTGTAGTGGAGTACGAAAAGAAAGATAGCCGAAAGTTGGACACTGTATATTACTGAAGTTAGTTTATGATTATTACGATGTAAACAACGGTGGTTTATCTTTCCTTGATAGTGTGTTGTAGTTATAAGTTAATAATGTACTCGTTATTACTTGGTGAATAGCTTATTAATATAAAAGGTGTTGCGAAATACTTTATGACGCATGTTTGTGTTGGATGTAGGTGCTACGTCGGCACCGTTGGTAATGAACTCGTGACCCGTACACAAAGTTTAAACAGTTACAATAAATGAACAATGAATGGAATAGTGAAACTTTGTAAACAGCTTGGGAACATCTGCAACCGAACTAGGTGGTAACTTGTATCTCGGTATGCAGCTCATCCCCTTGCAAAAATTGTACAAATTTTAAAGCCAGTTTCTAAATGTAATGGTATCTACCTATAACAATCTAACAGTTTTGTTTTACATTTTGTATCTGACGCTCGTCGCTTAGTCTTGTTGTTCAGAAGTCAGTGGCAATAGCTTCAAAAGAGCCAAAAACTTAGCTTACCTATCTAAAATACTCGATCCAGACATACAGATTTCCTTAAGCTGTTTTTCTTTAACGTTGAAGTATGCGACAACGTTGCAGAACTTTAAAAGCTACAGAAACATGGCGTGGGATTAACCTCAAGATATGTGTTTATCTGACGGTCTGTTATCATCAGAAAATGGACGTCACTGTTGTCAAGCTCTTACCAAGAGCCTACTTTAAAAAAAGATAATCATGGTCACAAAAAGACTATACGTCAAATTGAGAACCACCTCCATTTTCGTCGTTTTAAAACGCGAACAACGCCGCGGGATGCAGCTAGTTATGCAATAAAACATTAGGTCGTTACAAATGACTGTTTTATAACAAAAGCTGTACTTATACGCGTTACGTTCCGCTAGAACAGTCAGTGTGAACAGTCGAGTATGTTAATGCCGCATACATCCGGCGTGTGATTTATTTCTAATGCGATTTTTAACGCTGATAACACCTTCCGAATGTTGGATGTCGGGAAATTATATGCTTTCGTTGGCAAACGATAAAATGCGTGTTGGTTATCTTTCGATATCGGTCGTCGATTGGATTATGTGGTGGATGGACAATTATCCTTTGTGGAATTGTATTTTGCTTTCAATTGTAATGATAAACAATATAATTACAGTTATTGATATATAATGTTGCTTATTATGTTATACTATTTTTAATGAGCTCATCGACCTTAGGTTTTTGTTTAATAAGCAACTCTACAATACTCTACAATAAACTGTATATTTTCCTTTCACCTTTCAAAGGCTGTTAATAATATTCACCAAATACATAAATACATGTCCGTATTTTTATACGCACACGTATTAAGATAATGTTACGAATAAAGACTTTAAAGTATTAAAGGCTTATAGTATTAGTTAAAGAGGTTTATTAATGGTAGCTTCGTTTAAAAATTAATAAATAAAATAAAATAAAATTAATAAATAATTAAATACAATATTTTAAATAAAACCAAATCTGCTTTTACCTGTTTTATAAAAGGCTAAACCTTAATGTGTCAAAATCAAACCCTGTCAAGTGAATGGATTAGCGTTTGCTTATACAGTAAATCACAACAGTTGGCCGTTCACCGTCTTGTAATGTTTTGTATTTATCTGCATTTCAGAAACCAGCGATTAATCCTCTAGAAATCTTAACTAATATTATAATTGGAATTTGAGTTTGTTTGTTTGTCATGCTTTCATGCATTAGATGTATCTTATGTGGGGGCCAGTCAGTGCAGACCGGCGACACTTCGACCCAGTGGGATCTTTTGTGTCGACACTCTCCCAATAACGACTGCCATAGATGTTCATGGCAGCCAATTGCCAATTGCCAGCCAGTTGCCAATTGTCAATCAATACGCACATAATTTCGAAAAGTCATATAACTTCCGAAAGTCAGAGGTGCGCGACGTGGGTTCGAACCCGAGACCCTCTGCATTGCAGTCTGTTGGTCTCCCCACTGAGCTATCGCTGCATTTCACGCATTAACTACTCGACCGATAATCATAAAATTTCGCATACACGTTGTCATAGGCACATAAAAAGACATAGGGTATCTTACATCCAGAAAAAATTCTATGCCAGAAGGGAAACTAGAACTTTAATAAAAAGCAAGTTACTCTTACAAAACGAATCCGAAATACCGTTTATTTAAGTCCAACTTGAACTTCTAACCTCAAAAACACTTTCTCATGGACACCTTATTTATGACATGTTTTGTTTGTCTACAGCACCATGCGGGCATATCTCACTCGTCATGCAGCGACGGGTCCCTGCTCAGCGTCGGCTCCTCGGAGATGGACGAGGACAGCTCCAGCGGACACCACCATTCCCACGACCACTCCAGGAGCGACCAATTCGACCTATACAGTAAGCTAACTGGTTCTATTGGGTTTAGCTATCTGCCCTTTCTCTTTTTTATAGTTTTATAGTTAAGGGCGAGAAAGACTTCACTCGCGATGTGGGCTACAAAGGAAAAGAAAGGAAGGGAAGACTTTACTCGCGATGTGGGCTACAAAGGAAAAGAAAGGAAGGGAAGACTTCACTCGCGATGTGGGCTACAAAGGAAAAGAAAGGAAGGGAAGACTTTACTCGCGATGTGGGCTACAAAGGAAAAGAAAGGAAGGGAAGACTTTACTCGCGATGTGGGCTACAAAGGAAAAGAAAGGAAGGGAAGACTTTACTCACGATGTGGGCTACAAAGGAAAAGAAAGGAAGGAAAGACTTTACTCGCGATGTGGGCTACAAAGGAAAAGAAAGGAAGGGAAGACTTTACTCGCGATGTGGGCTACAAAGGAAAAGAAAGGAAGGGAAGACTTCACTCGCGATGTGGGCTACAAAGAAAAAGAAAGGAAGGGAAGACTTTACTCGCGATGTGGGCTACAAAGGAAAAGAAAGGAAGGGAAGACTTCACTCGCGATGTGGGCTACAAAGAAAAAGAAAGGAAGGGAAGAGGTACCTTTTCTACCAGATTTGATACGTCTGTATATTTTTGAGTGCATTTGAAATTTTTCGTATTTTACAGTTTGGGTAATGTAAGTAACTATTTGACTTAAATAATAAAATATAAATGTGTGTCTAATGGGTATTAGACACATATTATGTTATTATTTAAAATGTACTAGAAATAATAACATAAACATATAGTGAATGAAGCCAGAGAAGTGTGTCAGGATCGTAGCAAATGGAAATCCGTAGTCTCTGCCTTCCCCTCTGGGAAACAGGCGTGACTCTATGTATGTATGTACTAGAAATAGGATTAACACTAGTACTTTTAAATAATAATTCCTGTGTCACGGGGGAATTTACAAACATTCGTGGTTCTATAATGGAAGAATGTTATAAGTTTTAATTTAAAATTTATCTGTTAGCTAATATTTTCACAATATTATCACAAGTACTTTCTTTAATTGATTTTTGATTATAAATACATAGATTGGAGTACTGTTTATTTGACTTAGCTATACATAGTCACGTCTAAATCCACGTTGAGGTAGGCATAGGTTACACCTACATTTTAATTTGAGCTTTTATTTGCCTGTATTTTAATCTCACGCTATAAGGAATAAGCCTTTTGCGATTGACCACAATTTCTGAAGGTTAATTTTATAATAGAAATCCTTTGCTGAATGCTACGAATTTTTTTATTAGCAGTCAGAACTTAACTTACGTGACGTGATCGGATCTTAAGAAGCATGCACACAGCATTTTCAAAATAATTGTGTCAATAGCAACCCATCTAAACATATTACCTTTTAAACGCCTTTTAACTTATTTTATTATCATAATGTTCCAGGTACGTCAGAGCCGCCATCCGGCGTGGCGCCACTGTCGCACTCGGCCGCCAAACACAAAATGGCGGTGCGACCGCGGCGCACGCACGGAGCGCCCCGGCGGAAGAAAAACAATCCAGTTAGTATTAAACATTAAAGTAGGTACAGCACCTTCACTGAAACCGCTTCTGTAGCTCACTTCTTTGTATCAGCACAAGATCAGCTGCCCACTATACGTATATACGTAGTGTACTTAAGCTGTAATCTAATTTCTCGCTAGATGGCGTCAAATTCAATTTAGGTTGTATTTCGTTTATGTAAGAATACAGCTACGTCCGTGAGCTTGTGAAAATTTTACTGCTAAAATTTTGCGTGTGGTTACTGCTTACCATCAGGTCGGACGCAGACTTAATGCCACCAGCGGCAATAAAAAAAACACCTGTGTATCTTTTAGGCATCTCGAAACAAAAGCAAAGTTACAAACATTATTAGAGTTTCTAAGGAATGGTATCACAGACCACCAAACTTTCTTTATACCGGCGTGAAAAGACACACGGCACCTAAGTTCTATATTCTGGGGATGACAGACTTAAATACTTTGTTGAAATGATTTATTGCCGCATATTGAGTTTTAGTTGTATATACCTGATTGATTTTATCGCCATCTAGCCAGTAACCTACAAATTACTTAGACTTAAATGGGCTAACGCTGAGCTCAAACCGAAACAATCATCGTACTACGTTCATGAAGGCAATTAAATACACTAGATTATTCATTGTATTCTATAAAAGGATGGAAACAAGCGATCAATCGCTAATAAGGCTAGCTATTGATCGTCGTGAGCGTTTTGGTTTATGTTCCGCTTACCTTTTAGTTATTAATAAGCTTTCTGTAAATATGGCTTACGGCTCAGTGGTTTCGTTAACTATGGCGATATCAACACTACAACACATAATAACATGAAAGTGTTTAATGAACGTTCGATATGTTACAAAAATTTCAGATTGCCGCATCAGCCTTGCCCATAACGCCCGAACTGAACGAAGAAATGATACGAAGCACTACTCCTGACGTCAGCCACAAAACCTCAGAAGTGGTTACTGGTAGGTATTCAAATATCAACCTTAGTTGTCTTGTCATAAAGTTCATATTCCTTTTACAATTGTCACCAACAAGCTTTTCTTTCATTCCAGAATCATTCTCTTCATCGACCACTACGAAGCATCATATAATCGTCAAAGAACAGCAACAGCATGTTAACAGAGAGCTCCAAAGAGTTCTAGAGACTCCAAGCGATACCAAATTGAAGTCATCCTCTTTACCCCCAGGGTTGGCTCTTAGCCATCTCGTCGGTCAATCCCCTGCTAAACTTAGCATAGCAGAGTCAAACACACCGCGGTCGTCGATCAAAAGAAGCCAATCCAGCTCTCAGGGTCAAGCCCTTAGAGAGAGTTCTTCAAGACACGAGGAAACCATCCAAACCTATCACTCAGAGGAGAGGATGACCAAGTATCGCATGGAGAAGAAAGCCGATGAATCTTGCCTCGAGAAGAAATCTAAGTCAGAAAAGAAGACGGAAAACGAAGCGATACGGTCGTCTAAGAAAGAGGAGTCGTTTTTCAGTAGACTACTACTTAGAAAGAGTGGTAAAAAATCCAAAAAAGACCAAACCGATGGGGATTGTCAACAGGAAGTCAAAAAGTCCAAAACAGAGAAAGCTATGGCACAATACAAATCTGTTGATACAGAGAGAAATTTTCATGAAGGACAAGGGTATAAGCCGGTACCGGCTGAGAGAACTCACAAAAGTGCTGGGCAGAAAGCATTCGCCAATCAAATGCACAAACGATTGGACAACAAAGGCGCTTACGTCCAAGACAGCGCGTACAAAGACGTATACAGCGCTGCTAAAGTCCCCGGCGTCGAATACACTATAACTGATCTCAAAATCGCTGAAGAAACAGACAAAATGTTGAATTTGGAAATGAAGAGTCGATTTAGTAGACGCGATGAATTCTGTGAAAAGATCGAAAAAACAAAACGGACGTCGTCAAAAGAAACAATTGATGATAGGAAAGAATCGTTCAACCTGCACCATGATAAAACTAGGAGACCGGCGTCGGTCCAGCGATTGGTTGACCCGTTTTCCTCAAAAGCATTCATCAGCAATGAATTACTGAACAGAACACATGAGGACTCGCCGGCGATATCAGATGACGAGCCTCCGATCAGAGCGATGAGGATTAAGAACGTTCATAACGATTTCAATTTATTCAACAGTAGTAGCGGTAGTATGCCCAAAAACATACCCTATTTCAATGCAAGCATGTTGGCTTCTACATCCCCTCCGAAAACGATTAGACATCAGAGTTCAGACAATATAAAACAAAGGTCGTCCGAGCACGTTTCCGATTTTACTGAGAAATTGATCGAATGCAAACGTGAAACCGCACGCCACTCCAGCAAAACTGAGGAGTCTTACGTGACCTCAGGTATGAGGTCGTTGGGAGACGAGTATGTCGAGACTCGTAGCAGTATCGGCAAGTCTCACAGCTTCCGTTACGCTTCAGAAACTACATCGATCAGCTCCCAGGAGAACCAGATGCCTAGTCTGCCAGCCATCGTTGGTATATCTGAGCCACTGCTCGAAAGCTGGGAAGTCAACTATAGGAGGAACTTGAGCGAACGAAACGATTTCTCCAAAAGAATTTCAGCAAGAAACTACAACATAATGCATGGCAATGCAGATAATAATTATGATAGCCTGCCGAGTACTGACAGCAGTTATATGGATAGCCTAAAAACTGACAATAATGAAGACAGGAAACTTTTCACCAATAGCATTCATATCACGATGGATAATAAACGCGACAGCGATATTTCTCAAATAGAGGCTAAAATCGATGATATTATTAGTTCGCCTAAGCCCATTATTGCCCCAATACTCAAGTCTAGTTCTTTAGATAGCATTAAGAGTAGCCCTGAGAAGCCTATGGATGATAGAAGAAAAACTATTTCAGTTGAGAGTGCTCTGAGCTCAAAGAGTAACATGCAAAGGGAATTGAAACAAGAAACTGAAAGTTTTATATCAGTGACTCATATAAATAAAGAACAAACTCCTGTCAAAACTGTTGATGGAATAAAAACCAAAAGTGATGAGAAGGGTACAAAATCTGGATCAAAGCATGGTGTACCAGAATTCCTTAATATTCAGCTAAATAAGGTTGACGCGAAACCGGCTACGAACATTGTTTTAACAGCTAACGTAACGCCAAAGAAACTTGATAGTCCACAAGCTGAGAAGGAACTGGATGTAGAAAGTTTTCAAGTGACCGAAACCAGAAACGTTCCTGTAAGAAAGGAATCTATCAAGGTCAATAAAGTTGTTGAGAATATAATCGACAACACTCAGAGTGATGATAAAAATTCGCCGTCGAACGGACGAAAATCGGTCATATCAGTCACTACACCCCAGAGTCCGTCGACACCAAAAGCGTACTTCAAAAGGAAAGCCATGAGCGTCGAGCTTCCAGATAAACCAGAGAAACCACGAACAAACTCAATGAGTACTGATGGAAGCACTGAAAAGATATACGACAACATATCCATCGATCAGAAATCACACTCAAGTTTTGGAAGCAAGAGTTCAATACAAAGCACAGACAGCATTGACATCAGAACTCCTGACAGACATGAAGAAACTGTCATTTACCGTAAAAAACCTGTCATACTTTCAAAAGAACTTCGTGGTGACAGGAAAAATGATGATGAACCGGAATTAATGAAGGTTTTCGCTCGAAGATCTCTGAAGCTTAAGGATTCTGAAGCAGATAGTATTGCTCAAGACATTGCCGCTTCTAAGGAAGAAGGTGATGTGCCAACAAGGACAAGTAAAATACTGAAGAATGAATTCAACGCTTCTATTAAGTCGAGGGACAGTGATAAAGAAAACGAAGATATCGTCAAAGAAGAAGAGAAAAGGTTAGTAGATATAGCAGCAAGAGTCAGTCAGTTCGGAGTCCCTCATTATCAGAGAAGTGTGAGCATCAACAGCGTCTCAAACCCTAAGAGAGACAGTGCCCCAGTGTACAGGAACAGCGAAGTCAACAAATATAAAAAGGAAGTGTCAGATTCAACTCCCGAGAAGAGATTGAGAAACAGGACTTTCCCAGATCCCTCAAACGACAGAGAAGATATTAAAAATATCGCTAAAAGCGAGGCTATGGCTTACAAAGCCGATACTCTTACAAAAAGGCCGTGGCAGAAGGATGAGAAATTCCGATTGTCAGTTGAAAAGGAGAAGAGAGAAAGTGCTGTGATAGAAAAGGATGGGGATATGGAGAAAGATGAAAGTGGAAAAGAGAAGGGGGATAGTGGGGAGGCTGACGCTTCTCCTCAGTTTAAGGGAATCCTTCAAATGCGTGCTGAATGGGAGCGAAGAGCAAAACAGGGCATGACCAAATAAATTCTGGTGCTAGGTACAAGGTACGATACTTTTGAATAGATAGTTTGTAGGGAACCGTAGGAATTTTCTAATTTATCAATCAAAGAATACTAAAGAACCCACTTTTCTATAGTGAAATGTTTATGACATGTTTATTGGTGTTAATGTATAGTAGTTTTACCGTATTTTGAAAGGACAAGCGTTGAATTGAGTGAAATGTTTTAATAGATTGACATGTTAATTATACCACAGATTAGTAGATACAGATGGTCGATTACATAACGCGCCGAAAAGATGCACATACACATCGACATCTCGGATGACGTGACCCGAAATCGTTCTATGGACATTGATCCATCTGCACATCCGTTTTGGCGCAAGAACCGACCATCTATATCTACTTTATTTGTGCTCATACCATAGTTTAGTTGAAGCTAATTCATACAATATACTAACGATCGGATTAAAGCGTAGATTGTTCGGTAAGACGGATAAGGAAAGTACCGGCGTAGCGCTTACTTAGTCGATGCTTACGTCATCTGTCAATGATCGTTATGAGGCTGTATGAGTAAGCATTAGCCGGACTATGTACTATAAAATGCAAGTGTTGATTGAATTGACAGATGCTATTGCTATTAACATGATTGATAGAGTTTATCAATCAAATTGTCATTGACAATAAGGTATTTGAATACTTATTTAAGACGTTAATATAAACAAGAATAAATTAAAAACTAAATTGCGACATCGAAACATTTTAATTATTAGATAAAGGTACAATATCGGTTTGTGACGTAACAAGTTATGCTAGTAGGTTCACATATCATTTTAAGTGCAATATGAATGGAACTTGTTATTAAGCCGATATTTTTAAGTTCGAAGGTGGTCAACGAACGTGTGGCTCATCTGATGGTAAGCGGTTTGCGTAGCCTATGACCGTCATTTGCGCCTTTCTAACCTTTGGAATAATGACACCCTGTGTTGCTAGAAAGAGTATAAGATCTGCTGATGGCATAGCAGCTCCTTATATAGGTTAGGGTGTCTTATCGCAGGGACACTACCATTAGACTAGTCGGATGCTGCCACTACGCCGAGTGTTGATCCCCACATGGGACAAACATTTGTGTGATACACAAATAGTTGTTCCGAGTATGGGTGGGACACTTGTGTGGTGGTGGTGGGGTCCGTTATTTGAATGTTTATAAAGTCTTTCTCGACAAAAGAATTATTCATAGTACAAGAGTTGTCTTTTTTAAAGAACAAATAAGGTTGTTTTGTCAATCTTCTGTAGGATGATAGTAATCAGAAGTTGAATGGTTGCTGGAAACCTTCAGTGGATTCTAAGTTTATTTTTATATTTTTTTATATTTATGTCTTTATTAGTATCAAATACCTTTTTGTAATGTACTATCTTGCTGTACTATACAAGGTCTAATGGAAATAACGCAAAACTTCGAACATGTATTAAAAGTCTTATTACATAATTAAATTAAAAAATATCGCTTTTATATTACTTTTTTTGCGGTGTAATAACACTAAAAGAGATTTTTAGCTTAGGACAGTTAAATTTTGACATATTTTTATAGAATATATGTCAAAAATTAACTGTCTGTAGGTCAAACAATTGTTTCATGATGTTGGACCCGGGCCTATGTTGGTAATTATTCGTACGGCCATTCTGA
The DNA here is from genome assembly GCA_930367265.1 of Catocala fraxini. NCBI lineage: Eukaryota > Metazoa > Arthropoda > Insecta > Lepidoptera > Erebidae > Catocala > Catocala fraxini. The sequence continues at coordinate 2,748,637 of OV884045.1, forward strand.
TGGTAAGCGGGTTACTTTAGCTTATTTGTTATTTAAAAGAAGGTTTTCTTTGTGAATCGCAGATTTAGTCAAATCGTAAGTGTGTTAATGTTTTAAATTATTTTTTGTAAAAAAATAATTCTTTGCCAAAACATTACTGGATTGTATTATAAATATTGAACAAATTATTTTTAAACTGACTTTAACTTGAATGCCTGAATGATTTGAGTATTCTGGGATCGAACCCCGCTCAAAGCAAAAAATATGTGATCCATAGTTAGTTGTAACGGGGTGCGGTGTATTTTGTCTATTGCAATATATGCAAAGTGCCCCACAACACACAGACTATCTCTAGTGCATGTTCTAAATAAATGGTTTTGCGTCATTTACGTCAGACATTGTATACACGACAATAGAATAGAATAGAGGGCTTATTGTATCAAATACCCTAATTTCTAACGCATTTAATAGTATTTCTAATGGAGAAATATTTTACAGGATGTTGGAGTTTGCTGTAAGAAATCGCGTAATATAGATTTTATTATAAATACATAGTTATAAATATAATGTAGCATAGAACATTCTATTCGGCAAATATCGAATGTTATTAAAAAGATATGTTAAGTTTATCCGATGTTAAGCCAATGTATTTTCGAAAATTATTTCAATAATAATATAGCAAATAGTTTATATTTTATTAAACGAAACACAATTATTGTATTGTACCGGTCACTATTAATGTATTGAAGTGAAATACAAATTTTATTCATGTAGTTTTGTTATTGTTTTATTTTATATCCCGCCTGCTTACAAGACTATGCCATCAAGAAATAATAATATATAATAATAATAATATTCTACCACATACACACAACACCATCTAGCCCAAACTAAGCAGAGCTTGTACTATGGGTACTAGACAATGGATAAACATACATATATACTTTTTTTTTTTTGTAAATACATACATATTATACATAGAAACACCCAGACCGAGACAAACATCCATGGCATGCACACAAATGTTTGACTTAAGAAAATGACATAAGAATGATTATATTTGGCTGCACAGCGTAGCGGTTAAGTGTTCGCCTCAACACCGCCTCTACGCGGAGTGTTTTGGGTTCAAATCCCAGACGAGACAGAAATTTGTTTGATCCACAAATGTTTCTTACCCCGGGGTGTTACTTGTGTGCCTTGATTCAATGTTTGTAAAGTTCCTGCACGATACAGAAAGTAAAAAAGTCTGAGTTGTCTTTAAAATAATACAATATATTTATATAATAATAATATTTTACCACATACACACAACACTATCTAGCCCAAACTAAGCAGAGCTTGTACTATGGGTACTAGACAATGGATAAACATACATATATATCCTTTTTTTTGTAAATACTTACATATATACATAGAAACACCCAGACCAAGACAAACATCCATGGCATGCACACAAATGTTTGACTTGTGCGGGAATAGAACCCGCGACCTCAGGCGTGGCAATCGGTTACGCTAACCACTACGCCATCGAGACCGACATATTTTTTTTTGTTATTTTATCTTTATTGTTTTATAAGGGGTTTTGTCCACATGGGCATGCCTATCCTATTGTACCTTATAACATAACTAACACAAAATTAAAACAGGACAATGTATACAGCTAAATCTATAAATTATTGGTATATAACAGTAGCCAAGGAACACAGACTTTTTGCTACATCAGTCTTTGGATATGATAGGACAGACCTTTTTTTTTTTTTACGTTGGGGAATGCTTGATGCATACCCCTCCGCGGGGGCGGGCGGAGGGGTTATGTCGGACTCGCCGGGGTAACAGAAAGATGTTAAGAAGATAATGTACCTCCCGGAATACCGACTAAACCTACCACGGTGTTCCTCGACAAAACCACTATCGACGGGGCCGCGCGAATCACTTGCACATGCGGTCGCGACCCCGCCGAGGTTTCGGCCCGCCGTATGAAACAGCAGGCCACTACACGAACAGACCTACCCAAAGGCACTTCTCACAAATTATCCCTACTGTCCCCCCTAGAGGGGAGACGGACTCGACACAGAGGCGTGCGGGGGAACACGCACGGCGCCTCTCGGACCTGGTGCTGAACGGATGGCGGGCAGGCCCACAAAGCCCGCCACCCCCAGGTCAATCCTCAGGGTGGCTGGAGGTCATCTCGCGCCCTCCGGCGCCCGGATGATAGGATAGACTGGATTAAGTCCATATCTAATTTGTTTAATGCAAATTTCCTTATCAGTTCTTCTCTTTTACTAATGTTTCTGACACATTCTATTAATAAATATTGCACATCCTCTATGTTATTGCAGACAATACAATATATTCAATAGATAACTTTTACTTGTGAATTCGATTCAAAGAAATTGGTATTAAGAGAAATATTATTCTCTGTGTTTAATAACAGTAAATCCGAACCAATATACCTTTGCCTACTTATTTGAGGATTTATAGGCATGAGTCTATGTATGTTTATTATATTCAGGGATATGGATTCAAGGGAGTGGAGTCTATCATAGTCTGAATGGCACATTTGCACATCGAACTTGCGTCCTCTCGTATGGCAACTGTAAACAGTGGCAACGTTTGAGCAGAGCTATGTTCTATTATAAATATAATAATAGGTATGTATGTATGTATGTTATGTGGGGGCCAGTCAGTACAGACCGGCGACACTTCGACCCAGTGGGATCTATTGTGTCGACACTCTCCCAATAACGACTGCCATAGATGTTCATGGTAGCCGGGACTGACGGCTTAACGTGCTCTCCGAGGCACGGAGCAGGCGATAATTGTCAATCAATACGCACATAATTTGGAAAAGTCATATACCTTCCGAAAGTCAGAGGTGCGCGACGTGGGTTCGAACTCGAGACCCTCTGCATTACAGTCTGTTGGTCTCCCCACTGAGTTATCGCTGGTCTGAACGAATCTACTTCACACTAAATATACATATTTTCTATAGTTTAGTAGCAAAGAAGCAGACGGCTGTGATGAGCGCTTATCATAGCCCTGATTGCTGACAATACCAGATGCATTTGCACGCACGCGTTGCCGACTATAAGTAAAAAAAATTAAAATGGGATGAAAGAAAAGGGTGACTAGTACAACCGCCGAACCTCTGGATCTTTGCCCTCCTCTTGACTACCGGGCGAAATACAATAGTAGTGTTACTCCGGTATTTTGTAAGAGGGAGGCAACTATTAGGAGTGTTATGACAAGCCGGATCATTCGTACCGTTATGCGTCACAGTGTTTCACGGAGAATTTAAATTAATTTAGTGTTCAATGAAATTAAACTACTATATACGGATTTTATCGCGTTGTTTATTTGACACTTTATTACATAATTAATTAAAATCAAAAAACATCCTAATTTTAATAGAGAAGATGGTTGGAATGTACCACCAGCTTGGGATCTAGTAATAAAAATAGTCAAACCCAAGAAGAAGCAAACTACAGCTAGACTTCATGATACTTTGAGCTCATTCTGCGTAAATAGAAACACCAATGATTAAATTATGTTCGGGTACTTTGAAATAACTACACTGTAACATTGAGACAACTACCATCTTAATCTCCCCGTGACCATGGCTGCTAAAAAGCAACCGAAACGTCGGGGAAAGTGTAAAATTAAATTAAATCTAAATAGTTTTTATAATAATTCAATTAGCTTAAAAATTAGTAAAGTTTAATAGTAGTAGTAGTGTAACAGTTTTTTAAAATTATGTAATAAAGTGTCAAATAAACAACGCGATAAAATCCGTATATAGTAGTTTAATTTCAATGAATAATATTCGCGTAAACAGAAGACAATATTATAATTTAGTGTTGTTCTATATCGACAGATGGCGTTACCGGCTTCTTATATTTTTAGACTCTATAGTGACTTTATTTTATTATTTAATTATATTCGGCGTAGACGTCACTGTTACTGTTTGTGGGTTTCGTCACCAGACTGAACCAACATTGTGGATTTACATTATTTCCGTTGGTACATTTTGTGAATTTTATTGTAGTTGCGTATCGAAAGATATTCGAATACATTTGTGTGCAATGCGATATAAACTTTGCGTGATTAACGGCGACCGCGTACCTTTGTGCAATGTTGTATATCGTCAAATTGTATGTAAATAATAGAATATAATTTTTCTGAATATAGTGTACATGGAGGTCTTATATTTAACATTTATTAAAATATACTACTATTTCTGGTGAAGAAACATTAAGTAAATTGTACATGCATATTATAAGTAGGTATATAACAAAAATAAATAATATTGTTGCTTTATATTAAGCATCGACATACATTCGCACGTCTATAACCCCAACAGGGGTGAGTAGAGGTGTATTAGGTCCTACGGTATAAGCAGCGAGCCTATTGTCGTCTACCAACATACTGCTGAACTCCGTGTTGCTGAACCTTTCTTGTCAGGACAATCCAATAAAATTTTATTTGACACGGGACTAAAATATTCTTAAAGCCCAGCAGTCACATTCAATACCTTTAGATCACTGAATCAGTCAAAATTATATATTACTAGATGTGCCTGCGGTTTCACTTGCGTTTATGATTACTGTGCCGCCCCAGTGTGTCGTAGCGTGATATTATATAGCCTATAACCTTCCTCGATAAAAAGGCTATCCAACACTAGAAGAATTTTTCAATTCGAACCAGTAGTTCCTGAGATTAGCGCGTTCAATAAAACAAACAAATAAAAAACAAACAAAAATATTTAGGTTAGGCTAGATTAGTAACAGTTCTTTTTTCTGGATGAAAGGTACCCTATGTCTTGTTCTGTACCCCTGTCAACGTGTATGCGAAATTTCATGATGACCGGTCTAGTAGTTAAGGCGTAAAAGCGTAACAAACAAATAAACTCACATTCGCATTTATAATATTAGTGAGGATTTTTTTATTATTTTGCTTTCGTTCTTATATAATTCTGCTTTCCCCTTATCGTGTAGCTAACCGACTCGTTCTACAAGTATAGTCCTTATAAGCTGCTGATCACACAGAGGGCCCACACAAAGGTACGAGATATATTAAAAAACGCTTAAGTATTACTGAAGATAATCCTTGTCGACGCGACGCGACGGTCGGAAAGCGCTTCATTACCTTAAGTTCTTTGGATTATAAGATGACCTTGAAATTAATATACGAAATACAGTCTTGAATCTTACTTGATATTTTTATCTTTAGGTATTGGCAGAATAACTTATTTTATACCTACTAACTAGAGACGTTAAATGAAGTATGGATAAGTGGAAATATGGAGTTGAGTTAATAAAAATTATTCGATTTTTCGGTTAAGAAATTCTTAATAGCAGGCCTGAGCTAGGAAGTTAGCAGTGTTGCGTATCCCGTGTATGTGAAGCCGTTGATTCTGCGAATGAACCTACTCCAGTCGTGTCAAATTGTCGTCCTATCGGACTATTAGAGTAAGGAAACAGAGAATGCACTTGTATTTGCGCATACATTTGTGCACTATAATATGTCCAGATGAGCCACCGTGACCATGACCGTGAGTAACAATAAGGAGGCATAGGGTACTATAGTGAGTCATTCTAAGGTAGGTAGGTACCCCATGAATACAATATGAGTCTGCACTCAGTCTTAATCAAAGACTACCTGAGTGACGCAGCAGAGGTTTTGACTGCTGTGTATGACGTCTCGGGTTCTAAACCCGGAACGGACAACGCGGTTTTTGGTCAAGTAAATTTTAGTAGCAGAACGGAGTATGGAACTGTTCAGTTGACGGCAATAGGCTCTCCCCTATTTCCAGAGACTTGAGCTATAGTCATAGCCAAGCAATGACTAAAAATATTACGTAAGCACTGGCTGGTTCGAATTGTCTTTTAGTTCAAATTTGAATTTAGAATTGCACTCTAGAACATATCACTATATTCAATTGCATTTATAGTCTTAACGTCTTCTGGGCGCGTTACCAGTTGACAGCGATGCTGTAGAATTCTACGATGCCTAAACCATTTTTGTAAATAGTTAGTATTATAATTATTTGTGTTTTTGTAATTATGTTAATTATGTTATCTTTTTTAGTACATTTGTAAATATAGGTTACATGCATATTTATAGTTCATTTACACGAGTAAATAAATGTAAAAAATATCGAAGCCATTGCTAGCGAAGTGTAATGTGTAATATACCTTTTATACCCCTTCGGGAATACAGGTGTGATATTATGTATAGTATTATGTATATTATATTTGTTTGTTATTTTTGTTCTAGAAAATAAAAAGTAATTCACAATACAGATACCAAAATTGTTTTATCTATGAAAACATTGCCCACTCAATACGTGTATTTCGGAACGCAACTTAATCAGGGCAAGGGGATGAGGGTAGCTCACGCATGCGCAGTAAACTACCGACTAACTAACCCCAATACGACATAGCGTTCGCCTCCATTTTATTTCCATTTATTTCATATTTCGAAACAGAAAAATACATTTATTAACGCGTGTAAATGAACTATTAATGCAATTGAATGAAGTGGTATGTTCTAGAGTGCGATTTTAAATTCAAATTTGAACTAAAAGACAATTCGAACCAGCCAGTGCTTACGTAATATTTTTTTTCTTTAATCAAGATTGTGTAAGTGTACGAATAAGGGAAAGAGGTGAGTGCTTTTAATACATTTATTTCTCTTAAATATTTAATCATTTGAAGGGGTTCAACATTTGCGTTAAAGGTATTCATTTAAATGGATTTTGGGGAAGGTATTGTGTAAGATAGAACTAAGATGACCTTTTTGTGTTAAGGTGAGTATTCGCGTCTTAAAGAGAGCAATACAATTTGTTATTCATAATTGGGTTACATAAAAGCAGCATCCATGTCTCATATAGAACGCAGATCTTTTCATGTAACGACGTAAGGTATTGTAAATACTCGACGGTATAAGAAAGCTTATGTTTAAGTAGGTATCTAATGTAGACCAATAAGAAACGGTTCCCGAAGGAACGTGATCGAATTCCTAATAAGTTGGAGAATATTAAAATGTCCTATAACATACACGATGCTGTATCAATTTGCGTGTAATTACGAAATATAGGACAAAACGAAACGTCTTTTAATAAAATCAGTCGAGAAAATGGATTTTCTGTGTAGAAATCTATTTTTCTTCGTCTTAGAATATTACTCTCTAGTTCTCATTCTTATTTCTCAAGGTATTAGAGGATATATAAATGATTTTCCAGCTCCCAATGCCATGTTTGTTTTTGTGAACGGTTTCATAACACATAGGAGGTGCGTTTTCGCCAGTCTAGTATAACTTTACGACTGTTTTGCTCGAATGGCCAAGACAGTATTGTGTAACACTACGTATTATTTTTTTGATGTAGCAAAGACATACGAATTTTCTATTTATTTGATATTGTAAGGAGATATTTATAAATGATAAGATATTTTGAGCCGAGTGCAATAAGGCAGCTTTCAATTCGACCTCTGTTTTTCGTTGTGTGTTATAATTTATATGGAGCTGACTTAATATGGATTGGTTTTAAAAAATATGTATTTAAACTATCTGGTTGGTCCAATGGCATGAGATTGCGCTTGTTTGCTTGCGTTCTTGAAGTTACTGGTTCGTCCCCAGGTCGGTAAAATTGAGTTTGCCATTTAAAAAATGCTTATATTGCCAATAAAGTCTGAAATGGGTATCAAGAAATATACCCAGCAGACGGCCATAAACTTGCATCCTGCTACGTAGATTGCGTACCTAAAGCATTCCAGACAAATATGGGTGTGAGACACCTCTTTCTACACAGTGTATCTCTTCATGAAGTTTTATATGAATGTGTGAATCTATGTATTGTAGATCCAAAGAGTTTCAAATTAAGGGTTCCAATCCGGAATTCCAATAACATCAAATATTTAGCAGCCCTAATGTAAATGTCCCTCAATTTACAGAATACCAAATAGTTATCACTGCGGATACGGAAATGAATTCGATAATGAGATTTTACAGAATTAGGCTGCATGTCCATTGAAGCGGAGCGAGGCTGCGGAGCGAAGAAACGGAGAAATATTAACCAATAGGATTGCATACTGCAGCGGAGCGGAGATTTTATGCAATCCTATAATCGGTCCTCGCTCCGCTTCAATGGACAGGCAGCTTGACACTACCGTTCCTTTATCAGATATAGAAAAGTAACTTATATTTTGCACCTTCTTATACGGATTTAATTGTGGTTAATATTTATATTAAATTTAACTACTTACTCCATTTTTAACATTATTGTTTTACCATTTAGTGTTTAAATATACTATTCAAATTCAATTAATGGCAATATTATAAATCACTACATATTATAACACAAAGTCTCGCTGTGACTGTCTGTCTGTTCGCGATAAACTCAAAAACTACTGAACAGATTTTTATGCGATTTTCACCAATAGACATAGTGATTCATGAGGAAAGTTTAGGTGTATAATTTGTTAAGGTTTTGAAGTACCCGTGCTAAGCCGGAGCGGGTCGATATTGAGTTGTAGCGGGACACCGGTAGCCAGATACAATGGATGTTTAATTATGTCTAGTATGCTAAGAGTTATTACTTATAATTATAGTATTATTACGCTAAGACTTCACAAATTTAAAGATGAATCAAAAACACAATTAGGTATACACAAAGTTATTTATTCACAAAGCTACAGTTTAGAAAAATCTCAGTTTTAAAATGAAATCTTGCTATACTCAATAGCGTACAATATCTATTTTCAGCATTTCACTTCTCTTTATCCATAATATCGACTTTGATGCGAGTTTTCAAGATTCTAGGTCAACGGCGTATATGGCTATACGGTTAGATGTAAGTACGTGTTTGAATACCAATATATTTTTATTGTATTGGATTAGAAGCACACAATTTTATCATAGTTTTCGGTTGTATTTCAGTTCAATATCTATTCGTGCAAATAACATTTTCTAAATATACATACATAGTCATACGCATATTCTCAAAGATATAGGCAGAGGTCTATTAAACATCAGCTATGTTTTGAGGTCCCACGTAAGAGGCGAGTCTGTTCCCGTTTCCCAGGCACCAAACTAATCAATACTTTAAATCATTTAATAGGATTCAACTCCGTTGACGTCTTTCAGATGCTCTTCCAGTTTGTACAGAGAACTGCTTATAGTCAGGCCGTCAGCACACGAAATAAAGACTGTATGTTCTTCTGCTGAGAGGAAAGCGCTTTCTCAAGAAACCATGGAAGCCCTTTTCTCAACAAGGAATATAGCACAGGGTTTAGTTAGATGCTTGTGTTATGTAACCCGTGCTAATATTGAGAAATTCTTCAGATTTGAACCCAATCTCACTTTGTTTAACGGCAATCGGAACCAGGACCTCTTACAAGGCAGATGCATTCACTACCGCTATGCCTTTTCAATTCTTTGCCCATCTCTGGGTATATTTTGGATCTGTTGGTCCGGCAGTACCTACTTCAATTAATTATTTGCAAATTTTACTATCAGCTAAATCACCAATTGAACGCGTGACCATCGGCTGCAAGCAGTGATAACACAAACAGCTTTAATACATTGAAATTAAACTACTATATACGGATTTTATCGCGTTGTTTATTTTACACTTATTTACATAATTTTGAAACTGTTACACTACTACTAGTTCTTCTTCTCCTCCCTAAGCCTTTATTATTCCTAAGTCACTTGGGGTCGGCTTTTCTAGTCTAACCGGATTTGACTGGATATCAGTTTTTACACGGAGCGGTTGCCACCTGACCTCCGCAACCCGAAGGCTAACGATACCCTAAGGCTAGACCAGTGTCAGGATATTAGAGGGTACTGACTTTCCCAATAACGACTGCCATAGATGTTCATGGCAGCCGGGACCGACGGCTTAACGTGCTCTCCGAGGCACGGAGCAGGCGATAATTGTCAATCAATACGCACATAATTTCGAAAAGTCATATAACTTCCGAAAGTCAGAGGTGCGCGACGTGGGTTCGAACTCGAGATCCTCTGCATTGCAGTCTGTTAGTCTCCCCACTGTGCTATCGCTGCTACACTACTACTAGTTCATTCTGCGTAAATAGAAACACTAATGATTAAATTATGTTCGGGTACTTTGAAATAACGACACTAGAACATTGAGACAACTACCATCTTAGTCTCCCCCTGACCATGGCTGCTGAAAAGCAACCGAAACGTCGGGGAAAGTGTAAACTTAAATATAAATAGTTTTAATAATTTAATTAGCTTAAAAATAGAAAGTTCAATAGTATCTAGTAGTAGTGTAACAGTTTCAAAATTATGTAAATAAGTGTAAAATAAACAGCGCGATAAAATCCGTATACAGTAGTTTAATTTAAATGAATAACATTCCCGTAAACAGAAGATAATATTAAGCTTTAATACATATTAAGGCTGCAGAGTAAAAGTGCCAGCGCCGTTGCCGTTGATCTTCAGTAGGGCGTAGGTCCTTCTCTTATCATGCTATCCTAGGTTCAAGAGGCGGTCCATTATGTACGACTCATCTCTAAAATAATGACTTAAATTAGCTAAGCCCATATTTGATACTACTACTATCCAGAAAATGTACTGTATTTGAAGGATAGCCTCAAGTACATTACTTTTTCTAGATGAAATACCTTTCACCCTATATCCCCTTTTGTACCCCTGACAATGTGTATGCAAAATTTCAAAGTAATCGGTGAAGGCGTAACAAAGAAACATACAATTGTATTAATAATATTAATTAGGACAGTTAGGATAATCTGGTATTCTTTTCGTATCAGCATATAGAATTCATGACAAAAATGTATGCAAAAACAACCTTAAAATTGGTAGCAAAATGAGGAATCAACTTTTACTTAAAATGTTGTTATGAGTCCGTGTGGTGGCGTAGTGGAGATATCACGCTATCTTGTTCACACACCGGTATTTAAGTAGTGGTTACGTCACAATGCACATTGTGTATCCTTTTTAGTAATTTTAAATTTAGCTTATTACCTGATTTGAAAGGCTATCTGCAGTTTCTAACTATTTATTTATTATAGGGAGGACTCACAATATTATATTTATTCTTTTAGATTTCGAGGGTTTTTAACTATTACATTGAAATCCATACTAATAGGTATTATACATGCAACGTGAGTTTGTTTATTTGTTTGTTATGCTTTCACGCCTTAAATACTAGATCAATCATCATGAAATTTATTTATTTATTTATTTATTTATTTATTTATTTATTTATTTATTTATTTGTTTGTTTGTTTGTTTGTTTGTTTGTTTGTTTGTTTGTTTGTTTGTTTGTTTGTTTGTTTGTTTGTTTGTTTGTTTGTTTGTTTGTTTGTTTGTTTGTTTGTTTGTTTGTTTGTTTGTTTGTTTGTTTGTTTGTTTGTTTGTTTGTTTGTTTGTTTGTTTGTTTGTTTGTTTGTTTGTTTGTTTGTTTGTTTGTTTGTTTGTTTGTTTGTTTGTTTGTTTGTTTGTTTGTTTGTTTGTTTGTTTGTTTGTTTGTTTGTTTGTTTGTTTGTTTGTTTGTTTGTTTGTTTGTTTGTTTGTTTGTTTGTTTGTTTGTTTGTTTGTTTGTTTGTTTGTTTGTTTGTTTGTTTGTTTGTTTGTTTGTTTGTTTGTTTGTTTGTTTGTTTGTTTGTTTGTTTGTTTGTTTGTTTGTTTGTTTGTTTGTTTGTTTGTTTGTTTGTTTGTTTGTTTGTTTGTTTGTTTGTTTGTTTGTTTGTTTGTTTGTTTGTTTGTTTGTTTGTTTGTTTGTTTGTTTGTTTGTTTGTTTGTTTGTTTGTTTGTTTGTTTGTTTGTTTGTTTGTTTGTTTGTTTGTTTGTTTGTTTGTTTGTTTGTTTGTTTGTTTGTTTGTTTGTTTGTTTGTTTGTTTGTTTGTTTGTTTGTTTGTTTGTTTGTTTGTTTGTTTGTTTGTTTGTTTGTTTGTTTGTTTGTTTGTTTGTTTGTTTGTTTGTTTGTTTGTTTGTTTGTTTGTTTGTTTGTTTGTTTGTTTGTTTGTTTGTTTGTTTGTTTGTTTGTTTGTTTGTTTGTTTGTTTGTTTGTTTGTTTGTTTGTTTGTTTGTTTGTTTGTTTGTTTGTTTGTTTGTTTGTTTGTTTGTTTGTTTGTTTGTTTACTTACTTACTTACTTACTTACTTACTTACTTACTTACTTACTTACTTACTTACTTACTTACTTACTTACTTACTTACTTACTTACTTACTTACTTACTTACTTACTTACTTACTTACTTACTTACTTACTTACTTACTTACTTACTTACTTACTTACTTACTTACTTACTTACTTACTTACTTACTTACTTACTTACTTACTTACTTACTTACTTACTTACTTACTTACTTACTTACTTACTTACTTACTTACTTACTTACTTACTTACTTACTTACTTACTTACTTACTTACTTACTTACTTACTTACTTACTTACTTACTTACTTACTTACTTACTTACTTACTTACTTACTTACTTACTTACTTACTTACTTACTTACTTACTTACTTACTTACTTACTTACTTACTTACTTACTTACTTACTTACTTACTTACTTACTTACTTACTTACTTACTTACTTACTTACTTACTTACTTACTTACTTACTTACTTACTTACTTACTTACTTACTTACTTACTTACTTACTTACTTACTTACTTACTTACTTACTTACTTACTTACTTACTTACTTACTTACTTACTTACTTACTTACTTACTTACTTACTTACTTACTTACTTATTTATTTATTTATTTATTTATTTATTCTTATTTATGAAATTCCGCATAAACGTTGTCAGAGGAAAAGAAAAGGACATGTGGTACCTTTCTATCTAGAAAAAAGTTCTGTTACTAACGTAAGCTAATCTACATTTACGCGAGTGAAGCCACGGGCAGAAACTTATATTAAAAATAAAATGTTTCGTCAACTATCCTAATGTCTTGAGAACATACATACGTAGTCTCACGCCACATCCCCGGAAGGGTAGGCAAAGGTGTATTGCACCCATATTTCGAGAAGTATTGATTTAGGTCCTATATAATAGAGCCCTGACTATAACTGTCTATTAAATATATGTATATCTGTCTAAAGCAGCGATAGCGATCGTTATTGTGAAGTCAGTGCCCTATAATATCCTGACACTGGTCTAGCCTTGGGGTATCGTTAGACTTCGGGTTGCGGAGGTCAGGTGTCGTAACCCTAAGGTCTCCTTACACTATGAATATCTTGACCAGAAATTTGATAACTCTGTCCGACCCGGGCACTGAACCCGAGACCCCATGTACAGTACTATTAACACTAAACGACGCAAAGATATCGTTTGTACTACTCAGTCTCAATCTAAGTATAATTTTACCAATAGGTTTTTAGCATTTTTAGGTTCATTTCTTTATAATAACATAAACAAAATAACTGAGATTTATGACAAAAATTATGCTAACACTAAGCAATTAGTTCAAAAATATTTACAAACCTTGAACTACGATCAAACAGAAAATTTGATGACTGTTGTTCAATAAGTGTTACGCAATAAAATAGCTCTTTAAGTCGTCATAGTAATCACTAGTTTATAATATAATTCGTAAGTTTTTATATACAAAGAATAATGTCTTATAAGTATTGTTTTAGAATGTATATCTATGTTATACAGTATGTGCCCTTAATGCCTGTGGCACAGGTTTACCTTAGTACAGGCACCCCTTATATATTACCTTTACGATGTAACCTAAGCTCTGTATCAATTTGTACCAATGTAAGTTAAATAAATGATTATTATTATACTCTTTATTACTATTTTTTCTAATAATTAAATTATTAAATATAAATATAAAACTATACATATTTAAAAATATAAAAACTGAAATGACCCACCGACATCGGGAACAGAGTCTAAGCTGCCGGTGGTTAGGGCCCCAGAGAGAGGAATCTCCTCACAATACGCGCCGTGTCGAGTAGTACTGCCTTTTGCATCAAGGACTTGATCCAGCCATCTAACGCGAGCCTCTGCAGGTGGTGGTCGAGGCTCTTAGGTATTAAACCATTGACTGTAATGACTATCGGCACAATAATCGCCGAGTCCACACGCCACATGTCGACAATCTCGTGAGCTAGGTCCAAGTATTTCAACTCTTTTTCTTTTTCAGCTTTTATTATTATTATTATGTTTCTCTTATCACAGGTACTTTCTAACATATTATATTAGAAAATACCCGGCCCTTTGGGAGGCTTACACGGAGACATGGGTCCAACGTGAAGAGGCCCTTCGAGAGTTTTAATCAAAGGTTGGATGGAACACCTACAGCGGCACTAGCCACAGCAGGCATAGGACTATTACTACGTATGGAGTTTTATATATCCGCTATGGGTATGGGTGTCTGGTGGACACCCAAGCTCTAGCGGCCTCCCTCTGACCGGCCGACCAAGGCAAGCCAGAGGTGAGAGTCCTACGGGCACTCTTGTAGTTCCACCCCAATCAACCAGTAATGGCAAGCTGGGGCGTGGCCCTAACCAACTCTCTGAGATATTCAGGACTGCAGTGTCGCCACTCACATTCAGCTCGCCACAAGCTGCCCTGCGGTTTGTGCGCTTTTATTTAACCTGGTGATACATTGTTTATATCACAAGGCGAAGGTGATAGTTTAAATGATGAGATGACGACTGTCCCAGAGGGGTTTACTATTATTATTATTACAGTAGTTCATTCACTATCACTTAAACTGAGGTTTTTCTAAGTATCCCCTTATGTGTGCCAAATAAATCATTTTCTTTCTTTCTTTCACTGTGCCCCAGATGCTTTAAGGCTTTGAATAATGACCTTTTAATAAACCTATGTGTATCGTAGGTCGTAGGTGTTTTAATTTTAGCGCCGACCTCATATAAGATTGTAAACAATATTTATATAAATAATTTGTTGACATTTATTTTCATTAAGTAATACATCGTAGCGGCGTGCATAGGGTTACAAAATAAGGCACGCCATATATATTTTTACGTGAAACTTAACTATAAATTAAGTGAAATTGAACTTGTTTCTTCTTTTTCACTTATATGTTGTATGCGCTATTATAGTGTACAACTACTGCGTCATAAGATCTCATATTTAATTCAGCTTTGGCTTGAATCGGGCAGAGTTTTTGAATATATTGCAGATCAGTATATTTAAATATTTATAAATTCTCATGAGACACCTACAATTAATTCAAATCGAGCTGATTTAATAACTCTCGAAGGTACTGATGGTATGTCCGGAAAGGACGAAGATATTATACTGATATTGACATGCAAATTTTATATTTAGTATATACCATCTGAAAAATAACCGGAAATATTTAATATTGCTATCTGTAATATTTTCGTCAAAATACTTTTCCACCCCAAAATACGATCACAACACTGTTATATTCTGTATACAATATACATCTGTCCCATACCCTTTACGTTAATAGGCATGATGTTATATATATATATATATATATATATATATATATATATATATATATATGTATATCCCTACAACCCATGTACTCGTCAATTTAATTAAATTCTTGTTCATACAGAATTTTCTCGGTGAAATCGTTTAGGGTACTCTTAGACTGAAGTGTTCGGTGAGAACCTGAGACAAGTTGCTCGCGCCGAATATGAGAATGATATAGTTTTTTTACTGATTGTGCGAATAACATAGTAATTAAGTGGGCACCACTGCTATTGTATAGACTGTTGTGGGTTCGATCCCTACATAGGACCAATATTTGTGTGATCCACAAATACTTGTTCCGAGTCTGGGTTTTATGTGTGACCGTTGTTTTAATGATTACTTAGGCCCCGTTCCTATAATCAAGAAACAAGTCATTATACCTACGGACAATTATTAATTTGAACACATATTATATAAAAATTATGACATATGTATTTATTTGTCCATAGCTAAAGCGACTCGTTTATTGATATAGGAGGTGGGTCTAAGTCCCCCGCGATGCAAGAATTATTCCTAGTGTGGTTGCCTATATAAAACACACTAAAAAGCACCTTGTATCGGCCACATATTACCCAAATTTGAACAAAGTATCTAGAAGTGAATATTTTTGTTTCGATGGCGATCGAACCAGCAACATTAGGGTGCCGAGTGCAAATTGTTTTTACGTTAACGCAATCGAAACATTTACCGCGTTTGGCTATCTGATTGGTTTAGAGCTTGGAGCGGGCCAGTCGGAGCGCCGAACGTCATAAACGTGTCGATCGCGTTAACGTCAAAACAACTCGCACTCAGCACCATGACCTATTGATAGTGATAAGCTTAATGCACTACTCCATCCGTGTAATCAAAACTTGTAATAACTCTAGTTTGCAGGCACCTTTATTGTAATAAGATCTTTGTCGATACCTACATATTTGATTACATTCGTGTTTATATTAATGTAAAAGTTATACAAAAGTTTATTAATCAAATTTAGTACCTACAAGTACTAGATAGCAAATACAAAACAGAAATTGGAATAATGACTGCCGTGAGCGTTCTATATCTAAATAATTAGCTTCGGCTCGCAGATTCGCTCGCTTGGTTGATCGCTTGATTAAAATATACCCTATTACTAAGGGATAATGCACCTTTCTATAACTAAGCCACGGGCATAATCTAGTAATTATACCTAAAGGTAAAAACAATTGTAAACATGTTTGGATGTTTGCTTTTCAATCACGGGAAACAGTTGAACGAGTAAAAATTTGGCAATTTTGAAACTAACAAGGCAGTGACACGTATCATTCCCATCAAGTTATATTTTAGGCATTTGTCGTACCGTTGGTGAGAAAACGTATAATTATATATTTGTTTATGAAACGTACTAGCTTTATACGATGTCGTGTAAATAAAAGAGATAATTGTATTTATCCCTAATATTAATAACCTGCGTTTTCTCTTTGCCACAAGAATTTATTCTTTAAGTTATTACAGTGACAACATTCGAAAAAAATTGCATTTCGTTGCTAATTTCGAGCCTTAATCAACAATCATCAATCAACCTTATTGGGGTCATAGTCTCATGCTTATATACCTAATAACGGGATAATTTAAATCCCACGTAAAAAGGCAAACCTATCGTCATCTATCGGGCACAGTTCCAGGCTCTGCTGATACTGATATTCTCTTGACCGAAAATCTGAGTCACACTTTGTTTAACTTTGAAATCAAACCCGAGACCCCATGTACAACAATTGCATTAAAAATATGGTATTAAGTCTCACGTAATAAGGGACCAGCTAATTGCCGTCTATCCAGCCCAGTTCCAGACACTGCAGTGCTACTGAGAGTATGTATGTATCTTATGTGGGTGCCAGTCAGTGCAGACCGGCGACACTTCGACCCAGTGGGATCTTTTGTGTCGACACTCTCCCAATAACGACTGCCATAGATGTTCATGGCAGCCGGGACCGACAGCTTAACGTGCTCTCCGAGGCACGGAGCAGGCGATAATTGTCAATCAATACGCACATAATTTCGAAAGTCATATAGCTTCCAAAAGTCAGAGGTGCGCGACGTGGGTTCGAACCCGAGACCCTCGGCATTGCAGTCTGTTGGTGTCCCCACTGAGCTATCGCTGCTCGCTACTGAGAGTATGTCACTTTCCCGACCTGGGAATCAAAACCTAAGACCTCAAGCACAGCAGTCGCATTCAGAATCACTGTGCCACTTAGACAGTAAATTCAACTCGCTCACCATTTACTGGGCAGCACGCCCCGTGTCTCGGAGAGCACGTTAAGCCGTTGGTCCCGGCTGCCATGAACATCTACCTATGGCAGTCGTTACTGGGAGAGTGTCGACACAAAAGATCCCACTGGGTCGAAGTGTCGCCGGTCTGCACTGACTGGCATCCACATAAGATAAGTTAAGATACTGGGCAGTATGACCAATGCTTTACAAAAGTATAATTTGGTTGATATATCCAAAATTCAACATGAATATTCGAAACATCCAATTATATACCGTCAAAGAATCGATATCCTCAAGTAAATTAACTCTGACAGACGTTGACCTATATCACAAACGGAATACATATGTGGATATATATGTACTTTAGATTTATTTGTTTTTATGTAGCCGTAGCCCTCGCTACGGCGCGTAGCACGGCGCTACGAACGTTCCAGGGGTAGGTTAATTACTTTTATGGGTTTATGGATTGTCTGTACTTTTCCTTCTTTTGTGTCGATTGGTTGAAGTGTCGTTTATATATAGTTACAAATAGGCACAGTCGGTCAAAAATGTGGTCCACCACCCTATGGTTGAGGTTCATTTGAACGTCATGAAACAACAAGATCGATTTTCCCTTGCAATAATATTATGACAGTGACCATTGCTCGCTATATCATGTATTACATTTACGTCATGCCATGTGTCAAGATTGAATTATCACAACTCACCTCGCCCGTTAGAAAAGTCAACCTTAGCGATTATTAGATCTCATAGAAACTTTTGTCAATACTGGTAGACCACTTTCTTGCCCGAATACAGGTATTTGGATTAGAAAAACTTGCGATAAATGGTGCATGACGTATTCGATTATCAAGTCAGGCAAACTGTTATTGTGATTTTTCTCAAGATTTTCTTAATGGCAAGTCGTAGTCTAGAACTTCGCCCAGTCAACGATCAAAGGCTCGCACCCTATCATATAATAATATCAGCCCTGTATTAAACTGTCCTACTCCTGGGCACGGGCCTCTTCTTAGTGTAACAATGGTAACGCCATAGTCCACCACACTGGCTTAGTGCGGATTGTCAGACTTCACATATCTTTATTGAGTATGAGAATGAGACTTTTATGAGTAGTAGAGCCTCGCTGATTTCAGCATGAATAGGCCGGCTCGACCGGGGAAGGACTACCCTCTCACAGAATATCGACGCGAAATAGCAGTATTCGTACTGTTGTTTCGTTCGGTGAGTGAGAGTGCCGGAGGCCCAATCACCCTCTTTCCCCCTATGCACTCCTTCTCTTGCCCACTTCCTTTCCTAAAGGGTCGGCAATGCGCAAGTGATGCCTCTGGTGTTGCAGGCGTCCATAGGCTACGGTAACCACTTACCATTAGGTGAGCCGTATGCTAGATAGCCACAATAGTTGAGTAAAAAAAATTCGTGGGCATTATGGAGAACTCTCAGACATGCAGGTTTCCTCACGATGTTTAATTAATACGCACATAACTACGGAAAGTCATAGTTGCGCGCCTTGGGATCGAACTCGACACCTCTGCGTGGCAGTCTAACGGTTTCTCACTAGGCTATCGGTAGGCACCCTATTACATAGGACCTAAAATCAGAGCTGGTGAAGTGTGAGTGTAGTACAGCTCTGCCTAAACCTTCAGGGATATCGGTGTTTATGTATACAGGATAACCTTGAAATGTCTTATAGTAGAAATGACGACTTTTCAAAAAAAAAAATGTACACAAGTGAGAATCGGCAATGAATTGCCGTAAATCTTAGAGTTCGAAAAAATGGTTGAAGTAATATGCAAAGGTCACGTGATACCACGTGACCTTGAGATCAGAGGTCAAAGGTCATAGTCATTTCGAGGGTATATCGACTATGCTGAGTCGAATGGCGTTGACCGCGAGTCTCTAGCTCTTACGGTTCTTGAGTTGAAAGTTGGATAACACACAGACGGACGGACAGACGGACGGACAGACGGACGGACAGACGGACGAACAGACGGACGGACAGATGGACGGACAGACGGACGGACAAAGCTGCTGTATAAGAGTTTTTGGAACTATAAAAAATCTATCATAACTACTACCTACCATATTTTCTTTCTTGTACACTACGACCATAAATTAATGAATTCCATCGGTTTTTTGTTGTTTTATTATTAAACACTAATTATGCTAATAGATAGACAGTCAAAAGTATGACTAACTACAGCACAGTTTTTTTTTTGCTGGACGGTCATCAGTTCTACTATAAGACATTTTAAGGTTATCCATTAATTACCGGACACCCTGTATATGTTAACTGAGTCTTATCTTCATACTAAGTCAATAATTATTACTATTACACAAATATTTTACTACCTTGTTCGCACCGCATCATAATTTTGCGCTTATATTTGCCTACTATAGTGAGCTCCGGGAATCGTTAATAGGTTTTTCTATTAAGGGATATTCAGTAACAGCAGGCTGGCAACGTGCCCAGTAGACAGCAATATGGTCTCTTGTGTGGATTTTGTTTGGTTATGTGGATTCCAAAACATAACTGGCATAAATAAGTTTAGTGCACCGCTAATCAACCATTCAGAGATAGGGGGCCTCGATGGTGTAGTGGTTAGTGTAAACGACTGCCACGCCATAGGTTGCGGGTTAGATTCCCGCACAAGTCAAACATTTATGTGCATGAACATGTATGTTTGTCTTGATGTGGGTGTTTCTATGTATAATATGTATGTATTTAGAAAACAAAAAGTATATATGTATGTTTATCCATTATCTAGTACCTATAGTACAAGCTCTGCTTAGTTTGGGCTAGATGGTGTTGTGTGTATTTGATAGAATATTATATTGTATTGTGATATAATCAAAATGATATAATAATACAAAACTTTAAATACTATTTCAATTATTTGTGTCATCTCTCGGGTCACTTAGACCTCAAGTTCTAAAACTTGGCACTTTTAAAGCGAAACTTTGTTAACTTGTTCATAAATTAAAACCGTCCTGTTGGAAGAACCTCGTTCTACTTTGCATAACGGCTCCCATCAATAATCATTTTTGACTTTATTCAAATTTATCGGAGTTCGTCGAAGGAATTTTGTTAAAAATTCGGGTGTGATGAGAGAGTCTTCGAAAGTAGATGGGGTATCGATCAGAAAATCTTATTTGACGTAGACTTATCTATTGAAATTAAACTACTATATACGGATTTTATCGCGTTGTTTATTTGACACTTATTACATCATTTGGAAAACTGTTACACTACTACTACTATTAAACTTTACTAATTTTTAAGCTAATATAATTATTATTAAAACTATACTTATCTATTATATATATTATATAAAGGAATGTTGAGATTTTTTGTTTGTAACGATTCAAATTAAAAAACTACTCAACCGATTTTAAAATTATTTTACCATCAAAAAGCTATATTATCACCAAGTAACATAGGCCATATATATTTTATACCGGTACCATATATATTTTGTACCTACTGGTGGACCGGTATATTGCTAACTATGGGTGAAAAACGGCGTCTGCCCTAAATACCCTAATAGCATCAATGCAATGTACAGACGGTGACTCGCGGTGCGAGTGGCTAGGGGTGTCGAGCGGTGCGGCGCCGATTTCACCATCACGGGTCTCGTGACAACGGAGACCTGGAGCGGGTTTCCCCGTAGTTATGCCCTTGAAAATGACACTTCCATCCCCAAGCATATAGCTCTAGCGGCCTCCCTCTGACCTGTCGACCAAGGCAAGCCAGAGTTGAGAGTCCTACGGGCACTCTTGAAGTTCCACCCCAACCAACCAGTAACGGCAAGCTGGGGACGAGGCCCTAACCGACTCTCTGAGGCATTCAGGACCGCAGTGTCGCTACTCACATTCAGCTCGCCACAAGCTGCCCTGCGGTTTGAGCGCTTTTATTTAACCTGGTGATACATTGTTTATATTACAAGGCGAAGGTGATAGTTTAAAAGCTAGTGTACTGTGCCCTCCGATATCGCGTTAGTCTCATGATGAGATAATGACTGTCCCAGAGGGGTTTATTATTATTATTATTATCTTTTTTTATATTACCACGTCCTTTCGCTCACATTGGTTATGCATTTGTTTAGAAGCAGCGATAGCTCAGTGGGGAGACCAACAGACTGCAATGCAGAGGGTCTCGGGTTCGAGCCCACGTCGCGCTACTCTGACTTTCGGAAGTTATATGACTTTTCGAAATTATGTGCGTGTTGATTGAAAATTATCGCCTGCTCCGTGCCTCGGAGAGCACGTTAAGCTGTCGGTCCCGGCTGCCATGAACATCTATGGCAGTCGTTATTGGGAAGTCAGTCCCCTTTAATATCCTGACACTGGTCTAGCCTTAGGGTATCGTTAGCCTTCGGGTTGCGGAGGTCAGGTGGCAGCCGCTCCGTGTAAAAACTGATATCTAGTCAAATCCGGTTAGACTAGAAAAGCCGACCCCAAGTGACTTGGGAATAATAAAGGCTAAGAGAGAAGAAGAGTTATACTATTTGTTTACTTAATGCAACATTGCAATAAAGTCTTCTGGCCACTGGCCACATGGCAGTAGACTGTGATGTGGAGGAATTCTATAACGCCTATTAGACGGTTCAATTTTAGATTTTCTCCTTTTTCAATATTGTATATTTGTATCCATTTTATAATATAAAAGGTTTTGACAGCGGATTTGCTCGCGTTAGTGTAGATTTTGTCAATAAATTTATATCCCTTGGGAACAATACTTTTTCTGGATGAAAGGAAATGCCTTTTCTGTATCTCTGACAACGTATATGGGAAATTTCGTGATCATAAATACTTATAAATTACGCGAAATCACACACACACGCACACACTACATATTCTCTCTATCAACATATTGTTACTAGTAATTACGAATTAGTCATATTTTGTGGCTGCATGTATCTCTATTCTAATATTGAATATTCTGGTTGGGGGCCTGGAGATCTGTCACACAGGGTTATCCCTAGTATAGACTCCAGTGTCTCTCAAAGAAATTAGTTTTATATATACTGCTATAACCAATTTATTGTACTAATATTCAAGTACTTAGGCGTAAAAGCGTTACAAACAAAAAACAAACTCACATTCACATTAATAATATTAATTAAGTTTATTTAAAGCAGTTATTGATCTTTATATGTTTCTAAAATACAAGAGACTAAACATGCAAAATAATTTACCAATAACCAGTTTTGAAAGCAAAATAAAGAGAAAAGTCGCTTTTGTTATAGTCCTCAATAGAAAAATCCCTTCACACTCGATGCTATAGTCCTATAGTGACTTATGCCTTCTGTTCATGTAGGTATTCTCTAAGATAACATAGACCATATGACACCTTACCTTACCCATGAGCAGCGGTAGCTCATTGGGGAGACCAACAGACTGCAATGCAGAGGGTCTCGGGTTCGAACCCACGTCGCGCACCTCTGACTTTCGGAAGTTATATGACTTTTAGAAATTATGTGTGTATTGATTGACAATTATCGCCTGCTCCGTGCCTCGGAGAGCACGTTAAGCCGTCAGTCCCGGCTGCCATGAACATCTATGGCAGTCGTTATTGGGAGAGTGTCGACACAAAAGATCCCACTGGGTCGAAGTGTCGCCGGTCTGCACTGACTGGCCCCCACATAAGATACATACCTTACCCATCCAAAACATAGCTTACCTTTGTTTATAAACAAGTATCTATACCCTCGATGGGTATAAGTTTAGTACCCGTAATCGCATTGTTTGTCTCTGTGACGGATGCTCGGGGTAGCCGCAACAACCCTTGTTTTGTGGGGTTGGCTGATGTTAGCCGCGTAGGAAATTGGGTCATCGCTTTTCCGTAATGTAAATACGATGAAGTTAATGATAATGTATACTGTAATCTTATATACTGTTATAATATTTTATAATGTAATTATAAGGCTGTGAAGTGGTGATATTGGTGATAATAGTAGAGTTAACTATTTTATTATATTGGTAAACTGCTTCTGTGGCGCAGCGGTAGTGAATGCGACTGCTGTGCATGAGGTTTCAGGTTCGAATCCCGGGTCGGGCCAACAAAAAGTTATTGGGTTTTTCTGTTAAGAAATCTCAATACGAGCCCGGAGTTAGGAAGTTGGCGGTGTTAGACACCCCCGTGCCTCGGAAAGCGCGTAAAGCCGTAGGTCCTGCGCCTGAGCTCTCTCCGGTCGTGTCGGATTATCCGTCCCGTCGGATCATGAGAGTTAGGGAACAGAGAGTGCACTTTTGTCTGCGCACATACTTGTGCACTATAATATCTCGTGTGCAGTTGGCCAATCTACGTTAAGATTGGCCACCATGACCGAAATTCGGTCTGGAGGACATTATTATTATTATATTGGTAGTTCAAAAAGGTTTTGTGGTAGTTTTCTTTATCTTTTAATTTACATAAAAAAAACTTTATTTTCCAATAAATCTTCGGCTCAGTCTAACAAATGTTGTAAGTATGAGTTCCTCTAAAATTATAAAATACAAAAGTGTTGTATATATTTTCTCTTTGTACAATTAATAATATTAATTTACAAGGATGTAGCAATAGTTAAGTTGTCATCTCGTCACTATCTTGACTACTCCGCGTTGAGTAATGTGGGTTCCATTACCAAACGGGGCAAAACATTTTGTGAATACAGATACTTGTGCCAAATCCAGGTGTTCTTGTTTCTGTTTTATATATTTTATCTGCATGATGGTATAGGGGAGTAAATCCTCGCTTCACCACCGCCACTGCGCTGAGGGGTGTAGGGTCAGTCCTCACAAAAAAGAATTTAAATCTTGGTGCTTTTCGTTTCTGTTCTTCGTTTGTTTGTTAAGCACAATTCAAGAATGATTCTTAGTGCAAGTTATTATAAAAAAACTGTAGGTTAAAGTTCTTTATATAAAGAGAAAGATAGCAAATAAAAAATACTGTCTTATTTTCCGTATGTATCGTTCTATTGTTAGGCTTGCAGTATGCAAGTCACAATAGAAACTTGTGAAGGACGCGCCAATAATAAAGTTGATGAGCGGAGGGTATCTTGACAAGCGGAACTATGTTCCAAGGTCGGTTTCTTCTGTAATACAAAGTCAAAAGGAAAATATGTACGCTTGATAAAAACGTGCGGAAAACTGCGTTATAACGCAAAGAAAAGGGGATGGGTTTACTTAAGAGTTTTGTTTTTGCCGCGGTAAATTGCCTCATCAACCAAATATTTATATATTTTTCTTTTAAGTAGATAGTTTCATGCCAATATCATCGAATGGGTAGGCAGATGTGTAGGTATTACACCCAACTTTTCACATTTCGCTGTATAGATTCGAAGGCTTGAAGGCAGGCGCCGCTTATTACCGTAGCTCGTGCCAATTCACCTATACCTTGGTTTCTCGCCACACTCAACGCTCTCCTTGTGCACAACACTCAGTGTGATACTCGTATGTTTGCGGATGAATGGAAGAAGATATTGTCAGTGTGTAAGGAATTTTGTGAAAAGTTAGTATGATAGTTGTGTCATTAATTAGTATAAGTGGCCAACGGCTGTTATAATTAAGTAAACAAATAAATAAATATTAGTTTTAAAAACCGTGCTGCTACTGAAAATGTTGTGACAGGAACAATCCAATACTTAATACATTGCCTGACCGAGAAAACTCTTACCATGACCACTGCTAAGGTTAAAATCGCATAGCAGGCCAATGGCGGACCCAGAGGGCGGAGTCACTTCAAGTCAACATGTGCAAGCGAAATTTTTTCTGAAATGGTCAACCGTCGCTCAAGTCAATAGTACATTCACTACCGCTCCACTTTGCTTATGTATTGAGAACCGATCATTCAGTAGAACCGGAAATTTGTTCATAGTATTCATATGAACGAAGAATTTCTTGACAGATGAATCTTAATATAATAATAATCATATTTTTACTATTACTAACCACATAATAATCTTGTTACATATGTATTTAAAGAAATAATATATATCTAAAGAAAGAATACCCTGTTACTCAAAAATCGAACCTGAGACCTCGCATAGTAGTCAAATTCTCTTCCAGTACACCACAGAAGCTAATAATATCATCATATATACCGACGTCATTCATTCGTTTCACGCCTTTTAAACCTTATTTCTACCCGAACGTAGCGCGCGGCTGCAATAACATAACATAATAAAACTTTACACAATTTAAAGGCGCATTAAAGATTTGTACGTAAAGGAAGAAACACAATAAGGGTGGAAACGATGGGATGTTTCACCCGTCATGCGTGACGTGACGTGTCTACGTGACTCGAACCAACGGCGATTGGGTTTACATCAAACACAATATTTTCTATATTCCCGACTTGCTGGTAAATAAATTGTAAATATCTCTTTGAGCTAGCTGTCTTTAGCGATTTGACCCACGTTTAGGGTTACTGCTCCGCTCCTACAGCTCGTGGTGTGATGTTATATAGCTTATGTTACTTCTGGATAATATAATGATAATAATTTCTAATGGTGAAAGAATTATTAAAATCGGTTTAGTTGTTCCTGAGTTTATCGATATCAAATAAATCTTTCGTCTTTATAATATCGGTATAAGTATGTGGTATAAATACATGTACTTATTTACCAAGCGTTACCGTACCCTATGATCGCTTACAATACTAAGGGTATCATTACCAGCACGTTACCGTCTCTATGAAAACGATCACAGAAAAGAAATAGCAGAGGATGGCATTTAAACCTTCGGAACGCTTTAGTCTTTTTGGGCGTACAAAATACGTCGTCATACATGAATTATTGTCATCGCATTTATAATATTAGTTAGGATTTAATTAATTTACCGTAATATCAGAAACGCCTAAGTGATATCCCCTTGCTATTACAACCAAATATAGGCTTCAGTAATGGTTTACCACGAGGACGTACGCTTGATTGCCACCTTGGCAGTAAGCTTGGTACATTCTAGTTAAGAATCCTACATAAAGGTGGGTCTACGATAGAGGAGACGAGCACGAGCTGAGCACAAGCCAAGCCGCATACTCGCGGTGTCAAGTGAATACGTGCAACGAGCCTAGAACAATCACTGTCCTCGAACGTAGTGAGCGCGATGCAAATCCGTAGGCGGAGCACAGTTGAGCATGAACCAAACGCTTGAAGAGCGCTTGTTTGAGTTTTGTAAATCGGTCCACACTACACGAATTTGTGCTCGGCTCCGCTCGTACTCGGTTCGTCTAGCGTAGACCCACCTTTACATTTTCGATATGTCTAACATGCGCAAATTGAAGCAGTTACGCGATTGTAAGTGTCTTGTAAACGATAGATCGCGAGGTAACTCGCGCTTATAATGCGAGTAGCCCTTATGATTCAAATGAGCGAGTAGTGTGCGCATGTGTGCGCAAGTAGTGACGCAAGTAGTTGACCCGCCTCAACTACTTGTGTCGCGGTACTAATATAATCAAATAGAAAGATCCACTTAACAGAAACTTCATTATTTAACTTGCCTAGTAAAATACGTTTAACTCTAAAGCTTTAACCAGTAATAGAGGATTACTGTATTATTCAAAGTTTAGCGAAGGATCGCTCAAGCGCCGCTGTTTGAGTAGCGAGAAGAAACACCGTCTTAAATTACTTGTAAGTTTATTGTTTCAACAATACTGTGAAGAGGATTATATAAAACTAGCTGCTTACCGTGGCTTCGTCGCAACTTCTATTCTATTCTATTCTATCACATACACACAACACCATCTAGCCCAAACTAAGCAGAGCTTGTACTATGGGTACTAGACAATGGATAACATTTATACTTTTTTTTTTGTAAATACATACATATTATCCATAGAAACACCCAGACCAAGACAAACGTCCATGTTCATGCACACAAATGTTTGACTTGTGCGGGAATCGAACCCGAACCGAACCGAACCCCAACTATGAACTAAGAAACCACAGATGAGGATTTTAAAAGGAAACCAACTAATTTGGAAATGTCTTATAATAAAGCTAAAATACAGGTCTCTGACCTAGTTAAGTACCATGCAAAAAATGGAATTCATAAATACATACATACATAGATTCACACCTGTTTCTCAGAGGGGTAGGCAGAGACTACGGATTTCTATTTGCTTTTCATAAATAAGATTTTAGTGTCCAATATTTATATTTTAAATGTTTTACTTTCGATTAAATTTAATTCGATTAATTTTAATTCCGAAAAGGCACGTTTGGCTGTTCATAGAGGACTTTTAGTGCCCACACTTATGTATGGAAGTGAAAGTTGGGTATGGCAAAAGAAGCATGAGAGCAGAATAAATGCTGTAGAAATGAGAGCGCTGAGATATATGTGATATATGTGTGTGATATATGTGGTGTGACTCTGAAAGATAGAATAAGGAATAGTGTGATTAGAGAGAGATGCGGCATGAAAGTTGATATAGTGACAAGAATAGAAAAGGGTATGTTAAGCTGGTTTGGGCATGTAGAAAGAATGGACAAGGCAAGACTGACTAAGAAAGTTTATAGGGCTAGTGTGAATGGAACAGTCGCAAGAGGAAGACCTAGGCGAACGTTTCTTGATCAGATCGGAGGCGTTCTGGATAAAGGCCAGGTTAAGAGCACCTTGAACCGACGGGCGTGTATGAGGAATGTGATGAAAGTGAATGAAGCCAGAGAAGTGTGTCAGGATCGTAGCAAATGGAAATCCGTAGTCTCTGCCTATCCCTCTGGGAAACAGGCGTGAATCTATGTATGTATGTATGTACTTTCGATTAAATATAGTTTTAATGTGAATTTAATACAATAAGTAGCCTGTAATACGTTTCGTAGAGACGTTTATATTTTATTGAATAAAATAAATATTATTATTATATGCCATTAACCCTATTGCCAGACTGGCATTACTGCCATATTGTTTGATTATGTACGTTATTTCATCAATAGCAACTATATTTCTAAAAATATGTATTAGAAAAGAAATTATAATTGATAAACATTTAAACGACGACGGAGCAGCGATAGCCTAGTGAGAAACCATTGGATTGCCACGCAGAGGTCTCGAGTTCGAACCCAAAGCGCGCATCTCTGACTTTTCGAAGCTATATGCGTATTAAATAGTTAATTATCGCTCGCTTTAACGGTGAAGGAAAACATCGTGAGGAAACCTGCATGTCTGAGGTTTCTCCATAATGTTCTCGAAGATATGTGAAGTCTGCCAACCCACACTGGGCCAGCGTGGTGGACTATGGCCTAACCCTTCTCACACTGAGAAGAGGCCCGTGCCCAGCAGTGGGGCAATTTAATACAGGGCTAATATTATTATTATTATTATAAACGACGGACACAAAGAACAATCAGATTCGGAACAACCATTTGTCAATCTCATAAATTTTTGTCTTTGGGATTCGAACCCACAACTCTTGGCGCAGTTGCAGCGGCGAGGCGACCACTTAAACCGCTACGCTATCCACGCAGTCAATCACTCTTACTATCTCTCTACTCACTACTATCTCTCTGTAGGTCCATTACGTGGAACCTGAAAACTAAAGCTGACGAAATGACTAATATATGCCTACCCCTTCAGGGATACAGTATGAGACAGTTCGAATCGTCAATGATCTGAATCTCACGGATAGATTGGAGTCGTTGGAGCAACGAAGAGACTTTGGGTCTCTCTGCGTGTTCTACCGATTCTTTCACGGGGAGTGCTCTGAAGAACTGTTTGATTTAGTACCAGCGGCCCCTTTCTATCACCGTACCACTCGACAACGAAGCAGGGTTCATCCATATCACCTGGAAGCTTTCAAATCCAAGACGGTACGCTTTCAGCGATCATTTATCCCACGTACGAGCAAGCTCTGGAATGAACTGCCTGCTTCGGTGGTTCCCGAGCGCTATGATATGTCTTTCTTCAAACGAGGTTCAAAAAGAGTTCTTCTTTCACGGTAGGCAGCGGCTTTGCTGTACCCTGACATTGCTGAAGTCCATGAGCAGCGGTTACCACTTTCCATCAGGTGGGCCACTTGCTCGTCTGCCGCCAATGGCAATAAAACAAATAAAAATAAAAACATGTCCAGTATCTATGAAATAATTCTTTATATTTTCCTTCCGATATTGGCAGGCCTTCACTAATTGACCTCGCCTTGTAGGGTAACGTAATGAGATTAACGAGGATTCCCCCGTCATTACGGGACGCCGGTGTCAGAAATTAAAAATATCTGATAGACCCCGAGGAATATTGACCGACTTTATTAAATTTTTCTTTGCTTTAAGTAAAAGGTTAATTAATATTCTATTAAGTTATCAGAATTGGGTGTTAAGGCACTTAGATATTATGTGTCGTGAAATTAAAAGCATTTAGGCACATACCTAGACTCAATCTTACATTCTAGAAGAGGTAGCAGCGATAGGAAGACCTTTGGACTGCCACGCAGAGGCCTCGAGTTTGATCCCTAGGTGCGCATCTCTGACTTTTCGAAGTTTTCGAAGGCTTTAACGGCGATGAAAATCATCGTGAGGAAACCTGCATGTTTACGAGTTCTGCATAATGTTCTCGAAGATATGTGACGTGTGCCAGCTATTATTAGCGAGTGCATGCGGTATTGGTAAGCCTATAGACAAGAACTTAACAGCTCCAAAGTCCAGACTTTGGAGCTCTAAGTTGTAGATGATACTACCTTGACTGCACCCGGGTTTGATCCAACACGTAAAAAGTTTTGTTATTTAAAAATAGTATTTTCTTCTTTCCCCTAGCCTTTATTATTCCCCAAGTCGCTTGGGGTCGGCTTTTCTAATCTAACCGGATGTGACTGGATATCAGTTTTTACATGGAGCGGCTGCCACCTGACCTCCGCAACCCGAAAGCTAACGATACCCTAAGGCTAAACCAGTGTCAGGATATTATAGGGCACTGACTTCCCAATAAAGACTGCCATAGATGTTCATGGCGGCTGGGACCGACGGCTTAATGTGCTCTCCGAGGCACGGAGCAATCGATAATTGTCAATCAATACGCACATAATTTCGAAAAGTTATATAACTTCCGAAAGTCAGAGGTGCGCGACGTGCGTTCGAACCCGAGATCCTCTGCATTGCAGTCTGTTGGTCTCCCCACTCAGCTATCGCTGCTACCTTTACAAATAGTCTCTAAGTTTGGGTATTCTTTGTTTCCGTTGTTCAAATATTTTCAAAATCCCCCGCAACTCAACACTCTTAACTAATAAATGCAAATGTTTATTTGTTACGCTGTCACTACTTAACTATTCGACTGATCTTCATGAAATTTCGCATACACGTTGTCAAGAATACAAGAAAGAACATAGGGTCATTCATTTTAAAAAAAGGAAGGTGCCCGACCTATGTCGCGGGCATAAGCAATATATTTATAGTGCAGAAATTAACTTTAAAAAGACTACAACTGTTGCACAATTTTACTTTTTTACTGACATTGGTGGCAGACGAGCAAGTGGTCCACCTGATGGAAAGTGGTAACCACTGCTCATGGACTTCAGCAATGTCAGGACACAGCAAAGCCGCTGCCTACCGTGCAGGAAGAACTCTCTTTAAACCTCGTTTGAAGAAGGACATATAATAGCGCTCGGCTCGGTCGGTACTTACGTATTGACAACCGGATCTGTAAAACAGGAGATTCTTTTTATCTACGCGGACATAGCAGGCAAAGAATACCGAATAGACTAGGAAGTTCACGACATCCCGGTACACTAGCCTGCCATTTTCCTCTTTGTCAACTACACAAATAAGTACGTAACTTCTAAAGGCGCCCTCAACTGACCTAGAAAGCCGAGTTCACATTCATTGTTGCGCCAACAAAGAGATCAACTCTACACACACTAATTAAGGTGCTTGACATTTTGTATTGTGATCACAAGCACAAAGAACTAAGTATCTTGATCCTTATCTTCTGTTGATATCACCTGCCTCAGTGGTGCAGCGGCAGTGAATGCGGTCACCTGTTTTTGAGTTTACGGGTTAGATTCGCGAGTCGGGCAAAGCGCTATTGAGTATTTTTGGCGAGAAATTCTTAGTGGCCTATGACGTAGGTACTAAAACATACATACATACATACATAGATTCACGCCTGTTTCCCAGAGGGGTAGGCAAAGACCACGGATTTCCATTTGCTACGATCCTGACACACTTCTCTGGCTTCATTCACTTTCATCACATTCCTCATACACGCCCGTCGGTTCAAGGTGCTCTTAACCTGGCCTTTGTCCAGAACGCCTCCGATCTGATCAAGAAACGTTCGCCTAGGTTTATTAGTGAAATATGGGTATTGTGTAGTACCACTGCCTACCTCTGTGGAGATGTAGTTGTGAAGGAAGATTGTATTTTTGTATGATTCTTTGTACTGCTCAATAACTAAAAGACCGATTTAAAAAATCTTTTACCATTGGAAAGTTACTTTATTTAAAAGAAGTATAGACTACATAAGCTAGATAGCAGCGATAGCTCAGTGGGGAGACCAACAGACTGCAATGCAGAGGGTCTCGGGTTCGAACCCACGTCACGCACCTCTGACTTTCGGAAGTTATATGACTTTTCGAAATTATGTGCGTATTAATTGACAATTATCGCCTGCTCTGTGCCTCGGAGAGCACGTTAAGCCGTTGGTCTCGGCTGCCATGAACATCTATGGCAGTCGTTATTGGGAAAGTCAGTACCCTCTAATATCCTGACACTGGTCTAGCCTTAGGATATCGTTAGCCTTCGGGTTGCGGAGGTCAGTTGGTAGCCGCTCCGTGTAAAAACTGATATCTAGTCAAATCCGGTTAGACCAGAAAAAACCGACCCCAAGTAACTTGGGAATAACAAAGGCTAAGAGAGAAGAGGCTACATAAGCTCATGCTACGAACTATGGTAGCGCAGCAGTAATCGTAACGGGGGTGAAACCACGTGGGAAAAGATTTGATTTTTTGTATGTTGTTTGTATTGATTTAATGCAAAAACTACTCAACCGATTTTAAAAATTCTTTCACCATTAAAAAGCTTTATTATCATTGAATAACATAGGCTATAATTTTTTTTTAAAGTATTGTTACTAACATAACCTAATCTACTATTATATTATATACAAAAGCTAGTAATGAATAAACTCAGAAACTAGTGGATTGAATTAAAAATAATATTTTAGCATTAGAATGACTCTTCTTTTCATTTATTTTCGTGTGGTTAGTGGCCATCCTGGTAGGTAGGCCTCTGACATGCCTTAACGACTGCTGTCAATTTGACAACAACAAGCGCCTATGGGAGCGGTGCAGTAATCGTAAAGATGGATAAAACCGAGCGGTACAGCTAGTTTTGTATATAAAACACAAGGTTCACATAGCGTGGCAATTTAGACGACTCGATGGCGTAATGATTAGTGTAACCGACTGCCACGCCTAAGGTCGCGGGTTCGATTCCCGCACAAGTCAAACATTTGTGTGCGTGAACATGGATGTTTGTCTTGGTCTGGGTGTTCCTATGTATAATATGTACGTATTTACAAAAAAAAATGTATATAATTATGTATGTTTATCCATTGTCTAGTACCCATAGTACAAGCTCTGCTTAGTTTGGGCTAGATGGTGTTGTGTGTATGTGATAGAATATAGAATATTATTATATTTAATGGCTAAAGACCTATATATTGTTTTATGATAGACAATCTACAATTTGATCGGTGTGTACTGTGTTATTATGGCATAGACTGATTGCTAGTGTCCCGGTCAATCAATGGCAGCCACGGACAAACGATGTAATGATTGATGGCGTCACTTCATGTGTACTGTTAGTATTGATTTGTTTTGAATGTTGTTTTATGCTTCAGTTAGTTGACTACCTAAATGATCTAGTGAATTGTATACTCGGCTGTGTAGTATAAGGTCTCGGATTTAAATCCCGGGTCGGACCAACAAAGATTTACTATTAGCCAAATCACGCTTAGTCAAAATATGATTAAGCGATGTTATTTTATCGATTTACTGTTTGTCGAAATCACGATTAAGCATGTTATCGTATACCGATTGAACTAACTTCGACTCACATTTAGTCAAAAGGTTTCTTGTACGAACCGCATTATGTTGAATATCTGTACATCTAAAAATTAATAATAATAATAATAATATTCTACCACATACACACAACACCATCTAGCCGAAACTAAGCAGAGCTTGTACTATAGGTACTAGATAATGGATAAACATACATATATACGTATTTTTTTTTGTAAATACATACATATTATACATAGAAACACCCAGACCAAGACAAACATCCATGTTCATGCACACAAATGTTTGACTTGTGCGGGAATCGAACCCGCGGCCTCGGCATTGGCAGATTAGACATTTTTTAATTGAGTTATCCTTACGCCTATAATGCGATACTGATTCGACACCAAATCAAGTTATAGATATTCGATTAAGATTTGAATCATATAATCAGTGACAATAAATTGATCAAAACTCGGATACGAGATCACACCGTTTTCAAATAATCGATTTTCTTTTATCGTAGCAATTGCACACCGCTACTATACGCTAAAAATCGAACAATGTGTAACATGGTGTTGTCATATTTGAGGTCCACTATACGACCCTCGAATTCTTACGACTAACGTAAATCTCTCAACTAGGATTAAAAAAATCGTATAAGCATCCAAATATATATCACTAGCTGTTACCCGCGACTTCGTCCGCGTGGACTTTAATTTATTACCCAATACTTTCTTTTAATTTGTTATCTAATTTTAATATATAAAACTACAACTAAAGAAATTAATAAGTTCAACTACACCTACATAGATGTAGTTAGCTATATATTCAAAAAATACATATGGTATCGCGGACTTTTTTGTAGATATTGATACGTTCTATAATACTGTAAAACATTTTTTTGTTCTATCATCAATAGTTTCTGCAGCGCACACGATGACAGATTTTTTATGACTAATTTTTATACACCTTGGGTTATATTATAGCATTTTTATTAAGGAACCCAATTTTTTTTGATAATGTAATATAGACTATGTCACTCAGTGAAGATGCAGCTTTCTAATGGTGAAAGAATTTTTGAAATCGGTCTTGTAGTTTTTGTGTGAAAACATTACAAACATACATACAAAAACACAAATGTTTCCTCTTTATAATATTAGTTTAGATTAATAACTTAGAACCAAAACTTGGCCACATATTTGTACGAGCGATATAAAAAATAATCTGGATGCAAAGTCGTCTAAAACGTAATTTTCTGTGCGTGTCCTTTGAGGGGATTTTTCCATTCAATCTTTTCATATCAGCCTCCGACTCGCTTTATATATAATAATCTTCTTTTAAACGAAAACATTTATTTTAAAATGGGTTCTTTAGCTCGCTTTATGGGATCATTCTTTTAAAAGAATCCATTTTTGGTTTTAAGTTGAACATTGTGGTTTATTTTTTAAGTCCTCTGTATCTGCTAGGTTCTTTACGATAATGGCGTCAAGCGATTTCCATTGTTGCATTATTATTAGGTATAGTCAATGTGTTGGTAGCACTATAGGTACGTATGTACTTACTTACCGTTCGGCATTGAATATGCAAAGTAAGTACCAAGTAAACATGAAACATGCCTAAACCATTTTTGTAAATATTTAGTATTATAATTATTAGTGTTTTTAATTATGTTATCTTTTTAATACGTTTGTAAATATATACTAGACTAGCTGTCCCGAAAGACGTCGTTCGGTACACAAGAAAAATAACCCATGTCTAAACCATCGTCGAATCCACATGAACACACACAAAATTCTTTATCAAAATTGTTCAAGCCGTTTAGGAGTTCAGTGACATACACACGTACAGTAGAATTATATATATAAAGATTAATTAGTTTTAAAATTAATAATGTAAATATATTGTGAATGTTATATTACTAATTAAGAAATAAAGTACCAAGTTGATTCGAATATTATTCGAATGTAAATATGCGTATTACTGTTTGTATTCTATCTCTATTGTGAAGATAATGTGTTTGTAGATTAAAAATGTATTTGTATTATACTAATTCAGATTAAATATATGTGATTTTTTAATCCGAGTATATGTTTTCAGAGTCTTAGCATGTGCCCGATATAACTATAACGATATAACTATAATTATAACGATTTTAGTAAATGCCATCATTCCAATCAACCAAACTTGCAAAACGTTAGTGGTCCACTGTCGCTTCACAGCGCACAGCGTCTGCGTAAGAAAGACTCTTGAACCAGACGTTGTGCTATCAGCCCCTCAAATCGTGAAATTTAGGGAGATTTACGACTTATACAGTATTTACTAGTATTCTGGTTAGCCTTAGGTTGAAGCAAGCATGTCATAGACACGGTTTCGCCTAAACCTTCCCACCTAACGCTAAAATTCTCTGGCTGTTTAATGTATTGAATCGCAGCGGAACACCAGCGGTCAGACACAATAGTTTTAATTACGTCTGGCAATCCAAAACTGACCGGTTATAAAGATTGTTTGTTGTTGTTGTCAGCACGCGAGGTGAGGTGATGCACTGGAGGCGGCGCTAGGTGATGCTAAGCGGCGCGATCCTAAGCGCAGCGCCGGTGTCTCTGCGCGGGCTGGCGCCTGGGCTGCCCGCCGCGCGCCCAGCGCTCTTAGCCGCACTCGTCATGCACGCTCTGCACGACCATCGCGTCGATGATGACTCCAGCTTCATAGGTACGTCCTTACTAACATTTACTTGCCAGAATACTCACGGATGGGGTTTGGATCGACATTAGCTTTTCAGGACGGCTCCGAATTACGGATAAGGTTTGGTTGTAAATTATATGTGACAAATCCGAAAGACTTGTGTTGAGTGACTTGATTTGACTTGTGTGAACGAACCGATGGAAGTATCTCCTACTAGGTCCAATTGTGAATTGAGCCCATCTAGGGACCTATTCAAACACACACAGGTAATTTTATCAGAGTCGGTTTAGCTATTTAGAAAAAGTTTAGTGATACACAGGTACAGAAGAATGATATAGTTAAAAACGAAAAAGACAATCTATGAGGCAGGACTTGAACTAGAACTTGATTTAGATAATTGAAATTAAACTACTATATACGGATTTTATCGCGTTATTTATTTTACACTTTATTACAAAATTTTGAAACTGTCACACTACTACTAGATACTATTGAACTTTACTAATTTTTAAGCTAATTAATTTATTAAAACTATTAAAACCATTTGATCAATAATAATAAAATCAAAAATATTTGATTTTTCTGATCGAGAAACGTTCGCCTAGGTCTTCCTCTTGCGACTGTTCCATTCACACTAGCCTTATAAACTTTCTTAGTCAGTCTTTCCTCGTCCATTCTTTCTACATGCCCAAACCAGCTTAACATACCCTTTTCTATTCTTGTCACTATATCCACTTTCATGCCGCATCTCTCTCTAATCACACTATTCCTTATTCTATCTTTTAGAGCATAAAAGAATATCATATCTATTTACGAGGCTTTATCAAAACAACACAAATAAAAACATATACAAAGAACACTCAAAACTATTATTTTCGGAATCTCTCTACAGTGGCAAACCATTTTAAACCCTAACAGATTAAATGGCAGCCAGCCTTGACCAGTAAAACAATTCATAGAATGTATCATCGCATCAAAGGTCGTTTCTATTTACCAGTTCATTTCATATTCAGATATTTATCAGACCACATGGAAATAAAAACTTCAGCATCATTTATGTCATGCTTTTCTTTGAACTTGTTGGTCACCTACCAACGAAACGGTGCATGATAATAAACGTCTAAACCGTCAATACGAAATGGCATTCAGGGAAGTTTGCAAACGTCAAAGCTGACTCATATTTTACAGAAGAAATACAAACGCTATTTGAGAAAACCTCGATATGAAATGGCATTCAGTGTAGAATTTGCAAACGCCTAAGCTGACTCACGTTTTGTAGAACACAACACAATCAACTTCGAAAAAAAATCATAATTAATACATAGGAGTATCGTATAGATTTACTTAGTGACGCAGGGTTAGTTAATGCGACTGCTGTGCATGTCATGGGTTCCATTTCGAGGTCTGTGTGTCGAAGAGTTTATGAATTTTTGAGTCAAGAAATTCTGAGTAGCTGCATGGAGTTTGGAAATGGCTCCCACTAAGTGTGTGTGCCGTCGGTCCCGGCTGCCATAAACATCTATGTAATGGCAGTCGTTATTGGGAGAGTGTCGACACAAAAGATCCCACTGGGTCGAAGTGTCGGCGGTCTGCACTGACTGGCCCCCACATAAGATAAGATAAGTGTGATCTAAAACTATACTTGATGACATGTGGGTGTACTAAACAACTGCGTTCTCCTTAGAGGGTAGGCGTGAATCTATGTATCATTTATTTATTTCAATTAAATAGAATGACTTGCGCCAATTATACTATTTAATCACACTTGAAAACCTGACTAATAATACAAATGTAAATGTGAGTTTGTTTATTTGTTACGCTTTCAAACCTTAAATACTCAACCAATCATCATGAACTTTCGCAGATATGTTGACAGGGATACAGAAATGGTCATAGGTTACTTTTCATCCAGAAAAAGAGTACTGTGCCCGAGAGATACAATCGACATAGCCTACATAAAAGCGAACTGTTATGCCCGGTTCTCTCTATGCCTAATGCTTACCAGACTTGACTTTCGCCTTACTCAGCACTTTTAGACCATAGCAACGATATTCTCATACTATACCTCACTCTCTGTCCGATCTCCGAGCTGTTCACTTGCTTTTCATTTTCCATGTTTTTTAATTAATATAATTTATCTTCAAGGCCAACAAAATCTTTTTTCAAAAACCTAAATTCGGTCAGAGCGCGTAATAGAACGAAGCTGGCAAAATATATTTAAAATCATACATTCTCTTAAATAGAGGTAGGTCAGAATTTGATTCTTGCCTACGTCTGGAGTTTATCTCGGGCCAAATATGTACAACAACTCGTGGCGGCCTGAAAATTCCCTCAAAGTTATCCAGGACAGCAGATTGCACGCCTATTAAAACAAATACGTTCATACATCTAGTAAATACATCTCTATTTTTAGAATTTAGTTTTATATGGACAGTGACATATGGCATAATGACTGCAACACCTGGTACATAAATGAGTTGTAAAATACTGAAATTATAAGTTGATGGCTATTTAAAAGAGTGGCCTCGAGTTTCTTGCAGGTATCTTCTCATAGGCTCAACCCTTTGCCTGAACCTTGCAACTAACATAAATGTAAATTCAGTAAATGTAATAAACTCACTAACCCCTTTGACGTTCATAAGTGTTACTTTGTGACCTAAGTGAATTTTTGACTTTGACTTTTTGACTTTACACGGAAGGAAATGTATTTACCACAGCCGACATTCGCACCTGTCTAATTAACATACTGTCCACGTCCCCTAACATTCATTAGCTAACTCACGGTGTTAGATGGTATCACCGGACATTCGCGAAGGCCTATCGTTGCCATCGCCGCGGTGTCAACGCACGGCACCCCTTTTGACGGTGTAAACAATGTTTTTTGTTGTGTAAGATGTTAATGACTGTGTGTAAATGATCGTTAGTGCTGTGGGTAAGTTTAGGATTGTGTTTTTGGCTGTTTGTGGCAGTTCTATTCCCAGATCAGTAAAAGTCCATTTATATCTTAAAAAACAACGCCCGTTTTTGTACTACTTCTTCTTTTGCACTAGTACTTTACAAACATTCTAACAACGGATGCAAAAATCAACCATTTTTAAATCACACAAATTTTATCCCGTGTGGGATTCGAACCCACAACGTTCGGCGTAAAGGCAAGGGTGAGGTGACTCCTTAGATCGGTACGCCATCCGTCAAGAATTATGGGATTTTTCCGTTACGTAATTCTTAGGAACAGCACGGTTGTTGGAAGTGTACCTAATCAGTGGAAATGGACTCGCTCCCTATAACCTAAAACATACATACATACATAATCCTATGCTTATATCCCCAAAGAAGTAGGCAGAAGTGTAATACAACAAAATTGCGAGAGCTGTAATTTTAGATTCTACGTCCTAGGGGCGAACCTATACCGCCTTACACGCACAGGTTCATACTGGTACTACTACCAAAAATTTCACGACCTTCTAACCCAACAACATTTTGCCAGCCCTGGATTTTACCGAACCGGAGCAGAAACTTAATTGTGACGCCCCTTGTTCAACGTTTGAAATAAATAATTGGGCTTAGCTTCGCTAATAATTATTTTAACGCTAATTATTCGCACACCAATGTGGCGCCTTCTGATATTGCCACCCAGAACAGACAGTTGTGTAGTAGAGCCTCGCTGATTTCAGCATGAATGGACCGGCTCGACCGGGGAAGGACTACCCTCTCACAGAATATCGACGTAAAATAGCAGTATTCCTACTGTTGTGTTTCGTTCGGTGAGTGAAAGTGCCGGATGCCCAATCACCCTCTTTCTCCCTTCCTGCTCCTTCTCTTTCCCACTTCCTTTCCAAAAGGGTCGGCAACGCGCAAGTGATGCCTCTGGTGTTGCAGGCGTCCATAGGCTACGGTGACCACTTACCATCAGGTGAGCCGTATGCTTGTTTGCCACCACAGACGTAAGAAAAAAAATGAGAAAGGTATCTCGGTTTGCCCCCCTCTAGATCCAAAACCAAGACTCAAACACAGCAATCGCATTGAAAATCGTTGCATCACTGATGTATGTCACCGAGTGATAGCAAAAATAGTGGATAAAATTGCCACCCTCGGTACACAAGACGGTTATTCAGTTGGTGTTTATACGAAAACGTAGTTGTCTCCACCATGAGATGTCAACGCCCTCGAAATGACGAAGCCACTTTCTTTTTATGATGTTCAAAATGACATGCGATGTTTGGTCGCTGTTTCTGAATGAATTGGAGTGATTCAATTAAGTTAGCTGACTTAATGGTTTCTATTTTTGGTTTAAAAGGCTTCTAGAACTTTAAAAACAATGAAACACGGTTGACGTACTGGTTTATGTGGTCACGTCGGCATTGCCAGTGTGCCGAGTGTTGTGGGTTTGATCCCCAGTCTGTGTGTTTTTTGTGTCCGATATTTGAATGTTTGTTAAGTCCCCGCGACACAGCATTTATTTCTAGTGCGGGAATGGGATTTTTATAAAAACGGTTCTTACTTATCGCAGGAATACAACCGTTTAACTGCGTAGATGGCAAGTGGTTGAAATGGTCGCCTTGCCATTGCCATTGTATTGTTATGGGTTTGATACCCGCACGGGACAAACATTTGTGTCCATAAAATGTTCCGAATCTGGGTGGTTTTTGTGCCCGTTATTGCAAAATCCCCTTGTGGCAAAGGAATTATTCCTAGTGTGGGCGTAGACATAAAAATTTTTTTTGCTGCCAGTGATTGTATTTTGTCCATTAGGTACGCTAAGATTATTAATAAAAAAATAAATATTCATACATTGGCTTAAATAGGGTTCCATAATCTAGGCAGATGACATCAGCATCACATGATATACTTACAATATATCATACTCAATACAGTACATCATACACAATAGCGTTGTAAAAGTGAAAATAAATAACGCCTGTGTCTAAACATTGCTCGACTCGAGAATCGAAAGTGGGACCTTAGAATCGCACGCAAATATAAGCACGCCATGCCATGTAGGCAGTATAATACCAAGTAATAGAGAGCCGCCAGACCTACATCATTTTAGCTGACGTGGGCTAAGTTACTTCAGACGAAAGCCTGAAATTCATATATATTATTCAGGTGTCTATTTAAGCCTGTTTGTAAGCGGGCAGATCGATTCGAAAGGCCTATGTGTTCCCAAAAGTAACAATCACTTTTAACTAGCGAATTTATACTTATACTCTACGTGACTCATTGAGCACATGTGAGCAGCGATAGCTCAGTGGGGAGACCAACAGACTGCAATGCAGAGGGTCTCGGGTTCGAACCCACGTCGCGCACCTCTGACTTTCGGAAGTTATATGACTTTTCGAAATTATGTGCGTATTGATTGACAATTATCGCCTGCTCCGTGCCTCGGAGAGCACGTTAAGCCGTCGGTCCCGGCTGCTGTGAACGTCTATGGCAGACGTTATTGGGAAAGTCAGTACCCTCTAATATCCTGACACTGGTCTAGCCTTAGGGTATCGTTAGCCTTCGGGTTGCGGAGGTCAGGTGGTGGCAGCCGCTTCGTGTAAAAACTGATATCTAGTCAAAGCCGGTTAGACTAGAAAAGCCGACCCCAAGTGACTTGGGAATAATAATGGCTAGGGAGAAGAAGACTCTACGTGACTCATTATTTACCTACTTATTACTAATATTGTCTTCTATTTACGCGAATATTATTCATTGAAATTAAACTGCTATATACCGATTTTACCGCGTTGTTTATTTGACACATTATTACAAAATTTTGAAAATTTTTGCACTACTACTACTACTATTAAACTTTACTAATTTTTAAGCTAATTAAATTATTATTAAAACTATTTAGATTTAATTTATTTTTACACATTCCCCGACGTTTCGGTTGCTTTTCAGCAGCCATGGTCACGGGGACCATACATCTCCCCTTTTCAAAATTTTGTAATAAAGTGTCAAATAAACAACGCGTTAAAATCCATATATAGCAGTTTAATTACTTATTACTAATTCCTGTAAAAACACATTGTATCTAAAGTAACGTCCTGGCAACTTTGGGATGTCAGTCTAAAGTCAAACATACGAATCATATTCTTTTTAAAAAGGCAATTGCCGCTTTAGTGCGTCGAATGCCTTTTCTTTTAAAGTATCAAGCCGCAAGCCACTTAATAATTCAATTAACACACACTAATTACGATCACTAAGTACACTGATACTCAGAACAATCATTGGTGGATTATATAAATTGTCTAAAATGGGATTTGAACCCACAATACTCTACGCAATTGTCTTTTGGTTTCAGGTTCGTAACAATATACCCAGCTTTCGTCACCCATGACGATTTCATATACAGCATTCGAGACAACACTGTCTGTGCGCGCCCCGAAAATAAAAACTACCCCTTTTACAATATCAGTTTAGTCAACTCAGCCTCCCTACCAAGATATAATCCATCAGTGTATTGACAAACGTTCCCTAACAGTCTCTAAACGAGAACATTTAAATCCAATCTGTTTGTACATCGAGTGTTTCCCCCTATAGTAGCGAGTCAACGATCGAGTCAATGCGTTGTTTTATTAGTCTGCAGTTTGACGACTCTCCAACAAATTGTGTGATAAATAAAAACTTTTCTAGAATACACTTGTTGTTATAATATAATGAATGCCTTTGTTTCATAACGAAATAGGCCCTTATTTACGTCAACAAATAATAAAATTATAATGGGGTTCATTTTCTTTATTTAAAAAAGATTTCTTTAGTCGAAACACTTTCTGTGACACGGGGGACTTAACAAACATTCAAACGATGAACATAAAGAACACCCAGACTCGAAACAACTAAACGAGAGAAGAAAACCATTGACCATTTTCTTACGAGTCTTTTGGTAAAAAATCAATTCATTACAAAACCGTTCCGTTATTGCTACCAGATTACATACTCTCTCTTATAAATACAGATGACAAAAACAATAAAGATAAATGGGGGTATTGTATTTTCTTTAGCTTTAGCAGTACGTCATATTTGTTAACTCGATAAGGTAAGTAAGAAAATTTACTTTACGTTATATTTTGATGTACTAGTTTAGTTAAATATTTACTATACTGAGCCCATATCTACTTTTGAAATGTTATGATTGAGCGCGCCGGCGGCGTATCACAAAATTATGCGCAATATCCTCTGAAATAATTCATCATAAAACAGCTTAGATAAAGTTTTATCAAGTCGGCTGAGAAGTTTATGATACATAGCTTAAAATCTATTTAGCATGACGTTTCATACAATTTGCAATCGCATATTGAAATTAACAAAATGTAGGAAGTCTGTTTCAAATTATCCTGTTCTCCAATATAGCCTTAATAAATTTTTCTGATTAGATGTGGACTATACAGCTCTTCCTACTGCTTCGTGAATATAGGCGTAAGGCTCATATCTGATCACGAGGTCAAACTCTCGGGCAAAAGTTTGTGTAAAATAATACATAATTGAGTCCAATATGGATATATACGGTCTAAATAAAGTCCAAGTTAAGGATAAAGTCACTCGTGCCCGCCAAAAAATTTATGTCAGTCTTTAAATGTAAATAATATATGAACCGATCTACTTATAACAAATGAAAATACAGACAAAATGGACCCGTGCTAGATTAATTTATTTATATCTTAGGCTATTTAGACGTTCTAGCCGATTGCTATGCCAAGAATTCGTGTATGTTCTACGATTATACCGAATATTACTCAGAAAACATGTCATATGTTCCACAAGTATAAGTAGAGTTATAGTTGTGGGAGGACTGAATGACTGCCAAATCTCGAGATAAAATCCTGACCTTTCTAAATTGTAAAGACTTGATTTGTATACCTATGCTGTTCACAGTGGAAAGACCGATGGACTTTTAAGTCAGAGGTTTCCAATTCGAATTCACGACATGTACCTCTTAATCCTCATACTTACGCAATACTACCTGTATATCTTTGACGGTGTATGGAGGTATGGTGTATTTTGCCCACATTCCACTAATAGTTTTTGGGCCCACGTAACAGAAGGCGTCCCAGATTGCTGTCTACTAGGCATACTTCGAGACTCGGTGCTGTTACTGAAAATTCGTTAACAGTAAATTCTTTTTAACACTTTGGTTGACACATAAATCGAAACCAAGACTTCATGCAAAGTGACAATCACTACTGCTGCAACCGAGGCTGATCTTATCTTCACCCTATTTTCCTGGTGTTCTCAGTTCGAACGAAATACTACCACCCTACATAAGATCGCAGAGAAAGAACCTTGTATTGTGTTTCTGCGGTGTTTAGGGTTTGAGGATCCTTAAGAAGGTGTTATGCTGTTATCGGAGAACCAGTCCATTGCACCTCTCATCACAGCTACTCCTTTTTTGAAGTGTCGCCCCTACTGTTGCGTTCACAGGCTACAATAGCCTCTAACAGCTTGTGACCTCGACGGCTTAAGACTGCGCCGAGCGAAATGTGCCAAAACAGGCGGTCAC
Organism: Catocala fraxini; assembly: GCA_930367265.1. Taxonomy (NCBI): domain Eukaryota; kingdom Metazoa; phylum Arthropoda; class Insecta; order Lepidoptera; family Erebidae; genus Catocala; species Catocala fraxini. The sequence goes on from OV884045.1 coordinate 2,793,473, forward strand.
AGTTAAGCGAATAAAATCAACACTTTTTGTTTAATACAAATATAAAATATACATTTACCATAACAATGAATGTGTTTACAATTACTCTGTGTAAAAACTTGAAATAATTAATATTTTCGCCTACAAAATTACTTAAAATTGCACGAAAAATGCAAAAACATAAGCTCGTGACTACGTGATTTTTAGATTATAACAGTAGAAATCTATCCTATTTTACAGCTTAAACGAAACATAAATAGTTATATTACAATTTGTCCGTCCCAAATATTTAAGTAATTGGTTGACAATAAATATACATATTTATCAAAAAAGCACTTCAAATCCTCGATACAATTTTACTATATGAATATGTGCACGAGCTCTGTCATTATCTGTCTTACGCTCGGCGCAGTCTTAACAAAGACTGATTATAATGTCCCATTTCCATGGCTAGTTCGGACAAAGCTTATAGAATTATCATGTTCTATTTCCGAAAGAAAATTCAGTTACACGTGGATCTATGCCCGAAATATGGCGATACACTGACCGCCTATTAAAAACATAGCCAGGGATGTGAATGTGTTACACTTCTGTAAAGTCGTTAGTTCATATACAGTCGTATGGAATTACAGTAATAGCACGGCATTTAGAACTTTATGGCGATACCCTCACTCCCTATTAAAAGTAAACATAGCTAGCTAGCAAAGTATAAGTGTGATTCACCATGCCCGTTTATAGATCCACAAGCGTAATGCCACCTTATGTTACAACAAAGCACTGCCTATCACATTAAAATAAACAGATCGATTATAAATTATTCAACGACGAAATGTATACAATATCGATGTAGCTAAATACCAATAACTGGCAATGGCAGCCCTGTACGTATTTCACCCGAAATAGTCCCACGGAGTCACGCGAGCCAGCCCTATCGGCAGACATCTTGGCGCCGTACCCCCTCCCACGCCTCCCCGCCTACTTACCCCCACACCTCACCCCCTCCGACGTCTGTCCTTGGTGCATTGTAGATTCATATTCCGAACGCCTACCAACTATGGACTCCTAGTAATTCGTAATTTTTTACTTAGTCACTGCGTATTGTTTTTGTCTCTCTCTTTCGCGATTACGTCACCGGTAGGTCAACAAAGGTCATGCTTTCGTTAGTTGTGACGGCTGTCTGGCTGGATAGATTTTATTTGGGTAAAGACTTTGTCTAAAGTCTCCATTTTCGTATAGTGCGGCGGAGTTATCTTTATACTCGAGTGTGGCGCCACTGTCTACGCCGTTAGCTGGTTAATGTTCAAGATTTGTTGTAGTTCCATTAGTCTACCACGTTGATTATTTTGCTGGTACCTAAGTTTCTATTTTTAAATTTGTTCTTTTGATAACAATTTTTGTGACAAAGTTATCTTTATTCGCAGGTGTGGCGCCACCGTCGACGCCGTTAGCTAGCAAATGTTTTAGATTTGTTGTAGTTCCTAATTTGTTTATAGAACAGATATTTTTGTAGACACGATAGTCGGATGTTTCCTTTTTTTTAAATAATAGTATGGCGAACTACATATGTATTACCTATAATTATAATATACATTAACTATAATTATATGACTTTTCGAAAATATGTGCGTATTGATTGACAATTATCGCCTGCTCCGTGCCTCAGAGAGCACGTTAAGCCGTCGGTCCCGGCTGCCATGAACATCTATGGCAGTCGTTATTGGGAGAGAGTCGACATAAAAGATCCCACTGGGTCGAAGTGTCGCCGGTCTGCACTGCCTGGCCCCCACATAAGATAGCGAACTACAATGGGAGATATTTGCTGCTGTTTATACTCATCTGGGGTCAATGTTTGCCATGGACGATCAAAAATAAAAAGATCGCCGTTGCCATTCAATTATTTGATGACGTTATAAATGAGCCGACTTCCTTAAAAATTTCCCCGTTTTTAAAGGCACCAATGTGAGTAGATCTTACACTGTTTCTGCGATTTGCCTGTTGAGTAAGGGTTCTAAGTCATCATCATTATCATCAACGGTTCCAAAGACACATACCTATCCATTACTTTCTTTTCATTCTACCTTTAATTCCTTTCCCTTCGTGTAGTCAACGCGCTAGTGTTACCTCTGGCATGCGATCATAAGCTACAATAACCGCTCCGCTTACCATCAGGTGAGCAGTATATCTACTTATTTAACTACACTCCCATTAAACTACTTATTAGCTGGCCCGGCAAACGTTATTCTGCCATAAATTCATTCGATAGGGACACCGTAATCACCTATTTCCTAGCGGTATGAAATATACTTTACGACCTATTCTCATACCTACCTAAAAATAATAAATTAATAAAAATCGGTCGAGCCGTTTCAGAGGAGTGCGACCACAAATACCGTGACACGAGATTTTTAATTATATATAGAAGTACTACTAGTATTACAGATGAGGAATATATCTCTACTAGCTGACTCGCGCAACTTCGTCTGCTTCACATAAGAGAATTTTCCCCGTTTTTGCAACATATTTCATTTATGCTCTGCTCCTATTAGTCGTAGCGTGATGATATATATATAGCCTATAGCCTTTTTCGATAAATGAGCTACCCAACACTGAAAGAATTTTCCAATTCGAACCAGTAGTTCCCGCGATTAGCGCGTTCAAACAAACAAACGTACGTACGTTAGGTACGCCTAGCTGTCTCCCGCGGTTTCACCCACGTTTATGAACCCTCCGCTTCTGTGGCTCGTAGCGTAATGATACATATCCTATATTACTTTTAGATTAAGTAGTTTCCTAGTGGTCAAGGAATGAATAAAATCGGTCCAGTCGTTTTTAGTTCATTCGTTACAACCAAAAATACAAATCATTTTTATTTACTATCTCCTTCAAATTCAAAATGTTCTCCGGATAGGACAAAAATGTATTAACAACTAAAATCTATGCAGACGGCGTCGCGAACAAAAGCTAGCTATTTATAAAGGCATTCGCGCATTGTACACACTGCACGCACAGTACAAGCAGCACGCAATGCATTCTATAAATCCTTTATAATAATATGAAATTATATACATTTTTGTTTTATAAGCGTCGCATTGCGGAATATAGAAAAAAACTACATTGTTATTACACTAAACACATTCAGTGCGAGGTGAGTGATACGGGTAGGCGTACTAGCTTCAATCTGTCTTGCAGTTTGTGCTAGGCTAACGTCATTCCTAGGCTAACGTTACTCCTAGGCTAACGTGACTCCTAGACTAACATGACATGCAACGTGACGTAGACGTTGTAATGCATTCAATTAATAAAAGCTGTGTCTAGAAGTGGGCGATGTTAATGTATGAATCAGTTTGCGACGTAACGAGACAAATGCAAACAAATTAAAATATTTTAACGATGATACATACAAGTTGGAAAACTGATTATTATATGGCGATTTAAAACAGAGGCCGTAAGTTTCCTGCAAATATTTATTTAAAGGACAATCTTTGCCTGAACCTAGCAACTAAATTAGATCAAAATTCAGTTACCATTAAACTCACTAAATTAAATATAGTTTAACGTTAGTAAGTGTTACGTATTAAAAGCAGCGATAGCTCTGTGGGGAGACCAACATACTGCAATGCAGAGGGTCTCGGGTTCGAACCCACGTCGCGCACCACTGACTTTCGGAAGTTATATGACTTTTCGAAATTATGTGTGTATTGATTGACAATTTTCGCCTGCTCCGTGCCTCGGAGAGCATGTTAAGCCGTCGGTCCCGGCTGCCATGAACATCTATGGCAGTCGTTATTGGGAGAGTGTCGACACAAAAGATCCCACTGGGTCGAAGTGTGGCCGGTCTGCACTGACTGGCCCCCACATAAGATAAGATGGCGAACTACAATGGGAGATATTTGCTGCTGTTTACATAAGATACATAAGTGTTACTTTGTAACTTAAATGAACGAATGATTTTTATCTTTGACTTTGATATCGCAACCTGTCTAAGGCGTTGATTTTTACTGGAAAAGCTTGGCAGAAAATAAAATTGTAGCCTAACTAGATTGTGTTGTATTTATCTTGCAGTAAAGCGTTCAGAGATTTTTAACTTAGTTCAGCTTCAGTAGGACAGACCGTAACCGTAGAACGGTTGTGTGGTAAAATAGTCGTGTTAATTTTAAAAGTGCTTTTTTGAAGAGCTGGTACTGCACCAATGTTGCTGCGGTTGTGGTTACAAGCGTCGTTAAACTATAGTAACCGATTACTATCAGGCAGGACGTCTGGTTGTATGAAGGGATCACTTTGTCTAAATTCAGGGATGAGCAAAGTTTCATTTTAATAAAACAATACGGTGTTGGACAAAACAGTACATAATTGGAAAATCGTTTTGTCCAACAAGAGACTTTTATGAGACGGGTTGTTTTGATCCACATAAATCTTAGAATCTACCAAAATCAAACCATAATCAGTGATAGTATTGATATAGTCTTAGCAATTCACTAGCGCGCATTATGAGTGCTTTATAAACATTGACATATAGTTCAAATTTGAAAGATTTACGCGCGCTCGTAAACTGGAAAACCTATAGTGTGTATGTAATACGTCATATCACATCACGTCGAGTTTTCACAAACACAATATCTAATTCTATCGCCCTTTACAAAATTCATCAATGCATTCGGCACGTAATGTTAAGTGTGTATTGATTGGACAAGAGCGCGTTCACCTTATAATGGTCGTTCTGATTTTATTGATAGATAAAAGCCTATTTAAATAAATAATTGTCTTGATTGCTACCCCGTGTCTATGGTAACGGTCAGTCATTACTGCCTTAGGAGCTTAGACTGATGAGTTCTTTAACCAGAATTTTAAAATGTTAATATTGGTTATGCGTGTGGTCGCTGCATTTAACTTTGCGATTAGGCCATTGTGCGTAAGAGACTGACGTGGACGTAGTCGTCTACTCATACCACGTCAGCTCTATCCAGAAAGATACTAGAGAACCAATGTTGGGCCGTATTTCGTTAATCTATATATTAATACGTAAAGCAAAAACTTTGTACCTCTTTTAACGAAAATTGCACGGACTGAGGAGTATGAAATTTGGCACACTTAAAGTTTATATGGAGAAGGAGTGGCGAATCCTAATATTTTTATAAAAAATGCATTAGAAATACATTAAATTAAAGAAGAAACACTACACGCATACAACCATGCATTTGACACACGCAGTCGAATCGCGTTCGTAGTATTTCGGCATAGTTCGGTTGATGTCGTACAATACTTCGTAACTATGGTTACATACCTTAAGTACCTATCGCAATTTCGCGGTGTATAATAATATAATAACAATCAAACTCAAATATTTCAATCATTTAGCGACCGCTAGTAATTTTTAAATTCTTTAGAAGCCTTGTCCGTTCGTTGCTTACGCTGCAACAGTGTAAGAACACATGCCTAGGAGAATTTTACAATACTAAACTGACTACTAAACTGAATGAACACATATAGCCTCTACACAGGAGACTGTCGGTAATACCGATGTTGAAGAGGTGTTTGTTGGGTGAGCAGTGACCTGTTCTTATGCCTACTAAATATAAATGTTATATGTTATTATTTATACCGCCTTGCTAGTCCGTTAGTTAATAAGGTTATTCTTAAGTTTGTTTGTGATAGATAAAATAGGGTAAAGATAGAATAAGGAATAGTGTGATTAGAGAGAGATGCGGCATGAAAATGGATATAGTGACAAGAATAGAAAAGGGTATGTTAAGCTGGTTTGGGCATGTAGAAAGAATGGACGAGGAAAGACTGACTAAGAAAGTTTATAAGGCTAGTGTGAATGGAACAGTCGCAAGAGGAAGACCTAGGTGAACGTTTCTTGATCAGATCGGAGGCGTTCTGGACAAAGGCCAGGTTAAGAGCACCTTGAACCGACCGGCGTGTATGAGGAATGTGATGAAAGTGAATGAAGCCAGAGAAGTGTGTCAGGATCGTAGCAAATGGAAATTCGTAGTCTCTGCCTACCCCTCTGGGAAACAGGCGTGAATCTATGTATGTATGTATGTGATCCTGAGGTGTCAGGTCCAATGTCTGGATGTAATTTTGTTAGAAACTTCTCAATGGCAACAGCGGTGTTTGAAAATGTGCCTGGAAGACGTCAATAAGTCCGCCCTGTTACGTGGATTTATACATTACAAGTAGGTATAATACACCTCTGCCTATTTACTTGTTACTTGTTTCATAATAACCGGTTGTCACAACCTATGGTTTCTTTAATTGCCTGACAACAAATAAAACCTACAACACTACCTGACCATGGTCTCGAATCTGGTACATCACGATCGACAGTTACACAACCTACGCTACTGATCTAACGAGGTTGATGATTAAGTAGATCAGTGTGTAAGTTTGGCGGTCGAGTTGCGCGGGCGCAGGTCACGACTCGCAGCCATTGCATTACTGTTATACTTCATTTCGTTTTTGTGTGTACGTGTGAACAATGCCTCCTTGTCTGCTCTCAATTGTGTGGAAAGGAAGGAGGGGACGGTCAGTTTCTGTCATTGAAGTTAATATAATTTATGTTTTTATAGCGTATGGCCTGTCATTTTTGTGTGTTCTATACTTTTTATGTCACTAACCGGCCTTGATGGCGCGAATGAATGTCAATGCTCTGAATGAGATTTCGGCTTTTTCTGTCAAGTAATTCTGCTTAGCAGTTCAGAGTGAAAAGTTGGATGTTGGTGTTATAGCACACTCCTATGACTCAGCAAGAACATTATAACTTTGGTCTTGCGTCTGATTACTGCAAAAATGGCGTAGTGGTTTGAGGTCGCCACAACGCTGCACTACGCCGAGTGTGTTCGATCCAAAATTTTCCCAAAAAAATAGTTGTTCCGTGTCTGGGTGATCTTTGTGTCAGTAGCTTACATTTTTGTAAGGTCCCCCGCGACGCAGGATTTTTCCTAGTACGAGGGGTTGTCTTTTTAAACAGAAAAAGCAATCATTTGGGCCCCTGTAAGCATTTAGTGTAGGCTATGATAGCTTGGGTCGCTGATGTAATTTCAGTTCCAGCGGCCCACTGACTATACAAGGCAGCGAGGTGGCACACCAAAAAAATGCTAAATAGCCTGAAATAACGTAGACGGTCCTAGAAAAAGGAATGGAAGATGGAGTGAAAGGAAAGAGATGTGAGGCAATTCCACTGCACACCATCTGTTTTACCTACAGAATGTGACCATGACATTGTTTGTCGGAAAGTCCTACATTATTCAAGAACGGTACCTCAAAAAGGAGCATGCAATGTCAAGAAAGGCGAACGGTATTGATAATAATAACAGAACTAGCTCATGACCGTGACTTCTTTTTTAAAGTCTATATTCAAAGTATTAGTAGTAGTCATAACTGAAAAAGGAATAAATCCTGAAATAAGGGAGAATAGACATTTTTAATAAGGAACAGGTATTTGTTGATCGTTTTGTTATTCCTCTTGGGATCGAGCTTACAATGTATGTATGTATCTTATGTGGGGGCCAGTCAGTGCAGACCGGCGACACTTCGACCCAGTGGGATCTTTTGTGTCGACACTCTCCCAATAACGACTGCCATAGATGTTCATGGCGGCCGGGACCGACGGCTTAACGTGCTCTCCGAGGCACGGAGCAGGCGATAATTGACAATCAAAACGCACATAATTTCGAAAAGTCACATAACTTCCGAAAGTCAGACGTGCGCGACGTGGGTTCGAACCCGAGACCCTCTGCATTGCAGTCTGTTGATCGCCCCACTGAGCTATCGCTATCGAGCTTACAATACTTGACGTCCAGCAATCTTACGGAGTAATTTTGCCACTGGGTGATGGTCAAATCTATATTTAACTAGCTGACCCGCGCAATTTCGTCTAATTCATATAAGAGAATTTTCCCCGATTTTACAGCATTTTCATTGATGCTCCAATAGGTCATAGCGTGATGTTATATAGCCTATAGCCTTCCTCGATAAATGGGCTATCCAACATCAAAATAATTTTTCAATTCAAACCAGTAGTTCCTGAGATTAGCGCGTTCAACCACTCTGAGGGCGCATGTTTATTTAGCCGATCACCTTAACTTAGGACTCTATCGTACTGCCAAAACTCATAAAAATCGATTCAGCATTTAAACTGTATAAACGTAACAAGCAGATAGACTTATTTTCACATTAATATTATTATGAACAATACAATCGTGTTTACGTGACGCGTGCATTACGCAACATGGCCGCCAAAAATTACGCGTTGCCCCACATTGCGATCCGGTGCGATAATGTTCTTGTCTTGAATCATTAGTTAACCGTTCAATCTTGCATGGCATTGCATTCAAAGATGCATGCACCGCCATCTTGAATATGCCAGATTGAACTTGCTTAGCTGGGTTCGTGGCATAAGTTTGCGTTTAAGTTTACAGATATACATCGAAGACTGAAAAGATGGCGTAGTGGTTTACGTCGTCTCGCCGCTGCCACTGCTCCAAGTGTTATGGGTTCGATGCGCGTATGGCATTAAAAATTCTAAGATCCACTTAAACAGTTTCGAGTCTGGGTGTTCTTTGTGAATGTTTGTAAAAGACCTGGTTTTGTTTTCTGAATCGTGGGACGAATTAAGCCTGTAAATTAACGAATTAATGATGAAAATCAAAGTAAGAACACATAGATATGGGTTTTTATTTATTGTCTTCAGCTAATAATAATAATAATAATAATATTCTATCACATACACACAACACCATCTAGCCCAAACTAAGCAGAGCTTGTACTATGGGTACTAGACAATGGATAAACATACATATATACTTTTTTTTGTAAATACATACGTATTATACATAGAAACACCCAGACCAAGATAAACATTCATGTTCATGCACATAAATGTTTGACTTGTGCGAGAATCGTACCCGCAACCTCAGGCGTGGCAGTCGGTTACACTAACCACTACGTCATCGAGGTCGTCTAATGTAGTAATTACATGAAATATTCTGAAGCTTTCTCTAAACTTTAATCAATATCTGCCAGGCAACATGTTACCTCTGACGCTAGCTTGGACTTACACCAAAAACTGAAGCTGAATTCGTGCATAATAATCACCTCTGCTCTCAATCAAAATCACCCCAAAAAAGCCATCAACAAAAAGGACCCACCATTAACAAAAAAAATGGTAAGGAACATCAAAACACGATTTCAAACAACCAAATACACGTTACGTTTTATTCACCGTAACTGAAAATGGCCTTAATGAAACCCCCATAACAAAAAATCACCATTTAAACCAACCCAGTGCCCATATTTTGTTATTCACACCTGATTAATAAGAAATGGATGGGTTACGGCGCCAACCCCCTCCCCTTCAAACCCTCCCCCCCTATGACTACCAGCTTTTTAGCTATGAGTCATGCTACTACGGATTTTCCAACCCGTGTCCTCAATTCAAAACGACGCAACTGCAGAAAACTTTTACACAAATTTCAACCTAATTGCTCTCGAGATAAAACGACAGTTTTTCTTATATTGCTTGTAGAATTTAAGGGTGATATTTGTTTGAATAGTTTGCGGAGTTCATTCATGTTGGCTGGAGTGTGCGTGAGTGGTCGTTATTTTAGTTTTGTGATAAGTTTAATGTGTTAATTAGGGACATGAGACTGTGATGTGTCGGTTTTTAATCTTCTCAGGGCTGTTCAGTTATGTTTTGAAGAAACCAGTTGTGAGAAGTAAGTATTTATTTACACCATTATTTAGAAGAACAGGCTTCTAGTTTATAGAAGTTATTGGTTAGTATTACTTTAATTTAATCTAAATAATCGCTTTAATGGTGAATGAAAACATCGTGAGGAGACTGCATATCTGAGAGCTGTCCATGTTGTTCTCGAAGATGTGTGGGGTCAGCCAACTTGAATTGAACGTTATCGACTATGGCCTTACCCTTTTTATACAGCTGAGAGACTAGTGCCCAGCGGTGAGACAGTTTATAAATAAGTCTGTTATCATTACGTATTATGTAGGTGTATTTATTTATTTATTCATATATGGAAATCCAACAGCATATTCTAGTTTGACAATATAATAGAGTATGTAGACATTAAAAACCCAATTACGGGTATTATTGTATATTATCAGATCATATCTATTCTATTATTGATATAATAGTAATATGTTCGATAAGAGCAGCGATAGCTCAGTGGGGAGACCAACAGACTGCAATGCAGAGGGTCTCGGGTTCGAACCCACGTCGCGCACCTCTGACTTTCGGCAGTTATAAGACTTTTCGAAATTATGTGCGTATTGATTGACAATTATCGCCTGCTCCGTGCCTCGGAGAGCACGTTAAGCCGTCGGTCCCGGCTGCCATGAACATCTATGTAATGGCAGTCGTTATTGGGAGAGTGTCGACACAAAAGATCCCACTGGGTCGAAGTGTCGCTGGTCTGCACTGACTGGCCCCCACAGAAGATAAGATAATATGTTCGATTGCTAATCTGCGATAGCTGATAGCTGTGAAAACTAAAAATAAGTTGGGTGGATGGTATGGAAATCTGTATTGATAATCAATACAGAGTTGGATAAAAGAAAATACATTATATTAAACAATATCAAAAAAAAAACTACATCGCTGGTCTCCTGGCGAAAGATTTTCGTTCACGTCGGCTAATCATAAAGTTCCTCCTGGGTTCGATGTTGAGTTTGGGACAAATGTAAATAGAAAATTCTTAGTAGGAGAACGGCAATAGGGCAATGTCCTATGTAATAGACTTTTACAATAGACATAGAGTATTGCTGACCAAATGTGTGTGCATTAATTAGACGTTTGCCTACATCTTCGAGGCTATCCAGGTTTATATCTGTGTGATATTTGCTATAGATGTATTAATCTAATAATACTCTTCAAGACCTAGGCATAGAATTTCAAGACTTGGAAACTTTAATTAGATTAATTGCCGAAACTTACACTACAGAGATGAATGGTCGAATTCTCGCTTCTAATTTAATTAAAACAAAATATGTAACTTCTTATACGAACAATGCTTCTACCCTACGGCTACAAAAACATTGATTCGGTAACTAAAGAAAGGGAAGTCTCCAGTCGTGACGAAAATAATAATTAAATTGACTAATCTGATTCTTATACTACAAATACGACTACATGATACGGCTAGGAATAGGATGATGATGATTAATAAGGAATTGAAAATACAAATTAATTGACAAATTTATATTTTTTATAGAGAATGTGTCAAAAATTTAATATCCGTAGGTTTAACTGACCGTAGCTAAAACGACTTGTATCATGATATAGTAACCGGACATATCTTTGTGTGATGGTTGAGTGGGACCCGCCACGTCCATCGGCGGGTCAAACCTTTGACGGGGTCGCGATTTGAATGCGAGAGCGATCCGCGCGACCCTGCCATAAAGGTGTGAGGAACACCGCGGTGGTTTTAGTCGGTTCAGCCCAAATTTCATCTTATGGGCTGGATCCCGACATATCCCCATCGCCCGCCCCAAAACCGGCGATGGGGAATGCGATATGCACATTTCCACGCGTTAAAAAAAAAACCGTACATATCTGGATAGCTACGATTAGTATCCGTAAGTAGCGTTTGGTCGCTTCATCGAAAAGCGAGTAATTCATCCGGACTGGAGTCCTTCTTTAGTTTCTAGTAGGACGAAGCTGAACCAAAATTACAAAACTAAATAAGATCTAAGAAAGGAATATATATTTTAACTTTTTGTGCCTCAGCTGCTCATCAGTAGACTATTCAAATATACTAAAAACTATCAAACGAAAAACAAATCAATAAAAAATTAATTAAATACGTTTTATGTACATATATAGATATGGTTTTTTAAGCGCATCGTTGTATATCCAATAATTTGCCATTTTTCTTAAAAATGCAGATCATCTTCTTATAACATAAACATAACCGAAATGTAGGTAAGCGTAACATGCTGCCATATACCTATCCATATAACCATAACCTGATGCATCATATTAAATCCTGAGTCACCGATCACAAGCAATACTTCATATAATTGTGAAGCACTTCTGAGTAGCAACAAGCGGCCATGAACTAAGTGAATAAGTAATGTAATATTGTACGAACACTATCAATACACGAACCATTGATTTCACATTAGAGAGTGGAGCATTACTTATTGTTTTGGATGTTTTGGAAGCTTGCATTAATATTCTTCTTGGTTGTGAAGTGTAGATATATTATGCAGGAGACGGTAGAGCTATTTTGATCATTCATAAAATAAAAATACGTTCCGTACGATTCCGCACACGACGTCTTCTTTTTATTTGTCTATAACTTTTGTCCTTGTGTCTGCACCGTATGCTGAACCTCTAAAGAGTTCTAGAGACTTAGATGTCTATCTTTTCTATTCAATTTTTTACCGAAAAAGGAATTGCATGTTCATTCAAAACAATTTCTCACAGTAAGGTCTATTACTAAAACTTTTTTGCTGGGCAAAGGCCCTCGCAATCTCCACTGCTCTCGCTCCTGAGCAACGTTTTGCCACCTCGCCATAAACTTTTCTATGTCGTCCCGCCATCTCCTTCGTGGTCTGCCCCGTCGCCTATGGCCACCATCCGGTATCCACTCGGTAGATAGTTTGGCCCATCTATCGGGCTTCATGCGGCAGACATGTCCGGCCCAGTTCCACTTCAGCGTAGCGGTCTCAGCACCTACATCTTTGATCTGGGTTTTGGAGCGCAGGTCCGTGTTTTTGACGTGGTCTAATCGGCGGCTGCCAAGAAAGCTACGCTCCATAGCCCGTTGACAAACCTTGAGCTTGAACTTTTGAGCCTTAGTTAGTGACGCAGTGGGCAAAATACACATATCTATGAGTTTCTTTTCTTTTTTCTTTAAGAAAAACTAAAACTTTACGTCCCTAAAACAAATATGAACGCACCACATTACAGTTTGTATATCTTATACGGTTTTATAAATAAAACCGTCAAAATAGTCTAACTGAATAGAATCTTACTACCGAATATTCTTTCATTGCCGGTTATTAATTCTCAGTCGCATCACTACTCGTGACATGTATATTTTGACGTTTATTAGTGTTACTTTGTGACCAAAATGAATAAAGGATTTTTGAATTGACTTGACTCCACAATCACGCCAAGATAGGTTGGATTGTCCCAGCACAAAGCATTCGTCTGAGCGGGACCGATTGGACCAAACACTGTGCACTTATAACAACACGTTCCGAAACCTAGTATCGTGATAATACCATGCATGTTTGTTGCAAGTATTCTTTTGTTATTGCGTAAGGAGTGACGCTCTACTGGGCATCGGGTGGTGAATGCAACTGCCCTCAATATGCACTCGCCTGCATACGAGCGGTAGGACACAGTTTGAATGTGTTACTGTGTTACATGTCTTTGTTGATTCGGAAGATTGATAAGGATTTCGGCTTGCGGTCGAGTAGTCGTGGCTACGATTACCAAACGTATGCCGAGAGACGTACGCTCTTAACAAAAACGTTTAAGTTAGCTGAAGGTGTGACTCATTGGGGCGAAACCTAAATTGCTAGTAAACTCTAACACAATAAAATGAAAATTTTGAAAACAGTAATGAAAAGCATAATACGTTCATATTTCGCTAGATATGTCTTTAGGTGTCACGTGATAATGTACAAAACTTGTCGTCTTGCGGACAAATTTCCAAACTCTAAGTGTAATTGAGTATTTACTAACAGTCAAATATAATAATATGTAGTAAGATCTGGGATTCGAACTTATGTTCGTAAGCTTACGCCACGTAACCATGACTGACTGAATATAGACTTGATTTGAAGTATAAAGAAAATAGACTATTTTGCTGTGTGTTTTGTTACCTCAATGGTTTTAAAAACCATTGAGGTATCGATTTGATATATTAATATACTTATAAAATCAATACTAAATAGCTTCAACAAAGGAATAGAAGCCAAACTTAATACAATTGGCCAGCATTACATCATAGTAACAAGACAAATGCGTCGCATACTAAATGTACTAATTTTAACTTTCCCTAAATGACTAGTAAAATATATTAGTCTCATTTTAATACCGTTACAATTCACGACGCGAATCAACTTCAAACATTTCCATTTCTACTTATCTCTTAAAAACTAAAGGTCAAACGAATTATTACAGCTGAATATATGACGTAACATAGCGCCTGCTTACCTCAAAAGGAAAGGCAGAGCATCCGCCTATTTAAATGTGTAAAAGGCTTCTGAAAAATCTATTGACTTCATGCTGTTCTTAAGACTGTTTTTACAACAGTAAAATTCTATAACGTTGTCCAACACAGGAACTACTTCCTAGACTTCTACAGGTATTCGCAGTGAGACAGTTAATACTTAAAGGTCTTCAAAATTACAAAGGTCAAACTAATTATTTGTATTTAAAGAGGTTAGCTACCTAAGGAATAAAACGCTTTAAGTGCTCCATATTATGTACCTACTACTTAACCAAATATGTTCAATATAACCCGAACAAAACGCATGTATCGATACGAGAAAGCACCCAAGCTATATCGATAATCATTACGCAAATTAAACAATCGAATCCTTACAGCAGTAAAAATACAATATTCCTTCAATAGAATGTTTCTGTTCAATAACGGTCGTGTGTACACGGACTAAACAGTAGGGCGGGCGCCCCTCCACCTCAGTCTGCAACTAGCCGTAACCGAGGCTGAACGCGTGCGGTTGCCTTCGGCTGTGATAAAAAAAAAACAGTGAACAGTGTAGTGCCGAAGTGACTTGCGTCAAAAAAGTAAAATTCTATTTTCATAAGATTTTAGCGGGAATTTTATATAGGTACGACATTTTGGGAATGACTTATTTTTACAAACAAAATTGCTATTTTATTTGTAATGTATAATAGCGTGCGTTGTAAGGATACATACAGTTAATTTAACGTGAGAGTTTATTAATGTCCTCTGCCATGCAAATAATTTATACGAAATTTTTCGATTGGTATATTTGCGGTTGTGCATTTTACGGTATTATTACGTGACCGGTTTGCGTTAAATGCAGTTCGATTTATATAATATAGTTCATGTTATGATTGTTATGATTTTGAGCGCTTTGTGTTAATAATCGTGAATAAATGAATAATTCAGTAAATAATAGCATCTTTATTGAGGCGAATTAGGTGAGTCGGTTCTCCTTGAATAATCAAAGTGTGTTTTCATTGTCTAATTTAATTAGAGGATTAGGTCTGTTCCAAGCATACGATCAATGCTAAGCTGTATTATCCGAAACGGTTCGTTGTAAAAATTACGTTTCAATTACCACGATAAGCAAATAGCCATTCAAACGCAAAACGACCTAAATACTACATATTTTCGAAATATTTCTTCAAAATCCAAAAAGCTATAAAAAGTAATTGCTTTGGCTATGGTCCATTCTATTTGTTTCATTTTCGAAATATTTGAAGTAGCGTACAGATCTCTGATATTTATCGCCTGCAACTAAAGCCTGACTCATAAAAAACACCGACTAACGAAATCAAGGTGAAGTCTGAACTGCATTTGTTTGTTTTTTTTTTTTTGCTTTTTAATTTTATGCATCTAGCGCGCGTTCATTCGATTAAAGACTTGTTTTATTTAACTTTTATTTTTATGACCGCCACAGATCGACTTAGAAGTAACGTTTTGAATTGTTAATTTTAAATTCAATAATACGGCGCTTAGATATTTTAATGTGTTATTTATTATAATTTAATCAAAATTGCGGTTTGATCGAAACGTTATTTACTTAATTCGATTCAGATTGTATATCTTGTCTTTTTGGAAAGTGACTACTGTCTTCAGAATAATATAGTGTGCCAAAAATTTACACGTTCTGCTTATTTATAATTAATTAGTGTTACAATATTCTTTTTATTACATAAAATAATTAAATCTTCGGGTTCATAGGATAGGCTTGCATTTCTATTTTCGGTCAATCGTAAGTTGCGAGTTTGATAACCTAAAAAGTGTGATTGCGTTTTTTTGTACTTAACGGTTTTTTACGTAGGCGGTTTTTACGGAGTCTGACAATATTCCAGGTGGACAAAATTAGGCAGGCTAGTATGTCATAACTAGCTATGACATGGGGTTTTAATACACGTCGGCATTCCGCTTCGGTAAATGTATGTATAGCTTCGTATGTTTCCATGTCAAAATATCTATAGGTACGATTGTGATGTTATGATAATAATTAATTATCTATGTAAATCATAGAACTTACTCAAAATTAGTTTTTGGCCGTGGTTTCGCCCGGAAATTTTACTTCTTTTGGGATGAAAGGTACGCAATGTCCTTTTATGTTCTCCTGACAAGGTGTATGCAATATCTATACTAATATTATAAAGCTGAAGAATTTGTTTGTTTGTTTGGTTGAACGCGCTAAACTCTGGAACTACTGCTTCGAATCGAAAAAATCTCTTAGTGATGCATAGCCCATTTATCGAGGTAGGCTATAGGTTATATAACATCACGCTAAAACCAATAGGAGCAATCAATGAAAAATGTTGCAAAAACGGGCAAAAGCCTTTTATGTGAAGCAAACGAAGTAGCGCGCGTCAGCTAGTTATATTATAATCGGTCGAGCAGCTAGGTCGTTAAAGACGTAAAAACATAACAAACAAACAAACTCACATTGGCATTTGATTATTAGTTAGGATTCTATAAAGGTTATATTTCTTGTTAGGAGTTAAGAAATGATGGTGATAACCTAATGTAGTAGTAGTCTTAGTGAAGACTTTTGTCGAAAGGTTGCAAGTTCGAATCCCACCTATTGCACAATTGACGTCAACACATAGCTGGAATACTATTGTTTAGTCATCTTTTACCTACAGTATCTTATGTTATGTGGGGGCCAGTCAGTGCAGACCGGCGACACTTCGACCCAGTGGGATCTTTTGTGTCGACACTCTCCCAATAACGACTGCCATAGATGTTCATGGCAGCCGGTACCGACGGCTTAACGTGCTCTCCGAGGCACGGAGCAGGCGATAATTGTCAATCAATACGCACATAATTTCAAAAAGTCATATAACTTACGAAAGTCAGAGGTGCGCGACGTGAGCACGAACAGTCTGTTGGTCTCCCCACTGAGCTATCGCTGCTCTTTTTTACTTACAGTAACTATGGCCTCTGTTACTGATAATTTGATAAGGTCATTTCTCAGCAATGAATATAACGAACCGTATTTAGAAGTAGGTCACGATTTGTCATGACTCAAGCAGTCACCTCGTCGCTGCAGCCACGCTGAGTATTGTGGGTTCAAATCACGACAATTATTTACTCGATCTACAATTATTTTTTTAAGTATTGGCATTGAGGGTGGGCAGGTGAGATGTATCTACCTCACATTTAACTGGAACCCCAGCATGTTAGGATTTATTCAAAATGATGGATTTATGTGAGCCATCCCTCTTTAGAAGCTAATCCTAGATAAGCCAATAAGTCTGGATATATTTTGTGCACATTAATTGTATGTTTCAAAAGTCTCCAGCGACCGAGGACTTGATAGATAGCGCTAGTCTTCATAAACAAAATTTTATTCATTTTCAATATTTTCTACAATGTTGGCAACATAAATGTTTTACTTCTAGTGTTGCAAGCATTCAAAGGCTTCAATAATAACTTCGCCTGCCGCATGTATGGTTGCTATTTATAAAAAATAAATGACTCAGATTACTGTATTTCTAGAAACAGAGCAAATAATTACTATGAACAACTATGGCCACCCTATAACAATTATTGTCAATACATTTCAATGGCTATAGTGTACGCATAATTATGTGACTTTACCGTTATTTACATGGCAGCCATTGTAATTAAATATCATAATTATAACAGATTGAAGTTTTATTCGAGTAATGGAATTGTTGATAGTTAAAGACAATTAATCGACGGTGTTATACACAACTATATACGGTAGCTTATTACATAGTAATGTGTGCAATTCCATTCGATCAATATTCGAGAGATTACGACAACACTATATATTATGTCCTAGTTAGACCATGCAGAGTAGGTACCTATCGCGTTGTTTATATTTGTATTCGAATATAATTTAGCATATCAATATAATCGACTAGAGCTTGCCCGCGGCTTCGTTCCCGTAAATGTAGTTAATGTCAGTGTTCTATCCCTCGGGAACAGTACTTTTCTGGATGAAGGGTACTTTCTGTTTTTTCTGGATCACTCACAACGTGTATGTGGAATTTCATGACGATCAGTCGAGTAGTTAAGGCGCTCATAGCCAGTTGCACTCACTGATCGGTAAACGATTAGCGAGGTTAAGCAACGTTGGGTGCGGTCAGTCCATAGATGGGTGACCGCTTAGTGGTATTTCATCTGAGCGTCTCCGTGCTTCGGAGGGCACGTAAGAAGTCGGTCCCGGCTGTTGCCAAATTGACAGCAGTCGTTAAGCCATGTCAGAGGTCTACGGGCATCGTGAACAACTCTTGACAACAGGTTGGCCACTAACCACACGAAAAAGAAGAAGGCGTAAAAACGTAATAAAAACCTCACATTCGTATTTATAATATTAGTTCGGATTTCATATGGGTTTGGTTACGTTGATTGTTTATTCTGCTATATATGCTAATAATAATAGTTCCGTTAGAATTTAAAATATGACTATTTTAAAATTTAGTGTATTAACTTATAAATACAATAGGCATACAATGTCGAACTAATACCAGAGGGAAATAGCAGCTTACATGGTTTTGTAAAGCAACTAATTAAACCTACCTACGCTTAGATCAGGCTCAGTCTGACTGATACATTCAATTTACCTTTTCTGAGAGAATTTCGGGATAAAAGAATACAAAAACGGTTTAATATAGAAATGCAACTGCAAAAATTTCAAGTAATTTAACTGACTATTTATTGAGTTCTGCCGACTTAAACTTACAGAAGCTGAATCTTTATACATATTATAAAGAAGATACTGTAAAACTTTTGACATTGTCACAATAAATATTGTCAAAAGTTTAACTGTATCTGCTTTCTTCTCCCTTAGCCTTTATTATTCCCAAGTCACTTGGGGTAGACTTTTCTAGTCTAACCGGATTTGACTGGCTAAGAGTTTTACACGGAGCGGCTGCCACCTGACCTCCGCATCCCGAAGGCTAACGATACCCTAAGGCTAGACCAGTGTCAGGATATTAGAGGGTACTGACTTCCCAATAACGACTGCCATAGATGTTCATGGCAGCCGGGACCGACGGCTTAACGTGCTCTCCGAGGCACGGAGCAGGCGATTATTAATTGTCAATCAATACGCACATAATTTCGAAAAGTCATATAACTTTCGAAAGTCAGAGGTGCGCGACGTGGGTTCAAACCCGAGACCCTCTGTTTTGCAGTCTGTTGGTCTCACCACTGAGCTATCGCTGCATATTAACTGTATCTGTTTTATATATGTATGTATAAAGATACTTTAAATTTTAAAACATAATTATTATGTTGAAGGATACTTTATCGTTGAGAGTTTTTGTTTGTGATTAGTAAATTATGAGTAAATGTGACCTAAACCAAAAAGCTAAGTTGCTACAACTGTCAAACAATAAACAAAACAAAAAAGCTTCATATATCGGTTTTTAGACGATATTAATTCTATCAAACCTAATTTTGACAGCTGTCAAAAATTAAACCGCTCAGAAACGGTTAGATAACGGTTTTTGCGTGATACCTCATTTATTAAGTCTTAAATACCACAACAAAACCCATTATAGGATAGGCTAAGGTGTTGATTTAAAATCCATTAAGAACGTAGTCCCATAAGCTGCTCCCAAGTGTATTGCGGCCGGCCTCTATTCTTGAAACGTCGAATTAATATTTACTTTGTAATTACTTAGTACAACTATTTACCTTGAGCTCTTTAACTTTACTTAGCTACACCGTATAATACGATTTCTAAAGCTTGCAATATAGAAGATAGTTTCTTTAATTACATATATCTATATCTTTATTTATCGTTTCTTTAATAAACAATTCCGGCAATTGTAATAATTCCTGTATTATGCATTTATGCATATTTCAGGCATGTTTCAAACGAAGATTTTAGTATCGTTGATGTACCCTCGCTGTATTTATATCGCATTAAAAAGTATCCACGCTAAAAAGAGCGAGGTTTTACACATTATATAAAAACAATACTTTACAATTTTCAATATGAGGGAACGTGATAATCTTATATTTTATAATTTAAATGTCACGTTGGAATTGTGTGACAGATGACAACTTAACGTCTAGAAACGTGATCATATGTAAACGTGGAATCATCTATGACTTAAAATGTTGATTCTAAACTGAGTTTGAATTTTGATTTGTAATTAGAATTTTTTTTCCACCAAGCGCTGTTAATATTGAGTGGCAGTGGCACACCGACGCCCAATCACTATAGGTTTTCAATTTTTCTGGCATTCCAAGAATTGTTTGGTTAGGAAGCGTCTTACCAACCTGATGGTAAACACTTAACGTAGCCTATGAAAGCTTGCAAAACCTTTTAAAATAGAATTTGCAGTATTGCCAGTGTAAGGGAAAAATACTACCGAGCTCCTACTTACAAGATAATACCACCTTAAAAAGCATAGACAGTCTTAGTGACCATAGATATACCTACCATAAATGATTGTTTGTCTTCAATCTTCAGTAGGTTGGAGGTTCCCCAGCCGGACTACCCCAATATAAACGAAATCTCAGGTTTAAAATCAGAATCCCCCAGTGACCAACCTTTTTGTTGTATTTATGTTAACTGGTAGACGCCCAATGGTCGAGATTCGACCGTAATACATTTCTTTTTTTATGATATTTGTTTTTTGCTTTCAGCCTTCTCCATATTAACTTTAACTATGCTAAATCTCTCACTCCTCCATGCGCAAAAATGCTTAAAATGGGATACATATTCTCTTTATGTATTAACTAGCAGACCCGCACAACTTCGTCTGCTTCACATACGAGATTTTTGCCCGTTTTTGCAACATTTTTCATTGATGCTCCGCTCATATTGGTCGTAGCGTGATGTTATATAGCCTATAGTCTTCCTCAATAAATAGGCTATCCAACACCAAAATAATTTTTAAATCCAGCCAGTAGTTCCTGAGATTAGCGTGATTAAACAAACAAACAAACTCTTCAGCTTTATAATATGAGTATAGACATATATATACATATATACTAAACATTCCACCATAATCATTATTGACAATTTGAGAAAACATATATAAATTAACATGAAAAAAAAACCGACTATCCTAACTAATATTATAAATGCGAATGTGAGTTTGTTTGTTACGCTATCACGCTTTAACTACTCGACCGATTATCATGAATTTTCGCATACACGGTCCAAAAAAGGTACATTTATGCTAGCGAAGCTGCGGGCAAAATCTAATTCTCAATTAATCAGAGTTCGGAAAAACTCTTATACAACAGTTTTGTCCATCCGTCTGTCTGTTATACAACTTTCAACTCAAGAACCGTAAGAGCTAGAGACTCGCGGTCAACGCCATTCGACTCAGCATAGTCGATATACCCCCGAAATGACTATGACCTTTGACCTCAAGGTCACGTGGCACCACGTGACCTTTGCATATTACGTGAGCCATTTTTTCGGACTCTGAGATTTACGGCAATTCATTGCCGTTTCTCACTTGTTTTTATTAATAACTTTAAAGATAGTCAACAGCTACCCAACAAAATAAAAAAAATATCGGTTGACTAATTTCAGGCCTAAAATCTTTGTTTCATAAACTTACGTACAAATTATTTATCGACCATTTTGTTGATAAATAATTTGGAACACGTAGGTACTAGGGTGACGCTAAATCTAACGAATTATGAGCTCGGGTTAAACTGAGATTAAAAGGACGATGGCGTCCTCTTTTAAGGTTATACATGACCGTTTTACATAAACACCTTTATTTTATTATAAATAGCCAGGATTATACATAAATTATTTATGATATATACACATATACACAAGTAAATGTAAATTCACATTAATAAGTGTAACTTTGACGTTCATATGTGTTACTTTTGTAACCTATAATACATGAATAAACATATTTTTGATTTGATTTTGACGCTTGTATTTATATATCATTGTTGTATTTTGCCGCTAGGTTAGGTCTCACATACTAAGCAGTGAGTTTTTTGCCTCGGAGAGCACGTTAAGCCGTCGGTCCCAGCTGCCATGAACATCTATGGCAGCCGTTATTGGGAGAGTGTCGACACAAAAGATCCCACTGGGTCGAAGTGTCGCCGGTCTGCACGGACTAGGCCCCACATAAGATAAGATAAGATAAGATAAGATAACATTCAACCAATAGACACAAAGAACACCGAGACTCGGAACAACCAGTCTTGGATCACACATTTTATTTTCAATACGGTATTTGAGCCGTGGTCAATCAGAGTCCGCCTTGTTTTTCTTGTGGCATAAGTAGGAGCGCTTGCGATAATATCGCTAATAAAAAAAATATAATTAAGATTCCTAATTATACCTCTAGAGAAGCACAGTGGCTGATACCGTCCTAGTCTTAGACCTACAATGTGGACCCCAATCAGTGCCAGCGAATTGTAATTAAAATACTATACCAGACCCTTGGTGTCACGTGTAACATTATCTAACATTATGCGTATTAAATCTACCCTCATTTCACAACAAATCATTTTTCAACCAAATTACCCAAAAATGCCAAATGATTGAATAAAGAAAACACAAAATGGCTACGTCATAGTTACTTAACCCAAATCGAGAAGGGAAACAGAGTGATGGATCACAAACGTTTGTTGGAAGGAGGCGTTCATGATTGACCGCGCACCACCGACCTGGTTACGGGTAGTGCGTTGCCCCCGGTAAATGCGACCATTATAGAACTCACACGCAATATGTTATGTTTACGATTGGAAACTCGCTTGGATTGTTTCTGTATATAGTTTGTGAATTCCCAGAGGGATAGGCAGAGATGTAAAACACACATACAATACAGAATACTTAGTAGGAGTTACAAAGACTTCTGTCGCCCTAATTATAATGCCTGCGTCACGAGAAACATACAAACATTTAAACAACGCTCACAAGGATCACCACGCAGAACTATTTGTGGATCACACAAACTTTTGCTCCTTGTGATCAAACCCACAATACTTAGCGCATTGGTATTGGCGAGGCAACCGATTACACCACTTCACCATGGACGTAATCAAAGTGTGAATGAATGAATGAATCAATCAATTTTATTGTTTCACTGATCATGACATACGTGAGATACAATGTAACTTACAGTGTAGTTTGATTACACGGTACAAAATTGATCCTGCACGTGATCTCTGTACGGTCTTTTTTTTTTGTCTTGCCAGATTGCTGTCGGTTTATTGGGCTATAAGAGTCAGAGAACATAGAGTGATCATTAGGTTGGAAGTTTTTCCTCTCCTAGCTACTCAAAGACAGCTTTGATCCACCTTCAATCATCAGAAGCATAAGAAAAAGCAGTTTCGTTTACTGAGGACAGCAGATTATAAATATAAACACAAAAGCGATTGCCATATAACCTTCATAAAGTCCATAAGAGGACACAACCTTGACAAGTTTGACAAATTATCTCGATGACAGTGCTAATGCTCTGGTTTATTTCAGAACGTTAATTGCTTTTGTCAACGGCCTAAATAAAAAAGTATCTCTCTCCCGCTGTAGGGATTATTCCTGTTCGATCTGGATAATCCCCCAAGCTTTACAAATATAGAAGCAACGGATAGAAACTTTTATGTGACTGCACGGATGGTGTAGTCGTTTAGGTGGTCGACTCGCCACTACCATTGCGCCTAGTGTTGTGGGTTCGAATCCCACTCGGGACGAACCATGATCCACAAATGGTTGTTCCGAGTTTGGATGTTTTTTCTATCTATTGTTTAAATGTTCATAAAGTCCCCCGCGCCACAAGAATTGTTCGTAGTGCGGAAGCAGTCGAATTTTAAAAAGGAAAAGAAAGTACATTTGTACGTGAAACAACTGTTTTTAAAACCGCTGTCCCTTTACTATACCATCGGGTTGAGCCCGTTGGCATTATTTAAGTACATAAAACTTTAAAATAATAATAAGGAGCCGGTTGAAATTCTGCAGAACATGTGACATTATTGCGAAAATCCTAAAAATATACTTAGATTAGTATTTCTTTTAGTTATTTAAAAAGAGTATGTTTTTGTTCTTGTTCCTTCGTCGAAAACGGCAAAACATACTAAATCCAACTCGAAGTGATTATAATGTGCCTTTTTCACAATAAATAATGATAAAACTGGCCAAGTTCCAAACGCACCCGATTAGTTTATTTGCAAGTCACTAGCAAAATTCGCTGTAAATTACTTTTAGCCCAGTTAGCTAAGCTAAACGCTTGTTTTACAATTGTATCGCGGGAGACTTAACAAACACTCAAATAACGGACACAAAGAACACCCAGAATCGGAACAACAATTTGTGGATCACACAAAGTTTTGTCACGTGTGGGATTCGAACCCACAACACTCGGCGCGGTGGCAATGGCGAGGTGACTACTCAAGCCACTACACTATCCGTGCAGTCTAAAAAGCTTCATCATTGTGCTTGCGATCTATCAATCATTAATCTGATACCTTAACTACACTGCAGGATAGCCCCATCGTAATCCTGGATTAAATGACAATCCAAATAATCTGTAAACCACACCAGTTTTAATACAGAGCCACGGGCTTCACCCGGAAGTTCTGCGGGTACAACAAGGGCCAAATACGCCTGCTCATAGGAGCGTTCACTGGTCATTTTGGCACCAACGACTTCCTGTGCAGATTGAGTTTGGCAAACAATTAGATCTGCAGTGCCTGTGGTGAACAGGACGAGTCCATATTACACCTACTGTGTGAATGTGACGCGTTGGCTGAACTAAGGATTGGCCTGATGGGATTGGCATATCCGAACCCTGAAGACTTCAGGCTTCTCCCTCTGAAGTGTACGCTGCGACTGATGCAGTACATTCATAGGGAGATAGCTTAGGGATAGATCTCGTGGCTGACACAAAAGATCCCACTGGGTCGAAGTGTCGCTGGTCTACACTGATTGGCCCCCGAAACAAAATAAGATAAGATAGGTAATACTAGTTAATCAAAATCTTAACGCATCATCGTTGAGACGACAAATTAAACGACTGCGCCATTGATGCAGTCGTGTCTATACTACTAAAAAAGGCTTAAAAGATGACTAACACAGTTCCCAAGTAAGTGTATCGCGCGCTCCACAAAACTGCTCATAAAATAATCCAAATAGGACAGAGCTCCGAGGTCGTTGCCCTCGTGACTCAGCAAACACACACTATTGTATCGTTTTAATTTGGCTCCAACCCCTAAAGGGGTGCAATTTATATATCATAACAGCTTGAAGACTTGATATTGTATATTTTTCTTTTCATATGTCTGTATTTAAGTTCGTTTGCTGAAAGGGCACAGACAAACCTTGGGTTGTGTTCTTGCAGTCAAAAGGGCGTACAGGCTTCTTAAGACTGCGCCGAGAGATAGTGACAGAGCTCGTGCGACGCATGTACAAATCGGCGCGCGGCCGCCATAGTAAAATTGTATGGAGGATTTGAAGTGCTTTTTTGATAAATATGTATCTTTATTGTCAAACGATAACTTAAATATTTGGGACGGACAAATTGTAATATAACTATTTATGTTTCGTTTAAGCTGTAAAATAGGATACATTTCTACTGTTATAATCTAAAAATCACGTAACACGACCTTACGTTTTTGTATTTTTCGTGCAAATTTACGTAATTTTGTAGGCGAAAATATTAATTATTTTAAGTTTTTACACGGAGTAATTGTAAACACATTCATTGTAATGGTAAATGTATATTATATATTTGTATTAAACAAAAAGTGTTGATTTTATTCACTTAACTGTGACCGCCTGTTTTGGCACATTTCGCTCGGCGCAGTCTTAAGGAGTCGTTATATTGTTGGTAGGGATCAGTGTGAGGTCTGTGAGCACAGTGTTTTGTTTTTCACTAGGCAAATCGCACTCCGATTTCGTGTATTACATCTTTTTTTTTTTGTCTATAGTCAGCAACGCGTAGGTGATACCCTTATACTGGTTGTATTACGTATTAGACGATCTTTAGGCATGACGATTTAAAGCAGTAGCTGTGAGTTTCCAGCAGGGATCTTCTCATCGGCTCAACTGAATACCTTAACCAAGCAACTAACATAAATGTGAATTGAGCAATTTCAGTAAACTCAGTAACTCATAATCTTTGACGTTTATAGGTGTAACTTTGTGACGTAAATTAACCTTTTGTCTTTAACTATCACCAGTTACTATTAGGTAGACTGCTAGCTCGTGACTCATTGAAATTCATAAAACCTTATGCAATGAACAAGGAGGTTTGATATCAAGTAAACAATTCAACTTTTTAAATGCCTTATATAAAACACTCACATTAACTTTCTCTGTATTTTAATAAGGTTTGTTTAACCAAAATCTTTTAAGTGTGTTACTTTTTCCACTATTCGGTGTTTGCTTTTTAGCGTTCGGCAAAAATTAAAACCTTACCTTCATTTTAATTTTAAACGATTTAGCATGATAGGTTTAATTTAATAATAATAATAATATCAGGCCTATTTGCAGCGATAGCTCAGTGGGGAGACCAACAGACTGTAATGCAGAGGGTCTCGGGTTCGAACCCACATCGCGCACCTCTGACTTTCGGAAGTTATATGACTTTTCGAAATTATGTGCGTATTGATTGACAATTATTGCCTGCTCCGTGCCTCGGAGAGCACGTTAAGCAGTTGGTCCCGGCTGCCATGAACATCTATGGCAGTCGTTATTGGGAAAGTCAGTACCCTCTAATATCCCGACACTGGTCTAGCCTTAGGGTATCGTTAGCCTTCGGGTTGCGGTGGTCAGGTGGCAGCCGCTCCGTGTAAAAACTGATATCCAGTCAAATCCAGTTAGACCAGTAAAGCCGACCCCAAGTCACTTGGGAATAATAAAGGCTAAGAGAGAAGACGATCAGGCCTATTAGTATATCTTTCATCTGTTGAGTACAGGCCTATTTTTAGCATGAAAAATTTTTAGGTTATAAACCACCAAGCCAGCCCGGTGCGGGCTGGCACACTTTTTACTTCAGGAATAGTATTTTTTTTATTATTATATAAATCTTTGCCTTATAAATATGAAAACTACGGAGTTGGTCAAAAATTGCGTGATTCCCGTGATAGTGAGTCCTCTATTTGCGAAACACGCAATGTTTTGCCTCTTGTGGGCATTGAACCCATAACACTTGGTGCACTCACAGTGGCCAAGTGACCCCGAAAACTACTACCCGTGTAGTCTATTTATTTAAAAATGGCTTTTTAATTAAAATCTTTAACTACATATGAAGTTTATAATTATTATCACGAACATGACTTTCTTTTTAAGTAGATTGGCCATTAGCAAGTGCGTCGAGTTTATTTAAAGTTCCAATTATATAGCAATCATACTTTATGAAAGAGACAGTATTATACACAACGTATAGCTCCATCTCATTCCCTCATAAGTAACATTATAATAATATTGCTAAAAGATGATCTCCCTCTCTGATCTTGAAAAACTTTTCCAAGCACGTCTTAGTCTAAAATTAATTTATAAAATGGAAATCGAACAGCAGTACTCTCTATGTGATGACTACTTATATCACTGCACTATCGTCATACGGAACCATTTAAATGTCCTATTAGAAATTAATGTACTTTTTAATGTATGCAAATGGATGCGGATAAAATCTTATATATATCAAGAAATCATCCATTAAATGTATGTAAATGAACTTTAGTGAATAATTAATTGATTAGATCATTTTTAACTCATTAATGATGTAATAGTTTGTGTTAAAGACCTAAACCAGTTTCTTACTTAAGATATTATTGGCTCAGTGGGGAGACCAACAGACTGCAATGCAGAGGGTCTCGGATTCGAACCCACGTCGCGCAACTCTGACTTTCGGAAGTATATGACTTTTCAAAATTATGTGCGTATTGATTGACAATTATCGCCTGCTCCGTGCCTCGGAGAGCACGTTAAGCCGTCGATCCCGGTTGCCATGAACATCTATGGCAGTCGTTATTGGGAGAGTGTCGACACAAAAGATCCCACTGGAGCGAAGTGTCGCTGGTCTGCACTGACTGGCCTCCACATAAGATACATGCATACTTAAGATATTACTATTACAACTAGCTCGGTGCGGTGAACGCGCCTGCTGTGCTTGAGGTCTGGGGTACGATTCCAGGTCAGGCAAAGTGTGTGTGTTTTGTTTTTATTACTTTTTTGTTTC
Source organism: Catocala fraxini (assembly GCA_930367265.1). Lineage (NCBI taxonomy): Eukaryota > Metazoa > Arthropoda > Insecta > Lepidoptera > Erebidae > Catocala > Catocala fraxini. The sequence goes on from OV884045.1 coordinate 2,821,809, forward strand.
AATAAAAAGAAATCTCCCGTCCAAGGAATAATTCCTGTGTCGCGGGAGACTTAACAAACATTCAAACAACGGACACAAAAGGCACCCAGACGTGGAACAAACATTTGCGGATCACACAAAGTTTAGTTACGTGTGGGATTCGAACCCACAACACTTGGCGTAATGCTTCTTAAACCACTACGCCATGTCAGTCAAATTTCTTCTTTAGTCTATGCTAATATTATAAAGCTGAAGAGTTTGTTTGTTTGGTTGAACGCGCTCATCTTAGAAATTACTGGTACGAATTGAAAAATTATTTTATTGTTGGGTAGCTCATTTATCGAGGAAGGTTATAGGCTATATAACAACACGCTATGACCCACGGCGGCGGTGCAGTAATCATAAACGCGGATGAAACCGCGGGCACATCTAGTCTTTCATAAATATCTCCGTGGGATTAAAGAGAATAGCGCATTTTTTCATAATAATATCAGCCCTCATTATAAACTGTCCCAATGCTGGGCATATACCTCTTATCAGTTTGGAAACGGTAAGGCCATAGTCTACCACGCTAGTCCATTGTAAGTTGGTAGACTTCAATTATGTTCGATTTTTAAAAAATGACGTCTGTTATTATTATATTATAAACAAAGCATATTTTAAACTTAAAATAACAATAACGATTGTTTAAAACATAAATAAACATAAACAAGTTTTTAATGCTATAAAATTTACATTAACCTCTAAAAATTTCATTATCTTGGCTTTGTATTTTAATTGTCTATACAGCTGTTCTTTAAAAATATTATATATTTCGACTACTACATTATTTTTACAGCTGGACACAGTCAGGCTTTTTGGTTGCGTATGCGGCCAAATTAGACGGTGCCCGGTCTGTCCGGCTTTATTTATTGAACATGGAAAAACAAACAGTAATACATAAGGAAGATATATTAAGTACTTAACACCAAACTTAACTAATATACTACCCACTACATTTTCCACAGATTACTTGTAATACTTAAATTGAAATCTGTAAGCAGACAATAGATGTAATCTCGAGTTAACCAATAGTAGCAAAGGTTAACTTAGTATCATTTCTCCCGGCCGTAGTTAAGTCTATGGTCCGCAGTGAGAGGTCGTGGAATGCCGTCGCCTTCTTCTGTGAGAAAGTCATTTCCATCAAGGAGGCGGCAGAGCGGGAGAGAGAGCGTTTAAACCCTTTCCCCAATCGCAGAGCCAGGCGCTGGAGGGCGCAAGACGACCTCCAGCCACCCTGAAGTTTGACCTGGGGGTGGTGGGCTTCGTGGGCCTGCCCACCAGCCGTTCAGCACCAAGTCCGAGAGGCGGCGTGCGTGTTCCCACGTACGCCTCAGTGTCGAGTCCGTCTCCCCTTTACGGGGGGGACAGTAGGGTTTTATTAGGAAGTGACCATAGGGTAGGTCTTATCGTGTAGTGGCCTGCCGTTTCATACGACGGGCCGAAACCTCGGCGGGGTCGCGACCGCATGTGCAAGTGATTCGCGCGGCCCCGTCGAGAGTGGTTTTGTCGAAGAACACCGTGGTAGGTTTAGTCGGTATTCCGGGAGGTACATTATTCTTATTCCATCTTTCTCTTTTACCCCGGGAGTCCGACATAACCCCTCCGCCCGCCCCCATGGAGGGGTATGCGTCAATCTACGCTAATCTCAGGAACTACTGGTTCGAATTGAAAAATTATTTTAATTTAATATTTTTTAATTCGGACCAGTAGTTCCTGAGATTAGCGCGTTCAGCCAAACAAACTCTTCAGCTTTATAATATTAGTATAGATGTAGGTATATGAAGTCTCTGGTTTGATTCCCCGAGTCGAGTAAGTGTTATTGAGGTTTTCTGTCAAGGAAATTTTCTGGAGGGTTCTAACCCACAATCTCGGCGCATTAACAGTAATGAGGCGACCAATTAAACCACTTCGTCACTCGTACATTCGGTTATATATTTATAATTTCCGTGTATACCCAACAATACACTTTTAACCTATTGTGTAAGAAAAAGAGGTTAATGTGTTCGTGTAATGTTATTTGTCAAAGTAAAGTGGGTTATTTTGATTTAAACTATTGTAACATTGTGTTTAAATCGTGTTAATGTTTCTTTTGTGGTTTAAACAAAGAAAACTTAATGGATTTCATGAGTAATTGATTTTAAAATATGTTCGCTTGAAAGTTTTTTACTAATAGTAAACTTATAAAATGATTGCTCGGATGGTGTAGTGGTTTAAGTAATTGCCTCGCCAATGCCACTGCGCCTAGTGTCGTGGGTTCGAATCCCACCCGGGACAAAAATTTGTGTGATCCACAAATGGTTGCTCCGAATTTGGATGTTCTTTGTATCCGTTGTTTGAATGTTTGTAAAGTCACCCGCGATACAGGAATTATTCCTAGCGCGAAGTTGTCTTTTTGTAAAGAAAAAGAAAATAATGTCTAGCAGATCCTGTTGTATAAAGCGCTTATGTTTATAGCCATTCGTGAGGGCTTGGGTTTGGTTCCCGTTGTGCGTAAAGCGATATTTGATTTTTCTGTTATTTATTGAAATTAAACTGCTATATACGGATTTTATCGCGTTGTTTATTTGACACTTTATTACAAAATAAAGTGTAAAAATAAATTAAATCTAAATAGTTTAATAATAATTTAATTAGCTTAAAAATTAGTAAAGTTTAATAGTAGTAGTAGTGTAACAAATTTCAAAATTTTGTTATAAAGTGTCAAATAAACAACGCGATAAAATCCGTATATAGCAGTTTAATTTCAATGAATAATATTCGCGTAAATAGAAGACAATATTAAGAAGACAATATTATTTTCTGTTATTTATTTATTATTACACACTTACAGCTTTACAGGTTCATTATCCTAATACAATACTGCCATCATAAGGAAAAGAGATGTATCTAATTTCTTTTTCGACATTATGATTTTTATATAATTGTAATCAGTAAAAAAGAACAAATCTGATTGTATATTTATTAAAAAAATTTTTTGGCAGATATGTCTTTTTCCATATGAAGGCAGAGTAATGTCGACTTATGATTTTACTACTTAAGAATTTAAGAGAGAAAACGTATCTGCTAGACTGCCGACCCCAATTACGTGGAACCTAAATATAAGGCTGCCTGTCCATTGAAACGGAGTGAGGGTGCAGAGCGAAGAAACGGATAAATAATAAGAAATAGGATTGGATGAAATCGCCGCTCCACTGCAGTATGCATTCCTATTGGTTAATATTACTCCATTTCTTCACTCTCGTCGTAAGGTTGCTAGTCTCTCGGTTTTCTATCGGATACATTTCGGAGAGTGTGCAGAGGAACTGCATAATTTGATTCCTCCTTCCCCATTCTATCATCGGACGACCAGACCATCAGGCCAGCGACACAGGTACATGGTGGATATACTACATTTACGCACGAAGCGATTTGCTTCCAATTTTATAATGCTTACCGCTATGGAGTGGAATTCGCTACCTAAGTCTGTGTTTCCCGATGAGTACAATCTGGGCGTCTTCAAGTGGCGAGTGAATAGGTAAATATCTTCTAGGCAAGCGTGCTTCATCGTCGACTGCGTCTTCACTTAAGATCAGGTGAGATCGCGGTCAAACGCAAGCCTATTAGAGTATAATAAAATAAAAAATGAAACTCTGCAGCCTTAAGCTGCCAAAATCGGTCTGTGATACATCTCTGCCTATCTCTTTGAGCATATAAACCCGTGAATCTATGTATGTGTATAAAATCAATTAATACTTACTTTGATCGCATGGATTACAAATGAGATAGTATGTATGTATGTATCTTATGTGGGGGCCAGTCAGTGAAGACCGGCGACACTTCGACCCAGTGGGATCTTTTGTGTCGACACTCTCCCAATAACGACTGCCATAGATGTTCATGGCAGCCGAGACCGACGGCTTAACGTGCTCTCCGAGGCACGGAGCAGTTGATAATTGTTAATCGAGACGCACATAATTTCGAACAGTCATATAACTTCCGAAAGTCAGAGGTGCGCGACGTGGGTTGAACCCGAGACCCTCTGCATTGCAGTCTGTTGGTCTCCCCACTGAGCTATCGCTGCTATTATATACATATTTAGATACTATGGAAGTACACGTTAACAATACATTACATTCAATTATAAAATAGTTAGTACTATTTAGTATTATTTAAGTTAGTTTCATAACCAAAAAACATCAACAGAATCCTCTTAAATTGGATGGACTATTGAGTAGTAGAGCCTCGCTGATTTCAGCATGAATGGGCCGGCTCGACCGGGGAAGTAATACCCTCTCACAGAATATCGACGTGAAATAGCAGTATTCCTACTGTTGTGTTTCGTTCGGTGAGTGAGAGTGCCGGAGGCCCAATCACACTCTTTCCCCCTTCCCGCTCCTTCTCCTTCCCACTCCCTTTCCTAAAGGGTTGGCAACGCGCAAGTGCTGCTCTGGTGTTGCAGGCGTCCATAGGCTACGGTGAGCACTTACCATCAGGTGGGCCGTATGCCTGTTCGCCAGCTTAGTTGTATAATTTTTAGGCCTCTATATAAACAGTAATATGACATGGCAAACGCACATTAATTTAGTATGCAATAAATTAAATAAGTATTCATATGTTATAAGTTAGCAAAAGTTGTTGACCAATCAGCAGTACTAACTGCACCCCCCCCCTCTAGGGGGGACAGTAGGGAGTGGTAGAAGTGCCTTTAGGGTAGGTCTTTCGTGTAGTGGCCTGCCGTTTCATACGGCGGGCCGAAACCTCGGCGGGGCCGCGACCGCAAGCGAAAGTGATTCGCGCGGCCCCGTCGATAGTGGTTTTGTCGAGGAACACCGTGGTAGGTTTAGTCGGTATTCCGGGAGGTACTTCATCTTTTCAACATCTTTATTTTACCCCGGCGAGTCCGACATTACCCCTCCGCCCGCCCCCGCGGAGGGGTATGCGTCATGCATTCCCCCATGAAAAAAAAAAAAAAAAAAAAAAAGTACTAACTGCATATCACGCTTACATATCTTTATCATTGAAGTATGGCATTATATACTGGGTCAATGCTACTAACAAAGAACTAGTATTTAAAACCCAGAAAAAATGTATACGTGCTATAGCAAATATATTTGCACCAGAGTCTTGCAAACCGTATTTTAAGAAATTTAAGATGTTAACACTCAATTTATATATATGAAGTTGCCGTTTTTGTAGAAACAATTAAATATTTATTTGGCAATCTCAAGTCAAAGCGAAATATTCAAAAGATTTCTACGGTGCCTCATAAAACTGCTCTCTTTGATAAAAGTTTCTGCGGTATGGCGTCAAAGATAATATAATAAAGTATCAACTCAGATCATGAACATTCCAGAATTAAAAATATTTATAAATCATTTACGTAACTGGTTGATTGAAAAAGTATATTACACGATCCAAGATTTCCTTAATGACAACATTAATTAGGTATTTAATTTTGTTAGCTATATAAAATAAGCATGCTTTTTCTTATTTCTTTGTTTAAATTTGTAATTGTTGTATGCCTAACCGCAGGATATACTGGTAACCTATGTTTTTTATGTACACCTTTTTTGACCTAAATAATCTATAAATGGTATTGTCTTCTGTTTACGCGAATATTATTCATTGAAATTAAACTACTATATACGGATTTTATCGCGTTATTTATTTGACACTTTATTACATAATTTTGAAAATTGTTACACTACTACTACTATTAAACTTTACAAATTTTTAAGCTAATTAAAATATTATTAAAACTATTTTAATTTAACTTTACACTTTCCCCGACGTTTCGGTTGCTTTTCAGCAGCCATGGTCTCTCCGTGTGTAGTCTCCCCGTGACCAATTTAATTAGCTTAAAAATTAGTAAAGTTTAATAGTAGTAGCAGTGTAACAATTTTCAAAATTATGTAATAAAGTGTCAAATAAACAACGCGATAAAATCCGTATATAGTAGTTTAATTTCAACCTATAAATGGATTTGATTTGATTTGATGTTTCACCATTAAACCACTTGACCGATTTTGATGTTTGGTGAGGAGATAGCTTAAAACGAAGAAAGGATATAAGCTTCATAAAAAGCAGACAAGCGTAGTAGTGGACTAGTATATATTCTGGAACAATCTATTACCAAAATACCTCTTCTTTTTATTACTAAATCAATAAAACAGACTGAATATCAGGTTTCATTTAATTATGCATATCACGCGTCGCGGTCTAAATGTCATCATTCATCACCCGGGTCTCGAACAGACGACCTCTGCATTAGTTATTGCTGAGCTGCAAAATGATGCGCTTCAAGGTCTCGCGCCGTTTGGTAATGATGTTCAAATGTCAAAGGCAACGCCTCACAGCTATTAGTAGGATCACAGATTCGAATACTGATGTCATAATATTTTTATGAGTCATGTTTTTGACACTTGAGAAATAGGCAGAGTTTATTTCTTTACTAATATTATAAATGCGAATGTGAGTTTGTTTGTTTGTTACGCTTTTACGCCTTAACTACTCGACTAATAATCATGAAACTTCGCATGCACGTTTTCAGGAGTACAGAAGAGGACCTTTTATTCGAAAGTACTGCTCCCGAGCAAGTGGAGCTGCGATCAAATAGAATTGAATTTTATATAAAAAAAATTGTGTGTTTGTGAGTTTTTACACAATTAAGATGGCAAATAAGACACAAGCTGAACAGATGACGTAGTGGTATACAGGTTGTCCTGTAATTAATGGATAACCTTGAAATGTCTTATAGTAGAACTAAGGGCTGTTCAGAAAAAAGATATGAAAATAAATCTATCCTAACTATGACCTGAGATATGATTTTTTTTAATTGCCATATTTAACTTTCTTGTACACTACGACCGTAAATGAATGAATTCCATCGGTTTTTTGTTCTTTTATTATTAAACACTAATTATGCTAATAGATAGATAGTCAAAAGTATGACTAGCTATTACACGTTTTAAATTTTTTTTCTTTCTGATCTGCTCTCCGTTCTACTAAAAGACATTTCAAGGTTATCCATTAATTACCGGACACCCTGTATAAGTGGTCGTTTCGCCACTGCCATTACGCTGAGTGTCATGAGTTCAATCAAAAACAAAACAAAAAATTGTGTGATCCACAATCGCTGATTCTAGCCTGTTCCTTGTGTCCGTTGTTGGTATGTAAGTAAAGTCCTACACAACTAAGAAATTATCCCTAGTGCAAATCACTGCAGGAACACAACATAAAGTTACTCTGCTGTATCTACATGCCATGTATCTACTGTACGATGGATGGACCTCATCCTTGATTTCCTTGCCAGACCTCTCTTAAACATTAAATGCGCTCACCTAGTCTTGTATATTTTCTACCAATATACTTTAACTAGCTTTGCCCGTGGATTCGCCTTCTCGATAACAGTACTTTTTTGTGGATGTAAGGTACGTTTTTCCCTGTACCCCTGACGTGTATGTGAAATTTCATAATGATGAGTCCAGTAGTTAAGGCGTGAAAACGTAACAAATAAACAAGCAAACTCCCATTCACATTTAATTTATATAAGGACGGATTTATAACAGTAGCAACCCTTTAATACTAATAGTAGAATACCTTACTAACACTGGCAACACCAGTGGTAATGTTCGAGACCAACCTCCTTGTATTTTGTAAAACTGTATTATTAGTCTGTATCACCTTTAGCCATACAGGGTCATCAATCATTAACATAAAGAATCTTTAAATTATATTAATGCTATTTACATTAAAGGTTAGATCAATTTATAAATTGATGTCTGCACACGGAATTAAAAGATTAAATTATATTTATAATGCCATTGACAGTTTTACAATGAGCAACAGAAAAGATCAATTTTGTTTTAAGACTTGTAAAAATATTATTACACGCTTAATGAAGTTAAGACTGCGCCGAGCGAAATGTGACAAGTCACGTCACAGTTAAGTTGATAAAATCAACACCCTTTGTTCAATACAAATATAAAATATACATTTACCATAACAATGAATGTGTTTACAATTACTCCGTGTAAAAACTTAAAATAATTGATATTTTCGCCTACGAAATTACGATTTGCACGTATTGCACGAAAAATGCATAAACGTAAACTCGTGTTACGTAATTTTTAGATTATAACAGTAGAAATCTATCCTACTTTACAGCTTAATCGAAACATAAATAGATATATTACAATTTGTCCGTCCCAAATATTTAAGTTAATGGTTGACAATAAGGATACATATTTATTAAAAAAAAGCACTTCAAATCTTCCATACAATTTTACTATGGCGGCCGCGTGCCAATTTGAATATCGAGCTCTGTCATTCAGTCCAACCGCATCTTACGCTCGGCGCAGTCTTAAGAAATTACCTCTGAAGTGTACGCTGCAACTGATGCAGTACATTCATAAGGAGATAGCTAAGGGATAAATCTTGTGGCCGACACAAAAGATCCCACCGTGTCGAAGTGTCGCCGGTCTTTACTGACTGGCCCCCACACAAGATAAGATAAGATACACGCCTAATGAATAATTAATAATGACTTTATGAATGGCGTAGTGGTTTAATTGCCACTGCCACTGTGCTAAGTATTATAAGTTCGAATCCCATACGTGACAAAAAATTGTGTGACCCACAAATTGTGTGACCCACAAATAATTGTTCCGAGTCTGGGTGTTATTTGAGTCAGTTTATTAAATGTGTAGTAGAGCCTCGCTGATTTCAGCATGAATGGGCCGGCTCGACCGGGGAAGGACTACCCTCTCACAGAATATCGACGTGAAACAGCAGTATTCCTACTGTTGTGTTTCGTTCGGTGAGTGAGAGTGCCGAAAGTCCAATCACTCTCTTTCCCGCTGCCCGCTCCTTCTCCTTCCCACTTACTTTTATTCCTAAAGGGTCGGCAAAGCGCAAGTGATGCCCACTTACCATCAGGTGGGCCGTTTGCTTGTTTGCCACCAACGTAGTATAAGGTAAATTTAAACCCTAGTCAGGCTACAAGCGGCTTGAGAATTCTAGCTCAAATTAGTAACCATATAAATAATTAAGTAACTAGTTAATTATATGCATTGCAGTATAATAATACGTGAAGGTCGATCAATTGGAAAATACCTTATCGATCGAGCGTTAGCAGAAAGCAAGTTCATTTCAATGTCAGTACTTTAAAGCTTGCCGTTTTTTAGTTCATAATGTATTTAATTTTAAATGTAATATAGCTTCACGTACTTACGTATTTTTTATTGTATGTACAGTCTAGTGCGATACCGTTGGACTGCCATGCAGAGGTCTTAAGTTCGATCCCCAGGCACGCATCTTTAACTTTTTTAAGTTATGTGCGTATTAAATAGTTAATTATTGATCGCTTTAACGGTGAAGGAAAACATCGTGAGGAAACCTGCATGTCTGAGAATACTCCATAATGTTCTCGAAGATGTGTGAAGTCTGCCAACCCACACTAGGCCAGCGTGGTGGACTATGGCCTAATCCTTCTCATATTGAGGGGAAGCCCGTGCGCAGTTATGGGACGGTTTATTACAAGGCTGATATTATTATATTACATCAGCTATACCTACCGGTGGGAAGGCAGAGATGTATGAATCCAACAGTTTGTTCAGTAACGTTTAGGTTGGAAGTGAAAGAGTGCGATCTGCTGTCTATCGGATTATATCCAGACATCATCCGGTACTGAACCCGGGACAGCAATAAGTGTTAAATTTATAGATATCTATATATATAAAACTCTTCCGTTACTGAGTGACTGACAGACAACGCACAGCCGAAACTACTGAACGCAAGAAGCTGAAACTTGGCATGTATCTTCCTTGCAGAGTGTAGGGGAGCACTAAGAGAGGATTTTTGGAAATTCCACCCTGAAAGGGGTAAAAGGGGTGAAACCCGATATTCACACGGGAACGGGACTTACGCGGATGAAACCATGGGAAAACTACTAGTAATATAATAAAACCGTTTATCCTCTCTTCACAATAGTTTCTTATAATTAATCATGTACAACCAACAGTGTAAATAGTACATTGTAAATTAACTTGTGAGAGATTGGTACCTTAGTTGAAGTAGCTAGAAGTAGCTTAGTTGAAGATTATAAATATTTTTAGTAATTTTGTTAACAAATTACAAGTATTCTTATTAAGCCCAGCTCATAGCCAGTTGCATTCACTGATCGGTAAACGATTAACGAGGTTAAGCAGCGATGGGTGCGGTCAGTCTATAGATGGGTGACCGATTAGTGGTATTTCATCAGAGCGTCTCCGTGCTTCGGAGGGCACGTAAAAAGTCGGTCCTGGTTGTTGCCAAATTTGACAAAATTGACAGCAGTCGTTAAGCCATGTCAGAGGCCTACCGGCTTGAACAACTCTTGACAACAGGTTGGCCACTAACCACACGAAAAGAAGAAGAAAACCACAGTTAGGTTAGTAGCTTTCGCGCGCCTAATGCCGCCATAATGAAGGCCGCGGGCGGGAGAACGGGGATCTCCCGCCCGCCAGCCATTGAGTCCGACGCCCTATGTAGTGCCGGGGCGTCGCCGAGGAGTTGTAGACTGCTGGGTGGGTCGCTGAGGTAGTAACTTTTGCCAGCGGCTCATCCACTATAAAAGGCAGCGAGCGTGCACACCGTGGGGTTTTGGTCTGTAGGCCCGAAGAACGGGCGAGCCGGACATAGCCCTCTTACCTCCCCTTGTGGCGAGAGGGTATGTAACAGGCGCATTTCCCCACGAAAAAAAAAAGAAAAAGCTAGTAGCATTCTAGCTTGTGTTAGATGTGGGTTCAAGTCGGTAGTGTAATAGGTAGAATTCGAACTCAATATCGACCTCTCGATAGCAAGACCACGGCTCATCCATTGGGCGACCGCCGTTTCATTTACGCGTTGTAGGGAGGTATATTACGTTGATATTGATTGGACAGAGATGTAAGTGGTCACCTCGCCGCTGCCATTGCGCCAAGTATTGTAGGTTCGAACCCGAGACAAAAAAAATTGTGAGCCCCAAATTATGTCCCGAGTCTGGGTGTTCTTTGTGTACGTTGTTTGAATGTTTGTAAAGTCCCCCGAGACACAGGAATTATTCCTAGTGCACGAAAAATAACTTATTTGTAGGTTCTATGTAATAAAGGACGACAATTACTATCTACAGGGCTAATTTCCAGAGTCCGTTTTGCTACTTAGATTAACCACATAACAAAACGCAATAGCATTTGACATGACAGAATCGAATCCGGCAAGTTATGGCGGGCAAACGCAAGGCAGTCATATCAAAAACCATTTTTAAAACAAATACCTACATATTTTATTGATTTATTCAAAACAGTACCATTTTTATTACACGATTAATAAAAAAGGCTTCGTAAAACAGAATTTAAAGGTCTATTTTTTTGGTTAAAATGTTTGCTACATATAAATTGACCCCGGCGTCACCTTGAGGTCAAATTTCGTGACCCTGCCGTCCTTACAGAAACCATTATAGACCTTTATTTACGCAGGTATATTGCATGATATAATATATGCAGCTTTACGGCTTTGAAAGTTGTTGATTGCAATCAAAACGACAATGAATTATGTCTATACATAATGCATTATAGTAAAAATGCTATCATATATTCTAAATATTATAATATTAATATATATATAATATTATTATACTATAATATTATAAATGCGAATGTGAGTTTGTTCGATTGTTTGTTTATTTGTTACGCTTGCACGCTTCAACTACTTGGTCGATCATCGTGAAACTGCATACGTGTTGTCAGCGTCAGTGTCAGTACAGAAAAAGATATAGGTTACCACTTACTATTACCATACCATTTACTATTACCATTTACTGTAATATGAATCTCCCCACTGAGCAGTGATAGGCTCAGTGGGGAGACCAACTGACTGCAATGCAGAGGGTCTCGGGTTCGAACCCACGTCGCGCACCTCTGACTTTCGGAAGTTATATGACTTTTCGAAATTATGTGCGTATTGATTGACAATTATCGCGTGCACCGTGCCTCGGAGAGCACGTTAAGCCGTCGGTCCCGGCTGCCATGAACATCTATGGCAGTCGTTATTGGGAGAGTGTCGACACAAAAGATCCCACTGGGTCGAAGTGTCGCCGGTCTGCACTGACTGGCTCCCACATAAGATACATACACACATACATACTGTAATATGAGTTGCTGTGACTATTATTTCATTTGTTATTAATATGTATCTTATATCTAAGATTATAGACAAAATTTTTACTTTTCGAATCTTATTTAAATAAATAATAATAATAATAATAATAACGTTTATTTTGCTCACCACAATAAAAAATAAATAAACGTATTACGAATATTACATAATTCGGTTTACAACATATATTGTGGGAGACTGGTGCCTAAGCTAGGCTCGAGGCCTGTGTTTCAGGACACCAGGTCCCCACCCCTTGGTATAGTACCAATTATATAATAGTACAAAAGAAGACAATAACAATAACATGAATCAAATGAAAATAATAATAATAAATCATAATAACAATACAAAAAAGAAAATGGTATTAAAGAAAAGTCACAAAATTTGATAAAAATACAAAAAATGGAAAAATTAAAAACAATTAAAAAGTGTTAATGGCCTCCCTATGTGTGGAATGAGGATGATTGTGTGTGTTATAATAAATAACTGTAACAACTACACACAGCAGCTCATATAAGGAAAATTATATAACATTGAATTGTATTGATGTAAACATTTGACGATTGAAAAGAGTGGCCATGAGTTTCTTGCCTGCTTCTTCTCATGAAAGCTCTTCTCCTCGAACAGGCTTTTCTCGATACAAAATTTTTATTTCCTCACATTTTTTGTATTATTATTTTTTGTTAATATAATTGTGAATGACGTGCCCAAGAAATGTTTGCACATTTTTATGGCAATAAAGATTTTTGACTTTGACTTTGATTTATCCAGGGAATAAGTACTATTCCCAAGAAATATAAATTTATTGACAGAATCTATGCGACCGCAGTCGCGGACCAAATCTAGTTTTATTATAAATTAGAAATATAATATAAAATGTCGTAGAATACCGTATTGCATTGGCAGAGGGCATTGTACTCACAACAACTATAATTTTAACTATATACGATGCACATTCGACACGCGTGGTTGAGAAACACTCCGAGAGTATGTACGGGTAGTCTAAAATGTATTACAGCCTCGGTAGCGCAGTGATTGTGAATGCGACTGCTGTGCATAAGGTCTTGGATTCAATTCCCGGGTTGGCCAAAGTGTTATTGGACTTTTCCATCGAAAAAAGTAGCAAAACGGTGACTGGCACCGTGTGAAACGGAAATACGCTCGTTCCCTATTACGTGTGTTCTGAAAACATAGTAAGCAAAATGTACTTTTTTAACTGTAAAATAATTGAGTTTATTTAAATTATTAACTATGTACATATAAACACAATTCTTTAAAACTAACTTATACCTAAAATATTATAAAACAGAAATAAAAAAGAAAAGAAAACTAAAATCCTCTAATAGGCGTCATAGAACTCCTCCGCATCACTGTCGACTGGTAGTGTGCCCAGATAAATGGCAACATTGCCACGTTGAATGGCAATGCTTATTCTTTCCGCGAAATGAAGGCCAGCGCTCTGGTCACGGGGAGCGTCGATTAACCTTTTCGCTATGTCTCTATAGAGAGCACGAGCATTGGTACCCCATGACCTTAGCGTTTCGACCAAACGGCTCAAAAACATAATCCTCTGCCAGGTTTTTGTATTTGCACCGTTTAAGTTATTTTTTTATAATTTTTTATGAAATGTGTTTCTCCCGCACTTGATATAAATTCTTTGTCGCAGGGAACTTTACAAACAATGAAACAACGGACACAAAGAACACCCAGACTCGGAACAACCATTTATTGACCACACAATTTTTTGCCCGCGTGGGATTCGAACCCAAAACACTCGACGTAGCAGCAGTTGCGAGGCGACCACTTACACGACTACGCCATCTGTGCAGCCTGCGATAATGTGGGTGGGAAAATGTGGATGTATACCTAATACATCTCAGCCTACCCAGTCGTTTGAGTTCGAAAAAACCCTTAGATATACAACAGCTTTGCCGTCTGTTATACAACTTTCAACTCAAGAACCGTAAGAGCTAGAGACTCGCGGTCAACGCCATTCGACTCAGCATAGTCGATATACTCCGAAATTACTATGACCTTTGACCTCTGACCGGTCACGTGGTATCACGTGAGCTTTGCATATTACTTGAACCATTTTTTCGAACTCTAAGATTCACGACAATTCATTGCCGTTTCTCACTTGTTTTTTATATCTTCTCCCTAGCCTTTATTATTCCCAATTCACTTGGGGTCGGCTTTTCCTGGTCTAACCGGATTTGACTGGATATCAGTTTTTACACGGAGCGGCTGCCACCTGACCTCCGCAACCCGAAGGCTAACGATACCCTAAGGCTGGACCAGTGTCAGGATATTATAGGGCACTGACTTCCCAATAACGACTGCCATAGATGTTCATGGCAGCCGGGACCGACGGCTTAACGTGCTCTCCGAGGCACGGAGCAGGCGATAATTGTCAATCAATACGAACATAATTTCGAAAAGTCATATAACTTCCGAAAGTCAGAGGTGCGCAACGTGGGTTCGAACCCGAGACCCTTTGCATTGCAGTCTGTTGGTCTCCCCACTGAGCTATCGCTACTTATTTTTTATAAATAAAGTTTAAATTGTATCATCTGGGATTTGAAGCTGGTTCCCTCGTGAGACAAATACCAGTCAGTACAAATTGTAACCTAGTTATAATAAAACTTGTGTATTTTGCAATTTGCGTTATATAATTACGTTAAAAGGAAGCAGAGCATTATGTATGGCGGAACGCAAGGGAAAATGATTTGTTTGATCAAACGCAGTAACCTTGTTATGTTTTTCCTGTTACATTATAAATTATACTATTATCTACGGATTTTTTAGTACATCATGTTCTTTTTAATGTTTCTAGCTATCTCTGTGCGTAGTTGCATTGAAATCGGTTCAGTGGTTTAGCTGTAAAAACGATTTTTATACACGCCTTATTATTTCTAATCACTACCGTTTGTTTTATCGTGATAGATAATTTAGTTTAAAAGTTACACCGTTTGTTTACACGGAGCTCACAGTAGCGAACAATAAATTTAAATATACCATTTTAAATTATTTTTATTTTTTTGTTGAAATTTTTGTCAAAAATGAAATTAAGCATAGTTTCCCTTATTTTATTATGTGCACATAATGAAGACTCACTCTGTTGAAAACTTGCCAAAACGTCGGCAAAGTATAAATGTAAAAATATTTTTTTTTAATATAATATTATATCACATACACACAAAATCATCTAGCCCGAACTAAGCACAGCTTGTAAATAGGTACTAGACAATGGATAAACATCCATATATACCTGCTTTTTTATTTTGTAAATACATACATATTATACATAGAAGGCAGCGATAGCCTAGTGGGAAACCGTTGAATCCCAAAGCGTGCATCTCTGACTTTTCGAAGTTATATGTGTATTAAATAGTTAATTATCGCTTGCTTTAACGGTGAAGGAAAACATCGTAAGGAAACCTGCACGTCTGAGAAGTCTCAATAATGTTCTCGAAGATATGTGAAGTCTGCCAACCCGCACTGGGCCAGCGTGGTGGGCTATGGCCTAACCCTTCTCACACTGAGAAGAGGCCCGTGCCCAGCAGTGGGACAGTTTAATACAGGGCTGATATTATTATTATTATATATTCATAGAAACACCCAGACCAAGACAAACATCCATGTTCATGTACACAAATGTTTGACATGTACGAGGATCAAACGCGCGAGCTCAGGCGTGGCAGACGGTTACACTTACCACTACGCCATCGAAGCCGACAAATTTATTTCGACAGTTTCACTAAAATGTAATAATTTAAATAAACCGCAATCTTTTGTCTTAACATATTATAAATTTATAACTTTTATTAAGACTGCGCCGAGCGTAAGGCAGATAATGACAGAGCTCGTGCGGCGCATATTCAAATCGGCGCGCGGTCGCCATAGTAAAATTGTATGGAGGATTTGAAGTGCTTTTTTGATAAATATGTATCTTTATTGTCAACCAATAACTTAAATATTTGCGACGGACAAATTGTAATATAACTATTTATGTTTCGTTTAAGCTGTAAAATAGGATAGATTTCTACTGTTATAATCTAAAAATCACGTAACACGAGCTTACAATTTTTGCATTTTTCGTGCAAATTTACGTAATTTTGTAAGCGAAAATATTAATTATTTTAAGTTTTTTTACACGGAGTAGTTGTAAACACATTCATTGTTATGGTAAATGTATATGTTATATTTGTATTAAACAAAAAGTGTTGAATTTGTTTTGGCACTTTTCGCTCGGCGCAGTCTTAAGCACAGATAGTTGTGTTTGAAAATCTGTAATCTTTATTCAATGTTGGTATAAAACCTTTACGCATTAAAACTCACAAGTAGTCAGTTTCCTCAATTACTCGTTTTATTAGTACATAAGTGCGAAATTTAAAAGTTATACACATTATGAGTGGTAGTAACAATTCATCGTGTGATTACCAAACCAATAAATAATCAATATTTCAATGTCATACATCAACGTCATCAACAACGGATTGATGAAAATAAATGCCGTGTCACTCAAAAATCGGCTTAATAGTGTAAGCGTAAATGCTTGTTTTTCATTCTACCGTCCACTAACTAAAAAGACTTTAAGTGGTATGGAACCCATATGGATTTACGTCTTTTTAGCTTGCGGACGGCGGTATAATAGTAGGGTCATATAAGCGTAGGGCTCGACTTACCATCGTAAGCGGTAAAAGCAACCCGCTTACCATCATAAGCGGGTTGTCGTAGCTTATGGTTGCTTGCAGCTAACAATGAGCACAATAGATTATATTTCTATGTTCGTTTTTGTTATTAGATAATTGCAATTACATTTTTAAAGTTTTTTGTGAAAGCAGCGTCAAGTTTGATTGCTTGCAATTCGAAGGAGAGATTAATATTTTAAATTCGGAATAAGTCGTTGGAGTTTATCGCTAATTCCCTCGCACGCCTGTATTTATACAGCGGTGACGTAACACAATAGTATCGGCCAGTCTTTTGTTCTATTTTACCGTTTGACAATTACCCTTTCTACCAGATTTAAAAGGACTTTATCTTATTATTTTTGAGTGTATTTAAAAAACTACATTTTAGATTTGGACTAACGTAACTTTATGCAGTAAATAATTCAAAGAAGGGATACGTACCCTATGGCATTCAAATTATATTCGAATCTATTGACAATATAAGTGCGTGTACTGCATCCTATTATGAGAAGTCAAGGACGTAGAAATATTGCATAAATTACAATTTTGCGCATAACTACTTACAACTATAACCGTAATTTTGCGCGCCTTATCTGCGCAAAAACGTTGTTACTGCATTTTAAACACAAGTAACTCAGCAGGGTAATTAATACTAAACTAGCTTTTGCCCGCGGCCTCGCTGACGTGTATGCGAAATTTTATGATGATCGTTCGAGTAGTTAAACCGTGTTAACGTAAAAAAACCTCACATTCGCATTTATAGGTAATATTAGTAAGGATTTTCACTCGTTGTATTGAGGCAGCAATGTGTAATGTGTATCAAAGGAATTTAGGCCAAAGTTATTCTTTTAAAAATACAGATCGTTCCAGGCATAATTCATATCTCTTGAAAGACTTGCTTATTTTTCAAACGACGGACACACAGTTTTTGTTAATTATATAATCTAATAATAATGTAGGTAACTATTTCAATAACCATATGTACGATTTTTACCAAGCGGATGGTGCCGGCGCGCAGCGCAGCGCATCGCAATACAATCTGCTGAAACCTGGGCGCAACTGCGCGCGTGCTCGCATATACGCGCGCATGCTCGCGTATCCGCTAGCAGGCTCTCAGCGACTAGTGATGCTTTCGTGACGCAGTCAGTTTTTGCGGTATTGACGTAACCTAACTAACCGAGCGGACGCCGCGGCGTCCGAGCGCAGCCGAGCGGCTGCCGAGTTATACGCGCGCATCCGACCGGCTGCCGCGGTATACGCGCGCATCCGACCGGCTGCCGCGGTATACGCGCGCATCCGACCAGCTGCCGCCGCATACACGCGGATCTAACCGAGTTTCAAACAGTGTAAATTTCATCCAAATATGAAATTTAACTATTGTATAGAAGCGTGAATTTCCTTTAGCACAGTGTGAAATGTGCTCCGACGCGCTCTGGCGCCGTCCGCTTGGTGGAAATCGTACTTAAATGTTGTTTCCTTTCATTTAATTATTGTATTACTATAGAGTAAGACGTAGGATTAATTAATTAAAATATGCATGCATTAAAAAACATAACTTTATAAATTATTATTACAACAAAATGTTCATTGCCGCAGTGTATCTGTATAATAATATAATTAATGTAATCTGTAACAATCCCTGAAAACTTTCCGCAGGACAGGCTTAGCCCAGTGCGGAGGTTATGCTACAATTATGATATGTTAAAGCAACCTGTGAAAAAGTGTTAATATGTAAAAGGGACATTGTAAAATTACTTTATGGCAAATAACATACAGTCTCGGAATAACTAAATTATGTCGATCACTTTAGTTTTCGTCCCGCGTGGGGCTCGAACCCAAAACACTCGGCGACTAGGCGACCGTTGTATTTGCCTGCACGAATAACGTAGCGGCGTAGTGGTCGCTAGATCGCTACTGCTACTGCACCGTGTATTGTGGCTTCAAATCCCACACGGGTCAAAAATTTGTGTAATCCACAAATGGTTGTTCCAAGTCTGGTTGTTCTTTGTGTCCGTTGTTTGAACTTCTGTAAAGTCTCACGCGACACAGGACATATTCCTAGTGCGGAAGATGTCTTTAAAACAAGTGAGAAACGGCCATGAATTGCCGTAAATCTTAGAGTTCGAAAAAATGGTATCACGTGACCTTGAGGTCAGAGGTCAAAGGTCATAGTAATTTCGGGGGTAAATCGACTATGCTGAGTCGAATTTCGTTGACCGCGATTCTCTAGCTCTTACGGTTCTTGAGTTGCAAGTTGTATAACAGACAGACAGACGGACGGACGGACAAAGCTGTTGTATAGGAGTTTTTTCGAACTCTAAAAATCTATCTCTCGAACCTACATCATTCAGCGCTGTGGCTATGACGGAGCGACCAATGTAACCACTTAACACCACTAATTTACTATCTTATTAGTACGAGAAAAGCATCGTCACTCGAAGAAAAGACAAAAATCACACATATATTTGTGTAATCTCTGAATACAATTACAGTCAGTACGTGATCTTGTATAAATTGGTTTTGTCAGATGACTCGTAAATATTCTGTACGTAGAAAGCTTGAATAGTTTTCTAACTATTGATTCAATGGAAACTGGAAAATTTTCTTTTTGCTAGGAGTTAATCGCGACATCGGATAGGTATTTTTATGGATGTAAGAGATCAAAACGAGATGGTATAATAAATAATAATCTGTACATCTAATCAAATAATTTATTACTACTTAGTGTACATGAATGATGTTTTAAAATAATGTAAGCCATTGAAATTAAACTAGTATATACGGATTTTATCGCGTTGTTTATTTGACACTTTTTTTATCGCGTTGTTTATTTGACACTTTATTACATAATTTGAAAACTGTTACACTACTACTACTATTAAACTTTACTAATTTTTAAACTAATGGAATTATTATTAAAACTGTTAAAACTATTATTTAGATTTCGTTTAACTTAACACTTTCCCTGATGTTTCGGTTGCTTTTCAGCAGCCATGGTCACGGGGAGACTGGAGACTGGGAGATGGTAGTTGTCTCAATGTTCCAGTGTCAGTTTGATAAAGTGTCAAATAAACAACGCGATAAAATCCGTATATAGTAGTTTAATTTCAATGAATAACATTCGCGTAAACAGAAGACAATATTATCTTAGTATATTACAGTATATTAGTCGGTCTCGATGGCGTAGTGGTTAGTGTAACTGACTGCCACGCCTGAGGTCGCGGGTTCGATTCCCGCACAAGTCAAACATTTGTGTGCATGAACATGGATGTTTGTCTTGGTCTGGGTGTTTCTATGTATAATATGTATGTATTTACAAAAAAAAAGTATATTTATGTATGTTTATCCATTGTCTAGTACCCATAGTACAAGCTCTGCTTAGTTTGGGCTAGATGGTGTTGTGTGTATGTGGTAGAATATTATTAGAATATTATTAATATTATATAATGTAAGCCGTTTCTAAGACATGGTATCTTTTTTAATATTACGTTAGTTGTTGTATCAAGTACACTCAGATATATTAATTATATTTTATATGCATGTTCTGTAGTACATATTATCAGAATAAATTAAATACTTATATACCTAGTTGAGAATCGCCATATTTTTTCGAGTTCGAAAAACCTCTTATTTATACAACAGCTTTATCCGTCCGTCTGTTATACAACTTTCAACTCGATAACCGTAAGAGCTAGAGACTCGCGGTCAACGTCATTCGACTCAGCCTAGTCGATATACCCCGAAATTAATATGACCTTTGACCTCTGACCTCAAGGTCACGTGACCTTTGCATATTACTTGAACCAATTTTTCGAAGTCTAAGATTTACGGCAATTCATTGCCATTTCTCACTTGTTTTATACTAACTTATATTTTACATATTGATCTATCGCGTTCGTTCTGAAATCCAATAGTAGCATTTTATTGATATATTTTTAATATATCATACATACATACTTACACATACTTACACTTGTTATACCTGTGCGGGTAGGCAGAGGTCTGTGTGCACACATATTTCGCAAACCATGATTTAGGTTGAACGTAATAACGGGCGACCTCATTATCGTCTACCAAGCATATTACCGGACTCCATACCGCTATCGAGAATTTCCTAACAGAAAAATCTAATAACACGTTGACCGAACGGGCAATAGAATGCAGTACCGGTTGACAGTACGTGGAATCACAAAATAATAGATTTTTTAAACGACAACTCTCGCTCTAGGAGTAAATCCTGTATCGCTTGGGACTCTACTCACATTCATACAACGAACTCAAAGAATATCCAGCCTCGGAACAACCATTTGTGGATCACACAAATTTTAACCCGTGTGATCGAACCCGCGCAATGGCAGTGTCGCGACGACCACTTAAATCTCTACACCATCTGTGATGTCAGAATTATGTCATGAGTTCAACGATGTAGGATATAAAGTCAAGTTAATGAAATAAAGAATTAACCTACAAAAAGTAAAACATGTATACAGTCTCACAGACAATCGGAAAGATAATCAGCAATAATTGTGTGAACTGTAAACATTTTCACGCGATCACTAATTACTGGCAATTGAAAGTGGTTCGTTTAACGCGATTGTGACGCTCTTACTTTCAATCCGTGATTTTTTAATAACAGCTTAGTGGGAGATCGTTGGACTGCCACGCTGAGGTCTCGAGGTCCCAAGGCGCGCATCTCTGACTTTTCGAAGTTATGGGCGTACTAAATAGTTAATTATCGCTCGCTTTAACGGCGAAGAAAAACATCGTGATGAATCCTACATGTCTCAGAGTTCTGCAGAATGTTCCTAAAGATATTTGAAGTCAGCCCACATATAGGCCAGCCTGGTGTACTATGTCTTTACCCTTCTCATACGGAGAAGAGGCCCGTGCCCAGCAGTGGGTCAGCTTAAAACAGGGCTGGTAATATTATTCCTTTACATACAGTGCAATGTAGGTATTGTACCAATATTCTTTGCGAAGAGAGAAATAAATAAATAAATAATTATTATTATAATTATACGTAAAAAGCTGTGTTTATATGATAACTCTTAATTATTATTAAAATATGTTAATGTAATGCTTTTTAATTTGAAACTATTAGTGCTAATTGAACTTATAGTTGAAATAGAAAATATATAAAACGTCAAAGAGATTACTTTTTGTTTGAAAGCGCTAATATCTGGAATAGTCTGATTTAAAAACTTCTATTGCGTTAGTTCGTTATTTTATTGTTAAAATATTTTTCTGCACAGACGCGATAGTGTTGTAAATGGGAACGTCGCCACCGCAACTGCGGAGTGATGGGTTCAAACGCCACCCGGAATAAATATTA
This sequence comes from Catocala fraxini, assembly GCA_930367265.1. NCBI lineage: Eukaryota > Metazoa > Arthropoda > Insecta > Lepidoptera > Erebidae > Catocala > Catocala fraxini. The sequence goes on from OV884045.1 coordinate 2,844,006, forward strand.
CAGCAATTCTCAAATAGTTGTTCCGAGTCAGGGTGTTTGTGTCCGTTGTTTGAATGTTTGTAAAGTTCCCTGCGATGCAGGAATTAGTGCTAGCCTAGTGCGGAAGCTATTTTAAAAAGTATTTATACTTCTGCTTAGTCTTGATATTTTTAATGTCCGTGGTTTCAATATCTGTTAAGTATCCTAGAACACATTTCTGTAAATCTTAAGTAGATCAGTGATTCTATTTTTGCCACATCGGACATATTGTACTTAAAACAGATGAATGCTTTTCATGTTGCCAAAATATTCACATTTTGGCGAATTAATTAATCTCACCACATGTTTAAACTTTTTTGTGGTAAGTACCTACATGTCCAGATTTAAATTAGAACGCCGTCACTTGATTATTCCTACATATTTTATAATCCTTTATTTTCTATATACTTAAGGGTCATTTATTTCCATTGCAATATGCCAGCACAATTTTTTTTTTACTTTGGGGTATTCATTGTCTCTTACCCCTCTCCGCGGGGGCGGGCGAAGCGGTTATGGCGGACTCGCCGGGGTAACAGAAAGATGTTGAAAAGATAATGGATCTCCCAGAATACCGACTAAACCTACCACGGTTTTCCTCGACAACCACTCTCGACGGGGCCGCTCGAATCACTTGCACATGCGGTCGCGACCCCGCCGAGGTTTCGGCCCGCTGTATGAAACCGTAGGCCACTACACGATAAGAGCTACCCTATGGTCACTTCCCTGACCCTCTCCGAGAATATGCCAGCCCTATTGTAACCTAAGCAATTACCAAAATACTAAAAAAAATCACTTAGGGCTTGTCCTACCACCTCCAAATAGTATTTATCTATAAGATAAAAGTCTAGCTATCTCTTTTTGACACAGAATGTGATTTATCTTTCGGATAACTTTTACTTATTAGCTGTGGGACTGACCTAGGGCTCCCAACTTTTTGTACGAGAAATGAAGTATATTAAGATCGGAGAAATAAAATGAACAGTATTTTACAAAAGAAACGAGTATTTTATTTTATATTAATTATATTATACACGCGTTCTGCGCTGCGCATGCGTGGCACGTGACATTGACAGTTTCGTTCTGAAATGTAGTTTGTATACTTACATTTTATACAGACTTTACGTATGGCTCCGGATACCAGCGGACATAAAAACAGTATTTTGTATACATATATTTATAGAAACGTAAAAAGTATTAACGAACGAAAAAATTATTTAATAATGTTTTTAACAGTATGGTTGGGAACCCTAGACAGGCCATCAACCAACTAAGCTATATATTGATCTTGCTGCCTTACTCACTGGTTATCTAATATCCTAAAACTAAAACTTATAAATATCGTTACTTATGGTATAAAATTATACATAGTCAGCCTTCTCGCATTCCCTAGTTGACCAATGTTAATATTAGTATGAAATGTATAGTGACAGCACATAGGTTAATTAGCTGGAAACATGCCGTTAAAAAAATTTGGTTTCTTAATAAAAAATCTAGTAGCCTTAATTGTGATAGTTGTGGAATTGTAGAAGATGTTAACCATTTGTTGATGGAATGTGTTCGGTACAGGGAAAAACTTTAATTACGGAGTTAAATATCCACTTTTTAGAGTCAGGTATTTTCAAACAATCCTGTCGAGACCTTACAGTAAAGAGACTACCCATCAAAATATATAAATTTATCAAAGAACTCAACTCTGAATTAATATTACTCTTTCTTTGCCGCTAGTATTTAATTTAGACTATGATAGGGCTAGCTTAATCTTTGTGATTTTAAGCCTTGAAATTTAATTAAAGAGAAGAAAGTAGAATAAATTATTGTTACCTACTTATAATCAGAATGAGAATCTGGTAAACAAAGGTGTAACATTCAGGATATAACATACTGGAAGTTACCGTTACATAATAGCAGAGATAACGCAACATTTTTTGTTTGTCCGTTCCTCTGTGAAACCTGGCGTTACGTTTAGGAAATGTGCTAAAATAGAAACGGTGCGATGAACGCGCAAAACTGTTCTCATACTTTCATTGTTAGGCGGAGTGCACACGGTCGTGTCACAACTGACGTACGAATTATGCCACATTATTATGTCAGCCTATTATGTCATTTTAATTACTTATTGTTGTTAAGTTTATTTAATAATATATTTTATTACTGGTGTTAAATATGATATTGTATATTTCTTATTGAGTTTACGCGTAATAATACTTAAGTGGTCGACGTAATGTGTAGGACGTACAAGTGATTGGGTCCAAATTCCACACGGGACAAACTTTTGTATGATCCACAATTAGTTGTTCCGAGTCAAGGCGTTCTTTGTGTTCGTTGTTTGAATAATTGTTCTTTTTTGTGGTATACTGGAATTATTCTTAGTGGGTTCGCCTGCTTTCTTCTCAGCTGTCACTCGTAAATAAATTTATTACCAATAAACATAATTCTTATGTGACAACGTGACAGTCGTTTGAAGATATAGAGATGAAATTACGCAAATGTTGCTCTTTTAAATCTGGAACGGTTCTTAATCTTTGGAATCCTATTTACCAATACCTCGATGTTTTGCTTCATAATGGTAGCTATTATTTTGATTAGCATTTTCGAATGTATTTCATTAACATATAATATAGGTAACCACCTCGTTGGTCCAATGGTATAATTTGCGATCCATCATGAGGTCCTGGTACCGAGTTCAACAAAGTGCTATGGATTTTTCTATAGAGACCCATCACTGCAGAAATACTCTATGGGATAGAGGTACTTCTATATTCGATCTGTTTTAAGTTTGAAGTAGTTTGTATGAAAAGTAGAATCTCTGTCTATGAGAAGTAGTCTATCTTCTCATAGGCTCAGTCGTTTGCCGAATCTAGGAACTAACCTAAATGTTAATCCAGTAACTTCACTAAACTCACTAACTCATACTGTCATATACTTACATACAACTGAATAAATTATATTAGTCTTTGCTAGTAAATTAGTAAGTTACAATTAGTTGCGTAATTCAATGTAACATTACATGGTAAAACTTCATACAAACTATATGAAGCCATACTACTTTATAAACAATCAAATATAAAACTAGCTCATATCCAATCACGCTATAATGGATGATATGTATGACGAACTACCCTCACACAGCGGTGACGTCGGAGAAAATAATGTCAGCTATTTTCATACCCAATGTATATTATAATCATATCATATCATATATAACCCAATGTATAATATATATTATTTCCATTGTGTGATGGAGGCAAATATATGTAATTAATGGAGCTGCATGTCTATTTGTACGATGACATAGGCTGATGGTTAGCTTTTTAAATATAGGTCATATTTAACTATCAGTCTGTTTTGTATTATAGTGCCGAAGAACTATGTATTGACTTAGAAGTTAAAAACGAAATTTAAAGTAGGTACATACATACATAGACTGACGCTTATATATCTCCAAAAGAGAAGGTGTATTATACCCACATTTCATAAAGTATGGTTTTAGTTACTACCTTATAGAGTGCGAGTCTATCGCCATTCCCCAGACTCATATATATAATATATATGTATTTACAAAAAAAAGAATATATGTATGTTTATCCATTGTCTAGAACCCATTGTACAAGCTCTGCTTAGTTTGGGCTAGATGGTGTTGTGTGTATGTGATAGAATATTATTATTATTATTATTATATCTACACTCGTGCTGCTACTAAAAATTTCTTGACAGGAAATTCCAATAAGACTTTGCTCGACCCGGCTTCTCTAACAATTTGATTAGTACCCTGTAACAGTTTCAAGAACCCAGGCATCGAATCTGCGAACGCCATTTTATATAATAGTTTCGAAGATCAGTCCGAAGTATTGGGCTAGCGTGGTAGACTACGAACAAACCCTTCTTCTACTGAGAAGAGGCCCGTGCCTAGCAGTGGGACAGTTTACATACAGGGTTGATACTTATGGTCAGTTAAGCTTATGGCTTCTTTTAATTTAATTACCAAGTTTGTTTGCATTTAAATTAAAAATTAACAAACCGATTTAAAAAATTCTTTAACTATTATTTAGCTATTATATCACCGAGTAATATAGTCTACACTTTATTTTAAAAAGAAATTACTGTTACCGACATAACCTAACCTACTTATAAGCGAGCGAAGCCGCCGGCAAAAACTAGTTTCCGATAAAAGACGTTTATTTAAAAATAAATGTTCTAATATACTCAACGCATGCTATTACATTACAAATACTGAACACAATCCACGTAATTTTACTTTAGTTTACACAAATTACGCGTAATTAATTCCTGTCGCGTAATTTTGTGTTGCGTAATTATTCATCCCGTGTGTCCGCAGCGCAACTCTCACTGCTGTACGTACATTGAATAGTGATGGATCGAAAGTGATGCGATTGTGTTGAAATTCAATGTGATGTGTTCGTTCGTCTTGTAACAACTAACTCGGAAACATGGGACTGCATAAACGGGAAAGTGAGTATTGCATATTTATTTTTTGTTTATAACAGCTTTTCTTTATATAGCATCACGCCTGTATTTCCTAGATGGATTAGGCAGAAATATATTTAACCCGAATTACGTTACCTATGTTTAAGTCTACCGTAACCGTGCAACGAAAATAATATTAGGCTTCTGGACACCAATTGAAAATTCATGAAATCAAACTTAAATTAACATGGTCGGATTCAGGAATCGAATTCTAAACCTCGCGATACGCATTAGTACAAGCGACACATATTGTGCCATCGCAACTATAAACAGTATTGTGTATAAGCTAAGCAAATGCCACAAAATATAAGTATACAGAAGGACTATATTTACCATTACACAAATATCGATAATGCGCAGTCGCATCGATCAACTGTATGAGCTCGTATTTAAAGACTACACTTGCACCAATCTAACTTTGCAAGCATTCAAATAACGGAAATAAAGGAAATGCAGATACAGAACACTGACGACCTCGATGGCGTAGTGGTTAGTGTAACCGACTGCCACGCCTGAGGTCGCGGGTTCGATTCCCGCACAAGTCAAACATTTGTGTGCATGAACATGAATGTTTGTCTTGCTCTGGGTGTTTCTATGTATAATATGAATGTATTTACAAAAAAAAAAGTATATATGTATATTTATCCATTGTCTAGTACCCATAGTACAAGCTCTGCTTAGTTTGGGCTAGATGGTGTTGTGTGTAAGTGATAGAAAAAAAATATATATTATTTGTGTATCACAAATGTTTGCAGCGTGCGGGGATCGAGCTCACAACATTCGACGCAATGTCAATGGCGGAGTGACCACTAAAATCACTGCGCCTTTCTTGTAACCAATATGTTTGTGTGCGTGTCTGTGTATGTCATGTTTTGATTATAAACACGTAAGATTATTTCCATTTAACATCTTCAGCCTTGGTAACCTTGACAACTAATAAACAATATTATCGCTCCAAACGCGTGACATAGGCAACACGAGAGATTTGTCACGGACTTTTAAACCGAAGAATTTAACTAATTATCCATAACAATATGCATACCGTAACAGAAAATAGGAAATATTCGTAACGCTTAACGCAAAAATGCGTAACTTTACTGTTCGTGTAAGATATTAGTCAGTTAGGTGATGGCGCCGAGAGTTGTCGGGATTTCTGAGTGCATTCCAGTATATAACGTGTCAGAACAGTCCAGTATTTTACGTTATACTTGTATAGAACAGGTCAGTACGCATATTATATCATTGTGTTCAGTAATTTCTACTAATATTATATATTTCATTTGCAAAGATAATTGTTACTTAAACGTTGAACGGATCTGGATGCAACTCTATCTTTGACGCTCCCAAAAGTAACTTTTTGGCCTAAATGAATAAATGATTCTCACTTTGACTTTAAAACAAGGCACAGTAAGACCCCAAAAATATTGCTGTAGCGTTCAAGTAACCAAATTATTTTTTACGTGTGGGATTTCATTGACGCATTCCTCTCCGCGGGGCGACGGAGAGGTTATGTCAGGCTCACCGGGGGGCAAGATACCCCGGTAATACCGACTAAACCTACCACGGTGTTCCTCAACATAACCATAGACGGCGGGACCGAGCGAATCGCTTTCACATGCACTCGCGACCCCGCCGAGATTTTGGCCCGCCGTGTGAAACGGCAGGTCACTACATAAGATACTTCCTCTACTGTTCCCTTGTAGGGAGGACAAAAACACGACTCAGGGGCGCGCGTGGGAACACGCACGCCGCCTCTCGGACCTGGTGCTGATCGGGTGGCGAGCAGGCTCACGCAGCTCACCACCCCCAGGTCAAAGCTCAGGGTGGAGGTCATCTCGTGCCCTCCAGCGCCCGGTTCTACGGATGGGGGAGAGTTTAAGCGCTCCCTCTCCCTCTCCGCCGCCTCCTTGATGGAAATTACTTCCTCACAAAAGGAAACGACGGCGTTCCACGATCTCTCACTCCGGACCATAGACTGAACCACGGCCAGAAGTGAGAGGGCAACCAGTCCGACTGCCGCGATCAAATCACGGCGCTGCGATGCCCAGGCGAGGCCGCCAAAGTGTGCAGCGCCATGTCCTCAACAAGGTCGCGGCAGTCGCCGCAGTGGTGACAACCAGGCGTCTCTTGCCGGCCTATGCGACACAGGAACTGGCTAAAGCAACTGTGGCCAGTCATTACCTGTGTCAGCCAGAAGGGGAGGGCGCCATGCCGCCTCTTCAGCCACTCCTCAAAGATGGGACTTACCGCCACTATCGTAGCGTGCCCAACTGAGCATATACAGTCTAACTAATAAAAATATCGCTATCTTATATTTAACTACTCTCAAGTGTCAACAGGGGTGAGCCGTAGATCAAAATTTAATAATTCATCAATGATTAAATTTAGATCAATGTCTCACTCGTAACTATTAGTTAACTAAAACTCAATGATTTTTGTTGATAATCCAGTAGTTACTTAGCTATCTCTTAAATATTTGAGAGAATTTTATAACTAAGACTTCGACAATTATTGGCATAACGTATACAATAAACATACTATATTTAAAACTACAGTATAAATTAGAAGCCGATATTTAATGAAAAGAGCCGTCGGCCGTTCAACGACATACATATTATGTATCATTTTAATAATAGTAATTTGGATTACAAATAACCTGATAAAATTAGTTTTTGTGATCCGGGCATTGAACCAGAGACTATATTCACAGCGATTGTATTCAATCACTGCTCATTTCGTATATTATGACGTGGTAATCTATTTATCGCTAACAGACCAATATCGAGCGAGAAAGTGAAACGCCTACGACTGGTGTTTATTCAGACATGTATCTGCTAATGTGCTATATTCGAACTAGTGTTTACATAACGTCGGGCACACATGTTGTATGTTGGTACCGAGGTTCGAGTCAATAGAGCATGCTATTAACAACAATGTATGAAGATGTTCTTTTGAATGTTATTGGCAAATTTTATCTACTATCGGCCCGCACTGGCTTATGTAGGTACCTAGTACAAAACCTTACTTATTTAACAAAAAAAATGTGTTGAATATAGGTACCTACATGTATAAATTAATCATTGTTAACATCAATTGCAATTAATTTAGTACTTTGTGGATTCTCAATCTATTAAGAATCATATTATTTAAGAAATTTGTCATTTTCAATACTAAAATTGTGTCAAATAAATCCAATAATTTATATAAATAGAAAATGCCAACTTATAATACTAAAGTTAAAATAAATAACTTAACAAATTATACACTTAAACCTTCCTCGTGAATCACTTCATCTATTGGTGAAAACCGAATGAAAACCCATTCAGTAGTTTTTGAGTTTATCGCGGACAAACGCGGCGGGGAACTTTGTTTTGTCTAGTATGGTTATGTCTGGTCTATTGTAGTGTATGGTTTTGTCAGTAATAATGGTCCTATCCCAGTACATTTTAAAGGAATTATTATCTAAAACAGTACTGGGCTTATATTTGTAATAGGCAGTTTTCTTTTCAATAAAGGAATATTTGTGGGCTACATTATTATTATTATTATATCTATAATTCTAATCTAAAAATAAATAAATAAACTGTGCCCGATTAACGGCAGGCCTGGGGAAGTTAAGTTTATGTTTGAGTATCGCTAACCCCATTTTATCTCTAAAAGTATTTAATAAACAATATTCAAACTTATATTACCCTTGTAAACTTTTCGCGAAGTATTTTTTGATTGACGAGGATTCCGTATTGCTCAATCTTAATATTTTAATACAGAATTGAAACGAGGTCGGGTTTGTACATCACAAATACATACATAGTCCTATGAAGTAGACATATACACTCAAAGAGGGTTGGCAGGGACTTATTACACGGACATTTAACGGTTCCAGATATCTACGGCTTAGTGGTCGTTTCGCACAAGGTTAAAAATAAATTATTCTAATATAAAGGTTATAAATAAATTCTCTTAGATTAGCAAAAAATATTGGACACCTATCTATATTTTGTATTTAAAAAATTGACTAAGATATAACGCATTAAAGTTCAGGTGAAGGGGCTTGTGACGTCACGCTTTTGTAAAATTTGTACCTACAAGTAACGTCACAAGAAAGGTTATTGGGCACCTTAGTATGAAATCTATACCCACGGCCTACAGAAAAAAATAGAGTAGGACGTTCAGATAAACATCTCTAGTTTACGAATATATATGTCGCATTAATGCAGATAATGGGATTCAGGCCAAAATATAAAAATGAAAAATAATATATTAAGGTTAATTATAATAAGGTTTCGGACATTTTTATTAGTTTCTTGTTAGTACCAAGGATTTAAAAATAAAATAACAACAGAAAAGTTTTTATGTTTTATTCGATATGATCAATGTATGGAATAATTGTATCGTCTAAAAACCCCGCAGACGCGTCTATTTGCTCTTGATGTCTGGCCCAAGACAAAAAATATATTATGCTGGCTATATGCGCGCAACATCCAATAGTGCGGCGGCCGTGGATACAAAAGCAGTAGTAACCTCCGATACTCTCTCTTCCCTGTCTTGTTGGATTCTCCAATATATATTTGTAGTATTTTTTGCTCCTGACATGTCGGGACTGCATTTTGCCTCTTAGTAATATTTTGTTATTAACCAATTCATGGTGCCGGTAGAGTTCAACAATGTACAGACCATTTGGTTTGCAAGTGTTCGTGAACGTATGATCTAGCGATCCTTAAATGATAGGTGCCCAACGTAAATAATATCAAATCTTCGAAAGTTAGCTGTGGGAAGTTATCTAGAGCTTATTTTTATATATGTATTATTATTAGTTATTTGTAGTTATTCTTACCACGCAAAACTTTGTTTTGTTTATTTAACAGAATGCTTCATTGAAATTGTTTTATCTAAACATTTTATATATAAAAATTCTCACTGAATACCGATTTATTATTCATCATTTAATTTCTATTCCCATGGTTTAAAAAAGAATAACTACATAATATTAATAGTTGGTTAATACTTAACAATTTCACTTATTTAGATTTTTGTAGGAAATCTTTTGTTAACTGGGTCAGTTTTTGCCCAATGGCCTTTAAACGCATTGTGTCTTCGTTGTTATTAGTTTGTAGAAAACGAGTCTAATATTTTTTAGTAATCTTGTTAGATTAGGAAAAAGTAAAAACAGACAACATTTTTTTCAGTCGCCATGCCCCTTGTGCGATTCGACATTGTATTTTAAATATTTTTTTAGGCATCGATTCACACACATTCTATTAATTTGAGTGCGGAACGACACCGCGTGTTAAAGAAAGTGTGCGGATTGACACCATAATATTTTTTTAAAGTGTCGTGTCGAACGATTCCTGCGAACACATTCGTGCGAAACGGCCACATCTACAGTTATGTTTATATATTAGTTTAAATAGGAGTCTCCTACTCAAAAACAAATTACACATTTCAAGGGTAAACGCCATTTTCAATTTAGAATTAAAGCAAATCTATGACCCCGATAGCAAAACGTAATAACTTATAATCTCGTATAATGACTCTGGCAGATAATCCGCAGTTCAGAAACCCTCGTACCAAACGTGAATAACTCCAATTTGTTTCTAACGAACTTGATTGAAGCACTTTATATTGAAATTGGTTTATGTTTTATTTAAATATGTGGTTATTTACTTCAAGAAGTTGTTTTTTATTGTTTTTAAAAGACAAGATCGCTCTTCAGAGTTCTCGAGTTCGATACCAAGACGCGCGTCTCTTTCAAAGTTATGTGCGTATTAAATAGTTAATTTATTTAGCAATACATATGTGGAGGAACGGAGTGTGATGTCCCTCCAACACAAAGGGAGGATCCTCCGACCAGGCTGGTTGATCGTGCCTGGCGGGCCGCGGCCCGACGGTTTATGTCGGGTGCTTGTATATATAGTTAGTCGCTGTGTAAACTCTGCTTGCGCGATGCAGGATTGTGACGTCATTTAGCGTATTTAGCGTTATCTGTTAGATGTAGGCGGAACTTACTTCTTCGTCTGTGCGGAGTCGCCACAGTATTCCCCCCCAAGACCGAAGGTCGATCAGGTTGATGAGACAGCTGTCGATGCTGCTGAAGAGCGTTGCCAGTGCCAGTGAAAGATGCCGCTAGTTCCAGTGAGTCGGAACTATGTGTCGCTAGACCTCAGTGAGTCGGGTCTGAGTGCGATGAGCGTTGCGTGTGCCCCAGTGAGTCGGGGTCGAAGTGCGGTGAGCGGTGCGTGTGCCCCAGTGAGTCGGGGTTGTTGCGTTGCAGTGTGTCCCACAGTGAGTTGGGGTTGATGCTGCGTAGTTGCTGCGTCGTGGCTCGCTGCTGCGTTGACGGTGAATGAAGTGCCCTGCTTGCGTGGACCGTGTGTGCAGTGGGTTGAGCCTTGACGCTGGTGAGGCCGTAGGGAAGACCAGGCTGCGCGTTCGCTGCAGGCGTGTGGTGGTCCCTGTCGAGGCTGAAGATGCTGGCTGGCTGCGACTTGATTACTGCTCATCTGGAGAGGTGCTGTGTAAGAGGAGTGAAGATGATGGCGATGGTTGCTGCTGCTGATCTGCTCCGTGAAGGTTGCTTCCAATCACGTCGGGGTCACCAATATAGCGTTCGAGCTATAAAACACACTATAATTGAAGGGCAAGTTAAGCAGAGATAAAAGAAAGAGATTTTTAGCACTTGAAAGTCACAGATATATTGATCACAAACACAGAAGGAGAAAGTACATAAGAGGAAGCACAGTCTTAGCAGTAAGCGTTGGAAATATATAACAGAGCGAAATAAAACAGTAATTTATAGAATAATATTGCGAGCGTATTCGAATTCAACGGCTAGCTAGAATCGCGCGCGCAGCCTCTCGGCGTCGAGTACAGTTGTTGACTGTCGAGGCGGTAACAACCGAACGCGCACGAAGTACGTTCGGGTGTCTTCGTAACTGCGGCGCGCCCACCGATCGCCAAGTAACGGGACTTTTACTCGGCTTTAAAATAATGTGGTAAATGATTTTAATCGGCCGCCACACATACTTGCTGAATAAATTATTTTTCTTTCTTTATTTTTCTTTGTTCTTCCTTCTTTCTTTCTTCTTCTTTTTTCTTTCGCCTGCTTCTTTAAGAAGAACTCTTCTTTCATTCTTTTCTAATGAATTAACGGCGAAGAAAACATCGTGAGGAAATGTGCATTTATTATTATATTTCCTTTGCGGGGTAGGCAGATGAGTCTTACACTCACTTTTCGCTTTCTGTGTTTTTATATCTTACCTTATAAGGATTAGCCGCCTACCGAGCACATTTTTAAAACCGCACGGAGTTTAGAGATATGCTACTACTACAAGGAATTTCCTGGCAAAATACCCAATACCACTTTATCCAATTTTGGAATCGAACCCGGTACTAAAACCTCACCTCACGATGGCACGCAAATACAAGCATAAACTCTACAGCAGCAACAAGATACTCAATATGAGAATACTCACCTTCAAACTATTATTTCTCTTAACATCAATACGGTCATAAGTTAACAATTTTCTCATTAACTTACATCATTTATTTGTCGCAAATGATCGACAAGTCATTCACTTTCACGCTGACACAGCTTCCAGTAATGACTTTTGCTTTCAACGTACCGTAATATTCCGCCGCGTCATATACGCAAATGGTAAAAATATATTCGTACGTAAGATATTCCAGTCCACAAGCAAAGTTTTTATCTCGGAATGAGCAAAACTTGACGTTTTGTTGATGGAATATACCGCCTTTGATAATACTCTGCTCATTAAAATTAAATAAAAGTATTTAAATGCGTTATATCGCCATTTTTATGCTACACTAGCGACCCGCCCCGGCTTCGTACGTTTTCCGCGCCTCAATAAATGATACACTTAAACCTTCCTCATGAATCACTCTGGCGAAAACCGAATGCAAATCCGTTCAGTCGTTTTTGAGTTTATCGCGAACAGACAGACAGACGCGGCGAGGACTTAATTATAATAAGTTAGTGATGTTAGTGATATAATTACACTTCAAGACAATGGGATGACCATTATCTTAGTCTCCTCGTGAGTAATAAGTCTCGAATCGGAAACTACCTCTTGGCTAGGGTTTGATTCCCGGTTCAGGACTTTTATGGCATAGTGCTATCAGGCTCTCCCACGAAGTAGATACTAAAGGTTGAAATAGCCGATGCATTCAATTGATTTTGAGCTGGTCGTGCTATAGTTGAAAACTATCAGCTACATATTGCAGTAAAAATATTGTCCGTTGAGAAGCCCGTTTTATCATGAGTATAAAATATTATTACTTCTTAAGCCAACTTCAATCATATATTTTTCTGCTCTGACTTCATTTATTTTCCCAACCCATCCCCTTCATTTCAATTTGCAGCTCCATTTGCTGAAATTATTTCTTTTCACTGATCATATATAAGTAATAACATATTTAATAATCAATTTTACCTTACGTTCAGATTTCAATTTACCTTATTTTCTCTGAATTGAATATTTCTATGATAGCTTTTTTTATAATCACGTCGTCTACTATCTTTCTTGACTCCACGGATGGCGTAGTGGTTTAAATCGTCGTTTCGCAACTGCCACTACGCCGAGTACTATGGGTTCGAATCCCACGCGGGACAAAACTTTGTGTGATCCACAAATGGTTGTTCCGAGTCTAGATGTTCTTTGTGTCTGTTGTTTGAATGTTTATAAAGTCCCCGCAACATATAATTTATTACAAGCGCGGTGATTGTCCTTTTAAAAAAATGTATTTCTGTTATATCTTATTTCATAATCTCGTTTACAATCTCTAATGCATATAATTGGATGCTAGTAATTTGGCACTTATTAGAAGTATTTAACTGAGCAATTTAGTTGATGTGTTTAAATTGCCATTCAAATAAATAATTATCAATTTGTAGAAAACATCATTATTGAATTGTATTTTGTAAATATAAAACGAAGTAGTTACGTTGATTTGAACCTTGAGTAGTGAGAGAAGTAACTACTATAATAAGAAACAAAAAAAAAATTTATTTGTCCATTAGTCTTTCTCTCTTTAGTCTTTCGATATTTTCATGTATGATCCCGTGATAAACAGTTTTCATTTATTGTAGTTGGTGATGTTTTGGCGTCGATACCTCGATAGGACAATAAATTAAAAAAAAAGCAATTTAAAAAAGGTCTTAGTAGCAAAACGAAGCCTGCAAATATAGATGACAATAGACAATACTCTATTAGGAAGACGTAAAGTCTAGAATAACATACATCTTACCCTATCCTTTTTTTAAATGTTGTAACCTTTAGGGTTTACTTTAAGAGAACTATAGAATAATTAGGAAGTACAATGAGAGAAGGTATAACAAATACACTTTTAATGAATTAAGATACAAATAAAAGAGACAATTCTTTACTTATAGAACTATAGTCAGGGCGTGGTTCGCTAAAGACTTGCTTCGTGGTCCTTGTATAATCAGGACACTTAACTGGGAGTGTGAAGCCGGGCCGCAAGGAGTCTCGACTGACGCCGTCCGATCCTTATATATCTCGCACCACCGGTCGCGAGAGGTGGCTAGTGACGTGCGCCCGCGTTCGCCGGGCGTCTAGGCGATTATCGTCACAATGTATAATAAAGTATGTAAACTTAGATAATTATTCGAATGTCCATGACATCCGCAAAGATAACTAAAATGGAACTAATTGTATACTAAAATACCATCTTGTACCTATACCCGATCCTCTCAAAATCCCCACATATATTCTACAGAATACGATTTCAGACTCGAAGCTGCTACTTATAATGACAGAAAAGCTTAATAGTGGGTACTTTCTCCGATGTCGCAAGCTCAAGTAGTATTGTTTTTTTTTACTTTTTTATACTATTAAGGTGGCAAACAAGCATACGGCCCACCTGATGGTAAGTGGTCACCGTAGCCTATAGACGACCCAACATCAGAGACATTACTTGCGCGTTGCCGAGCCTTTAGGAATAAAAGGAAGTGGGAAGAAGGAGTGGGAAGGAAGAAAGGGCGTGATTAGGCCTACGGCACTCTCACTCACCGAACGAAACACAACAGTAGGAATACTGCTATTTCACGTCGATATTCTGTGAGAGGGTAGTCCTTCTCCGGTCGAGCCAGCCAGGTCTGGGCCATTCATGCTGAAATCACTACTACACTATTGTTTCTTTGTTGAAGTGCTCCACTTGATTGGTAATTAATTACTCGAAAATAATGAGGCAAACACTAAAAAATCAACTGACATTATTATACATAGTAAAAAGTAAATAATTGATTTCATTCTCGTGATACGTAGTAACCAGTAAAAATTTTACTATATTTTTACTTCTACAAAATATTCTATTCATTATAATAGTATAGTAAAAAAAGAATAGCAGCAGAAAAAAAAACTAAAAGAAAAGCAGCGATAGCTCAGTGGGGAGACCAACAGACTGCAATGCAGAGGGTCTCGGGTTCGAACCACGTCGCGCACCTCTGACTTTCGGAAGTTATATGACTTCGAAATTATGTGTGTATTGATTGACAATTATCGCCTGCTCCGTGCCTCGGAGAGCACGTTAAGCCGTCGGTCCCGGCTGCCATGAACATCTATGGCAGTCGTTATTGGGAGAGTGTCGACACAAAAGATCCCACTGGGTCGAAGTGTCGCCGGTCTGCACTGACTGGCCCCCACATAAGATACATACATACATACTAAAAAAACATTTTATATACCCGGTCCTCTCAAAATCCCCACACCACATGTAACCCTTCACAGTCATGCTACATATATGATTAGAAACAAAAGGCACAACTAAATAGGGCTAAAGTTTTAAAAGCGCATAGTTAGTCGCGTCGCGTCTGAAGGTCGCACAAAATCAATATGGCGCCGCGACTCACACCAAAGTATTACTTATATTCACTACGACACTTTCTTACTGAACACATCGTGGGACAGTTAAGTGTGGTCGTCTTTAAAGGAGGTGTGAAATACCTTGTGTGGCTGGCTCAATGGTGAAGTGAAAGTGAATGCGACTGCGGTGTATTTGGTGTCGGTTCCCGGTTGAGCAACGTGTTTTAGGGATTTACTGTCATTATTATGATGTTTTAAAAGGTAACTTTTGCACGCTGTTATCGTTACGCTTGAAGAACATTGAAACAACGGACATAAAAAACACCCAGTGTCAATATTGCTGGCTTGGTAGCTTTCCTTTCGGGTTTTCCCGAGTATATCCACGTGAGTAAGATCTTATTCACGTGGCTATTCTTAAGCAGCGATAGCTCAGTGGGGAGACCAACAGACTGCAATGCAGAGGGTCTCGGGTTCGAACCCACGTCACGCACCTCTGACTTTCGGAAGTTATATGACTTTTCGAAATTATGTGCGTATTGATTGACAATTATCGCCTGCTCCGTGTCTCGGAGAGCATTTTAAGCCGTCGGTCTCGGCTGCCATGAACATCTATGGCAGTCGTTATTGGGAGTGTCGACACAAAAGATCCCACTGGGTCGAAGTGTCGCCGCTCTGCACTGACTGGCCCCCACATAAGATAAGATAAAATCTTATTCGCTAGGATTATTTATAAAGCTGACGCGATATTTAGAATTTGGAGTATTTATCATTTGTCGATATTTCTAGGTTAAAATAACATAAGAAATATTTTTTTCATACTTCGCATAGAAGCCGTAACTATTAAAATAGTCGGCGAATTGAAAGAAAGGAAAATATATACATGTACCTACTTCCGAAATTCTAAACGAAGCCGCGGGCTAAAGCTAGCTTTAGCTAGCTATTTACTACAATCATAACATAAGTGACAGAGCAAGTTCAAAGCGTAGCCTTGCTCACTGAATGTCATGAGTAATGACCATTGGCGAGCGCACTCCTGATACTAATGGCTGCCTGCACGAACTATTGTGAGTAAGCAAAAACTGCATTCAATTATATACATGTTTTGTTGTATGTAACAAAGCATCGCGTTTGTATAGTACATTCTTTTTTCGTGCCTTATTTGGTAAATAAAAATATATCTATGTATTAATACGTGAAGCAAAAACTTTGTACCCCTTTTTACGAAAATTGCACGGACAGAGGCAAATGAAATTTGGTTTATATGGAGAAGGAGGGGCAAATCCTTATATTTTTATAAAATATGCATTAGAAATACATTAAATTAATGAAAAAACACTACACGCACACATCCAAGCATTTGACACACGCAGTCGAATCGCGTTCGTAGTATTTCGGCATTGTTCGTCTGACGTCGTACAATTCTTTGTAACTATGGTTACCTATACCTTATTTATATGTATTAAAGAAACAAGTGAGAATCGGCAATGGATTGCCGTAAATCTTAAAGTTCGAAAAAATTGTTTGTGTAATATACTAAGGTCACGTGATACCACGTGACATTGAAGTCAGAGGTCAAATAGTCATTTCGGGGTATATCGACTATGCTGAGTCGAATAGCGTTGACGCGTCGACGGCGAGTCTCTTGCTCTTACGGTTCTTTAGTTGAAAGTTGTATAACAGACGGACGGACGGACGGACAAAGCTGTTGTATAAGGGTTTTTTCCAACTCTAAAACAGAAAACAAGGAATTTTGGTCGAATTTTGACCACTAGGCGACCGCTTGTATACAATAAATTTGTAACTGGTCGATGTTTGTACATAGGTGATATTTAAGGAAAAATTATATGAGTAGTTTTTATTAAAGCTATAAATGCCAAGACAGTTATTATTGTATTTCTGTCTGTCTCTTTGTTTGAACGCGCATCACGCAAAAACGAACGCCTGCTCGAAATTAAATGTGGTTTTCACAGATGTATCGTTAGTGGGGTAACTTAAAATTTGGTGTGTATTTTGTCTTGATACACCGCCTACAAAACGAGTATTTTGTGTGTAGATCAGCTCCTTACATGTAAAAATGAAAAATACCACGCGTACATGGTTGCAAGCTAAAGCTTGTTCATTATAAAATCATTCAGTTATTGCTTTCAGACTATGTTAATTCTGTAATAGAGATGGCAAACGATAAAGACAATGTATAATGGTTTATATGTAATGCATCTAGCACATCAATTTCATTTCGCTTGATACAGGTAAAACCTTGTTTGGGGTAATATTTATAAAAGCACTTTGTATGTGTTAAGATATAATTGTAAAACTGAGATTTTTTACTCAATAAATGAATTATTATTATTATTAAACATAAAACGTCGCCATTTTGTTTACTTAATAATACAAGTAAGTATATGGCCGGTAGACGACAATAAGTCTAATTTAACTATGTGTGTAAGAACTCAGAATACTACGTCGGAGATAAACAGCGTTGAGTCTACGTCATGCAAACGAAATATCAGGCAGTACCCAGTATTTTAGAAAATAAACAAAGTATTCGGTAGCCCACGCCCCACATTTCACTTTCATTCTTTCCCAAATTATTCTGCTTTCATTCCCACACGTTCCCACACATTTGGAAACAACAATGTAAAGGTAGGGCTATGTTACGGCAAACTATCAATTATTTAGTGGACGCTATTGTCGACGGGAAGTGAGACCGTTACCCGTTAGTGGACGCGCGCCTTTATTTTGTGGTACAAGTCATAATATTAAGCAGGTAACAGAATACACGAATAAAAATGATATCAATACGTTTAAAAAAAATTATCTCCTTGTTTCAGTACCTATAGGTTGCATCTCAGGTTTAAATTGAGATAGACTGCATGAAAGGAGTTGTGGTTTTAGTCGTCGTCTCGCCACTGCCAGTGTTGGGTTTGTGCCCCCCACGAGACAACAAATTGTGTAATCTACAAATAGTTTATTTGAGTCTGGATGTGCTTTGTGTCAGTTGTTTCAATGACTGTAATACCCCGCGATACAGGATTCAATGGTTATAAAGTACCCTGCGATACAGAATATATTAAGAGCACGGAAAATTTCTATTAAAAATAAAATAAATGAACTTACAATTTTATATTTTGAAAGATAGGCAGAGATGTATTAATTAAACATGCACGTCACCAGTTACCAAGTATACAATTCAAAGATTTTTTGTAGATACATTTAACCGAATGCAATTGCCGACTTCTTCTCCCTTAGCCTTTATTATTCCCAAGTCACTTGGGGTTCTTCTTTTTTAGTCTAACCGGCTTTGACTGGATATCAGTTTTTACACGGAGCGGCTGCCACCTGACCTCCGCAACCCGAAGGCTAACGATACCCATAGGCTAGACCAGTGTCAGGATATTTTTTTTTTTTTTTTTTAGCACCCGTCATCACAGGGTGTTCTTGCTCCTCTGCCAGAGACAGAGCCTACTGTTTACGAAAATGAGGGGCAGCTGTTGCTCCTAATCTTTATTTTATTTATACATGTGCCCTGAAAGGGCTATTATTATATTACTAAAACCTATTCACGCTCTCATTCCAGTCCTCTAGTACCATTCTAGTTCTCGCATTTATGCCTCGTAATTTCATTCTATTCCTTTCATACTTGGGGGATAATAAGGGTTTAGGTAGTTTACATTTTTAAATTATTATTTACATTTCTTACATGCTATTTTCCTTATCCTACCTTATTACTACTTTTCTTTATTTGTACACATTCTCTTATGCTACAACTTATTTACTATTTCTTATATCTAGGGTTCTGGTATCAGCAAATACCTAACTTAGATACTATACTACACCTTATTTCTAATATTTGCAATTCTTACTATTCTATGTGCATATTTAATAAATTGTTTACCATGATCCTTAATTAAGATGGGTAAGTTGACTGTTGTTATTTTGACCCCAGTCTCCACTTCCAATTCCAGCCTATCCTTGTCGTGTATAGGGCAGTCTATCAACAGGTGTTGGACCGTCTCTTCGACGCCCGGCTCACAGGCGCACGATGGGTCCTCCTTACACTTGAAACGAGTCAAGTATCCGGAGAACCCACCATGCCCCGTCAACAGCTGGGTCGTGATGCCGGCGACCTTTATCTTGCGGACGATGCTGTACGCCGCCACCGCGCACGGAAAAAACAGCTTGGTGACGGAGGCGGTCTCGCCCTCTCTGTACCTCTCGTTCCACTCGCCAAGCGAAGCCCGTCGTAGACTTCGCTTCGCGAATGAAACGGGGTACAGACCGTAGTCCGGTGCCTTCTTCAACCTCAGAGCCGCTTCCTTGGCGAGCTCGTCAGCCCGCTCATTTCCCTCCAGTCCTGCGTGGGCCTTGACCCAGAACAAGGATATTTCCTTGCCCTGGGCCATGCCTTGCCGAATGGCTTTTCTGGCCTCTACCGCCAGGGGATGGAGGGCATTACGGTTAATTACCGTCAGGAGAGCGGCTCTGCTGTCGCTGAAGATACCAAACGTGGACGCGCCTCGCCTGAGGATCTCACTGGCCGCTTTGCATATTGCCAGGAGTTCAGCCTGGTAGACGGTACAGTGTGACGACAAAGCAAGTTTGAGGGCCTTGGTTTCGATCCGGTCATTCCACACGGATAACGCGGCACCGACCCGGCCCTCAATCTTGCTCCCGTCTGTGAAGATGCGCACCTCGATGTTGTTGGTGCGCTGAAGTTGTTCCTCGTCTACCAGATTTACGAACTCCAGGTTCGTATGCTCTGCGGGGTGAGGTGCCTCTATAGCCGGAGCCATTCGCTCGATCTCCCAGTCTCCTATCCATGGCTGGGTCACTCCTCTCTTGGCCTCGTATAGCGAGGCCACCTCGCGAACTCTGAGGTCCAGAGGAAGCAGCCCAGCCAGGGTCAGTGCCGAGTGCAGGGAGACCGTGCGATAGCTCTTACACAGCTTTTGGGCGAATCCGCGCTGTACCACGTTCAGCTGTTTTCGGACACCAAGCTTATTTACCGCCACGTACCAACTACTGGCGCAATACAGCACCGTCGGCTCCACCGCCGCAACGTAGATGGCCCTGACCACCTCGGGGTGTAACCCCCAGCAGTGTCAGGATATTAGAGGGTACTGACTTTCCCAATAACGACTGCCATAGATGTTCATGGCAGCCGAGACCGACGGCTTAACGTGCTCTCCGAGGCATGGAGCAGGCAATAATTGTCAATCAATACGCACATAATTTCGAAAAGTCATATAACTTCCGAAAGTCAGAGATGCGCGACGTGGGTTCGAACCCGAGACCCTCTGCATTGCAGTCTGTTGGTCACTGAGCTATCGCTGTATATTCAATATGTATGTTCGCTGCATATGCTATATATTCAATTGCCGACTATAAGCTGCTATTTAGAATGATAGTAAAACATAACAACACGTTCTCCGACGTAGCAAGCTCAAGTAGTATTGTTTCTGTGAAGTGCTCCACTGGGTTGGTAATTAAGACTGCGCCGAGCGTAAGACAGATAATGATAGAGCTCGTGCCGCGCATATTGAAATCGGCGCGCGGCCGCCATAATAAAATTGTATGGAGGATTTGAAGTGCTTTTTTGATAAATATGTATCTTTAT
Organism: Catocala fraxini; assembly: GCA_930367265.1. Taxonomy (NCBI): domain Eukaryota; kingdom Metazoa; phylum Arthropoda; class Insecta; order Lepidoptera; family Erebidae; genus Catocala; species Catocala fraxini. Next base: position 2,864,967 of record OV884045.1, read on the forward strand.
TGTCAACCAATAACTTAAATATTTGGGACGGACAAATTGTAATATAACTATTTATGTTTCGTTTAAGCTGTAAAATAGGATAGATATCTACTGTTATAATCTAAAAATCACAAAACACGAGCTTACGTTTTTGCAAATTTACGTAATTTGGTAGACGATAATATTAATTATTTTAAGTTTTTTACACGGAGTAATTGTTAACACATTCATTGTTATGGTAAATGTATATTTTATATTTGTATTAAACAATAAGTGTTGATTTTATTCACTTAACTGTGATCGCCTGTTTTGGCACATTTCGCTCGGCGCAGTCTTAATTACGTTTGCAGTCACTGGAAACTAATAAGGCACTAGAACAATCAACTGACATTATTATACATAATAAGTAAGGAAATTATTGACTTCAGTATCACGTCGCATAAGTAAATTAAACAGTAAAGTTGAATTTAAATTATTTACATATCGTAAACACATTGACTGCTCGGGTGGCGTAGTGGTTTAAATGCTCCTTGTCACTGCCACTACACAGAGTTCGACAACGGTTCGATCCCCACGCAGGACAAAAAATTATGTGATCCACAAGTACTTGTTTCGAGTGTTTGTGTCCGTTAATTATAAAGTACACAACACAGGAAAATTCACAGTCTCATAAAAAGCAAAATGCAATTCTCTATCTTTATTCCTTTGTGAGTTCCAGTTAATGGCTTCATTAACGTCAACAATGGTAGCATTCATCAGATCATGAAGAGAGCAGATTAAACACTCAAAAACAATTTATTATGAATCACTTTCAAAAATGTTATAACTTCACAGAAAGGTGTCATGGCCACTTAACCACACTATTCGGCTACACCAAGAGCCAAGTAAATAGAAAACCCGATATGCAAGGTGCACTTACTGGCACTGACATACAAGTGGACCCTTCTGAAGTGACGATGAGGCCACTTTTGTAAGGCCCACTTGTAACTGAAGTCTCGAAGCGAGTACGGAGCCAGCTTCGTAGAGTATCTTTGGCATTTCTAAAAATCCCTGAGCAAAGTTTTAGCCACTTTATATATTTTTGCTCCAGAAAGGGCAGGCAGAGGTGTGTTACATCTGCATTTTGCCACCTAAGGTTTTAGGTCTTATGTAATATGGCCAGCACGTTGTCTTCAAACGGCCATAGTTTCTGACTAAGAGTTGCTATTAAGAGTTATGTAATATTTTTGTAGAACAATGACGCATGGTTTTAAGAGATAACTAATTACTATAGCCAATTGACAGTTAAAACATTAGGGACCGATCTTGTAAAAAGAAGTCACTGTGCTTCAAGAACAAAGGGCATAACATATATTATTAGCAGCCTGCACTTGGATGGATACAACACAAGGTTGGTTTTTGGTTGTAGTCTTCTGTAGGACAAAGTTTACTTTTAAAGCCAGGCTGCGCCAATTTTAGCGACATTTCAGGCTTATCTAAGTCATCCCTTAAGTCTGGATATTTGCTAAAACATATTTGGCAGATATACTTGCCAAATATTTTGAAAACTTCCACGTCGTTTAATGTGTTTTGATTTTGCAAGTCTTATAGTTAATCACAATAGATGCAGCGTGTCATTTCAAACTCCACAAATTAAAACAAGTGAGAATCGGCAATGAATTGCCGTAAATCTTAGTGTTCCAAAAAATGGTTCAAGTAATATGCAAAGGTCACGTGATACCACGTGACCTTGAGGTCAGAGGTCAAAGGTCATAGTCATTTCGACTTTGCTGAGTCGAATGGCGTTGACCGCGAGTCTCTAGCTCTTATGGTTCTTGAGTTGAAAGTTGTATAACAAACAGACGGACGGACGGACGGACAAAGCTGTTGTATAAGAGTTTTAACGAACTCTAAAATCAAAAACATGGTACATACATTAATATTGCAAAAGTAATGCATGCTAAATACTACATAATGTATTGCTTTATAAACAAGATAAAAGACAATCTCTTAAGCAGAATTTGATCCTACGACTTCGAAACCGTGTCGTCGCTTTACCAATTACGCTATTCTTTATATTTTTAATATTTTTATTTGTTATTTACAACAATTTTTATAATATTCTATGGCCCTACATTACGAACAGAAATTTTGCTTCTCTATAAGTATCTAAAGCGATGCTATGCGTCATCTATCTCATAGTTATAGAACTATGCAACCAGTAAGTACATATAAAGGTTACATAAAAACCCACATCACGATACGAATCAAATTCTGATTCATTACATTGTTAACTCTTTAATTTAACTGCTTTTAAACACGCTTTTATTTACTTCACTTGTATATACATGTATGCGACTACATATGTATAAATGTAATGGAATCTACCAATCCAATTTTCACCCACTTACAGACCGCCGAATAAGAATAAAAAAGCGTGCCACTTACATTTTCCATGAACTTTCTTTTACGAATAGGTAGTGATATATAATTGAAGGCAACTGATATCAAACATGAAACATCCCACGATATTTTTGCTTTAAATAAAGTTATATGTAACCTGTCAGTTATTGGAATGCCAGGCATAATTGAAAACATATTGTGTCTGGGCGCTGGTGTGATGCAACTCAATAAGTTAAATACCCACATGCGTTCGATAATGACCTCTAGGTTCGATAGATCTAGTGTTGGGATATTTTCCATTGGCTTTTTTGTAACATCACGGATTTTAGGTTTCTGCTCGATGGACGGCCATTAGCAATAAACAAGCGTGCATTTGCCGTGACGCGGTATACATCAACATAGCTCGTGCAATGTGGGTGTATAAAACCTCTGCATAGTGCATACTCCTTTAGAAATAGGCCGTCGTGATTTATAGTATACTAATTATAACTAAAAGTTTTTAACTTATAAGTTTAAAACTATGTCTGATTTTTATAAATACACAATATGATTTCAATCCTTTCTCTTGTCTAGAACCTCTGAGTTATAATCTCATCCAGTGTATAGATATTATGTGCACCCATAGTGCAAACACTAGCAACGACGTAAACACACTCCTAATACATTTACCACTTTATAAAAAATTTACTTAACAAATCTATATATTAAGACTGCGCCGAGCGAAATGTGAAAATCAACACTTTTTGTTTAATACAAATATAATATATACATTTACCATAACAATGAATGTGTTTACAATTACTCCGTGTAAAAAACTTAAAATAATTAATCTTTTCGCCTACAAAATTACGTAAATTTGCAAAAACGTAAGCTCGTGTTACGTGATTTTTAGATTATAACAGTAGAAATCTATCCTATTTTACAGCTTAAACGAAACATAAATAGTGGTATTACAATTTGTCCTTCCCAAATATTTAAGTTATTGGTTGACAATAAAGATACATATTTATCAAAAAAGCACTTCAAATCCTTCATACAATTTTACTATGGCGGCTTCGCGCCGATTTGAATATGCGCCGCACGAGCCCTGTCATTATTTGTCTTACGCTCGGCGCAGTCTTAATACTAAAACAAAAACTTTGTACTCCTTTTTACGAAAATTGCACGGACGGAGCAGTATGAAATTTGGCACAGTTAAAGTTTATACGGAGAAGGAGGGGCGAATCCTAATATTTTTATAAAATATGCATTAGAAATTTACTAAATTAATAAAAAATATTACACGCACACAGCCATACATTTGACACACACAGTCGAATTGCATTCGTAGTATTTCGACATTGTTCGTTTGACGTCGTACAATTCTTTGTAACTATGGTTACCTATACCTTATTTATATGTAATAGAGAAACAAGTGAGAAACGGCCATGAATTGCCGTAAATCTTGGTTCGAAAAAATGGTATCACTTGACGTCAAAGCTCAAAGGTCATAGTCATTTCGGGGTTATATCGACTATGCTGAGTCGAATGGCGTTGACCGCGAGTCTCTAGCTCTTACGGTTCTTGAGTTGAAAGTTGTATAACAGACGGACGGACGGACAAAGCTCTTGTATAAGAGTTTTTTCGAATTCTAAAACAGAAAAGATAGTAGCAAGCTTAGGAATTTTGGTCGAATTTTGACCACTAGGCGACCGCTAGTAACAATAAAACCTTATAACAGTTATAACCGTTTGTCGTTCATAAGTGTTGTTATAAATTATATTTGACGTGGCAATTCCCAAACGCAATTCCTTATTATTTTATTTAAATCCATTAAGCCGACATTCTACATAAAATAACATTGGAAACTTGTACAATAAACCTCAATCATACTTAGTATCACGTAATTCGTATATAAACTTGCATGTCCATCCGTATGTGCATCAATAATGCGATTTAAACGGTTATAAAAGCATTCGTGTTTACTTGGCAACTTCTGTACCCGATTCGATGTTGTCGTAACAAATCATATAAAATTATTAGCTGTCTCCCTCGTTTCACCCACGTTTCTAATTACTGCTCCGTTCCTGTAGCTCAAAGCGTGATGTTATATAGCCTATGTTACTTCTGGATTACGCTGCTTTTTAATGGTGTAAGAATTTTTAAAATTGGTTTTATAGTTTTTGAATTTTTCTTTACAAACAAATCTTTCATCTTTATAATATCTAGTCTAGACTTATAGGTAGTACAAGCTCTGCTTAGTTTGGGCTAGATGGTGTTGTGTGTATGTAATAAAATGTTATATAAAAAAATAATAAAAACCAATATCTACAAGCTTTTGCTCGCGGCTTCGCTCGCGTAAAATTAGTTCAGAGATATAACAGTTTTTTTATAAATAGAACATGGCCTATGTTATTCGGTGATAATATAGCTTTCTAATGATTAAAGAATTTTCAAAATCAGTCCACTGGTTTTTGAGTTTATTCTTTACAAACAAACATCAAAGCAAAGCTTTAATCTTTCTTTTATCCGTAGTCCGGTTGACCGGACAACTGAACTGTATTACGGGTTTACATAATATTGTCTTCTGTTTACGCGAATATTATTCATTGAAATTAAACTACTATATACGGATTTTATCGCGTTGTTTATTTGACACTTTATTACAATGAAATATACCACCAGCTTGGGATCCAGTAATACATATAGTCAAACCCAAGAAGATGCAAACCACAGCTAGACTTCATGATACTCCGAGCTCATTCTGCGTAAATAGAAACACCAATGATTAAATTATGTTCGGGTACTTTGAAATAACGACACTGGAACATTGAGACAACTACCATCTTAGTCTCCCCGTGACCATGGCTGCTGAACAGCAACCGAAACGTCAGGGAAGGTGTAAAATGAAATTAAATCTAAATAGTTTTAATAATAATTTAATTAGCTTGAAAATTAGTAAAGTTTAATAGTAGTAGTGTAACAGTTTTCAAAATTATGTAATAAAGTGTCAAATAAACAACGCGATTTCAATGTACTACGGGTAATAAATCTTTATTAGTGTCTATGTATCGTGTCGTGTCTAAGTTTCTGAATGCAAAAATGGCGTAGTGCTTTAGTGATAACATCAAAAGGCCCACAGAGAAGTTGGAAAAGAAGTTGTCTTTTAACTTAGAAAATTAAAATATAGATATTAAATTACTTCATATACGAACTTTTGATTTAACATTATTATTATATAATTTTGAAACTCTTAAACTTAAACTCTTAGACGAGAATGGACAGAATTAGGAATGAATACGTAAGAGGTAGTCTGAAAGTGGTGCCCATAGATGAGAAAGTGAAAGGAAATCGTTTGGCTTGGTACGGACGTATTATGCTAAGAGATGATACGTATGTAGGTAAGCAAGTGATGGATATGAGGGTAGAGGGACGAACAGGGAGAGGAAGGCAAAGGAAAAGATGGATGGACTGTGTGAGGATGGGTATGAAAGGAAAAGGGGTAAATGATCAGATGACGGGTGACAGAGAAGTATGGAAGCGAAGGACATACTGCGCCGACCCCAAGTAATTTGGGACCAGGGCAAGAGAATGATGATGAAACTCTTAAACTATAACTGTTAAACACTGTTACTATTTACTTCTACTTAAGCTATTTAAATTATCAAAATCTGTTTATAATAATAATAATAATAATAATAATAATAATAATAAGTATTTATTTCTCTTTCACAAAGGTAAAATTTACAGAATCAAGCACAGTATAATAAAGAAAAATACGATCCTTTGTGAGAGACTGGTGTCTGATGTAGGGTTAACCTGTGTTACAGATCACCAGGCTCGCACCTCTTGGACAAAACTTGGATATTTTACACCTCGTACTTAATCTGTGTAAATAATTAAAGAGAATACAATTTTATGAATACATGTGTGTGTCTGTGTGTACGTTTGTGTGTGGGTGTGTGTGTTTATTTGTTAATACGATTGTGAATATTTTTATATAATAAATATGTGCTTAGAGCTTAGGTTAAGGGAATAAGGAGGTTTTCGGTGTCACAATATGATAATTTTTGTAACCATGACGACAGTGTGATTTTTAATTTAAATTTGTTAATTCTATATATAGGAATTAAGGAATTAATTTTTTTATACAAATATGGACCCAAGAAGCAAAAAAATCTATGTGATAAACTTGTTTTGTATATTCTATCAATAGGAAAGATTCTAAGTCGTCGACGTTTAGTTGCGTTGATTGAGGGATTATAGTCAGTTAGTGAGTGACATTTAAGAGTAACGTGAAGAATAAAAAGTTGTCGAACTGTGAGTACATTAGTTATTTTATATAATTCAGCGGTAGAATGCCAGAAAGGCAAAAAATTGGCTACTTTAAGGATTGCCCTCTGTGCGCGCTCTAGTTTGATGAGAATGGTTTTAGCGGCACCTCCCCAAGATGTGATGCAGTATGTCAATATAGATTGACATAACGCAAAATAGGTCATTTTTATTATATTTGTATCTGACACATGACGCAAGTTTTTAAAAATATAAATCAGTTTCCTAAGTCTAGATGTTAATAAATCTATATGGGGTTGAAAGCTTAGATTTTTATCAATGATAATTCCCAAATATTTAATTGAATCAACTCGTTGAAGCTCTTGGCAAGAACATGGAACAGGAGAAACGTTATAATTTAAACAGTTATGGACGTGAATCGAGGTAGGGTCCTCGAGACGTGCTTTATTATTTTGAATACTAAAAGTTATGTATTTCGACTTACTGACATTTAAGGATAATAAATTACTATTTAGCCAGTTAGTGATACGGTTCATACCATCTTGCGCAAAACGATAAGTGTCATCCCAGGAATCACCTCGAAATACTAGTGCGGTGTCATCTGCAAAGGTGATAACCCTTCCGTTTGTCAATTCCAATTGACAAAGGTCGTTAATGTATGTAAGAAATAACGTGGGTCCGAGGATACTGCCCTGTGGTAAGCCTATGTCAATTGTGAGGTCATTACTACGCACGCCATCCAGCTGAACACACTGTGAACGTTCACTAAGATAACTCGCGAAGAACCGATTCTGCAAGCCTCGGATACCCAACCGAACAAGTTTATCCAGTAATAATGGGACAGAGACTGTGTCGAAGGCCTTAGCTAAGTCAAGAAATATTGCGATAACTTTTTTCTTATCGTCCATACTGGTAACAATGGTATTGGTTAACTCATGTACTGCATTATCAGTTGACATTCCCCTACGAAAACCGAATTGTGACGAAGATAGCAAATTTTTCTTATCTAGATAGTTAACCAGTCTTTTGTTGACTACTTTTTCGAGTATTTTAGACAAAGCCGGAAGAATAGATATGGGTCGATAGTTACTGACACAGTCTCTGTCACCACCCTTATGGATTGGATGAATAAGCGCCCGCTTAAATGCCCCTGGGAAGACACCCGATGAGAATGACAAATTACAGATGTGTACAAGCGGATCAATAAGTATACGCCTATATCTTTTAATAAAGTTGTTTGAAATGCAATCTAGACCAATAGCACAATCTTTTTTAAGATTAGTTATAATAAGGCCAATTTCGTCAGCATCAGTTGGGAAAAGAACAAAAGATCGGGACTGACTTTGGTTATTGGGGAGCGTAAAGGTGGTCGGTGAGTTAGGCTTTTGAATATTATCTGCTAAGATTTTGCTGATGTTAGCAAAGTATTGATTTACTGAGTTAGCTGACTCCATGGGATCATTATTAGTAATTAAATCTGTAACTGGGACTTTAGATTTGTTTGTGTACGTGACATTTTTGATAACCTTCCAAAGCTTTTTGGTATCGTATTTAGCATTGTTAATTTCAGACCTTTCATAGTCTCTTTTAGCATTTTTCATTAAGGAGTTACAAGAATTCCGATACCGGGTGTATGTTGCTTTGTAAATTTCGTTCTTAGGGTCTTTTTTTGTCTTTTTAAATAATTGATCTCTGTTTCTTATGCACCTTAACATACCTTTCGTTATCCAGGGCTTAAGAATATGCTGTCGTTTGGAAATAAGAACAATTTTGCTACATGCGTCTTGTTTATACGTTAAGGTAGTGACAAGAAAGTTCACAGCCTCATTGACGTCTGTCATTGATAGTATAGGATCAAGTACAAGTTTAGATAGCGAGTTATCAAGGGAAGTATAATCAACTCTTTTAACCATCCTAGTAGATTTAAAATTTGTAGGGAACATATTCAGGCTAAGTATAACGCTGTAGTGATCAGTGATTGTAGTATTAGCAATGAAACATTTTACGGGAAATTTAGTTTTGAGTATGGCATGGTCAAGGCAGGTGTTGGTATGCGTGGGGATATAATGCGCTGGCAACATACCATGTGCAGCTAGAAGGTTTAAATAGCTTTGAGATCTACTATCATTTGACGTAATCGAAATATCCAAGTTAATGTCTCCAGCTATAATTATATTTTTATATGATGCTAGATTTAAAAGTAAATTATCAAGGGATTCTAAAAAGTTCGTCGTATTTTTTTCACCGGGGCGTCGATATATAGCAAGTATTAGGGTACTACTATTCACTTTTATCATGAGGCAGTTGGCATCTATAAGTAAGGGTTCCGAAATTTTGTAGTTGTTACTAGATTTATAGTATACCACAACACCCTCATTTTGCGTATATTTTTTTGTTGTGGACGCATGGCTGTAGCCATCTAGCTCTGGTATATGGTCATTTTTGTTTAGATTTCAATTTACAGTTTCCCCAACGTTTAGGTTGTTTTTCAGCTGCCATGTGCACGTTTATTTTTAGGAATAAAAGAAGTTATCTTTCTAAGAAAGGTTTTAATAAATTTTAATATATATTTGGTGTACATTTTCGAAGGTGGCCACTGGTGGTGCCACTTGATCCAATGGTCTCTTTATATCAACGTATACCCTGAAGTCATGCCTTTCTAAACTTATAACATAAAGCGCTCCGCTTATTAACTCGCTTTCTCCTACATATTACACCACAGATCTGGTATATCTGCTTGTAACTATTAACAAAGCGTCGCGGGGCCCGGCAATGACTATTGAAACTTGTATCGAGATTTCAGTCATTTCCCAGCCCGTTACAGCGTTGTTGAGGATTATCCGCCATATAGGGATTTGGGTGATCGTTTTTGGCACAGTTTTGGGTACTTTGTGAACGAGTAAGATGACGGTTTGAATGTCGCGTGTTGAGATTTAGGGAACAAGCTTGTAGTTTCTCTATGTGATAGAAATGTATTAAATTTTATTGGACACATGATTTCGTTCGCAGACGTTGCTCGTATTAATGTACTGTTTGTCAATAAATTTAAATTCCTCGGAAACAGTACTTTTTCCTGGATGTAATGTACGATATGTACTTTTCTGAAATTGTTTGATGATCGATCGAGTAGTTAAGGCGTGGAAGCGACACAAACAAACTCACATTCGCATTTATAATAAATTAATTAATTGTATCTTATTTCTTTTGTTAGGTTTAAGTTTTTGTTAATATGGTGTGTAATTTATTTTAGTATTATTAGCATAGATATAAGCGATTTGGTGTAAGCAGCAGCGATAGCTCAGTGGGGAGACCAACAGACTGCCATGCAGAGGGTCTCGGGTTCGAACCCACGTTGTGCACCTCTGACTTTCGGAAGTTATATGACTTACAGAATTATGTGCGTATTGATTGACAATTATCGCCTGCTCCGTGCCTCGGAGAGCACGTTAAGCCGTCGGTCCCGGCTGCCATGAACATCAATGGCAGTCGTTACTGGAAAAGTCAGTACCCTCTAATATCCTGACACTGGTCTAGCCTTAGGGTATCGTTAGCCTTCGGGTTGCAGAGGTCAAGTGGCAGCCGCTCCGTGTAAAAACTGATATCCAGTCAAATCCGGTTAGACTAGAAAAGCTGACCCCAAGTGACTTGGGAATAATAAAAGCTAAGGGAGAAGATAAGCGATTTGGTGTAAGTACTGTAAGCTTATAATTTTTATGAAGAAAATAAATAACATTAGTTATCAATTTGGTATTAGTGGCTGGCTTCACGAATACCAAAATTCTCAATCAATATTCTATCCGAAAACGACATTGTAAAATATGGATACAGACTATTGTGTTCCAGTTTTGTGATGGCCACTGGCACTTGGTTGGCATCTGGTAACCGATGCCGAAGCCGTAATAGTTGCCGACCGACGACGGGACGACACAAGCCTACATACGACGGATAAAAACCTCCTAACCATTGGCAATGTTTATTTTCAAGCTATCGCGCGCGATTTATAATCGCTGCTCCGCTCCCATGGCTCGTGGCTTGATGTTATATAGCCTATGCTACTTCAGAATAAATTAGCTATCTAATGGTCAAAGAATCATTAAAATCGGGCTAGTAGTTTAGAGATTATTTATAACAAACAAATATACAAATCTTTCATCTTTAAAATAGGTCTTCACATATAATTTCGTGGTTTCGTACAAAATGCAATGGTTATTTTAAACACTCATTTATATTTCGATAATAGACTTGTATATTATTACTAACATGTATTATTAATAATAAATATCGATAACCTTTTATACAATTTGTATTTAAATTTATTTCGTTCAATGTCTGCCCGTATTCGTTGTTTCAATTCGCCATGATTTCATGATGATTTATGTTGTTGTTTAGACAAACCATAGAAGCAACTATACATAAAAATACATAGAATTCTAATTGATCATTAAAAATATTAATAAAGTAGTTATTATGAATACCACAACGTTACCGATTTTCTCCATATAACATATAATATATATATAACTTCATATTTAAACGTAACCCTATTATTAGTATGGACCATCTTTTGCCCGCGGCTTCGCCCGCGTGGTACCAACATCAATAAAACGTAGCCTATGTCCTTCCCCAGGATTTAAACTATCTTTGTACCAAATTTCATCCAAATCGATTAAGTGGTTTAGACGTGAAAATGTAACAGACAGATAGAGACAGACAAACAGAATTACTTTCGAATTTATAATATTACTAGTAAGGATTGAATACAGAGTTTCTTTTACATCTTCTAACATAATGTTTCGTTGTCCACAGAGAATGGTCTGCTGTCTTACGAGAATCCAAACTATCATTTGGATCCGTCCCGACTAGAGTCAGCGATATACAGCGACCTGTACGAGATGCATGACGACAAGAATACCCCCGACGAGTACGACACTTACCTCGATAACAGAAGGTAAGCAGAAAACACTTTTTTTTTATTCTGCTAATTTGGCAAACAAGCATACGGCCCACCTGATAGTAAGTGGTCACCGTAGCCTATAGACGCCTGTAACACCAGAGGCATCACTTGCGCGTTGCCGACCCTTTAGGAATAAAAGGAAGTGGGAAGGAGAAAGAGCGAGAAGGGGGAAAGAGGGTGATTGGGCCTCCGGCACTCTCACTCACCGAACGAAACACAGCAGTAGAAATACTGGTATTTCACGTCGATATTCTGTGAGAGGGTAGTCCTTCCCCGGTCGAGCCGGACCATTCATGCTGAAATCAACTAGGCTCTACTACTCAAAAATCAGCGAGGCTCTACTACTCAAAGCCTCTTCTTAATTCTTTCATCAAAGACTCTTCTTAATTCTTTCTTCAAAGACTCTTCTTAATTCTTTCTTCAAAGACTCTTCTTAAGCTTCTGCACGGATGGACTGCACGGATGGTGTAGTGGTTTAAGTGGACGCCTCTCCACTGCCACTACGCTGAGTGTTGTGGGTTCGAATAACACATGGTATGAAACTTTGTGTGATCTACAAATGGTTGTTCCGAGTCTGGGTGTTTTTTGTGCCTGTTGTTTGAATGTTTGCAAAGTCCTCTGCGACACGGGATTTATTTTTAGAGCAGGAGATTTTTAACCGTAAATAAAAAAATAATCTTCTGGAATCAGATGACCTAACATCAGAAGACTTACGGCCTACTGTCAGTACGACCATTAGGTACAGTTGGAATTAAACACCGGTACATTATTTAACTAAAATTTAATTGATTACAAATATAGCATAGCGGGAAAAGCTGTTTGTAATTTGTTCATAAAATAAGATTATATAATAAAACTGCCAAATTTTTATTCTTGTGTGGTGGGGGACAAAAGTTGAAACAGTGGACACAAAACCTCCCATACTCGGCACAACTATTTGTGGATACGACCATTTTTTGTCCCGTGTGGGAATCTACTTGCAGGGAAGACACGTTTTAACCGAAGTCTTCATTAAACTTCTTTTGCTTTCGGAGCCAGGGATTCTACGGTACAGACATTGTAAGATCGGCTGTCAGTAGCCCATAATGCCGTTGGAATTTAACATTAACACAATCTTATATAAGGATATCATAATGGACAAGACGTCGGCTAGTTCATAATTTCTTCATAAAGGAAGGTTATTATAATACTGACGTAAGAAACGGTGGCATAACTATGGCTAACCATTTTAAAATAGACCTGGATTCTTGCAGATCTATTTTAAAATGGTTAAGCTTACAATGCTGCTAAAACACTACATCCGATTAAAAAGTCAAAGGATCGGCTGCAAACAAATGCACCACGGCACCATCGAGGCAAACTACAATCCAATATTTATAAAAATACTATTAACTTTTCAATATAAAATTACCTTTCACTTATCACTTACCAACGACGTGTGAGGGTCGCCCAGTATCTTTTATAATTAAATCCTTTTCTTAATAGTCTTGTAGACAAGCAATTAACATATTAAAGTTTAAATACTTTTACATTATATTTATAGTACCTACTAGATTCTGCCCGTGGCTTCGCCCGCATACCGAGATAAAATATCTCATAAGTTTATCCAGAATATGGCCTATCTGTATGGCAAGTTTCATCTAAATCCGTTCAACGGTATATGCGTGATTGGGTAACAAACATACAAACATCTTCTGAAACTTTCAGTTTGATAATATAGGATTTGTATTACAAAGCCAGTACTAGGAATCCTAATTTCTAAACTAGTATTATAAATATGAATGTGAGTTGGTTTGTTTGTTATGCCAACACGCTTTAACTACTCGTACAATTTATATTATCATTATTAATATCATATCCAATATTTCATTAAATTCAATGATAAATATTGCCATAAAGTTAAAAACAAAAACAATAAAAGTGTGTCGCATAATACATTATTAAATGTCATGCGTAAATATAAAAATGTCAAATATTATAATCAGTTAAAAAAATAACAATTTTAATAAAAGAAAACTATTATATTAATTGCATTAAAATGGGTAATGGTTTATAAGGCTAGTGTGAATGGAACAGTCGCAAGAGGAAGAACTAGGCGAACGTTTCTTGATCAGATCGGAGGCGTTCTGGAAAAAGGCCAGGTTAAGAGCACCTTGAACCGACGGGCGTGTATGAGGAATGTGATGTAAGTGAATGAAGCCAGAGAAGTGTGTCAGGATCGTAGCAAATGGAAATCCGTAGTCTCTGCCTACCCCTCTGGGAAATAGGTGTGAATCTATGTATGTATGTATACAAATATTGAGTAGATTCACGCCTGTTTCCCAGAGGGGTATTATTGAGTATGTTTTTCATTTTCGCGACACTGGTGGTGAAAAGGTGGATATCTACATCATGGCCTACCATGTTGTACATTCGGCTCGCCCTAATTAAATATGAATTTTGCCGTTAATTTGTGCTAACCGCGGATATACAGGAGGTGCGATCTGCGTAGAAATGCCGATGGAACACGTAACCCAATTCTGTTCACGAACTCCGTTATGTCGATTGACCCATTCATTATGTTAAACAAGAATAATAAATCAGCAGCTTTCCGCCTTTCATATAAAGATAGTAAATGAAAAAATTTTAAACATTCTTTCACCAAGAATGCTCTCTCCAAATTTTATTTAAAAAATGTACTGTTACAACTTTTAATAACTTAAAGTACTTTTACGCGAGCGAAGCCGCGTGCAAAAGCTGGTTTTTAATGATACGGGTATAATATACTGAACTTCAAATAGATCCGCTCTCAATTTTCGGAAGAATATTATGAAGGCGACTTTTTTGCAGATCAGGTTTTAGGTAATAATCCTATGTTTTTAAATGAAGCAAAAACTTTGTACCCCTTTTTACGAAAATTGCGCGGGCGGAGGAGAATGAAATTTGGCAACGTTAACGTTAAGTTAACGTTGGCGAATCCTAATATTTTTATAACATATACTTTAGAAATACATTAAATTATTGAAAAAACACTACACGCACATAACCATGCATTTGACACACGCAGTCGAATCGCGTTCGTAGTACTTCGGCATGGTTCGGCTGATGTCGTCTAATTCTTCGTTACTATGGTTACATACCTTAAGTACCTATTGCAATTTCATGGTACAATGACGATCAAACTTAAAATTCAAATCAATTATGGTCGATTTTCGACCGCTTGGCGACCGCTAGTATAAATTATTAGAGTTGAATTTTAATGTATAATTAGTCGTAATTTTCTTTAGTAATTATATTAATTGACTGTTCAGGACTAAAGATACTTGTAAATTATATTATAATTTGTACACCATATTATGTGTAGGACATAGCGTAGATACTTATAAAATAGCCGTGAGAACTGTATACTCACTTATATTCCACAAATAAATGATTAAGATTATGAAAATTATGGAAAAATATATGTATGTATCTTATGTGGGGGCCAGTCAGTGCAGACCGGCGACACTTCGACCCAGTGGGATCTTTTGTGTCGACACTCTCCCAATAACAACTGCCATAGATGTTCATGGCAGCCAGGACCGACGGCTTAACGTGCTCTAATAAAAAATATATACTGAACATATGTATATATGATACAGAGTACAGAAAGCTGTAAGCCTTTGTTTATTAAGCACAAAATACTAACACTACCGTCATTACTCATCCTTGAAGTTGCTGTGTTTGTAAACAAGTGAGAATCGGCAATGAATTACCGTAAATCTTAGAGATCGAAAAAATGGTTGAAGTAATATGCAATAGTCACGTGATACCACGTGACCTTGGTCAGAGGTCAAAGGTCATAGTCATTTCGGGGGTATATCGACTATGCTGAGTCGAATGGCGTTAACCGCGAGTCTCTAGCTCTTACGGTTCTTGAGTTGAAAGTTGTCTAACAGACAGACGGACGGACAAAGCTGTTGCATAAGAGTTTTTCGAACTCTAAAAGCAAGCTGCACTTGTTTTCAAAATAGTCAGGTACAGTACAACGTAACAGGCGTGATAGCTCTAAAATACGCATACACAGCTCTAGAACCGCACTTATGCATAAAAGTATTATTTGTATGGATCCAATAATTTATTTATTTCCCAAGGAATGGAAGCTGAAAAATGTATTATTGTTTAAAAAACAAATTAGGTGAGTTCTAGCTAACGAGGCTTATATATTTTTTTTATGTTGTATTTGGCAAAAGAGCATACAGATCGCCTGATGGTAAACGATTACCACCGCCGCACAGTGCGTTGCCGGCTTTTTAAATTTTCCCCCTCCCCAGGGGTCCCTCCCCTGGGGGGTTGGGTCTCGGGTACCCTCACTTACTCGACGAAACACAACGCAAGCGTTATTTTACGTCGGTTTTTTGTGAGGCCGTGGTATCACACCGGTCGAGCCGGCCCATTTGTGCCGAAAAGTATACTACTATATATAACAAAATTTTTGAATGACCCGTTTTAATACATACATACATACATAGATTTACGCCTGATTCCCAGAGGGGTAGGCAGAGACTACGGATTTTCATTTGCTACGATCCTGACACACTTCTCTGGCTTCATTCACTTTCATCACATTCCTCATACACGCCCGTCGGTTCAAGGTGCTCTTAACCTGGCCTTTGTCCAGAAATTGAATTGTACTATTTATTTTACTACAACATAGAACCTAAACTAAATAAGAGAAATATGGATGTGATCCGCCTTTGTTAGACAAAAACTGCCCCATTGATCCAGTGTCATAAGATTGCGTTTATATTTGCTAATGCTTTTAAAAACCCAGGTTTGTTTTCTGGTTGAGACAAAGTGACTAAACGTGCTATTCGAGGAACGGACTGAAAAATCGACAACCTTTTACTCCGAGCTTCTTCTGATAATTTCTTGACGGAAAACTCAATTACCTTTTTTTATTTTTCTGTCCAGGATTCATACCTTATAATCTCCAGTCATGTAGATTGACTAAGCACCAAAAAGCGTGACTTAAACATTGGTGTCAATATGGAAATACTTAAAACTTCTACCTAACCGTTGTAAAATTAACAACCAATTTTTATAATCAATTTTTGGTGACCATCGTGGCAAAAATCACTGAAATATTTGATGTGTATATATAATTGTGTTTCCTAATTTTTATTGTTAAGTTGCGCGTTCCCTAAGGGTTAAGTTATATAATTGTGTACATATAGGCATGTGAAAATTTGTCATCATCATCCTCTTGCCCTGCTCCCAATTTATTTGGGGTCGGCGCAGTATGTCCTTCGCTTCCATACTTCTCTGTCAACCGTCATCTGATCATTTACCCCTTTTCTTTTCATATCCATCCTCACACAGTCCGTCCATCTTTTCCTTGGCCTTCCTCTCCCTTTTCGTCCCTCTACCCTCTTATCCATCACTTGCTTACCTACATACGTATCATCTCTTCGCACAACATGTCCATACCAAGCCAAACGATTTTCTTTCACCTTCTCGTTGATGGGCACCATTTTCAGACTACTTCTTATGTAACATGTGAAAATTTGTAATTGACCATATTTTGCCATTAATGTTCTAACTGTATTTATTAGCTGTAAGATTTCAGAAAACAAAAAATATATCGGTTGAGTCGTTTTTTTAGTTAAATCTTTACAAACAAACCAAAAAATCGAATCTGCCCTCTTTATGATATTAGGATAGACAAAAGATTATTACTTAAAAACCCGATCTAGAAAACTCGACATCATCCTTCTGAAAATTGAGAGCGAATCTATTTGAAGTTTACTCGTATTAAACCTAGTGCAATATACGATGTTACGTCACTGGGTACGGTGGGTGCATCGACCCGGGCACCGCGCATGCGCCGTGCATCGATCCGGTGCATACCCACCGAATACTGTGCACACCAATGCGTTCTCTTTGATTTGATCTCTTTTTATTTGGATTTTGGTTTACGAACGATACGAATTGGTTTGATGTGATAGGTGATAATTATAATGTAGATTAATATCACGGTTGTTAATTTTACAACGGTTAGGTAGAAGTTTTAAGTATTTCCATATTGACACCTATGTTTAAGTCACGCTTTTTGGTGCTTAGTCAATCTACATGACTGGAGATTATAAGGTATGAATCCTGGATAGAAAAAGCAAAAAAGGTAATTGAGTTTTCCGTCAAGAAATTATCAGAAGAAGCTCGGAGTAAAAGGTTGTCGATTTTTCAGTCCGTTCCTCGAATAGCACGTTTAGTCACTTTGTCTTAACCAGAAAACAAACCTGGGGTTTTAAAAGCATTAGCAAATATAAACGCAATCTTATGACACTGGATCAATGGGGCAGTTTTTGTCTAACAAAGGCGGATCACATCCATATTTCTCTTATTTAGTTTAGGTTCTATGTTGTAGTAAAATAATCTATTACCATAAATAGTACCTACAATTCAATTTCTGAACAAAGGCCAGGTTAAGAGCACCTTGAACCGACGAGCTTGTATGAGGAATGTGATGTAAGTGAATGAAGCCAGAGAAGTGTGTCAGTTTCGTAGCAAATGGAAATCCGTAGTCTCTGCCTACCCCTCTGGGAAACAGGTGTGAATCTATGTATGTATGTATGTACAATTCCAGACCGGAGTCTAGACCGGTGTCTAGACCAGAGATGTACCACGGATGATGCTATTGCAAATATCTTAACAAAGACATCTAGTAACATATTACCCAAATATTACCAGCGACCTAAATAGAGCAGGCGAAATGTAAGTGCAATTCACTTCCATGCAACCCTTCGCGTGTACGCGTAAAGATTGTATGATTACTGTTTATATTGTACATTTTTACCCCAATAGCAATTAGCAATGTATGAAGTGGAGGGTTAAAGCTGTTGCATTATGCATTCAGGGGTTGGGTACTATTGCCCTTTTGCATAAATAAAACGAGAATTACCTTTTTCCTTATGGATTAATGCAATTTGCTTTATATCAGCTGATTGCTTCACTTCCTTGCCCTGTTAACCCTGTGGTTATACGGGTCATGTAGTTCTGCGTTTGATGCTTGGGTGGATTAAGTTAAAGGAATTTTTCACCAGAAAATTTCCTCTAACAGCATAGTCTGCAAATGTGCTTGGTTAACAGAATATACTGACGTGTGATCTAAACCGTTTCAGGCCGAGAGTGGGTGTAATACGTCTCTTGTTTTCTTGTTACGAAATGTTTGAATTTTGCTGACACGATTAATTCGTTAGAATATACACTTAATATGTACATACTTAAAATACAAAACAAATGCCATTATAATTAATTAAAAGTTATATACCAGAAAAACAGTACTGTTCCCAGGGGATAGAAATTAATTAATAAAATCTAGATTATCGAAAGCGAAGCTGCGGGCAAAATCTAGTTCATTAATATAATATAAAGATAAGAAGACTGCGCCGAGCGTAAGACGCGGTTGGACTGAACGACAGAGCTCGATATTCAAATCGGCGCGCGGCCGCCATAGTAAAATTGTATGGAGGATTTGAAGTGCTTTTTTGAAAAATATGTATCTTTATTGTCAACCAATAACTTAAATATTTGGGATGGACAAACTGTAATATAACTATTTATGATTCGTTTAAGCTGTAAAATAGGATAGATTTCTACTGTTATAATCTAAAAATCACGTAACACGTGCTTACGTTTTTGCATTTTTCGTGCAAATTTACGTAATTTTGTAGACGTAAATATTAATTATTTTAAGTTTTTTACACGGAGTAATTGTAAACACATTCATTGTTATGGTAAATGTATATTTTATATTTGTATTAAACAAAAAGTGTTGATTTTATCAACTTAACTGTGACCGCCTGTTTTGGCACATTTCGCTCGGCGCACTCTTAACCATATACATACATATGTCTGTAAAGTACGTTTAAATATATATAAAAACAACAGCTGTGAGAGCGATCGTGTCAGTCCAATGTTCTGAAGGCTTACGTAGAAATCTAGGGCAGTCGATACCGGCTTACACGTGTTGTGCAAAGGGTACATTAATAGGATGACTGCTTCGGTGGAGCAGGGATAGCGAATGCGACTGCCGTGGACTCGGGTTCAATTCAGGCAAAGCTATTTTGAGATTTCGGCCTCGATGGTGTAGTGGTTAGTGTAACCGACTGCCACGCCTGAGGTCGCGAGTTTCGATTCCAGCACAAGTCAAACATTTGTGTGCATGAATATGGATGTTTGTCTTGGTCTGGGTGTTTCTATGTATAATAAGTATATATTTACAAAAAAAATGTATATGTGTATGTTTATCCATTGTCTAGTACCCATAGTACAAGCTCTGCTTAGTTTGGGCTAGATGCTGTTGTGTGTATGTGGTAGAATATTATTATTATATTATTTCTATTTAAAAACAATTATAATAGCTGGGATTTTAAAATTGTACCCGGTGGTACCCGAGCATTATATTTTTTTTAAATGACCTCTCCCTTGCTGGATATAATTCCCATGTCGCGGGGGACTTTACAAACATTCAAACAACGGACACAAAGAACACCCAGACTCGGAACAACTATTTGTGGATCACACAATTTTTTGTTCTGTGTGGGAATCGAACCCACAACACTCGGTGCAGTGGCAGTGGCAAGGCGACCACTTAAACCCCTACGCCACCCGTGTAGTCAAAATCAAAATCTTGTCAAGTGATTTGATTGGCTTTTGCTGATTCAGGCAGCCAATCACAGTAACTGATATACATTTATCATTTCAGCACAAACGTATTAAAAAGAAAACATAATTACAAAAACACAAATAATTATAATACTAATTAATTACAGAAATGGTTTAGGCATCGTAGAATTCTTCAGCATCGCTGTCAACTGGTAACGTGCCCAGAAGACTGGCAGCATTGCTACGTTGAATGGCAATGCTGATTCTTTGGGCTAAGAAAAGACCAGCCTTCTGATCACGCGAAACGTCGATCAGGCGTTTTGCGATCTCCCTGTACATAATACGAGCGCTCGGACCCCATGAACCTAGCGTAATTAATTATGGGTCATTTAAGTAATTTTATTTTAGTGATGATCTGGCTTTTAGAAACTGGGTGTCATTTTGGCTATTGGTCCGGTAGTACGATGAACTAAGGTTCATCGTACTACCGGCACTACACTGCTGGCTAAATGCAGGTGCTATACGAGTATGTATTACTTATTGACCTCAAAATCCTTAAATTGTCCCAGGTCAAAGATACCAAATTAGAACAGATTAATAAATTTTTCAATCCAAACTTAATATTATAAATGCGAATGTGAGTTTGTTTGTTTGTTACGTTTACACTTCTTAACTACTCGACTAATAATCATGAAATTTCGCATACACGTTGTCAGGGGAATAGAAATGAACAGGTACAATTTATCCAGAAAAAGACACGGTTACTAATCTATATTTAAGCGAGTGAAGACGCTGGCAATATCTAGTTAAGTATAAAGCAGCCATTTTTAAAACGCTGTATAAAACTGTTTTAACGATTCTAGTTGTGAGCCATAAACTATAAAAACCGTTGTTTAATAGACTTGTGGCGTTACCACGAAGTAACGAAGCACAGACTCAAAGGAGGTGCAGTTTAATTTTATAATGTAAGTACCAGTATCGCCAAAGATTATGAGATTAAACAGCTTTATATACTGCTAGATTTTGCCCACGGTTTCGCTTGCGTAAATGTAGGTTAGTTAAGTAAACTTTCTGTTTCTCGGGAACAGTATTTTTATGGATGATATGATATTCTCTGTACCCCTAACAACGTGTATACGAAATTTCATGATAATCATAGTCAAAGTCAAAAATCATTTATTAATTTAGGTCTCAAAGTAACACTTATTAACGTCAAAAGGGTTAGTGAGTTTAACTGAATTTACATTTATTAGTTTACTTGCTAGGTTCAGGCAAAAGGTGGACCTATGAGAAACTCGAGTCCACCATTTTAAATCGCCATCAAATTATAATTTCTGTATTTTACAACTCATTCATGTACTAGGTGTTACAGTAATTATAAAGAGCAGCGATAGCTCGGTGGGGAGACCAACAGACTGCAATGCAGAGGGTCTCGGGTTCGAACCCACGTCGCGCATGACTTTCGTAAGTTATATGACTTTTCGAAATTATGTGCGTATTGATTGACAATTATCGCCTGCTCCGTGTCTCGGAGAGCACGTTAAGCCGTCGGTCCCGGTTGCCATGAACATCTATGGCAGTCTTTATTGGGAGAGTGTCGACACAAAAAATCTCACTGGGTTGAAGTGTCGCCGGTCTGTACTGACTGGCCCCCACATAAGATACATACATACAGTAATTATGCCATATATTACTGTATTTACTGTCCATATAATCTAAATTATAAAAATAAAAATCGGTCAAGTAGTTAAGGCGTCAAAGCGTTACAAACAAACTCACATACGCAGTTACAATATTAGTAAATTTTTTCTACATGGCCAAATCATCTTAGCACACCTTTCTCAATTCTTGTAACAAGAATTATATAGGTATTATTTTTACAACACAGGTCTTTCATTATGGTCAATTGTACAAAAATAGGTAACATTCATTTCGGTTGTAAGCTCCAACTTTCATTAATATTTCGTGTTTTCTAATTCTAGTTGTATACTTTAAATACAAAACCCGTTGTTTAATATACTAAAGAATAAATTTCTCAAGTTTTGTGATACAAATCCACTTTTTATGTAAGCCAATTAAAATTTTATTTCGTCCGTGCGATCAAAATCTTACAACTTAACAAGGTCTGCGAGCTAAATTATTACTTTTAACCAGTAGTTCCCAAAGTGGTCCAGTCGAGTCTCCCGTTGACCCCTAGGGGTCCACCTAG
The DNA here is from genome assembly GCA_930367265.1 of Catocala fraxini. Taxonomy (NCBI): domain Eukaryota; kingdom Metazoa; phylum Arthropoda; class Insecta; order Lepidoptera; family Erebidae; genus Catocala; species Catocala fraxini. The sequence goes on from OV884045.1 coordinate 2,887,388, forward strand.
GGGTCAACGGGAGACTCGACTGGAGGTCTACGTTGGCGTGACAAAAAAATGGGGGTTCACAATTCGTAAGCCGGGGTCCACGAAAATTTGCTTTCGATAGTGAAGAACTAAAATGTTGGCTTGACTTCAGCTATCAACATCGATCGACGGATATTTTGAGGAATGCCACTCGCTAAAGAAACGAATACCAAAAAAAAAATCGGGCCACCTACCATGGTTAGTCCCGAGAATTTCTAAAAAAAAAACGTACTCCCAGAAGAGTTTCGATAAAAAAAATTATCCTTAAGGAATATGCTAGAAATGTAGCTGCAGGGGGTCCAGGAACCAGCTAAATTTTAAAGTGGTCTATGAGAAACAAAGTTTTAGAACCTCTGTTTTAAACAAAGAAACTTTAAACTAGAATACGTGCTGCTATAATTTTTGACTGCATGGATGGAGTCAGTGGCCTGGTCAAAAGCACAGCTGCCTTAGTAACTTCAACTACAATGTAGCTCTAGCATGCTTTCATTGTGCTTTACTGAGGTCACCTAGAAGCATGTGTGCAAGTGACATTGAAGAACTTTAGTATCCTTTAGGATACAAGTTGGGTTTCTCTTCAGATCCTGTAAAATATATATTCTTCAAAATAAATAAAGATTTAAAAAAAGAAAAAATATGTTTAGTAAACTCGATCGGTTTATTTAATACTAGCAACCCGCCCCGGCTTTGCATTGGTATGTTTTGTTATATCTCAAAGAGATTACGCAACGTTTTCGATGAAAGCTCCCAGGCGGCTTGACATTATCCGACGTTTTCAAAAATTAACCTCATATTTCATCAAATATACACAAAACCTTAACAAATTATACATTTAAACATACCTCTTGAATCACTATTTTTAAAAAATCCGCTTGAAAATCCGTTTAGTAGTTTTTGAGTTTATCGCAAACAGACAGACAGACGCGGTGGGGGACTTTTATAATATTTAGTGATAGAGATGAAACCATGCATGTTACTGAAAGGAGCAGTGATTTAAATGTTCAAGGGTTTGCGTACGATTAAAATATTGTATGGACCACATTTAGTGGATCAGAGGGTCTTCTCCGGGATTTCATTACTCTGGATGTACCTTCACATGTCTGATTGTCGCCAGAAAATTCTCAATAGCGGCAAGAAGTCTAGCGCTAAGGTTCCAAATAAAATGAAATGTCGATATCTTAACTCAGGCCTTAGAGGCTTAAATTCCTGTATTATGTAATACTATCTGTTTCCTACAGTTCAGTGTCAACGTCTATAAAAAAGAAATAAACACACAGAGTTGCCTTCGTAATTATAATATTAGTATGCTAGTATGAATTATTTTGAGCAGCGATAGCTCAGTGGGGAGACCAACAGACTGCAATGCAGAGGGTCTCGGGTTCGAACCCACGTCGCGCACCTCTGACTTTCGGATGTTATATGACTTTTCGAAATGATGTGCGTATTGATTGACAATTATCGCCTGCTCCGTGCCTCGGAGAGCACGTTAAGCCGTCGGTCCCGGCTGCCATGAACATCTGTGGCAGTCGTTATTGGGAGAGTGTCGACACAAAAGATCCCACTGGGTCGAAGTGTCGCCGGTCTGCACTGACTGGCCCTCACATAAGATATATACATACATGGATTATTTTGGTTCTCGTATCCTAACTTGTATTACAAATGTAAATGTGATTTTGTTTGTTTGTTACGCATTAACTACTCTACCGATCATAATTAAATTGCGCATACACGTTGTCAGAGATACACACATAAAAGGACATAATGAGCTAACATTATAAATGCGAATGTAAGTTAGTTTTGTCTTCTGTTTACGCGAATGTTATTCATTGAAATTAAACTACTATATACAGATTTTAACGCGTTGTTTATTTTACACTTTATTACATAATTTTGAAACTGTTACACTACTACTAGATTAAACATCTTAATTTCAATAGAGAAGATGGTTGGAATGTACCACCAGCTTGGGATCCAGTAATTAAAATAGTTAAATCCAAAAAGAAGCAAACCACAGCTAGACTTCATGATACTCTGAGCTCATTCTGCGTAAATTTTTCGTTTAATTTCAATGAGTAAGTTTGTTTGTTACGCTTTCACGCCTTAACTTCTCGACCAATCATAGTTAAATTTCGCATACACGTTATCAGGGATATAAAAAAAGGCCATACCTACCTTACCTACCTTTCATCTACGATAATATTTTTCCAGAAAGAAAAAGTACTGTTAACCACATAATATAGGTAACATCGCTCTTAATATTGTCTTTGTCATTCGCTAAAAATATAAAATGGACATATTCAATTTTAGCTTTAATAAAAAACTAAATAGAATCGCTTGCTTTATGGCCAACACAACTAACGCAGCGAATAGAACAACATCCGTTCTGAACTAGATAATAACGCTGCAGTGTGTGTGGTGCGAGTTAAAAACGGAGAGCGAGTTTGTGATATATTAATACTTTTAAAAACCTATGGCTTTTTGAAGCGTTATTGGGATCGACGTTTAAAAATAACATTGATTCAGAAACGTTTGTTGCAAGGTCTAATATTACTTGGTCCCATAATTAGCCAGGCCTGTGTCTTGGACACTTCTACTATTAAAATTTAACTATTTAAAGTTTTCTGAATCGAAACAAAAATGCTCTGAATAGTTTTGCAATGCAGTTTTCATAGTTAGTTAGCCACAGATTGAAACTAAAATCAAAGACGCGCCTCGTCATTTTATTGAGTAAAACTAGATTTATGATGCGTAGTTCCACTTACGTATATTACGTCACGGGCCAATTGTATATCATGCGAACGAAATTGCAAAAGCTATTTTTCAGTAATTATCTAAAGAGGCTCCAGATCACAACAATTTTTAAATTTCTTATTGCAAAGCATAGGTGAGACTTAGCCACTAATACTGACCCCAGAAATACGTGCCATTGGACTGCCATGTGGTAACATGCCCTCTTTACTTACTCGACTGAGTACTAACCATAGTGCAACATGACTATGTTGCACTATGTTAGTCAGTTGCATCATGGTTAAGTCACCATATTAAACGTGATAATACGTAAATTTTTACACAGATGATTAGGATACCGCTGTGGGGAACCTTACGAATATGCGAGAAACGAACAAAGTAGGATATTCAGACTCGGTACAATATTTGTGGATCACACAGTTTATGTCCAGAGTAGATATCTAACCCATAACATTTTGCTCACTGACATTTTTATCATATATATCATATTTAAACTACTAACTATTTGTTCTAACTACTAAGCTATCTGTGCGAGCAGCGATAGCTCAGTGGGGAGACCAACAGACTGCAATGCAGAGGGTCTCGGGTTCGAACCCATGTCGCGCACCTCTGACTATCGAAAGTTATATGACTTTTCGAAATTATGGGCGTATTAATTGACAATTATCGTCTGCTCCGTGCCTCGGAAAGCACGTTAAGCCGTTGGTCCCGGCTGCCATGAACATCTATGGCAGTCGTTATTGGGAGAGTGTCGACACAAAAGATCCCACTGGGTCGAAGTGTCGCCGGTCTGCACTGACTGACCCCCACATAAGATAAGATAAGCTATCTGTGCAGTCACGATAAATAAAATAATAATTCGTGCCTTAAAAGCAATGGTCCTATATTGCCGATTATTTTGTCTCTATACCGCAAAACGGGCAGTACTTTGATCGCACGGACGATATGTTACTATAAGTGTAACTTTTACGCTTAAATTAAACGTTAAATCCTTAGTACACTAAAATCAGCTATCGCAACCCGCTATAGTTATTGTACAATTCAACACGCTAGTTGCCTATAAAAATCGCGTGTCTCGTGGCCCTCGCATGCAACGTAGCGAACAGAACGACGTCCGCTTGGAACGGAATAGGATTGATAATGACGTTGCAGTGTGTGTGGTGCAAGTTACAAGATACAAGCGACATATTACATTTAATTCTACTAATACCTAACTGCACGAATGACGTAATGATTTCAGAAGTCACCTTGCCATTACCATTATGCTTAATATTACCTTTACGAGTGAGTTCGAATCTTATACGGAAGAAATATTATGCGATTTACAAATAGTTCTTCTGAGTCTGCGTGATTTTTGTGTTAGGTTTTTTTAATATTTGTTCTCTCGCGATACAGAAAATATATCTCTTGTGGGTGTCGTCTTTAAAAACAAACGTGGCAAAATGCGCGAATTGAATTTTGAGTTCGAATCCCGAATCGTCTGAACAAAAAGTTATTGGGCTACTTTTTAGAGACACATATGTAAACCCTAAGGTCAACAATATTTTTGTTACCACGTAGTAGGTAAATAAGCAAATAGCCGGCTACTGAACACATTATAATTTTGTGTTGCTAATAATGATAATCTAATAGAATTTTTTATTAACACTGATAAACTCTCAACCAACGCTATGGACGCCAACATTCGAGCTTAATCAGACTATTTAAAACGTAAATATTGTTATGATAGTCTTATTTTGTTTGAATAGCTTTCATATTTTCATATTTTTGATAACTGGCTCGGTTGAGAGTTGCCACGAGACATCGGCTTCAGTCCACAGATATTCGCAACTAAATATGTATGTAATTCATCACTGCCAAGTCCTCCTAAAATAAAAGAGTGATTATATTTCAAAGTTATTGTATAAACGATTCAGAATGTTTAAACGAAAATAGATGTATGCAGGGCTGGACAGGACGTCCGCTTTGCACGTGAAAGCGATGAGATACACAATGACCGTAAGTCATAGATGGAGAGCGATTTTATGCTTCTAACATCCGTAACTTGTTTCTAAAGGATAACATCCTTATAATGGATGTTTGTTACTCAATCACTTGTAAACCCTTAAACGTATTTGCCTGAATCTTAGCACATATATAGACTACTAGACTTTACCCGCGGCTTCGCTTGCGGTAATCTAGATTTTGTCAATAAATTTATATCCTTCGGAGACAGTACTTTTTCGTGATAAAGGCTACCGTATGTTCTTTTCTGTACCCCTGACAACGTGTATGCAAAATTTCATGATGATCGGTCGAGTAGTTAAATCGTGGAAGCGTAGTAAACAAACAAACTCACATTCGTATTTATAATATTAGTTAGAATGTCCTGAATTAACATATAGGATATATTGTATCAAGGCAGAAGCTAGGAAAAAAATTATGCAATAAATAAAAATATACAACAGAGAAAAACCGGAGTATCCCTGTTGAGGAAGTAATTCTAAGCTACATGAAATACTTGACACATTTTTTAAATAAATAGCTACCCTAACTAATACCTAAGTAGTCACCGTAGCATATGAACGCCTACAACACCAGAGGCATCACGTGCGCGTGTCGGCCCTGTAATAACCTCCAAAAAAAATCCACGCAAATCTTAAGATCGATGCCATGTCATATACACTTTTTTTTTGACACAGCGAAAAGTCACATTCCCCATCGCCGGTTTTGGGGCGGGCGATGAGGATATGTCGGGAGCCAGCCCATAAGATGGAAATTTGGGCTAAACCGACTAAAACCACCGCGGTGTTCCTCACACCTTTATGGCGGGGTCGCTCTCGCATTCAAATCGCGACCCCGTCAAAGGTTTGACCCGCCAATGGACGTGGCGGGTCCCACACAACCATCACACAAACACACAAATTGGGGACCTGGTCCCCGACGACAAAGCGGGGACCTAGTCCCCCTTCATGTCATATACACTGACTGTTCAAATTTATGCCTAATAAATAGTTAACCAGCCTTACCTTTGGTATATGTTCAAGAATGTATTTATATATTTGGGATAATAATAATATAAGAATTCTTCATAATATCCTTGAAGACGATAGCTCAGTGGGGATCAACAGACTGCAATGCAGAGGGTATCAGGTTCGAACTCACGTCACGCACCTCAGACTTTCGGAAGTTATATGACTTTTCGAAATTACGTGCGTATTGATTGATAATTATCGCCTGCTCCGTGCCTCGCAGAGCACGTTAAGCCGTCAGTCTCGGCTGCCATGAACATCTATGGCAGTCGTTATTGGGAAGCCAGTGCCCTATAATATTCTGACACTGATCTAGCCTATGGGTATCGTTAGCCTTCGGGTTGCGGAGGTCAGGTGGCAGCCGCTCCGTGTAAAAACTGATATCCAGTCAAATCCGGATAGACCAGAAAAAGCCGACCTCATGTAACTTGGGAATAATAATGGCTAGGGAGAAGATCCTTAAAGACGATGAAGTGAAGTCTGCCCAACCACATGGGCGAGCGTAGTGGACTATTACCTGTACCCAGCAGCTGTTTATAATAATGATATACTATACGTGTAGGTACTCCTTACAGGATTTAAATATAATATATAATATAATAATAATTACTAAGAGTAACTAGATACGAAAAACAAAATGTTTCGCTTGCTTTAGCGCATTCGCGTAATAAAATGTCGCCCGAAATGCATCCATAGAGCAGAGTTTTTAGTTTTACAGAGGTTTAATTCAAGCTTGCTCGAAAACAGGGCAGTCCGGACTTTTTAATACATATTAACGCGAGTTGCGAATCCGGGACTTTGAGTCGTAAAACTCCTATGCCCTGGGCTAAACTGTTGAAGTTTGACATGAAAATTGTGCAATTTGTGGGGTAAACAAATATTTTTAGTTGTTCATTGCTTTTGTTTGAAATAAACTGCAGTGTTTTCGATGTCACGATATATTTATTATTTGAAACGTCAACTACTTTCGTAGCTCTGTATATAAATAATGAAATTCTTTTGTTCTGAACATTTTATATTTAAGTGTGAAGCTAGAATACGGACATTTAAAGACATGCTACTATACCGTATTTATTTATAGGACTTCAGGTTTCTCCCTCTGAAGTGTACGCTGCGACTGATGCAGTACATTCATAGGGAGATAGCTCAGGGATAGATCTCGGGGCCGACACAAAAGATCCCACTGGGTCGAAGTGTGGCCGATCTACACTGATTGGCCCCCGAAATAAGATAAGATAAGATAAGATATAGGTACTAGTGTTTGCCCAGAGGTCGCAATTTGAACATTTGAACTCTTGAAAATTTTAGGTGTTATAAGAATTTTACTTCTTCCCACATAAAAATGAAAATAAAACAATACCCGCTTATTACAAAACTTACAATGCACCAAAACCACACTGTAGGCATAATAGTTTTAAATTAAATATAATACGTTATTTTCGTGAGGTAAGTCAGGCTTTTCGACTTTAATAAAGACACAGACACTGCTTGCAACATTTGTAAAAATTAAAACAGTAGTAGGTATCTTTGTTTTGTAAAAATGTTATGTTTATTCATTCTTTTACTAAAGTTCCTTTGTCATAAATAAGATTTATAAAAATGTTGCTAACGATTATCAACTACCTCTCAACGTAATATCTTTCAGATCTTTTGTTAAATATTATTTAACTAACACTCAAAGTTCAGTTAAGTTTATATGTGACTAGTTTTTGCCCGCAGCTTTACTTGCTCGGCAATAGTACTTTTTTTTTGATGCAAGTAACCCTATATCATTTTTTGTATCCCTGACAACTTGCATGCGAAATTTCATGATGATCAGTCGAGTAGTTAAGACTGTGCCGAGCGAAATGTGCCAAAACAGTCAACACGTTTGTTTAATTCAAATATAAAATATACTATAAAATAATTATTATTTTCGCCTACAAAATTACGTAAATATGCAATGCAAAAACGTAAGTTTGTGTTAGATTATAACAGTAGAAATCTATCCTATTTTACAGCTAAACGAAACATAAATAGTTGTATTACAATTTGTTCGTCCCAAATATTTAAGTTATTGGTTGACAATAAAGATACATATTTATCAAAAAAGCACTTCAAATCCTCCATACAATTTTACTATGGCGGCCGCGCGCCGATTTGAATATGCGCCGCACGAGCTCTGTCATTATCTGTCTTACGCTCGGCGCAGTCTTAACTAGCTCAAATATTTAAGATTGGTTTATAAGCAAATCTTCTTATGTTTCGCTATCTATATAAGAAAACTGTAGCATAATATTCTATACTCTATTCAAGAGTCACCTCGACGCGTATATACGTCAGCGAAATAACGAACTCACGACGAAGCTATACGTCCTGCACCCATTCTGATTGTGATCACGTCTTGCAATATCTGACTGCGACGAATATGCCACCTAAAGCCAGAAATTGCATTCATCTTGCTATACAATAATCAACTTTAATGTTCTAGTAAATAGACTGGATTTCGTTTGACAATCTGTATAATGTTATTACGGTAGTAAAATTATTATTATTGCTTTGGTGTTACTTCAAGTGTTTTTGTTTGGGTTGACTTCATTATCCTTGTTAGTATCGTGAGGTTTCGAGGAAGTGTAGCACCGTTCGTCAAGTTTTAGGTTCGGTCATAAGGTACGGCAGTGGTATTGGGATTCTATTAGATTATTTCCAATAGTAGCGCGGGGTCTGAAAATCTGCGCGGTAGAGAGCAAAATGCTCGCTCCCTACGTGGGACACAATCATTAATACGCTTATTTACATCTGATAAATCCTTTGAGATTATACAGGCCCGTACATAAAACTAGCGTTTTATTACCGAGGTTTTCTTTTATTGTATTTTTGACATTGTAAAATGTTAAGTATCACACTTACAAAAAGTATTACCATAAATAATGACTGCAATCTCACGCATCTCTGACTTTCGGAAGTTATATGACTTTTCGAAATTATGTGCGTATTGATTGAAAATTATCACCTGCTCCGTGCCTCGGAGAGCACGTTAAGCCGTCGCGCGTCGGTCCCAACTGCCATGAACATCTATGGAAGTCATTATTGGGAGAGTGTAGACACAAAAGATCCCACTGGGTCGAAGTGTCGCCGGTCTGCACTGACTGGCCCCCACATAAGATACACATACCATATATAATAATTATTTAATTCATTCACAAAAATTACCAAATACATTACTGTTAGATATCTAAAGATACTATACTCACAACAGGCCGTTGATCAAATCTTCTCCTTAGCCTTTATTATTCCCAAGTCACTTTGGGGTCGGCTTTTCTGGTCTAACCGGATTTGACTGGATATCAGTTTTTACACAGAGCGGCTGCCACCTGACCTCCGCAACCCGAAGGCTAACGATACCCTAAGGCTAGACCAGTGTCAGGATAATATAGGGTACTGACTTCCCAATAACGACTGCCATAGATGTTCACGGCAGGCGGGATCGACGGCTTAACGTGCTCTCCGAGGCACGGAGCAGGCGATAATTGTCAATCAATACGCACATAATTTCGAAAAGTCATATAACTTCCGAAAGTCAGAGGTGCGCGACGTGGGTTCGAACCCGAGACCCTCTACATTGCAGTCTGTTGGTCTCCCCACTGAGCTATCGCTGCTCTCTGCCGTTGATCAAATGTTAATCATTAATCAAGGACTTCAGACCTATTTTGAAAGGTAGCTTAATACTGCTAAGCTACCTCTATTACCGATATTTTTATAAGTAAGGTAAAAATATTCCTTAGAGGAGCAAATATAACAAAAGCCTTCCCAAACTATAAATACATAACTACTTAACTACAATGTTAGTGCAAACATGCGATGTTACCGGATGTGACTTAACCTTGCATGAGTATTATAGTTCGAGCTACATTTTCTTATCAAATACTATATTTCATACTCCGCTGTTGTTACTGAGTGATGGTACCAAGGGTACTGGAGATATAGCTTCATTTTTTAAGGTTAAAGACTAATTTGACACTAAAATTTTCAGTAGAAACACAGGGTCATGAAATGTGTCTAGTAGACGGCAAAGTAGGATTTATAATATCAATATGTGAGTCACATTTATAGTTTTTATATTTATTATTTATTTATATTTTATTTGTTTTTAAATCGATGTCTGTATTCTTATGGTTAGCGACTAATGTATACCGTATGGGTACCGCGATACAAGTCTCCAGCTTAGTGCGGAAGCCGCTGCTAATTATAAAAATGTGTAAAGTAATAAAAAAATAAAAAAATATATTAAATTCCTGCTTTCTGCAGCTGTATTATAACCACTTTTCGCTAGTTATGTTTTAAGGCCCTAATATGGGACGACCCTATCTATTGGGTACATTTTTAAAACCCGTGCCGCTACTGTAAAATTCCTAACAGAAAATCCATCACATAATCGAACTTAGGACTTCACGATCGCAGCGCTAGATCCGTATAAATCCTAACTAATATTAAAAATGCGAATGTGAGTTTGTTTGTTTGTTACGCTTTCACGCATTAACGATAGACCAAGGGTACAGGAAAAGAACATAAGGTACCTTTCATCCAGAGAAAAATCTGTGTTCGAAGAAAAGAAAATTGACATAACCTACATTTACGCAAGCGGAGCCGCAGGCAAAATTTATTAAACTCTATATTACTATTTCATTCCTTTCTTACGTAATACAACACAATACAAAATCCTTCTCGCGCAAAAGGTCAATAGATTTCACCCAAGCTATTGAGACTTTTGCACTAAGCATTGCACAAAAGCCTTTGTCCCGAACACTCGTTGGGATTACAGTTGTGTCGTCAGCCAAAACGCCTTTTGTCTCCTACTCTTGGCATCCATATATCAAGCTGGAATTGAAGTGAATCGTCGCATACTGCACTGCATTCGATGATATGAAATTTCAGTTTATTTTAATACAGAAACACTAATATTTTACTTGTGAATGTTTGTGAACATATTGGGATGTTTATGTTTGGTATTCAATCGCGTTTCAACTGTTGAACGGATTTAGATGAAACTTGGTAAAGGGATAGATTATGTGTTGGATAACACATAGACTTCTATCCCGATATGCATTCTCATAGGTTTCAACTATGCTGCAACCAAAATCTAGTAAGTAGTGATCAAGATTTCGAAGAAAAGAACGTTAATTTACATTATTGTACGTTGTTTCAATGCTAAAACACCCTCGCGATACAGGAGTGATAACTAGTGCATGAATTGCCTTTTTCAAACATAAGAAAAGCATAATAAAATCCTAAGTTTATCTCTTTTTTATATCTTTTAGATTGTCATTGAACAAGTACATAACAAAATAAAATGTATTACTTTGTAAAAGGGCGGAGACCTGGTGTCCTGAAATAAAAGCCTGGAGCTTAGTTTAGGCACCAGTCTCTAACAATATTCAAATGTTGTCTGTTTCTGATAATGTAATATGTATATTCATTGAAATTAAACTACTATATACGGATTTTATCGCGTTGTTTATTTATATAGTATATATATAGTATATAGTAGTTTAATTTCAATGAATAATATTCGCGTAAACAGAAGACAATATAATATGTATATTTTTATATTGTGGTGAGAAATAAATATTATTATTATTATAAGCGAAGACCTGTAGATGGCTTTCTGCCGCTATTCTACTGCAAATGTATACTGTGCAACTTGAATTTAATCCAATTGCATCAGTACATCTTCAGTACCGATTATTCTTGCTCATCTGATAAAAATTGTGACACTTTTATAGCTATATGCCACATCTCCCGCTTTTCTATTTCCATGAAAGTTTAGTACTGGAACTTCAACTTCCCCTTCTGATATTATTATTCCTCTATAGACTTGACAACAAGAGCTACATACAAAAGGCTAACTAACAGACCCCAGTAAGATTCTTATATGTAGCTCAAGAGAACCGTTTAAAATGTAATTTCGGGATTAAAGTTCTAAACTGAAGTCTCAAATGTCAAAGGAGCTGTCTGGCCTTTGTAATTTGTTGTTTTCTGGGATTCCTTTGAAATTCTATAGGGATGTTTTTCTCTGTATTATCTATTTATTGTACAGACAGTCTTACGCCTATATCATGTGAAGGTTAGGCAGGGGTGCCTGCCTAGGAACATCCCTATAATGTAATAACATTATAGGGATGTTCCTTGTTTTTATTTTCTATTTATTTGGAAGGCCTATATATTTATACGTTTCGAATTTAGGTCCCACGTCCAGAATTAGTGTTGCCACTGTAATGTCGGCTTCTTGTGAGCAGTTGATACACCGTCGGGCGAGAATTAAATAATTGGCAACAACAGCCTTTTCATACCAAAAATCTTGATAAAGAATAATAATAATAATATTCTACCACATACACACAATTTGAAAATCATTTGAAACCAGATCTATTTTATCTCATCTTTGTTTCACCTTCATTTCAACGCCTAATTAACATACAACTAGCTCGAAACTTGATGAATGTTCATACCACAAGTGTTGCAACGAATCACATCTATTGTCTTAACGTCAAGGGCGATACAACAATACGAGCGGATCATTTGTAACGAAGCCTGGAATGCTGCTGATACCCAATTAACGTATTTTTTTTGTATACCTTGCTATTATAGCGATGCTTTAGATAATTATAAGGAGATTCGACTGCCTTGGTCGAGATGAGCGGTTGCAAAATAGCTTTCGTGAGGCCTTACGCCGAGTGTTGATCAGGAAATTATCAAGAGCAACACAGAGTGTGGAATGGATTATTGACCCTGTGTTTCGTAGGACAAGACTTCAATCACGACTGTTTTGGTAAGGTCACATTATTACAATTATGAGAAGTTACTAGTAGGGTAGTTTCTTGACTGAACATATCATTTTAACCAGTTGTCCAGCGAAAAGCTTTAACAAGAGACAATAAATAAAAAATACAGAGAAGCCTGAGAATAAAGAAGACATTTAGAGACTATACAAGCTTACCTATATATGTATATAATATGTAACGGGTATTAACGCGATCATGCATAATGAGCTTGTGTTAGGATAAATGGGACCTACACAGAATGGTTTAGCATCGAAAAAGGTGTTAGACAAGGATGTGTAGCGTCGCCTTGGCTGTTTAACCTATACATGGACAATTGTTTAAAAGATTTAAAAGATTGTGAATGGGGATTAAGAATGAATGAGTTACTTGTCAAATGTCTTCTTTATGCCGATGACCAAGTAATACTTGCGTCATCGGCAGAAGAGTTGCAGGCGATGGTAACTATTATGCATGGTGCTTTTGAGAGTAAAGGAATGAAAATAAATGTAAGCAAGACGAAAGTAATGGTATTTGAAAAGGAAGAGTGCGTGACGATGTGTAATATTATGATTGATGGAGAAAAAGTGGAGCAAGTGAAAGAGTTTGTATATTTGGGTACTTTGTTTACAAGGGATGGTAAACATGAGGGAGATATTGAAAGGAGAACGATTGCGGGAAACAAAGTGAATGAAGCTCTACACGCTTTTATGAACAGTCGAAATGTTGCCGAAAAGGCACGTTTGGCTGTTCATAGAGGACTATTAGTGCCCACACTTATGTATGGAAGTGAAAGTTGGGTAAGGCAAAAGAAGCATGAGAGCAGAATAAATGCTGTAGAAATGAGAGCGCTGAGAAATATATGTGGTGTGACTCTGAAAGATAGAATAAGGAATAGTGTGATTAGAGAGAGATGCGGCATGAAAGTTGATATAGTGACAAGAATAGAAAAGGGTATGTTAAGCTGGTTTGGGCATGTAGAAAGAATGGACGAGGAAAGACTGACTAAGAAAGTTTATAAGGCTAGTGTGAATGGAACAGTCGCAAGAGGAAGACCTAGGCGAACGTTTCTTGATCAGATCGGAGGCGTTCTGGACAAAGGCCAGCTTAAGAGCACCTTGAACCGACGGGCGTGTATGACGAATGTGATGAAAGTGAATGAAGCCAGAGAAGTGTGTCAGGATCGTAGCAAATGGAAATCCGTAGTCTCTGCCTACCCTCTGGGAAACAGGCGTGAATCTATGTATGTAATGCATAATGTTTACCTTTTTTATGCTCGACGTTTCGACTAGGTTACACCGGCCGTGGTCACAAGCTGACTGGTGCTGCGATGTCATGTCTCCGTTTGTGAGGCAGAAGAATCTTGATTCACCCTCACTTTTGGCATATTTTTGTTTGTCTATGTACCGTCACAAACGACACTCACGGTATCCCTATAACGTATGCTAGCCGTCGTGTCCTGAAATACCTGACTGTGCAAAACAGCGAAGTTGCGTATTATTAATCACGGGATTCCACGTCGCGGATAATTTGAAACTATCTTCCCTATTAAAATTTCTATGTTTTTTGATTTCAATAGCTTCTCGCACTACTCGTAGATAAAAGTGGCGATCGGTGGAGAGGACTTCCAGACGATGAAATTCAATCCAATGATTAGTACCCGATTCCAGTACATGTTCTGCAATTGCTGATTTGCTAGTCTGCCGGTTCTATTACTGGCATATTATATACTACATATTATATATATATCATGCAACGCAAAATTTTAACATTTATTATTGAAAACAGGCTTACCTAGTTTGGGATGAATGAAATATACTATCTAACTCTTTTTTTGGTTATCTTAGAAATAATATCAGACCAGTATATACCTATATACTGTAGCAGTAGCAGCGATAGCTCAGTGGGGAGACCAACAGACTGCAATGCAGAGGGTCTCGGGTTCGAACTCACGTCGTGCACCTCTAACTTTCGGAAGTTGCGATGCACATGCGGTCGCGACCCCGCCGAGAATTCGGCCCGCTGTATAAAACGGCAGGCCACTACACAAAAAGACTAGGTTTTGGCCACCACTAGATTTAAGCCTTACTGTCCCCCCTTGTGGGAGGGGACACACGACGGCGCGCGTGGGAATACGCACGCCGCCTCTCAGACCTGGTGCTGATTGGGTGGCGGGCAGGATCTTTTCCTAACCTACATTGAGACGAGTGAAGGCACGGGTAAAATCTAGTATCTAATAAGTCTTTCTAAACTGTTCAATGCCATTTAAAAAGAGCACATTCTAAATAAATTCTCAAAATGTTATATAGAAAGAACAGTAGTTTGTATTTGTCGTTCAGGAATGTGCGAACTGTCTGAATACAAGATGGCGTCCACATTAAAATTCAAACGCCTGCGAGTTTGTTGTGTCTTGTGAACTGCCACACTTGATGTCACGTTTTGTTTATTTAAACTAATATTATAAAGAGTTAACATTTCTTAGCTTATAGTATCTGAAACTACTAAACCGATTTTGAAAATCCTTTGATTTATGCTATAAGACAAGTGACATAATATAAATGCAAGAATGCAAGAAACAAAAACAGAGAACTAGTGCCGGCTTCAAAAAATTAATAAGTCGTTTAAAGGTCAATGTGTGCCCAAGTGACATTCAAAATCTAAGATTTAATAAATTTAAAACAGTTGTAAAACGAAAATTATATTCGAAAGGTTATTATTCAGTCACTGAATATATATAAGATAAAAATGCTTGGGATTGAGTTGCTTCCACTCACAGGTTATTTCTAATCATATTATTAAGTTAACTGTAATATGAGCTGCTGTGACTATTATTTAATTTGTTATTAATATGTATCTTAGATTTAACAAGTTTTTGCATTTTAAATCTTATTGAAATAAATAACTGTAACAACTACACACAGCAGCTCATATAAGGAAAATAATATAACATTGAATTGTATTGATGTAAACATTTGGCGATTGAAAAGAGTGGCCATGAGTTTCTTGCCTGCTTCTTCTCATGAAAGGTCTACTTCTCGAACAGGCTTTTTCAATGCAAATTTTTTACTTCCTTCTTTTTATTTTTATTATTATTTTTTATTAATATAATAGTGAATTGACGTGTCCAAGAATTGTTTGCACATTATTATGGAATTAAAGATTTTTGACCTTGACTTTCACTGTTTGAACACTCACGATTTCAAAGTAATATAGGCAATGTCTTGGTCAATCATTTGTACATCACACACATTTTTGCCCCGTGTGAGGATCGATCCAACAGGACACTGCGCAGTGGCGAAGTATCCAATTAAACTACTTCGCCATCCATTTGAAATAAGACATTGGATAGAGCGTTCCCTGTCTCTACTGCTTAAAATTCTTGGGATAATCCCTGTTTTTATTAAGGATAATCCATTTGTTTCGGGGAATATATATAATTCCTTGAATTAGGAATCAGTTATTCCCGATTCAAGGAATATTCCACAGTCATTAAAACAACTGGGACAACAAATCTACTCTGCATGATTATTTGGAATTGACATTTCATAATAATGACTGTGACTTGTTCTATCACAAACGAGGTCTTAAAAGAGCACTATCACCGAAGGCTTATGTACACAAGGTAGGCCACTGGCACATTTGCTATTATATATCTATACTAATATGTATTACAAAAAAGGAAAGATTTATTGAAATTAAACTTCTATTTATTATACACTTTCAAACATTATTTATTTTGCACTTTATTACAAAATTTTGAAACTGTCACACTACTACCAGATACTATTGAACTTTATAAATTTTTAAGCTAATTAATTTATTAAAACTATTAAAACTATTTATATTTAAGTTTACACTTTCCCCGACGTTTCGGTTGCTTTTCAGCATTAGTAAAGTTCAATAGTATCTAGTAAAATAAATAACGCGATAAAATCCGTATATAGAAGTTTAATTTCAATGAATAACATTCGCGTAAACAGAAGACAATATTAAGGAAAGATTTGTTTGTTTATTGTGATTGATAAACTCTGAAACAACCAAATTAGATTGTTCTGCACCATTAGGAAGCTACGTTATCTAGAAGTAATATGGGCAGTATAACATCACGTTACGACCAACAGGAGACGAGCAGCACCCGTAAACTATGGGGACAGCTAGAAAAGAATATAAATAAAGATTGTATACCCAACATTCGTTGCCTTACCAATGGCGAAGTGGCTGTTTCGTCTGCTTCAATCACAGCGCCATATACACAGTAAGATTGCTGAAATTGCAATCTGTCTGTCGCGTCTAAAATTTGCATAAACTAATACCACAAGTATATATGCAGGCAGCGATAAAAATATAGCTGTTTTTACGATTCACAGGCGTCTGTATCATACATATGTTTTTACATTCTCAGTGTACTTGTTACTTGTTTATTTTTATTGCGCAGTACAAGTTAGATCTGTATTTATACAATGAAATGGGTTCGTGACCTGTGTCGTTGCAGTGTCAGACACCAGGCATTTTTAGAGGATCACTTTGTTTTTATTGATAAAAAGTTAACTCGCATTTTAGCGATTTTCTGTGTCTTGGCGTTCTTTAATTACAAACATTGATACAATGGACTCCGAGAATACCTACACTCGGCATAATTAGCTATTTACGGATCATATTTTCGTCGTTTTTGGCTATCAGCTCACGGACAGTTAAGAGGCAAACACTTATTAACTTGTTGTTAAAAAGACAACTCCAGCACTCAGAATAATTCCTATATCTCGAGTGTCTTTAAAAACATCAAACAACGGGCACAAAAAGCAACCCAGAATTGGAACAACTGTTTTTGGATCACACAATTGTTTTTGTCCCGTGTGGAGATCAAACCCTCATCACTGGCACAGTGGGAATAGCGAGGCGACCATTTGAACCACTGCGTCATCCTTATCTTATCTGGGGGCCAGTCAGTGCAGACCGGCGACACTTCGACCCAATGGGATCTTTTGTGTCGACACTCTCCCAATAACGACTGCCATAGATGTTCATGGCAGCCGGGACCGACGGCTTAACGTGCTCTCCGAGGCACGGAGCAGGTGATAATTGTCAATCAATACGCACATAATTTCGAAAAGTCGTGAGGTGCGCGACGTGTGTTCGAACCTGAGACCCTCTGCATTGCAGTCTGTTGGTCTCCCCACTGAGCTATCGCTGCTCTCTGCATCATCCTTACTAAGCGCCAGACTCCGTGCTGCAGACTGAAATACCAAAGAAAGAAAAATAAACCTCATCCACAGCAGTTGCATTCAC
Organism: Catocala fraxini; assembly: GCA_930367265.1. NCBI lineage: Eukaryota > Metazoa > Arthropoda > Insecta > Lepidoptera > Erebidae > Catocala > Catocala fraxini. The sequence continues at coordinate 2,905,248 of OV884045.1, forward strand.
TAAAGCTGCGCCTCCGCCCGAGGCATACTAGCATTACTTTCGGCGCAGAATTCCTTACTCTACATTAAAAAGTTATACCGAACAGCAAAAATAAAACCCAAACCGCTTAATTCCAATTCCATTTCAAAATTTTCCAATCGCAATCGTAAACTTAACCAGAATATACTTGGAAACTCGTCGTTATAGCTCAAACGTATTCCAAGTCTTCCAACTTGGCGAAACTTGGCTATTAGCACTCAGTCGCACTCCCCCCTCTTCTAAATTAGGTGGGTATCTGTATAATAGGCTATTCGGCACTCTAATGGCAGCAAGTTTGGTGCAAAATCTTTTTTTTACTTGTTTTCACGAGTATTTTTCGTGTAGGGAGTTTGGAGTTGCAAAAACATTGCTTGTGCATGTAAAGCTTTTGAGATTTTGGTTGTGCCGGTATGAGGATCGTGTATCGAATTAAACTTTATTAGTCTTGATAAAAGTCTTGATAAAGCAGCGATAGCTCAGTGGGGAGACCAACAGACTGCAATGCAGAGAGTCTCGGGTTCGAACCCACGTCGCGCACCTCTGACTTTCGGAAGTTATATGACTTTTCGAAATTATGTGCGTATTGATTAACAATTATCGCCTGCTCCGTGCCTCGGAGAGTACGTTAAGCCGTCGGTCCCGGCTGCCATGAACATCTATGGCAGTCGTTATTGGGAAAGTCAGTACCCTCTAATATCCTGACACGGGTATCGTTAGCCTTCGGGTTGCGGAGGTCAGGTGGTAGCCGCTCCGTGTAAAAACTGATATCTAGTCAAATCCAGTTAGACCAGAAAAGCCGACCCCAAGTGACTTGGGAATAATAAAGGCTATGGAGAAGAGTCTTGATAAAAGTACCTTATTTACATGTATGCCTCTATTCTCCAAGGAGTTTGTGTACTATACCCATATTCGCAGAACCTGCACGGGGGTAGGGCGAGTATGTGTATTAACACTTTCGCCGTTCCATGACAGACACAACAGAAAATCTATTGTTATATATCATATGTGATTCATCGGACAGGGAACCTGTTAAAACCACATGTTGTCAACTGTGATTTGTCCTACGTAATAAGAAGTTAGCCTATTGGCGTCTAAAGAGGACAGATCTAGATTCCGTGATGCTGGAATCTAACATGAGCTCTACAGCCCAGCAGTCATATTCCGCTGCAAAGCCGACGCGTCTCCTATGTCCTAAATAATATCGATTCTTAAAGAACTTTTATGGATACGGATACTTTCTAGTATATTATGCAATCTTTTTAATGTCTTTGTATGTAATAACAAAATGTTGATTTCTTTTTGTTCACAGAGTCGAAGATGAGGCGTCGTCGCCAGTAAACAAAACAAGGTAATATTTTTAAAGCAGTTTTTTAAACTTTATAGCGCATTACAGAAATATATGAATATTATAAAGTCCTTTGCCATATTGGTACCTAGTGCGGTATTTGTCTTTGAAATATATAATATAAAATAAATAAATGCTCAGGTCGTTTTGGGTAAATAAAGAATAACGATTAATTGATCTTCTGTACAAGCCAAATTTACGTCGAAAGAAGATTGCTAATGGATTTCTGCAACACTTTTTTATAGAATATTATTAAAGAAGAGAGAAAGAAGATAAGCTAGTAAATATTAGTTTACTCAACCGGACCTTAGAACCACAGGTCTGACGATAAGGCAGTGTAACAAAAAAGTTGCCTTGCCCACAAACGAAACAACGGAAAATAAATTGTGTAGGAAATCGACGGATAAAGTTCTGAACCTGGGCGTCCTTCGTGTTGTTTCAATGATTGTAGTACAACACAAGTTGTTTATTAAAAACAAGAACCACTATGCTTTGTTCATCAAATTATATCTACCAACCTAAAAAAAACAGGATAATCGGATTTTTTGTTGAAAGAATTACAACACTAATTATTTCGTAACAACAGAAACTTGATTATAATTAAATTATACGTTATTACGTGAGTTCGTGTCCAGTTGATGTTTTTAATTACAACGTTATTACTTAACGTAGCATCACGCTAAATTATTGGCGAAGGGTACGGCAGACAACGCCATTTTGTTAAACACAGAAATACCTTGTTGTAATTCAAGATTCATTTATTTCACATATTGTATTAGGCTTAAAACCTTTTTACGGCCTCGATGGCGTAGTGGTTAGTGTAACCGACTGCCATCGATTCCCGCACAAGTCAAACATTTGTGTGCATGAACTTGGATGTTTGTCTTGGTCTGGGTGTTTCCGGATGTATTTAAAAAAAATAAAAGTATATAAGTATGTTTATCCATTGTCTAGTACTCATAGTACAAGCTCTGCTTAGTTTGGGCTAGATGGTGTTGTGTGTATGTGGTAGAATTATATTATTATTATTATTATAAAGATAGTAGTTGACAAGAAGAAATAAATAAATAAAATAAATGAAATTAGAGTTCAAATAAATGGTCTTAATCTATGCATGTTACTTTCATCTATTTAACTGATGGACAGCATGTGAAAGGTCAGGTTAATAAACCAATAATAATATAATGATAATTAATAATAATAAAATTGTAATAATAATCAAATGTAACAGATTACAGTGAATATTTGAAGTCAAACTAATTAGGTAGGCACATGATTATAGTCTGTTTCAAATACGAAGTCCCTTTTGACACTTCATAGCACGTAACTCTGCACATTTCATATAAATTGCTAAAATAAACAATGATTATTTATGGTACTAAAGACTATTTAATAATAATTAGAATCTATATAAAACCTAAAATAATTGCTTCACAAACATAATCAAGTAATAATTTCTATAGAGCAGCGATAGCTCAGTGGGGAGACCAACAGACTGCAATGCAGAGGGTCTCGGGTTCGAACCCACGGCGCGCACCTCTGACTTTCGGAAGTTATATGACTTCGAAATTATGTGCGTATTGATTGACAATTATCGCCTGCTCCGTGCCTCGGAGAGCACGTTAAGCCGTCGGTCCCGGCTGCCATGGACATCTATGGCAGTCGTTATTGGGAGAGTGTCGACACAAAAGATCCCACTGGGTCGAAGTGTCGCCGGTCTGCACTGACTGGCCTCCACATAAGATACAAGATACAAGATACAATAATTTTCATTGATATTAGTCTTAAATAATTTAAACATCAAATTAAAATAACATTTTACTACATTACCATGGTTATGCACTAGGGTATTTTTAATACTTTCCGTCATAGTGACGCGACAGCATGAATCGGATAAAATCGAACTAATTCGAGGTAAAAACAATTGTCCGAGAAATACTTTTGTAAATTTTCATTTGGTATTAATTATTATTAGGCTGCAACGTACCTTAAACAGCATTCTGCAAATCCTTAATATATTTTATTTATCAAAAAATGTATTTGAAAGAATCAATATTGGACGTATGGTTAAAATATGCCATAGTTTTAAAAGAGTAGCCGTATTGCCAATCAATTATATGTTACAACATTTATTTAACTCTCATACTAAGTATGGAGTAAGTATGTCATACTAGGAATTAATCAAGACTAAGCATATTTTTTTCACAAGTTTCACGTGGTTTGTAACTTTGATGTAACTATTCTTTCGAAATGTCAAACTTGGCTTGACTCCTTTTTTTCTGTTTCGATTCTTAACCTACGATTACAGTTTGCTTAGAAAGTTAATCAGTAATCGATATCGTGCTGTGTCACGATTAATTGAAACGATCTCTTCACTATTGCTATTCAACGATCATCTGTCAAATGGGACTTCGTATTTGAAACGGACTATAATTAATGGGGTTCATGTCTTTCTGTATTAGTTCAATCTCGCAGTGGTCGGCTGCTCATGGCATAGGGATTATCCCTGACATACATGCATACATAAACTCACACCTGTATTTACTTGATGTGATAAATAGAGGTAAATCAGACCCACATTCCACCAGGTATGTTTCAGGACCCAAAATGAGGGCGAACTTAATGCCGTTCGACAATTCTAGATTCCGTGATGCTTCTAATCATTTCCTACTTAATCCAATAACACTGCTTGACCCAGGAATTGAATGAAGGACAGACAGTTGCGCAAGCGCAGTTACGCCAACAAGGCAGCTGAATGTTTTTAATTGCTAATTCCGATATAAATGCTGTTTTAACGTTACTTTGAGTTTCATCATTAAGCTGATCACTCGTATTTTTCATTTTAATCAAAGCAGTGTTAATATTTTATTGCAATTAATAAATTAATTCAATATAATTTTATTTTATTTGTGTATTGCATTTTGTGATTGTGAACTTTGACGACTGTAATTCAAAATGGCTGCCAGAAAAAGAAGATATTACTATATTTATACCGGGTTCGTTAATTTTACCTTCGACTTATACCGAATTAATGTTATTATTATATTATATTACAAATGTGAAAGTTTTTGAGTAGTTTGGATGTTTGTTACTAATAATCGCGTAAATCGTTAAACGGATTTGGATGAAACTTTGCACATAGATAGAAGATATCCAGGATTAATATACCTAGTCTATATTGGAACCCGAATAAGGTAATGCCTTGAAATTATATTAACCTCGAGGATCAAATTATGCATTCTATCTCCGATTTGACTAGACTAAATTAAATGAAACGTAGCTTATATTATAAGTACCAATCCAAGCTGAAACAACCTTATAAAAATCTGTTAAGTGATTTTTACATTTTGATGCCACAACCAGACTAATATGCTAAAAAATTACAATTAGATTCTATAAACAGAATATTAGTATTTCGTTAATTAGCGCCGAATAAATAATTTTGATGTCATAAGTTTTCTATATTTTCAATTTAACTGCCTCCGTGGCGCAGCGGTTGTGCATAAGACTGTTGTCGATGAAAACGTTGTCGTTCAAATCGTATGTCAAGCCAACAAAAATCTATCGGAGTTTTCTGTTAAGAAATCTCAGTAGCAGCCCGGAGTTAGGAAGTAGGCGGTGTTAGACATGTTAACTCTCATGATCCGAAGCACCCCCTTGTGCCTTTAGTAAGGAAACAGAGAGTGCACTTGTGTTTGCGCACATGGTTGTGCACTATAATATCTCCTGCGCAGATGACCAGTCGCCGTTAACATTGGCCACCATGACCGAAATTCGGTCTGGGGGACATTATTATTATTATTATATTTTCAATTCATAACTACAGTATTATTTATATTATTATTGAAAGTATTGACAATTAATTTAAAACAAAACCATCATTATGAACGGATTCAATAATCGTATCAAATATCTATTATTAAATCGCGCGAAAAGACGTTGATGGTAGTATTAAATTATATTGAGTAATCCAAGTGCTCACAATCATTATCATTTAATAATATAAACCAAAATCTATTGTTTAATGTTTTATATTATAATTAGGTCGAAAAGACATTGACGATAGAAAAAATTATATCGAGCAATTCTTGTGTTTATATCGAGTGTTCTATTTATATCGATTGTAATTAACCAGTCTACTGATCCATCTTATTATTTTTTATACAATAACAGGGGCAAAAAAGCATACGAGCAACAGGATAGTTAACCATACCCTATAATCTCTTGCAATACCAGGGGTACCACTCCCGCGTTTAAACATCAAAGATGGGGCAGAAGGAAAGAAATGGGAGAGTAAGGTATGAGAACGTCTTGCAGAGTGAATTTTAGTCACGCCGGCCAATCCTAACAGAGACTGACCATGTGCGTAGGAGTCTATACAGTGCACGTGTGTAAAATAGATTGCACGCTCTATCCCCTAATTCTCATCATCCGATGGGACGGCAAACTGACACTACCAGCGGTCACTCGCAGGACCAATGGCTTTACATGTTGTTCGAGGCTGGGAAGTGTCTAACACGGTGAACTTCCTTACTCTGGACAGCTGTTGAGATTTCTTAGCAAAAGGATTTCGAAGTTTTCGTTGGCCCGACCCGGGATTCGAACCCAAAACCACATGCATAGCATTCGCATTCACTGCCTGGACCCGCTGGACTACGGAGGCAGTCATCAATAATAGCAGTGCTATTATTCTCACGCTGGTTTTATGTAAGAGAGTGATTGCTCTTCTCCGCCTTGTGTTCCTCTCGTAGACTGTAAGTTACAGTCCTTAACTGTAAAATCCACTCTAAAATCTATTCAGCAGTTTTACATGAAGTTGGCCAACAAACTTCCGATTAATACCTTAGGTATAAATATGAAAGTTAATAATGTTACTCAATTAAATATAAACCGTTGAGCAAATTTGGATTAAACTTAGACCAACCGTGAACCAATGATCAGAAACTGAAGCAGATAGACCATATCTTGAAAATACGTTACTTCAATCCTGGTATGTGTTTGCGAAGGATTCTTGCGGCATGCCGGCAAGAATCCTAATTCTAAGTATTAGAAGGGTTAGGCTGTAGTCCACCACGTACCCAGCCCAGTACCGGCTGGCAGACTTCACATATAATAATAATAATAATAATATTAATAATATTCTATCAGATACACATAACACCATCTAGCCCAAACTAAACAGAGCTTGTACTATGGGTACTAGACAATAGATAAACATACATATATACTTTTTTTTTGTAATTAACTTCATATTACACGTAGAAACACCCAGACCAAGACAAACATCCATGTTCATGCACACAAATGTTTACTTGTGCGGGAATCGAACCCGCAACCTCAGGCGTGGCAGTCGGTTGCACTAACTACTACATATCTTTGACAACAGTATAGAGAACTCTTTGAAATGCAGGTATCCTCACGATGTTTTCATTAACCGTTAAAATGAGCGATAATTACTTATTTCATACACCTAAAATAACAATTTAAAATAATAAAAAGTGTGCGTGTTGCGTGCCGTGTGATCAAATTCGAGACCCCAGCGTGGCATTCCAACGATCGCCCACTAGGCTGTCACTACGATATGTAACAATTCTATACCTAATTAGTACTTAGTAAAGACTAGTTGGTACGTGCTTGGCAGCTCTGCCTTCGTCTAAGTACAGACGGTTGTAAACGTAAGCATGTAGCCAGCTATTGCGCCAGAAACAACAAAACTGATTTAAGTTAAACTCGGTTTGTAGTCGGTTGGACTCGATCGAGTAATTGTTCATGCTCGCGAGTCGAGAACGACCTTGTGATGGTGAGGTTATGTTGCGAGCGGAAGCGATAATCATGTAGCGTTTTTGCACTGTTAGATAATCGTACTGGTAGCTTTTTAATTATAAGTAAGTCCAAGTATATGAGTATACTTGGACATGCTTGGCTTCTCTTAGCTCTTAGTAAAAGTCCTTTTTTTTTAAAGGTACCCAAATACCTTTTCTGCTCCTCAGACGACGTGTTTGCCAAATTTCATGATGATCGGTCGAATAGTTAGAGCGTGAAAGCGTAACATACAAAAAAACAAACTCACCTTTGCATTTATTATATTAGTTAGGAAGCCCAAAAGCCAGACTTGCCTTATTAACATCTTCGAATCAGATTATGAATATCTAAATATATATTAATACTTGAAGAGAAAACTGTGTATTTAAGCGTGCCTATTGTGCGCACCGAGTCGTGTGAGATTTGGCATAGTTAAAGTTATATTTATATCTAAAGCCGGCTGCATAGGCTTTGCTGCTACTGTTAAATTCGAAGGCATGTATTCATTTAGGTCACATAGTAACATATTATCGAAATTTAACGGTTAATGAGTTTGCTGAGGTAACATTTAGGTAAGTTAGTTCAGGTTCAGGGCACGAAATTAAACCTATGAGAAGTTACCTTTAACATACATACAAATATTCTTTATAAATTGCCACTGAATTACAATTTTGGTAACTTACTTTTCATATCAACAAGGAATGAGAATTTAAAAAAGACAATAATATTTTAGCATATCTGAAGACCCGGCAATTTATAAAGTGCACATACTTATAGTTTATATGAAAAGTATAAGTCAAGAAAACAAACGAATTAAAAAGCCTTGACCACAGACAAATCCATTTCACTGTCAGCTATTTTACCCACTATAAATCCTCCGCCATCCGCTATTCTCCTCACTAAAACCGCTCCGTAAAACCGTGATTCATACAAATTGAGTGACGCACGCGGGCAGTCACGTAAGCGCGTTGTTTATTTTTATTTTATAACTCGTAAACCATGTGCCACATACACTGTTACTATATCGTGTTTTAAAGTATATGACTCGTGAATTCAAGTTCAAGTTTTGGTACATGGCCGTTAGTCTAGTTTTTTGACAACGTAAGCGGTATAGCGGCTGTAGTTTTGGCCTTCTGTTACGTCTACTTCATCTTTTATGATCAAATGTTTGCTATGTCTACTGTATTCGGTAGATATAGAAGGCTATCTATTGGTAGTGTATAGATATTATACAATTTAATACACATTAGGATACTTAAAACCTCTTTCGCGGCGAACCTATTATACATTAGTAGTTTAAATTTCTAAGTTCTTATTTATTTATAGTTCTAGGTTCACAATTAATAATAATAATAATAATAATAAAATATTTATTTCAAAAAAAGTTACAATCAACATGAACACAGTACATAATATATCATGCTACAAGTTATACAGAATATGTTGAACTCTGGTACCCAATGTAAGATTTAACTTGTGTTTTGGGTACCAGGTCTTCCGCAGTATTACATTTATTTAATAGGTACTAAATATGTTAGGTGTTCTTGTGAGCAGCTATAAAAATATGTGCAAGTACGCAAGGTGTGTGTATGTGGGTATGCGTGTGTGTGTGTGTATATGTGTGTGTGTGTGTGTGTGTGTGTGTGTGGGTGTGTGTGTGTATGTGGGTGTGTGTGTGTGTCGGTGCGTGTGTATGTTTAGTGTGTGTGGGTCCAATTAGAGTACCGATAATTTTAGCATGATCTCAGTTTGAGCATAAGTTTTTCTTAAATTACTTAATTTAAGAACATATAGAATACCCAAATTCAGAACTATTATCGGTGGATCACAAAACTGAGCTATACCGTAATCGAACTATACTGAGAGCCTGCATGGCCAAAGATTCCTTTTAAATCCCTGTAAGTACCAAAAAACAATGATGATCTTTTACACAACTTATTTTTCCTCCACAGTGACAAAACCGGCTTGATCACGCCACCTCAGGGCGGCGAAGAATCGCCTCCGCCGGAAAAGGAGCGCGCTGATCGCGAGGACTCGGAGAAGAGTCACTCGGCGTCAGTGCCACACTCCGCTGAAGGCCCCAACGATGATCTGTACGCCATACCCGTCAAACTCCGGCCGAAGAAAGAACCTCAGCTCCCGCCTGGGTGGGAGAAACATGAAGGTAACCCTTCCTAAAGCTCAGCTTTTCTTTATAACATAAGTCCTAAATATCAACTTATCCACTGCTGGGAACGAGACACTTCTTAGTTTTTAAGGGTTAGGCCATAGACATCAATGCCGGCCCAGTGCGGGATGGCAGACTTCACACACTATGAAGAACTTTTAGACATGCAGGTTTCCTCGCGATATTTTTATTCACCTTTTAAGCGAGCGACAGTTAACTATTTAATACACGTAACTTCGAAAAGTCAGGAGTGTCTGCCTTAGGATTTATCTGAAGACCTACTCCTGGTAGTCAAACTGTGTCTCACTAGCATCTCGCTGCTTACAGCTTGCCTTACTATAACTTATTACATCCGATCTAGCACTACTATATCTTCAATGTGCTTTGGTAAGCTTGTACACGACATGCAAGTGATATTGAATAATAAAGACGGGCCGAAGCGGATGCCACTTATTTTGCCGTTAAAAACATATCGAGCATATTCTAAAACCTATATCAAGGGTACGACCTACGTACAGATATAGGATCGCAACTGTTAATCTGTTAAAACCGTTAACTGTTACATATATCATACTAGGCAAAAGTATAACAGTTATTAAATCTACCTATATATATATATGTATATATCTCAAATATTGCGCTTAGCAGCGTTTCAACTGAAAGTCCTAATTTTACCTTTCTTTATAGCAGAAACTTTGTTGTGTTTCTTTACAATTCTATATTTCATTCACCATTAAAAGGACCGCTAGTCGGTCTTCCATCAACGGCAGTAAGAATATTAGCAGCCTTTGATTGCCTGACCAAATTTGTATTTCCATTCACAGACAACGATGGTCCGTATTACTGGCACATAAAAAGCGGCACCATCCAGAGGGAGATTCCCAAGATGCCGCCGGTGGAAGCCAAGGAGTCCCGCATCTCCATGGTGCGCGATTGCTCCAACCTCTCCGAGGTATCCAAGTATGAGGGCAGCGTGATGACCAGCTCCGTCACCAGGAGTACTACCAGCGGGGCCCTGGACCATGTGGATCAAGATGCTGAGAGAAAACGGAAAGAGGAGATGTCGTACAAGTGAGTATATCATTGCCTCTTACACATTTAATGGCATACGAGGTGTGATGTTCCTTCAGCACGATGGAGTCTTCTTGGATCCGAGGGTCGTTTTCGATATTTGATCGTCGTCATGTCTTTTAATTTATTTTTAAAGCGCCATGGACAAACCTTTGCTGAACTAATCGGGTGACAGAATGCTAACCCAATGGCAGTCCACCACCCGATGGTTGATGTCGAGACGCTGTTTTATAAAAATGTGTAAATATAAATGTTAGCATTAAACGTTATTGGGCACCTAGTATACATATTATTACGGCGGAGTCCATTAATTATTGAAAGCCCGATAATTACAAGAAAATTTAAGTGATATTCCAAAGAATCTTCTTGTTAATTAATCTCCATTCTCTTCTATTTTCGTGCCATCTACGTAAATATGAATGTCAACAAAAAGTCTACGATACGACAACAGACAAAAGATATAAAACAATAAGATCAAGTAAACACGGATCTCGAGACCAGCGCGTGACCCTGAACTTTACAGGATATGAGCATACGTTATATTATAAGTATAATATATACGTCAATAACTCACATCCGTAGGTCCCCTCGGGGCATTCTCGAAGCGATCGGATCACATATCTTTATATTTTTGGGAATCTCGAACCTCGTTGTTCAATATTTTGTTATTCTGTTATTTAACCATATAATATTCTACCACATAATATCATAAAAGTTTCGAGATATCCTCGTTTTAATCACCTGCGCCGCTATCACGCCAGACTACCCAAAAGTAGCGTGACATATGCGGAAATTAGCGCAAAATGGTGGCGACAGTGGACTGGCAGCACAATAATTTCCATAGAACTGCCTCGAATTTAATTTGCATAACTTTATTTTATAGTTTTCTTGTCTATAGAAACACTAATTACAGACACTAGTGATATACCTAAACACAATAAGAGCAAGGAATATAATATCTTAATCAAATATCTTGTGTTTCAAAAAACTATCCTTAATGCTATATCCTTGAAAATATAATAAACATTAGTATTCATAATATTTGTGTAACTATCTGTATTTTACGACCAACATTCGCGAATGCCGATGCATATATTAATCCGGGATATTCGCCAATATATATTATGCGATAACGAATATTGGCTTTTTAACATAATGCTACACTATATAACTTCTTTAGCCTATTGAGTTGCAGCGACACACCAACGTCCAGAGACAATTAAGTTTTCAATTATGTCTACTATTCGAAAAGTTTACAGATTAAATTGTTTTAGCTTTCCTTAGACATCCTCTCCTCACGCATAGATAAAAAAATATACTGTACTAGCCTAGAACTAATATCAACATATTGGTGTTACTAGCAACCCGCCCCGGCTTCGCACGGGTAGTACAAAACCCTAACAGATATAACACCTAAACCTTCCTCAGGAATCACTCTGTCTATTGGTGAAAACCGCATAACATTCCTTTCAGTAGTTTTCGAGTTTATGGCGAACAGACAGACGCGGCGGGGAACTTTGTTTTATATTATGTAGCGATAAGTAACAGCCACTTTCAAACTACAATATTTCGATGTGTAACAATGATCTTCGACCCATCACGTCAACATTGTTGACAACGTTACGCTAAATTATGACAACATACAAATTGTAAATCTGGTTAGTTCTGCACGTACCAGAAACACGAAAGGTAAATCGTTACGAAATCTAAAAGGAATGTCATTACGTGAATACTAAGAATCGACATACTACTGTTATAAGTTTGAAAGAAACTGATTTTCACAGTTCAACGGGCCAACTGCTGAACCAATTTGCATGAAATTTGGGATGAACATTGCTTTCGTCGAATAAAAATTTGGTGCGGATAAAGTCGCGTATCACAACTAGTAACTTATTAAATTCTTAATGTAGAAGTCTCTGTAACAAAATTATAAAACATTGCAGATGTTGCAATACTATCAAGTACAGAACAGCAGAATACTCAAGACTGTTTCTGGATCACACAATTTTTCTTAGTGTAAGATTTGAATCTTGTCTTACGTCGTCACGGTATAAAACTATATGCCATTAACTCAAGAAAAATATAATGAACTAACACAAAACTGTTTTTCCCAGACGCCGCAGTTTCCCTGCCCGTCCCGAGCCAGATAACGGACGCGCCGTCCGATTCTTCGTCCGCTCTCTCGGCTGGGTCGAGATCTCGGAGTCGGACCTCACGCCTGAGAGGTCCAGCCGCGCCGTCAACAAGTGCATCGTGGACCTCAGCCTCGGCCGTAACGACCTGCTCGATCAAGTCGGCCGTTGGGGTGACGTAAGTAACTATAGAAATCTAGAAACCAAGTTGTTTAATTTTCAGTCAAGTCTGAGGTGATCGCAGAATCCTCAATCTTGCTCAATCCTCCTCCTTATAAGTTGCTGCTAATGGGTGATAATATGACAGCAATGAAGTACCACAAAATAATTATGAAGACTTGTTTGAAAATATTATACCTACTACAGTACCTAAGTTCGATATTTGCGGTACACCCAAATTTCTCTGGAAAAGCACAGTTATACATTCGATACATCCCATCTCATTTTGTGGGTGTATCCGAAAATCATAACTTTTAATTTCTGACAGGGCAAAGATCTATTCATGGACTTGGATGACGGTGCACTCAAACTCATTGATCCGGAAAGCCTGAATACGCTGCACACACAGCCTATCCACACCATCCGCGTGTGGGGTGTCGGCAGGGACAACGGCCGGTAAGGACCCTCTCTCATTCCTTTTTACACACACTCGTAAAAACTCGACTAAAATATTCTGTTTTTCCATCTCGCTCTCTCGGAATAGTGAAAGGTATGAACGAAATTTTTTAGGTTATATTTTAGCAAAATTTATCACAGAAGTCATATGGATTTTAGATCTGTAGATTCGAAGTCATGTGTTTAGTGCAATATCTTTAATTTTAGCGTGATTAGGTTTCGTTTTCTTTATTAAATAGGACGTCTATGTGTTAGTGTTGTGTACATAACTACATCTGCTTATAGAAAACATACAGTTTTGGCTTTACGTCACGCAATTAGTCGTGTTATGACATTCACTAAAATGCTGTTACATCACTATCAGCGATACACGCAAACTGATTATTCATTAGTCTTGGACATGAGCGTCATTATTAGCACGTAATTAACTCTTGTCCATATCTAGATGCCTTAAATCAGACTATCTGAAAACATTAATAACACAAAGTAAATATGGATATCCTGAAACAGGTATTGTCCATAAAAAGATTTTGAGCAAAGTCAAAGCTTTTTTAACTCATCAAATCCCCAGACATTAGAATACAGATTCAGGGAAAATACTACTGAAGAGATTTACCACTTTTTATGCGTTCTCTGATTTTGTTCTGTTGTATCCAGGGACTTCGCTTACGTGGCTCGAGACCGTGCGACCCGCAAGCACATGTGCCACGTGTTCCGTTGCGAAGCTCCCGCTAGGAGCATCGCTAATGCTCTGAGGGACATCTGCAAGCGCATCATGATCGAGAGGTCCCTCCAGCCTCCGCCCAGGCCCACTGATCTACCAGCTACGAGGCGTCCTAGACCGCTTTCTGGTGAGATTGTAGCGTGTAGCTGCAGATCATTAGGTAGATATTATAGTCCTATTAACATTTTGTCGCTTCATTCTTTAAAATATTGTGTAACAAGCTTTGCTTTGGAAACAGGTTATTTTCTACGGTTTTTAAAGAACGGTGATTGCAAACTTAATTTATTCTTGTAAACAGGAAGGGTGCTTATGACAATTCAAATTTAAATCATTTGTTGCCAACTAAGTGTACAATGATATGAGTGATGTTTATAACTAAGTGCATTTCTCAAGCATTAAAATATTGAGGGCAAACACAGAGCTAAAAATATACTATACTGAATAGCTGATTAATAAATGAGAATTAGTTAAAGGATGAAGTCTCATTTAATAATGTTGACTGTCCATTTAAGCAAATTGGCATTGTCTGCATTAAAATTTTGTTTCTGCAGAAGCCTTCTCCGTACATATGAAGACAGAATTCCCAAAATACATCTATGTTTTAGTTGGAGCCGCATTCCCTACCCCGATGGAGGAGCCACGCAAGACAGTCCGAGCGTTGTACTTGGGCAGCGCCGAAGTGCCTCGCGCGACAGGCATGCGCGTGCTGAACGACGCTCTGGACAGACTGGCCGCGGCCCGACCACCGTCTGCGTGGCGTCCCGTGGCTGTTGCTGTGGCTCCGTCTATGATCACAATTACTGATGAAGGGGTAAGTGGTCGAGACACATGAATATGCTAACGTACATACCACTGAACTATTGATATTGCTACCACCAACGCAGTTTCTGCGTAAATTTGAAAAAAGTATAAAGTAAGTTGACTTTCTGTGCATTCTAAATCGAAAAGATATGACCTTTTCCGATTTAGAATGTATTTGCGCTATACTCTTTTAAAAGAAATTTGAAGGGCTCAATTGTAATATCAAGTGCCCTAATAGCCTACTGTTGTAGTTATCATTTAACATAAGTTTTCTATATTCACTATACTACTCTAAGAACGAAACACGAACAAATAATGAGTAGCAGTTCTTTTCCACGATTTGGAACTTGCGGAATCTACTTCACGCTGCAATCGAAATAAGTATCCAATATAACTTTGCCTTTAAATCCCATGGACGCACCCATTCAAAGTCCTTGACGTGCAATAATACGTTTCCAGGAGACTACTCCCATAGTGGAATGCCGTGTCCGATATCTGTCGTTCCTGGGCATAGGGCGCGATGTCCGTCGCTGCGCGTTCATCGTCCACACCGCTCAAGATCTGTTCGTGGCGCATGCCTTCCATGCCGAGCCATCGTCAGGAGCACTCTGCAAGACTATTGAGGCTGCTTGCAAGGTGAGATGATGCATAATCATCCCTTTCCTAGACATGACTGAATATAACTTCAGCGTTTTTGAAGTTATTATGGTAATATTAAAATGTAACCATAAGGAGTTTTTGAACATTTTCAAATAGATTACTTTAAGGAAATTTATGTGGCAGATGAGAGTACTGTGTGCCTCTTGGGAAACATTTGCCGTAATCTATGAATATCAGGCGTATTACTTGCTCGTTGTTGATAATTTAAGATAGTTGCTGCGCTGCGATCACAAGGAATAGCGTTAAATGTTCTTCTGCTGAAAATACAACTGTTTAAAAAGATGTGATTTCTAATTCATTCTAGGAAAACAGTAATAGCTCTACCTATACGCTCTACTTCGAATAAAACTTATCCCTACGTTTTGTGTTCCAGTTGCGTTACCAGAAGTGTCTGGACGCTCACGGCGGCGCCTCGTTGTCTTCCGCCGGCAGTGCGGCGTGCGGCGACAGCGGCCGCGCTTCGCTCGGAGCGGCGCTCAAGTCGCTCGTGGGCTCACTCACTGGACGTAGAGGCTCCTGAACGGGACTGGCCGAGCCGCACACACCTGGTACTGTATTCTTCGTTACTCAAGTATATCTACCTCGTTGCCGATATACAGTACATTAGTCAAGCATTTGACAGAATAGATCATAAATTTATATACCAATGAAGATAAATATCTCTCGTCTGAATCTTTAATTAATTGTAGATGCGAAATAATCTAAAAATGCAAGCTTAATAATAGCATTTGAGCGATATGTATTAGCGCCAGATTATTTTATTAGCAGGAATACCACAAGGATCTAACTTAGTTCCTATTTTATACAAATCCGTCAATAACATAGTAATCAATCAATTCAATTAAGTCATGTAATTAAAACACAACTATCTTTATAAAAGTAATACTCATGTTTATAAATATGTATGAATGGTTTTAATAAGATTGAATACTTGCAATTCCAGATGGTCCCTCGACGTGTCAGACCGAGGAGTGCGGCCCGCCGCCGAACGGCGATTCGACAGACACACACACAGACACACTGCAGTAACGCACCGCTTGCGCAACACATGACGTCATC
Organism: Catocala fraxini; assembly: GCA_930367265.1. Classification (NCBI taxonomy): domain Eukaryota; kingdom Metazoa; phylum Arthropoda; class Insecta; order Lepidoptera; family Erebidae; genus Catocala; species Catocala fraxini. The sequence goes on from OV884045.1 coordinate 2,921,642, forward strand.
GCTTCTGTATCGTTCTAACAGTAATGGTGATTGGACTATCGATTTGTGAAGGATGGATGAGCCATGATATGCCATGTAGGTTTTAAACTAAGGAGTGTTTATTGTATTTATTTAAGCATTATATTAATATTATTAATTCCTAAATGTTCACCTAAGTGTTAGAAATACTAATACACTTATTTTCTTTAACACTATTATATGAAAGCGATCAAATTTTATCATCCGATATTTATTGAGACAGTGCGTGGTCGTCGGATCGGCTATCAGAGATCTACATAGTTTGATTAAAAAACGTTTCTTCAAATTCAGATCAGGCGACAAGATTTTAATAGTGTTTCTTTTATTAGTCTCAAAATTGCGTTCCAAAAGGCAGAATGTGTATGTGTATTAAGAAAAAAACTGATCTCAACAAACGTATTAAAGTGTAGAGTAAAATTACTTGTTAAAACGATACAAAACATGCAAGCTGACTGAGAAACCTTACTAGAAAACTAGAGCCATCGTAGTTTTGCCTATCATAATGTGACATTCAATAATGCGATTGTCAAGACAATCAAGTCATTGTCAAAGCTGTGGCAAATGATCAGGCCACAATTTAATAAACAAAGTCATAATATGACAAACAAGGACTTGAATTTGACATTTCATAAATGACTCGACTGCATCAAACATATCTATTAGTTTTTTTACGCTAATAGGCTGACATATTTAGTGGAAATATAATGTCTTACGTGCAATATTGTAACTGGTACCATTTAATTTAAATATTTCACAAAAGTTTATTCTCCTTATTTTCAAGTGTAGTTAAACGCTTGGATTTGTAAATACATACAACTATGAAATGATCAGTACATTTGTTGTAGATACTATAAATTCCGTATATAGGCTACTAACATATAAACCTATAAAATTGATTCTTATACTGGCATAGCGACAACATCTTTATAAAAAAACTAATAATATACTTAATCAAGTTGCGGTATTAAATATTAATTTAATTAATGTTAAAGTAGGTGTAAGTCTACCTTTATAATTTAACAAGTGTCATATACCGCAAAATTAGGCAAGCTAGCTTATCCATATTTTTTAAGCCATATTTGTATAAAAATATGCCCTAGATTGGTCTCTATACGGTGTGTAACCAGACTGTTTGACTAAAACATTAATTAAATTAAAATTATCACTGAAAAATCATATACCATGTTAATGCTAAAGCTAAAAATATCCTTCTTCTTGTTAACACGTGTATAACTCCCGTTGTAAAAAGCCTCTATTTTATTTGATGTTAGCCATTGTAAACTTTTACTTGTATTAAAATTTACTTAATGTTTACAAAGCGAGATTGTAATATTCTATAAGTTTGCACTTCAAACTAAATAGAATATAATAACGATGTTTAAACATTAAATAAATCGATTTAGTTATTAGAATAAATATTAGAATAGACGCTAATGATGTCCTAATATCGAAATATTAATTTAGGGCCAGTATTTGTAATTGTCAAATGTAAATGTCTATGTCAAATAGCGCTTGTCAATTTTTGACAACTTTGCAAATACATTTGACAGGTACAGTTAGAATTTACCAAATTCTTGGTCTCTTGAAGGTTACCTTATAAATTCCTAGTCCATAGAGTAGGTATGTTAAGCTTTTGTAAATTTAACGCTATTTATATTTTATCTGTGACACAATAATATCTCGTCACAGAACACTATTGATGTTAAAATAGATTTTTGTGTAAAATTATGTTTAAGACTCATAACTGGTTAGTTCGGGTTGGTGGGTGTACTTTGTAAATAATTGTAAACTTTATGGAATTAGTTATAAGGTAGATAATGGATTGATAGTTTTGGAAGTTTCCAGTTAGGGCTGGGGTTAAGCACGCTATGGATAGTCAACCGTATCGCAGATAGTTGTATAATGGCAATGTGTGTATGGAAAGTATTGGTGTTGAGCACGGTATGTACCTAGCGAGTAAGACAATCGTTGATTTCCAAAATAACTTGCGTTCGTAGTATAATTAAAACGAATATAGGACCCTATGAGTATAAAAAAAGAGTTTATTTTTGCTTAAGCTTTAAGATATTGAGAATTTCGATTGCTAAAGATGAATATTTTTTGTATGGTCACCTCATTGAGTATTATATAATATTTATATATAAGCTTTTTGGGCGAAAATTATGTATTTCGTTTGCCATTTTATTGAGTAATATTTAAAGCCAACATTTTGTAGTTAATTTCATGTCTAGTTACCTATTACAGAGCTTGGACGACATTTTGTCAAAGTATCACAAAGTTGACTTTAAATATTAACTGTTGGCGTGTAGTCAACAGTACAATTAATATATCGTTTGATCCCATTCAAATCGCTAACCTCATTGTTACAAGGGTGTTCGAAACACATTGAGCTTTCAATAACTATATATTTATACGTAATATCCAAATCCGCTCGTATTTAAACTAGATTACATGAACAAATCCTAAATTCGGATTTCCCATTTTACACGCATAAATATAAAAATAAAATGGCTGGCGAGTTGCCGTTGGCAGCTTCATGTAGGAATTAGAATTTTCATAAGGAGAGCCGTAATGGAAAAAAGGGAATTGGGACCCATGTAAAAGATTTTCGAATTAAATTTGACCTTACCATAGTTCAAAGTTGACACATTAGCAGTCAAAGTCAACACATGTGACTTCGCGATTTCTCGTAATCGAACTATGGAAGATAAAATGAGTTCCAAAGTTAACTTGAAATGTATTAATAATTAAAAGTGTTTTTGTGTCTGTAACACTGACAAATATAGGTATTAATAGTATAATGGCTGAGAGAGAATGACCTCCGAATTCTAGTGTTAACTGCAGTTTTGCACTTCCAATGTCATTCATGATTTTGAATGTACCAGAAGAAACATCAAGCACGGTGATCTTTGCATAGTGTATTGCTGTTTCATACGCTAAGAACTCGAAGGTTATACTCTTCCAAATTAGAATAAGGCATTCGAGTTAGAATATCACAAAATAGCTTCAAATATATTTCAAAATATTAGAAATCAGTGTCGCTTCACACTTATATAAATATAACGATACACTGAGCTGTTCTGTTATACGTAAAGATAGTGTTATTCACACTTTAATACTAAGTAATAAAAGTCATTATTTATACAAAAAATATTATATAAATATTTAAGAGTGGTAACACACGAGTGGTTGGTGTTGCCAGCGTCAAGTTGCTCGTGTGGGGCGCTCTTTAGGCGCAATAGACGTGACGACGCAAGCTTCGACTGCCTTTTATCGGATGAAGTATGTCAATATTTTCTATAAAGTAAACGTTTATGATGTAGTTTATTAGATAGCTTGTGAATTCCTGTTTTCTAGCTCACTGTTGAATATAAACAATGGGAAAATAATATTATATACAGTCATCGCTTGACAGCTTAAAAGCCTTCAAACTGTGGCTTTTAATGAATACTTTTGTGAAATTAATAAAAAAATATTCATATACATGCGTTTTACTTTATAATACTAACCTTAGCATCTCGACCGATTTAATTAGGTACCGGCTTGTGTTCACTGTTCTAAATAACCAGACAACGAAAAACCAAGAAGCAGAAGACTCATTGAAGTGTGAATTTGGACCGTCATTAATTATACTTATCAGTATTACTAATATTAGCCGTTCAACGAAACAAAAAAATAATTATCTAACTACATACCAGTCAACACATTTTGATATTGCGACCGAACGCAAAGAACCTTGTAAACGCAATTTCAGTCGACTGAACTTAACAGCGCGACATTTATGCAGCGCTCAAACGCACAGAGCCTGACATTCGCGTTTGTCGGGTCACAAAATCGCCTATGTTCAAAATAGGAAGCTTGCTTTGTTCCTATGTAGTTTCTTAGTTACCAACTATACTAACTATATTATTATTACCAAGCGGACTCTTAACAGTTGTTAGGCTTCACACACAAGCACATTGCAAGTCGAAGTTGAGCATTTAATAAATATAACCTAACAAACTCTGTCAAGCACGGCCTAATATTAATTGATACTACTTCCAAGAAAACTTTGGTATAGCGACATCTGTTGCAGAATCCAAGAAAACAGAGCTTCTTCGTTATCTACAGACAAAATAATATACATATGCATCTAATCAAAAATGTTATTGATTTATTTTGGCCTTGATATCTGATTTAGACGCGAATAAGCATCCTATTCGTATCCAAATAAGTACCTTGCATTTCGATATAGTCATATTATAGGTACTAACCGACGCAATTTAAGCAAAATGTTTTATGAGGTTTTATTGTCTTTAAGGTTAATCGGAAATAAAACAAATCAATCGTATTCATTATAAATATTTATTCATAATTGTTACATTGGGCATAATTTGGAATTTAGGATTTTAACTCACTCAATCACAAATGAACAAGTTCAATTTCCACGTAAATAAAATATCCACATCTCGGAGGTTTGTGAAAAAATATCCTACTGCTCCACAAAGACAGTTAGCTATACATTAAAATAACATAATTATGTACTGCTATTCAACTAAAATTATTGAGATTTGTTGTTGAAAAATAATTACTAATAATTTTATTTATTTATCAAAATCATGATTTACGTATTGCTTTTTGGCGCCATTTTCGTAGGCCTGGGTATTAACCATAGACAGCCTAATCACAAAACATACCTTTTTTACAATTCTTCAAGCGTAATTTTCTTGCATCCAATTATATTTTTTGTATATTTGTATGGGTGACTCAGAAACTGTTTGCAATGTCTTCTGCACTAAAAAATATCTATCCTTCTACTAATGTCGACTTGCAAACAACGCCTGACGGGTGGAGCAGCACTATTTGATGTTTAAAACGTTCTCGTAAAAACTAATAGCTTTATTATACAAAATACGTGTGTTTCTATACAAACAGTGTATCGATAAAATGAAAAGTCTCGCAACACTGCCTAGCACGTCGGATCCATAGATAGTAAAAGCTTTTAAAATAAAGTCGATTTAGTGTCAATTCTTATATTATGAGCAACTATTAAAATAAGATCATAAAATTGTACAACATTTTCTTTGTATTTGAGGACATCGTTGTAAATAATGTCTATTTTAAAACAGTCTGACTTAGAAATAGTGATGTGAATTCCATTAATATTCATAAAGGTGGGCTAAAGGGATGGGTGCTTCACTGACATGAGCAGCGCTCTTCTATAAACAGAAATAATAGTTACATATTGGCATGGCGCTAATAAGATAAGTCTTTTTAATAAGAGTGAGTACGGAATAGGCCCACATATTATTTTAGAGGACCTTTAGAAAGTCCACGACCTGTTCCCAGGGTCGTGGTAGTCATTATAGATATTAAAATAATTAACACAAAGATTGCCTAAGAACAGAGTTTGAAGATCACATAATGATGTGTCCTGCATTAGGATTGCACGCATTTGTGCATCAGTATTAATAATAAATTAGTATATTATGTAAATATGTGTTCAACAGCATACTTCAATTGTTTAAAAAAAGAATGTAATTAGATTTAAATACATTACATAAGAATCGACACATATATTAAATATACTCATAATTAGAGATATTTTCACAAACACAAAATAATTGTAAATAATCTACTTTTTGGAGGTAATAAACCCTCCCATAAAATAAAATAACAAAAAAGCAAATTGATTTTATAACAACCAGGCCGATTTTTAAAACAAGATTATATTCGAACTATCTTTGAACCCGATTACAGTATCGATAAACTTGTCTACGCCAAATATCGATAAGGCTATATATCGATATCGGTGTAAACAAATTAACGTGCTAGGACATTCAAACGCAAAATTATCCAAGTCGATACATCACATTTTTAAAACGAAATATTGTACAAAAAACCTCATGCATATTAAAAGAAATACATAAAACGAAACGAATTAATACAGTGAATGCTTGGCACTACTTTTATTTACATTGCAAGTGTTTAAAATCAGAAACTAATATCTTAAATTGGAAACTCATCACCAAAAATTAAAAACTATGGAGAATACTACATTACAACTACGGGAAGAGCCCTAACATTTATCTTCTTCTATTTGTCTTGCGGATCTCTAATTCGCACTTAGGCCAAGAGCTGTAGACCTAGTATAGGCTAGTGGAACCATCCAAAAGGTAATTTACCGATATCGATAAAACAAGTGTCAGTTACGGCAATCTACTCAACTCGTGTTGCAAGATTTGACAACAGTTAGCTTGTTATATTACCCGGTGTACAGAGTATACCGGTGGCCAGTCACTATAAATTTTTAATGAAGTCTGGTATTCTACGACTTGACAGATTAAAGGATATTTATACTATTAAAATGATAAACGGACATCCAGCCCGTCTGGTAAGCAGTTACCGAACGGTCTAAACGGAACAAACTTTCAAAATGTTGGTCTCCTGTTACGGAATAGTACCTCCTTATGAAGCCTGGTATATGACTTAGTCATAACATAGTTCACCAGTAATGCATGTTATCGGAAACACAGCATCACGACTATATCTGCCCCAGGCTAGACAGAATTGGATCACAACCATATTTAAGGAAGCCTAATGTCGTAAGCTAGGAAGCCCGTTATGATAATAAGCATACACACAAAACCTCAATAATACTTTTTTGTCCCGAATATTGACCGCGTACCTAATCTTAATTGGCGGTTGTATAAGTGCTCACATTTACGACACATCAACAATCAACAAGTTCATTCAAATCATCATGCCATGGTATTATTCACCTGGAAGACGCAAAATCAGAGGTTATGGCGCAAATAATTTCCTTTTGTTTTAGAACTGACAAGATGAAAACCGCAACCTTTCATCCCTAAAATGTCACTAACGATTTATCGATAAATACTTGTCCCAGCTCTATTAATACTTGGCTCAAGGCCAGCCTTCTCACCTAGCAACGTGCTATCCACGTATACTTTCCTAACTTGGGCGCTCAACCCGACTACGTCTAGTTATACTGTAGCATGATGTATCGACTTAGATATCTGCTTGTACAGTCTGGTCTATCCGGGACATTGGTTGTGATATACTACCGTCATATAACTGGGCCATCCTTGTGATTTCAGGTTTGTGTGTGGTGGATCAACCTGGAAATGAAAATGTTATTTGTAAGGGAGAGTTGTTTTTTTTTGTCTGTCTATACCGATATTTTGGAGCTAGTGATGTGCGTAATTACTTTCGAATGATATTCGAATACAGGTGTGGAAGTGATACCTAGTTTATTGTGGTCAAAGATGCAGCGTGCGCACTTATTTATTATGCAATTATGTTCATCGCTACGACCGTGCCTATGAATGTATCAGTCAACGCTTTCTAGTGTAGGATAAAATAATTGAATCTTTTCTTTTAATTTATTTTTACAGTAGATGGTACTGTCGATCTATGAGTGAAAGCTTAGTAACGCACACTAGCCAGCGGCTCACCTTACGTACAGTCAGTGACATAAGTAGCTAAGCATTGAATTAATTTCTAACCTTAGTTTATAAATTCAACATGTCTAATTATTTAAAAGTATTTGTTAACTATAATAAAAATAACTTTCCTTCAACTATTATTTAATGATAATTCACTATTAGTCACGTGATATGTTGTATTACGGTATGCACATGTCGAGTTGTAATTTAGATCTAAGCTAGCTATAAACTTTATATGTGTAATACTTTAAAAGTTGTAACATGTTTTGTGTATTAAATAAATAAATAATATAAAATAAAGAACAAAGAATTCAATATCTTACAAATGTTCAGCGACTTATATCTCTGACTTGTGAGTTTTAATTACATGATGTTGAGATATTTTAACATCCTCCTCCTGACGTTATAAAAGACCTCAGCATTAGGTGTGCCGCTGGCTCGTATGGATCACTGCTCGTATGCTGGCACGAGCAAAAAAATATGTTACCGGTACAGACATAACATTGTTTGGTGACAGTGACACAGTTACTGGTAAGTGACACACAATATTTATTTGGGTAGGCCGGTATAGACAGCTATTTACACATTTTGAATTGGCACAGTTTAATTATATGTTGTAGAACAGTTTACAGGGTGTATGTATTATGCAAAAATTTGCTTTGATTGTATAATTTGGTATTGACTATGTGTGAGTTACATCTTTATGCAGTATATTAACTTCGTACTCCTTGTAGTGTTGCGCATGTAACGTACACCGTGTAAGGGTTTGACAACATTAAATGAACATATAATAAAAAGCCATAAAAATATACAGATACCCTCAATTTGCGATGAACAAAAAAAGCGGGCGGCGCTCCCAAAGCTTGCATGAAATGTAACTAAGCACATCTAAGAATGAAGTATGGTGCTACATATGTAACTAGAAGGTGCGGTCATATAGTTAAAAAAAAACAAAAAACAATAACAATTATTAGTTTTAAAATTAGTACAGTATTTAGCTATAGAATGGAATTAGTGGTTTGTTACTCTGTTTTGTAGGTAGTAAGAATATCTACAGGATGAATAGTACACATGAATGAACTAAGTTATATACCACGTGTTATACGGATTTTCAAAGCCTGCCTCTGCTTCCTACAGCTATGACAGAGTCCACAAAACTATTTTTATGTTTAACTTGCACGCTCGATAATCTAGAATAGGCTCCGAAATCACCTTTGAATATAGCTGATTTGACAATACGTTCACCAATGTCTTAATTCTAAGCTGCTATGATCCTGGCATAACTCTATTGCTTTATTTAAAACTACTACGATTATTTTAGTATATCATTCTTTGGCTACATCCCTAATATAATGGATTTCATGATACCTAATTTTAGAAAATAATTATTGACATTGATAAAAATATGAAATTTTAATTACCAATTTAACGTGGTGATAAAATGTATCACTTCAATATCCTGGTGGTCAAAAATGACCAAATAAATATTATTATTGTTCGGCGGTAACACATGACCAGACCTTCTAACTACCGAATGTATATTTGTATAATATAATGATTAGCTATGACTTACTGTGCGCCTCCTCACCAGTGATGGCGTTACATCCATCCATTTTGTTCAAAGAAGTTCGTTCTGTACTGAAACAAACCGTTTTACTATAGACGACTGCACATGAACAATATGTATGGACCCTTTTAAACGTTATTCATTGAAATTTTTTGTTTGTTCTATTATAATTATCATATTTCTATCCTAACTAGTATTACGAATGTAAGTTTGTTTATTTATTACGCTTTCACGCCAAACTACTCGACCGATCATCAAATTTCACATACACGTTGTCGGGGGAGAGAAAAGGACGTAGACATACCTTTTATCTAGAAAAAAGAACTGTTACTAACCTGACCTACATTGACGCGAGCTAACCTGCGACCTAATCTAGTAGAATTGAATTAATCTATGATACCATATGGTCTCTGAGATCCAGAATGCTTTATTGAAGCCCACAGTGTGAAAATAGGAGGCTACCTCAGAAACATAACACTGTGGTTCAAAACATGGATAGCCGATTTAATATCAGAGGTAGCTGAAATTGCGTTGGACTTGACGTGACTACGATTGTATCTAGAGATGGGCCAATACAGCTGCAAATTGTGTACTTCAAAAGAGACTATGTGAAAGAGGATTGGAAAGACGTAACGAATATTTGTCCCGTCTTTAATATTAGTATAATGGCAATGCCTTTGTTGAAATCTTCTTTATTAGCCAACATGACAATTTCTACCATCATACCAGACAGCTCATCTTTAATTTGATATGCCAATTCCCTTCAAAACTTAAAACTAAGCTAAAATAATAAATCTATAATATAACCTTCTTCTTCTCCCTTAGCCTTTATTATTCCCAGGTCACTTGGGATCGGATTTTCTGGTCTAACCGGATTTGACTGGATATCAGTTTTGACTGGATATCAGTTTTTGACTGGATATCAGTTTTTGACTGCATATCAGTTTTTGACTGGATATCCGTTTTTACACGAAACGGCTCCTACCTGACCTCCGCAACCCGAAGGCTAACGATACCCTAAGGCTAGACCAGTGTCAGGATATTAGAGGGTACTGACATTCCCAATAACGACTGCCATAAATGTTCATGGCAACTGGGACCGACGGCTAAACGTGCTCTCCGAGGCACGGAGCTTGCGATAATTGTCAATCAATACGCACATAAGTCATATAACTTCCGAAAGTCAGAGGTGCGCGACGTGGGTTCGAACCCGAGAGCCTCTACATTGCAGTCTGTTGGTCTCCCCACTGAGCTATCGCTGCTAAAATCTATAATATAACCTAAAATAAAAAATTTCATACTTCAGAAAACCCTCTTAATTTATCCATCCATCCATCAACAACTTACATTGTAAACTCTTCCATATCACAATCTCTATGAAATAAAGTTATTGTTCATATTATAGTTACCAATAAATTAAGCAAAATATATACAACCGTGGTGCTGCTTTCATTTCAATGTATAACGTTTAGATTATAGCAAAAACTAAAGATGATATAACATATTTACAGCAATATAAACGCTTAAATTTTATTAATCAAATCCGTAGTACTCCATTTTGAAAAAATAGATTTCGTTCCTAATTGAAATAATAATATTTCCCTATTCATAAATTGTCCCACTGCTGGGCACGGTCCTCTTCCTTACAACTTCATCCAACGCCCAACGGGTTAATAACATATTCGTTATACCTATTATGTACAACAAAAAATAAATTATATACAAAGTGCGGTTTAATAACTAAAAGCGAACATTTACATGCCTAGCTTACATTGGCAATATGTAATTGTGTTTGAATGAGTAACGAACTTGTACAGATAAAAAAGTGCAAATGAAAGATTATAGTTACGATGAAAACTCTTCCGAATATTGATCAACGTCAAAAGATCTGTCTGTGATTAAGCCTTGAAATAGTATTCCTTGGATACAATGTCAGAATTTTGACTATATAATATAATAATATAATATAATATTCTACCTCATACACACAATATGACTATAGAGAGTGTACAATGTGCCCAACTCTTAGTGCACCTCAGCACGTTTAATCATCGGTGTATTTTTCTATACATGCATAAATATTCTTACGCAGGGTCTTTAATATTGAAGAGGAGCTCAGATCTCTGCATATTAAAAAAATCTATATATTAATACGTGAAGCAAAAACTTTGTACAACTTTTTACGAAAATTGAAATCGAAATTTGGCACAGTTAAAGTTTATATGGAGGAGGGGCGAATCCTAATATTTTTATAAAATATGCATTAGAAATACATTAAATTAATGAAAAAACACTACACGCCCACATCCATGCATTTGACACACGCAGTTGAATCGCGTTCGTAGTATTTCGGCATTGTTCGTCTGACGTCTACAATTCTTTGTAACTATGGTTACCTATACCTTATTTATATGTAATAAAGAAAAATAAAACAAAGTAGCAAGCTTAGGAATTTTGGTCGAATTTTGACCACTAGGCGACCGCTAGTAATACATTATTAGACTGTGGAAGCAATAAACGGGCACATTTTTTAAAATAAAATTGTTCATGATTACTGACTGACATATCTTTTAGCTACATACTGTTAATACAGTAAATGTCAATTAACAAGAGATACAAGATAAATAATTGAGAAGTCTTAATCTCATAGACACTGTCATTGGGAGTCTCTATGCCCCATGTAGTTGGCGTCTCACGCCTGTTGCCCAAAAAGGGTAGGTCATTCGCTAGTTCATACTTAAGCTATCTCTTAAATATTTGATAGTGGTTTATAAGTATGGACGTATAGCTACAATTTTGCTCTATTAGATCAGGTGTGGAGAGATATGCTGTCGATAAAACGTGTCAAAATGCGTTAAAAGCTAAGAAAATTCACAGTACACATTGAAGTTTGATAAATGGTCGGCAGCCTAGAATTTCTGTATGGCCACAGCACACAGCGACACTGCTGACGATGCCATACAAATTCGACTTAACCAATGTAGTCTAGAGTAATATTATTTACAAACGAGTACGTCATAGAATAGGTGCACGAATATACGTGGATCGAAGCAGCGCATGAAAAGTTTCGAAGAAGGTGGTAACGAGCGCATTGAATATGAATTTGAATTATACTTTGTACAATTTTTGAAAAGTTTCGAAGGAGGTTGTAACGAGCGAATTGAATATGAATTTGACAACACCTATCTTCAATTTAAGCGGTACGTATTGCGTAAGCCAATTAAGTATATTGGTCGAAAGTGCTTGATTTGATTTGTTACTGAATCTACATATTGAACAAGCCTAAAGACGGACTATGCAGATTTTGAGCGATGGTGATCAGAAGCTAGTCAGTGACGCTCATAATCACTGTGTGGCTCCTGAAGACGCAAAGTATTAGGCAAATTTGGAAGATATGGATGCCAATGATGGGTTAAGGACGAACATCTTAGTGAGGAGTTTAACAAGCAAATATTACTTTTAAATTTTCTAAAAAGCCCAATACATAAAAAAAAATATCGTGTAAAGTACTAAAAAACTATCGCCATTTATATATATTTAAAACAGTTAATTAAAAATTAATAACTTAAAACGTTGATAATGTCTAATATCCTATAATAGTGCAAAAAATGCAATTTTCTTTAAGCCAATGGCATTTAAATAGCTTAAAACTAGCGTGAACTAACTAGCATAACGTTGGATAAAGCTTAGCACACTTTTGATAATAATGAAGCTCAACATCTACTGCGGTACTGCGTAAAAAACAAATTCACCTAAACCACAAAACAGATAGACAAAGATGTCCATCTCATAGGCCGAGTATAAACAGCAAAATTTTATTTGATCTGAAATCGAAGTACGTACGACTTTATACATGAATAGTTATGTTTATTGTGAAACGGCAATCTGTGTATGAACCTTACATTAATGAATGGTTAATACATAGATATCTATGTATGAGTGATGTAAAGCTCGTCACAACCAAGCTAAAGCGAATTGTACAAGGCTCGCGCTGTCGTGATGTGCACTTACAGCTTGTCTTTGTCACGAGACTCGAACACCGCACCGCGCAACGATGATTGGCTGGAAGACTTCTCGTATTTTGCTATACGACACACAATTATATGTCAAAGTCTATATCATATACCCTGTTTTGGATTAGTACTACCCTCATCATATGCAAATTTTCTTTTAAGCTAGCGGTTACAAAGTACAAAGTCGGGACAACTATTTGTGGATCTTAATAATAATTTTCCTGGGGTATCGAACCCTTAGCAGTAAAAAATAGTAATGGCGAGGTGATTCTTAAATAATTGTGCTATCTAATACAAACATATGCAAGAACGAAAAATCTATAAAAATGTTCCTTAATGTTAACAAAATTGCCTACAAAATAAAAAGTAAACAATAAGTAATCACTCGTTTTTTGCTATCTAGTAACTGTAAAGTATGATCATGAGGGTAATTTTATAAGATACACTTTCATTTTTTAAATTGCATCTGTGAACTTGAACAGTACCACTATCTAATAGACAGTAAATATTAATTTGAAAAGTAATAAATAACGATAATTACCGTTTGTTATAACTCCTCCGAAAGAATTACTGTTGAACTTTGTAGGCTCTTGTGAATGCTGAAACACCAAAATTAAAATATGTTAATACTCAATACTGTATTGCATTTCACAATCTATACTTAGGTGGTAGTGCTTGAGTTATTGTGAATCCTTTCGGGCACTGCAAAGTAGGAGAGGTTTTGTATTTTAATGTGGAGTATAATATTATATTATACTCCACATTAAAATACAAAATTTGTAAGTAAAGTTATTGAGATAAAGTAATACAAAAGCAGAAAATAATCGCTGCAGTGAGTTCGATGCCAGATGCGACGAGCTGTACGCACGTCCACCTAATGCAATAATTGGTATATAACTATATTGATGATGTATTAAAATGTCCGCTATTTTAGCGGATTTTTAAGAATAAGTTCGGCTACGTTAGTCCCAAGTACAAGTACTGTAGTAGTAGAATTCAAGAGGTCGCCATGGCAGAAATCGACTAAGGAAGATATATGCAAAAGTGTGTTGTAATTAAATCGTTAGACTAAGTGATTTCGACTGACACGTAAATGTGTTTTATACTACAAAGAGTGCAAACACGTATACGGCACGGCTGATGGTAAGCTGCCACCGTACCCAATGTTCGCTGATAATACAAACGGTAACTTACAATTGTGTATTACCGATCCTAGGCAAAGAAAAATTACATGAAAGGCGTAATGTAAGGCGTAAATGTAGACAGATGTCGTGATGTGACACTGTGGTAAGTTTTTAGACTCTTTAAGGAGCCTGAGTTTAGTCCCTGGTACTTACTTTCTCAACTGTAGCAACATAACAACTTCTTTCTTTAAGGGTTGGCAACGCGTAAGAATTTCTCCAAGATGTGCAAACGTTTATATGCGACAGTAACCTTTTGCTATCAGATGGGTGGTATGCTAGTTTGTCACTTAGGTAGTGTTAAAGAAAAAAGGCGATACATCTATCGTCCTTTTACTCACCGCTTTAATTAATATGGTGATAATAAACACAACTGATTTGAAAAGTAATCTACAAAGTGTATAAAATAAATCCCACAATTATTTTTAATGGAAAAACAGAACAGTGGTATCCTTTAACCTTAACATACACCTTAATCACAAGCACGGCACATTCTAGCCTTCTACTAAAAAAGCATCGATATAGATGAATATGAGAGGATATTCTATACAAGCAGTAGCAGGGGTGTCTAACCCCTGCTACTTATCAACTTATCTTTAATGATCAACATGATCACAATTTTCCAAATATAATAAAAAATAAATTAAATAAGACCTGCATAAGTATTGCCGGATCTCTATATATGAATAAAAGTGAATAATTAATTACTGTTCAATCGTCTCAAACTTGTCATATTAAAATCTTTGTATAATTATGTATGACAACCTATTTCTTGTTTTTTCAATAATTACGTCATATTAAACTCTGATCAGTATGGTTTTAGAAAAAAATCGATCAACTATCTTTGCTAGATGCCGAATAATATAAAATATAACTAGTCTAGCCTTAACGTAAAAGCCCATTGTATTCAGACAGTCTAGACGTGACAAAGGCTTTCGACTTTGTATACCATGATTACTCATTTAAAAGCGTATAATATTAGAGGCAATTCTCTAGTTAGAATAAGTTGGGTGGTGTCATCATCACACGGTGGTGGTGAGAATAAGATGGCCCTTTACGGGGCACCGGTCTGGGCGGACGCCCTTAGTCGCAACAATAAGACCCTGCTGCGACGTCCGCAGCGGGTCGTCGCGACGAGAGCCATACGCGGTTACTGGTTGGTGTCCTGGACGGCGGCGTGCGTGCTGGCCAGTGACCCCCCTGGGAGCTACAAGCGGAGATCCTCGCCGAAGTGTACCACTTCGTGGCGGCGAGGAGGTCCCGCGGGGAGCCCCCGGGGTGGGAGGAGGTCGCACGCATGTGGCGACAGGCGCGGGCCGCCCTATTGAGGCGGTGGACGGAGGACCTGGCTCCATCGGCCCCGGGCCAGTGGATGATGGAGGCCATTCGCCCGGTCCTCCGGGGGTGGATAGGGCGGCGATTCGGGTCGCTGACCTTCCGACTGGTGCAGGTGCTTTCCGGGCACGGATGCTTCGGAAAGTATTTGCACCAGATCGCGAGATGGGAGGCGACCCCGGCCTGCCACGAGTGTGGGGCGCCGGAAGACACGGCGCTCCACACGCTGGAGGCGTGTGCCGCGTGGGGGCCGCAGCGGCACACGCTTTCAGCCATAATAGGCGGAGATCTCTCCCTGCCGAGCGTGATCAACGCCATGCTCGGCGGCGAGAGGTCGTGGCAGGCAGTGGTCTCCTTCTGCGAAGCTGTCATGGCGCAGAAGGAGACCGCGGAGAGGGTCAGGGAGAACAACCTCCTCGCTGACCCTCTCCGGCGCAGACGGACGGGAGCGAGAAGGAGGCGATTTGCCCGCCTTTTCGCTCCTGTATAGTGGGGTCACTGGTACAGAGTCGGGGGACTCTACCGGCTTGCACGGCCCCACACGTCTGAGGGATGGCCTTGGTGAGCAAGGCCTTCCCTCCACAGGTGCTGAGGCCCGGTCACCATCAGCCGGGCCAACCGCCGGGGCGGGATGGTGATTGCTAACGCGACCCCATCCCGCCCCACTCCGTCGGCGGAGGGACTGCTCACCCCAGGTTTTTAGTGTGTATACCGACCCCCTTCAGGGGCGGAGAGTCTCACGTAACCACCCTTCCCACCCCGGGGGAGGGGGGTATCTATAAAGGATTTTCCTGAGTCAAAAAAAAAAAAAAAAAAAAATTATATCTGGTGTACCTCAAGGCAGCATACTCAGGCCTATATTATTCCTGCTCTATGTTAGTGGTTTGAGCAATACTACAAAATATCAAAAGGTCTTATATGCCGATTATTGATGCGTATAATTAAATTCGAATACAGTTGTGTACAATGCGATACATGCTTTGCATTTGTTGATACATACTTTTGTATATAATTCGAATACAATTGAGAACGCATATGGTCTCGTGTCTTTATCCGTAAAGGTATACGTAGAGGTGTTAACACACCACAGACATCTAAACCTGTCCAAATGATTACATTTGGACAG
Source organism: Catocala fraxini (assembly GCA_930367265.1). NCBI lineage: Eukaryota > Metazoa > Arthropoda > Insecta > Lepidoptera > Erebidae > Catocala > Catocala fraxini. The sequence goes on from OV884045.1 coordinate 2,938,330, forward strand.
GTTTAGATGTCTGTGGTGTGTGTGGTGTAGATCTCTATAGTCGTTTACGGGGCACAGTTCTACGCTACAGAGCAGAAAATTCAGTACCCAGCCAGTACTAAAAATTAAAAGTAATAAAATGACCTTACCTCCATTTCTCTAATATTCCTCATGAGCGTATCAATATCCTCATTAGTCGCGTCGTCACACTCACTCCTCCGCACTTCCTTATCTTTCCTACACTTGTTATTCACTTTTTTATCCACATTCACATTAATACGGTCTTTAGAAGGCACTGTCTCGTTTTTATCACGTTTTGGTTCATTTTTATCAGTCCTATTGTCTTCTACTAGTTCCACATCACTACTGCTATCGTCAATAGCTAACGGTTCCTGCTGATCACTCAAAGGATCAACATCGGAGATGATCACAACATCTTTCTTTTTCTTGACCTCCGGTGGCCGTTTATCTGGTTTCGCGAACGTAGGAGAATGATGTACAGGAACTAAGGCCGGTCTAGGAATATTGTTCTCAGCGACTCTCATACTCTCTATCTGTTTCTGAGGGATTTCTTCTTTATGCTTCGGACTTGGATCTTTTTTACTCGGCTGGTAACTTGTATCTATATGCAAAGGTGATTGTACTCTCTTGTCTTTTGCTGCTTTTTCAGTTTTCTTTATTTTGTCTTTCTTCACCATTTCATTCAGAGCTGCCGGTGACTTGACTCTTATAAAGCCAGATTGCTTTTCAGACGGTATCACTGGTACATTATTATTCAGTTTTTTCTCAGGTTTAGGAAGATTTGTTGGCACAGGAGTTATAGTTATACTGCCTATGTTGTTAGGGGGAATGTATAAATCTTCTTTCTTTTCGTGTGTGTCTTTTTTATCTGGTTTTTCTACGATAAGGTCTTTACTTAACGTGAACGCGTTTAGTATTGTACCGAACACTGAGTTTGATTTATGGTACTTGTCTTCACTTCCCATAGCTGCTTCAAGTTTGTCCGGGGACTGTTTCATTGATGTGGTGGTTGTGACTGTTAGTGAACTTGGGAACTGGATGGGTTCCGTAAACTGCATTGGTTGTGGATTTGATGGTGGCAGTGACGCTGAGCCAAGCCGCTGCCGCTTCAGGTCTGATATTTTGATTTCCTTGCTGAGGCTGGAATTTGGAGAAAGATTTATTATATTACGAGTTGTATATTTACGGTTTAGATAACACCATTTACAGCAGTTTAAGAAGAATAGAGAATATAAGTAGTTAAGAAATAGTTCAATTTTACTTGACATGCGCTTGTTACGCCTCCTGTGGGTTGGTATCAATTTGAATACTACTAATTCGACACAATGTAGTCACGTGCCGCCTCGCTGGAGCACGGAAACCAGCGCTTCGAGTGATAAGATACTGGTATAGATGTGTACTAACTCGGCCTGCCGCAGCAGCGTGGGCATGCGCACGAAGCCGGGCGGGAACAGCGGCAGCGCGCGCGCGTGCAGCGTAACCGGCGCTTCGAGTGATAAGATACTGGTATAGATGTGTACTAACTCGGCCTGCCGCAGCAGCGTGGGCATGCGCACGAAGCCGGGCGGGAACAGCGGCAGCGCGCGCGCGTGCAGCGTAACCGGCGCTTCGAGTGATAAGATACTGGTATAGATGTGTACTAACTCGGCCTGCCGCAGCAGCGTGGGCATGCGCACGAAGCCGGGCGGGAACAGCGGCAGCGCGCGCGCGTGCAGCGTAACCGGCGCTTCGAGTGATAAGATACTGGTATAGATGTGTACTAACTCGGCCTGCCGCAGCAGCGTGGGCATGCGCACGAAGCCGGGCGGGAACAGCGGCAGCGCGCGCGCGTGCAGCGTAACCGGCGCTTCGAGTGATAAGATACTGGTATAGATGTGTACTAACTCGGCCTGCCGCAGCAGCGTGGGCATGCGCACGAAGCCGGGCGGGAACAGCGGCAGCGCGCGCGCGTGCAGCGTATCCGGCGCTTCGAGTGATAAGATACTGGTATAGATGTGTACTAACTCGGCCTGCCGCAGCAGCGTGGGCATGCGCACGAAGCCGGGCGGGAACAGCGGCAGCGCGCGCGCGTGCAGCGTAACCGGCGCTTCGAGTGATAAGATACTGGTATAGATGTGTACTAACTCGGCCTGCCGCAGCAGCGTGGGCATGCGCACGAAGCCGGGCGGGAACAGCGGCAGCGCGCGCGCGTGCAGCGTAACCGGCGCTTCGAGTGATAAGATACTGGTATAGATGTGTACTAACTCGGCCTGCCGCAGCAGCGTGGGCATGCGCACGAAGCCGGGCGGGAACAGCGGCAGCGCGCGCGCGTGCAGCGTAACCGGCGCTTCGAGTGATAAGATACTGGTATAGATGTGTACTAACTCGGCCTGCCGCAGCAGCGTGGGCATGCGCACGAAGCCGGGCGGGAACAGCGGCAGCGCGCGCGCGTGCAGCGTAACCGGCGCTTCGAGTGATAAGATACTGGTATAGATGTGTACTAACTCGGCCTGCCGCAGCAGCGTGGGCATGCGCACGAAGCCGGGCGGGAACAGCGGCAGCGCGCGCGCGTGCAGCGTAACCGGCGCTTCGAGTGATAAGATACTGGTATAGATGTGTACTAACTCGGCCTGCCGCAGCAGCGTGGGCATGCGCACGAAGCCGGGCGGGAACAGCGGCAGCGCGCGCGCGTGCAGCGTAACCGGCGCTTCGAGTGATAAGATACTGGTATAGATGTGTACTAACTCGGCCTGCCGCAGCAGCGTGGGCATGCGCACGAAGCCGGGCGGGAACAGCGGCAGCGCGCGCGCGTGCAGCGTAACCGGCGCTTCGAGTGATAAGATACTGGTATAGATGTGTACTAACTCGGCCTGCCGCAGCAGCGTGGGCATGCGCACGAAGCCGGGCGGGAACAGCGGCAGCGCGCGCGCGTGCAGCGTAACCGGCGCTTCGAGTGATAAGATACTGGTATAGATGTGTACTAACTCGGCCTGCCGCAGCAGCGTGGGCATGCGCACGAAGCCGGGCGGGAACAGCGGCAGCGCGCGCGCGTGCAGCGTAACCGGCGCTTCGAGTGATAAGATACTGGTATAGATGTGTACTAACTCGGCCTGCCGCAGCAGCGTGGGCATGCGCACGAAGCCGGGCGGGAACAGCGGCAGCGCGCGCGCGTGCAGCGTAACCGGCGCTTCGAGTGATAAGATACTGGTATAGATGTGTACTAACTCGGCCTGCCGCAGCAGCGTGGGCATGCGCACGAAGCCGGGCGGGAACAGCGGCAGCGCGCGCGCGTGCAGCGTAACCGGCGCTTCGAGTGATAAGATACTGGTATAGATGTGTACTAACTCGGCCTGCCGCAGCAGCGTGGGCATGCGCACGAAGCCGGGCGGGAACAGCGGCAGCGCGCGCGCGTGCAGCGTAACCGGCGCTTCGAGTGATAAGATACTGGTATAGATGTGTACTAACTCGGCCTGCCGCAGCAGCGTGGGCATGCGCACGAAGCCGGGCGGGAACAGCGGCAGCGCGCGCGCGTGCAGCGTAACCGGCGCTTCGAGTGATAAGATACTGGTATAGATGTGTACTAACTCGGCCTGCCGCAGCAGCGTGGGCATGCGCACGAAGCCGGGCGGGAACAGCGGCAGCGCGCGCGCGTGCAGCGTAACCGGCGCTTCGAGTGATAAGATACTGGTATAGATGTGTACTAACTCGGCCTGCCGCAGCAGCGTGGGCATGCGCACGAAGCCGGGCGGGAACAGCGGCAGCGCGCGCGCGTGCAGCGTAACCGGCGCTTCGAGTGATAAGATACTGGTATAGATGTGTACTAACTCGGCCTGCCGCAGCAGCGTGGGCATGCGCACGAAGCCGGGCGGGAACAGCGGCAGCGCGCGCGCGTGCAGCGTAACCGGCGCTTCGAGTGATAAGATACTGGTATAGATGTGTACTAACTCGGCCTGCCGCAGCAGCGTGGGCATGCGCACGAAGCCGGGCGGGAACAGCGGCAGCGCGCGCGCGTGCAGCGTAACCGGCGCTTCGAGTGATAAGATACTGGTATAGATGTGTACTAACTCGGCCTGCCGCAGCAGCGTGGGCATGCGCACGAAGCCGGGCGGGAACAGCGGCAGCGCGCGCGCGTGCAGCGTAACCGGCGCTTCGAGTGATAAGATACTGGTATAGATGTGTACTAACTCGGCCTGCCGCAGCAGCGTGGGCATGCGCACGAAGCCGGGCGGGAACAGCGGCAGCGCGCGCGCGTGCAGCGTAACCGGCGCTTCGAGTGATAAGATACTGGTATAGATGTGTACTAACTCGGCCTGCCGCAGCAGCGTGGGCATGCGCACGAAGCCGGGCGGGAACAGCGGCAGCGCGCGCGCGTGCAGCGTAACCGGCGCTTCGAGTGATAAGATACTGGTATAGATGTGTACTAACTCGGCCTGCCGCAGCAGCGTGGGCATGCGCACGAAGCCGGGCGGGAACAGCGGCAGCGCGCGCGCGTGCAGCGTGCGCGCGGCGTCGTCGCGCGAGCCGGCGGCGCGCGCGAGGCGGCACACGAGGGCGCGCGAGCGGCCGCACCACGGGAACCGGCGCTTCGGCATTCGCTTCTCTATGGGCGGCGCACCCTCCGCCGTCGCGATCTGAATCTTTTTTCTACCGAACGAAATAAATGCTAATATTAGTCACCGCTGAAATACACTACCGTCCAAAAGTTTGGAATCTCCCTAATTTTCGTCGACAGAAAAACTATACCGCAATAAATCCATCAAAAAACGTATTGTTATTGGAGATTAGTATTTTTACGACCGTACTAACAATAACATTTAACAAAAACACTAATTTCCTATCAACTATCCTTTGTTTTCAAAAAAGACCGACACACGTGTTTTATGACCACTCAAGATGCGACACCGACGTTTGAAGATTTCTTAGAATTGGCGCTTTTAAACATTGTTGTAATAATGAGTAGTGTCTAATCTTTGAAATAAGGGTGTATTATTGCAAAAATTATCAGTTTAGAGTTCAGTGTGGTTTGTGACGTTCATGTGATAGTTACAAAAGTTCGCAAGCTCATAAAATGGCAAAAAGGAAAAAGATTTCGCTTGAACAGCGGAGTGCTATCTGTACTTTGAGCGAAGAAGGCTATTCTATGCGAAAAAATCGCAGAAAAGGTCGGTGTTTCATACAAAGGTGTACATTATACTCTTGTACAAAAAAAAGCTACTGGAGGAAATGAAGACCGGCAGAGATCTGGACGAATGAAAGTCACTGGACTCCGAATACTTCAATAAATTAATCAAAAGAATGAGTAAAATTTGTGAACAAGTAATAAAGAATAAGGGTGGCCATTTTGACGAAGCCAAAATTTAACGAAGACTATACTTTTGTTCTTATTTGTACTGATTCTATTTAACTGAATGCTAATCTAAGGTTTGATTAAGATTTAAGTGTGATATATATTAAACATATTATAGTCGTTTTAATTAAAATTACCCTAGTGATTCCAAACTTTTGAACGGTAGTGTACCTTCACGTCTTCATCCATTGCTTATTATCCAACGTTTAAAACGTTTTACTTAGTGAATTCTGTAGTATTTTAAAACAAATACTTAAAAAATAATTTAAGCTCCATAAACCCCACTAAATAATGTAAGATGGTTGCCACAATCTAATCAAAGGGCCTATTTTTGGCTAGTGCTGTAAAAGTCTAAAGACTCATTGGCGATTCAGAATTCGTGAATGATTTTTTTTGAGTAGGGTCACGTTTCTTAGACCGTTAGACTGCCACGCAGAGGTCTCAAGTTCGAACCCAAGGCGCGCATCTCTGATTTTTCGAAGTTATATGTGTATTAAATATTTAATTATCGTTTGCTTTAACGGTGAAGGAAAACATCGTGAGGAAACCTGCGTGTCTGAGAATTCTCCATAATGCTCTCGAAGATATGTGAAGTCTGCCAACCCGCACTAGGCCAGCGTGGTGGACTATGGCCTAACCCTTCTCACACTGAGAAGAGGCTCGTGCTTAATATAGGGCTGATATTATTATTATTATATTATACGTTTCTTATATTCTGTACGGTGAAACCATACACTACTGTCAACTAAGCATTTTACTTCACTTTATAATTTTATATTCATTAACCAATTCAGTACTCAATTAGCGGTCTTCGCGCGTGCTCTCTCGCTCCATTATATCGTCTAAACTTTAGTCCAGTTATAAAATTAATTTTAACTTTAAAGATAAACTCTATCATTTAGCCTTACTTAATAACTTCTACATGGTCCTTCGAGCTACCGAGTGGGATCTCGCGAGTTTTGCTATTTGTATATCCTCGGTGAATAACGCATATTGGTGAACTTGTCAGTGACCTCGTTCAGAACTAAGCGTATCGGATTGCAGTTACACGTGTTTACTGTAAACAGTTTCGTAATCGTGAGACTCTAGCAAAGTGTTTAGGTCCCAATCCCTAGCAGCAAAGGGTGAAATTCCAGATCAACCACTACCAGTTTTCTCGAACGTTCATGGCGGTGGGACGTTAGCAGAGCAATATCAGCGTCTCGAGCCCGAGACAACCAGCATCGACAGCAGCAGCACTGGGTGTATATCAGCAGCACTCAGTATTTACAGCAGTGCATAGCAGAGCATCGCTATTCAGAGTGCGTCATCAGCGAGCCAGCAGTAGCCGAAAACCAGAGTTGTATAAGTAAGATTACTTTAAGAGACGTTTAGAGTTGTTAGAGAGGTATTGGTCGGATTTTCAGAACAATCATATAGATATTTGTCAGTACGGTGTTAAAGAGCACACATATTTTACGAATTCCGAGCATGCAAGTGTTAGTAAGGTCTATACAGCAACCAAATCCTTAATCAATGAGCAGCGCTTGCTGTTGTCTAGCAAACAAACGCCTCTAAAGATCGTTAGGAGTACTCAAGCAAAACAGCAAGAGCATCAGCAAGCAGATTTAGAAAAACCGGGACCATCAGGTAGCGATCAAACAACCAAATCGAGCATTCTACGAGCAATGGAGTCGAAAGGCTCTACCAGCAATGTAGATGATATGATACGTAAGCAAGCATCAAATTTAAAAGCTTTTAAGAGAACAGTGAGTTTCATGGAGCTCGACTCCATGTCCGAAAAATGGGAGATGCAGGATGCTTTGAAAACATTACAAGAGCGCTGGTCGCAAATTGATACTCTTCACTGGGAGTTGGATAGCGAAATAGGTGGAGAGGATGATGATTACGAAGAACTTTATACCCAGCATGAGCGATCATATTTACATCTCAAGAAAATGATCAATAAAAAGCTTTGGAGTGTATCACACCGGGAGCAGTCTACACCAAAAATGGATATACCTGCCTTTTCAGGCAGTTATCAACACTGGACTGCGTTCAAGGACCTCTTTACCGAAACTATACATAATAACCCTACCTTATCGTCGGCTCAAAAAAATGCAGTTTTCAAAGAGTAAGGTAAGGGGTGAAGCTGAAAGACTGATCCAGCATCTCCCCATAAATTCCGATAATTATAATACCTGTTGGGAGATATTGAACCATCGTTACAATAATAAAAAAGTTATTTTCACGTCCATCATTAATACTTTATTAGGTTTGCCTAGTACACAGCAACAAACACTAAGCCATATCAAAAAACTGCATAGCTTAGCATTAGAAAGCCTGTATGCCATACGGAACTTAGGGGTGGATATCAGCCCGTGGGATCCGCTTCTGGTACATTTAATGGCACAGAAGCTTGATAGTGAAACAAGTGGCGATTATATCGATTCCCTAAAGAATTCAAAAGAACTACCAGTATTGCAAGAATTTTTAGACTACTTGGAGAGTTAGTTTACTAGCCTGTAAATTTCTCGTAGATAGCAAGATCAAATGGCACCAAAATCTTATAACCATACATCCCAGGACGTTCCTGAAAATCAGAAAACCAGGCGATACAACGCTCCATTCGCTAACAAATTTAACAAGCCGCAATCGAAACCAAAACCCTTACACGTATCCACGATCAAATTTCCGTTGTGAAATCAACAACATGCTCTATTTAATTGCGCAATGTTTTTAAATATGCCTAATGATATCAAATTAAATACTATTTTAAAGTTGAAATTATGCAAGAATTGTTTATTTGATTTTTTTTTTTGGCCATCAATGCATTTGCTTTAGACGATGTCGCAAGTGTGCAGGAAATCACCACTCCGTTTTACATGACGCCTGCACACAAAATATGCCGCAATCCAAGTGCTCAGCAATTACAACAATTGATCAGAATCAGCCAGAAAAACATGTGCCAATTACGGCACACGTGTCACAGAATAAACCGGGTACGAATGAAGTTTTGTTGGCTACCGCCTTGGTAAAAGTCGCAGCTATCGACGGATCCTACGACGTTTTACGAGCCCTCATAGACCCAGGGTCACAAGTTTCTCTGATAAGAAAAAGCGCGGCGAAGAAATTAGGATTAAAAAGATCAAAATTCCACGCCTTAATATTTGGCGCAAGAGAAGTCGAAAACAACTGTAACGGTGTGACGACACTACAGTGTTCCTCGACGTATAACGACTTTTCATTTGTCACGGACGTACTTATCATGAACAACATACTCAAAGATATTCCTCATAAGTCCTTTGACACATCGAAGTGGTCTTATATTGAAAATATTAAATTAGCGGATCCATACTTTAACATTAGCCGTCAAGTAGATTTATTATTAAGCGCCCAATTAATGGAATGATATTGTTAGGAGGTTTGATAAAAGGTGAGAGCTTATCGCAACCCGTATTACAAGAAACCCAGCTTGGTTGGATTATATACGGAGGTGGCGAAATGTCGTCATTTCAATATAATGTAGTCCTAAACAATATCCGAAATATACAACAGTTTTGGGAGATCAAGGATATAAGCGAAACGTCAATCTTATCCGTTGAAGATCAGCAATGCGTTGACTTTTATGAATGAACTACAAAACATCGTGAAGATGGGCGAAATGAGGTCAAACTGCCATTAAAACCTGACATCGATGAAAAGCTAGGCTCATCTAAATAACTAGCGATTGCGCAGTTCAAAAATTTGGAGCGTAAATTTAGTAAACTGCCCATTTTAGCAGATCAATATAAGGCATTTTTCAGTGAGAACAATAAGAATAGGACATATGGTGCTTAGATACAGCGATCATAACAATGAAGCGCGCTCGTGTTACTTACCGCACCATTGTGTACAAATAGGCAGAATCAGCAACTACCAAGCTGCGCGTAGTATTCAACGCGTCAGCAAGGACGTCTAGCGGATATAGTGTAAATGACCTGTCGTACAAAGGGCCGAATTTACAACAGGCCTTACAAGAACTTATATTGAAGTGGCGTAAATATCGTTATGAATATACATCTGACATTGAAAAAATGTACAGATAGATAATGGTAAATATAGCAGATCAACTATACCAGCGGATCATATGGAGGTATGCACCGGATCAAGCATTACAAACATACAATCTCGCCACAGTAACGTATGGAACAAAAGCAGCCCCGTTCTTGGCCATGATGACTCTCAAACGCTTGGCTGCGGATGAGCGCCATCGATATCCTGATGCTGCAAAGGCTTTAGAAGAGTTATTTCATATGGATGACCTGGTCCATGGATCACACTCCATAGATCAAGGTAGAGCACTTATCGATGAACTGAAAAAATTGTTGAGAACCGGAAGTTTTACACTAAGAAAATGGTCTGCCAATCATCGGATCTTCTCCAAAATATTGAGCACCACAACAGCAATGGCGAAATAATTTTTCATTTCAAACCTAAAAGTATATCCAAAACGTTGGGTCTACGATGGAACTCTTGCAATGACAAGTTTACTTTCAGTTCTTCTTTATCTGATCCGAACGCAAAAATTACTAGACGACTACTTTTATCGGAAATCTCTAAGGTATTTGATCCCCTCGGATGGTTGTCACCGCTAGCTACTAAATTAAAACTAATATTTCAGCAGCTTTGGTTAAACAAAATGCATTGGGATGAAGAAGCCTCTCAAAGTATCAAAAAAGAATGGGTATTTATAAATGCTGATATGGAAGCCGTAAATCAATGCAAGATACCGCGCTGGATAGGATATCAACCTAATAACATAATTGAGTTGCATGGTTGTTGTGACGCGTCTACGAAAGCTTACGCTGCGGTTATTTACGCGCGAATACGGCAAGGAAATGAAACATGTGTAGTACTAGTCGTTGCCAAAGCTAGACTAGTACCTATCTTTAAGAGCGTATCCCTGCCGAGATTAGAGTTATGTGGAGCACATTTGTTAGCAAATTAATGAATAAGGTTATTAATTGCTTTAGCGAATTAGATGTTCGAATATATGGGTGGACTGACTCAAGGCAGTCTTAGGATGGCTACAAGGGGAGCCCAGCCGATGGAAACCCTTTGTTGCAAATATAACTAAAATTATTACAGACAATGAAACCAAGCTGCTGGAGATATCTTAAGTCGGAGGATAACCCAGCAGATGCTGCTAGCAAAGGCATATCTGCCTCACAATTGAAAAACCATATGCTGTGTTGGCAAGGACCACAATGATTAAAATCATTTGATGAGAAGCTAGACAGTAAAACTATCTATAGTACTGATCAAGAAGTAAGGGCTAATTTCAAGCCAATTAAAGTAAACTCTGTCGAAAATAGCAAGGATACCATCTTATTACAGCTTTTCCTTAAATTTAGTTCAATAAATGAAACTATTAGAATCTTAGCTTGGACTTTACGAGTGTTTAAAACAATACACTTTGTAAAATGTGCTACCACGGCAGGACAGAATATTGTCTTGCCCAGTTATCTGACATTACATGAATTAAGACAAGCAAAATTACTTATTATACATTATTATACATACAAAGAACTGAGTTTTCAGACGAAATATTTTCATTAAGAAAATATAGTAAACTAAACAGTAAAAGTAATTTATTAAAATTCTACCCCTTTCTTGATAAGGAGGGCATTTTAAGAGTTGGAGGGCACTTGAGCAATACAAACATGAGTATGGAGATAAAGCATCCTGCCCATATTGCCTCATCGTAGTCGACTTACTATTCTGTTGATCCAACAAGCTCATCAGCTCACATTCCATGGTGGTCCAATGCTAACTTTATTTAATTTGAGACAGAGTTATTGGATAATTGGTGGGAATATAGCCGTAAGAAAGATAATAAAAAACAGCGTATCCAGTAGGAAACATGAGCCTAGATTACAGCACCAACTAATGGGCGAGCTACCCCAAGAGAAGCAACTCCGCCCCGCCATTCTATCATACGGGAGTGGATTATACAGGTTATGTAGATGTAAAATGTAATAAGGGACGGGGAATCAAGACAACTAAAGGATATATCGCTTTATTTATTTGTATTTATTTATTTATTTAGGTTCATCCACAGCAAATGTATTATACATGGATAAAAAGAATATATATAGTCGACAATAATTATGCTGATACACTTGCCAATTACGGATAAACCAACATGCACATAATGACAGTACTGTACATACAAATTTAAATTAGAAACTACATACAGGCAATTTTTGTAAATAAATAGTTGTACATGAATATAAGTATCTTAAAATAATATAATAATCGGTTAATTATTGTAAACAGAGATTGCAAATCTAAATCAAATATGAAAACGAATAAACTAATAAAAATTTTAAGTTGTGACCATATTGTTATTGATGGAGTTTCGAAAAGAGGTGAATGTGTGACGTTTCAGCTTGTTTCTCGAATCGTTGTAAATATCAATGGTAGGTGTGGATTTAGCTACTGAATTGTACTCTCTGCAGAGTCGGTGTAGAGGTGAACTGTAACCTATATTAGTTCTGCATGTTGGTATATAGTAGACATTAGATATAGGATATCTGGGCATTTTATGAGGTACTTGAAGGCCGATACGTGAGACTAATTCAGCACAGTCCAACTTGCCGTTAGCTAGTTTATGCAAAAAAGCTAGATCTTGTACCAGCCGTCGTTCGCTAAGGGAATACATATTAAAATGAGCTAATCGTTGATCATAGGGGCTTCTGTGAGAGATACCACTGGAATGATAAGCGAGGTTACGTGTAAATGCACGTTGGATTCCCTCAACACGTTGAGAATGTACAGCATAGTGTGGACTCCAAACCATACTGGCGTATTTGAGTCGATTGCGAACTAAGGCATTATAGAGGATGATTTTGGTTCTTGGCAGTTGAAACTCTTTGGTACTGCGCCTTATAAATCCGAGCATTTGGGCTGATTTTGTAACAATACTGTCGATATGATTGATATAGGTAACAAATCACGAACTTCTTTTACTTGGTCAAGGATGACGTTATTTATGCTGTACGACGAAATTTGTGACTGTTTCTTTCTTGTGTATTTTATATGGCAACACTTTTTGACATTCAGTGTCATACTATTTATAAAGCACCAATCGACAATTCGGTCCATGTCACTTTGTATAAGAATTATATCATCATGACAAGTAACGGTTTTGTAGATTTTAAGATCGTCTGCGAATAACAAGGCTTTGCAATGGTGGATTGTTTTAGTAATATCATTGATAAATACAGTGAATAGGACTGGTCCCAGATGAGTTCCCTGAGGAACCCCTGAACTTGCGTAATATGGATATGATTCCTGTCCATTTATGACAATAGCTTGTGATCTTTGGAATAGGTATGACGAAAACCATTGCAATAGGGAACCATGTATGCCATTAGTCTGCAACTTTGACAATAGTAATTGGTGATCTACTTTGTCAAACGCACTTGAAAAATCTGTATAGATCGCATCAATCTCTTGTCTTTTATCCAGAGCTATTGTTATATCGGATACGAACTCTATCAGATTTGTGTCCACGTTTCGGCCAGATTTAAAACCATGTTGGCTGGGTGTGATAAAGGGGTCTAAATGTTGCGTGATGATAGGACAGATGAGTGATTCAAAAACTTTTGAGAAACAAGATAAAATCGATATAGGACGATAATTGGTTACATCAGCTGAATCTCCCTTTTTAAATATTGGTACGATTCTAGCGTTTTTCTATACGTTAGGAAAGATGCCCTGTTCAAGAGAGCGATTAAAGATGGTTGTTAGAGGGATAGCAAGGCATTTACTGCAGCGTTTTACAAAAACAGGTGGTATAGAATCCGGACCAGGACCCTTAAATGAATCTAGCTGTTTCAGTTTATCCAGGACTTCTTTTTCGGAGAATTTTATTTCACTCAGGACATTGGTACAATCACAGGGAGTAAAAGGTAGGTCATCGTCTCGTTTGTGGTTGAAAACAGAGGCAAATTGATTAGCAAATAAATTAGCTATCTCTAACTCCCCACTAACCTTTACATCATCTTTATACATTTGAGAAGGAATAGAACTTTCACCCCGTTTTTTACTTTTAATAAAGCGCCATTTTGTATTTTTATTTGTATGGCGACTAAAGCTGTACAGTTAGAGCTCGTATCCGATTTAAGTAGTTCGGCGTATTTAGCAGCTTTACGTCGAATGACGGCACGGAGAGGAGCGCCACGACATCTTTACAACGAATTTCGTAGGAGCAAATAGGATGCTTCGAGAAAATTATCATGATTTTCAAAGTATTTATGTCAGCAACTTCTTTGCGGAACTTGCTGATCTAAATAAAGAATGGCATTTTAATGCCCCCTCTTGGCCAAGTGCTAGTAGCTTATGGGAGCGGGCGGTAAGAAGCTTAAAGCATCACTTCAAACGTGTCATAGGCAATCAAACATTGACCTTCAAGGAATTCAGCACGATACTAACTCTGGTGGAGGTTTGTCTAAACTCCAGACCTTTATGCGCTTTATCAGAGGACATCGAAGATTTTAACATTCTTACCCCTGCCCATTTTTTATCTGCAAGATACAGAACTGGTATCTTTGATACGCGTGAAAATGCTCGGACTAGATGGTATTTATTAGCAAAGTTGCTAAATGATATCTGGAAGAAATGGAAACAAGAATATCTTACCCAGCTATCCATAAGAAGCAAATGGCGTCAGAACATTAACATCGGCGATTTAGTGACTATCCACGACGACAACTTGCCTCCTGGTAAATGGATGATGGGTAGAGTAATTAAGACTCATCCAGGTCTAGACGGATTGGTTCGTGTAGTAACATTAAAAACAAAAGGCGGAATCATCAAAAGGCCTCTTCTTAAACTTTCAGTCTTGGCGATTGAGCCTGCGGCAAGTAGTACGGAGGAAAGCAACAAATTTCAAGAAAATAATTATAAACAGGAACCCGAACCCGGCCGCATAACTAGTCTTTAACTCAGTCTAAATTTTCATCTTTAGCAATATCACTAATATATTTCCTTTCGTTATTGACGAACTCACACGGCATTCAATATATCAGTTTTACCTAGCAACAACTCTCTTCATTTTGAGTCGATAGATAACATGCAAGTTATCCGAGATAATTGGAACGTAATTGTCTATTACGACATGCGCCCATTCTGGGAAGGAAATACTGCTGCAACAAAGATTTTAGATTATTTAGAAAAACTCTGCTTATCTCTGAGTGACAAGTCATTGTGTCAGGCGGAATACAATATTTTAAAAAGAACCAAACAAACTATTCGAATACAGCACAAAACTATAAATAAACACATGAACCAATTAGACAATGCTGTTCTTAATATCAAGCACGAAGTGGAAAACTTACATAGAACGCAGGATTTTACCTTGTCAGGAGTAACGGCTATCAGTTTAGTTCAAAATCTGAAAAGAATCCAGGATACCCTGTTAGATACTATCACTGATGTTTACAATGGCAAATTCAACACTCACCTGCTCACACCAGATCAATTATTACTGCGTGAACTACAGTTCATTTCTGGCCAATTGACAAAGGATACTACTTTATATTTGAAATTACTTTGCCGTTGACCAGCAGAGACAGCTACAAAATTTACAAGATTTTACCCGTACCTTTTATTAGCGTACTACCAACTGCAGAGTATATTGCTATTAACTTAAGAAAATACGCTTTCTTCAGCATGTCATTTTTGGAGCTTCAGTTATGTCTGCATAACGATCATTCGTACATGTGTGAAATAAACAAACCAATTAACCACTCACCCATTGATGAAAAATTTTGCAAACTAGATAATAACGGCGAACAATGCATTGTAACTAAATCGTTTTGCCAAGACATATGGCTTGAATTAAATACGAGGTATTTCTATTTTTGTTGCAACACATATGCTTTAAGGATTATATGTCAAGATCAAGATGCATTTAAACAGGTGACTGGTGCTGGTATTATTGACCTAGATTCCAAATGTATCATTAAGAGTAAAGATTTTACTGTATATTCTCATGCCAAATTAACTAATACGATTCAATCTAGCTCTGGAATTCCAATCCCTCAAATAGCAGTATTAAACCACATTGTTAACATATCGTATCGGTATACTTTTTATGGAGAAGAAGACAAGCAGTTTCTCCGGTGGATATTTCGCAAAGTGTGGTAAATAGTGTTGTTTTCGCGAAAGCAGAGTACGGCTGACCGTCAGCCGAGTGAAGTGAATTATAATGAATTGCCTAATGCGGCAAATAACTCTAAAAGGGACAAAGCTAACTAACCTATAGTGAAAAATGACGATTTAAATTAGAAGATGTTTGAATTTTGTATATTTTTGGCCCGGGAGCATGTACGGTGAAACCATACACTATTGTCAACTAAGCATTTTACTTCACTTTATAATTTTATATTCATAAATCCAATTCAGTACGCAATTAGCAGTCATCGTGCGTGCTATCTCGCTCCTTTATATCGTTTAACCTTTGGTCCAGTTATTAAATTCATTTCAACTTTAAAAATAACTCTATCATTTAGCCTAACTTAATAACTTCTACATACTCAATATAGAAATAGCCCCAAAATCGATCAAGAACCTGCTTTATAAAAACACAAAGTAACAGAATACAAAATATATACAATATAAAAAGACCTCACCTCTCCTCTTGTACTCTCTCACACTCAGCATTGTAGTTTGCTATCATGGCCGGTTTCCGCTCTTCTATTAACACTTTTAACCTGAAACGAAAACATACAATAGTAGCGCACCGCTTCGTTAATTTGAAATTTCGGACATGCGCAGTAGGGTTCTGCTGCGAAGGCTAATCAGACGTTGGGAAAAGTAACACCCCACGCGATTGTCGAGTTTATCACAGTAGAGACATGTAGTACAATCTCTCTAAAGCTTTCCTACGACAGTTTTGCTTAGAACATAAGTATATTTGAGTATCTGGTATCAATAAAAACAATACACCTAACTTTAACATTCTATACCGGGTGTAAGGAACAGCGTACCGATAACTGAAATAGTAAATACAGACCATTATTCTGCGTTAAAACTCGTTGGAATTTTCTTAAGAAAAATCATTATTTTTTTCTGCTATTTTGTCGTTTTCGACTCATCCTCTTGCCCTGGTCCCAATTTATTTGGGGTCGGCGCAGTATGTCCTTCGCTTCCATACTTCTCTATCACCCGTCATTTGATCATTTACCCCTTTTCCTTTCATATCCATCCTCACACAGTCCATCCATGTGTGCGGTGTGTCGGCCTCGATGGCGTAGTGGTTAGTGTAACCGAACGCCACGCTTGAGGTCGCGGGTTCGATTCCCGCACAAGTCAAATATTTGTGTGCATGAACATGGATGTTTGTCTTGGTCTGGGTGTTTCTATGTATAATATGTATGTATTTACAAAAAAAAAGTATATAAGTATGTTTATCCATTGTCTAGTACCCATAGTACAAGCTCTGCTTACTTTGGGCTAGATGGTGTTGTGTGTATGTGGTAGAATATTATATTATTATATTATTATATCTTTTCCTTGGCCTTCCTCTACCTTTTCGTCCCTTTACCCTCATATCCATCACTTGCTTACCTATATACGTATCATCACTTCGCATAACATGTTCATACCAAGCCAAACGATTTCCTTTCACCTTCTCGTCTATGGGCACCACTTTCAGACTACCTCTTACGTATTCATTCCTAATTCTGTCCATTCTGGTCACTCCACACATCCATCGTAACATTCTGATCTCTGCTACATGCAATCGTTTCTCATCCATCTTAGTAACTTTATTTGACTGTGCATCATACTAATGCATAAACCACGCATATAACGCCGTTCCTTACACCCAGTATAAATCAATAAAACTAATATATATGAATATGACACTTCGGTTATACTTCACCTTTGCAGAGTATCGACGATAATAGCCTCTCTTTCCTCAGGAGTGAGTCGCTCGGGGTCAAAATCTTCCAAATCATCTTCTGATTTCCGTTTGTTGTTTGTTGTAGTCGTAGTAGTAGTTGTTATTGTAGAAGTGGCAGTAGTTGATGAGACGGTTGTTGATGTGGCAGTACTTGTAGCTAACGTATTGGCAGTAGATTGAGCAATTGTTGTGGATGGCTCTGTGGAAGAAAGTTGGTTTTACAGAATATATTTTATTTTAATTGTAATATAGGTAACGCCCGCATTAGAAATAATTTTTGTATTGTGGAGGACTCCTCAAACGTTGAAACAAGATCACAAGATCCTGACACACTTCTCTGGCTTCATTCACTTTCATCACATTCCTCATACACGCCCGTCGGTTCAAGGTGCTCTTAACCTGGCCTTTGTCCAGAACGCCTCCGATCTGATCAAGAAACGTTCGCCTACGTCTTCCTCTTGCGACTGTTCCATTCACACTAACCTTATAAACTTTCTTAGTCAGTCTTTCCTTGTCCATTCTTTCTACATGCCCAAACCAGCTTAACATACCCTTTTCTATTCTTGTCACTATATCCACTTTCATGCCGCATCTCTCTCTAATCACACTATTCCTTATTCTATCTTTCAGAGTCACACCACATATGTTTCTCAGCGCTCTAATTTTACAGCATTTATTCTGCTCTCATGCTTCTTTTGTCATACCCAACTTTCACTTCCATACATAAGTGTGGGCACTAATAGTCCTCAATGAACAGCCAAACGTGCCTTTTCGGAAACATTTCGACTGTTCATAAAAGCGCGTAGAGCTCCATTCACTTTGTTGCCCGCAATCGTTTTCCTTTCAATATCTCCCTCATGTTTACCATCCCTTGTAAACAAAGTACCCAAATATACAAACTCTTTCACTTGCTCCACTTTTTCTCCATCAATCATAATATTACACATCGTCGTTCGAAAAAATGGTTCAAGTAATATGCAAAGGTCATAGTCATTTAGGGGTATATCGACTATGCTGAGTCAAATGGCGTTGACCGCGAGTCTCTAGCTCTTACCGTTCTTGAGTTGAAACTTATATAACAGACAGACGTACGGACGGACAAAGCTGTTGTATAAGAGGTTTTTCGAACTCTAAAAACGGACAGAAAGAATATCCGGTCAGACTCGGAACAAACTTATGGATCACACGAATTTTGTCCCGTGTGGGATTCGAACACACAACACTCGGCGCAGTGGCAGTGGCGAGGCAACCACTTAAACCAGTACGCCATCCGTGCCGCACAGCCCGACTGCGATAACGTTAGCCTGAGTGATGTACTAGCGATACTCACGTGTGGTGTACTGGTAGGCGACGCGCAGTTTGGCGCGCTCAGTGCGTAGACATGCGGCGGCGCGCGCCCACGCCACTCGCGTGGGCCGAGCCGCACAGCCCGACAGCGATAACGATAACCTACGGGGACAAACGTATACTCTATTAATCATACTCATACATTGGTATCTCGACCATATAACCATTTTTTGCGTGGGGGAATACGACTAAGCTTATCACGGTGTTCCTTCTCACAATTTATGGCTGAGGCGCAGGGATCGCTCGCGTATTCATCCCGTAGTAGACTATATGACTTACATAAATGTAAATGATGTACAGTGGTGGACATATAATTAGAAACAGTACATATAACTTAGGTAAACACAGAATGAACTATCGTTATGAGTAAAAAATATATAGGTTAAATCACTATTAACCATGCCAGAATATAGCCAATGCGTTAAAAACTCATAAAATATAAAAAAAGAAATCTGTTCTATCTTTAATTATTAAAAGAGTTTAAATATGAATGATAGTTGAATTTTTATTACTGGCCGCTTGGACAACTAATTAGAAAAAGGAACCAAAGTTCGTCCCTTCTTGAAATTAAAAAAAAACCTCTGTTCACCCTTTTCTGTAGTTTCGGCAGCAATTAAACGTCAATTTGGAATTACGTGAATAATAAGTTTTGTTAAAAATGGGTAAAAATAAGAGTTGTGACGAGTCAACTAGGCAATTAATTGTTAAATTACATTTAGATCGAAAGTGGACTTATAGAATAATTGCTAATCATCCAGAATGTGGTGGTAACATTATAGTAGGTATGGGGATGTTTTTCTGGTTGCGGAGTTGGACCCGTCCGTAAGATTGAAGGTATAATGGATCAATTTCAATACAAAAACATCTTAGAAGAGACAATGATTCCCTACACCGACGACCATTTGCCTGTGACCTGGATCTTTCAGCACGATAACGACCCAAAACACACGGCCCGCAGTGTTAAATCCGTTCTTAGTGAGCAACGTGTTACCATGTTAGACAGGCCTGCAAATAGTCCCGATTTAAATCCTATTGAAAATTTTTGGAACGTCGTTAAAAAAGTCTCCGTTAAACGTAATTCCAGTCAAAATGAACTTTACGAAACCTTTGTTGAAGCATGGAACTCGTTCCCACTCGATAAATGTATGAAATTACTTGAATCAATGCCACGTCGTTGCAGAGCCGTCATTAATAACAAAGGCTATGCAACTAAATATTAATATTTAAGAAATCTAGTAAACCAAACATAATTTTACATAAATAATTTGAAATCGATGACGTTAACACGTTAATAACTGATTTTTTCCTCATTTCTTTAATGTTTCTAATTACTTGTCCATGACGGATGGTACTGCGAATGTCGTTTAGTTGTTTGTACGTAACTAAATATGTAAATGGTACCTAGTTGTAAACTCGGATATTTATTTGTTTTTTAAATGAATTATAAGTTGTTGAACGTAATCTATGCATTTTGTTGTTTTATTTCCAAAAACAAAAGTTTTACGGCAATGTGCCAAAAATGTGTGTAAAAAATCCCTATTAATAAAGGTAATTGTACTAATAATGTTACGTGCTGGGTTCGACGGATAAGAATGCAAACAATATTATCGACTAAAACACGTTTTATTCAAACACACAAATTTAAAACACCACAAACACTATACTACACTTTTCCACTGTAACTGCTTCAAACTCCGTAGTATTTTCGCTTCCGTTCGCTTCGATGAATACTTGATCGCTTACGATTGTAAACTGACTTGGCAAACGCTGGCCTTCCCTTTTATACGCGGTTAAAGAGTTTCTAGAGTTTTCTAGTAACGCCATACCCGGTATCTAAACAGTACGAATATTCGAGAATGTGCCAGCGTTCTCACTACGCTTCGCGTATCGACGACTACGTAGTTCCGTAAGATGTCAATAGATGGCGGTGTAATAAATTATTAGACGGAACTGCCGAGTCTTCCCCACAATGCCAAGAGATGGCACTGGGCGTAACAATAATGTCATCTTTATAGCGCGGTCTAGACTTACGACGCGAAAGTCATTCATAACGCAAGATATTTCTGTACTGTTCTGTATGATAAATAGTTTAGGTTTACTACCGGCGATCGCGTTATATATTAATATTATATTATTAAAGTAACGGTGTAAGATAACCATTGTCATCTATTGGGTATTGTTGCAGTCTCTGAGATCTTAATAGAAAAATCCAGTCGCACTTTGTGATGCATATAAAATTGTATGTTATTAAATGTAAAATTAATATTGAATTAAAAAAATATAAGTAAGGGTTCATTTAGTTGTACCTCAATTTTGATAGGTAAATTGAAGTGTATGTATGTATATGTTATTATTGTTGCATGATTTACTTAAAATTAGTGCAGTAGCTTATGTGTTTTTGCTAGTATTAATCTCACACGTATACAATAATATATATTTTAAAATTGCAAACACCTGTAGTTTAAAATTAAATCGTTGCTTAATAAATTTAGTTTCAATTAAATTATTTGTGATTTATTGAGGTCACTTTTTTTTTATTTGCATGCATTTCGTAATGAACTAATGACTGATAGATTAACGAAAAATAATAATATTTTCTAACGTTGTAATAACTTTGGTAAGTCAAAAAAATTTTAAATATCTGTATTATTAGATGACAACGAGATGGGTGTAAAAACCCAGGATTCAACCTCTTCGTCTTAAATCGGTCCAGTGGTTCCGGAGTTATGCCTGTCACGTATAGCAATCTGCCAGTAACACACAGACCTACATAGTGTTTTCATTAACCTTTGAAGAAGACTCAGAGGTTAATAAAAAAATTAAAAATTGAAGTGTAAATTTGGCGCGCGGCCCGTAGTTGCGCGGGGGCGCGGCGCTGGGACTCCAGTACAGCCTACCTTAAGATACACGGGTATCATAACACGCGCATTTATCGGGATTCACTGTGTTTTTAAAAATAATTATAATATAATAGCTATATATAAAAAGGTGAAGTCATTATTTTTTGCTGACATAGATCATACATAATGATTAAAAATTTCAAAATTATTTTCAATATTACCGCAAACAAAATTTCTTTAAAATAAGGAAAACAATTGCAAACCTAAACACATAATTTACACTACTGCAATAATGACGCATACAGTTTACAAGACAAATTAAGCGCGGTATTCAAAATATAAGTACAAAAAACACCTTGATTCCGAATATCCGGCATTTCTGAAGCCGGTTGTAAAAAACTGAGTACCAATAGAAAAACTCAATGACGATATCACAAATTTAAAACAACATTACCACTGACAGCCATTCATACGTCAGATCAAAGTGCTCTTATTTATTTTACATTACATAGCAGGACTTGCGCCAATTATACAATTTTATCACACATAATATAGCACAAACTTAAAATATAACACCCACACATTCTCCTCACAATACCTCATACATTCTAATAATAATAAACCTTTCCTTCATCCGCAATAATATCAACTTCTGGATTTAAAGTAAGAGTGTTAAACTAATTTATTGACCGCAACGCATTCTTGAAACTAAGTGAAATCCTAGATTTTTGCCAAAAAAAATCTAAGAGCATCATACCCGGGCAACCAAGACTTCGATCAGGGCAGTCAAGACAATCAGAAATGCTCACCTCAAACGTCTCTAATACAATATTATAAAATAAAGTTCCCCGCCGCGTCTATCTGTCTGTCTTCGCGCTAAACTCAAAAACTACTGAACGGATTTTCATACGGTTTTTATCAATAAACAGAGAGATTCAGGTGTATAATTTCTTTAAGTTTTGTACTACCCGTGCGAAGCCGGGGCGGATCACTAGTGAACGTATATAACATAGTAAATATAACATCACCTGCTAATGTACTCATGATTCTTCGCTATCAGCTCCTTGCCGGAGGCATTGGGCATGTCCGAAAGTTGACGGCCGACGGCTGCTTCTAACGCCTCCAGGGCCTGCGCCACTTGTGATGGTAGCTTCACCTCCACCTTCGCATCCGCATCCCTAGAAACGATATGAGGCTGGTTAGTATAGTGTGAGCTGTACGCTTCTTTAGTGATCAAGTAATTCAAATCATGTGGAAATATCTTATTTTTGTAAATATATATGTGCACCAACCCACCACGCTTTCCACTATTGTCATACATGAGAGAGATCACCGCTAAGTACTCTCACTAAATTGTATATAATAATAATAAATAATAAAAGCTCTGCTTAGTTTGGGCTAGATGGTGTTATGTGTGTATGTATTATAAAATTTTATATGTAAATTTAGTTTAAGGTATTTATCTATGGGCCTATGCAGACTGAAATAAAAGATTTGATTTTTGAATGAATATCAGCCCTGTATACAAGTGTGTGTTTCTATACAAGGGCTGTACCTCTAGAACTCTCTAAGAGTTAGGACATAGTCCATCATGGGCACAGGCCCTTTTCTGTGTTAGAAGGATAAGGCTATTGACCACCACGCTGGTCCAGTGCGGGATGACAGACTACATATCTACGAGAACATTATGGAAAACAAAATTTTCTCCACAATGTTTTCTTTCATCCTTACAGAGAGCAATAATCAACCATTTAACTTGCCAGGTCCTTAATTATATCTGGTATTCCAACCAGAGATAATTAAAAACCCCATTGTGTCTGGTTATACGCACATAACTTGGAAAAGTCAGAGTTGCATACCTTGGGATTGAACTAAACCCCTCTACGTGCAGTCCAACGGTCTCCCACCAGGCTATCGCTGCTTCTAACACAGACATAAGCAAGAAATCCTACTGTTTCGCACCTATTATGTGATACTTGCGTTTTTCTTCCACCATTAAAATATAGTATACATTATCATCTAACCTGGAGCTGTCAGAAGTGATGGCGTTTTCGGAGCTCGGCGCAGGCTTAGAAGTGAGCGAGTCGGACTGCGACGTGCGCGAGTCAGCGCTCTCGCCGTCACCGTGAGCGTTATCTAACAGACAAACAATTCTGTTAATATCACTAATACTTTCGCGTTGCATTATTTATATAACGTAACAATAACGTCCAGACCGAATTTCGATCACGGCGATCAATCTTTACGAAGACTGGCTATCTGCGCAGTAGATATTACAATTACAGTGCACAAGTGTGTGCGCAAACACAGGTGCACTCTCTGTTCCTTACTTTTCATGATCCGATGGGACGACAATCCCACACCACCGTAGAGTTCGAGCGCACGACCAACGGGTTTACGTGCTTTCTAAGGCACGGGGGTGCCTAACACCGCGTAACTTTAGACTGGTATAGTAAATAATTATTGATAGAGAGAAATATGGTTCTGTTAAGTTGCCAATCAAAATAGGCCGGCAATTGTTTTTTGCATGATATACACATCGTAATTTGACTTTTTACATTAATTCTGGCACACTGCGTCATTATCTGACTTACAGTGCAGTCTTCTATCAACAATTATTTATAAAATATGCAATTTTATTTAAGGCAGATGTCCATACTCAGTCTGTTCTCGTAATATTAAGAGTAGTTGTTGATGGGCACTAGCTTGTTTTGTATGACATGCGCATAACATATAGGTTATAACAAGCCTATTGCATTGAGGTATATTTTTTTATTTGGCCCCCTTATGGCACCGATGGTAAATTGGTAACCTTATCTAACAGCGCTGCTAAAGGGTTCTCAAATAAAAAAATATAACAATATTTTCTGACCTGGTATACTATGAATATATGCTTGCGCTTAGCAACACATATTTTTTATTAATATTTGTAGAATGCTCACCGTCTGACGTTTGCTTCCCCGAGGTGGCCGCCGATGAGTCAGTGCGACGAACCTTCTTAGCTTTCTTCTTATCAATCTTTTTATTTTTCTGTAAACAAATTGTAAATATGTAGAATATAGATTGTTAAACAGTTATGTTTTAGTTATATACAAATAGTCCTTTATAATAGCTATGAAAAAATATCTAATATTATTATCATAACCTAATGGATTAGGCATTAGATTTGCGATCGAGAGATCGCGGATTCGAATTCCACCCATTGCACTACCAACGTGAATCCACTCCTTACACAAGCATTTTAGCTTAGGTAAAGAGGTCCACAAGAATACTAGTAATTTTGTAAAGTTCCACATTGCTAATTATATTAAAAAAATAAGTTGTATAATTTCGTACAATCTATACTAATATTATAAAGAAGAAAGATTTGATTTTTGTTTGTAAGGATTTAACTCAAAAACTACTCAACCGATTTTAAAAATTCTTTCACCATTATAAAGCTATGTTATCACCGAGTAACATAGACTATATATATATATATTTTTTTTTAGTACCTACTTATTCTAAGATATCCTTACCAACTTTTACACGAGCTAAGCCGCGGGCATAACTAGTGGTTGATAAATTGATTGACTGATTGTTACTTAAATTATAATCGGTGGGAATGCAACATTATTTAATTATGAAACATTGATAAATCATTATAGACCGTGCTAATGATCTTATCGTGCCAGGAGACGACGGTAAATTGTTTTTAGGTTACTATTCATCTTATTTTTGCTTTGCTTTGAGTCGATCCCACGGTATAAATTTAAATCTGTGTATTGGTTAATACATAATCAATTAATCATTATCAATGTTTCAATCATTTGAAACTTAGAATTATTCGAAATTTGAATAATTTACAGGGACATTGTTTCCATTATTAAAGCATAACTAGTTATTGGTTATCTTACTAACTAATATTATAAATACAAATGTACGTTTCGCTTTCACACTTTAACAACTCAACCGATTATATATATGTATATGAAAAACGACAACATGTATATGAAATTTTATATACGTGTTATCAGGGGTACAGACAGAAAATGACATAAGGACACTTGATCCAGAAAAAAATACTGTTCTCAGAAACATTACTTTTTCTGGATAATATTATGAGTTAGGATGATTACCAATAACTTTGGATGTTTCAAAAATGAAAACGATGTGCCTGTGAATGGCTTCACTGAGGTGAACGAAGCCGAGGACAAAATCTAGTATATATCTTATGTGGGGGCCAGTCAGTGCAGATCGGCGACACTTCGACCCAGTGGGATCTTTTGTGTCGACACTCTCCCAATAACCACTGCCATAGATGTTAATGGCAGCCGGGACCGACGGCTTAACGTGCTCTCTGAGGCACGGAGCAGGCGACAATTGTCAATCAATACGCACATAATTTCGAAAAGTCATATAACTTCCGAAAGTCAGAGGTTCGCGACGTTGGTTCGAACCCGAGACCCTCTGCATTGCAGTCTGTTGGTCTCCCCACTGAGCTATCGCTGCTTAATCTAAATCTAGTAAGTAATATATGTGTGTACCTTCTTTCGGTGTTCAGTCTTATGAGAGTCGACATCCCCGTTGGCGATGGCTTTCGGATCCTTCTCGTCCTGGCTCTCTGACTCCGACGAGCTTTCTGACGATTCCTCCTCGCTACTGCTTGATGATATGCGCCTCTGTAACATTTAAGAATAATCATTAATCTTGATAATTGCAGGAGTAGGTTAGGTTAGGTGGTTTTTGTACAGCCAACTAAGCGGGCACTAACATAGTCGCGTTAACTATATATAGGTCCCGTTTAGTATATCCTGTACGTATAAGCAAGCGTATCAAGGGTATTACAGCTGCAGTGCCTAACATTCAAAATATTACTCATTGTGTTGTCAAGTGTAAGGTTCAAATATTATTGGTCACCTTCTGACTGCACAGTGCCACGTCTAACTCGGCTAAAACCCAGTTTAAAGCTGATATCCCTTTTAATCAAAAATAATTTTTATTTCTCTTTTAATGACGCATTCGTTGTGCGCAATCTATATATATAAAACTCTTCCGTTACTCAGTGACTGACAGACAACGCACAGCCGTACTACTGAACGCAAGAAGCTGAAATTTGGCATGTATGTTCCTTGAAGAGTGTAGGTGAGCACTAAGAGAGGCTTTTTGGAAATTCCACCGTAAAGGGCGTGAAAGGGGTGAAACTAGATATTCACACGGGAACGGGACTTACGCGGGTGAAACCGCGAGAAAACTACTAGTCTGCCATAAATGAAAAGAGCGGTTTATCAAAAAGTACAAACTACAGATGGTAAGTGACCAAATACGTTTTGTGTAAAAGCCAGTAGGTTTTAAGGTTAGTATACATCTACAAGCGAGCATAAAGTATGACGTGAGTAAATAGATCAAGTAGAAATCTGTAGCTTCTATCTGCCTACCCTTTAGAAAAACAGATGTCCTTTTCTAAATTGGGAGTAGTGCCACCAGCACTTTTACTCATATAACACCTGTTAAGCCAGGTTCAGCCGTGGTGACCATAGAAAACAGATGGTTTGTCATGAGTTTTTAAAACGGGAGCCACAAGTGATAACTACAATATTCCTTTTGATAGATGCTTCTATGAATATTACTCATTCCATACATTTTGATTATCACAATGTATGAAATGTAAAGCTCATGGTATCTACTTTATCTAATACACGTAATGTGCAAAAGACTAGCAACGATAGCCTAGTGGGAGACAGTTGGACTGCCACGCAGAGGTCTCGAGTTCGATCCCAAAGCGAGCAACTCAGACTTTTCAAAGTTATGTGCGTGTCAAATAGTTAATTATCGCTCGCTTTAACGGTGAAGGGAATCATTGTGAAACCTGTAGGTCTGCTAGTTCTTCATAATGTTCTCGAAGATATGTAAAGTTTGTCAACCCGCAATGGGCCCTCGCGGTGGACAATGGCCTAACCCTTCTCATACTGAGAAGAAGCTCGTGTAAGACAGTTTAATACATGGCTGATATTATTAATGTGCAAAGTCGTAAGAGAGCGTACAAACCTTGTTCCGTCTGTTGCCGGGCTCCCCATCGGACATAGCAATCTGGTTCTCAGGCACATTCTTGAACTCGAGCGAGCCGCAGTTGATGTAGAAACCGCCGTACAAAGTGTCGCACTCAGGCGGTATCATCTCGTCGTACTGAAACAACACATTTTAACATTAATCACCATGATTAATACATTGTTTCTATGTATAATATGTATGTTTATCCATTGTCTAATACCCATAGTATAAGCTCTGCTTAGTTTGGGCTAGATGGTGTTGTGTGTAGATGGTAGAATATTATTATTATTATTGTTTTACATACATAGAACTATCCCGACGTACACTCGATTCCTGTATGGGATTCCACCCCCTTTTATTAGCTATGTAGATCTCAGTGGCGGTACCTACATATAAAACTAATGGCTTGTCATACAAAAATATCAGTCCTGAATATACAATATTAGTTTTTATATTCAATCTAACATTAACATACCTTCAATATGTTTTAGTTAACTCCTTCACAACATATATGTAATTAAAATCATAGAATAAAAATGAGGGAACTAGATAGATTTGATTTCAAAACCATTAATCGGGCTTGCCTGAAAAATTCTTTCCACGGTACCGGTAGACGCTATATAATCGAGCCCGATCTACCAGGTAAATCGCCAAGCACTGTACTGATATTGAGGGTTGCCAAACTCATGATCGGCCGTACACATTGGAGTATATATTATTACATAAGGTGGTTTCAGTTTGGCCCGTGCCCACCACAGAATTGTTTGATACTCAGCACAGGATTTCCAGATTTAACTCACAATTCCAGGGTTATATGTATTGCCATTGCTTCTACAATTAATCTGCAATGTGAAGAGCGGGGTCACAAAGGTAATGTTTACTTAAAAGGAGTACGCCAATTACAAAACAACATGTAAGCAAATGATAAGAAACAATTTTTAATTGCTGTTTAGAGGTCGGGCCTATCTTGAAAAACGATACTAGATTCGAGGCTTGTATGTATAATCAATGCTGTTTAGAGGCCAGGTCTACTCTAAAAATTTACCCTAGACACGCAAAGTGCATACATAACCGCAAACGCATGCCATTGGGCCAACCCGACATAATGAATTCCAGAGTAGAAACAAAGCGCAAGCATAGGAATAGCTCATTTCCCTTACCTACTGTATAAAAGCTATTTCCAACACTGTAACCCTCATAGAGATTAGGATTTGCTTTAAGACTGCGCCGAGTGAAATGTGCCAAAACAGGCAATCACAGTTAAGTTGATAACATCAACACTTTTTGTTTAATACAAATATAAAATTTACATTTACCATAACAATAAATGTGTTTACAACTACTCCGTGTAAAAAACTTAAAATAATTAATATTTTCGCCTACAAAATTACGTAAATTTGCACGAAAAATGCAAAAACGTAAGCTCGTGTTACGTGATTTTTAGATTATAACAGTAGAAATCTATCCTATTTTACAGCTTAAACGGAACATAAATAGTTACATTACAATTTGTCCGTCCCAAATATTTAAGTTATTGGTTGACAATAAAGATAAATATTTATCAAAAAAGCACTTTAAATCCTTCATACAATTTTACTATGGCGGCCGCGAGCTGATTTGAATTTCGAGCTCTGTCATTCAGTCCAACCGCGTCTTACGCTCGGCGCAGTCTTAAGTTGGTATTTTAGTACACGCTAACATGAGTATAACACATTTGAATAATGAATTTTGCTTGCATCGTGCCGAGGTTTAGTACGTAAGGACGCCGATTATAAAGTAGAGATGGGTAGGTCGCGAGCGAGTGATAAAAAAGAGCTAGGTCCTTTCGATTCATTTCGCTCCCAATCGCTCACTCGCTCGCTATAAAGCTCACTAACTCAGTAGCTCACAGCGGCCAACCGACAATCGGTCCGAGCTACCGAGCAACTCATACGATAATAATATTCATTCATACTTTAATAATATTATATATTATTAAAGTATGAAGGAAAATCAATGACTTTCACAATATAAATGACCTAAAATTCATTCATAATTGAATCTTGGGTGATTAAAAGAAATGTGTTTTAATGTTTTTATTATATTGTTCGTCTACTTGTGGTATATGTCATAAATAAACAGTAAGAAAGAGTGTAGACGTTCAAAGAGCGATGGAGCTATCGGTCGCTTTCGATTCGCGTAAGTCAAATGTTTCAGAGCTACTGAGCTATAGAAGAGCTAAAAAGCTAAAAGAGTGATATAGCTCTTTACAGTGAAAGAGCTACTTGCTCTCTTTCTTTTGTGTGAGCTAATTCGCGCATGTCTATTATAAAGAACTAATAATAATAATGTCCTCCAAACCGAACTTCGGTCGCGGCGGCCAATCCTAACGAAGACTGGCTATTAGCGCAGGCAATATTATAGTGCATAAGTGTGTGCGCAAACACAAGCACGCACTCTCTGTTCCCTAACACTCATGATCTGGTGGGTCTAACACCGCCAACTTCCTAACTCTGGGTTGCTATTGAACAGTCCAGAGTTAGGGACAAGAAGAATTGAGTTAATAAATGGTCATATTGTCTTCTTCATCCTACGCATTTGTGATACAATATAGAATCTCTCATTTATAATTATTTTTATAGAACAGGATGGTAGGTACTTTTTATTTTTTGTCTCATTTTATAATATGAATACTTTACATTTAAAGGTTCAAATTTGATTCAACACTGAGCGGTGAACGAAGTTCCCAGAAGCTGCGTTATATAGTTCAGTTGATGTATTTATTGTCATGGGATCTACTAAAAGACTGGGTGAGTCTTTTGTTCATTCCTGTACTTTGACAGTTTTGCATGAAGACACTTGGCATATAAGAATGCGAAATAGATATCGCAATTTCGAAATCCGGTCCGTTAATCTGTCCATTGTTGGAATGCCAGACTTGATTGAAAACTATTGTGTCTGGCCGCCGGTGTGCCGCTGCGACAGGCAGCGGGTTGGCTGATTCCCCACATTTCCGAGAATATTATGGAAAGCTCGTAGACAGTTACTCATAACGTGTTATTTTATCGTAACTCAACGATAAATAACTATGGAATACTTGATTCAGTCTGCGGCTTCGTCCACGTGCTTCCCAAGGGAACACATATCGAGATAACAGGAATCCTGAATCCTTTTTCTTGGCAGGATACCCTGACTAACGACGTAGGGTAAGTTCGACTTGAATTTATCTCCTTACAAAATTTCTTCAAAATCGATCTAGTAGTTTGAGGGTCAAATCGTAACAGACAGAGTAACCTTCGTATTTATAACATTAGTACGAGTATATGCACATAACTTTAGCTGGTCAGAGATTGCACGGTTGGAGCGATGATTTAAGTGGGTACCTCGCCACTACGCGGCGATTATTGTGGTTTCAGCACTTTCGGTTTACTCAACGTGTTCAAAATGTTGTGTAATTTACAAATTAGTTCAAGTCTTGGTCGTCTTTGTGATCGTTCTATATTGATACAAGGATCACAGAAAATGGATATTCAGACACTAGCGCGCCTTTAAAATCCTTTGCATATAAAAAATTGAATTTATAGATTAACGTGAAATTAAATGCTCACCTCACCTTAGGGTGTTGTCAATCAGAGCTTTAGAGCTCTGATTGACAACACATGAATGTCAAGCGATGGTTTTCTTTTTATTTTGTTTAATAATATTATCTTATCTTATCTTATTTTATGTGGGGCCAGTCAGTGCAGACCGGCGACACTTCGACCCAGTGGGATCTTTTGTGTCGACACTCTCCCAATAACGACTGCCATAGATGTTCATGTCAGCCGGGACCGACGGCTTAACGTGCTCTCCTAGGCAAGGAGCAGGCGATAATTGTCAATCAATACGCACATAATTTCGAAGTCATATAACTTCCGAAAGTCAGAGGTGCGCGACGTGGGTTCGAACCCGAGACCCTCTGCATTGCAGTCTGTTGGTCTCCCCACTGAGCTATCGCTGCTAATAATATTACTATTTATACCAATTAGGTTTACAAATCACTAGTATTCTTGTTAACCGCTCCAGCTAAGCTAGAATGCTTGTTGGAAGTGGGTTCACGTCAGGAGCGACGCGTAGGATTCGAACCCGCTAACTCTCGATTGTCACTCCAATTCCTCATCCATTAAGCTTGCGGCGCTTTATTGCCGCTTGCTTTCGGAATGCCCAAAAAATATTTGATGGATATTTTCAATGGATTCCACTCTATTAATTGAATATTTCCCTAATGCAAATGCCCAATAACATAATTTTTTTAAAAAAAACAAGTTGTTGCCGAACCAGAGACTTCTGAATGGCAATCTAACAGTCTCCCTACCAGGCTTACGATAACATAAACAGCTACAAGACAGTAAGAAGAAGCATCTGATTTACATATATCATTTACACGGGCTATCGATCGGCATACGGCGCCATCGGGGCGTGAAGCTAGTCCACTGACCTGCTGTGTTTTAAATAGAACACAGCCTTGTTAGCGTATTGCAGTTTATTTTGTTGCTTCTTCGGTTCTTCTGGCTTGCAACACCACTACGACAACAACTGACTTTGACTGTGTAGTGGTTTAAGTGGTCGCCTCGCCATTGTCGCCGTGCCGAGTGTTGTGGGTTCGAATTCCACACGTGACAAAAATTTGTGTGATCCACAAATGGTTGTTCCCAATCTGGGTGTTCCTTGTGTCCATTGTTTGAATGTTTGTATAGTCTGACACAGGAATTATTTCTAGTGCTCTTAAAACTTCTGGTACGATAGAAGGCTGTAAAGATTGACTAACAGTGAAAACAAAAAGATGGCTACAGACATAGCCATCGTTTTTGTTTTCACTGTTACTCAATTCAGCAGTAGATGCGCTACAAGCTACTATTGGAGATCTTTTCTATATAGACAAGATTCGTATATTCAAGAAACGACTCGTATTACCTAATAATACACCAGTTAATTTTTGATACATATTATATGAAGAATATGTTAAAATTTACCTGTCCATAGCTAAAACGCATCGCTTCTTATGATATGGGAATCTGGCCTAAGTGACAGATGCCGTTTTTTTTTATTGCACCATCAGTAAATTTTGCAGTTCATACGCTACTAGCTAATCTTGGAGATCTTTTCTATATAGACCAGGTTCTTATATTCAAGAACCGAGTCGTTGTACTAACGAACAGTTATTTTTCGACACATATTGTACTAAGAATATGTCAAAATTTAACTGTCTGTTAAACGACTCCTTTCTTAACTATGGGAACAAGTCTATAGAGAGAGGTGGTACCTATTACTAGTTTCTAAAATACGAGGACCACTACGACCGTACTTCAAAGCTTAAATTATTTTAATGGCAAAAGAAAAAAAGACTCCAGAAATTACTTAGCTTCTATTGTATCAGGGCAGATTTATGCCCTTAGCCTGAATTATTGGAATAGAGGACATAATTGAACCGGAGTTCCGCTGCGCCTCAATAGGTGAACACATTGAATGCTATGTAGTAGAGACAATAGAAAATATTGTTTTAATAGTTTTAATAGTTTTAATAATAATTCAATTAGCATAAAATTTGTAAAGTTTAATAGTTGTAGTAGTGTAACAGTTTTCAAAATTATGTAATAAAGTGTTAAATAAACAACGCGATAAAATCCGTATATAGTAGTTTAATTTCAATGAATACTTTCGCGTAAACAGAAGACAATATTATTATGTATAGTATCTTTTTCTTACTTATGTATTATACAAATATGGTGTACTGATAGCTACAGACCAAACATACAGACGGATCTCGGAACTATATGTATTGCCGTTCTCCTATTTGTTAGAGAACGAACATAGTTAGTAAGAATCAGCGCCGGTAGTCCAAGAAATGGAAAGGGAGGGCATTGGACTTGCGGTCCAGAGATAGCATGTTCAAATCTCATCTCTATTGTACTACCGACGTGCTCGCTCCTAACACAAGTATTTTAACTTAGCTGAAGGGGTCAATAAGAATACTAGTAAGTGGTAATCAATTCATAAACAAGAAAAATCCGGTCGGGTGCGAGTCGGACTCGCACACAGGTGCTCGCGTTGCGTACTCGCAAAAGTTCTAAACCACCGTAAAAGATATAACCCTATGTCATTTTAAATACTTCTGGTATTTATTATTTGTTATTATAACGGCAATTTCAATTCAATTGCAAAAGAGCAGCGGTAGCTCAGTGGGTAGACCAATAGACTGCAATGCAGAGGGTCTCGGGTTCGAACCCACGTCGCGCACCTCTGACTTTTGGAAGTTATATGACTTTTCGAAATTATGTGCGTATTGATTGACAATTATCGCCTGCTCCGTGCCTCGGAGAGCACGTTAAGCCGTTGGTCCCGGCTGCCATAAACATCTATGACAGTCGTTATTGGGAAAGTCAGTTACCCTCTAATATCCTGACACTGGTCTAGCCTTAGGGTATTGTTAGCCTTCGGGTTGCGGAGGTCAGGTGGCAGCCGCTCCGTGTAAAAACTGATATCCAGTCAAATCCGGTTAGACCAGAAAAGCCGACCCCAAGTGACTTGGGAATAATAAAAGCTAAGAGAGAAGAAGATAACGGCAATTGAAACGGATAGCGGAGGCTTAGCAATAGGACCTTGTTGATACTCTTTAGGTATAAAACCTTTAAAAGAACTGAATAATATAATATTCTATCACATACACACAACACCATCTAGCCCAAACTAAGCAGAGCTTGTACTATGGGTACTAGACAATAGATAAACATACATATACTTTTTTGTAAATACATACATATTATACTTACATAAACACCCAGACCAACTGATTTTTAATAAGATTGTTTGTATCCTAACATCCTGAATGTGAGTTTGTTTGTTTGTTTGTTATGCTTTCACATCTTAGTTATACTTTCACATCTTAACTACTCGACCGATCATCATAAAATTTCGCATACACGTTGTTTAGGGAACAAAGAAGGGCATATCCCTTTCTGTTCCCTAAACAATGTGTACAGGAAACGTATACATATAACAAACAACTGAACAGGGAAAAGGTACTGTTATTAATCTAATCCTCATTAATGCGAGATTTCGATTGCAAAATAGTACATACTGTTACTAACCTAACCTAGATTTACGTGAGCGAAACATACATGCATACATACATATATTCACGCCTGTTTCCCAGAGGGGTAGGCAGAGACTACGGATTTCCATTTGCTACGATCCTGACACACTTCTCTGGCTTCATTCGCTATCATCACATTCCTCATACACGCCCGTCCGTTCAAGGTGTTCTTAACCTGGCCTTTGTCCAAAATCCCTCCGATCTGATCGGGAAACGTTCGCCTAGGTCTTCCTCTTGCGACTGTTTCATTCACACTAACCTTATAAACTTTCTTAGTCAGTCTTTCCTCGTCCATTCTTTCTACATGCCCAAACCAACTTAACATACCCTTTTCTATTCTTGTCACTATATCCACTTTTACGCCGCATCTCTCTCTAATCACACTATTACTTATTCTATCTTTCAGTCACACCACATATGCTTCTCAGCGCTCTCATTTCTTCAGCATTTATTCTGCTCTCATGCTTCTTTTGCCATAACCAACTTTCACTTCCATACATAAGTGTGGGCACTAATAGTCCTCTATGAACAGCCAAACGTGCCTTTTCGGATACATTTCGACTGTTCATAAAAGCGCGTAAAGCTCCATTCACTTTGTTGCCACAATCGTTCTCCATTCAATATCTCCCTCATGTTTACCATCCCTTGTAAACAAAGTACGTACCCAAATATACAAACTCTTTCACTTGCTCCACTCTTTCTCCATCAATCATAACGTGTGCGAAACAGCGGGCTAAATCTCGTAGCAAGTAAAAATAAGAAATAATAGACGTCATAATATGTACTCACGCCATGCGTATTGTCGATGAAGGAGTCGTTCTCATCGTAGCCGGCGCCGATATCTGCGAAGTCGTCGTGTTTCGACCTGCCCTTTCGACCATATGTACTCTTGCCACCCTGGAACACAACAAACAATGTATCAATCAACAATAATATCAGCCCTGTATTAAACCGTCCCATTGTTGGGCACGGGTCTCTTCTTAGTTTGAGAAGGGTTAGACCATAGTCCACCACGCTGGCTCAGTACGAGTTGGCAGCCTTCACATGTCTTCGAGAACATAATGGAGAACTCACAAACATACAGGTTTCGTTAAGTTTTCCTTCACCGTTTAACAATCAAAAATTTGATAAACCATAGTAATGCGTAATTATGGCTCATTCATGTGGCAACGAATGAACGTCTATTTACATATATTAATACGTGAAGGGAAAATTTTATACCCCTTTTTAAGCATGTATATTGCGCGCATGGAGGGGTGACAGATTTGGCTTCGGTGTAAGTTTATGAATATTGGTCGAATTTCGATTACTAGACGACTAGTTATAATAAACACAAAAGATCATAAAAAACGCTGGTCAAGTGCGAATAGGCGCATTATTACTGTACGTCATCTAAAGTTCCCTTGCCGTGCCGTCCCGACAATAGGATCCAGGCCTCGGGCTACACTGAAAGTTCGATACTTTGAAAAGGCAGATATAAATGAGATTTAAAAAAATCTACTCTGTAAGAGCAATATATCCATGTGCACAAATAGTTAAACACTGCTTGAAAAGATAGCGTTACTAGTTAAGTTTGCATTTGATCTTTGTCGATTTCCTTCTCCAAGTTAATTAGTCTCTGTTCATGTAAAGACTGCAGGAAAAATACTTAGTAATTATTTAAACTATGATAGGAGTTAATAAAAATCAGCTCTACTTATTTAAAATTTTCCTTATGCAACCTTTAGATGCCATTGAATAATGGTATAACAAACATATTAAGATAATTTTAAAATGTAATATTATAGCAACTATGTATATAATTAAACTATATTATAGTTTTTGCTGTTATACCTAAACAGCTGTGATAGACGATCGAAGTGTACTAGATTGATACTCAACCATAAAATATAGAATATTCTAGATGATCGAACCTATAAATCATACGATTAGTCATAATAACTAAACAAAAAATGCTGGCATATAACGTATTCTAAACTATCAAACACCTAGCCCTGATTATTTAGGTTCATATGTAGCCATAGTTTCCTACAACTGCCGCGGCTCGTGCCTCGGTAAGCGTCCCATTCTACTCTAGATCAAACACCTCTGGCCTCTGCACATTATACCCATGCCCCCTGTAAGCGTGCAAGATATACAAATAATACATAAAAACATAGTATCACGCCTATTTCCACGAAAGTGTAGGTAGGGGTGTATTGCACACAGAATTCACCAGCTTAATTTTTTTTTACGTATTTCTCGTTGATAATTTGCAGCGAGCCTACTGCCGTTTCCGGGGATAGTTCCAGGTAATAGAGCCTCGCTGATTTCAGCATGAATGGACCGGCTCAACCGGGGAAGGACAACCCTCTCACAGAATATCGACGTGAAATAGCAGTATTCCTAGCGTTGTGTTTTGTTCGGCGAGTGAGAGTGCCGGAGGCCCAATCACCATCTTTCCTTATTCCCGCTCCGTCTCCTGCCTACTTCCTTTTTCTATTCTTCCTTTCCTAAAGGGTCGGCAACGCGCAAATGATGTCTCTGGTGTTGCGGTTGTCTATAGGCTACGGTGACCACTTACCATCAGGTTGACCGTATGCTTAGTTGCCACCATAGTAGTATAAAAAAAATTACACTGTGAGCTGTGTTACTGAGAATTTCTTAACAGAAGAATCCAATAAAAAATTGCCCCATCCGGTATAAATAATTAAAATAATGCTATTTCATAATGACGATACTGATTATAATTATAATAGTTCAACGAATTATGAGTAAAATACCGACATTATTTATTTGCCTGTGAAGTTTCCCCTTTTTTGTTATACATTATGCATTACTATATGTTAGGTATAACAAACAAGAATAATAGGAAAAAAATATTGCATACTAGGTTTTACTCACGATTTCGCCCACGTGATATTTCTATACTCCATTTGGTTTGATATTTAACTAAATGTAAACAATCTTGATGTGAATTTTTACACAAACACATATTAAACAAATAAACTACTGCTTAAACTAACGGTTCAATTGATTTAGTAATCGTTATTGTTATATTTACATTGATCTTTAGCAGCATTTTATTTTAAACTTAAATTTTAGATACAAAGGCACATCAAGATTGCTTACGTTTAGTTAAATACCTAACCAAATGGAGTATAGACTCCTTGTTAGCGGCGGTGACACAATGGAGAAGGCATTGGGCTCGAGATCGAGAAGTGAAAACCCACCATTTGCACTATCGACGGGAACGCACTTCTAATGTCAGCTTGTAGCTTAGCTGAAGGGGTAAACCAGGAGGATTTGCAACTAAAATGAATAGAAATCCTAATAATATAGTGTGCTTGGTAGGTATGCAGTAGGTAGTAGATTCGTCCACTAATACGTGAAAATTGAGACTTACAAAATACCACATTAAGTAATGCACAGATGGCGTAATGATTTAAGTGGTCGCTTCGCCCCTGCCGCCGCGCCGAGTGTTGTGGGTTTGACCACACGGGACAAAAATTTGTGTGATCCACAAATAGTTGTCTTGACCCTGTATTCTTTGTGTCAGTTGTTTGAATATTTGTAAAGTCCCCCGCAACATAGGAAGTACCCCAAGTGCGAGAGATATCTACTTAAAAATAGAAGTTATTAAGTATGTACACACGGTTACACATCAAGTTAGACACCCTGTATACGCATAACTACGCTACATACAAAATAGAGAATTGTCGGAAAGTGACAGTGCATAGTGGTGTCGATGTAACGGTAAGGATAAAGCGTAGCAAAAATATAACTCACTTTCTCGCACGACTCGCAGCGTTCAACTTCTAATAGTTCAAAGTCGACTAGGTTAATGTGTCGTTGTGTGTACTACATAAAATAAGGGCCATCTAAGGTATTTTTTTGTTTTGAGCAACATCGTTTAGTCAGTTAGAGAGTATAGAGATGCACTCTTATAACTTATAAGAGTGCATGCTCTCTAACTGACTAAATTAGAGCCAGCCGATTACTGGACCGACACGTTTGAGTGCAATATTAATTAAGCAGTAGCATAATACACATAATGTCATGTCTTGAATATTAAAATTGTGCAATTACACGTGTCGTTGCAATAATCGACTACAGAACATTTACTCTAACTTGTGTTACAAAAACAAAATACTTGAGATGTCTTTTTAGTAATTAGGACCATAATATTTTCTTTTTTTACTTATGGTTATACAAATCTGCCTGCTTCTTTGCAGTTATACAGACATCCTGAGTCTATAAGCGTATGTATAAAAAATTATGTAATAATCTAGATAAACGTAAGAGCATATCAATATCTTATCATAATATTCAATACACCTAACACGACAATTTGACAGTGAAGTGCTATTGTAAATAAATAATTTGCATGAATGTGTCAAATTTCAAGGTCATATTATATACATAAATGACAACACTATTGAAATTATAAAACCCACTTACAATATTAACTAGCTGACCCGCGCAGCTTCGTCTGCTTCACATAAGAGAATTTTCCTCCTTTTTGCAACATTTATCATTGACGCTCCGCTCCTATTGGTCAAAGCGTGATGTTATATAGCCTATAGCCTTACTCGATAAATGGGCCACCCAACACTAAAATAAAATTTCTTTTCAATCAAGTAGTTCCTGAGATTCAACCAAACAAACAAATAAAGAAACTCATATATAAATATATATATGTACCTATAGATGGGTACTTTTGTGAATATGTTTGTAATCACGCGTTAACCAAGGAATCTAGAAGAAACTTGGCACACTGATGGAACATGGCCTGGATTAAAACATAGAACTTTTTATCCCATTGTGAGTTACGCGAGCAAAATCGTCGGCAGGAACTCATCATCATCATCGGGCTATAATAGTCCACTGCTGGACATAGCCCTCCCCTAATGAACGCCATAGCGCCCTGTCTTCGGCTTGCCGCATCCAGCATCTGCCTGCAGTCTTTCGCAGATCGTCATCCCATCTGGTCGGAGAGCGTCCTACACTACGTTTGCCGAGTCGCGGTTTCCACTCAAGAACACGTTTACCCCAGCTGTTGTCGGTTCTTGGCGCGATATGGCCAGCCCACTGCCACTTCAGCTTGCTAATTCTCTAAGCTATGTCGATGACTTTGGTTCTCTGTCGGATGTATTTGTTACGAATCCTATCCTTCAGAGAAACTCCGAGCATACCTCTCTCCATAGCTCGCTGAGCGACTTTGAACTGGTGGGCCAACCCTACCGTGAGTGTCCATGTCTCGGCTCCGTAGGTCATGACGGGTAGCACACACTGATTAAAAACTTTCGTTTTCAAGCATTGCAGTATGGATGACGAGAAGACTCGGCGTAGTTTCCCAAACGCTGCCCAGCCCAGCTGGATCCTCCTCCTGGCCTCCCTCTCGAAATTGTTTTTACCTAACTGCAGAATCTGCCCGAGGTAAGTGTATTCGGAAACGATTTCGAGAGGGTGACCATGTACGACGATCGGTATTGGATCAATGTGGCTATTGATCATGACTTTGGTTTTATCCAAATTCATGCCAAGGCCGATACGTCGCGAGGCTGCTGCTAGGCCGTCCAGCATCTGGTTCAGCTCCTCTAGCGACTCCGCCATTAAGACTATGTCATCTGCGAATCGCAGGTGTGAGATGTAGTCGCCGTTTATGTTAATGCCCTTTCCTTTCCAGTCCAGCGTCTTAAACATATCTTCCAACGCGCTTGTGAACAGTTGAACGGCAGGAACTGGTAATTACGAATTATAAAAAGTCCTTTGAGAGCGTACTGCTGGGTTAAACTCGACATTACTCAAGTCTAGCGGGTGTACCTACTGGAAGCGCCATCATAAACAAAAAGTAAAAGTAATCACCTTTTCTTTTGTTAAAGGTAGTCATTGACAATTTGGGAAATATTTCTAGTACAGGACGTACGACGTATTAACTCCTGTATCACGACGAGTGCCTTCACCTAGATTTGGTATACACCTATTACTGTATCTTTTTTTTTGTCTCGTGTAAGCTCTAAACCTGACTGCCTAGCTAGCGCATTGGTAATAAAGGCGATTCCTGTGCATTTGTGCACTTCTCAGTCACCAAAGCTGATCGAGGCACGATACTCAATAAGAAATCGCAAACCAGTCGTTAGATATGGTTTTGAAATAGATTAAGCTAAGACAGTCTTGTATAAGTTAGAATAAATAATTTAAGTCTATGTCATTCAGAGTAAGTTAGAATAAAGGAGTCTGCCCACTGCCCCCGTCTCATACCATGACCGTGCTAGGAACTTGCTGGGCAGACTCTTTAAGTAGTAGAAATGGTTGCAGCACCTTACAGCTGTTATGATTTGTAAACGAAAAACATGGCGATTAAAAAGAGTGGCCATGAGTTTCTTGCCCGTTCTTCTCATGAGCCCTACACCATTGCTTTGCTGAACGTGGCTGTACCTAAAGGTAAATTCACAGAAAAAAATTGTGTATCTTTGACATTCATAAGTGTTATCTTGTAACCTAAATTGAATAAATTTATTTTGAATTTGAATTTAGTATAAGTTAGTGTAATGTATGTATAATGATAATTTTATTGTCTATAGTAGGTAGTTAGTAAATCTTGTACACACAGCGACACATCAACCTAGACTGTTTGGACTTTAAAAAATTAGAAGTTGAACGGTGCGAATCGTGCGAGAGAGTGCGTTATATTTTTGTTACTCTCTAATCTCTATCCTTACCATTACATCGACACCACTATGCACTGTCGCTTTCCGACAATTATCTATTTTGTATGTAGCGTAGTTATGCGTATATTGGGTGTCTAACTTGATGTGTAGCCGTGTGTACCTATATATTGTCTCTTTTATGCAAGTCAGTCTGCGAATATATAAGATTGAACAAACAGCGTTTTATTACTCCCTGAATATCACAAAAGCCTAACTACTATTGGGTTATCCTGTCGAAAAATTCTCAGTAGCTGCACGAAATCTAGAATTGTGGCCGGGAGATGGCAACGCCTATGCCTACTGTAAGGTGTGACCTAACTGTAAAATGAACAGCTATTAACCCTTAAAAACACTATATCTAACAAGACAAAACTATTCTGACGACACTGATTTCCGAGTATAAATCATTCAATGCCATATCCATCGCGTCAATCTCACAATTCCGTGAACATTACCTAAGACGCACAGTTTATTATAAAATGAAAGTTTATACAGAGGGGAGAGCCAGTACACTAACGCTCTAACCACCGCAGTGCAATGGCATTCATCGAAGTTGTCTGTGCCGTAACAATAATGAAATACAAGGAAAAGTCATCAAACCACCACTGATGGTAATGGTGCTGAGTTATCAAATTAGTTACCAATTTTGTCACTTAGATATTTACTATTAACCCAGTCTCCGAGACTGCTAAAATTACAGACTAAATTAGTAAACAATCTTTTACAAAATCCATTTAAGAGATTTCACGTCTGATAAATTACACATGACAATAGATTTTCTATTTTGTCTATCTCGGGACAGCAAAAGGTTAAGATTAAAAAGTACTGATGATAAGATTTTAGATTAGATTGATTATTTACTACGATTGTAAAACATGTCTATACTCATATTTATTTTTTTCCATTTATATCTGTAAATGATGTTTAGTTAAAACACGTAATAACAATTAATTGTTTTCACATAAGTAATTATTTCATTATACAAAACCTTAAAAACGGTTACGTAGAACCCATAATTATGTAAAGTGTATTCTGTGACACCGTTTTTTTATGCCTTAGAGATATGATAAACAAAAGGAAAGCTAAAGAAAATCAAATTCAGAATGATTAATGTAAATCCGTTAAAGATTTAAATATTTTTCATATTTATATCTTGTAAACAAACTCTTGTCTGTCACAACCCAGATCTAAATAATGTTTAGATTTTAAATATAAAGGGTCTCAAAGTAAAATAATTTTCCGTAACTCCCGTTACACAATAACAGCTAAGAAAATGATATATTGTTAGTCTCTCCTAAGCACCCAGTTGAATCTAACAAATACGTAAGTGGTGCCAAACAAACTATATTAATAAATAGGTAAATAAAATCAGAAAACCTTGTGCACTCACATATTTCTGTTCAAACTTTCTGGCAATGCGCTCCACGTCATCATTGTTGTCGGAGTACGGGTCCAGCCCTGACGTCTTGCCATTTTCAACTCTCTCGCGTTTCTTTCTCTGAAAAATATTAAAACAATCATTAATTATATTGCTTAATATAAGAATCAAGGCAACGTCATTACTCGTACCATAGTTCTCTTTCTGCCTACCGTCATAAGATGATACGAGACTATAAAAAAACTGTTTCAAAGCCATTCAATGGTTTAACGTGATGCCGCACTTCCCGATACATACAGATAGATACACAAATAGCCAAGTTTCTAAAATATACAAATTAATTTAAAAGTCAATATTTTAAATCAATTCACATATACTTATCTATAGCATAGGGATGCAGTTCCCTTTCCTCCCTACTCTGGATTAAGCAAAATTCCAGTTTTATCCAGAATCCCGCTGTGTACTACTGTTCTGAATGGTAAGCTATAAAATAATAATAATAATATTCTACCACATACACACAACACCGTCTAGCCCAAACTAAGCAGAGCTTGTACTATGGGTACTAGACAATGGATAAACATAATAATATACTTTTTTTTGTAAATACATACATATTATACATAAAAACACCCAGACCAAGACAAACATTCATGTTCATGCACACAAATGTTTGACTTGTGCGGAAATCGAACCCGCGACCTAAGGCGTGGCAATCGGTTACACTAACCACTATGCCATCGAGGCCGACAATATGTATTGATAGGGCGTTGACTTAATATGGTTTCAAACATGTGCCTGGCTTACTATAAAATTGATTGCTTGTTCACCCGAAAAGGTAATACCACTGCAAAACTTGAAATGATGTCAGATATGAGTAAGGCTGCACATGATTTATAAGATCCTGTCAGTTTAGTATAGGTTTATTAAAAGTATGTGACTGTATGACATTTTAGGTGTACCACATGTTATAAATAAAAACTCTTAGATAATGGTTTAAGATATATTTATTAAATTCTGGATCCTGTATGCAATTTAGTAACATTTTGAAACATTTCATTTATTTTATTGTATTTTCAAATATCTCATGTGTGCAACAATATGCCAAAGCTTCATCACAATTGGATGAATGGTATGGAAAACAGACAAACTAGCTTTAATTTTGATTATTCAATTCTCTGCCTGCCAACACCCCGGAATTATCCTATGGTCATTAACACAGAATAGATTTCACTTGCCACATATAAAATAGCTGTGTTCAGATTTATCTTTGTTTTCATATTTATATTAATTTAATATCCATTCCAAGAGAATTGACAATGTAAAAAAGATATAGCTTAATCATTTCTGCAATTTATATGGATATCTGAAAAAGCTATAGTATAACAATGAGTATGTACAAACAATATGGTAAGAATTAATGAAGTAAAAGTAATATGAATTGCAGTAAAATGGAAAACCATAATGAATGCTTACCTCGTTAGGAAAACAATAAGTCTTACTATGCCACTATCCTAATTCATACAATGCTACATGCATAATATCAAGTGCATTCATGAAATGTTGTTTTGAGTTACA
This sequence comes from Catocala fraxini, assembly GCA_930367265.1. Classification (NCBI taxonomy): domain Eukaryota; kingdom Metazoa; phylum Arthropoda; class Insecta; order Lepidoptera; family Erebidae; genus Catocala; species Catocala fraxini. Next base: position 2,982,567 of record OV884045.1, read on the forward strand.
TTATAAAAAAAATAATGTACTTAATATCTCCAATTAAAATTAGATAGATATTTTCCAATACAACCTTGGATTCATTCTAGAACAATGGTAAAATCTGATAAAGTGAAATGCTTAAGAATGATAGGATCATCACTTATCCTATTACAATTCTGAAAGCTGAAAACTATAACTTATTTACGACTCACTCATAATAACATGTATAATGTAACCATAGAAGCTGGCTGTGTTGCAACAAATACAATACACAAAACCTGTGCATTGTCTGCCTCCGCAGTCTAAGATGACTCAAAGCACAGAATACCATAGGATTGTGTATAATTCTATGGTCACAAGTCATAGAAGCATGAGTGGAACAAAGAATTATTCTTGTGCTTATGGCATCGTATCTTTGAAAGTAATACTTTCACATAGTGCACACAGAAAGTAATTTGTACATACATACATACATAGATTCACGCCTGTTTCCCAGAGGGGTAGGCAGAAATTCCGGATTTCCATTTGCTACGATCCTGACACACTTCTCTAGCTTCATTCACTTTCATCACATTCCTCATACACGCCCGTCGGTTCAAGGTGCTCTTAACATGGCCTTTGTCCAGAACGCCTCCGATCTGATCAAGAAACGTTTGCCTAGGTCTTCCTCTTGCGACTGTTCCATTCACACTAGCCTTATAAACTTTCTTAGTCAGTCTTTCCTCGTCCATTCTTTCTACATGCCCAAACCAGCTTAACATACCCTTTTCTATTCTTGTCACTATATCAACTTTCATGCCACATCTCTCTCTAATCACACTATTCCTTATTCTATCTTTCAGAGTCACACCACATATATTTCTCAGCGCTCTCATTTCTACAGCATTTATTCTGCTCTCATGCTTCTTTTGCCATACCCAACTTTCACTTCCATACATAAGTGTGGGCACTAATAGTAGTAATTTGTGAAGAAGATTTATTCTAAAATATCCTTCAGCTTGCAACTAATATGCTCATAATCAACTGAGGAGGAAGGAAGAATAAAACTTATTTTAGAATGACATTGCAGAACAACTAATGTGATTAGTTTGGTTATTTCCATCAGACCATCTGTTTGTTATAGGTTAATCTCATCTCATTGTCTGACCTTGATAAATTTAACTAACTTATTTTATTTTTATATTATGCAATCCAAGACACTCTAAAATTCAGTTTTATATTATTGTGAGTCTTGTAGGGAAATGTCTGCATGTGACATGACATATATTATTAATTACTTCAATGAAATCTCAGTATTGATTCAGATATCATTGAAGAAATGCAACAGAGCATAAAAGAGATACCTTTAGGTGCTTATTATTAATAAACATAGTATTGATTATCATGTGATATTTAGATGAAATATATTATGTAAATGTTAGGTATAGAATTGTTATCTAAAATGAGCATGGTAATATATAAAATATGTCACATTAGAATCCATTAAGACATTACAAGTATATGATTAGTAAATGACATTGAAAAAGTGTTGTGCATACTTTTATTTTTGGAATGTGGTAAAGAGATTTCTATACTGATTAATAGGTACATAGTCCAAAACGGGATTGCCAGTGCACTATATGTTGTATATAATCCTTCAACAATAATTTGTATGGTTGAAAAATAGTAGCCATGAGTCTAAAGTGTACTTTGCATTCATTGTTTCAATAATTGTAAAGTCAATTGCAACATAATAGTGTGCATATGTGTGTATGGAAAGTTGTTCCTTTAATAGAAATGTTATATCATAAGTTATTATTAACTGCTTTTAGCAGCAGATGAAGTAATATAGAATCTGTGCTAATGAATAATTTGCATTTGTCATTAAAATCACACACATATATGCAAAATTATAAATATACTTAAATTGCACATATTACGCTGATTTAAAATTATCATTAATGTCAAAATTTTCATATAAATGAGTCAATTAAACAGTTAACAGACTCAATGAAAAAATATTGTGTGCAGTCTTAGAATCTTCTTCTCCCTTAGCCTTTATTATTCAGCTTCGTAAGTCATAAGTCAAAAATCATTTAGGTCACATACCTACTAACTAACACTTACGGAAGTCAAAGGCTATCAATTTGTGAGTTTACTATTACTGAATTACGTAAACTTCGTATTCGAATTCTACCAACAACTAGCACCTATAATCATCCCGAGATTTAGCTCAAACCGGAACACCCAAGCTGGGTATCTGCCTCTAACCAACAGAAAATCGTAGCCAAAAATCTAGCGTAGAACAGTCTATCATCATTATAATTATAAAAAAAGGAAATGAAGACTCCAGTAATGTTTATACTTGTAGTTTTGCTACTTTGCCTAATTGTTTCTACAGTTGTGCAGTATAAAACTATATCTACGTGTAGTATTTGTCATATATGTTGCATCAGTTATATGATATATACCAGTTCAGTATCAGTTATATTATATATGTGAAGCATAAAATATGAAACAGTAATTGTATTTTTCGCCTTCTCAAGTTCCTAAACTTTGACAGCTGCGTCGAGGAACTAGATTTTCGCCACGTCTCGTTCCTACCTATTCTAATTGCAAATGATTCTTGCACAAAGTACTGCTGCGAACTTTCATTTTTGGCGCGCAATCTATTTTCAAATATTTGAAACAATACCAATCACACGACATGCGACCAATAACAATCGTTCTAGCGGAGGGACTCACGCGCGCTCTTATTGGTCAAAATTTGCATAACATTTCGCCTTGTTCTACATTCGAGAGTTAAGCCATTGATTATCGTCTACAATCATTATCATACACGTCATTCAATTTATTCATCAAAGTTCATAAAACCGGTATTATTCAATACGTTGAATCATTCTAATTTATTTTATTGTACTTTATATTAGAATAAATATTTCCTTGTTGTTTCAGTGCTGTGGAAACATACGATTCAGCTAAACGTGTGGTGCCACGTTCGATTTCTGAGGGTCAGAAAAATGTACTAGTTAGGGCTTTTCGACAGATTTTTTTAGGTAGAAACAAAGACTGAAATTATGTCATAAAAATAGTTTCACTATTGGTGATTGCGGCATTACCCAAATTCCCTTAAAGCGCATTTATAAATAGGTACACTTCTTGTCTATTCAGCGAGATCACGGCAAAGTGAGAACAAAAGTTGCAAACAACTGCCATGCTCGGGACGAAACGCTGCGCGCTGGCCTAGATAGCCAATTTGTAACTTGAATTAACATAATATGTATTTAGCAAATAATTATCTATGGGGAATTAAATAAAGTATAACTTTGAATGGCAGCTCAAACAGGTACAGCTTAGTTTTTCAGATAAGATAGTGTACCAAATGCTTGTAACTACCTAACAAAAAAATATTTTGATTCAATATATTTTTGACAGCCCTGGTTTTCGTACATAATAAAATGACTGTCCCTCCCATTGGTGTAATTTCACTATAACGTAGCTGCGTAGGCGGGATACTAATTTACGTAATATCATTACTAATTATTGTCAATCTGTAGCTACGCTGTTTACTATCTCGTTGACACAGTGGCATGAGTTCGAGATTATTTTAGGTTCGATCATGAGATCTCGGGTTTGAATCCCGGTCGGACAAAGTTTTGTAGATTATTCTGTTGGTTAGTTCTCATTAGCAGTACGGAATATAGAAATGTGCCCAGTAGACAACACTAGCCAAGATCGCGCGCTTTTTAATAGTTTTCAAAAACATAACTTTTAAATCTAAGCTTTCGCATATACCTACCTAATAATTATATTTTTGTATCGGGTATTAACGCGACGATACGTAATGCATATTGTTTACCTATTTGATGCTTGTGTTATGTCCAAGGGGTTGTTGTACATTCGTCACAAAGTAAATTCGTAACACATACACACATTCGTTACACGTAAAAAATATGTGTAAATTCGTCACAGGTACATGAGGGTTATTGTAAATTTGTCACAAATCCTCATTTTACATCATTTTTGCTTAAAGTAACGATAGCAAGAAACATTATTGATTTTAGGGCTCCATTATCGCACTAATCGGACAACTATGATTTTTACGTAGGTGTTAGGTTATTATATTTGTTTATATAGTTGTAGGCAAGTCAGCAACTCGAGATCTATGATTTGTATAGATGTAATGTTGAATTAAAAAAATATATAATTATTACTGTGATTTAATTGTCTTTCTATTGTTTATCTTATAATTGTAATGTTGTGGGCAAATCGTCCACTTGAGAACTGTGATTTTTATGTAGATGCAGTAAGGTAAATTATTAAACTTACGGCCACTCCTACAACTAACAAGTAAAAGTTATCCGAAAGATAAATCGCATGATGTCTCAATCATGTTAGGTTAAAGAAAAGAAAAAAAAATTCTATATGGAGGTGGTAGTACAAGCCCTTTGGGTAATATTTAACTGCACAGCAAAAAAATATTAATTGCACAGCAAAATATGCTTACCAAAAATACTAATTGCACAGCAAAATATATTTAAAGAGATCAAACTAAGTTGACGGAGCCCCGCTTTATTGCATTAATTAGAATTGTGACGAATTTACACATACTTTTTTTAGTGTCGAATTTACTTTGTGACAAATGAACAACAAGTCCTGTCCAAGTTACACAGGCCGGAGTCACAAGTTAAAAACACAATTGACAAATAAAGAAGTGAATTTATTTTATCCTATCACCTAGGTACCTATTTCATAAGTCATTTTAGTACGAGATAAAGTATGCAGTTTTTACTTCTAGATAGCTCATCAGGTGACCGTGTCAGACGAAGTAGATCAAATGTCCTTCATAAAAAATAAATTGGATTATCTTTTATGGCGTTCACACGAGGCCGAGCCATTACTTATACAAATAGGTAGGTATGTCTAATCAAATATAATAGAAAAATACCATCCATACGTCTAATAAATATGCCCGTCTGAAACGTATGCGTTTGTATACTGTTCATCCGAGTGTTATGAAAGTTGTGGGCATGCCCACAACAAGATTGCTTCTTAGTCTCACGCCTGTATCTCCGAAAGGGTAGACCTATATTTAGCCAGGACAGATATTAGGGCCGTAAAAAATTTTTATATTGACCAAAGACGGACATTAGCAAAAACTTTACTGTATTTTTATTTACCTACGTATTACTAGCATGTAGCCTTCCACATTTATGCTAAGTACCTAGCTTCCTTTCACGATGGTTTCCATGTCGTATATGTGCAAACATTTGCGCTGGTTGGCCAAAACAAATACCAACGCGTACGTCGCGCCATATTGCAATTTTTGAAAAATTGCTTTATTTCCCGTGTCGCCCTCTCCCTCTGTTTTCTCAATAAGCGAAAATGAGATGGATATATTCAACCCAGCTCAACCTTATTCAAATAAATATATTCCTTTTCGCGCCCATTTCTTTTTGTTAGGCGTGTATCTGCCTATTACACGGTCCTCAAAACTATGACCTAATAGGATTACTCGTCGATTTCTTGCGTAAAATTAACAATAAAAACGGAATCCCTACAAGAACAGTATGCTGTCTGTTCTTTAAGTCTGGTTTTCTTAATAACGGCAAAGTTTTGTTTTAAATAAGTACCTATCCAGATACTGAGGTATCACAAGTTCACACTGCAATACAAACTGTATTAGTGAACCTTTGTTGATTGCCAAAATAGCAGTGCGCAAATGCATTCTAATAAAAAAAAAATGATTCGCAAATTTTCCGAACGCGCAATCTAATGTCGATTCATTCCTTGTTCCCGATTGTTATTCGAACAACAATCGAACATATTAATTTTATGATTCGTTAAGCATATTGAGAATGCCGTGACACCTCTTCAATATTATTGCACAGACACAGTCTCACGCCTATATATACCTTCCCAAAAGGCAAGCAGAGGTGTATTTCACCTACATTTTGCCCAATAGGTATGTCTTATTTGTACACCTACATTTTGTCAGCTATGGTATTAGGTTAAAAGTAATCGGGGGCGAGCCTATTGTAGTTTCTAGAACCCGTGCTGCTAATGAGAATTTCTTGACAAAGATAATAAAAAAACCCTTGCTAGATACTAAAAATTAGGAATTCGACGACCTAATACACAGCATTCGCATACAATACGCCACACCAGCAGTCTATTAGGTACATAGTTCATATGTCATGATCGAATCCAAAAAAGAACGAATCATTTTAATTTATAATCTTCTCACTGTTGCCCTGTTAGTGCACGAGCTCAGGGAGCTTAACGAGCATTTCCTTTCTGTTGTTGGAAGATTCAAATCGACATTCGACGCCACATTAATTTAAATATCGCTATAGTCTATTCAACAATGCATGAAACAAAAGATATTAAGCAAAGTAAAAAATGGTGACTCCAACCCGACAAAATACGAAAAGATATCGTCATCCTAAAATATGCAACTTCATTCAGTAGTATTATATTTTGACAATCACTAGGTACATTTTAGGTACCTATATTGAGTATTCTTGACATGTAATTTATGATAATGAATCTTAATGAAGTTCGTTTACATATTTCTTTAATGAGAAATCTATTATAATTTTGACTGACTCGAATGTTTCAACCATACATAGATTGCTATATAGGTATACAAACTATAATATTAAGTTATTTTAGATGACTATTGAGTAGCATCTCCAATACCTTAATATTATAGTTTGTTTATTTATATTTTGTATCACGGTCAGGATAAGGTAAATAAACTATGGAAAAATCAATATAAAATAAAAGGCCAATAAAAACCGTTTTATTCGAATACCTAAGTATCGATATTATTCGAATACATTTAAAAATCCAAACATTCGAGTAATTTAAATGTTAATACATTTGCAACGTATATAATGTAGATAAGTACCTACCTATTAGGTGCCCATTTTCATACTACTGAGACATTAACTGATCATTAAAAACCAATAAGAACTTCCCGTTGACCTAGAATCTTTGCATTTGGCGCGAATTTAGTCTAAAGGTCGAGAACATTTAAACAGATGAAATTCTAGGTAGGTAGTTTGGAATGTGTACTATGTTTATCTAGGTACTTCATACCTACTGCGTAATAACGCTGCTGCCGCCACACTAGGTATTGTGGCTTCGAATCCCACAAGGGACATTTTTTATGTGATCCACAGATTAACGTTCTTTGTCTGCGTGTACTTTATGTCCCATAATCGCATGTTTGTAAAATCTTGCGCGACGCAAGGATTGACCCACAGGGCGCCGTAGAAAAAACCACTAAAGTAGCAGCTTTATCGGGTCACCGACGTAATTATATAGGTAAATCCAGTATTATAGTCTAAAGTAACTAAACTTTCCACGATTAACCCGAGTTTAATGTAATTACGCGTTGGGATACCTACCTTTCTAGTTTGATACACAATGAAAGATATAAACAAACAAATGCGTTGCAAACCATACATAGGTACATTATAAAGTTCGCAACCCCGGTACCAGGTAGGTACTTACCTACCTACATACATTTGTAACCTACCCACATTTTGTAAGCTATCTAAGTCCCAAGCTTAAGGCTTAACTTATTGCCATCGACCGAGTACTTTACCAAACCAGTATTGTAATTAGATTTAATTTAGCGACAGTGAATTTACTATTGTTACTTTGCCCAACCCCGTGCTACTGCGAGAATGATTTAAAAGAAAAAGCCAATCAATATCACTTTGACCGACTCTGTAATCAAACCCGAGACGTCACGACCGGCCGCAAAATAAACGCTAGTTTATGGCACGAGACATAGAAGGTTTCCACTACTTTATATTACTACTTAATAATAATCCGGTTAAACCAGTGTCTGTGAACGCGCCCTCTTTAAAATGAATGACGAGCACATTTGCGCGGCAATCCCACATCACGTCACGGACAGACGCCATAATTCAAAACATTGGTCATACAGATTTGAGCTCTGGCCGCATTAAGTATATACCAAACAAATGAATTGCAGTGAGCAAAATTCGCGCCTTTTTTGTTATGTTGGTATTGCTTCATGTGTTCGCGTGAGAAAGGGAGAAAGCGTCTAATTGAACAGTTACTTTACATAGATAAAAAATAACTCATATTACATTGTTGTACAAAATATGGAACAATGATCCTTATTGGTACAGTAATAAGAGCAGGTCAAAAACGATTATAATTAACCAATTTTGACATACGATTAGCATTGAAATTACTGAAATGGATAAAATACTTATTAATCGATAGTGGGAGGTCAATGACCTAGGTGATGGTAGCCAGTCTGACCATGACAATGACACGATCGCGCTTAATCTTGATAAGCTATTAAGCAACATATACATAATGTTAAAATCCTTGAAAAGAACTACCGAATGCATGTAATTCTCTCATAAATATTCAATAACTATTGTAAAAATGAATGAATCATCAGGTTACGTCATCGGACTCCTATCTTAGTTTCAGTTTAGATAATCGTTATCCTATCTCAAATGTTAACGAATTAAAAACAAGTTCTTTTTACTTTCTCATAAGTTATTTAATCTAAATACATAATTTAAAAGCATATAAATATAAAAGATCAATATACTAAATTTGTTTGCTAGATAAGTATAGCCGTTTAAAAATAACTCATGTTTACCAAACAAAATATATAACATCTGTTATCATCACATTTTAATAATAGACCTTATTACGTCAGCATTAAACCTATAAAATCGCCGCGCCATTGTCACAGGTGTGCGCGGTGCATTCTACAAATACTTAAAAAAATGCTCGGCCTACTCAGTTCATTCCAATATTAGCCCCATTTCCGAAAGTCACATTTATATCGCATACTATAAATAACAATGCCGGTGAACATAAAAAAAATAACCTGAAACTATACACTAAACATAATTATATAGATACATAACCCGTGTCCCACACAAAGAAAATATCATAAAAAAATACATTCTTCAAACTAAAACACACACACATAGTAAAACAATCATGTTTACTCACGCACACATACGCGCCAACTTTATAGTACACACTCCGCAGTACATAACCTGCGCTCATTATATACTTTTTAACTGCTATCGATTGCGAATAGAGGCATATGAAAACAAAAAAGCTCTCAGAGAAGCAAAGGTCGCGATACAATCTGCCAGCGGATGCATTTTGCAAGCGAAACCAACTTGGCAACATTGCAGATCAAGTTTGCAAACAAATACATAACCAAACATTCTATATGCGCGTACAGTACATAACAAATAATCCTTATCGGATAAAATAATTCCCATAATCCATATAATGTGTTAGAAAGGCAAGATGTACCAAAATGTAGTGTGACTGTTACCTACGTGCAGCAGCTATCTCATTTTATAAGATAAACTATACGTATACAACACATAAGTAGGTACGCGCAAAAAGCGAACATATGTTTTAACTTTCAATTACAATATAAAATAATTTAATCTCTTAAAATGTAACCTAAAAATTCCACCTTGCTTTTACCGGATACCGTACACAATTGGTAGGTTATCCTAGGTCATTGAAATCGAGACTTTCGTATGTAATATTGATATCATACGTAATGCAATATCGTCGACACTAAATAAATATGTTATTTATATAGTATAACAATGTAAAAAATATTCATCTTGGAGTAAAAACAACTTTAATCATAACGTGTTAGCGATCAAAACATTGCTCTCGTAAAATCATGTTCTAAGCCGACAACGAACTTCTATGATTGTTGCAAACATGGCGACCGCTATCTGAGCTTCTCGAGCAGCCCGTGGACGCAAATTCATGTCACAAACCTAATACAGAACCGTGTAACGTAAGCAAAAAATATCCTAAAACAATATCCACTGGGCCTCATAAAACTGACACCGGTCGCTTTCCTAGTTATCTTTTGGCCTCGAATTTTTTTTTAGCAGATTCCCTGCACTACAAAGAGCTGGAAAACCAGTATGGTTGCGTAAATTGCTATGATTTTCTGTTATAACTTACCTCTTCTGCAATGACTAGTTCCTTGTAATTCAGCTCCGGATATTTACTTTCGTTGCTTTCATCCAAATTGATAGTTAATCTCACTGTTTTGTTCACATTATTCTTTGCACTTTTTGTAGCACCCACTGTTATAAGAGTAGCACGTTTAGGGTCCGACATTTTCCACCAAATTCGAGTATAAAATGATTTTTTTCAAAGCATGACACGACCTGCATTTTCAAACTGTGTAGCACATTGCCACCATGTTGGTATTCATTGTTTGGGTTGTGAGCGCCACGGAAGGAATGTGAACTATCATATTGTTGTTCACGTTTTACCACAGATGGCAGAAAGTTTATGCCTTCAGCTCACAAGATGTCGCTTGAGGCATACAACAAATAATTTAAAACATAAAAGAAACATTTCCATATTTATAAAATATTATAGCAATCCATGTATTTTAATATTTTCGATGATCACATGCCCTAGATGTAGCAAATAATGCAATAATATAAAATCACTTGAACTCTTTTTTGCTTCACCATCTATATCACAAATATACTTACACCACGCCGTAGTTCTTATTAAATATTGAAGATGTCGTTATTTACGTCACCTGAGATGCTGTTTTACCGACTTTCACAGATTATACATAACAATAACGTGGCTTTTGAAATTGTCGAAAAATATAATTTTACTTTATAATGTTGTAAGGTAATTTATATAATAAAGTTATTTATAGTTTTGCCCAAATGTTGATTATTAAAGGAAATACAATATTATTTAATTAGCTTGTGCTGCTATCTATACAACACTTACAAAAGCAAAACAAATTTGAGATAGATTGAGTCACAATCCGAAAGATGGTATTAATATCAATCAAACAATTATAAAAATAATAATTTTTGTTTTTACATTTAGAATGTAATAACGTTTAAACAAAAATAAATATATTTTATGAATAGTTATAGTAAGTGCGTTGCGTTAGTTTTTACAAGCAAATTATTGCTTAAAAGGGGGTCCAAGACGATTTAATGTAAAACCCTGTATGTGAAGAAATAAACATGTTTATTATTATTTTATTTTTTATAGTTTTGTTTAGGTAGGTACCTATCGGCGTTTATATGCAAGGTCTAAGTAAGCTTTGCCCACACTAGTATAATAGTAGGTATAATACCTACCTATGTCAAAAATCAGCCAAAAACACATGATCAAAATCAGCCAAGCGACGGCATTGACGGCGGTCAATGCCGTCGCTTGACTGTCTTCTGGGTCTTCTCTCCAGTTGCAACTGACCAGTTAAGGTTATGAGTACGTACTTAGAGAGGTACATAACTGAGGCTAGTGATTTAAGTACTTAAATTCACTTTCATTGCCAATTAATAGATATCATTTGACCATCTACAAGAAGAACTTACGTATATACCTATACATAGATTGCGATATACGTGATATACTGATTATGCACCTACCTAACTATAGTTAACTTTAATAATATTTTGAGTAGGTATTGTTCTAATATTGTGATCAGTGAATAACTCAAATACATATTATTGTCTTCTATTTACGCGAATATTATTCATTGAAATTAAAGGACTTCGAGGCTCGAGCTTTACATACTGCCCCCATCACACCCAGGATTTATAAGAGGTTTGTAGATGATACTTTTACAATATTACCAACAGATAGTGCAAGTGTATTCCTAGAACATCTTAATTCCATTAATAATAACATCCAATTTACTATGGAATTAGAGGCAAATAATTCATTAGCTTTCTTAGATGTACTTGTCATCAGGAATCCTGATCATACTTTGAGCCACACTGTATATAGGAAAAAGACCCATACAAATAGGTACTTAAACGGTGAATCTCACCACCATCCTAAACAGTTAGCTACCGTGGGAATGTCTTTGTTTCAGAGAGCCCATGGGATCTGTGACAAGAAACACCTGGACGCCGAGCTTCAACATGTCAAGCAAGTACTGCAAGACAACAAGCTCCAACAGCCGCGCCGCTGTCACAGATCCCGAGAAAAGCCAGCCACAGTCGAGCGCCAGCCTGCTATACTGCCTTATGTAAGGGGTGTCACTGACAAGATTGGCTACATCTTGAAGCGAGCTTCAATCAACACATACTTCAAGCCGCCAACGAAGATAAGTCAATTTTTACCATCCGTCAAGTGCCAACTACCTTTACAAGATGCAGGGGTCTATAAAATAGATTGTGACTGCGGACTCTCATACATTGGTCAAACCAAGAGAAACATAGGCACCCGCATAAAAGAACACATAGCTGATGTAAAACACCGACGCTCGTTGAAGTCTGCTGTGTGTGAACATGTGCAACAGGGGACCAACCACTACCTGAGATTTGACAAACCACAGATTCTCGCTAAAGAACACCGATTCCTACCAAGGATGCTTCGCGAGGCTATTGAAATCAAAAATCATCCTAATTTTAATAGAGAAGATGGTTGGAATGTACCACCAGCTTGGGATCCAGTAATAAAAATAGTCAAACCCAAGAAGAAGCAAACCACAGCTAGACTTCATGATACTTTGAGCTCATTCTGCGTAAATAGAAACACCAATGATTAAATTATGTTCGGGTACTTTGAAATAACTACACTGGAACATTGAGACAACTGCCATCTTAGTCTCCCCGTGACCATGGCTGCTGAAAAGCAACCGAAACGTCGGGGAAAGTGTAAAAATAAATTAAATCTAAATAGTTTAATAATAATTTAATTAGCTTAAAAATTAGTAAAGTTTAATAGTAGTACTTAGTAGTGTAAAAATTTCCAAAATTTTGTAATAAAGTGTCAAATAAACAACGCGATAAAATCCGTATATAGCAGTTTAATTTCAATCAAATACATATTTTATTATTAACCATTTACGAAGCTATTTAGCAGCGATAGTCTAGTGGTCTTCCACTAGGCTATCGCCATGTTGGACTGTCACGCAGAGGTGCCGGGTTTGATCCCAAGGCACGCACCTCTGACATTTCGTACTTATGTGCGTACCTATTGATTAGGTAATTATCGCTTGCTTCAAAGGTGAAGGAACACATCGTTTGTAAACCTGCATGTCTGAGAGTGATAGTTTTTTTGAAGATACGTGAAATCTGCCAACCCGTACTGAACCAGCGCAGTGGACTGTGCCCAGCAGTGGGACAGTTTGTATAGGTACATACACGACTGATATTATTATAAGTTAATTTTGATATTAGGGATTTCTAGAGTTATTAAAATGGTAAAACCGGTACACGTAGCGCGTGTGTGAGTTTGTATATCGATGGCTTAGAGTGAAAACCTCGGGTATGCAATTTTAGGTTAATTTATTTTATTATATTTCTGGAAAGAAAAGCTCGTAACGCACAATCTAGTTTTACACAAAATTTTATTTGACAATTGTAGCGCCATCTATGATTTTAAATGCATACCTCGTAACTACTCACTCGAGTCAGTTTGGTCATTGGTGTGATAATTTTGTGCCTCCTGAAAAGTTACGTATTTCGCAGTTACGAGGTTTTCACTCTAAGTCATCGATATTCGTCCGACTATAGGAGCTGAATAATGTTAAATTGAACTTTAGGAATAATATATTACAATAGCTGGGTATCAATATTTCACGATTGTCAAATTCGGTCATTCTGTTTGTTAAAACATTGCTCAACAGTAAAAAAAATCTCGTCAGTAAATAAAATTTTGCGTAAGTACCGCTTAAGAAGTTGTTTCGACTTTACTACCAATTTCATTTTTAAATTATCAGTTTAATAATGACAGTGCGTCTCTTACAGGCTGCATGTACTAAGTCATCTTTTAAAATACGCGACATGGTTCTGGATGCTATATTCATTTCCCGAGATAAAATCTTTTGATTTCGAATTAGGATAGGATAGGATTTCACCGAATTCTTTCCTTTCATTGTACAGATCGCGCAATCTATGATGGCCGGACTGAACATAGCGTCTCCGAATTGTTGCGCATGTACAGTCTGTCAGTCAGTACGAATTGCATCCCGCCCCCGCCCCCTGTCACCAAAGAGACCTAAAACTTTACAACTGCGACGCTACTCGCGCAATGTTCAGACCGGCCATCATACAGTGCGCGATCTATACACAAACATTCGACTAATACCATGCAGATGGAGAGTTTAAAAAATTGCATTTGGCTCCATGCCTATTTTGTATAATGTTATCACAGCAATTAGGTTATCTTTATCATCCTACTCCATTTTAATATCATTTATATTATAAAAATATTTATCACCGATTGGCGCGAAAATGAGAAAACACAATGAATATTCATTGTTTTCTCATTTTCCCTGCCATATGAGAATGACAGAATCCAAATTCAAATGTAATACTTATTATGTATTTTTTTTTATTGTAACATATTTATGGCCAGACTACGTATTATAAATAACATGTATATAATTTGTATATAAAGTTATACCTATAACTGAGTGTCGATTTGTTATTTATATTCGTCATAATTACTAAATGTTTTTGTTAATTTACCTTAGACAAGCCATAGTGGCCTGAATACATAAAAATAAATTGACAAGATACCTATTAAAAAATAAACATTATCTTTTTTTTTTTTTTAATCTTTATTTTTCTATAAGGGGTTTTTATCCACAAGGATACGCCAACCCCATCGTACCTTATCATAAACATTATCATTATTACAGGTAATACCTAATGCAATGGATACAGAATTTACTTAATATGTATCTACAATTTATACTTACATAATTACCTAATATATACACTTTAATACTAATAATAATACTAATACAGCAGCGATAGCTCAGTGGGGAGACCAACAGACTGCAATGCAGAGAGTCTCGGGTTCGAACCCACGTCGCGCAGCGCTGACTTACGGAAGTTATATGACTTTTCAAAATTATGTGCGTATTGATTGACAATTATCGCCTGCTCCGTGCCTCGGAGAGCACGTTAAGCCGTCAGTCCCGGCTGCCATGAACATCTATGGCAGTCGTTATTGGGAAAGTCAGTACCCTCTAATATCCTGACACTGGTCTAGCCTTAGGGTATCGTTACCCTTTGGGTTGCGGAGGTGGCAGCCGCTCCGTGTAAAAACTGATATCCAGTCAAATCCGGTTAGACTAGAAAAGCCGACCCCAAGTGACTTGGGAATAATAAAGGCTAAGGGAGAAGATACACTCTAATACTATATATTCCTTAATACTAATTATTTCCTATTATTATAATACAAAACAGAATAAGTAGCCTGGGTGTACTCACTCGGCGAACACGAAAATATGTCCATCTACACATTGGACACAGCACAGAGTACATGCAGCGCACGCGTCAGAGGCGCGGCGCGACCTGGCTAAATTCATATTTATGAAATAGTTAGTATGAATACTACAACGTTATCGATTTTATTCATATAAATCGGCAACTTCATATTTAAACCCCTATTATTTGTTTACTACATTTTACCCGCGGCTTCGCTCGCGTTATCCTAGATTTTGTCAATAAATTTTTATGCCTCAGAAACCGTACTTTTTCTAGATAAAAGTACCCTACATCCTTGTCTGTACTCCTGACACCGTGTATGCAAAATTTCATGATGATCGGTCAAGTAGTTAAGGCGTGAAAGCGTAATAAACAAACTGACAATCGCATTTATAATAGACGTTAGAAGTTTCTAAGTAACTCAGTTTTCAAGAAATCCGCGATTACAGGCTAAGTTAATATGAGTTGGGGAAAGTGTAAAAATAAATTAAATCTAAATAGTTTAATAATAATTTAATTAGCTTAAAAATTAGTAAAGTTTAATAGTAGTAATAGTGTAACAATTTTCAAAATTTTGTAATATAGTGTCAAATAAACAACGCGATAAAATCCGTATATAGCAGTTTAATTTCAATGAATAATATTCGCGTAAATAGAAGACAATATTAATATGAGTTCTATGTGACGAATGAAAATAATTAAGAAGAAAACGTATGCGTCTACTTATATTACAGATAATACAATTCTATACTTATATGTAAGTATACATATTTTATTTAAAAGAAAACGTATTTATCAAACCAAATAACATTTATTTAGTTTGATAAATACGATTTCTTTTATGATAACTTTATAATTATATAAAATGTAAATTGACTTACTAAATCCCGAAGGCTTTCTTTCTCAAATGTTGCAGATATAAAATACAGTTATATTATAATTTTATACGTACGAGGCCTGCTATTTTTTGAGATTAAATATATGTGCTTAATTTAGAATTTATTAGTATTCTTGGTAACCTTATCAGCTAAGCTATTATGCCACCTCTAAATAGCTTAAAACTGAAAATCAATGCCATATATATTGGCTAGTAACGAATACATACATAGATTCACGCCTGTTTCCCAGAGGGATAGATTTAGAGGGGCAGAGATTACGGATTTTCATTTGCTACAATCCTGACACACTTCTCTGGCTTCATTCACTTTCATTACATTCTTCATATTCGGTTGAAGGTGCTCTTAACCTGGCCTTTGTCCAGAACAAGTAACGCATACGCTTACCTAAATGTTTTTCAACACTAACAAGCGGCAGTTTTCGAAGATTGAGAGCCACGTCGTATGAATTCGTTAATACTTATTAGATATTGCTTACTTCTTCTCATGCCTGTATGTCGAAGAGGAGGTATGCATATCTGTGTTATTCCTACAATTCATGAGAAACGTTTTAGGTCCCACGGGACACAATGGGCACTAGCCAACTATCTACCGGATACATTTACAGATCAAATATTGCTACTAAGGATTTCTTAAAAGAAAGTCTCACAATACTACCCGTATTAGTAGAAATATAAGGTCTGGAAATGTGGCGACGTAGCAGCTGAACACACGTTTAGAAATCAAGTCATCACACTGGGACATCAAATCATAAGATAAATGCATACATATGCTACAGTACAACAAGCCAATCTCTAACAGCACCGAACAATTTATTTCTCCATCTTTCGTAAGAAAACCGACTAATTAAAACCCAAAGGGGGATTATTTAAAGTATTTAGGAACTAACTTCTCCAACACCCCATTTAAAGATACCAGTTTAAAACGAAGTTATTAAAAAAATGAAAGAATCAGCAGAAACTGTCGCCTGGCCCTTAAGAAGGGTATTTTCGGAAAATGCTGATGACTTGGACATTATGAGGCCAAGATTCCTATTAAGATATGAGACATTAGTCTCACTTTAGACCTCTTTGGACGAGCTTGGTGCTCGCCCAATAAAGAATATTACTGGCAAGTTGGAAGAAAAGTATTATTTTGTGGAAATAATCTCGCCATTTTTAGTATATCGCAAAAGTAGGTTGAATTATTTATATTTTTTGACGGACAATAATAAGACGTTCGCTTAAGATCGCGTTAGAACGCGTTCACAACGATAGTCCATTTTTCTTATTTGATATATTAAGTAATTAACTGGTAGCGAGAGACAATGCATAGAGTCCCATCTCTATGTATTGTCTTGAATTTTGAAGCAGTAACTGAACAATTCTATAAGTTATTTTTTTGTCAAATAATACAAGTAACAAAAAATCTGCTAACTAAAAAGACTTTAAGCCATATGGCTTAAAGTCTTTTTAGTTATAATATATATGCGTTTCATATGATTTAATGTATCGACGAATTGTATTAAGGACTGCGCGCAGCGAAATGTGCCAAAACAGGCGGTCACAGTTAAGTGAATAAAATCAACACTTTTTGTTTTATACAAATATGAAATAAACATTTACCATAACAATGAATGTGTTTATAATTACTCCGTGTAAAAAACTTTAAATAATTAATATTTTCACCTACAAAATTACGTAAAGTTGCACGAAAAATGCAAAAACGTAAGCTCGTGTTACGTGGTTTTTAGATTATACCAGTAGAAATCTATCCGATTTTACAGCTTATACGAAACATAAATAGTTATATTACAATTTGTCCGTCCCAAATATTTAAATTATTGGTTGACAATAAAAATACATATTTATCAAAGAAGTACTTCAAATCCTCCATACAAATTTACTGTGGCGGCCGCGCACCAATTTAAATATGCGCCGTACGAGCTCTGTCATTATCTGTCTTACGCTCGGCGCAGTCTTACGCGCGGTTTTAGTAGGAGTTGTAAACGGTAACCGGTTTCTGATTTGAAAATTACATACATGTTGAGAACATAATATTATCACTCTATTTAAGTATTACTTAAATATATGTTTTTGGTTCTATATAAAGTTTCCTTAAACTGTAATAAAATTTAAGTAGATATTTGAACATCATATTACTAAACTATGTATGATGCATATCATTATGTACGGTATAAACTATAAAATATTGAATTATGTTAACCCACTCAAAAATGGTAGTTCTGGCATCGATTCTTGGTCGATTGTGATTTGTGTGTGCCGAATAATACCTAATATTATTCGGCAATTTTTTTTTTGTAGTTTAATGTTTAATTTGGACTGTATTAGACGCTCATAATCACTATTGAGGTGTTGCTGAAAATCAGCGCTGTATCGCAAGCGGTACAGCATTATGCTGAGCAACATCTCTTTTTAATGAACACTGCGACGCACATTGAACAGCAAGGGCTCCATGTATAAATGTGTATTCGATATTATATATAATAATATATTAAGTAATAGTATATGTAATTAATTAACGTAATATAATGTAGTTATTCATAAAGGTATATAATAATGTATATAAGTTTTATTTATTTATTTTTATTATTATCAATTTATAAATACATTTATTACTGTTACACACAAATTTTGTATTATAATAGTTTTGATTGTGTGTTGCAATGCTTCATTAAAATAAAATATTTCTTTCTTTCTTTCTAATATTTTAACTAAACTCGACATTGAGAATATATCTATGGATGAATTTTCTGATTAGTCACTATTTTTATTTTACGTTTTATAAAAAAGCATAATATTAATTTAAGTCGCAACAGTAGTTTAAGTATATAAGTTGTTTTCTTTTTGCAAATTATATTTTTTTTTGCTTTTAATAGTTTTCTTTTTGTTTTATATTTTAATTTTGTGTAGAGTATCTGATTGATAGTGCAATCTCAATGCTTGTCGAGTTTGCCTTTAATTGGATTTGCATCATGTTTAAAAATATATTTACCTATGTTAATATATAAGTTTAAAATGTGAAATCTATTGGCGAACCTTACAATAAAATAAATAAATAAATAATCTCTTAAATTGATTCTATCTATCTATTAGTATTATATATCTATTAGTGCCCACACTTATGTATGGAAGTGAAAGTTGGGTATGGCAAAAGAAGCATGAGAGCAGAATAAATGCTGTAGAAATGAGAGCGCTGAGAAATATATGTGGTGTGACTCTGAAAGACAGAATAAGAAATAGTGTGATTAGAGAGAGATGCGGCATGAAAGTGGATATAGTGACAAGAATAGAAAAGGGTATGTTCAGCTGGTTTGGGCATGCAGAAAGAATGGACGAGGAAAGACTGACTAAGAAAGTTTATAGGGCTAGTGTGAATGGAACAGTCGCAAGAGGAAGACCTAGGCGAACGTTTCTTGATCAGATCGGTGGCGTTCTGGACAAAGGCCAGGTTAAGAGCACCTTGAACCGATGGGCGTGTATGAGGAATGTGATGAAAGTGAATGAAGCCAGAGAAGTGTGTCAGGATCGTAGCAAATGGAAATCCGTAGTCTCTGCCTACCCCTCTGGGAAACAGGCGTGAATCTATGTATGTATGTATGTATTAAATATTTGAGATTGCTTTAAAAGTAAGGCTGTGAGTTTTAGAGAGAGAGAGTTTTAGTTGCTAAAGTACAAATGTGGAATGCCCACTGTACTAACCACTTGCCAATACCAAACGGAGCACGTAGTGGATATTATTTCTCGAATCCTGAGATATATGACCCCAGTGGGTAGATATTATTCATTAGAGAAAATGAAATTTTGACCTCACCCACTGTAGAGGTTTTAATGTCGAACCCAACCAATTGCAAAGCCACTTGTAACTGCTTTACCGACGTTCGTTTTACAGAGTGACCTATTAATTTGTGATTATATGAATTAATCCCTTTTAAGTTGGCCCTTTGGGTCTATTGAGAGGTCTATTTGAGCGTATGAATATATTTTCGAGTGGAGTATGGCAATTCTTTGTATTATTCGGGCAAAGGAATGTTTGACGTTATGCCCAGGATTTGTGTCATTATTTATATACTTTGATCTTTTCTTTTCCATAGAGGTAAATACTGCGTAGTTGGTTTAGTGTCGTAAATTGAGGAACTGTTGACTTGGAAGACAAGGATTTGGTTCCCGTGATGGAATAAGACAGTTGCAAAGAAATAGTTTAAAAAGACAGTTAATAATAAAATTAAGCTTTACGACTAACGGGAGGAAACACTAGCGTTTAAATTAAGAAATGATTTAAGTGCTAGTCTCTCATGGTTTTTAGGAGGAAATGCAGGCAGCGTAATCGCTGCAGCGTAAATGCTAAAGAATAAAAACGTTTTCCGCTGGAATTATTAGAAATGAGAACAAAAAGAAAAGACTGAATCTCTATATACCAGTGCCATGTTTCTGTGTTCTGCTTTTTTCATAATTAAATTATTATGAAGTTTAGTAAACTTGATAACATAATTATGATAAAAAAATATTAGTTCAACTTTAAAGGACGTAACAACAATTTTGCATGGTCAGTCAGGTCAGTCCGAGTTTTATAATAGTGATTTCTTTCGCACACAATCATTTTTTGTTCGGGGCCTAGCGCAAGAGTCTGTAAAAATCTTTAATAATATTTTGATGTCTGTATTTCCACGTAATAACTATGTATCAGAAGTGTTTCACACTAGATTTTAGCGTATATGTAGGTTATGTCAATTTTATATCCCTCAAGAACATTACTTCTCTCTGGATGAAATATACTCTATATCCTTTTCTATATCCCTGACAACGTGTATGCGAAATTTCATGATGATCGGTAGAGTAATTAAGGCGTGAAAGCGCAGCAAACAAACAAACTCACATTTCGCATTTATAATAATAAAATATAATAATATAATAATTTTATATAATAAAAGTTGGAATATGCTGTGCCAATTTGGAATCCTTTTTATGAAAAATACAAGCAAGGACTGGAGTCCGTTCAGAAAAAGTTTATGCGTACTATGCAATACAAATGTTTCCATAATTACCTACCATACGAAGAACTACTAGAAAAATATAATATCTTAACACTTAAAAATAGACGCTTGAACGAGAAATTCTCGAATCAATGTTGCTCTACGACATATGTAATAATAGATATGATTGCCCGTGGCTAGTTAATCAAATTTAATATTGTCTTCTATTTACGCGAATATTATTCATTGAAATTAAACTGCTATATACGGATTTTATCGCGTTGTTTATTTGACACTATATTACAAAATTTTGAAAATTGTTACACTACTACTACTATTAAACTTTACTAATTTTTAAGCTAATTAAATTATTATTAAAACTATTTAGAATAATTTTTTTTTTTTACACTTTCCCCGACGTTTCGGTTGCTTTTCGGCAGCCATGGTCACGGGGAGACTAAGATGGCAGTTGTCTCAATGTTCCAGTGTAGTTATTTCAAAGTACCCGAACATAATTTAATCATTCATCATTCATTTGGTTTAGGTTTATCCATTGTCTAGTAGTCTACAAGCTCTGCTTAGTTTGGGCTAGATGGTGTTGTGTGTATGTGATAGAATATTATTATTATTATTATTATTATTATTGGTGTTTCTATTTACGCAGAATGAGCTCAAAGTATCATGAAGTCTAGCTGTGGTTTGCTTCTTCTTGGGTTTGACTATTTTTATTACTGGATCCCAAGCTGTTGGTACATTCCAACCATCTTCTCTATTAAAATTAGGATGTTTTTTGATTTCAATAGCCTCGCGAAAATTTTGTAATAAAGTGTCAAATAAACAACGCGATAAAATCCGTATATAGCAGTTTAATTTCAATTAATCAAATTTGTTATAGAATACCTACTAGGACGCATTGCCGTAAGCCCCTGTAAGCTATTTGCAACAGCCCGCTGTCGTACTAACGCAGGTAAACGTTCCCCACTATACTGTATAATTCATTCTTATAATATTAATTTCAACTCGTATAATATCTACATATTGCGGCGATTCGTCCTAGCACCTTTAAATGTTTTATCATATTTGTTTAACGCTTAAAATATTGTTATATGTAAGCTGCGGAAAACGGGGTTGGTGACACAATTATCAGCATCTTATAAACATTACTCCTTATCTATATGTATTGCTGTCACTGTTTGTTTACCCAAATAAAAAAGAAAAAAGATATATATATATAATAATTATTATCTATTTATTCTCTCTCACAAAGGTTTCTTATGCTAGTTTACAGAAATGCCATAATAAATAAGGTACATAACTACTATATACGGATTTTATCGCGTTGTTTATTTGACACTTTATTACATAATTTTGAAAACTGTTACACTACTTTTACTTTTAAACTTTATTAATTTTTAATCTAATTAAATTATTATTAAAACTATTAAAACTATTTAGATTTAATTTTATTTTACACTTTCGCCGACGTTTCGGTTGCTTTTCAGCAGCAATGGTCACGGGGAGACGTATAATTTGAATGAACAATATTCACGTAAACAGAAGACAATATAAGGTACATAACTTTGTGAAAAACTGGTGCCTGAAGTAGGTTTTAAAATACCTGTAATTACAGGTCACCAGGACCCTCCCGCAGCAATGTGTCTATATAAGGCTAATTCAGTATTAATATGGCGTTTAAATGATGAAATCGAGACACAATAAAATAATAAAGAGGAAAAGAAAAATATTGTAGAAAACCGGAGCCCATTTTATGTGTTGTAGTGCGAGTGTTTCAATGTATATATTTAGTGTTTGGATTGTGAGAGCTCATGAGAACTCATGTGAAAGTGAATGTGATTAGAAGGTGCGAACCCGCCTAACTGTAGGGTATTTAAAGGTTCTCAGTAGCCTGGTAGTCTAAGTTTTTAAGGTACTTGGTATTCGATGATTTACATGCTAATTTTAATTGAGGATAAATGTTTAAGATAATATTAGATATGATACATGTTAAGCTCTACTTTAGTCTTGCAACAAATATTTGTTTCCAATTAATTGTTTTCTACATATTTGCTGTTGTAAATTCATCAGGCGTTTTATTTTTTTATTTAATTTTCTAATACCGGCCATGACTATTCTGTTCTTGTAATTAATAATAATAATAATAATAATAATAATAATATTCTACCACATACACACAACACCATCTAGCCCAAACTAAGCAGAGCTTGTACTATGGGTACTAGACAATGGATAAACATACATACATACATTTTTTTTTGTAAATACATACATATTATACATAGAAACACCCAGACCAAGTCAAACATCCATGTTCATGCACACAAATGTTTGACTTGAGCGGGAATCGAACCCGCGACCTCTGGCGTGGTAGTCGGTTACACTAACCACTACGTCATCGAGGCCGACAATTTAATGCCTATTCATATTTTCTTTCATTACACCTTATAGGTAATCTCCCTACGGAAATTGTTTTTTAGAGTTCGAAAAAACTCTTATACAACGGCTGTGTCCGTCCATCTGTTATACAACTTTCAACTCAAGAACCGTAAGAGCAAGAGACTCGCGGTCAACGCCATTCCACTCAGCATAGTCGATATACTCCAAAATGACTATGAACTTTGACCTATGACTTCAAGGTCAGGTGATACCATTTTTTTCGAACTCTGAGATTTACGGCAATTCATTGCCGTTCATCACTTATTATTTAATACCCCTGAGATCGCACTTCTACAATACATCTATATGTAAAGTAAATGTTTAGTAGTAATAAAAAAGAAGCAGCGATAGCTCAGTGCGGAGACCAACAGACTGCAATGCAGAGGGTCTCGGGTTCGAACCCACGTCGCACATCTCTGACTTTCGGAAGTTATATGACTTTTCGAAATTATGTTCGTATTGATTGACAATTATCGCCTGCTCCGTGCCTCGGAGTGCACGCTAAGCCGTCGGTCCCAGCTGCCATGAACATCTATGGCAGTCGTTATTGGGAAAGTCAGTACCCTCTAATATCCTGACACTG
Organism: Catocala fraxini; assembly: GCA_930367265.1. Classification (NCBI taxonomy): domain Eukaryota; kingdom Metazoa; phylum Arthropoda; class Insecta; order Lepidoptera; family Erebidae; genus Catocala; species Catocala fraxini. Next base: position 3,006,693 of record OV884045.1, read on the forward strand.
GTCTAGCCTTAAGGTATCGTTAGCCTTTGGGTTGCGGAGGTCAGGTAGCAGCCGCTCCGTGTAAAAACTGATATCCAGTCAAATCCGGTTAGGCTAGAAAAGCCGACCCCAAGTGACTTGGGAATAATAAAGGCTAAGAGAGAGAGGAGAAGTAATAAAGTTCAAGTACGCTTGTACACAACGAAGTGACGATATTAATTTATGTTTGTTATAAGTTTTAGGAAACAATAACAACTAACAATGCGGTCTAGCTCGATGTGTTGAGGGTAACTTTAGCCCACACTCGTGGACAAATAGTTTGTTAGTTCATTAGCAGATAAATATGTTCTATATTTAAAATTAATAGTCACTTCTGTTCAGTTTCTTTTTAAAGCTTTTCTATGTTTCAAATTATCTCTATGTTTTTATTAAATAGGTTTACTGGTTTAGCCGTTAGAACGTAACATAAGTACATTTTTGGTAGAATGTGGGTGTGATATTCTTCTGCTTACCCCTTCAAGGTTAGAGGCGTAAGACTATGTATGTAAATAAGAAATATAAGCAGCTATGCGGTTAATATCAAGGAGTGACAGCCTAGTGGTAGACCGTTGCGTTGGACTGCCATGCAGAGGTCTCAGGTTCGATCCCAAAGCGTGCATCTCTGAGTTTTCGAAGTTACATGCGCTTTAAATAGTTAACTATCGCTTTACCCAGGAAGGGAAACGTCGTAAGGAAACCTGCATGTCTGAGAGTTCTACGTAATGATCTCGAAGATGTGTGGAGTCTGCCAACCCCCACTGGGCCAGCGTGGTGGACTATGGCCTTACGCTGCAAAGAGGCCCGGGTGCCCAGCAGTGGGGCAGTTTATTACAGGGCTGATATTATTCTATATATGTACTTATATGCGATTAATATTTAAAAGATTTCTTATTTTGTTTGTAAGTTAACGGACACAAGTTCAGATTATAAGGTTCTGGGTACGATTCCAATAAAATTTACCGACCGGCCAGACACCGCCGTGCTGCTAAATAATTTCTAACATAAAGTTCTAATGACACTACCCGACTAGAATCGAACCCGAGACCGCATGGGCACCCACATACTGTTACCACTGCAACAATGAAGAAGAAAATAATTAAGTAGGTACTTTTATTGTACTTACCTCTGCGGAAAAATACAAGTGAATATATGAATGATATATATCGTACCTACATACTTAACGCACGCCATACCAGCGCAGCGATAGTAACTACTACTGCTGTGCACGAGAGGTCTTGACTTTGATTCCCGGGCTATGCAAAGGGTTATTAGGCTGTACGGTTAAGAAATCTAGTTATCTGGTTATTGTAAAGTAAAGTAAAGTAAACATTTATTTTTCTAAATATATGTAGGTACACGATACACAAATATTAGATCACAGAAAACAAAACAAAAAAAAAAGTACATATTATATTATGAAAAATGAGGTTACCACTCAGGTTTATTGTTGGTTTGCGGTTGATACCTCAAACCAACCCTGATATTATTTGGTAACCCCAAGTGACGCCCGGACGTACATCGGCTACTCTTGTAATAATTTACAAACACAAAACACAAAACTACGTAAGATATATATTACTTATATAAATTATATCATTGGGTTTTGTTGTTGCGTTGCGATTCAGATCAAAACATTGTAGGCCTCGATGGCGTAGTGGTTAGTGTAACCGACTGCCACGCCTGAGGTCGCGGGTTCGAGTCCCGCACAAGTCGAACATTTGTGTGCATGAACATGAATGTTTGTCTACACAAAAGTAAGTATTTACCCAAAAAAAGGGATGAATGTATGTTTATCCATTGTCTAGTACCCATAGTACAAGCTCTGCTTAGGTTGGGCTAGATGGTGTTGTGTGTATGTGGTAAAATATTGTTATTATTATTATTGTATTTGCGATATGTGATATTCCTACGATTGTAATATGTTTTTGTGCATTAAAATAAACTTAAAAAGAAAGTTGCGGTATGAAGAGAGGGATTGTGTCCGGTAATCTTCTATTACGTGGGACCTAGACACATAACTGGCCCAACTTGTGGGTGTAAAACACCTTTACTTACCACTTTGAGAGTATAGGCGTGAAGCTATGTTTGAATATGTATTACTAGATGTGCCCACGATTTCACCCACGTTTATGATTACTACGCTGCCCCCGTGGGTCGTAGCGTGATGTTATATAACCTATAACCTTCCTCGATAAATAGGCTATACAACACTAAAATAATTTTTCAATTCGAACCAGTAGTTCCTGAGATTAGCGCGTTCAACCAAACAAACAAACTCTTCAGCTTTATAATATTAGTATAAATTTTATTTATTTAAAATTTTATGCACAAAACAGTACATATATTCCAGTTTATTTCTCAGATTAATGTACAAACTGGTACCTAAGTTTAATATAATTTCGAAATACCTCAGCATTTCTAGTTGTTAAAATGATGTATTCATTTAATAGACAATCCAAATATCTCTAAATGGTACATTATCTAATGTAAGTACTATAATTGGTGTCTAAAAACAATTACTTATATAGAACAGGTTGAAATACAATAACGATTAAAGTGGAGTTTCAATGGCGTCTTTTACGTGGAATAATGAAAAACTAATTCGATGGAAATGGCGTTAATTTTATAAGTTCAGAGGGAGACTCGTCAAATATATACAGCGAATAACAGAAAGTTGTGGTCATGTTGAAGTGTGTTATCATCAATCACCGATACCGCTACGTCACACCCGGGATATACCACGCACTAACGGAGACACAACCGGAACATATTCTAATCCGCTACTATAATTCAATTATCATAAGATATTATTAATTATTATTTACTAGGCATCCAACCATTAAATTACGTTATTAATTAATGTTTGCTTGATAACTTATTTAACTAATAAGAGTACTTGTTTTGACTAGTCTAGATTCTATATAAAAGTAGATTGTCAGTGCATTTGTAAATCATTACCATATCGGAACTATTGTGAGGCGAAGCTCTGCCCGAATAAATACTGATCAAACCTACCGACTATTTATTGGATTCCCTGCGCTGCTAGAACACTTCAGAAGTGGGATTCCAGGATGTCTGGCCCGTATATCGGAGGTCTAGGCCACCGAAAACGTCGGTGCAGTACATCTTCAACGTCGAGTCATGAAGAACAAGACGAAATTCAACGCGAAAACGAATATTTTTTTGTTTCCAACGGTGCAAAACGGCGTCGTGTTTCGCCAACCGACGCTGAACTGATTCCCAAATTTCGACCAGAGGACAAAAATAGCCATGTTATCGGGTGGTTGCATAAGATTGATCAACTGGGTGACGTATATGGATGGCGCAGCGAAGATCGTCAATATATTATGCAATTGCGGCTGCGCGGATCTGCCAGAGATTGGTATAACGACTTGGACAGCTACGACTTGGACTGGCCAGGGTGGAAAAACGCACTACAGACGGCATTTCCGCGCTCGACTGATTTTGTGGACCGACTGGAAGAGATGTTGGCTAGATCAAAAACAGATTCCGAGACAATGACCAAGTACTACCATGAAAAGCTTTCTATGCTCAAAAAATGCAATATCACTGGAGAGCAAGCTATTTCATGTATCATACGGGGGTTACCTCCAGAATTGCGAGCTAACGCAAAAGCTTACCGTTGTGACACTCCCGAACAACTATATTTTGGTTATCTATCATCGCTCGAAAATTTTAAACGAGTTGAAGAAGCACATGCTTCCAGAAAGCCGTCATGGAGAAAAGGCGACCAAAATACACCAAGTGGAATTACTGCTCAACGTCTGTTACCAAAAGTTTGCTACGCGTGTCGTCGGTCGGGACACGAAATTAAGGACTGCAGGAACCAGCAGCGCTGTGAAGTTTGCCAGCGAACGGGTCACACGACAGCTGCATGCTGGTTTGGCGCCAGTTCATCGCGATCACAGCCACAAAAGGTCAGACACATCTTACACATAACTTATGATGTCTATTTAGATTTATACAAAAAACTTGTCTCTGTGAACGGGTATCAGTTAATAGCTTATGTCGACACGGGTAGTAAACTTAATGTACTTACGTGCACGATTGCAGAGAAAATGCATTTACATATCCAACCTTCTAGCGTTGTTATGAAAGGCTTTGGGGGTTCGTTTTCACACTCACTTGGCACTTGTAATATCACGATTGAAGTAGATGGTATAATTTTGAAAGGTAGTGTTGAGATAACAAATAACTATTTGCCAGATATTGACATGATAATTGGTCAACCAATGATAAACCAACCGAACGTCAGTTTAGTGACAACTGCGAGCTCAGTTAATTTTTGTCATACCCACCATTTAGCAGATATTCAGTTGAAAGGTATCGACTTCGTTTCAAAATATTCTGTGTTCCTCAAAAACGATATCGTTATTCGAAAACGAAGCTATGTGTATGTTGAAGTTTTTATAAATTGTAGCGATGAGTTTGATAAGCGTGAGCACACATTTTTAACACGTACTGTTTTGTTTGAACTTGGCGCAGTCTCTTATTTAATTCCACAAGCAATTATCCATCCACGAAAATGTCTATTGAGGGTTATCAATGTGGGTTCAGTAGATATCACGTGGTCAGCGAACCGATTACTAGCAAGGGCAGAATTGACCCTTTCTGGACGAAACAATTTCGTAGATGATATTTTGACCATAGATTCGTGCAATAAAAATAATTTTGAAATAACAATATCCGACATAAACGTAGGCGAGCTTAGCAATATTGAGGGTGCGGAGTTACTAAAATTACTAAATAGGTTTTCTCATTTATTTGCCAAAGATACGACTGATTTAGGATGTACTAATTTAATCAAAATGCGTATTCAGACAACTACAGATCAGCCGGTCCATTGCAAACCGTATAGAAGTTCGTTTAATGAAAATGAAATTATTCGTGGCAAAATTAACGACCTTCTCAGTGCAGGAATTATTAGGGAATCTATGTCAGATTATGCTAGTCCTGTTGTTCTCGTAAAAAAGAAAGGTGATTACAGGATGTGTGTTGACTATAGGGCTTTAAATGCACGCACTATCAAAGACCGGTATCCTTTACCACATATTGAGGATCAAGTTAGTAGATTAGCTGGTAAAGCCCTTTTCACCACGTTAGACTTAGCCCAATCGTACCATCAGGTACCTATTGATGAAGGGTCTGTAGGCAAGACTGCGTTTGTTACTTCCTTTGGACAATACGAATATTTAAAAATGCCTTTCGGCTTAGCAAACGCCCCAGCTGTTTTCTCGCGTTTAATACAAATGGCTCTGGGTAGGATTAGCGACAAAATAGCTCTATATCTAGACGATGTCATGATACCATCGGTATCAGTCAAAGATGGACTGGATCTTTTAGGAACTGTTTTACAACTACTAGCAGACGCAAACTTAAAATTAAATATAAATAAGTGTAGTTTTCTCAAAACCACTGCTACCTATTTAGGTTACGATGTTAGTGCAGGTTCAATACAACCTGGTCAAGCAAAGATCGATTGTGTGGCCCAGTACAAACAACCCCGTAACATCCATGAGATTAGGCAGTTTATTGGTTTAACATCTTACTTTCGGAAGTTTATCCAAAATTTTGCTCAAATAGCGCGACCATTAACCGAATTAACAAGGAAAGGGGTAGAATGGCAATGGGGCCCAAATCAGGAGAAAGCCTTTCAGACATTAAAACATCGTTTAATTGAACGCCCCATACTATGTATTTATGACAAGGACGCTAGAACAGAACTCCATACCGATGCTAGTAAGATAGGATTAGGTGGCATACTTATGCAACAGCAACAATCTGATGGTTGCATAAAGCCAGTAGCGTTTTTCAGTAGAGTCACAAGTAGCGAAGAAAAAATGTATCATAGTTATGAATTAGAAACACTTGCAGTAGTCGAGTCCCTTAAACGCTTTCGAATTTATTTGACTGGCATTCCTGTGAAAGTAGTCACTGACTGCGCTGCGTTACGTTCTACTCTCGTAAAAAAGGACTTGATACCACGTATAGCCCGCTGGTGGCTCACAATTCAAGATTTCAATTTAGAAATTGAGTACAGACCCGGAGAGCGCATGAAGCATGTGGATGCTTTAAGCAGGAATCCCACGTCAAGTACAATCCTAATGATCGGTAATGCTGACTGGCTGTTAACCTTACAAATGCAAGATGAAGTCATACAAAACATTTTAACCCAACTTCAAGAGTCTAATGCAAATCCTGATATATCTAACAATTATGTAGCTAAGGAAGGGGTATTATACCGGAAAACATTGAACGGAGAACGATTTGTGATTCCTAAATTAGCAAAATATGGGCTTTTACAAAAATTACATGACCAGATAGGGCACCCAGGATTTGAACGATGTGAATCCATTATTAAAGCCCAATTTTGGTTTCCAAAAATGACTAGATTTATACGGAAATACATTAATTCATGCTTACAATGTGCATACGGAAAGAGTAGTTATGGTAGATTAGAGGGTGAATTGCATCCAATTGAAAAACCAGCTATCCCCATGCACACAGTGCATGTTGATCATTTGGGACCTTTTGTCAAGACACGAAATAGAGACGCGTATATTTTAGTTGTCATCGATTCTTTCACAAAATTCGTATGGGCTAAGGCTGCTAAAAATTGTAGTTCTTTAGAGACAATACGACAACTTAAAGAGGTTTTCACCGAGTTTGGGAATCCGGTGAGAGTAATAACAGATCGGGGTAAAGCTTTCACTAGCCGTTATTTCAAACAGTTTGGGGAAGAAATGCAGTTTAAACACGTAATAAATGCCATTGCCAGCCCTCGCTCAAATGGGCAAGTGGAAAGTGTAAATCGCACTTTGATAGATGGCTTGAACACAATGTCTGAAAGCGAGTGTGGCTGGGACAACAAGCTACCTGATGTTGTCTGGGGAATTAATAATACTCCCAATGCGACTACTGGCGTTTCACCATTTAATCTAATGTTTGGGCACTCAAATACACGTTTTCCAGGGTATCCATCTGACGCCCCTCAAGACCCTGGTGCTCAAAAACAAAATTTGCAAACCAGGAGAGACAAAGCTAAAATGCGTATCGATAGGAACATGACAATTATGAAGAGTAGATTTGATCGTAAACACAAGAAATGCTCAAAATACAATGTAGGTCAGCTCGTACTGTGGAAGGGCGGAGTTGCTAGAGATACATCAGCCAAAGTTACGCGGAAGCTTAATGGCTTGTACACCGGTCCATATAAAGTATGTAGGGCTAATCACTCACTAGATCGTTATCAAATAGTTAGTATAAAGGGCATGAAGGGATATAGGCGGTTTAGTGCTGTAGTGCGTGGTGAGGTTTTACGCCCATATAAAACAACTGTATCCGATGATGACAGTTCGGGTAGTGATCACGAAGTAGACAGAGATGATTTAATAGACCTTTTAGAGAGTTAAGTATGTAAGAGTTGAAACTGTGTGTCCTGTAGTAAAAATGTAAAATAAAAATGCATAAACAGATAGCAATATAAACAAACTAATTGAATAAAATCAGAATTAAATTGATTTAAAACAATGGTTAGTTTTATTAATTAAAAATCACATACGACCTTTAAGTTCTTGGTAAGAAACATTGCTGTGTGAATCTCTTCGTCCTTACCCTCTCGCCGTGCCATAATATTACTGTGTGAGCTATTTGATCTATCTATGTGAGCTATTTGATCTATCTATGTGAGCTATGTGATCTATGTGAGCTATTTGATCTATCTATGTGAGCTATGTGATCTATGTGAGCTATGTGATCTATGTGATCTATCTATGTGAGCTATGTGATCTATCTATGTGAGCTGTGTGATATGATAACCAGTATGAGTTTACTGTGTGACATGATAACCAGTATGAGTTTACTGTATGATATTATTACTGTATGATTCTCTTTTTGCTGACCTTTACATAATATATATAACGTGATCACATGGAATTATAAGCCGTATAATTATACCTATATAAATTAACACACATGATCCAACCTGAACATTAAACCTGTAAAGCAGGTGTCGTAAAAAAAAATACTCGTATCTGTTTATATTTTCAGGTCACAGATTCGCGTGGAAAATACAGTGATCGCCGCGAGACACGGCTAATGCAGGATGGCCGAATGTTATCATCAATCACCGATACCGCTACGTCACACCCGGGATATACCACGCACTAACGGAGACACAACCGGAACATATTCTAATCCGCTACTATAATTCAATTATCATAAGATATTATTAATTATTATTTACTAGGCATCCAACCATTAAATTACGTTATTAATTAATGTTTGCTTGATAACTTATTTAACTAATAAGAGTACTTGTTTTGACTAGTCTAGATTCTATATAAAAGTAGATTGTCAGTGCATTTGTAAATCATTACCATATCGGAACTATTGTGAGGCGAAGCTCTGCCCGAATAAATACTGATCAAACCTACCGACTATTTATTGGATTCCCTGCGCTGCTAGAACAAGTGTCACATAATACAGCTCACGTACAATGGAAACCAGCAACATATAAACCCGAATACATTATTTTTCAAAGATATAGCATTTTTTTATCGATTTATCAGTATCATATACTCTAGTAGCAGCGATAGCTCAGTGGGGAGACCAACAGACTGCAATGCAGAGGGTCTCGGGTTAGAACCCACGTCGCGCACCTCTGACTTTCGGAAGTTAAATGACTTTTCGAAATTATGTGCGTATTGATTGACAATTATCGCCTGCTCCGTGCCTCGGAGAGCACGTTAAGCTGTCGGTCCCGGCTGCCATGAACATCTATGGCAGTCGTTATTGGGAGAGTGTCGACACAAAAGATCCCACTGGGTCGAAGTGTCGCCGGTCTGCACTGACTGGCCCCGCATAAGATACATACATAGGATACTTTAACCTCTTGTATGCCGGAATACCAGACATAATAGAAAAAGCATTGTGTCTCGCGTAGATCCACGTTCCGGCATACCACAGGTTAATGTGCACTATAGTTATATCTATAATTATCTTCCTACGTCATCCAAAGCATTATAAAATATGATATATCATTTGATTTTATTTGTTTTGGAAGCGCAGCAGTACTAAATGCGACTGCTGTGTATAAGGTCTCGGGTTCAACACCCGGGGCAGCCAAAGTGTAATTAGCTTTTATGACTAGAAATTCTCAATAGCACCACGAATCTTAATATACCAGATATTAGCTAGGGTTACTTTTCAACTACAATTGATACATCCGTATATCTTTATGTTATATAACTGTACAATAGATGACATATAGCATCGCTTTAGATGCAAAACACACGGGCAACTTCTTACAGGCAAAGTCTGAGTTGGCAGAGGGACGACATGGTGTGCAAAGGTGCAGGTTCAGTCTTGCTTCATGGATTGTCTTTACAATCTACCTAAGCATGGGAAACGCTTACAAAATATTTTTTTTATTGCTGTCGGTGGCAGACGAGCACGTGGTCCACCTGATGGAAAGTGGTAACCGCTGCTCATGGACTTCAGCAATGTCAGGACACAGCAAAGCCACTGCTTACCGTGAAAGAAGAACTCTCTTTAAACCTCGTTTGAAGAAGGACATATCATAACGCTCGCGAAACACCGAAGCAGGCAGTTCATTCCAGAGCTTGCACCGTCTTGGATTTTAACGCTTTCAGGTGATATGAATGAACCCTGCTTCGTTGTCGAGTGGTACGATGATAGAAAGGGGCCGCTGGTACCAAATCAAATAGTTCTTCAGAGCACTCCCCGTAAAAGAGTCGGTAGAACACGCAGAGAGACCCAAAGTCTCTCCGTTAGTATACTAATAAATATTAGTATACTAGCTGCACGAAGTCCAGAATAGTGAGACTCAAATCATATGTGGCGAAATGTAAGCGTGATAAACCTCTGATTACCCTTTTCGGAGATATAGGTGTTAACACTTTAAAAGTTACACGTTTTGCTTATTAATTCTAGACAGCTAGTAAGCACATATAAAATCAAAAATTACCATACATATTACGACATTAAATTCCCAACTAAAATAAGATAACATTAACAAAGGCCTTAACTTTTATTAGTTTACATAATAAATAATTAGCCACTTTATTCATACACCTAAATTAAAAGGTCTATCCCAAATTAAAGTTTACGGAGGCCATATCCCTTCTGATTACCACGCACATTTTGGCCTCATAAAAAGCTAAGAATACGTAGGCGGGGTGAATTTAAATAAATTTCAGTTGTAGTAGCAAAGGGTTGATTATAATATTTATGAGAAGTACGTAAGTTTAGTTCGCGCGTGACTCAAATTTCATCCTTTCTCTTCGTCCAGGGCGCTACTCCGCAATTACTGCGGATGTGCGAAGTATTACCGATGGAGATAAGGTATTATAGAGATAGAATAAATGTTTATTCGGTATAATATTTATTATCTACTAATTTACTTGTATAAAATCAGGGTGGCAGATTAAAACAATTTGTAGGTAGGCTTCCGATTTTATTTTAAATATTTTCACTTACAATTATAGTCTAGTGAAGCGTCCGTCTTGTTCAACGGTCCGAACAAGAATGCCCTGCAGCGCTTACCCAACTTATTTATAACAATTTGTTATCAGTACTTATTTGTAAGAAAAACAAGCTTAATGTAAATAAATACGAAGTAAATAGTGCAATATTTTCCATATGAATTTAGAACACTTTTACAATTCTTAAACATACATTTAACTTCACTTTTAGAATTGTAGTCAAATTCATGTAATTTGACTACTACTACTTGTTTCAATTATTAATTCCATAGATAAAAATATGGAATAGATTTAAATAAGCATAAATAAATTAAAATTGCTCTGGTGCTTTACATTTTTAAAGTACTACGAGGTAAACTTTATAATACAGCTTTGTTGGAGTGGTTGTGGCTATGTGTTCCTAACAGATACGTTTGGCGCCGACTTAGGCCACCACTACTGGCGGTGCCGAGGGCGAGAACAAACCTGCTCAAGGAGTCGCCTCTGACGCGCGCACTTCGCATTCTCAATCTCATACACAACAAGTCCGACCTATTCATGTGTACTTTGAGTGAATTTAACAGAGTAGCACTAGCGGTTATTTGCTATTGTAATTAAATTAAATTTGTGTACTTGATATTATCAAGTGTTTATGTGATATTCTTTTTTTTTTGGCTGTACTGTCGCATTAGGTTTTTGCCTGTAAAGATAGTATAAGTTTGATTCAATAAATAAATAAATAAAAAAACATCCTACGTGTAAACAAATACGGACAGTACCAGCATATAATTTATGGTCAACCTCTAATTCTAACACTTGTGACATAATACGTAAAGGGCATTAACGCGATCATGCATGTTTACCTTTTAGAGTTCGAAAAACTCTTATACAACAGCTTTGTCCGTCCGTCCGTCCGTCCGTCTGTTATACAACTTTCAATTCAAGTACCGTAAGAGCTAGAGACTCGCGGTCAAAGCCATTCAACTCAGCATAGTCAATAATATACCCCATAATGACAATGACCTTTGACCACTGACCTCAAGGTCACGTGGTATCACGTGACCTTTGCATATTACTTGAACCTTTTTTTCGAACTCTAAGATTTACGGCAATTCATTGCTGATTCTCACTTATCTTTACCTATGCCCACAGTAAATGGATTTGATTTGATTTGATTTGATAAAATGGAACGGAAATATCGTAGAGGTAGGCACATCGGTGTAGTTAAACTCAAACTTCATTAAGTTTGAGTCTGACTGCACGGAAGGCATAGTGATTTAAGTGATCACCTCACTACTGCCACTGTGCCGAGTGTTGTGGGATCGAATCCCACACGGGACAAAACTTTATGTGATCCACAAATGGTTATTCTGAGTCTGAGTGTTCTTTGTCACTTGTTTAAATGTTTGTAAAGTCTCCTGCGACACAGGAATAAATGATAGTGCGGGAGTTGTCTTCTTAAAATTAAAATAAAACAATAAAAATAAGTCCTTTTCTTTGAAACTGGTGTCTGAACAGCGCTGGATAGCCTGGTTGAAAAATAATTTGTAGGCACTGGGCATTACGGATTATTATTATTAATATATTTTTTTTAACGTTGGATAATGCATCGACGCGTAAGGGGTTATGTCGGACTCACCGGGGTAAAATAAAGATGTTGAAATGATGATAATGGACCTCCCGGAATACCGACTAAACCTACCATGCTGTTCCTCGACAAAACTGCTATCGACGGGGCCGCGCAAATCACTTGCACATGCGGTCGCGACTCCGCTGAGGTTTCGGCCCGCTGTATGAAACGGCAGGCCACTACACGACAAGACCAACCCAATAGGCACTACTCACTTAAAACCACTGTAGACCGTAGTTCTGCCCCCTAAAGTCCCTATCTAAAGGACCCGAGTAAATAGGTTTTCGGGTGGCGAAATACGGGTCTCCCCCTTTGGTCCAGGATACTGCGGGGTCAGGAAGTCCACTGCGCCTCGAAAGATATGTTCTATCGACTGCTGATTTGAGTGCGCGGTGCCTGACATTGGACTTGCAGGGGTATGTGGTTAGCCGCAGAGGACGACATGTTCGTTGCTTGGCAAGCCCGTGGCGTTCGAGCGTCGTTCTCATGCGCGGCTAGTGCGAACCAGTCGGTCGCGTGAGGTACGGAGTTGTCTTTAGCGAAGTGGCAGCGTGGTTTCGCTGCCACAACGCATCTCGGGCGCTTGCATGTTCAGCAAGTAAGAGTCATAGCTGGAGTGACTGGGGCCACACCCGGCTCGTAGGCCTATTTGGGTAGGCGTATGGATGTACGTCGGGAAGTAAGTGTGCTTTACAGAGCTCCGGTACCATACTGGAGATATGGGAAGCGGTTTTTCCGTCGGCTTCAGCGAGGTTGTCGTTAGCAACTCCTAGAGTTGCAGGTCGTGAGCAGCTTTATTGCTCCGGTACCTATCTGGAGATTAGGTAGTGCCACTTGGGTACGAGGTAGCTCGCTTACGAGAAGCGGATCTCTGAGGTTAGGGTGGAGTGTCGAGATTTGGGGACAAGACCTGTGTATAACTGGTCCCGGAAGGTGCTCTCGGGCACTCGAAGGAACAGCGGCTCCCCTAATAAATATAACCTTGACGCTTGGTGTAGGGAAACGCTATATCATAAACTGGACTAGTCGTAGAGAGAGGAGATGTCCCCCCCTAAAGGGGAGGCGGACACGACATAAAGGCGCGCGTGGGAACACGCACGCCGCCTATCGGACCTGGTGCTGATCTATATCGTTTGTAAGAGTCTGATTATATAGTTTGTAAGAGTAAGAGCGAGATGCATGCATGCTTAAAGCTTCCTATATGCACCGGTATGTAAATTATTAGTATAGAAGACTAAATTGACTGCGCACTCAGGTTGGCCGCTGTAGAGCGCACTTGTGTAGGTGAGGGTGCAGGGACCCCGGCCTTGCTCAGTGTGACTGTGGTGAGCTGGAGGAGACAATGGCACATTTCTTGGTTCTTGCCTGAGCACTTGCACAATATCAGAGCTTTGTGCGACCACTCTTAGCGCAATAAGAGTGGCCGAATATTATGTAAATAATATATAGTTTAAACTAGAACCATTGACACGAAGAAGTGGTTTGACGTTCGATGGTAACTGTAGAAACCTACCAGCAATGTGCAAAATGGAATGATTCATGACATTCTAATGAAAATGCATCATTAGTTGATATTAACTAAGCACCCATGTCGTATAAACGGTAGTCTTCCTATCTATATTAAATCTTATCCTATTTCGTTTTTGGTGAGCGCAGATCTGTTTCATAATATGTAGCCAAAACAAGAGCTACGAAAATCAATCATGTTATCTTACACAAAATTCAAAAGCAAACCCCAAATTCGTCTGAAAGCTTCGTAACTCCTCAACATTGATACCACATCCATTCCTATTTACGGAGAACACAGAGGTATATTTGCATTGGATATTTTCCAGTTCAATCTAGCCGGATCCATATAGGTGTGCTCTGAGCTTCCTCTATGTAGCAGTATGCATATTACAGTGCCTTATGCCTAGCTAGGTAACGATTTATAGGAAATTTGCTATCCTACAAAGGAATTCTTATTGAAACTGTTGTTAAAGAGTAGACCAATGAATAAGGCATCGGAATTGCTATCGAGCGGTCGTGGTGTCAATTTCCACCCATTGCAATACTGACGTAAAACCATTTCTAGTACAAGCATATGGATTAGTTGGATGGATTAACAAGTATACTAGTCCAACTAATATTATAAATGTAAAAGTTTGGATGGATGGATTGATGGCTTTTTGTTACTCTTTCACGCAAAAACTACTAACCAATTGCGATGAAACTTAGTATGTAGATAGCTGGAGACCTGGATTAACATGTAGGCTACTTTTTACCTCGAATTCCCAGGGCATCGGCACTTACGCGGGTGAAACCGCGGTGCACAGCTAGTAGTCTATAAAATGTTACGCTGGCTGTAGTTTAAGACCCCAGGTTGGATTATCAGGTTGGACAGAGTCTTATTGAGTGTTTTTGCTAGAAATTTCTCCGAAGCAGCACGGACTGGAAGTCGATCTTGTATATTGTAATAGGCTCTATGAACTGAGACTTAAAACAGACGAAATGTAGAAATATTGCACTTTTGTTAAAAATATTTCGGGATATGTAAATCTATGTATGTATTCCAAGTTTTGCATGTCGTTTATAATTGCATCGATGTAATGTTTTATGATGATGATGATGATGTAGTGCAGGATATGTACGAAGACATATCCAAAGCCTTGCACAACACCACTAAGGCTCACTTCAATGTTGTTATGGGGGACTTTAACGGCAAAGTGGGAACCCAGACTGGCAATGAATCCCGGATAGGCCCGCATGGTTATGGAGTTAGGAATCACAGGGGACAAATGCTTGTCAACTTCCTTGAGAAAGAGGGACTGTTCTTAATGAACTCCTTCTTTAAGAAACAGCCTCAAAGGAAGTGGACATGGCAAAGCCCCGACACTGTGACTAAAAATGAGATTGACTTCATCATGACGGATAGCAAGCACATATTCAGAGATGTCTCAGTGATCAACAGGTTCAATACCGGATGAAATGATGAATCCGAGGCTCTCTGAATATCAACTTAAAGCTTGAAAGAAATCGCCTGATGAAGTCCACGCTCCGACCTAACCCAATCCAAATCATGACGGGTACCGAGAAGTTTCAGCAGTTTCTCGGGGATAGATTTGACGCCTTGGAACCCACCGATGACGCTGACGAGACCCTACACAATCTGGTCAAAACTCTGAGGGACGAGGGCATCAAATTCTGCAGAACGCAACGGACTGGCAGGAAATCCAAACTCTCGGCTGAGACTCTCGGGTTGATGACAAAAAGACGGGAAACCACCCAAGCGACTTCGTCTGAGAGGTCAGACCTGAACAAGCAAATTGCGAAGATGGTACGGCGCGACCTTCGGAGCTCCAACACACGTCTCATTGAAGAGGCAATAGAGCGAAACCGAGGGTCCAAAGTATTCACTCAGCAGCTTGGCAGGAGCCACCTGACGAAGCTTAAAACGCACGACGGGAGGACCGTATCGTCGAAGCCGGAGATCTCCGCCGAGATAGAGAATTTCTATGACCGATTATACGCTGCACATGCCCCTCATTCCAGACGAGACGACCACGATTCCAGAGCCACCCTGATACGCCACTACACCGACGAACTGCCAGACATCAGTCAAGACGAGATCGTGTTAGCTCTGAGTCAGCTTAAAAATGGAAAAGCCCCCGGTGAGGACGGAATAACATCAGAGCTTCTTAAAGCTGGAGGAGCACCTGTTATACAGGAATTACAGAACCTCTTCAACGCCGTCCTTCACAGTGGGAGAACTCCAAAGGCGTGGAGCGGGAGTTTGGTGGTGCTCTTTTTTAAGAAGGGTGACAAAACCCTCCTTAAAAATTACAGACCCATCTCGCTCCTGAGCCATGTCTATAAGCTGTTCTCACGAGTGGTCACGAACCGTCTCGCCAGAAGACTCGACGAGTTCCAGCCACCGGAACAGGCCGGGTTTCGAGGAGGATATGGCACCATAGACCACATTCACACAGTGAGGCAGATTATACAGAAGTCCGAAGAATATAATCGGCCCCTGTGTCTGGCCTTTGTGGACTATGAGAAGGCCTTTGACTCTGTCGAAACCTGGGCTGTTCTGGAATCCCTACAGCGATGCCAAGTAGACTATCGTTATATCGAGGTGCTGAGATGTCTGTACGAAGTCGCCACCATGAGTGTCCAAGTACAGGGCCAGCAGTCTAAACCTATCCAATTGCACAGAGGAGTGAGACAGGGGGATGTTATATCCCCGAAACTGTTCACAAGCGCGTTGGAAGATATGTTTAAGACGCTGGACTGGAAAGGAAAAGGCATTAACATAAACGGCGACTACATCTCACACCTGCGATTCGCAGATGACATAGTCTTAATGGCGGAGTCGCTAGAGGAGCTGAACCAGATGCTGGACGGCCTAGCAGCAGCCTCGCGACGTATCGGCCTTGGCATGAATTTGGATAAAACCAAAGTCATGATCAATAGCCACATTGATCCAATACCGATCGTCGTACATGGTCACCCTCTCGAAATCGTTTCTGAATACACTTACCTCGGGCAGATTCTGTAGTTAGGTAAAAACAATTTCGAGAGGGAGGCCAGGAGGAGGATCCAGCTGGGCTGGGCAGCGTTTGGGAAACTACGCCGAGTCTTCTCGTCATCTATACCGCAATGCTTGAAAACGAAAGTTTTTAATCAGTGCGTGCTACCCGTCATGACCTACGGAGCCGAGACATGGACACTCACGGTAGGGTTGGTCCACCAGTTCAAAGTCGCTCAGCAAGCTATGGAGAGAGCTATGCTCGGAGTTTCTCTGAAGGATAGGATTCGTAACGAATACATCCGACAGAGAACCAAAGTCATCGACATAGCTCAGAGAATTAGCAAGCTGAAGTGGCAGTGGGCTGGCCATATCGCGCGAAGAACCGACAACCGCTGGGGTAAACGTGTTCTTGAGTGGAAACCGCGACTCGGCCAACGTAGTTTAGGACGCCCTCCGACCAGATGGGATGACGATCTGCGAAAGACTGCAGGCAGATGCTGGATGCGGCAAGCCGAAGACAGGGCGCTATGGCGCTCATTAGGGGAGGGCTATGTCCAGCAGTGGACTATTATAGCCCGATGATGAATGTTTTATGGATAAAATTGGCTTTTATTTCACAAAAGACTTATCACAAATAACATAGACTCATATGTAGACATATGCCTTAACTCCACACTTAACCTCGAAGGGAAACTGTAAATGTATCTTCTTCTCTCTTAGCCTTTATTATTCCCAAGTCACTTGGGGTCGGCTTTTCTGGTCTAACCGGATTTGACTGGATATCAGTTTTTACACGGAGCGGCTGCCACCTGACCTCCGCAATCCGAAGGCTAACGATACCCTAAGGCTAGACCAGTGTCAGGATATTAGAGGGTACTGACTTTCCCAATAACGACTGCTATAGATGTTCATGGCAGCCGGGACCAACGGCTTAACGTACTCTCCGAGGCACGGAGCAGGCGATAATTGTCAATCAATACGCACATAATTTCGAAAAGTCATATAACTTCCGAAAGTCAGAGTTGCGCGACGTGGGTTCGAACTCGAAACCCTCTGCATTGCAGTCTGTTGGTCTCCCCACTGAGCTATCGTTGCTACTGTGAATGTATATAGTAGGTAATTAATAATATATTTTTTTTATGTCTACTCTCGCGCTACCTTATTTCCTGTGACACCAGAGCTAGTGAATAATTAATACCCAGAATTGAAACTACTATTTGTAGATCACACAAAATTTTGTCACGTGTGGTTATCAAAGTCACAACACCCGACACTGGCAAGGTGACTATTTAAACCACTACGCCATCCATGCAGACAAAACGAAGCAGATTAAAAGTTAATGTGAAACTTGTTCAGTGGCGATATCAAATTCATTATTATTTAGCCCACGGCCCGGCTCGATTGAATTCACCCATATTTTTATTAAGGTGAGGTGCTGCGGAGAATCGTATGCTTATTCCCGATAGTCCCTACCACGTAGGCAAAGAGCACCTTACCTTCTTATATGCAGAGACTTTAATATTAGAATATAAATTCACACGCACATACACATACACACACACACACACACAAGAGGCTACAGTAGTAAAATAAAAATGTTTGCAGCTAAGTAGTAGTTTTAAATTCTAATATTTTATTTTTAATTTTTTTTTGTTTGTCTATTCTTTTAGTAGTATTTTTCTTAATTAACACTGTGTTCGTCTTACGAGTACTACTCACGTAATTGTTTATAGTGTGCGCGAGAACGCTGGTACCCTAAACACAAGTTGAATCTTATTCTGGGTACCAGAGTTTATCGTAAATGCTAAATATCGTGTTTGTGACGATGTTATTGTATTTTTGTGCCAAGTTAAGAAAAAAATAATTTTATTTTTTATTCTATATTTAAGTAGCAGCGATAACTCAGTGGGGAGACCAACAGACTGCAATGCAGAGGGTCTCGAGTTCGAACCCACGTCACGCACCTCTGACTTTCGGAAGTTATATGACATTTCAAAATTATGTGCGTATTGATTGACAATTATCGCCTGCTCCGTGCCTCGGAGAGCACGTTCAGCCGTCGTTCCCGGCTGCCATGAACATCTATGGCAGTCGTTATTGGGAGAGTGTCGACACAAAAGATCCCACTGAGTCGAGGTGTCGCGGGTCTGCACTGACTGCCCCCCCCCCCACATAAGATACATACATATATACAGTAGGTACCCTCATATAATTTGTCTTAAATATCTATTTTGTCCAGAAATTGACTCATTACGCTATAGTGTCTGTTGATCCATAAAACTAATATGCTTGTATTTGTGGACTATGTGATTTCAGCTTCGGTTTCTGGGTAGTAGAAAGTGTAACACGATTTTTCTTTCATGCTGTTTTCAGTAACAGCACGGTGTCTGGCAATGTGTTTTGAAGACGGCAACTATTACGACCTAAACATGACTGGTGAAGTGGGTGTAATTCACTCCTTTCCTTTCAAGGGAATTTCCCGCATTTTGATCAAATCCTCTGTCGAAGGGCTTAACAAATATAAAGATAACGCACATAAAATATAATTATTTGTGGATCACTTGCGATTGCTCACTGCGCTATCCGTGCAATATAATATTATGTTTATGCAATATAATATAGATATTAGATTACAGTAACTTATTTCATGAAGCAGGCTCGTTTAAAGTCTAGTATATATTTTCTATTATTGAATTAATGCAGTTGTGGTTTTGCTGGTGAAATGGAAATAGTTTTTGCGGTATTCGTTGTGGTATTATCCGCTGTTCGCTTAATGGAATCGATTTAAAACAGAGGCTTATTTTATTTATCATTTATATAGCTATGCCCCTTTAAATATTCTTTTTACAAGCTAATCATTGGATAGCTAAACTGGTGGGGTAATGTTAATGCTATAACTACTTCTCGTTCACACGCGAGCTGTGACAGCCGAATGCCGGACTACTGCTAGTGGTACTGCTACGCTTCTATCACTTGTTTAAGTAGTAGTTGTAGTTGCGCGTCAGTGGAGCTAGGATCTGAAATATAGGTTCTATACTTATAGGTATATAGGTGAAAGGAAATCGTTTGGCTTGGTATGGACATGTTATGCAAAGAGATGGTACGTATGTAGGTGAGCAAGTGCTGAATATGAGGGTAGAGGGACGAAAAGGGAGAGGAAGGCCAAGGAAAAGATGGATGGACTGTGCGAGGATGGATATGAAAGGGAAAGGGGTAAATGATTAGATGACGTGTGACAGAGAAGTATGGGAGAGAAGGACATACTGCGCTGACCCCAAATCAATTGGGAGCAGGGCAAGAGGATGATGATGACTAATCGAATGTGGTATATACACAAACAGACGCTTCATAACGATTTTGGATCAGCTCGGATGAATGGTCCTATTTATTTAGCTAAATAAATATGAAATCATGATAAGATAATACACCACTGCTTTTCAATTATGGTTACAATCTTTTATTATTGAAGTCAAATAGTTTGATTAAACAAAATATAATAAATATAGGAATATGTAGTTACCGTTTTACTTTTGTGTTTAATTTTTTGTATTGCTAGCTTGATGTATAATTTATTAAACGTTAAACTTTAACGTTGCTTTGTTTAACTTTAAGAAAACTAGTATAGCATATAAGAGTGTTGGTTTAACTGTAAACTTATATTGTTTAATTGATAAATAAATTAACAATAGTCAAAAATTGAAGAATATTTAAAATTTACTCAAAACAAATAATCAAAAGGCGCTCATAGCCAGTTGCACTCACTATTCGGTAAACGATTAGCGAGGTTAAGCAACGTTGGGTGCGGTCAGTCTATAGATGGGTGACCGCTTCGGGCACGCCACAATCGTGGCGGGAAGTCCCGATTTAGAGGAGTGGCTGGAGAGGCGGCATGGCGCCCTCACCTTCCGGCTGACACAGGTAATGACTGGCCACGGTTGTTTTGGCCAGTTCCTGTGCCGTATAGGCCGGCAGGCGACGCCCGGATGTCATCACTGCGGCGACTGCCGCGATGTTGTTGTGGACACGGCACTGCACACTTTGGCAGATTGCCCCGCCTGGGCATCGCAGCGCCGTGAGTTGATCGCGGCAGTCGGACTGGTTGCCCTCTCACTCCCGGCCGTGGTGCAGTCTATGGTCAGGAGTGCAAGATCGTGGAACGCTGTCGCCTCCTTTTGTGAGGAAGTAATTTCCATCAAGGAGGCGGCGGAGCGGGAGAGGGATCGCTTAAACCCTCTCCCCAACCGCAGAACCGGGCGCCGGAGGGCGCGAGATGACCTCCAGCCACCCTGAGGTTTGACCTGGGGGTGGTGAGCTGCGTGGGCCTGATCGCCAACCGATCAGCACCAGGTCCGAGAGGCGGCGTGCGAGTTCCCACGTGCGCCTCTGTATCGTGTCTTTGTCCCTCCCAGGGGGACGGTGGAGGAAGTATTTCTGTGTAGTGGCCTGCCGTTTTACACGGCGGGGTCGCGATTGCATTTGAAAGCGGTTCGCGCGGCCTCGCCGGCTATGGTTATGACGAGGAACACCGTGGTAGGTTTAGTCGGTATTACCGGGGTATCAATTCCCTGGTGAGCCCGACATAACCTCTCCGTCGCCCCGCGGAGAGGTATGCGTCAAAGCATTCCAACACGTAAAAAAAAAAAAAGCTTAGCCGCTTAGTGGTATTTCATCTGAGCGTCTCCGTGCTTCGGAGGGCACATAAAAAGTCGGTCCCGGTTGTTGTCAAATTGACAGCAGTCCTTAAGCCATGTCAGAGGCCTACGGGCGGCTTGAACAACTCTTGACAACAGGTTGGCCATTAACCACACGAAAAGAAGAAGAAGAAGAAGTAAATAAATAATATACAAGCCTTTGAAATCTGGTAGTAGGGTTATATGTCAAATGACAGAAATGTACGATACAAAGTGTGACGTAACTGTTATTTAAATGCTGCTGTCTGAGAGAGATAGCAAGATAACCTACTACTGTCCCACTTTTCCTCAAAATTTAAAACATAAATTTGCACAAATAGATTTCTTTCGATTGCTATTTGCTCTTGTATGTGAAATAATGTATTCAAATTCAAAATTTAAATCATTTATTTGCAAACTAAGCGTACATTATCTTAAATATTCTATAATAGTTGCTTAAAACTTAGCAGGGTTTCTGCAGCTATAACAAATTAGACTGCACTGCAAAATATTATTTATTTATAGCTGGTTCACACAAAACAGAAAGCATTCTAAACAAATCCATATAAACTTATAAAGCATGAAGTCCTGTTCTCGTAGGAATATCGGAATAAAAAGTAGCCTATGTATCCAGGTCTCCAGCTATCTATAAACCAAAGTTTCATTGCAATCGGTGCAGTAGTTTTTGCGTGAAAGAGTAACAAACAATTATACATCCATACAAAGTTTCGCGCTTATAATATTAGTAAGGATGTACAAATCGAACAAACGCAATTACTCTATTCACAGGTTGAATCTTGGACAAATATGTTTTAAGTCGTTGCTATGCACAAAAATTTACAGTCAACGTTCCAAGACAAAGAAAACCGAAAAAATATTCAGTAAACAAGACTGAACATAAATTGTCTTTCAATTTGGCGTTTGCTTGAAGCGTCCCATTTATTTCATGTGTCATCCTTGGATTGTTGTATGAAAACAATATGACTTGTGATTGGAAAAATCTTGTATCTTACTAGACACAGGCTGATATAGGTAAGCTAGAATATATTTCGAGATGTCGTATTTCTGAATGAATGTGTTGAAAAATGGAATTCAAAATAGCGGACGTATTTTGGTATTGCTAAATGTTCGTTTATCGTTTTCTAAGGAGTTGTTTAAGCAATTATGTCAATGTAAGGTCAGAGATATATTGCATAGTTAATTATCGCTCGCTTTAACGGTGAAGGAAAACATCGTGAAGTAATCTGCATGTCTGAGAGTTTTCCATAATGCTCTCAAATATGTGTAAAACCTGCCAACATTTCACATGCCCAATGAGGGCGAGATGTGATCGAACCTTATTTACACTTTAATTGTATACCACGTCTCAAGCAAATAAAGTTTCTTTTAGAGTTCGAAAAACTCTTATACAATAGCTTTGTCCGTCCATCCGTCTGTCTATCTGTTATACAACTTTCAACTCAAGAACCGTAAGAGCTAGAGACTCACGGTCAACGCCAGCATAGTCGATATACCCCCGAAATGATTATGATCTTTGACCTCTGACCTCAAGGTCACGTGTTATCACGTGACCTTTGCATATTACTTGAACCATTTTTTTGAATTCTAAGATTAACGGCAATTCATTGCCGATTCTCACGTTCTCTAGATCTCTTAGTGACAGAATTTTTAGTATCGTTTCAATAGTTTCAAAGATTTTGCTCAACATATATGAGCTAACAAATATTTCTATTTAATATTACATTCATAGACTTACACCTATATTCCTTAAAGAGTAGGCAAAGTTGGAAAACTCACATTTTGCCAGCTATGGCTTCAGGCCCTATTTATGTAAGTAGGAGCGAGCTTATTAATGTTTACAGGGCATAATGCTCGATTCCGTGCAGCTAGTAACAATTTCTTGACAATCAAACCTAACAAAATTTGCCCAACATAGTTTAACGCTTGTATTCACTACGTTTGTCTGTGAAGCGTTAATTGAGTTATGGCACTGATCGTAAGGTAACTCTGAGGATCATTCATTAAAAGAGTGTTCTCTGGTACACAACTGACTGTTTATTCGCACGAAATCCCCGAGGGAACCTTTCAGTCCTACCAGTGCGCAGTAACTGCTCGGCCACACATTCGTTCACGCACACATACATTTTTGCTTGCCTTGCACTCAGCCTTACATACTTACATGTGTCCCTACAATAGAAATCAAATCCGAGAGCTAATGTTTAGAAGCCGCATGCATTATCACTGCGTCACCTGACACGGTCAAGAAATTTTTAGCACAAGGTACTCAGGTACTATGTTTGGTACGTGTAACGTACCGAACATAGCCAGTTGCACTCACTGATCGGTAAACGATTAGCGAGGTTAAGCAAAGTTGGATGCGGTCAGTCTATATATGGGTGACCTCGTGGCAGGCAGTGGTCTGAGAGGGTCAGGGAGAACAACCTCCTCGCTAACGCTCTCCGGTGCAGACGGACGGGTCCCCCGACTCTGTACCGGCTTGCACGGCCCCACACGTCTGGGATGGCCTTGGTGAGCAAGGCCATCCCGCATCTCATCATCATCATCATCTCCACAGGTGCTGAGGCCCGGTCACCATCAGCCGGGCCAACCGCCAGGGCGGGATGGTGATTGCTAACGCGACCCCATCCCGCCCCACTCCGTCGGCGGAGGGACTGCTCACCCCAGGTTTTTAGTGTGTATACCGACCCCCTTCAGGGGCGGAGAGTCTCACATAACCACCCTCCCCCCCCGGGGGTATCCATAAAGGATTTTAATGGGTCAAAAAAAAATATATATATGGGTGACCGCTCAGTGGTATTACATCTGAGCATCTCCGTGCTTCAACGGGCATAACAAAAAAAAAACGTCTAAACGGCTGTCCCGGTTGTTGTCAAATTGACAGCAGTCGTTAAGCCATGTCAGAGGCCTACGGGCTTGAACAACTCTTGACAACAGGTTGGCCACTAACCACACGAAAAGAAGAAGAAGAAGACGTGGAACGTAAAACCATAGTATAGATGCTAAATGTGCATTTAATAAACCGCTGCCTACAACTCTGTATATTGTTATTACATTAAACAATCTATTTAAATAGTTTAATTTAGATATCTCTGTTTCTATTAGCTACTCTGTGGCGGGTTTCAGGTGCATATTGGTGCAAATTGAACATACCTGACTGGATTATATATTCCCGGGTTTGTGAACGTTACCGGCAGACCAACATTGTTCACTCAAATATATTTATTTCAATCGAATTAGGGATATAAATACGGTTTACTGACTTAACTGCTCTGTTCTATAAAAGTTTGTAAACAAGCATACGTCCTACCTGGTATTTCAGATTTTCTTTTGATAAAAGGAAGGACCAATCTCGCATTAGGAATAATTCCTGTGTCATGGGGAACTTTACAAACATTCAAACAAAGTACACCCAGACAACCCGTGTGAGGATCGTACCCATCAGATTTAACACACACACATCACATTATAAGTGGGGTAAATGATAAATGATAATCTGGCCAGTCGAGAGTTTCAGGGTTATCCATTATTTACGCCACACCCTGTATATATATACTATGAACCACATTTATCGCGAAATCGTCTTAAGCCCTTTAATAAAGTAGTCTAAACAATGGAGAATGTCATCTTGAACGAAATAAATCCGAAGAAACTTTATTTATTATTGTAAGTTTCGTACGGCTTGAAGTTTCGGTTAGATATTTTCATGGTAGACCTGTTGGTCTCTTTGTGAAAGCTAATAGGCTTCTCCTTAAGGAGTCTGTAAATTCTACTTACCGCAGGAAAACAACATGAGGTTTCATGGTCGCAGCCATTAAACAGTCAGTGTGCTTAAGTGTGGGTATTTTTTTCTTTTCTCTTTATTTATATGTCCATCAAAAATAGGTGAGCCCCAGCGTTTCTTAAACAGTACATATACTACATACTACAATATTATAACAATTTTTTATTAAGTTATAAAGGTTAAAAATCATCGGTCATAAATAATATTTTCTATAATAAAATTTGCAGCTTCAGAAATCGGTTCTGCTCATATACTTAAAAATACTCCTTGATCTTAATTATTCATATTAAAATTCTGCACAAATGATTCTCTAACCCTTTGATATTTAACACATTCGACAATTATGTGTTGAATATCTTCTATTGCGCCACATGTATACATCACAATTAGGTAAGTTAGCCTTCTTTATCAAGAAAGCAAGCGATGGATAGTGACCAGAACGTAATCTATTCATTGCAACTATATAACCTCTACTTCATTTACTATTATAAAGCTAAGGTATTCAAGAAGGCTGACACTTATTTGTTTTAAACCATATTCCTCTTTCCTTACTTCGTTCAGCAAAATATTCTTTAAATTTACTGTAACAATTATTAGATAAAACTTCTGTGTAATGTGGCAAAATCAAAAAATCTGATCCATTCGTTGCTGCTAATTTCACTAACCTGTCAGCCTCCTCGTTCCCTCTTAACCCTATGTGTGATGGGACCCATTGCAACCGAAGATTTATATTGTTTATTGCATCTAATTCGTATATGAATTTTAAGATATTGTAGACTATCGGTGTGCCTCTGCTAGAACTAGAGGCGCATCGAGTCATATGTTGTAATGCACTTTTGCTGTCAGTACATATAACAACAAATTTATACTTCTTATTTTTAACATATTTGAGAGCTTCCAAGATTGCAATGCTCCAAATGAATTATTAAAATGTTTGCCTTTACACTGAACATACTAGATATGTTCTTCGCCATGTCGTAATACGCAACTCCAGACCCACAATCGCTCTTGGATCCATCAGTATAGAATTATGACAAGCCGAAATATTTAGTATTTAGTTCTATAATAACCTTACATTTAAGCGCAGTAATATCACGACATTTTTAAGTGTGGGTATGTATTGTCCAGCTGGGCTGACTCAATTTGACCGCCCAGGAATGAAAGGCCATTCCTCTTTGCCCTATCTTGGTGAACTAATTGCCCTCCGTTCACTGATACAGCTAGTAATTTGCCTATTAAATACGGCATTACGGTCTTATAAACAAGGAGCGATTAAATCGATCCTTTGTCAAGTAAGTATAAATTTGATACATAGAATTCAAATAATAAATACACCAATTTAAGTAATATATATCGTATTATTTTTATTTTATTAAGTAATATATTACGTAGTTTTGTGTTTTGTGTTTGTAAATTATTACAAGAGTAGCTGATGTACGTCCGGGCCTCACTTGGGGTTACCAAATAATATCAGGGTTGGTTTGAGGTATCAACCGCAAACCAACAATAAACCTGAGTGGTAACCTCATTTTTCATGATATATGTACTTTTTTTTGTTTTGTTTTCTGTGTTCTAATATTTGTGTATCGTGTACCTACATATATTTAGAAAAATAAATGTTTACCTTACTTTACTTTACTTTACTTTACCCATTTTCTGAGAATTTATTAGAGTCTGGTATTTATATTGTAGAATTAACTAAAAAACGATTTGTCAGTACAAATCAGTTTTCTAGTAAAACAAAATATGCTTAATCAGATTCTTGAAATACACATTTAACATTCAGAATTGCGACTGAATTTGCAAAACATTTTTGAGAAAATAAATGTATATTTTTAGATAGAATCATAATTCTGAAAAACTCATATTAGAAGTACTAACGGTATCTAATTTTACGCACGATCGACCTAAAATTACTAACAAAAAATATGCCTTTTTGGTCAAAGAAAATACGAAATCTCATAATATTTTGTGGCTATAGTCATATCGGTCAATAGATTAATGACCGAGAACCTCGACCAACATTTATTTAGAGAAGTTAATTTTAAGTAGGTGGATTAAATCAACGAAGACATCTTTTTTTTCTTTAGCCTTTTGTTATGTCCCACTGCTAGGTAAAATCCTCTCTATTGGACTTCCAAACCACTCGATCAGAAGACATTCCCTGCCAGTCCCTTTCGAAAACATTCAAGTCATCTCGCCACCTCCGTTTAGGTCTGCCCCTTCGCCGTCGACTGTCTATTGGCACAATTTGTGCCCATCTCTCTGGGTGCATGCGGCGTCTGATTATAATGTTAAAAGTCTTGTTTATACATAGGTACATAGTCGCACGCCTTAATAAATAAGGAGAATATACCCCTAAGAAGTCGTCCATTACATCCGCATTTCACCAGCCTTGTTTTTGAGTCCCTCATTAATACGTAGTGTTACGGTATGCCAGTAAGGTGGCCTATTACCCTAACGAATCTTAACGTTGCCGTTGCAGTATAAACTGAGCACAATTCCAGATTCCCGCTCCTAAAAATTTTAGATATAAAAGCCGAGGAGAAGTTTGTTGGATCCAGGAGTGGAAACCTGGATCAAGTTAGTCAAAACCAGTTAATATAATTTGACCGAGTTGATCCATAATTACTGTCCGTTGTCTTTTTATGCTTCGCATTGTTCTGGTCATTGGTAATCATGCAATACGTAATTTATATTTAAAAGGATCTTCATCGCAAATATAAGTAGTTATGTATGTGATATCGAAATAATTTTATTTTTTAATTTAGCTATTAAAAAACGAAATACTGCCTCACTTCGAACACTGTTGGACCCGGAAAAAACAGCTAAACTAACACAAATCAAAAGAGCTCTATACTTGCACATATTTTATGAACTTCAGCAAACACATTATCTTATTTATATCTCGTTCCCATAAAAGTTACGGAGAAAACAAGGATAAATACATAGTTTTATCGTTCATTAGATAGCATGTTAGGATTTGTTCTCGTTAAAATAATTGTTTGCATGTATTGTTGAATGGTATTTGGCCGATTTGCGCCGAAATCACTACAGACGAAGGTTGCTTACAATGACTTCTAAAATAGGTACAGACGCACTGCATATTAGCTGTGTATAAGTGCTATACACATTGTGTTAGAGTAGTAGCTAGTACCTGGTATAGCACGTAATCGGTACTTATTTTTTTACTAGCAACTCGTGTCTGTCTGTCTGTCTAAAAAACAAAAACTACTGAACGGATTTTCATGCAGTTTTCACCAATAGACAGAGGTTAATGTGTAAAAATTTTTAAGGTTTTGTACTACCCATGAGATGTCGAGCGCACGGGTAGTTCAAAACTTTAGTTTATTTTATTAAACCGAAGTTAGTTTTGTTCGTTTTTGAGATTGTCGCGAAAACAGACAGACAGACGCGGTGGAGAACGTTGTTTTATAATATGAAGTGAAAGTAATCGGGATTGCTTCTGTAACGTACAAATAATAAACAGGAATAAAAAGTATGTAAGCTGTGACTTTTTTGTCATAATATTTAATCACAATTCGTCCAAATTGTTCCGACGTTATTATGTGCAAGGTTCTATGTGTGGGTATAACTGTTTTCTAGCATTGAGTTGGTTGCCTGTCCATTATGTGTTCAATAATTCTGTATCAAGTTTCCTTGTGTCAATAGATATATTGATCAGACATGCACTCGCTTCAAATCAAACCATTGAAACCATTTGAATGCCGTTTACGCATGGATATGATGATGACTGGAATAATTATGCTTGTGCTTACAACAGTTGATAGTGGTATTTCGAATATGTTTCGCACGAAGCATTATTGCATTGTTTTGTTAAAGAGCTGTCTGTAGCAGTAGAAAATCTGGAAATGTTTGGCAGCAATAGGTCCGTCCTCCATTACTTAGGACTTAAAACACAGCTGGCTAATTGTGGATATAGTACTCCTCAGAGTACACTTTTAAGGATATACAAGTGTCAGATTTTGTTTATACACAAAACATTTTTTAAGTAAATGTCAATCAGCCTTGTATTAAATTGTCCCACTGCTGGGCACGAGCCTCACCTCAATGGAACAGCGCCCAGTGCGGGTTGACAGACTTCACATATCTTCGAGAAAATTATGGAGAACTCTCAGATATGCAGGTTCTCTCACGATATTTTCCTTCACCGTAATGTCATTAAGCCAAATATAAAACAGTTGTAGCGACAATGCTGACGCTTTAGTTTTGTATAGTCAGGCGTCAGTATACAGCAGCGCTGCGTGGCAGTCGACTCCCCGCAACCACTGAGTTTGGTCGTAGCTCACTAAGTAATTATATTATTTACAACTGGTACCAGTGAATATATATCCATACAGTGTATCATCAACTTATTACTGCTACACATTTGTTGCCAAAAATACATGTCGCGGTCGGTGGCAAATCAATCGCCACAAATAGTTTGCCTACTGGAATTGTATCCTTATTGGTATTGGGGTGGGTAGTGTGGAAATTTGCCATTGTTTCCGAAACATTAGGCGACCAATAACTTAGTAACTGCTAACGTATTGATCAAATTATACGCGGAGCGTTTACGTTCGTGCAATCTATTTGGAGTGTAATAGTTATGTTGTACTATTTATTATATTACGTTTGCACCAATGAAATTGGTGTTTTGTGTAAAGGAAAATTTATTACTTATGCTAACTAACTATGCTTTAATTAAATTATTTTTTTAAATAAGATATCTCGCGCATAGGCTTTGAACTGCGGTGGACTTTGCGAACATACAATTAACGAATACAAAATATACCCAAACTCAGCACAAATCTTTTTTCATTTTTTTATTATTTTATCAAACTCGTACTACCTTTACAGGGTAAAAACCGAATGCGACAACACACAATAGGTATATGAAAAACCTTATTATTTTTAATATACCTATTTAATGTATTTACCATAGCAAATTACCCGCTAGTGCTTCTCTGTTAATCAAAATCATTGTGTGATCCGCAATTAATGTGCGATTCGCAACCTCGTTAATTCGCGCGGCGGCAGTTTGCCTGTTAAGCTCCGTACTCACATATAGTGTCACTCGAGCAAACACGTCGAGTTAAAATCACGGCATGATCTTTCGTCCACACATTTAGCATTTATCTATCGAGTAGACGTGCGAAATAGCTCAAACAAAAGAATGAGAGCGAGTAGCTTTTTCACTGTGACGAGCTATATCACTCTTTTAGCTCTTCAGCTCTTCTATAGCTCAGTAGCTCTAAATAAATTTGACTTACGCGAATCGAAAGCGACCGATAGCTCAATCGCTCTTTGAACGTCTACACTCTTTCTTACAGTTTATTTATGACATATACCACAAGTAGACGAACAATATAACAGAAACATTAAAACATATTTCTTTCAGTCACCCAAGATTCAATCATAAATTAATTTTAGGTCATTAATATTGCGAAAGTCATTGATTTTTCTTCATACTTTAATACAGGCTTAGGACTATCAATCTAGATTAAAGTTGCATTTACAGCGACATAGAGCTATCCTTGAAAAGAACTAACGATATGACACGAAGTGTGCCGAATATTGTCGAAGCAAATTATGAGTTGCTCGGTAGCTCGGACCGATTGTCGGTTGGCCGCTCTGAGCTACTGAGCTAGTAAGCTATATAGCGAGCGAGTGAGCGAATGGGAGCGAAATGAATCGAAAGGACCTAGCTCTTTTTTATCACTCGCTCGCGACCTACCCATCTCTACTATCGAGCGATGCGCGACGTTCAGTATTCATTGAACCGTTGGAGCCAAAATATGTCTGTTCACAAAGGAGACAATGACTACATTTAGCAAGTCTCACCATTCTTAATTACAAAAGAATTAAAGAAAATAAAAAAAAACAGACAAAAAATTTAAAACAAATTAAAAGATTGGTTAGAACGCCGCTCTGAAAACAGCCATATGAACTTAATTAAAGAACTGTGTCCCGAATATTATAACAATTATTTAAGGATGCCTGAAGTGCTCAAAACCAGCTTGACATACCCTTTTCTATACTCGTCACTATATCCACTTTCATGCCGCATCGTATGTTAAGCTGGTTTGGACATATAGAAAGAATGGACGAGAAAAGACTGACTAAGAAAGTTTATAAGGCTAGTGTGAATGGAACAGTCGCAAGGGGAAGACCTAGGCGAAAGTTTCTTGATCAGATCGGAGACGTTCTGGACAAAGGCCAGGTTAAGACACCTTAAATCGACGAGCGTGTATGAGGAATGTTATGGAAGTGAATGAAGCCAGAGAAGTGTGTCAGGATCGTAGCAAATGGAAATCTGTAGTCTCTGCCTACCCTTCTGGGAAACAGGCGTGAATCTATGTATGTATGTACTATGCCTGAAGTGCTCTATATCAGGTCGAGTAGGTGCAAAGGAAATTACATTATTTAATTCCAAAGAGCCGGCTCGATGCGAGCCTTTGAGCTTTGTGAGGTTTGCGGTCCACACGTTATTTTTTACTCGTTTTGGAGTAAAACTATCGAGTAATACCGAATGTGAGGTAATAGTTTTTTTTTATACAATTTAGCTGGCGTACAAGCATACGGCACACCTGATGACGCCTGCAATACCAGAGGCATCACTTGCGCGTTGCCAAATCTTTAGGAAAAAAAGGAAGTGGGAAGGAGAAGGAGCGGGAAGGGGGCAAGACGCTCATAGCACTCACTGATCGGTAAACGATTAGCGAGGTTAAGCAACGTTGGGTGCGGTCAGTCTATAGATGGAAGAACGCTTAGTGGTATTTCATATAGTGTCTCCGTGCTTCGAAGGGCACGTAAAACGTCGGTTCCGGTTGTTGTCAAATTGACAGCAGTCGTTAAGCCATGTCAGAGGGCTACGGGTGGCTTGAACAACTCTTGACAACAGGTTGGTCACTAACCAGACGGATAGAAGAAGAAGACTGTAGCATTCCGCAACACGGGCCATATTATAGGATAAGAAATCTCAGGCCGTAGTCCGCTACGCTTGCCCGGAGTTACGGAGTCTTACAGAGTTTGTAATTGGCCCCAGCGGAAAACCCGCCTCTTATTATATGAAACTTTAAAATATTGCTGGTGAATTTGGCTGTGATACACCTCTGCCTATATCTTCTTATATACGCGTGTCTCTGGACGTAGGCAGGCTTTGTGATAGGAATTTCAGGCGGCCCGCAAAAATACAGCCAACAAATACTTGCAATACTTTACATGGTCGGCGCTCTTGTTTTCATGTCTCCCATTAATTTCGGCAGGACAAAGGAGCGCAGCGATTGGCAAAGTTTGCCTTTTGATGAAAGTTTTCATATTAATGCCTGAAACGAGTAGTTGTCTCCTTATTATAAGCTAGTTTGTAATTAATACCCTCTGTTCGGTTTATTGGAGTAATGTGTCATTTGCCATCTTGCTCTCGACTATGCAATTATCCATTATTCCTATATAGTGAGCAGAACGCATGTATGGCGTGGTTTCAGTGGTCGTCTCACTCCGGCCACTGTGACTTCAAACCCCGCTCGGGACAAAAATGTGTGTGATCTAGAAACAGATGCTCCCGGTCTTCTTTGTCTCTATTGTTTAAATGTTTGTATAAAGGCCCCCGCAACGCAGGCATTATTTCTAGTACGGGAGTTTTTTTTAACAAGCAAATCCAATATCACTTTGTCCGACCTTGGAATCGAACCCAAGGCCGCAAGCACTGCACGCAAGCAATCGTGTACACTATCGCTGCGCCACTGAGGCAGTCCAGCAAATCTATATACATATATAAAACTCTTCCGTTACTGAGTGACTGACAGACAACGCACAGCCGAAACTATTGAACGCAAGAAGCTTATATTTTTTCATGTATGTTCCTTGGAGAAGGTAGGGAGCACTACGAGAGGATTTTTGGAAATTCCACTCCGAAGGGGGTGAAAGGGATGAAACCCGATATTCACGAGGGAACGGGACTTACGCGGGTGAAACCGCGGGAAAACTACTAGTTACTTATATTATTGTTAACCTATAGCTAAGCTAATAATATATTATGCTTTATATTAGGAGTGGGTTAAGGACAGTATCGTTGGGCATTCGAATCACACCTATTGCACATAGGTGTGATTCGAATGCACGACATCAGTTTTGAAGTCAAGTAAAATATAATATTTATATTTATATGACACTAGCTGACCCGACAGACGTTGTCCTGTACACACGAAAAAAAAAACCTAAATCTAAACCATCCTCGAATCCACATAAACACACACAAAAAATTTCATCAAAATCGGTCAAGCCATTTAGGAGGAGTTCAGTGACATACACACGTACAGTAAAATTATATATATAAAGATAATATATTTTTCTATTTGTTTCACATATTGGATGTCGTGGGGATCTTAACAGGACACTGTCCCCTGAACAAACATCTGTACAACATCGGAGCAGCAGACAGCCCACTCTGTAGGGGATGTCCGACCGAAGAATAATCTGCTGCCCATGTAATCCTGGAATGTGTGGGAGTAACAGCACAACGTAAGGAAATCCTCAACAACCCGAGGTCACTCCACGAAGCCTGCGAAGACCGCAGGAACTGTGCATCTGGGCAGAGCTGAGCTGGCTATCTCCATAACCGGCCGACTCTCACGCATAATGGACCAACTTGGAGTTCAAATGTTGAAAAGGGAGTCCAATTACAATTACAAATTACATATTGGATGTAAATAATAATAATAAAAAAAAAATGATTTATTATCAAAAACTTATACAATGAGTACGCAGTGTCCGTTAGCCCCACACTAGGCAAGCCTGTCCTGTGGGAACCTAAAACGATTACAGATATATGCTTATTTTGTTGCTCGGACAAATTTATACTAAACATTGCTTAACAACTATGTTAGTAATATATTTAATAATATTTAATGTATAATAATATATAGTATAATGTGTAGTATAGTATAATAGTATTGAGTATGTGCACATATATAATTTTAGTGTAAGTATGTATATACATTTGTCATATGAGTACATAAATATAATATTGGGTAAAATCTGTGTAATGTAAGTGTTAATAACCTGTAAGTATGTCTTAGGTGTTCAGTTTGTGTAAAATTCAAGATAGTTGTTTAAACTAAGTGCACTAAAAGGTATTCAGTGGAGTCGTATGTCAACGAGGAAAGCCAGTCTTTCACCTTTATTTTCGCTTCGTTTAAAGGGCATTGTCTTATATCGCAAGATGTGACAAAAAAATCCTTACAATATACTAAAATACCAAAAACATAAAATCTAGTCTTTGTCCACCCTGTGACAGTGAAGATGCCATGCTTATGAGACGGTTATTACAAAGGTTACTTTACAAAAGCTTATTACTAACAATAAATAAAAAAATCGCGACTTATAGTAAAAACTAAAAGGCTCTTCTTTCCAAAACAAGCTTTCTTCAAGTGTAACATCTTTACTGAAAGTGTTGTCTGGTAAAATTTAATTAAGTTAGCCGATCGGTACTGGAGGCTGGGTCGAAGGTTCGCGAGACAAAAGGCTTGCCGCAATGCGGGTGCCACCTGCCCCCGAACACGCTTACACGCTGTTACAGACACCCTTAAGTTGTATGCGGAACTAACTTACATTAAAATGGAATCAATATATACATATATATATGTATAAAAAAATGAATCCCTGTATCCCTTGGTCACGCCATCACTTGAGACCGACTTAACCGATTACATACATCTTTATTTTTAAATTTTCTAATAATTTGTAAAAGGTTCTTAGGACAAGAAAAGTTAAGAAAATCGCGTAGAAAATTGGATAATTTTAGAAAACTATACGATTATTTTAAGAGTTACGTCTGTCCGATCAGCTAGTATATAATACAAAATAATATCTACTGTAACTTGTCAATTGAAAGTAAATATCTGTTCCTAAATTTGGATGTTTCATAAGTTTGTATGTCCCTAAAAGTCTAAAACAATATATTACTACTGTTTGATAACGAAGTGAATATAATAGCTAAGCTAGGTTTTGCCCGCGGTTTTGCTTGCTCGGGAATAGTAGTTTTTCTGGATGAAAGGTACCCTATGTCTCTTTCTGTACTCCTGACAACATATTTGCGAAGATTTATGATGATCGATCGACTAGTTAAGGCGTGAAAGCGTAACAAACAAACAGGCTCACTTTCGCATTTATAATATTAGTTCGTATATAAATACAATATAACATAACATCCATAACTTCTAAACAATTACTAATTATCGAATTTAATTAAATCTCCTAACTTGTAATAAGTCCCAAAAGTATTAGAAACTTCTCGCAAAATATCAAGGTCTTGGGTCAGCTTTAAATTCAAGACGTTTTGAACAAAGCTTAGGACTTAACCGCAGAACCTTTGACCCCTGGTACCTTAAGAAAATGGCGGATGTTGGAACTCGTTTGCATCTATTATTAGCACCCCGGCAGTTAAGTAAATAGACCTTAAATTTATAAATGGAAATTGAAGCGGAGGTCTTTGTAATAATACAATCTATTTTTGATCACAATACGCATGAGATTGTTTTGTCAAAAGTTGTTTTTAGAAACAGAAGTGTATTGGCAAGTCCTGTAGCGCAAATTACCATTTGATCTTCAGGTTTAACTGCAGTGATAGTAAATATGAGCGCCCCTTATTACGTGGGAGTTAGAACTATTGCTGGCAAAATTTACTGCTTTTTATATATTGACGTAAGGCTATTTATGTCTGATATTCAGGTCTGGGGAAGAAGGCATTTTTCAGTAGCAGCATGAAGTCAGAACTGTGATAAAACTGCGATCATCCCTGTTTCATGGGTCCGAAATATAGGTCTACTTAGAACGCTAGAAGGACCAATTTGCACAATCTTTCAATGGATATTGGGTTGACTGCATATTGGAAGTGTGTATGAGGTTATAATCAATCAAATTAATGTACGCTACAAAAAGTTTGGATGTTCGTTAGATTTGGTAATATTCATTGTAAAGTCCTCCCGATATAGGAAGTATTCCTAGTATGGGATAAGTCTATAAAATGAAAAAGAAAGAAAACGTAATATGCACTGTTATCTATTCTGTAGCATCAGATACAATTCAGCTTATTCCGTCGAGAATATGAGGTGTGAAACTACAATATAAATAATAAAGAAACATTTTTATTATATACCTACACTATATATATATCTCTCTCTCTTTATCGCGCAGGCGCGCACGGACACACACACACACACACACACACACACACACACACACACACATACACACACGCACACACACACACACACACACACACACACACATACACACATTTTTAATTTTATATCTTATTTTAACTGCTTAATATTATGTAATTATTCTGTTAACCATGTGTAATTGGATACCTAGAAGCTAAATCAAATGGGGTTGGGACTAGAATCCTTATTACAAGTTGTCTATGACAACTTAGTAAGGATGCTGGTTGCGACATTATATTGTACATATTAATATTATAAAACAAAGAATGTGTGTCAAATAGTATACCTATTTTATGCAATAAATTATTATTATTATTATTATTTTCTCCTTAATTTTGATAACATTGCCAAAGTACAAAATCGTTGAAATTAATAACCAGATTAGAGACCTCATAATTAAATTACGAAGATACTTTCGGAATATCTTTAGAAATTTTCAGCGACATATTTAATTTAGAAATCTTTGCTTCGCTTAATCTGATGTAGTTCTTCGAGTTTGTGAAATTATATATTGAGCTTAGCCTAGACGTGCCGAGAGATGTTAATTTAATCTAGTAAATGACGAGAGCTATAATTTTTTACACCAATTAATTTTCTTTTTAGACGTTTTATACCTCAAAGCGAAAAGCGGGAGCATTATAGGATCACGTATCTGTTTATGCCCGTCTGTCATCCGGTTAAATTATCATTACACTTAAGAACTGAAAGTAGTATCTGCCAGTTATTATATCTTCGTCTTTGTGTTACTTACATTTTAAATTAAACATGATTAATGGTCCCGTGTAAAATATACAATCGCAATCAACGCAAGCAAAATATGGGGCTATGTATTAAAAAATCCAATATGATAATACATATACATATGTATAAAAAGAACACTAGGATACTTTCTGTTGTATTCGAACAAAAACCTGTAGGGATCTTTGAGTTGACCACCATCATAGAGCAGCGATAACTCAGTGGGGAGACCAACAGACTGCAATGCAGAGGGTCTCGTGTTCGAAGCACGTCGCGCACCTCTGACTTTCGGAAGTTATATGACTTTTCGAAATTATGTGCGTATTGATTGACAATTATCGCCTGCTCCGTGCCTCTGTAAGCACGTTAAGCCGTCGGTCCCGGCTGCCATGAACATCTATGGCAGTCGGTATTGGGAGAGTGTCGACACAAAAGATCCCACTGGGTCGAAGTGTCGCCGGTCTGCACTGACTGGCCCTCACATAAGATAAGATAACCACAATCATGAAATTTTGCAATAAGCGAGGTTTTAGAGGAAAATATTCAAGTATTGCGAATATGTTACATGTTTACATTTGTTATATTAACTTACATTTGAACTTGGAGAGTGCGGGTAAAAGGTTTTTTTAGCTGCAAAGTTGAGATTGTTTTTAAATTCTACATATACTTTTATTAAAGCAATGTTCGATGCTTATCTTACCTATAATATTAAAAAGTACGGAACTATAGATAGTAAACGACAAGTAGTGGTCACCTTATCAGTATATCGATGTAGGTTCGATCTTCAATCTCACTTCGGATATAGCTAGTAAAATGTAGGTATACTGCTTTTTCCTCTTTGAGGATATATACATTAGCGAGAACAGTATGTATAATTCAAATAATAGAGATTACTCAGTAACTTCAACAATTCAAATGAAAACATTTCACCGAACCAAATCCACATTGCTATCGCTCCTATGCACCAAAATTTCAATCTTGCCTTAATATCTAGCTAATAATCTTGGAGCGAACACTATTTCACTCGAAGTAGGATATTATCCAGCCATGTAGATTTACGCCTTGGCTTATTCTGGAGTGCACATATTGGGTCCTATTCAATTCTGCCGAGATATACGTTCTTACGTATAGAGGATTTGCAGCCTACTGTACTTCTTGGTGTTGAAAAGAAATTGGCCGGATTTAAATTGAACTTTTTGGTTTTCAGGTAAAGATGGAATTTATTATTCTTTCAGTTTATTATTTTCTAACGATACTTTGTGTGATTTCGTAGCATTATTTACTGCTGTTATTAGAGGCTGATCACGAGGTCTAGGGTATAATTGCTGTATAAGGCGAAGTGTTAGCTTGTTAGGAAATTCTCGATGGTACGGTCTCGAGAAATGTGGTCAAAATACGATTACAAGCTGACGTCGTATTACGTAATGCTTCGAAAGATACCTATTAGAATACAGACGTTTAAACGTTTATCTATTCGCGTTCTTCTTAAAGTCACAGAATTTGGGCATATAATAAAATACAGTTTTTGATATTTATTGTTTTTGTGATGTAAGTGGTAAGTAATTAGTATAGGATCTCATGGTCGCGATTGCATGTGAAAGCGATTCTCGCGGCGCCACCGTCTAAGGTTATGTCGAGGAACACCGTGGTAGGTTTAATCTTTCCCCCGGTGAGCCCGACATAAACTCTCTGTCGCCCCGCGAAGTGGTAGTCCAAACATGCACCAACGTAAAATTTTTTATCTCGTAATATAAATTCTTGGTCGCGGCTGACTTTACAAACATTTAAAGAACGGACACATCCTACGTGAAGATCGAATCCACAACACTAAGTGCAAGCAGGCAGTGGTGAGGTAACTACGTTATCCGTGCAGTCCAAACAAAATTGAGACAAACACCCTATTAATTTTAACGATTGTTAGCTAGACAATTATCCGGCCAGCCTTCTTCTAAAACTCTAGGTACATCATAAATTGCATTTTTATTCAGAATATTAATGCTATTCAAGAAAAATAGTACTAATTATTCAAGAAATGTAAAAGATAAAACACACAGGGCTGTGAGTGTAAAGCTAAATAATTAATTGAATCCTTCAAGTAGCACTGCTATTAATGAAAACAGGTGGATTTTCACAGCAACTCGTGGAGTAATTAAGCTTCATGTATGTTACAACATTAAATATAAACATATGTTGTTGACGGTTATAATACTTTTTGAAAGGTATGAAGACGTGCACACAGAGGAAAGCTTATAATACTCCCTGTATTTTAAGCTTTCTAATTACAGCTATACACTATTAAAGATCTGACTTACGATGCTTATAAAGAAATATATTTTGACGTTCATATGTTTTACTTTGTGATCTAAATGAATAAATGATTTTTGACTTTGACTTTGAAATATCTCAATTTTATGAGTATATGAGCCCGCCTGTATTAGCCATGAACAATTGCAACGATAAAATATATTCGAATATTTGGAATTTGAATTATAATTGAATATTCAAAATTTTATTTAATGGCGAGTCTAATGATCGTGTTTCGATGTTTGTCGACAATGTTTCGTAAAGCATCGAATGCGAATAATCGTTTTATGTCTAATCAATCAATTCCTCTAAAAGTTTAATGCATTGAGATAATCGAGATTTCGAGAATTTGAAGATAGATTCGATTAATTCGAAAATTTGCATTATTCGAATTAAATCAATAATTGCTCATCGCTTAACTTGACTAAATATTTGGTAACGGTGAATATATATGAATCAATCGACTCTCCCGGAAAAGCACTTAGTTAAAACGCACATATAAAAAAATCGCATATAATAAAATCAAAGTGACTAGTTAACTAAAACTATTATTAATTCTCCTATAACAGAGATTAAAAAGGAAATTGTGAGTTTCTTGCAGGTATCATGTCATATGCTCAACCCTTTGCCTAAACCAAGTAACTAAATTAATCTAAAAGTAACTTTAGTAATTCGAGAAAACTCAGTAACTTCTTGGCGTATATAAGTGTTATTTTCTGATTCAAATAAAAAATTATAATTTTTCTTTGACTTCAACTCTTCCTAAAACATGACCACAAGTTGCAGTTCAACACATTGTATCTCTGCTGTCCCTACATTGAAAACGATCGTAATAATACACATTGAACAAGCATTAGCATTCAGTGCTGT
Source organism: Catocala fraxini (assembly GCA_930367265.1). Classification (NCBI taxonomy): domain Eukaryota; kingdom Metazoa; phylum Arthropoda; class Insecta; order Lepidoptera; family Erebidae; genus Catocala; species Catocala fraxini. Next base: position 3,046,965 of record OV884045.1, read on the forward strand.
ATATGAGTGTCGTTAATGTACAGTCGCTATGACTGCAATGCAGCAGCAACTTGGTACATTAACTTAGTATTTACAGTATTCTGTTTACTGTAAAGGCTGTAATTTCAGCACATTTTAGTAGAGTTCTATTGGTAGTAATGATGGATGGGAGATATCGTACTGATTTCCGTCAGCCAGCTTATTGTTCCAGATTAACTTGTCAAGTTTTGGAATGCCAGACATAATAAAAGCCTGTTTATTTTGTATGTGATTGCCGTTGCGACTTAACAGGTTAAAGTTGTATGTGGCTGCCGTTGTGCCACTGCGACTCAATGAGTTAAAGCATAGTTATTGCAATCAAGTAGTGTTAAGCAGAGTATTTAAACTATGTTTAAAATATTAGTACTGGGCCTATAATATCTCCTTATAGAACATATCTTATCTTATATGGGGGCCAGTCAATGCAGACCGGCGACACTTCGACCCAGTGGGATCTTTTATGTCGACTCTCTCCCAATAACGACTGCCATAGGTGTTCATGGCAGCCGGGACCGACGACTTAACGTGCTCTCCGAGGCACGGAGCAGGCGATAATTGTCAATAAATACGCACATAATTTCGAAAAGTCATATAACTTCCGATAGTCAGAGGTGCGCGACGTGGGTTCGAACCCGAGACCCTCTGCATTGCAGTCTGTTGGTCTCTCCACTGAGCTATCTCTGCTCTTTATAGAACATAACTGTACTCATAGTAATATACGAACAGCATCATTACGAATTGAGGAATATGTTTTTTCTCTTTTCTAATATTTATAAGTATGTGATTTCGATAACTTGTCGAATCGATCAGTAAGGTTCAAATCGATACCTGTTTTTTAAGATGCTTTTGTATGCACGACTTGTTAACAAATTATTACAATTTGTTCCACTGGAGGTATAAATCTGTGTCTGATTGTGTATATATTATGTGTTAATTTTTGTCAAATTGCTTGCCTTTACGACGTATTCATTTATATAGTTGTACTTTATATTACTCAAGTAATACAATGAACTGTTAAGCACTACCTATAATATAAATTGTAATAAAGTTTAATTGCGAACCTTACACCTAGTGTTTTTTTTTTTGAACGAAATCAAAGGAATTTTGTTCTGCGCTGTTGAGTTTAACTTGAGTGCATTTCAAGTAGAGTATGAGAAGTCAGATTTTAGTTCTTTTGTTTTCAATATACAATGTTTCACAATGGAAAGTATGGCCATATTTGATCGTGCAGTGGTGGATAAATATAAAATTCAGAAATTTTAAAAATATATAAAAATTTGCGTTTTGGTCTAAAAATGATCTGGAAATATCCGACGAAGAGAATACCTGAGCAAAAAATAAGTTGTTCTCAATTAGTAAAATTGACATGCTAACATATTATATTGAATAATTGTAAAATATCTTCGTGTACAACACAAATATATAGAAATATAGTTTAACAATATAAAATTAAATTATTTCGTAATATTGTCTTCTATTTACGCGAATATTTCTATTTGCGCGGGAGACACGGGTCTCCCCGTGACCATGGCTGCTGAAAAGCAACCGAAACGTCGGGGAAAGTGTAAAAATAAATTAAATCTAAATAGTTTTAATAATAATTTAATTAGCTTAAAAATTAGTAAAGTTTAATAGTAGTAGTGTAACAATTTTCAAAATTTTGTAATCAAGTTTCAAATAAACAACGCGATAAAATCCGTATATAGCAGTTTAATTTCAATAAATTATTTCGATTTTGGTTTTAAGTGGTCACCTTGCCAGTGCCACTGTGCAAGTCTGCCAAGTTCTGGATTCGATTCCAACACGGTACAAAATCTTGTGTGATCCACAAATTATTGTTTTGAGTGTGGATATTCTTTGTGACCGCTGTTTGAATGTTGTAAAGTACTCAGTGATACAGGAATTATTCAAAGGAAGGGAGTACATAGCCTTTAAAAAAATGTTAACTCCTATACCTTACGATCTATTAATATGGCTGCACTTTACTTACTATATGGCTGCACTTTATACACCGAATAGATTTAGAAGTAAGTTGGAACGTTGGACGATATAAGCAGTGGCTTATTAGCTTATGGCTATTTATAATAGTATTGTACAAAAGGAATGCCGAAGATAATGCTTAGTGGACAGGCATTGGAATACCACATACATAATGATGCTGTTTTAAATGAGGACTGACTCGGCCTCATCAGTGCCATAGCGAGAATTCGCTACATACCATATTTCGAATTGTGGGTTCAATGTTTCGTGTGAAATGTTACTGGATCGGCCTGTAAGGAGAATTTCGCTTAATATTAAAAATTTGGCTGGAAGTTGGTTAACAATTCGTTGTCTTCTAAAGGAATATATAAACACAGCTAGCGATAGCTAAATGTGAATGTATTATATCTCTACCTACCTTTAAAATATACAGACGTAAGTTAATTTAAAGCTGCAAAGTATATCGCGCAACCTTATGAATCAACCAGGTCTTCAACTTTTATCACACACAACACAACATTTCAAATTAAAACAAAATAAACTTCCCAAAGAAATGTTTAAAAGATTTAAGTGTGAGTGTTGTTTCCTGAGAGCGCTCTGAACAGCTAGTTGAAGGGTACTCGGACTGACGATGTGCTATGAATACGAATGCATCTGCCAACCAAGTGTTACGCTTTAAATTTTATTAATACGCTATGCTTTGAATAGCCAGTTGGTTTTGATATGAATAGCCAGACGCTTTACGTTGTTGAGAATGCCAGAATTTACGTGAAGAGCTCGTAAAATATAGTAACGAATTTCTACTTTTTGATGTTCTGTACGGCTTGGTTGTATAAACATGTCTTTTGACTAGAACTTTTTAGTAACTACGTAACACTGCCCCTTCAAATCCATTTAACAGTTTAAACTGTCTATTGTTGAAATGTCAGACATTATTGAAAATCTATTATGTGGCCGCAGATGTGCTGCTGGGACTCAAAAAGTTAAGCGTGATTGAGTAACAATTATTGTAATATCTTCACGAAATTCTACATTTATAATATTAGTAATGGAAAGAATCTCTTTTGGAAAAGCATTAGAAATATCAAATTGCATTTTATAAAAATCGCTGAACCAGAATTCTAAGAACTTCGTTTCTCCTACCACGTACCCACGTACACAGATACTTCTAAGGTGTATTATTGCACACAAAAAACATATATTTTAATACAAATCCACCACTGGCTTCAGAAAGAGCTCTGCTGACATCAGACGAACGATTTCCTGTGAAGTAGATTGAAACAAATAGGGCTTGCACTGCGGCTCGCTACAGACAACGTGCGGTGTAATCTCGTGCGAGTCGGTGGTGAGATGTTCCAATTTATTCTGCTAAGGTTACAGACTCTTCCGCCATTGCAAGATAGCGCTCCAGCTACGAACATTAGAGAAGGCATAAGTTGAAATAATTAACCTGATAAAGAGAACTGTCATATCATTCATTCTCTGTTATTTAAGGATAGTTTATATCTGACGGACTATGACTTTATTTAGAAAAAGAAGCTGCAGTTGCATGGAAGGGGATAAAATTTGTGTCACGGGCAATTTTACAATCAACTGATAAGAAGATTACCCCGACTTAATCTTAATAGTTTTAATAATTTAATTAGCTTAAAAATTTGTAAAGTTTAATAGTATTGTTACGCCCAGTGACATCTCTCGGCATTGTGGGAAAGACTCGGCAGTTCCGTCTAATAATTTACACCGCCATCTATTGACATCTTACGGAACTACGTTGTACGGTACGAGAATCTTAGAGAGAATGCTGGTACTTTCTCGAATCATCGTACTGTTTACATACCGAGTACAGCGTTACTAGAAAACTCCAGAAACGCTTTACCCGCGTATAAATAGGGCGCACGCGCACCGCCGAGTCAGTTTACAATCGTAAGCGTGTTCATCTAAGCGAACGGAAGCGAAAATACTACGGAGTTTGAAGCAATTACAGTGAAAAAGTGTGGTATAGTGTTTGTTGTGATTAATTTAATTGTGTTTGAATAAAACGTGTTTTAGTCGGTAATATTGTTTATATTCTTATCCATCGAACCCAGCACGTAACAGTATCAAGTAGTAGTGTAACAGTTTCAAAATTATGTAATAAAGTGTAAAATAAACAACGCGATAAAATCCGTATATAATAGTTTAATTTAAATACGTCATTTCTATTAGTTATTTTATTTTAATTATTTTATATTTAAAATTCTTAGAATGGTCGTGAAATATATCTAGACTAAGTCCCCTCCAACAAAGGTTATAAGTTGTAGTATACCTAGCTATAGATGCGTGAGCACCCAGGCTGGTCGGGTGACTCGGTACTTCAAAAACTGGAAAATCGTTTCGGATTCTGGCATTTGGTCTAGGTACGCATATTCCTATAGGCTCAAGCAGTCCCTCTACCTGACTACATTTTGAAGGAATATTAAGTCCAGCATTATTCTTCTATCCTGAAGTGTATTTAGCTTAAAATTGGCCAAGAATTTATTGTAAGGAAGGAGCAGCGATAGCTCAGTGGGGAGACCAACAGACTGCAATGCAGAGGGTCTCGGGCTCGGACCCACGTTGCGCACCTCTGACTTTCGGAAGTTATATGACTTTTCGAAATTATGTGCGTATTGATTGACAATTATCGCCTGCTCCGTGCCTCAGAGAGCACGTTAAGCCGTCGGTCCCGGCTGCCTTGAACATCTATGGCAGTCGTTATTGGGAGAGTGTCGACACAAAAAATGCCACTGGGTCGAAATGTCGCCGGTCTGCACTGACTGGCCCCCACATAAGATACATACAAAGTGTAAGGACACTTATGGTTGATTCCAGGATTAGCAATTGCCAAATGCCTAGTTATGTTCTTTGGATTGACTCTAAACGATGCGTGTGAACTGTGTATTGAGGATTCCAAACTACGCTACCAAACTAATATACTCCTTACCAAAGTATTGTACAGGAGGATCTTTGAAGTACTACTTTTGAATTGTTAGTATTGCGCTTTATAAAACCGAGCGTTTTGGCAAATACCCAAATAAATGACCTTATCTTATCTTATGCACAGGCCAAACATTCGTGTTTACACAAATAATTATTCAAAATCTGTGTGTCGTTTATGTCTACTCTTTCAATATTTGTAAAGTCACAAGAATTTAACAAAGAAAAGCCAAGTCGTACTGTTTTCGTTTTGAGCAAACATAGATGACTGCACTGCAGAAGACATCTGACAGAAAAATGCCTTCTCTGCGTCCACTTTACCATCATAACTTCTGGTAATCTTGTATTGAAGAAGTTGAAACTACAGTTCGCTTGTTCGCTTGCGTGCAACGAGTGGTTTACGTCGACTCGTCACGATGAATGTGTAGAATTGAAAACTGACAACTCAAATAGCTTTCTTGTTTAACATTGTTTTAGATTGAAAGGACGAGGTGGAACTTATGTAAGGATAAGGATGGAGCTAGTTTTAAAAGCTTCAACTTTATATATCAATTTTGGTGACTTTAAAAGCAGATGTATGAAACTTTTGATATGGCATTTGGGAGCAGAGTTGGATTTAATTTATTGAAGGTTGTTTAAGGAAAAATTAGAGGCTTAAATTTATGAACCTTTGAAGCCGTATTTCGTGGTGGCCTGGAATTGTAGCCGAGCGTCGCTTCTAATTGCGGACCTATTTATTTATTTTTTGGATTTTAGTTTATTAGATGAATATTTAGACTAGTAAGCCTTTCGGTTTTAGCATGAATAGGTCAGCTTGACCGGGAATGTTTTAATCTTTTACAATATCGCCCTAAGGAACAGTATTGAACATACGTATGTCAGAGAATACGGATTTCCGCAAGAGCTCCGATCCTGTCACATCTTGCTTGGTTCATTCTTTCATAACATTCTTTAACACTATCGTTATTTTATGCTAAAAATAACCTGGATTTTTTCAAGAACGTCTTCTGATCTGTAGAGCGTTTCGGAACGATCTCGTTAACTCGAGACGATTTTGATATCGGTGTCTTAAGTCGATATCGCGTACCACTTTTACACTAAATGCCCTACTGAGAGCTGATCCTGACTGCGACTTACGGATGGATGGCAAGATACATTATTAAAATGCTTACTTTTCTTTAAGATAGATAGATTATCACGTTTAGTTTGATTTTTATCATTGTTAAAGTTGGTATTTTAGTTTAAATTTTTAAGCTGTTTGTATTTAATTATAATTGTAGTTTTGAATTATTTTAAATATATATTTAAATAAACCAGGGTATTTTCAAAGATTTCAGGTGAGATTTGGTTATATGATTAAGGAAGTTCATAATTATTAGATAATGTCAAATTGACTGTAAATAGTAGGTAATGCTTGCAATGCCAAGCGTGCAATAACATGGTATCACGCTTCATTCTCAGAAGAAGTAAGAGGTGTATTATATGCCCATATCTCCAGCAACAATTTAGATCTAACGTAATAGGGAGTGAGTCTACTGCCGTAGATATCGATGCATTATAATATTATAACTTATGTATCATATGTGGGGCCAGTCAGTGCAGACCGGTGACACTTCGACCCAGTGGGATCTTTTGTGTCGACACTCTCCCAATAACGACTGCCATAGATGTTCATGGCAGCCGGGACCGACGGCTTAACGTGCTCTCCGAGGCACGGAGCAGGCGATAATTGTCAATCAATACGCACATCATTTCGAAAAGTCATATAACTTCCCATATATATATATATATATATATATATATATATATATACCCGAGATCTCAATAATCAGAGAGCCTATACACTAACATTTTACTCCACTAATATATAACTAGAATGTAATATAACTCGGGATACAAGTGGGTAATGAAATACCCTTGTGCTATAAGTGTACAAGCCACCAACTTTCGCGAATACAAGTGCGTGGGTTTGGGATGGTAAGCCTTTATTGATAAGAGGAAGCGATAGCTATTTTCTAACAGCAGATGAAGTAAGAATTAAATTTTTATTGCGGCAGATTCGTCATATAAATTATTATTTTATTATTAATAAATAATAACGTTAGCCTGGTATGTAACTCTCTGTGTGAGACTATGGGACTCTCTGTGTGAGGCGGGTTGGGCTGTAGACCGCCGCACGAGAACATTTTGGCGAACTCTTAGACATGCACATTCCCTCGCGATATTTTCCTTCACTGTTAAAGCGATAGATAATAAACTATTAAATACACATATAAATGTTAAAAGTCAGAGGTGCGTGCCTTGGGATCGATATTGATTACGGTTTTTAATTTTCGTTAAATATAATTTTGACTGCCTGGTTGGCGTAGTGGTACTTAATGCGACTTCTGTGCATGAGGTTTCTGATTCTATTACCAGATCAAGCAAAATATTCTTGGGTTTCTGGAACTGGGCCCGGTGGATGACGATTAGCCTTGCCCTCTATTACGTGGTAATCTAACCTTAGCTGGCGAAATGTAGGTGTGATACACCCTGCCTACTGCTTTGGGAATAGAGACGTGAGACTATGTATATAATTAAAAAGTTTTTTCTTTTTTAATATATATTTATTTTTCTATCAGCAGCGATAGCTCAGTGGGGAGACTAACAGACTGCAATGCAGAGGGTCTCGGGTTCGAACCCACGTCACGCACCGCCGACTTTCGGAAGTTATATGACTTTTCGAAATTATGTGCGTATTGATTGACAATTATCGCCTGCTCCGTGCCTCGGAGAGCACGCTAAGCCGTCGGTCCCGGCTGCCATGAACATCTATGGCAGTCGTTATTGGGTAAGTCAGTACCCTCTAATATCCTGACACTGGTCTAGCCTTAGGGTATCGTTAGCTTTCGGGTTGCGGAGGTCAGGTGGCAGCCGCTCCGTGTAAAAACTGATATCCAGTCAAATCCGGTTAGACCAGAAAAGCCGACCCCAAGTGACTTGGGAATAATAAAGGCTACCTAAGTTAGAAGAATATACATTTCTTTTTCATGTTATATCAAAGTTAGATACATAGTCTTACGAGATTATTCTCGGCGATGTAGGCTGGAGTGTATTACCCAAGGTGAGCGAGTCAAAGTTGCCCATAAATGGTGTTTCATTTGTATTTTGGCTCCCTTAGTTGCGCAGCGATATTTAGAGCGACTGATGTACGTGAGCTATTTAAGTACAAAAAGAAAAGCTCCGCTTATGAAAACAACAGAAGCTTAACAATCCGCGACTGAATACAGTACAAATTCAATCAAAATGGATATTCCTTGTTTCAAAATAGTTACACATCATAGGGTTTCGGAACTCTAACATTTCTGTTATAAAACTATTTAATCAAATTCGTTCAGTTTTGATTAAGTGTAACTTTATTTATTAAAAGTCTCGGTACGTGGCATAATTTTGTGTTTGTTTGTGTGAGATTGTATGGTCCTGGATTCGACTACCGGATCTGGCAAAGTGGCTTTGAATATTTTTGGTGGAAAATTCTGTGATGTGCAAGGACGAAATATGTTCGGTAGGCAGCAACTTGTAGGCTCGCCTCCATAAAGTAGGAGATAAAAACATAGAATCAATCTTTTGCTTGATCTAAACAAGCAACTAACCTAAATGTAGCTTAAATAACTTAGTAAGCTCACTAACTAATAGACTATCAGTTTCATAGGAGTTATTTTGAGACCGAAATGAATAAATTATTTTCTTTGTCTGGCGAAATGTGAGTGTAAGAATGGTTTTATTATTTTATTAACATGGGACAATACCATTGACGCTTCTCTCTCTGCGGGAAAACGAAAGCCAAGGAGATAAGTTCGCGTTCACTCAGGGAACGATGGAAAGTCTATGGTCCTACCGACTAAACCCACCACGGTGCCTACTCCTGCGTTGAATGGTCGGTGGGTCGTTGAAACTACAACTACATGAGCGATCAGTACCGATACCACTTTGCTTCATCGAACTCAAGACCTCATCCACAGCAATCACATTAACGTCCACTGTGCCACTGATCTGCAACCCGTAACTTAAATCACTGAATATCCTCAAAGACGAATGATCCGTTTTGTTACAAACAAACTTAGGATTGTTTCACACTGTCGTCATCGCCAGTTAATTATGTAAAACAAAAAGTTTGTATCGCCGGCTGCAAACAGATTCGTTACAAGAAGACCGTTCGGAGTTTCTAACAGTCACCGTGGAACAAAATTAAAATGTAAATTTCTTTTCGCCTGTGTTCAGGCAGTTTGGCGGGGTACGCAAGTTGGTGATACCGTGTCATGTGAGTAATGTGAAGGGCGCATCAGTAATTGTAACGCGTGATACTTATGAATTGTAAATTGTTATTAGAACAGTTTTTAGTTTTAATACATACATTTTGCATAAATAATTATTTTGATGCGTGGTGGAGTTAAAAAACACTTAGGTCTGGTAATGGGTCTTCTAGACAGGAATACGAACTAAGTCTGCAGGTATATGAAAGTATTTAATTGGTAAGCGTCTTCTATAGTCTACTGCGCTGTAGTAAAACACCGACAAGTTTTGGTGTACTTTATATGCGCAATACTTTATCGTCGCAAAGTTGCCGGTGACACAGGACACAAAATACAGTGCGAGAGGGACACCATAAAAATGCTTGCTTTCATGTGTATATTGTATAGTCCATACTGTGCAATATTTAAAACGGCCAATATCGATTTATGGAATGACTCACGAGCGAAATTGTGCGTCGGCTAAAACCAAGCGTTGGAAAATGCGGTATCCCTAATTTCTGTACCGCATCGCATTTAATTCAACTCGCGAGATTGCAAAGTCAACGTTTTTTATCAAAAACAAACCTAAAGGATAACTGATTGCTTTATTTTGTCCGCCCACCTTCCCTGCTTACCCCCCTGTCCCTGTTTTCGTAAACAAAACTTTTTTACCTAAACTTTGAGAAACGAGGTTGATTGTTGTTCTTTTTCGCTTCTCAAAGTTTCAGAACTTAGATAAATATGTCTTGACGATGTGATATGATGACATGAAATAGGATGTAGGTATACTGGTAGATAACTTCCATGCCTGATTCTCGGAGGGGTCGGCAGAGACCACCGGTTTCGACGATCCTGCCATATTTCCATTGGTCATTTGTTTTTATTTTAGTCTTCTTGAATGTCCGTCGATAAAGGTTACTGTTGACCTGAAAATTTGCCAGAACATATTCTTTAGTTGCAAAATAATGCTAAATGAAATAACGCCTAAATCTTCTCTAAATTATCACCATACTACCTCAAAAAAAATTCTGACCGGTCGAAACTGACTATCCGCGTAAGTGAGCAGCGATAGCTCAGTGGGGAGACCAACAGACTGCAATGCAGAGGGTCTCGGGTGCGAACTCACGTCGCGCACCTCTGACTTTCGGAAGTTATATGACTTTTCGAAATTATGTGCGTATTGATTGACAATTATCGCCTGCTCCATGCCTCGGAGAGCACGTTAAGCCGTTGGTCCCGGCTGCCATGAACATCTATGGCAGTCGTTATTGGGAGAGTGTCGACACAAAAGATCCCACTGGGTCGAAGTGTCGCCGGTCTGCACTGACTGGCCCCCATAAGATACATACATCCGCGTAAGTGTGTAGAAAGTCTGAGCAAAAATATGCCGGTGGATAGATCATTTCCGATTGTTTACGCAAATATAACAGTTAGTTACATACAGAGCCTCATGCCTTTATCTTTGACGAGCTACCTCTTCAGGGATATAATGTCCCTCCAGATCGAATTTCGGTCACGGCGGCCAATCTGAACGTAGACTGCGCACTGCACTGCGCAGGAGATATTATAGTGCACAAGCGTGTGTGCAAACACAAGTACACTCTCTGTTCCTTAACTCTCATAATCCGATGGGACGGTAACCCGACACGACCGGAGAGAGATCAGACGCAGGACCAACGGCTTTACGTGCTTGCCGAGGCACGAGGGTGTCTAACACCGCCAACTTCCTAACTTCGGCCTGCTATTAAGATTTATTAACAGAAAAACCCAATAACTTTTTGTTGGCCCGACCCAGAATTCTAACCCGAGATCTCATGCACAGCAGTCGCATTCACTACCGCTGCGTTACGGCGATATAGATGTGATTCGGGGATATAGATGTTAGACGAGAAGTAGCCTGCCGCCTTAAGCTTTAGGTTCTTAATGACTTAATAGTAAGTTATTCTATCTATTCTAATATCATTTTGGTAGGTTTTCCTGGCACTTTTCTTCATCGTTCAATTCTTACAGGTTAACAAAACTAAGATTACATTAACAAGATGAAAACAGAAGATCACTTTTAAAATTTCAGCTAAGCGAAGTGGACTAGAGTTATTCAAAGCAACGAAACTAAATTCGGAAAAATAAAAAAGAAAGGCTTTGAAGGAGGTTCCGGCTTATCGTTCGTTCAGTGAGTTTGCAAAGAGAAAATTTAGACGAAAAATAAATCATTTATTTATTTTGCTCCTTAATTCTCTTGATGTTGCTCGCTGTTGTTGATTTAGTGATTGTATGATTGAAGAGACTTTGTTGTTTAAAGGGTTACATACGCTTATGGATGTGATTGTGGTTGGTGCCGTGATGGAAGTATGCACTTATGAATGCCATCCTTAGACATACGACATCCAAACTTCGCCTGACTAGGAATTAAGCCCGGGCCTGAGAAATTGCTTAGTAGTTTTTATTACGTCGTATATTTACCCGTGATTGTCTATCAAAAATGTTTCTCGTCCACTGCGAAATTTATTTGACTGCATCATTAATATAATTATTAAAAACTGGCCAAGTGTGAGTCAGGCACCATGGCTGCCATTATAGTTTTAATACTTATTCTTCTTCTCTCTTAGCCTTTATTATTCCCAAGTCATTTGGGGTCGGCTTTTCTAGTCTAACCGGATTTGACTGGATATCAGTTTTTACACGGAGCGGCTGCCACCTGACCTCCGTAACCCGATAGCTAACGATACCCTAAGGCTAGACCAGTGTCAGGATATTAGAGGCACTGACTTTCCCAATAACGACTGCCATAGATGTTCATGGCACGGAGCAGGCGGTAATTGTTAATCAATACGCACATAATTCCGAAAAGTCATATAACGTCCGAAAGTCAGAGGTGCGCGACGTGGGTTCGAACCCGAGACCCTCTGCATTTCAGTCTGTTGGTCTCCTCACTGAGTTATCGCTGCTTTTTTTAATACCTATTAAAAAAAGAATTTGGAAGGTATCTCTGTTTGTTTGTTACCTTTCCTCGACTAACCGACTAAATGTATTTTATATAACATTTTGCAAGGAGATATATTAGCTGTCCCTGGAAAGGACACAGACAACGCGGGATTCACGCGGGTGAAGCCACGGACAAAAACTTGTTCTGTATATTTCTACTATACACTTTAAGAACGTAACAAGTACATAATAGTTTTTGTAGCAAGAAACAATTGAAACTTACTATGAAACTATAGCACTAAATTCCTTGCTGTTGCTAAGTTATTTCTTCAGCATATTTTGTCAAAACCACTTTCCGCCACGCATACACACACAATCATACTTCCACGTCAGAACATAATGTTAAATGAGTAATCTCATATTTTATACGTAAAATACGAAGGTAATACCTGCGAAAATACATCCAATTTCCCGCCTACAAACGCCAAGAGATATCTCGTACGATTCATCAAGTATTTCTGGCAACACCCCAAAACATTACACTTTCTGAAAATTTCCCCTAATAACAAAACTACGTAGTTAGATTTATCTGCTGGCAACACTTACAAGTAAGAATTATAGCAACACATACAGTGAGAATGTTGCGTCGTCAATTTTAAGCCGGCACAGTTTATTTGCATCTCTCTAGTGTTGTAAACAGAGTCTTACATGTTTTAGATGCTTTTAACGTGGATAAGGATTTTTAATCCTAACTAATATTATAAATGCGATAGTGAGTTTGTTTGTTTGTTACGCTTTCACGCCTTAACTACTTGACCGACCATCATGAAATTTTGCATACATATTCGTCAGGGGCATACGGTACATGTTTTTTCATCCAGGAAAAATATACATACAACATGTTATAAAAAAAGATAAAATATAATGTTGGAAAATATACTTTTTCTAGGGACAGAAAATTGACATAAACTACGTATATGCGATCGAAGCTACAAGCACAATCTTGCCCGGTAATAAAAAGAAAGAAAGTACAATCACTAGAAAGGTGGAAGAATCCTATTTCGAACTTGGTTGGAACCTATCGTCTAGACCAGAGGTTCCCATACTTTATCTCATAGACCACTTTCAACATTTTGCAGGTTCTGGTGGACCCACTGCAGCTACATTTCTACCATATTCCTTGGCATTCGTATTTATATAGGTGAAGAAGTTCATACAATTAAAAAATTTGAACGAATCTCTACGGACTTTATTTTTTTGAAATTCTCGGGACTGAACCTACCACATTAAAAATCGTTAGGTTCGAGACCACTAGTACTGAATATGGAATATGTAAGTTTTTACAAGTAACAGTCGCTGAGCTTCTTAAAATATTATCTGCTTACATTAATAGGTGAAGTCAAGCCAACATTTTAGTTCTACACTATCGAAAGCAAATAAATTTTCGTGGACCGTCGCTTACGAGTTTTGGACCCCCATTTACGCACGAAGCGATTTACTTCCAATTTTATAATGAGTACCGCTAAGGAGTGGAATTCGCTACCTAAGTCTGTGTTTCTCGATGAGTACAATCTGGGTGTCTTCAAGTCACGAGTGAATAAGTATCTTCTAGGCAAGCGTGCTCCATCGTCGACTGCATCTTCACTTAAGATCAGATGAGATCGCGGTCAAACGCAAGCCTATCAGAGTATAGAAAAAAAAAGAATCTTTTGTCACGACAACGTAGATCTCCGTTGAGTCTCCCGTGGACCCCTGGGATCCACCTGGACCACTTTGGAAACTTAATGGTTTAGACTAAAGCATTATGTCTGGGCAAGTACCTCCACTTTATTATTGTACAATCAGTCATTATACTGTAGACATTTTTGCAGAAGTCTTAGTAAATTTAAAGACGAAACGATTTCGCCTTTAAATTGACCTGTTTTATATAAGATATTTGTAGTATCTATTCACAGTTAATCCTCTTACTTAGAACATTTTGTGCACACATAGAGCCTCAATCTGGCTTTATACTGTATACGCTGTTTTTCTTAGACTGTAACTTGTTTTGTGTGCCAATTTAATAAAAAATATCAAGGTAGCATATAAGTATACAGCCAGTTTGATAGTAAGCTGTTATTGTAGCCTATGATCGCTTGCAATACCGTACACCCGGTACGGCGTATCACTAGCGTTACACTTATAGGGCAAAAGAAAAAGTTGAATGCTTTCATCTCTTTTTGAATTACTCTAATCTTACCTGTCTACTGCACTTATTTGTCTACGTCTCCCAATCTAGAAAGAAATTTTAAAAAAAATTGTTTAATCCCAAAAAGTATTTACAATGTTAAAAGTCATATCCTGTGGCCCTACACTAGGCAAGCCTGTCCTGTGGGTACCAGACGCGACTAAATTCTTTGTACATACATTGGTAGCTCGGACAGCATCATATACAGTATAACTTTAGCTTATAATTAAACTATAGCTACAACAAACCTATAATTATTTCAACATGCAAAGGTTATAATACTAAAATAAGTGCATTGGTCTCTCTTTTTTTTTTTTTTTTTTTTTTATATCTTTATTATTATAAAAGGACTTGGTTCACAGAAAAGAGCGACCATGTCGTCCTCGTAAATCTACTTATAACTATTATACAATTTATGCTTACTAACTATGTCATATACACTATTAGACTGTATTAGGTACATTTATTATGAGAGACCTAACTTGTAAATAATTCTTAATTAATTTGTACAATGCCCTAGCTTCCTTGGAATCTGGTTCAGATAGCACGCTGTTACAACTGCCAACATTTTTAATATCTATGATGTTAAGAAATATATTTGTTCTTAGAGCTTGATTCCGCACACATTCCACCAGAACATGGTGCACATCCTCTAATTTATCGCATTCTGTACAATGCATTGGTCTCGACACAAATAACACAAAAAGTATGAAGGTAGTTAATATAAATATATAAATGGGCAAACTAAGTAGATATACACCGAAACTCTTACAAGGTATCGCAGCTAAGCGATTTTGAAAGGAACACAATGCAGGGTGAATTGTGTTCCTTTGAAAGTCGGGTTACCAGCCTACTAAAGAAGTCGTTGTACTATTAACAGAGGACTGATTCTTTGTATAACAATATAACAACCTCTTTTGAAGTTTCCCCGTGAATGTGAACCTCAGTGTTGCAAGCGTTCAAAAGCTACAGAACTACTTTTTTTTTACATTATAAGACGTGCCATATGCCTATTCGCCTTAACTTAAATGTATAAAAACATAACATCACAAGTTATTATGGATAAAAAGACAATTATCTGACGAGCAAGAGAGTTCCTGAGTGGAGGCCATGATGGATCGGTAAGCGCAGATGGCAACTTTGGCTAATGTACACTCGTTATTTTAGGCAATTTGATAATGCATAATTTTTATGCAACATTATAGAAAGTATTCTATCATTTTATAAATGAATAGCTTTTGTCCGCGGCTTCGCTCGCGTGGAAATAATTTTTTTGGTTGAATGGTACTTTCTGTTCTTTTCTTTACCCAACGTGTATGCGAAATTTCATGATGATCGGTGCAGTAGTTAGGGCGTGGAAGCGTAACAAACAAACAAATTCACATTCACTTTTATAATATTAGTAAGGATTATAATGTCTACTGTATTATAACATTTATTTTAAAAGCATTTTACGCCTTAGATGCGGACACAGAGACAATATTCAATTCTCGACGTTGGAACATGATTAGCTCAGTTAGAAAAGTAATGGCACGTTTTATTGAGGTTGCAGGTTCATGTCCTGTTTCATTTATTCAATTTTTCCTGTGTTATTATTCTACATATAAATAAGTATTATATTTGTAGGGGCAATCAGACGCCTTCTCATCATGAGTGTTCAAATGAAATGACTTGATGATTAATATAGATATGTAACTAAATATTGTTTTTTTTTATATTACCAAGGTGGCTTATACCATATCTTTGCAACCATAGACTCATGTGTGGCCAAACCCCACATTTATGAATGAAACGAATGTAATGTAGGGATGTGGCACCTAGGTGGATTATTATATACTTAATGACGACCTCGATGGCGTAGTGGTTAGTGTAACCGACTGCCACACCTGAGGTCGCGGGTTCGATTCCCGCACAAGTCAAACATTTGTGTGCATGAACATGAATGTTTGTCTTGGTCTGGGTGTTTCTATGTATAATATGTATGTATTTACAAAAAATAATAAAGTATATATACATATATGTTTATCCATTGTCTAGTACCCATAGTACAAGCTCTGCTTAGTTTGAGCTAGATGGTGTTGTGTGTATGTGATAGAATATTATTATATTATTATATTAATGGTTAAAACGCAGTAACACTGTTTCTTCTTTTTATTTAAGGTTTTGTAAAAGAGGAGTTTTTCTTCTGAGGGTCTCCTTCAGCTCATTAGAACTCTTATAATAAAATAGACAGCAGCCGCATTTTCTACTTGTCGTGATTTTCTTGCCATTTCTTTCCATAGGTTTTACGTCTTTGCTTTGCTAAACGTGACAACAGGTAAATGTCAATTCACATTAAAAAGTGTAACTATGCTCTTCATAAGAGTTACTTTGTGACGTAAATTAATAAACATATTGTATTCATTGTAATAAACACTCGATAGTTCTAAAAATCCATAGATATAACGACGTACCATTTTGGTGCATAACAAACTTCTGAGCTGTAATATACACTCGATATCAAAATCCAGATATACGGCAACACAAAAATGCTACATACACGAATAATAAATTTAACAGCAATAGTCGTTTTTCTGATTACAACACGAACAAGACAGACTAAATCCTCAGGATAGACTTACTTTGATACAACTGAAGCTCAAAGGTAGAACAGAAGCTTTTAGCAGAGAAAGCTTAATGGCCATTTGCAATTGGCTTCAGACACAACGTAGTCCATCCATCAATTTTAAGGTAGAATCCGTCGTGCGACGAATAGACGCGTTTCAAAGCTCTTGCAATCCAAATTATATGACATGTAACATTATACAGTACAGTCTTCTTCTCTCTTAGCCTTTATTATTCCCAAGTCACTTGGGGTCGGCTTTTCTGGTCTAACCGGATTTGACTGGATATCAGTTTTTACACGGAGCGTGCTACCTGATCTCCGCAACCCGAAGGCTAACGATACCCTAAGGCTAGACCAGTGTCAGGATATTAGAGGGTACTGACTTTCCCAATAACGACTAAACTAATGACTAAAGTAGCAGCGATAGCTCAGTGGGGAGACCAACAGACTGCAATGAAGAGGGTCTCGGGTTCGAACCCACGTCGCGCACCTCTGACTTTCGGAAGTTATATGACTTTTCGAAATTATGTGCGTATTAATTGACAATTATCGCCTGCTCCGTGCCTCGGAGAGCACGTTAAGCCGTCGGTCCCGGCTGCCATGAACATCTATGGCAGTCGTTATTGGGAGAGTGTCGACACAAAAGATCCCACTGGGTCGAAGTGTCGCCGGTCTGCACTGACTGGGCCCCACATAAGATACATAATTATAAAATATATGTCAATTCTCTTTTTTGTAAAAGACATCTCTCGCACTAGTAGTAGTAATTCTTGTGTCGCGGAGGACTTCAAAATAAATAAAACAACAGAAAAGAAGAACAACAACTATCTGTAGATTTTACAATTTTTTTGTGGCGTGTGTGATTTGAACTTGTGACATTCAGCGCAGTGGCAATGTCGAAGCGACCACTTAAACCACTGAGCTATCCATGCAGTCAAACTAAAAGTCCTTTGCTATGCCGTCCCACTAGTGGGATCTGGGCTTAAGATCCTCCTTATCCAGCCCCCACAACTCCAAGTACGACGCGACAAGAATCTTCAATTTAAACGCACGCCGTTGTTTATACGAGTGTTTGTACGAACATTTGATCACCTGTGTGTTTGTTTGTGTGTCACAATTTACTCAGTTCTCCTTCTTTTATCTTCGCCACTTAATTCTCGTTGTGAAGTTTTGTTTTATGTACTTGTGTAAGTTCGTTAAATGGTATCTCTGTTGGTAGCTGTGCGATCTTTGTATATACAAATGTATGTAAATCAAGGCGTGATTGCACTGATGGTGTAGTGAGCAATCGGTCGCCTCGCCAGTAAGACTGCGCCGAGCGAAAGGTGCCAAAACAGGCGGTCACAGTTAAGTGAATAAAATCAACACTTTTTGTTTAATACAAAAATAAAATATACATTTACCATAACAATGAATGTGTTTACAATTACTCCGTGTAAAAAACTTAAAATATTTAATATTTTCGCCTACAAAATTACGTAAATTTTCACGAGAAATGCAAAAGCCTAAGCTCGTGGCACGTGATTTTTAGATTATAACAGTAGTAATCTATCCCACTTTACAGCTTAAATGAAACATAAATAGTTATATTACAATTTGTCCGTCCCAAATATTTAAGTTATTGGTTGACAATAAATTCAAATTCAAATTCAAATAGTTTATTGCGAATATAGGTTGTTACAGTGGTGTTAACATAGTTTTATCAGTATTGAACAAACATTTAGTGCAGCTATATTCCGCCAATTGGCATGCAATATTGCTCAGATTATATTATTCATTTATTATTATTTTTTTTTTTTTATATTAAATTATTTAAACATACTCTAGTTATAATTGAGGTTCACATGAAACATAATCAGAATCAATATAAATATTAATTAATTAAATGTTATCCATGTCATTGTTTTCATTATACAAGTCAATTTAGATAATATTATATAAGTCAAGTGAATTTAATTAAGAGTCATTTAAAGCTAATTATATTATTGGATGTCATATTTGTCTTCGAGATATTCTTTTAGTGTGTAGTATGCCTTATTAACAAGAAATTGCTTCAATAGCGTTTTAAAGTTATCTGTGGAACATCTCAATATGTATAATGGTAAATGGTTATAAATTCGAGGGGCCATACAAAATATGCTGTTGCTAAATTGCCCTGTTTTGTTTGATGGAAAACATATTTTATGATTATTACGTTTACTCTGTAGGCGCCCAAATAAAGAAGTATGTGTAAAAACAAAGACGGCTACCTCATATATATAAAGGCATGGAAGCGTTAACAATTTCAGACTAATAAAAAATGTTTTACAACTATCCGTCTGTTTTAACTTCACAATGGCCCTTACACATCTCTTTTGGGCTCTAAATATCATATCATTGTCTACAGAGTTACCCCAAAAGATGACACCATACCTTAGTACTGATTCTACATAACCGTGGTACGCAGTGATGACAGCAGATTGATTCACAACTGTTCCAAGTCTATTTAGTGCATAAGAGAATTTGTTCAGCTTAGTACAAATATCTTCCACTTGAGATTTCCAATTTAAATTTGAATCGAGATGGAGACCTAAAAATTTTGCATTTTGGACTATGTTAATTTGTTGTCCATTGTAGCATATGTTAAGATTTATTAAATTATTTTGCCTATTTCTAAATGTCATTAAATTTGTTTTATTCAGATTAATTAATAAATTATTATTTGATAGCCATTGAATTATTATGTCCAGTGTTTGATTTATGTCAGATATCATTTGATTTTTGTTTGTACTTGTGAACATCACAGTGCTATCGTCAGCAAATAGTACCAGATCTTGGTTTATATAATTTGGTAAATCGTTTATATAAACAATAAATAATATTGGACCAAGGATACTTCCCTGGGGGACTCCATGAGTTACTTCACGATATGACGATGAATATACTATTTGTCTACACGTTTTTGGACATATGCGAGTAATTTGTGTACATTGTTGTCGATTTATTAAGTAAGTTTTTAGAAGATTCAGAACATTTCCTCGAACTCCGTATGCTTCTAATTTATTTAAGAGGATACTGTGATTAACATAGTCAAAAGCTTTAGTTAAATCCATATATAGAGCAGATACTAAGTGCTTATTATTAAGGCTTGACATTACAGTACGTAGAAAATGAAAAACAGCTAAATTTATACTTTTATTCTTACGAAATCCGACTTGTTTCTCTGTAAAGATTTTATGTTTTTCAAAGAAATCATTAAGATTTTGACCAATAATCTTTTCAAAAATTTTAGAGAAAATCGGAATGAGCGCTATGGGTCTATAATTTGCAACATCACCCTTATCATTTTTCTTAAATGCAGGCTTAACTACCGTTATTTTTATATTCCAGAAATATTCCAGAGGCTATACTTAAATTTACTATGTAGGATAAAACAGGTGAGATGATAGTTGATACATCTTTCAATACCTTTGTACTAACGTCATCATAACCTGTGCTATTAGTATTCTTTAATGAATTAATTATATTATTAATTTCAGAAGGAGTCGTTGGGTTCATGAATAATGAGTTATAAGTATTCGGTACTTTACAGTTAACGTTAATTGGTTTTAGATTACTGTCATTTCCACTTATGAAATAATTGTTAAATAACTCTGTGATATCTTTGGGGGTCATCAACGATCACCCCATCATTTTTTATATGTCTGATTTCCTCTTTAATCACATTCTTGTTATTATAATTGATAATTGACCAAGTAACTTTAGATTTGTTTGAAGCTGTTTTGATTTTATAGTCATTCTGGGCCCGTTGTGTTAACTTTATTATTTTGTTTAAACGTTCTGTGTAACATTTGAACAAGTTTTTGTTGTGTTTACTTGGATGTTTCCTATATTGCCAAAGTAAAGATCTTTTTTGTTTTGCACATATTTTAATACCTTTTGATATCCAGGATGGCTTTTTTCGAGGTGCTCTTTTTATTAATATAAGTGGAAAACACAGATTATAAAATAAAATAAAGATACATATTTATCAATAAAGCACTTCAAATCCTCCATACAATTTTACTATGGCGGCAGCGCGACGATTTGATTATGCGCCGCACGAGCTCTGTCATTATCTGTCTTACGCTCAGCGCAGTCTTAACACTGTGTCGAGTGTTGTGGGTTCGAATCCCATACAGAATAAATAATTGTGTTGTCAAAAATGATTGTTCTGAGATTGCGTGTACTTCGTGTTCGTTAGTTGTATGTTTGTAACGTCCGCTGCGGCACAGGACTTTAAGCACAGTTGCCTTTTAAAAAAGTGTAATTAAAAAATTGTCTTCTTTATAATAGTATTATAGATTACGTTTACGCGAATGTTATACATTGAAATTAAACAAACTTTACAAGGATTTTCGCGTTGTTTGGTTGGGTAGACTGTGGACACTCCCTGTGACCATGGCTGCTGAAAAGCAACCGAAACGTCAGAGAAAGTGTAAAATTAAATCTAGATAGTTGTCATTTAAATAGCTTAAATTAAAGTAAACAGTAACTAGTAAAAGTGTTTAACAATAGTAGTTTAAAGTTTAAAATTATGTAATAATAGTGTTTTATAAAAAATGAACAACGCTATAAAATCCGTATAAACTTTGTTTAATTTCAATTATTATAGATTGGAAAATTTTATTTTTGAAGTCAGACGCGTGTTTGCCAAGATTGTTTAAGAAAAATTAAACCCTCACAGCTGTCGTCACTTAGAGATGCCACAAACGCCTCAATATTGCCTCTTATACGATTGCCTCGATGACACATTGGTAGAGAATACGACTGCTGTGAATATGATTCCGGGCAAATTGTCACTGAGATTTTCTGTCAGAAACTCTAAATAGCAGCATGAAGTTTGAAACTGTCCTCGGTGGACTTAATACGGTTACTCTTTTCGGGATTCCTAGTACCATACTTGGCAAAATATGCCTGTAAGACACCTCTACCTACCCTATCTGGATAAAGAGGTGAGGCTTAGTTATATGCCATGTTGATGAACTCTCTAATTACATCCGTCGCTCAAAAGCTTCCAGAACTTTATACCGTTAGATATTCGGAGTAGATTATGGTAATGCGAAAGTTAAAAGCACATTAACGAGTTAAGACGAAGATTACTAACTGTATTTGGTTCGGTAGTGAATTATTAATTGATTGTTTTCACTGGATTACTTAACTTTACAATGTATTTTAAGAGGCTGCCTTGGTGGCGTCGTAGTAAGTCGCAAGCGCATGCCTCAAGACATCATTTCTCAGGTTCAGTCGCTGGGAAATGCAACAGTATAATCAGCAATATAAGTCGATACACACCTGCGAGATTTCGATAGTTATTTCTTTCAAAATTATAACAATAATTAGTTTTAATAGCAGTAACAGTTAAAAGATAGGCCTCGGTTCGATTCCCGCACAAGTCAAACATTTGTGTGCATGAACATGGATGTTTGTCTTGGTCTAGGTGTTTCTATGTATAATATAAAGGTATATTATACATAGAAACACCTAGATATAAGTATATAAGTATATAATATTTATTTATTTTATTTATTTATTTATTTTATTATTAATTACAACGGTTATACACCAATAACAGTAATTAATTAATCTCTTATGATCTAATAGATTACATTATCATTATTATTAAAATTACAACAGTCATATCAAAATTATAAGCTATTAAATACAGATATTAATTAGATTATACAATATTATTCAGATGCAATGTCTTTCACAGAATTTCAAACATGATATAATAATTTGGTTGAATCTATCAGTCGTAATATATGTATGTTTATCCATTGTCTAGAACCCATAGTACAAGCTCTGCTTAGTTTGGGCTAGATGGTGTTGTATGTATGTAATGGAATATTATATTATATTATTATAGTTGATATCATCACAGTTAAAAATTACAGAATAATAACTCGAATATATAATTCATAAAATACTGTTACAAATTGTTGAATGTTTAGCTACATATGTTGCTGGCTGTACCAGCTTGTACTTTGGAACAGTGCCCGACAGATGGCAATAGGGTTGCTTAATACTACGTCAGATTCATATAATTCAACTAGATGTGCCCACGGTTTCACCCGCGTTTATGATTACTGCGGCGCTCCCGCGGCTAATAGTTATTTTTTAATACTATTAAGTTGGCAAACACGCATACCTGATGAGAAGTGGTCACCGTAGCCTATGGACGCATGCAACACCAGAGGCATCACTTACGCGTTGCCGACCCTTTAGGAAAAGAAGTGGGAAGGAGAAGGAGCGGGAAAGGGGAAAGAGGGTGTTTGGTCCTCCGGTACTCTCACTCACCGAACGAAACACAACAGTAGGAATACTGCTATTTCACGTCGATATTCTGTGAGAGGGTAGTCCTTCCCCGGTCGAGCCAGCCCATTCATGCTGAAATCAGCGAGACTCTGCTACTATCAATGATGTGTGATGTTATATAGCCTATAGCCTTCCTCGATAAATAGGCTATCCATCACTAATACTTAACTTTATAATATTAATAAGGATTATTGATAGACGAAATGACTACACTTCACCTGGAGCCCAAGTCTGCTATTACAATAGAATGACAGAATGGTCTATCATTGATTTCATGATTGTTGATTTTGACAAGTTTGGTAATTTAATAATATAATGGCGTCATTATGACTCTCCGATGGTCAACCACTGACACTTCATTGAAAAATGGCATAGAATGGTAATCTCGTACATAATGACAAATGATAAAATTTTTACAGTTCCTTTGATCAAATAGCTTTTAACACTAATAAATAATATGTAAAAATATATATCAATGAAATCTGGCATGAATAAATGTTCGAATTTAGTAGTAGTTTTTAAAAAATCGCTTCTTCTAACGTATTTTATAATAATGGCAATACAACATGTCATTCTACCACAATCCAATTACGAGACCATTGACCGACCAATGATCGACCATTATGAATTAAGCAGATGCCGAACTTTTAGCAGAACAACAATGGAATTGCAGTTACGTCGTGTCGGAATGACGAATTTATAAAAATAGCAGACTTGGGCCTCAGGTGGTAAGCAGTCGTATAGTCCACCAGCATAGCCACACTACGTCCTCACGTGAAGTGGTGCCGAAGTCTCTACTTTGGTGGCCTGAGAAGCTGATTTGAATATGGAACTGTCCGCCTTCACAGATGGCGGAGTGGCTTAAGTGGTCGTCTCGCTATTGCCTCTGCGCCGAGTGTTGTGAGTTCAATCCCCGCGGAACAAAAATTTATGTAATCCACAAATATTGTTAAAATTGTCAGCAAAATGAGGGTGTAATATACTGCCGACTGGATATAAAGGCGTCACATTATAGGTATATGTATGACTAATCACAACTAGCTAGCAAAATGTCAGTATAATATACTACAGTCTACCGTTTTGGGGACAACGAAACTCTGAATCAACCCGACCAGTCTATAAACCACACTGCATTATTCATCAATCTCTGTTCTTGTCTCCTCTTAGCTCACTCGACAAGATAAAATAGAAATAACTTCTGTCCCATTACACACAAAGCTCCTTCCACCGTCGATTGAGCAGGCATTTGTCAAACGAGCCTATAAAAACTCAAATGAACAAAATTTACTTGAAAAAGACAACGGGAAATGTACGAAAATGTTCGTAAATGTACGAAAATGAATAATTCCCCGTAGCCAAGTCGATCGGACATATTATTGCAAAACGTCAATGGGGACATAAAAAATATGGCATCCAATCTGTTAGAGTATAAATCATTCGACATCTGTGATATTTCTGTTGCCAATCGAACCTTATAATATATAGCAGAGAGTTGTGTAGTTTTTCCGGTTTTTGTTTATCTATTTGTTGTTTCCTCTGGTCGTTATTTGAGGGTATTTTATACTAGTTGTTACGAAGTTATATATAGACTACATTTGCGTATATATTTGCCTGAAACATGCAACTGTTTTATGATATATAACAAAGTAGGGAGCGAACGTTTTGCCGTCTTTTGGGTGTGCATTCAGATTCCATGTAGCTAAAAAAGGTTTGCTAATAGAAACTCATAATAACGCTTTGCTTGTCCCAGAAACTGAACTCAGGACTAGGACAGGATTAGATATCCCCGAACAATAGATTTGCTGTAATGTCTGCTGCCTGTTATTTTAAAAGGCAAGGACAGACAGTGTAATCCAACACAGTTTGAGATATGTATATTTAAACACGTCGTAGATTTGTATCCTAAACTCGGTAGTGCAAACATCCTAATTGTTCTACAATGTAGATTAATATAAATAAATTCCTAGACTAGGGGTATGTATGTATCTTATGTGGGGGTCAGTCAGTGCAGACCGGCGACACTTCGACCCAGTGGGATCTTTTGTGTCGACACTCTCCCAATAACGACTGCCATAGATGTTCATGGCAGCCGGGACCGACGGCTTTACGTGCTCTCCGAGGCACGGAGCAGGCGATAATTGTCAATCAATATGCACATAATTTCGAAAAGTCATATAACTTCCGAAAGTCAGAGGTGCGCGACGTGGGTTCGAACCCGAGACCCACTGCATTGCAGTCTGTTGGTCTCCCCTCTGAGCTATCGCTGCTAGACTAGGGGTAGCCCTCCATAGGAAAGAATTTTTCAAACATTCAAGAAACTGATACAAGTAACAGCCGAGCTCGGAACAACTATTTCATCATGCATTCTGTTGCCCTGACTGGAGATCGAAGCTACGACATTGGAAGCCTTGGCAGTGACCACATCAACCACCGTGCAATACATAAGGTCAAATTACATACCATAGGTTCTTACCCGAAAAAGTCATGGTAATGCAAACATCAAGTGAGTTTGGTCATTGACCTTAAGAATTCTAGACATATCTCAATATTCCACTTACGTCATCTTTAAGTTATATTAAAATATACGTAAGTAAAACCGTCCGCAAGCAAGCTTCAATATTTCTAACAGTATACGTAAACAGTCTTTCTGCAACGTCGAAGAAAAGGGTAAAAACGTTACATGTGAAGTTCTAAAATGGTCAAAACAACAAATTACTAGTTAAGAGATAACATTTTGTAGCTTCTTTAAGGCTTTTCAAGGTTTTTGTTGCTTAGCAACTGATCTATCTATCTATCTTACGTGGGGGCCAGTCAATGCAGACCGGCGACACTTCGACCCAGTGGAATCTTTTGTGTCGACACTCTCCCAATAACGACTGCCATAGATGTTCATGGCAGCCGGGACCGAC
Source organism: Catocala fraxini (assembly GCA_930367265.1). NCBI lineage: Eukaryota > Metazoa > Arthropoda > Insecta > Lepidoptera > Erebidae > Catocala > Catocala fraxini. The sequence continues at coordinate 3,073,188 of OV884045.1, forward strand.
GCGGCGATGGCTTAACGTGCTCTCCGAGGCACGGAGCAGGCGATAATTGTCAATCAATACGCACATAATTTCGAAAAGTCATATAATTTCCGAAAGTCAGAGGTGCGCGACGTGGGTTCGAACCTGAGACCCTCTGCATTGCAGTCTGTTGGAACAACAACTAGCAACTGATACTACAGGCTGACTCTTTGTCTAGAATAAACAAACTAATGGATGCAGTTCCATACGGAACAGATTCGTAAAATAAACAATATTGTAATCTTGGCGATTAAAAAGAGTTTCAGTTATTTTCATTACTTCAACGCGTTGCTGAACATGATAACAGATGTAAATATAAATACACATTAATAAGTGTAACTTTGACGTTTATAAGTGTTACTTTATAAACAACTAGTAGTTTTCCCGCGGTTTCACCCGCGTAAATTCCCGTGTGAATATCGGGTTTCAACCCTTTCACCCACTTCAGGGTGGAATTTCCAAAAATCCTCTCTTAATGCTCCCCTACACTCGCCGAGGAACATACACATACGTTCAGTAGTTTCGGCTGTGCGTTGTCTGTCAGTCACTCAGTAACGGAAGAGTTTTATATACATAGACATGAATAAAAAAAAAATAATTGATTCGAAACTTCTTATAACCATTGTTTTGGTTTAGCAAACCACTCAAAATTTTGGAGCCTAAGTAATTTAAATAAAGACATCTACGTAGTTTCTGCCTGCGGATTCCCGTGTAAATATGACGGTAAAATATGGGATAAAAAGTATTCTGTGTTAACCCAGACAGTGTTTAACTCTGTGGCAAATTTTATCCATATCCTTACACCAGTTAACTTTGTAGTTTGTTTTACGAAGAGACATTTACAATATATTATAAATTATGCGGCATGAAAGTGGATATAGTGACAATAATAGAAAAGGGTATGTTAAGCTGGTTTGGGCATGTAGAAAGAATGAACGAGGAAAGACTGACTAAGAAAGTTTATAAGGCTAGTGTGAATGGAACAGTCGCAAGAGGAAGACCTAGGCGAACGTTTCTCGATCAGATCGGAGGCGTTCTGGACAAAGGCCAGGTTAAGAGCACCTTGAACCGACGGGCGTGTATGAGGAATGTGATGAAAGTGAATGAAGCGAGAGAAGTGTGTCAGGATCGTAGCAAATCTGCAAGCAAGCTCTGGGAAACAGGCGTGAATCTATGTATGTATGTATAAATTATTCATTATAACACTAATTAATTTATTACTAATTAATTAAATTGCGATTAATTCATATCCAAACCTCCAAATACCTTTGCCTAGTTTTCATATTTCAGATACAGCCTTGGTTCAATTTCATAATAGTATAGCCTGAACGCGGCAGTCGGAATGGATAGTATAAGTCAACATTCATTCTGTCGTATTTACCACTTTGTCTATAGCATATACATTATTTTTAATGGCCGCCGGGATACATAATAAATTCGATATTGACTATAAAACACGTTATGTGTTCATTAAAATGTACCGGAGTGTACGTTACACTTTACGATGGTGTTCGAATACGTTTCATTATGCCAATTTATACAAGTTTTATTTATGTTTTGTTGCAGCAAATATTGCTTTTTTATGTTTACGGTTAGTGTAAAGAAAAGGGATGGCTTGTATTTCGTATTGCGATTTTATAATTAATATTTGTGTTATGATTTTAAATTGTTTTATTTGTTCATGGATGTAGTGTTTGGTTATTTTTGTGGGATGTGTTTGCGCATACACTCGCCGCTGGTTGCATATTTGATGTTTTACTGACAGTCAATTTTCTGCAACGGCTCGAAGGATAGAAATATTTTATAGTAGATGGCAGGTGGTTTAATTGGTTGCCTTGCCACTGTCAGCGCACGGAGTGTAGTCGGTTCAAATCCCACACGGGACAAAAATTTATGTGTTCCACATATGGTTGATCCGTATTTCTTTCCGTGGTTCTTTGTGTCCGTTGTTTGAATGTTTGTAATGTCCCCCGCGATACAAAAATTGTTCATAGAGTGGGAGTCGTCTTTTTATTAAATAAAAAAAAAAGTAATACTACACTATGTATATTTACGCGCTATATTTACGCGAATATTGCACATTGAATTACATAATATTGTCTTCTGTTTACGCGAATGTTATTCATTGAAATTAAACTACTATATACGGATTTTATCGCGTTATTTATTTTACACTTTATTACAAAATTTTGAAACTGTTTCACTACTACTAGATACTATTAAACTTTACTAATTTTAAGCTAATTAAATTATTAAAACTATTTATATTTAAGTTTACACTTTCCCCGACGTTTCGGTTGCTTTTCAGCAGCCATGGTCACGGGGAGACTAAGATGGTAGTTGTCTCAATGTACCAGTGTCGTTATTTCAAAATACCCGAACATAATTTAATCATTGGTGTTTCTATTTACGCAGAATGAGCTCAGAGTATCATGAAGTCTAGCTGTGGTTTGCTTCTTCTTGAGCTTTAGCTTAAAATTAGTAAAGTTTAATAGTATCTAGTAGTAGTGTAACAGTTTCAAAATTGTGTAATAAAGTGTAAAATAAATAACGCGATAAAATCCGTATATAGTAGTTTAATTTCATTGCACATTGAAATAAAATTACTTTAATTAAAGTTATTAAAATAAACCGCAAAAAATCAGAATTACTTACTTTATATATGTCTTTATATACTTTATATATTACTTTATATATGTTTTTATTATGTCAATTAATCATAATAACGATATCAGAATTATGATTAAAGCAGGACTTGCATATAAAAAATAGCTTAAATTATTTATCTTCTCTGTATACATTATAAACACGTCTAAAATACAAATACCCAACCAACTTCACAAAGCTAAACGAAATAACCCTCTATTTTCTTCAGTATAAGTTATGCATATGTTTACTATATAAACTTTAACACAAGACAAACATACATCATGACATCGTAAGGTGAATGCACTGTCACACGAAATTTATTTAGCATGCCAAGTTTTATGGAAATAATAATTAATGTCAAGTAACTGGATACATTGATGTTATAATACAAGATAAGCTATTAAATACATTGTAACAAGATACTTCTTCTTTGATTCAAACGGTCAACTCACGTGTTTATTTGTTCTGTGTGCAAAATTCAAATAATCGTCATATTTTAAGTTAAATTTAAACAAAACTATATCACAGTGACTATAAAACTTATAAGAAGTGTATTCTACTATAAAACATTTAAATAAAGTGCATAATTTGAACAATAATACTTTTTGCAGTTAAAACTTTTAAATCATAAGTAATCAGCTTGTGGGTGAATGACAAGTGACTTTACGCGTAGTGTACGGAATTCGCACGGTTCGGTAGTGCGCGTAACCGTGAATATCGCTTGCGCTGACGGGCGGTGACTCAAGCGACGGCTCGCGTCAAAGATAAATCGAGACAGACGGTGCACAGTTTTATACCTTTACTGTATTGCCGCTTGGAGGACGACTACTATAATACAAAAATTATTATGTCTAGCAAAGGAGTGCAGTGGGGTTGCTGCTCTGGTGAAACTGCAACAGACGCGGAGGAAAAATCAATAAAGTGTCCAACATGTGACAAATCATACCATTTTGCCTGTATATCGCTCAAGGTGTCGCCGCCTAATGCAAATAGTTGGAAATGTCCATCATGTGTAAGTAGCAATCCCAAGGCGACCAGAAATGATTCCACTCCACTTCGTAATATTAATACGAATAGAGGACCAAAAAGACAAGCTACTGGCCCTCCATCACCGTTACCAATATCCAGCGATAGAAACGAACTACAGTGTGTCATAAAACAAATAATTAAAGAAGAATTTAACGAGATGTTAGCTAAGTTTAATAAAACAATGATCACAGCGATTAACCAAGAGTTAGAACCAATTAAGAAGGAAATAAAAGAAATTTTCGATTCTATGGCTTTTATTAATAAAACATTTGAAGAAATCAAGAAGGAGCAGGTAACGATTAGGGACCAAACAAAGACTTTAGGGCTGGAAAATAAAGAACTTAAGGTCACAGTAGAGACTCTCACTGAGAGGCTTAATAACTTGGAGCAACAATCCCGGTCAAATAACCTAGAAATACAGTGTGTTCCTGAAAATAAAAATGAAAATTTATACAATATTATAACACAAGTCGGACGTGTCGTAAATTGTGACATTGGTGAAAAAGACATTTTGCATTGCACACGGATCGCAAAGAATAATTCATCAAGCACCCGACCACGTTCTATAATTGTGCAGTTAGCGTCACCCAGATTGCGGGATCTTGTACTAGCAGCAACTATTAAGTTTAATCAGGCCAACCCATCACAAAAACTAAGCTCTTCCCATCTTGGTTACGGTGGACCAAAATCTCCAGTTTATATAACTGAACACCTATCACCGAACAATCGAGCTCTTCATGCTGCCACCAGGATCAGAGCCAGGGAGAAGAATTATAAATATGTGTGGGTGAGAAACGGTAGAATTTTTACTAGGAAAACTGACGGAACTGAAGCTATACAAATCAAGAGCAAGAACAGCCTGACCAAAATAGTTTAGCAAGTATTGTTTTATTATTGTTATAATTATTAATGCATGGTTTTACATCAAAATATTATAAAATTCAAAGACATTTCTTTATATTACCAAAATTGTAGAGGTTTACGAACTAAAACAGAGAATTTCTATTGTAATGTTAATTGTATGAGTTATGATGTTATAATACTGACTGAAACATGGCTAAACGATAACATATTGAGCTCTGAACTTTTCGATGATCGATATATAGTTTACAGACGAGATAGAGAGTCTTCTGGATTCCAGTGCAACAGAAATGGGGGTGGAGTTTTGATTGCAGTCAATAAAAAAATTAATTCCAGATGTATTGAACATTGGCAAAGTAGATGTGAAGATCTGTGGGTTGTTATCGATATATCCACGACCAATACGGCACATAAATTAGCTCTATGTGCGGTTTACCTTCCACCACCTGTATGTCAGGCAAATATGGAACATTTTATCGAGCATTGTAACAGAGTATTGGATTCGTCAGACATACCTATTTGTTTAGTCGGAGACTTTAACTTAAGTAAAATTGATTGGGATCTAAATGCCGTAAATGATAATCTGTCTAAAACTTGCCAAAGCTTTTTAGATTTTATGAACGTAAGTCAGTTGGCACAGCATAATTATATAAAGAACTTTTCTGGACGCATTTTGGATTTGGTCCTGTCTACAATCCCATCTTGTTCTGTAAACGAAACTAGCTATCCGCTAACTGTTATTGATAAATATCATCCACCCCTCGAAATAACCCTCAAATTGGTAAAATCCCCTACTCTTCCATATAATTCTGGCTGGAGACCCAACTTTTATAAGGCAAAATACTCGGATATTACTCAGTATCTTAATAGCTTTAACTGGCATAAACTTTTTAGTAATGCGAGTGATGTAAATGAAATGACATCAATATTTTATAATCATCTAAACGATGCTATTAAGAAATTTGTACCGTATCGGAAACAAAGAAATAGTCATTATCCACAATGGTTCAATAAATCTTTGATTACATTATTAAAAGAGAAATACAAGCTCAGGTTGCGCTTAAGAAAATATAAAAATCCCTTAGATAATATTGAACTTAATTTGATTTCAAAACGATGTGAAACGCTAGCTAAGTTTTTATATGGTAATTATATTAAAAACATTGAAAGGGATATAAAGAATAATCCAAAACTTTTCTGGAGTTATCTAAAAACTAAACGTGGTGGATCTAGTGCCTATCCACTGACTATGACTGATGGTCAGGTGACGACGTCTAAAGGTTCTGAAATCTGCGACCTTTTTGCTCAGCATTTCTCAGCTGCATACACATCTGATACTGGCTCAGACAATAATGGTTGTCCCCCTTCCTTTGAAAATTTGGAAAACCAGAGCCAGTGCTTGACAAGCCCAACATTAAACTGTGACACCTTACTCTATAAATTAAAATCTGTCAATATCAGCAAAGGTCCAGGCCCTGATGGTATTCCGCCTCTTTTAGTTTATTCCTGTGCATCTGCTCTGGTGTCTCCCTTGCTTATAATATTCCATAGTTCGCTAGCCTCAGGGACTTTCCCATTAGAATGGAAAAAGGCCAAGGTAGTTCCAGTTTATAAGGCTAACAAAAAAGACCTTGTCTCAAACTATAGGCCAATTTCAATACTCTCCATTTTTGGAAAGATTTTCGAGTCCCTTATATGTCAATATATTCAACAATATTTTAAAATGTACATCAGTGTTAGGCAACATGGTTTTGTAGCGTCACGATCAACATCTACTAACTTAGTAACATTTACAGAGTCCCTTATTCACGCTATTGACGCGGGCAAACAATATGACGTCATATATACCGACTTCAGTAAGGCTTTCGACAAAATGCCCCATTCTATACTTTTGTACAAACTGGCAGCGTACGGCATAACAGGGCCTTTTCTAGAATGGTTCAAATCGTACCTAAGCGAACGTGAGTTTTACGTGGTTGTGAATGGTTTCCGCTCTGGGTCACACAGAATTATGTCGGGTGCCCCCCAAGGTTCTCATCTAGCCCCAATTTTGTTTAATATCTTTATTAACGATCTTCCACAATGTTTTCATTACTCTGAAACGTATTTGTATGCTGATGATCTAAAGTTTGCCCGAACAATTGAATCATCTACGGATAGTAATCTTTTACAAAATGATCTTAACCAGCTGATCAAGTGGTGTAATTCTAATAAAATGCAACTTAATTACCAAAAATGTTACCATGTTAAATTCACCAGGAAAAATAATTATGTTCACACTGAGTATTTTATAAATCAAAATAAGATACAAGAAAAGGAAACAATTAGAGATTTAGGAGTGCTATTTGATAAAAAGATTAGCTTTGTGCCTCATATAGATCACGTCATTAAAAAGGCCTCAAAAATGTTGGGTTTCGTACTTAGAAACACTAAAGGATTTCGAAATAGCAGCACAAAAGTGATGTTATACAACAGTCTGGTACGAAGTGTGTTAGAGTATTGCAGCGTTGTATGGAGGCCCCACTACGCTACTCACATGCTACGTTTAGAACGGGTACAAAAACGTTTCATGTGGCATTTGGCATTCTCAGAAGGGAAAAGTAAAAAACTACCATCCTATAAAGTTCGGCTGCACCATTACAAATTATGCTCATTATCCACTCGTAGACACCTCGCAGATGGTATATTTCTGATCAAACTGCTTCAGAATAAACTAGACTGTCCTACCCTATTGGAACATATTAGATTTAGAGTGCCATCTAGATATCCCAGGAATGCCATCACACCTTTATGCCCACCACTACGCAGATCTGTGCTTGGCACAAACTCGCCAGTGCCAAGGTTTTGCCGGATAGTCAATAAATACAGTGACTTAATAGATATACACCATGACAGTACCCGTAAATTTATAAAAGCTCTCCTAAGCAACACTTTTTTGATATGTGAATGACTGCAAAATGTAATTATAAATTTCAAATGAATTAATTGTTATACTAAACTTGATTTTTCCATACAAGACATTCTATTATATACATTCGACTTTTTTAAAGCTATTTTAATCAATGTTAATTTATAAATTTTAATCATTATTTTATTATTATATTTTTATTTAATACACTATCTCTTGTACTGTACAACAACATAATTACAAATACTTTTACTTTTTTTTTTTTAATACCTATGAATTTATTGTGTATTTTTATCTGTTTTATTGTGTTTAACTGTTAATTTTATATAATATTTATGATTAATATTAATCTCATTATCTAATGTCAATATGTAAATCTGTTTCAATAATTTTAATCTTAATTTTAATTTAAAATTGTAATCCATGACCGTTTTTATGTGCATGCGGTGTTAGCCTGTAAGTGGTTGTTACACATGTAAATGTTTTCCAGCAAGTAAGCAGTTTTGTATAGTGTAAACAACCGTTGGTTAACCTAATAAATAAATAAATAAATAAATAAATAAATAAAGATTAAATAGCTGTTTAAATATCTTATAGCAGGGATCGCAAACCAATACAACTTGATAATTTTTGCAAGTCAATTTAAAAAAGGTCAACTCCCACAATAGGAGGAATGCTTGTGTCATGGGAGACTTATGTAAACATTCAAATAACGGATATAAAGAACACCCAGACTCGGAACAATCATTTCTGGATCACACAAATTTTTGTCCCAGGTGGGGATCGAACCCACAACGCTCTGCGCGGCGACAAAGCGAAGCGACCACTTAAACCACCACGCCATCCGTGTACTTAGAAATTGATCAGATTGATAAACCAAATATGATTTTCGTTTCTTTGATGACATACTAAAACCACATCATTATTTTTGTTCGTAAAAATGGCACGTAAACCAATAAAAGTTCGCTGTACAATAATCTTAGACCTACTTAAATTTTTTAATTTCTATTGTACAAAACCACATAACTATTTTATGGGTTAATTTATGTAGCAGGAGATGGCGTTGGTGTCTATCACACAATTCTCACTAGCTCAGACACCATCATTTTATTCTATCAGTTCCGTGTAAAATCTAGCTTTGTCCATTATATGTTACTATTAGATAGACAAACTGTACTTATTTTAGGATTAATAAAGATTATTATTATTATTATTTAAAATCTTTAATAGTTTGTTTTTCTTTCAAATGTGTCAGTCTTCGTTAGGGTGAAGTCTTGTGTCTCGCGGAAGACTTTATAAACATCCAATATAATTGGACACACACATTTGTGGAGCCACATAGCGTGGATTCGCCTGATTATTTATATAGCGGTCGCACAAATAATTGTTCTGTGAGGGATTTGACAACAACTCTCAGCGCAGTGGCAAGAATGATCAGTCAGTCTACGACATTATATACATATTTCTATATAATAGTGCCTCGGTGGTGCAACAGTAGTGAATACGACTGCTGTTTGTGAGGTTTCAGGTTCGCATCCCGGTTGGGGCAAAGTGTTATTCTGTCTAAAATTGTCAGTACCAGTACGGGGGCTGGGACTGTGGCTGGTAACCAATGTGGCTTACCTCCTATTCAATGGGAAATGTAAGTGTCATAAATCTTCCCTTGTCATTTTAGAGATGTAAACCAGAGAGTATGTATTTCTTCACAGAAATACATGAAAATACTTCCCTCAACCGGGAATTGAACGCACACATTATGACGCTTTTACAATTGGTCTAACCAGAGAGCATGTAACTTCATCTTTACATATACACTCTAGTTAGGTAAACTCATTATAGACACAGAGAACTTGTTACAAATATTAAAATAATGTATTTATACTTTAGGTACCTACACATTTTATGTATGACACAGTTACTTGTATGTGTACAGGCAGTTTTAGCTTAAGTTTATATTATTTAGTCATATTAATGTTCCAACAAATTACTTAGATAAATATCCACTTCTAAAATAAATAGTCAAGTGATCGCCTGAAACACAGGTCTAACCTAGTTCAGGCAAGTAGCTTATATTAATGTAAAGGTGTTAAAGTATCCATTCTTTCCATAACTGTAACTATGTATTATTTTGTTCTAAACTATTTTTTTAAGGCATTAAGTTATTGTTAGATTATTATTTGTGAGGTCTCCCCATGACCATAGCTGCTGAAAAGCAACCGACACGTCGGGGAAAGTGTAAAATTAAATTAAATCTAAATAGTTTTAATAGTTTGAATAATAATTTAATTAGCTTAAAAATTTGTAAAGTTTAAAAGTAAAAGTAGTGTAACAGTTTTCAAAATTATGTAATAAAGTGTCAAATAAACAACGCGATAAAATCCGTATCATCATCATCATCATCGGGCTATAATAGTCCACTGCTGGACATAGCCCTACCCTAATGAGCGCCATAGCGCCCTGTCTTCGGCTTGCCGCATCCAACATCTGCCTGCAGTCTTTCGCAGTCCGTATATAGTAGTTTAATTTCAATGAATAATATTCGCGTAAACAGAAGATAATATTATTGTTAGATATTAAGATTTAATTTAAATTTGATTTGAGCCCACTATTGTACTCCTTTTAGCCGAATAAATTTAATATTTTATTATTATTATTATTATTATACAATATATTGCCCATACGTATAATCTAACATATCTCGATTTCAGTCCTTAAAAGCCTATAAAAGTGATGTTCAACTTTCATATGTTGCTACAAAAACAATGTTCCGCCGTCCTTCAGGCGTGTGAAGAGAGGCAGTGGGACATAACGGGACAAAGTGGGACAAAGGTACGTCCTTTGCGACACACTTCCGACTTGCATATTTTTAAGGGCTTGTGCTGTATAGACACCATGATTGGATACATTTTTCGGACTGTACCTTTATAATACAGTCGGGCTCGATGGCGTAGTGGTTAGTGTAACCGACTGCCACGCCTGAGGTTGCGGATTAGATTCCCGCACAAGTCAAATATTTGTGTTCATGAACATGGATGTTCGTCTTGGTATGGGTGTTTCTATGTATAATATGTATAAATTTACAAAAAGAAAAGTATATATGTATGTTTATCCATTGTCTGTTGTGTGTATGTGATAGAATATTATTATTATTATTATTATATGTATTGGTTAATTAATAAGTGACTGTTGTTCCGGCGCCGGCGTTAGCCTTGTAGATAAGGCATTGGTCTTTCAATAAAGAGGTTGCAAGTTCGAATGCCATTACTAACACTACCGATGTGAACACTCTCCTAACACAACCATATTTATTATTTGTAACATAACTTGATAGTTATAATTTAAATAAATATCAGTGGTTTATGGCATTTCACATAAATATAAGTGGTTACCTCAGCACCTGTGCATCTTATGTTGTGCGCTTTTCAACATAAATAACTGTGTGGTCCACAAATAGTCCTTCTAAGTCTGAGGATTCTTTGTATCCGATGTGGGAATGTTTATAAAATACTGCGTTCAATAGAGATTTTATCAATTAAATGAGTTCTCATGTGCGATTTGAGCGTCCTAAATCAACGATTAAAGTCGCAGATTATCGCGCTAAGTGGAAAATACTCAATTGATAGAACAGTTACAGAACAAAACAGCCTGATTCGATAGCAAATGATTACACACACACGTACACACTTACCCTCACAAAGTTCTTATTGTTGTATAAGAGCAGTAAAGCCATATTTCTTGACTGCATACATATTCGAGAAATATTATCAACGTAGCTTCACAATACTTTTTTCACCTTAAATCGATAAATAATTATATTTGAAATATAATTATTTATCGATTTACGCGCTAAGTGTCGGGACCCTCTGTCGCTCCGCAAGTGCCCTGTTAGCCAGCTAACGACCACTCCCCACAATGTACCCACCCACGGCGGTCAGGAGTCAATTGTCACGTTCAATCGATTCCATCTAAACTTCTTGCAAGAAACCGGCATAAGTAACTCTGTTACTGTGTTACGCCCGGTAGGATTTCTACACTACGTGGATGGCGTAGTGGCTTAGGTTATCGCCACGTACCACTGCGCTGAGTGTTGTGGGTTCGATTGGTTTAAATCTCAGCAGAATAACTGCACGTATGGGGCAGTGGTTTAAGCGTTAAGTTGGTGATGCGCAATTAGTTGTTCTAAGTCTGGGTGTTCCTTGTGTCCGTATTGTAAGCTTCGTGATTCCGGACTTAATCCTAATGCCAGAGTTATCTTTAAAATAAAAGAAAATACAGATAAAGCGTGTTAAAAATAGGAAAGATGAACATGGGAATCATAGAGTAACTATGATCTTAAGATATCATATTGCTGTTCTGCTATAGAATATTCTAATTTTTACTGAAGATTCCGTTTGGCAGTAAGATATAAGAGAATTCAAAATTGCATAAGTATGCTGTAAGATCTTTTTAGCGAACTTACTTTCGAGTTTTCAGTAAAAAGGTATTCTATTGTAATAATGTGCTAAATTTAAACTCTATTGGCACTGACAATGGACTTAAAGTGACCATAGAGTCTGAAATTACTTTTTACTGAATAACATAGCTGACAAGAGATTTTCTGGTAAAAAGCTAGGTACCCTATCTTATCTTATCTTATGTGTAGGACAGTCAGTGCAGACTGGCGACACTTCGACCCAGTGGGATCTTTTGTGTCGACACTCTCCGAATAACGACTGCCATAAATGTTCATGGTAGCCGGGACCGACGGCTTAACGTGCTCTTCGAGGCACGGAGCAAGCGATAATTGTCAATCAATACGCACATAATTTCAAAAAGCCATATAACTTCCGAAAGTCAGAGGTACGCGACGTGCTTCGAACCTGAGACCCTCTGCATTGCAGTCTGTTGGTCTCCCCACTATGCTATCGCTGCTCTACCTATGAGATGTTAGGTACCCTAACTCGACCAGCGTAGATAAAGAACAGTTAAGATATATGAAACTAGTGAAAGGCCAGGTAAAGAGTACCCCGCACTGACCAACGTAGATAAATAATTATGAAAACATAAAACTATAAAATCACTCCAGATATGATCATAGCAGATGATAAAAATCCTTAATATCTGTCTCTGCAAAACAACAGTGAGAGACTTCATATTATCAAACCAATCTATCGGGTAAAGACCGTGTCATATCTACAAATATTGAGCTCCACGGAGCCGCATCTAGTCTTTTAAATCTGTAGCACAATGACAAAGCTGTGTACACACTATACAGCCCGCCGCAGCGCAAACAGTGAGTACACGGCTCAATTTCATAGTTCAAACATCGTGCGAGCGTCGTGCACTTAATATTATTGCTAAAATGCACCTACATTTTGCATAGTAAAGTATTAAAGGAAAATATTGAAGAAAAAGCGTCGATTTTCGTGTGTAGTATTTGATAAAGAGTAAGTGTTTTTATTGTCTTTGTTTAAACTGTGAATTGCTGAAGTGTCAGATATATTTTTTTATACAACTAAGGTGGCAAACAGTCATACGGATGGACGCCTGCAACACCAGAGGCATCACTTGCGCGTTGCCGACCCTTTAGGAAAAGAAGTGGGAAGAACATGGAGCGGGAAGGGGGAAAGGGGATGATTGGGCCTTCGGCACTCTCACTCACCGAAACACAACAGTAGGAATACTGCTATTTTACGTCGATATTCTGTGAGTAGTCCTTCCTCGGTCGAGCCGGCCTATTCATCCTGAAATCAGCGAGGCACATGTTTTGATGCACGGCTGATGTAGAGGTATGACGAGTGTTGTGGGTCTGAATACTACAAGGGACAAGACGTTGTATGATTCTAAATGATTGCTCGAGTTTGGGTATTCTTTGTGACCGTTACTTGAATGTTTGTAGAGTCCCCCGTGATACATATATACATACATAGTCGGCCTCGATGGCGTAGTGGTTAGTGTAACCGACTGCCACGCCTGAGGTTGCGGGTTCGATTCCCGCACAAGTCAAACATTTGTGTGCATGAACATGGATGTTTGTCTTGGTCTGGGTGTTTCTATGTATAATATGTATGAATTTACAAAAAAAAAGTATATTTGTATGTTTATCCATTGTCTAGTACCCATAGTACAAGCTCTGCTTAGTTTGGGCTAGATGATGTTGTGTGAATGTGGTAGAATATTATATTATTATATTACAGGAATTTCGAGTAGCGCGGGAATAGCCTTGAAAAATCTGTTTCTTTCTCCGACCCAGGTATGAACCTTGAATAAATACATTCAAAACCTTTGTTATATTATAAATTTATGAAATGCGTTGCGCTCCCATGCGCTTAGCTAGGTGAGAATCGTACGCCTTTAAAATCGATTTAAACTGTCACTACTGATAGCAAATATAACTTTTTAAAGTGCTTCAATCTAAGTATGCAGCTCCACCGCTTATAGCTTATAGCGTGATATTGAATACTTGTAGTAGATAACGCTTCAGAAAGCATATAAATTTATATGGTATGGCTTATGAGATGTATAGAAGCGTTACCTTGTATGTGTTTTTATTCAGGATAAGCTAAACTGTTTTTGAGCGCAGTGATAGTGAACGCGAGAGTTGTGCATGAAGTTTTAGGTTCAGTTCTAGTGTCGTGCAAAGATATATTCTCTGCAGGAATTCGCAGTAGTAGTATGTAATTTACAAATATACACGGTAGATATAAAAAGGGTTGCTCCTTTTTAAAGGGGTCTAAAACACACCTGATAAAATATAGATGTACACACGGCTACACATCAAGTAAGTAGATTCATATTTTTCTTTTTGTGTTAAACGTATGTAATGATACAATGGCGATTGCATATCCTTGTGGATAAAAATGCCCAATTAATAAATAAAGACTAAAAAAAAATCTAATTGGTCACCCTATATACGCATAACTACGCTACATACAAAATAGAGAATTGTCTGAAAGGGACAGTGCATAGTAATGTCGATGTAATGGTAAGAATAAGGCGTCGCGTCACATTCAGCGTAATTGAGACAAACTAACAAAAATATAACGCACTCTCTCGCATGATTCGCAGCGTTCAACTTCTAATAGTTCAAAGTCCAAACAGTCTAGGTTGATACGTCGTTGTGTGTATATACTAGATTTTGCTTTGCCCGCGAGAATTAAAAATCCTGTATGTTTGTTTGTTTGTTTGTTACTTTGTTTGTAACCGATTCTTTTGGACTTGATTTTGACCCACTTCAAATGGTCAGATTTCATTTAAACTTTGTAGACTTATCGAGGACCGATGACAATACAATAATTTGATAAGTTTATGTCATTATTCTGATTAGGATTGTCAGGATTAATAATTTTCTCACAGATCCTTTGCGTGAGACCGAGAGAGATAGAGCAAGTGCGTGGTATGCAGTTAGCCGAACTAAAAAATAGAAAATAAATAATAAAAGAGCGATTAAATGATTTTTTTTAATCACTCTATCCTTATTTGAATTATTAAAAAAAAAATTTTCTACGTTTTAGTTTGGTTTTTTAAATACAGCGTGGTTTTTTTTAGACTTTTAGTCTATTATTTATTTCTGTATGAAAGGTACCCTATGTCCTTTTCTGATTCCCTGACAATGTGCATGCGAAATTTCATGATTATCGGTTGAGTAGTTAAGGCGTGAAAGCGTAACATACAAACAAACTCACTAATATTAGTTAGGATTACGTCTCTGTCCATCCTCTATATAGAGTACTAGCTTTTGCCCGAGGCTTTGTTCGCGTAAAAGTAATAATAATAATAACCACTGGTGTTATCCCTAAACACATACACCACAGTCTGAAACTCATTGATCTAAAACTTAACACTTACAAACAACTCCAAAAAGCCACCATATTGAACACCTGTAGAATCGTGAGAAAATTCTTACAAATAGACGAACAACATTACGACAATAACACACAGACTTGATTTTCTAAAAATATGTGGCCTTTACTTGACATAAGTCGGTAAATGTCACTAAGACTACCAGCGCAAGCAGAAAAATAAAAAAACAACCCAAAATAATAATAATAATATAACGGACTAGACGAACCACACTAACAAAACACAACCACCTACATTCTAAATCTGCAACAGAGAGGCACACCATTAAAAGACAGCATGGAGGCAGAGGCTTTATAGATAAACACCACCTTTGGCAGAAACAAATTCATAACATTAAAACATTCTTCTTCACAAAATCTTGCACAAGTAATATCCATAACACTATAGTCCAAAATGATCTCAATTACACCCCGCTTAACCTCCATACGCCACCTGAGTGCCTAGTGCGAATTTGTTTTACGTTAACACGATCAACACGTTTATGACATTCAGCGCTCCGATTGGCTCGCTCCAAGCTCTTAACGAATCAAAGAGCCAAACGCAGTAAACGTTTCGATCGCGTTAACGTGAAAAACAACTCATACTCGGCACCCTAATTCAGAAAACCCTAACAATGGCAATCCATAGACACAGAAAGTTGATATCTGGAAAAAGAAAACATTGCATGGATGACATCCACATGATTTAGAGCAGTCACATATCGATCCAATAGCATCAAATAAACGGCTGGAAATAGGTTCTTTATTTCCAGAAACAGAAGGATTTATAATAGCCATTCAAGACCAGATAATAAATACTAAAATTACAAGAAATATATAAGTTACTTCTTCTTCTTCTTTCTTCTTTTCGTGTGGTTAGTGGCCAACCTGTTGCCAAGAGTTGTTCAAACCACCCGTAGGCCTCTGACATGGCTTAACGACTGCTGTCAATTTGACAATAACCGGGACCGACTTTCTACGTGCCCTCCAAAGCACGGAGACACTATATGAAATACCACTAAGCAGTCACCCATCTATAGACTGACCGCACCTAACGTTGCTTAACCTCGCTAATCGTTTACCGAACAGTGAGTGCAACTGGCTATGAGCGCCTTACTTATGAGTTACTACCCTTACTAGTGATAAATGTCGTAAATATCATACTCAATCTGAAACCATCCAACACATAACCGGAGCATGCACAACACTCACACAAACAGATTACAGTCATAGGCATATACAAATAGCCAATATTATTCACCAAAAACTCGCACACAAACAAAAACTGATACAAGACTTAAACATTCACTATTACAAATACACGCCTGAAACTGTATTAGAAAATATCACTCATGAACTTTATTTTGACCGTGCCATTCTCACTGACAGGACCATCCACTATAATAGACCGGACATAACATTAGAAGATAAACTTAATAAAATTTCTTATCTTATAGATATCGCAATTCCTAACACGCATAATTTGCAAAACACCATCATCATCATCTCAGCCGAAAGACGTCCAATGCTGGACATAGGCCTCCCCCAAGGTTTTCCACACAGACCGGTCTTGGGCCACCCGCATCCAACCGCTTCCCGCGACCCTTACCAGGTCGTCGGTCCACCTTGTGGGGGGCCCTATCCCTGCTGTGTGTTCCGGTGCGTGACCGCCACTGTAGAACCTTTCCGCCCCAACGGTCATCGGTTCTGCGAGCTATGTGCCCTGCCCACTGCCACTTCATCTTGGCTATCCGGAGAGCTATGTCGGCAACTTTAGTAATGCAAAACACAATTAGTAAAACAATATGTAAATTTACAGAACTAAAAGATGAAGTGACAAGAATATGGAGGACAAAGTCTATGTGGTACCTATTGTTCTTTCTTCCATCGGTATCATTCCTAAGCATCTTCGCCATAGCTTGAAATTAATTGATCTCAAAGAAACCTTGTACATTAGCCTACAGAAACCCGCAATTTGAACACGTGCAGAATAGTCAGGAAATTCATGTCCCTTGATGAAAACGACACAATACAAATAACAACTCCAACATAATCTTTACATATTTTACTTGGTTTCGGCAGCGATAGCTCTGTGGGGAGACCAACAGACTGCAATGCAGAGGGTCTCGGGTTCGAACCCACGTCGCGCACCTCTGATTTTCGGAAGTCATATGACTTTTCAAAATTATGTGCGTATTGATTGACAATTATCGCCTGCTCCGTGCCTCGGAGAGCACGTTAAGCCGTCGGTCCCGGCTGCCATGAACATCTATGGCAGTCATTATTGGGAAAGTGAGTACCCTCTAATATCCTGACACTGGTCTAGCCTTAGGGTATCGTTAGCCTTCGGGTTTCGGAGGTCAGGTGGCAGCCGCTCTGTGTAAAAACTGATATCCAGTCAAATCCGGTTAGACCAGAAAAGCCGACCCCAAGTGACTTGGGAATAATAAAGGCTAAGAGAGAAGAGTCAATAAAAAATTAGTGTAATATACTACAAAACTACTTCTGTCTCTTAAATGCTTTAACAGTGAAGCCACTTTTTTACGTTTTATGGCGTGATAGCCATCCGTGTGAGCTTCGGCAAACATTAAAGACGCACTGTAATAAGCAGGCAGCCTCATCAACATCCTAAATATATTATTGTATTGCACACGTTATGGCGCAATTACACTTGGTCTTTAGCCCATATTCGGGTGCACGAAAGACGTTACTCGAATTCGGGCACCCGATGCTTTAATTACATTGTTTAACTCACGTTCGGGGATGCGGGGAGTGAGAGAGGCGCGCAATGTTGTATCGTTCTTTTTTATGTTAGGTGAAAACCTTTCAAAATGATTTTGATCGATATGGAAAAAAAAAAATCCTGCTTATCATTTAACAATTTTTGGCATAGCGTCAAGGAGGCGGTGAAGTTGTCTCTCTATTTGAATAAATCTCGAACCCACACTCTTTAATTTCTTTTTCATTCTGTGAGCCAATTCTATGGATAAAATATCACAAACAATATGTATGCTTCTTCGGAGAGCAACACTACTCATCGTGATGAGCAGCGAAGTACTGCTTGACAATTGAAAGGAAATCGGCGTCGGGTAACCAAAACGAAAGCTGTTCGAATACGGGCGTACTCGACTCCGTTCATTTACACTTAGTCGTTTGTCCGAATTCCATAGGCAATCAAATACGAGTTAACGACCAAGTGTAATTGCGCCATTACACACTGGCGGCCCGACGGGTATGACTTATGTTAGTAACAGTACTTTTTTTAGATAAAATATTGCCTATGTTACTCGGAGATGCACCTTATAAATGGTGAAGAAATTTTTTAAATCGATTGTTTCTTTTTGAGCCACTTACTTTGAGTTAAAAAATACAATTTATATTTATTATATTAGTTTAGATTAGTGTATTGCATGTATACAGTAAAAGTAATATATACTAAATAAGATCTGACCCCTCATTATTTTTACCCACCTACCTACACATTGTTAAGATTCCGTCTTAAATCTTGGCCTAATTTGGAGGGATTTAACAGAGCACGTACTCTGCTCACCCCAGAATGTTCTTAGCGTGAAGATAAATACAACAGAAGCCAAAACTGCGATATTCGCAGGCCGTTTCGCCCCGCGCTAAGCTGATGGGCCTGTACTACTGAAAATTTAGTTAAGCCGGTAGTATGGATCGCATCTTGGTTTGTATTCATAGTGCAGTACCTTCGGGATTATTTTAGAACTTGGTTATGCCCGTGGCTTCGCTCGTTTTGCGGGTAAATGTAAAGATATGACAATAATTTCTTGACAGGGAAATCTAATACCATGCGCCGAAGCTTTCCCCGGATATTGGATTTGCCTGTCAAGAAATTTTAAGTAGCAGTACGAAGTCTGAAACTGTGCCTGAAAGACGTTAATAGACTAGCCTCAGTTACGTGGAACCTACAATTATTATAGCAAGTGAAATGTGGATGGAATAATAATAATAATATTCTACCAGATACACACAACACCATCTAGCTCAAACTAAGCAGAGCTTGTACTATGGCACCTAGATAATGGATAAACATACATATTTACTTTTTTTTTTGTAAATTCATTCATATTATACATAGAAGCACCCAGACCAAGACAAACATCCATGTTCATGCACACAAATGTTTGACTTGTGCGGGAATCGAACCCGCGACCTCAGGCGTGGTAGGCGGTTACACTGACCACTACGCCATCGCTTTTGCCTTTGAGGATTTAGGTATGACTACGTGTGTTTATATTTTTTATTAAAAGTAAGGCATTGCAGGATCTTTGCTTACACCTGAGATATCGCTGTGTACGTAGAAATTTCTAAAATCTCAGAAACATTTTTCTGCAAAATTGCCCGGTAGATTGAAATAGACGGAATGACCCTTGTCATAGGCGCCCTAAAAATAAACTAAGGAAGTATGTATTTACATAAAAACACCTCTAACTACCCTTGTGAGTATATAATGAAAAGCTTAACAAATGGCTAACTACAGACAAGGGCGCGAACGTCGTGTATTTATCCATGGCGTAGCTTGGAATTAATTAATCCGAGACCAGAATCACCTTCATTGTCTCGAGTGCGTAACTATTTGAGTCTCGGTCTCGCCGAGACAAGTTTACACATTCGAGAGAAATATGCCACGCGCCCGCACTAGCTATACGCCCTTGTAATGGCGTAGGGATGGGACAATGTCGATATTCAAACATAAATTAAAGGAATTAAAAAACATCTGATCTGTGGTGGTGGAGAATTACGAGATATATTTCGGTAATTCCTGCAAGGCAGATGTAAAAATAGCGAAATGAAATTTGCAAATATACAGAGTGTAATTGTAGTTGAGTCATATTTTGGGCTAATTAGCAAAATATGTAAATCTCTTCGTCGTAAAAATACTCAATTAACTCAATACATAGCTCCATAGGTTTTATTATGTTTGCACGTCGATATCGGTAATTCGTTTTTTTTACTCAATCATTAACATTATCTATAGGTAATCCAAAAGAACTCATCAATCTCATGAGAGCCGTATCGACTTTCTTTAGATTATTTCATAATCAAAACGTATAAAAAAAGGACTTTCACGTGATGCCGGCACAAACATACATACAGACACAGAATTTTTATAATCAGAATAAATTCATTTATTTGGGTCACAACGCTATACTGTAAATTTAAAATTAACTTGTGCCACGTTCTCAAAAAGAAATTGTAGATATACTAAGGAAAGGCTAGATGAAGAGCTTTTTAACCGACGAGGGTGTATGAATATTATGAAATTGAACGTACTAAGAAAGACAAGCTAGGATCGTAGCAAGTGAAAGTCATTAGTTTCTATTTATCCCTCTAAAAACCAGGCGTGAGTCTATTTCTGTATGATGTATAATAATTTTAATACTTTCGCGTTACATCATTTATATAGATAACTGAAAGCGGGTCATGAGGCGATCTGTAAATGGTCGGTATTTACATACCCTTTAAGGTCTTGATGTTTCGGCCAGGTTACATTTCAAGCAGACGAATTGTGATGAGGCCCATATATAATACTAGACTTTGCCTGCAGCTTTTTTTTTGCTTCGTTAATGTAGATTTTATTAATCAATTTCTATCCCACGAGAACAGTACGCTTTTTCTGTATGAATCATATGTCCTTATGTGTACCCCTGACAACTTGTATGCGAAATTTTATGTTGCTCGATCAAGTAGTTAAGGCGTAAAAGTATAACAAACAAACAATCAAACTCACATTCGCATTTATAATATAAGTTATGATACCAAGAAACAAACGAAAAGGGAGAGGAAGGCCAAGGAAAAGATGGATGGACTGTGGGAGGATGGATATGAAAGGAAAAGGGGTAAATGAACAGATGACGGGTGACAGAAAAGTATGGAAGCGAAGGACATACTACGCTGACCCCAAATAAATTGGGACCAGGGCAAGAGGATGATGATGACGATGACCAAGAAATACCAAGCATGATCGCTTTAAGACCCGTTTGCAGTTATATGAAAGCAAGTATGTATTAACAAAACAAAAATATGTATAGAGACAGCCTAGTTATAATTTTATAAAAGCATCGATAAATATAGACCATCCATAAGACGAATGCACAACACTATTGCATATATTGCAGGTAGACTAGTTGTCTAAGCGTTCGAGTTTGCTTTATGCCTCTCGCATAGATATTATGAGATGGTTCCTAAGATTTGTGAACAGATGTATGTAACTGTGTATCTACTGCGATACTCGGATCTCTCAATATACGTGTTGTAATTCAGTAGATAATTTTGACGGTGCCGCGGTACTCTTGATAGTATAAGTTGTAACGACTTTGATATAACTTGCGCTACGATATAACCATAAGAAGCAGTAGTTTTTGATGGTATAATCCGAGTTAACTTACAAACATATCATCTCATTCTCGATTTATTACATACTACTAGCTTTTGCCGGCGGCTTCATTTGGAAACAGTACTTTTTTGGATGAAAGGTACCCTATGTTATTTTCTGTAATCCGTGACAACGTGTATACAAAATTGCACGATGATCGTTGTATTAGTTGAAGGGTAACAAACTGACATTCGTATTTATAATTTTAGTTATGATTGCGGTAATGAATGGTAGTGTGCGTAAAATATCTTGACAGAATAACGCAATACCACTTTGGGTATTGTGTTATCCTGACAAGATATTTTCAGTAGGAGTGCTGCGTCCAGACTCTACATTGCTTGTGGAAAATTTTGTATATCTAACTCACTTCCAGAACTTTGCTTGATATATAGTACATAGGCTCGTCCTATAGTATATTGCATGTAAAACCATAGTTAACAAAATGTGTGTGTTACCTCTGCGTACTCCTTTGAGCATTTGACATAAAAATATATGTGACGTTCCACGGGAAAAGGGACCTCATGGTCATACTCATAAGGTCCCTTTACCCGTGGAACGTCACATATTATGTATGTCTACTCTTACCTTTTCAGGCACTCAATACTCACACGGCTTGCAATATGATCAATTCAATAGGTATTTAAAACCGTATGTCAAAATATACTTATTTGAGAGGGATAATATATTATCGATTTTTCTTTTGACTTGAGTCTTTATATCCACTAGCGAAGCTTTAATTCTTTAGCCATGTTTTAGGACCTAATAAGTAGTGATCCTATTGACCAGTTACATTTCTAGACTAGACAAACCTGAGTCATTATAATCGGTCGCAAGCAGATTTCTTTACTTTTTTAATACCACTACCATTTTAGGAATCAGAAGAAGTTACAGAAAAATGCGGGAGACAAACGGGAGACAGGGAGGTACCATTATGCGGTTTTAATAAATTTGAATCATTCCAGTATATCATATCATCATATCAGTGTATCCACAGCTTAAGCTTAATATAAAAAGAGTAAATAAGTAAGTATAGACCGATTGCCAAACAGTGCGGGCACACGTTTTGTCCATTTCCTTTAACTGATATTTGCACAGTTGTCTAAATGTGGACCCATCCGTGATTTATTGTCACGACAAAGTCAATATATTATAGTGTGCTATAGAATTGTCTTTATCTATATTACTAGGCATCACACTGACAGGATGCTCAAAGTTTGGTGATGGTTGCCGGTTATTGTAGACTTCTTGCTTGGATGGCGTGGTGATTTAAATGGTGGGTTTTGATCACACGGGACAAAAATCTACAAATGTTTGTTCTGAGTATTCTTTGTGTTGTTTGAACGTTTCAGTGTCCGCAACACAAGAAATAAGCCTAGTGCGGGAGTTGTCTTTTCAAAACCATAAAGCTTTTGAACCATCAGAGATACTCAGCAATATACTATACTTTGTTTTGTCGGATAGTATTGTTAGTTTAATATCATAAAGTGCACTAAGAAGTACGATTGTTAATCGGAAGAATCTATTTCAAGGTTAAGAAAATTTTGGGTGCGTATAATCTTAGTCCCGCCTATATTCATGTAAGTATAGGCAGATTTCTGACCGGATAACCCATAAACACCTTGTCTAAGCTGAGACTTCATTTACGACAGTTGCAACTACCGCTGGCCCATGGAGACAGTATACTTAATAAGGTAGGGTACCTCCCACTAGTTAAACTGATTAGGAATAAGAACCGTTACCATACCCATAAGATAGTTGAAACAAACCTTTTATTATCAGAACACTGGGGTATTGCTTGCATGTGAGGTGATACCATACTCGCGTTTATTGGCTCACAATCCATTGCCGATTGCTCTGTCATATAACTGATGGATGGTGTTTGTGTAAAACGTCTTAGATTAGCGCTTTCGTCGCACTAGAGTGGATAAACGCAGCGGTTATTGTACAACATATAATATACCTCCAGATCGCATTTCGGTCGCGGTGATAAATTTTGACGTTGATCAGCCATCTAAGCAGAAGATATTATAATGTACAAGTATGTGCGCAAAACAGAAAACAATGCACTGGGCATTGTTTTCTGTTACTCTCTTAATTCGATTAGACAATATTTCTAAGATCGAGAAAACTCGGTGCATTAGGTGCAGGTTTAAATTCTTGTTTTCCGAGTCACGGAATTCTCAATAACGGTCTAAATTATTTAAATTTGGATCGTTATTGAGAATTTCGTGACCAAATAAAGTGATACGTGAAGGTGTAGTGTTCTGTAGTCGGTCGTCACGTTATCTATGCCAAATCATCGAACGTTCTGGTCCATTGCCATAAGAGTGTTTTGATTATTAATTGTATCATCGGCATCCTACTTCGTTAATATCATAATATATAAGACTAGTAGTTTGCCCGCGGTTTCACCCACGTAAGTCCCGTTCCCGTGTGAATATCGGGTTTCACCCCTTTCACCCCCTTAAGGGAGGAATTTCCAAAAATCCTCTCTTAGTGCTCCTCTACACTTTCCAAGAAACATACATGCCAAATTTCAGCTTCTTGCGTTCAGTAGTTTCGGCTGTGCGTTGTCTGTCAGTCACTCAGTAACGGAAGAGTTTTATATATACAGATTTAATGGATAGTTTTATAAACCTGTAAAAATGACATACATATATACATAAATAAATCTTATTTGTCAGTAGTTTCACACTTATATCCCCGAAATACACCAAAATTTCGATATTCTGAGGCGCGCTACTCTGACTTTTCGAAGTTAAGTGCATATTAAATAGTTAATTACCGCTCGCTTTGACGGTGAAGAAAAACATCGTGAGGAAACCTACATGTCTGAGAGTTCTAAATAAGTCTGCCATCTGCAACCCTCCTCACATTGAGAATAGGCCACTACTGGGTGGAACAGTTTAATACAGGCCTGGTATTATTATTATTATGTATTCAGCTCCGCTGTAATACTCGGTGAGTTTTACCGGATACATTTCAGACACCGTGCAGCTACTGAGAACTTCTGAATAGCAAAAGCCAAATAACAAATTGGCAGATCCGGGAATCGAACCTGAGACCTTAAGCATAGCAGTCAAATTCACTACCGTTGCGCCACTTAGATGGTCAGTATATATTAATAATAAGAAATATTTACACTCTTGTCTAAGTTTCGCAGAATTTTTGTGCTTATACTTTTTCTATTCATGCCTTGTTTTTCTTTCTCTATTGTTATAATTAATTTAAAGCGGCTTTTTGTTTAATTATGTTATTAATTATGTGAGAAAACATAATTAAAAGTTTTTCGTATTTAATTCCACTAACGTAATTTATTCCTTTTATATACAAAATTAGAAAAGTTTATAAATAAAATACTCTTTTTAGATAGCTTATTACCGCTCCATATATAATTAAATGAATGTGAAATATTATACTATATATTGTATAACAGTATAGGTACAGGTATATATGTATCTTATGTGGGGGCCAGTCAGTGCAGACCGGCGAGACTTCGACCCAGTGGGATCTTTTGTGTCGACACTCTCCCAATAACGACTGCCATAGATGTTCATGGCAGCCGGGACCGACGCCTTAACGTGCTCTCCGAGGCACGGAGCAGGCGATAATTGTCGATCAATACGCACATAATTTTGAAAAGTCATATAACTTCCGAAAGTCAGAGGTGCAAGACGTGGGTTCGAACCCGAGACCCTCTGCATTGCAGTCTGTTGGTCTCCCCACTGAGCTATCGCTGCTCATAACAGTATATACTACATTTTGTATTATTTGACTTTACAAACATTCAAACAAAGGGCACAAAAACCACCTAGACTCGAAACAACTATTTGTGGATCACACATTTTTTGTCTCGTATGGGGATCGAACCCAATATATTCGGCACCATGGCAATAGCGGGGCGACCAATTTAACTATTACGTCATTCGTGTAGTAATATTAGATTAGATAAAATATGTAGTACTTAGTTATCGCAATGCATTAAACGCAGCGTATGGCGCATAAACGGACCGATTCCTTTAATACTATAGCCATAAATTTTCCAAGACTGTTGCCAGTAAGATCATCAATAAACAATCCTCTTTAGCCTAAACCCCAAACCGATAGCTAACGAGCTAACCTTGAAACGTCAATAAGCTGACAAGAAGCGAGCAAATTGTCTTCCAAGTTTCCAATTTCAATCTTCGAAAACAAAACGGTACTGAAAACTGAAGGTAAATTGTATTTAGTGATGCGAGAAGGGTTTACTAAATACTCTGCTTACATTCATTCTGTATTTACAAAGCGTTGATTGCCACGTATTTTGATTCGTACTGGAATACAATTGACTAATCAGGACAGGCTCTATCGCAATAATCAGGGGAACTGCGGCTCAAATTGTGGTGAATTCTCAATGCAGTGTGGTTCTCTTCGTTATGGTAACGTGTGTGAATAGGTTGACATGGACGTGGTTTGGTTTTCAATGTTTTGTAGGCCCTTACTGAGTGCAGAAACATCTTACATTTTAGAAATTGTAGAATTCTGGAGGTTATATTATACCTACTTAACATAAGGGTAGCCATGAGTTTCCTGCAGGTATCTTTTCATCAAACTTTTGCCTGAATTTAAACACAGCAACTAACCTAAATGTGAGTTCAGTAATTACACGAAACTCACGGACGCATAAACTTTAACGTTCATTAGTGTTGCGTTGTGGCCTAAAATAATAAATTATTTTTGACTTGGACTTAATCCATCCGTAATAACATAGCCGATATATCAATAGCCTAATAGGCGACTGACGGATTGCTACGCAGAGATCGCAAGCTCGATCACAAGACACACACCACTGAGTTTTCGAAGTTATATCTTGTATAATGTTGTAATTTTAAGGGGAAACGTAACTGAGAAAACTTACGTGACTGAGAGTTCTCCATAATGTTCTTGAAGATATGTTAAGTCTGCCAGCTCGCACTGGGCCAGTGCGGTGGACTATGGCCTAACCCTTCTCATACTGAAAAGAGGCATGTGCCAGCAGGGAGATAGTTTATATTCAGGGCTGATATTATTATATAATTTCAGCCCTAGGCTGATAACTTGGGAGTGTTTCTAGTGTAATCTTGGCTTCTGTTGTAACTTCAGAACTGGCGTATAGTTGTTTACCGTCTTGGTAGTATAAAAAAACATCCGTTTGATCTGCTGCCCTATTGCCGAATTAGGGGTTTTGCAAGCAGGTTCTAATGTTGAAAACCCAAATAATTCCCAATGGATCCAATTCCCAAAATAACTGCGATTTATGACAAAAATTATGCTAACACTAAGCAATTAGTTCCACAATATTTACAAACCTTGAACTACGATCAAACAGAAAATTTGATGACTGTTGTTCAATAAGTGTTACGCAATAAAATAACTCTTTAAGTCGTCATAGTTCTCACTTAGTTTATAATATAATTCGTAAGTTTTTATATACAAAGAATAATGTTTTATAAGTATTGTTTTAGAATTTATATCTATATTAGATAGTATGTGCCCTTAATGCCTGTGGCACAGGTTTACCCTACTACAGGCACCTCTTATATATTACCTTTACAATGTAACCTAAGCTCTGTATCAATTTGTACCAATTTAAGTTGAATAAATGATTATTATTATTATAATGGTGCCATTTTTATGCCTCTGCTATATACTATATACATGCTTTTATGTTATTTATGCTTTACTATATCTGGTTTAGTTATACGAGACATTAAAGTTTAATAATTTAAATGAATGCTGAATGATTTACTCTTAAACTGTTGTCCTGGTTTCATTAAATTTTCCGTATGGATGTCTCGAAAAAAAAACAAAAGAAAATTCCTAATATACTTACCTCGCTTGGTAAGTATATTAGGTATTTTAAAAGTGAACGAAGCCTCAACTGACTGCTAGTGCAGAATCCTTATTCTGAAGTAGCTGTTAGTCGCGGCTTCACTTATTTTGATACCTTTATCATTCGGAAATTCTATACTATCTAAATACTCTCATCTACATGATACCAGCGATCGTATAAAACTTTATACCGTCGCCGGATTTTCGAGTATTACGACACACTAGAAAGTCGGAGATAGAATACATTACAAGCGGTTCTACTAAAAGTATAGTGTGTAGTAAGAGCCTTATACCACCTATCGTAACTACAGGGAAGTCTAGTAGTCTGCCTGTATACCATTTACATACATAGCAAGACGGTATCTTTATATAAGCTTAATAACCCGGTTTGTCTCACTATAGTGCGTTTCAAATACAAAGTCCCATTTGACAGAAGATCGTTGAACAGCGATAGTAAAGAGAACGTTTCAATCGACACATCACAAAATCGATTACTGATTAACTTTCTAAACAAACTGTAATCGTGGATTTAGAATCGAAACAAAAATGATAGAAATATAAAAAAGAAAAAAGGAGTCCATCTAAGTTTGACATATCGAAAGGTTACATCAAAGTTACAAATAACGTGTTTACTTGTAAAAAAAACTGTTCTTATCCTTGATTATTTCCTAGTTTCACATACTAAGTATGCTTAGTATAATAGTGAAATAAATATATATATATATATAAGGTACAACAGGTTTTGATTTTTAAGAATAAAAGTATGAGATATTTAAACCATACGCCCAATAGTGCATCTACAAATCCATTTAAAAAAAAATTTCTTAACGTTTTGCAGAATCGGATTTAAGGTACGTTGCAACGTAATAATAATTAATAAGTACTAAATACAAATT
Source organism: Catocala fraxini (assembly GCA_930367265.1). NCBI lineage: Eukaryota > Metazoa > Arthropoda > Insecta > Lepidoptera > Erebidae > Catocala > Catocala fraxini. Next base: position 3,101,619 of record OV884045.1, read on the forward strand.
TACAAAAGTATTTCTCGGATAATTGTTTTTACCTCGAATTAGTACGATTTTATCCGATTCATATTGTCGCGTCACTATGACTTAAATTTAAAAAAATACCCTAGTGCGTAACCATGGTATTGTAGTAAAATGTTATTTTATTTTGATGTTTAATTTATTTAAGACTAATATCAATGGAAATTATTAGTTGATTATGTTTGTGAAACAATTACATAATGTTTTGTATATATTCTAATTATTTTAAAATAATCTTTAGTACCATAAGTAATCATTGTTCATTTTAGAAATTTATATGAAACGTGCAGTGTTACGTGCTATGAAGTGTCAAAAGGGACTTCGTATTTGAAACAGACTTGAACATTTATATGTACTCGATCCAGAATGCATAGTTCATTATATTCAATTTAAATCATTTATCTCAGTTACTTGCTAGAAAGGATTTTCGACCATTATATATAAATCGCAATGTTTATGACTGTCATTGGAAATAAAACAGTGTCTTGGTAATAGTTGTTTGTTATAAGAATAAAATGGACCTGCAATGCGTTGACTAGACGCATTTCCTTGAATTAAGTAAATGTATCGGCAATATTTACAAAATGCATAGTGGTATTAAATACGTCTGCTGTAGATAAAATCTTGGGTTAAATGCCTGGGGTATCCTATTAGTGGGTGTTACATCCTAACTAATATTATAAATGCGAATGTGAGTTTGTTTGTTACGATTTCACGTCTTAACCACTCGACCGATTATCATGAAATTTCGTATACACGTTACATCCAGAAAAAGTAATGTTTTTTAAAGGGATACAAAATGACATGAGTACAATTCCTGCGGTATCCTATTAGAGGATGATAGTTCCCTGTACAAACCGGATTATTAGTACCATCACCCCATCACCACTCATAACTTGAATTATGTTCCTACGCTAAGTAAGGTTTCCAGAAGAGGCCGTCAGCAAAGTCAGAAGGTAATCAGCTCTTTTGTTTCGTTTCTGCGTAGGTGTCTTTTTAGGCCAGTCAGCAACGTGCTAGGAGTAACTCTGGTGATATAATCATCCGTGGACAATGGTTTCTGCTTATCGAATGAGTATATTCCTTATCTCTCTTATAGCATTGCTGCTTACCCCTTAACATAGGCGTTAGATTTAATATTATGACCGCAGCGTCCTGTAAGCCTAGTGGGTAGAACTATCACACACGATTTGTCTTGCTCACTTGGATGAGACGGCGGGCATCGCAAACAATAATAACAACAAATAAATATTAGCCGTTTATTGAAACTCTTATCGTTTCTTTTATTCAATGAACTATGCTTTCTTTTGATTCCAATTTTCTTCTAGATGCATAAAGATATGCTTTTTAGCACCATACTTAACGGTCACTTCTTAGAATAGGTCTCAGTTCAGTTTTGGAACGCTGGAATGTACGTTTTGTTTGAAACATAAATTCTTGACAACAAAGGCGCTCATAGCCAATTGCACTCACTGATCGGTAAACGATTAGCGAAGTTAAGCAACGTTGAGTGCGGTCAGTCTATAGATGGGTGACCGCTTAGTGGTATTTCATCTGAGCGTCTCTGTGCTTTGGAGGGCGCGTAAAAGTCGGTCCCGGTTGTTGTCAAATTGACAGCAGACGTTAAGCCATGTCAGAGGCCTACGGGCGGCTTGAAAAACTCTTGACAACAGGTTGGCCACTAACCACACGAAAAGAAAAAAGAAAGAAGACAACAAATGCTATGATACCATCTTTTATGTCTACAAATCTAGAGAGATATGCGTGAGACTATGTCCGTATCATAGTTTTACGCCTATTCCCGAGGATGTAGGTAGTTGTGGATTAGATATACATTTCCTCAGTTATGATTTTAAGTTCCGCATAATAAGGAGCGAGCCTTTTGATATTTACCAGGCATAGTTCTAGTCTCCGTGCTGCTACGATGAATTTCTGGACTGTAAAACACAATAACGCTTTGTCGAACACTGGAATAAAACTCACATGCTCATCAGTCAGGCTTAGCAATCGCTTTTATTACTACTGCATCATAGTCGGCATTCTTCAGCTATTTGCTGTACATAATATTCTACTTCAGTCAGGACTTCTGTTCCTAATAATAGAGGTTAATTTTAAAAGAGGTTTTATTCTTAATAACCTTTATTTAGAGATAAATAATACATCAATAATCATTATAATTTTAATTTTATAGTTTCAACAATACGTTGGTTTGAATGAATTATTTACCGCAGTGTAGCCCGGTTACCGTAGCCTATAACAGCTAAAATATTATTCATATTCTCAACCCATATAACAGGAGGAGGAGAGATGATCACACTAAGAACCTGTAATTCACAAATTGTTTTAAGTCTGGATGTTCTTTGTGTAGGATAGCTTAGATTTCTTCAAGGTTTGTTAATTCCCATCGTAATAGGAGGTGTCGATTGAAGTCGCATTTTTCATAAAAGCCATTCTAGAAGAAAAATGCGACTACAATATGCCAAGACTAATCCTGGGTATTATAAAACTTTCGATTGACCGATACCAAGTGCAAAATAACCACGAGATCAACGCACCAATTATGAAAAATAAGTAACATGATATTAATTATTAAACATGCGACACACGACAATGGCGTCAAATATGCAATCACATGCATTTAAATTGCACGGAATTATATCGTCGGCCATCATCATTTCGTTGATCGAGCGTTTATTGCGCGAATGTTCAATTCGCATTAATTTTCGACGATAAGACTTGTGTACAGCAAATCGTTTTTTTTAATTTAAATGTTATGACATTTAATTACAAAGAGAATTACTGCGGTTGCCTCGCTACTGACACTAAGCCAAGTGTTTTGGGTGAAGGTTTCACGTGAGATATAAAAGTTGTGTGATACACAAATAGTTGTAACGAGACTGACTATTATTTGTGTCCATTGTTTGAATTATTGTAAAGTGTCTTACGCAACACAGCGGAACCCCAAAATATCTATTACGTGTGCGAAATGTTATGCATTGATTGGAGAGCCAGCGAGAAACTCACAACATTGTAAGTTGCTCAAGCGTAAGGGCTTATTCCATCGGCTACTGTAATTTCGGGTCGGACAGTGAGTTATTAAGAAATTCTCAGAAGCAACAGAAATAAGGACCTCACCTGTTAATTGTTCCCCTTCGGCGATATGAAAGCTGTACTATGAAATGTTTGAATTATTACTTACACAGACGGGCAAACGACATGTTTGACTTTTCCAACCTTGTGATATAATAATAATATTCTACCACATACACACAACACCATCTAGCCCAAACTAAGCAGAGCTTGTACTATGGGTACTAGACAATGGATAAACATACATATATACTTTTTTTTTGTAAATACATACATATTATACATAGAAACACCCAGACCAAGACAAACATCCATGTTCATGCACACAAACGTTTGACTTGTGCGGGAATCGAAACCCCAACCTCAGGCGTGGCAGTCGGTTACACTAACCACTACGCCATCGCGGCCGACAAAGTCAGAATAGACCAGATCCTCGCTTAAGTAACCTTTAAAAATCTATTGACTAACTAGGTGGCGTAGGGCTAGTGAATACTACTACTGTGCAAGAGGCGTAAGGTTCGATCAAGGGCTCGGGTAATGTGTTATCTGGTTATCCAGCTGCGAAATTTTCAGAAACAGCACGGAATTGGGATATGTGCCCAATAGACCGCAATAGAACGTACGCCAAGTCCAAGTACATGCCAAGAGTGCAGCTGCTGGAGGCGCGTCGCGACGTCAACTTCAAGGCGTTCGTGGTGCGAGTCCCAACTTGCTTTCTTCATGTATTTATGAAGGAGGACTTGTGGCCGAAGGGTGTGGTGCATGAACGCACAATAACAGAGTGCAAGTGAAGCATTACTAACACAGTTAATAAGTTATATAAATACTAACACAAGTTGTATGTATGTTAGTCTATAAGGTATTTGTCTATGCGTCTATGCCACGCGAAATAAATCACCCCTTATTACATGGAGCTGAAAGCATAGGCGTGAAACTGTGTATGTAAAATTCTGTAACTAACTGCTTATAAATCCACCTATCTACCTGTCTTCACATATAAGGAAAACGTCTCATGTCATGTTGTACATTAATAACTTAACGTAACATGTTTCCCGACACCTCCAACAGATGGTGCCGGTATCTTCTCGTGCATGAAGCGTTTTCGACGATACGCAGTATCTGTGGCGCAAATCGATTTATTATAATCTGTGGAGTGTCAAAACCGTTTTGTGCATGTAACTTGTCATATTCATTTTATGTCATGATTCATCTGCTTTATTTTTGGAAGCCATTGACTTATATTATATATTACTGGCGTAGCATTTAAATTTAATTTGATATAAACATCGCTTTTTAAATTGTTGAATAGTTTATTTATAGAATAAACATTTAGAACATCAATATACTTTCACAGTACTTAGATCGCACAAATAAGTGTTCACACTAAAAAGGGAACTCAAACGTTACATTTATATTAATTTTAATAGAACACAATAGTGTACAATTTCCAATATGAATGAGCGTATTTATACTATACTACATTTGCCCGCCCATTCACTCGCGTTTATGGTTACTGCGCCCCGTTGGTCCTAGCGTGATGTTATATAGCTTATAGCCTTCTTCGATAAATAGGCTATCCAACACTAAAATAAATTTCAATTCGAATCAGTAGTTCCTGAGATTAGCGCGTTCAAACAAACAAACAAACTCTTCAGCTTTATAATATTAGTATCATCATCAGGCTATAATAGTCCACTGCTGAACATTGCCTTCCCCTAATGAGCGCCATAGCGCCCTGTCTTCAGCTTGCCGCATCCAGCATCTGCCTGCAGTTTTACGCAGATCGTCATCCCAATATTAGTATAGATTTATAATAATTCAGATATCATGTTGTCATTGTGCGTCAGATCAACATAAAGGTCAGAAAGGTGATCATGTCCTAGGACGCGTCTATGATTTAAATCTTTGTTATAGAATATATCTGTTAAGTTTATGATGCTAAAACTGTAACAACCTGGTTTACCTGGTCATTGAAAAATCACCCCTTAGTTGATAAAACATAAAGACATTAAATACTACGTACTTACTTGAGTTAATAATTTGTAGACTTTCGCGTTGCTTCATATATACTGCCTCCGTAGCGCAGCAGTCTCGGGTTCGAATCCCAGGTCGGGCCAATAAAAAATTATTGGGTTTTTCTGTTAAGAAATATCAATACGAGCCCGGAGTTAGGAAGCTGGTCTCGGAAAGCACGTAAAAGCCGTTGGTCTTGCGCCTGATCTTTCTCCGGTCGTGTCTGATTATCCGTCCTATCGGATCATGAGAGGTAGTGAACAGAGAGTGCACTTATGTTTGCGCACATACTTGTGCACTAGAATATATCCTGCGCAGATGGCCAGTCTCTGTTAAGATTGGCCGCCGTGACCGAAATTCGGACTGAAATACATTATCATTATATGTATATGTAACGTAATGTTCGCGATAATGCATATTGTTTACTTATGGTTAAAGCATCAGCGTGACTTTCGACACAGTTACACCGGCTGTGGTCACAAGCTGACTGGTTTGGCGGACTCATGTCTCCGTATGTGAGGTAGAAGATTTTTTATCATCCCGCACTCGTCATATATTTTTATTGGTCCATGTACCGTCACACACTACACTCACGGAATCACTATTCCTTTTACTACCAATGCGACGTGTCCGTATTCTCATATACATACTTGAGCTTCTTTCTTTCTTAGTAATCCATTTTAGTTTTTAATTCAACAATTTAGTTATATCTAATATGTACCTAGTAGATGTTGGCTCAATGTATATAGGTATACTAAAATAAATTTTGACATTTTTAGAGTTCGAACAACTCTTATACAACAGCTTTGTCCGTCTGTCCGTCCGTCCGTCCGTCCGTCCGTCTGTCTGTTATACAACTTTCAACTCAAGAACCGTAAGAGCTAGAGACTTGCGGTTAACGCCATTCGACTCAGCATAGTCGATATACCCCGAAATGATTATGACCTTTGACCTCTGATCTCAAAGTCACGTGATACAATTTTTTCGAACTCTAAGATTTACGGCAATTCATGGCCGTTTCTCACTTGTTATACATTTGTTTTTAATAAAATATTATTTAATACTGAAAGCGGCTATCAATTTGCCAGTTTTTGTGATTCAAATGTATTTGAAACATAAATTATTAATCTCCGATCTATGTATTATGTATAGCACCAACACGGACAGCGGAAAATGTATTGCGCTCTTATCAATGTGCCATCAAATCGTGTTCCGAATGGATTAACATTTGAATTCGGGAGCAATCGTTTTTCATATCATACATAGCATTTGCACGTTAGTCCAGTTCGCAAAGGTGTAAAAGAAATTTTACTACAATTGAAGCTGTTTAAATTAACTATAATCTAAACTATTTAGATTTAATTTTACACTTTCCCCGACGTTTCTGTTACTTTTCAGCAGCCATGCTCAGGGGGTGAAGATGGTGGTTGTTTCAACGTCTATAGTTTTGTATAGTTTAATAATATAATTATTATCTTAAATATTAGTAATGTTTTAGTTTTAAATTATATTATTATAATGTTTTAAAAAACAAACAATGCGATGCAATCCGTATATCTTAAAATATTAATTTAATTAAAATATTACGATTCAAAGTATCTTTAATCTGTCTAGTATTAGATTAATAGACTTAATTAAAAATCTATTGTATCTGGTCACCAGTAGGTTAAAGAGAGTATAAAATAGTAAATTCGATGATAACAGCAATATAATAATATCAGCCCTGTATTAAACTGTCCCACTGCTGGGCCTGGGCCTCTTCTCAGTGTGAGAAGGGTTAGGCCATATTCCACCACGCTGGCCCAGTGCGGGTTGGCAGACTTCACATATCTTCGAGAACAATATGTAGAACTCTTAGACATGCAGATTTCCTCACGATGTTTTCCTTCACCGTTAAAGCAAGCGAAAAATATAATGAAAAAGTTCTGTATTTAATGTTCAAAACACTATACATATTTATCTACCACGCGTAACTATTACCTACTAAAAAAATAAGTTAACGAGTAAAATACATTGCTACCAGAATTAATCAATTATTCAAAGGACGCGTAACTGAATGTACGCCATCGTTGTTTAATCCAACCTCAACTTTTTACCGACCAAATTAATCTTGCCTTTACTGAATTCTGTAAAGTGAGTACTTATAATCACGGGGAATGCTTTACGTAAACAAATAAACAAAAGTTTTATTGCGAACGTGATTAATTCACAAGTTTTTGGCCCGGTGATTGATGGACCAGTCTTATGTTTTAATTTGGGATTTATCTTTAAAGTGACTGAAGCGATGTCTAATGACTCGGTTATAATGGTTAGAAGTTTGGCAATAAACAAATATACAGGGTGTCCAGTAAATAGCACGACATACTGCAGGGGGTGATAGCTTGGGTCAATACCTATCAAAACAACACAATATATGTTCAGCAAAATCTTATAGATTTACAGTTTTACAAAATTTTCCGAAATATCGAAAAATTTCTACCTTGAAACAGATTTTTAAGCATCTCGTAATGAAAAATTGCTTTTCTAGTTTTTTTTTACATCAAATTATTCGTGAATTGTTACTTTACTCATTGATAAATCTTTTTTCTATCAAAAACAAGAATGTTTTCAAGAAATAGTATTTTTTGTTTAAATTACTTACTTTCGTAGTGGTTTTTGACAAAATTACGTTAATTACATTTTGAACAAAATCAGCTTCTCTGGAACTAAAATAGCATTTTTTTGTATTTTTTAATGAAAATGAACTAGTATTGTATCTTTCAAAAAGCCACCATTAAACAAGCTATCTTTTAAATATGTTGTACAAAACTGGACACCCTGTATATGAAATACAGAGTCACAAAGCCCATAGCTTCTTCCCCTTATGTTCTATGGATAAGTAATAATTAGAACTGTATTTTTAGGAATTTAAAGTAACTTATATTAGTTACTTGCTCGCCTTTTGAACTATGTCTGTGCAAGAAACAATGTCATTCCATCATTCTCTTGCCTTAGCCTGTGCGAGTAGCTTGTGCATACATACCCATATTAGCTAGCGCATGTAGTTCACGCGAACAGCTTATGGATTTAGCCCGTGTTAGTAGCTTAAGCATGTACCCCGCGCAAGCAGCTTACGCATATAGCCTGTCTTAATAGCTTAAACATGTAGCTCGAATGAGCAGCTTGCGTGTGTAGCCCGCACAAGCAGCTTGCGTTTGTAAACCGTGCGAGTAACTTGTGCATATAGTAGTTTGTGCATGTAGTCCACTCGTGCTAGGCTGTTTACATTATTCACACATCTTTTTAAAGTAATGGCAATATATTTATTTCCTTTTAACCACTTAATCCATTGCGCATTGTATATACGTGTTTAATAAACAACATTTAACCCAGCTCCAAAAAGTATTTTACAATCACCCGATCTAACTTTACCTTTAACCGTTATACAATACAATGTAAACAACGTAAACAACCTTCGACACAATGTAAACAATCTTTTACAACTTAACAATTAGAATTTAATTCCAATTCAACCGATCTGATCAGGATTGTTACCAACACGGAGTAGTGAAGATGTTAGATGCGGCAAATAGCTGCCGTGCGTACTTTTATATGCAGATGATACTTTGGTATAATTTATTAATATGGATTAGCGATGGGTGATTATAAAATATATATAGTAATATCAGCCCTGTATTAAACTGTCCCACTGATGGACACAGGCCTCGTTTCAGTGTGAATAAGGTTAGGCCATAGTCCACCACGCTGGCCCAGGGCGGGCTGGCAAACTTCACATATCTTCGAGAACATTATGGAAACCTCTTAGACATGCAGGTTTCCTAACAATGTTTTCATTCACTTTTAGAGCAAGTGATAACTTTTTAATACGCACCTGACTTCGCAAAGACAGAGATGGCCTTGGGATCGAACTCGAGACCTCTGCGTGGCAATCCATCGGTCCAAATTACTTGAGTCTTCGAACAAATCGACCAACTTTGATATTGATTCATTATTTATTTAATAGCGTATTAGTTTTCTACGTCAATATGAATGCGATACTGCCCACGTCTTTCCACTGTCCACGTGCCGTAGGGCATGGAGCTCTGTTTTTTTGGAGGATGCTAGTAAAAAAGGTTTGTTATCGTCGGTGGCATGTACTATTGTCCGGTGTAGGATTCGAACACATAACCCTCTGAGCGGCAACAGCAGCGAGGCGACCGTGCCGATACAATAAAGTTTAATATCAATTCCATAATTTTTCATAACTCCATGACTACCAAAGTGAAGTTTTCAGTTTCAGTCGTTCAAACCGTATTGAATAAGTTTCGAGTTACGTTAACAAGCTCTGCTCGTGCGTAGCTGTATAATTACGTGGAACATATCTGGGGTTACATCTACAGTCAGTTATGAACGTAAAAGTTTCAACACCATGTTAATAGCAGCCAATTTTCTTTACTTAATTATTCCGAAGGGTATTTATTGGCTTCTAGCTACAGATATCGTTGTTGATATTACCGATTTTTTAATTTACTTTTAATGAAGAAAAAGTGATGTCATAAAAATCTATATCAACTTTCAAACTGGTCACAAAGTTAATAGAATCCCGACATTCACTCTCTTACCAAACCCGCAGCGGAATAGACTCAACACAGTACTATCATACATCACATGACCCAAGGTAGCGCAGGTTTCACCATAAACTCGGTTGTAAAACTTAATGCGTAAAGTTTGGGGCTGTGTTGACTGCTGTACATAACTTGCTTAATGACGAGGCTTGGAGGCTCAGAATTCCTACAACGCAGATAAACGTTGATTGTAAGTCATATCTGAAGAGATTCACGTAAAATTGTTACGTTATGGTATGGCCGTTGTTTTCATATAAGCGTTTGGGTTGGGTTACATGCTTAAAATGTTTGTTTTACAAATAAGTGAGGCTCAGAAGCCTCAAATTCTGGACAGGAAAATGGAAAGTAGTTTCGTTTTTATCAGAGCGATGTTTTTTTAGATGCTGTTGTATGGTATCATATGTTTGTAACAGTAATAACACCGTCTTCTCTCTTAGCCTTTATTATTCCCAAGTCCACTTGGGGTCGGCTTTTCTGGTCTAACTGGATTTGACTGGATATCAGTTTTTACACGGAGCGGCTGCCACCTGACCTCCGCAACCCCCTTTGGGTTAACGATAGCCTAAAGCTAGTCCAGTGTCAGGATATTAGAGGGTACTGACTTTCCCAATAACAACTGCCATAGATGTTCATGGCAGCCGGGACCAACGGCTTAACGTGCTCTCCGAGGCACAGAGCAGGCGATAATTGTCAATCAATACGCACACAATTTTGAAAAGTCATATAACTTCCGAAAGTCAGAGGTGCGCGACGTGGGTTCGAACCCGAGACCCTCTGCATTGCAGTCTGTTGGTCTCCCCACTGAGCTATCGCTGCTATTGTGTATATGTAACAGTAATAACATAAATGGCGAAATTATGGAGTGATAATGCAACATGTGAGTTACAGCAAGGGGCAGTTTATGACCTCACTATTAAAGATTGTAGGGTAAGGATAGTAAATATTTACGTCAGTCGAAAAGTGGTTTAATATTGAAGTTATAAAGAATTATTTATGTTTTGTTTGTTTCACACGGAGAAACACATATCAGGTAGTCATTTATTTTTAAAGCTGGTAATTTAGGCACATGCTTTTAACTGTAATACGTTTATAGTGGGATATAGGTTTAAATATAGGATCTGAAGCTGAATAGATATACGTATTTAGAATGTTATTAATTAAACAATAATATTATAAGTATTCGCATGCCTAGAAAATGCGAAATGTGCTAAGGATAATTTATTTATTACGTCGCGATGGCGTAATGGTTAGTGTAACCGACTGCCACGCCTGAGGTTGCGTCACAAGTCAAACGTTTGTGTGCATGAACATGGATGTTTGTCTTGGTCTAGGTGTCTCTATGTATAATATGTAAGTATTTACAAAAAAAAGTATATATATGTATATTTATCCATTGTCTAGTACCCATAGTACAAGCTTTGCTTAGTTTGGGCTAGATAGTGTTTGTGTGTATGTGATAGAATATTATATATTATATTATACTAGTAGTTTTCCCGCGGTTTTACCCGCGTAAGTCACGTTCCCGTGTGAATAACGAGTTTCACCCCTTTCACCCCAAATTTCAGCTTCTTGCGTTCAGTAATTTCGGCTGTGCGTTGTCTGTCAGTCACTCAGTAACGGAAGAGTTTTATATACATAGATATTTCGTGTGAATAAATTAATATTTATTTCTTTCTTTATTAAACGGAAAGAGATTTAAAATGTTAAATTTTTAGACATTTTTACGTCACGTACCTATGTCGTGTATATTTGAATTTAACAAATAATTGTTTGGAGTCTAGCTCTACTTTGAGTCTGTTGGTTGTACGTCTGTAAATTCCTCTGTGACACAGGGCTTAATCTCCAAAGCTTAAGTTAAGAGATAATATTTAAAACAAAAATCTCAGTAACAACTATACAAGTACCTACACAGTATTAATTTGTGTAAGGTTGGTTAATATGCAAATTACAAAATATTATGGTTTTATTTTATTAAGTACCGATTTTTCAAAGGTTTAATATTTTTTCTGGGTAATATGCTTTGACACTTTGACGGCTTTTATATAGAAAATACTTCATACCGCATATATATAACTAGTAGTTTGCCCGCGGTTTCACCCGCGTAAGTCCCGTTCCCGTGTGAATATTGGGTTACACCCCTTTTGCCCCCATCGGGGTGGAATTTCCAAAAATCCTCTCTTAGTGCTCCCCTACAGTCTCCAAGGAACATACATGCCAAATTTCAGCTTCTTGCGTTCAGTAGTTTCGGCTGTGCGTTGTCTGTCAGTCACTCAGTAACGGAAGAGTTTTATATATAGAGATTATTATATAATTCATTAGGCGACGGAGGAGATAAAAATTATCTGACAATTGAAAAATCAGCCTAAGATACTTCTTCTTCCTTCTTCTTCTTTTCGTGTAGTTAGTGGCCAACCTGTTGTCAAGAGTTGTTCAAACCGCCCGTAGGCCTCTGACATGGCTTAACGACTGCTGTCAATTTGACAACATCCGGGAACGACTTTTTACGTGCCCTCCGAAGCACGGAGACGCTCAGATGAAATACCACAAAGCGGTCACCCATCTATAGCCTGACCGCACCCAACGTTGCTTAACCTCGCTAATGGTTTACCGATTAACTGGCTATGAGCGCCTCAGCCCAGATAGTAAGAGATACTAAACAACCATTAACATAGGCACTACAGGTACTCGCAATACAGGTGTGATATACAAACAAACATACACATACTAAAACCAACTCAAGTTTACGGATGCAACATAATGTAGATATAAATTATGAGTCTGTTAGATACCTAGTATAGGGCTACACCGGACATCTCTATCGCATGTCTTCTCCTTAGCCTTTATTATTCCCAAGTCACTTGGGGTCGGCTTTTCTAGTCTAACCGGGTTTGACTGGATATCAGTTTTTACACGGAGCGGCTGCCACCTGACCTCCGCAACCCGAAGGCTAACGATACCCTAAGGCTAGACCAGTATCAGGATATTAGAGGGTACTGACCTTCCCAGTAACGACTGCCATAGATGTTCATGGCAGCCGGGACCGACGGCTTAACGTGCTCTCCGAGGCACGGAGCAGGCGATAATCATCAATCAATACGCACATAATTTCGAAAAGTCATATGAATTCCAAAAGTCAGAGGTGCGCGACGTGGGTTCGAACCCGAGACCCTCTGCATTGCAGTCTGTTGGTCTCCCCACTGAGCTATCGCTGCTATTTCTCTATCGCATGTAATATATAATAATATCAGCCCTGTATTAAACTGTCCCACTGCTGGGCACGGGCCTCTTCTCAGTGTGAGAAGGGTTAGTCCGTAGTCCACCACGCTGGCCTAGTGCGGGTTGGCAGACTTCACATATCTTCGAGAACATTATAGAGAACTCTCAGACATGCAGGTTTCCTCACGATGTTTTCCTTCACCGTTAAAGCAAGCGATAACTAATTATTAAATACGCATATAACTTCGAAAAGTCAGAGATCCGCGCCTTGGGTTCGAACCCGAGACCTCTGCGTGGCAGTCCAATGGTTTCCCACTAGGCTATCGCTGCTATCGCATGTAAGAAAGCAAGTTTTTTTTATGGTAGTGGAGGCAAACGAGCAGACGGATCGCCTGATGGTAAGCGATTACCGCCGCCCATGGACACCCGCAGCACCAGAGGAGTCGCAAGTGCGTTGCCGGCCTTGTAAATTTATCGTACTCGACTGCCTTTTCACAGCTACTTACTGCATTTTATATATTAATGTGTATTTGGGTGTGTGTGTCATAATAAATATACTAAACAGTACCTACAACAGAAATAATGAAATAAAAAGAATAAAAAGTAAAATATGTATGTATGTATATATTGCACTCTTAATAAAACAGAGACTTATCTCAATATTTTGAATTAAACAAATTTGAACTCTATTGCAATGATTTTACACAAACATAATATTAGAATTTAGCATATACAATTAGAGTCCAAATTGCCTTACTTTCAAATTTCGAGTTAAGTCGCTGTTTTATTAAGAGCGCGATATGTCTTTATAAATAACTATAAATAACCAAACAGTAAAATAGTTATAAAAAATAATATATGATAAAAAGTAAACACAAGACATACTCGTACTTACCTAAATCACGAAGCAAATCGCTTCCGCTCAGCTACTGGGTTACAAGGCCTTAATAAACACCAACAAAGCGTGCGAGTACGCAGCGGCCGTAGCTGACATTTTTGTAAAACTACCCTCTTTCACACCAATATTGTATCATTTGTACTTATTTTACGTTTTGGTTATTAATTATTTGAATATGTTTGTGTACATTATGTTTTACGTTTAAGCTCTTAATAATTTTGATATGTTTGTGTATAACTTTGATGAACGGTATTAATTTAATGCACAGATTAGTGGGTATATTAGTAGTTGTGCTTTTTCATTGTACCACAGCTGCCCTCCAATTTATTACAGGTAAGTTTATACTATGCCGCATAAATATTTTCCTTCTATATACTTATATAACCTAAGCTTTAAATAAAATCAAATATAGTACAAATTAATACCCATACGTATCCCTGTGGTTAAATATCGACTGGCCAGTTCGTGTACCTATGCTATAAACACTACAAATTCCTACATATTAAGGTATTGTTTAAGTTTAGATATTAATATATACTGTTATCATTGCACAGATGCATGCATGCTTCGTCACTAGACGACAACTTTGGTTTATATAGTTTTGCAAACATTTTTCTCATACCAGTGAACTGTAATTGTTCTACATAATATTGTCTTCTATTTACGCAGGGACTCCCCGTGACCATGGCTGCTGAAAAGCAACCGAAACGTCGGGGAAAGGGTAAAAATAAATTAAATCTAAATAGTTTAATAATAATTTAATTAGCTTAAAAATTAGTAAAGTTTAATAGTAGTAGTAGAGTAACAAATTTCAAAATTTTGTAATAAAGTGTCAAATGAACAACGCGATAAAATCCGTATATAGCAGTTTAATTTCAATGTAATTGTTCTTTTGAGAATAAATATTCTTTAAACCGAAACCGAAATTTGCCCCCTCCCCTGAGAAAGGGGGGGGGGAGTGGTTGTACCTCCGGTACCCTCACTCCCTCGACGAAACACGACGCAAGCGCTATTTCACGCCGGTTCTTTTGTGAGGCCGTGGTATCACTCCGGTTGAGCCAGCCCATTCGTGCCGAAGCATGGCTCTCCCACGGTAAAAGTAAACATATGTTTGTACATTATACACACAGTACATTATTGATCAGTAACGACATGGAAGAACTGAGTATATTTTGTGTTAGCACTAATATCGTAGTACTGTGAGTCCGGGTTAGTCTGCAGGAGATAAATGAGAGGTCCACAAAATATAAAGTTAAATTTTTCTGAGAAACACAATGGTTACGTCTTTAAGTATATTTGGTAGCGATAGCTAAGTGGAAGACCGTTGCATTGCCACGCAGAGGTCTCAAATTCGATCCCAAGCCGCGCACCTCTGACTTTTCGAAGTTATGTGCTTATTAAATAGTCAATTATCGCTCGCTTTAACGGTGAAGGAAAACATCGTGAGAAAACCTGCATGTCTAAGAGTTTTCCATAATGTTCTCGAAGATATGTGAAGTATACCAACCCGCACTTGGCCTGCGTGGTGGACTATGGCCTAATCCTACCCACGCTGAGAAGAGGCCCAGCAGTGGATCAGTTTAATAGAGGGCTGATATTATACGTCTTTAGGTAACAAGATCTTTACAACGACTGCCTTGTACGTGACTGCAGCGTGAGAATGAATGAAAAGCGGTGTAGTACTTAGAGTTCTGTATGAACATTGCCACTACTTGTAGATTATCTGCGTTCTTGGAAGGTTTTAACTGCAAGAACTGTTTCTGAGATACAATTTTATGAACTCAGTTTTTATTCGAGAGGGGTGGAAAATGAATATGTGCCCGGTTGATGGCAGGCAGTTGTATATGAACGCTTGAAATACCAGGTGTAACAAGATTATAACAGGAAAAGCAGTACCAAGGGAGTGACATCAGTAGCATAGCAGCATAGTTATCCTCTGATAAATAGCAGAGCACCTTTTTACGAAACCTCAAAACTTTTCTCACTACGGAAACATAATACCTACTACCATTTTTGGCTTTATATGGCCTTACAGCTGCAGTTTATACAAAATCGCAAGTTTAAGTTGGGTTCTCGCTGTAATCTACCTCATCAGATATAATTTACTTACTTATTTAGGTCCAACTACGGTTATCACAATAATTCACTTACAAGGTGCATAATTCGGGCGCTATTTCAATATGTAACCTGTTACGGTGGCACTATGTGTGTGATTTATTGAATTTTAAATGTATATAAACTAACAAAGAGGCACAATTAAAAAAAACATTTATAAGAATCATCAATAATAGAGTTTTCCACTAAATTATTGATATTACTTTAATTAAAAAGATAAGTTAACGCAAAAACAGGACACGAATAATAATCAACGCTGCAAAAGTATGCGGCGTCGCATGACCGCTCCATCACTTCAAAAGGTTTTAGATCACAGTCCTCTTCTTAAACTGCAAAAACAAGTCGCAATTATTAATTCAAAAGACTCCGCAACAAGTCAAATAGAATTCAACGAAAGTGTAGTAACTAGTTACTGAAAACTTGTGGGGCGCGACGAAAATTGCAAGTGTTAACTTTCTGCATCTACCCTCGGGTGACGGAGAAGAATGCTTAAAAAGCCTCTAGGAAAACTTTAACTGTTCAAACTAACAATGCATTTGGTTTACTAGATGGTGTGAGAGGGTATTTTTAGTTCTCACTGACCCATTGTTTGGTCAAAGTTGCCCCCAGATTCTTCCACTGACTCTTCTTCCCTTTGACCTGCGAATCCTACATAAAATAATTCAATTAATTAATTTATGCAAAAGACTGTCATCAGAAATCTAAATAAGAGGTATGTATTTTATGAAGTGGTTACCTCACTATTGCTAATCAGCTGGTGCATGTTTAATTTTTGCGTAGGAATATTGCATACAGAAACTTGTATATCAAGGCATATGCCAAGGTGTATTTTCGCCAAATTTTCACCATCTATTTTGTAAGGCCCACGTAATACAATGCTAGCTTATTGTTATTCACCAGATATATATTCTCAGATTGCATGCTGCTTCTAAGAATATCTGGAGCCTAGGCCAGTAATAATTTCTCCGAACTGGCAAATAAGATGACCAAAAACATAAGCGCAAACATTTTTCACCGTACCAGCAACCGAGGCAGCGAAGCATGGAACCTGCTGCAAACCTACTTAAAGTAATTAGAAGACGGTGTCTGCTACAGTATTTTCGCCTCTCCCTTCCATAATGATGCCTACCGGAAAACGGAGCACTTCAAACGTTTTAACTGCAAAATAATTATAGAAAATTGAATTTCTTTCATCTTTTCCTTCAAGACCAATTCCATTTTTTCTTTTGCACGTTCCAGTACACCCCACATCTGTTACCAAAGCGCAACAATAACGTTTTTTACCCATTTTCAGTCTCTTTATGTCGCTGCGCGTTGTTGCTCGGCATTTTAAATAGTCCAGCTAATTTCTCCTTTCTTCTGAGATATTTTAAAACCGTTCTTTATAACAATCGGCCTTAGTTAGTGTACCGAGGGCTCATTAAACGTCATGCTTGCTTTACAGGTTGCTGGTAATTTATGGCAAAGTGTTTTTATCTGTAATTGCTGTTCCGTAAACGAGTTCTTTGGATTGCAACATTTTAAATTTATTGTGTTATTGTCGTGTGTGTTTCGGAACTAATGTTTAGTTAGCTTGTTATAGGATATACATATTTTAAGGGAGTTTTTAAGTGGAAGAGTTTTCTGTTACCAATATTTTGGTGATAAGTTTGTTAAGGTAACCACCGTTGAAGTGGAAGCACTATTAATGCCACTGATGTAATAGAGTTTCATATACTTAAATACGCATCTTGTCGACAGCTATGTGCGAGTTGTACCCTGACTTTGCAAATGATCATAATCATCATGCTAGTAACTGCTTGCCATTTGGTAGGCTAGAGTATATCTGTAGTACTATATTTTAGCCAAAATTTGGTAGGTAGCAACCATGACTTTTTTAAATTAGTGTAATTTATACCAATAACTAAATAACACTAATTCAGTAAGTAGCTCATACATACTGAAATGAATGCAAGATAGAAGTTTACTCGTAATCTGAGGATCGTGGGTATTACAACACCGACAAAATTCTAATTTTAGTTTGATATTGAAAATTTCTTAACTTATTTCAAAAGTTCTTGTTGGCTTGACTAGGCTTGAGACCTGATGCAGAGCAGTCGCATTCACTAGCGCTGCACTTAGGTAAGTGCAGCAAATCGTACCACCTAAATAAACGAAGAGTTCCTAGTTAGTTCTTTGTCTGTGTTTTTAGTATCGATTGCATTTATGTGTGCATCCTAACTAATATTATAAATGCGAATGTGAGTTTGTTAGGCATTTACGCCCAAACTGCTTGACCGATCACCATGAAATTTAAATAGAAAATGGTACTGTTCCCCGGGGATAGAAGTTTGTTGACAAAATCTAAATAAGCGCAAGTGATGTCGTGGGCAAAATCTAGTACAATATGAGTCAGCTAAGCTTATGACCTTAAAACATATATCACCAAGGACAATACTAAATGTTCAAAAACCCATCTATTCAGTGAAAACTCTGCTCAGAAACTGCTACACTCCAATTAATTCTTAATCCAAGTCTTAACCCGGAAGGCTTTGATCATAACAGAACATATTTTAATGGCCCAATTTGTCAAATGCCGTGCTCAATTCAACGGTGGCTATTTCAATCAAATTGGAGGCATTTGTCTCAAGTTTGGCCCAATTGTCGAAAGTTTTTAATAAATTGGCCTTATTTGTAAGGCCATCAGTGGGTAGACAGTAAAAATGAAATTGATGAGCTTCAATAAAAACCGTTTTGATGGATACTTTGGTGATGATTATTCTCGTTATTTTTGATGAAGATTGTTTTTCGTTATAAAATTTTTAGTTAAATTTATTTTTGCTTTTTATTTTCTTGATATTCACAAATAAAAGGTAAAATACTGGCAAAAGGAGGGAAATATTCACAACATGTTTTTATCGGCTTCTTTGCCTTGCATCTAATACGCCAGTAGCTTTTTCACCTGGCAATAATATGTGCGAGTAAATACATAGATTGAGAGCACCGATAGCTCAGTGGGGAGATTGCAATGCAGAGGGTCTCGGGTTCGAACCCACGTCGCGCACCTCTGAATTTCGGAAGTTATATGACTTTTCAAAATTATGTGCGTATTGATTGTCAATTATCGCCTGCTCCATGCCTCGGAGAGTACGTTAAGCCGTCGGTCCCGGCTGCCATGAACATCTATGACAGTCGTTATTGGGAGAGTGTCGACACAAAAGTTAGTTACCTTACAATACTATTAGTACTAATCCTTATGTTGAATTTGAATTAGAAAGTATTGTATTATCAATTAAATAATGCTTTTATTTGGGTACTGAACAGAGAATGCTGTGAAGTGTGGCATCAAATTAATACACATCTGTCTACTCTTTAGAAGGGTAAGCGAGGCATGGCGTGAGATTATGTTACTTAAATAAACATATAAAAAATTCTTCTGTACTTTTTATAATATGTCATGGTGAAAAGATTGTGACAAAAATAGGTGACGCTCAAAAAAAAAAAATCCATGATTCTGCTGCCTCAATATTTTGAAAGTTTCTAGCGCTATAATGAAAATTCCTAATATCGTAAAGCAAAAACAGTAATTATAGTAATAATAATAATAATAATATTTTACGACATACACACAACACCATCTAGCCTAAACTAAGCAGAGCTTGTACTATGGGTAGACAATGGATAAACATACATATATACTTTTTTTTTTTGTAAATACCTGCATATTATACATGGTCAAAAAGGTGAATTAATAAATATGTCAGTTTCGCCGGATGCACCAGATTTACCAGAAATAGAAGACGACTACTGCTCTACCCTTGCTACACCAATAATTACATCTAAGCCTAACCAAGATTACTGTTCCAAGCTACCCAATCCATTCTCAAGCAGCTAATCCAGACCACTTCACTTGACACTTACACTTATCTTAACATACGTATCTGCATACACATGCAGTAACAGCCGGTGGCACGTGCGAACATCGCCGGCCCTTGTACACGTGTAATATGTAGCCGTGTCGTAAGTAACTGGTACATACGGCGTATACGCCTCTGGGTCGTAAAGACGTTAGTAAGGTGTAAATGCATAGTGTATAATACTTGTAAAAGCAGTGTCCTCTGAGTTTGGTGTGTTAGATATATTGTTGTAGATCATGTAATATTTACATATGTACATAGCCTAAGTGGAGATGTACTGAAACCATTTTTCGCCTGCTGATATCAGGGTACGTAATAAGGGGCGAGCCTATTGTCGTCAACCAAATGTAGATGAAGCCTCCTAACAGCTATTCAGAATTCTATATGAAAAATAAAATAACACTGCTCCATAGGAATCGAATCCTAGACCTTATGTTAAGCGGTAGCACTTAGGTACTATTAAAAATTTTCCACTGAGGCAGTTTGGTAATATTCAATTTGGAGAGTAATGTCAATGTAATAGCTCATAGTCAGTTGCACTCACTGATCGGTAAACGATTAGCGAGGTAAAGCAACGTTGGGTGCGGTCAGTCTATAGATGGGTTACCGCTTATTGGTATTTCATCTGAGCATCTCCGTGCTTCGGAGAGCACGTAAAAAGTCGGTCCCGGTTGTTGCCAAATTTACAGCAGTCGTTAAGCCATGTCAGAGGCCTACGGGCGGCTTGAACAACTCTTGACAACAGGTTGGCCACTAACCACACGAAAAGAAGAAGAAGAATAGATTTATCATTATGTCTATCATATTATTATTGGAGGTCACATCCCTTTGGTATCGCAGAGGATATAAAACCAGCGCGCACTGAACGGCGTAGCGAATGTCGTGCTTTCTCTCTGGCTTAGGTGAACACGGTTCCCTGTAGTAATAATGTACTTTGGTTGTGGTGATGCGGCCGAGATGTCTGCAGCATTTCTGTTGCATTACTCCAACGTGTAATTAATATAATTAGCTTCTGACTTATTTAATCGTAAATGTTCTCAGGTGCCGACTGTGATGACGATACAGGGTCCACGTCTGAGCAAGCTGCCAGACGTAATGATGTGCCTTCTTGTGGGGATACCTCGGAACCTGTAGCAGGCACCTCCAGGGCATCAGAAGCCTAGCAGCCTGAGACACGGGAGCACGGGGACGTCCTTCAGTCAGGAGAGGCCGTGTTAGCCGAAAAGGAATAGACGAGCTGTTGGTAGCAGGGATGACGCGCAGTAGTGGGAGCGCGCGTCTTTATAAGCGCATGCACCAGCCATTCTCGCTCTCTTTCGCCGCAGTGTCAACTTGTTAAGGAAAACCTCTGCTCGATTGTACAGTCAACTTACCTACTCTAATTAATTATTTTTAATTGTTTAAAATCAGTTGGTAACTTCTAATAAATTTGTGTCTATTTTGTGTTAAACTTAAATGTAATTTCTTAGTTTGTAAATACATTTTCCTTGTGTTGCTGCTTGTTTTTTATTAATTAATTCACCTTTAGAGTGATAAAATTATATTATATATTATATTATTAAATTAAAATATTATTTAATTAAAAATATAATTAAAATATTATTTAAATAAAAGCAGCGATAGCTCAGTGGGGAGACCAACAGACTGCAATGCAGAGGGTCTCGGGTTCCAACTCACGTCGCGCACCGCTGACTTTCGGAAGTTATATGACTTTTCGAAATTATCTGCGTATTGATTGACAATTATCGCCTGCTCCGTGCCTCGGAGAGCACGTTAAACCGTTGGTCCCGGCTGCCATGAACATCTATGGCAGTCGTTATTGGGAAAGTCAGTACCCTCTAATATCCTGACACTGGTATAGCCTTAGGGTATCGTTAGCCTTCGGGTTGCGGAGGTCAGGTGGCGGCCGCTCCGTGTAAAAACTGATATCCAGTCAAATCCGGTTAGACTAGAAAAGCCGACCTCAAGTGACTTGGGAATAATAAACGCTAAGAGAGAAGAAGAATATTATTTAATTATATATCTGCAGATACCCACAGTATAAAACTCTCCATAAATCTATTGTTATCTCTTTAATATATCTATTGTTTGTATAATTATTTATCTTACAACTTAAAGTACATACATATATTTATTATTTGTTATTATCCTTGTATGTATTACCATTTTATTGTTCCTTTAAATGTGTTTATTAATTTTATCATTTACCTATCCTGTATTACTATGTAGTTAATAGAAAAGTTTAAATATAGTGACAAAAATAGAAAAGGGTGTGTTAAGCTGGTTTGGGCATGTAGAAAGAATGGACGAGGAAAGACTGACTAAAAAAGTTTATAAGGCTAGTGTGAATGGAACAGTCGCAAGAGGAAGACCTAGGCAAACGTTTCTCGATCAGATCGGAGGCGTTCTGGACAAAGGCCAGGTTAAGAGCACCTTGAACCGACGGGCGTCTGTGAGGAATGTGATGAAAGTGAATGAAGCCAGAGAAGTGTGTCAGGGTCGTAGCAAATGGAAATCCGTAGTCTCTGCCTATCCCTCTGGGAATCAAGCGTGAATCTATGTATGTATGTAAATGTCTGCTGACTGAGTTCAACCGAGCAAACGGTACTAAATTGTCAACTGTAAAAATCGCAAAATTGTCATTGCAGTGGTCGTTTCCTCGAGTTGTTGGTTTTGTGCAATAACATTCCATCCGTATCAAAGAACGCGGTCCTTTATTACTGCACTATGTTATGGTCACGCGACCACCGTGTTGATGCGGCGCGACGGCCAAATTGAATCACGCGAGCTCCTCGCCCACCGTTGCCATCGCGTTGCCAGACGAGTGAGACACCGTTATGTGCAAGCGAGAAGCAATATGGGCGAGACAAGATATATAATACCGAATCGCTAAACCATGAATGGCAACCGTTATAAGGTTATTATTGAATATTATATTTATAAACATTATGCTATTGCGCCAATTTATTTTTTATTCAAGTTATACCTATTTTAAGTTATATTTTTATATATTAATTTATATATATATGCTTATCAATTATAATTTATATAATATATATCTTAAGTAGTCTTGTGTTTTGTGTTTGTGTTTGTAAAATATTAGAATGAGTAGCTGATGTACGTCCGGGCGTCACTTGGGGTTACCAAATAATATCAGGGTTGGTTTGAGGTATCAACCGCAAACCAACAACAAACCTGAGTGGTAACCTCATTTTTTCATGATATATGACGACTCGATGGCGTAGTAGTTAGTGTAACCGACTGCCACGCCTGAGGTCGCGGGTTCGATTCCCGCACAAATCAAACATTTGTGTGCATGAACATGGATGTTTGTCTTGGTCTGGGTGTTTCTATGTATAATATGTATGTATTTACAAAAAAAAGTATATATTTATGTATATCCATTGTCTAGTACCCATAGCACAAGCTCTGGTTAGTTTGGGCTAGATGGTGTTGTGTGTATGTGATAGAATATTATATTATGTACTTTTTTCTTTTCTATGTTATAATATTTGTATAAGAACGTGTACCTATGTTTTGAAAAATAAATATTTACTTACTTACAAACATCGGCATTCACAGGTCAGGCTTGCCTAGTGTGGAGCCAATGGATATTATGTTTATGTATATGTACTGTTTTGGCTATTGTCGGCCTTGATGGCGTAGTGGTTAGTGTAACCGACTGCCACGCCTGAGGTCGCGGGTTCGATCCCTGCACAAGTCAAACATTTGTGTGCATGAACATGGATGTTTGTCTTGGTCTGGGTGTTTCTATGTATAATATGTACGTATTTACAAAAAAAAAGTATATATGTATGTTTATCCATTGTCTAGTACCCATAGCACAAGCTCTGCTTAGTTTGGGCTAGATGGTGTTGTGTGTATGTGGTAGAATAGAAAAGATAGAATTAGGCTGTATGCAAAACAATTAAATAATTACTTCTGACAATTAACATTAGTCTACAATAATTTATTAGGTACATGCAATTTAAAAGATAGCTTTCGTAGTGACATTGTAACTATCATAAAAATATTTACCTTATTTACGCTGATTTACGTTTATGTAGCACATTGAAATGATACTACTATCTGCTGCGGATCCCCAAAAATGCCCTTGAGTATCAATGCTGAAATATTGGACACGTTGTAAACAAAATATAGCAGGCTGAAATCAGTGACATTTACAAGCAGTTTAATTTCAATATCATATGATAACGGGAATATAACAATCAAAATATAACAAAGCAAACTATCATTACACATACCTTACCAAACCACCAAGTTACCCATCCCATACAATCATGGTACAAATTCGTGTCTCTCAAACCGCGTTCATACGTCACCACTAATGTGTGACGTCATTAATCAGAGGCTAAGTGCGAACGTCTCGCGTTATAATTGCTAATATCATTACGGCTCGCTTTGATTATAGGGGTAATTGATGGTAGGAATTACTGGCAACGCGAGTGATGAGCCATTAATGAATGTGGGTTTTAAAATTACAGGGTAATGTTCTGATCGTATGTTAACTATGGGTGTTGTATGAAATTGAATATGTTATAAAATTAATAGTAATCAGCTATCTTAGATTTAGTCTGTAAGACGTGGATAGATTGAAATGGCAGGTCGCAAAAATAACGGGGACTTAATCTTGTAAAGGCGTCTTTCTTTTTCTATATTTTTCAATCATCATCATCATCTCAGCCGAAAGACGTCCACTATTGGACATAAGCCTCAACGAAAGGTTTTCCACACAGACCGGATCACCTAAATTGTTAAATACAAGATAATATATCGATGCAAATTTACTCAGCCACGCCAAAAGAAATAATTAAAGTCCTAATTTATTTATCTTATTTTTTGGACCTAAGTCCAATATAAAATATTTTGATAACGCCTATTTTCCAACCAAAACTGATTTATCTGACAAATCAGTTTCAAATAAAAACCTTTTATAAGTTGGTAATGTGCTACTTTAGTAAAAGATAAAATCGCCTGTAATAAAACTCCTTGATTTTCCAATATAATTATTTATTCTCCTCTACTTGTTATCCTTTAAAACCTACAGACCACACAGTTCACACACCGTATCCGTTTACACAACCGCTCAGCTCGACAGCTCAGACGAAAATGCCCCCTTCCGCCGTCCGTTACTCATTTTATACCAAAATCGATTATTAAAATACCCGACTTTCGCCGAATAAAATATTATAACCTTACACGCCTAACCTCTTTAATGGTATTAATCTCGGGAATAAATATTGTCATATTTACGACACTTGAAATAAATCCGAAATATTACAATTGTAATATTGTCTTCTGTTTACGCGAATATTATTCATTGAAATTAAACTACTATATACGGATTTTATCGCGTTGTTTATTTGACACTTTATTACATAATATTGAAAAACTGTTACACTACTACTACTATTAAACTTTACAAATTTTTAGGCTAATTGAATTATTATTAAAACTATTTAGATTTAATTTAATTTTACACTTTCCCCGACGTTTCGGTTGCTTTTCAGCAGCCATGGTCATTTCCCCGTTGTGTCGTCTCCCCGTGACCCAAAAGTTTTTGAAAATTATGTAATAAAGTGTCAAATAAACAACGCGATAAAATCCGTATATAGTATTACAATTGTGTTACGGAACCAACAAGGCAATACATTACCAAATCAAAAACATAGCCTTGTGTTGTCACAATTTAATCAACATAACACCTTTCTGCTCACCCCAGGGACGCGACGGCCGCTATATTAATTAGTAAACTCTCCCCATCAATGTTTTATTCACTATGTTTTTAATTTAAAACTTAATCATAGGTTATCAAGGGACCGAGGCGCAATTTTGCGTGGCCGCGTCATTTATTTATAATGGAGCGAAGCGATTACCTCTGGATACACATACGTCATTTACATTAATTATACAGCTACGTAAAAATTATTAACACGACAAGCAACAGGCACGATAGAAAATGAATTGTTCGTAGACATGGTGACCGCGGCGTACAGTGTCTTCAATTACGTATTAATTACTTTTTACAAATCAACGGCATTATTTAATAAGTCTTCTTTTCTCTAACCTTTATTATTCCCAAGTCACTTGGGGTCGGCTTTTTCTGGTCTAACCAGATTTGACTGATATCAGTTTTTACACGGAGCTGCTGCCACCTGGCCTCCGCAACCTGAAGGCTAACGATACACTAAGGCTAGATCAGTGTCAAGATATTATAAGGCACTGACTTTTCAATAACGACTGCCATAGATGTTCATGGCAGCCGGGACCGACGGCTTAACGTGCTCTCCGAGGCACGGAGCAGGCGATAATTGTCAATCAATACGCACATAATTTTGAACAGTCATATAACTTCCGAATATCAGAGGTGCGCGACGTGGGTTCGAACCCGAGACCCTCTGCATTGCAGTCTGTTGGTCTCCCGACTGAGCTATCGCTGCTTTATTAAACAAGGCTGGCTGTTTTATTAAACAAGTGAGAAACAGCAATGATTTTTTTTCTTTTTGTACTGTCATGGCAAAGTGATTGTAACGGACCTGATGGAAAGCCCAATTACAGTCCAGAGACAGTGACGACGAGGAGAAGATAGATGTCTTCTAGCCATCTTCAGTGTCAAGCCGGTCTGACCAGATGCTTCTTCCCACTACGTTTGAAGGACCCAATGTCATAGAAGGGAGGGAACACTTGTGCCGCAGGACCATTTGTCGTAAATAATAATAATAATAATAATAATATTCTATCACATACACACAACACCATCTAGCCCAAACTAAGCAGAGCTTGTACTATGGGTACTAGACAATGGATAAACATACTTATAAACTTTTTTTTTTGTAAATTCATACATATTATACATAGAAACACCCAGACCAAGACAAACATCCATGTTCATGCACACAAATGCTTGACTTGTGCGGGAATCGAACCCGCGACCTCAGGCGTGGCAGAGGTCAGAGGTCATAGGTCATAGTCATTTCGGGAGTATAACGATTATGCCGAGTCGAATGGCGTTGACCGCGAGTCTTTAGCTCTTACGGTTCTTGAGCTGAAAGTTGTATAACAGACAGACGGACGGACAAAGCCGTTGTATAAGAGTTTTTTTGGACTCTAAAAAGTTTAACTTAGTTCGTGGCCATGACAATTGTTTTTTTAGATCTATTCATGAGAACATTTTTATACAACTTACTAGTAAAACCCGGCCATGATTAACTGTTATTTGGGGATCGAATCCACAGCACTCAGCGAAGTGACAATGGCGATGCGATCATGCATCTTAATAATAATAATAACGAGATGGGTGTAAAAACCTAGCCAGCGCTCGCTGGGTCAGTTTACAATCGTAAGCGGTCAAGTATACATCGGAGCATTTTAATAAAACGTGTTTAAGTCGGTAATATTGTTTACATTCTTATCTCTCGAACCCAGCACGTAGCAATATATTAGAATAAAAAATGATTAGTATATTGACACCAGCGAAACCCTTAAAGTGTCAAGCATCCAAAAACCGAAGTAACCGCTATTCCTCAGACGGCCTGTATGTTTGCATTCTTTATATAAAATAATACACTACAGCCTGCTGATATAACACGAATTCATACTTGAAAAGGCAATTCAAAACACGTAGATATCTAATAGGTCCATAAACTATCGAAAAATAATCTCCAAAATAAATGATATCAATCATCTTCAATATTCGTCTGTGACGTTCGGTCTGGTAAAATATTGCAGAGCACTTATACCCTTACGTGTGCGACTCTTCGTACGTTTTAACTAATATATTTGCTATATTGAATAAGTCTAGTACGATGATATATAAAAATAATATTGTAAATGATTGTTTAATATCTTATTGCATTATTTAGTTGGTTCTTAGTTCTTTTAATTTAGCTTTTGCCTGCGATTTGCCTTGCTCGGCCACAATACTTCTTTTTTAATTTAAAGGTGCCTTATGTCTTTTTTGTACCTCTGACAACGTGTATGCGAAATGTCGTAAGTATTGGTTAAGTAGGTAAGGCGTAAAAATGTAATAAACAAACTCAT
The DNA here is from genome assembly GCA_930367265.1 of Catocala fraxini. Taxonomy (NCBI): domain Eukaryota; kingdom Metazoa; phylum Arthropoda; class Insecta; order Lepidoptera; family Erebidae; genus Catocala; species Catocala fraxini. The sequence continues at coordinate 3,129,527 of OV884045.1, forward strand.
ATAAGCATTGTAATATTAGGTACGCAAATATTAGTTAGGTTGTTATAAATTTATATTCTATCGCTTATAACTCGCTGCTTTGCTGATGGCTGAAACGCAGGAACTCAAACTGCATCAGCAATCCAGCCAGCAGGGCTCAATGCAGAACAAAGTCTGCACGCCCTGGCACATCTTAGTGTGAACATTATTCTATTACTCTACCTACTATAAGATATAAGTTTTCTCTAGAATACAATTTTAACATTTAAAACTTATTTTTGATTTGAACCGAAGTCGTCAGAAACGCTGGTCAGGTATAATTTGTTGGATTAAATTAGCTAGTATTGTAGTAGTAAGGCGTCACTATCAATTTATCAGTCCTGTTTCATTATCTATACTAATATTATAAACCTGAAGAGTTTATTTGTTTGTTTGTTTGTTTGTTTGAACGCGCTAATCTCAGTAACTAATAGTTAGAATTGTAAAATTATTTTTGTGTTGGATAGCCCATTTATCGAGGAAGGCTATAGGCTATATAACATTACGCTACGACCAATAGGAGCGGAGCAGCAATGAAAAATGTTGCAAAAAAACGAGGAAAAATTTCTTATGTGAAGCAGATGAAATTGCGCGGTTCAGCTAGTTTTAGAATAATAATGATAAACAGAAGTTTATTTTCTTCTTACAAAATTACTTAATAAGAAATATATATAGAATAAGATAAACTTTTCATAGCTTTGTGAGAGACTGGTGCCAGTAAAAGGTATTTAAATACCTGCGTTCGGGTCACCAGGTACAGAGTAACTAATATTATATTAAACATTTATCGTCTTACATCACGAAATAGTGTAGTTGGCCATGTTTGATTTTGTAAATACATTATTTGACAAATAAGTGCAAATAGCAATAAAAATGTTTTTTTTGAGAAAATGGTATCTAAATTGGTTTGCAAAATAATGCAGTGAATAATATTTTGAATTTGGATATAACAAAAAGGGTCATAGTGGCGGGTACGTCATAGTTTGTCATTCTTTTTCTGACATTTTAGAACTACTAACAGATTTGAAAGGATTACAGAGAATTTAAGGTAACCTTAAGCTGATTATTATATACACTTTAATGTTCACACACAATGCCATGAAAACATAAGCAATATAATGTAAGGTAATTAAAAATACCTATCTATATAGAGTTAATTATATTGAATGTGTAGGTAACTCCAATTTTGCCCCATTAAGAGATGGGAGCTGATAGCTGTGAAACATTTCACAAACTATTGCATGGTAACGTACACTTAACATTGCTAACTTGTTTATATATCAATAAATGTTTATTTATTAACATTATATTGTCAGAAAGGAAATTTGTTGTCTTTGGGCTGGGAGAGCAGCAACTCGCTGTTTGCCATATATCAACGGATGCTACAAGCGGTGATTTTAAATAAAACAATCGAATTATTCGATTGTCCAAGTGTAAACATTCGATTGTAGTTGAATTTATTGCAATGCTTTAATTGTATTTCATTTATTGATATTTTCAGTCAGGTAACTTTTCAATTATGTTTATGTATAGATTAATTATTTATGGACATTTTTATACCGAAAGACTAGATACAGTTTTCAACTAGAATAGGACAGAGGGCTTTTACTGTTTTTTTAAGAGTCTCATAGACCTAAGTTAAATATTGTATTTATAAGGCGGAAAATATAAGCATTTAATTTTTTTTTCAGTATTATATTCTCTCATAATATAATATTCTATCACATACACACTACACCATCTAGCCCAAACTAAGCAGAGCTTGTACTATGGGTACTAGACAATGGATAAACATACTTATATACTTTTTTTTTTGTAAATACATACAAATTATACATAGAAACACCCAGACCAAGACAAACACCCATGTTCATGCACACAAATGTTTGACTTGTGCGGGAATCGAACCCGCGACCTCAGGCGTGGCAGTCAGTTACACTAACCACTACGCCATCGAGTCGTCAAATTAATTAATAATAATTAATAAATATATTATCTTTATCTTTTAAGTAATCGCTTACTATTAGAGTTATGTCTGTGTACCATCTTCGTGTTATAGTTAACCAAAACTACAACAACAAGCGTTCGAATAAGTTTTATATTGTTTATATCTTTTGTTAAATATTTACCAACCACGTAGGTAATATCAAATAAAAAATTAAAATTTTCTATTATAAGCTTTGTTGTTTAAGGGCATGCTGTGGTCTTCTATAACTGAACGAGTACATTATTTTTATTTTATTCTATTTTACACTCTTAGAAAAACTTACAGCTGAATTAATATTATAGACAGAGTTGATACAAGGAAATGAGGCCTGCCGTTTCACACGGCGGGCCGAAACCTCGGCGGGGTCGCGATTGCATGTGAAAGCGATTCGCGCGGCCCCGCCGTCTATGGTTATGTCGAGGAACACCGTGGTAGGTTTAGTCGGTATTACCGGGGTATCTCTCCCCGGTGAGCCCGACATAACCTCTCCGTCGCCCCGCGGAGAGGTATGCGTCAAAGCATTCACCAAAGTAAAAAAAAAAAAAAGGATATGAGGCCAATTAAAAATTTTGACTATGACTACTATAAGTATAAGTAAAAGAAGTGTAAGCAAGAAATAGACACAATCACATCATTATTCTGGACTCAAAGGACTTATCAATTTTTTTTTGAGCTGGCTTTTACTATATCTAAACATGTCTATAACACTCCAGCATGCCGCATTGAATACACGAGTAGCTCGAATTACAAATGAATTTTGCCTGTAGGTTCTATTAGCTGATGGTATATGTAATAAGTGCGCTTTACGCAGGAATGCAGATGGCACACGCAGCCCTATTTTGCTCACCAGTTCACTAACGTCTATCGACCTTTTCGCGATTTTTAATAGTAATGATAGATCCGCAACTCTTCTTATTTCCTCTAGCGGAAAGAGATGAACTTTGTTACACCTGCTATAATAATTGGGCATATAGCAATTAGATTGATATTAAATGTACCTCAGAATTTTTTTAATTTGGGTTCTAGACTTGAGAGGCGTACTCAATCGTCGTCATTATTTGTTCCTTTTTTGTGTATCAGCGTTATATTATATGCCGACTTCCAAACTAACGGCATGATACCGCAGTCAATGGATAACCGAAACAAGGTGGTGAGTGAAACTGCAAGAAATTCCACACAGTTCTTAATAAAGACAGGTGGCACATTGTCTGGTTCCGCAGATTTGTTAGTGTCGACTTTTAAAAGCAGTAATTTAACAAATATATACGCAATTAATGTCTCCACACAGTTATTCAGGCTGGTTCATGTAGAGACTTGACGCGGAAGTATCTTCAGTGTCGTTGCGTTCTAGGAAATTTGAGTAAAAGTAGTGATTGACATGTCCGCGTCTTAATAGTGAAGAAAAAGAATTTGATCGTCGTTTTGACTTAACGCAGGAATCTCTAAAAGGGTTATTTACTATATCAGTTTCAATTTTTGCCATGTAGTCATCAAACATTTCTTTTTCAAGTACTTTCGCCCTTTGACACAGCGTGATAACAGATTGATGTCAGAAAGATTTTTATATTTTTTGTAATTTGTGTGATATTTATGTTTTTCTTTAATCTTTTTTAACAGCGGCATTTTATACCAAGGCGGATATTTGGCAGAGTTTCTCTCAATTTTAGCCAGTGCATGTTGGTTTCGTAATTTTTGAAAAGTATCATAGAAGAATGATACAACATTTTCCAGTAGCCTACGGTACAGCTCACGCTCCCAGTTAATATTAGTAATCTCAGTCTTAATAGCGTCATAATTGGCAAATGCATATAAAAACTTAGTTTAAGGTCGGATTGGCAAACTGTGCAATTCAAAACCTCCGCAGAAACACATAAAGCTCTGTGATGAGGATCTTCTGATACCAAAGGCGAGTCGTAAGATGTAACAGTCAATTCATCGTTCAACAGTACTAAATCTAGAATTTTATTTTTTTTAATTAGGTTACCAATTGTGCTGGGACAGATTACATGTGTTATAATTATAAGATTCGTGAGAATCTCGTTATGTACGTAAATGGGACGTTGCGAGCGACTGTCTTCGTCAGGATGCCAAGCTATATTTGGCTGGTTAAAGTCACCTAAAACTATAAACTTGTCAGCAGAATGTCTAAGAAATACGTCAGTTAAGTTGTAAATTAGGAAAAGAAGAGAAATTTGTAAGTTAAGACAAAACCTATATTCGGTTACCTATGTTCATACGGTTGTACAATATTGTCGGAGATCCCTAATAATATACATCTGCAACCTACTCATAATTATGACACATTTATTAGTAAAAATTCACAATAGATTCACACCAAATACAACAATAAAAATACATCCTCACTGATGTGTACCAAGCTTTGGCTGGATCAACAGAAGCACCCTTTCTGTTTATATCAAAGACGCCCACGGAAAAACCACTGCGATTACAAGCCATTAATATTCTTGTAAAAGTTGACAGCACATCAAATATCCTATGATTAACGACACAGTATTGTTTGGTACCTTATTGTCCTTCTCCACAAAGCTTTACACTTAAAAGTGGCGAACAAGGGGACGGCCTGGTACTTTTTTTAATATCTCCCTTAAAATGCTGTCTAGTGTCACTTTTATGTTGGCAGCAAAATGGGAAAGATATAAGCAAATATTTGTGCTCATTTTTCAGCTTGTGGCCATCACAGCGGCGACTGTTTGTTCGATTAAATTAGAACGATTTTAAACCTGCGAACTTTGTACTTATGATACGTTTTAAGGTAATGGATCCTTATCGTGTTGGTAAGTATCTATTTAAAGGTATAAATAAATACCTGCTTGTTTGAATTGATTGCCGATCTGCTTAATTGTATGCATTTAGCTATTTATTTATTTGGACATCCAGTTGTTTCTATATTGTAATAATAATAATATAGAAACAACTGGATACATTTATTTCAACATACAGGTAAAATGTGAAAATAGTGTTAGGAATATGATAGTGATTAAACGACATGCTAATGTCCTTTAAAGGCAACATCTGATGATTCTGACGTCAAATAACAAAATGAAAATTCAAAATTAAATGATAATTAAAATATTACGAATTAAATAATGTATCTTGCGTCCGCTATTTTCCTGGACGACCGCGGTCACGCTGACGTTAAAAGCTATCCTGTTCCTGGGGCAAAACAGTAGCTAAAGCTAATACTACATCGCACCGTTATCTATCTTTGCACAAATTTATCTTTATCAAAATTAAACACGTGATGGCAAATTAAAAATTAAATTTCGCTTGTGGTGTGTTTTTAAATGTTACAAATAGATTTTTATTTGAGGCGCTCATAGCTAGTTGCACTCACTGATCGGTAAACGATTAGCGAGGTTAAGCAACGTTGGGTACGGTTAGTCTATAGATGGGTTCGGGCACGCCACGATCGTGGCGGTAAGTCCCATGTTTGAGGAGTGGCTGGAGAGGCGCCATGGCGCCCTCACCTTCCGGCTGACACAGGTAATGACTGGCCACGGTTGTTTTGGCCAGTTCCTGTGTCGCATACGCCGGCAAGAGACGCCCGGTTGTCACCACTGCGGCGACTGCCGCGACGTTGTTGAGGACACGGCGCTGCACACTTTGGCGGTTTGCCCCGCCTGGGCATCGCAGCGCCGTGAATTGATCGCGGCAGTCGGATTGGTTGCCCTCTCGCTCCCGGCCGTAGTTCAGTCTATGGTCCGGAGTGGGAGGTCGTGGAACGCCGTCGCCTCCTTTTGTGAGGAAGTCATTTCCATCAAGGAGGCGGCGGAGCGGGAGAGGGAGCGTTTGAACCCTCTCCCCAACCGCAGAGCCGGGCGCCGGAGGGCGCGGGACGACCTCCAGCCACCCTGAGGTTTGACCTGGGGGTGATGGGCTTTGTGGGCCTGCCCGCCATCCGTTCAGCACCAGGTCCGAGAGGCGGCGCGCGTGTTCCCGCGCGTGCCTCTGTTTCGAGTCCGTCTCCCCTCTAGGGGGGACAGTAGGGAGTGTTAGAAGTGCCTTTGGGTAGATCTTTCGTGTAGTGGCCTGCCGTTTTATACGGCGGGCCGAAACCTCGGCGGGGTCGCGACCGCATGCGAAAGTGATTCGCGCGGCCCCGTCGATAGTGGTTTTGTCGAGGAACACCGTGGTAGGTTTAGTCGGTATTCCGGGAGGTACTTTTTCTTCTTAACATCTTTCTTTTACCCCGGCGAGTCCGACATAACCCCTCCGCCCGCCCCCGCGGAGGGGTATGCATCAAGCATTCCCCCACACGTTAAAAAAAAAAAAAAAAAATAAATAAATAGATGGGTTCGGGCACGCCACGATCGTGGCGGTAAGTCCCGTGTTTGAGGAGTGGCTGGAGAGGTGGCATGGCGCGCTCACCTTCCGGCTGACACAGGTAATGATTGGCCACGGTTGTTTTGACCAGTGACCTGTGTCGTATACACCGGCAAGAGACGCCCGGTTATCACCACTGCGGCGACTGCCGCGACGTTGTAGAGGACACGGCGCTGCACACTTTGGCGGTTTGCCCCGCCTGGGCATCGCAGCGCCATAAGTTGATCGCGGCAGTCGGATTGGTTGCCCTCTCGCTCCCGGCCGTAGTTCAGTCTATGGACCGGAGTGAGAGGTCGTGGAACGCCGTCGCCTCCTTCTGTGAAGAAGTCATTTCCATTAAGGAGGTGGCGGAGCGGGAGAGGGAGCGTTTAAACCCTCTCCCCAACCGCAGAACCGGGCGCTGGAGGGCGCGAGACAACCTCCAGCCACCCTGAGGTTTGACCTGGGGGTGGCGGGCTTTGTGGGCCTGCCCGCCATCCGTTTAGCACCCGGTCCGTGAGTCCGTCCCCCCTCTCCGAAGTAGGGTTTGAGTCAGTACCTTTGGGTAGGTCTGTTCGTGTAGTGGCCTGCCGTTTCATACGGCGGGCCGAAACCTCGGCGGGGTCGCGACCGCATGTGCAAGTAATTCGCGCGGCCCCGTCGATAGTGGTTTTGTCGAGGAACACCGTGGTAGGTTTAGTCGGTATTCCGGGAGGTCCTTTATCTTTTCAACATCTTTATTTTACCCCGGCGAGTCCGACATAACCCCTCCACCCGCCCCCGCGGAGGGGTTAGCGTCATGCAATCCACCAGGTTAAAAAAAAAATAGATGGCTGACCGCTTAGTGGTATTTCATCTGAGCGTCTTCGTGCTTCAAACGGCACGTGAAAAGTCGGTCCCGGTTGTTGTCAAATTGACAACAGTCGTTAAGCCATGTCAGAGGCCTGCCCGTAGGCTTGCTAGGATAGGCTTGAACAACTCTTGACAACAGGTTGGCCACTAAAGACACAAAAAAAAAGAAAAGTAAAAGAAGAAATTTGTTACATAAACAATGTTGATATTCGCATTTATGGCAAATATTAGTTAGGTAAGACAGACAGTCTGCTAACCAATATTGATATGTAGGTACCGGCTAATAAAGCGATTAGTCGGTACTTACCGCTCGCGTCTTGCAACCCTATGCATGATTGTTTTAGTTCAAATCAAATCAAATCAAATCAAATCAAATCTTTATTGCAATCATGAGTATATAGGATGTTACATTAATTATAGGCTCATACATGATACCCTGTTAGGGCGCAGCAACATAATATTATTATTTTATTAATTATAAAATAAAAATTACTTATATTATTTAGTTAATTGTTATAAATATCATTGTTAATATTGTATTCATATTTTATATTAGGTTGCAGTTCTGTCCTCGAAAAACTCTTTTAGACTATAAAAGCATTTTTGAGACATGTATTTTTTAAATTTATTTTTAAATAAGTCAAAGTCAAAGTCAAAGTCAAAGCGTTTATTGCGTACTAAGTGTATACATAAAGATCTTAAATATACGTACAGTGCTTACAAGTCAGCGCCTTCTACAAGCATTGCAATTTTCTAATAATAATAAATGTATTTCTGCTAGTAGTTACAATTTTTTAAATTATGAGTACATCTAAATTATATTATTAAATTTTTACATGTCTATTTTATTATAATATAATATATTCTGTATTAAGTAAATAAACTAAAGCGTTACTGTGTTGCAGATCGTCATGTTAATTTGTTTGTCTTTCTGTGTGTCATCGAGTTTTATCTTGTGCTCTAGGTATTCTGTCAGTGTATAGTAGCAGTTATGAATTAAATAAGATCTAATTTTTTTGTTGAATTGAGGTAGTGTATTGGCATCTTTAATAAGTTTGGGTAACTTATTATATATTTTTACTGCCATATAGTAAGGACTTTCATTTAACATCTTTATTCGTGATGATGGCAAGTGTAGTCTATCCTTATTTCGAGTGTTTACATTGTGGACATCTTGTTTTTTCGAAAACGTGTGGATATTTTTGTACACAAAGGTGCATATATCAAATATGTATATTGAGGCAAGTGTCAGTATTTTAAGCTTTACAAAGTGTGGTCTGCAACTCTGAGTATTATCTATTTCAGCAAGTATTCGTACACATTTCTTTTGTATAATAAACAATTCCTCTACATTTACACTATTGCCCCACAGCATGATGCCATATCGCAGCCATGAGTATGCATATGCATAATAAGCGGATAACGCTGTTTCTAAATTGGTGCTGTGTTTGATTTGGAAAAGAGCATATGTAAAACTTGACAGTTTTGACTTTATCTGTTCGATATGGGATTTCCAGTTAATATGTGTGTCTATATTTATACCTAATAATCTAAACGAATTTACTTCTTCCAAAACTGTATCTGTATGACTAATTTTTAAATTTAGAGGAGATTTCTATAATAGAATATATTGAAACTTACTGTGTCTTTTAATTGTTTTGGTATTTTGTTATATATTTTGACGCACATTACATATGGTCCAGAATGAAATATGGATAGGTTTGATTTCGGTAGAGCAAGTGTGTTTTTATTTCTTAGATTACGAGGTTGTGTGTAATGATCCTTCTTCAGGGAAAATAGGTGGATTTGTTTTTTGACAAAGATACAGATTTCAAAGATGTACATAGATGTTAAAGTTAGTATGTTAAGTTCAGTGAAATGTGGCCTGCAGCTATCTATTCCGTCGATGTTTGCCAGAATTCTTATACATTTCTTTTGTAATTTGAACAAAACACCTGCGTCTGTACTATTACCCCATAGTATAATTCCATACATAAGCCAAGAGTGTGCATATGCATAGTAGGCAGCAGTTGCTGATTTTAGGTCTGTTGTTTTTTTTAATTGTAGTAGTGCATATGTGAACCTAGATAATTTTCCGCTTATGTTATGGATGTGGGATTTCCAGTTTAAGTTGGTATCTATATGTAGGCCTAATAATTTAAAAGACTCAACGCATTCTAATGTTGTGTTATGGTGGGAATAGTTGATTACTAGTGGACGTTTTTGATATGGTTTGAATTGCATAATTTTGGTTTTGGTAAAATTAACTTCAAGGTTATGGTCGTCCAGCCATGCTACAATTTCAGATAGGGTTTTGTTAATTTTATTGCTTAAATCTAAGTTATTTTCGCACGGGAAAATTACTGAGATATCGTCAGCGAATAGGATGCTTACTGAGTCAATGATTTTTGGGAGGTCGTTAATGTATAACAGGAACAGTAAACAACCAAGTACGCTGCCCTGTGGGATGGAGTTTTTTACATCAGTTCTTTTAGAACGGACATGTGATATTTCCCCGGTTTGTGAATTAAGATGTTCAATTTCTACATACTGTGTGCGAGAGTTGAGATAAGAGGAAAACCAATCATGTGCAACACCTCGAACTCCAATACCTTCTAGTTTGTTTAGCAAGATGCTATATGAGACCCTGTCATATGCTTTACTCATATCGAGCAGAATGCCTATAGCGTATTGCCTGTCATTTATGTAATTTAGAGCTTGTTGGATGTATCGGTATACTGCGTAGGTGGTAGATCTATTCTTCCTAAAACCATTTTGATTTTCATCAAAGATGTTAAATTTCTCACAGAAAGCATAGAGGCGTTTTGACATTGCGGTTTCTATTATTTTTGAAAAGGTCGGTAAAAGGGCTATTGGACGGTAATTTGTGCACTCAGTTTGGTCGCCTTTTTTATATATTGGTTTTATAATAGAGACTTTTAGTAAATCCGGGACAATGCCTTCCGAGAATGATTGATTTATAAGATGTACCAGTGGCATAACGATTTGCTCATAGCATTTTTTTATTAGTGTGGGGGGGAGTTCGTCATGACCGAAACTTTGTTTATTTTTAAGATTAGGTATTATGGAGATAACTTCTAAGGGGTCTACTGGCTCTATGTATATGGAATTCTCTGAGCGTGTTTGGACTGGGCGACCAGGTTGGGTGCCAGGTGTACCACTGATCTTAACAAAAAAGTCATTAAATGTATTGGCTATTATGTTAGGCTCATCTGTGGCTTTATTTTGAACTTTTAATTTCAAATTATTTCTAAACTTTTTCGTTGTTTTATTTGTACGTTCTTTTATGATTTGCCACATCGTTTTCGATATATTACTGTTTTTTTAATTTTTTGTATATAATGAAGTTTTTTTGATTTGTTTAGGCATTTTTTTAATGTTGTATATTGTTATACCTAATATAGCTATAGCATAGTGCTGCGCTGTGCTGCGCCGACTATTCGAACACGTCAAATAAACGTCAGTACGTATCCAACTATCTTGCGTTTCACTTGTCCTCACATACTTAACAGTGGCGACGAGGTACCTAGCGTCTTTAGAAAAAAAAAAAAGGGCAAATCATGGCTCAATTTAATTTTGGTTTGTTATCCAGTTTTGACCATAATTTGCAAACCTGGAACGAGTACAAAGGACGATTGACGCAATGGTTCATCGCGAATGATGTAAACGAAACCACGGACGTGTCTGGCATCAAACGACGAGCGATCTTGTTGAGCGTACTCACCGAGCCCACATACAAGCTCGCAGCTGATTTGGCGTTGCCTAAAGAAGTGCAGTCGGTGCCTTTCGAGGATATATTGCTTCTTTTGGATAAGCATTTCACACCACATGTATGTGGATTTGGCGAGAGGGGCAAGTTCTATGCGGCGGTGCAAAATGAGGGAGAAAGTTATTCTCAATGGGCGGCGAGACTGCGTGGTCTGTCGGCGCACTGCGGATTTCTCAACGTGGAGGAAGCGTTACGCGACCGTTTTGTTATGGGGATGGTTCCGGGAACGGAACGAGAGAAGTTATTCTCTAAGGATCCTAACACCCTGACGCTGGCCAAGGCTGTGGAGCTAGCGGAGAGTGTGCGGTGCGCACGCGCGGGTGCCGCGGCAACTACGCTAGCGGGAGCGGCGTCGCCAAGCGCCGATCAGCTGTTCAAAATCGTCACGAAGGCTACTGCTAGTGATAAAGTGTCATGTTCGGTTTGCGGGTTCAAAAATCATGCGTCATCTCAGTGCCGGTTCGCGAATTATAAGTGCAAAAACTGCAATATGAAAGGTCATTTGCGACGTATGTGCAAAAAAATTAATTTTGTGAAAACTGAGGGTGTTTACGATAATGGCGATGACGGTGAGTTTTATAACATTCAAACTCATAATGGCGAACCTATGTTCGAAATAGTTAAAGTGCTAGGAGTGCAAATGAAGTTTCAAATCGATACCGGGTCAGCTGTTACTGCGATTTCCGAAAAAACATATCTTAAATATTTTAAAGATGTGTCACTGTCCAAAACAAATAAGCGGTTACTAACTTACACTGGTTGTAGTATTAATTGCATAGGTGTTGCACGGATGCCCTTCTCTTATACCGGTAAAACACATACCTTGGATGTGTACATAATTCGCGGCGGCGGCCCACCGCTTTTGGGCAGGGATTTTATTTCCTTCTATAAATTTAAAATGCTACCGGTAAACTACTGTGAAAACTCCCAAAATACTATCGAATCGTTACAACTTCAATACCCTAGTGTGTTTTCTGATGAGCTTGGCACATTTAAGAAATACAAAGTAAAATTAAATTTAAAGGATAACGCAAAGCCGATATTTTTTAAACCTAGACCGATAGCTTTTGCACTGCGAGATAAAATTGATAAGGAGTTAGATCGACTAGTACAGGTAGGTATATTAAAACCGGTCGAATACTCTGAGTATGCGTCACCCATTGTGCCGGTATTAAAGCGGGACGGCTCGATACGTTTGTGTGCAGATTACTCAGTAACAATCAATAAACAGCTGTTAGTGGATCAATACCCGCTTCCTACCGCGCATGAATTGTTTACCAAATTATATGGGGGAAAGCAGTTTAGTAAGTTAGACTTGTCACAAGCCTATGCCCAGTGCGTGTTAGATGATGAATCACAAAATATTACGTGTATTAACACCCATAAGGGGTTGTTTAAATATACGCGTTTAGTGTTTGGTTTGGCAAGCGCACCGGCTATTTTTCAGCGGGTAATGGAGTCCGTGTTATCTGGCATGGAAGGCGTATTATGTATGTTAGATGATGTATTGGTGACAGGGGTCACTAAAGAAGTCCATTTAAGTAGATTACATGAGGTCTTGCGTCGTTTGCAGGACGCAGGACTTACACTTCAGAAATCTAAATGTAACTTTTTCCAAGATGAAGTAGAATATTTAGGTTATGTGATAGATAGACACGGGTTGAAAAAGTCGCCTCAGAAAGTGTCTGCTATTGTAAATGCGCCAGTTCCGAAAGATGTTAATAAGTTACAATCCTTTTTAGGGCTTGTTAACTATTACCGAAACTTTGTGCCGAACGCGTCATCGATTCTTAGTCCTCTATATAATCTACTTCAAAAAAATTCTAAATGGAAGTGGGATCAAAACCATGATAATGCGTTTAATACAATAAAAAAGCTACTCGTTTCGGATCAGGTTTTGGCACATTTTGATACTAATGCGACGATTATTCTGACTGTCGATGCATCACCGAGCGGTTTAGGTGCGATATTGTCACAGATAGACCCCGGCGGGGCGGAACGTCCAGTGTCGTATGCGTCACGCACTCTGAATGCGGCTGAGCGCCGATACTCACAGATACAGAAAGAGGCAACAGCTATAATATTTGGTATAAGACGTTTTCACCAATATCTTTATGGTAGGTCCATACCTTTTATACTCCGAACGGACCATAAACCTTTAATTACGATTTTTGGTCCCCATTGTGGTATACCCGAAGTATCTGCTAACAGATTGCAACGATATGCGATGTTCTTGAGTGGTTTTAATTTTAAAATAGAATTTATTCGCAGCGCTCATAATTGTGCTGATTACTTATCTCGCGCGAGTATTAATTGTGAAGAGGAGAATTTTGTTAGCTCAACGTCGGAATTTATACAAGATAGGGCATCGTATGTGAATTTTGTTGTCGACGCAAGTTTACCTATAACCTTAAACTCATTACGCGATGCAACAAAAAATGATGTGCTGTTGTCCAGGGTAATAAAGTATATTTTAAATGGTTGGCTAAGGAAAAACAGCGATCAAAGTATTTTACCATATTTTTTATGTAGGAATCAGTTGTCAGTAGAAAATGGTATAGTTATGCGGGGCCATAAAGTAGTTATACCGGCAAGTCTGCATAATAAAATTTTGACGGAGCTTCACAAGTCCCATTTAGGCATAGTAAAATGTAAGGCTGACGCACGGAGTAGGGTTTGGTTCCCTGGTATTGACAAGGCCATCGAAACGATGATAGGGAGGTGTAACATTTGTGCACAGCTCAGACCGTCCCCGGCCTGCGCGCCGCTCGCTCCGTGGCCGTACCCACAACAACCATTCTACAGAGTGCACGTAGACTTCCTCGGACCAATTAATAACCACTCGTACTTAGTTGTAGTAGATGCGTATTCCAAATGGGTTGAGGTATATAAAATGACAAGCACTAATTCAACTGCAGTTATAGCAAAATTGTATGATTTTATGTCGAGGTTTGGTCTTATTCACACTTTGGTCAGTGACAATACGACATGTTTTTTATCTGCAGAGTTTGTACAATTTTGTTCATCAAATGGAATATCGCACGTAACATCTCCCGCCTATCACCCGGCTAGCAATGGACAGGCGGAGAGCTTTGTAAAAGTAGTTAAGAAAGGTATTAAATCATGTTTGATGATGAGTAATAATGTAAAACAAACTAGCGAAAACTTGTTAAAATACCTATTCGATTATAGGAACTCGGTACATACTTCAACTGGCTCCCCGCCTGCGCAGTTAGTGTTTGGACGGAAACTTCGTTCGCGCTTAGATTTGTTAGATCCAAAGCCGCGTGTATCATCGCCGTAATCTAACGCTCTCGTTGAAGTTGTAAAACGTAATCAGTGTTTACAGAGTAAAGCATATGGAGGCACAAATAAACATTTTTTTAAGACTGGTGATATAATTATGTATAAAAAGTACTTTATAAATAATAAATTTACGTGGATAAAGGGCGTTATTATAAAGCGTATAGGTAATGTTATGTATTTGATCGAAGATTATAAAACCTCAGTAAAATTAAAAAAAAATAAAAATCAACTAGTACTTTGTAAGGGAACGGTTAGCAACAGATACACCCATGACAGCGCTGTTGAAATCACGGATGTAATGCCCGAGGCAAGCGCGCTAGCTGTTAATGATCCAGCACATCAATCGGTTGGAATGAATATGGAAAGTGATCAGATTCAGAGTACTCCGACATCGGAAACTCAGCCCCATAAACCTTCAGAACCAGATGAGATTGCAGACCCAACCTCAGGAGCGGAACAGATCACAGGACCTGAAGAATTCTTTGAAGCTGCCTCAGAGCGTCCTAGTGAGCAAACCTCTGAACCTGAGCCTGAGCCTGAGCAACATCGGCTTAGATCAGAGCGGTCAGATCGGGTGTTGCGTCCCCTCCCAAGAGTTAATTATAAGCCATTTTTTTGTATTGATTTATAGAAAATTAAAACTTATTACGTAATGTAAATTAAGTGTACTTACACTAAGGGGGAGAAATGTTGTATATTGTTATACCTAATATAGCTATAGCATAGTGGCTGCGCCGACTATTCGAACACGTCAAATAAACGTCAGTACGTATCCAACTATCTTGCGTTTCACTTGTCCTCACATACTTAACAGTTTTCATATCTTTTATAATAGGTTTTTAGAATAGGGTTGTCATTGTGTGTTATAAATGTTTTAAGAAGACGTTTTTGTTTACAAGATGATTTTAGTCCGGCTGTTAACCATGTAGTTTTATGTATATTTTTTATTTTTATTCGCGTTTTCGGGATACACTTATTTAGTATATTAAATATTGTATTTTGGAATGCTTCGTAGTTAGTGTTTACATTGTTATTCTTGGTGATAATATTTTCCCAATCTATTTTCCCTAGTTCTGATTTAAAATTTAGAGTGTTATTTTCATTATATATTCTTTTATTTATGTACCATGTGCTTCTTTCATTTGGCAACAAATTAGGTTTACTGAGTAATATACCCTTATGGTCTGAAATCCCATATTCATTTATAGTTATTTTGGTATCCTTCGTGTCGAAATTTGTGAAGATTAAATCAATACAGGTGGCACTTGTGTTTGTTATTCTGGTAGGTTCTTTTATTTGTTGATGGAAGTTAAAGCTTTTCATTAGGTTTAGAAGGGATAAAGTGGTTTGAGAATTTTCTTAGATATTGACATTGAAGTCTCCTCCTATTATAATATCTTTTTTACTATCTTTCAACAATAATATATTTAAGAGTTTTTCGAGTGAACCGTAAAAAATATCTGGATTCCTATTTTTTTTTGGCCAATACAAAACTACAATGATAAGATTTTGTTTGACTATTTCTATTGCACATAATTCAAATATGAACTCAACCGTCATATCTACTATATCTTTACGTTCTGTGTATTGAATATTTTCTTCTAATAATATACATACGCCTCCTCCTTCGTAGTTTTGCCTGCAATACGATGATGCCAGGGTAAATCCATCCAAGAGTAGTAAATCTATTTTAGCTTGCGGGATCCAAGTTTCAGTGAGGCATAGTGCTTGAATATTTTTTCTGTCTTCTATGATTGATTGGAGTAGGTGTGTTTTATTTTTTATGCTACATACATTCTGATACAGGACTACAAAGTTATTTGCGAAATGTATTGTTTTGGGTTTGTGTTTGTGCTTTATATGCGTGTTGCGTTTGGCTACGAAATGTTCGATTCATTATGTTATTTCCAAGGGGTGTAGGTGGTGGATTTATATTGTGCTGAGTTGCATTACAAGGAGAGAGTCTAGCATCCTGCGTGTGGGAGTTGATGATATTGTTTTCGTCACTGATTTCGTTGTATACAAGAGTACCTGAAGCAAGACAAAAAGGCTACCACGCAGTGATACAAAACAATAGGCTAATAATAAATGGAAGACCATTTATTATTAGCCTATTGTTTTGTATCACTGCGTGGTAGCCTTTTTGTCTTGCTTCAGAAAGGTTTTTCTTAAGTTTTTTCCTCTCACGGATAGAAGCTTTGTCAAAAAATTCCGCTATTGCTAGTCCAGTGTTATGTAGTATTCGACCATTTTGCAGTAGGTAGCGAGTCATTCTTTTGCTTAACAATTCGACAACCACAGGTCTTGTATTTCTATTCCTCCCTATTCTTGAGATATCTTCGATATAGCCAGTAAGATCAATATTAAACAAATCATAGAATATTGCTATAATCCGGTCATGCAGGTCAGTTTCTGACTCATGGTGATATTCGTGTAAGCCGAAAATAACAAACTTTTTATTGTGTGGCTCTGGGTTTCTTTGAGGGGTTTCTAACACCGTCTTCGTATTATTTGGTTCGAACATGGTCACATTTTTTATGTGTTCTATTTCGGATTTTAAGTTAGTATTTTCAGTTTCTAGGCTTTTTATTCGCTCATTAATATTTTTAATATTTTTTGCTATGTTTTCCTGTTCCAGTGTTATGCTTTTTATGTTTTGTGACAGTTCAGTTTTCAGGTCCTGAATGGTTTTTGTTACTTCTTCGTTTATTAGGATTTTTATTTCTAATAATATGTCTTTTTTGCTAGTTTCGAATTTATCATTCAATAATTGTTCCAGGTGTTTTAAGTTTACATAGTTGGGTGGCATTTGTGAAAGGTTTCCACATGTCCGGTATGTTTTCGGAAGACTATCCGAGTTTAATGTATCATCTACAATACTTATGTCATCGTTAAAGTTTAAACTGTTATTTTTTGTTGTTATTTTTCTCCTTAATGTAACATTATTTTTTGGTGAAGACTCGGGTGAGGTGTTTTGTCGTTAGCAGATAGCATGTCATATTATTTAGCACTAAAGAAAGCTTCCTTACACTTAATAAGGTGTAAGGAAGCTTTATCAGGTTATATTACTACTTAAAACACGCATTATATGCACAGATTCACGCTCGGTTACTAGACCCTATATATCCCTCCGAGCAAAGATAACAACGCATTTTCACTTGATCTTGAAATAAGTCTCTTGCTTAATTTTCTCTCTCCACATAGAAAATAACTAGAGGTCAGTTAAAGGCGCTCACAATGCACAAAGGCACGGATTGAAAGAGTTTAACTGAACATTTTCTAGAACATCTCTAACCTGGCAAGAAAAATTCTTTAGTTCTTTTTATGATGACTTTTCCATGCACGTGTTCCTATATATGTATGTTTTCGGTTAAACTGATATTGTTCCTAGAAATGAAACCCTCCTAATCCCTTGATATATTTCAGTTACCAAATCGTGTATGAAGATTTGCAAAGACAGACTTTTAAATTACATTTAAAGGTAAATATTCGAGTAGACGGTCGCCACTACAGCAAGGAACTATTACAGGTTGTTAACGAAATTGCATTAGCTCGCAGGCTGGGTAACTCTCAAACTATGTAGGACACTTGACGCTTTGATACGCTACCACTATCAAAGGGCACAGAACAAACGCGTACAAATTTGGCTCAACTAGTTTGAACAGTCTTGCAAGTAGTAACTGCCTGCTCGTAACATTCAGGTAAAATATGAGAGTGATGCCAGCTTACATGGCTGTAGAGAGAAGGGATAAGCTATGGATTGTGTATTACAAGAATGGTACAAACGTTAAAGTGGTCGTCTTACCAAAGCTGTAGCATCCAAGGTTTCATCGCAAAAGGCAACAAATAAATTAAGTTATTTTTCCAGGTCTGGGTGCTCTATGGGTCAAAATATATTTTCTGCTTATTATAGAATTATCGAACACTGGATGTTAGATTTGACTGCCTCATTAATCTTGCAGTAGTAAGTATTAATACTTGCAAATCCGCTGAATATGAGTTATTTCTGCCTTATGTTCAATACTAGATCATATCAATGTTTTCAATTTGTCTGTCAGTACTTGTGAAAAACGTTGACTCTCTTATAGGAACTAAACATAGCATTTCCATGGAGGTTGTATTTAGATTAGATTTGTACAAATTTATTATTCGGAAGGCTTTTGCTTGGCGACTTAAATATACAGAATTTAGAAAGTTAAATTTAACCTACTTTGTCAGGACTCGCGGCCAGACACAATTGATTTCCAATAATATCTGGCATTCTAACAATTAGCAGGTTAGTAAATAATGAATCAAGAAAATTTAAAGCTCTTCCAGTAAAACCCATATCCATGAATGACCGAACAAGTTTGCATACTTAGCTTGCAGATTTCACGCTCAACCGACGAAACGAACGCTAACCGCTGTACTTTGCACTATGCTGTCGCCGTCGTGCCGAGGTCGAAGCTATTGTCCTGCAACTTAGGACCAAGTTGTTCCGCGTGTGTGGAATATTCTGGAACTGGATTTGGTGCTTAGTAGATTTTGAGGCTTAAAGCTAGAATTCGATATTAAAGTCAAATTAAGCGTTTCTATATCCGCGTGTTTACCGAGGAGAGAGACGTAATTATGGAAAATACAATTTTCTCTTTCATTCTTATTATTATTTCCTTTTATATTATTACTATAAAATGTTTGCTATTATTAATGAAACGAAATATATTCTTAATTGAATCATCTGTGTGTAGAATATTTTTATCGTAAGTAAAGGTCCACATCGGAAAAACATAACAAGCTAAGTATGCAAACTTGTTCGGTCATTCGTGGATACGGAATTTACTATTAAGTTGCTAAAAAAAAAACTATTATAAATTATAAAGACTAGCGCGTTCAAACAAAAAAAGCAATCCCCTTAACTTTATTACTTAAGTATAAATTACATTTATGTGCAATATCTAACACAAAATAATAAATAACAGTAAATTACATTTAATAATTAATTTTTAATCTAATTTGTTTAATAATTTACGAGACTGACGTGGCATATTTATTTAGTTTATCCAATCCAATACAAGCATGCCTTCATCCTTCTCATACACGACATGTATATGAAATGTAATAATTTATGTAATAAAAATAGATTTCTACTACATTTAAGGCCTGTCCCACCACCTCCAAATAGCATTTATCTATAAGATAAAAGTCTCGCCATCTCTTTATTTTAACCTAACAAAATGTCATTTATCTTTCGGATAGCTTTTACTTGATAGTTGTGAAACAGGCCATTAGTGTTATAAACACAACGGGATTATTTTGTTCTAAAACCTTAAGCATGCTATTGATTGTGTTATAGAAACTGAACAAAAAGTTATTTGACTGCATACAAGTATATGGTTTAGCTGGTGGTAAGCGCTTTCCGAAACCTATGGACTGTATAACTTAGCTGCAAAACTTTGATAACACATAGTCAGTAAGTTTGGAACTAAGTTTATAGTCAAATTGTGGTCTGGGTTTGACACAAATATACGGCATAATATACATGTCCTTGCCTCGTGGTTTTGCTTACATTGTTAATGTATAGTGTTTATGGTACTGTAAGTTTGGGTTGCGGCGTAATGAGATACAGCCTAACCAAGATAAAGGCCACCACGGGCTAAAGGTATAAATTAAGATGAAAAGTATATACTTCCTTAATAAACAGTCTATTTAACACAAAAATAATTTTCCAAAACAGACTGGCAGGTTACTAGATTAGCGCAATCAAAATATACAAACTGTTAAACTTTATAATATTAATAAATTATTATAATTTTTCGCGTGTATTGGTTTGCAGTTGAAGATATCGTATTCAATAGAAAAATATTTCAAAACTCGAACGAAAACAACCATAATATTGTTTGAACGATTGTGTGATTGTCTTTATAATTTATAATTGTTTTTTTTTATAGTATAGATATAATATAACACCTATATGTGTCACGAGAATGAAACAGTAAACGTGGGTGAAGCTGCGGGGGACAGCAACGGTCACAATTTTTCGTATTACTTAGACATTTAGTTTTTAACATTATTTGAAATTTATTCGAAGTTGGACATCTATAGTCTATCTCTTACTTTGACTTGTAATGTTATTTTATCAATGTAATGACTGTAGGCCGTTAGAAACACTAAAATAATATAGCACAATAACATCCATTATCAGCCATTCGTAATTACATCATCGCGATTCAAACTCCGTAGCGTTGACAAACAACGTATGGGTACAAACCCTCAGTTCGGCGAAATGGAAAACTTGACGGTGTTCCGTATTAAATTACAGTCTCGACGGAGCGGTGCGTGACGCCAGATAATATGTTACCCGCGACCTTTTTTTTTAATTTAAAAAGTTCATTAGGGCGTCCGATACTTTGGGGTAGGTTGAATGGATGTGGCATTTTTATAGTATTGTTTTTTAAAGATCGTTCGCACTAGGAGTATCTTCTTCGTGATCTCTGGCTAACTTTATAGACATTAAGGACCTAATCTAAATGTTAGATCCGCGACACTTCGACCCAGTGGGATCTCTCACAAAAGATCCCACCGGGTCGAAGTGTCGCCGATCTACACTGATTGGCCCCCGAAATAAGATAATCTAAATGTTTGTAAAGTTTCAAAGAACAGCCAGATATGGAATGACAACTGTTTGTAGTGCACATCATTTTTGTCCCGCTGCGAACTTACAATAATCACTATACATGTAGCAAATTCAGGAGCAATTATAACATGTACAGTTGTAATAATCCCTGTTTCACAGGGATATTACTAAAGCACTTCATAAATTACTTTTATTCAGTTTTCAGTACGTACCTACATGGATCAAATAATGCGTCATTAATAGGAAGCTGCGTCGAATATGTTTTACATTAATCCGTCTCTGAAAATAAAATCTAAGTGATTTTTTTTTGCTATGACAACAAATCGTAAAGGAATAACACTAGACAAGATGAGATAAAAGGCAAGGAATCGCCTCTTACTCACTAGGCAAAATGCTGAAACAGTGTTACTACTGTTTTGGAAGTTTTCTATTAGAGGGTTGTTACTATTCAGGACCAGCTGATTCATTTAAACGTTATCAAATAATAGATGAACGGCAGACTCTAAATTACACATATCTGTAATAATATCTGTCAGGTTTCGATAATCCATGTAATGTTTCCTCTGAACACATGTTCAAATGTTGAGGAGAATCTGGACACGGTACTTTACCATTTGCTTCGCCAGAATTTGTGGTATCAATAAAGTTTTAATCCTTGTAAGTACTGCGTTCAGTTTTGAGCTATACAACGTAGTTGATACCACATCTAAATCTGAAGTAAAAAATAGATGCACGGTAAAAAAATAGTAGTCGAAAAGTTGGTTCATCAACATTAAGACTTCTAAAGATGTTTGTGGTAGGTAGCGACAGATTTGTAAGTACTGGCCGCACCGTACCGATAGTGTTGGATTAGTTACTATCACACTATTTCTGACTTTACTCGGACTCTCGTTAGTCGATTCCGGACGATCGTTTTCGTCAACGAAATCCCTTTTTAGTTCCTCTTATGCCTGATGAGTTATTGCTGAGATATAACTATATGCGTTGCGGTTCTTTCTTCTTAATTAATAATTGGTTTTGGGGCAATTATATTTAGCCATAAACATTGTAGTTGAATACTGTATGTTTTGCCAAAAAGCCTACAGCATTAAAAGATCGTCAGAGTATTTACGGATTTCCAGACTTGTGCAAAGTGTCTTAGCAATTATAAAGTCGTCGCAATTCTCGTGATTATGGCAGCATCCCCTTGTCCTCATCCTATTGAAGAAGCTATAAACGCTATCTTGGTGAGATTATCTTAATTAATTGGCTGCCAATTAAGCCAATTACTGATTCGAAGTCAGGTTTCGAAACAAATTAAACATCCTTCGGAATTGCGTCAAATTCAAATTCAAATTCAAATCTTTATTGCTTTGCCACAATGTAGTAGGTATATGTATGTATGTATCTTATGTGGGAGCCAGTCAGTGCAGACCGGCGACACTTCGACCCAGTGGGATCTTTTGTGTCGACACTCTCCGAATAACGACTGCCATAGATGTTCATGGCAGCCGGGACCGACGGCTTAACGTGCTCTCCGAGGCACGGAGCACGCAATAATTGTCAATAAATACGCACATAATTTCGAAAAGTCATATAACTTCCGAAAGTCAGAGGTGCGCGACGTGGGTTCGAAATTGAGACCCTCTGCATTGCAGTCTGTTGGTCTCCCCACTGAGCTATCACTACTCCAATTATATATTATTATATCCAATAGTAGGTATATAATAATAGACTTATAGCTAAGAATCAATTGTGGACCCTGCTGGGCACAGCATACTAAATATATTAGGAGAGAGGAAGAGGGCTTGTCCCTTAATATTTTTATTATATTAATTAATTATTATTAAAATTTATTAATATCTTTATTGCTGGATTGCATTATTTCTATTGTGTTATTATTTTGGTTGAAAGATTCTATTTCTACTAATTGTCTCTCCTACTCCTCTACCGGTTAAATATGAGGTAAGCCATTCGTGAGCTTTTCCATGTATACCCATTCCATGCAACATATTTAATAATATTTTGAATTGTACTTTGTCGTAGGCCTTTGTCATATTATCAAGTAATATTCCGATAGCATATTATTTGTTTTTTTTTAATATTGAGTGCTTCTTGAATATATTTATAGATGGTCAATGTTGTTGATTTATTTTTGCCAAATGGCATTTGTCGAATATATCATATTTTTCACAGAACGAGTAGATTCTATCGCTCTTGGTTCTTTCAAAAATCTTTGAAGCACCCACTGCTTCAAAGATTTTTATTGGGCGATAATTGTTGGGGTCTGTTTTCGAATTCTTTTTGTGGATCGGTTTTATTGTTGCCTGTTTTAATTGATTAGGAAAGATTCCTTGTCCAAAAGACGGATTTATAAGTAGGTAGAATGGTAAGGTTAATCCATCAGCACAACATTTATAAAAAATTAGGTGGAAACTCGTCAACTCCATGATTGATTTTGTTTTTTAAGTTTTTTAGATTTTTGTTCACCTCATATGGGTCACTGTTTTCTCTAACATGGAGCACAGGATCGCCGTTTTCTTGTCGATCGGATTTGTTGATTTTTTGGAAGATTTCTCTGCGATGGAAGCAAAAAATTTATTAAAATAGTAGGCTAATTGCATGGGTTCGGTTGTGAGGTTATTGTTAATTAGCAATTGTATGTTTTGTTTGACTTTTTTTTGTTTTTTGTTCTTCCGTTCTTTTATAACACTCCACATTGTTTTTGTTTTATTATTTGACTGTATTATTTTATTTTTATAGTGTAGTGACTTTGTTGTAGATACTGCCTTTTTTAATATTTTTTGTTTAATGTCATGTTAATGTCAATTTTCACATTGTGTATTCTGCATTTAGATTTGTCTGGGAAAACCACGTGGGCTTGGAATTCGGGGAAATTAAGCATCATTGTAAGCTACGGTCAAGTTATTTATAGATAAACATTTCAAAATGTACGTAAATAGTTTCGTAATGTATGTAATCGTACCTTGAAAAGTATAGGACTTTCTCCCCTACTTTTGAATTAAGCTGAAGTTGTAGTTCGAAGCGTACCATGACTTTAACCAAATGATTCAACCATGTCGCGACCCTATATGCATATGCTCGTCGGTTTCAGTCATCGCTGGAGTGCATGAACTCTGAAATAGAACTTCGTGAACATATCAGCTTCTTGAAAGGATATAAGACCGTATAACTCTTAACTAGATTCTTTAATGGTCTTCTTGTTTATTGTACCGCTAACATACTACTGCGAGTTTAGGATTATATCAATCCGAGGATTTACAAACAAGTAAATAACATCTTAACTCACAGGTCTCGTTGGACCCATGACCTCGTGTAAGCCTTTCAAAGGGTTAGATATTTGCCTAACATACTAGGCAAATATGAGCAGTGATAGCTTAATGGGAGACTATTGGAGTGCCACGCAGAGGTTTCAAATTTGATTTTGAAGCACGTACCTCGGTCTTTTTGAAGTTATAAGCGTATTATGATTATGGATCTTTTGCTATAACGGTGAAGGAAAACATCGTTAAGAAACATTTGAGACAACGTCAAAACACTTTTGAGAGTTATTTATAATGTTCTCAAAGATGTGTGAAGTCTGCCAACTTGCACTTGGCTAGCGTGATAGACTATGGCCTTACCTCTCTCACACTGAGAAGAAGCCCGTGCCAAGCAGTGGTACAATTTATATACAGGGCTGATATTATTATTTACTAGGATAAATACCTGTGTAAGAGAAATTAATCTTATCAACCCTACTGGTAATGGAACTCTTCTCAGTAGGTGAAGGGTAACACACGGCTTGTGGGGCAACGAGGAGGCTGACAGGTTGGCGAAAATGGTAGCTGCGTCTGGCGTAGAAATTTTTGTTTTACTTATTTATTCAGAGATACTTCAAAAATATAAAAATCACTGTTATGATAAATGGAAGGTAAATTTTAATGAATAATCTAAATCCAAGGGTATTTGGTACACAATTATTCAAAATCAACCTACTCGCGTCCCATGGTTTGATAGCTTGGAAATTTGTCGCAGAACATTAGTGACTGCATATAAGATCCGTTCTGGTCACATGCCATTGAGAGCAAAACGCAAATGAGTTTCTTTTGAAAAAGGTAGCTTCGCCTAATTGCGAAATTTGTAATACAAAAGAGCATGTGCAACATATTTTAATTGAATGTGTCCGGAACGAGTCCGAAAGGAATAATATAATTCAAGTATTAAATGTAAACAAATTCGACTTAGGAGCATTTAATATATTTCTAGCTAAGCCTTTGTCCCGTGAGGCTAGAATGATTTATGCCTTAGCTAATTTTTAAGTATTACAATTGCTTGTACTATTAGGTATAGTAAGATTTTTGTAACACTTATAGTTTGTACATTAAAATTGTAAGTTAAATTTAGTCTAGCTTACGATGGAATTGACATGAACTGTGTTCAAAAGTTCCTAATAAATAAAGAATAAAAAAAGGGTATATAACACACAGTATCAAACAATGCCTTATCCATTTTTAAAGACTTAATGGTGATACCTCCTTGAATTTATGCGGTACACTTTTGGTTGATTTCTGTGGCCGAGGAAAATTTTTGTTTATACCTGTACCCCATATTATTGCACCTCGTTATACCGAGCTAAGCGAGTTTTATTATATTTAAGGCCCTGTTTATTGCCTTTTGGATGCTGAGCACATCTTAATTAATTTACATCATTAATGTACGCGGGCGGTCAAGATGGAGCTGTTTGGAACCAAAGGTAATATCTCAGCTATTATTAACCTGAGTCTTCTTCGAAGAGGCTAATGAAAACACTATGTGGGTCTGTGTGTCTGTCTGTTAATGACTGGCATAACTCTAGAATCATTGGACCGATTGACTTGTAACTTGATGCAGACACCTTGGGGTTATACCTTGCTCGAGTTTGAATGTGGGCCCTGTGGGTCAAAAGACCCTTGAGATATAAAGGTCATTTCTTTTCATTACTTTTACATTTAAGACGAAGAGGTTGAATTTTGGGTTTTTACACCCATTTCGTTAGATTTCTGTTGAGTATTAGGCAGGTAGTAAGGATAGAATAGGACTTGGGATTAAGGTGTTTACATGAATGGTTTCACACTTATATCCCTGAAGGGATAAGCAGAGGTGAATTACACCTACGTTTTGTCAGCTTAGATTTTTAGTAACACTTTGCCTGACCTGGGAATGCTAGCAGTCGCATATACTTCCAATGCACCACCAAGGCTGTATTAGAAGCAAAATTAAGAATTAACACATGAACACACATTTATGAGTAGTAGAGCCTCGCTGATTTCAGCATGAATGGGCCGACTCGACCGAGGAAGTACTACCCTCTCACAGAATATCGACTTGAAATAGCAGTGTTCCTACTGTTGTGTTTCGTTTGGTGAGTGAGAGTGCCGGAGGCCCAATCACCCTCTTTCCCTTTCCCGCTCCTTCTCCTTCCCACTTCCTTTTTTGCCCAAAGGGTTGGCAACGCGCGAGTGACGCCTCTGGTATTGCAGGCGTCCATAGGCTACAGTGACCACTTACCATCAGTTGGGCCGTACGCTTGTTTGACACCATAGATGTAGAAAAAAAAACTTTTGCTCTAATCACTGAAAAATATCATAAGGTTATTATCTGTAGGACCGAGATTCTTTCCCAGGCGTACAGTCGCAATTTGAGTGAAATCCAGTGTTTAAATGGGAACTTGAGAGTTGAGATTACACGCATAGCGGGCAGGTCAAATTGCTGTTGCCGTCGCGTCCAGAGTTGTGGATTCTATTTCTACACTGGACCATTATTTGTGCGATCTACTAATAATTGAGTGTGAGTGTATTTTGTGTCCGTTAATTATATGTTTATAAAGACTCCTGCGACATAGGAATAAAATTCAATTTCAAATATTTTATTTCCATAAAATAAATTCATAATATTGTCTTCTATTTACGCGAATATTATTCATTGAAATTAAACTGTTATATACGGATTTTATCGCGTTGTTTATTTGACACTTGATTACAAAATTTTGAAAATTGTTGCACTACTACTACTATTAAACTTTACAAATTTTTAAGCTAATTCAATTATTATTAAAACTATTTAGATATAATTTATTTTTACACTTTCCCCGACGTTTCGGTTGCTTTTCAGCAGCCATGGTCACGGGGAGACTAAGATGGCAGTTGTCTCAATGTCCCAGTGTAGTTATTTCAAAGTACCCGAACATAATTTAATCATTGGTGTTTCTATTTACGCAGAATGAGCTCAAAGTATCATGAAGTCTAGCTGTGGTTTACTTCTTCTTGGGTTTGACTATTTTTATTACTGGATCCCAAGATTCATGTAATAATTGAACTATTTAATTACATTTATTTATTTATTTATTAACAATTTAGGATTGTGTTTGAATTTTTATACACTAAATTTTTTTTTTTTGCATGCATGTCCCATACCCCTCCGCGGGGGCGGGCGGAGGGGTTATGTCGGACTCGCCGGGGATGTGTCATCATGTTAAGATGATGATGTGTGTGTGATCATGTTAAGATGAAAAAGTACCTCCCGGAATACCGACTAAACCTACCACGGTGTTCCTCGACAAAACCACTATCAACGGGGCCGCGCGAATAACTTTCACATGCGGTCGCACTTTAAACCCTACTGCCCCCCTATACATAAAATAACATAACGTAACATAATTCATATATATATAATAATATTTTTACACAATACACAACAAAAAAGAAAATGAAATTAGGCAAGGTCATTTTCAAATAATTACAATAATTTAAATTATTACAATAGTTGTATAAATTCACATCATGTCAATTTATATGATAAAATTAATAATAATGAAAGAAAGTAACAATTATAAATAAAATTAATGATAACTAACCAATGTCATGTTTATAAAATTAATAATAATGAAAGAAAGTAACAATTATAAATAAAATTGATGATAATTTACCAATGTCATGTCTATAAAGATTCAAGTCATGTTAATAGATTCATCAACAGAAAATAAACATTTTTCTAATAGAAAGTTCTTAAGCTGTCTTTTAAAAATATGTGTATTATATACATATATCATTTTTTAAATCATTGGGTAAACAGTTAAATAATTTTACAGCTTGGTATTGTGCATTATGCTTGACAATATCTAGTTTAGGAATTATTTTGCATTTTAAGTTGTCCTAGTGGTTACTCCAATCTGTCTGTCACTTTCTGTATCATATTTATGTATGTTTTTAGATAAATTACTCAACACTGTTAATATATAAAGACTCGGTTGAAAGATTTTTAATTTATTTTGCATTTTAAGTTGTCCTAGTGGTTACTCCAATGTGTCTGTCACTTTCTGTATCATATTTATGTATGTTTTTAGATAAATTACTCAACACTGTTAATATATAAAGACTCGGTTTAAAGATTTTTAAAGTGTTCCCGACAAGACTCCCGTTGGGGTATGCGAACAATGGTTCTAATCGCTCTTTTTTGCAATGCAAAAGCTCTGTAGCTGTTATATTTGTATCTATTATAAAGCCAAAAATTTCAAAAATCTAGTATCACTAAACTGGAAATAACATGAGAAGATATAAAATAAAGGGAGAGTGCCTGAGAGTCTTTTTAGAAATAAAAGCCACGCTATGCCCTCTCTAGAATGTACTTTAATTTACAGATATAACAATAACTTAGATTAACATACTTTATTTAGCCGACCTTGACCTTTAAACAACCCTTATAATATGTTTAATCAAACAGTAGCAAAGTTCAGTGCGTTATAAAACTTTGTTAGCCGGCCACTACTTTGTTATTCCATTAAAAGTTTCGCGTAAAAACGCGTAATTTACAAGCATTGTTCACACATTATGGTGGCTTGTTAACGATTATATAAATTTTTAGAGGCTCATCCGATGGTAGGCTTGGGAAGGTAGTTTTGGTGTACTGATCTATTTATAGGTTTAATTATTGGGCCACTAACATCATGGGTAAATGCGTAAGTTTGCGGTTGTGAGCGTGGCAAAGCTTGCGTCTAAGTTTACGTCCGTGAGCTGTTAGATACAATTTTCGGTTTTGTTAAAGTGAAGAGACCTCGAGGTTAGGAAGATCGCAGCCAAACAACCTTGTCTCGTGTTCCAATAGTGGTATTCCGGTTTTTAAGGCGTTAAAACAGACACTCTGCTGTTAACAATAGAACAGGATTCTTAACCCTTTGGGCTGGCAATACAACGACACTTTTCTTGGAGGTCAGCAACGCACGAGTAATATCCGCGGAGTTACAAGTTACGTATGTAAGTCCATAGGTTATGTTAACAGCTCACAATATACGCAACAAAAACAATCGAGTATTGTATGACCGCACATTAGAATATTTATCAAATCGTTGTTACTGATTATTATTCGAATCCTAATAAAATATACTTGTTTGTTTTTGTAAAGACCTTTTCCAGGAACGAATCCTGTGTCGCGGGGGATTTTACAAACATTAAATAATGCACAGAAAGAAGAACAGAACAACCATTAGTGAATCACACAATTTTGTGTATGTTTGTGGAATTCGCAACTACAACACTTGGCGTAATGGCAGTGGCTAAGTGACTACTTAGGCCATCGGTGCAACAAATTTGGTGATAGTTCGAGTGTTTCAGCAGATGTATCGTGTAGTTTTTCTTTGATTGTATTAAAAAAAGACCTTTTTGTCTTTCTGTCAAAAAGACAAAGACGTTCTCCAGCTAGAAATATTTTAAGTAGAGAGTCTTTAAGTCCTATCGGTAAGTATAATATTCTTTACTCGCATATTTCAATACTTTTTTGTTTAACATTAAAATGGAAACCAATGACATTTCAAAATGAAATAAAGTGCCGCGATTAACTTCACAGGAAAGGCTTGCCTAGGATCTTGAGAGCTTTGTATTTTCGTGTTAAGACAAAATGTATTTTATCGCAAGAAAATAGAGTTCGATTGTGCTTGGCAAATTTATCCTCGGAAATAGCTTTCACCTTGGCGAAGTGCATTTGCTAAGAATTTGAAATATCTTATTTAAATCTGGGTATTAAAGCAATGGCAGTATAATTTATTGATATAGTAAAGTGTACAATTTTAAGATAACTGAATTATAAAGTCGTTTAAATGGCATTCAATGCCTTTTGAAATAGGAAGGATTATAATTAAGTCTTGGCTGATACAGGTTGACAGACTTTATCCTGATGTCGCAAGACATTACGTCATTTTAGCAAACTAAGATTTAAATCAGAAATGTGCCGTCACCGTACAGTGTCCACAGTAAGAGTGTGCGTAAGCGCACACATTAGCTAAAGAACAATAGTGTGCAATTTTATAATGTGTTATGTGTTACGCCAAATGAACGAATTATAAATTCAAATGCCGTTTGGCGTTGACGATGACAACTTAACGTCCAGAAAGAAAAGAAAAAAAAAACGTATGAGTACATTTCTTGTAAATCATTTGTGTACATATTATGTTAATTATTTAATTACGACATTGTTTATTTGAAAAAAAAAATACGATGTATATCAGAGATGTATGACTTAAATCTTTGTTAGAAAAGCTGAATAATTAACAGTAGATGCGTAATATGTAGGAACCCAATGCTTGTTCATTTGCTAGTTTGAAAGTAACGCCATTTTGGATTTATTTGTTTTTCTGTATATTTTGTTATCTACCTCATACACTGTACAAAAATAAGCTCTGCTAAAATGATATAGGTTTGGCGCATCTGGGCCTTGTGTTCAATTCATTTATCTTCAAGTATAGTATAAAGAATTATTAGGCAACTCGAGGTGACAATGTGGTGTCAGGCAACTGTAAAATAAGATAGTACTTAGTTTCGTTAGGTTATATGTATGTTTATGCAGAATATCTTATACACAACAGTCAGAAAAAATCCTTGCGGCGAGACAACTCATGTCATTAAATAACCCAGTAAATACATATATTATATAACTCTTTTCGGAGAACACAGGCGGTATTATGACAAATATGGGCTTGTAATATGCCAGTACTCTATCCCTTAGGGGATACAGGTGAAAAACTTCGTACGTATATACGAAGAGAGAGACGATCTGCAATCATATTCGGCCATCAATCCCTGCTGATGTGTATTAAACGACACACGAGAGCTTAAATACGGATTGATGCTGCACTGACGCCAATTAAAAAGTCGATTACTCCATTCACACCAACATCGTCGTAATTGATCGGAGCAATTATGTACATTGACTTGTGAATCATCGGTCAACCGAATCTGCTATTAATATTGTTGTAGAAGCACACCTGTGCTTTTTATTACACTTGGTGGTAGGGGTTAGTGAGGTGCGATTTATCGATTGAAGTATCGCGTCTTTCGAATTTTTTTATTGAGCCGAATGGATTCGAATAATGTTGATCATTGTCAAAATGCATTTGTTGTTGCCTCGTTGGCGCAGCGGTGGTGAATGCGACTGCTGTGCATAGGGTTTCCGTTCGATGTACTTGTTGTGTGTGTAAGAAAACGTGTTCTATTTCACAATTGCAAACAACACACGAACCATCAGTATAGTAAAGTAAGATAATTTAAATAAAAACGGAATACGCCTTTTTTTAGTCATCAGACTTGTAGTATTTTCAAATTGCGAAGACTTTGCACATATTCAAACAAGGAACACAAAGAACACTCGACTATTTGTGGATCACACAATCCTGTGTAGGATTCGAATCCACAATTCTCGTCGTATTAGCATTGGCCTGGCAACCATTTAAACCGTTACGCCATCGATGCAGCTAAGTTATAAACAATTGGCAACAAAAAATATTATGAAACCTATTGCCGACTTAATTTTATGACAGAAATAGCTAGTAACACTTTGGCCAACCTGAAAAGCCAACCCGATACCCCACGATCTGCAAACATAAGCGCAAATATCATCTAATATCATACATGCCAAATACCACCAACCACATACTGTTATCAAACACATATCTTTGTGTTATTATTTTTACTGTAAGCTTCTCAATAAAATTCCAATATACGTTAAATCAAGTTTTACAACAATAAATTGTTACTTTTTTTTATCGCGATCGTCGGTGACAGAGGAGCCAGCAGCCCACCTAATAGTAAGCGAGAACCGTGGCTCATACACATGGCTGTGTTTTCTTAGCATTACAGAAGCAATGCTCAAAGGGAAAGTGGACAAAAAAAGGAAAGTAGACATGGGCGGGGCACATTGCGAGAATGGACAAGAGCCGCTGGACAAGACGAGCCCTAGAATGGAGACCTAGAGCGGACACTCGAGAGCGCAGAAGACCACCACAGCGCTGGGTGGACGACATCCGACGACACGGAGGTCGAGACTGGATGAGTCGGGCACAAGATCGACAGGAGTGGAAGAAGAGGAAAGAGCCCTACATCCAAAATTGGATAAACAAAAGGCCACCATGATGATGATGATGATGACAGAAGCAATGTCAAAAAAACCCAACCAAGTCGCTGCCTACCGGAAGGAAAAGGGAAATGGAGCAGGATGGGTTTGGGAAGGGAAGGGTGATTGGGCCTCCGGCGCTCTCACTCACCGAACGAAACATAACAGATACTGTTATTTTGCGTCGGTCTTCTGTGAGAGGATGGTATTTCCCCGGTCGGGCCGGCCCATTTATGCTGTAACAAGCGTGGCCCTACTACTCAACAAATGTACCTTCAACAGGGATACTTGCCTGGCACCTTTAAAACAAGTTATTTCAACAACTTAGCAAAGGTGCTGGTCACCACATAGTGGGAGACTGTAATAGTTATAAGGAATTATAGTTTTATTACCAATATTTTTATTTTTAATACTATGTACTGCTATTTTATTTGTGGTGATATAAACTTTATTATTATTATTAATTAAATAAAAACGCAACAAAATTAAATGAAAAGCGTAATAGTTAGCTACAACTGGTGGACTTTAACAAGACAGATGAGTTATTTTTCTTAAGTTTACAAAGAATCTGCTTCTTGCAGTATTGAAGTAATTAGCAGGTAAAAGCTTTGAGCGCAGCAAAGAAGCGCAAAAGGAGACCGAGTTAAAATAAAATTTACGCGAGGAATGAAGTGAGGTTGAGAAGCAATTTCCCTGCGAGATCTCTGTAATGGGCACTTTTATGTACTAGCGCAGACAAGGAGTTATGAAAATGAAGGTAGTGTCGTACTGCTGCAATGTGTGCTACTATTCTGGACAGATGATCAACTTAATAGTATAATCAATCAAAGTGGTGAACGTCTGATTTAATTATTTCAATTTGGACCAATATCAAATTTTTTTAGATTTCAAAAGTTCTATTAAGATTATTTATTTTAGCATTTATAATGCTTGACCTCTCAACCAATCCAGTTATCAAAAATACGAAAATACCAAAAGTCTATTCAAACAAAAGGAGACTACAATAACAAAATTTACGTTTTAAATAGTCGGATGTCGGCGTCCTAGCGTTGATTGAGAGGTTAAGACTGCGCCGAGCGTAAGATGACAGATGAATGACAGAGCTCGTGCAGCGCATATTCAAATCGGCGTGCGGCCGCCATAGTAAAATTGTATGGAGGATTTGAAGTGCTTTTTTGATAAATATGTATCGTTATTGTCAACCAATAACTTAAATATTTGGGACGGACAAATTGTAATATAACTATCTATGTTTCGTTTAAGCTGTAAAATAGGATAGATTTCTACTATTATAATCTAAAAATCACGTAACACGAGCTTACGTTTTTGCATTTTACGTAATTTTATAGAAAAATATGAATTATTTAAAGTTTTTTACACGGAGTAATTGTAAACACATTCATTGTTATGATAAATGTATATTTTATATTTGTATTAAATAAATAGTGTTGATTTTATTCACTTAACTGTGACCGCCTGTTTTGGCACATTTCGCTCGGTGCTGTCTTAAGTAGAATGTAAATTATAAACGAGGAAAAAGACAATACATGAAGAGCTTAAACTTGACAAACCGTGTCCTCGTTTTAACATTATCATCTTGATTTTGCCCACGTCTTTGCTCGCGTAGGTAGGTGTATGTAGGTTAGATTAGATTAGTAACAGATTTTTTTATGGATGAAATTTAACTTTTCTATTCCCCTAATAATGTATACCTATGTGAAATTTGATGATTATATCGGTCCAGTAGTTAAGGCGTGAAAGTGCAAGAAACAAACAAACTCACATACGCATTTATAATTATTAGTAAGACTTTTTCGAAAGATCAGCTAGTGCGGTATTTTCTCTAAAGCCATGCGTTCTTGTCGTTTTAGAAAGTGCGTCCAGTGTATACAAAATCGGAGCCAACTGTATGTGTTTTTAGAGTTAGTAGACTTTGCAGTTTTTTTT
The DNA here is from genome assembly GCA_930367265.1 of Catocala fraxini. NCBI lineage: Eukaryota > Metazoa > Arthropoda > Insecta > Lepidoptera > Erebidae > Catocala > Catocala fraxini. The sequence continues at coordinate 3,163,760 of OV884045.1, forward strand.
ATAAATATCGCTAACAACAGCAAAACTTTGTGAATTGCTTAGCCAACACAGCGACTATTATTTTAAGACTGCAATGCACAAGAGATTTATCTTTTACCGCTTTAAATCCTATATAATTATGCATTTAAAACGTGTAAAATATCAACCAATTTAGGAACGAAAATGTAATAGTTACCAATTCCTTTTTCTCCGTTTTCGATAGTACGAAGATAACAGCAAAATTGGGATGCGGTATGTATCCATGATATAAATATTACCTACATAGCAATCATGCATTTACCTTATCCATACTGTATGTGTTTCTTTATCAGCCGTAACCGGTGAGTATTTGAAGTAGAAAATAACGCTGCCCTTCGTCCATGCATTTTCACTGAAAAGAACTTTAAAAACTATTTTTATTTTAGTACTATTTAATATTGGGTGAAACGAAAACTTACTTCAAAATGCTTTTAGAGAATTGAGAAATATGGCAAAATAGTGTTGACGTAAGCGAAAAAATATATTTCTATCTGAAATAATTGTTAATATTTGGAAATGACATTTACCTGTGTATGAAAAGAAATAAATGTTAATAGTGTCGTATAAAACGGTGCCACCTGTCTCGGTAGCACAGTGCACATAGCAACTGCGACTGCTGTGTATAGGGTTTTAAGATTGATTCGTCGGTCGGGCAGTGTTATTAGTTTTTTATGTTCAGATAAACTTAAAACTAGATGAACGTTTCTTGACCAGATCGGAGACGTTCTGGATAAAGGCCAGGTTAACAGCACTTTAAACTGGCGAGCGTGTATGAGGAATGTTATGAAAGTGAATGAAGTCAGAGAAGTGTGTCAGGATCATAGCAAATGGAAATCCGTAGTCTCTGCCTACCCTTCTGGGAAACAGGCGTGAATCTATGTATTTATGTATGTATAAACTTAATTGCGACGACGAATTTCTCTATAAAAAATCTGAATAGCAATACAGGGTCTGGAACTGTGCCTGATAGGCCAATATTACGTTGGACCTAAAACATGGCAGGTACAATGTAGATATAAAACACTCTACCTCCATCAAAAAAGAGGAGGCTTAAAATCTCAATAGACGAATTTCTTGACAAAGTATTATTGAATTTTTCTGTTGACACCTGTATACACCTGTAAAGGCATGTCACTTTGGAGTGTCGAAACCAAAGCCATTCACTAAGATGCGTATTCTCGGCCAAACTTCTGATTTAGAAATATTCTCATACTGTCTTTCTGGCACTCCAATTTTAAAAGACGAGTATTCCCGCTGTGTCCTGTCAACTACTCATCATCAACTACAATTTTGCCTACATGTTCTTCTATTGTATCCGTTGACGAAGACACTTTGTACCATTCCCTAACTGTTTTAAATTATAATAATTGTACAGTGACTTGTCGATAGTGTTACTTTAAATAAAGGTTTTTATTTTAAAGGGTTACCAGCGGTTTGGGGTACAAGTTACTAGTATAATTATTAACCCCTCGAGCTAAGCTAGAATGCTTGTATTAGGAGTGTTTTCACGTCAGTGCCAGGCACGCCACGATCGTGGCGGTAAGTCCCGTGTTTGAGGAGTGGCTGGAGAGGCGGCATGGCGCCCTCACCTTCCGGCTGATACAGGTAATGACTGGCCACGGTTGTTTTGGCCAGTTCCTGTGTCGTATACGCCGCCAAGAGACGCTCGGTTGTCACTACTGCGGCGACTGCCACGACGTTGTTGTGGACACGGCGCTGCACACGGCGCTGCACACTTTGGCGGATTGCCCCGCCGGGGCATCTCAGCGCCGTGAGTTAATCGTGGCAGTCGGATTGGTTGCCCTCTCTCTCCCGGCCGTAGTTCAGTCTATGGTCCGGAGTGAGAGGTCGTGGAACGCCGTTGCCTCATTTTGTGAGGATGTCATTTCCATCAAGGAGGCGGCGGAGCGGGAGAGGGAGCGTTTAAACCCTTTCCCCAACCGCAGAGCCGGGCGCCGGAGGGCGCAAGATGACCTCCAGCCACCCTGAGGTTTGACCTGGGGGTGGTGGGCTTTGTGGGCCTGCCCGCCATCCGTTCAGCACCAGGTCCGAGAGGCGACGTGCGTGTTCCCACGCGCGCCTCTGTGTCGAGTCCGTCTTCTCTCTAGAGGGGAGACGGTAGGGTTTAAAGTGAGAAGTGCCTAGGGTAGGACTCTCGTGTAGTGGCCTGCCGTTTCATACGGCGGGCCGAGACCTCGGCGGGGTCGCGACCGCATGTGCAAGTGATTAGCGCGGCCCCGTCGATAGCGGTTTTGTCGAGGAACACCGTGGTAGGTTTAGTCGGTATTCCGCGAGGTCCTTTATCATTTCAACAACTTTCTTTTACCCCGGTGAGTCCGACATAACCCCTCCGCCCGTCACCGCGCAGGGTTATGCGTCACAGCATTACCACACGTAAAAAAAAAGGAGTGTTTTCACGTCAGTAGTGCAATGGGTGGGATTCGAACCCGCGACCTATCAATCGCAAGTCCAATGCCTTATCCATTGGGCTACCGCCGCTGTAAATTAAAAGTCTAAATAGCAGCAGGGAGTCTAGAACTCTGTCCGATAAACAGGTATAGGCAATTATAATGAAGGACCCTTAGGTCCATCCATGTCTTAACATAGCTGGTAAAAAGTGGGCTTATTACAGCTCTGCGTACCTTTAACCGGTCGTATTCGACCGGTTAATAGGGGTAGTTGAATATCTAAACTGATCACTGAACTACTCTCCACGCGAATAAAGCCGCGGGCAAATGCTAGTTCTATCTAAAGTACTATATATATGTAAGCAACCTTGAAATGTACTTAATACTAAAAGGTTAATAAGTACCTAGTTCCTTCTCCCTGCTCAGTGTTCGAGGTGAATTAAAACGGTGACATCTTTATCTGTAAATGGCCGACTCGGAACTACTTAGCACGAATTGTTAATTTCTCAGTCTACCTAGATTAGCGGTGGGCGATTATCGATAAAAAAACGAATTACCTATTCGAATATTTAAATCAATCGAATATACTATTTTGACAAATATTCGAATGCATTTAACTTTAATATTGATTGGTAATTGGCTTTTGTACAGCGGCATCGCTCGCTCGGGTACAGATCTTTTTTTATGAATATAATGAACACACTATTTGTCCTTTTCTGTCAACGTGTATACAAAATTTCATTATGATCAATTGAGTAGTTAAAGCGTAAAAGCGTAATAATAAATACAAAAAAATAAACCTACATCCCGTGTACAATATTAGTTAGGATTTGATTACATATAATTATAGAAGAGCAGCATGTACGACAGTTCGTCACTGTCATTTAAAAAGCTATACAAAACATCGTCGATAAACCCATCGTCAAACCAGGCATCAAAAATTCGATTACGACTCACATTTAAAATCAGTTACTAATCGATTAACATTCGAATACGCGAAATCTTTATGAATATTCAAATTTATTTTTCCTTTGCATTTGCCAATCGCTAGCTTTTAAGAGAAAACTGTAACGGATGGAGCTTAATCATTTTAGTGGCAGATGTAAGGACATCCACAGTATTATTTTTATTTCCAAGCAATGTTTCGCAGCGGTGGTGACTACGACACAAGTTCGATTGCAAGGACGGGCAAAATGTTATTGGGTTATTATGTCAAAAAATTATCAGTAGCAGCACGAGGCCCAGAATCGTACCAAATACATGGTAAAACGCTCTTTCATATGACGGGGGTCCCAAAAATTATTATTTGGGAGACCGACGGACTGTTACGCAGAGGGATTGGATTCCGAGGCACGCACCTCTCGATGATTCGTGAGGAAACCTGTATATCTGAGAGTTCTACATAATTTTCTCAAAGATGTGTGTAGTCTGTCAACCCACACTAGGCCAGCATGATGGACTATGGCCTAAACCTTCTCACATTGAGAAGAGGCCCATGCCCAGCAGTGGAACAGTTTATAAACAGGGCTGGTATTATTGTCTTCTATTTACGCGAATATTATTCATTGAAATTAAACTGCTATATACGGATTTTATCGCGTTGTTTATTTGACACTTTATTACAAAATTTTGAAAATTGTTACACTTCTACTACTATTAAACTTTACTAATTTTTAAGCTAATTAAATTATTATTAAACTATTTAGATTTAATTTATTTTTACACTTTCCCCGACGTTTCGGTTGCTTTTCAGCAGCCATGGTCACGGGGAGTCTAAATAGTTTAATAATAATTTAATTAGCTTAAAAATTAGTAAAGTTTAATAGTAGTAGAAGTGTAACAATTTTCAAAATTTTGTAATAAAGTGTCAAATAAACAACGCGATAAAATCCGTATATAGCAGTTTAATTTCAAAGGGCTGGTATTATTATAGTATTTTTATTTGGCTTGCCATCAGTAAATTTAGTAATTTACATGACACAAAATGAGTTTGAGATACATTTAACCAATTATAGCGGAATAAGTAGAATAGTTAAAACTCGTGAAATGAGGATGTAATAAGCTGTGTCTACCACATCTGGGGTAGAGATGTGTCACTAACTACTACCAACTAACTACAAGCTACAACTTCTGTTGTAGCGAAAAATCGATTAAAATTTTAACCCAATTTCACCCTACCTAATTTGCCGTAGTTTCGTATAAAAATATCTTGGCAGTACATCCCTCTTTAGTACCCGTTGTAACTGATCGCGAGTAGAGGGTTGATAATACTATTTTTATCTTGGGGTTGATTTAAAGTTATCAAGTACATCAGAGGATGGCAAAGACAAATAAAAACAGCGGTAGCTCATTGTATGCGGACGATAGAGAAGTTAGGGGTTCGAATATCATCCAACGCACTATCAATCTGAACGTAAACGCAAGCATTTTAGTATAGCTGGAGGGTTGTGAACGGGACAGTCCGAAAGGAAAGACATTATACATAGAATGTGGTCTGATCACATTACACGAATAGTTTAATGGTTATAATGTTCGTCTCGTCGCTGTCAATGTGTTAAATGTTGGGGGTTTGATTCCAGATTCTGTTCTGTATTTTATTTAAGTCCCACACGACACATGGAATCATCTCTAGTGTGGGATATGTCGGATTAATAAAAAAGAAACGCAAAAAAAATATATTTATTTTAGTGCTAAGCATACATATAACACCACCTTTTTATAAGATGCTTAAAGCACCGCAATACATATTTTCGACTATTTAAGGGGCTCTGAATACAGAAGAAATAGTTTTTTGGGGTTTTGTTCTCTGCCTCTGCCTGAAATTTAACGAGGTTACCTCAGTTTTGTAGCCTAAGATTCAACATAAAATCTAAGCATTTTAATCAATTTCATGTTCAGTAAAAAGGAACTGTGAACGCCACGCGGATAAAGTCGCTGCCAATTTGTAGTCAAACTATACCATTATAGAAGAAACTTACCGCATTATTAAAATACATCGTCTTATAACTTCTAAAAAAGGGTGTTTAACTAAACCAATATTACATCCACGTGCAGTAACGACGCTGCTTTACGCTGCAGTATATTGCAGCTAGCTGCAGTTATATACCAAAGTGTTGTAACACGCCAACGAGCCTCATACACCGCTAAATACTTACGTTGCTTGGTTTAAAAATTAAACCATTTGCTTACAGCTCAAAAGAACTTAAATGAAACGGAAACATTGCTATGGAAAATGAGTTTTAAATGTACATTGTTTCTCTTTCGTAGTGGCATGAAAGCAGTTTTATCTTATCATACGGGTTGCTTGTACTGGTGGCTCATGTCGGACGTTTGTATGGTGCGTACAACTGGTATATGAGCTTGAACTTGCACATGTTGTCGTCATATAAACAACATTCCAATCAGAACAACTAGAAAGAAAATGAATGCCTTGGTGGCGTAGCGGTAAATGAAAAGTGCATGAGATTTCGAGTTCGATTCGTCTCGAGAAATATGATATTAGTGAGATTTTATGTCAGAGAATTAAATAAACCACAAAAAACTCAAAAAACTCGCCCACTATTATTTAGCACACAAAACCATAGCTGGCAAAATATAGATATACTAACTTTGTATACTCTTTCAGGGATATAAATGATGGCTATCTATACTAATATTATAAAGAGCAAATATTTATTTGTCTGTAATCGATAAACTCTGAAACTAGTGAACCTATTTTAATAATTATTTCACCATTACTACTTATTCCTGAAATAACATTACGCTACGACCTACGGAAGTGGAGCAGCAATTATAAACGTGGGCAAAAACGCGGGGGATAGCTGGTCTTTATCCATACCTCAATACTCATATTATAAAGATGAAAGATCTGTATTTTTGTTCTTCTTCTACTCGAGTCGATGGTACAATTATTTTAAATATGTCCTGCCCAAAGTGTAGCAACGTGTATTTTTATTTGTAATAAATTATCTCAGAAACTACTGCGCTGATTTTAACCATTAGAAAGCAGCTTTATCCACAAATAATATAGGCTACATAAAATCAAGCTACGAGCCATGCTAGCGCAGCAATAACCACAAACGTAGGTAAAACCGCGTAGAACAGCTAACGTAAAACATTCTCGTCACTTAAAATAGAATCTCTTACAAATTAGTCGCCATCAACACCTTTAACCAAAAATATGTCAAGCGGTTTCATCGAGCTGAGGCCGCGATCGCTAATGGGTAGCTTAACGTTGCATGAGGGCTGTACGAGAGGTGCATAAGAGTGCTCGAGTCCCTCGCACACCGGAGAGGACCGATAAAGCGATGCTTGGCGTCGTCAGCCTCTCGCCTCAATAGAGGGCCTTTGGTTATAACCGGAGCAAGAACGAGGGTGAAGCTTCCAATATTGTACTTTAATAGAATTTGTCAAGTTCTTTGTTTATTTAAAGCATCATCTTACTATACAACTAATATGATATTGTGATAATAATATCAGAGCTGTTTATAAACTGTCCCACTGGTCTCACAGCTGAGCATGAGCTTATGTTAAGCTCTCTGACATGTAGGTTTACTCACGATGTTTTCCGTTAAAGTGAGTAATAATTGTCTATTTAATACGCACATAGTTTCGATAAGTCCTTCAGCCGAAAAAAACTTGTTTTCAATAGTATTTGCTCAAGTATCTTCTCCGGTTGTATTACAATAGGACCGTCTTGGCCGGGGGCGTAGCGGAATAACAAATTTTTCACTGTGGGTGCGTCGCGGCTGGGGGCCTACCGGAATGGGACTCAAACGGCCGGACCCGATTTCTCACTAGGCTGTCGTAGATTTGTGCAAATGTTTGAATAATCACGCGTAAACTATTAAACGGATTAAAATGATACTTTGCATACAGAGCAGCAGACCGTCTTCGAGACGCAGTTTAGCTCTTAGGATACTGTGTATCCGTTTTTTTCCGTTGGTTGCACGCAGGCAAAATAGCAGATAGAAACGTGTTAAAATAATAAAATGGGAAAGTGCCTACTTCTTAAGGTGGAGACAGACTTTGCGATGCATGCGCCGTGCACGGCGCACAACGAATGCCTCTGCTTGAGGCGTGCGTGTCGAAAAAAATAACCGAATTTTTTTTTTAAACAACTAAAATACGGCCCACCTGATGTTAATTGGTCACCGTAGCCTATGGCCGCCTGCAACACCAGAGGCATTGATTTATGTGATAAGTATAATTTGGTTTTTATTATATTTCTCTACATGGTTACTATGGTCTCTAAGACCTCACGACGTAATTTGTAGCAAACATTTCATTGGAGACAAAAAGTCAAACAAGTTCAAATTACGTTCCTACAATATTCCCGACAATATATCGAAAGAAGACGCTTAGCGATTCCCAGGCGCTAGCAAGATACACACGATTGATAATACGAAGAAACCCAAAACTCTCAAGTACCACACTAAATCCGGTAAAATTGAACAAGGAAATGAATTAAATCAAACTAATTTTTTAAGCTGTCAAGTCAATTTTATAATTAAATACATTATTAAACTTATTTAACACAAGGTTCACTTAAATATACACATGAATAAAATGTTATTTTAATTTATATTTAAAAATATATCATTATATTTGTATAACATTATTTGACAAGTAAATATACAAGCAATAGTTGAGACCGCTAGGCGTGCTACTGTCAAGAACATAGCGAATACCGCTGCGAGCTGGCACCTCACGCGTCGCCGGCGCAAGCCTGGTCTCATCAGTCGGCGTTAGTTGAGTTATGAGTTATCTTCGACGATCCATGCATAAAAACAGTAGCTGAATTTATAGACATGTAATCCTTTAGATTGTGCCATCTGGTAACAATTTCATCGTGAAAAACCTATACCTAACCCTACAGTTACTCCGTAGAAAACCTATTTAACTGAATCTAGTTGGATATAAAACGTTGGCATCAATCTTTTCCAAATAAAAATGTCCACGAAGTATATTTGAGACGACTACTATTTAATTTAAATTGCTAGGATAAATGCTATAGAATTAATTTTTGAACAAAAGAACTCACATTTTTATTACTAAGCAATTTTTTACTGTCGTATCACTTTATTTAATGTTCTTAACTTCAGATATGACCACATATTTCTGTTACACGATGTATGTATGATGCCTTAGCCAGCGTTATGTAATAACAATCCATGAATCACCTCATGCGAACTTTCATCAATTTTTAATTAAAGCTACCGTCTTTGCCGCGATAAACCAAAATGGAGTCCAATAAATTTGCACATAAAAGCATACAACTTCATATATTCCTCCAGCCTCAGAGTCGTGAAGACGAACGAGGTGGTATATCGTTATTTTATGCGTGTCACAATCCTGAGCAGATGTTCAGAACTATTGCTAGTGACGCATTTATGCAATCAGTATATATTGCTTTATCATACACAATAATGATAATTATGTGCTTGCAGGCCATCTATATAATAAAATAAATAAATACTGCAATATTTACAGATCTCTCATACCCAAATGCCGCAAGATCACATCTGAATGGCTTTTGGGCAAAAACTATGAATAGACCGAAAATCTAATTAAAATAACCACTCTGTAATCAAAATTTCAGGCACGCACAAAGCATACATCCATACATACACACACGCACACACATACATACTCCCACCATCAAACACATACACATACACCCTAATCATCTTCTATTTCTATTTTGTATATTGCAAGAATTGTAAAAAATTATCATAATGTTATTAAATAAATAAATTGAGAAGGGCCTGGTACCCATGACATAGTTAAATCTTACTTTGGGTACCAGTGTTCGAACAAATATTGTCTTCACCTAATAAATTGGGCAATAAAAGAAAAGAATATTATTATTATTCTCTTTATTACCCTTTTTTTCTAATAATTACATTTTTAAATATAAATATAAAACCTATACACATTTAAAAATATAAAAACTGAAATGACTCACCGACATCGAAAACAGGATCCAAGCTGCCGGTGGTTAGGGCCCCAGAGAGAGGAATCTCCTCACAATACGAGCCGTATTGAGTAGTACTGCCTTTTGCATCAAGGACTTGATCCAGCTATCTAACGCGACGTTATTATATTATTATTATTATTAATTCATACACAATTAATATAATTGAATAATAGAATTTAATTAGACATTTTTCATTCATAAGATACAGTTAAAAATTTATAAAATGCATAGCTGCTTATATATCATTTACTACAATTATTATACTACTGTATACATTATACTATGTAATTCTAATATCTATCAGGAACAAAATAGAGTAGAATTTTGTATATTAGCAGAATTACTCATCTCCCTTCTATTGGTGAGCAGATAGAAATAGATCTTCTTCTCTCTTAGCCTTTATTATTCCCAAGTCACTTGGGGTCGGCTTTTCTGGTCTAACCGGATTTGACTGGATATCAGTTTTTACACGGAGCGGCTGCCACCTGACCTCCGCAACCCGAAGGCTAACGATACCCTAAGACTAGACCAGTGTCAGGATATTATAGGGCACTGACTTCCCAATAACGACTACCATAGATGTTCATGGCACCCGGGACTGACGGCTTAACGTGCTCTCCGAGGCACGGAGCAGGCGATAATTGTCAATCAATACGCACATAATTTCGAAAAGTCATATAACTTCCGAAAGTCAGAGGTGCGCGACGTGGGTTCGAACCCGAGACCCTCTGCATTGCAGTCTGTTGGTCTCCCCACTGAGAGATAGAAATAGATAGTAGGAATAAATTGATAAGACATATTAGCAGGAGTCCTGATCGTTGTGAATAGTTAGGGCACGCTAGGGCCATGTAACATGCGCGCGGAAAATGTGCATATTCGGAGCGACCCATTAAACAATTTCTTGACTTCCAACATTTTGTCTTACCAGTTACTTATACAAGTGTGTACGGTGGTATGGTGCTGGTTCAAGTGGATTTTCATCAAAGAAATGCCTAGGCAATACGTTTCACGCCGTGTGAGTGCAAAAACATAGATGGTAAGCGAACATCAAGTGTGACAACGCTATGGACATACATAATCATAGGGGATGCCAACCATTCGTAGACATAATTGTGCGCATTTTAATTTAAAGTAAAAATGCGGAAATGTCACACCAAAAAAAAGCAAGTCGAAAGCATATCGCATTGTCCGCAAATATAGTAACCATTCATGCCGGTTTGTGCGTTGTCTCAATGTAAGCGAGTATATTATGTTAGATATAACCTGATACCACACTTATAACGAACGATACTATTGTTGAAAAAACCCATCATTCATGTATAATTATTCAGCTTAACAATCCCTACTTCCCTACTTATTATTATGAATGCGAAAGTATGTATGTATCTTATGTGGGGGCCAGTCAGTGCAGACCGGCGACACTTTGACCCAGTGGGATCTTTTGTGGCGACACTTTGACTCAGTGGGATCTTTTGTGTCGACACTCTCCCAATAACGACTGCCATAGATGTTCATGGCAGCCGGGACCGACGGCTTAACGTGCTCTCCAAGGCACAGAGTAAGCGATAATTGTCAATAAATACGCACATAATTTCGAAAAGTCACATAACTCTCGAAAGTCAGAAGTGCGTGACGTGGGTTTGAACCCGAGACCCTCTGCAATGCAAAAGTAACTCTATCTTTCTATTTGTCGTCGCCAATACCACTGAACCGATTTTAATTAAAATTTGCTACAGAGATAGACTAGACTTTAGGAAAGGGCATAAGTTACCCTTTGTTGTAAAAAGGACATAAAGGGGTTTGAATAAGGAATGAAATTTTGTATGTAAGTTCGTCATTATCGAAGATAAAACCATGAAACTTTGTATTTAGTCACTTGATAAGAAGTAAATAGATATTACTGCCAGCGTTTTTCATATTTCTACCTACATGGGGATGAAATAGGAGATGAAAGTTTGTTTAAAACTCCAAACAAATCTATCTATGTTTATTATAATTATGATATTTATCGCAAACATGTGTATGATTAGTAAAAATGCCGTCAGCAGTTTGTATGTGTATTATTTGATAATGAAGTATTCTGAAAAATTTAAAATGCTGCCCAAAGTAACTATTCCACGCGGACAAAGCCGCGGGAAAAAGCTAGAATTTTAGTATATTTAGCCGACACTGCTTTCCGCACCTATTAAAATGAAATGCCATTTCCATCGACACGTTTCCTTACGGTTCCGTGTCGGCAACGCATTTCGAGAATATTTGATGGAAACATCATATTTGAGTGGCACGGTATATTTGTTATAATGTAAACAAAATTGTCGAACTACGATTTACATATTCGTACCTACATAAGTTTTACATTAGGGGAGAATGAAAATGAAATGTCGCAATGTAATTGTCGCTTTTGTCGTTCGAGCAGGAAGATGTTCCATTATGGTACACACAATTTGAGTTATGGGGTTTCAAAACGCGGAATATATGTACTTACAGCAATATTTTCATATATAACCCGGCCAGCTTAAGAACATTTACATGTAACGGGTATGCCTAACATAATTCAATAAGATTGCTTTATGGAATATGTCATGGTAAGGTCGATTGCACTAAAATGGTTGACAAACTTGGCAAGGACGTTATTTGCAGTTGGAACTTCCAGCACTAACGCTGGTATACGCGCACTACTGCGTCAGCTAGTTGGTAATTATAATATCCACATCACAGACCTTGATATATCTGCACAGACAGCTGGTCGATTTAAAAATAGAGTTGTAGAAGTGCTTGAGCATGAAGATGCTGATCTGGCACAAAAGCATTCTTAGCAACACCTCATCTAGCGGCAATAGTAATAATAATATTCTATCACGTACACACATTACCATCTAGCCCAAACTAAGCAGAACTTGTACTGTGGGTACTAGACAATGGATAAACATACTTATATACTTTTTTTGTAAATACATATATATTATACATAGAAACACCCAGACCAAGACAAACACCCATGTTCATGCACACAAATGTTTGACTTGTGCGGGAATCGAACCCGCGACCTCAGGCGTGGCAGTCGGTTACACTAACCACTACGCCATCGAGGCCGACTGACTGACAATGACTGTCTGTTGTTTTTATAACTATATGTATATGAAACTTTTATACCATGTATCTTATGTGGGGGCCAGTCAGTGCAGACCGGCGACACTTCGACCCAGTGGGATCTTTTGTGTCGACACTCTCCCAATAACGACTGCCATAGATGTTCATGGCAGCCGGGACCGACGGCTTAACGTGCTCTTCGAGGCACGGAGCAGGCGATAATTGTCAATCAATACGCACATAATTTTGAAAAGTCATTTAACTTCCGAAAGTCAGAGGTGCGCGACGTGGGTTCGAACCCGAGACTCTCTGCATTGCAGTCTGTTGGTCTCCCCACTGAGCTATCGCTGCTCTTAATTTTTATACCATACTTGTTGTTTAATTGTTGTTAATTTATTTATAGTTTTATGTTTTGCGCCAATTTTTATTTATTTTATCTAAGTATTGGTTAGAATCTCTTTCTCCTTTAAAGAACACGGTTGCAATACTTTTATTTGTGCCACTAGTTTTCAATGATTAATACATATCTCTTTTTTGTAAATTGTGTAAAATGTGGTTGGTTGTAGTTTTTATAAGCAATTTTATACATAATTTTAAATAATATATAATGTTCTTATATACTGTAATGAACAATTGTTTATGTTACCAAAATTTCAAATAAAATAAAGTTAATAGATTTTTAGCTTTAGCTACCCACATTGATGTGTATTTTACAATATGGTCGTTGTTACCGGCCAGTATATTGCCATACATTGCAGTAAAAATAAAGGTTGTTTAGTAGTTTTTTAGAGTTCGGAAAAACTTCTATACAACAGCTTTGTCCGTCCGTCCGTCTGTCTGTTATACAACTTTCAACTCAAAAAACGTAAGAGCTAGAGACTTGCGGTCAACGCCATTCGAGTCAGCATAGTCGATATACCCTAAAATTACTATGACCTTTGACCTATAACCACGTGGTCACGTGGTATCACGTGACCTTTGCATAATACTTGAACCATTTTTTCGAACTCTTAGATTTACGGCAATTCATTGCCGATTCTCACTTGTTTATGTATAGATTAGATTATCTAAACAGATGATAAATATATTCTTTGTAATTCCCTTTAATTATGTGATGTATTCTGCTTTACGTTACTTCATAGTTTGTCTAAAGAATAAAGCCCCTTTAGTAGTTTCTTTGTATATAGTTCGGGTAATCTAAAAGGCTCTAAAGCAATTCCTTAGATTTCGTTCTAATTATAAAATGTATTCTGCTTTTCTTTTCTTCATAGTTAGTCTATAAATTGAAAATCGCACAACGAGTTACGTTACTAGCAGTACTTGGCGTTTCTTAAAGGAAGAAACTCAAGAACAAGATTATTTGTCAAAGGAGTAAAGCTGCCACTGCAGCTCGCATCATAAGCAAGCTGTAGTGGTAATAGGCTAGCCTTATTTTCCATAGACCCCATGGCCATGGTAGCAAATTAGTCTTTGACTGCAGACCACGAAAATGGCACAGCTTAAGTTAAGTTAACCGAATTGTAAATTGATGACCTGAAAAGATAACTGGTTTGTCAATGGAGACTGGGTATTGTCACAGGGCTTAGAAGAGATTTATGTCCAGTAGTAGACTAAATTAGGTTAGCAGCGATAGCTCAGTGGGGAGACCAATAGACTGCAATGCAGAAGGTCTCGAGTTCGAACCCACGTCGCGCACCTCTGACTTTCGGAAGTTATATGACTTTTCGAAATTATGTGCGTATTGATTGACAATAATCGCCTATATTTTGAAGAATAAATTTTACTTACTTACTTACTTAATATGTATGAATATTACTTAGTTTAAAAGTGGTACCATATCTTATTTTGCATCTTTTCTCAGTTTTGCTTCCTGGGTCAGGCGAAGTGTTATTAAGTTTTCCAGTCAATACATTTTAAGCTGTAGCAGTGGTCAAGAAGTGTCCCTTGTATAGCAATAAGCTCGCTGTCGTAGACCTAAATCGTAGTTGGCGAAATGTGTATATTATATATCTCTGCCCACCGCTTCAGGAGTAGAGGCGCGATATTATATTGTACTGCTACATGACTTTTAAATTTGACCACACATTTTAGCTACACGCTGTAAAAGCAACATGTACCGAAAACGTGTTTCAACAGCTCCGATTCCGAATACCCTGCATTCAAACCGTATCATTACTTAGCATCCATGTTCCAACAATGCAGTGTCAACCACAAAACTATTACTGCAACCGAAACTGCTCTCATTATAGTATCCACAGTGCTCAAACAGCGCTCAAACGACCATAACTGCCATTGCTCCAGCACGTGCGTCTTGCTAATACTGCGCGACTGTATAATTGCAACATTCAGTGTATTTACACTGGTGCCTATTCTGGTTATTCGCTGAAGTAATTTTAATCTATATTAAGGCTTTTCATTAATAATAATACTAATAATAGCAGCAGCGATAGCTCAGTTGGGAGACCAACAGACTGCAATGCAAAGGGTCTCGGGTTCGAACCCACGTCGCGCACCTCTGACTTTCGGAAGTTATATGACTTTTCGGAATTATGTGCGTATTGATTAACAATTACCGCCTGCTCCGTGCTATGAACATCTATGGGAGTCGTTATTGGGAAAGTCAGTGCCCTCTAATATCCTGACACTGGTCTAGCCTTAGGGTATCGTTATATCGGGTTACGGAGGTCAGGTGGCAGCCGCTCCATGTAAAATGTGATATCCAGTCAAATCCGGTTAGACCTAGAAAAGTCGACCCCAAGTGACTTGGGAATAATAAAGGTTAAGGGAGAAGATTAAGGCTTTTCATTAAAACCTATTTACTTTACTTCCGTACATGCGAATACTCAAGTTTTCGTCGAAGCTGGATACTCTTAACTTGGCCTTTCTATAAAATTACTAATGAACTCAGGGGTGATGTGTAGTGGTTTAAGTAATCACCTCACCAGTGCCAAGTGTTGTGCGTTCGATGAGTTGTTTGTTCATTGTACTTTTTTTATGTGTTAGGGGGCAAACGAGCAGACGGATCGCCTGATGGTAAGCGATCACCGCCGCCCATGGACACCCGCAACACCAGAGGAGAAACAGGTGTGCTGTCGGCCTATTAAAAACGAGTACGCTCTTTTCTTGAAGGTTTGTAGGTCGTATATATGTATATACATGGGACATAAACATTGTGTGATCTAGGTAAATAGTTGTACCTAGTCTGAGTTATTTTGTGTCCATTGTTTGATTGTTTTTAGAGTCTCTCGCGATACAAGATTTATTCATAGAACGGAAGATAGAAGAACAAGCTTTTGAGTGGCCCATTCACGCCATATGCTACAAAACTTCTGATATTATATTTACATGAATCACAAATGTATATTTCAGACGTCTACATCTCGCCAGCTACATAAGTCTCAAGTTATGGAGCTCGAGCGTATTTACATACCAGATTCTATGTTGCTAAACAAACCTGCTGCCCAACCTCGGAATCGAACACGAATCCTTACGGTCGGTGGCAAATATAGACGCAAACTTATGCTAGGGAACTGTATCAGTACCACGTTGAGTATATTGTAAGTATTAAGTGATAGAAGGCGCTTAATATCGTCTGAACCTTTCGTTGGAATTTTATACACTTGAGTTACAAGTTCATTGTTCCTGCATCCATTAATGAAATCTTGATAAATAGTTAAAATATTAACTTTTTTTCTTTCCTTTGATTTAATTTTATGTAGAGTGAGTACGATTTTCAGGTAACTAATAGACGCTTTGCTGTCAACAGAGGACCACGTATTTATTCCTTATTGTAGCTAAGCAACTCTCTTTTTAAGAGTCAGCAACTCATTAGATATTGTTTGGTATTGCAAGCAAATACACTACGATAACTTTTAAACTGAACATTTATGTACCATGACCTTTACCGCAGTAAAAGGAAAATAAAACAATCCTTAACGTCCTGTCTTAGTAAGAAACAGAGGAAGAAATTAAAGTAAGTTTACACCAACAGAATAGGCGCCGATGTCGTGCAAATTGTGTAACGACTTCCTAACAATTGGCTGAACGATTGCGGCTAGCGTCAGCTGCACAGTTACACTGCTGGCCTGAAAATAGACCTATTTTGGTTTTTCGTTTCAAATTTGTGTGTTCATTTTAGTTTTAAATGTTGACTGTTGGGACTGTACGTGCGGAATTACTTTTTGCATTTCGTTTTATTTCACGTACAAAATGCGGATTGCAGTTGTGTCTCGAAATTTTGCAGTTTGTTATTATTGTGGATGCTTTCTAATGGCGTGTTTTGTATATATGTCGGAGCGTCAAGAAAATAATCATTGGATTGCAGTTTATTTCTGTAATTGGAGTTGAATAAAGCGCCATCTATTGGTTTGTTTCAGAACGTCAAGCGTAAGTTTGAGTGAAGTCGCCATAGAGCCAATGTGTTAGTTGGAGTGACAGATATAGCTGTCAGTGTCATATTGACGTTATATAAGCGCCGGCGACTCGTGCGCGGACACATTCGGGTGACGAACTCGCTGCGTTACGGATCAAATCAGAGATAATCACAGTCAACCTTTATTGTGTTATTTCTCTTGTATTGTCTATCATTTGTATACGTACGAAGTATAATACCACGCCTATATTTTGTTGCTTCATCATGTCAAAGCGAGTTGGCGTCCTACTCTTCGACATATATAATATATGTAGGTGTTATTCTTATCATGACGCGTAGTAATGATATTTGTATCCAATAATTTTAGTAATTCGTGGTAGTTGTCTTCAATTAATCGGAACATTCGATTGTATAACAATCATCTATATCTAATTTGGAGGTTAAAATCATCAAAATATTTGGTATAAACGCTGAAAACAAAACACAATTAGATCGCCAGACTCGGTTAGCGAATCTGAGACCTCATGCGCAGCACCTGTAACTTAGGCCCATTGGGCTGATCAAATCTGGATATAATTAGGAAACACCATCTCAAGGACCTACCTACCTCCTACCTCCTCAAGGATATATATACATGACATTAAGTATCATTAAAGACAACAAATATACCAAAAATATATATTTATATATTAACTTGGACATCCTACTGGATGTCCAAGTTGTGACGCGGACCGGTCGTTGCTGAGCGGCCGTGCTCGCGGCGCCCCTCCATCGGCTTCTCCTCCCCAGCGGCGGCCCTATAAATTGGCAGCGCGTCCCGGTGCCGCCCTTCTTCCGCTGCGCTGCCTACCGAAGTTAAGTGGTCCCTTTCTACCCGGGACCACGTAACAAGCCTTCACCTTGAACCACGCCCTGAACTACCACTATATACCTAGTTGAATATAATTATAGTGCTGTTTATTCTCATACACCCTTTGTAAGTGCAAATATATGTTTATTGATCGCGTTGTTCATCTTTAATTTCTATTAAAATCCTAAGTCAACCACGCCTCTAAAGCTGGTTGACTACCATAACATAATAACTTCTTACTTTAGTCTTACTTTAATACTTATTGTAACAAAAAATATTAATACTATTACTATGTACAAGCTTTTAAGGTGTCACATCATGCACCATTAAAGTAAAAGGACGGTAGCACTTAATACCTAAGACTATATATTATTCAAAACAAAAAATATAATCGTCATGTACCAATATTATACAGGCAATACATTTTAAGCCTTAAGCTTCCATTATATCAATATTCCATTATGATATTACCTTACATAAAGTAGTACTTAAGCTTGTTGCCATTATCCAATCCTTGTCATAAACCCACTTTCCGAAAGTATTTTAACAGCTTAGACGTATGAAGACATGGTTACGACTAGATTCGCCTTGAGACTTTCATTTTATGATACTAAATTATACACACGTAGAATCACGGCTGTTTATTTAGAAGGGTAGCCAGAAGTGTAATACCTCCAAATTTTGTCAGCTTCGCTTGAAGTGCTACGTTATAGGGGGATAACCTATTGGTTATTGCATTTCGAGTAATAGGGTAGTTGCGTGTATTTGATTATGTACATAATTTTATATACAAGGGCAAATAGCAATTAAAATAAATATTTTTGTGAAAACTGTATCCAAATTGTTACGAAAATAAGGCAGTAATGAAAAAAAAGAGTGTGAAATCTCGCTATCTCTCGAAGTTTTAATTAGTGTATGCTTAGCTGGTTGTCCATATATAAATAAATAAAGTAATGAAATGAAATGAAATGAAATGAAATGAAATTAAATGAAATGAAAAAGTTTATTTACCAACATAAACATACAGTACACAAACAATTAAATTATTTAAATAGAGGTGGTAAAATAGGCATCTGCGTCAGCTATTGTTGCAGTTTAACTGCAACGCTGGTAAAGTAATGGTGACATCTCGCTATCTCCCTCGGACAGATGCATTTAAGTAGCGATTACGTCACAGTTTGTATCGTGCACCCTTTTTTCGTCATTACTTGATAATACTATATATTTATATATACAGGGTGTCCCACAAGTCGACGTCAGAGCGGAATCAGATAACAGGCTCAGTTATAATAGCTATCAGAATAATTTAAAAATAATCTAAGTTACGCATTTTAAAATGACAGGCATTTTTAAAAAAATCACAAGATCTACACCTCTTTACGCTCTTTTCACTCCTGTTACTACAGATATTTACGTTTTGAATTATTTTTTTTGCTATGTAATCTCGAATAATCGAAAAAGATCAAGAGTTTAAAGAAGCATTATTCGAAAACACATTAACAAAAAACTGAATGTCTTATATTTTTCTGATAGCTATTATAACTTAACCTGTTACCTGATTCCGGCTTGACGTCGAATTCTGGGACACCCTGCATAGATATATAATTTGAAACGCTTGTATCTTATTTCAATCAATCAATCAATCAGCCCACCGCAGTCCACTGCTGGACATAGGCCTCTCCCATTTTACGCCATCTTATTTACTTGTATCTTATTTACTTTCTAGTAATTTGAAAATTCTTTGTGTTTCATAGTTTCGGTAATGTAACTATTTTACTACATTTGCGATAAATAACAGTTATATATATATTTATTAATGCATTACCTACTTCATGAATCTTTAGGATAGGAAAGGACATTTGAAAAAGGCATCTAGTGGTGATAAAAACCAACCTTATACCCCAAAAAGAAAATGAGGCAGAGATCAAATAAGCATTGAAGGGCAGCGTTTCTAGCCCTAAGCTTCTATTATTCAAGAATTGTTAGGAAGTGTTAGAAGCAAGACTATTAGGTAATCCCTACGATTTAGTATGCAAATTGATTCAAAATAAACATGACCCAGAGCGCATCGCAATCTTGGCTACCACACCATCAGCATTCCCTATTTGTGTCCGTCTTTCACGTACAATAAGTCTACAACCTTAACTTTAACACTCGGAAGCTTCCCCAAAATCTATTCTAAGCCTTATTGCTATTAAAATAGAGCTTATTTAGTAACAAAACTATGGAAAACAGAATAGAAATGCCAATAGTTGTATTTACCATGACATGTTAAAGTCTGCGTTTATCCAAAAAGCATGTTGTTCCAATTTGTTTTCTATTTCAATGGCTTTAAGTGTCAACAATTTGATGAAGACAGTTTTGTAATAGCAAATGTTGTTTGGTTTCCAAGGTCCAGGCTGCAGCCTGAATGAGAATTAAATACCTATTCAAGCCTCAGCTTCGTGCAATATTTATGTAAATGACTAGCTAAGGGGCTGATCCTGAAATTTTCAGACTGTTGTATAAACGTTGTATCTTTAGTTATCAAGGTGTTCTACTTTATTCAAGAGACTTAGACAGAGACTGTTCCAATTTTCGAGTATTTACAGATGTTGAGGATTAAACGGAGTATTCAGTACAGTAAATGCACTAAAGGAATTATAGGTGGATTCGTTTGTTTTGACAAATGTGTTTGTAAGCAGACCAGATCACTGGTACCAGTAGTTTTGTATTCCTTTTTCATAGCCAGTTGCACTCACTGATCGGTAAACAATTAGCGAGGTTAAGCAACGTTGGGTGCGGTCAGTCTATAGATGGGCGACCGCTTAGTGGTATTTTATCTGAGCGTCTCCATGCTTCGAAGGGTACGTAAAAAGTCGGTCGCGGTTGTTGTCAAATTGACAGCAGTCGTTAATCCATGTCAGAGGCCTACGGGCGGCTTGAACAACTCTTGACAACAGGTTGGCCACTAACCACACGAAAAGAAGAAGAAGAAGAACCTTATTGTTATTCCTTTTGCCTAGGATCGGCAATGTGTGACTGACATCCTTGATAGTAGAACAATTGCGCTAATAGCTAACCATCAGGCGGTATACGCATTTGCCACTTTTGAGTTACTTATGAAAAGGCCTCATTATTGACACGCTGTCTGCAAACTAATGGGGATACATACTAGTCTTATGGTTATATCGCCGAATGGGTAGGTATACCAACTGCCTCCGTGGCGCAGCGGTAGTGAATGCGACTGTAGTGCATTAGGTCTCGGGTTCGAATCCCGGGTCGGGCCAATAAAAAGGTATTGGGTTTTTCTGTTAAGAAATCTCAAAACGAGCCCGGAGTTAGGAAGTTGGCGGTGTTAGACACTCCCATGCCTCGAAAAGTACGTAAAGCCGTTGGTCTTGCGCCTGATCTCTCTCGTGTCGGATTATCCGTCCCATTGGATCATGAGGGTTAGAGAACAGAGAATGCACTTGTGTTTGCGCACATACTTGTGCACTATAATATCGCCTGCGCAGATGGCCGGTCTTCGTTAAGATTGGCCAGCTAAGGGTTTGGTTTCCGCATAATAGGAGGCAAGCTCATTGTCGTTTACCGGGCATAATTCCAGACTCCGTGCTGGTATTGAGAAATCATTAACATGAATCTCCAATAAGGTACCCGAAACCTCAAACACAAGCACCCGCATATAACCTCTGTGCCACCTAGGCAAGATAGTATATCATCGTAAGAAGTAACTACACTGGCACATAGTATACGGTTATAGGCATCCATAGCTTGCAAAAACCGTTTATGATAATAATAATAATAATAATAATTACAGTCAATGGTTAAATACCTAAGAGCCTCGACCACCACCTGCAGAGGATCGCGTTAGATGGCTGGATCAAGTCCTTGATGCAAAAGGCAGTACTACGAGTAGTATCGCACCGTATCGAGATACGACGCGTATTGTAAGAAGATTCCTCTCTCTGGGGCCCTAACCACCAGCAGCTTGGATCCTATTTCCGATGTCAGTGGGTCATTTCAGTTTTTATATTTTTAAATATGTATAGTTTATATATTTATATTTAAAAATGTAATTATTAGAAAAAAAAGAGTAATAAAGAGAATAATAATAATATTCTACCACATACACACAACACCATCTAGCCCAAACAAAGCAGAGCTTGTACTATGGGCACTAGACAATGGATAAACATACGTATATACTTTTCTTTTTGTAAATTCATACATATTATAGATAGAAGCACCCAGACTAAGACAAACATCCATGTTCATGCACACAAATATTTGACTTGTGCGGGAATCGAACCCCCGACCTCAGGCGTAGCAGTCGGTTACACTAACCACTACGCCGTCGAGGCCGACATTCATCTATGTATTTATTGTGTTTGTTTTAAAAAAGCTTACAATCTAATAATAATTTGTATATCTAAGTAGTTATAATAAATTGTCAATAACAAGGTGCTAACTCACCAACCTTTTACTATCAAATAAGCCGTATTACTGCCTGTTTCTCACTGAAGCGAAAGCCCCTATCTAATTGCGTCAAAAACGCCACATCTTTCAAGAGCCAGTGAGAACAACTTTAAAATATTAAAAATAGACATCAGAAAGTCTAGCAAAATAATTGCACAACGGATCTCAGTTTCACGGAGTTGAAAATCATAATTTCAAAGGATGCGCTTACCCGCGCAAACCGCAAAGATGGCGCGGAATTTTTAATATCTTTTACGTGAACAATTTGTGAGTTGAAAAATATTAAAATGTCGCTAAAGTTATGCCTGGTTGTGTCGTTCACTGAGAGATATACTACGATATCGTATGTATTTATAGGTAAGTTTTTGCTTTGATCTACCTTTATAGTTTGTTTGGATGTGAGATTGAAAAATAGTTCGTTCGGTGCATTGCAACAAACAGATCAGCAGTTTTGTCGTTGCACAATTTTATAAATACATCGGCATTAAGTTATTATAGTTAGTACACGATCAGCTGTCGAATCAGTTCGCGCGTAACTCAAACCATTTACCAAACCTATCAATATCAGATTATTCTAGTTTAGCTAACCATTTATATTTAAACCATTAGTTTAATTTAGTAACGATTTATACTTGTTATTTTTCTAATACATTATTAATTTAAAGTCGTAATTCTAGTATCATTTATATCAAACGTAAACCAATCATAAAACCAAAAAGGTGTTTCTCCGAACCAGACGATTAAGAGCCTTTTCATAGTTACTTATTCTAGTAGCTAAAATGTAGCTCCAGTAATAAATTGTATTTGTCGGCCTCCACGGCGTAGTGGTTAGTGTAACCAACTGCCACGCCTGAGGTCGCGGGTTCGATTCCCGCACAAGTCAAACATTGGTGTGCATGAACATGGATGTTTGTCTTGGTCTGGGTGTTTCTATGTATAATATGTATGTATGTATTTACAAAAAAAAAAAAGAATATATATATGTTTATCCATTGTCTAGTACCCATAGTACAAGCTCTGCTTAGTTTGGGCTAGATGGTGTTGTGAGTATGTGATAGAATATTATTATTATTAAAGTAACTTAATAATCTCACTAGCTTATACAATATTTTGATGTTTATAAGTGTTACTTTGTGTGTAACAGTCCAATTAATGTAAGTGGTATGTATGTAAGTGGTAGTGATGGTTTTGAGGCTTCGTTTTTGAAGGCGTTTCGATTATAAGAAAAGGTTTAAATCATAGGCACCTTACACCGTCTATTTATGGTGACCTTTCTGGACATTAAGTAATCATTTGACACACAATGCCAACATGACATCTATTATAAATACAGTAGATATTACCACTTATTCCTTTTAGAGTTCGAAAAAACTCTTATACAACAGCTTTGTCCGTCTGTCTGTCCGTTCGTCTGTTATACAACTTTTAAATCAAGAGCTGTAAGAGCTAGAGACTCGCGGTCAACGCCATTCGACTCAGTATAGTCGATATACCCCCGGAATGACGATGACCTTTGACCTCTGACCTGAAGGTCACGTGATACCATCTTTCAACTCAAGAACCGTAAGAGCTAGAGACTCGCGGTCAACGCCATTCGACTCAGCATAGTCGATATACTCCCGAAATAACTATGACTTTTGACCTCTGACCTCAAGGTCACGTGTTACCTAGTGACCTCTGCATATTAATTGAACCATTTTTTGGAACTCTAAGATTTACGGCAATTCATTGCCGTTTCTCCTTTGTTTCTGTATACAATGACATACATATCTGCGATAGAAAATAAGCCTTTTAAAAAAAGAAAGATAATAATTATCTTATCTATACCTTATACATTGTGACGCTATGACATGTCATCATCATCATCCTCTTGCCCTGGTCCCAATTTATTTGGGGTCCGCGCAGTATGTCCTTCGCTTCCATACTTCTCTGTCACCCGTCATCTGATCATTTACCCCTTTCCCTTTCATATCCATCCTCACACAGTCCATCCATCTTTTCCTTGGCCTTCCTCTCCCTTTTCGCCCCTCTATCCTCTTATCCATCACTTGCTTACCTACATACGTATCATCTCTTCGCATAACATGTCCATACCAAGCCAAACAATTTCCTTTCATGCTATGACATACATAAGCATGTAATATTTAGATTACCCCTTTATGATAGAGGTGAGAATGCACCAGTATACGTTACGTTCTTTATGTATAACTATATTTTGCCCGCGGCTTCGCTTGCGTAAAAGTAGGTTAGATTAGATTTTACTTTTTGGACGAAAGCTACCCTATGTCGTTTTCAGTTCCTCCGGCAACGTGTATGCGAATTTTCATGATAAACTGTCGAGTAGTTATGGCGTGAAATTGTAACATACAAATAAACTCACATTCACATTTATAATATTAGTTAGGATTTCCATTTTGTTACAAAATGTAAAAATCTTATGAGTGCTACAGTTAGTGCGTTTTAGTGTGTGGTGCTTAGAGTAATGCACAAAGAAAATTTAATTGCTACAAACTTTATGCCTTTGTAACAAGTATGAGGAGCAAAGCTGCTTTTAAGCTTAAAACTTACTAATGCATATAAACGTATTTTATTCAAAACTAGCTGCCTCGGAAAACTTTTCAGCACGTTCAGGTTGGTGACTCATGACGATAGCGTATCATCGCCTATATAGGTGTCACTGTTTATCATCTTTTACCTTTATTTTTAGCAAATAATATATTAATTGGTAATTACTGGTTCTTAATATTTATGTAATATCCTTTTGTTTACTAAGTTTAAATAATCAGTAATGTAAAAAATTGTGAAGAGTTTTTATTATAAAGAAAGGTCAAGCTATAATTTGGAATTTTTTTTATGAAATAAAGCTCAGATGATGAGATGTACATTATTCTTCTAACAATGGAACTCTTAACAATCGTAAGCGAATTCTTGCGGTTGTGAGATCATGGATTCGAATCCCAATCATTACACTATCGACGTGAGCCCAGGCTTAACATTAGCATTTTTGGTAAGCTGGTTGAACAGAATATCTACTAGTAATTTAAGGTTAAGACCTTGAACCGACGTGCGTATGAGGAATGCGATGAAAGTGAATGAAGCCAGAGAAGTGTATCAGGATCGTAGCAAATGGAAAGCCGTAGTCTCTGCCTACACCACAAACAGGCGTAAATCTATATATATGTAATTTGAGTATTTAACCGAAATACAAAAAAAATGTCAATTCAAATATAATTCGTATGCTATTGCGCCCATCGCATATAAAGCCTTGGGTAGGTAGTTAGGCAGTAAACATTTATTATTGTATAAACAAGGATACCAACATCCATCGTACATCTAAACACTCCACCAAAAAACACCGTCAATGTCTTTATTTTCTCCATTTTACGAACAACAAAAAACATCATTCTTTTAAAACAACGACCCAAAAATATGCATAGCAACTCACGCAGAAAGATAAGAACAAATAATTATTTTAATACAAAATGTTGGCCTGTGTCAACATCATTCTCAATGACCTCCAAAAAGATATCCAGCTTGCAAACATAACTAAGTAACTAAACAAGCAAAAACCATCATTATTCTTACGCAATAAGGTGGTAGTAAGCTGCGTTATGTTTTTGTCATTTTTGACAATTACTTGGAATGTTCAAGTGAGGCGAACCCATGTCTCGTGCACCTGTTAAGTTGCTAAAAGGGTTCTGTCTAACGTCTAGGCTATCTAGCCTCGTTCAGACTTGACCTCGCTACCCTTGTCTCGTATTTTATAACTGCTGTCAATTTTTAAAAAGGTGTTGCTTTTTTTGGTTGAAGGCACAAACATATAAAAGGCGATATGGCGACGCGGAGGTTTTTTGTATACTGAAACCTCTACTCTGCATGCTAAGTATTAGCATGTAGAGTACACTCGTCTTTCTATATGCTCTTTTTAAAATACTACTTCTGCTCTGGAATTAATTTTTGTATCGCGGGGGACTTTACAAACATTCAAATAACGGACACAAAGAACATCCAGATTCGGAACAGTTATTTGTGGAGCACACAAATTTTTGTCTCGTGTGGGATTTGAACCCACAACACTCGGCGCAACGGCAGTGGCGAGGCAAGCACTTAAACCACTACGCCATATATGCACATTGAGGTGCGGCAGCGACTACAGCTCAAGCGGTCACACTGCTGAACTTGATACTCGCTCAGCACCCAGCTCTAGACATATTCTATGACAAGCCATATAAAATTGACAAAATATGTGTACATTATTTTCTGAATAATAATTGGTACACTCTGTCCCAATAGAATTAATATTTTATGAGAACAATCGTTTCATGCCTAATCTTTATATATATCATTCTACTGTACGTGTATATGTCACTGATCTCCTCCTAAACGGCTGGACCGACATTGATAAAAAAATTGTGTGTGTTTTTGGTTAAGATTTGTTTTTATTTTTTTTCTTGTGTTAGGACGACGTCTGTCGTGACAGCTAGTTAAATACAAAGTCATTTATAAAATTCAAACTCTCTTTGAAAAGTAATAAGCCGTATAATAGCTTTTGATAAATATCCATAAATTTATTTTACAGGAAAATATTTTATGATAGAAATCACTAAAAGATCTGTTACAGTCTATTATATCTTGTTATGTCGGCATAGCTCCGGAACCACTGGATCGATTGACTTGTAACTTGGTGTGCAGACACCTTGGGGTCATCCCTCGGTCGAATTTGAATATGGGCCCTGTGGGTCAAAATACCCTCGAGATATAGAGGTGACAAGGTCATAAGGTCAGGGGATATCCACCAACAGAGTGATTTAGAAGTCCAAGGGAGAGGCTTTTGCCCAACAGTGAGACATTACAAAAAGTTGCTGAAAAAAAGAAATGAAGGCGAAAATGTTGAATTCTGAATTTTTACACCCATCTCGTTTAAAACGTAAGTATTACTATTAACATGTGCCGTGATCTTGTATGTAATTCAGATAACTAAATAAATATGGTTTAAAGATCTGATCTTAAAGATCTAAATGGCTTAAGATTCGAATTTATTTAAACTTTTGGCTTTCACATTGCTGAAATTGATTAACTAAACATACATCAACGCGAGCTAAATCGCGGGCAGAATCTAATATCTATATTAAACAACAATCGAAAGAAACAATACATTCATACCATCTCTTGGTCAATAAATAACCCTTCTGATTCCACTAAATCGACCACGTCCGAACAAATTCATGCCTACCTTCATTATTAGTAAGTAGGAGGGAGAGGTCCGAGTACCACACAAATTTGAAACGTGAACAAATTGGACAGCAAACAGAAATTGGACCCTTAATAATAACAATTATGAATTCAAGATCCGTTCGTTGTAACTAGTCGACAAATAACTTTTAGCATATATTGCTTTTGTAAATGTACGTAATCTTGTTGCGAACCAGCATTTGTGAATGACTTTGTTCATGTAACTGCGGGTAAGCTTACTATACATTGCCTTTCACCGAAAAGTCCGTTGCATTATTGAGAAAAGTACTACCGTCAAGTTACAGTATTATATTTGAACTATATTTTAGCTTTTGTAAGTAATAATGTAGATCAATTGTAAAGTTGACCCATTGTAATGATTAAATACTAGATTTTGCCCCCAATTATGTAGGTTAAGTTAGGTTAATAGTACTTGCAAGGCCTTCCCTCCACAGGTGCTGAGGCCCGGTCACCATCAGCCGGGCCAACCGCCGTGGCGGGATGGTGATTGCTAACGCGACCCCATCCCGTCCCACTCCGTCGGCGGAGGGACTGCTCACCCCAGGTTTTTAGTGTATATACAGACCCCTTTCAGGGGCGGAGAGTCTCACATAACGGAATATATGTATACGATATACATAAAGGATTTTAATGAGTAAAAAAAAAAGTTTAATGGTTCGTTTTTGTTCCCCTGACCACGTATATGCGAAATTTCATGATGATCTGTCGAGTAGTTAACGCGTAAAAGCGTAACAAACAAATAAATAAGCTAACATTGGCATTTAATATATTAGTTAGGTAGCAAAAATTTGTATATGATAGAGCTACATTAGCGGGCTACGACGAATATTCGTGTTAACGCGATGAGTGTGGCCGGCTAGATCATTGCAACGCGTTGTATTTGGGCGAAGACGATGTATTATTGGGGCACTGTTGGTAAACTGGCGCGCATCAAAGGGATTGCGCGCCAATATTAGCTTGGGTGGCTACATCTACGTCACATCAGTATCGTCCAGCGGGACGGATGTGCTTGTGTTTTTTTTGTCAACGCTACATAAATCTTCGCCCGCTTAATGTAGACAAAAACATCGCGTACACGATGTTTTTAGCGCACCAACACGACACGAATATTCGCCCGCTAATGTAGCCCCAGGTTAATGGGTTTGACATATTGAGCTTACAATATTTTACTACAACCATATACAACCTCTCTCTCTCTTTGTTCTTAGCTATATATCTCACATGCTGGTGGGGTCAGCTTTCCTTATTTTTCTGCCTCACTTCGCTCTGTCTTCGACATCATCGTCAGTAACATTGCATTCCCTCTTGTCCTTTAGCACTACATCTTTCCACCTTGTCTTGGATCTTCCTCTAGGTCTCCGACCGGGGAGGTCAAGCTGTAGTGCCAAATTTTCGACGTAGTCTGGCAGCCTCTTTTTCACGTGACCATACCATCTCAGCTTACTCTCCTGCATCTTGTCGGCGATGTCGCGTACACCGAGGTTTCCTCGCACTATAGATAGCATAGTAACAGTAACAGACCATAAACAAAATCGACAGAATTATACAATTAATTGCTCCGTTCATAGGCAACTCGCTGATACGCGAGCGAGACGAGCCTCTTAGTAAGAAGATATATGTTATACATTTTTATTTAAGCCCTTTCTATACCAGACTAAAGTACAGATACTGTGAACGTTATACAGGATGCCGATATTTTCACCTGCATAATTATACTAGCATCGTGTATAACGTCAAAGTAACTAACATTACATTTTTACAATATCCATTAATTTTACATTACATATTGTTAGTATATGTAAGTAATTACTTGTAAAGAACACATAATTTGATGGATAACATATTCAAACCCTTATTGTATGAAGAAAATTTACATTATAATGGGCAATGTATCTTCGCAAGACTTTGAGTGACGGATGCGTGAAAATTTGGTTAAGTAGGCCGAATTATAATATCTACAACCGTCTTCCCGCGGCTTTTGTCGCTTGAATCCCACAGGAATGCGTTTGTATATCTTCTTCTCTCTAACCTTTATTATTCCCAAGTCATTTGGGGTCGGCTTTTTCTGGTCTAACCGGATTTGACTGATATCAGTTTTTACACGGAGCGGCTGCCACCTGACCTCCGCAACCCGAAGGCTAACGATAAGGCTAGACCAGTGTCAGGATATTATAGGGCACTGACTTCCCAATAACGACTGTCATAGATGTTCATGGCAGCCGGGACCGACGGCTTAACGATAATTGTCAATCAATACGCACATAATTTCGAAAAGTCATATAACTTCCGAAAGTCAGAGGTGCGCGACGTGGGTTCGATCCCGAGACTATTGCAGACTATTGGTCTGTCCACTGAGCTGTCGCTGCTTAGGAATGCATTTGTATATAATGTATCAAATATATGTGTAGGTAAAATGTACCAAGATATGGCTCGTCTGTGTGTAAGTTTTTATCTTAATATTTTCGATGGTTTACGCGTGATTGTGTATAATGCACTAAATATCTAAACATCTAACATCTTCACAAAAACCGTTACCTGATTGTTAGGCTTTCTTGACTTACATCTATAATTATAGCCTTATGTCTAACCCTGAAAGGGTGGGCAGATATTTACTCCACCCAGAGTTCACCCGACTCGGGAATTGTACCCGAGACATTATGCTCAGTATGCATGAGGTCTCTGGTTCGATGTATTACAGCCAAAGTTGGCTCGACGCGTGAATCCAACCCGAGAGAGAGACCCCGTACGTATCCGTGGGGCATACTGTTACTATGTTTTTTTGTTTAAAAATCATCAGCATCAGACCAGTCTGAAGCTGTGTTTGATAGACGGTATTGGTTTTTTTACGTAAGACGTAAAAACCAAACCTTTTTTTTTATGGTATAGACGGCAAACGAGCTGACGGATCGCCTGATAGTAAGCGACTACCGTCGCCCACGGACACCCGCAACACCAGAGAAGTCGCAAATGCATTGCCAGTCTTTTAAATTCCCCTCCCCTCTCCAGGAGGGGAGCGAGGGTTGGGCCTCTGGTACCCTCACTCACTCAACGAAACACAACGCAAGCGCTATTTCACGCCGGTTTTCTGTGAGGCCATGGTATCACTCCGGTCGAGCCGACCCATTCGTGCCGAGGTGTGGCTCTCCCACGGTAAAAATATTGATCTAATACATATCTGCCTCTAATTTCGATGTATATAGCCATTTTATTCTGTACTAGTTATTGCACGCGGCTCCACCCGCATGGTACCTACATCAATAAATAGCCGATGTCCTTCCCCAGGTCTTAAACTGTTTCTGTACTAAATTTCATCCAAATCG
Organism: Catocala fraxini; assembly: GCA_930367265.1. Taxonomy (NCBI): domain Eukaryota; kingdom Metazoa; phylum Arthropoda; class Insecta; order Lepidoptera; family Erebidae; genus Catocala; species Catocala fraxini. The sequence goes on from OV884045.1 coordinate 3,194,511, forward strand.
GTTGAGTGGTTTAGCCGTGAAAAGGTAACAGATAAACAGAGTTACTTTTTAATTTATAATATTTAGTAAGGATATAGGCGTGAAACGATGTAAGTATTATTTGAAATAAAAACAGCCAAATATATACAATACCACAAAGCAAAATATAACTAGTATGACGATTCGATGACGTAGTGGTTAGTGTAACCGACTGCCACGCCTGAGGTCGCGGGTTCGATTCCCGCACAAGTCAAACATTTGTGTGAATGAACATGGATGTTTGTCTTGGACTGGGTGTTTCTATGTATAATAGGTATGTAACTATAAAAAAAAAAGTATATAAGTATGTTTATCCATTGTCTAGTACCCATAGTACAAGCTCTGCTTAGTTTGGGCTAGATGGTATTGTGTGTATGTGATAGAATATTATTATTATAATTCCATCCACATTTCGGGTGCTATAATAATTGTAGGTTCTACGTAACTGAGGCCAGTCTATTAACGTCTTTCAGGCATATTATATTATATATTATTAGTATCTTACGAAATACGCTCCTTCATCTCTCAACAAACAAATCAAAACGAGAGACTTTATCACGAATGATTTATGACGAAAGATGAAAGTTGAACCTTGGACCAGACAAAGGGCTAATTACTGGCCTTTGAGCACTTTTACCAAGTTTTGTGGGTAATTTAAAACCGCCTTCATTCTTCTCACTTCCCATGAAACTTATATTCTTTCATTCCGATTTCTTTGAGAACTTTTTAAATTTAAAAACAAGTGGCAAGCTTGGCTGTTTCGATTGGCACTGTAATAAGTTCATTAAATGCGAGCGATTTTGCGGTAAATATTTTTTGAAGATAACTTAATGCTGTTCTTTTAAGCAGGAAATTATTTTGATTTTGTTTTATAATTAATTATGGCGTTGAATATTTCAAGATTTTTAGTTAACTAGCTGTATTCCGCGACTCACCAGCTTCGTTGATAAGGTTCTTAGAATGATAATGGATAACGCAATAAATATGATACAATCTTTTTGCAATATAACTGTACGTTCCAGGGATTAGCGCGTTTAAATAAAAATCATTCTTTCTAGCTTTATAATATTATTAAGTATTGATTACTAGCTGACCCGCACAACTTCGTCTGCTTTACATAAGAGAATTTGCTCCGTTTTTGCAACATTTTTCATTGATGCTCCGCACCTATTGTTGGTAGCGTGATGTTATATAGCCTGTTGTCTTCCTCGATAAATAAGCTATCCAAAACAAAAATAATTTTTCAATTCGAACCAGTAGTTCTTGAGATTAGCGCGTTTAACCAAACAAACAAACAATCAAACAAACTCTTCGTCTTTACAATATTAGTATAGATTTGAATATAAGAGAAAGTGGGGGTGCAGTAGGAACTTCTCACTAACTCTCTCGGAGAGCTGCATTTAGATAGCAGTTACGTCACAAGTTGTATCGTGCTCCCTTTTATCTGACACTAGATGTGTCCGCGGTTTCACCCGCGTTTATCGTTACTGCGCCACCCCCGTGGGTCGTAGCGTTATTTTATATAGCCTATAGCCTTCCTCGATATCCAACACAAAAATAATTTTTCATTTCGAACCAGTAGTGCCTGAGATTAGCGCGTTCAACCAACCAAACAAACAAACAAACTCTTTAGCTTTATAATATTAGTAAGTATTGATTATTTGCTACTACGTTTAGCCCGCGGCTTCACTCGCGTAAATGTAGATTAGGTTAGATTAGAGTAGTAACAATATTTTTATCTTGATAAAACTTATCCTACGTCCTTTTCTGTTGCATTGACAACGTGTTTACGATATTTCATGATGATCGGTTGAGTTGTTAAGACGGAAAGCGTAACAAACAAACTCACATTGGCATATATTAGTTACCAGCTGACCCGCGCAACTTCGTCTGCTTCATATAAGAGAATTTCGTTGTAGTTAGGGAGAGGGTTTAAGCACCTCCTTGATGGAAATTACTTCCTCACAGAGTGAGGCGACGGCGTTCCACGGCCTCTCGCTCCGGACCATAGATTGAATCGCGGCTGGGAGCGAAAGGGCAACCAATCCGACTGCCGCGAGCTACTCACGGCGCTGCGATACCCAGGCGGGGCAATCCGCCACAGTGTGCAGCACCGTGTCAACTATTACTAATATAATAATTATTATAAAATTAATCTAACTTAATCTACATTTACGCGAGTGAAGCCGCGGGCAAGATCCTAATATTGTTACGTGCTGGGTTCGATGGATAAGAATGTAAACAATATTACCGACTAAAACACGTTTTATTCTAAAACACAATTAAACTTAAAACACAATACACACCATACTACACTTTTCCACTATAACTAGCTTTAAACTCTGTAGTATTTTCGCTTCCGTTCGCTCCGATGTATACTTGACCGCTTACGATTGTAAACTGCCTCTGTGAGCGCTGGCTTTGCTTTTTATACGTGGTTAAAGTGTTTCTAAAGATTTCTAGAAACGCCATAACAAGCTACATAGTTCCGTAAGACATCAATAGATGGCTCTGAATAGATTACGGCTGTGTCTTTTATGATAGTAGTGTTAAATCTCGATTATGTAAACTAGAGAAAATTCAAAATAAGGCTATGAGAATTGTAGGTAGCTTCATTAAAACTACACCTATACATGTGATGGAGAGCGAGTTGTGCTTACCCCCATTACATATTAGACGTAAATATTTAGCATTTAAGTTTTGTCTTAAAGTTAAGTCTTGTACCAGCTGTGTGTCAAGTAAATGTTTATCTGATCTTGGAGCTCTTAGAACCCATAGATATTGGTCAAATAAAAAAATTCCTGTATTAATGGATACATATAATATTACTAAAGAAGAAAATATATATCCATCTAACCCTTTAGATATGTTTAAATTAAATGTTTGGTGTAGCTATATATCAGTTAAAAATGTTATTAAAATTAATTTAGAAACTGTTAACAGGCCTAAGAAAACATATGAGAGTAACTGTTTGAGAAACGATATCTTGCAAGAATTAAATTACACATACAATGGGTGGCATAAATTGTTTACCGATGGTTCTAAGAGTTCTCAGATTGGAGCCGCTTTCTATGATGCTACCACTAAAAATAGCGAATGTTTTAAACTTGTATCTAAGGTTTCCATAATGACAGCGGAGCTGTATGCTATTTCTGAAGCGTTGTCTTACGTTGCTACATTACAATACGTTAATATAGTCATATTCACAGATAGCAAGAGCGGGCTCCAGCATTTGGCTCGATGCGCCTCTGGACAGAGAGGTGTATCGATAGCCTTTGCTGTTTTGAGTAAAATTAATACAATTCTGCTGAATAATGTTAACTTGATTTTACAATGGATTCCGTCACACATTGGCCTGAAGGGAAACGAGGAGGCTGACAGATTAGCTAGGATAGCAGCAACTACAGGAATAGAGGTTTATGTTTTTCCAGTTTTTTCAGAAACTTTAGCCAAATTCAAAACTTATTGTTATAATGAATGGAAAGAATATTTCAAATCTAAAGACAAAGGGCCATGGTACAAAACCATCCAAAGTGAGCCTCCTCGGATCCCATGGTTTAGTAATTTTAAAGTTAGTCGTAAAACGTTGGTAACTTCTTTCAGAATTCGTTCCGGACACATGCCACTAAGATCCTTTGCATTTCTGATGAAGAAGGTAGAATCTCCGTTTTGTTTAGCCTGTGATAATAAAGTAGAAGATGTTTATCACCTTTTGGTGGAGTGTGTCAGGAATGGGCCTAAAAGAAGTGCTTTAGTTAGTGAACTAAACATAAACAAGTTAGATGTAGGTACATTTAATATGATCTTAGCGAAACCAATGTCGCCAGAGGCTGCATTAGTTTATTCATTGGTTAATTTGTAAGTTTTTTTGTAATTAGATTAGTTTATGATGGAACTAGCGTAACATATTGTTAAAAGTTCCTAAAACAAATAAAGAAAAAAAAAAAAATAAACAAATAGATGGCTCTGTAATAAATTATTAGACGGAAATGCCGAGTCTTCCCCACAGTGACGATAGATGGCACTGGCTTTCACGCCTTAACTACTCGACTGATCATCATGAAATTTCGAATACACGTCGTCAGTACAAAAAAATAACGTGGAAAAAGACCTTTCATCCAGAAAAGAAAGACTGTTTTGTTTTCTCGAGGGATAGAAATCTATTGCCTAAATCTAGATGCACGCGGACGAAGCCGTGAGCAAAATCTAGTGAAATAATAATAATTTGTGGATCACATAGTACGTCTTGTGTGGATATCGAGAACTTGGACTCTGACGAGACGATCACTTAAACCAATCCATCAGTGGAAACGTAAATCTACACTTAGCATATTCTACAAATTAGCTTTATCTACATTAAATATTTGACATCTTTATCTTTTCTTTAAATGTCTTCTTTCGACTTAACAAAGTTTAATTGTATCTCTAAGATAAGCATTCAGTTTTAATTAAACTAATAAATTGAAATAAGGTCTGAGAGACTTTAAAATTGCTCAATACTTTAGTTAAAAGTGTATAAGGATGTTGTTACTATTAAACTACACTCGAGAGCAAAAAATCGACTGACTGTATATGTATGTATATATCTTATGTGGGGGCCAGTCAGTGCAGACCGGCGACACTTCGACCCAGTGAGATCTATTGTGTCGAAACTCTCCCAATAACGACTGCCATAGATGTTCATGGCAGCCGGGACCGACGGCTTAACGTGCTCTCCGAGGCACGGAGCAGGCGATAATTGACAATCAATACGCACATAATTTCGAAAAGTCATATAACTTCCGAAACTCAGAGGTGCGCGACGTGGGTTCGAACCCGAGACCCTCTGCATTGCAGTCTGTATATTATCCCACTGAAAGAGCTCTAACACTAAAACTGATTCCTTCATTCTAAGCATCAATCTTTTAATTTTTGGTATCGTCTTCAATTTCATAAGTTCTGAGTCTTAGCTATAAAATGAGCACAAATTCCTTTAGATGGAAGTAGTTTCCTTAAAAAAAACATGCTGATAAACGTTTAGCGAGCTAAAACTTAAAAATTACAGAGGGAAATTCGTAAAGAATACAATCTCAAATCAGACGTTTCACGGTCAACTGATAATGCTAGGGGTAGGTCTTACCTTGTCTTGTTTATACGTCCTAATGTCGCGCAAACGTACCGGTGTAAACAAGTACAAAGTTTTACTTTTTACGATTCATAGGTAGTCTAAAAGATAAAACTGCAGTAATTATAGTGTAGTGCAGTAGTAATATTTTCAGGCTAGACCTAGAACTTAAAGAATTTAAGACATAAAATAAAAGGAAGGTTTTAATTTTAGTTCTAGAGCCCTTTCAGTGGGAAAGTATGGAATGAGTCGATTTTCTTGCTGTCGAGTGTAGAATCTATAGGTAGGTCCTCTTTAACGTGGCTAAAGCATCGCTGGCGAGATGAGGGTGTTATACACCTCTGCCTACCCTTTCGGGGTTAAAGACTATGTATGTCCTAAGCTAGAAGTATATTAAGACACGTTTACTGACTATTCCGACCATCCCGTATTGATTGGCGCCAATCTGTGCACCCGATCCTGTGGACAAAGTGCTGTTGGGTTTTTAAAAGCTGACTGCTAACATCAATATTAAGTCTGGAAAAATAAATAACAGTAGTGTTTATTTAAATAATTCATATAAATTCGCATGTAGTAGACTAATGAGTATACCCACGCGTAAATTGTTTATGGATTTATATGAACTATGATTCCTACGCCAAGTGCTGTGGATTAAAATCTTACATAGGTCAAAAAATTGTGTGATCCACAAATACATGTTCTTTGTGTCCGTTGTTTGAATGTTTGTAAAGTTCGTGGATATTCATGGACGTTATCATATTAAAACTAAATTTTATTAGAAACTAAAATGATGTTTAGTACACAGATAGGCATGACCTGGATACTTTTATATCCCGATATGCGTTCCTATGGGATTCACGCAAACAAAACCATGGGCAGAATCCAGTACCTCATAAATATGCTCGTCGAAGTAAAACAAAACGAAAAATTCCAATTCTAAATTTGAAAATTTGTCGCGACTCATGTCAAAAAAGGACAGAACATGACCCCTGTAAAATTTTTCAGCTTGAAACTTTTTAGGGGCCCGTTCATCTAAATGTGAACTCGCAACCTAACACTTTGTAGCTTGGAGGCCAATTCTCGCAATAAAAACTGTTCAAAATAGCTTACCGGTCTAGTCTCGATGACATGAAGATCAAAAATTGTATTCTGCTTAATAAAAAAAAGGAATATTATTAGCCCTGTACATATATAAACTGTACTGGCCTTTTTTCAGTGAGAAAAGGGTTGGCTCAGTGCGGATCAGCGGACTTTACATGTCTTTGAAAACATTATGGACAACTCCCTGATTTTCTTTCTTTATTGGAATAAACAAACAGTTACACAGTATAAGTTTAGGTTAGTAGGTATTACAGCAACGGTTAACGAATGTACAACCAACGACGTTGTCCACATGTTACAATCTACAGGTTTTCTTGATGTGCAGGTTCCACACGATGTTTGCCTTTCCCGTTAAAGCGAGCGATAAATAATTATTTAATATGAACAGCTACGAAAATTCAAAGATGTGAGTGAGTGCCTTGGAAACGAACTCAAAACCGCTGCATGGTAGTTCCACGGTGTTCTATCCCTCGTCCATTATCTGAATCAGAATTCTGATAATAAAACTTTACAAATTACAAAGGTTTACTTATGGCAGTATTTAGTTTTTGCGATTTAGGTGGCAAGGCTACGATAACCGCTTACCATGGCTCGTATGGTACGTGTCATAGTAAGTGGTTATCGTAGTCTTCGATAGCTTGCAAAGACCATCGGTGAAGAAAGACTTGACACGGTGACCTCGATTAATCGCGTCGTCACTTAACCATCGAAGCAATTTATGTTCCTGCGCTAGGGACCGAAATCCTGCTCAATAAATTGTCTTTTTACTCTGTTAAATAATTTACATTCTACCCTAGCATCGGAAAGCTAGTAAAAAAATCTTAACAGACTAGTCAAAACCATGAAGCAAATGCTAGCCAATTTCATCGTATTGCTTAAACATTGTCACAAAACAAAGCGTATTTTAACAAAATGGCATCCAAACAAACAGCCATTTAATTAAAAAAGCAAACAAATTAGGAAGGCAAAGTCGCTTAATTTAACGTAAAAATTTCGCCTTCAAAATCACGAGTTGTTAATAGACTAATTATAGAACAAGGACCCCGGGACCCTGTCAACTTATTTGATTCTTATATTAAAATTACAGGATCAAGTTAGTAGAATCTTAATGTATTTCGACAATTATTTGTAGTATCTGTAACTTGTGCACTTAATAGTGAAGTTGTAGATTAATTATAAAATGTAGTAAGAACGAATGTAATTCGCCAATACTTGTAATAAAAGCTGTTCATAATCCTAGGCTAAATGTCATATCTACCTATCACAAATAGCATTTTTCTAAATTATAGACATCGTCATATACAAGTATGAACATGAATTGTACCTCAATTTACATTTGACGTTTATTAATTAGACTAGATCAGAACTCCATCTGAAGTTACAGCGGTAGTGTATGTAACTGCTGTGTGGAGGTCTTATTCACGATGCTCATGTCAGCCAAAGTGCTATATTGAGATATTCGTTCTAGAAATTCTCTGTAGCAGTACGGAGTCCGTAAATTTGTCCGATAAACAGCAATTGGCCGCTATTACGTGGTACTTAAAAACGATAGCAAGCGAAATATGTGTGTAATACACAGCCATCTACCTCTTCAGGGTATGGGAATGAGATTATAAACGTATTCGATTCCCGCACAAGTACAAGTCAAACATTTGTGTGCATGAACATGGATGTTTGTCTTGGTCTGGGTGGTTTTATGTATAATATGTTTGTATTTAGAAATAAATTATTCACAATAAAAACAGTAGTACCTATATATGTACGTTTATCCATTGTCTAGTACCCATAGTACAAGCTCTGCTTAGTTTGGGCTAGATGGTGTTGTGTGTATGTGATAGAATATTATATTATTATTATTATTACGAAAATCAGGTACCTATAGCTTACAAATCTAGACCCTTGGCTCAGAAATACGGACTTAGCCCCTAAAAACAATTAAGTGTCGAGGTGCTAGTTATAAACGAATGAATGAAGCAGAATTTGAAATTGTGACCGCGACTAACCGTGACGAGATCACAAATTGAAGTCGTAGGTACTTCATCTTACTCATAAAATGATCTTAGTATATTTAAGTATCAAGGTGCATAAAAACTATGATGAACGAGGAAAACTAACAGTAGACCCTCTCGAACCTGAACTTTAGACTTACCAGAATCCAAACCTCATCAAATTTCGCGTTTCCTAAAACCCGTCATAAACTCGTGAAACGTCAAATATAAAAGTGGTTAAGGCTGTATTTAAAGTCGCAGCAATAATTATGTGTTAGCACAGAACTGCACACAGTATTACTGTAGGTTTTGCATTTCCCGCTCTTAATTAAGGGCCCAGCGTCCTGCGGTTGCGTTAGAGCTTGTTTATATGCACCGATGTCGCTTGCATTAAGGCCCAGAGCTTTCCTGAAGATCCTACTGATATTGTAAACGTGAGTTTCTGAAGATGGTATTCAATAATCTGTAAGCTATGTCAGATTTGTATGGAACTTGCCGGAGTGATAGATATTTTGGATTAATACATACTTTTTACTTTGTAGGTAATCTAGTAGATCTGTCTTAAAAATGTCTATCCGAAACTTCAGTCCGAACGAAATAAACTTACAAAGTGGTTTTACCGGATTTCCTCTTTTCTAATTATATAACTTCGTTGGTTGGATTGCTTCATGAAAGTGTTTTAGGACAATCAAAAGGTACCAGGATTCAAGACGAATGCCGGAATAAATATGTTTTACGCTACGAATAGGCTCGAAACTTCGGCATTACGTTTGATGATAGGTCTACAGTTTCCATGAGATTCACGATTTTACGAAGCAAGCAGAAATAATCTACTAATATATTAATGCATAACTATCGTCAAAATATATCGATTATAATATAATCGATATATTTTGACGAATATAGGCTTTGATAAGCTTATTTTAAGTGTGCAAATGATTCGACAGAAACCAAATGGCATAAAATATGGCACTAGCTGAATGGGTTGCGGTTTTAGTTATTCATAAATTAGGTTAATTTATGAATTATTTATTTCATTTACATGTTGTTACCAGTTTCTATGTTGTTTAATAATTAATATCACTATAACACAAAAAAGTGTTTAATAATATAAAATATTTCTAAGGGAATCCGGGATAAAAAGTATCCTATATGATAATTCAGAATATGATAATCCAGAATATGGTCTATCTGTATATCTGTGATTATATTTTTCGCGGTGCTCTAATCGTTTCCAAAATAAATATTAGCCTAAGTTACTTCTTATAACATCAGCTTTCTGCCGGTAAAAGTCCCGTCAAAATCGGTCAAGCCGTTTTAGAGATTGGCCAGAACAAACAAACAGATTTTCTTTAATAATTTTTTTCTTATAATTATTTCCGTATACAATTTCATATGCATAATTTCATATATATATTATTTATTTGGCTAAATAGGAAAATATCACGGAAAGCTGAAGACTGCAATACGTTGTTATTATTCAATGTCGGCAATGGTCCACCTCAACAGTTATCAAATAAATCGCCTCAATTTGATTCAGCTCAATTACTAAGGGCTGCACAACTTGATCAATACGATTTAGACGGCCTTTATTTCGTAATGTAAGGGAGCTACGATATACATATTTTATGATGCAGGTATAACTTTGTCGTGTGGTAACGAATCTTTGTTTTAAGATTGATGTTTATAATATCAGCGGTGTATATAAACTGTTCCAATGCTGGGTACAGGCCTCTTCTCATTTCGAGAAGGTTTAATTCACAGTCCATTACGCTGGCCTATTGCGGGTTGGCAGACTATACATATCTTTGAGAACATTATGGAGAGTTATCGATATGCAGGCCTCCTCAAAACGTTTTATTTCAACTTTAAAGCAATCGAAAATGTATTAATTAATAGGCACGTCACTTCGAAATGTCAGAGCTGCATGCCTTGGGATCGATCACGAGACCTCTGCGTGGTAGTCGAACGGTCTCCCGTTGAACTATCGCTGCTCCTTAAAGACCACTGTTTGGTGATGATTTTGGATTAATGACAGTACATTAAAATATATATACATACAATTTTAAGTGAAGGAGATCGAGGTAAAGGATCTTGCAACTCAAAACTTTTAAGTATAATAACCATGTGCTGAGTTGTTTTATTGCAAGAAGCAATATCTATTATAGAAATATGTAGATCTGATGTATGTGGACGGTCTCATAATTGTATCGAATGTCCATCAAACATTAGTATCTAAAGATAATTTTTCTAATGAAATCTGTTCAGAATAAAGTGCCGATTTCTCAGTGATTTAAACATTACAAGCATTGTTCTCCTAAGTTTAAACAAACGTCAAATGTGAACATTTATTAATAATATATAACAAATTAAACTGCCTCACAAACAGAGACATGACATCGCCGCATTAGTCAGCTTGTGACCACGGCCGGTGTAACCCAGTCGAAGAGTCGAGCTTTAAAAAAGTAAATATGCATGATCACATTTATACCCGCTTTCTATTATTTATATACATGCAACGTGAAAGTTTTAAAGCTATTATTGTGAACATTAATTGCATTTCAGTTTCCATTTGACTTTTACGAGACTAGAGCCGAACTCCAATTCAAAATTTTTTTCACTATATTCACGTTTCGATGTGTTGACATAATTGACAACCTTTTTTCTATTTAGTTGTGGCTGATCTTGTCTGACTCTTTCCTTGTCTTGTCTTTTCTTTCTTGTACATGTATTTGTTTTTAAGTTGAATATCGACTGAATTGCCCGTGGTTTCGCTTGCGAAAAGTAGCTTAGGTAAGGTTATGTTAGTAACAGTACTTTTTTAAATTTATGGAGAAAGAATTGTAATATCGGTTGTGTAGGTAGTGAGTTAAATTCTTACAAACAAACAAACATGCAACAGATCAAATCTTTCCTCTTTATAAAATTAGTAAAGATTAGGTTTTAATGTCACATTTCAGTACTTAGTTAAATATGGTGTAATGTTTATTTAATGTTTAATTATGGTGTAATGTTCAATTATAAAATTGGAAACGCACGGAAATTCTTAATAATCGATAAAGAACTTTCGTGAGTTTTTAAGTATCACTTTACCATCCGTCAAGTGCCAACTACCTTTACAAGATGCAGGGGTCTATAAAATAGATTGTGACTCTCATACATTGGTCAAACCAAGAGAAGCATGAATGAACACATAGCTAATGTAAAACACCAACGCTCGTTGAAGTCTGCTGTGTGCGAACATGTGCAACAGGGGACCAACCACTACCTGAGATTTTACAAACCACAGATTCTCACTAAAGAACACCGATTCCTACCAAGGATGCTTCGCGAGGCTATTGAAATCAAAAAACATCCTAATTTTAATAGAGAAGATGGTTGGAATGTACCGCCAGCTTGGGATCCAGTAATTCAAATAGTCAAACCCAAGAAGAAGCAAACCACAGCTAGACTCCATGATATTTTGAGTTCATTCTGCATAAATAGAAACACCAATGATAAAATTATGTTCGGGTACTTTGAAATAACTACGTTGGAATATTGAGACAACTACTATCTTAGTCTCCCCGTGACCATGGCTGCTGGAAAGCAACCAAAACGTCGGAGAAAGTGTAAAATTAAATATAAATAGTTTTAATAGTAATTTAATTAGCTTAAAAATTAATAAAGTTTAATAGTAGTAGTATTGTAACAGTTTTCAAAATTATGTAATAAAGTGTCAAATAAACAACGTGATAAAATCCGTATATAGTAGTTTAATTTCAATCCTTCCATAGGCTTAATCTGAATCAGTTACTAACATAAATGTCAATTTAGTAGCTTTAGTAAACTCACTAACCGATAAATAAACCGAATGTTTATTAGATAAACCCACATCTCTAGCAACGAGCAACACAAAATATTTTTTCTGTCTAGCTCTTCTCCTTAACCAGATGAGTGGTGTGCAGTGCAATTAGGCGTCTAAATACAACCAGCACCGGAATTATTTACTTCTTTCATTATATTACGACCCAGCCTTTTGAGTGTCAACTTTATATATAGGAACCCATTTGAGACCTGTTAGTCTACCTTACACAGACTCCGGATGATTAAACTGGCAACTTGCATTTTAGTTTATTCGCCTGGTTTCGTACTTATATTTTCTTTTTAATTTAGTTATAGATGGTGTGAAACGAATTATATTTTATGTGGTATATTCTATTTTGTGTTGTTATAAATTATATTTTGCCAGCGGCTTTGCTATCGTTTGTCAGTAAATGTCTTTTCCCTCGTGAAAATTACTTATTCTGGATGAAATTACCCTATGTCTTTTTCAGTACCTGTGACAACATGTATACAAAAGTTCATGATAATCGGTAGAGTACTTAAGATGTGAAAATGTAACAAACAAATCAACTCACATTCGCATTTATAGTAGGTACATATTATTATGTAGTAGGTACGGGTACGGTAGGTACGGTACGGTTTGCATACATAGATTCACGCTTGTTTCCCAGAGGGGTAGGCAGAGAATAGAGATTTCCATTGGCTACGATCTTGACACACTTCTCTGGCTTCATTCACTTTCATCACATTCCTCATACACGCCCGTCGGTTCAAGTTGCTCTTAACTTGGCCTTTGTCCAGAACGCCTCCGATCTGATCAAGAAACGTTCGCCCAGGTCTTCCTCTTGCGACTGTTCCATTCACTCTATAGTGAATGGAACAGTCGCAAGAGGAAGACCTGGGCGAACGTTTATAAGGCTAGTTTATAAGGCTATCCTTATAAACTTTTTTAGTCAGTCTTTCCTCGTCCATTCTTTCTACATGCCCAAACCAGCTTAACATAGCCTTTTCTATTCTTGTCACTATATCCAGGTATGGTTTGTTGAATACAAATTTATAGTAAGATACAATAATTTAAGGTGGGCTGGTGGTAAGCTGTTTGTTACTATTGCCAACAATTGCTTGCAATACCGGGATGGTACCAGAAGTACTTATGCGTTTCTAACCCTAGGGAAGAGGAATTTAAGATGGGATGAAATGAAAGGAATTTTTTATTATTTTATTTTATTTTTATCTATACAACTAAGTTGGCAAACAAGCATACGGCCCACCTAATGGTAAGTGGTCACCGTAGCCTATGAACGCCTGCAATACCAGAGGCATCACTTGCGCGTTGCCGACCCTTTAGGAAAGGAAGTGGGAAGGAAAAGGAGCGGGAAGGGGCAAAGAGGGTGATTGGACCTCCGGCACTCTCACTCACTGAACCAAATAAAACAATAGGAATACTGCTATTTCTCGTCGATATTCTGTGAGAGGGTAGTCCCTCCCTGGTCGGGCCGGCCCATTCATGCTGAAATCAGCGAGACTCTATATATTATTGAAGTAGATACAAGACTCCGTGACTATTTCTTACTGGTAATAATATTAGCCCTGTATATAAAATATCTGTGTATAATATGTCGGCCTCGATGGCGTAGTGGTTAGTGTAACCGACTGCCACGCCTGAGGTCGCGGGTTCGATTCCCGCACAAGTCAAACATTTGTGTGCATGAACATGGATGTTTGTCTTGGTCTGGGTGTTTCTATGTATAATATGTATGTATTTACAAAAAAAAAGTATATAAGTATGTTTATCCATTGTCTAGTACCCATAGTACAAGCTCTGCTTAGTTTGGGCTAGACGGTGTTGTGTGTATGTGGTAGAATATTATTATTATTATCTCAATACTGAGCACGGGCCTCTTCTCAGTGTGAAAACGTTTAGGCTATAATCCACTACGCTGACGCAGTGCCGGCTGCCAGAATACACATACTTTCGAGAACGTTATGCAGAATTCTTAGTCATGCAGGCTATTTCACGATGTTTTTTCCGCCGTTAAAGAGAGCGATAATAAGATATTTCATACGCACATAACTTGAAAATGTCGGAGGTGCCTTGGTATTGAACTTGAGACCTCTGCGTGGCAGACCTACGAACTTACACTAGGCGATTGCTGCCGTATTAGTATTGTTACCAAACAATTCCGCACTAGAATTTCTCTATTAAAACATATTATTTTAGCAGGGATGTTGAGAGCAGCGATAGCTCAGTGGGGAGACCAACAGACTACAATGCAGAGGCTCTCGGGTAGGACCCACTTCGCGCACCTCTGACTTTCGGATGTTATATGATTTTTCGAAATTATGTGCGTATTGATTGACAATTAACGCCTGCTCCGTGCCTCGGAAAGCACGTTAAGCCGTCGGTCCCAACTGCCATGAACATCTATGGCAGTCGTTATTGGGAAGTCGGTGCCCTATAATATCCTGACACTAGCCCTATCAGGGCGCATACAAATATAAGGTAGTTAGAGTAGGCGGAACAGATGTCCCTTCGATGGGACAATTGCCCTACCCTCAGTACATAATAGGCTCTGTCCAAGACAGAGGAGCTACAAAAAAAAATATATATCCTGACACTGGTCTAGCCTTAGGGTATCGTTAGCCTTCAGGTTGCGGAGGTCAGGTGGCAGCCGCTCCGTGTAAAAACTGATATCCAGTCAAATCCGGTTAGACCAGAAAAGCCGATCCCAAGTGACTTGGGAATAAGAAAGGCTAGTGAGAAGAAGATTTTTAGCAGGAGATGTTATGGTTTTCTATTAAACAATTTAATAGCACACGGATGCGTATGACCATTTCACTACTGGCAAAATGAGACTTTAATGTAGTCTTGCCTACCCCTTCGGGATAAATAATATAATATAATATAATACTACGTCTATACTACTATTTAAACCCCTTTTCACAAGTATGCATTGTTAATTAAATACTTCTGGCCCTCTTCACCCAATCGCCATACGGGTATTAAACATTTACGTTACTGGTTAAAAATTCTTCACGCAGTTAATTACATTTTTATTGAAGGTGCCTTAAAATATCTGAGTTTACGAAATGTAAAGATTGGATTTAATAATTAATTTTGGCCGCTTAATAATTTTATTGACTTCTATAAAACCTGCCTGCCGTGGTGCTGTTAAGGGGTGACTGCTGTATTATATCTATCTTATATTATAATTATACTAGCGACCGGGCCCGGCTTCGCACGGGTATGTTTCGTTATATCTCAAAGGGTGCCTTGACTTTTGGCGACATTTTCAACTATTATCGTCATATTTCAACCAATTTACACAAAACTTTAACAAACTACACACTTAAACCTTCCTCATGAACCATCCTGTCTATTGGCCAAAACCGCATGAAAATCCGTTTAGTAGTTTTTGAGATTATCGCGAACAGACAGACCGACGCGGCGGGGGACTTTGTTTTCTAATATGTCATGTAGTGATATAATTATTATGCTTGTGTTAGGTTCGAGGTCCGGGTCGGGCATAGTACTTAGTAGTTGCAGTCTGGCAGTGTACTCGTTCGGCAATAGGCTCGTATTATGTGGTACCTAAAACCTACGTGGCAAAATGTGAGTATAATATCCTCTGTCTGCTCTTTAGGGGATTGAATCTTGTCGGCCTCGATGGCGTAGTGGTTAGTGTAACCGACTGCCACGCCTGAGGTCGTGGGTTCAATTCCCGCACAAGTCAAACATTTGTGTGCATGAACATGGATGTTTGTCTTGGTCTGGGTGTTTCTATGTATAATAGGTATGTGACCACAAAAAAAAAAGTATATATGTATGTTTATCCATTGTCTAGTACCCATATTACAAGCTCTGCTAAGTTTGGGCTAGATGGAGTTGTGTGTATCTGATAGAATATTATAATTTACTAGTGCCATAAGTGGGATTCGAACCCACGCCTTCTCCATCCTAGGTCTAATGCTTATCTTTTAAGTAATATGATATGATACGTATGTCTGATTGGTAACAAAGTAGAATAAAAATTGTGAATGTACTGAACGAAAACGTAACATATAAAATAAAACAGATAAGCGAAACAATGACTGATAAAATATAAAACGGTGCAATGAATCAAACGATTTACTATAATAAAACGTATATCAAGTAAATCCACTTTTTATGACGTGTGCTTTACCTTAGACAGTAGGGTTACCATGACACACGCAATTATGTCTTAGCTTATAAAAATGTCAGTATATTAACAACTGCAAAAATCTATTAAAGTATCTTTTGTATGGCACCATTCATATTTAATAAATGCCCTAAGAGTTGGAGAGAGCTGCCCCCATTGCTTTTTAAGAAGACGCTGCGTTAATTCTTACTTAATAAAGCCTACTACAGTGTTTCAGATTTTTTAAATAAGAGGGATGTTACTCATCCTATTATTAATGTAGATAAGATTAAGTAGACCTAATTTTGTTTTATTTTCGGTATTTTAATTTAGTTTTTAAAATGTGTATGACACTAATGTTTTTGCATGCCGATTGGTAAAATATGGCTGAACACCATAACATGTTTATCACCTTTTGTGTACCCATATTTGCAAAATAAATTCTCTTTTATATTTTATCTTTATCTTTATCTTTAACGCCATAGTAAAGTATATAGATAGATACATAGACTAAAAGAAAACGAACACAAACCCGCCTTTTAATACGCCGCAGCAGTGTTAATACTCTGACGCCAGTTTCCTACAATGTGGTACTACTCGATAAGTCGATTAATTCCTACCCTCATTAGTTAATTGGCAACTGCAAGAAGAAGTTACAAAACACCGCAAGAGATGGCGCCGTACACAATTACACACTTTGCCATAAAAGCGAAGTTTAAACTGTGTGTTACTATATACAGCTGTAACAAAAAGGTGTAATCATATTTAAGTATCACATATTATAGCCCCTGTACAATGAAAAACTGCGACAAACAAATTCTTATAAGTTATTTTCACTAAGGTACAGTATTTTCTTTATATCTATTTATCACCATCAAATATTCTAGTCGATACTTTAACAACACAAACAGCTGACTCGGCTGATCACTGTGAATCCGATAATGACCAGGCTCTATTTGGATAGTGATATAATGCGTTTAGTTCAATGTTTTTATAAAAAATAAAAAATGCGGATAACATTAATAATTATTTTTTTGATCTCGATATAGGGCACGCATGTTATATATTATCAGACATAAATCACGGCCATAAAATATGACCGCACCTTTGTGTTACACGCTGTATAAATTTCTGACATCTACCGTCGGGTCGCGGCTCGCCAAGTACGATCACTCAGCCTGGCCGGGGATCATCACACCACGTTTCGCCATTCCCTTTTTATAAATAGTAGGTATATTGTCTATTATTGTACAGGGAAATGGACCTAGTAGTCTACCTACAGCACAATAATTAGCATCGTGTTTCTTTTTATTCGACATAACGTTTACGGTACTATGTACATAAATTGCAACGGGGATTAACACGATCATACATATTTATCTTTAGATATTTGAAATTATAACCAAGTTATGTCGGTCACTACTAGTGACCATTGTGATGTAAACAGGATTTTAAATATATCATGTAACTGATACTTTTGAAGTTTTTACCTGCTTAACTCATGGTCACACTACCCATACTGACAGCTTTACATCGCAGACGTGTCTAGACGTTGTAAATTTGTTGTGATAGATTGAATTTAGTTGACATTCAGAACATGCGACGATGTTCGACGGATAAAATTATTATTAGGCTAAGCATCTGCAGAAGGAATATTATACAGTGGAATTACGATAAATAATAAAAAGAAAAGATATAATACAACAAAAGGGGCAAACAAACATACCACTCTCTTGATGGCAAGCAGTTATAATAGACTAAGAGTAGTTGCAATGCTAGACAAACCAAAAAAAGAAAAAGGTTTACGTTGAAAACCTTTCTTTTTCTCTCCGCGGGGCAACGAAGAGGTTATGTCGGGCTCACCGGGGGAAAGATACCCCGGTAATACCGACTAAAGCTACCACGGTGTTCCTCAACATAACCATAGACGGCGGGGTCGCGCGAATTATTTTCACATGCAATCGCGACCCTGCTGAGGTTCCGGCCCACCGTGTGAAACGACAGGCCACTATATAAAAAGACCCTCTACTGTCCCCTTGTAGGGGACAGTAGAGGGTCTTTTTATGTGATTTAGTTCAGATGGATGTCTTAATGGTTTAAGAGATTTCCTTGCCACTGCGCTGATAGTTGTGGATCCAATCCCCGCACGGAACGAAAATTTGTGTAATCCCTAAATGGTTGCTCCGGGTCTAGGTATTCTTTGTGTCCGATGTAATAAAAAATAAAAGGATTTATACCTAATGCGAGAGTAGTCTTTTCGAACAAAAATCCTTGTGAAATGAAATATTCTTATGTTTTATTCCTGCGATGATAATATTGTCTTATGTTTAGGCGAATGTTATACATTGAAATTAAACTATTTTATACGGATTAACCATCTTAGTCTCCCCGTGAACATGGCTGTATAGCAACCGAAACGTCGGAGCAAAGCGTAAACTTAAATATAAATAGTTTTAATTAATTTAAATAGCTTAAATTTCAATATTAGTAGTGTTAGAGTTTCAAAATTATGTAATAAAAGTGTTTTAAAATAAACAACGCGACAAAATCCGTATAAAGTAGTTGAATTCCTGCGATGAGTTAGGCTTCCACAACTCCAGAAGAAGGGATTGCATTGTCAATAGACGACTAATGCTTTTGTCTTTTGAACTGACAACGCTACGTCTTCTAGGTAGTGTGAGTAACACTTATGACAAAATGTTTACCATTAGGCAAATCGTATATACAGAGTGTCCCAGAATATGTGAATCAAATTGTAACGGAAGATTCCTTAGGTAAGGACAATTCAGAGGTGCTAAAAAAAAGCATTATATTAGTGTAAAAATTAAAAATTTTTTTTTTTAATAGGTACACCTTTTCCAGACTTTCAAATACAGGTACTTCGCTTATGGCTAAATTTCATTTTTTTTTCACTATTATTATTTGTGAAGGATTGATTCTTGAAACTAAGAACGTTTTTTTTAATTGTCGTAGTTTTGAAATCGCAGCAAAATTTTATTTTTTTATTTTTACCCAATTTCCTTAATTTTTTATTTTTTATTAAGCGCATTTGAAAGGTCCTTACCTAAGGAATCGCCCGTTACAATTTGCTTCACATATTCTGGGACAATCTGTATAAATTATTATGTTTTGCTTGCGGCTTCGCTCGCGTAAATGCTAGGTTAGTAACAGTACTTTTTTCTGGATGAAAGGTACCCTAAGTCATTTTCTAATAACGTATATGCGTAATCTCATGATGGTCGATCGAGTAGTTAAAGCGTGATAGCGTAACAAAATAAACAAACAAACAAAATCCCATTCCGTTTATAATATTAGTTAGGATTTTAAGCAATTCCGCTTGATTTGTCGGATACGTCAATGCGGATACGTAATCGTTCTGTCGATGGCGTATCAGTGCGGCATTTGTTTACAACTATGTTGTTGTAAGCCGTAGCACTTTCATATATTGTAAAAATATCGGCATACCACGATTCACGTTGGCTTCTTTTTATATATATATTCGTGCTTATGCTTTGCTGGTACACATTAATCAATCAGCTCTTCCATATATGCGCACAAACTGATGCATGTTTCATTCTTGCATACCTCTCTGTGCATGAATGTATGTATGCATGCATACTTATCAATTTAGGGTACTCATAACCTGGGGTCTAACCAGAATATCTTTAATGTAGTCAAAAAACGTTCGCCGAAGAATGCTTTCGAATAACTATCAATAAGTCAAACATCCAACTAATTCGAATTTACCGATAATCTTTATACAAATTGAAGTCAACGACCTATTTGAATTCAAAATCTCAATCATTCTTGTCAAATAATTTCGTACTATATGGATTAATCTTCAGAAACTCTGCTACCTTCAATAGCATATATAAGCTTTCGAAAATTATCGATTGACATAATCCTTTACGTAATAGTTGTTTAAGGTAGTCGGCTAGTGAGGTTTCACCGCATATCTAACCAAGGTACTGACTGCGGTCTGAAACCCGCCCAGGCACTGAAGATTAATTCAGAATCGTGAACCAATTTATGTAATAGATTTGTGTGTGTGTTCTGCGATAATAAGGTAGCTGATTTCAATAAAAATATTTAAAGCTATATAGGATAGCAGCGATACCCTAATGGAAGACCGTTGGAATGCCAGGCAGAGGTCTCGATTTTGATTCCAAGGCGCATATCGCTGACTTTTCGAAGTCATGTGCGAATTAAATAGTTAATTGTCGCTCGCTTTAACGGTGAAAATATCCGGGGGAAACCTGCATGTCGAAGAACTTTCCATAATGTTCTCGAAGATATGCGAAGTCTGTCAACACGCACTGAAGCAGCGTGGTGGACTATGACCTAACCCTTCTCACACTGAGAAGAAGCCCGCGCCCAGCAGAGAGATAGTTTAATATAGAGCCGATATTATTATTATATAAACGTAGGTAGGTATATAGTTAAAAATAGATTATAGTAATAACACGTCTAAATATCCGTCGCTGGGTAGACCAAAGTATATTATTATTATTATTATTAAAAATAAAAAACATTTCGGCAGTCATATTTCTGGGAACCACATCAAGAAAGCGAGCCTATTGTCGACTAAGAGTCTCCTAAAACCACTTTAACTAGTACCCTGTTATCAATCTCAAAACATTAGTGCAAACTTATGCTACTGAGCCAGCAAACGTTACAAAATCTTAAAAGGATTGCGCTTGCGTCACTTCACCATTCATCTGTAAACAATTCCATTTAAGTTTCACAAGAAACATTCAAAAGTAGACGTAACCACTGATATGTCAAACGAAAATCAACTTTATGCAACTTTATGTTTTCCAAAAGAGTTTCAACTTTTGTATTAAATGTGTCTTGTACAATTTCTTACTAAATGTTTACTGGTGCAGCCCTGGGGGTATCAATCATGGAGGCTTCGAGCGTCGCTTTCAATTTGTTGCGGACGTTTGCACAGAATAAGCAACGTTTTTCGTTGTAACTGGCGCCGCGCCAACTACATTTGTGTTCCGAATATTGTGCAGCTACAAGGGTGCAGTGCTAAGTATTTTGTTTAAAAACTTTTCTATGCATTCGTGTTCGTTTTTTACGTTTCTTGTTTTTAAGGTCCTACTTTAAAAACATTAAATTCAGAGAGCCAATTCTTGTAATGAAATCTGTTTAAAATAATGTCATTCTAGACTAATAAAGTTTAAATGTGAACTGAAATGCAATTTATGTTTACATTTGACGTTTATTTTAATTTAGGTGAATATCTTTTGTGATGTTTATGGAATAGATCGGAACTCTCTGTCAGTTCTCTCTCCTTTTTTATTACGGGAATTGGTCCTCGAATTAGTGAAATTAGTTTCGTATTTATATTACTAGGCAAGCAAGCTTTTGTCAGTGGAATAGCTCACCCTTGGCAACCATTCGGTGATGATAAGCCGGCTTGACTCTCTTTCTCTCGCTTATACAAAAGTGGTGCAACAATATTAATACTGTATTTTACAAACGGTCAAACAAGGAACATTGAAACTCGAACTTTTTGACACGTTTGGGATTTGAAACGGTTTTGGTACCTAGTGCGAGTAATTACGCGTTTATGTTTGCACGATTAGTACGATTTTGGGTCGGGGCATAGTGAGTGTCAGTAGCGGCACGGGAATGTGTCCAGCGGACGACTATTACTCACCTGTATAACCCTCATTTGGAATCACCCTTTCACTTTGGAAAACATTCAGTTGCATAAAGTTGATATTCGTTTGACAATATGTATAGCGGTGATATTCGCCCTCTATTAAGTGGCAAAAAATAGCTGGTACAGTATGCATGTAATACACATCCGTCAATCCTTTCGAGGATATTAAGGGCTAAGTTTGTGTATGTATATAAATATAAATTTATAAGTATACATTTTTGTCAACATTCTAAGCCAAAATCTACAAACAAGAAGTCGTCACATAATTAAATTTAATATGCGTTACATTACAAACCTTTCGGTTTATTTTAAACACCAGTCAAACTCGGTAAACTAATTCTCAGAATATAGAAATATGGGTCATAGTATGTTTGCTTTGTAATGAGCCCAACGATGCTGGAAGAGACAATTTTTTAAGAAATGGCAAGTAACATGACTATATTTCATTAAACTAGGCTTACGTTTTCACTGGATTGGCTGCTACAATTAAAACAAAACATTAAAAGTATACAGGTTACGAATTTTACCTAATGAGTGGCAGTGGCACGCCAGGGGCCAACACAGTAGGTTTTTGATTATGTCTAGTTTTACCGCAATTGATAGATTTATAAACAAAAATAAAATACTTAAATCGCTACCATGATCGCTGCCCTAGTAATATAATCACTTTAATTCTTCTTCTCTCTTAGCCTTTATTATTCCCAAGTCACTTGGGGTCGGCTTTTCTGGTCTAACTGGATTTGACTGGATATCAGTTTTTACACGGAGTGGCTGCCACCTGACCTCCGCAACCCGAAGGCTAACGATACCCTAAGGTTTTCGCTAATTTATTATCGATTTTTAATTTTTGTTTAATCGCTTTACACTAGGGAAAAACAACCTGTTTTACATAATATTGTATCACCATATACATATAATGTAAAAATAAACAAATTTACTACCGCTATTAAATACCATTAGAAAAGGTAGAAATTAAATCATGCCCTTTGTACTTTTCTAATTTTACAGCTTATTTTGGCGAAAATCTACCTTTGACTTTTTGATCTTTATTGTATTATTTTCGATTCTTACTTCATTGAATTACCATAACATTATTCATTTACTCATGGAGTTAAACAAGTAAAAAAATAGAAGCATCACTCTCGGGCCTACAAACTATCTTTAAACAGAATCATGTCGTTACTCCGTTACCATGCGACAGAATTAAAAGCGAACAAACACAATTTTGCATTATAATATTAGCGAAGATATTCAGAAGAGACTTCAGCTAACTTTTCAGATTCAAAATCTGACACTTCCATTCTCCTAGCTCTATGACCAGCGTCGCAGGTGCATCTGGTACCCTCGTCACAGCTCGTCGCTAATCCCGTCAAACTGGATCCCACTTAATTTCCTCGACGTTGAACAGACACGGCCATTACAGGACGTGACTTTACATGACATTGTTGTTTTAGCCCGTTGTTCAGTGGTCAAGAAAAATTTACATCTATTTAGAGGTCTGCGGATTTCATTTGTCTCTGTTGTTGGTATGTTTTTATTGGAGTCATAGATTGCTCTGTCCATCATAGATTGATTTGTCAAAACTTCAGTCTTCTTAAGATAGTGTTGTGTTATGAACATGCCAGTGTAATCTTTGCCTCTTGCCTTCATGATACAGCTATATATATATTTTTTTTAAGTTAGTTACCCACAAGTTTTACTTAATGGTATAGCACGCTTCATAGTATGTAGAATCAAACCTATCTGTCAATTGTCAAATTTTCTTTATTTAAATTAGGAAGTATTCAAAGTATAACACTGCTGGATGTGATTTTGGGACTTGGTGAAATAAAAATTAATGTAGGCATTATTCAGTGGATATCTTTTGTAAGATTGTTAAAGAAAATAAACTCCAAGTTTTATATGCATTCGCTGCCAATCAAACAGCAAATGTGCTAGTGCTCAGCATTTGATGTTTGCAAGCTTTTTCTGGCGGAAAATCCGAAATAGACTTTGATAATATGACACTGTTCTAATCATTTTTAAAATAAGTATTAAATGTGCAATTTAATAACAATTGACTGCATGAATGGTGTAGCGGTTTAAGTGGTCACCTTGCTGCTACCACTGCGTCGAGTGTTGTGGGTTCGAATCCGACACAAGACAAAACTTTGTGTGATCCACAAATGGTTATTCTGAATCTGGGAGTTCTTTGTGTCCGTGCTTTGAATGTTTGTAAATTCGATAGTGCGAAAATGGTCTTTTTAAGAGAATTTTAAGTGATATTTATAAAGGCAATGCGAAAATAATCAGTATTTCTTCCATTGCCAAGTCGGGCAAAATGTTATTATATCAGTCAAAAAATCTCAGTATCATCAAATCTGAAATTATGTTCGGTAGATGGCAATTGGCTCGTTTCCATTTACGTGGCACCTAACTAAAGTTGCCGAAACACGATTGTTACATTGTTAAGAATTCTTTACTACAAACAAGAATTTCTTACAGATGTATTCCACATTTAGCCCAACGGTACTTATATTATACTAATAATTGAATGATTATCGGCTTGCGGGAATCCATCCATCATTTACTGTAATGAATCACTTCTATTACTTCAAGCTTAGTTGTACTAATAAAGTTACCCAAAATAAAAGTAAAATATTTTTTCTATTAGGCCTTATAGTTACCAAAGCCGTAATGCCAAAAAGTTGCCAAGAAGTTAAAAGCACAATGGTGCAATTCTATAAATTTAAAACTTAATTAAAACTATTACTACTAATTAAAATAAAGATCTGAAACCTATCCCAAAATTTATTATTTTAAACAAAAATATATCTAAACTTTCAATTGAAAAAATTGTATAAAACCTTAATTCATATTATATAAACTTAAATTACCACTGAATTAGAGAAATAGAAGTCATACAAGGGGGAGTCGTAGGAAATAAGTAAATATAGCGTCGTATAGAATATCGTTCAGAAGGCCCGGCAAAAATGCCTGACCTTCGGAAGGTCAGCTCTTGGCGGTGGTACCCCATCGAATCTAGGAAACGGTGATATCTACGGGAGTCGTGCTCGAACAAAATCTTCCTAAAACCCTAGGAACTTACAGGGGGCGAGGGGGGGGGGAGGCGAAAAAAAACAAACAAACTGTCTGACCTTCCCCCCTCGCTGATCACCCCTCAACCACGTGCAACTACGCGAAACACTAGTTAGAATATAAACTTTTATAACCGTTTTATAGTTTAGCGTTGTGAATTTTTTAGAGAACTGTAATAAAGTTATCAACTTCACGTGAAATGTAATATTAAATATGGAAAAGTAGTACGTAACATACATATATTACTTTACGATGCTAGGAATATTGAGAATAATATTAAACTTGTGACAGTGTCGGCAATACGAGAATACTCAGTTAGCTCATGTGTAACATAGAAACGCTTGATGCTTTATTCGCAATGCGAAAACGGAAATTTTAATCTTTTTTTTTTTTTTTTTTTTATATTCTACCACATACACACAACACCATCTAGCCCAAACTAAGCAGAGCTTGTACTATGGGTTCTAGATAATGGATAAACATACATATATACATTTTTTATTTTTTGTAAATACATACATATTATACATAGAAACACCCAGACCAAGACAAACATCCATGTTCATGCACACAAATGTTTGACTTGTGCGGGAATCGAACCCGCGACCTCAGGCGTGGCAGTCGGTTACACTAACCACTACGCCATCGAGGCCGACGATCGACGATCTGCCCCTAAAGCGTCTATGAGCTATGGTAAAGCCTGGCATTATGCTAGGATTTCGTCTTGTAGTTGTCGCTCGCAGTTTTGGCTGGACACAGCTGGATGGAATACCGACATAGTAGCGATTCTGGTGATTTTTCCATACCAAATGTAAAATCAAAGAGCGTCATGGTTGAGACTAGATAAGTTTTGCATGGGGAAGTTTGACCTAACCGTTTCATCCTCTGCGTTTTAGAGGATCATAGGGTTGTGTCCCCCTGAGTAAAAGAGGTACACATCTACTGTATAGCAATTAGTGCCTAATTATCTATATTGTATGAAGACTAGCGACCCACCCCGGCTTCGCACAGGTAGTACAAAACCTAAACAAATTATACACCTAAACCTTCCTCTTTAATCACTCTGCCTATTGGTGAAAACCGCATGAAAATCCGTTGAATAGATTTTGAGTTTATCGCAAACAGACAGACAGACAGACGCAGCGGGGGACTTTATTTTATAATATGTATTAGGATAATAATATTCCTGGTTTTGTAAGCGTCTATAGGAACGTATCTTACGGTTCCTTGCCATTCTAATCTATTCATTGTCTATTTAGAGGATGTTTGAACTCAGCAATACATTTTTGGCTGTTTGTTTGTGCCGGCAATATATAAAAACTGTTGAATGAATTTTGATTGGTGCGTGTTTCACAGAAGGTTCATGTCAAAATCTGAACCACGTATCCTCATGCCACTATCCATTGTCTATTTAGAGACTATTTGAACATATAAATACATTTTTGAATGCTTGTCTTTTCGTCTGTTTGTTTGTGCCGGCAATATGTAAAAACTGTTGAATGAATTTTTATTGGTGCGTGTTTCACAGAAGGTTCAAGTTAAAATCTGAACCACGAATCCTCATGCCAAAGTCAACAAGGCGTTACTATGGTGCATAGTAACGACGTTACTACCTTGTGAACGAACTGTATTTCATGCAGAGAAAGTTGCAAGCAAAGACTAGTAGTACAGGAAAATAAGACATTGTGCTATTTGAACATCAATTTATATTTTCTATAATTTTAATATATTCTAGAGCTTTAAGCTTGTCTAAGCTTTTTTCATAGTTAAAATAACCAGGTATACCAATCTCATCTGTCATCCATTGTCGATTCGTACGTGATGATAGCTCTATTAAACCGATTTACCCCGACTATTATCTCCGAGTTCCACTTGTTATACCAAATTAGGGAGCCACTAATCGAACCAATCAATTCACGACTCCTCTATTTGTTTGGTTTAATTAATTCGGGTATATTTACTTAATAGGTTTAATGATTCCTATTGTTCAAGACTGTAAGTGTCATACCGTTTTGATATTACTAATAATAATGCCTTCGTAAGTAAGTTTGCTGTTACGCTTAATGTTGGTAGAAAGGTCAGTTCGATTTCTGCGTCGGACAGGGTTATTGAGATTTTCTACAAGGAACCTAGTATATAATAACCCTCTGCCTTTGCCTTTAATGGTTAAAAGGCGTGATCTATGTGACGTATAACTTTTAAGTTAAGTTAGTTAGTTAATTAATGTTTTCCAGCAAACCCGCAAAACTATTTTTACTACAAATTATTATCAATTTAATTTAAGAGAGATAAGATATTTAGCATTGCACTCAAGCATCTTAACTAAGAAAGTACCGCTAAAGAATCTACTTCTAGATCTAATCTATCTCTAAAGAATATCTATGTCAAGAGTGTGTTTCTGCGGTGAGCAGGTTTTACAGGCGCCTTAAGAAGGCGTTGTTGTAGTACCAGGTGACTGATCGTTCTGTCTTGGTCTGACAGCACGCTGAGCCTATTTTTAAGGTCTACAGACGCCCAAGTCTTGTCCGTGGCAATGTAATCGTTCGTAGACTTTTATCAGTGGTGCTGTAAATTTGTTGCATCCTAAGTAATATAAAACACACCTATTTGTGATCGCCTCTCAATGAAACATTGTTACTAAGTAAAGTGTGTTTTAGCTTTCGTTTTGGGCCTTAGGATTACTATTTGCAAAAAAATAGAGGAATACTTCTCTTGAAGTATTGTCATTATAATTACATTGGTTAGAACGAGACAAAACTATGCACTGAAACACGCTGTCTCATTTTAGTGCAGTTGACAAAACACCTACCATCAATCGGTACTAAAATCAAAACGGTTTCTATATGATACATCCGCAGTATATTGATCCAAAAGTAAACCGGATTTCAGATCAGTATACGCTGCACTCAAAACCGGTACGGATCGGACAAAAGCGGATTATACCGGATGATACCGGATATGGGACGCCGGACTGTGGAAAAAGTAGTAAATGTTTGCACAGTCCCGGTGCTGAGCAGTGTTGCAGTGGCGTTGAATAATGGAAATCTAAGTTTTAGAGCAATGCCGGTTTAATTTTGTCATCAGTTAATTTATATTTTTGGTACTTGACGTCAAAATTCAAAATTTCAATCATTTTATTTGACTTTTGCAATATTTTCATAATTTATAATTATGTATGCTGTGGGTTGCACATTTAATCAAATTTCAATAATAATGTGTTAGTTATAGGTACATAACGTGTAACTGTTTGTTATTCCAATTAAATAAATAAAAATCAGATAATATGAATCCTTAGATCACATAAATTAATAATTTAAACCATCTCTGACCTCTTGAAGTAAGTGAAATATAGGCGAATATATATCTCAAATATTTTTCAGATGTTCTTAGATTTTTGAATCTTCCAGTTTTTTTTTTAGTTATTCTTAAGTCCCAAGAATTCGACAGATGTAAGACCTTACTTAAAACTTGGGACTTGCAGATAACTGTCGTAATCTAAATGCAGCATATTACATTTAGATTTCGCAGTTATCTTTAAGACCCAGTAAGGGACAGGGAGCTTAAAAAATTTGACACATTAGCCAGAATATGCTGCTACCAGAATTTTCTAACGGAGAAATCCTAAACCCCGAGTTATTACGATTTCCAGTTGCATAAACGCTTATAATCTAAGCATAAATGATATAATGATAATATATATCTTAGCATAAATG
This sequence comes from Catocala fraxini, assembly GCA_930367265.1. Taxonomy (NCBI): domain Eukaryota; kingdom Metazoa; phylum Arthropoda; class Insecta; order Lepidoptera; family Erebidae; genus Catocala; species Catocala fraxini. The sequence goes on from OV884045.1 coordinate 3,223,172, forward strand.
AGACAGTTTGTGTTCAAAAGTGGTATTCATCTTCATGTCTACAATACATAGTGACTATTATCTAAAAACTAGGTGAACTTGCAATATCACTGCAGAAGTGAATGCGACTACTGTGCATGAGGTCTTGGATTCCAATACCGGGGCGGGAAAAGTTATATTGGATTTTTTTGTCAAGAATTTCAATTTCAGTAGCAACATGAATTTGGCATTAGATTCGCCTCCGTCATCGTCAGATACCATGTCATAACATGGTACCTGAATACATACCAAGCAAATCTAGGGTGTAATGCAACTCTAAATACGGCTATTAATATGAAATATATGTTATTCCTAGATTCTTCTAACTGGTCTGCTTCATTGGCCCTGTGGTAAAAGATTGCGATTATGTTTGCAGCTACGGTAGTTTTTCTGTTAGGCAATCGTCTTTAATAGCACGCAGTTCATGTATGCGCTCGGTAAATGGCAAAAATTCTACATCGATCGAAGCAATATGCTCACACCGTATAACGCGAAACTTAAAAACATAGCCAGAGAAATACGGTTGTGACTTTTACATATATATATAGACGTAACGAAAAAGTTGAAAAAGAACCAGGGAGAGGGCGCTACTGTGCCTATGTTTACTTCGAGTCCGTAATTAAAGTTGAATTAAAATTAGATTAATCAAGTGAAAAGTTGTAAAAAGTGTCCTAATCTTATGTTAGAACTACAAATCACACCAATCATATAAAGTATAGAGTGTAAACACTGTGAATATTATATAAAATCAAAAATAAAAACCCAACGAACATTTCATCCATAAACGAAAACAAGTGTTATTATTGACAATTGGATAGCAAATAAGTGAAAACGTTCAACAAACGCAACTTAGAACGTATATAGTGAACTAATAGTGCTAAACACCTAAAATAATTAATTTCACGAAAATTGCAAATCATCCCATAACCACTATGTGTAACAACGCCATCTATTGATTATGTAGCTAACTACGTCATGAGCTAATGAACTACACTTAAACCACGCAGAGTATCGATCAACATATAGAACTTCATACTTTTTCGTAGAGAGGGCGCTACTATCTACTTATTATTAACTATTTCTATAGGTAATGGATCCTAAATGTGCTGGATGCAACCAAACAATACGAAATGGAGAATATTTAACATGTACAATATGCACAAATACATATGATTTGGAATGTGCGAATATATCTAAGGAGAATTTCAATAATGCAATGACAAAAGAACTGAAACAATCCTGGAATTGTCAAGCTTGTCGCTGCAAAATGCCTAAAGGAGATAATACAAACACACCAATACGTCCACAAAGCTACGAATACGTCCAAACAAAACTTAGGCCACCAGATAACAATATTACTTTCAGAAAGAGAACAATAAACTCAAAAAACGATACCATCTGTTCAGATGATCTTAGTTTATTTCTAGGTGACACAATTCATATAGACAACAGACAAACTAGTACACAAATAGAAACACGAGCAGAACTTACGCTAAATAATTTAAATGAATTAATAATTCAACGCTTAAAAGATAATAATAAATTAATCATAGCGGAATTAAAAAATACATTACAGATTGAAATAAAAAAAGCTATAACGCAACTTAAAGAAGATATAGAACTGAAAACAGACCTACTTTCAAAAGAAAACAGAGAAAGAAAAAATGATATAGGACAAATAAATGTAGAAATAGAGAAATTAAAAATACAGAATGAAAAACTACAAATGGAAATTAAGGAGATATCTACTAAAATAATGGCCTTCAAAGATAACTGCTCCAAGAACAACTCATACAAACTAGTCATATATGGGTTAGCCGAATACCAACAAGAAGACGAACACGACCTACACAACAGACTAATAAACTTATTCTATGATACCTTCAATGTAGACCTAACGGGCTATATAGAGGACATGTATAGAATAGGAAGACGCACCAACAACCACCGACCACTGGTAATCGAACTGCTAAGTAAAAAGATGACTAAATACATCATAAAGAACGCCGACTATTTTCAAGGAACAAGATTAACTGTATCTGCATTCTTAGACGATAACTCACGAAAAGAAAGATATGTCTTAAGACAAGAATTGATTAAAGCTCGAAAGAAAGGACAGCATGCAGCAATCCGCAACAATCAACTGTTTATAGAGGGCAAAAAATTTAGTATGAAAGATGAAACTGACCACCAACAAACACCCGTAATCCATGCAACACGAGAAAATACCACACCTCAGAAAAACACAACTATAAGCCTTATCAATCCAAGTAATATAAGCTCAAATCTCAACAACAATAACCATTCCTTTCGAAAAACCGTACCCTCCATTTAAAATCCTCTTCCAGAATATACAAAGCTTATTTAACAAACTAGATACAATAGAAGCATTTATTGAAGAAAGACCTATATATAAAGCGATATGCATCTCCGAATCCTGGTTATCACCACAAAAGTTAGAAAATGTGAACATTTCTGGATATACAATCGCATCATCATACTCAAGAGCCATCCGAACAGGAGGCGGCGTTTGTATCTTGCTACGAGAAGAAATAGACCACAAAGAAATAAAGGAAATTACAGATTTGTCGATTGAATATATTATAGAAGTATGTGCATGTATTTTACCTAAACAAAATATTTTATTAGTTACAATTTATTGGAATAGAAGAGAGGAAGATACATTCTTTGTCCAACTTCAACTGATTTTAAAATTGATTAATAATAAATATTCAAAGTTTAATGTAATTATAGGAGGCGACTTTAACATAAATATCTTGCAAAGCAACTCAAAAAGTAACCAATTCATAGACTTCATGTTACAACATAAATTCACCCAACACATAAAATCTCCCACACGAATTTCATCCACATCATCAACATGTATAGATTTAATATTCACAAACTTTAATGAAACAAAAGCTATTACGACGGTAGAAGAATTAGGACTCTCTGATCACTGCGGTACGGTAATACATCTACCACTCCCTCAAAAATCAAAACAAACTACATGGTACATGAAGAAAAGAATATTTAATCAAAAGAACATGGCAAACTTTCGGTCGGAATTAAATAACCATGATTGGAACAAAATTTTACCTCCAAACAGAAACATAAACCAAAATTATTCGCTATTTCATAACATACTCATCAGCGCCTTAGACAAGTCTATACCTATCCGTAAAATAAAATTAGGACCTCGAGATAAAAAACATTGGCTTACAGTAGGAATTCAAAAATCTTGCATAAATAAAAGATTATTAAAAATATTTACCCAAAAAGCAAACAACCCAATAATTTCAAAATACTATAAACATTACGAAAAAACATTAAAAAAAGTCGTAGCCACCGCAAAAAAACTGTACTATAAGAATAAAATACTAACATCTGAAAATAAAGTAAAAACAATGTGGACTATTATTAAAGAGCGAACTAATAAACTCATAACAAAAGAAAAACAAAATATTAAATTACTAATAAATAATGAACTTCATACCGAACCTGGGCGCATAGCTAACCTTTTCAACCATTTCTTTGCATCCGTGGGAGTAAATACTCTTAATTCCGCCAGTACAAAATCAAATAACAACCCTTTACCACAAACCACAGAGAATACTATGTTTCTGAGTCCAGTAGAACCGTACGAAGTCAACTCAATACTAAAAAATCTTAAAAATAAGAGAAGTCACGGAATAGACGAAATCCCTCCCATCCTAGTAAGATTCTGCGCCGATCAACTCACGTTACCTTTCTATAATTTAATAAATCAATCGTTTGAAGAAGGAGTAGTACCAGACCAACTCAAAAAGACATTAATTAAACCGATCCATAAAAAACACTCAAAATCAGACCCCAATAACTATCGCCCCATTGCTCTCCTACCCACAGCTTCTAAGATCTTCGAGAAAGCGATGTATAATCGTATATATTCTTTCTGTGGAAAATGTAAATTATTTAACGATTGTCAGAACGGTTTTCGCAGAAACAGATCGACTTCCCTAGCTGTATTTAAATATATACAAGAAGCGCTTAACATCATAAACGGAAAACAATATGCATTAGGAATCTTACTAGATATGACCAAGGCCTACGATAAAGTTCAATTTCCTATATTACTCAATAAATTGTACAAAATAGGCATAAGAGGTAAACCTTATGACTGGCTTACATCATACTTAACAAATAGGCAACAACTTGTAGAAATTGAATATTACGACCTAAAATCTAGTAAAATAGTAAACATTCACTCTTACACAATAGACATCAAAACATCAATACCTCAAGGCAGTGTCTTAGGATGCCTACTATTCCTCATTTATATAAATGACTTGCCTAACACCATCCAAGGCCCATGTGTTTTGTTTGCAGACGACATTTCATTACTCACCTCATGTAAAACAGAATTAAACCTCAATGAAAAGTTAAACTCCATACTCACCAAAACTATAGATTGGATGAATAACCATAATCTCCAAATAAATTTCACCAAGACCAAATTAATATGTTTCCACCCCCATCAAAAAGCACCTCTTAATATAAATTATTCTTACGAAGGGTCAACCATAGAAGTTGTCAAAGAATTTACACTGCTAGGAATTACCATAGACTCCCAAATAAATTGGAAACAACATATAAGCAAATTAAGGAGCAAGCTATCAAAATATACATATGCGCTCCGCGAAATAAAAATGACCACCGATTTGACCACCGCGCTCTCCACCTATTATGCCTACGCCTACTCTTGGTTATCTTATGGAGTAATCCTATGGGGAAATAGTACCGACGCAGCCACCATATTCATCCTACAAAAGAAATTACTACGAATATTAGTTAATATAGAAATAACAGACTCATGTAAACCATATTTTCATAAACTTAAAATTTTAACCTTACCTTGCATCTATATTTTAGAAATAAGTAAATTTGTTCGAAAGCACCCAGACTTCTTCACAAGAAGAGAAGATATACAATCTAGGATAACTCTTAGACATAAAGATAGATTGGTATTACCATCTTCTCACCTCACTATGCATTGCACAAGCCCTCAAGTGATGTCAATAAAAATCTACAATAAGCTGCCAGAAAATATAAAAAACGAAACTAATAACAATACATTTATAAATAAATTAAAACTATTTCTGCATAGTAAAACCTATTATAGTGTTAAAGATTTTATGAATGATACCACAATCAAAACTTACTAATCTAATCCACTACCTGCTCAATATCTAATTAAGAAATATCACTTACACTTACATATTTGACATATTGATTTAGTATTAACATTAAAAAGTAAAAACAAAATAATTTAAATTATATTAAATAAAAACAATTAAACATTTAAATAGTTAGCTACCCTCCCAATTGAAATATTCATTGAACTAAAGAGTGAGCTTTTGAAATACATACAATATATTCCTCTCTCCTGTTTTTAGACCTATTTGTTAATTTTAAAATGTAATCTATTGAATGTTATTTATGTACAAATGATTTTATTATAAACTGTGCTGTGCCCAACAGGGTCCATAATTGTATCCAGTTTAAGAAATCTACCACCTGTAACCACATTATGGAAAAGCAATAAAGTATTGAAGTATTGAAGTATTAACTAGATAAGTTACCAAACTACGCCAGAGAGCAAAAAAAATAAATTTTGAAATAACAAAGTTAAGGTAACAATAGAATACCATATTTACTGCCCATATAAAAAGCGTGTATAAAGTCACTTAACTTCATACAATTAGTTAGAACGACTTGGTCCATGAGAATGACCTCTCAATGTGTCTGTTTGTGCGTCCATTGTCAGGAATTTAGTAGCTGGTTTTATGGTCCGATAGTCGGGGAATGCCTTTCGAAAGTCGTTTTTGGTTTTAGTAATTGAGTGCACACGGGGACTGCTGGTTTGTTGAATATTAGGGAAAATTATAGTGTGGAAACGTGCAGGTTGAATTAAAGGGTCGTTACGTAGGCAAGGCAAAATTTTTCGGGAAGGTTTTTAGCAACTTTCGTTTTAAATTATTAGTATTGTTAACTCCTTCGTCTGAACTGCATGCTAGTTTTAGGAGTGGTACCGAATATTAGTATACGTCCGAATATTTGGCTTAAGCATCGAATGTTTGGCGATATAGTATTCTCAATTTTCACTGTATAAGGTGTTTATATGTGAGTGTGATTGTTTAATGTCATGTTTTCTCTCTTAGCCTTTATTATTTCCAAGTCACTTGGGGTCGGCTTTTCTGGTCTAACCGGATTTGACCGGATATCAGTTTTTACACGGAGCGGCTGCCACCTGACCTCCGCAACCCGAAGGCTAACGATATCCTAAGGCTAGACCAGTGTCAGGATATTAGAGGGTACTGACTTTCCCAATAACGACTGCCATAGATGTTCATGGCAGCCGGGACCGACGGCTTAACGTGCTCTCCGAGGTACGGAGCAGGCGATAATTGTCAATCAATACGCACATAATTTCGAAAAGTCATATAACTTCCGAAAGTCAGAGGTGCGTGACGTGGGTTTGAACCCGAGACCTTCTGCATTGAACTCTGTTGGTCTCCCCACTGAGCTATAGCTGAATGTCATGTATATCCTCTAAATTATTTGTTTTTACACTATTCCTTTGATCATGACTGCTAAACAGTAACATTCGCATAAATGTAGACAGATTTTCGTGATTTCAAACCTATATGATTATATAGATTTGAAATCACGAAGAAGTAGGATCTTGTAACGTGTATATGCCCAGAAGTAATAGTAACATTTTTATTGCTGGCATCAGTACCACCGTGCTACTTGATTATAATCTCCTTGGTCTCACACTCATAATTCAAGCATTGCTTATCTATTTTCAAATATTGAGCTGGATCATAGTACAGTTGCAATGATTGTTTCTGTAAATTCGATTATTATGGTAGGTACAGTGGGTCAGGCCTTAAAACGCTGAAACATAAATTACATAAGTAACGTGGTGCGTTACACACTACAGTCTTATTATGAACTGAATAATATTTAAATTACATTACCTTATTGACTACTTACTCTGAAGAGTTATTCCACCTTCCCGCCCTCCCCTTTCCTATCCAGAATAACGCGTCGACGCGGCTCAGATGCCATCTTTACACGGTAGAGTCGATCAGAACGCGCATCAACAAGTTTGTGTCCTCACCTCTGCCGAACGATCAAGGCATGGAATTGTCTGCCAAGGCACGTGTTTCCTTCTTCTTTCAATCCTGGGTCCTTTAAGCGGGGCGTGAAAAAGCACCTTGAGGCATCAAAGTAGAGACCTCAACTTCAGCTGCTATGAGAATGGTGTGGAGGCCACTGCTCTAAGACCACATGACTGCTTACCATCAGGCGGAGTCTACTCATTTTGAAGAGCAAAATAAAATGAAAAAATATTCATAAATTTGCGCATATTTCCACAAAAATGTAAGTGAAAGCATACATGAGCTTTTTCCAGCTATACTTTGATTTCAAGTTACCAGAATCGGTTATATTGACGCTTACCGGGTGCATTTCAGATTCCATGCTGTTACCAAGAATTATTCAGTCATTCAGGAAACAAGCAAATATACAGGCTTGTGCGTTCTTTGATGTCATTTAGCCATAATATGAAACATCCATGTATATGAGTACAAAGCAACATAGGTTATGTCAGCATCAGTCGTTCAGCCTGTACCTCAAAGAACAGGACATTCGAAGAAAACATAAATTCAGATGAAGTACGTCGTCTTCCATTTAAGCATTGAATGCATAACTCTGATGTGCAAGCCATGAGCTTACAGCGTTTAGTTTGATTTAGAGCCTAATGGGAGCTCATTGAACTGCCACGCAGAGGTCTTAAGTTCGAGGCGTGTATCCCTGACTTTTTGAAGTTACGTTCTTATTAGTTCATTATTGGTCGCTTTAACAGTGAAGGAAGTCTGAGAGTTCTTAAATTATATAATTAAATTCTATAATAAAACCAATTTTTAAAAAAGGCGATGTTCAGAAAATGAGCTGTTATAGGCCAATCGCTCTCATATCTATAATATCTAAAATATTTGAAAAGTATATTAACAATGAGATTTACAAATACTTAGAAAGATTTAATATATTGACAGATTACCAAAAGGGCTTCAGAAAAAATAAAACGGTTAATATGGCTATTTTTGATTTTCTTAGAAATGTAATTACTAAGATGGATAACAAAATACCCGTGTGTTCTATATATTGCGATATGACTCAAGCATTTGACTATGTCGAACACGATATCTTAATTAAGAAACTTGAGTCATATGGTATTAGAGGCAACATTTTAAGGCTACTAGAATCTTACCTCAAAAGTCGTAAGCAATATACTGAGATATCTTCTGTCAATATTTCTACGAAAAGAGAGGTCACATATGCCTCTGACACACATACTGTTATGTACGGTGTTCCTCAGGGAAGCGTATTAGGTCCGCTTTTATTCATACTTTACATAAACGACCTACCAAAAGTTACACAGCATCCAATGGCTCTCTTTGCAGATGACAGTACTGTCACTATTCATGCCACTGCTAATAAAGATATCTTTCAAAAAGAGATAAATAACACAGTGCTATCAATTATTACGTGGATGAATAACAATAACTTACAAATAAATTTAGAAAAAACTAAAGCCATGTTTTTTAGTCAGCGCGTACCAACTCCTGATATTGAGCTACTTTATAAAGGAACTGAAATCATGAAAGTAGACTCAACAAAGTTTCTAGGTTTAATTGTCGACAAAAATCTAAATTGGAAACCTCATATTGAACAATTAAGCAAGAGGGTAAATTCACTGGTCTACGCACTTTATAAACTCACCACTACTATTAATACCGATGCCCTAATTACAGCATATCACGGTATGGTTGGCTCCATATTAAGATATGGAATCTTATTTTGGGACAATTCTACAAACAAGGACATAATATTTAAATCGCAAAAGAAATGCATCAGAGCCATGTTTAGACTTACCATTATTGATAGCTGTAAACCGTATTTTAACAAATATAAAATATTGACAGTACCTTCGCTGTATATATATGAGGTAGCAGTATTTACTAAATTAAATCCACACTTATTTAACAAGCTATCCGAAGTTAACCGTCGCAATCGACGAGATAATGAGAGACTGTGTGTTGTAAAATCTCGTACCACCCTAATGCATAAAAGTATTTTTTGTATGGCGCCGATTATTTATAATAAACTGCCAAAAGAAATTAAGCAACTAAATGTCTCATTTTTCAAAATACGTTTAAAAAAGTATGTACCTAATTGATAAAACCTATTACAGTTTAGCGGAATATCTGAATGACTCGTAAATGTAACGTTCTATAGTAAAGAATAAAATAATTATTTCATATTATTATACCAATTCCACATTATGACATTTCATAATCTATTGACTATTGACATTTATATTATTATTGTTTTGTTTCTTGTTTAAAATTATTTTTATTATTACTTTTAATTCCTTTTTTCTTTTAACCTTTTTCTATAATATTAATGTATAATGCTTATTGCAATTATTGAATTTTGTACGCCGTATGGTAAAACATGTAGAACTTTTTTTTTTAACGTGGGGGAATGCTTGATGCATACCCCTCCGCGGGGGCGGGCGGAGGGGTTATGTCGGACTCGCCGGGGTAAAAGAAAGATGTTAAGAAGAAAATGTACCGCCCGGAATACCGACTAAACCTACCACGGTGTTCCTCGACAAAACCACTATCGACGGGGCCGCGCGAATCACTTTCGCATGCGGTCGCGACCCCGCCGAGGTTTCGGCCCGCCGTATGAAACGGCAGGCCACTACACGAAAGACCTACCCAAAGGCACTCCTCACAAATTATCCCTACTGTCCCCCCTAGAGGGGAGACGGACTCGAAACAACAGAGGCGCGCGCGGGAACACGCACGCCGCCTCTCGGACCTGGTGCTGAACGGATGGCGGGCAGGCCCACAAAGCCCGCCACCCCCAGGTCAAACCTCAGGGTGGCTGGAGGTCGTCCCACGCCCTCCGGCGCCCGGCTCTGCGGTTGGGGAGAGGGTTCAAACGCTCCCTCTCCCGCTCCGCCGCCTCCTTGATGGAAATGACTTCCTCACAAAAGGAGGCGACGGCGTTCCACGACCTCTCACTCCGGACCATAGACTGAACTACGGCCGGGAGCGAGAGGGAAAACATGTAGAACTTATTATAACTCACCACCTTGCATGCAAGCTAATGTAACTTGTATTGTATACTCGTGTTTCACAAAATAAATGATTATTATTATTATTATTATTATTATAATAATAATAATAATATTCTACCACATACACACAACACCATCTAGCCCAAACTAAGCAGAGCTTGTGCTATGGGTATTAGACAATGGATAAACATACATATATATACTTTTTTTTTTTTTTTGTAAATACATACATATTATACATAGAAACACCCAGACCAAGACAAACATCCATGTTCATGCACACAAATGTTTGACTTGTGCGGGAATCGAACCCGCGACCTCAGGCGTGGCAGTCGGTTACACTAACCACTACGCCATCGAGGCCGACAAATTATTAAAGATATGTGAAGTCTGCCAACCCGCACTACGTCAGTATTATGGACTGTGGCCTCTAAATAAATTGCCGTAGCTCATCTCACCCATTTCTTTCATTTAATCACATATTTAATTTCATGTCCCTAAGGGGGCTAACGTCAAAGTAAACTCCAAGAATCATTTATCCATTTCGGTCACTACGCAACACTATGTACGTCAAAGGTTATATTGGTTAGTGAGTTTACATTTATGTTAGCTGCTAGAACCAGCAAAAGAGTTTAGTCTATGAGAAGATAAATAGAAAGCAAGAAACTCACAGTCCCTCTTAAATCGCTATTTAATTATTATTTGTATTTCACAGCGAATATGTACAAGATTTTGCAACTTTATAACATATAGGTATAATTGACTAAAAAGATCTCAAAAATAAATATCAATCTAATATCTCCTGCGCTTCTCATCTGAGCTAACCTATATTAAGATTAACCAAAATTCGGCGTGGTGAACATAATTTAAATATTTTATTTCCATACAAATGAATACAAAATGATACAAGAAACATTCCAAAAAAATGTTTTTAGTTAGCCAAGAAATAATTGAATAAAAGCCAATTCAAAGAGTAGAGCTTTCACGAGAACATTTTTATCACAGCCCGTCATGAATCGACCATTTCAATCGCTTTCGCTAGCCGATTCAAAACCGCTACATTCTATCCCTTGTTCTTAAAAAATGTAATTTGATATCGTTCTCGCAGCGATTGCGGCCGAACGATTGCTTTGTCTCGGCCGCATGTGTTCCCGCTATAAAACGCAAAGGCTCTTGTTGTAACTTTATAACGTCTGTACTTTGCATTTGCCGCTCTGTTTTAAGTTTTCTCCATTTCATATTTCTGTTTGCAGTTTTATTTGAAGGTTGAATTGAAATGCATGTTTTGTTTGCTAGTTTTAAAATGGAAAAGTTTATGCCAAAGGTTGTTTTTGAAGTCGTTTTGATATTAAATGTGTTTTTCAATGTCAGCCATACCGTAATGGAGCGCGGCTCTGTTAGCTTTTATTTGAGCAAAATTATTTGCATCCTCAAAGTTCAAGCTACCTTTATATCAAATGTTGTTAAACTCGATTTCAATTCTAAGCTGCAGCAACAACGTAATATATAGACTAAGTATTTTTAATATTTCAAAATTCTGTGACGAAATTTGTGTATTTCGTCACAGAATTTTGCACCAATGTTTTCAATTGAAGGTGAGATAAATGTTGAAATCGATTCCTGGATCGGGGAGCAAAAAATTTTCAATTTCAGTACATAGCGAAATGTAGTGAATGGACATAAGTATTTGTATATACCCCAAATATCATTATATACCCAAAACGGTAGGCAGAGGTGTATTACACCCACGGTTACCGGTTACCCTACGGTTACGGTAAGCGGCAAATACGTGCTACCCAAACCACGTAATTGCCGCTTACTTGGCACAGTTCTAATCTACGTGCTGCTACTGAGATATTTTTGTCAGAAAAACCTAATAATACTGTGATTGAACCTTCATACACAGCATTCGCATACACTTCGACTGCCTCCTAAAGAAGAAATTAAAATAAAGTTGTACCAATCATAAAAAGTTAATAAACAGCTTGACAAACCACATCAAAACGCAAACAAAACCAGCAACCACTATTAAATCATTCACCGACTTCATTCTGAAGCCAGCAACCATAAAAATGAATTAACTCACTAATTCAACATAATACTTCTAAACACCGAATATTTTTCAACACTAATATAATTTCGAGAATTTAATACCAGTTAATGCTGACATGTTTTATGGGTCCCATAAAAACACCTCGTCGGGACCTATGGCGTCAAGGCCAGAGGTTTAATTACCCTCAAAAGCACGCCTGCTAAAACTTAATAGTGAATTAAATTTATTTTTGCTACCATTTGCGGATTTGCTAACCGGTGTATAAGTAGACTTAAACGGTTGGGGCACTCGATGTTTTCATTTTGGTAGTGTAGCATTACTTTTGTATGCATATCCACAATAAGGAATACTGAATTATAAACGTTTCTTGTATGTACACAGGTTATTATTTCGCCATTGCTGTCTTCTAGAAACGCATGGCAAAATATAGTTAGTTGCCTACTGGATAAATTCTGGCTTTACCTAGATACCCTTAAACTAAGTCCATAGACATTCTGTGGAAAAGTATGATGTAGAGTATCCTTAACTAACTAGCGTTACTGAAGAATATTATAAGAGTTCATTAAGCAAGACATATGCCAGGGTTTGTAGCTGGTGGCAATCTGTAGTTTTTACCTACCGTTCCTTTAAATAGACATGAGTCTATTTTTGTATGTATGTATTCCAAATAGGGAGAGGGTATTGACGTTTGCTACATCTGACAAATATATACAGAGGAACTTAATAATTATCAGTTTATATAGTCTAATAACTGAGTTTAGAATCTCATGATGTTCTCTCTTACCGGGCAACGTGCTTAAAAGCAGCAAACATTTTCTTATTGAAATGTTAGTTTTGCAGACTGCTGAATTCTAGTATGCTTGATATACCCCTGCAACTCAGCTATAACTGTTTTCTAAAAATAAAACACATCTTTGTTCCAATCAATCAATCAATCAGCCCACGCAGTCGACAGCTGGACATAGGCCTCTCCCATTTTATTCCAATAATCCCATTTAAAACCTACACAATCCAATCGCAAATCCGAAACCTCATCTAATTTATTAAGACAAATAAACATTAGAAAAGATTTTTATGCTCCGCGCCTATTTTAAAGTGGTCTCTTTATAATCCAGTACAGTCATCGCCTCAGCCACAAACGTCTGCCTCTAATTGGTGTTATACCGCGAATTACTAATCTTGAGCCTCACACCGTAGTAAAAACACTGCCTTTTTGCCAGCCCGGTGCAATAAAAAGGCAATTTTGTTGTTTTTAATTATTTTATTTTCTTGTCTGGCTTTCATGCGATTTGAGGCTGTCCGATTGGTGTTAAAAGTATCAATAAACAGTTTATTACATTTTCATGTAACGTTTTCTTGTAGCTTTAAGCTTTAGATTTGTGTTACCAGTTGGTTAACGTATACTTGTATTCAACTGCCAGTATTATAGACACATTTGTAAATTAATTTTATGCTTATAAAATTAAGGAAATACTAATGATTTAGACCCCCAAAGTGTTTTAAGACAAAGATCGAAGTTTTCAGTTATTTCTAAATTAGTTATGTACTATGTTAGCCGAGGATTCAGACCTGTTGTGACTGGGTCGGACTATATCTACGAAATCTCCGGAGTAATATCCGGGATTTATAAACAATCGTTCATCTTATGGACAAGCGTTTTTTACGAGACATGTTTAAAACAGTTTCTACCTCAAGTAACTGTAAGTCTAGGTAAAGTAAAGCAAATGATGAAGATCTAACTCTTAATCCCTTAATCGCAAATTTTATTCCTTAACGACTAAGGTAAGATATTATTAAATCTCTTAATACGATGTTATTTCGACATAAGAAGTCACGTTGTTTGTGTGATATTTACGAACACAATCGTTTCGCTCCCCCTCTGAAACTCGACATAATTTATATCATTACCTTTTACAATACTGTCTATAGCTTTATGGGGTTAATATATCCCAAGACATGCACATTTTCTCTTAAACATATTGGGCAATAAAATGTTAACATAAGGAAAACAGAGCCACAAATAAGTGGCGAAATAAAAGTGCCGTTAGATAGGTCCCTGACATACAATCTTAGAGATATATTTAGGTACATTGGCATCATATCTTTAAATATGTAGCACAGACAGCTACGTCTGTTTATACAGTCGTTACACAAGATTGAATGTTATTAGTAAGATTTAGATAATAAAACATAGACTAGAAAAGTTAGAAAGAAAGAAAACATTATTTATTGCCACAAATTGAGTGGTAGAGCGACGCTGGTTACAGCATGAATGGGCCGGCTCGACCGGGGAAGTATCACCCTCTCACAGAAGATCAACGTAAAATAACAGTATCTGTTATGTTTCGTACGGTGAGTGAGAGCGCCGGAGGCCCAATCACCCTTCCATTCCCAAACCCCATCCTGCTCGATTTCTCTTTTCCTTCCGGTAGGCTGCGACTTGGTTGTGTTTTTTTGACATTGGTTCTGTAATGCTAAGAAAACATAGTCATGTGTATGAGCCACGGTTCTCGCTTACTATCATGGGCAACAGGCTCGCGACGAAAGAAATTAAAAAAAACCAAAGACTAACTACATAATTTTTCTTATAAAAGTTGAGTAAGTTGAATTATCGATAAAATATGCGAATATTCAAGTGTTTTGAATAATCTGACTGCACGAACAGCGAAGTGGTTTATGCGGTTGCCCCGCCACTGCCACTGCGCCGAGTGTTGTGGGTTCGAATCCCACACGGGACGAAACTTTGCATGGTCCACGAATGTTTGTTCCGAGTCTGGGTGTATTTGTGTCCGTTGTTTGAACGTTTGTAAAGTTTCCCGCGACACAGGATTTATTCCTAGTGAGAGAGAGAGATGTCTATATTTCTAAAATAACAAAATAAAAATTGATTGGTATTCGAATGTTTGACTGTTGGTTGATTATACAATTTGTTAATTGTCAATTAGCATTATGAAAAGTGATACATAGCTAAATATAGGATTGTAAAGCAAGATGAAAAATATTATAATGTTCGCATGTACGATCAGGCACATAAGCACCTGAATGTAGAACCTATTCTGCCCGACATCGAGCAGCTGCTAAATTCTTTAATCTATTCGTCTGCCTTGCAATTAGTTTGAATGATCATTATTTTGCATTTCTTTCACTGTCTCTATACTGAATAATATAGAGCAATTGTTATCTCATTAGGCAGCAATATATTACCTGATTGTGATTAAAAGTCATCAGCACAGTCAACCAGAATGTCACACTACCCTTTTTGCCTTTGTTCCACCAAAAATAATTGCACACCAAAATATGCTTACTAAAATATTTTAAAGAGATCAAACTAAGTCGACGGAGCCCCGCTCCGCGGGGCTCCTATTTTTGGGTAGGTTTAAGAAGGAACCTAATATAATCTAGCCCTTTCGAGACAGAATGCAGTGATTTGAGGCGTATAGGTGCTCGTTATGATATATTTTAGTAAGCATATTTTGCTGTGCAATAAGTATTGTTAGTGGTCATTATATTTAATCCCTTTTTAAATCATCCGATTTTTTGTGACAAACAATAAAGCGTAGTGCAGTGCAGTGCTTATATTGTATCTTTATTTATTCACTTTTGCCACATTCTGAATCTTGTTTACTCTTAATAGCAAATTTATTTTAATTTATTTCACTTTTCGTATTTATTAATTTTTTTAAAAAGTCAGTTGGTTTTACTTTCATTGCGGTCATATAGGTAAATCGCAGTAATTTACCGCAAGAATGTCATCGTTGCGGTAAATAATTGAGGGTTTGGTATTTAAGGGCCGGTCTTGTTTTCGAGTGTTTGTCTCAAGTTTTGAGGCAAGCACAGTTGTGATTATGGTTCAAATGTCTTGCTGAACAGGTAATTGATACAATTTCGTTGTTTGGTATTTTATGTTACTTTCAATTACTATGTAAAATCATTGATTATAAACATTGTATTCAATTACGGTGGACTAGTAAAATTTATTAAGCATTTTCTTTAGGGATTATTCACTAGGGATTATTTTTGCGTCGCGGGGACTTTAGTCATTCAAACAACGGAGGCAAAGTACAACCAGACGCGAAAAACTACTTGTGGATTACAAAAATATTTGTTCCGTGCCACAAATTTTCGTCGAACACGTCGGCGGCAGTAGTGAGGCAACTACTTAAAAACCACTACATCATCCAGTACTACGTAACGTGGGAGAGCCACGCTTCGGCACGAATGGGCTGGCTGGACTGGAGTGATAGTGGTATCACTCCAGTCGAGCCGGCTCATTTGTGCCGAAGCGTGCGAAGCGGCCTCACAGAAAACCGGCGTGAAATAGCGCTTGCGTTGTGATTCGTCGAGTGAGTGAGGGTACTGGAGGCCCAATCCTGCCCCTTCTTGGGGGTGGAAGGAAATTTAAAAGGCTGGCTACGCACTTGTGACTCCTCTGGTGTTGCGGGTGTCCATGGGTGGCGGTAATCGCTTACCATCAGGCGATGCGTTCATCGTTTGCCAGCTAAACCATAAATATATTATATATATATATATATATATATATATATAAATATATGTATATGTATATATGTTCCCAAAATTGTTTAAAAAGAAGATCAGCACGTTATATAAAAGCCAGTTAACTTACTTCCTCACGCCGAAAACATTTTCCATTTCAAGCAGTTATTTCTGAACATGGCGCTTAAAGCCTACAAAAAATCTTAATTTTAATCAGAAAAAAATAATACGTCGGGAAAGGTCTTTTTACGAAATTACCTGCGTAATTACGGGCTTTGTAATTTTGTAGTTATTAACGTTTGCTGCCCGTCCTCTAATTATAAAACCAGGTTTATAGTCATTGCACGTATGTAAGACAATTCTGTGGCCCAGGATTTAAAACAATTACGCAGATGACGTTTCGGATGGGGTTAGTTTCCGGGATTTGTTTTAGGAGGAAAACATAAGCCTTAATTAAATTATAAATGCGAGAGTAAGCTGGCTAAATATGTGGTTTAAAAATGGTTGGACAGCCGTAGGTTAAATGGACAGTATGGTCGTGTAAGCCTCATAACTTTAATAAATACACAGTATACTTTGTATTTATTAAAGTTATTTTAAACAATTAATTATCGCTTGCTTTAACATTGAAGGAAAACATCGTGAGAAACCCTCACGTCTGACAGTTCGCCATAATGTTCTCGAAGATATGTGAAGTCTGCCAATCCGCACTAGGCCAGCGTGGTGAACTATGGCCTAACCCTTCTCACACTGAGAAGAGGCCCGTGCCCAGCAGCGGGACAGTTTAATACAGGACCGATAGTATTATTTTATACCTCTGCCTATATTCCCGAATAAGTAGGCAGTAGTGTATTACACCCACATCTTGCCAGCTATGATTATAGGTTTCTTGAATACAGGTGAGCTTATTGATAGCAGAAAACACGGTAACACTTTACTCGAGGCCTCATGCAGATCAATTGTGTACCTACATTGCCGCTGCACCACGAGGCTTTACTATGACCTTATTCTGCTTTCTTTAGACTGCTAGAGAAGTAATAGTAATATATATCGCTAGCTCGGCAACTATACGAAAACTGCAGGACATGATGAAGTCAGTGTCATATATAATATACAATGTTAGTCATAATATATACAGCTCAGTGGGGAGACCAATAGATTGCAATGCAGTGGGTCTCGGGGTCAAACCCACGTCGCGCACGTCTGACTTTCGGAAGTTATATGACTTTTCAAATTTATGTGCGTATTGATTGACAATTATCGCCTGCTCCGTGCCTCGAAGAGCACGTTAAGCCGTCGGTCCCGGCTGCCATGAACATCTATGACAATTGTTAGTCAGTGCCCTATAATATCCTGACACTGGTCTAGCCTTAGGGTATCGTTAGCCTTCGTGTTGCGGAGGTCAAGTGGCAGCCGCTCTGTGTAAAAAGTGATATCAGTCAAATCCGGTTAGACCAGAAAAAGCCGACCCCAAGTGACTTGGGAATAATAAAGGTTAGAGAGAAGAAGTCATAATATAATGAATTATAATAATTATAATAATGTAAGTAGTATAGAATACTACTTACAGGGTGTATTTACACAAAAATATTGTATTGAGTGCCACTATTTGCTCTATTTTAATAGCCAAGCAGCGTAGTGCCACACGTAGCTTCGCCTAATAGATACTTGCTTAACAATCCCTTAGTATAAACGATCATACTGGGTAAATGGTTATTCAGTGTGCAAAATGTATATAGTAGTACAAACGCTGTCCGGGTTTGATCTCGCAAACTTCACTCATTTTTGAGAATATTATGACTATATTTTACACTTTGACGCAGACTTACTGGCGATGTTTGCCATTCATATGCGTTTATCTGCAGAAGGTTTATGCCGATCTATCACGATAGTAAGAGCAATGAAGCGTGATGCGTGTCTATTCGACTGACATTTAAACTATCTAAATTGTCATACAGAAGTAACAAGACGTGATGTCAGTGCCAGTCAGTGCAGACCGGCGACACTTCGACCCAGTGGGTTCTTTTGTGTCGACACTCTCCCAATAACGACTGCCATAGATGTTCATGGCAGCCGGGACCGACGCCTTAAAGTGCTCTCCGAGGAACGGAGCAGGCGATAATTGTCAATCAATACGCACATAATTTCGAAAAGTCATATAACTTCCGAAAGTCATAGGTGCGCGACGTGGCTTCGAACCCGAGACCCTCTGCATTGCAGTCTGTTGGTGTTCCC
This sequence comes from Catocala fraxini, assembly GCA_930367265.1. NCBI lineage: Eukaryota > Metazoa > Arthropoda > Insecta > Lepidoptera > Erebidae > Catocala > Catocala fraxini. Next base: position 3,242,170 of record OV884045.1, read on the forward strand.
ACTGAGCTATCGCTGCTCTTGTCATACATGTAAATAATCATATAATTTTTTGCTATAGCGTTAGCTTTCACTAGGCTTTACACACAAAAATAAAACCTACATGAAATTATAACCAGCTAAAATCTCATTGTAACTCACAGTTGAATTTGAAAACTCCTTGTCACATTTGTATTGGCATATATCAGATTTAGAAATTAACGCTTCAACGATCATGCATGTGGTTTTCGTTTTGGTGATTGACGTTTTGACCAGATTACATAGGCCGTAGCCACAAGCTGACTAGTAAAACGTAAACAATATGCATGATTCAATGCCCGTTACGAATTATATATATTTATGCCGTGCCACGGATCATGAGAATGAGGGAACAGAGAGTGTACTTGTGTTTGCGCAATTTCTTGTGCACTATAATATCTCCTGCGCAGATGGCCAGCCTTCTTTAAGATTCGCCGCCGTGACCGAATGCGGTCTGGTTGACATTATTATATTTATCATTAATACAACGCGATAGATTAAAATTTATTATTAGTAAACGAGTTTTGGATATCCAAAATATAATTAGACTAGCTTTTGCTCGCGGTTTCGTGCGCGTTACTATAACGTTAGGCTATGTTAGTAATAGAACTAATTTAAAAAAAAACAAGGTCTATGTTACTTACTGATAATATAAAAGCTCAGTGGGGAGACCAACAGACTGTAATGCAGACGGTCTCAGGTTAGAACCCACGTCGCGCACCTCTGACTTTCGGAAGTTATACGACTTTTCGAAGTTATGTGCCTATTGATTGACAATTATCGCCTGCTCCGTGCCTCGGAGAGCAAGTTAAGCCGTCGGTCCCGGCTGCCATGAACATCTATGGCAGTCGTTATTGGGAGAGTGTCGACACAAAAGATCCCACTGGGTCGAAGTGTCGCCGGTCTGCACGGACTGGCCCCCACATAAGATAAGATACTGATAATATAGCTTGCTAAGGCAGTAGGAATTTTTTAAAGTGGTTAAATAGTTTTTGAGTTAACCCTTACAAACAAAGAAACAAGAAATCATATCTTTCCTCTTTACAATATTAGTATAACAGGTCAGAACAATTTCTCGCATCGATCCAAACATTTTTCCATCACACTTTTTCTGATCCTAAAGGCTCGTGACAAGCAATTACCTTCGTATACTCGCTCAAAACTCACTTACATACGTCGCCATGCAATATGCAAATGACATGTAAAGTAACTACGAGTTAGGTTCACGTTAAAAAGGCTCCTAAATGCATGCAAGGCTGCTGAGTTGATATTACTTTTCGTGTCGAATTTACATGAAAATGGTAATATACGAATATACTGAAAATTCCAGCTACTCGCCATTTTCAAAGAGACGCAATGAATAATCTCTTTGTCACAACTTTATAAACGTTGAAACATATAGAAAATCTACACTGACAGGTGGAATAGCATGTTTCTCTGGATGGTACGTCTACGAGAATCGAATAGAAGCTTGATAATGATAGTCTGTTGGTGTGCCATGAATAGATGACTCTTGTGTTTGACCCGAAGGCACCTCTGATTTTTCGATGTTATTTACATACATACATACATAGATTCACGCCTGTTTCCCAGAGGGGTAGGCAGAGACTACGGCTTTCCATTTGCTACGATCCTGACACACTTCTCTGGCTTCATTCACTTTCATCACATTCCTCATACACGCCCATCGGTTCAAGGTGCTCCTAACCTGGCCTTTGTCCAGAACGCCTCCGATCTGATCAAAAAACGTTCGCCTAGGTCTTCCTCTTGTGACTGTTCCATTCACACTCGCCTTATAAACTTTCTTAGTCAGTCTTTCCTCGTCCATTCTTTCTATATGCCCAAACCAGCTTAACATACTCTTTTCTATTCTTGTCACTATATCCACTTTCATGCCGCATCTCTCTCACACAATCACACTATTCCTTATTCTATCTTTCAGAGTCACACCACATATATTTCTCAGCGCTCTCATTTCTACAGCATTTATTCTGCTCTCATGCTTCTTTTGCCATACCCAACTTTCACTTCCATACATAAGTGTGGGCACTAATAGTCCTCTATGAATGTTATTTACGTATAAAAATTTAAACGCTCGTTATCATAAGAAAACCTGCATGTTTAGGCAATTTCCATAAAGCTCTCAACGGTATTTGAATTCCGTCAAACTACACTGGGCTAGCGTGGTAGAATATGGCCTTATCCTTCTCACACTGAGAAGAGGCCCGTGTTCAGCAGTGGGACAGTTTATTTACAATTCTGATATCGCACTCTTAATAAAACAGCGACTTAACTCGAAATTTGAAAGTAAGGCAATTTGAACTCTAATTGTATATGTTAAATTCTAATATTATATTTGTATTAAATCTTTGCAATAGAGTTCAAATTTGTTTAATCCAAAATACTGAGATAAGTCTCTGTTTTATTAAGGGTGCGATATTATAGGTAATTTAAAGCGGACGTAGGCAACAACATAGAGACAATTTAAGCTTAGGACAGATTTCTGAGGAGCTGCTCGGTTCCCGACAAAAGATTATAGTCAAATAATCTTGTATAATGTAGCTACGGGGAGTGGAGTAACCAATTTACTCAAGAAGATGTTGTGTAGTAGAGTAGCTTTTTACAAACTGGATGGAATCATAGTCAGGTTATTAGGTTGTATAAATTACTGGAGTGTTCTAACCTAGATTACTACTTGTTCTTTATAAATTTAAAAAGAGAACTCTGCAAATATAATATTGTCTTCTATTTACGCGAATATTATTCATTGAAATTAAACTGCTATATACGGATTTTATCGCGTTGTTTATTTGACACTTTACTACAAAATTTTGAAAATTTTTACTCTACTACTACTATTAAACTTTACTAATTTTTAAGCTAATTAAATTATTATTAAACTATTTAGATTTAATTCGTTTTTACACCTTCCCCGACGTTTCGGTTGCTTTTCAGCAGCCATGGTCACGGGGAGACTCCCCGTCATCCCCGTGACCATGGCTTAGCTTAAAAATGAGTAAAGTTTAATAGTAGTAGTAGTAGTGTAAAAATTTTCATAATTTTGTAATAAAGTGTCAAATAAACAACGCGATAAAATCCGTATATAGCAGTTTAATCTCTGCAAATATATTGTTTAATCGAAGGGTTAACTTTTTAACTATGATTCTTTCCTTCACTACTTTTAATATTAACTACACAAATTACGTATTGGTTTAATTCGTCTCCTCGCCATTGCTAATACGTCGAGTGTTGTGGTTTCAATCCTTACAAAATTTGTGTGCTCCACAAATTGTTATTTCGAGTCTGGGTATTCGTTGTATCCGTTGTTTCAAGAACCTGGGATTGACAAATCAACAAAAGAAAAAACTTGTGAAAATGAATGTAGTGATATTATCTACTATCGCTGGAAAAACTTAACATAATTAATTAAAACGCAACACCAGCTACCAAGTTCCAACTAAATAAACGGTTAAACAATTTTATTCACTTTTATGAGCTTTCCAGAAATAAACTTTTATGATGTAAATGTCACAAGTCACAGACACGGACTACTTCTCTCAAAGCAACTAGATCTTGTATGTGATATATTTCTGCCGTTTGTTTCTGCTATATAATACATTCAAGTAAACCCGCGAAAACTTCTTAAACAAAAACAAAGTGGCGGTAGCCCTTTAGATAAGGCATTGAATCTGCGATCAACAAGTATTGGGTTTGAATTTCTTTGCATAACGTCAAGAAAACACTCCTTATCAAAGAATTTTAGCTTAGCTGGAGGGGTTAACAAGATTACTAGTAAATTGTAATCCAAAAGAGAGAAATCGATAAAGAAATCCGTTTGATTTATTCGTTGACAAATGGTCATGAAGATCTTTTGTGCTGAGGCAAAACACGTGTCGATGTACATATATTATGTGTTCGAAGCGGCATACTGTAAGTTGGAGTACACCTGGATCCCACGACGCGGCTGTCCCTACCCAGAGGAATTCAGTATTGTCAAACTTTTTCTATTGTAATAGTTGATGTGGTTAATTCGAGGGTGCGTGACGGGTTCCTCTCTATTCAATATTTTTATTACAATGAATGTCCGCTAATTAACACATAATTCGACTCAACATAAAAAACTAAGTAAAAGAAAGAAGTTACATCTACATCCAAACTCGGCACTACTTCTGCAACTTGTGGAAATCGAATCTTATCCACGAGACACTTCGTATGTAGTTAAACACTTTTGCAGCCATTGGTTTTTAGATGCAGCATTGACAACAGATTGTAAAACTAACCTTTAAAGTAAGTAATTAACTTACTTTAAAGGTTAGTTTTACAATCTCTAGGTAGCACTACTTTTAAGATAAATATCATACCGGAGCTCTTACTTACAATAAGATTTAGCCCACGGGTTTGCTCGCATAAATGTAGGTTATGTTAATTTTCTATCCCTCGGGAACAGTACTTTTTATAGTTCGGAAAAACTCTTATACTACAGCTTTGTCCGTCCGTTTGTCTCTTATACAACTTTCAACTCAAGAATCGTAAGAGCTAGAGACTCGCGGTCAACGCCATTCGACTCAGCATAGTCGATATACCCCGAAATTACTATGACCTTTGACCTCTGACCTCAAAGTCACGTGATCAAATTTTTTCGAACTCTATGATTTACGGCAATTCATGGCCGTTTCTCTCTTGTTGTTAGATGAAAGCTACCCTATATCCATTTCTATACCTTTGACCACGTGTATGCGAAATTTAATGACAAACTCACATTCATATTTATAATATTACTAGATTTTGCCCGCGGCTCTGCTTGCATAGATGAAGGTTATGTCAATTTATATCCCTGGTGAATATTACTTTTTTCTGTATGAAGGTACTCCATATCCTTTTTTGTACCTCCAACAATGTGTATGCGTACGCTTTCACGTAGTTTTAAAAAAAAAAAAAAAAAAAAAAAAAAAAAAACTACGTGAAAGGTTACTACTAGGTTACCACTCAGGTTTATTGTTGGTTTGCGGTTGATACCTCAAACCAACCCTGATATTACTACTTTCTTTAGTTAAAGCGTGAAAACGTAATAAACAAACAAACTCACATTCGTATGTATTATTTTGCAGCATTAATTAATTACCTACTCTAAAGGTCTGTTTTACAATCTCTAAGTACCACTACTCCTCAAGATATATCATCATCATCATCATCATCATTTCAGCCTATTGCAGTCCACTGCTGGACATAAGCCTCCCCCAGGGTGCGCCACAAGGCCCGATCTCCCGTTTTCGCCATCCAGTCACCTCCAGCCACCTTTATCAGATCATCGGTCCATCTGGCCGGAGGGCGTCCTACACTACGCTTACCGAGTCGAGGTCATATAGAGATATATCATGCCATCGCTTTTATTTAATAAATTCAAATAACTTTTCTAGGTAATTTTAAAACGGAACACATGACTGAAGCTTATTTTCATTTTATAGCTTCAGCATACTTTGAATACCTTTCATCAGAGCTATTATGATAATTTACTTTACATCTAAACAAAATTACTTAACACTGCAAACGCACAACATCCGCTACGTCCACGTAATGTGGGGTATAAAGTACCCAACACTAAAAACGGAACTACCACTGCCCACCTGTTTTCAATTACTCTAACCCTCCAATGACTGGGTCACATTCGGGTAACATTCCCGTTGTGATTACGGAATCTTGGGTCAAATGTACCCGGCATTGTTCAGGAATATTTTTACATGCGTTTAAGGTTTAATGATTCGTTCGGTATTACGGCTCGTTAATGTGAATGAGCAATCTCTTTTTATGTGTTCCTGGCTTTATTTCAAATGTTTTGTTAACAGTTTTAGACGTATTAAGGCTTTCACTTAGTTTATATTTAGACGTTTGATATATAACAGTATGTTTGGTATACTGCGAGAAGTCTAGCGTTAGAGGTGTAGTTTTTATGTAGTATATAATGTTCTTCTTCTCTCTTAGCCTTCATTATTCCCAAGTCACTTGGGGTCGGCTTTTCTAGTCTAACCAGATTTGACTGGATATCAGTTTTTACACGGAGCGGCTGCCACCTGACCTCCGAAACCCGAAGGCTAACGATACCCTAAGGCTAGACCAATGTCAGGATATCAGGGGGTACTGACTTTCCCAATAACGACTGCCATAGATGTTCATGGCAGCCGAGACCGACGGCTTAACGTGCTCTCCGAGGCACGGAGCAGGCGATAATTGTCAATCAATACGCACATAATTTCGAAAAGTCATATAACTTCCGAAAGTCAGAGGTGCGCGACGTGGGTTCGAACCCGAGACCCTCTGCATTGCAGTCTGTTGGTCTCCCCACTGAGCTATCGCTTCGCTAGTATATAATGTATTATGTAATAAAATGTCTCTTAATTAGTGTAAGTGGCCTGCAGCCGTTGTGATTACAATCAAATAACTGCATAAATACTAAATAAAATAAATAAGGGTTAATTTTTAAGCATTTCCTGAGAGAAGGTACAGTCTATTCTATTCTTGTTCTATAAAATACAACGCCCACTATAGAAAAATATTCCTATGTCGCGGAAGAAAATTAAATAAAAAATTATAAATGAGGAAAAAGTAAATCGTAAAAGCACAACTTGGACGTACTTGACAAATGGTGTTTAACTAATTATATTATCATGGTTCTACGTTAGGTATTGAATTTTGCATCTGTTTTTAGCGTATCAGGCCATGTAAGGTAATCTATAGCATATTTACACAACTATGCGATCAGCTTAACATTGCTTATAAAGCTCATTTTTAACACGAATTGTCGCGGCCCTCATTTAAGCAATTCCTATACGAAGGTAGACTGAATTTCAAAGTAACATTGAGGCTATTTTGTTGAAATGTACTGTGTGTATATCCTATCATATTTTTGTGTTCTCAATCTTCAATAATTCGATTTGCGAACAACAGAAAAATCATAAGACTGGAATACTTGGAAGTATCGTTGGAAGAGCACCATTAATGCTTTGTAGAAGTTTACTTTAATATTTTTCTCTTGATGTTAGTTTAGTTGAGAAAGTTCTCTAGAGTCGAGAATAAAACTCGTAAGAAATAAGATGTGCTTTAAACAGATCGTTCTGTTGGATATAATTGAGTTTTTGCTACCTAAAAATCTGCCCATTTAGCAAATAATCTATACTAATATTATAAAGCTGAAGAGTTTGTTTGTTTGGTTGAACGCGCTAATCTCAGGAACTAAGTAAAGTAAAGTAAAGTAAACATTTATTTTTCAAAATATATGTACGTACACGATTTAGTACAAATATTAGAACACAGAAAACAAAACAAAAAAAAAGTACATATATCATGAAAAATGAGGTTACCACTCAGGTTTATTGTTGGTTTGCGGTTGATACCTCAAACCAACCCTGATATTATTTGGTAACCCCAAGTGACGCCCGGACGTAAATCAGCTACTCTTGCAATAATTTACAAACACAAAACACAAAACTACGTAAGATATATATTAGTTACTACTGGTTCGAATTGATTTATTTTAGTGTTGGATAGCCTATTTATTGAGGAAGGCTATAGGTTATATAACATCACACTACGACCCACGGGGGCAGGGCAGTAACTATAAATGCGGGTGAAACCGCGGGCAAACTCTTCGTCTTCATGTGAACTTTCTTTTTCCGTCCGCTTTTTGTAATGTCCCACTGCTGGGCAAAAGCTTCACCCTTGGACTTCCAAATCACTCTGTTGGTGGATATCCCCTGACCTTACGACCTTGTGACCACTATATCTCGGGAGTCTTTTGACCCACAGGGCCCATATTCAATCTCGACCGAGGGATGACCCCAAGGTGTCTGCACACCAAGTAACAAATCAATCAGTCCAGTGGTTCCGGAGCTATGCCTGTCACTAACAAATTGTCACTAACAGACAGACACATAGACCCACATAGTGTTTTCATTAACCTCTTCGAAGAAGACTCAGACGTTAATAAACCATATAGGTTTGTGAACATACTAGGATGTATATTATTCAATCACGTGTAAATCGTAGAACTGATTATAATGAAACACAGCACACACATAAACCATGTCCTGGATAAACACATATAATACTTTTATTGCAGTGTGCGTTGTCTTTAGATTCACGCGGGGTAAAGCCGCAGGCAGAGACTAGTCTTTAACATAACGTAGTATGCGAGTATTACATTAAAATACTAAACATAAAACTTATTATATTTGTACCATCTATGTATGTACGTAGGTATTTAACACAGCTAAATCATACATAATTTAGGCGCACAAGCATAACCAACTCACATTCACATTGAGATATTAGTTAAGATTTATGTTTGAGCATTATGCTGTTGCATTTTGAATATCCCAAAAGGCAAATAAAGTACTTAATGAAACTTAAAATCCCTTGCATCTCCTTCATACTTTGTCAACTACAAATATAATGCACTCAAACTTTACACAAAGTGTCTGCAGTTAGAAACGGAGAGAGAAATACCGAGCTTTGGTACGTGCTTACAAGCTTGTATTGACACGGATTGATTACGTTGAAATAAACTTAGTAAGATTTCTCTACTGTTTAGTGTCACAGTAGTTAAAATGATAAACTTATATTACTAAACTCGATTTATAAACACAACTCTCATACCATATAATGCCATTTTAATCTATTTTAATACTACTTATTTAGAGTTCCAATTTCCATCTAAGATTCATTCTAGGATAATAAAACTACTTTTTGATAAATATTAGGTATATATATTGTGCGTGTAAATGAGGAATTATTAAATAAATAAATAAGTAAGTAGAAATATAAGTATAAATTAAAGAGTGTAATACACTCACGTTTCTCTAGCTATGTTTAGGTCCCACAATATAGGGCTCAATGTTAACCAGGCACACTTTCAAACTATTTCTTTACTACTATTTTTATAATTCAGATGTCATGTCTCCATTTTATATCGGATAACAACTTAACATACAGAAATGTAACCATATTTAATAATAATAAATGCAAATATGATTTAAATCTTTGCCTAAATCGATAGAATAGACCAACCAAATCAGTTCAAATTAATACATCGGCTAACATATCACACGTTCGCGTAAATCCATGTCTAATAGCGTCATCAGCTTGACAGACAGAATAAACGCTCTAAATTCAATACCCCAACTGTAATCGCAAAAGGAATTAACTTCTGATACGAATTAACCTGCCTATAACATCTTCTGGATCATTTCTCAGTCGAGTGACCATGTGCGGTACATACCGGATTACGGCCTGATGGACAGGTGCGCTTGTGGTCAGATTGAACCGTGCACGCGGTGACAGGATTAGCGGTTTGGATTTTCTTGGTATTGGTTTATTTAGTCGACACATCAAGTGCGGTTTTGAATATATTTTCGCTGACAAAATGTTTTTAAAAGTCGTCTATTAATATGTAGATATGGATATAACTTTACATATAAATGACAACTTTGGTGAAACAAAACAGTTTAATTTTTCTTTTTAAAAATACTACTTAAGCGCTAGGTATAATTTCAGTGTCACGTGAAACTTTACAAATATTCAAACAACGTACATATAGAACACCTAGAGTCGGACCATTTGTGGATCTCACAATTTTTTGTACCGTCTGATTTTATTGCGCCTTAATATATTTAAAAACGTAGGTAAAGGTAACCTATTTATTAGACTTACACCACGTAGGTTTTAAATGGTTAGCCAATACGTCGAACGGACCTCATTTCAAATTACGCTTTTTAGAGTTCGATAAAACTCCTATATAACAGCTTTGTCCGTCCGTCCGTCCGTCTGTCTGTTATACAAATTTCAACTCAAGAACCGTAAGAGCTAGAGACTCGCAGTCAACGCCATTCGACTCAGCATAGTCGATATACTCTAAAATGACTATGACCTTTGACCTCTGACCTCAAAGTCACGTGGTATCACGTGACCTTTGCATATTACTTGAACCATTTTTTCGAACTCTAAGATTTACGGTAATTCATTGCCGTTTTTTCACTTGTCCTGACTAGGGAATTAACTCACACCTTCGCGATCCGATATACTTATACATAAGCATTAACTTACAAGGCAGTATACGTGTATTTCTTTTTCTTGTTCCTTTCATTGAAAACACATAACTTAGTACCTTTTTAGCAAGTAAGTAGATAAAATTAAAATTGGAAAAATAACTTTACTATTTAATAAAAGCTTTCTTTCTTATAAAATCTTCGCCAACAAAGCATTTTCTTTGTAGTAACTGAAACTGATAAGCTAACATAAAGGCTTTCTAGTTATATATTTAATTTAAAAGAATGAAACAAGAAAAACGTCGTAATTAAACGTCCCATAATAGGCTGGCAATTAAAAATGATGATGTTGGTGAAGTGGCATCGTTTGTATTATTCCACTTGACAAAGAACTACTAGTGGAAATGCTAAAGGTAATGTGAAGAAATAAGAACTATTGTGCGACTCTGACACAAATATCATTTCGAAATCAAATCTCAATTCGATAGTGACCATCGTAATCATCTATAATTTCTATAGTTACTGAAGAAATCATAGGAATTATAGTTAAATGCTATGGTAGGCAAATGTAATTTGTCATATTGGCTGCAGATTCAAAAATGAGTTTGCTAGTGAGATTTTAGAGAATTGCACAGCTGGAGAAAATAAGCTTATATGCAGTATCATGCCAGACCTTAGACGTAAAGGATGAGAAAAGGTCGTCAAGAATAAAGTTAAAGAGAAGAGACAAGAAGAACAGCATTGCACCTAAGAAGAAACATACTGGATTATTATTAAATATGACGCTGAAGTCATTTAGATAAGGTCGAGATAAGTTGGACTATAGATCACTCCTGAAATAGATGAGCCGGGATAGTCTAAATGTGAAAGATGAAAGACTAAATGCTATAACGCATTATGGACAAAATCTATGTCCAGAAAGGCAGGAAAATTAATTGATTTTTGATTGAAGATGGTTCGTTGAGGCTTACTTAGGCTCCAAAGATCCCAGACTCTAAGTTAGCCTCAACAATTACAGATAAACTCTAATAGCGTAAGTACAGGTAGGTTGGCTTACCAAGAAGCATAAATTAGCTACTATTCAGTTGGAGAACCATCATATAAGAACCAAAACAATGGAGAATTCTAATTAGAACTCTTTATTCAAAATACAGGATTATTACACTTTATAATCGTTTCTGTTATCACCATGGCACGACCTAATGACTCGATTAATGCGGTTTCTAATTAGGGGATACATTCGTCACATTATCGAGAAACTGTTTGATGTGCCCAATTTTTGTCATTTTCCATCTGTCAAGTCACGGTATTTCGATTATTCGACTAACAATGTTATAGTTTATACTACTGTTGTAAGAGAGCTTTCATTGTTATATTATACATGCATTAGTTGATTCTTGAGGATATCAAAAAGTGATCGAGCTTTTTTTTTTGGAATTTGGAGATAGTGATTGTTTGCATTACTGAGGGTATCACTCGCGCGTAGACAAATCCAAAGGAAAGATATTGAATATAGGTTGACAAGAAATAGATGGGAAAGATGTATGTCAAGCCTCAGAAACACTTACTTAACGCGTGAAAAGCAGTTACAGTGTTACTGCAGTTACGGCGTTTTTTTATAAGAAAGTGGTACTTCGTTAGGCGAGTCATACATTCGTACCGTCAATGGCAAAACATCGAAATTGGCAACAGCTGGCTCTTATACTCTTACAAACATTTTTAGCTTTTCCTAGGATAGGATCCATAATGTAATATCTGTAATATAGAATTGAATGATAGTAGAAAAACGTTGTTTATACAATAGATACGATACAGCTTTTTAGTGACCTTTTTTAAAATCCATATTTATTTATATTTCTATCATGGTCACCATACGACGGAACAGTTATCCTAAAACATTCTAACTGGAATTATATTAGTTTGTTTTAACTTATTTTAGATACTTAAGAAGCCATTCTTAATTATCGTTCATGGCGTTATCTAACTATAACAACTGGGCCCGAAGGTTTTTAATGTCCTCCATAGGAGATAACACTCAAAATGATATGACCTATCAACGCCCAAATTAATATTCATAGCATACTCAACATTACGTCTATATTTCCGCTAAGGTTTCAGCTGAAGTGTACCATACATTTACATAAGATGCTAGGCTATTACGTAATGACATAGATCGCAAATATTTTATTTCTTGAAATGTTGAGGCTTGTCTTGCGCCGTAGAACATACAGTTCGGTTAAAATCATCAAACGACAGACACATGCCTAAACATAAATATAATTAAGGAATAGAGTTCTCGTAAACCCGTTAATTTACACCATTTAAAGATTTCGACAAAGAAAGAAAAACATTTCGGAGATATAGGTATGAAAAATATGTGTGTACGCTTCGTATTACCGGTTAAAGGGAGCCTTTCGTATATTAATATACTGTATACTCACTCACTTAAAGACATTATATGTGTGTGAATGTGTGTAATTCACGCCGGCGTTCTAGATACATACATAAATAGATTCACGCCTGTTTCCCAAAGAGGTAGGCAGAAACTACGGATTTCCATTTGCTATGATTTCTATACACTTCTCTGACTTCATTCACTATCATCACATTCCTCATACACGCTCGCTGGTTTAAGACGCTCTTAACCTGGCCCTTGTCCAGAACGTCTCCGATCTGATCAAGAAACGTCAGCCTAGGTCTGCCTCTTGTGACTGTTCCATTCACACTAGCCTTATAAACTTTCTTAGTCAGTCTTTTCTCGTCCAGTCTATCTACATGCCCAAACCAACTTAACATACCCTTTTCCTATCCTTGTCACTATATCCAATTTCATGCCGCATCTCTCTCTAATCACACTATTCCTTATTCTATCTTTCAGAGTCACACTACATATGTCTCTCATCGCTCTCATTTCTACAGCATTTATTCTGCTCTCATGCTTATTTTGTCATACCCAACTTTCATTGCCATGCATAAGTGTTGGCACTAATAGTCCTCTTTGAACAGCAAAACGCGTAGAGCGCCATTCACTTTATTGTAAGATCTGTACTGATATAGTATATGTTTTACATTTTTATTCCTGCAATGACTAGTGCTTCCCGTTTTTCTAACCTTCTCTTCTACCCTTTCCTTCTCTTCTTGGCTGTGCCGTCAACGGGGTAAGGGAGTGCAGGAAGTTTTTGCAAGGACAGCAACGCGCATGTGATATATTTTGGTGTTTCAAACATCCAAGAGTTAGAGTAGGTGGCTTGTTCACCACCTCATTTGTATAAAACATCTCGCTAAGCTACAAGCAACAACGTTTCAAAGTAAAACCTATTTACAAACATTCCAGTATACAAATCCAGCGATAAACCTTACATCTAGAAGACAGCAGGCTATACTATATTTCTACACGAGTGCTCAGAGATATTAATTAGAGCGGCCAACGGTTATGCCGGCTTACACAACAAATTTATTTGACTGCTATTGCTACTACGGTAGCAAGTGTTAATTAAAAACCAAGCTTTATGCTTTTATAACGGCTGGTATGTTGTTTGCGGACGGAAAAAACGTTTACAGAGGGTTGTAGGTGTGGGATTAGTGTTAAAAAATATAGCTTAATAGCGCTGTTAGTAAGTACGTACGTAGTTGCAGTACTGATTACTGGATTTCTTTCTTTTTTGTGTAACTAGTAGGTTATTTTGTTTCCAGCCAGATCATGCAAATAGCTGCAATTCCTTAGAAGAATTGCTCTCTACTTTTACTTACCTTAAAAACGGGAAACTAAGTATAACTGCTTTGACCTTTTACCTATAGGAATACATACGTGTTTGGTGACTGAATTATACCGATTGATAAAGGAATCCACTTGGCGCTTGCATTGAGTAGGACGCTTAATTATTATAGGACCCTGCTACTAGTATTAGAAGAGGGAGAGAGAAAAGCAGGATACCAAGACTTTGTTTACCAGTTTAAGGGCTTGTCCTATCACCTCCAGATAGCATTTATCTATGAGATAAAAGTCTCGCCATCTCTCTTCTTTAACCTAACATGGGTGAGACAGCATGCGATTTATTTTTCGGATAACTTTTACTTGTTCGTTGTAGGAGTGGCCATAAAACCGGTATAATATTATAAACGTGGCAGTAAATGTAAAATCGCAGAAAAATTAGTGTAACTTTGACATTCATCAGTGTTACCTTGTAACCTAATCTGAATAAATTTATTCTGAATTTCTAAATTGAACGTAAAAGTTTGTAAGTATGTTTTAATGCTTTTAACTCAACCACGAATACATTTTTGAATCTCTGCAACCGTAGCACACTGACAGTAGGATATGGTCTATTGATTTGCCAAGTTTCATTCTCAAATATTTTTAATAATAATAATAATAATATTCTATCACATACACGCAACACTGTCTAGCCCAAACTAAGCAGAGCTTGTACTATGGGTACTAGACAATGGATAAACATACATATATACTTTTTTTTTGTAAATACATACATATTATACATAGAAACACCCAGACCAAGACAAACATCCATGTTCATGCACACAAATGTTTGACTTGTGCGGGAATCGAACCCGCGACCTCAGGCGTGGCAGTCGGTTACACTAACCACTATGCCACCGAGGCCGACAATTAATTTATTTAAAATTAATGGATAATGCGTGATAAGTAATAATAATAATAATGAAAATTCATACGTAGCAATAAAATAATAAATTAATAACAATAGTCCTACGCCTGCTCCGGCTAGTGCCGCTGTAGGTGTTCCATCCCACCTTTGATTAAAACTCTCGAAGGGCCTCTTCACGTTGACCCATGTCTCCGTGTAAGCCTCCCAAAGGGCCAGGCATTTTCTAATATAATATATTAGAAAGTACCTGTGATAAGAGAAACATAATAATAATATTTATTTATTTGCTTAGAATGTATTTACAATAAGATTACAAAAGTGTGGTTGAATCCGTGTACATTGTGCCGTTTAGGCATGCAAACATTAATTAAACTTTTAATATTATTAATTATTTAAGTATTAAGTAAAATACACAGCTTCACATACTTTTAGATTTATAATATTATTAGGAAGCTACTTAAAATAGTTCAATGTCGTCTTTATATCCATTGTAGTGGTTTAATATAGCTGGATAATGATATATTCTACTTAACTGTCTTAGACATATTTTGTGCACGAAAATAATTTGACACTAAGCTGCGATGTCATTTACATAACCAATTAAAATAATGAATATTAAATTATTATAAATTTTGAAAATTTTGTCGAAAATTTTGATTACATCTGCGCCATTATATATTCAGTTTGAATAATATATATAAAATTCTAAACATTTTTGGATTTTCCCGTATCGGCTAGATTGACTTACGCGTTCCGAATACTGGCAGCTAATTGTAAGTTTTGTTTAAAAGTTCTAGAAATATTTCAGTATCTCTAATAAAAAGTCAAACAAGATTTATTCAAATACCGACTGAACATCATGTCTCCATACTTTTATATAACTAGAGTGGTATAACGACATACTATCTATCCGATGGGAAACAGTTATCGTAGCTCATAAACATAAGCGACACTAGGATGTAAGTCTTTGCTTGCCTGTTGTTGCAAATTATTTGTTGGACCCATCTCGCCTGGAGAAACAATACTCTCTGACAGTAATATTTTTGCCAGATGAGGATATAGTCGTAATTGCACATACATCCTGCCTATTTTTTTTCCTTTTATCCAATATTTAGTTTATTTTCCTGGGGTTGGCATTGCTCCAGTATTACCTACTGGTAATGCAAGTGATTTATTTAGAGGTAGAATAGAGCAACCTAGAAAATAGGAGCTCGAACTAAAGGTTAGTCAGATATGTTGAGGACCTCCATCCGAAAAAAGATCGCAGTAAAACCTTAAGCTGTATTCTAGCAACAGGGACGGTTTTAGACTCCTAATCTGGCGTTACTTGTAGGAGACCACTATTCTGTTAAGACCTTAAACTTACAGTTACGTAAATAGACAGTTTTTGTAGAAGACCAGTAATCTTTTTTTTGGACTGGCAGTACAGCACCCCCCCGACCTTATTGTAAAAGGTTGAGGGGGAGGGGGGCAGGATTGTAGGGGTTACCGAACTCTTATAGAAAGTTAATATAAGCTTCTATAGGTTCGGCAACCCTTTACCATCGACGGTGCACATGCTAGTTTACCTCCTAAGTTGCAAGAAAACTGTCACTGATGTTACTTTGTGAAAAAGATAAACACATGTTTCCAGTTTGAGTATCTAGCACTAGTAACAATTCCTGTTTTTAAAAACCAACTAGTGCGGTTAGTAATTAATAATCCTGTGTCGCTGGGGACTCTACAAACATTCAAACAACGGACAGAAACAATGCCCAGACTCAGAAGAACAGCTATTTGTAGATAAAGCATTTTTTATCCTGTGCGGATATCAAGCCCACAACCGCTCCTATTAAAAACACTACGCCATCGGTCACAACAAAAATATCCAACATTCTCTAAAGAAAAGTATTACATAGCTCAGTAGTACATTTTTCACAGTACTGTGTTTTCAACTGTAGCTACGAAAGAACGCGAGTGCTTGTAATACGTCGCATTCGAGCAATTTTCCTAATTAGCCGGTACAACGGTACAATTTCTTGGCTTTCAGCCTGAAGGTATCTTGGAACAATGTAACAAGACTTTTGAAATGTATTTTATACTTTTCTTCTTCTACGAGTTATTGTACTAATAATTTTTCTTCCTAACTGGAAAGTATCATTTCTTATTCTTGAAATAGACGGTTTGTTTGTTAAAAGTCACTTAGTTTTAAGACATGCTGCACACAGAGTAGCGATGTATATTGTATTCGAATAATATTTAATCTACAATTTGCCCGCGGCTTAAGTTAGGTAATGCGAGTGACAGTACATTTCCCTAGATGAAAGGTACCCTATGTCCTTTACTGCTCCCCTGACAATGTGTATGCGGAATTTCATTATGATTGGTCGAGTAGTTAAGGTGTGAAAACGTAACAAACAAACTCACATCGCATTTATAATATTATGGAGGTACAGTCACCCTCAAATATATTATGTATTATTATTTTAGAAAACAAATAAGTGAAAAAATATAATTGGACCTAATAAATATTTGGTTCAAAATTTTCTATCAGAATTTTTATCTCATGACTTTCGGTAAGGAAATTTTCAGTATTAGCGCAGGATTTCTTATTGTGACCAATTACCATGGAGTCTGTTATTGTGGCTGGCAGTAGTCACCTCCTACTACGGACGAGCTAAAGCTAAAGCTAGTGAAAAGTGGGTGTAATACACATCTCACCTCTTAGGGGTATCTATGCATCTGGTTTTAAAGTTCATTAACCTTTCTCTGTATTGCTAGAACGCCATAATACATAACATCACGCCGTCTCCTACCCGACTCGTCCGTAGGGGTCCCATCAAGACAAATAACCGCCATAACCTATGGGACCCATGCCGTTTTTATTGAAGCCGTTATGCAAGCAAAACCAGTAAGTCAGATTAGCTTGTGATGAATCTGTTTGAGTTGACATCCTTGTAATATGGAAAAGGATTGATATAATATTTATGGATAACGTGTTGAATGTGCCCTTTATTATTTACAGCAATATAATATCATCACGTCTATATCGCCGAAGGGGTAAGCAGAGGTGTATAGCACCCATATTTCCCAAAGTATGATTTTAGGTTACTACGTAATAAAGGGCGAGGGCCTTTTGCCACCATTCACTACATTCGTATAAAAATTCGTATAAAATTAATTCAAATTAATTTTATTTTATCAATTTTGCAGAGCTTACAGCTAGTAAACAGTTAAAACATTAATACCTAAATATGGCTAATTATAAGTTTTCACGTATACATCATTAGGTAACTCAACCTTTAGGTAACGTAGGTACAACTTAACATTTAGGCAATAATATTATATCTTCTCTCTTAGCCTTTATTATTCCCAAGTCACTTGGGGTCGGCTTTTCTGGTCTAACCGGATTTGACTGGATATCAGTTTTTACACGGAGCGGCTGCCACCTGACCTCCGCAACCCGAAGGCTAACGATACCCTAAGGCTAGACCAGTGTCAGGATATTAGAAGGTACTGACTTTCCCAATAACGACTGCCATAGATGTTCATGACAGCCGGGACCGATGGCTTAACGTGCTCTCCGAGGCACGGAGCAGGCGATAATTGTCAATCAATACGCATATAATTTCGAAAAGTCATATAACTCCCGAAAGTCAGAGGTGCGCGACGTGGGTTCGAACCCGAGATCCTCTGCATTGCAGTCTGTTGGTCTCCCCACTGAGCTATCGCTGCTCTATACTATACTATTGCTCTATACTATTTACTATTATAACAGGTAAATAAAATACGTAAACAATCAATTACAAATGTTATTGCACATGTTGTTATTATATATGTCTGTACTTTAATGCAAGATCATGCGTATAAAATTTACAGGGATATTTCACAAAATACTCATGAATAGAATAGAAACATTCCTGCACCAGCCACCTTTTTAGTTAAAAGCAAAATTTTTGAAAGGGCAATTGAGTAATTCACTTTGGCAGAGCATTATAAATCAAACGGGCCATATAAACACAACTATTTCGAAATAGTTCTAATTTGGGTATTTCAAAGTCCAAATAAGTCCCATTTCTCTTATTTGTATTATCACTGAGGATGCTCTTCATTTTCGCAACACTGGTGGTGAAAAGGTCGACTGGTGGTGATATCTACATCCTGGTATGTCATGTTGTACATTCGGCTCGCCCTATTTAAGTATGAATTTTTCCTGTAATTTGCGTAATATGCATAGAAATGCCGATAGAACACGCAATCCGAATTTACCTTTTCTTGTAGTTCCTTTTCATAGACCCATTAGCCCTTTACCTGGACCTAGCAAAAAAGCCTAAATGTAACATCAGTATACTGGCGGAGGTCACAAAATAACATTAATGAACTGTGAGTGCAAAATCACTTTATTATTTATTAGGTAACATATATTTTATAATTAGTCGGTAATAGTAAATGTATATTTTCTCAATATAATAATTAAAAACTTTATAAGCTCCTGAAGTTATATTAACGCATTCTACGTTATGAATACCAAATAAACACAAAAATAATACGTTCATGAATTTTCTCGGTTTCATTTAAATTTTTTAAATTTTCGTTACTGTTCTGAAAATCCAAATTATCTCAGCCACGGTTGTGACCTGCATTTCGGTAGAATTACACGAACACCAATTTTACTTGTTAAAATAATTATAGACTTGTTAGCAAAAATATTTTATTTGTGCATCGTTATACCCATTATTGTCACAAATGAAAATAGCTTCCACCAAAACAAAGAAAATATTATATACAATTTTATATTAATATTATTAATAAAAATTTCCTCCAAACCCGAATTTCGGTAACGACAACGGAACTTAACGGAGACTGGCCAGATAATTTAGTGCCGGGCACGCCACGATCGTGGCGGTAAGTCCCGTGTTTGAGGAGTGGCTGGAGAGGCGCCATGGCGCCCTCACCTTCCGGCTGACACAGGTAATGACTGGCCATGGTTGTTTTGGCCAGTTCCTGTGTCGTATACGCCGGCAAGAGACGCCCGGTTGTCACCACTGCGGCGACTGCCGCGACGTAGTTGAGGACACGGCGCTGCACACTTTGGCGGTTTGCCCCGCCTGGGCATCGCAGCGCCGTGAATTGATCGCGGCAGTCGGATTGCTTGCCCTCTCGCTCCCGGCCGTAGTTCAGTCTATGGTCCGGAGTGAGAGGTCGTGGAACGCCGTCGCCTCCTTTTGTGAGGAAGTCATTTCCATCAAGGAGGCGGCGGAGCGGGAGAGGGAGCGTTTGAACCCTCTCCCCAACCGCAGAGCCGGGCGCCGGAGGGCGCAGGACGACCTCCAGCCACCCTGAGGTTTGACCTGGGGGTGGCGGGCTTTGTGGGCCTGCCCGCCATCCGTTCAGCACCAGGTCCGAGAGGCGGCGTGCGTGTTCCAACGCGCGCCTCTGTTTTGAGTCCGTCTCCTCTCTAGGGGGGACAGTAGGGAGTGGTAGAAGTGCCTTTAGGGTAGGTCTTTCGTGTAGTGGCCTGCCGTTTCATACGGCGGGCCGAAACCTCGGCGGGGTCGCGACCGCATGCGAAAGTGATTCGCGCGGCCCCGTCGATAGTGGTTTTGTCGAGGAACACCGTGGTAGGTTTAGTCGGTATTCCGGGAGGTACTTTATCATCTTAACATCTTATTTTACCCCGGCGAGTCCGACATAACCCCTCCGCCCGCCCCCGCGGAGGGGTAAGCGTAATGCATTCCCCACATAAAAAAAAAAAAATTAAAAAAAAAGATAATTTAGTGCACAAATGAGTGATAAAATACTTTACAACCTTAATTGTTCAGCTACTTATGTTGTTGACTGTACCTACAAAACTATAGGTACCATATTATTATGAACATCAATTATTTTCAGTCATATTTTATAAGTATGTTGGTGAATATAAAAGTAAAGTACTGCCAGCAGAATAGTAATAGATTCTAACCTGTCAAGTCATGGAATGCCAGATATAATTAAAAACATTATGTGATTGGCCGCCGGTATGCCGCTGCTGGTTAGCGCACCAAATCTCACCCTTAAAGTCACAATCGTCTTAGGCTACATATATAAATAGACATAACGTTGACCTTCTCCTCAAAATTCTCTTAACATATTACTTGGTACGTATTAACCGTTAAGCTCCGCACAAGAATTGTAAAACCCTCAAACTGAATTACTGTACTCCTTTCCTACATAATAACACGAAGTTCATTAGACGGTATTATCCCTTTTAATACGTCGGTATAAAAGTTAACGATCCAGCCAATGTTCCACACAATGCTATGATAAATCAATTATCATGATCACGCATGTCTTTTATATTAAAGAGCCGCTTTAAATAATCTCTGGCCATAATAGCGAGGCTGTTATTAATTATTTTTTGGTGGAAACGGGATTATAGGCTCGTCCGCTTTATGGCAATAGGCTTAAAATGTTAAAGAAAAAGGCCAAAATATTTTCGTTGAAACTAAACTGTAGATTGCTGTTGTTGATTGCCACGAAATAGCTCGGATGAATTTTACGGCGAGTACGTGCGAGAGAAAAGAAGGGGATTAAAATATTTTCATTATACATGAGAAAGTTAAAATATTTTTGCATTTTAAATCTATATGTAAAATTAATTATAGTATGTACGTATGTATCTTATATGGGGGCCAGTCAGTGCAGACCGGCGACACTTCGACCCAGTGGGATCTTTTGTGTCGACACTCTTCCAATAACGACTGTCATAGATGTTCATGGTAGCCGGGACCGACGGCTTAACGTGCTCTCCGAGGCACGGAGCAGGCGATAATTGTCAATCAATATGCACATCATTTCGAAAAGTCATATAACTTCCGATTGCTGGCAACAAACTGAATGGAGCTCTACGCGCTTTTATGAACAGTCGAAATGTATCCGAAAAGGCACGTTTGGCTGTTCATAGAGGACTATTAGTGCCCACACTTATGTATGGAAGTGAAAGTTGGGTATGGCAAAAGAATCATGAGAGCAGAATAAATGCTGAGAAGAAGCTTGAGAGCGCTGAGAAATATATGTGGTGTGACTCTGAAAGATAGAATAAGGAATACTGTGATTAGAGAGAGATGCGGCATGAAAGTGGATATAATGACTAGATTAGAAAAGGGTATGTTGAGCTGGTTTGGGCATGTAGAAAGACTGACCAAGAAAGTTTATAAGGTTAGTGTGAATGGAACAGTCACAAGAGGAAGACCTAGGCGAACGTTTCTTGATCAGACCGAGGCGTTCTGGTCAAAGGCCAGGTTAAGAGCACCTTGAACCGACAGGCGTGTATGAGGAATGTGATGAAAGTGAATGAAGCCAGAGAAGTGTGTCAGGATTGTTTACCTCGCTTGCCCAGTGCAGGTTGTAGTGCATCTTAGACATACAGGTGTACTCACGATATTTTCCTTCACGGTTAAACCGAGAATTAATAAATATTTCATAGGCAATTACCTACTTCGAAAATACAGAGATGCGTGCCTTGACTCAAACTGTAGACATCTGCTTAGTAGTTTAACAGTCGTCCTATCGTTGCTCTCTAAAAATGAGTTAGTTGAGCACAGAATTATTGAGTAGTAGAGCCTCGCTGATTTCAACATGAATGGGCCGGCTCGACCGGAGAAGAACTACCCTCTCACAGAACATCGACGTGAAATAACAGTATTCCTACTGTTGTGTTTCGTTCGGTGAGTGAGAGTGTCGGAGGCCCAATCACCCCGTTTCCTTCATTCCCGCTCCTTCTCCTTCCCACTTCCTTTTATAAAGGGTCGGCAACTCGCAAGTGATGCCTCTGGTGTTGCAGGAGTCCATAGGCTACGGTGACCACTTACCATCAGGTGGGCCGTATGATTGTTTGCCACTTTAGTAGTATAAAAAAAAACAGAAATTTAACAACCGATACGTGTCTTGTTAGTTAGGAGTAACAAGGATGATGCATTTATACATTGCGTGTCTGTTTAGGTTCTGGTAAAACGTCTATGGGCAAAATGAAGACTGAGGTAACAATGCACATGTCGTGAATCTCGTGCTCCAAGTTGAAATACTTTATTTGTTTATCTTTTTGCTTTTAAGAAATTATCACCATAGCGAATGATGACATCAATAATCATCGCGAGGGTCTTTAATCGATTTAATTTTGCTATTATTAGTCAGACTATGTACTTAAGACTGCGCCCAGCGTAAAACAGATAATGACAGAGCTCGTGCGGCGCATGTTCAAATCGGCGCGCGGCCGCCATAGTAAAATTGTATGGACGATTTGAAGTGCTTTTTTGATAAATATGTATCTTTATTGTCAACCAATAACTTAAATATTTGGGACAGAGAAATTTTAATATAACTGTTTATGTTTCGTTTAAGCTGTAAAATAGAATACATTTCTACTGCTATAATCTAAAAATCACGTAACACGAGCTTACGTTATTGCAAATTCACGTAATTTTGTAGGCGAAAATATTAATTATTTTATGTTTTTAACACGGAGTAATAGTATATACATTATTATATAATAATAGTAAATACATTAATTGTTATGGTAAATGTATATTTTT
Source organism: Catocala fraxini (assembly GCA_930367265.1). Taxonomy (NCBI): domain Eukaryota; kingdom Metazoa; phylum Arthropoda; class Insecta; order Lepidoptera; family Erebidae; genus Catocala; species Catocala fraxini. The sequence goes on from OV884045.1 coordinate 3,265,396, forward strand.
TATTTGTATTAAACAAAATGTCTTGATTTTATTCACTTAACTGTGACCGCCTGTTTTGGCACATTTCACTCGGCGCAGTCTTAAAGTCACCGCGCTTTTAAAGAAAACAAAAATATATTTCACTTTTTACATAATTTCATTCAACTGTATATTATATGTACCATGGACCCTTGAATTAAATTGTAAACATGCAAACGATTCTTCGGTTTCATGCAAATACGAAAGAGGGGATTTTGAACATAATACTCTATACCATAATACGATATATGAGATCGATCACGACATACATATATCAGCTTTATGAACAACAACATGCATGTAAAGTATACTACTATATATCGTTTATTGATTTGTTTTGCAGGTTGTAAATATGGGCAACGTAATAATACGCCCTGTACCTGTCTCGGGTATGCTGGGACACACGGCCTGACATGCATGTGAGCTGCGGCTGGATAACCATTAAAAATAAAGGTAAATTTGCTTATTGTTTTTTGTTATAATTAGCTGGCAACTACTAACTAAAAATGGTTTATATGCCTTGTCTCTGTCAATCATGTTAATTCTGTTGAATACAATATTGTATCTTAGCTTATAGCTTTTTACAACTTAATAGAAAAATAGCAGAGATTGATGACCTCTATCTATGGTTTCCATTAAGTTGTAAAAAGTTTAGTGATAATTAATTAATTGAGCTATTTTATCAATGATTACAAATGAATTTGGACGTCTTTTAATAGCAATTTAATGATATGTATACTCTTAAATACATATTTTTATCAAGAGCGTGTAATTTAATCCAAGTGTTTTTTTAAGCGGTCTTTAAAAGTTGTCTCTGTTGGCTATCCTAGCCATGTGACTTATACAATATAAGAACTAATATTTTTCTTGCTCCTGACTGTTGTATTTAAAGAACTGCTATAATCGGATATCGTGGACTCAACATTTAAGTTACGAGGTGAAAATATTGAACGCCTTAAATTACTCGCCAACTTGCTGGCCTACAAGCTAGACGGTCTTAGCTGCTGTATACCTCATCATATCACAGTCATAGGATTATTGTTTGTGACGTAGTGATCTCGGTATATTATTCGGATTTACGTGCCGCACCATTTTTATTGACGGCGTACGGAAATCCGCAACAGGGGATGTTTATATTGGTTACCTTGACAAATATTGTGATAGCTATGTTTTGTGTACGACAAATATTGGTTTTTTATTGTGGTTTTGATGTTTTCGGGAATGGTTGAGTGTGAGGGGACTGGTTATTGTGATTTGCTGTAGATGCAACAAGAAAACCAATCAGTAGGTTACCCAGATTGTGAAGAATTTTGGATCTATCTTTGTCTATACTTGTAATATTAGTATAGACAAACAAAAAATCTAATCATTCTTCTTTATAATTAAAAAGAAAGATTAGATTTTTTTTCTCTTTGTTGTATGGATTTCACTTTGGAATTAAAAACTACGCATTCGATTTAAAATAATATTCTTTTACCATTCGATTACCTATATTATAGTCAAGTAAAACGTGATATATTTTATTAAAACAAGTGTGAATCGGCAATGAATTGCCGTAAATCTTAGGGTTCGAAAAAATGGTTCAATTAATATACAAAGGTCACGTGATACTTGACCACGTGACCGTGAGGTCAGAGGTGAAAGGTCATAGTCATTTTGGGGGTATATCGATTATGCTGAGTGGAATGGCGTTGACCACGAGTCTCTAGCTCTTACGGTTCTTAAGTTGAAAGTTGTATAACAGACGGACGGACGGACGGACAAAGCTGTTGTATAAGAGTTTTTCGAACTCTAAAAAGAAAGTACTGTTACTAACCCAACCTACTTTTACGTGAGCGAAGCCTTTTAATTACTTTAAATTTTCTTCTCCCTAGCCTTACCAAGCCGACAATATTTTTAATCATCTCGATCGATAAAAAGCATTAAGTACGTTTATTTCATGCCATGTTTTGACAATCTTGTTCTTTTCACATATGTAGTTGCGATAAATAAGGTAAAAAGCTGGCATATAATTAAATTTACCAAAGAGTGATGGCGCTGTGGCCAATTTACGCCACCGCCATCTAGCGACAAGGGCAGAATAACATCTCATAGACTAGCTAGTAAATAGTAGATCTCAAAGTGCCTACGTCATTTTAGCACAGCTACATTTTTCATAGTATAAAGTGTGGATCTATAAAATTAAATGAGGCATTACTGGCGAAAATCTATTACAAATAAAATAATTGGGATGAAAGGAAACTGCCACGCAACCTCGGATTGCCGATGCCAACTATCGCAAGAGTAACAAGTTGAGAATATCGAACTCCTCTGATAAGGGACAGCCGCGCCTTGGCATTCGGACGTAGTCCAACCAGTCCAACGCATATTAGTTAGATAGAAAGAGGACGAGCTTTTTTATCTATCTTCTATTTCTATTTTGTATATTGCAAGAATTATAAAAATATCATAATGTTATTAAATAAATAAATTGAGAGGGGCCTGGTACCCATGACACAAGTTAAATCTTACTTTGGGTATCAGTGTTCGAACAAATATTGTTTTTACCTAATATTGTGCTAACTTTGCTGTTTTTTAAACTATGTACTTTTCTGGGCAATAAAAATTATTATTATTATTATTCTCTTTATTACATTTTTTTTCTAATAATTACATTTTTAAATATAAATATAAAATCTATACATATTTAAAAATATAAAAACTGAAATGACCCACCGACATCGGGAACAGGGTCCAAGCTGCCGGTGGTTAGGGCCCCAGAGAGAGGAATCTCCTCACAATACGCGCCGTATCGAGTAGTACTGCCTTTTGCATCAAGGACTTGATCCAGCCATCTAACGCGAGCCTCTGCAGGTGGTGGTCGAGGCTCTTAGGTATTAAACCATTGACTGTAATGACTATCGGCACAATGATCGCCGAGTCCACACGCCACATGTCGACAATCTCGTGAGCTAGGTCTAAGTATTTCAACTCTTTTTCTTTTTCAGCTTTCACAAGATTTACGTCATGCGGAATGGTAACATCGATGATCATTGCTCGTCGCTCCAATCGGTCTATCAGCACAATATCTGGCTTGTTCGCCACAATTGTCCTATCAGTGATGATAGACCGATCCCAGTACAAAGTAGCACGACCATTTTCGAGAACTGGATCGGGCACATACCTGTAATACGGCACTTCAGATTCCACAAGGTCATACTTTAAGGCAAGTTGCTGATGGACAATCCTGGCTACTTGGTTGTGTCTATGCAAATACTCTCCATTGGCAAGACGAGAACAACCGGAGATAATATGTCTGAGAGATTCTCCGGGCTGGTGACATGCCCGACATATGTCAACCGTCCCATCCTTCAGGATATATCTCCGGTAGTTGTTCGTCATAACAACTTCGTCCATTATTGCACATACAAAACCTTCGGTCTCAGCGAAGAGATCGCCGAAACGTAGCCAGGACACCGATGACTGAAAATCTATGTCGGGCCCATTCAGGGCCCGAAAAAAGCGTCCATGCAGCTCTTTTCCTTTCCATACATCCCTGCGCTCGTCAGTTCCAAGCATAACAGGTTTGCGCCAGTTCTCCTTAGCCAGAGCAAGCGGGGTAAAGCCCGTATCCACTGCGACTACAAGCCCACATCGGTTCGGAGAAAATATTCTCTGAGATTGCACACTTCACGGTTGTGGAGGGTCTTGGCATTTAAAAAACCGCGACCCCCACACTTCCGTGGGATGTACAATCTCATTACCGAGGAGCGCGGGTGGTGCATTCGGTATGCAGTCAACAGTGTACGGACCCTTCTATCCAGGGCATCTAATTCCGTTTGCGTCCATCTGAGTATGCCAAAGGAGTACATAAGGATCGGCATGGCCCAACCGTTACAGGCGCGCACCCTGTTGCCGCCTGACAAAAGACTTTTCAGTATTTTTTTCAAGCGGCCAAAGAAGCGCTCCCGCAACGTCCGTTTCATACCGTCCTCAGTGATACCTAATGCCTGTGACATACCCAGATATTTATAGGTTTCGTTTGCAGAGAGAGACCTAAGTTTAGTAAAATCTGAGAGTTCAATGCCATCAGATTCCACAACCCTGCCTCGCTTTACATACATAACTGCACACTTGTCAACACCAAACTCCATCCTGATGGAATTACTGAAGGTTTCCGTTACCTTAAGTAACGCCGTCAGTTGGGGTCTGGTGGAGGCAAATAGTTTTAGGTCATCCATGTAAAGAAGGTGGGATATAACTTGACCATCTCTCCGCAATCGATAGCCTAGCCCTGAACTCTCCAGTAAAGTACTAAGAGGGTTCAGCGCTAGACAGAACCATAAGGGACTCAAACTGTCGCCCTGAAATATACCTCGCTTGATCTTGATAGATACACCGCTTTCCCCGATCTGGCGACATCCTGGATAGCGTAAAACCGTTCTCCACTGCCTCATACATGACTTCAAGAAAGTGCAAAGAGTTGCATCAACTTTATACAACTCCAGCACCCTCAAGAGCCATGCATGAGGTACAGAGTCATAGGCTTTCTTATAATCTATCCAGCATGTCGCAAGATCTTTCTTAAGGCGGTGTATTTGTTGACTGATGGTCATGTCAATTAGGAGTAGCTCTTTAGTACCACGTGCCCCACTTCTACATCCATTTTGAGATACAGACATGATGTTATTTGCTGTAATATGTAGTGAAAGTTTAGATCTCAAAATGGATGTAAGAAGTTTATAGACCGTCGGTAGGCATGTTATCGGTCTATAATTTTTTGGGTCCGTGACACTACCTGATTTGTAGAGCAGATGAGTGGTGCCAGTGGTCAAAAACTCAGGCAGCAATCCTGATTCCAAAGATGACTGGAATAGGGATGCCAAGCATGCATGCGCACTGCGGAACCATTTCAACCAGAAGTTGTGCAGTCCGTCCGGTCCCGCTGCTTTCCAGTTTGGTAACGAACGAACCGCACAAGAAACGTCTTCTGGTCGTATGTTAATTGGCTCCATTTGAGGTATAGTGTCGCATGCCTGCCTAACATCCCCAAACCAATCCCCCTCTTCGTGGTCGACGGGCGTCGACCAAATACTACGCCAAAAAGCAGTCGTGGCTTCTGTATCTGGTAGACAACCATCCCCACTAGAATCAGGATGCTTCCACCTTCTGTACACCCACCTTTCATCTCTCTGGAATGCACGATTTTGGGCATATCGATCAGCTCTTTTTTTGTAGCGCCTCACTCGGCTTGCCCACGCACAAATTCTCTGCTTCAGGAAGTCGATGCGTTCTGTAACCCGGGCGACATAATCTTGGGGACATACGTCAGTCCCTACAAACGCCCGAGTCACATAACGCATCACTCTCGGTCGTGCATTACCCTCCCTGAAACAGATAAGCTTTCCGATGAGTGCCCTGGACTCAGCGATACGACGCTCAATCCTGCACTGCCACGCTGGCGTAGTATTTCTGGGACGAGCAGCTGTCATTATGTGTGGATTTTTAATACCAGCCACTCGACATGCCGCAGCAGCCGCACAGTACAAGATTGAGTGTGCATCGCTAAGACTTTCACTGTCCACTAGATAAGTGGGCAGTAATGAGTCCAAGGCACACACCAGCGCTAAATTCTTTTTGTGCGTAGGCAATCTTGGCAGACGTGGTCTATTTGGCGCATAAACGTGCCGATATTCCCGCAACGTGCACTCCAAAGTACTCCTTAATTGTTCATTGTACTGGGTACTTACGTGTGTGTACTTATTATTATTATTATTATTGTTTTAATAATATATTTTTTTATATAATCATGACATTAGCTATTATTTATGCTTAAATGAAAAGTCAATTAAGTCTGGCTCTAAGATCTCGTACAAAAACAAATCTATAGACCAACTTTACGTATATATTGACAAAAAATAAGTTTGGCAGTCGATTTTATATGTGCCATGCCAGACCATAGCGGGGAGGTATGATTCCCTTTTGTTAGGTGATGTGGTTCAAAGGTGTATTTTGAACAACAGCCTGGTTTCCAAATACATAATAAGTTTACTAACATAGGTATAAGTTATCTTTTGTTTACTAACCCATATGGATGTTGCTTATCCGAAATAAAGAATATTTTATTTTATTATTATTTATATAAACAAGAACTTTGAAACTCATCTAAGTTTCTTCCAAATAATTTATTTTAATGAGAATCTTTAAATCATATACAAATAATAATAACAGCTCATGATTAAACATGCACAATTTTTTATTTTAATTGCATCTATCTGTGACAATGTTGCTGCCACATGTCAAGCAACGTTGCCACCATCATGTTTAATGATGGGTGACCATTTACAAAAAGTAGCCTCTCTGTGGATATTACGTTTATTTTAATTTAATTTTGTTTATTTTATTTATTTCTAACTATTTATTTGTGTTCTTTATATTTTTCTCTTCGTTAAACTTCTCCCGCTTAACACTCTTGTCTCGCATGAGATTCGAATTCACAACACTCTTTGCTACAGCGACGAAGAGACCGTTTTTCTACCAAAAGACCTAAGTCTGGCTGCACCCACTTAAAATGATAACTTTTCTATTTGCGCGGAGTAGCTTGTTGGAGTGTTACGTTGAATAAAACATGACGAAGTAAGTGCGTTGCTTCACTGACACTATTTCATCCTGTGGGAATGCCGGAAATACTTCTATGCATTCAGCGTCCAATATTTTTGTATTACTCCTAAAATGTGTACTTGATTCGCCTACGGTATCGCGGTAGTGTATGATGGATGCTGTGTATGAGTTCGCCAGTTTGATGCTCTGATCAAGTGAAAAGGTTTTGGGGTTTCCTTCATAGAAATTTTCAGTAACTGCACCGATTCTAGAATGTGTCTAGTAAACGGTTATAGGCTCTATTACGCGATATTTAGAACCGTAAAAAATGAAATATTATTTCATTATTTATTACACTCACATAGATAGGTCCCCAATGATTAAGTTATGTTCGGGTACTTTGAAATAACGACACTGGAACATTGAGACTACTACCATCTTAGTCTCCTCGTGACCATGGCTGCTGAAAAGCAACCGAATCGTCAGGGAAAGTTTAAACTTAAATATAAATAGTTTTAATAATTTAATTAGCTTAAATAATTAAAAAATAGTAAAGTTTAATAGTATCTAGTAGCAGTGTAACAGTTTCAAAATTATGTAATAAAGTGTAAAATAACGCGATAAAATCCGTATATAGTAGTTTAATTTCAATATCTTAGCTATCTTTAGTATTAAAATGATTGTTAGTTAATTTTTTTTGTTGCTGCATTGCTGTATTGGGTCTGTTACCTGTAATAACAATGTGTGCTGGTAAAATAAATTAATAAAAAAATGTACTGATGACGGTTTATTTAATTTTTTTATGTTTCACCCTCAATGACTGACGTATTAATTACCCATTATTAAGTAATAAATATAATGATCATCAAAATTATTCAAATAAATACGAATCTCTAAAGCACTAAACATAACGTTTTATCAAAAAGCGCACATTACTAAAATAGTTTTGAGTGTTTTGTTGAATAATACATAACAAGTTACGTGTGTTGCTTTACTGACACCATGTCGTCCTGAAGGAATACCGTAAAAGCAATCGGGATTTGATATTTTCGTATTACTTCTAACACCTCGGTAGCGCAGTGATAGTGAATGTGGCTGCCGTGCGTCAAGAATTGAGTTCGATTCCCGGTTCAGGCACAATATTATTGGTATGTTTTGCTTAGGATCGCTCAGACACCATGAAGTTTACAACTGAGCTTGGTAGACAAAAATAGGCTTGACTTCTTTTACGTGGTACAAAATCCATTGGTGGACTGTGAATGAAATACGTCTCTACCAAACCGTTTAGGTACAAGACAGAATATGTATGTATATCTAATGCTTGTAGGTTACAAATTGCTCCTTTCATGATAGCTCTTGTTTATGAAGCTATATATACGCAAAGTTGAAGAAGCAGAGCTACAAAGAAATATATATCTTCTATAAGGTATTTAGAAAGGTAGGAAGCAAGCTTACCTTATCCAAACCGTTCAGCCTCTCTAATAGTCAAACATGCTCAAATATAAAAAATATATTAACATATATTGAAAGGTCTTTTAGTAATAGTCCATCTTTTAACATAGTTTATCTTTTTAGCTGACTTCCTCAATTTTACATACGACTCAACCCTTTAGGCCAAGTAACAATACAGACAAGTTAATGACCTATAAAGACCTCCCTGATTCAATCCCTAATGTGTTTTTAATGGCTTACATTTTGCTATTGAACTGTCATTTAATATGGCTAACAAAATTTACGAGGACCAGCCAAAGCTTTGTTAATATTTGTGCCGAATATTTATGGTACACTTTTGGGTAATTATTGGATTTAAAAATGGTGGAGTTAATTTATTGTTGTGTGGGGATGATAACTTGGATATATTTTCTTGTGTGACTCGTTTTGTATTGTTAATTGAGGTGGTAGAATATATATATACAAATTCCAGCATTTATACAGTGTGTATCAGAAAGGTGTGGTCATATTGTAGGACCGTAATGTATAAAAAATCTGAAAAATAATCTATCAGCCCTATCCCCGGATAAAAATAATATACCTATTAAATTTTAAGAAAATGTTGACCATTTTATTTATTTATTTATTAAATCGAAATAAATGCAATACATCACTATTAGATTGCGCCTGGTCATTGTCGTGTTCAAAGAGGTCACCTAGCCGGCTATAAATGTTGTTTAATTATCGACCACAATGTGTTGCGAGTGATAAGTCTTTTTAAAATAAAACGCTATATATCTTAGTGAAAATTAAGGACTAAAGGACAAGAGGGAATGCAATGTTACTGACGATGATATCGAAGGCAGAGCGAAGTGGGGCATAAAAATAAAGAAAGCTGAGTCCACCACCATGTGGGATACACACGGTGGTGGACTCGAGATTTATTAGCCTCTGAGTCTTCTTCGAAGAGGTTAATGAAAACACTATGTGGGTCTGTGTGTCTGTCTGTTAGTGAGAGGCATAGCTCCGGGAACACTTGCCCGATTGACTTGTAACTTGATATGCAGACACCTTGGGGTCATCCCTCGGGCTAGTTTGAATATGGGCCCTGTGGGTCAAAAGATCCCCGAGATATAGGGGTCATGAGGTTATAAGGTCCTGGGATATCCACCAACAAAGTGATTTGGAGGTCCAAGAGAGAGGCTTTTGCCCAGCAGTGGGACATTACAAAAAGCTGATAAAAAAATTCACATGAAGACAAAGAGGTTGAATCCTGGGTTTTATCACCCATCTCGTTTGTCATGGTTTTTCATTGTACAGGAGCTATATTATGTGACATTTCAATATGACTACACCTTCATGTTACACGATGTATAAATACGGAAATTGCTATATACCAGACACATTCACAGACTCCTATTAGAAAAGCTAACAACATCTTGGCTAACTGTGATCTAACTGAAAATTGTAAAGGAAATAAACACCCTTTTTTCAACCGTCGGGTAAAAGAATAGACAAATGTTCAGTCCCGAGGGTTAAAAGTAATTTTGCACAACAATAATATAGTAATATTGCACCCAGATTATACAATAAACTTAATTTAATGTACAAAATAAAACACTTATCAAACTATCAAATTAAAAACATCAAAACATGGCTTAAGAGTTTTGGCTACGATGATGTGGAAAATTTATTGCTCTATTGAAGAAGTAATATTTCATGCACGTAAACCACACTACACGCACACACGCACGCACACATACACACAAACACGCACGAACACACACACATACACACACAAACACACACACACAAACACACACACACACAAACATTTGTTTCTGGGGGGGAACTGATTGCTATTATACAGCTCACGCTAGTTTGGGAATCAGGGCTTACACTTTAATTGTATATACCTTTTTATTACAATAAATAATTTATTAATTTAATTTAATTTAGATAAAAATACTCTGACCCAATTTATCCTAAAATATCCAATTGATGCTACAGATAATTTCCACCTGACCTTTTGCCGTACTCATGTGACATTTCACAAAAATAAGTATTGCAATAACAGCCCATGACATCACAATATCACATTCAAACACGGTTATTACAAAAACAAACATACATATATTCGCAAGAAGGCCGACATTCAATCTTAAGCAGACGTGTGGCATTGACACTTTCTTTTTTATTTTCCTTAAGAAAATAGCTTCTTGTTATTCGTGTAAAAATATTCCGTGGCATCGTCCCGTAACTGCCAATCAATGTATAAATAGAAAAAGAATTTGAAGATTTTTTCTTTTTTTATCGTATAGGACGCAAACGAGCAGACGTATCGCCTGATGGTAAGCGATTACTGCCGCCCATGGACACTCGCAATACCAGAGGAGTCACAAGTGCGTTGCGTTCCTTTTAAATCTATCCCACCTGAAAGGGGGGGGACGGTTGGGCCTCCAGTACCCTCACTCACTGGACAAAACACAACGCAAACGCTATTTCACGCCGGTTTTCTGTGAGGCCATTATCACTCCGGTCGAACCGACCTATTCGTGCCGAAGCGTGGCTCTCCCACGTTAAAAAAACCATCACACGTACTATTTTTTGCATATTGTTTTTGTTTGATTGTTTGATTTCGACAGGTGTTATAAGCGTATTATGTGTTAAGGCATTTATTTTATATTAGATTTTCCCGCGGCTTCGCTCATGTCCATCTAAATTTTGCCAATAAATTTCTATGCCTTGAGAATAGTACTTTTTCTAGAAGGATACTCTGACAACTTCTATGCAAAATTTCATGATCAGGTCGGGTAGTTAAGGCGTGAAAGCGTAACAAACAAACAAACTCATACTCGCATTCATAATATTAGTTAGGATTGACTTCATAGACTCATATCTGTAAATGCCCGAAAATTCCAGAAATTAATTGTACTTAAATCTTGATGACTATGGATGTTTTCGGACATAGCTATAGAGAGATCAGGCGCAAGACCAACGGCTTGCCGAGCTTTACGAAGGCCGCCAATTCCCTAATTTCAGCCTCATTGTGGGGTGACTGAATTTTTTAACATAGCACGTCTATAACTTTTTGTTTGTCGTATCCAGGATTCGAACCCAAGATCTCATACAATGCAGTTGCGTTCACTACTGCTATACCGCTGAGGCAGTCTTCTATTAAGTCTTCGTTCTTCTACGCTAGTAGTTCTCAATGTGCCCCTAGGGGTCCACAGGAGACTCGGCGGGGGTCTACATTGGCGTGACAAAAAAATCGGGGTTCACAATTCGTAAGCGAGGATCCACGAAAAAAAAAAGGTCAGCCCGACTACAGTTACCGAGAATTTAAAAAAAATTAAAGATCTGCCCGTAGGGATTTGATCAAATTTTTTAATTTTAGCCTTTAATAAGGTAGAAATGTAGCTGCAGGGGGTCGCCGGAACCAGCAAAATTTTGAGAGCGGTCTATGAAAAAAAAAGTCTGGGACCCTCTGTTCTACGCTATACCTTATCCACGTCACAGAACAATTACATAATCTGTTACATATAACAGAACACCTTTCTCCAAAGAACTCAGTTAAGTAATTTCTATCTAGAAACTACGGTGGCATTACAAGTAGTTTTAAAATAAGTTCAGCCGTGAACGTAGAAAGGAACCGCTTTGTACAAAAGCTAGTTACTCAGCCAACTGTATAAAGATTGGAATGGACATAAGTTTAAACCGAAACTCTAGGAAAAGGAATGTATAGATGATACTTTTTTGTTTTCTATGGAAGATAACTGGATTAAATTTAAAATAGTGAACAATGTTTTATTCCAATTTCAATTAACCTACTTAGTTGAAAGTCGAAATTCGAATAAAATAACATTCAAGTAACGCTTATGATTATTACATATTATTTTCCTTTTTTTCTATGGAAGATAACTGGATTAAATTTAAAATAGTGAACGATATTTTATTCCAATTTCAATTAACCTACTTAGTTGAAAGTCGGAATTCGAATAAAATAACATTCAAGTAACGCTTATGATTATTACATATTATTTTCCTTTTTTTCTATGGAAGATAACTGGATTAAATTTAAAATAGTGAACGATATTTTATTCCAATTTCAATTAACCTACTTAGTTGAAATTCGGAATTCGAATAAAATAACATTCAAGTAACGCTTATGATTATTACATACTCTTTTGCTACACAACAAAAATTTTATTTTGATATTACGTCACGACACTATGTGACGTCATAATCACCAATTTTATTGCTGTAGGACTGTTTTGATACTAATGATAAGGATGATACAGTAGTTTGAGTTTTCGCCTCGCCGCTGCCAATGCGCCGATTGTGAGTGGTTACGATTCCCAATTTGGTCAAAAACTTGTGTGATCCGTATACCTATAGTTATACCGTGATAAGTAATAATTAGTTACACGTTAAATAATTTTACATCAAATTATAATTATTTCCAATTATTATGTCAAAGTTATTACAATAAACGAACGCTATCATCATCTCAAATACCTCCCTTATAGAATCACTTTGTCAATCTGTCTATTTATCTAGATAGCAAAAAGCTAGACGTCTGACCGACAAAACCTTTTTTTGCTGACGATCTAAAGGTTGCCGGTTATTATAGACTATCAATCACCACCCAGACTACATAACATTGAGATTTTTCTTAAAGAAAATCCTAACCTACCTACTTGTGTTGGAGTTCAAACACTCAGACTGTTTTCTAATTGTATATGTTTCTTCTCGCGACTATTTATCTCTGACGATGTAGGCAGAGGTGTCTCCACAACCTTACATTTGCTGTTTAAGCTATTATGTAATAGGGTTAAACCTACGATCGCTAACGGGTACACTTGCATGCTTCGTACTGGCACAGAGAACATCCTTGAGCCGGGAATAAAATTACACGTTCGTAGTTATGTTAATAAGGTAGTATTTATTGTGAAAAGCCTATAGTCGCCACTTATTTGATCATGGTACTAGTAAGCAGAATCGCATGGGAAGTACACCCTTATTTCATTTATGCGTAAGAGCAGTAACGCACAATGTTTCACTGTCAGTAAGAGTTTTAAAGGATAGCCTCTTCGCTTCTTATCATTCCCTCTTTTGTTTCTCTTTACCCAGAATCACCAACACGAGAGTTATGATTGATCGTACAATAACCGCTTAATATTATTACTTGTATTGTATACAAAATTGAATATAATATATACATACACATCACAAATTACTGTACATCCCAAAAAGTTAAGCAGAGGTGTATGATACCAGTTTACGTTTGCTACATTTCTTGACAAAAACTTGCTTTACAGTCTTTTCATGCGAGCGATGTTTCACTTTACCAACTCTGCTATATGAAAATCAGCTGCAAACACCTAAAACAGAATACCTGGAACTAAATTACATTAGCTTAGACACTTAGAGAAACCTCAACATACACTCTCCACATTCTCACACTTAAGGCAAATCTTGCGAACACACACAGGGTCATTTTCCCGAATGTAAATTCGCCCCTAGATATATATTACTCCACGGAAACCGGCTAACAGGCCGTCGGGAGCCACTCCTGAATTACCAGGATAGTTATAAATCTTACGTTTGTTCTGCTGGTGAAAAGAAAAAGGGAAATAAATGAATGCACGAACGAGCTCGCGTTCTTGACGAGTTGTTGGTTTTGAATATGACTGAGGTAGACGAAATTAATCATGGCTGACTTTTGAAAACATTTTGTACTTATAAAAGTCAGCTGTGCGTACTTCGTTGAATGTTAAAGCGGGTATTTTTAGACGTACCAAAATATATTTTAAATTTAATCTCAAAAGAAATACGTTGACTTGTGTTTGTATAATTATATAACTCCAAGGGTACGCTACCCAAAGGTATTTGCTTATTTATGATTTTTATTTCCGTGTAAAGTGACCATAGACTTAGCTTTCTAGGGAAAGTATGTTGTTGTCTACCGGACACATTGCCCGGGTGTGCGTAAATTCCACGCGAGAACGCATACTAGAGTAAAAAGTATATCCTATTTATCAATCTAGGACGTGGTCTATTTAAGTGCTAAATTCATTCATCGGTTTACGCGTGTTTAAGTAACAAAGGCCGAAAAATTCAAACAATTTCACAAACATATCATACTAGACTTTGCCTGCAGCTTAGCTTGCGTTAATCTAAATTTTGACTATTAATTTCTATTCCTCAGAAACAGTACTTTTTCTGAATAAAAGGCATTCTTTGTCCTTTTTTGTAACCCTGACAATGTGTATACAATAAGTTTATGATGATTGCCCGATAGTTAACACGTGAAAGCATAAAAAACAAACTTAAAAAGCAACTCACATTCGCATTTATAATGTTAGTTCGGATTAGTATTAGTAAGATAAAAATAATAATAAAATAAATATTAAATTTATTTTCGCTTTAGTTTATATTTGAACACAAATCTCTCACTTTTCGTTTGCAATCGGAACAGCATCGGGTAAAACATAACAAGCGTTTAATGGCGGCCCAGCAGTGGGGGTGGGCATTGTATACTCGTTTGGCCTCAAAGAGCAAACCTAGTGTGGTCGTATTAATGATTTATATGTTTCGGGGTCGCGTTTTGTATTTGTTGTGGGTGAATTTTGAGGCTGGTCGCTTGGTCCCGTGGGATAGGTTTTAACATAAGTATGTTTTGTGGCGTCCAGGTATCTTTTCCTGGGTAAGGCATTGCTGTTGTTTTATGTTAGGCAATTCGGAATTAGAAAATGTGACCAGTAGAGGCATTAGATTATATTACGTCGGACCGGCATCCAACTATGATGTAGGTCTACGTAACATTATTCTGGCTGCCAGCAGAGCTGCCAACGATTTACGAATAAACAGACCTGAGTCTGTGTACGTATGAAGTTCATAATATATTGAGATGGAAAAGATTCTATATCTGCATTATCTACCTGTCTTATAAAATGTAATTTTACCAACAACCCACTTCAAATTACCTCAAGGATGGATGTACTTTGTGTCCGTAGCTTATCACTTAAAATATTTACCAAATTCTACTCGCATTACGACCACAGCACTTTTCCAAAATCTTACAAATTGATAGCACTGGACCAAAGAAAAAGAAAACTCAAAAGAGTTCATCAATTTAGATCCCAACCAACACTTATGAATGCCAAAATGTGGCTATACTGTGCAGTACTGACAATGTCAAAATTTCCGACATTATATAAAAAATCTCCCTTCCTATCTAACCTCCATATTGCGTGAGTCATAAAAATCAGCTTTACAAAGACAAAGAAAAATTTTAATCACTGCCAACAGAGATTTGGCCAAAGTTGTGACAACCGTGCAATACAGCGGTGTATTATCGCGTACCTAAATGTCGGTCAGTTGAAGGCTGTGGATACAGACTGACGGAGCGGGCAGCCGAGCGTTTTAACGTCATATTGACTTTGCATAGTATATGTTCTTGAGGTGGTTACTGCGTTACTGCTAGTTATTATGCTGCTCTGCTATCATAGCAACCCAGCCCGGTATTAAAAAATAAAAAAGAAAGACAGCCTGGATACTTTTGTAGAGGCCTCCTAAATATTAGCCAAGTCAGGTACTATGGGCTAATATAATGAGACGAGTAAATAATCTACTAACCGCAAAAGTGTGACAACGCTCTGTCATAATAACTTTCATTTAGTTTAACGTGGATAATTCTACGCGAGTCTTCAAACAATCGAATTATTCGAAGCTTTGACGAATATTTGAATGCATTTCAGTTTGATATTGATGACTTATTTGAGTACACTAAATAGATCATTATTATATAATTATATATATTTATACGTTTGACAGAGCTGGTAGAGGCGGCGTGGGACCCGATGTGCGTGCGGGGATCCCTTCTTTTCGCATAATGTTCTTTGTCCTAATATACTTCGGCATAACGATTTTGGCACAATTTGTTTTGGCATAATAATACTTCGGCATAATGTTTTTAGGCATACATTTTATGTTGGCATAATCATCTTAAAGACTAATTTGTTTTGGCATAAATTTGATTCGCATAACGTTAGTAGGCCTAATGACTATTAGCATAACGTTACGTCTGTAACAATTAAATAATATTGTTGTTTAAAAATGTAATATGCTGTGCAACAAAAGTTAGTGACAGAACCGAATTGCTGCAAAACCGACTCTACGTAGTCTTGTTTGTCCTACCCCTAGAGTGTAATTTAAAATCGTGTAGAAGCATGGGGCCGCCGGAGGCCCGCAGCGCCGGAGCCGTGACAGAAACTCTGCCTGCTGCATGCTTGCTTGCATGCTGCATGCTTGCTTGTTTGCTGCATGCTGATATTATGCTTAAAAAAGTTATGGTTTAGAACTTTATGCTTCATAAATTTATGTTTTAGAATATTATTCTTAATCATTATTATGGTTAGAGAAATTATGCTTAAAAAATTATGGGTAAGCTGTTATGCGTAATTATATTATGCGAAAATATAATTATGGCAAACAAAATTATGCTAAGTTATATTAGGTCTTAAAATTTTATGCTAATGGATAGGGATCCGTGCGTGCGTGCGCCTGCGCCACTACGTGTCGCGCAGCGCGCTGGCGCCGGCGTGCGACGCGGCTGTATATTAAATATTGTTGCAAACACAATCGCATTATCAAATCAAGTTTCGATTAAACGATTATGAATCGCAAAAATGAATGAACGAATTATTACATTCAGATTTGCGATCATAGAACTTTCGAATATTTTAAATTAAATTTATTTCTTCGCTACAATTAGCGATCGCTAATATGCATTCCAGTGGCATACTTTGGCGAAGCCGTTGACAGAAACTAAGAGATTCTATAGAATCAAATACACAGGCCAAGTATTCAATTACAGGCTATAAACGGTGTTAGACACTTTAAGATGTAAATTTTGCACTCTAGCGTCGCTTTGAGCTCACATGGTTGCTGTAGGCATGCTTTCCTCCTTAATTTACATATAGGCCACCTCGGTCCGTGCTACTCGGTACACTGGAAATTGAACTTAAACTGGCGGTGATGCTTTTTAATTATACAGGAGATTAAATTAGCTTTAATTGTAAATGTTTATGGTTGCTCGCTTTGATTGTGGAATTAACTCACTGCTGAGGTTATCCGATAGCCTACAGTATAATAATAATAATATAATAATATCAGCCCTGTATTAAACTGTCCCACTGCTAGGCACGGGCCTCTTCTTACTGTGAGAAGGGTTAGACCATAGTCCACCACGCTGGCCCAGTGCGGGTTAGCAGACTTCACATATCTTTGAGAACATTATTGAGAACTCTTAGACATGCAGGTTTCCTCACGATGTTTTCCGTCACCGTTAAAGCAAGCGATAATTAACTATTTAATACGCACATAACTTCGAAAAGTCAGAGATGCGCGCCTTGGGATCGGACTCGAGACCGCTGCGTGGCAGTCCAACGGTTTCCCACAAGGCTATCGCTGCTACAGCCTACAGTATAAAATTCTTAAAATAAATAAATAGGTTTGAAGGGGTTGGCAACGCAAATGTGGTAGTCTTGGTGTTGCTATCGTCCAAAGGCTACTGTAACCGCTTACCATTTGGCAGGCTGTATGCTAGTTAGTCAAGGGCCTGGTAATAAAAAGTTTGTAATTTGTAATCTGTGGCTTAAGAACTCGGTATCAGATTCTTAAACCATTCTTGCCACATGATCTGTTCTTTCTGTAACATTGGTGGTCTCCTTTTTGCTCTTTTAAGTCTTGCTTGTATTGCTCTTATGCAGAAATATAACAACGTAATGTTTATATCCTCGGAGAGTAACTAACGCAATCCAATGATTAGGCAAGGATCTCTGGCTTAAGGATTTGTCGAAAAATTCCATTACCAATTTTATTTTACCCGTTCGTATTGGAACTGTGAGACCGAGTCAGTGTGTATACTATACTACTCGATTTTGCCCGTGGCTTCGCTTGCTCGAAAACAGTACTTTTTTTCTAGATGAAAAGTACCCTAAGTTATCACAAACCCCTAAAAAGGTGTATCGTAAATATTATGAGGATCGGTCGAGTAGTTACGGCATGTAAGCAACAAGCAAACACACAATCGCATTTATAATATTACTAGATTTAGCCCGTGCTTTACTCGCGTTAATTGAAATTCCGTCTAGAAATTTCTATCACTCGTGAAAATAACTTTTCCACGATGAAAGGTATGTCCTTTTCTGAACCCCTGACAAGGTAGATGCAAAATTTCATGATGTTTGCTCGAGTAGTTAGCGTGAAAGCGTAACAAAAAAACAACTCCATATTCGCATTTTAATTTTAAGATGTTGTCCTAGTTATAAATCGCTACATTTTCCGTTTATCCAAGCCCCCAGTCTCACTGGGCAGTGTATCATCGCGCTCATAAATGACAAAAGTTTTTCAGGCCGCAGCTCGTTTATACAGACATTAGGACAAATTGGAATTGTTTGTTGGCCAACGTAAGTCATAGGTGTAGATCCTATTGTGAGAAATTTGTTATCGGTGTTGTTTTGTTGTTCTAAGGATATATATCATTTGTCATATCTTAGTTCTGGTTGTTCTGGATAGTGTTCCGTGTGTCTGGAGATTGCTGTTTCCTGATAAAAGGTTATAAGTTTTGGTGGAATGCGGGTAACATATTTTGCTTACTTTAATAATTTATACCCGCATATTGTTAATTGAGGTGGTAGAATATATATATACAAATTCCAGCATTTATACAGTGTGTATCAGAAAAGTGTGGTCATATTGTAGGACCGTAATGTATAAAAAATCTGAAAAATAATCTATCAGCCCTATCCCCGGATAAAAATAATATACCTATTACATTTTAAGAAAATGTTGACCATTTTATTTATTTATTTATTAAATCGAAATAAATGCAATACATCACTATGTATTAGATTGCGCCTGGTCATTGTCGTGTTCAAAGAGGTCACCTAGCCGGCTATAAATGTTGTTTAATTATCGACCACAATGTGTTGCGAGTGATAAGTCTTTTTAAAATAAAACGCTATATATCTTAGTGAAAATTAAGGACTAAAGGACAAGAGGGAATGCAATGTTACTGACGATGATATCGAAGGCAGAGCGAAGTGGGGCATAAAAATAAAGAAAGCTGAGTCCACCACCATGTGGGATACACATGGTGGTGGACTCAGGATTTATTAGCCTCTGAGTCTTCTTCGAAGAGTTTATGATAACACTATGTGGGTCTGTGTGTCGGTCTGTTAGTGACAAGCATAGCTCCGGGACCACTTGCCCGATTGACTTGTAACTTGATATGCAGACACCTTGGGGTCATCCCTCGGGCTAGTTTGAATATGGGCCCTGTGGGTCAAAAGATCCCCGAGATATAAGGGTCACGAGGTTATAAGGTCAGGGGATATCCACCAACAAAGTGATTTGGAGGTCCAAGAGAGAGGCTTTTGCCCAGCAGTGGGACATTACAAAAAGCTGATAAAAAAATTCACATGAAGACAAAGAGGTTGAATCCTGGGTTTTTACACCCATCTCGTTTGTCATGGTTTTTCATTGTACAGGAGCTATATTATGTGACGCTTCAATATGACTACACCTTCATGTTACACGATGTATAAATACGGAAATTGCTATATACCAGACACATTCACAGACTCCTATTAGAAAAGCTAACAACATCTTGGCTAACTGTGATCTAACTGAAAATTGTAAAGGAAATAAACACCCTTTTTTCAACCGTCGGGTAAAAGAATAGACAAATGTTCAGTCCCGAGGGTTAAAAGTAATTTTGCACAACAAAAATATAGTAATATTGCACCCAGATTATACAATAAACTTAATTTAATGTACAAAACAAAACACTTATCAAACTATCAAATTAAAAACATAATCAAAACATGGCTTAAGAGTTTTGGCTACGATGATGTGGAAAATTTATTGCTCTATTGAAGAAGTAATATTTCATGCACGTAAACATACACACACATACACACAGACACAGACACACACACACACGCACACACGCACGCACACATACACACAAACACGCACGAACACACACACACACACAAACACGCACGCACACACACACACAAACACACACAAACATTTGTTTCTGGGGGGGAACTGATTGCTATTATACAGCTCACGCTAGTTTGGTAATCAGGGCTTACACTTTAATTGTATATACCTTTTTATTACAATAAATAATTTATTAATTTAATTTAATTTAGATAAAAATACTCTGACCCAATTTATCCTAAAATATCCAATTGACGCTACAGATAATTTCCACCTGACCTTTTGCCGTACTCATGTGACATTTCACAAAAATAAGTATTGCAATAACTGCCCATGACATCACAATATCACATTCAAACACGGTTATTACAAAAACAAACATACATATATTCGCAAGAAGGCCGACATTCAATCTTAAGCAGACGTGTGGCATTGACACTTTCTTTTTTATTTTCCTTAAGAAAATAGCTTCTTGTTATTCGTGTAAAAATATTCCGTGACATCGTCCCGAAACTGCCAATCAATGTATAAATAGAAAAAGAATTTGAAGATTTTTCTTTTTTTATCGTATAGGACGCAAACGAGCAGACGTATCGCCTGATGGTAAGCGATTACTGCCGCCCATGGACACTCACAATACCAGATGAGTCACAAGTGCGTTGCGTTCCTTTTAAATCTATCCCACCTGAAAGGGGAGACGGTTGGGCCTCCAGTGTCCTCACTCACTGGACAAAACACAACGCAAACGCTATTTCACGCCGGTTTTCTGTGAGGCCATTATCACTCCGGTCGAACCGACCTATTCGTGCCGAAGCGTGGCTCGCCCACGTTAAAAAAACCATCACACGAACTATTTTTTGCATATTGTTTTTGTTTGATTGTCTGATTTCGACAGGTGTTATAAGCGTATTATGTGTTAAGGCATTTATTTTATATTAGATTTTCCCGCGGTTTCGCTCATGTCTATCTAAATTTTGCCAATAAATTTCTATGCCTCGAGAATAGTACTTTTTCTAGAAGGGTACTCTGACAACTTCTATGCAAAATTTCATGATCAGGTCGGGTAGTTAAGGCGTGAAAGCGTAACAAACAAACAAACTCATACTCGCATTCATAATATTAGTTAGGATTGACTTCATAGACATCTGTAAATTCCCGAAAATTCCAGAAATTAATTGTACTTAAATCTTGATGACTATGGATGTTTTCGGACATAGCTATAGAGAGATCAGGCGCAAGACCAACGGCTTGCCGAGCTTTACGAAGGCCGCCAATTCCCTAATTTCAGCCTGATTGTGGGTTGACTGAATTTTTTAACATAGCACGTCTATAACTTTTTGTTTGTCGTATCCAGGATTCGAACCCAAGATCTCATACAATGCAGTTGCGTTCACTACTGCTATACCGCTGAGGCAGTCTTCTATTAAGTCTTCGTTCTTCTACGCTAGTAGTTCTCAATGTGCCCCTAGGGGTCCACAGGAGACTCGGCGGGGGTCTACATTGGCGTGACAAAAAAATCGGGGTTCACAATTCGTAAGCGAGGATCCACGAAAAAAAAAAGGTCAGCCCGACTACAGTTACCGAGAATTTAAAAAAAAATTAAAGATCTGCCCGTAGGGATTTCATCAAATTTTTTAATTTTAGCCTTTAATAAGGTAGAAATGTAGCTGCAGGAGGTCCTCTGGAACCAGCAAAATTTTGAGAGTGGTCTAAAAAAAAAAAGTCTGGGACCCTCTGTTCTACGCTATACCTTATCCGCGTCACAGAACAATTACATAATCTGTTACATATAACAGAACACCTTTCTCCAAAGAACTCAGTTAAGTAATTTCTATCTAGAAACTACGGTGGCATTACAAGTAGTTTTAAAATAAGTTCAGCCGTGAACGTAGAAAGGAACCGCTTTGTACAAAAGCTAGTTACTCAGCCAACTGTATAAAGATTGGAATGGACATAAGTTTAAACCGAAACTCTAGGAAAAGGAATGTATAGATAATACTTTTTGTTTTCTATGGAAGATAACTGGATTAAATTGAAAATAGTGAACAATGTTTTATTCCAATTTCAATTAACCTACTTAGTTGAAAGTCGAAATTCGAATAAAATAACATTCAAGTAACGCTTATGATTATTACATATTATTTTCCTTTTTTTCTATGGAAGATAACTGGATTAAATTTAAAATAGTGAACGATATTTTATTCCAATTTCAATTAACCTACTTAGTTGAAATTCGGTATTCGAATAAAATAACATTCAAGTAACGCTTATGATTATTACATATTCTTTTGCTACACAACAAAAATTTTATTTTGATATTACGTCACGACACTATGTGACGTCATAATCACCAATTTTATTGCTGTAGGACTGTTTTGATACTAATGATAAGGATGACACAGTAGTTTGAGTTTTCACCTCGCCGCTGCCAATGCGCCGATTGTGAGTGGTTACGATTCCCAATTTGGTCAAAAACTTGTGTGATCCGTATACCTATAGTTACACCGTGATAAGTAATAATTAGTTACACGTTAAATAATTTCACAACAAATTATAATTATTTCCAATTATTATGTCAAAGTTATTACAATAAACGAACGCTATCATCATCTCAAATACCTCCCTTATAGAATCACTTTGTCAATCTGCCTATTTATCTAGATAGCAAAAAGCTAGACGTCCGACCGACAAAACCTTTTTTTGCTGACGATCTAAAGGTTGCCGGTTATTATAGACTATCAATCACCACCCAGACTACATAACATTGAGATTTTTCTTAAAGAAAATCCTAACCTACCTACTTGTGTTGGAGTTCAAACACTCAAAATCGACAAAAAACAAGACTGTTTTCTAATTGTATATGTTTCTTCTCGCGACTATTTATCTCTGACGATGTAGGCAGAGGTGTCTCCACAACCTTACATTTGCTGTTTAAGCTATTATGTAATAGGGTTAAACCTACGATCGCTAACGGGTACACTTGCATGCTTCGTACTGGCACAGAGAACTTCCTTGAGCCGGGAATATAATTACACGTTCGTAGTTATGTTAATAAGGTAGTATTTATTGTGAAAAGCCTACAGTCGCCACTTATTTGATCATGGTACTAGTAAGCAGAATCGCATGGGAAGTACACCCTTATTTCATTTATGCGTAAGAGCAGTAACGCACAATGTTTCACTGTCAGTAAGAGTTTTAAAGGATAGCCTCTTCGCTTCTTATCATTCCCTCTTTTGTTTCTCTTTACCCAGAATCACCAACACGAGAGTTATGATTGATCGTACAATAACCGCTTAATATTATTACTTGTATTGTATACAAAATTGAATATAATATATACATACACATCACAAATTACTGTACATCCCAAAAAGTTAAGCAGAGGTGTATGATACCAGTTTACGTTTGCTACATTTCTTGACAAAAACTTGCTTTACAGTCTTTTCATGCGAGCGATGTTTCACTTTACCAACTCTGCTATATGAAAATCAGCTGCAAACACCTAAAACAGAATACCTGGAACTAAATTACATTAGCTTAGACACTTAGAGAAACCTCAACATACACTCTCCACATTCTCACACTTAAGGCAAATCTTGCGAACACACACAGGGTCATTTTCCCGAATGTAAATTCGCCCCTAGATATATATTACTCCACGGAAACCGGCTAACAGGCCGTCGGGAGCCACTCCTGAATTACCAGGATAGTTATAAATCTTACGTTTGTTCTGCTGGTGAAAAGAAAAAGGGAAATAAATGAATGCACGAACGAGCTCGCGTTCTTGACGAGTTGTTGGTTTTGAATATGACTGAGGTAGACGAAATTAATCATGGCTGACTTTTGAAAACATTTTGTACTTATAAAAGTCAGCTGTGCGTACTTCGTTGAATGTTAAAGCGGGTATTTTTAGACGTACCAAAATATATTTTAAATTTAATCTCAAAAGAAATACGTTGACTTGTGTTTGTATAATTATATAACTCCAAGGGTACGCTACCCAAAGGTATTTGCTTATTTATGATTTTTATTTCCGTGTAAAGTGACCATAGACTTAGCTTTCTAGGGAAAGTATGTTGTTGTCTACCGGGCACATTGCCCGGGTGTGCGTAAATTCCACAAGAACGCATACTAGAGTAAAAAGTATATCCTATTTATCAATCCAGGACGTGGTCTATTTAAGTGCTAAATTCATTCATCGGTTTACGCGTGTTTAAGTAACAAAGATCGAAAAATTCAAACAATTTCACAAACATATCATACTAGACTTTGCCTGCAGCTTAGCTTGCGTTAATCTAAATTTTGACTATTAATTTCTATTCCTCAGAAACAGTACTTTTTCTGAATAAAAGGCATTCTTTGTCCTTTTTTGTAACCCTGACAATGTGTATACAATAAGTTTATGATGATTGCCCGATAGTTAACACGTGAAAGCATAAAAAACAAACTTAAAAAGCAACTCACATTCGCATTTATAATGTTAGTTCGGATTAGTATTAGTAAGATAAAAATAATAATAAAATAAATATTAAATTTATTTTCGCTTCAGTTTATATTTGAACACAAATCTCTCACTTTTCGTTTGCAATCGGAACAGCATCGGGTAAAACATAACAAGCGTTTAATGGCGGCCCAGCAGTGGGGGTGGGCATTGTATACTCGTTTGGCCTCAAAGAGCAAACCTAGTGTGGTCGTATTAATGATTTATATGTTTCGGGGTCGCGTTTTGTATTTGTTGTGGGTGAATTTTGAGGCTGGTCGCTTGGTCCCGTGGGATAGGTTTTAACATAAGTATGTTTTGTGGCGTCCAGGTATCTTTTCCTGGGTAAGGCATTGCTGTTGTTTTATGTTAGGCAATTCGGAATTAGAAAATGTGACCAGTAGAGGCAATAGGTTATATTACGTTGAACCGGCATCCAACTATGATGTAGGTCTACGTAACATTATTCTGGCTGCCAGCAGAGCTGCCAACGATTTACGAATAAACAGACCTGATTCTGTGTACGTATGAAGTTCATAATATATTGAGATGGAAAAGATTCTATATCTGCATTATCTACCTGTCTTATAAAATGTAATTTTACCAACAACCCACTTCAAATTACCTCAAGGATGGATGTACTTTGTGTCCGTAGCTTATCACTTAAAATATTTACCAAATTCTACTCGCATTACGACCACAGCACTTTTCCAAAATCTTAAAAATTGATAGCACTGGACCAAAGAAAAAGAAAACTCAAAAGAGTTCATCAATTTAGATCACAAACCACAGTATAGCCACATTTTGGCAACACTTATGAATGCCAAAATGTGGCTATACTGTGCATTACTGACAATGTCAAAATTTCCGACATTATATAAAAAATCTCCCTTCCTATCTAACCTCCATATTGCGTGAGTCATAAAAATCAGCTTTACAAAGACAAAGAAAAATTTTAATCACTGCCAACAGAGATTTGGCCAAAGTTGTGACAACCGTGCAATACAGCGGTGTATCATCGCGTACCTAAATGTCGGTCAGTTGAAGGCTGTGGATACAGACTGACAGAGCGGGCAGCCGAGCGTTTTAACGTCATATTGACTTTGCATAGTATATGTTCTTGAGGTGGTTACTGCGTTACTGCTAGTTATTATGCTGCTCTGCTATCATAGCAACCCAGCCCGGTATTAAAAAATAAAAAAGAAAGACAGCCTGGATACTTTTGTAGAGGCCTCCTAAATATTAGCCAAGTCAGGTACTATGGGCTAATATAATGAGACGAGTAAATAATCTACTAACCGCAAAAGTGTGACAACGCTCTGTCATAATAACTTTCATTTAGTTTAACGTGGATAATTCTACGCGAGTCTTCAAACAATCGAATTATTCGAAGCTTTGACGAATATTTGAATGCATTTCAGTTTGATATTGATGACTTATTTGAGTACACTAAATAGATCATTATTATATAATTATATATATTTATACGTTTGACAGAGCTGGTAGAGGCGTCGTGGGACCCGATGTGCGTGCGGGGATCCCTTCTTTTCGCATAATGTTCTTTGTCCTAATATACTTCGGCATAACGATTTTGGCACAATTTGTTTTGGCATAATAATACTTCGGCATAATGTTTTTAGGCATACATTTTATGTTGGCATAATCAACTTAAAGACTAATTTGTTTTGGCATAAATTTGATTCGCATAACGTTAGTAGGCCTAATGACTATTAGCATAACGTTACGTCTGTAACAATTAAATAATATTGTTGTTTAAAAATGTAATATGCTGTGCAACCAAAGTTAGTGACAGAACCGAATTGCTGCAAAACCGACTCTACGTAGTCTTGTTTGTCCTACCCCTAGAGTGTAATTTAAAATCGTGTAGAAGCATGGGGCCGCCGGAGGCCCGCAGCGCCGGAGCCGTGACAGAAACTCTGCCTGCTGCATGCTTGCTTGCATGCTGCATGCTTGCTTGTTTGCTGCATGCTGATATTATGCTTAAAAAAGTTATGGTTTAGAACTTTATGCTTCATAAATTTATGTTTTAGAATATTATTCTTAATCATTATTATGGTTAGAGAAATTATGCTTAAAAAATTATGCGTAAGCTGTTATGCGTAATTATATTATGCGAAAATATAATTATGGCAAACAAAATTATGCTAAGTTATATTAGGTCTTAAAATTTTATGCTAATGGATAGGGATCCGTGCGTGCGTGCGCCTGCGCCACTACGTGTCGCGCAGCGCGCTGGCGCCGGCGTGCGACGCGGCTGTATATTAAATATTGTTGCAAACACAATCGCATTATCAAATCAAGTTTCGATTAAACGATTATGAATCGCAAAAATGAATGAACGAATTATTACATTCAGATTTGCGATCATAGAACTTTCGAATATTTTAAATTAAATTTATTTCTTCGCTACAATTAACGATCGCTAATATGCATTCCAGCGGCATACTTTGGCGAAGCCGTTGACAGAAACTAAGAGATTCTATAGAATCAAATACACAGGCCAAGTATTCAATTACAGGCTATAAACGGTGTTAGACACTTTAAGATGTAAATTTTGCACTCTAGCGTCGCTTTGAGCTCACATGGTTGCTGTAGGCATGCTTTCCTCCTTAATTTACATATAGGCCACCTCGGTCCGTGCTACTCGGTACACTGGAAATTGAACTTAAACTGGCGGTGATGCTTTTTAATTATACAGGAGATTAAATTAGCTTTAATTGTAAATGTTTATGGTTGCTCGCTTTGATTGTGGAATTAACTCACTGCTGAGGTTATCCGATAGCCTACAGTATAATAATAATAATATAATAATATCAGCCCTGTATTAAACTGTCCTACTGCTGGGCACGGGCCTCTTCTTACTGTGAGAAGGGTTAGACCATAGTCCACCACGCTGGCCCAGTGCGGGTTAGCAGACTTCACATATCTTTGAGAACATTATTGAGAACTCTTAGACATGCAGGTTTCCTCACGATGTTTTCCGTCACCGTTAAAGCAAGCGATAATTAACTATTTAATACGCACATAACTTCGAAAAGTCAGAGATGCGCGCCTTGGGATCGGACTCGAGACCGCTGCGTGGCAGTCCAACGGTTTCCCACAAGGCTATCGCTGCTACAGCCTACAGTATAAAATTCTTAAAATAAATAAATAGGTTTGAAGGGGTTGGCAACGCAAATGTGGTAGTCTTGGTGTTGCTATCGTCCAAAGGCTACTGTAACCGCTTACCATTTGGCAGGCTGTATGCTAGTTAGTCAAGGGCCTGGTAATAAAAAGTTTGTAATTTGTAATCTGTGGCTTAAGAACTCGGTATCAGATTCTTAAACCATTCTTGCCACATGATCTGTTCTTTCTGTAACATTGGTGGTCTCCTTTTTGCTCTTTTAAGTCTTGCTTGTATTGCTCTTATGCAGAAATATAACAACGTAATGTTTATATCCTCGGAGAGTAACTAACGCAATCCAATGATTAGGCAAGGATCTCTGGCTTAAGGATTTGTCGAAAAATTCCATTACCAATTTTATTTTACCCGTTCGTATTGGAACTGTGAGACCGAGTCAGTGTGTATACTATACTACTCGATTTTGCCCGTGGCTTCGCTTGCTCGAAAACAGTACTTTTTTTCTAGATGAAAAGTACCCTAAGTTATCACAAACCCCTAAAAAGGTGTATCGTAAATATTATGAGGATCGGTCGAGTAGTTACGGCATGTAAGCAACAAGCAAACACACAATCGCATTTATAATATTACTAGATTTAGCCCGTGCTTTACTCGCGTTAATTGAAATTCCGTCTAGAAATTTCTATCACTCGTGAAAATAACTTTTCCACGATGAAAGGTATGTCCTTTTCTGAACCCCTGACAAGGTAGATGCAAAATTTCATGATGTTTGCTCGAGTAGTTAGCGTGAAAGCGTAACAAAAAAACAACTCCATATTCGCATTTTAATTTTAAGATGTTGTCCTAGTTATAAATCGCTACATTTTCCGTTTATCCAAGCCCCCAGTCTCACTGGGCAGTGTATCATCGCGCTCATAAATGACAAAAGTTTTTCAGGCCGCAGCTCGTTTATACAGACATTAGGACAAATTGGAATTGTTTGTTGGCCAACGTAAGTCATAGGTGTAGATCCTATTGTGAGAAATTTGTTATCGGTGTTGTTTTGTTGTTCTAAGGATATATATCATTTGTCATATCTTAGTTCTGGTTGTTCTGGATAGTGTTCCGTGTGTCTGGAGATTGCTGTTTCCTGATAATAGGTTATAAGTTTTGGTGGAATGCGGGTAACATATTTTGCTTACTTTAATAATTTATACCCGCATATTCCAAGTATTGGAATCGTAAGTAATAGTAACGTCCTATTGGCCAAATTTTTGGAAAATCGGCGATTTTGCCATATTTAAGTTCACAAATGTGTTCAGAGAGACTGGCTATCTGCGCAAAAGATATTGTAGTGTAGAAGTGTGTACGCAAAAACAAGTGCACTCTCTATTCCTTAATTTTCTCTGACTGATGAGATGGGAAGCCGGTACGACCGGAGAGAGATCAAGTACAGAACCAACGACTTCCGGGGCCCAGTATGCATGACAACTGTCTAAATTTAAAATTTTATATTTAGGTTGCTACGGAGAATTCCTTGGAAACTAATAGCTATTTATTGGCCCGACTTGGAATTCTAACCCTAAACCTCATTCACAGCAGTCGTATGCACTATCGTTTCACTAACAATCCAGTATTCTACAAACTTCAAAGATAATCGTGTGTCACTCATGATGGTTTGACATTCGATTCTATCACGTGGCCTGGTAGACTAGTGTCACGTCCAACGTGACACGATACGGTATTCAATATCGTAACGTATAATATACACGGTACGGCGATCGACGCATTCACGTTTTGGAGTAAGCAATTTTATTTAAAAAGGAAATATTTTATACGGACTTTGTCGCGTTGTTTATTTTAAAACACTTTTATTAAAGAATTTTAAACCACAACACTACAATTATTGAACTTGGGAAAATTGTCAACTTAAATATAAAAAGTTTTAATTAATTTGATTATATTAAATTGTAGTAACGTTTAATAATAGCAGTGTTATATTTCATCAATTATTTCGTCAATTTCAATGTATGAAATTCGCGTAAACGTAAGACAATATTAAGTAATCTTTTTTTTATACTTCTAATTTGGTAATCAAACATACGGCCCCACCTGTCCCTCCCAAGTGGTCACCGTAGCCTATGGACGCCTGCAACACCAGAGGCATCATTTGCGCGTTGCCGAGCCTTTAGGAAAGGAAGAAGAGAAAAAGGAAGTGGGTAGGAGAAGGTGCGGGAAGGGGGAAAGAGGGTGATTGAGCCGCTGGTACTCTCACTCACCGAACGGAACGTGAACGTCGATATTCTGTGAGAGGGTAGTCCTTCCCCGGTCAAGCCGGTAAGCGCTACTACTCAAAATGGAACTACTTAAAATGGAATTAGTAGTAACGTCACGTTACTAAGTTATATGTTGTAACTAGTTTTGCTTGCAGCTTTTCCAGCGTGTTAACTGCGGCAATGCAAATCCTGATAAAAGGTTTTGGATGCGTTAATCCAGGAATTGTTCTATGTGTTTTAATTTTTCATTCAAATCTGTTTAACCGATTACGCAGTATTGAAACATCCTTACCTACATCTTTACAATTTAATATAATATAATAATATAATATTCTACCACATACACACAACACCATCTAGCCCAAACTAAGCAGAGCTTGTACTATGGGTTCTAGACAATGGATAAACATACATATATACTTTTTTTTTTGTAAATACATACATATTATACATAGAAACACCCAGACCAAGACAAACAGCCATCTTCATGCACACAAATGTTTGACTTGTGCGGGAATCGAACCCGCGACCTAAGGCGTGGCAGTCGGTTACACTAACCACTACGCCATTGAGGCCGACGAATTTGGCTTATTTATCATTATAAATATTGTTGTCCTACTCTGTATTAATTAGGACATATTTAGGATTAAAGCTATTTTATTTAAGAAAATATTACACATCCTGTACTTTGTGTTACTCCTGGTTTGCAAAGGACTTTACAAACATTCAAATAATGAACTCGATACGATCATTATGAAACATATTATTTTTTGTTTTATGTTCGATTTATTTTAAAAATGTGTACGTTTAGACATTTAGATATTGGAATTCACTACTCGATCACGTTCCATAATAGATTGCAATGGAAATGGAAATTGGCACGCGTTTCATGCCGGTAAATCCATTTCTAAACTAATTTAGCATTTTTTAAATTCTGTTTTGGCATAAAAAATGTATGGCGATGTTATACTTTTGTCGCAATAACTTATATCCACTAAAAAGACTATACTTATAGTAAAACAATCGCAATAAGCAATTAATAAATTCATACTGCTTTCGCAGTTGATTCAGTGGTGGAAACAGTCATTTCTGTACTGCCATCACTGTCATCGCTATGATTTTTTACCTATAAAAAAACCAGCAGATAAGTTTTTTGGTTTGGAATTTTTCACCTGGCTAGCAATCACAAGTATAGCTGTTGTCTATTTAAAAAGGCAAGGAATTACAGCAGCCGTCTTCCACAAATAACATATTAATATTTATTCAGAAACAGCCGGTAAGTAATAGTTTACGTAATCTACATTATCCATAATCGAAACCATGCCTTTGTTAAGTTTGGCAGTCTAACAAAATACGTTTCACCAAACTTAAAGCCTTATTTTCCCTACATGTTTCATCGCCATTATCCGCTAAAAGTACCGAACAACATACCCAAAATCTTATACCTACATAAAATTCTGCCCTTACCCTGAATGTACTGTTGAACTTAACAACAACGGATATTAGAACGTTTCACGGTGGGCGCTTACAGAGATCGGTCGGATAGCGAATGCCTTCATATGACGTCACGGAGGCTCTACAATCTACCCAGTCCTGAGGTGAGATCCTTTCGCTCATAAAAACCTATTTTGTGAAAGGAAATTTCGGTACAAAGTTTTGTACGGACAAAATTGTATTGTAGGGTAGAAAATGGTGTGGTATTTTTGTATTGACCGTTAATATAAGAGTTTTTAGTGTATTTGGGGTCTAAGATAGCTGATAGGCTGTGTATTTTTTATATGTTATAGTTTAAAAAGGATGCTATAAATTTGTTATTAAATTATAGAATGCAAATGAAACATCTAGCCTCGGTTACTAATATTACGGTGCAAATATAGTGTAATTTAGATCACCGGAGCTATACGAATCGTTTCCTGAAGTAACCGTCTTACTTCAAGGTACCATTCGTTTTAACTACGGACAGTGCATTTTTGATATTTTTGACTACTTACATTTCTTGATATAAAAACCGGGCTCTACACCTTAACAAGAAATTACTCCTTCTAAAAATATTTGTAAATTAAATTACTTATATTACACAGACCTATAAAATCAGCGATAGCTCAGTGGGGACACCAACAGACTGCAATGCAGAGAGTCTTAGTTGGTTGCCGGTGGAATCTGTCTATTTGTCCGTAGCAGTCGTTAAACGATAATTTCTATGATAGGGATTAGTTGTATTCATACTTTTATAACTTTACTAACTTTTACCCGCATCTTCCCTCGGGAACAGTACTTTTTCTGGATGAATGGTACTCTATGTTCTTTTCTGTAAGCCTGACATGTGTTGTTCATGGCAACCGGTACCGACGGCTTAACGTGCTCCCCGATGCACGGAGCAGGCGATAATTGTCAATCAATACGCACATAATTTCGAAAAATCATATAACCTCCGAAAGTCAGAGTTGCGCGACGTGGGTTCGAACCCAAGACCCTCTGCATTGCAGTCTGTTGGTCTCCCCACTGAGCTATCGCTGCTATATATATTAAAGTAAAATAAGGTATATAGTAATAGATATTAATTGTAAGATTTTATATAATAAATAAATAAATGTTTCAATTTATTTTATAATATATTTTTCGGCAGGCTTTTCTACTCGTAAAGCCTCAAGGATGTTTGTAGGTGTTTTTACATCTACAAACATCCTTGAAGTCAACTAAAACAACTAGAAAACAAGAGGCACTTGTTACTTCCATTCCAATAAACCCAACTTTATTAACAACAGACACAAAAAATCTGGTTACACCCCGCCCAACATATTTCGGTAGCGCCATATAAGTAAATTTCAACAAAGCAGTTCACAACTTGTGTTCCCTGTTGTACGAGTACATTATAGTCATAATTCTCTATGGATCAAAGCACCTACCATGGGTGCTTTAGTTAAATAAAGATCGTAACTATCGTAGTGTTACTACATGCATTCGTGCAATTCGATAGATCGTTAAGTAACAATTGATAAGATGTTGAAATTAAACCATTTTATACAGATTTACATCACGGTTAAACACGACTCATAGATAATTTTAACTATAAAACGACTACTAATAGGTATTAAATTATTAACCTATTTAGATTTCTACTTCTGCCTACGTATCAGTTGCTTTTCAGCAATCGTAGTCCGTCCGATACGCCAAGAAAAGTGTAAATCTTAATAGTTATTAGAGATGTTTTTTACCGCGCAGTTCTGTGCTTCTTTTTCTATTTACTATTTATATAATGGTGCAAGGCAGTCCTATCCTTCTTTTTCTCTTTATTATTTTCATCATAGTAAAGAGAAAGAGTTGCTTAGGAGTGGCCTGCTACTTGAAAATATATGAAATGGTCTTGAAATACAGCTACGAAATCTGGGCGCAATAGACTTGTTTCTACCGCTTCGGGTGTGACTTAATATAAAAGCACAGCTATCGCAGCTAAAGCAGCGATAGCTCAGTGGGGAGACCAACACACTGCAATGCAGAGGGTCTCGGGTTCGAACCCACGTCGCGCACCTCTGACTTTCAGAAAGTTATACGACTTTTCGAAATTATGTGCGTATAGATTGACAATTATCGCCTGCTCCGTGCCTCGGAGAGCACGTTAAGCCGTCGGTCCCGGCTGCCATGAACATCTATGGCAGTCGTTATTGGGAGAGTGTCGACACAAAAGATCCCACTGGGTCGAAGCGTCGCCGGTCTGCACTGACTGGCCCCCACATAAGATACATACATACATAATATAAAAGAAATCTCAGTTTAACTAGAACTATTTTTCCTGTTAGTTTATCGTTTGAATAGGATCTGTAGTAGTTTATTCATCGTAAAATCGATGGTAAGGGTTACAAAGCTGAACAATTTACCCCATCGAATAAAATAGAAAACTTACTTCGCGAGTTTTGTTAATGATTTGTTTTTTGAGAGAACATAAGCTTCGTTCTTAGTACTTGTTATAAATTAATGTTTATTATTTTAAGACTTGTTTCAGTTCTGCCCTGAAAATGTCTAAAGAAGTATTTCTTTAGGCTTTTAGTTCAAGTTTTTGTCTAATAAGACATAGACGTATATTAAAGTAAAATCTTCTTCTCCCTTAGCCTTTATTATTCCCAAGTCACTTGGGGTCAGCTTTTCTAGTCTAACCGGATTTGACTGGATATCAGCTTTTACACGCAGCGGCTGTCACCTGACCTCCGCAACCCAAAGGCTAACGATACCCTAAGGCTAGACCAGTGTCAGGGTATTAGAGGGTACTGACTTTCCCAATAACGACTGCCATAGATGTTCATGGCAGCCGGGACCGACGGCTTAACGTGCTCTCCGAGGCACGGAGCAGGCGATAATTGTCAATCAATACGCACATAATTTTGAAAAGTCATATAACTTCCAAAAGTCAGAGGTGCGCGAGGTGGGTTAGAACCCGAGACCCTCTGCATTGCAGTCTGTTGGTCTCCCCACTGAACTATCGCTGCTGTGAAGACATGGACTTATATTAAAGTAAAATAAGGTATATGATAATAGATATTGATTGTAAGATTTTATCGATTAGATTATATGTATGTGCACGAATGGTGCTGTAGTTTGAATATTTGCATCACCACCCCTATGTCCCCTATGTCATGCCCCTATGTCAAGTGATGTAGGTTCGGTTCCCACACAGGACAAAACATTTTGTAATCCACTTGTTCTAAGGCGTTCATTGCTGTACCCCTGACACCACTGCGACTGTCAAACAAAACACACACTTATTTTGCGTAATTTGGTTGCACGGGATAGTGAAGTGAGTTAGGTGGTCGCCTCGCCACTGCCATTGAGCCGAGTGTTGTGGGTTCGAATCCCACACGGGACAAAAATTTGTGTGATCTACAAATGGTTGTTCCTCGTCTGGGTGTTCTTTGTGTCCGTTGTTTGAATGTTTGTAAAGTCCCCCGCGATACTTTTTAGGCTGTTTTCCTTCAACGAATGTCCAAGCTCAAAGTCTTGCGGACGATAAAACTATTTAGTCATAAGTTATGAATACGTACAAGCGATACTGTTAGCGCAGAAAGGCAATGCCCCGTGAGAATAGCTTTATAACTCGAGCATTCAAATATCACTTTGCAAATTAATCTAGAGGAGCTACAATGAAAAAGCAGCTTCATAAACTTCACAAAAGCTCAACACTACTGTATTCCTTTTAGCAAAATAGTTATTAATAAGTTTATTTCAGTACAAGCAAAGCATTTCAAAGATAGTGCACATCATAATACTAAACTCAGTGCAAAATATAACTCGTATTTCGTTGCTTAATTTAAATTAAACAATTGCGAATTAGAATTTAAACTCTCTAGCGGACAGCTACTGAAAAGGGTCCAATTATTACCATTATAGTCCTCCTAATATATGAGAGAATTAGTTGTCGCAACAGTAATTGCACACAAGTTTACGTTCGCTTCATTTTCATAGGACATTACTGGGTTAACTTTACGTAAACCGCTAACGTGTTTACGCTCGGTAATTGATTAGGGGTGATTAGGAGTAATCAGTTATGGGTTGTTATATTGTGTTTTTGGACGTGCTTGTTAACGAAAAGTGCAATAAGACTATCTAAATTAAACCATTTCATTTTTGATAATAATGAGTGGCATAATAAAAATTCAGCCTGAAAACTAAATATGAATTTAAAGTAAAACTGAAAACAGAGTCGTTCTTTGTGAAGAGCGTAAATCGAGATTGAGAGTTAAGGCTGTCTGTAATTAAAAAACAGTTATTTGTTTAAAAAGTACGTCACCATCTTAAAATTCTCTAAGAACCCATCGTATCTTCTCTATGATTCAGTCAAAATAAAACTCAGCGAAATAAGCTAACAGTGATTATTATTATTCACAATGTAGCGTTAGTCTGTGTTTTCTAATATTTTTGTTAAGTGAACTTGATTAGCAGCGAAAGCTTTATAGGAGAACTTTGAACTGCCTTGCACAGGTCTCGAGTTAGATCCTGAGGCACAAACTGCCTCCGTGGCGCAGCGATAGTGAATGTGACTGCTGTGCATGAGGTCTTGGGTTCAAATCCCGGGTCGAGCCAACAAAAAGATATTGGGTTTTTCTGTTTAGAAATCTCAATACGAGGCCGGAGTTAGGAAGTTGGCGGTGTTAGACACCCCCGTGCCTCGAATAGTAAGTAAAGCCGTTGGTCTTGCGCCTGATCTCTCTCCGGTCGTGTTGGATTATCCGTCCCATCGGATCATGAGGGTTAGGGAACAGAGAGTGCACTTGTGTTTGCGCACATACTTGTGCACTATAATATCTCCTGCGCAGATGGCCAGTCTCTGTTAAGATTGGCCGCCGTGGCCGAAATTCGGTCTGGAGGACATTATTATTTTAAGGCACGTTGATCTAACTATTTGAAGTTTAGTGTATATTAAATAGCCAAATATCGCTCGCGTAAACGACGAAGAAAATTATCGTGAGGAAACCATGCATGCAGCATGTCTCAGAGTTTTTCATATTGTTCTCGTAGAGATGTAAAATCTGCTTACCCGCACTGGGCGAGCCCTGTGCGGAATTTCCTAACCCTTTTTAAACTTAATAACATATTTACTCTGCGTTATATTTAAAAATGTTACTCAGACTGAACTCAACTTAACTGGACCTTCATTCAACAAAGGATTGGTAACAAATGACATAATGTCTCGTTTTTGAGTTAAATGAGATTTTGAAAAGATTTAAAGGACGCGCTATGCGAAGACAGCTAGCTGTACTTAAATCTTGCTTTCGTAGAGTAGTGATTCGATGTTTAAAGAGTTCGCAAAGCGAGATTATGCCCTACTCCTAGTATTAAAAGTGGTCATAATAGTGTTACGTGCTGGGTTCAAAGGATAAGAATGTAAACAATTTTACCAACTAAAACACGTTTTATTCAAACACAATTAAATTTAAAACACAACAAACACTATACTTCACTTTTCCTCTGTAACTGCTTCAAACTCCGTGGTATTTCCGATTGTAAACTCACTTGGCGGTGTGCGTGCGCTCTATTTATACGCCGGTAAAGCGTTTCTAGAATTTTTTTTAAGAAGATTCGAGAATGTGCCAGTGTTCTCTCTACGCTTCGCGTACCCATACTACGTAGTTCCGTAAGATGTCAATAGGTGGCGGTGTAATAAATCATTAGACGGAACTGCCGAGTCTTACCTACAATACCGAGAGATGGCACTGGGCCCAACAATAGTGTACCATCAGGCAGGTCGTGAGCTTGTTTTCTACCACAGTAGTATAAAAAAAGAAGGCCACAGAAACTTAAAACGATCGACCTTTACTATTTGTTTTGTGGTCCTCCCAAAGATATCTAAGTGCCACCAAAAGTCTTAAAACTTTCTTAGCTTCAATTCTAAGTCGGTGTTTATGTAGTATTTCTGTAGCTATAAGCACTGAAACTTATTCCAGAGAACGGTAATTAAAACTTTAGATAGGCAGCCACTGTTTATGTTTCACGCCCTAAATTGCGGTGGAATGTAACTGGTGTTTTCTGTTCTGAATGGAACGCTTCGATATCTACGACATTTAATGTTTATTGTATAAACTTCAGATGTTTGAACTAGGAGAGGTATTCACCTTTGGCCATTGCGGGACTATGCCGGTGGTACACTCCTAGCATTGAAAGTGGTCATAATATTTTACTATCAGGAGAAGTTTCCAATAGGGAGAACAGTTGAATGTGTTTTAGAGAAGTAGAGCCTCACTAATTTCAGCATGTATGGGCCGGGCCGGCTCGACCGGGAAAGGACTACCCTCTCACAGAATATCGACGTGAAATAGCAGTATTCCTACTGTTGTGTTTCATTTGGTCAGTGAGAGTGCCGGAGGCCCAATCACCCTCTTTCCCCCTTCCCGCTCTTTCTCCTTCCCACTTCCTTTCCTAAAGGGTTGCTAACGCGTAAGTGATGCCTCTGGTGTTGCAGTCGTCTATAGGCTACGGTGACCACTTGCCATCAGGTGGGCCGTGTGCTTGTTTGCCAACTCAGTTGTATAAAAAAACTGCACATAACTTATAGTAGAACCAGAAACGCGTTAGCGGATTTTGCGCTACAAATTGCGATAGAATAAGCGGCCAACAATTTTTCCTACACACACAAAGGTGACGTGAGTACGGGCCACCTGATGATAAGTATACTGTAGCCTATCATTGCTTCTAATTCCAAGGCTATCACTGGCGCATTGTAGACTTGACTCTAGAAAGATAAAGTAAAGAGAGAATATAAAGAAATGGAGAAATAGGTTTTTGAAACCCATTCGTAGCGTATTCGTACCGTCACCTAATAATAACGAACGCGTTATTTTAACTCTTTTAGATTTCTTTTTCAGTTTTATGCGCCTGTATTTTCAAATCACATCACATTTACCAGATGCCTTTTATGCTTATAACAAATATAGCAAGCATAAATTGTGTACATATTTTCTGCTTCTTGAGCGACAAATCAAGTTACACTTTGTAAAGGTTGCAAAATGTGGATGTTATACATCTGGCCTACCCAGGTAAATAGGCGTGAGTATGTACGTAGTTTTTTACATACTGGGTGTAAGGGATGGCATACCAAAAACTGGTAGTCCCTTTCTTCTCCTAAAATTGTTTGTCCGAAAATCATTATCCATAACACTTTTGCTATAAACTTCAGTAACCATAACGCTCAAAAATTCGTTACTAAGCTAGCCAGCAAGCCGAAGCTGCGGTGGTGAGCGAAAGCCGTCTGCGACGATTAGCACGCGTGGGACCGCCGGAGACCCGCAGCGCCGGAGCCGTGACAAAACTAAGCTTTGCAATATAAATTAGCCTTAAAAACATTTTTAGGATAAATAAACATCACTTAAATAATTTGAATGAAGACCTAATCTTATAACTTTTATTGAAAACGGTTTTTAGGCTTTTGTATATTATTGATTATAATATTTATTACAATTAAATTTAAGGCATATTGTATTCAATTATATGGCATGTGATATTATGTGATATAAAATTCTGGCAAGTTATTATTCGGACAAATGATGATTAGGAATCATGGATATGGATATCATTATGGATAAAAAAATTAGGTAACACAATAGAGAACTCCAAAATCTTTAGCAAGACGTCTTTCTATAGGTAGTAGCCTGGACGTTACCTTCTGTTATAAAAAAAAAACGCAATATTAAGATTTTATATTGATTAACATTATTATGTGGCACCCAACGGATTGATACCAAAACAACGCACCGCTCGCGCCGGCGGGAATGCTACCTAAACCTCTGCATTCCGCGCACATAAAAACAGCTGATTTGTTTAAAACACGACGATTTAATTGCATTGCTTTATTTTACTAAAATGTGGTGTTCTTTTGATTTTTGTACAATAAAATTGATGTTTTATACATTGTGTTATGATCAGTCACAGACAGAAAAATAAAAAATTGCAGAAAAATATTGTGGTTTTTCCTGAACAAAATTCCAACGATTTTTAACTGAGAATAATTGTCTGAATCTACTGCCTATTTCAGTTTACGGTACACCGTCCCTTACACTCAGTATAACCTGTAAGATATTATGATTTCTACACAAAGTTCTGTAAGTACCAAACGTGTATAAAGTCAATATCTCAAATAAGTTTTCACCACAAGTGACTTTAGCGATACTTTTAATTCACATTTTATGTAAGATAAGTACTTTGGGTTCGAGTGTGAGTTAAGAGGCTGCGGTTTCGAACCTTAGACTTATCATTTCAAGGCACAAACTTTGAAGAGTGTTTCGAAATGTTTCACAAGTGGTTCGCCACATTGAATTCGTGAATCTTTTTGTGGTTCAAGACGGTATTGACGGATTGTATGAATTCTGTGTGAAGTCAAGCGGTCTCTGAGTAGCAATTGTGAAGATTACTCTTCATTTAAAACTTATGCATGCCATTTTTTTGTATTGTTATGTTATATTTAATGTTATTTGTGCATGATAGCTTACTAGAAATGTTTGCTTCGGGTACCTGTTGGTTTTGGTTTTCCTAAGGAATTTTGCAGTAGGAGCACGGAGACTGGTCCCAAAGACGGAAATAGAGTGTTTATGGATTAAGCCATTTATTGCCTCATAAGAGTAAAATATTCGAGTTTTTTCTTATAACTTAGCTCAATTTGATGCGGGCCTCGCAGTGGCTTATTATTGTAGCTGCCTTAGAGATGTTAATTATATTACATAAAATAACTATTGCTTATTAAATCTTTGTAATCGAATATTAATGCGGGTAAACAGTAAAAAAAACCAGCAGCATGTCACACACTTGAGAGGATCGGACTGTTATATTATATACGAATACACTTAGACATAAGTCCTTAAAACATATTTAACTTTGTGTAATAAATACTTTTATCATTACTACTGCCTTAACCTTCAGAGGCGATTACTTGGCGATTAAAAAGAGTGACCATGAGTTTCTTGCCCGTTCTTCTCATGACCCCTACACCCTTGCTTTGCTGAACGTGGCAGTAAATGTAAATTCGCAGAAAATTTGTGTAACTTTGACATTCACAAGTGTTACCTTGTAACCTAATCTAAATAAATTTATATTGAATTTGAATTTGAATTTAGACATACATATATACACAAGTCAAACATTTGTGTGCATGAACATGGATGTTTGTCTTGGACTGGGTGTTTCTATGTATAATATGTATGTATTTACAAAAAAAAAGTATATATATGTATGTTTATCCATTGTCTAGTATCCATAGTACAAGCTCTGCTTAGTTTGGGCTAGATGGTGTTGTGTGTATGTGGTATAATATTATTATTATTATTATAGTGTTCAATTTTTTAGGTAACACGTAGGTTTAGTATGAATAATTAGGAATTATCAATAAATGAATATCGGCTGGCCGTGCACGCACTCTGTCTTCACCCCGCGACGGTTAGCTAGCTAATGCCTCCGCCACCGCGCCGCCAGCAGAGCACGTCACTCGAGACGACAGATAAATAGATACATAAATATATATCAATGTTTATAATCTATTTCATAGATGTATGTACACTACACATAGGAAGTCAAAAAGATTAAGATATAATATTGTCGTACGTTTACGCGAATGTTATACATTGCAATTAAACAAACTTTATACGGATTATATCGTGTTATTTATTTTTTATAAAACATTATTACTATACATAATTTTGAAACGTGAGTGAAAGTGGTCACGGGAGACTCTCCCCGTGACCATGGCTGCTGAAAAGCAACCGAAACGTCGGGGAAAGTGTATAATTAAATCTAAATAGGTAGTTGTATAATTTAAATAGCTTAAATTGAAGTAAACGGTAACTAGTAAAAGTGTTTAACAATAGTAGTTTAAAGTTTCAAAATTATGTAATAATAGTGTTTTATAAAAAACACTAGCAGCGATAGCTCAGTGGGGAGACCAACAGACTGCAATTCAGAGGGTCTCGGGTTCGAACCCACGTCGCGCACATCTGACTTTCGGAAGTTATATGACTTTTCGAAATTATGTGCGTATTGATTGACAATTATCGCCTGCTCCGTGCCTCGGAGAGTACGTTAAGCCGTTGGTCCCGGCTGCCATGAACATCTATGGCAGTCGTTATTGGGAAAGTCAGTACCCTCTAATATCCTGACACTGGTCTAGCCTTAGGGTATCGTTAGCCTTCGGGTTGCGGAGGTCAGGTGGCAGCCGCTCCGTGTAAAAACTGATATCCAGTCAAATCCGGTTAGACCAGAAAAGCCGACCCCAAGTGACTTGGGAATAATAAAGGCTAAGAGAGAAGAAGAAGTGTTTTATAAAAAATAAACAACGCGATAAAATAAGTTTAAGATA
Organism: Catocala fraxini; assembly: GCA_930367265.1. Lineage (NCBI taxonomy): Eukaryota > Metazoa > Arthropoda > Insecta > Lepidoptera > Erebidae > Catocala > Catocala fraxini. The sequence continues at coordinate 3,307,146 of OV884045.1, forward strand.
TGTATAACAAATTACCTTAAGAATAACAAAGCTGAGCAGAATCTTCTTGCAAGCCCTGACATGACAAAGAAAAGCCACTTCATTTTACCCTACATAACAATCAAATAACCTTGTGTTGTGTTCCTGCGATAAGCAGGGATTCCGAAGCTTCTATAGCGTTATGCTGTCATCAGTGGGATCAGTGCTCTATCCCCTGTAGTTCGCTTTCCTATCATCGTAGTGATTCCTTTTCTTTTATGTTGACATCACATAAGTGTTTACCCTTACTGCTTGTACTACACAATCAATCAACAGTAAATTTTATAATACGCTGGTGAACAACGATGTTTCTTTAAAAGAAGTATCATTCTTTTCTCTTTTTATTTTGTGGCTTAATGCTTGTTAGAGCCTCCTAGCCTCGGTCGAGTACAAATAGTACTGGAATTGCCATTCAAATAATATGCATGTTGAAATTAAACTACTATATACGGATTTTATCGAGTTGTTTATTTGACACTTTATTACATAATTTTGAAAATTGTTACACTACTACTACTATTAAACTTTACTAATTTTTAAGCTAATTAAATTATTATTAAAAAATTTAGATTTAATTTAATTTTACACTCTCCCCGACGTTTCGGTTGCTTTTCAGCAGCCATGGTCGCGGGAGACTAAAATGGTAGTTGTCTCAATGTTCCAGTGTCTGAAATGAAAGTGTAAAATTAAATTAAGTCTAAAAAGTTTTAATAATAATTTAATTAACTTAAAAATTAGTAAAGTTTATTAGTAGTAGTAGTGTAACAATTTTCAAAATTATGTAATAAAGTGACAAATGAACAACGCGATAAAATCCGTATATAGTAGTTTAATTTCAATGAATAATATTCGCGTAAACAGAAGACAATATTATAATATGCATGTATAAAATTCAGGCGAACTACTAAAACTGGCAAACAAATCCATCTTCGTCTATGAAAATATACAGGATGCCGATTGAATTATCACTACATATTATAAATCAAAGTCCCCGCCGCGTCTATCTGTTTGTTTGCGAGAAACTCAAAAACTACTAAACGTGTATACAAATAATAAAAAAATATATTCATCTAAGCTTCTACATTTATATAACCCTTCTACAAACGTAATAATCACTTCCCATAATACTTCGCACAATTACAAACAATTCTATAATAACGGGAAACAGTAACACTAGCTATATCGAACAATTTACACACAACACTGAAGTGATACTCCACAGCGGATCAAATGCTTTGTTATAGAATTAATCTCACCAATTCGGAGCTCGGTAAAGTTACACTATCGCCCGTGTAAAGTCCCATAAAGACGCGGTCCAAGGCTTGAAATTACGGCTGGATGAAATATTTTTGTTTGTGTTTTAAAAAACTCAACTGTCGAACTAGGAATAATTTCAGTGTCGCAGGAGACTTTACAAACATTCAAACAACGGACATAAATTACATCCACACTTGGAACAATTATCTGTGGATCTCATAAAGTTTTGTCCCGTTTGGGATTCGAACCCACAATACTCGGCGCAATGGTAGTGGCGAGGCGACCACCCAAATAATTACGCGATCTGTGCAGTCATATATTTAGAACAACGAATTCTAGTTCCTTCTTCGTAAACAACGTCTGAGAGCTCGTTTAAAACAAAACCCTGTGACTTTAACGAGATTGGTGTAAAAACCCAGTATTCAATCTCTTCGTCTTAAATGTAAAAGTAAAGAAAATAAATTACCCCTATATCTCGGGGGTCTTTTGACCCACAAGACCAATATTCAAACTCGACCGAGGTATGACCGCAAGGAGTCTGCACACCAAGTTACAATGTCTTAAATGTAAAAGCATTTAAAATACATGTGACCTTGTGACCCCTATAACTCAGGGGTCTTTTGATGCACAGGGCCCATATTCAAACTCAACCGAGGTATGACCCCAAGGTGTCTGCACACCAAGTTACAAGTCAATCGGTCCAGTGGTTCCGGAGTTATGCCTGTCACTAACAGCAATCTGTCACTAACACACAGACCCACATAGTGTTTTCATTAACCTCTTCGAAGAAGACTCAGAGGCTAATAAAGATTTGTTTATTTGAATTATGTTTGAATAATAATAATAATATTAATAATAATCATATTTTACCACATACATACTATACCGTCTAGCCCAAATTAAGCAGAGCTTGTACTATGGGTACTAGACAATGGATAAACATACTTATATACTTTTTTTTTGTAAATACATACATATTATACATAGAAACACCCAGACCAAGAATGATTGAATGATTCTTGTTTTAATAATGATGTTCACACGAGTGCACTACGATGTTTACATGTAGTTACGACATGCTTTTTTAAACTTAGCGATGTGTCGTTGCATTCTTTAATTCTACTATGCGACATTAGTCTACCCCTCAGTCGGAGTTCACCATTCGAATGTCAAGATTTCGAACATTATGTACTAATATTGCCTTCTGTTGACGCGAATGTTATTCATTAAAATTAGTAAAATGAAATATACTTACACTTCTAAGTACTACATCTAGAAATGTAACATTTTTCAAAATTATGTTAAAAAAGTGTTAAATAAACAACGTGATAAAATCCGTATATAGTAGTTTAATTTCAACATTATGTACAAATTATTTAAATAATTACATATTTTAGGTTAGGTCCATTTAGTTATCAGGTATTAAATAATGCATACAATTTAAATATTAAATGCCAAATAATTACTCTAAAATAATTTATGAGAGTCCAATTACTTAGTATAACACTAGAACCCCAGTAAATGTCTATTTAGAATAAAGAAATGACTTTTGCCGCCATCTTGGTATCTATGAAATACGAAGGTATCTATGACATATTAAGACATGAAAAAGGTAATGGTGACGTTATTCTGGTGATACAATGAAAAGCTTATTAAATATTATTTTTCCAGTCCTTTATTTTGTGCCATTTCATGTTTAATTATAAGTAGTTAGGTTTGTTAATATTAGTTAAGTTGTAAATTATGATTGTTGCTTCTGTATACGTAAATAAATTTAATATTAGTAAATGGATAAATCCGTAATTTCCTGTTTGCGATTGGATGTAGGAGCTACCAGCCACAGTTAACGTTTTTACAAAGGAGCATCAATGAAACAAGGTTAGTCAAGAGAACATTCTTACGCCCATTTGACTAAGCCTCGTAGAATAGTAAGATTCTATTCATAGAAAAATCTAACTCTACATCTTACGACTTACGGCAACCACTAAGTTCCCACTTTACCGGCACGGAGTAGAAATTAATTAGAAGAGGTTGGCAAACTTGGCCGTACCGTCGCTTATTGAGCTGCCGGCAAAAATATGAGACAGCCGTAACGGCACGGCCTTTCGCTTACGTGCTTACGTATCTTTGCCCGCACATTTCTGACGCTTACCAGGTCAAGAGGGTGTAAATTTGTGGAGACAGATTTTCTGTTAACGTTTTAAAGGAGATAGTACAATTTTATAGAATTTCGACTGCATTGATGCCGCAGTAGTTAGTATCACACTGCTATGCCGCGCAGAGGATTATGGACTCAAACATCATGGTGCAGAAATTTTCAATGTATAAAAATAGCGAGCTGTTCTTTATGGTTTAATGTTTGTAAAGTCACCTGCAATACAAAAATGTATGTCTAGAGTGGAGATAGTCTCTTTCAAATGAAGAATATAAATAAAAAATTGTGGTAGCCGAATAAACTTATATCGCTAGTAAACTTATCGGTTCAGCCTGTGGTAAACTTACTCATATACCCAGCGAGGCTGATGTCGACTGGTTATAGGTTCGATCCACCATTAAACCATTGATGTAAACCTTCCTAGCAGAAAATCGAAACAATAATTTGCCTAACTCGAAAATTGAACCTATAGGTACTTACATCATTTGACTAATGCGTCATAATTTGTATACTACTAAACATCCAAACATCCAAAGATTTTGACGTCGATCGATGTTGTGCCACCTGCATACAAGGGCTCTACGTAACTGCAACTAGGTCGTTCATATTATGTGAGCGCTCAACGCTACGCTTTACATTAATTTAATTATAAAAGTAACCTTTAGTGACGCTATACGATCGCGACAGATATAATTTTAAATTTACATTTTTGGCCTTGCATAACGTTCTAGACTCGATTTTAGGTTGCGTTACTATAATTTTCTAATTGGGAAATACTCACTAGAAACCCGTTATCTAGGAATGTATACAGTAGACAGTAAATAGGCATATCGTCTATTATTATTTGAGATCATTAATTAAAGATCAACGTTTTAAATGCTCACCTGACTACTGGCAGTGTGCAGAATAGCATCGTTTTAATCCTCACTCGGGACAAAAAATGTGTTTGATATCCGTTATTTTAATGCTTGTAAAGTTAGCCATTATCCTAACTAATATTATCAATGCGAATGTAGTTTGTTTATTTGTTACGTTTTCACTTCTTACTACTCGAACGATCAACATGAAATTTTGCTTAAACATGGTCAAGGGTACTGAAAAGCTTTTTAGCCTATATCTAACCCTTACCTAACGAAATAGATACGTTAATCGGTCTTCTGTAATACCTAGTTATACTAGAAAACGTAGGGGTTGTCATAATTACTACTAAATTACCTCAACGGCATACGATATGACGTGCCATTCTATTCTATCCTTTTTACAAACTGCGTGGGAAGAAACATCTGAGGCTGTTAATTTACTATGTTTGCCCTGTTTTCCTTCTAAAACTCCAAGATATTTTCTTTCTTAATAAGCGTTAAAGATAGTCTTTAAATTATAATGCTGCTGTCTAACTTTGTGGGTGGAAGTGATAAAACTATGAGCTCTAAGCAATAACGTGGCAGATGGCATCTTCCTGGAAATGGCGACATACTTGTTTCATCAAATTTTGTACGAGATTTTAACAGATTTAAAATAAAACCTAAAAGCAGATAAAACAGCTTAGGAGACCGATGCATTGGTACATCCTCCATGTACCAATGCATCGGTCTTAACATGTTGGTCATGTCTTGGCGTACTAACTTTCGCAGCTATATGTCTACACACTGCGACAAAACATTTAATTATCCCCCCTGTTAATGGTCAAGGAAAGGATCGTTAGTAAACATACACCTCTGAGAGTTCTCCAAAATGTAATAAATACATTCAATTTCACGCGTGATTGAGTTAGAAGCATTCAAACATGTCAAATGTTTGACATTAATTAACAATATAGATACGTCTAAGATTTAGAATTCTTATAATTGGGACTAGCTGGAATCGATAATTATTATGTATAATCGGTTACAGCAGTTATAATAATGTCCTCCAGACCGAATTTCGGCCACGGCGGCCAGTCTTAACAGAGACTGGCCATCAGCGCAGGAGATATTATAGTGCACAAGTGTGTGCGCAAACACAAGTGTACTCTCTGTTCCGTAACTCTCATGATCCGATGGGACGGCAATCCGACACGACCAAAGAGAAATCAGGTGCAGGACCAACGGCTTTACGTGCTTTCCGAGGCACGGGGGTGTTACCACCGCCAACTTCCTAACTCCGGGCTGCTATTGTGATTTTTTTACAGAAAAACACTATAACTTTTTGTTGGCCCGACCCGGGATTCGAACCCGAGACCTCATGCACAGCAGTTGTATTCACTACCGCTGTGCCACGGAGGCAGCAGTTACAATAGCGATCAACGATTGCGATGGCCGAGAAACACCCATTATTAGAGCTACCAATACGATCATAAGACTTGACTTCGAAGTTCAATTTGAAACATTGTTAATGCTTCAAAACACCTAATATTACTCCCAGACTAACAGACCCGTATGATTGACACCCGATGTCAATACAAAATCACTCACCAATTACCTTTGTTCAACTATAACTTCAACTAATACAGTAGAATGAACATGCAGACTAATTAAGAAGACGCCGACAGCATCTGTTCTATGTATGCCAATTAAAGACGTTTTAAATGGGTAGCATTATACATGGTCAACACAAGATGTATCAGGTGTGAGGCATCAGTTCATTGAACTATTAAATCAATTATCAATTAATATACGGGGTGCCGATTGTTTCTGTAGCAAACTTTTGCAGACGTTCGTAAGGCTTCGGGTTTGATTTCCAAGGCGGGAAAAGCCAGGTTGCTACGCATATTCTCAATGGTAGCACAGAAAATGGTAATTTAATAAAAATGTAAACCCAGTAGACACCAATAGAGTTGTCCTCTAATGTTTAGGATGTCAAACCAAAGACATTTCTTTGACCATGAGTTTCTTGCCTGCTTCTACTCATGAAAGCTCTACTCCTCAAATAGGCTTTTTTATTTACTTTTATTTATTTTTATTATTATATTGTAATTAAAATATTAGTTAATTGACGTGTCCAAGAATTATTTATAACTTTTTATGGAAATAAAGATTTTGACTTTGACTTTGACCAAACCAAGAATCAAATCCGAGACTTCACAGTCACGTGCAAACCTAAGCCTAATTATGCCTTATCCTTACTAATATTTTAAATTTAAATATGAGTTTGTTCGTTAATCTTTCACGCATTAACTACTCGACCAATTATTATGAAATTTAACATAAACGTTAGGGGAAATGGAAATAGAACATTTCATAAGAAAATTTCCGAGGTATAGAAAATGATTAATAAACTTATATATCATTATAGCGAGCGAAGCCGTGGACAAAATTTAGTAAACCATATACAAGGTACAGCATAATTATTTCTTAAACTTATAGTGTCATTTTTATACGCAATCTAATCACATATACACGCACACCTTCTAAAAACAACCTACATGTAATCCATTCAATGTATTAGCAATACCTCACGATTAACAAGAAACTTCCATCAAATTTTCTAAAACAAGTCAATGACACAACGAAATTTACAAAAAAAAGTCAAGGACCTTGAAAATGGTTAACAGGATTGCGTTAAAACAGGCCAGTGAGACTGGATGTTTGCGCCTATCTCGGAGGAACAGTCGCCATTAACTTGTTAGGGAGGGACCACGGTGACAGACGATTGAGATCTCCTTACTTAACGAGGTGTTTACGCGTTCAAAACGTGCTAAGTGAGTTGTTTGTGGTTGAAGTGTGACGATGTTTCTTTGCCGAAAATTTCTACGATGTGGCAGAACCAATTAGATGCACGATGACGTAATCTATTAATCACATGTAATTAAGTAATAGCAGAGGTATTATTCAAAGAGAGTTTTTCAGAAAAGGAATGATCGACGTAAGTATGTTAGAATTTTTACTCAACGGATGAAATGCTGGACCAGTGTTATAACATAGAAATTCCCCGGACAAATGGGTACATTCGTACTAAATATTTAGTAGCCTCTTCTACGCGCTTATAAATACTACAGACGTTTTCTATATATTTACTCAGTTATCGCAAATAAAAGTATTTATACAACGAAACCCATATCAATTTAATATACCTACCTACGCAAATCTATATATTAATACGTAAACAAACAAGCGAGAAACGGCAATGAATTGCCTTAAATCTCAGAATTCGAAAAAGTGGTATCACGTGACCAGACAGAGGTCAAAGGTCATAGTCATTTCGGGGTATATCGACTATGTTGAGTCAAATGGCGTTGACCGTGAGTCTCTAGCTCTTACGGTTCTTGAGTTGAAAGTTGTATAACAGACTGACGGACAAAGCTGTTGTATAAGAGTTTTTTCGAACTTTAAAAACTTTGTACAAATTGTTAAGCAGACTACACGTGCATAGAAGTCTGTGATTTGCTTAAAGTTTATATGGAGAAGGAGTGCTGAAAACTGATTGATACAAAAAAGACTAGTATTTACCAATAATAGACACCAGAAAGTAAAAAAAAACACTTATGAAAAAAATATAAGTTACGGTTGAATTTTGGCAACTGGGCGACCGTTTGTATATATTAATGTGTACAAAATACAAATTACAAAAAGCCAGCGACGCAGCTTGCATTCCGAAATGGCAGAACTTTCCAGCAATTCACTTGAATTCGTAACTAACCATATTAGTAGTTACATACACAGTTCTGAATTTCCTAACGCTTAGAAGCGAAAACACGTTGATTAGTATCCGGGTGGTCGGTGCTATTTAACCTTACTTCTCCTGGGCCAAAGCTTAATAGAAAATGTTCAGACTGCCCGCAGGAACATGTGTCATTTTTCTACAGCAATTTATGCCACGGTATTAGATATATTCGCTTTACGAATTGCTTAATCCTTTAGGGTATATTTTGACGAAAGAATGTGTTCTTATTCTTTTTAAAGTCATAGCGCGCTCTAGATATGACATCATATTTGTTCTTCTTCTTCTGCAATTTATAAGCGTAGCTCTGGTCGGTGGAACTATAGCTACATTTTTGTCTTTTACTTTACTTTTAACCTCTTAATACGACTCGTGTCATTCTTCTTCACTCATTTTTCTTCACGTGTAGATAAGGTCTTCTCTCCCTCTTTATTATATTATCTACCTAAAGATTCCTACATGTTCTCGTCATTTGGCAATACTGAGTTTGTAATCGTCTGCCAGGCGTTGCTTCAGACACCAAGCATATTTTATATCAATTAAGTAGAAAATGAACATACTGTCCGAGAACATAATAGTAGCCTATGGAAACTCATAACACCAGAAGTATCACTCATGACTTGCCGGTGCTGCAAAATTCTTGAAAGACCGTGCTGTGTTTGGAAAATCCGATGGGCTTGAAAGTGTACACCTTATAAATATGAGCTTTTACTGTTTGAGTTGTTTCTGGAAATTTCAAACAACGGCAACAAATTTTATAGGCATCTGTCGGTATAATTGGTCCAACTCCTTGCCTAAACTGGCAACTGTCAAACTTTAAAGTTCTTAAATGGTACTTTGTCGCCGAAGTGAATAATGCTTTTGACTTTGACTGACCTTGATTTTTAATGGACTATAAAATTCCTTATAATCAAAGAAAACACAACCTTGTTTTCAACCTGTAAACTCTACCTAATCTGTGTCAATAGAAAGTGGCTTCAATGATGTTTATTTGGCGTATACATATTTATTACGCTTGTTCTTTATTAACCTCGCTAGTTGACCCGCTTCGCTCATGATCCTCCTTAGACCCTAACCACTGTCACTGGGCGTAACCGCGGCGTAATGAACTAATGATGCTGACGCACGAGCCATTGCGACGCCATGACAGCCTAAGAATGCCCCATTGTACTGCCTACGCAGAGAAAATATACTTCTAGTTTTGGAAAAACCGCTGGGTTTTATTTAAATCAAGGACTACCTGTTTAATCGTTGTAAGTTGAACGCCTGTCTATTGCCGAATGCAGAGTGTAACATACCTATAATCGGTATATACCTATTATACGTGTTCTACACCTATTAAGGTATTTGGCCAAATAATCCAGAATACGTCACAGCAAAAGGCTAAAAATAAGCGTCATCACTTGTTACTTGGGTGTTAATAATACACCTCTCGCGAATATCGTGAATATTCAGGTGTGAGTATAAACTCACACCTGAATATATATTATATATAATACATAAGTATTAGCTATATCAATCACATCATAAATCATTTACTAATTTGGGTCATTATGAATTATGAACGTTAAACTTTAGTAGGTAATAAGTTTTCTGAAGTTACATTTAGTTAGTTGTTAGGTTCAGGCAAAGGGTTGGGTTATTGCATATGTAGCTTTAAATATTAGCATACCTTTATTATAATTATAAACTTTTGATTATTGGCCTTTTCTGAGAAGATATTCTTAGCAGCATCACGAAGGCTTTTCTGTCAAGACATTTTCAGTAGCAACACTAAGGATTTTTCGGTCATGATATTTTGAGTAGCAGAACGGTGTCTGTGACTGTGCTTAGTAGACGTTATAGAAATTATATCAACGAAGTCGTAATCCAACATAACAGGGCGCCAGCCTATTATCTATACTACATACATAGCACACACGAGCAAAAATTTGAATAGCAAATCTACACAGATTCTAAAGTGAAAATAACATCAGTTACAACAAGGATAACCATATAGAAACTTTGTGGCACTATACGGCTCATATCACGGCACCAGTGCACGATATTATCCTGTCAGGCGCAGACACTCGTCCTAGGCATCATTATGATAATTTTATCGGGAAATTTTCGCCTGCATCGCTTAGGTAGCTTCGTTGAGACATACTGCCGAAATATGCAGCTAGCATTAGGATAGAGAAAATATCCAGTATAAGTTTGTGAAATTGTTTAGATGTTTGTTAGTGGTCCACGTTAAAACGGTTGATCGGATTTAAATGAAATTTAGATTAGTAGGTACATATCCTGGATTACCATACTTTTTATTCCTGTATACATTCTCGTTATAAATACGAGATTGAGTTAGTTAAGTTTTGTATAAAAGTTAACTACATATTGTTGAACAGAGTCATGTCGAGAGAATACAGAATCTTTCGAACTTGCTGAAGAAGTGATTTTTTAAGTGGAGGAGATCGTTTGTATTATTTATTACGTGATAATTTGAATATGCCGACACGCAATAGAATAATAATAATAATATATATATAATATTCTACCACATACACACAACACCATCTAGCCCAAACTAAGCAGAACTTGTACTATGGGTACTAGACAATGGATAAACATACATATATATTTTTTTTTTTGTAAATAGATACATATTATACATAGAAACACCCAGACCAAGATAAACATCCATGTTCATGCACACTGTAGAAAGTACCACTGTTTTAAAGACTGAAAGTGACCTAAGACTAAAGGCTTACTTAAATAAGAAATAAATGTAATAAGCTATCACATTTATTTCTTCTCATCCTTAAGTTCTTTTTCCTGAATTGACATGTGAATGGTATAGCAAGCAATCATAGGCTAAAACTCAATAACTGCTTCATCCAGAAATTAACGAAATACGGAAACAATGCATGTGACGAAAATCTCTTAATTTTCATTGCTTCTGCAATCTCCAAGGTAACATTAGCAACGTGAAAGCTATGAAGAATAAACTTTGTCAAATGCTTAATATAAATTCATAACCGCCCTGAATATTTCACCAACACGGAGTATTAACTTTGAGAGATATATATTCGTACTTTGACTTGACTCATAATTAAATAAATTTTAATTACGATATATTACAATACGGAAAATATGAGCCATATGTGGATGACAAAGATTTCGGTTTGGAACGATGAGTTACAATTCACAAAGTTAAATGGCAGTTTTGATTATTAAATATTTTGTTTGTGAACGACTGTGAGTTTGCTAAATATGTTGTGATATATTAAGATTAAGGAGTATTTTAGAAATTAACGGTTGTTTTAATATACATATGTTTTAAAGCTGAGAGTAATATCGTTTGAAATTAATATGTATGGTTTGTATCATAGTTGTGTGCAAGGATTTAATATGGACTGCTGTGTTAGCACCGGAAGGGTGAACCGCTTCTCATTATACCAATACTACGGATTTTATCATGGTACAGTTGCCAGATAGATTACCCAACATGTGCCAAAGCAAGTAAAACGACGCCAATAAGAGTAGACTTTACATGAAAATAATAGGGTTAGGGTACGGATGATTTCATAATACATATTAAACTTAAGTATAAGTTTCAAGCAGACATGTAATGCGCGTAGTCTAGTGGAAGTCATATGCAGAGATTTTTATTTCAATCATACGGTTATGCGGCAGTTATGTGTGACATAAATAGTGAATTATTGCCAGATTTAAGTTTAAAGGAAAATATCGTGAGGTCTGAAGCCTGTATGTCTGAAAGTTCTAAATAATATTCTAAAAGATATTTGAAGTCTGCTAACCGTAGTGCGCAAGCGCAGTGGAGTCTTCTATTCTGGCCTAAGACGCATTAGCAGCCTATCTCTTTTTATACTAAGACGCGGCTTGTATAAGCTTGTATAAGTAATGCTATTTTTTATTTACGCAAACTGACAAGTCAGCCAACAAGCTCACCATTTTTATCCACACTACATCTACTATCGGATATTAATGCCCGTGATAGCTCTCTTAAGGTATATTGAAGAGCTCATTAATCGGGACATCTTGGCAAAACGCTGACCATGGAGCTTCCCAAGAGTGGGCGTGTGTTGTGGCCATAAAAACGGCTATTAATTTACGCTTAATACTGTAATAACGGGTTTGCTGGTATTAAGTTTTATTAGCGATTTAGTGGCTATAATTTATGACTTTGCGGGTGTTAGGCTTCATTTGACGATAGATGGCGTCAGTTTTAATAATATTAACAGTATTATTATACATTTTATGTATTTAGATAGCATTGCTGCTGTGGTATAGTCAGCAACGTAAGTTGATACACACTTTTTAAATATTGAAGTTTAAAACAATAACATAATTATGTTAGTTTTACAGCATAATAGTTAAAAGGTAGTTGATATAATCACAGTTTTAAAATACAGAATAATTAGGATTTTTATTCTTAAAATACTTTTACACATTTGTTAAACGTTTAGCTTAATTATGTTGATAACTTTACTTAAAGAACTATACCATGCCTATGAGCGGTAGTGACTCCTCACCATCACCTGACTACCCTTGGTGCCCCTGAGTGCTAACACCAACGGAAAACTACACTATCTATGCTAATATTATAAAGAGGAATGATTTGATTTTTTGTTTGTCTATTTGTAAGGGTTTAAATGAAAAACATCTCAACCGATTTCAAAAATTCTTTCACCATTACAGAACTATATTATCAGCGAAAAACATTGGCATGATTTTATTAGAAAAAATATTATCACTAACATAACCTCAGCTACTTTTAAGCATGCGAAGCCGCGAGCAAAATATAGTATGTTATACAAAAAAAAGATTTATATTTTTGTTTGTAACGAATGAACTTTAAAACTACTAAACTGATTTTAATCATTCTTCCATCATTAAAAATCTTCTTATATGAGCAACGCGGTAAATAAAACCGCGGTGGCAAGCTAGTAAAAATAAACGTATTGAAATATATCAATACTTTTGGTTGAGCGACCGGAACAGCCATCACCGCCATCTATCGTACAATTAAATATATGTTTATATTGTTTCGTGGTGCTAACCGTTAGTTCTTATGTGAATTGTCATATGAAGGCGAACATTTGGCAGATAGCCAGCAGTTCTGGCTACACAAAAATAACATTATAAGGCAATTTGCTTGCTTGGAAAGTGTTAATGATAATTAAATTTTCAGGATAATTTGTTGTGTTCTTGCATTAGTATACGACGCCTAGTTTTCCGCATCTATTATTAATGCAATGAATAAAGCCTTCGAATTGACTGACTACCTGACTGCATAAATGGTTTAGCCGCTACCAGTGTATACGGCTGAGGATCATGAGGTCTAGAGCAAGAAGGGCAGAGGTTATTGTATTAATGTTACGAAATTCGTCGTAGCATTTAGTATTAAAGTTGGCTGTGTTTCATCCTTGTGCCTCCGTGAGTCAGGTGCAAGATGAATTCCCGCACCTGACCTTTTGCCAGTGATATCGGATTGTCGTCCCTGGGTTATTGTCCCTTAGGACGTCAACAAATAGGTGAATTAGTAAATTAGTAAATAGATACAGAGTACAGCAGAAGGCAAGTCTCCGGTATGATTCGCTGTCAAAAAATTGGCCGCCGTCATTTGGTCTGAAGGATCTGACAGGTAGCCCAAATTATTCAAATATTGTTAATTAATATGACACCTTACAGATATGATTTCCGGCATCGGTAGTAAAAGCAAGAGTTATAAAAGAGCAAAATGGTCCGATTTGTTTTGCGTTTGTAACGATACCTGTTTTTTGAGGCATAGAGATGTGCAGCACTAAAACTGCCTATTTGGATGTTAATGAAAATTTATTGACTAAATTCCAACTTTTTGACGGTCTGACCTGGATTTCAAACCCAAGACCTCACAGTAGTCGCATTAAGAGCGTCAATCAAACTTTTATCTTTAGATAGACATAAGATAAATTATAAATATTGGCCGTAAATCGCTGTTTTTTCAGCTCCAACACAAAGTCACAGTGACATTGACAGCTGACGCAAAGATATTGGTGCACTGGCATCATTATGAAAGCTATAATTAGCATCGTTTGGCACAATTTCCTTCTTAAGTAAAGATACTCAAAAATTAGAATAATCTACGGGTAGGTTACTTTGGGTTTCCAATAATTTTTTTAAGCTATGAAAATATAGTAATATCTAAATAATATTTTTTAAATTTAACTTGTATACATATATAAACTGTTTACATTAAGCTGATCTGTAACTTCTAGCTATAGTGTATATATATACTATGATACCAAAACAAAGGAACAGCATACCAATAAGGGCAATAGTATATTCAGACCTGATCAGACCAGATCCTCAGTTAGAAAACGTTGGATTTTTAAAAGAAAACACACACACATCACATATTTTCTACATGTGAAATATATCACAATGCTTAAACAGTGCATTTTACCAAATAAATAAATACAACATACTATTAAAAACAGCAATGTGATTGAATGTCGTGATGAAAACAGTTCACGGAATCAGCTGTATATACATTAGTGCGTTGGGAGGATTACCGTACGGTCCAACATTTAAAAATTAAGGTTTGCTTGTAAATAAGTCAGACGCATTGTTATTTTTTCAATACGCTGTCCCTTACACCCAGACCAGATATGTATACTAAATTTTAATCTACCTATTATTGTATTTAATAATCTTCTTATTAAAAGTTTGCTTGATTGTGATTTATCTTAACTTATCTTAATAAGAAACTTCTACTTTGCAAAGGGAAATCAGTTTGATTTGGTTTGAATAGCAGCGATAGCTCAGTGGGGAGACCAACACACTGCAATGCAGAGGGTCTCGGGTTCGAACCCACGTCGCGCACCTCTGACTTTCGGAAGTCATATAACTTTTCAAAATTATGTGCGTTTTGATTGATGATTATCGCCTGCTCCGTGCCTCGGAGAGCACGTTAAGCCGTCGGTTCCGGCTGCCGTGAACGTCTATGGCAGTCGTTATTGGGAAAGTCAGTACCCTCTAATATCCTGACACTGGTCTAGCCTTAGGGTATCGTTAGCCTTCGGGTTGCGGAGGTCAGGTGGCAGCCGCTCCGTGTAAAAACTGATATCCAGTCAAACCCGGTTAGACTAGAAAAACAAGCCGACTCCAAGTGACTTGGGAATAATAAAGGCTAAGGAGAAGAGAAGGTTTGATTAGATTGAATGTGTGTTAGTCAGTCATATCGAGAGTGCAAATGAATGGGAATCGTACACACAACCAATCAATTGCAAGTCCAATGCTGCTATCTCAATGGATAGCCTAGATAGAATGGTAACCCAATGGCTACTGCCATTGAAGTACAGAGTAAGCATGTTTAAATTATTTTTATTGAAAGGTTTTAACCACTAATCGTAATTTAACATCTTGTTAATCTATTGAGCCGCAGCGGTACACCCGCCGCCAGGCTATGTCTGGTATTTTAAGACTTAAAATTAAGAGTAATGGTACCAAACTCAAAATCATTGTAATACAGCTCTGCTTACTTCATCGAGGATATAGACGAGTGTATATGCGCTTGTATGTTTGTATTTTATGCAATATCCCCTTTACTATCTACAAGAGCAGCGATAGCTCAGTGGGGAGACCAACAAACTGCAATGCAGAGGGTCTCGGTTTCGAACCCACGTCGCGCACCTATGACTTTCGGAAGTTATATGTCTTTTCGAAATTATGTGCGTATTGATTGACAATTATCGCCTGCTCCGTGCATCGGAGAGCACGTTAAGCTATCGGTCCCGGCTGCCATGAACATCTATGGCAGTCGTTATTGGGAGAGTACCGACACATAAGATCCCACTGGGTCGAAGTGTCGCCGGTCTGCACTGACTGGCTCCCCCCCACATAAGATAAGATAAGATCTACAAGATAAATATCCTGAATCTATACCACATACTTGCCTGACATAAAACAGAATAACATTTTGCCCGACTCGGAAGTCAAACCTTAGCACCTCACGATACCAGTTCGCATAACCACCATTAGATCAATGAATATACCAAAACCTCTTATTATTATATACCTATTATCCTCGTCTCAGTTCATAACTTTCATCAGAACAGCACATTGATTATAAATACCCTGAAGAATGGAAGCAACACAAAACAAAATGGCTTCTTTATTATATTTGTTTAATGAAACAAAACAAGCCTGCCGTTTCCACAAGATTTACAACAACTGGTTTTTCCTTGTGTCTTTAATAATCTGGTGGATAGTCTTCATTTTCCTTATTGCCAGATTTGCATGGCAACATTTAATAAATGGCACTTTTATTCTGTTTGTATGTTTTTAATATACCTTAAGCATATTAAAAACAAGCACCTAACCGCGGCTTTGCCCGCATATTGGGATTGAAATGTGCTAGTTTCGAATATGGTCTTTTATCGTATCAAGTTTGATCCAAACCCGTTCGACAGTTTGCGTGTGATTAAATAACAAACATGCAAACATCTTTTAATTTTTTTACATTTATACCGTCATTCATTGGCCTTTTATGTGTTCCCGACGATTTAGTCACTGTCTCGTCGACATGCACTTAGTTTTGTGGCTATGTAAGCTAATTCTAGAGCGGAAGATTCTACCACATACTCTGCAAGAGAAACTGCCAGCTGGTGGGTTGTTATAAGCTTGGTGATGTCTTGCTCTCTTTTCCGCCAGTTTCCGGAACCAAGTGTTATCGTGAATCGCACGCCCATCGTGCACACATTTTCTCCATTTATCACGGTCTTCAGCGACTTTCTCCAAACCAAATCCCTCTTGACGCAATCTTTAAACCACCGTATGGGTCTCCCAATGTCCCTTTTTTCATATGCTAAGGAACCAAGCAGGATACGTCAAGGCAACTGAGAGGAATTCATACGGTGTACATGCCCCAACCACTATAAGCGTTTCTGCTTTAACAGCGCTGTAAGACTGGGTAGCTATGCGATTTCGAGGATCTTCTCATTGGTAATCCTATCCATCCATGAGATCTCCAAGATGTTCCGAAGACAACGCAAATGGAACGCATTGAGACGACGCTCCTGCTTTGCGTATGTGGTCCAAGCTTCAGCGCCGTACAAGAGTGTAGACAATATGTATGTCATCATCATTAGGCTATAACAGTCCACTGCTGTAATATGCATGTACCGTAGTATAAATGTATAAATGTGACTAGCGTTTTATACGCATGAATATGAGGCAGGCATAGTGTGATAAACGTCAAGTCTTATGATTGTATAAATTCAGGGTACTTAAAATGCTAGAATTCAACAAAATCCGTTTAAAGATTTTTGCGTCATCGAGTAACAGACATCTGAACTTTCACATGTATCATTTTGGTAAAATGGGTTTATTATTTAGTGTCTGCTCAATAACGCATTAATACTTAGAACCCTTTATAATCTCTTTAAACGCTATGATTAAAGAAGGGGATTTGCAAACATTTAAACGACGAAAACAAAGAACAACTGTTTGTGAATCGCACATTTCTGTCCATTGTGGGGATTGAAACCACAACACTTGTTACGATTTTAAGGAACAGTGCGAAACAGGAGGCAATAGTCCTAAATAGTTATAGTTATCAAAAATAGTTGTCATGATATCACAAAAAGTAGTTGTCATGATATCACAAAACGCTAGTCAAAGCGTGATTTTTATGAAACGAATAAGGGTCTTTTTTTCCTTTACACACTGACATTGGCAGGATCATTAGTACCCATTCGATGGATTTAATTGATATTGAGATAAGTAGAAGTTACAATCGTTTATTCTTTCTGAAATAGTAAAAAATGCAGGAAACTATTACAACTTGAGCATTGTCCCATCAATTACTTTAATATTCGACTCATTAGCTATAATTCAGTGCGAATAAGCATTCCTGTTGGAATTTCAGCCATATTTCAGCTTCAAGCGGTCGTTCGGTTTGTAATGACATCCAAGTAATAAGCTGATAAGGATTTTGACGAAGTGCATCTTATCTCTGCTTGCTTTTCTATTTACATCGTTCTAATACAAACGCTTTAAGACATGTCGTTTTTAATTTGAGTAAAATCTACTAACCATGCTATAATCTTGATAAATTCGAAAAACGTATGACCTCTAAAGAATATTTGATCACCATGGCGTAAAATACAATTTTCGATCCTTATTTTATAAGTATTATACAAAGAAACATTAAATGTCTAGAACTATTGCATATTAATTATGAAAATAGTCAACTCAAACGGTTTGAACAGAGACAGACTTAAGATTTTTGAAATGTTGTGCGCACAATAAACTCTTATTTCAGACTGATTATGCATATGTATAATATAGTATTTTATAGCAGAATCAACATGGTGGATCCAAATATAAATCTGGATTTTATCATTGCATAGACCTGAAACACAGCAATTAACTAGTTAAGAAATAGACCTTGTATTGTTTTTATAGAGTATGTGCCATATATTCTCGTTGCGGCGTAAGCTCGACTTCAAGGTAAATCCTAACTAATATTATAAACGCAAATATAAGTTTGTGTGTTTCGTGTCACCCCTTAACTACTCGGCCAATAATCATGAAATTTCGCATAAATAGAAAAGGACAGGGTACTTTACATCCCTTAAAAAAGTACTATTAATAAATTAATCTAATCTCACCTACATTTATGCGAGCGAAGCCGCGGGCAAAATCTAATATCAATACAATACTTCCGTTCCGAAAGCGCGAGTGTATTTAAACGCTCTGGCTTATTACTTATACCGCTTCCTCTCGTCACGCCCGCCTACTGTTTGAGGAGATAATTTTCTTCTTAATTAACTCTCTGGTGAATGGCGTATTTAATTGGGCCATCGGTACGTGTGAGAAGCCTTCTCGTATGGGATGTATGGGGATTTTTAATTGGAAATCCGATGGAGGAAGTTTCATTTAAAGAAAACTAAGTGAGGAAAGTGGCACTTTTAAAAGTACCTTTTCGTTTAGTGATGCTTTCTTCGTTACATTGAATCTTATCTAGCTGATTTCAACAGTATCATCAATCGTATTGTCTCACGTTTAATCGAATGTTACAAATTGAGTTATATGCAGATTTTATTGCAGTTTTATTTTGTTCAGCCTTGGTTGCTCAGCGGTATTGAATGAGACTGCTGTGCATGAGATTTCGAGATCGATTTTCGATTCGAGTAAAGTTGTATTGGTTATTGCCGTCTACCGGTCACCATGCCAAATTTGCTGACATACCCACTAGCACCTTGCCCAATGCTGGAATCAAATCCAAGACATGTACAGAATGCACTAACGCTGCACAACCGGAGCAGCCCACATTTTATTATTACAAATATAAACGAGACATAAGAAATAATTGTGTCTGATTTTTATAAAGTTATTGTTTTTATTTGATTTAAATAGTTAACTAGTGCAACCGTAAGCAATTTACAAAAATACTATCGTTTGTTTTCTTTAGTGAGGGACAATACAAGACTAAAATATAAAATTTTAAGCGCCTCTCATTGAAAACTTAATTACTTAGTTTAGTATTATGTACATTACAGAGCTAACATAAAAATATTGCTGGGACAGCCTTGGGGAAAAGTCCATTCCTCAAATAACGCAGGACTTCTAAGAAACTCTGTCAATTTACTCGATTACTTATTTACCTGATAGACTGCTCACACTGGCAACTTTTTGTTGCCGAGTAGACATGAAAGGAGATTAAATGCAGTAAAAATGTGGCATATCTAGGTATAAGGAATAAATACTTTATTTTATGGTGTAGGTGGCAAACGATCAGGCGTATCGCTTGATGGTAAGCGATTACCACCACCCATGGACACCCGCAACACCAGAGGAGTCACAAATGCGTTGCCAGCTTTTTAAATTTGCCCACCAGGAAATAGACAACGATTTCTAAAACTACTTAAATGGCTCTATATTAGCAATAAAAGCCAGTGGGATGCCATCGTTGTGATAACCCAAAAATTTTTTAACGTGCTACGCCTCGTTTTACTTGCGTTAATACAATACTATAACGATATTATGTCTACTGGTAGACTTGTCTTGTGTGTTATTTTTGTCTGACAGTGGTATAAAAAATTTTCTTCTCGTTTTTCAGTTAGCTGTATTTACAAAAAATTTAGTAAACCTTTCTCAATTTTGGTCACTCGTACACAATATGTATTTTCTTCACACAATTCTAAATGCTTTGTAGTCTTGAAAACGAAAATGTCGAAGTTTGACTGATTGTTAATACTATTTATTCTGAGCATGAAATACAGTTTTTAATTATAACATTTAATGCATAAAATCGCATTATTTGCCAGGGTATTATTTCTGGCGATCGTAACCACAGACAAGCCGCAGCAAAATATTATTTCACCTAATGTCAAAAATTGCCACAGGTTTTTCATTGCATTATTTTTCAGTAGTCGTTAGAATATCTAACGGTGTTTCCTGCGTGAGAGAAGAATACGACGCGACGCGACGCTGCGAACGCGATCAAAATAACGGCCTACCCTGCTTGCGGCCCATATGGCAGTCTGCGGTGAGACGCGACGTAACGCGTACCTGTTTTGTGGGTGACCAGACGCGACACCATGAGCTACGAAATGGTTGATTCTTAAATTCAGACTGAACAGCAGCAATAATGTAATCGAAAGTAGACGGTAACCCGCCACAATATTGTATGAACATTTTAGAATCGTTTCTTAATTTTGGATAAAAATAATGAAATTCGCTAAATATGTTTCTGTGTAAAAATATTATATTGGTTTTGTTTCTGTGTTTTTTACTATATTTTTTAAAAGTCTGTACTTTAAGTATTAAGTTTCAAGCAAAATTGCACTGTACTTGCCTATGATTCGAGAAGTAATGACCAAAATCACGTAGGACATTTGTCGCGTGTAGCATCGCGTCACATTGCATCGTGTCGTGTCGCGTCGTATCGTGTCGCGTTTGTCGCTCACGCAGGACACCCCGTTAGACTATTACATTTCTATATAAAATATAACAGATGTTCATAAAAGCTTACTTATTACGAGAAAATGAAGACAGCTAGGCAGAATCTGGTTTGCCTAACCTAAACCCAAACCTGGATCTTCACGATCGGCAATTGCATAGGCGATCACACTTAAACTACTAACTGAAACACCCAAGCAGTTAAGTTGTATCTGCATTTGGTTACAAAATGTTGCTCGTCTACGTAAATCCCAGTCAGTGAATTTGTACTTTTTTGTGTAAATAAAAATATTGGAGTTGTCTAATCCAGTTTATCCGGGCACGACCGGAAAACGGATAAGCGGAAAAGATATTTTCACTTTGTTACAGAATAAAAATGTATTTCTTTTGTTTTTTTTTATGTCATTATTAACTTAAATATTTTGGTGTATACTGCAACTAACGACAAACCAATTCACCTCGCAGCTTTGCTTGTTTAAATTCTACAGGAACGTATATTCGGGTTAAAAGTCACCCTATATAGGACTCCAGGCTGTCTGGAGGCCAAGTTTTATCCAAAACCATTCAACACACGATTGTTTCCGAGTAGTAGAGCTTCGCTGATTTCAGCATGAATGGGCCTGCTCGACCGGGGAAGGATTACCCTCTCACAGAATATCCACGTGCAATAGCAGTATTCCTACTCTTGTGTTTCGTTCGGTGAGTGAGAGTGCCGGAGGCCCAATCACCCTCTTGCCCCCTTCTCGCTCCTTCTCCTTCCCACTTTCTTTCCTAAAGGGTTGGCAACGCGCAAGTGATGTCTCTGGTTTTTCAGGCGTTTATAGGCTACGGTGACCGCATACCATCAGTACGCCAAATCAGGAGAATAAAAAAAATAAAAAAACACATGTCACAAAAATTCTAGGTCTAATAGTAGTCTGGAACAAGTAGTTTTAACTGCTGGAGTGGAAGTTACCTTTGTTACCTTTCATCCCGAAAATAGTACTGTGTTCCCGAGCTAAGCCAATTAAGCTTTATTACACAATTGTTTGTTATCCCAAAGAAATAAAAGTAAAATAAAATAAACCGCAGGCAAAAGCTATTATTTTATAAAAACTACAAGCTAATTCTCTAAACACCCAGCCAGGTTGGCTTCTATACAAATAAATCGAAAGTATCAACTGAATGTTCCAACACAGCCTCGTTTAGACGCAGACCAAGTGAAGAAAGTAAATAAATATGTTTAGACTCGGCACTAGATCAATGGAGGAAAGCATCCGGAAGGGATGAAGTTCTCTCGATAAAAATAAAGCGTTAAATCTCTTCCGCTTGACTTTTGTGTAGGGTGGCCATGGATGTTGATGGGATTGTATGTTGAGAAATGCGCGGCATTTATTAAGAGGGGTGCGGGAATGTTGCTTTGTGAGCTAGTACTTATAGGTGCCAGGGTGGCACTATGCGAGGCATTGTGGGCTTTGTGAGGAGTAGCGCAACGTGTTTGATGGTTTCAGAGGCAATATAATCGGTATAGTTTTAACTGCCTCCGTGGCGCAGCGGTAGTGAATGCGACTGCTGTGCATGAGGTCTCGGGTTCGAATCCCGGGTCGGGCCAACAAAAAGCTATTGGGCTTTTCTGTAAAAGAAATCTCAATAGCAGCCCGGAGTTAGGAAATTGGCGGTGTTAGACACCCCTGTGCCTCGGAAAGCACGTAAAGCCGTTGGTCCTGCGCCTGATCTCTCTCCGGTTGTGTCGGATTACCGTCCCATCGGATCATGAGAGTTAGGGAACAGAGAGTGCACTTGTGTTTGCGCACACACTTGTGCACTATAATATCTCCTGCGCAGATGGCCAGTCTCTGTTAAGATTGGCCGCCGTGGCCGAAATTCGGTCTGGAGGACATTATTATTATTAATCGGTATAGATCTTTATATAAGTACTAGTTTTTGCCCGTGGCTTCGTACGGTTTCAGTACTTTTTCCTGAATGAAAAGTACCCTATGTACTTTTCTGTACCCCTGAAAACATGTTGAATGTCCGTTGTATAATTAGTCGAGTACCTAGATAAGGCGAGAGTAACAAACAAACTAACTAACACACGTTGGCAATTATAAAGTTTTTAAGTACCAAAGAGCTGAGTCACAGGATACTTAACAAACAGGCAACGAAAAATACGGCGATAATACATCGAGTTATTACAGCGATGTAAACATTAGAAAGAAAGAAAGATAGAAAGAAAATAATTTTATTTGTTCCACGCTCATTATATAAGGTAACAGAAAACACAACCAAAAGTACATATAGAACAAATAAGGTCATCATCATACGCTGGTATTCTCGCAGACCCTGAATGATTTCGGTGCATGTAGGCAGTAACATACATACATACAACTCAATTAAAAACAAAATAACAAAAGCAAAAAAAAATCAAAAATTCAGCATTACTTCGTATACTTTGCTATTTTCACCTCACATAATATATGTACATAATATGACCTAACGTTTTATGGCTGCCTTTAATAAAATGGCTACTATAAATAATATAAATAACGAACTGGATAATGTTAATTCTAAACAATGCTTCTCTTGCGATCCAAATTAGCGCCTGAAATATATAAGCATGTCGGATAACAGTATAAACCTTCTGCATATAAATATAAGAAGCGTAAATAAAAATTTCGACAGTTTTGTTACAATGATACACTCTACCAAAATTAATTTTGATATACTTGTGCTCACCGAGTTTTGGTTAAGTAAAGTATACAACTTATCAGTACTTGATGGATATCAAGCATATTCAAACAAAAATATATCAAACCAAAATAATGGTGTAATTGTTTATACTAAAGTAGGGTTAGAAATATCGATACAGGAACCGAATATGACGTGCGCTAACTGTCTTATTTGTCAAATAGATAAAAAGTTTGCGGTAATTGCGATCTATCACTCTCCGTCGTATTCTACAAAAGACCACTTTGAATCCTTTTGTGGTAGCCTATACAACATTTATAGTGAACTATCAAACTACCGTAACATCATTCTCGTAGGTGATTTGAATATAGACATTCAACCGAATAACAGAAACGATCATACTCTAGATTATCTCATTCTAAATGCGTCTCATGACCTGATACCTACGCATCTACTGCCTACTACAATGGAAAATTGCTTAGACCACATCTTTCTAAAAACAAAGTTACCTGCCACTACGTTGGTAATCGAATCGCACATAACCGACCATATACCAATAATTTTGAGTATATCGATCGCTAATCCATTACGAACAAAAACCTTAACAATATTTTCCCAAAATTATGAAGTCATTAGAATTGAATTAGAAAACACAATCTTTACAGATATTTATAATACAGGAGATCCTAATAAAGCAATGACAAAACTAATATCGATTATAAAAGATATATTGGCTAAGCACACAACACAAATCAATGTACCAAGGAAACAAAAAAACACAAAAACCCTTGGGTAGCCCCTGGCCTCCTAAAATGTATGAGATACCGCGATAAATTATACACAAACTCAAAGAAATTTCCAAATAACATAATATTGAAGCTGACCTACACGCAGTATCGGAATTTCTATAACGCCCTACTACGTAAATTAAAGAGAAATTATGATACGAATCAGCTAGAAAAGTCTAAAAACAATCCTAAAGCTCTATGGCAGACAATAAAAGATATTATTAATACTAACAAACCATGTTCCAGTCCTGTTGAACTGCTCAAATTATGCGACAGCCCGAAATCTTCAGTAAATCGAGTCTGTTCTAACTTCGCTAACATGGCAGCAAAAATACAAAAAGTGACAAAAATACAAAAAACTAATCCTGATTATGATGTAGCCCGACTTGATTACAAAAACACGCTTGTGTCGCCGTCTAACTCCCTCGTAATACATAACGTTGATGAACGAGAGGTATACGCTATTATTCAACAGCTACGCAGTGATGCCGCCGTGGGTTGGGATGGTATATCCTTCAAATTACTTAAAATATGTAGCCACGTGTAGGTGCCCCCAATAACGTATATATGCAACTTTTGTATCCAAGAAGGCACTTTCCCTGACTCTCTTAAAAAAGCTATATTTCACCCGTTGTATAAGGCAGGGAGCAGAAGCTGTGTCAATAACTATAGACCCATATCAGTGGTAATATTGTCTTCTATTTACGCGAATATTATTCATTGAAATTAAATAAATATATATATAATAATAAATATAAATATTAGTAAAGTTTAATAGTAGTAGTAGTGTAACAATTTTCAAAATTTTGTAATAAAGGGTCAAATAAACAACGCGATAAAATCCGTATATAGCAGTTTAATTCCATATCAGTGGTATCATCGATTTTAAAAATCCTCGAAAGTATCCTAAATAACAGCCTTAAGAGTATTCTGTGTGATTACAGTATCCTAGCTGACAAACAGTACGGCTTCCGAACTGGTGTTTCAACTGAAGACGCCCTATTAGATCTCACACAAACTATTGCAAAAACACTTGATAATAGGACGAAATGTCTGGGTATTTTCCTGGATTTGTTTAAGGCCTTTGACACAGTTTTTGTTCCAAAACATACACACTCACACATACACACACTCACAAACACACATATACATACACACACGCACAAACACACACATACATACACACACGCACAAATACACACGCGCGCACACAAACCACAGTATTAAATAAAAATAATTATAATTGTATTAGTAGAAAATTATTTATTACACAAATTATTATATAAGTATATAATTATGTTCATATATACGTCATAGTATCTAAACATGAAAACAATAAATCGAAACAGCCTTTCCACACTCGACTATTTTCAAAAATTTGATTGCCTCCTAAGTTACACGCCTTTTGGCCTAGTTTAGGGGACAAGGTTTAACAATAATATTGCCAAAACACTCTAATGTCATTGTACCTGCCTTTTATATGCTAATGTACAAAACTTTAAACTATTTTTTTGTGTTTTGTAATATTTGTGCGACTATATAAATTTATTATTAAAAAAAATAACCACTAAGCGGTCACAAATCTTTTTTTTTTTTTTTTTTTTTTACGTCGGGGAATGCATGACGCATACCCCTCCGCGGGGGCGGGCGGAGGGATTATGTCGGACTCGCCGGGGTAAAAGAGAGATGGTAAAGATGTTAAAGTACCTCCCGGAATACCGACTAAACCTACCACGGTGTTCCTCGACAAAACCACTATCGACGGGGCCGCGCGAATCACTTTCGCATGCGGTCGCGACCCCGCCGAGGTTTCGGCCCGCCGTATGAAACGGCAGGCCACTACACGAAAGACCTACCCTATTGGCACTTCTACACTCCCTACTGTCCCCCCTAGAGGGGAGACGGACTTGACATAGAGGCGCGCGTGGGAACACGCACGCCGCCTCTCGAACCTGGTGCTGAACGGATGGCGGGCAGGCCCACAAAGCCCGCCACCCCCAGGTCAAACCTCAGGGTGGCTGGAGGTCGTCCCGCGCCCTCCGGCGCCCGGCTCTGCGGTTGGGGAGAGGGTTCAAACGCTCCCTCTCCCGCTCCGCCGCCTCCTTGATGGAAATGACTTCCTCACAGAAGGAGGCGACGGCGTTCCACGACCTCTCACTCCGGACCATAGACTGAACTACAGCCGGGAGCGAGAGGGCAACCAATCCGACTGCCGCAATCAACTCACGGCGCTGCGATGCCCAGGCGGGGCAAACCGCCAAAGTGTGCAGCGCCGTGTCCTCAACAACGTCGCAGCAGTCGCCGCAGTGGTGACAACCGGGCGTCTCTTGCCGGCGTATACGACACAGGAACTGGCCAAAACAACCCTGGCCAGTCATTACCTGTGTCAGCCGGAAGGTGAGGGCGCCATGGCGCCTCTCCAGCCACTCCTCAAACACGGGACTTACCGCCACGATCGTGGCGTGCCCGGTCACCCATCTATAGACTGACCGCACCCAACGTTGCTTAACCTCGCTAATCGTTTACCGATCAGTGAGATCGGACATTATAATAAATATAAATTGTCGTGAATAAAACCATCCCTCATTTATCTAAGTTGGAACTAGCTTATTTATGTTGTTATATTTGGTGAAAAGGTCTAGACGGATATTTTGTGTATATTAGGCGTTGTTAAAATTATTTTTGTCTTTCATACGTGTTTACAACTTTAATAAAACGTATTTTTGTTCGAAATGAAACGTCAAAAAGTTTTTGCACGAATGAATTGTAATAGCAGAAACAAGGTCGTCTAGTATTCCAGTAGTAGACTGTGTAGTTAATTGAAACGTGCGGTGTTAAGATATGTTCTATCCTATTTCTTTGATGAATGAGTTCTTTAGATAATTAATAATACTAATGGACACAAAGTATACCCAGAGTCAGAACAATTATTTATAGAGCACATAAATAATAATGTTCTGCATGGGATTCGAAACCACATGACTGCGCGCGGTAACACTAAGTGAAAATCTCAAGTCTCTCCTTACCCCTCAAGAAAACAGACGTAATCTTTATACATACATATGTATGCTTATATGCTGTATTTTGTTGTTAATTTTGTTGAACTACAAATAGCTTAGTTGGTAGAGTGACGACACAGTTTATCGTTTTAGACAGGTAAAATTTACAACATTCCTTTGTATGGGAAATGCTTACAAAATAAATCCTAATATAATATTGTCTTCTGTTTACGCGAATGTTATTCATTGAAATTAAACTACTATATACGGATTTTATCGCGTTATTTATTTTAAACTTTATTACAAAATTTTGAAACTGTTACACAATACTAGATAATATTATTAAAACTATTTATATTTAAGTTTACACTTTCCCCGACGTTTCGGTTGCTTTTCAGCAGCCATGGTCACGGGGAGACTAAGATGGTAGTTGTCTCAATGTTCCAGTGTCGTTATTTCGATATTTTGAAGTAGTGTAACAGTTTCAAAATTTTGTAATAAAGTGTAAAATAAATAACGCGATAAAATCCGTATATAGTAGTTTAATTTCAATAAATCCTAATATACTAAGTAATTTAGTATGTCAAAGAAATACGGATCAAAAGAAACACAATGACATATTTAAAAATCGCCTGTGATATGCAACAATATTCTGTCCAAAAATCTACATAGCACCCGATTTTCATGTATATACCATTACAGACAGAATATAACAAATTACAATAATACATCACATAAAAGTACCTCACTAATGAACTTCAAACATAAAAAGATCATACAAAGTTTGTTTTCATGATGTTTTTCGTGATTTAGCCTTTTAACTTGTCAACCTGATATTTTGTCGTCATATCTTAAAAGAATACGATTAAAACTTTTTGTATATGTGTCTGATCCCCTTGACTTCTAAAATAAAATATAAAGATGGCGATTTAACTTTGAAAAATGTAAATCGTTTTCACGAACAAGGTGACGTGAGTAAACATTTATTGCAAAATGAGAATATTTACTCAATATATAATGTAGATTAGGTATAACTAAGTTTTGAAATTAAACAATACGCGTTGTTTATTTTATTTTTTTATAATATGTTATTATTACGTAATTTAGAACTTTAAACGACTATTCTTAAACACTTTTACTAGTTACTGTTAACTATATTTAAATTATAAAAGCGATCTAGATTTAATTTTAAACTTTCCTTGACGTTTCGGTTGCTTTACAGTAGCCATGTTCCCATAACCGCCATCTTAGACTCCCCGTGAATATGGCTACTGAAAAACAACCGAAGCCTGAGGGAAAGTGTAAAATTGAATCTAGATAATTTTTATAATTTAAATGAGGGTTATGAATTTTTCGCCATTTTCATCGACTGGGAAAGTGCCTACAAATCTGGTAGTATTGAATGGCAATGCTTATTCTTTTTGCATAAGAAGGTCACTCGTAGGGTCAATCAGACTTTTCGCTATATTTCTACACGTTCATATAATTAAAGATAGTGGCACATATTTATAGTAACAGTCGTATTTATTTAAACAACTTTAATTTTACTGTTGTAATTTGTTTAATACCCATATTACCAATTGTTGTTTTTAGCGAGAAAATGAGATTAATGCTGCGCATGCGCGGTTCGATGTCCTTTTTGCTCTTGTGGCTACCCGATGCTAGACAGAGTATTTTTGATTTAGAATTTGGTGCGTTACATGCGTTTTAATATGTGTTATTTTAATTAACCATACCTGTAACACGCCGTATGACAATATAAAATTACGTCATAATTATACGTCAAGGTCGAATCAAAACTATCTTTATTACTGAACTAAGAACCTAATAGAATTTCATGCTAATTGTCTACGTAATTAGGACGAGAGGATCTTTATAATATACCTTAATAATTACACTGTTTGACTGATCAAACAGCTTGTAATTGATAGGGAGATATCAAAAGAGTGCCAATTATACGTAACAAATATGATATGGTAAATAATATATTATATACCTAAAATACTGTTTGTTTTTTTGACGTTTATATTTAAATGAAGTAATGGAAAAAGATAATGACAGAGAAAGTGTATATAACAAAGATTTTACTTTGAATAAGCCGGAAAAAGTACCGCTGGCCTAGTGGTTAGGCCGCTTATCTTTCTAAGTATTAGGTTACTAATTCTATACAGATGAATTTCATGTGATTACTAGTAGCCATGCGTCGTATTGTCACTGAAAGTGATAAAAATAATACAAAAAAATATTGCGCATAATATTGTCTTATGTTTACGCGAATGTTATACATTGAAATTAAACATATTATATTATTTTACTTTAAAACACTTATAGTACAATGTAGTAAAAGTGTTCTAAAGTAAAATAAAAGGCCTTTGCCCAGCAGTGGGACACAAAAGCAGGCTGAGAAAAAAAAATTAATAAACAACGAGACAAAATTTGTATAAAGTGCTTAATTTCTATTATTTCGCATTTTACTGGTTCCTTATTACTGAAACTTATTCGAATACAATCAAATATTTCAATAACAATTATTATATCGTTATTTTTCTTTGTTTATTTTTTATATTACACTATAAGATAGTAGATAAATATTCCTACTAATCAATCAACAACTTATGTATTCGAATAACAAACAATATAAATCGAATACATAAGAGAGTTACTTGAACATTCGAATTCGAAAATTGCATATCGTTTGCTAGAGAACAGCTACACTAAAGTATTCACCACCACTTAAAAAATATCCAATACTAAGCATCACTCCATCAAGCATATGAACTTAAAAACTTAATTACACTGGAACCACAAAAAACAAATAATTAAATACACAGCCATTTTCTTTTATACGAACACTACTGCAAAATAAATAACCATTAAACTTAATGGCCTTTTAAATCAATTCCACGGCTTAATGAAGTCTGGTCACCCTGTTAAACCCAACAATAGGAGACATAAATCCGATTAACGCTTTTGAAGCTCTACGCTGAGGTGGTCTGCTGAAAAAACGTACACGTTTTGATCCGTACGAAGCATCGACATTACAGCTTTACACTGAAAGGTTATTAAATTGTAAACGTTTTATTGCAACCCAATAAAACGTCTTCTAACTAGAAGACGTTTTATTGGGTTGCATCTCTCTTATTTATTAGGCAGTCAGGCTTCTAGCTCTTGCGGTAACAACAACAATTAGAATTTTTTAACAGCGAATGTAGTTGAAACTTAGCTCAGGCAGTAGATCGCGACTGAAAAAGCATCCCTGCCTGATTTCCAATGTGTAGGATATTCACAATTCTTAGGGCTTGTCCCACTACTTCCAAATAATAATAATAATATAATAATAAAGCTTATTGATCAATTTCAAATATTGCAGTACATGGGTATACAGTTTATACATGGTAAAATTATTGATTTGCTACAATTATAGTGGGTGCAGTTCTGATCTCCTAACTAGGTTACAGTATAACCTGTATGAAGGAGTGACAGTTCCGATTTCCCCAATTGATTACAAGCATATTATGTAATATTACTATTTACGTAAATTTGTATTTTGCTGTTACTAGACTATGGTATAATCAAAAATATAAAATAATAATAATGTAAAAATAAAGCATAAGTAAGCAAATTTTTGAAAGTAAGATATGTATTTATCTTTAAGATAAAAGCCTCGTCATTTTTTTTTCTTATGGTATATGCGGCAAACGACCATACGGATCGCCTGATAGTAAGCGATTACCGCCGCCCATGGACACCCGCAACACCAGAGGAGTCACAAATGCGTTGCCGGCCTTTTAAATTTGCCCCTCCCCCTCCAGAAGGGGGAGGAGGGTTAGGCCTCCGGTCAGCTCAACGAAACACAAGGCAATCGCTATTTCACGCCGGTTTTCTGTGAGGCCGTGGTATCACTCCAGTCGAGCCGGCCCATTCGTGCCGAAGCGTGGCTCTCCCACGGTAAAATATCATGTCTTTTCTAACTTCTACTTGTTGGTTGTGGGACTGGCTATAAAGCTTTTTAATTAGCTTGATAGCTGACTCAATAGAAAAAGCTTGTATCTCAGGGTTCAAGCGTTGGTTAAGAGATTTGGAAGGTGCTTGTAGAGTTAACAAGGTCTAATGGTAGAGTTTATTTTAGGGTTGACAATAGCTATATGCATTTATCATTTAAATATTTGAATCATCGGTGTCTAGTGAATTTATTCGTAATATATTTTTATTCTTTTAATGTAGTAGTCGTTGATTAAATCAGTATTCTATATACCTATATAATATTATTGTATTATATTAATATAATATATATAATATAATAAAATATATATTAATATTATTGAAATTTTATATATATAATATATAAAATTTCAGTGAACATATGTCGCCTTTTATAGATAGATTTGCAAAGTGTGTTGTATGCCTTTTGGTTTTGCCAAACCAAACAATTATAGGAATATTCAAGAAAATGTCGTTTTACCTGCGGTCAGATTGTCACATATTCTATAAAAATATGTTAAAATTTAACTGTTCGTAGCTATAACGACTCGTTTATCGTTATGGGAACGTGGTCTCTAAGCAAGTCTAACATTTAAGTACTCAGAAAAATGTAATTATATCAGCCTTGTATTAAAATGTCCGACTGCTGGGCACAAGCATCTTCTCAGGGTGAGAAGGGTTAGGTCATATAGTCCCCACGCTGGCCCATTGCAGGTTGGCAGACTTCACATATCTTTGAGAACATTATGGAGAACTCTCAGACATGCAGGTCTCCTCACGATGTTTTCATTCACCGTTAGAGCGTGAAAGAAAAATGTGACCATACATTATATTCCAAGAGTTCTGTCACGTTTATTTGATAAATTTAAAAGAGCTTATGCCTCACAAAGAAACTGAGAGCGCATCGCAAATATTCTGAAAGGGTACCGTAAGCTTCTGTAAGTAAGGCTCGTCGGTAAGCGTACGTCGCGTCACTTATATTGTGCCGAACTTAACTTAATCCCGCAAAGGCCTTCCTTCTTTAAGGCCGCTGCCCGTCACTGTGTATTATTTTGATGGCAAGATCTTGTGCTGTACTGGGTAGAAAAATAATATCGAAAATATCGCGCCTCTGTTCATTTATTTGTTTGTTTTAACATCAACTATATAGATATACATAGATAGATAATTGTCTGTTACACATGAGTCTTGGACTATATCAGGGAAAAATGTAAATAACATAAATTGCACTTAAACGATGAACTAAGAAAACATGTAAACATGTATGCGCAACATGTGCAACAGGGGACCAACCACTACCTGAGATTTGACAAACCACAGATTCTCGCTAAAGAACACAGATTCCTACCAAGGATGCTTCGCGAGGCTATTGAAATCAAAAAACATCCTAATTTCAATAGAGAAGATGGTTGGGATGTACCACCAGCTTGGGATCCAGTCATTCAAATAGTCAAACCCAAGAAGAAGCAAACCAGAGCTAGACTTCATGATACTCTGAGCTCATTCTGCGTAAATAGAAACACCAATGATTAAATTATGTTCGGGTACTTTGAAATAACGACACTAGAACATTGAGACAACTACCATCTTAGTCTCCCCGTGACCATGGCTGCTGAAAAGCAACCGAAACGTCGGGGAAAGTGTAAACTTAAATATAAATAGTTTTAATAGTTTTAATCATTTAATTAGCTTAAAAATTAGTAAAGTTTAATATTATCTAGTAGTAACAGTTTCAAAATTTTGTAATAAAGTGTCAAATAAACAACGCGATAAAATCCGTATATAGCAGTTTAATTTCAATGTATAATGATGATTTTAAATATTCTTCCTCGTTCAATTGGCTCAATTGGTTGGCTTGATTATGTTAAAAAAATTATATCTTCCACCATTGAGGTACTACCTATATACTACATACTAAAGACTAAAAGAGACCACTCAGCAGATTGCATGTAACTCGCTCTCTAACTCATTTAGTCTCAGCTAGACGTTCACTGCGACGACACGGTTAAGTGCAGTTATCGGGTTGCTATCAATATTGTTAGGAGTACACATTATTAATAGCAACTCTCAAAAAACATTAATATTTATGTGTACGTCTGCGGAATGTAAAGCTATTACATTATCAATGTTATGGAAGGAAAATTAGAGGCAAAGAGAAAGAGAGGAAAACCATCAAGAAAGTATACAGATCAACTGATAGGACAATCAAATGTAAAGAGAGATACATATAGAGAATTGTAGGAATTGGCATTGGACCGAGAAAGATGGAAAATGCTGTGCGTAGCACTAAAATATTGAATGAACTACATTGTTGTATTAGGTAGCCATTTAAAAAACGTCTAGAATTTTGGGATGGATATTTAAATAATATTCCATTATATTCATAATTTTATCGTGTTTGTGTGTAGTGTACAGTTAGCATTGAACATCAATCTTAATTTTCTCATAACGTTGGTATTTAGCACCTAACTACAGTGGATGTAACATTTAATATCAAAACGCGTTACCATGGCATTATAAGTGTGGAAGTCGACACGCCCTGTAGTTTGTGGAATGATTTATGCCTGTTACTAACCCTCTACTGCTTGTTATGTCCTTTATATTTTAGTATAAGTATATAGTTAGAAGTATTTCGTGATAGCCTAGTGAGAAACCGTTGAACTGCCACAGTTCAATGGTTTCTCACTGCAGAGGTCTCGAGTTCGATCCCAAGGCGCGCATCTCTGACTTTTCGAAGTTATGTGCGTATTAAATAGTTAACTATTACTTGCTTAACAGAAAAAACATCGTGAGGAAACCTCCATGTCTAAGAGTTCTCCATAATGTTCTTGAAGTAATGTGAAGTCTGCCAAGCCGCACTGGGCCAGCGTGGTGGACAATAGCCGAACCTTTCTTACACTGAAAAGAGGCCCGTGCCCAGCAGTGGGATAATTTAATACAGGACTGATATTATATATTCACCGGTTAATAAATAATCATTGATGTAGCAGCGCTTTTATTATTTATTTAATTTAAATGCGGTTTTTTTTGCTGGTTACTTTACGGTTATCAAATCAACACACAAAATTATATTATAGTCACCTATGTATGGATGACCAATATTCTTGTTTTGTGTAGGAGTCGACCTACAGCACTTTACACAGCTGTAGAGATGAGGCAGCTTCGTTATCTTAGAAGCCTTATTTCTTATTAGGTATTCTAACTGATTCACAAACTAGGCTAGAATCCTGTATCTTGGGAGACAGGGTTTAGTCGTGGAAATGGTGACATCAGAGTTTGTACAGTATGTCGTTTTTACTCTTTGTTATGTTGTCTGTGTGTTAGTGTGCCTTGTGTGATGGTGTATGTGGTCAATGTGTAATACAATTATGCTATACTACGATTTTGCTCGCGGTTTCGGTCTCGTAAATAATAATAATAATAATAATAATAATATTCTATCACATACACACAACACCATCTAGCCCAAACTAAGCAGAGCTTGTACTATGGGTACTAGACAATGGATAAAAATACATATATACTTTTTTTTTTGTAAATACATACATATTATACATAGGAACACCCAGACCAAGACAAACATCCATGTTCACGCACACAAATGTTTGACTTGTGCGGGAATCGAACCCGCGACCTTAGGCGTGGCAATCGGTTACACTAACCACTACGCCATCGAGTCGTCGTAAATGTAGTTAATGTTAATTTCCTTTCTCTTGGAAACATTTCTTTTCTGGATGAAAGGTACCCTATGCCATTTTTTGTTCCCTGGAAAAGTGTATGCGTAATTTCATGATGATCGATTGAATAGTTAGAAGGCGTTGAAAGCGTAACAAATTCACTTTTGCTTTTTATAATACTAGTTGGGATATTATGGAATTTGAAGAATATTGAGGACTATGATATTTCATACCTTAAATAAGTGTTTTTCAATCAACAACCAACAGACTGCAATGCAGAGGGTTTCAGGTTCGAACCCACATCGGCGTCGCGCACCTCTGTCTTTCGGAAATTATATGACTTTTCGAAATTATGTGCGTATTGATTGACAATTATCGGCTGCTCCGTGCCTCGGAGAGCACGTTAAAGTGTCGGTCCCGGCTGCCATGAACATCTATGGCAGTCGTTATTGGGAAGTGAGTGCCCTATAATATCCTGACACTGGTCTAGCCTTAGAGTATCGTTAGCCTTCGGATTGCGGAGGTCAGGTGGCAGCCGCTCCGTGTAAAAACTGATATCCAGTCAAATCCGGTTAGACCAGAAAAGCCGACCCCAAGTGACTTGAGAATAATAAAGGCTGGGGAGAAGAAGAATGATTAATATATTAATTACACCTATTCTAAATTTAAAACTAAAATATTTAAAACTAGATCTTGCCTGCGGCTTCACACTCGTGAAAATGCAGGTTAATTGTAGGTTATGTTAATTTTCTATATTTCGGCAACAGGTTTTTCCCTGGATAAAAGGAACCTATATCCCTTTCATAAATTTACACTTTGATGACGAAATGTCGAGTAATTAAAGCGTAAAAGCGTAACAAACAATCAAACATACTCACAATCACATTTATAATATTAGTTAGGATTAAAGATGCTGTCACTTTATAAAACCAGCACCTCACCGCAACATACATACATACGTCAAAATCTCAAAATACTATCGTATCGTGTTACAATAGCCTAGATTCTTCTCCACAAGCAAAGACTCAAGAGGCATACAAACTTACTGAAGTTTTAAGCGGACTGCACGCCCAACGACTTATGTACTGAACAGTTCGTCGTACCTGGATGATGCGACAGCTGTCGCCTGTGGCATTAAAAAGTTTGTTCAAGTTCCAACACTGATCCTTGGTGTATTCGATGTAACGGTGTTTTGCCTTTGGTTTGATCGGCCGGCTTTCTAATAGTTTTGTAAGTTATTCAGCTTGTAGAAAAAGTAAACATTAAGCCTTTTCTGAGTGATGGCCGTGTCGTTGTCAATAATTCGGTGATTATAGGAATGAACCGGCTTGTCTGGGGAAGATGGTAGATAATTATGAGCTTCTGGTAAGACAAAAATCTTTTTTTTTATATACCTAAGGTGGCAATTAATCGTACGGCCCCCCTGATGGTAAGTGGTCACCGTAGCTTATGGACAGCTGCAATACCAGAGGCATAACTTGCGC
This sequence comes from Catocala fraxini, assembly GCA_930367265.1. Classification (NCBI taxonomy): domain Eukaryota; kingdom Metazoa; phylum Arthropoda; class Insecta; order Lepidoptera; family Erebidae; genus Catocala; species Catocala fraxini. The sequence goes on from OV884045.1 coordinate 3,343,755, forward strand.
GTTGCCGACCCTTTAGAAAAGGAAGAAGAGAAAAAGGAATGGAAAGGAGAAGGAGCGAGAAGAAGAAGAAATTAAGAGGACGATTGGGCCACCGGCATTCTCAGTCACCGAACGAAACACAGCAGTAGGAATACTGCTATTTCTTGTCGATATTGAGAGAGTGAGAGGGTAGTCCTTCCCCGGTCGAGCCGGCCCATTCATGCTGAAATCAGCAAGGCTCTACTACTCAAGACAACAACAGTCATGTTTATGAACATAAGATATTAAAGGTTAATGAGTATACTAAGTTACTGAAGCTACATTTAGGTCAGTTGGTAGGTTCAGGCAAAGAGTTAAGCCTATGAGAAGATACCTGCAAGAAACTCACAGCCATATTATACTGTAGTAAATAACCTTTACAATGAGTATTGCAAGTATACTTAGTTGTAAGCACCTATTTAACTATACCGCTTGCTGCGCAAACTGGAATTAAAAGTATTTTGTGTATCCAGGACATCGTCAATCGGTGTGCCAATTTTCATCTAAATCCCTTAGACATAACCGTTTGTGATTGAGTAATAAATATCTTTAAAATGTTTTGCATTTATAATTTTAGTTAGATTTAAGACATACCTATTTATTGTACATTTAATTTAACAAATAAAGAATGGACTTTTAAGAAATAAATTACCATATGGATTATAATTGACTAGTGTTTTTGTTAACATCTTCAACTAAGCCGAAACCTTTTTTTTACAGTATGTAGGTATGTAGTGTAATGGGCGTGATTTAAGCCCACGAATACTCAATCGCAAGTACAATGCCTTATCCATTGAACTATCTTGATTGAACTTTCCCAGAAACTGGCGTTTCATCTTTCCGTAGATAGACATTATCCGTATTCAAACTGTCGTTCTAAATGAGACCAGAAAACGCAGCATCCGTGCGAAATAGCATCTATCCGGTCAAAACACCATTAAAACAATTTTTATTGCACCATATAACGACCAACACCATGGGACGCCATGACCATTCCCATCGATTTGTACATGCGGATTGTATAGCTTTATGGGTGATCTGGGATTGGCTTATCCCTTTAAATGCTACGCAATATAATAAAACCTGCTATGTTTAAATAGATTATCGGGTACGTCTGGTCATATTTATTTACTGCAGGCTGTCTTATCGGTGCTTGAGCATAAGTTCAATGGCGATCGTAAAATCAAGATCGGGTCTTCAATCCTGGCTAGTCGAAACTGTTAGTGGATTTTGCTGTTCATAAATTAAGAATTTAACATTGTTAGTAGGAGAGTGGCATCTTGAAATGTGTCCAGTAGACAGTAATATATTCGCTTCGAATAATGTGCGACTTTAAAAAATTGTTGGTGATATTAATTTTAATAGATTACTAACGATTTGGGTTTCAAATTACAATTATTCTCATTAGCTTATCTAGAATGCTTCTATTAGAAGTAAGTTAACGTCGGTAGTACAATTGATGGGATTAAAACTCACGACCTTTGGAGCGCATGTACAATGCTCTATTCATTTTGCTTCCGGCGTTGTGTACCTTTTTTTAACATGGATATCTATATACTTATATCTCTTCGGCTTTAGGGAGAGGAGAGGCTATGTCGGACTCACCTGGGTAAAGATAAAACGTACCGGGTACTACCGATTAAACCTACCAAGGTGTGCCAAGTCGCTGCTTTAAATAGTGCTTGGTCGCTGTAAACCAGAGACATTTTTTTTTTGTGTTGTTATTCTCCTTATGCATACCCACGGGTCGCAGGAACTGAAACTACATCAGCGACCTACCTAGCAGTGCCCAATGCAGAGATGTTGTGTCTGACTTCTAGACGACGCCCTGGCACAACAGAGAGCTTCGCACCGACTCAACGGCTGGCGGGTGGGAGATCCCCGTTCTCCCACCCGCGGCCTTCACTACGGCGGCATTAGGCGCGCGTACGCGCGCCTTTACCGCCCGGTACGCCGGCGGCGGCTCGGATCCGCAAGGATATTTTCCTCACGGATCCGCTTCGCCGCCTCCTTCTGCGAGATGACGTCCTCGCAGAAGGATGCGACCGCTACCCACATCCTCTCGCTGTCGACCATGACTGGCTACACCAGTGACCTACTTCAAGGCAGCAACTTAGCGTAGTACTAGAAAAAGCAGAGTAAAGTTGTGATTTCACAAATTGTTGTTTTCTGTTTAGTCACTCTTTCTGTGTCGCGAAGGGGTTTACAACCATTGTTAAGTCAGCTGCAATATATGGATAACTTTTGTTTATAGGTTTTTTTATTGAATGTGTATCGACATAATTATTGTAAATATTGCAACACAGCCAAGTAAGCTGCGACAGTATTACTCAACCCAAACCATAGATCTACTCCAAAAACAAAAGAATGAATATACGTAGTGCCATCTTTACGGAGCGTTCCCAAATTGGAGTGTATCAGAAATATGTCGCGGGTGACCCATTCGGTATCTCGTTGCCCATCAATCAAGAAAAGTGATGCTGGGCGCTGGGCCTCCGTTTTATGATCCGTCTGGGATGTAGTTTAGAGCTATATTCGTGTATTTTACCTTTATTTAGTTAGAAATATGCAGCCTTAAATATTTGATATGTATATAATATCAGCCCTGTCCGACTGTTGGGGCACGGCATCTTCTTAGTGTGAGAAAGGGTCCAAAAATGTATGAAGTAGTATAGAAAGAATTAACAAGCGACTTATAAAAAAAAACACATATAAACGTTGGGTTCGTTAAGTGTTAGTTTAACCCTTAACTATAGTGGTGGGTCCAATGGACCCATATACAATCTGTGAATGTTTATAAAAACCGTCGCAGTCGTTGCAGCCTCCTCAGCTTCTTAGTACCTTCCTACAGTAAGCCTAAGTGTACACAGTAGGACAGACGGGTCTCGCTTGCTACTTCTAAGGTCAGTATCGTCATACATGTGGGTCCATTGGACCCACCACTATAGATACGTAACTTTTTTTTGTTTTTTGTATTTAATTTTACGTACTTCTGATGGCAAATTAAAGCAGGAGCTTTTGGAATCGGATATAAATAATTGTGGAAAGGGCCGGCACTAATTTTGTCTAAGCCTTTTATGAGAGAGAGAGATGCTACAACCATAGATTGCCCTATTCATCTCAGGTCAAATGATTCACATAATATTATCAGCACTAGAACCAATAACGAATCTTTGAAACTGGATAAGAATTATAAGAAAGTGATGTTCAGTATGCCCACCTACCAGAACAGTAAAGCCTGCTCACATGCAGTGATGCAGCGACACAGGATTTCATCCTATGACGAGTTGTTTTTTTTTAATATGATAATAAATGTTTTAGTAACTCTGAAAATAAATGCATATTAGGAATTTAAACTCAAATATCTTAGCAGACGCTAATGGCAATAGACGAAAATATTTTGACGCGACAGTGGCTTATACAAAACATCTACCTCTTGAAGAGTTTTAGCCAAACAACCAAAGAGATTTAATCTCCGACAAAACCAGTAGGTCAAGAACCTTACAACAAAAAACTTCCCAAGCAGCTCCAACAATAGACAGATACACAACAATCTTCCAAAAATCGTGTCAAAGATCTTCAGATATTAAAGTGTATAGCAAATACTGGATGCAGAGTGTCAATCACAGAGAGTGTGCCTACAATACGCACTTGTGACTCAACCGAGATGAGTGCTCGACGTCGATTGCACTTGTGTCGAGAACGAAAACTTTGGAAATCATCGAATGTATGTCCGTAAAAGAAAATAAAGTAATCCTGGATATTGTTCCATAAAATATTAAGAAAGGATGGCTTGAGATGTGTCAAATGTAAAAGAAGGACAGTGGTTCGAATAGATTGAGTATTGGATATAATACTATTGCTATATAAACGGTGAAGGAAAAGATCATAAGGTAACGTTCATGTCTGAGAGTACTGCATAATGTTTTCGGAGATATGTGAAAATAGGTCCCACTGAGCCAGCGTGGTGGACTATGGCCTATCCCTCCTGGCACTGAGAAGAGATCCATGCCCGGTACAGTATTTTACATACAGTAATGATTACATACAAGGTTTTTATGATTATTATTATAACCTTTATAAAACATTATATTGTTTAATATTAGAGTTTAATTATTCAATGAGGTATGCCCACATTCCATATTAAATTTGGCCTCAAGTACAAAATAACTGCAATATATATGAAATCGTATCCAATTATATCAACAACAAAATTGTTCTGCCAAAGATTAAAAAATGTCCGGTATTTAAACAAATTCACTTGCCATGGGTAACTCCAATAATAAATAAGTACCCTCATATTTCAGTTTTTTTTCTTGGACTTTACCGCGAATTCAATGAGTTTATCTTAATTTTATTGGTTTAACTAGGTACATTAATATATAGACCACCTTTTAGCAAAGCGCAAAGACTCGTGGCATTGTGTACGCTTATGTAGCGTACGATTATGTATCGATCCTGCGTCGTGTAAAATCTTATTGGCTTTTCGGATTTTCTGCTAAGATATTCTTAGTAAAACGAATGGTGGACTGAAAATGTGGCCTGGAGTTATGGCATGCTGTATGCTTATGTTGCGTGCGATCGTCTCTCAATTCCTGGTTCGTGTACAGTTTTATTTGCTTTTTGCCTAAAAAACCTTAGTAAAACATTTTTAGAGCCCACTGTGGACTCTTAAAATGTAGCCGAGAGATGACAATAGGCCCGACCCCATTAAGATAGACATAAAAACATAGGTGGTGAAATGTGGGTTTATTACACCCACATTAATTCACCACCAATTACTTCAAAAGCATTATTATACACGTGAAAGTCTAAAGTTATGTTTTAAGTTGTATGTTCAGTAACTTATAGTTTTTGGTATTTGGCAGCATTGAAAACTCTGACATTGTGTTCCGTAGACAGCAATAAGATTGTATCATATTACGTGACACTGCATTGATGCCTTAAGAAATCTATAGTTGCAAACGCATACGTTCTGCAATATAAGAATACTTCTACTACTCAGTCCTTTGAGAATAAACAAGCGAAACGCTATGCAAAATTCAGTTGATAAATGTTTTCTGCACTCAAATCAACCGACACTTTTTCATTGTACGTGATTTTAATTTACACAGCGTAGTCCTTCAATGTCGCGGGGCGAATGTTCGCAATCACTCGAAAAGGATTGTGTCTGAATATTTGATTTCAATCCCACTGTGCAAGGTTGTCTGTACGTCATAATGATGAACAGATTTTGTACAGATTTGAGTGTTGAGGTACACTGTGCGCACGTTCGAATACACAGTAAACAAAAATAAAACTTCATTTGCGATATTGAATATTGTGAAGTTTACTTGTTTTGAAACAAAAGCAGATGTACATAGATAATACTTATGTACTGTTTACTTAAGTATAACTAGATTTTGAGATTATACACGAGATAGATATCTAACCCTCGGGAACAGCACTTGTTCTTCACTGCTTATGCCTTATATATTTTTCTGTACCCCTGACAACGTATACGCGACGTGTATTTCATGATGATCTGTTGAGTAGTTAACTCGTGGAAGCGTAATAAACAAACTCACAATATCAATTATAATATTAGGTAGGATTGTGAAGGTCATTTATTTTTAACAAAGCAAAGTCAAAAATCATTTATTCATTTAGGTCACAAAGTAACACTTATGAACGTCAAAATATATAGGTTAGTGAGTTTACTAAGTTACTGAAGCTACATTTAGGTTAATTGTTAGGTTCAGGCAAAGGGTTGAGCCTATAAGAAGAAACCTGCAAGAAACTCAAGGCCACTCTTTTAAATCGCCACTTAAATATAATTTCAGTATTTTACAACTCAGATTAACAAGGTGTTGCAGCCATTACGCCATATACTACTGACTATAAAAAACTAATATTAAAAAGATAATAAAAATAATAACTTAATAATATTATAGAGATGAAATAATTTGGGCTTAGGTATATGTTTTAATATAAATCTAAAATAGACAGTACGATGGCATGATGGCGCATACACTTACACTTTGTGACTACTAAATTACATTACTACATTACTAAATTGACTTATAAGTAATACAGATCTTTGAATCCTGAATGCAACAAGCAACTAATGCCATGAATTTTTGTCAGGTAAGTAGCCGTTGACTGAATAATAACTCTTCCGAATGAGCTGTATTTTAACGGCGCTTTTAAATTTAAGCAAAGGTAAATTAATTATATTAATAGGTAGTTTATTAAAAAAACGTATACCGAGTCCCGCAAATGTATTGTGAACTTTATGTAAACGATGATATGGGCCGACTTACTTATGCTTATTTTTAGTGTTTACGTTATGAATATCACTATTCTTATTATATAAGTGAATATTATGTTTAATAAACATAATGTTAGCTAATATATGTATATTGCGACACAACAGTCAGTATGCCTATTTCTTTAAATCGATCTTTCAGGGAAACTCGTGGTCGTCTCGATATCAGCAAATGTGGATAATACCTATGTATTTATGTACTATGTACTTATGTATAATTCTGCTGCTTATATATCTACTGTCTATTACGAGTAATGCGATCGGTATGTGTTTGCGTACATAAGCTACGGTAACGGCTTACCATTAAGCAAGACATCTGTTTGCTTGTCACCTATGTGGTTTATGATAGGCAGCCGCTTGCATATAGAGATTTTATACTTTTATGATTTGTATTCATAATTAAATATTAGTCTTGGTTGTGTTTCAACGTTCATAGACTTTAACGTTTTGATTACATAAAATAAGTCATCACGTCTTAAACCATATTGATATAATATAAATATATAATATCAGCCCTGTATTAAACTGTCCCACTGCTGGGCACGGGCCTCTTCTCAGTGTGAGAAGGACCGTGGAGAATAACACCCCTAAGGTGACGAAAAGGTGACAGTACGCATATTGATAAGTATAAGTAAAAGTAAATCTATACTAATATTATAACCGCAACACCAGAGGAGTCACAAGTTCGTTGCAAGCCTTTTAAATTTGCTCTCCTCTCCCCCCAGGAGGGAGGAGGGGTGGGCCTCCGGTACCCTCACTCACTCGACGAAACACAACGCAAGCGCTATTTCACGACGATTTTCTGTGAGGCCGTGGTATCACTCCGGTTGAGCCGGCCCATTCGTGCCGAAGCGTGGCTCTCTCACGGTAAAGAAGGATCTATTTTATATAAATCTTTTTGTTTTCTCCTCTGAGGTTAAAATTTTGATGCCCGAATAAGACATTAGTCCGACTCAGGCATTAAACTCAAAACATCACGGTAGGCCGCTATCATAAACTTGTACCGAAGGGTCTATGTAGACAAACTATATGTCTCTAACATAATAATATACAACATTTCACTTGACATCACGTCACTAGTCCCACTTTAAACGAAATTGCTTACTCGGAAACGTGAGTGCGGCGATCGCCGTACCGTGTATATTATATGTCACGATATTGAATACCGTATCGTGTCACGTTGGACGCGACACTAGACTACCACGTGATAGAATCGAATGTCGTACCGTCTTGATTGACACACGATTATCTTTGAAGTTCGTATCGCGTAAATGTCGTATTAGAAATAAATAGAGGGTATTTGAAGGACTTTAGGTTGTTGTTTTACAGTTTTAGGCGTTATTGCAAACTAGATTTTGCCCGCGGCTCCGATTGTGTTAATGTAGATTTAGTCAACAGATATTTTTTTAAAAAGCAACTCCCGCTCTAGGTATCGTTTCTGTGTAGCGGGTAATTGTACAAATGTTCAAACAACGGACGCAAAAACCACCCAGACTCGGAACAACCGTTTGTGGATCACACAAAGTTTTGTCCCGTTTGGGATTCGAACCCATAACACTCGGCGCAATGCCAGTGGCGAGGCGATCACTGAAGCCACTACGCCATCCGTGCAGTCATAGATGTTGTTTATTTAATATAAAGTAAATAAATAAATCTCTCGGGAACAGTATACCCTTTTCTGGATAAAGGTACCCTATGTATATACCTCTTTTTCTGTACCCTTGACAACGCGTATGTCAAATTTCATGATGATCGGTCGCATCGGCGTGACAACGTAACAAACCAACTTATATTAACATTTATAATTTTAGTTAGGATATAACGTTTATGTATTTGTGTAGTTACTTAATGTATGTATTAATCTATCAATCTGCTTATCGTATTCCATGGCTGGAATTAAGACCTTCCTATTTTACGCTACAGCGTCCGGTCTTTACTAATTCGCGTTTTACTATATTGAATCACAGCGCCATACTGCATATTTATTTCTTTTATGTTGTACCTTTCCATATCTCTAAGAAGGCACTGTTTTGTTTGCAGGTACACCGGTGGTCTACTTACGAAAGCCAAGCAACAGACCCACTTGATGGTAAGTGTTTACTATAGTTTATTATAAGAATATGTCTTATAAGTGTATGCTATTGATTATCGTTAATTCAGAATAACGCCATCTATCATCGTTTGTCGGAAACGTCAAGCAATATGCTTGGGTGAGGTCGATACAGGTTTTGTTTAACAGCTGTCAGTTGTCATTGTTGGACATTAGACGCATCGTCGGCCCCGATGGCATGGTGGTTATTGTCCCCGACTGCCACACCTGAGGTCGCGGGTTCGATTCCTGCACAAGTCAAACATTTGTGTGCATGAACATGGATGTTTGTCTTGGTCTAGGTGTTTCTATGTAGGTATAATATGAATGAATTTACAAAATCAAAAATAGGATATCCAGGGTGTGACGTAAATAATGGATAACCCTGAAACTGTCGACTGGCCAGATTATCATCTATCATTTACCCCACTTAAATCACCATATGCCTATGGATGACCAAATTCTTGATATTTTTGATATTTCAAATATAAATCGTACTTACTCATACAAAATCAGCTGCCATTTCTAGAATTGGCGACATTTTCTCGTTCTGTTCTTTTTATGTCGCTCCTGAATACTTGTATTATCAGACCAGTAACAAGTTTTTTGTTACAATCTAAGACAACTTCGAAAAAAATACTTATTTTCAAATTTTAATATGTTTTCTAAGGAATTATGTATTTTTGGGGCCCTTTATCGAAAAAAAAATGTCCATGGGCATATTGTGATATAAGTGGGGTAAATGATAGATGATAATCTGGCCAGTCGACAGTTTCGGGGTTATCCATTATTTACGCCACAGCCTGTATGTACATATGTTTATCCATTGTCTAGTACCCATAATACAAGCTCTGCTTAGTTTGGGCTAGATGGTGTTGTGTGTATGTGATAAAATATTATTATTATTATATTATTTGACTGGAGGGAATTCACTTTTTGGAGAGACACGAGCGCCAGAGGTCGTTCTGCCAAACTGTATCGAACTTACTGCGTTTCCGTACTTTAATCAAAGTTTAATCCATTGCCATCAGCTCGATCACTTGTGATTTTGTTATTTTGTTATCGGGAGTGAATAAATAAACAATTGTAATGCGTGTGGAGACTATTATTTCGTACTTGCACCATGTCGAACTTGGACTCTGATAACGAGGTACCCCAAATGGGTGAACTAACTCCGACAAATATATATACGTGGTTAGATCACGAGCTATGAACAAGTAGATAGTATGCTAATAAACTTATAACGTATATGCGCTATAGCACATGGCGGTCAGTGAGCTCTGAATATGAGTGTGGTAAAGATGTAATATAATTGTACACGACCTAGGCTTCAATCTGTGAGCGAGTATCTTGTCGCGCAACTACACCAGTTTTACGTTTCAAGTTGAGTTGGAATTTCAAAAGCTTGTAAAATAGATATCGATCGCGATCTCACCGTGCCCTAATGTTGGCAAAGTATTACAAATTTTGAGGTGTTATGTTATCGCAGCAAGGAGTATATTTCTGGTCTACTGATGCCGGGTGTTGAAGGCATCAGCTGATATATTAGGTGTTTTCAGCACTAGTGGTATCACACGGGTATAAATGCCCCTTCAAGAAGATGTTGCGTAAATAACAGAGACTAGAACTCCTTTCTTACAGCACAGTAACTCCCTAATAAGACTGTAATGCCACTAACAGCAGACATACGATACAAAATCGCAAGGCTACGAACTTCTACAGAGTGGAGGCACAAGGTTAAGGGACGATGCCACTATGACCTACCTTTAAAAATCGTATATCGACTTTCGACATTGATTAATAATTTTTTTCGATTAACTCACAGCATATATTATAATAACTATGTTACATTTTAGTGAAAAATTTAGATTATAGAGTTCTAATATAGGTATGTACATGTCACTTACAAGCTAACACAGCATTCATAGTTGAAACAACAAAATTATATTAAATGCTTACAAACAATGTTCTTAAAATGTAAACCTTACATACAAATTACCATTAAACGGCGTTTTAAATTTTAAAATTAGTACTAAAACATAAAAGAATCAGAAAGAAAATATAAAAGAACAAAAGAAAATCAAAAAGAGATCGATATTACAAGATGTTCTTTGTTCGATTTTCGAATGAAAATCATTCGATTTTTTTATTTAAAAACCGAGCATTAGCTGGTCCACGTAATATTAGTGTGGATGCGCTTATGACATTAAAAGGTCAGTCACCTGACAGCTTCAATGTCGACTTTCTAATTAACTCTCGTCGAAGCTCACTTCAATTACTCTTATTCTATTTGTGTAAATATATTAAACTATGTTTAATTATATGAATTTGTTTTGATGTAGCTACGATCATACATATTTATGAAAGTAATTAAACTTCAAAGAAACTTATTGCACCCATGGCACATTTCTTTAGGTGGTTATTAAATGCGGTGTAGAAGATAATGATAACCATAGGTGTTTGACTCTTTATTAGTCCTACGCAATGTAATGCGATGTAGATATTTCGAGATGGTAATAAAAAATAAAAACTTCCAAGTCCAATCCAAAATTATGGTTTTGTTACTCGTAACAAGATCAATTGTTCGATTGGTTTAGCAACAATCTATCTATCAAACATAGTTTCAAATATTCGATAATATTCGAATCGTAATCAGTGATAACCAATTGATCAACAGTCAATTACGGGATTATACGAGTTTTAAATAGGCATATTTCTTTCTTTGTAGCAATTGCTGTAGTTTATAATGTACGAATCATACCTCTTTAAAATTCTTGGATTCAATAGATGTTGTAAGGGTATACTAATAATTCTAAGTACTGACCTCCTTTTTCGTGGAACATATAATATAATTGATGGAGTGTACGTTAATATAATACAATTCTGCCACGTGAATATACACCTTCGGGGCTATTATGACTGTCTGAATACTAAGTATTCAATGAAAGGTAATTACGAACCCTTAAACTAAACGACGATTAAAATTTACCAACTATTTGAAATACAGAAACAAAATGAAACTGAATCTGATGACACGACATTCCTGCGTTTCTGCTGACGAAACATCGTTCCAAGAAAACTGTACAAATTCACATCGCTGTGTCGCGCCCATTCCGCATTGTCGCGTCATCTATCAACAAAATATACGATCTAGCTCGTTTCTACGTTCCTATTTCAAACTAATCTGCATACACCAAAGCATTCAGGTCAGTGTGATAGATTATCTAAAGGAAAAATTCGTTCCAAATTTGGTACAAAAGAACCGAGGAGATTGTTAAAGAACAATCTCTTTTTAGGAGGAAAACTTCGCATATCCCATGGTAAAAGGCGATCGGTGGCGGCAACAAAAGGAATGGAACAAAAAAAGAGGAAAATTTGCAGAAGATCGCGATAAAAGTCAGCGTTTGTGAATAGAGGTTGTTACGTTTTGATCGTGTGGTAATGTGACCGCCGGAATATTTATTGGTTGGGACTTCGGTTACGAGGCGAATTTTGAACAGGACTATGATTAATTAGTTTGTTTCTCCCTGTTGGATTAGGCGTCTGTTGTGATTGCAAATTTATTTTAGAGAAAGGTAAGGTAGGATACCTGTATAAATTGATGACGGTTTTCCAGAAAGGTAGACAAAGACTATGCATTTTAACTTGATCCGATCCTGGCATTTCTCTCTACTTATTCAATCACTTTACTTCATCCATGTTCATCTGTGTAGGGATGTTCTAGATCGTGACAGAGTAAAAAATACTTAGCCTGACCTTTCTCCAGGTCATCTGTAGTCTGGTCACAGAATGTTTGTCTATGCCTGTCATTCATATTTAACACAAATATTTCGTAGGTAAACTTTTATTGTGGTATTCTAGAGAATACTAAGAAATATTTATTACGGTGAACATAAGGTGAATTAGAATTTATCTTATGCTCTTCTTAATAATAAGTAAAATTGTCTTAGCACTGTGGCTTTATTAATCTGTTAATAGATGATTGTTTCAATGAGATCATATATTTTCATAATAATATCCAATATCCATATTATGTTATCATTTTTAATACGTTTGTAAATATATATTAGATTGTTTCGTTTTAAAATTAATAATGTAAATATATGTATATTACTTCCGTTTTTCACTAATATTATATTTGTATATTATATTATATAATTCATAGTAGTGAAAGCAACAATCATAATTTACAACTTAACTAATATTAACAAAACTAACCACTTATAAATAGAACAAAATGAAGAGTAACAAAATATGGCACTGTAAAAATTAATAAAAAAGGATGGCCGGTTTAGGCAGCGTCGTAAAATTCCTCAGCATCGCTGTCGACCGGGAGTGTGCCCAGAAGACTGGCAGCATTGCCACGCTGAATGGCAATGCTGATTCTTTGAGCCAAAAAAAGTCCAGCTTTCTGGTCACGCGAAGCGTCGATTAGCCGCTTAGATATATCTCTAAAAAGCGCACGAGCGCCCGGACCCCATGAACCTAGCGTCTCTACCCCAAACGGCTCGAAAACGTAATTACCAATTAAATTACTGTATTTACGCCGTTTGAGGTTTTCCGCCGCTACAGCAGCAGCACTGGCACAGCTCACCGTGCTCGGAAGATGTGATGGCGCAAGGGTGTCGACGCATGTGGCATCCCACACCAAAGGCCTACCCATTTTCCAAGGTAACAAAGACATACCATCAGGTCTCTTCCCATCGTCACGTACCAAGCCTATGGGTTCTAATACTGCTGGTACGCCGGCGGTGATAAGAGCACGACGGATAATGTCATTTAGCTGAGCGTGTCGTGAAATACGACCAGCGCTTCTGCTGCAAGACAGCCCATGGTGTCCGAAGCTGTCGACGGCTTCCCCGCAATGACAGCGATGTGGAGAAACACAAGGGGTACCTAAACGAAGACAGGTGGCGAGGCGGAATGTTGTATCGTCCAAAATTGTACCTGTGTTGGACGATGGAAGTGCTTGAAGCCATAAACCAGATTCCCATTCTCCCACAGCCAGCAAACGTGCGCGCTCTGCAACACTTACAGATGTAGTAAAAAGATTTTCTCTTACCGTGTTGCATAGCGGCCTATCCCACTGCCTTTGGGAGAATGGGTTGGTAGGCAAATCAGTATTTGGGCAAGCCATTTTCCAGGCGTTCACGGCGTCGGTCTTACATAACACTTCTGAACTAACCAGTGTGGGTGCTAGAATGTACCTGGTTAATTCTTCCGTGCTATGAACCGAGGCCAGGAACGCCGGTAAACTGACATCTGAAATTTTGCGAACGCCGAGCCCGCCTAAACGAACAGGTAGAGAAGCTTGAAGCCAAGCTCGGTCGTTCAAGTCCACATTTAAAATTTGCCTTAATGTATTCTGTATGATTTTGTCAATTTTGACTAATGGAGTTAAATTTTTCCAAAACTGAGATGACCTTAGAGCATGAGTAAATTTAGGGACGAAAAGGCAGTATCGCATTATAGTAAAAGCTGAATGTATATTAATATTGAAAAGGCGGTCTGAAAATTCACAAAAATTTTGGACTTTCTCTTCTAAGAAAGAATCAAAAGCTTCTTCATAAACTGGAGACCCAAGCAGGCGAAGAGAATGTTTTTCAACAATTTTGATATCTGGAGCCAAAGAGTTGAATTTAGTTAGTACCAAATGTCTGTTTACGTTATTAATATTGTTTACAAATATTTCACATTTATTTGTATTTAAATCTATTGTGTAAATATATTGTAAATCTTCTTCTCTCTTCTCTCTTAGCCTTTATTATTCCCAAGTGACTTGGGGTCGGCTTTTTTGGTCTAACTGGATTCGACTGGAAGGCTAACGACACCCTAAGGCTAGACCAGTGTCAGGATATTAAAGGGTACTGACTTTCCCAATAACGACTGCCATAGATGTTCATGACAGCCGGGACCAACGGCTTAACGTGCTCTCCGAGGCACGAAGCAGGCGATAATTGTCAATCAATACGCACATAATTTCGAAGTCATATAACTTCCGAAAGTCAGAGGTGCGCGACGTGGGATCGAATCCGAGACCCTCTGCATTGCAGTCTGTTGGTCTCCCCACTGAGCTATCGCTGCACTCGAAAATATATTGAAGAAGGATAAAAATATTAAAAAGAAAATGTGTCTTGTATTGTATCTGAATTGTGTGGTTTCAGAATATGTCAAACCGACCTAATATGTTTTCAGTAAGTGTAGTGGAATCCATCTTGTATTATTTGATTTTACTTGCATTTTGGAAATGAGCTCACCAAAGCCGAATTAAAAGCATGCTAATTCTATATCTATCAAAAAATTTTGTATAGCAATCCATGTTTCTGGACTTCTATACATACATACATACATACATAGATTCACGCCTGTGGGGTAGGCAGAGACTACGGATTTCCATTTGCTACGATCCTGACACACTTCTCTGGCTTCATTCATTTTAATCACATTCCTCATACACGCCCGTCGTAAGAGCACTTCTATACATGTAACTGACTAACTTAAAATATTACTTGCTGACCCATCAAACCGTTCCATATTTGACCAGATTACATCTATGTCCACGTGTAAATAAATCCCGTTATATAATAGGTCACGTCACGCAATATATCTTCGCGTAGACAATGACGGACATCTGTCTAGCTCCGTCGTAAGGAATCGTAGTAGCACCATCTCACAACACACACAATGAATGACATAGTATTGTACTGGTAAAAATGATTGGACTTGAACATTTTAAAGAATTTTATTAGAAATTTGTGACCTTCATTCTTTTAAATGTTTACTTACGTTAGGTATGTTATTATATGAAGAAGTTGAAGTTAATTCGCTTGCGTCGTTAGACTCCTGGAATCAGTTTACACCTGAGTGTGCCGGAGATAATGAATTGCCCAGTTCAAATTCTAGATCAAGCAAAGTGTGATTGGGTTCCTGTGTTAGTTTGGGAGAAGTCGAAATCAGTACATTTCCAGAATCTATAGTACTGTAGGTATCTGTAGTATAATCGGCTCGTTCCTTATTACGTTAGATCTATACTTATACATGGCTACGACACACAGATTTGAGTTTATGTGTATATTCTGTGGCCAAGTGACTACGCAAACCATTGCGCCATCCGTGCTTATTCTGATATGACAATATATTATACTATATTATTCCATATTTTATCCTCATTTGATCCTCTAGCGGAAGGTACGGTTTGAAATATAGCCGGTCATCATGATTTATGTTAAAAATTGATAAATATATTGGGCGATATCGGAATAAATTCGTGGCAGGACAATGACCGCCATTTGGCTAGATTCATCACGTGCAAAACCGCAGTGCCTCGTACAGCTTTCGTCTGATACACACTGAAATATAAAACGGGCAATCTTATTAACTGACTGCATGGGCGCAGTGGTTTAAATGAGCGCTTCGCCACTGCCTTTCACTGAGTGTTGTGACTTCGATCCGAACTGGACAAAAATTTGTGTGATCCGCAAATAGTTGTTATGAGTTTGGGTAATATTGTCTTCTGTTTACACGAATATTATTCGGGGAGTCTCCCCGCGACCATGGCTGCTGAAAAGCAACCGAAACGTCGGGGAAAGTGTAAAATTAAATTAAATCTAAATAGTTTTAATAGTATTAATAATAATTTAATTAGCTTAAAAAATAGTAAAGTTTGAAAGTAAAAGTTGAGTAACAGTTTTCAAAATTATGTAATAAAGTGTCAAATAAACAACGCGATAAAATCCGTATATAGTAGTTTAATTTCAATGAGTTTGTGTGTTCTTCTTGTCCGTTGTTTGAATGTTTTTATAATCCCGATACAAGCATAATTCCTAGTACTCGAGCGGCCGTTTAAAAACTTAAAAAACTATCCCACACGGTTTCACCCATGTTTATGATTACTGCTCCGCTTGTTCGCAGTGTGATGTTATATAACATTTCTCAAGAATTGCGCTACAAATAAAAATATAATGTTTTCAAATCCCAGCTTTATTATATTAGTATTATAACATGCTAATAATCAGCGATAGCCTAGCCTAGACTGACACATAGACGTCTCGAGTTTGAGGGTCAAGGCACGAGTCTCTGACTTAAAAAAAATAGTTTATTGTCACTTGCTTTAGCGGTGCAAAAAAACATTGCAACATAATTAACATGTCAGAAATTTCTTCAATAGTTTCTAACGTAGATAAAGGCTGGTAATCCACACTGGGCCAGCCTGATGGACTATGGCATAACCAGTTGGTAAGTATAATATAATAATAATATAATATTCTATCACATACACGTAACACCATCTAGCCCTAACTAAGCAGAGTCTGTACTATGGGTACTAGACAATGGATAAACATACATATATATATATATACTTTTTTTTGTAAATACATACATATTATACGTAGAAACAAAACATCCATGTTCATCCATGTTTGCTGGTGCCTATGATACAAGTGGAACTTACACCTGATCGTAAGACCCTGCATGCATGAAAGAGTATGCAGAGTTATGTTAGTAAGCCCTATTCGCCAGCTCTGTTTTAGGTTTACTAAAATTATCTTCAGAAATCAAATCTATGAACAAGCATTAATTGCTAAGTACCAACATATTAAACCACCAAATACACGAGGCCCTTATCAGTACAGTGTATGTAAATCACTATCCATTGAGAGGTACCAACTCACAATCAATTACATCCTCACATCGGCTACCCTGAAAGATAAACAGAGGCTATTTCATTTGATATCCTGGCATATCTTATATCTCTCTTACTTCATAAGTTCTTGCTTTAATATCTGCTTAATGTACTGCATTATCGGTCCAGTCAGATTAACTTAAAGCCCGTGAATCACATGACCCGCTAACCTGGCACTGACTGTGATTGATGTCCATAGACCTACAACAGAGGGCAACTCTCATGGGATATTGTGACCATACACAGCCAATGAATCTTGGACATCGCGACTATTTTCATATGCACGTAACACTGCTTGACATTCGTAGCTGTCCGCATCTAATCGCACCGAATCGTGCCGTGACAAATGTGTGAGAGGATTTGACAGGGTGTTTCGTTTTGACAGGGGACTGGATGTTTTTGAAGGAAGGAAAGATTTTGTGTGAGTTGGGAGCAATCACGTAATCGATGTTGTTTTGTTCTATTGTGAGGAATAAACCAGTCCAAACATATTCTCTCACGCACATACGCATGTGTTACTCACAGGGAAAGGTTAATTTTTCACACTAATATTATTTAATAATGTCAGATTTAACCTCATTTAAGTTTATCTATTTTTGTTGTTTTATCCTGAAATTCCTGTGCGGA
Source organism: Catocala fraxini (assembly GCA_930367265.1). Classification (NCBI taxonomy): domain Eukaryota; kingdom Metazoa; phylum Arthropoda; class Insecta; order Lepidoptera; family Erebidae; genus Catocala; species Catocala fraxini. Next base: position 3,361,479 of record OV884045.1, read on the forward strand.
GTTACGACGCGTGGCGAAATACAGGTTACACATAGTTGGTAACGGATGCTATTTTATTTTTGATTTTGTGTAACTTTGTAACAAGAAGTAAAATTTGTTTATCTGTATGTTTGGTTATCTCGGAAAGTAATCGAAAAAACCATTCATAAATCAAACATATAGAGTATTATATAGATAACTACGCTATGCTTGAGTTACGTAATAGTAGGTAGTGTTTAAGGACATACCATGCGAGTGAAGCCGGGGACGCAAGCTAGTATTATATAATTAAATTAATATAATGTTGATTCATGTAAGCAATATTTATGCTTTAGGCTTGATGCAATTGTTACTTAATATCAAGATTGTATATAAATATTTGCCAATTTATATATGTATTTCGGGTTAAAGATTTATTTTTCTCGAAAGGAACAGGTACAGTTTACTTATATTGAGATTCTATATAATTATAGTGTGTTCTATAAAATAAAGTCTGAGTTACGTTAAGGTAACTCAGACTTTATTTAAGAGCAGCGATAGCTCAGTGGGGAGACCAACAGACTGCAATGCAGAGGGTCTCGGGTCACGTCGCGCACCTCTGATTTTCGGAAGTTATGACTTTTCGAAATTATGTGCGTATTGATTGACAATTATCGTCTGCTTCGTGCCTCGGAGAGCACGTTAAGCCGTCGATCCCGGCTGCCATGAACATCTATGGCAGTCGTTATTGGAAGAGTGTCGACACTAAAGATCCCACTGGGTCGAAGTGTCGCCGGTCTGCACTGTCTGGCCCCCGCATAAGATACATACATACATACGTTAAGGTAAGAGATGATAAAATAATATTTTTTTGTGACAAAATCTGGTATACCTTTTTTATACAATGCTAGTGTTTCATAATACAGTTTTAGTGTTCCATATGTGTTATAATTTGATGTACAGCTGTGCTGCTTCGTATAATATGTTCTTTTTTCCATAGTCAGTTCTGGGTGTTGGTAGTTGTAATTTGTGTCGTCGTTGTGTCTGCAATGTGAGTGATTTTGTACTGAATTCTAGTTGTGAGTGTATTGTTTTTGTGACGATTTTCTTTATCAGTATGCATGTTTTGTAAGTGTATTGTTTAATATTTAGTATTTTTGTATCTTAGTATATTTGACTGGTAGATGTTAAGTAGTCATAGTTCTACAGTACTTTAATTCGTTTATTTTGTATAACTTGTATTTCATGTAGATTTCTTTTGGCTGCACTTCCCCAAACCTCAACTTATTCATGTTTTTAATGACGGTTCTTTCCATTTATAAACTAATATCTGTAAATTCCGATAAGGTAGGCAGTATTGCATATTTTATTTAGGTCTAAGTTTAAGTCGGTACAGTTTAGGTCCTGTTGAATAAGACGCCTATTGTCGTCCAAAGGACATGTGTCCTTTATAATTTTAATGAAACAAATTCCCAGATACAGTGTTTTTATTGAGAATCGCCTAATAGGATAAATCATTGAAACTTTTCTCGAGCCGAGAAGCAAACTCAAAACTTGATAATCTTATCCCACGGGACAAACGAAAGTCTAGAAAAATGTAGTCAAAATGTCTCCAAATTTAGTCAGATTTTATTAAAGATAAACTCAAAATGACTCATAACATTATTTTTTATCTAAATTTCTATCTCGGCACCGTTTTATGGTCTGCAAGTGAAACCTTTATATTACTTTGGAGACGGAACTGGGTTTTCCTCCTTAGGAGTTTAGCTACTAAAGTGGAAAATATATGATGTCTATGAAATAAAGGTATAAAGGTGAACGTTTGTATCTTCGTAAATAAAGTTTTAAAGCATTTTTATGTAGAACTTGCATTTGAACGTATCTTCGTTCACGTGAACTGCGGCTTGCCAGCGATTTCGTTTGCGTAAATCACGCTATGAACGATATCTCCGGAACTCGGAACGGTATAGGATTAAATTTGGCTTACATTTTAGTTTGAACTCCAAGTTAATAATCGTAAAAACATAGGTACATACATATCTCATTCATATAACCCCGAAGGGGTAGTCAGATGTATATCAGATATATGTACATATGTGCTAAATTTCTACAACAATATTTTAGGTCCCACATATTAGTATATATCCTATACCGGGCACAGTTCCACACTTCGTAGTGGTATTACACTACCCGGGAATCGAACCCGAAAGAAGTCTCGAGTTCGATTCCCGGGAAGAGCATGAGGATGCTCAGTAGTCGTATTTACTACCAGATCTTTACAGAGACAGTTGTGTATGTGTTTCTGCATGCATGATTAAGGGATTAATCAGGACTTTAACAAACATTGAAATAACTACCTCGTGAGTCCTGAGTTTGGTTCTCGGATTCGACCCAGGCATAATCCCAAAGCATTTAATAAGAATTGTAATAGTTAAATATTATAGTTGTAAGCGTCTGCGACTTAGTGATATGGTGAGAATGAATGGAACCAAAAACATGCATCAAAATTAATAGATAAATAATGTAAATTGCAAAATTTTTTTTTAAGGTACGATTTTTAGAATTGGAATCATAAAGTAATAAATAAGGTCCCTAATTATGTAAGGGGGGGTTTGCGCAACACGCTGCAATTTGACCTGGGGTTGGTGGGCTTTGTGGAACTGCCCGCCTCTGTTTCGAGTCCGTCTCCCCTCTGGGGGGGGAGGGGGGGCAGTAGGGTTTAAAGTGAGTCAGTGCCTTTGGGTAGATCTATTCGTGTAGTGGCCTGCCGTTTCATACGGCGGGCCGAAACCTCGGCGGGGTCGCGACCGCATGTGCAAGTGATTCGCGCGGCCCCGTCGATAGTGGTTTTATCGAGGAACACCGTGGTAGGTTTAGTCGGTATTCCGGGAGGTACATTATCATCTTTACCATCTTTCTTTTACCCCGGCGAGTCGGACATAACCCCTCCGCCCGCTCCCGCGGAAGGGTAGGCGTCATGCATTCGCAAAGGTAAAAAAAAAAAACACGATGCGATGGCGGGTGCAAAAAAACAAAGAAAGCATAGCAGTGACATTCACTACCGCTGCACCAGATATGTGTAATATCATTTTCTGTGTCGGTAGCTGATTATTTATTAAATTTTTGAGTACATTAAACAAACTGAAGGCGCCCTTTATGGTAAAATGTACCTGTGGTAATAACTTTCTTATTCCAGCAATTAGTGGTGAATCCTAATTTTTACTAACACAAGTATAAGCCAGTTTTCTTATTATTACAAGACTAACAGAACGAGTATGCCACATCACCTGTGTAAGCTACCCAAAAATATACTACAACACGTCCACAACATGAAACAAGTATTTAATAACCGGTATACTTTAAACCGTCGATTTTATAGGCGTTATTGCGCCGTACTGCGGTCACATATAGTTGCGTAATGGCCAATCAATTTCAAGCAGGTGATTGATCGATTGTGGCTGCTGATATTATCGATGGAACATTAATGTGGGGTCATTTGCAATGTGTACTTCTTGTGTTACTTTTTATTATGTGATAAAGAAATATTAATGTGTGTTTTTTGTTGATTGGTTGGGTTAATTACATTTTACACGAGTTAGCGGGCTACCTGATTTTTGATATCAGCTTTAACACAATGAGGTCGCTGTCTACTGTAAACTATATATGTATATGACCAATATTATAAAGAGGAAAGATATATTTTTTTGTTTAACTAAAAACCCAATTCAACGATTTATAAAAATCTTTATTCATTAGAAAACTTTATTATCACCGATTAGGCTCACATATGCTATATTTTATTTAAAATGAAAGTACTGCTACTGACGTAACCTTACCTACCTTAATTTTTCTCTAGCGAAGCCGCGGGCAAAGCTAGTAGATGATAAAAATGTCTTGGTTTATGTGATGGTTAGCAGTTACTATAGACTATGTGCAGGGAGAGAGAATAGAGTAGAAGAAGGAAGAAAGCTAAGAGTCATTCGCCGAACGAATTGCATAAGTACTTTACGTTGAAATTCTATGAGATAGCAGTCGAGTCGAGCCAAATCTGATGTAAAATAAAACAATAAAATAAGAGAAAAATTAAAATTTCAAACTTGAAAAGATACAACATAATAAGGTTAGTAATTAAATAATTCATACATACATACATACATAGATTCACGCCTGTTTCCCAGAGGGGTAGGCAGATACTACGGATTTCCATTTGCTACGATCCTGACACACTTCTCTGGCTTCATTCACTTTCATCACATTCCTCATACACGCCCGTCGGTTCAAGGTGCTCTTAATCTGGCCTTTGTCCAGAACGCCTCTGACCTGTTTGAGAAACGTTCGCCTAGGTCTTCCTCTTGCGACTGTTCCATTCACACTAGCCTTATCAACTTTCTTAGTCAGTCTTGCCTCGTCCATTCTTTCTACATGCCCAAACCAGCTTACCATACCCTCTTCTATTCTTAAATAATTCAAATTCAATTTATTGCATTCCAGTTGATAAACATACATATAATACAATACATAGTCTTATGCCCAAATGTCTGAAGACTTCTGAGGGAATATACATTGTAATATACCTTGTAACCCGCCTAAGCAAAGGTGTATTCAGACAATACCGTATTTAAAATCAAGAACCTGTATTATGACCATATTTCGCCAGCTATTGACAGACCCAAGTACAAGGGGGCAAGCCTACTGCAATACCGGGTACAGGTCCAGATTTCGTTCTGCTATTAAGACTTCTTTTAAAGAAAAGCATAAATAAACTGTAAAACACACAATTTTTGTTAATAACATCTTGCCTGAACCGGTATTCTTATAAGCACTTTTTGAGACATTTTTTTTTGGTTGCCGTATTGAAAAGAGTAAAGTGGCGTTAGGGTTCGTGTGGTATTCATCTCAATGTCTAGAAATCTGATCAATTCAAAACATTAAGACAAACACCACTTTAGTATCCGTCTTAACATCTTAATAAAGTTAGTTTATTTCAAAGTATAACATTCGCATAAACTAAGACAATAGTATGAAACCTTAATCTTCTGTAACAGGAAACCCAGAGCTTTAACTTAGTATTACATTTTGTAAAATAAATCATTTGATATTACGTTAGCAAGTTAAATGTAGTTCTATTTATATAACTTAGTTACACTTTAAGCACTGAGCATGTTTATTACCGCGGAACTCGGTCTCCCAACTAATTCCCCTTTTCTTATAGCGAATCCTGCAATGTGGTTAATTGAAACAGAAAACTTTAACATTCGTCACATTTACCGAAGTTGAATTATCCATTGAATAAAATAATCTGAAATGATAGGAATGATTGAATAGCAAATCTAAATATATAAAACTCTTCCGTTACTGAGTGACTGACAGACAACGCACAGCCGAAACTACTGAACGCAAGAAGCTGAAATTTGGCATGAATGTTCCTTGAAGAGTGTAGGGGAGCACGAAGAGAGGATTTTTGGAAATTCCACCCCGAAGGGGGTGAAAGGGGTGAAACTCGATATTCATACGGGAACGGGACATAAGCGGGTAAAACCGCGGGAAATTACTAGTTACAAATAAATTGGTAGGTTGCTGGGTTGAATTGTTGGATTGTAGATGTTTCGAGTGTATGTCCACGGCTCGAACTTTTGGACGTTATGTATGTATAATATTTTTTATAAAAATACAACCCGCGGCGGCGTTTACAAACACCAAAACAATAAACACAAAGAACAGCTAAACCGGAGTCACATTGGTTTTGTCTCGTCTGGGGAGCAAACCCACAACACTCCAGAGGCGACCACTTAAACCACTTCGACACCCGTGCAGTATTATTCAATTATTATTAAGAAAACGGCGGAAACTAAATAACACTGACGCAATCAACTATTGCACTATCACACATTTTTTATCCTTCAAATGAAATGAAATCATTTATTTGTTGATCAGGGGTATACAATGCTGTTAACATGATATTCAATCGTTCTTCATGATCTACCTTACTGCCATGCAATATTTATAATAGGTTTTAATGACGACTCGATGGCGTAGTGGTTAGTGTAACCGACTGCCACGCCTGAGGTCGCGGGTTCGATTCCCGCACAAGTCAAACATTTGTGTGCATGAACATGGATGTTTGTCTTGGTCTGGGTGTTTCTATGTATAATATGTATGTATTTACAAAAAAAAAGTATATATGTATGTTTATCCATTGTCTAGTACCCATAGTACAAGCTCTGCTTAGTTTGGGCTAGATGGTGTTGTGTGTATGTGGTAGAATATTATTATTATTATTATTATTATTATTATTATTATTATTATTATTATTATAATGACTAGAAAGTCATTTAAAAGATTACCACTCTAGCGTATTATTTCATCTAACCTATTATTAATTTTTGGTGCCGTGCAGTATATACTCTTATGTAGTAGTGCCATTTTTGCTTTATGTAATCGGAATCTATTTTGTGTGTTTTTCCTCCCGTTATAATTGACTGTGTCTGCCAGAGTATCAAAAAGTTCAGGATCTTATTTTATAGAAGTTCTTCGTGAGATTCGAACACACAGCATAAACCGCCCGACATAGTGAGTTGACTACCTAAACCATTACGTAATACGTACAGCCTATCTAAATCTTCTAACAAACTAACCCCACGATTGCACTTACACCAAAGTCTAATCTTTTGTATTGGATTTTCGAATCAATAATATCTTACTTATTCCAAGTTCACAGTACTAACGCCCACTATCCCTCCTCCCTCCTCAACTACCCTTGTCACGAAGCGGTTAATATTTAAGAGTGCCAGTCTATTGTAAATCTTACTTATACCCTCGTCGAGCCGTGATTACGAAGAGAACTGCTGTAACTGCCTCCACTCCGATATATTTTTTGTATAAAAGACTTAGTTTTATTAAATGGTTTAGAGTATTTTCGTTAGGGGCATGTTTTTTTATAGATTGTTGGCTCTATGTTTTCGTTTATACGTACATAGATTCAGGACTATTCTCAAATTACGCAAAAGGGTAGGCAGGTGCGCACCTACCCCTTACATAACTTATAAATCATAACTTCCTAATTCTAACTAAAACTATAAATGTGAACGTGAGTTTGATTGTTTGTTACGTTTTCAGGACTTGACTACTCCAACAATCATCATGAAATTTTGCATACACTTTGTTAGGGATACTAAAAGAGTACTGTTTCAGAGGGATAGGTACTTATTGACAAAATCTACATAAACAAGAGCGAAGTCGCGGGCTAAATCTAGTTTGGCTATAAATATAAGCTCTGTTTTAAGTAATTTATATTTGCGAGCAAGCTTATTGCTATCTGCCAGGCATTCCCAGACTTATTTATTAACTAACTTGATTTTAATTACTTCGTTTGACTCGGGAATCAAATCGAAAAGGGCAAAAGGTATTTCGATTAACCGTAAATAAAGCAATATCCTTACGCATTCCAGAGGTATGACCTACCACCAATACGGACAATTGTTTTTATATAAAGAAATTCCTAGAGCGTGGTATTTAAACTTTCTTGAAAATTCAACTGCCACGCTTGAGGTCGCGGGTTCGATGCCCGCACAAGTCAAACATTTGTGTGCATGAATATGGATGTTTGTCTTGGTCTGGGTGTTTCTATGTATAATATGTATGTATTTACAAAAAAAAGTATATATGTATGTTTATCCATTGTCTAGTACAAGCTCTGCTTAGTTTGGGCTAGATGGTGTTGTGTGTATGTTATAGAATATTATATTATTTTAAATATACCTACTCAATAGTCGATCACACGATTGAGTAATATTAGCAGGGAAGTAATTAAGCAGATGCCTATAGAATAAAAAAAAGGAAACAATGGTTGAAAGCTGCAGTGCTCTAAGGTCCGGCCTTGAGATCAAGAGGTCGTGGGTTTGATCCCTACTTACTGCACTACCTATATGAACCAATGACTAATAAGCATTTAGCTCAATTTCGGGGTTAAAACGGCTACATGTATATAATTTGTAACCCACACTACTCTAAATTAAATTATTAAAAACATAACGTACAAAAAATCAGTGATATTGTAAACCAAGTTAGAGTCATAAATATTTTTTACAATAACCGAAAAATTTATACAACTTTTAATACTTGCTTAATGTTATAACCGTGTAACATAATTTCCTCTCGGCTTAAGTGTAAAACAGGGAAATATCAACAATCATGAATTATGCTCAAACAATTTTGTTGGCGAATGAACTTTATGAAAACCAAGTTTTTTATGAGGTCACTAGGATTAGGCGAATGGCGTAAGGTTGTGGAGAGACTTTATGTTACAATATGGTGTTTTGTTTATGAACTATATGTTATAATGTTACTTTATGCCGTTAGCGTGATATTGAATGTTATTAGAAACTAGTCGTGCCTGAAATTTCTTTCGCAAGTATGGTTTTATACAACTAAGTTACAAGTACAGGACCATGCAATGTGAGCCTCCCAATGTACCTTGGTTCTTAAATAGTAGGTTAAGTAGAAAGGAAATAGTTGTAGCACATAGGTTACGCTCAGGGCACTACCCATCTAGAAAGTTTGGACATCTCATGAAGAAAGTTGCTTCGCCTAATAGTGAGGTGTGTGGAATCATTGAAGATGTCCAACACGCTGAGTGTGAGAGATATCAGAGGCAGAGGAATTCATTTGTGCAATTATTTGAAATAAATATAAAAGATATTGGAGCATTATCAAATGTTTTAGCTGAACCTACATCAAAACCAGCTGTAGCTATTTATAATATGTTTTTGCACAAATGATTTTTATTTCTGATAGTTAGATTAGTATAGGGAACGATGGGGGTGACATTTTATTGTTAAAATAAAACCACCCTAAAAATAAAAAGATTAAGTTACAAGCGAGCCTAACAATTAACTTAGCCTATAGGCACTTGCCATACCAAGGGCAAATAATAATAACGACTCACACATGTAGCAGTACAACTGGCAGTAAAGGTCCTGCAGACCGAATTTCGGTCATGGCGGCCAATCTTGACGAATACTGGCTCTGCTTGGGAGATATTATAGTGCTCGAGTGCATGTGTGAACACAAGTGCACTCTCTGTTGGCATTCCTACTGTGAGCAGCTGCTGTTAATAGTGAGGCCCCAGGTTCGATATCCGAGTGGAATATTAAAAAAAAAATGTGAGCAGCAGTGCATGATCTGTATGACGTAATTCTGTAGAGGACAAACCTATTGATGTCTTCAGAGATTGCAACAACCTCCTCCGTTAAATTTATTCGTGATCCCACTAATTTTATAAATGTGTTTATTATTCAATCACATGTAAACCATTGAACAGATTTCAATTGGGAACAAAATAATATCAAAACCAGGATTAAAAATACTTTTTATACCGGTATTGGTTCTAATTAGATACCCGTGGGCGGATAATAAAAGCTAGACAAAAAAAATATCGCATGGAAGCTAGCATTGCTCACCATATTTTTGATGTCCTTACCCTAACTAGTAATAATATTGTCTTCTGTTTACGCGAATGTTATTCATTGAAATTAAACTACTATATACGGTTTCAACAGTTTCTAAATTATGTAATAACGTGTAAAATAAACAATGCGATAAAATCCGTATATAATAACCTAACTAGTAATATTAACTTAATTATTTGACCGATCATCATGAAATTTCGCACACACCTGTGCTTCAAAGGAAAAGTACTATGCCCGAGGGGTAGAAATTTTAAGCGGGCGAAGCCGCTGGCAACATTTAGTATGTATGTAATTAAGAAAAGCAGCGATAGCTCAGTGGGGAGACCAACAGACTGCAATGCAGAGGGTCTCGGGTTCGAACCCACGTCGCGCACATCTGACTTTCGGAAGTTATATGACTTTTCGAAATTATGTGCGTATTGATTGACAATTATCGCCTGCTCCGTGCCTCGGAGAGCACGTTAAGCCGTCGGTCCCGGCTGCCATGAACATCTATGGCAGTCGTTATTGGGAAAGTCAGTACCCTCTAATATCCTGACACTGGTCTAGCCTTAGGGTATCGTTAGCCTTCGGGTTGCGGAGGTCAGGTGGCAGCCGCTCCGTGTAAAAACTGATATCCAGTCAAATCCGGTTAGACTAGAAAAGCCGACCCCAAGTGACTTGGGAATAATTAAGGCTAAGGGAGAAGGTAATTTCGAAACGTTAGAGATGCATTATCTGGGTATTGATTCCTCGAAAGAGGACCTTACACTTAACTGATGACAGCCATTGACTCCCACACAATCAATGCAGACAAAATAACACAAACACTATAGGTAAAGTATCGCAGCTACCTTAGATAAAATAACGCATGTGCTATAGGCAAAATGACGCACATGCTAAACAAGTTTCTTGATATTACACTGACCTTAATTAAAACTTATCTTACAGCAACCATTTCTCACAATATAATTTAATACATTCCAGTCTAAATTTCCATCAGAAAATCCTACCTAGATAAATTTACATGTATTTACATATTCTCGTATATTACAAGGCGACTAAAATTTAGTGTTTATTAATTGTAATTACGTTTTAGAATATTATGGAGTGTTGTAGCACTTTATTCGTTATGTAGGCCTAGACGAGTTGGGTTTAGTTACGTGAGTCTAATTTTAAGTACCTATTTATACTTTATTATCGTTGGATTATTTTAAAATACGTTAGACGCTATGAGCATTGTAAAATGTTTCGTTGAAATTAGACATTTTATTTTTACGGGTGTTGATCTTAACACAATATCACTGAGGTGGCAACATACCTACAAACATAGTTTCGCGCCTATGACACCAGAAGGGTAGCTAGAAGGCGTATTATACGCACTTCTAGTTTTAAATCGCACGAAGCCAAAGATATCGACGCTTACCAGGCAGAGCTCTAGACTTCGTGCGGCTGCTGAAAATTTCTTGACGGAAAATCTCAATAACACTGCCTGACCAATTGAACCCAGAATCTCATGCACAGCAATCGCATACACTATCGATCCACCGCTAAGGCAATCGAATCGTTTCGCCACCACAGCAAAAGTGGCAAGAGTTATAAGTATGAGTTATGATTGGCAAAGCTCGTCATTGGTGGCAGTACAAATGCTCATCCGAAACAATATCACCTTCTCCTAGCAATTGCCGTGACTGTACTTAGTCACAGTGTTCCTGCGTTTCGTCTGGCAAGTAAGAGTAACCTTTTTCATACCGTTAACTTTCCTTTCATAGTGTATTTGATACGTTTTCTTTAGAAATAAACATTCTTTATTCTTATTCCTTACAAAGACATCTCCTGTATTATCAATAATTCCTGCGTGCTGGGGGACTTTACAAACATTTAAACAACGGAGACATTTAGAGCCGTGGAAGAGTCATGCTTCGGCACGAATGGGCCGGCTCGACCGGAGTGATACCACGGCCTCACAGAAAACCGGTGCGAAATAACGCGTGCATTGTGTTTCGTCGAGTGAGCAAGGATACCGGAAGCCCAACCCCCGCTGCCTCTCCCGAGGGAGGAGGCAATTTTAAAAGGCTGGCAACGCACTTGTGACTTGTCTAGTGTTGCGGATGTCCATCGGTGGCGGTAATCGCTTACGATCCGTATGATCGTTTGACTCCTATAACATAAATAAAAAACAAAACACCCAGACTCGGAACGACTATTTGTGGATCACACAAATTTTTGTCCTATGAGGAAATCAAACCCAAAACACTCGGCACAGTGGCTGTGAAACCACTACACCATCCGTGCAGTCTTAGGAATAGACTGACCGCACTATGGCGTAAGCATAGACAAAGGCTAATTTTATTTTTAGGCGGACCATATTCCGCCTAAAGATACCTTTGCTCGGCTACAGCAACGAAACGTGGACACTCACGCTAGGGCTGGTCCAAAAATTTAAAGTCTCCCAGCGGGCTATGAAGCGAGCTATGCTTGGAGTTTCTTTGAGGGATAAACATAGAAATGAGGTTATCCGTCAAATAACCAAGGTTACTGACATAGCTCGCAGAATAAACAAGCTGAAGTGGCAATGGGCTGGCCATATCTGTAGAAGGACCGATGGCTGTTGGAGCAAGTAAGTACGTAAGGTAGGATGCCCTCCGGCCAGACCGGACCTGGACCGATGACCTGTAAAAGGTAGCTGGGTCAGACTGGATGCGGAAGGCGGAAGACCGGATGTTGTGGCGTAAAATGGGAGAGGCCTATGTCCAGCAGTGGACTGCGGTGGGTTGATTGATTGATTGATGGCTACTCGCTACCTTCTTTGTATTACTAAAATGTTGTATGTGCTACCCGCACAAGCGCTCGAGAAGTAATATAGAGTATTTTATTGTCTTTTCTTTTATTTTCATGCACGGAAATATTTTACGTGTTACCTTCGTGACTCTTTTCAACTTTGCTTAAAGAAGTGTTACTTTACAAACAGGTAACTATCATTATGTAGTTTTTTTTTCATTTATTTGGGTAATATTCAATATCACATTGTTTTTTTTAAGTGTCTATTCATACAATATTTATAATTGTGACATCCACATCGTTTACTGCTAATAAACAGATAAATGAATGTTGACAGTAGAGAGTAGATAAATTAGTACAGTGTTGGAAGTATGTAATATGCAAGGTTAGTTATTTTACATTTAAATAAATCAATTCAAACAAATTACTTAAATGGGATAAAATAAAATTTAGCGCGCTATGCTTGGATCATTTAATTTCTCAAGCAGTAATTTTTTATAAGTGCTCACGCTATTTCATATTGATATCAATGTGACTAAAATTATTGTTGTAAGTACAAAGCACACGACGAATGGGCGAGCGAGTTCCTGCATTAGTACGCGATGTAGACAATTTAAATATTTTAGTTCTACGACATGATCTTGTGAATCTATTCTCTATCCTGTGAAGCTATTCAAGCTTAGTGTAGTCATGTCAAAGTTAAAGTCAAAAATCATTTATTCATTTAGGTCACAAAGTAACACTTATGAACGTCAAAGGTGTTAGTGAATATACTAAATTTAATGAGTTTACATTTATCTTAGTTGCTAGGTTTAGGCAAAAGGTTGAGCCTGTTAGAAGATACCTGCAAGAAACTCAAGGCCACTCTTTTAAATCGCCATCAAATTATAATTTCAGTCGTTTACAATGTTGGTATGAAGAAAATGAATAGCTAGCTAATTGGAGAGATATCAACCCTACCCCTGCTACGAAAGTGCAAAAACGAGAGGTTTTATTGCGTCTGACTGTGGTGCAATTGAATCAGACCTATATCTTCCATCTTGATCGAGTTAGCGACCGAGATGGACTACAGGTGGTTGGCGCTTTATATTATCCCTTTTTTATTTGATAAGTTTGTATTTAGTAGTACTTTTAATATTGCAACGTATTTTGTGCACACAGCGTAAGATACAATGTAATTCAGCAATATTTTGTTTTTGTTTTATAATTTAGACTATTGCGGTTTACTGAGTGACAACTTTAACAATTTTTATATTGTATTCTTCTCTCTTAGCCTTTATTATTCCCAAGTCACTTGGGGTCGGCTTTTCCAGTCTAACCGGATTTGACTGGATATCAGTTTTTACACGGAGCGGCTGGCACCTGACCTCCGCAACCCGAGGGCTAACGATATACTAAGGCTAGACCAGTGTCAGGATATTAGAGGGTACTGACTTTCCCAATAACGGCTGCCATAGATGTCCATAGCAGCCGGGACCGACGGCTTAACGTGCTCTCCTAGGCACGGAGGAGGCGATAATTGTCAATCAATACGCACATAATTCCGAAAAGTCATATAACTTTCAAAAGTCAGAGGTGCGCGTCGTGGGTTCGATCCCGATACCCTCTGCATTGCAGTCTGTTGGTCTCCCCACTGAGTTATCGCTGCTACTTTTATATTGTATGTATTATTTATATTTATACTTTCCCCGTTCTTTTGTCTGCTTTTCGGTCATGCACGGTGTGACTATTAATAGTTTAACACATGGAATTGTAGTAGCAAACACATTAGAAAATCTCTGCGGTCATTTACGACCGGCACAGCGCGGTGTTGAATATGTCATAACAATATAAATGTACGTATTAAAATAGTTAGTATAATTGGTAATTAAAATAAACCACATAATATTGTCTTCTGTTTACGCGAATGTTATTTATTGAAATTAAACTACTATATACGGATTTTATCATATATAAAATAAACAACGCGATAAAATCCGTATATAGTAATTTAATTTAAAAAAATAAACCACGATAAAATCTGTATAAAGAACTTTCATTTCACTATGAATCCATGTAAAGGTAATACAATATACTGGATGTTTTTAAACATACACTTAATAACGTCAATGTTTGAAATGTAGCAATAGTATAACTCTTACGCTGGTTGCATGTGAGGGGATTGCACCACCCCGGGCAACCCAGCTCATACCGTTGTATAAAAAACCACTCAACACACGTTTGTAGCTAGTAACAATTCTTTGTAAAATTCACCTGTACAATACAAGACTTGCGCTACAATAGGCTTCAATATATCGGCACGGATCTTTTATACCTACATAAGTAGGTATGAAGGCCTTTTTAGATTCAATGGAACGCATAGAAAGTGCATTCTTTTGAACGTGGGATTTTATTACAAGGTATCGCCTTGAGAAAGCTCAGTGTTTGCTTGTATGGATTTATTGTATGTGCAAAACGTTCTTGGATGTATTTTGATTGGTGCTAGATTTTGCCCGCGATTTCGCTCATGTAAACGTAGGTTATGTAAATTTTCTACCTCTCAGAAAAAGTACTTTGTCTGGATAAAATACGCCCTTTGTCTTTTTTTATATTTTCACGAAATTTCATGTATATCAGTCGCATAGTTAAGGCGTAAAAACGTAACAGACAAACAAACTCATATATGCATTTATAATATTGGTTAGGATAAAAAATAAGTGCCTGAATTTTTAATAATGCATATTTTATGTTCGAAACGAAATACGGCAAGTGGCAGTACGCCTGGATCCCATGGCGCTGCTGTACCTATGCAGAGGAGTTCGGTATTGCCAATGTTTTTCTATTGCAATAGTTGGGCTGGGCAATCTGAGGATTCACGGCAGGTTCCTCGCTTCTCAATTATTTTACAGTATATATTTTGTAAAGATAACTGGAAATTTAGGCTAAACATTACTAGTATTCAGGTAATCCCTCCAGCTAAGATAGAATGCTTGTGTTAAGAGTAAACTCACGTTGGGACCAGAATATTTGGACTCCGAATTCACGATCTTTCAGTTGCAAGACCACCGCTTATTCTTTGCGCCGCCTTTCTTTTTCTTTATATCTAAAAAAATTTGCTCAGTCATAATTCTCATTTTCATATTCTTATTTTTCATATTCATAATTCTGTAAAAAATCCATCATGAACTCACTCAAAAGTCACTCATTATCTATTATTGCTATAGTTACTGTAAGGTTTATTGTCGACTTTTCTCTTCTCCCTTAGCCTTTATTATTCCCAGGTCACTTGGGGTCGGCTTTTCTAGGCTAACCGGATTTGACTAAATATCAGTTTTTACACGGAGCGGCTGCCATCTGACCTCCGCAACCTGAAGGCTAACGATACCCTAAGGCTAGACCAATGTCAGGATATTAGAGGGTACTGACTTTCCCAATAACGACTGCCATAGATGTTCATGGCAGCCAGGACCGACGGCTTAACGTGCTCTCCGAGGCACGGAGCAGGCGATTATTGTCGACTCGTAACTGTTTTATTGTCATCAATAATATCGGTTTGTGATAGTTAATTTCCCAAACCAAACAGTATGATTAATAGATGTTGGTTTCAATTAGGAAACAGAGTAACAGTGCCTATAATAGAACTTATATATAATTTATTCATGTCAAATCTAATCAGATTGCCTCTATGGCGCTCATGAAATATTGCGTATTTGCTCACTGGTTCGACTCCTGGATCCAGCTGTGTTAAGTAGGTTGTCTCAAGAAAATTTGGCAGCAGCATATAAACTGAAACATGTGGATTACGTGGGACTAAAAATATAACTGGCAAGATATGGGTCCATACCTTTACTTACACTTTCGGAGATGTAAGTATTTTGTAATAATTAATTTCCCAATCCACACATAATGATTAATAGTAGTTTTAATCAGCCAATCTAATTAGTAATGCTTATTCTGAAAACAAAACATCTATATCTATACAAATATTACAAAGTGGTACAATTTATATTTTAGTTTGTCATGAATATACCCAAAAACTACTTAACCGATTTTATGAATTCTTTTACCATTAAAGCACTGCTTGATCTAGACGTAACATAAACTATATAACATCACACTATGAGCCACGGGAGTGGTGCAATAATTTGAAACCGCTAAGTAAAATCTCGCGAACATTCAAGTCAAACTTAAAACAAATTGTATTCTTTTGTAAAGAATAAGCTTAAAAAATAAACTTGTAACAATTATACCAAAGACCTACATCCTGTTATAAAAAGGCCAGGCCAAAGAATCAAATCTCCAAGTAAATTGGATGCGTCTCTCAACGTATTTGATTTATAGGTGCCGGATCTTCTTCATAATAGACTTCTTCCCATTCATTCTAAATTAAAAAACAAAATCACTATACTCGAAAGACGCCTTAAAACTTAGTGTGAACTCAAATTATTCTAAAAAAGAAGCTAAGTGATAAGAGATCTTTTTAAATTAACCAAGCGGCGAAATAATTTGGCTGCCCTTTTTGGAGTTTTTTTTATAAGCCATAATTCAGGCAGTAAATTAGAAGTGAGGTAACTAAGAGAAATTCTTAATTATAAAGCTTAAAAGGCTCTACGGGTACGCGAAATTTAATTTTTGCTGGCATGATGCTCTGAACGTGTTTCTGTAGCTAATGAATGGATGTGCATTTGGGCTATAAATCAGAGTTATTGGTGGGCGTATATTTTTACGGCTGAGGACGTTTCGCTGGTAGGCATGTGTGGTTTAATTCGCTTTCTTTGTGAAATTAATTTGACTGGTGTTTGTAGAGTGATTGTGGTTTTGTTTGAAATTGGAATAAAATTTATTTTTATACTAAAACAAGACAACGCCCGCACTATGTATAATTCCTGTGTCGCGGGGGACTACGACTACTACCGACTGCCACGCCTGAGATAACGGGTTCGATGCCCACACAAGTAAAAAATTTGTGTGCTTGAACATGGATGTTTGTATTGGTGTGGGTGTTTCTATGTATACTATGTACCTCTATGTACCTACGTATTCACAAAAAATAAGTTATTGTTTATCCATTGTCTAGTACCCAAGCTCAGCTTAGTTTGGGCTAGATGGTGTTGTGTGTATGTGATAGAATATTATTATTATTATGTATAATTCCTGTGTCGCGGGGGACTTTACAAGCATTCAATCAACGGACACAACGAACACCCAGACTCGGAACAACTATTTGTGGACCAAAACAAATTTTTGTGCCGTGTGGAGATCAAACCCACAACCCTCGGTGGCAGTGGCGAGCGACGACTTAAAGCACTAACCCATCCGTGCAGTCAAAGATAGTAAATAATGATGATTTTGCGCTCCATGGCGTTGTGTATCATTTAAGACATATTACATACATATTTAGCCTCACGCCTAAGTCCTCCAAGAGGTAGTCTGAATTGAATCACGATTACATTTCGCCAGCTTTAGTTTTGAGACCCAAGGGGGGGCGTGTGTCAAAATTCAGCAAGGCTATTTCTAATTACTGAAAGCAGCTTCAGACTCAGTGCTGTTACTAATAAATTCTATACCGAAAAATGAGTAAACAATCAATCTTTGCCCAACCAAGTTATCGACCTATCTAAGATCTCATGCGCAGCAGTTACATACACTTGTGCTGCGCCACCGAGGCGGAAGATTGTTATAACAAGTGAGAAACGGCAATGAATTGCCATAAATCTTAGAGTTCGAAAAAATGGTTAAAGGAATATGCAAAGGTGACCTTAAGGTCAGAGGTCAAAGGTCATAGTCATTTCGGTGGTATATCGAGTATGCTGAGTCGAATGGCGTTGACCACGAGTCTCTAGCTCTTAGGGTTCTTGAGTTGAAAGTTGTATAGCAGACAGACGGACGGACGCATAAAGCTGTTGTATAAGAGTTATTTCGAACTCTAAAAACGAATTCGTATTTATTAAATAATAACGGGTAAAATCGCAGGCGATAGCTGTGGTCCTTTTACTATTAACTGTTTTAAATAGACTCTGAGAATTAATGTAACATTCAATAATATATTAAATACAATAGGCAATAATACAATAGGATATGGAATACAATGTGGCAAAATTCTAAGTATTTACAAAAACAAACCCCTGTTTGTACAGAAGCGAAAGCACTTGTATAATATTCGCTTAATATTGTCTTCTATTTACGCGAATATTATTCATTGAAATTAAACTGCTATATACGGATTTTATCGCGTTGTTTATTTGACACTTTATTACAAAATTTTGAAAATTGTTTCACTACTACTACTATTAAACTTTACTAATTTTTAAGCTAATTAAATTATTATTAAACTATTTAGATTTAATTTATATTTTATACAAGCAAGTACTGCAAGACAACAAGCTCCAACAGCCGCGCCGCTGTCACAGATCCCGAGAAAAGCCAGCCACAGTCGAGCGCCAGCCTGCTATACTGCCTTATGTAAGGGGTGTCACTGACAAGATTGGCTACATCTTGAAGCGAGCTTCAATCAACACATACTTCAAGCCGCCAACGAAGATAAGTCCATTTTTACCATCCGTCAAGTGCCAACTACCTTTACAAGATGCAGGGGTCTATAAAATAGATTGTGACTGCGGACTCTCATACATTGGTCAAACCAAGAGAAACATAGGCACCCGCATAAAAGAACACATAGCTGATGTAAAACACCAACGCTCGTTGAAGTCTGCTGTGTGTGAACATGTGCAACAGGGGACCAACCACTACCTGAGATTTGACAAACCACAGATTCTCGCTAAAGAACACCGATTCCTACCAAGGATGCTTCGCGAGGCTATTGAAATCAAAAAACATCCTAATTTTAATAGAGAAGATGGTTGGAATGTACCACCAGCTTGGGATCCAGTAATAAAAATAGTCAAACCCAAGAAGAAGCAAACCACAGCTAGACTTCATGATACTTTGAGCTCATTCTGCGTAAATAGAAACACCAATGATTAAATTATGTTCGGGTACTTTGAAATAACTACACTGGAACATTGAGACAACTGCCATCTTAGTCTCCCCGTGACCATGGCTGCTGAAAAGCAACCGAAACGTCGGGGAAAGTGTAAAAGTAAAAATAAATTAAATCTAAATAGTTTAATAATAATTTAATTAGCTTAAAAATTAGTAAAGTTTAATAGTAGTAGTAGTGAAACAATTTTCAAAATTTTGTAATAAAGTGTCAAATAAACAACGCGATAAAATCCGTATATAGCAGTTTAATTTCAATGAATAATATTCACTACTAAATTCTCAGTACGCAGTATTAGAATTTGCAATTTCTATCAGCAAGTTTTGTTTTAAAACGCTCACCGCCATTATTTTGTATTGTAGATATGACTGAAAAAATATGGTAGACATACCGCCTAACCTAACCGTTTAAAGAATATAATATGTATGTCGGAGAGTGAAGCACGGAACGTCAAGCCTGAATCGACTTGGGCGTATTCGGAAAGCAGAGGCTGGCAACATCGTGCGAGCTGTCATACTTGTCAAATGTCAATGTAAAACATGCTTTCAAACACGTGGAGCGGTCACTTGTTAGAGAAACATCGCGTCCAACGCACGTAAAGCCAACCTCTGTCCGTCTTCGCAGCGTTCTGAAAAGTAATCCGTTTCCATCCGGGCCACGTGTGCCTATTTTAGTGTAATTTAGCATTAATACGTTCTGATTAAACCTATTGAGTGTAAATCGTGTATTATTTCCGATAACCACGATGGATGAAGAGTTGATAAACAATAACCGCCCATACACACCTGCGTTATGTATATGAAGCTATGTTATTGATTACTTCATCAAATTATTCACCACATTAACAAAGTACAGTTCGGTTATTGCGAATAGGCTACGTAATAAGTGCCCGTACATATCACTGCGATGTAATCGCGTCGAATTAATTTACGACACAAACAATTAACGTTTACATTGTACTACCGCAACTTTTTGAAGCGTAAATTATACAGAAAAGTTGTAAGATATACAGGAAAAGCGTAAATTATGCAGAAAAGGCGGCAGGCGATGGCACTGCGCCGGCAAGGAACGGATGGGATACAGACGCGATTAAAATAAGATACAGATCGATTTTACTACGATAACAGTTCTTCTTCACAAGAATACTATATAGGTATATAGTATAGTTAAGAAGAAGAACTTGAACATACAAGCGACGTGCCTCTTGCGTTTGGGTCGCGCCGGCTAAAGGTGCAGCGCAAGCAGCAATTAATAATTATATTATTCAATACTAGCATCTACAGAGATTCAACAGGTATTATAATTTTGGTTTTCGATACATATCATAAATGTAGATACATAAAATAAACGTTTGAGAGCAGTCCTTACAAGAAATTAGTCAGCACTACGATGATGCCACTTCCAGACTTCGATTTAAATTAACCCTTGTTGCGTTGCGAAATCGAATCTAATCAATCTGACGTGGATCTGACGTTGCTCTTACGATGCGGCGTCACCCTACAGTATTGTGTACGGGCTCTTAAATGGCATTATCCTACGGTATTGTTGCACGTGTTCAACTGAATACAAGTGCAGTAAATTTACCACTATAGGCTCGTTTGTGACGAATATAATTAACCGGCGTAAACGTTTATACTAGAATAGTTTACGTAATTACGTACCAGAGAGAATGGCCACTTTACGGGTACCTGAATGGCCTGTATTGTGAATGGGACGCCTAAAATAACGGTGGTGGATTTAAAAACAAACACACAATCTAAATGATAATTTTAGCGATCGTACCAAAATAAGTATCTAGTTACTTGTTCTTTTCTTACGATGATTAAAGTTTTGACGCATCTAATGTTGATTGTACTTGGTTTATTTTTACTTCTTGTTATGTATCGAAGAAGGAAATTTTCACATTTACGTCCAAGTCAATTCAGATACCATTTTCTACAACACTTTTTTTTTTTCTTTTGAGTAAGTGAAAGACAGGGATAGATATGAAAACGCCTTCAATTATAAGGCTTTTAAATGTCTAGTATTTTGACTGCGTTAGATGCGTGCCATAAGTTGACGTTTAGTTTTGCGTGCGATCGTAACGGTCAGGCTTTCATTCGCATCCAGAACAAGTATAATAACGATTTTTCAGTTGAAATTGTCAGTTGCAACATCTGCTAGACAGCGATAAGCTGACTTAATGACGTAAATAACTGTATAATAGACTTCTGCTTACCCTTTCGATGACAAGAATAAGTCACATTTAATAAAAAAAAGTTTCCCTATTTATGGCAAAATCAGTTGAACCGACACCTGACTTGAGTATTCATTAAACTGTATACTATCAATGTGTTTTTGCGGTGAATTGGGTTGGTAGAACTTTTTAAAAAGGCGTTGCACTGTGAGAGTGGACTAATTGTATTAGGTCCTTGCACCGGTAGCAGAGCGAATCCATTTCTGCGGTTGAACTTTTATCACGGTTTACTTTATCAATACCTATCCACCAGACCGTTTAGTCTCGAAGTTTTAGATTGCAGCAGGATCTGTAAACCAGAGCTACTCATAAAAGCTGAATCATAAAGGCTTTGATTTTGTTCTAGTTTTATCGGGTATTATGTCAATAAATTGCTAGTAAAAGTAATAAATAGTTAAATAGAAACACCATTTAAATTATGTTCGGGTACTTTAAAATAACGACACTGGAACATTGAGACAACTACCATCTTAGTTTACCCGTGACCATGGCTGCAGAAAAGCAAACGAAACGTCGGGGAAAGTGTAAACTTAAATATAAATAGCTTTAATAGTTTTAATAAATTAATTAGCTTAAAATTTAGTAAAGTTCCATAGTATCTAGTAGTAGTGTGACAGTTTCAAAATTCTGTAATAAAGTGTAAAATATATAACGCGATAAAATCCGTATATTGTAGTTTAATTTCAATAATAAATAGTTAATTTATTCCTTACGTGAACGGTGAAGGAAAATATTTGTCTGGGAGTTCTCCATAATATCCTTCAAGGTATGTATGAAAACTACTTACATGTACTGAGCCAGCATGGTGGACTATGGCCTATTCCTTCTCACACAAAGAAGAGACCCATGCTCAGCAGTGGAAAACTTTAATATTATAAGGCTAATAATATATTATGATATATTATAAAAACATAGCTGCCGAGACGTGGACCTCTGCCTACTGCTATGCATATATGTACTTTATTAACACCGTTTTTCGTTATAACACATATCTCAAGGTTTTGCCAGGATTCGTATACTATAGTTCAAAAAGGTCGCTATAAAGTAGGTGCTTAACTGCATAAAATGACGCCAAAATGAAAGAAAATAATTAAAAATAAATCTTCTTCTCTCTTAGCCTTTACTATTCCCAAGTCACTTGGGGTCGGCTTTTCTGATCTAACCGGATTTGACTGGATATCAGTTTTTACATGGAGTGGCTGCCACCTGACCTCCGCAACCCGAAGGCTAACGATACCCCAAGGCTAGACCAGTGTCAGAATATTAGAGGGTGCTGACTTTCCCAATAACGACTACCATAGATGTTCATGGCAGCCGGGACCAACGGCTTAACGTGCTCTCCGAGGCACGGAGCAGGCGATAATTGTCAATTAATACGCACATAATTTCGAAAAGTCATAACTTCCGAAAGTCAGAGGTGCGCGACGTGGGTTCGAACCCGAGGCCCTCTGCATTGCAGTCTGTTGGTCTCCCCACTGAGCTATCGTATTATAACAATTAAAAATAAATACTCAAGTTAATTTTAATTATTAAACAATATAGTATTTGATTGTCATAATTCTGGAAATTAACCTTTCAGTAGCGGGTTGTTATAATTAATTGTGAGTCCAAAAATAAAACAATTGTTATTTTGTATTAACAGACATAGAGTAAAAAGAACTATTTAACAGACAGGTCATTACAATGATGGTAATTTCGTTGTTTATTTGTTTCAACATAAGATAAACATACGTATATTTATTTTTATGAAACTTATGTTCATAGGGCTAATGGTCACTATATCAGAGATATCATCTCCTAAATTAATAAATCCGATATAAGTATTCTAATTATTGATGATGATTCATGTTTATCTATCTCGATGGTCCGTTGCCATATGCATGAGCGTATTGTTGGATCGTCACCGATAATAAATGCGTATTATTCGCATCACAAAACCAATTCTACGGAACCATGACGTTATCGACTATAACTACATAGGTGACAAATAAGCTTACGGTCTGTCCGATGGTTAGCAGTTACCATACTTACACGTGGAAAAGTCGGGTATAGACGATGAAAGGGAGAACAGCACTAAAGTGAATATTTGGGCCTCCGGCACTATGCGACTATCAAACGTGATCTTACGTGATGAATCGAGAGTGCCACTCAGTTTCACCAGATTTTACTTCATACCAAAACAATTCGTGAAATATTTGATTAAAGCAAATAATTACACGGTCAAAAACACTTTGCCTGACATTGTAATCCAACTGAAGACCTCACGCCGTCACATCGACAGCTGTACTACCAGGACAATCTGTACTCTATACACTCCAATATTTATATCAAAGAATACAGACACCACGACACAAACAAGAATCACATCAAACATCGCACTCAAAGAAACTGCTCATCAAAAATCAAGGCATCCAAGTTTTGTTTTTAATCCACAAATTTAGTAGGTACATTTATTAAGCATCCCTCGAGAAATAGTCGGGTGAAGTCCCTTCAGCAATTCGTCGGATTAGCTGTATTATGTACGCGAAGACAGATAGACGGCAAATGGGTGTGTTTTTTCAAATATACACAGAATGGATTGCGCTTCGTTGAATCCGAGGAGATTTTGCTGATTTGCTCGAGTGTCGGGTTTTGATCTGAGGTTATTTTGTTATGGTCTGCGATTGTTTTCGTCTTTTCTGTTTATTTCTTTCTCTGTCCGTCTGCGTTGACCGTTTTATTTGGTTTATTACTTTCTATCAGTAGCTTTACTTGGCAAAGATTTTGTTATATAAATTGGTTGAGTTGAATTATGTTTAACTTAACGGGAATTATTGCGATCATGCTATATTTACGTACTTTTCAAATGTTGTACTGGCTGTTTTCTCTATGAAGTCTGCGTGTTAAGTATAACCTACCTAATGCAATGCGAATTTTTTAACAAAGAAAGCTTTATATCCTAGTAATATATTTTAATGATTGTGGTACGTAGTTTTATGTAACAATCCTAACTAATATTATAAATGCGAATGTGAGTTTATTTGTTACACTTTTAACCCTTGACTACTTGACTGATCACCATGCAGAAAAGGACATAAAGTATCTTTCACCTATATATATAACATAAATATACATAAATATACATTTCTCGAGGAATAAAAGACTGACAAAATCAACATAACGTCTGCCTAAGCCGCGGGCATAATGAAGTATTATATAATTTACATAATTCGCCTTCGCCTTCGCCTTCTGTTTACGCAGATATTATTCATGCCATGGTCAAGTCTGCCCGTGACCATGGCTGCTGAGAAGCAACCGAAACGTCGGGGAAAGTGTAAACTTAAAATATAAATAGTTTTAATAGTTTTAATAATTTAATTAGCTTAAAAATTTGTAAAGTTTAATAATACCTAGTAGTAGTGTAACAGTTTCTACAGCAGCGATAGCTCAGTGGGGAGAACGACAGACTGCAATGCAGAGGGTCTCGGGTTCGAACCCACGTCGCGCACCTCTGACTTTCGGAAATTATATGACTTTTCGAAATTATGTGCGTATTGATTGACAAATATCGCCTGCTCCGTGCCTCGGAGAGCACGTTAAGCCGTCGGTCCCGGCTGCCATGAACATCTATGACAGTCGTTATTTGGAAGTCAGTGCCCTATAATATCCTGACACTGGTCTAGCCTTAGTGTATCGTTAGCCTTCGGGTTGCGGAGGTCAGGTGGCAGCCGCTCCGTGTAAAAACTGATATCCAGTCAAATCTGGTAAGACCAGAAAAGCCGACCCCAAGTGACTTGGGAATAATAAAGGTTAAGAAAGAAGAAGAAGAAACATTCTAAAAAGAAGATAGCAGACTGTTAAAGAAAATATATAAGTCAAATGTGAGTGAGAAAATCATGGGCAATGTTCTCTGATCACATCGAAGACATTTTGAAGACTGGCCTGGTTAAGAGAACTTTAGACCGATGAAAGTGCAGAAAAAATGTAAGTGAATGACCTTAGCACGTGGTGCTAACCCTTTCTGGAAAAGGTTGTGATTCTGTGTAATTATGTATGTATGCTTTGCTCGCATAAAAGTAGGTTAGGTTATATAAGTAACAGTACTTTTAAAAATAAAATATAGCCTGTGTTAGTCGATGATAATATAATTTTCTAATGGTGATCATTTTTGAAATCGGTTGAGTCGTTTTGGAATTAAACCCTTACAAGCGAAAAATCTAATAATATTAGTATAGATAGCTGGTATAGATACGTTGCAGACGAAACTTCTTTACTAGTGTCATTGTTTACAAAAACCTTGATAGAATTAAATTTAAGTGCTTACAATTTGGTAGTGAACATTTTCAAATTAAAATTCTGATGTGAGAACACTGGGCCCTAGAATTTTAAAGCCCACTACTATGCTAGTTTTCCAGCTTAGTATTCGTAGTGCAAACGTCCCAAGCTGCTTGACCAACTTTGTAAATTTTTATACTTCGCACGCGGACAGAATACTATTCGCAAAACTATTTATAAAATTGTAACCACGTTGTCTGGTTTAAAGTATTCTTTGGCAAATTGGAAGAAAATTTACCTGGGAATAGTTGTATCTTGGATTAGCCGTTATTATATGTAATATTTGTTATACATATTTGTATTTTGTTTTAAGTTTCGAATATATTTGTAATGTTATATAATACTAGACAGTGCGCCTTTAGAATAGAGTTTACTCGAATTTAGGTGGATTATTTTATGCATTAGTTTTGATAAAAATAACATGAAAGGTAGCCACATTTCAAGTTGAACTAGAGCTAAAAAATTGTGTGAAATGAATAAAATTGGTTCAGTAATCTACTGGCTATTATGGCAAAACAAACAGACAAAAAATAAACTACAATTATTGTTTTAGGTTAACTAGTGAGCCATATTGTTTTTAAAAATATCCCTAATATATAGACACAGTCTACATGACAGTCTTGTAATCGTTTTACATATAGCAAGGAAGAGACTTTGGGTCTCTCTGCGTGTTCTACCGACTCTTTCACGGGGAGTGCTCTGAAGAACTGTTTGATTTGGTACCAGCAGCCCCTTTCAATCACCGTACCACTCGACAACGAAGCAGGGTTCAT
This sequence comes from Catocala fraxini, assembly GCA_930367265.1. NCBI lineage: Eukaryota > Metazoa > Arthropoda > Insecta > Lepidoptera > Erebidae > Catocala > Catocala fraxini. The sequence goes on from OV884045.1 coordinate 3,387,966, forward strand.
CCATATCACCTGGAAGCGTTCAAATCCAAGACGGTACGCTTTCAGCGATCATTTCTCCCATGTACGTGCAAGCTCTGGAATGAACTGCCTGTTTCGGTGTTTCCCGAGCGCTATGATATGTCCTTCTTCAAACGAATTTTAAAGAGAGTTCTTCTTTCACGGTAGGCAACGGCTTTGCTGTGTCCTGACATTGCTAAAGTCCATGAGCAGCGGTTACCACTTGCCATCAGGTGGACCACTTGCTCGTCTGCCACCAAAGGCAATGAAAAATAAAAATATAACTAGCTTTTGTCCACAACTTCGTCTGCATAGACTATAGCTGTGAATTATGTCTTATCCTGGGATTTTGCCCACATTGGAAAATATTGAAATTTCCTTATCAATGCTTATAACTACTAATACTAATGTGATTAGTTATAACTACTGTTAGACCTGTATATACCATGTTATTTAAAACAAATATTAATTTGATATATTAATTACTTCAGCATTAAGGAAATTTAAAAAGGATAATTTTTGGCTTAAATCGATATTTGCCGCTTTAGGGCAGGCGCTGATTGACGTCGTGGCACGGCGCTGCACGGCTGGGCATGTTTCGGTAGCCCGAAGGATGCTTCAGCCCGCGGTTTCGATCCCTCGGGCACAGTTCTTTTTTCTGGATGAGAAATATTATGATGATCAGTCGAGTAGTTAACGCGTGAAATCGTAACAAACATACACACTCACTTCTTATACATAATATTTTTTCAAAGAAATCGCACTCACTAGGAATAAATCCTGTATCGCGGGGGACTTTACAGCCATTCACAGATACGAAGAATACCCAGACTCGGAACAACCATTCGTGGATCACACAAAGTTTCATCCCGTGTGGGATTCGAACCCACAACACTCAGCGCAGTGGCAGTGGCGAGGCAACCACTTAAACCACTACGCCACCATTTCTTCTCTCTAACCTTTATTAGTCCCAAGTCACTTGGGGTCGGCTTTTTCTGGTCTTACCGGATTTGACTGATATCAGTTTTTACACGGAGTGGCTGCCACCTGACCTCCGCAACCCGAAGGCTAACGATACACTAAGGCTAGACCAGTGTCAGGATATTATAGGGCACTGACTTCCTAATAACGACTGTCATAGATGTTCATGGCAGCCGGGACCAACGGCTTAACGTGCTCTCCGAGGCACGGAGCAGGCGATAATTGTCAATCAATACGCACATAATTTCGAAAAGTCATATAACTACCGAAAGTCAGAGGTGCGCGACGTGGGTTCGAACCCGAGACCCTCTGCATTGCAGTCTGTTGGTGTCCCCACTGAGCTATCACTGCTTACGTGCACTACGCCACGATACTTGCAGTCAATTAAGTTAGGATGTTACACCAAACAGGGCCAAATAAATTCTAAAAGCTTAAACTATTATATAATATGTTTACACTAATCCTGAGAGTTCTAAAATTAAAATATTTGACATTCATCAGTGTTACATTTTGATCTAAATTAACAAATGTCATTTTAACTTTGAGTATTCTTAAGCGCTTTGCAATATATACTTTAACAAGAACTATTCAGGAATTTAATTTCTTAGAATCTGTTCTAAGACTATTGAATCATGGCGAGGATATTTGAGATATATACGCCATCTTGCTTTAACCTGTTTAGATCTACACTTCGAAGGATCACAGCGAGCAGCACGGTTGCACAAATAAATGTTATTAGCGTCGGTTTCCCGTCTAACCTAATGCAGTTAATTACTTTCCACGAAGCAACTGCAATTTGACTTCAGCTACCCAACCATGGCTGCTCACAGGAGTTTAGAATATATGCATAGGAGACTATAATATATCTGTATATAGAGGCTTACAAATTGAGAGTTTCGGGTTAGATGGGAACTGAGATTTTCGTCAGTTGACATGGTACCATAATTTACAGCAGACTGAACTTACTAAATTTGAAAATTTATCTGAAATTATATTTAACACAAAAGTAGTTTAAAATATTCAAGATGACAATTTATAATAGATAAGATTTTGCCCATTGCTGGAGAAAAGAAATTTTTTTTGGATGACATCTACTCTGTGTCTTTTTCAGTCTGTACCACTGACAGCGTGCACGAAAATGTTCATGATGATCGATTAAGTAGTTAAAGCATAACAAGAAAACAAACTTACATTCGTATATATAATATTAATTAGGATGATATTAATTATGATATTGTCTTCAATGTCATAATAAATTTAAATTTCAGAGAAACCAGCTCACTAATTAGCATTTCAATTAAAATAATCATGTTTTGAAACGGAGTAAGCAATCAACACTTCCAAGTACTCACGTTAACAATGGCAGAATATTTAAAATTAATAAAAAATATCACGCGCTTCTTTCATACTTGTCTCGATGGCGTAGCAGTAGTAAATGCGACTTCTCTTGTGTTCGATTCCCGGATCGATCAAAATTTCATTGGGTTTTTCACTCAAAGAATTCTTACCAGCAACACGAAGTTTGGATCTGTGTCATAAACGACAATAGGAGAATGCTCACTATTACGTAAGATCGAAATCATAATTAGCGAAATGTGGTCGCAATAATAGACCTTCACATGCGACTTTTCACAGAATTCAACTAAATTCAAACAACATAGTTCAGCGAAAATAATAAAAGCGAAGGTGAATCTTTAATTAACGTAGATGAGAACAAATTGTCAGTAAAATCTTTGAGCACCGCAGGTAAATTACTTTTTGAACGGAATGACAGCTCTGCAAAAACGTAATGACGTTTCTGTTCGTTGTCCCCCTTGGCCCGACCGATTTATGGGCGAGCTTCAATTTAATTAAATTCAATTAGTAGATACAAATCAAACGGGCCACTAGACAGCCGAATAATCCAGACAATATAACTGTTTATTTTAAATTGTTTATTTCCGTTTATATACACTTGTACCAATTAAGTGCCGCAGTTCGACAGTTTTTGTTCAAACAGTGCCATAGAACAGAAAGGTGCAGATGGACACCTTAACTCTACTCTCAACTAATGACTGCACGGATGGCAAAGGTTTTAGTGATCGCCTCGCAACAGCTACTGCGCCGAGTGTAGAGGGTTCGATGCCCACACAAGAAAAAATGTGTGATCTACAAATAGTTGTTTGGAGTCTGGATGTTCTTAGTATCCGTTTGTAATGATCCCCGTGACACAGGAACCATACCAAGAGAGAGCGAGACCATTTAAAAAAAAAATATCGTATCTCTAACTACGACTTGCTTACATGCATATACTAGCGTATAGCTATTTCGGACTAAGCCGGTCGTCCTATATTCTTGTTTTGTCTAGCCATAAATTAAGTAGTCATAGATGACCACCTTGTTTCATACAGCCTCATTTATAAAATGATAGTTATCTAATACTTAGCTACCTCTCATCTGAATAACTCTCAAGTACTTGATCAATGATAAACTGTCGATCAACCCTCTTAATTAACTATTATTCGCCTAACACTCAATGTCAAATTTGTTATAAGTCAATAGAAATAAAAGCTATTAAACTAAAACATCCAATGCATCCAATTTGTTTACCGTCGAACGCAATGAATGTACGTATTTTACATAAACCATTGTAATGAATGACTGCAATAAATTATTTAAGGTAAACAGGATTAAAATTATGTATTCGTTGGTTGTAACTGACCGCGTGTATTAATTCGTGGGGTTAAGTTACATTGACGCGGCTAAGTCATAAGAGATGGATGTCCACTTCATAAACTTTTTTTTTTTTTTACTTGGTGGAATGCATGACGCATACCGCTCCGCGGGGAAGGGCGAAGGGGTAATGTCGGACTCGCCGGGGTAAACGAAAGATGGTAAAGATGATAATGTACCTCCCGGAATACCGACTAAACCTACCACGGTGTTCCTCGACAAAACCACTATCGACGGGGCCGCGCGAATCACTTTCGCATGCGGTCGCGACCCTGCCGAGGTTTCGGCCCGCCGTATGAAACGGCAGGCCACTACACGAAAGACCTACCCAAGTCACTTCTCACTTTAAACCCTACTGCCTCCCCCCTAGAGGGGAGGCGGACTCGACACCGAGGCGCGCGTGGGAACACGCACGCCGCCTCTCGGACCTGGTGCTGAACGGATGGCGGGCAGGCCCATAAAGCCCGCCAACCCCAGGACCATTTCATAAACGTTAGTTTAAGTGTAATTATGTTTAGTAACTAGTTAAGCCGTGTATTCAATAATATATACAAAAACATATTGCAATAATTCTAATATTCCGCTAATATTATAAATTGATGGAGCAGCGATAGCTTAGTGGGGAGACCAACAGACTGCAATGCAGAGGGTCTCGGGTTCGAACCCACGTCGCGCACCTCTGACTTTCGGAAGTTATACGACTGCCATAGATGTTCACGGCAGCCGGGACCGACGGCTTAACGTGCACTCCGAGGCACGGAGCAGGCGATAATTGTCAATTAATACGCACATAATTTCGAAAAGTCATATAACTTCTGAAAGTCAGAGGTGCGCGACATGGGTTCGAACCCAAAACCCACTGCATTGCAGTCTGTTGGTCTCCCTACTGAGCTATCGCTGCTTCACGGTACTTCACGCCCAGCCGTCAAAGATCTTTATTTCAATAACAAAGTAGAACCACTTCTTGGACACATCAATGCACTTATGTATAACGTATTAGTCACCTATTATCGCAATAAAATGAAACCGTTATTTTTTTGTACTTTGGAACGTTTATGATTTCTTTGTAATGAGAAGAAGTAGGCACGAAACACATGACCTCTCTTTTCAATTGTCAATTGTTAGCCCAGTAGCCCATGTATGCCAACCTTCCCACTGCTAGGCACGGGCCTCTTCTGAGTGTGAGAAAGGTTAGCCTATAGCCCACTACGCAGCCCCAGTGTGGATTAGAAGACTTCACATACTCTACATAAAACAAAAACCGATAAAATACAAACTAAGAATCCCTTAGAGACAATTTTATTTTATAGATACAATAATAAAACCTACACTTCTAATTTCTTAACAATTTCAAACCGCCTTTTTTGCTAGTTAGCAATTTATCAAGTGCTTATCTGAGCTAGCGTTATGTAGTTAAAAAGTTAGTAACTTACAAGAATATTTAAATGTAAATATGTAGAAAATCATATCTTTAAAATAATTCTTAAAACACAAGTACCCTGCTGAGTCCAATAAACATGTAAATATGAGCCTTCGTAAAATGTCTGGAGGTCAAATGTCAGTAACGCATCGTTTGCTTGACACGTCCAATTGTTCAGCACTGTTTGGATAGTAAGATCTTATGATTTAGGCGTGAGTAGAATACGCTGAGGAAAGTTTGTAACTCAGTTATTGTAGAAATGGACTGAATAGTTAAATATGATACCGAAAGATAGACCAGTGAGATTACATCGCGTTCTTGGAGCCCTCCATATGCTCATATATTCAATAGAAATTATACATTTTTGGCACTGTTAAGATGGCAAATAAGATTGTCTAAGGGAGACTAAGATCTTAGTCTCCCCGTGACCATGGCTGCTGAAAAGCAACCGAAACGTCGGGGAAAGTATAAACTTAAATATAAATAGTTTTAATAAATTAATTAGCTTAAAACTTAGTAAAGTTTAATAGTACCTAGTAGTAGTGTAACAGTTTCTAAATTATGTAATAAAGTGTAAAATAAACAACGCGATAAAATCCGTATATAGTAGTTTAATTTCAATGGCCAATAAGGTTTGCGTATGTGTTTATGTGATCTCCATGGCACTGTTGCGACGCTGAGGTTTGTGTTGATCCCTATACGGGATTAACTTATGTGGTGTGAAATAGTCATTTTCATTATGCACATTTTTGTGTCGTTTGTTTCAATTTTTGCCAAATACCCTGCGACATAGGGATATTATCTTCCTAGCAGTTGTCTAGAAAATAAATGCTTTCCTTTCCTTTACCTTTCACTTTCAGACGGGTCTGATGGTGAGGGGGCTTAGAAACATTTGCAACAAGAGAAGACTTATGGAAGTTATTAAAAAAAACTAGGGTGCGTAGGTCACTGGATTTCTTATTGACAGTTCACGGGAAGCCCTTAAGAAGCTATTAAAACCCAACATAACACAACAAAATAACAATTGTTGTACACTAACTGATCGGTTCTGTTTCCAAAACGGCTCGTCTTCAATGTATGCAGTGAAACCAAATGACATACGACAGACTTCTTAATCCTGCAAGAGATGGAAAATATGGTTTTGGATGCAGTTAAACAGGTTTTACAGCAAGACAACCAAGAACGCATATATTTTCTCTCCAGAAAAACATTAAGGAACATATCAATTTAAAGTTACCATCTTGCCAACCTCAAACCTATCTCTGATCAGAACAACCAACTGAAACAACAATAATAAGTAAATACAAAGCCACCATGTTTGAATTTGCAATAGGCTGGTGGCACACTCGCGTTATGTTTATGCTAATACATTTGGAGTAGCAGGTGCCACCGCGTTCTAGTGTATAGCCGACCTAAAATCTGCATAAGTTTGTCCCCAGAATCGTATTATGATGTTGAATAGTGATTTAGTTGTTACATTAATTTAACACAAGTTTCGCGTTTCGATGAATATTTAGAAGGGAGCATTGTTGGTTGAGACTTACGTCTAATAAGCACGGTTTTATTAGCGTTGGATAGTATTGTTCCGGTGGTAGTGTTGGTGATATTAATAATTTATCGTGATAGTGTAATGTCTTTGACGCTTATAAATACGTCTGTGTATGGACGCCACGGTGGCGCAGTGGTAGTGAGTCCAACTGCTATGCATTACATCTTTGGTTAGAATACCAAGGCTTTATTGAGGACCTTGTAGCAGCGACAGCGTTGGACTATCACGCAGAGATCTCTAGTTCTACCCCAGAGCGTCTTACTTTCCAAAGTTACGTGCGCATTAAATAGGTAATTACTGTTCACTTTAAAGTTTTTTTTTTTTTTTTTTTAATCTTTATTTATTTAGAGGCTTTTATTACAGAGTAATATGTTAGCCCCATCGTGGCTTATTCTAAGATACTAACTTACTATTTCATAATAGGCAACAGAGGAAGTCGTTGTTGTACATATGTATATATATGTCGTTGTTTTATATATCTCAAATAGGTCTAACGCCGCATTTGAAGTAGGGTCACTTAGGATATTACTGAAAAGTCCTACATCGTACACGTTAAGGTTATATTTGAACATCAACGAGTTCCTTTGGCGCTGATATTTGACACAATCCATCAGTAAGTGTTGGACATCATCAAGGACTCCGCAAGTATCACAATCAGGCGTATCGACTTTTTTCATGAGATGTCCAAACTTTCTAGATGGATAGTGACCTGAGCGCAGCCTATGCGCTATAACAATAATATTCCTATTTAAGTTACTATTAATAAACCAGGGTATCCTAGCAGGCTGATGTTGAATGGTTTTATACCAAATGCCCTTTTCTTTACTCCTCTCGTCAAAATATTCTTTATAATGTCTATTACATAGCTTTTTTATGTTACCAAAGTATTCAGAGTAAGACTTTTTAACAGCGTAATTAATTCCATCTGTACATGCTAACTTAGCCAACGTATCAGCCTGCTCGTTACCCTGGAGTCCAATATGAGAAGGAACCCATTGCAATCTCAAAGACTTACCAGATAAATTCAATTCGTGAATTTGCTTTAGCACTACATAAGCTATCGGTGCACCTCTGAAACCAGAGGCGCACCGAGCTACATGCTGTAAAGCACTTTTACTATCCGTTAAGATAACTATCTTGTCAGTATTTCACTTTAAAGATGAAGGAAAACATCGAAAAGAAACCTGCATGTCTGAGAGTTCTTCATGATGTTCTCGTAGATGTGTGAAGTCTGCCAGCCCGCACTGGGCCAGTGTGGTGGACTATGGTCTTACCCTTCCTATCGAGAAGAGTTCCGTGCCCAGCAGTGAGACAGTTCAATACAGGACTGATATATTATTTTACTAGTTTTTGCTCGCGGCTGCGCTGGCGTAAAAGTAGGTTTCACATAAGCTTAGATATATGCCATAAATAAAATAAAAGAAAATTATTTAGCACATTAAGAGCAAGATTAGTAACTTACCACAAAGTCACGTCAAAAAAAGTTGAAAACCGTTGTTTCTTTTTTTAAAGGTTATTTCTCGCGCTTGAAATTATTCCCGTATCACAGGGCACTTCACAAATATTCAATCGATGGTCACAAAGTTCACTTTAATTCGAAATAACTAGTTGAAGATCATCGTGTAGAGATCGAACCCTCAACATGATCCCATGAACCACAGCGCCAAACGTGCAATCAATTTCGTCTGTATAAGTACTTCTATTAAGTATAGGCAGTCATAGTCAGACTTCTCCAGGCTTAACAAAAGCTTAAACTTAGTTCCTTTCTTAATAAAAACTGTAGCAGTTTAGTAGTTTTTGGGCAACTCGGCAACAATTTGACCCACGTATAAAATTACTGCACCACTCCAGTGGCTCATAGCGAGATGTTTTATACTCTATAAACTTCTTAAACAGTTAGGCTTTTATTTACGCGAATGTTATTCATGCGACCATGGCTACTGAAAACCAACCGAAACGTCAGGGAAAGTGTAAACTTAAAATATAAATAGTTTTAATAATTTAATTAGCTTAAAAATTAGTAAAGTTTAATAATACTTAGTAGTAGTGTAACAGTTTCTACAGCAGCGATAGCTCAGTGGGGAGACCAACAGATTGCAATGCAGAGGGTCTCGGGTTCGAACCCACGTCGCGCACCTCTGACTTTCGAAAGTTATATGACTTTTCGAAATTATGTGCGTATTGAGTGACAATTATCGCCTGCTCCGTGCCTCGGAGAGCATGATAAGCCGTCGGTCCCGGCTGCCATGAACATCTATGGCAGTCGTTATTGGGAGAGTGTCGACACAAAAGATCCCACTGGGTCGAAGTGTCGCCGGTCTGCACTGACTGGCCCCACATAAGATAAGATAGGCTTTTAATGCAACTGGTTTATCTAGATTGTAGCAGTCTAAACAAAAATCAAACTAACTCTTTGCAATACATATGTGTATATTACATATATCACGCAAAACCTATGTATTAAACTAATACTATAGGTCTAGGCAGACGTCCTTCAACGTAATTTATAACTGTTAACCGTCCCAAAGTAATCCAACCATAACTCCTAGTTTTGACCCATAAATTAATTATACATATTAAAATTATAATTTACCTTTACTTCCAAATTAAATGTAATTTATTATGACAAAGTACTTAAAAAATTAGACGTCGCATAATTTTTGATTTGTTTATCTACTGTTGACTGTTGTACTGTGACCTCAGATTCGATGCCTCGACCGGGCAAATGGTTATTGTGTTTTCAAGAAATTCTGAATAGCAGCACAGCGTCTGGAACTGTGCCTGGTAAATAATAATAAGGTTACGTGTACCTAACACCATGGCTGACGGAATGTTGGTGTAATTCATATCCGCCAATTCCTTCAGTAAAATACTCGTGAAGCTATATACAATCAGACCAAGACCACAGGTACGTGGTGGATAAACCACATTTACGCACGAAGTGCTTTGCTTCCAAAGGAGTGGAACTCGCAACCTAAGTCTGTGTTTCCCGAAATTCATACATAAATAGTCTCTCTTTCTCTCTTTCTTTAAAACATGCAGCTTAACAGGCACAAACTACACACAAACTCATTTATGAATTACACAAATTGAGTAAAATGTGTTATTGAGTTGCCACAAATTTCAAACTACCTCTTAATTCCTATTACAACGATAGCAATATAATTATCATCAGAATTAGTACCAATTCTATACATTGTATATTCACGTCGAAACGTAAAATTTTCTTCATGTAAGCTATAAAAACATAAAAAATAACCAGCATTACCTCTGGACGTGATAGCTAGTACGTACTGAGAACATATACACGTGCGTGCAAGTTAAGGTGGCCATAAAATAATTCAATTTCATGTAAGGGGTTTAAGGGGATTCCGAGAAAATTGTTAAGAAGGTAAGCGATGAATTTACGAGGGCCCAGAATGTTATTTTGTCAGTATTAGATGGAAGTACATTTTTTATGCTAGTGAAGTGGCAGAAGAACGGCCCGCTTGATGATAATTGGGTATCGTGGTCTTAGGACGCTTGTCAAAACTAATGTTAATGTTCTCATGTTAGCCAGTCTTTTACCTTTGTTGTATTTTCGATTATAACGTTAATTTAGGAGGCGCTGGGTTGTCAGAAGATAGACGAACGTGATATGTACGGATCCTCTGCTGACTTTTAAAGATTTATCTTCAAAAGTCAGCAGAGGATCGTTCTATCGTTTTAAAATACAACTCATGCACTAGTAATGATACAGGTATCGTAAGAGTTTTTACAAACATTTAAACAACGGGCACAAATAACACCTAGATCCGGAACAATTATTTATATAGCACTCCAATTTTTGTCTGTCCAGTCTGAGGATAAAAATTGTTCGTCGTAAAGTTTCCTCAGACATAGGAATTATTCCTAGTATGCGAGTTTTCTTTTTTTAAAAGGCAAGTTTTAAGTAAACATGCTGTATATACAATGTTTCAAAAAGGTACACGCTGTATAAGTACAGTGTTCTCTAAGGTATAAACCAGCTAAGTACGTAGCGGTCACCTCTTCAAAGATAATTACTTTCTGTAATGACTTTTAAGCGTTTTCGGTGTCTTATAAAGAAAATTTACTGCCTAATTACATTTATAATACTGTGAAAGGATTTCGTGCAATATAAAATGAAAACACGTTTGAATTTTTCGAAGAAAGTATATAAAACATTACATTCGTTATCTTTAGATGATAGCAAGTAATGAGATCTATCAAAATTTACTTATTCAGTATTATTTGAAAGAAATTCTTAATTATCATAAAATAAGTAGTAGCTTTTGCTTAGTGCTTCGCCTGCATAATTGGCGATTTAAACGCAATAAAAAAGACGCTCTTTTTCTAATGACACTTTGAATAGTTAACCAAGTGGTAAATTATATTAATAGTTTTACAACAAAACTTTAACGATGTACAATTTCAAAATAAAAGGTACATATGTACGCAATATGCTTATTCAAGTTTAGCACCCCGTTTCTTAAATGCTAATCAACTTTGAGTCAAATTCAAACTTGTATCAACTGATTTGATTAGCTGTTGCTACTACAATTAGCCAATCACAGCAATCTTTTAATAAATTGATCTCCCTTCCATAAACCGAAGTTCACCTTCGGTTTATGGAAGGGAGATGACTCTTTTTTAAAATAGCGCCAATAATAATCACATTTTTGGTAGAATTCAACTCGATTGATAATAAAAGGCATCTTTTCTTTATGCTTAAAACTCTTTTCAACGTACCTATATTTCAAATAATTATTTATGTCTACTGAGAGTACTGAAATATGAAATCTGCTTAAAATCTTCAAGAGATTTTTCTTTAGCAGAAATAGCACAGTGATATTAGTTTGAGCTATTGTTATAGACAAGAACGTCTGTCAATCAAGAAATTTTAAGACTATTCTTAACCATCTTGAATAATAATATCTTAGTCCGATTCTAATATATTTGCCCTTTACTTGCTTGAAGATGAAAATAATATGCTTTTAAAAATATAGAGGTGGCATTACCCATTACTCAAAATGTCGTGGGTTGCTAACCCGTAAAGATGGATTCGCCATTTTTTTATGCAAGGAGAAAGGTATAAAGGCATAGATCATCCTGCAATTAGGACAGAGCTTCTTTAACAAATGAAATGGCATATATCAGACAGAATAGAAAATATATTGCTCGCGGTAATTTGTGACAGGTACAGCGTTGAATGAGTTAAGGTTCGGATACTTTGATAACCGCAAGACAACGTTGTTTGGCTAAAATCTTCTATTGGGTCAAAATGGGTGACCAAATATTAGATTTTTTAAAGACATTCTCAGTAGCATCACATTCGGGTTCGATTACTGTGTCGGGAAAATTGTTATTGGGTTTTCCTGTTATGAAATTGCAATAAAAGCAGGCAGTCTGATAATTTGCTCGGTAGACGACAGTGGCCCGTACCCTATATCCACATAGCACTTTAAATCATACTTTATGAAATTTTGGTATAATTCTCCTCTGCCTACCTCTATGAGAAAACAGGCGTGAGATTATGTATGTATGTAGTTCATCGTTCACGTTCATCTTGAAATTATTTACTTTCTAATTGACGTCTGAAATGGTAGCCTGTAATAAATTTCCTTTAAGTGAAAGAATGTACTTTAATATTATGATTAAATTATTTCAAATTACCTATATCATACTTATAAATTATTTTCGTAAGAAAACTAACGTTAATTAAGTTCAGCTCCATTTATTTGTCCAGCAGTGTACGGCTCTCGATTCAGACGGCTTAACATTGGCCAATTTTCATAAAGGCCATCGTAAGAAGGTCCTTATGTTAAATTAAGTCCGGCATAACACCTGCACCTCTGTCTAGCACTAAATTTAGAATTTTTTGTATTAAAATATCCATTTTAGTTTATTCATTTTATAAATATAACAGCAAATTTTAATTTAGTTTTAGTTTTTATTAAGTCTATTCGTAAATAAGCTTGCGGCTATGTTTTCGTCTGATCGTAATGTCAAAATATTACTAAGTTTTCTAAGATATTTTTTTAAGTAATACCCACATTTATAAGGTTACTTAAAAAAGACTAATAAACTTTTACTCGTAACTTATTTATTTATATCTTTCTTAATGACTTTTGAGTTGGTGGTGAGTAATACCACTTTTCATAATTCATTCTTCCAAATGTTGAAATTGGTTTCTCTTATCACATGAAGTGAATCGATAATTTATGAGAGTGCAGACACAGGACTAACGGCTTTACGTGCTTTCCGAGGCATAGAAGTACGCAACACCGCCATCTTCTTTACTATTAAGAATTTTAACAGAACTATTTCGGGCTTGCAAAATTCAAGAAGAACACTTCCTGAATTTTGGAGCGAACCAAAACAAGGTATTTCGCATTCACTACTACTACGCTGCTGAGGTAGTTACCAAGCTTAGTACAAATATAGTTAAGCACAAACGTTCAGCTGAAACCTGAACCATTCCAGCAAAAGATCGCCAAACTAGACGAAATATAAAAGCAAAAAAAAATCGCTCAATTGTATAGTTTCAAAGCAAAACGTCAATTTCTATGAGAACTCCCATCCAATTTCAATTTTTATCTTGTTGCCAGAACAAATATCAATATTTCCTCCATATCTATGTTTTATCCCATGAATGCAAATAGCGTGAACTACACCGTAGATCAGAAAACGTAAATCGAAATCGACATAGTGCCAATCCTTTATCCGATATACCAAAATCCGCCTAAATATATACATAAAGATATATATAGTCAATTCCCCCGCGGTTTCACCCACGTTTATGATGACTGTTTCGCCCCCGTGGCTTATAGCGTGATGCTTATATAGCCTATGTTGTTGTTAGATAAAGTCACTTTCTAATGGCGACATAATGCTTAAAATTGTTCAGATAGCAGTTTTTGGCAAAACGTGCACAATGCAAATTTAATTTACATAAATATGTACATACCTTGTTCTCGAAGAGGTGTACAACGCCCACAATTTCTTAGCTATGGTTTTAGATCCCATTAAATAGTGTGCAAGCCTATATTGTGCCATAAACCATCTACCCTTTCAGACGCCGTGCAAACATACTTTCTTGAGGAAAATGCTATAAATAATTTGCTTGACTCTGGAAAGCAACTCACGTCCTATCGCAAGCAAACTCAGGGCAAATTCTGAAATTGGTTTTAAGATAATATGTAGCTGATGGCTTTAAATTGTTTTCGAGAAGACCCATATTCATAACGTCATAAACTTAAAAAAAAAGTATCTAAGCGGCTTAGAGACCCAGGTGATATTTTTTATTCACATTTTAGCTAAGGATAGTAAAATTTGTACACATTTTTACGTTGGAAAAACTACCAGTTTCTTGAAATAAGAACAGGACCTAAGGTGTCCTCTTACCAAGGAGCACTTTAACCAACTGTTATGCCATGGTTATTGTAGAAAATTTCAAATTTTAAGAACCGACTCCGATGTGAGTTTTCTAACAAAATTGCACAGCTTAGCTTAAACTATTACCAACAAACTCAATTTATAATTTTATTATACACAAACTAATAATAGTAAAGTAGTGGTTAGGGGAAGTTTTAATTAATATTTCCGCATTGAAATTTAATTACATATAAAATAAATTTCAAAAATATATAAAAACATATAAAAAGAAAAATGTTAAGGTACTTAACATTATAAAAACAACATTTATAAAAAATAATGCACATTCATTTTAAACGTTTCAATTCTAATTAAGTAGTGAAATTCTGTGGTTTAAATATTTATAATTTAGTTTGAGTTGCCATTGGAGTTTTGTGGTTTAAAAGCGGGTTTAATTTAACAGTATTTGAATTAGCCCCAATGTTTATAAACTATCCCATGGCTGGGCACGGGCCTTTTCTCAGTAAGAGAAGGCCATATTACAAATCTGGCTATGACTTGGTAGATTTTACACATCTTCAAAAATATAATATAAAACTACCAAGCACGCAGGCTTTTAAGCAATATATTTTTTATCTTAGAAGGATGTGATCGATCTTAAGATCTTTAGGTACCAGTCTAACGGTTTTCTACTAGGCTAATATTGCTTATAACCTTAAATAACCGTGTAACCGAGGCGCTTATAGCCAGTTGCAATCACTAACCGGTAAACGATTAGCGAGGTTAAGCAACTTTGGATACGGTCAATCTATAGATGGGTGACCGCTTAGTGGTATTTCACCTGAGCGTGTCCGTCTTTCGGAGGGCACGTAAAAAGTCGGTCCTGGTTGTTGTCAAATTGACAGCAGTCGATAAGCCATGTCAGAGGCCTACGGGCGGCTTGAACAACTCTTGACAAAAGGTTCGCAACTAACCACACGAAAAAAAAAACGTAACTCTATCAACTGTACAACGCTGCAAATACTGCTTTGCTGTTGTTTTAATAGCCCATGCAACCCATAAATAAACTGAAGCGCTCTTCTAAGACCCTTTCCTATTTTATTTCCATATGCAATATCTTTTATAATTCTTCATATGTGCCATTTGTAAAGTCTTTAGCGATATTTCACATAAAGTACCTTATTAAAATACATTTACTATATTGGGCTTTTGAGTTAGAAGACTCGGAGAATCAGCACTGACTCTGGCAATGTGTCCAGCTTGCCCTGTATTACGTGGAACCAAATAATAACAGGCAAACGTGGCAATTACAATACCTCTGTTTACCCTTTCAAGAAATTACAAACGTCACTCTATAGGACTATCTAGGTTCTCCAACGATCATTCGCTTCGAATTTCCACGTGTACGATTTTATCAAACAAGGGAAAATAGATTCCACGGCAATAGTTCCATTCGATTTTATTACAGTTACACGTAAAGATAAAAAACAGAAAAACAAACCGGTATCTCCACGCGTACGCATGCAGTGAATCCGGGGGAAATGTATATTCGTACGAATGACGCTATAAATATAAGCAACAATGCATGGCTTGTTCGATACAATCGAAAAATTTTGCACCTCGGCAAAAGTTCGCTTGTTTTACGGGAAATATTCTTTGTTGTTTCTGTAAAATATTTACTGTTATGGTGATGATGTTGTGGTATAATTTGAAGTTATCGATTATGAAGTCTAGTTGCTGGACTGAGCAATGACTTATCTTATCTACCGGTTAGAACTGTGGATGGTCAGATATGCAGTCGGGCATATGGTGGAATTGGTGGTTGAGTGGATGAATGGACGAACAGATGGGTGGATTTATGAAAGGAAAAAAGGGCAAGAAGGAGATTAGATAGATCCGTGTGTGTTCGTGTGTATGTGTGCCTCTCTCTCTCTATTAAGCTCATTCACACTCCAATCCCTTATTTAAAAAAATCCCTTACTCGGAATAATTTCTGTGTTGTAGGGAACTATACAAACATTCAAACAACGGACACAAAGAATACCCAGACTGAGAACAACAATTTATCGATCAAACAAATTTTTGTCCCGTGTGGGGATTGAACTCGCAACATGCGGTGCGACAGATTGCTGTGGCGAGCGACCACTTTACCCGCTACGCCATCCGTGCAGAAAACGTCAATCCAGAATTATGCCTCTTCTATTTTCATTTACGAATCTTGAAAGTCTAATTGAAACGCTTAAAAACAGCGTCAAATTGTCAACACTCAATATAACATAACCATACATACAGAATCACATATGTTAAGTAAAACAAAATATTTTTCACCAAATTATGTTTCACTTCCCCCTGTATATCTGTGTGCTTTTATGATTTACCTGATCACGGACTTCTTTATAACGCAAGTGAGCACGGAGCGCGTGGCAAAATTAAATTTGCATACTGTGCTAAGGGTTGGGTCAGATGTGGAGGAAATATTTTTTTATGATGTTTTGGAAGTAAACTGACTTGCAATTTTATTGTTTAGTACGTAGATTTAAGCCTGTGTATTTTCAAAGAAGTAGGCAGAGGTTAATTATATACATATTGCTGTCTGCCGTGCGTTGCGTACCATGCTGCTTCTGACAATGTAGTAAAACTCAGGACCTTATGTCTAACTGCAAATATTTTCGCAGCTGTCAAAACAAGACATTTTCGCTGTCCAGTGGTGACTTTGAAAACTTGATGACATTGCTTTTTAGCTTCTTTGTTTTATTAAATACTAGTTTTTGTCCGTGGCTTCGTTCACTCTGGAACAAAAAAGTACTTTTTCTGGATGAAAGGTACTTCACGTCCTTTTCTGTACCCTTGATAACGTGTAAGCAAAATTTCATGATGATCGGTTAAGGCGCAGATGCGTAAGATACAGACCCACATTAGTATTTATAATATTAGTTAGGAATTGAAAATATACGATTTCTTTTTTGATAGCCGCCCATCGCTAATTTGTAATGTATACTCTCTACTGATTAAACTATCTCTCATTTTATACTTCAACCTATTATCTGCCGGCATCCTAAGTAAAATTAAAAATGCGAATGAGAGTTATTGCGTGTTGCTTTATGAACCAATTAAAACGACGATGTGGTGATAGAATATTGACTGGTTTATTGTTACTTAATTAAGGCTTATATACTAAGTTATTATACATACGTAGTACGGACCTATATAGGAAAGGGAAATTATGATGTTTACTTTATTTGCATAATTAACAATATTAACTATTATGTATTACGGCACGTAGTATTTTGCTTTGCTAATAACAAGTTATATATATCACGTTTGCATGTACTATACTATACTATGATATACTATGGCTTTCGCCATAAGAGTGTTTGTTCCTTTTTTTGTTACGCTTTCATGCCTTAACTACTGGACCGATCATCATAAAATTTCGTTTACACGTTGTCAGGGGAATAGAAAAGGACTAAGGGTACCTTCATTCTGAAAAACGTAACGTGTTCTCGAGATGAAGAAATTTATTGACGAAGTCTACATTAACGCGAGCGCAATAAATAATAAAAAAAATGTTTCGCGAAGATGTTCGTTTCGGCACACGAAGAGTTCATAACTAATTTGTACGTAGGTTTAAAACATAGTAAAACTAGCCTATACAAATGAATTTCCATGCCCAATTCACATATAGATTCCTTAATATATGAGACGGCACGGCTACAGTGCGTCACGATACAGAACGTTGACGACACGACTCCGTCACCATTGAGCCACGCCTTAGTTGAGCACCTCAGAAAGCAATATTTTCGCGTCCTTAGTAAAATATCGTCTGTTGTAAGGTAATATGAGTTGGCATTGTTGGTTCAATAGAATCATCTTAAACATAATGAAAATTTCTGTCAAAAAATTCTCATTAAAAGCCCAGAGTTTAGTGCTGTGTACAGAAAAAGTTATATAAGTAACATATAATATATGCAGAAATAATCTTCTGTGTTTAGTCATTAAATACTCGTCGGCCTCGATGGCGTAGTGGTTAGTGTAACCGAATGCCACGCCTGAGGTCGCGGGTTCGATTCCTGCACAAGTCAAACATTTGTGTGCATGAACATGGATGTTTGTCTTGGTCTGAGTGTTTCTATGTACAACATGTATGTATTTACAAAAGAAAAGTATATAATGTATGTTTATCCATTGTCTAGTACCCATAGTACAAGCTCTGCTTCGTTTGGGCTAGACGGTGTTGTGTGTATGTGATAGAATATATTATATTATTATTATTATATTATTTTTCGTGGTTCAGTTAAACACCTGAGCTCTTCAATTACAATTATAAACAACAGTTATAAGTATATTAACAACCTCGCGGAGGCGTAGGGGTAGTGAATGCGGTTACGCATGGTTTTGGATTCGATTTCCATGCTTGGCAACGATTATTTGCTTTTGAGTCTAGAGGACAGGCTCGTTTACGTGGGGTCTAAAATCATATTTTCCGAAATGTGGGCAGAATATACCACTGCCTACCACTTTGAAGAGCTAGGCATGATACTATGTATGTAGTATAAATTACAGCTTCATTTAAAGGACAATCATTTGTAAATTAAGATTAGGAATGGAACAGAAAGCCGAAGTAAAATAACATAATGGCATCATCTATTTATAACGGTAAATTGGGGGAAAAATGAGGGTCCCAGTCTCGCTAAGGGCCCTGTTCTCGCCCCGAGACTTATTGACCGAATAAATTACCATTTTATTATGGCAACACCGATACTCCCGGACAAAATTCGCTTATTAATAGAGAATTGATACACGGAATCAACAGTTTGAAGTATAGTATGTATAAATGTTCAAATATATTTTGTTTGTACTTTATCCAAGAGCATAGAAGTACATCTTAAGCCCAGACTTAACAACCTAATAGAAGATATATACTCGACATATCTTCAGAGGCGCCAGCAGTCAGTACGCATCGATGACACGTCATCGACTTGGCGTGACCTTTACTCTGGTGTTCCTCAAGGCGGCATTCTATCGATGTTACTATTTTCTCTATTTATTATCTTCATAACTCAGAATCTTCAGTGCTCGTATCATCTTTATGCCGATGACTTGCAGCTATACGCTCAAGGTACTGCGGATAATCTACCTCAAGCCATTTCTATACTAAATACTGTTTTTGAAACAATTAGCAGCTGGTCTGGCATATTTGGATTGTCTATTAATCCAACTAAGTGTCAGTAAATCATAGTAGGAAGTCAACGATTGATAAGCAGGCTGGACTCCAGTACTTAACCACCTGTTATGTATGATGGGACACCTATACTATTCAGTCCGTAAAGGATCTGGGTTTGCTCATTAACTCCAATTTAAATTGGCAAGCTCAGGTTACTAGTGTCAGTCAGAGAGTAACCGGAACGCTACGCGTCTTGTATCACCTAAAGAATTTTCTCCCATCTAAGACGAAATTAATGCTTCTGGAGACTTTGATCTTTTCCTTAATTGACTATGGTGATGTATGTTACTATGACCTGAATGCAGATCTACTCAATAAATATGACCGACTTCTAAATAACTGCATTCGATTCATTTATAATCTTCGTAAATATTACCATATTTCATCTTATAGATCCACTTTAAAATGGTTACCCATTCGTCAACGCTGTAGTTTGCGTTACAATATCATTTTCTATTCTAACCTCACCAACTGCCCCCACTTATTTAACCTGCCTTTTCCAATACCTATATTCCAATCATGATAGAAATCTTCGTTTTTCCAATAACCTCCTCTTACTTTGTCCCTCCCTTACATCTGGTTTACTACATTCTTCCTTCTTCGTCCAGTCTGTTTTATTTTGGAATGCGCTCCCTCATGAAGTCAAGATGTCCACAAACCGTTGTACTTTCAAGTTAAAAGTGCGTGCTCTTTTCCTTGACAGTTTATCTGTTCCATCTCATCAGTAATATATTACGTATGTATATAGGTATGTATGTATGTATGCATGTATTTTTACATATATATAGATATATATATTCGTATATATGTTATTTCTTTAGTATAATTACATGTACGTTTCGCGTTACTGTATGCACTTACTTGTTTTTATCTCTGCATCACCCTAAGGTCGACTGGTAGACAATGCCCTTGGCATTAAGTCCGCCATTGTACTATGTTGTGCATAAAGTTTTAAAATAAAATAAACTCGTGTTGTTTCTGCATTAGGATTGATAGTTTTTTTACTTGACTTGAATAAGACTGCGAAGGTAATGCAACGGTAGTGTATGCGACAGACGGTGGGCATAAGGCCTTGGATTCGATTCCCGGATCGAACGTAGTGTTATTGGACTTTTCTGTCAAGAAATTGTGTCTGGAACTGTGCTCGGTAAACAGTAGCAGGCTGGTTCCGTTTACGTGGGAGCTAAAACATACCTGGTGCAATATGGGTGTGTATCATGTGATACACCTCTGGTTACCCCTTCCGGAATATAGGTTAGGTTAGGGGACGCTTCGGCAACACCACGGTTGTGGCGGTAAGACTCGTTTTTGAGGAATTGCTAGAGAGACGGCATGGCACCCTCACCTTCCTGCGGACACGGGTAGTGACTGGCCATGGTTGCTTTGGCCAGTTCCTGTGTCGCATAGGCTGGAAAAACGCCCGGTTGTCACCACCGCGACGCGATGTTGTTGTAGACACGGCGCTGCACACGTTGGCGGATTGCCCCACCTAGGCTTTGCAGCGCCGTGATTTGGACGCGGCAGTCGGAATGGCTGCCCTCTTGCTCCCGGCCGTGGTTCAGTCCATGGTCCGGAGTGAGAGGTCGTGGAACGCCTTCGCCTCCTTTTGTGAGGAAGTAATTTCCATCAAGGAGGCAGCCGGAGCAGGAGAAGAAGCACTTAAACCCTCTTCCCAACCGCAGAACGGGGAACCGGGGAAGGGCGCGAAATGACCTCCACCCTCCATGAGATTTTACCTGGGGGTGGTGGGCTTCGTGTACCTGCCTACCACCAGGTCAGCACCAGATCCGAGAGGCGGAATGCATGTTCCCACGCGCACCTATGTGTCTTTTTACCCCCCACAAGGGGACAGTAGGAATAAAATTAGTTTGTGAAAAAAGGGTAGGTAGTATCGTGTAGTGGCCTGCCGTTTCATATAGCGGATCAAAACGTCGCGATTGCATGTGAGAGTGATTCGCGCGGCCCCACCGTCTCTGGTCATGTTGAGGAACACCGTGGTAGGTGTAGTCGGTATGAACAGTACAGGAGGCGCTCCGGTATCACGGAGTGCCCCTGTATTTGCGGAGGCTGTTGGCCGACTACCTCCAGGACCGCGAGGTCCTGGTAGAGGGACGCGACGGTTTGAGGCGCCGTCGCGTATCCTGCGGGGTTCCACAGGGGTCGGTGCTGGGACCGCTCCTGTGGAACGTTGGCTACGACTGGGTGCTTCGGGCACGCTTCCCGCGAGTATGCGAGTGGCGTGCTATGCCGATGACACCCTGGTCGTAGTTAAGGGGAGGGACCTCGGGGAGGCCGTACGGTTGGCCGCGGTGGGAGCTGCCCTAGTAGTCGACCGTATCCGCGCCCTGGGATTGGAGGTTGCCCTCTCCAAGACAGAGGCCCTATTGTTTCATGGGCCTCGGGGAGGACCTCCTCCAGGTACGCGAGTGGCACTGGACGGGGTCCTGGTCCGGGTTGGGACCCAAATGAGGTACTTGGGTCTCATCCTGGACGGGAGGTGGACTTTTGGGGCACACTTCACCCAGCTGGCCCCAAGAGTCCTGGGAGCGGCGGCCGCCCTGGGGAGGCTGCTGCCCAACGTGGGTGGCCCGAGTGCCACCTGTCGCCGGCTGTACTCCGGAGTGATCCGGAGTATGGCCCTTTACGGGGCACCGGTCTGGGCGGACGCCCTCAGTCGCGACAATAAGACCCTGCTGCGACGTCCGCAGCGGGTCGTCGCGACGAGGGCCATACGCGGTTACCGGACGGTGTCCTGGACGGCGGCGTGCGTGCTGGCCAGTGACCCCCCCTGGGAGCTACAAGCGGAGATCCTTGCCGAAGTTTACCACTTCGTGGCGGCGAGGAGATCCCGCGGGGAGCCCCCGGGGTGGGAGGAGGTCGCACGCATGCGGCGACAGGCGCGGGCCGCCCTATTGAGGCGGTGGACGGAGGACCTGGCTCCACCGGCCCCGGGCCAGTGGACGGTGGAGGCCATTCGGCCGGTCCTCCGGGAATGGATAGGGCGGCGATTCGGGTCGCTGACCTTCCGACTGGTGCAGGTGCTTTCCGGGCATGGATGCTTCGGAAAGTATTTGCACCAGATCGCGAGACGGGAGGCGACCCCGGCCTGCCACGAGTCTGGGGCGCCGGAAGACACGGCGCTCCACACGCTGGAGGCGTGTGCCGCGTGGGGGCCGCAGCGACACACGCTTTCGGCCATAATAGGCAGAGATCTCTCCCTGCCGAGCGTGATCAACGCCATGCTCGGCGGCGAGAGGTCGTGGCAGGCAGTGGTCTCCTTCTGCGAAGCTGTCATGGCGCAGAAGGAGACCGCGGAGAGGGTCAGGGAGAACAACCTCCTTGCTGACCCTCTCCGGCGCAGACGGACGGGAGCGAGAAGGAGGCGATTTGCCCGCCTTTTCGCTCCTGTATAGTAGGGTCACTGGTACAGAGTCGGGGGACTCTCTACCGGCTTGCACGGCCCCACACGTCTGGGGGATGGCCTTGGTGAGCAAGGCCTTCCCTCCATAGGTGCTGAGGCCCGGTCACCATCAGCCGGGCCAACCGCCGGGGCGGGATAGTGATTGCTAACGCGACCCCATCCCGCCCCACTCCGTCGGCGGAGGGACTGCTCACCCCAGGTTTTTAGTGTGTATACCGACCCCCTTCAGGGGCGGAGAGTCTCACATAACCACCCTCCCCCCCCCCGGGGCAGGGGGTATCCATAAAGGATTTTCCTGGGTCAAAAAAAAAAAGGTGTAGTCGGTATAACCGGAATGTTCTTGCCCCGGTGAGTCCGACATAACCCTCCGCCTGCCCCTGCGGAGGGGTACGCGTCAATGCATTCCCCCACGTAAAAAAACTCAGTATACGCTTTTTTAAGAGTTGTATTGTTGAATTGCCAGATATAATTAACAAGTGAGAAACGACCATGAATTGCCGTAAATATTTGAGTTCGAAAAAATGGTATCACGTGATCAGGTCATAGGTCAAAGGTTCTTTTCGGGGTATATCGACTATGCTGAGTCAAATGGCGTTGACTGCGAGTCTAGCTCTTACGGTTCTTGAGTTGAAAGTTGTATAACAGAAAGACAGACAGACGGACGGACGAACGGACAAAGCTGTTGTATAAGAGTTATTTCTAATTCTAAAAACCTATTGTATCAGGCCGGTGTGTCGCTGCCTAACTATAGGTTAAACATTCAGTGTTAAAAATCTAAAAACACTTTGCTTGACCCTACGATACGCATATGCTTATTAATTCGTTAAATAGTTGGTCACATAACATATGCCAAGTAAACAATTATTTTATATAGACAGACAATTTTAAAGTTGTCTTGATATATTGTTTCATTTGAGATCGAACCTACACCTCGCTTATATGCAGGTTTAGAAGGAGACAATTTACCAATACACCGCTCCTCTTATTTAAATATAGCATAATAAGCTTCACCTCATTAAAACACCGTTAATATTTCATACTTTAGCGAACATAAATATTTATAATTCTGAAAATAAATGAAAATCACAGCCAAGCCCTAGTGAGCGTCTCTCGTAAATAATAAAAAAAGTTGAAACTTAGTCTCTGACCGCTGAAACACATTAAATCTTAATTTTAATTTACAAACTTTACGAGAATTCAACAAACCGGTACTTGTTGATGCAAATTACTTTAACTTTTGGCGTTTTCATTAAGAGATCGTGGATTAATGTTGTATTAGTATAAGTTTTTCTTTGATTAGAATTGGGGAAACTTTGGCCGAAGTTACGGTGTCCGTTCGTTTTTGCTCGACGCCGCGACGGGTAGTTCCTGAGTTCCCACACTAATTATTAATTATGTTTCACGAAACCTGCACTTAGTCTGGACATTCTATAAATAGCTCTTCTGCGTGTAGGTGTAATGTATTGGATCTTCTTTGAATTCGGTATATACCTCTTTTATTTTTTTTTATTTATTTATTAGGAAGACCAACAGCTTTAAAATACATAGTAGTGTAAAAAAATATGCAACAGAGAGCCAATGATAGGTATTTTAGTAGTATAAGTGGAAGGCAAAAGATTGATCAAGGCAGTATGTGTTCAAAATCAAAATATCTTTATTCATTTAGGTCATAAAGTAACAATTATGAACGTCAAGGTTACACAAACTAAACCATAATATGATTTTACATTTAGCTGTTGCCATGTTTAGCAAAGCAAGGCCGTAGAACCAATGAGAAGAACGGGCAAGAAACTCACGGCCACGCTTTTTAATCGCCAATTTTACAATGCTGCTTATTTTACAAATTATATTTGTAAGAAGCTGCAACCATTATTTACACTAATATTATAAACAAGAAAGACTTGTATTTTTTTAATTCATACTTCTTGCTTTATTAGATAGCTGCTTTATCCAGAAGTAATATAGGCAATATAATATACGCTACGAGCATCATAAACATGGATGGAGAAAAAGAGAACGTCACTATCTAAAATTCTTCATTGTTCAATCAATGGAATATCTAAGCAATCGCTCTAAGGCTTGGTACCTCGGCGACATTTTGAAAATATTTAGGATACGCCAAGCCGATGAGAATATATAAAGAATATAATTTTAGTATATTAAAATAAGGCAAAGTTCGTCATAGAAAGTAGGATATGGTAATCTGTCTCTGTCTGTAAAATTGCCTCTGCATAATTCCCTGGGGAGTCGTGAGTTTATTTATGTATTGTGCTTGTGACGTAGCCGGTCCTACAAAAAGTCATAGCTGCGTAAGTGGCACTGACCACATCTCATCTCGACTTGTGGAGACCTTATTACCTATAACAATTTGAGTGGAAAAGTGGTGTCTGCAGTTGCAAATTATTTAGTCACAGTAAAATTGAGCTCATGGAAGTGCTACTTACTCTCTTCCAGGAAAGCGGTGTAACGTTTCCACTGTAGTCGCTGTAGACTTTTATACATTTCCTTTAATTCATTTTAACTTCAATTTCTTCTGTACCTAATGATACATCTCGTATTGCAAGTACTTGTGCCTATATAGCACCTTCACGACGTAATAAAAAAAAAACTGTATCTTTTTTACAAAATGCCTAAATAATATAATAATATAATATAATATAATATTCTACTACATACACACAACACCATCTAGCCCAAACTAAGCAGAGCTTGTACTATGGGTTCTAGACAATGGATAAACATACATAGATACTTTTTTTTTGTATATCCATACATATTATACATAGAAACACCCAAACCAAGACAAACATCCATGTTCATGCACACAAATGTTTGACTTGTGCGGGAATCGAACCCGCGACCTCAGACGTGGCAGTCAGTTACACTAACCACTACGCCGTCGAGGCCGACAAAATGTTGTCTATGTGTGTCTTTCCCTCCTATATTATACTATATTATCTACTATTTTGTGCCCGAAAATTCAAAATTGATGCCTTTATTTACCTAAGTCCACCATGTATTACGATTTAAGACCACATCCGGTTTTAAAAGGCTAATCAACAACAATTCAAAATATAAATGTCATACCGAAATCAATCTAATGTCAACTGATTTGATTGGTTATTATTAATTCAGTAAGCCAATAACAGCTGTTTACTGTTAACTAACTTTGGCATAGATCTGCGTTTTACAAACTGGAGGTTATCGGCGAAACTTGGATTACTATAATACGTTCATGCAGTTTACGTCGTTGGCTTGGGTTCAATACCTCGGTTAAACAAAGTGTTATTAGACATTTATAGCAGCAAACGTTCAACAGTAAAATGACATCCGAGACCAATGGTTTTATTTTATAGCTCAGAGTCTATAAAACGATTGATCCCGGATACCGTTATAGTTAATGTTATATCAGTACGGGGATCAATCGAAATACTTTTTTTTATTGAAGATTTGCCCTTGGCCACATTCTCACCTGATGTTAAGGGACGACGTGACCGACGATTAAGCAGAAGCATGCTGAATCGTCGATCTTAAAGGTAAACTATACCCTTGTGGCTCCAAATACATACAATATACACATTAGGAGCTAGACTTATGCAAAGAAATTCGAACTATTTGCGGTAGAGAAAAGTTTAAAACATTGGTTTAAAAAAAACGGTGCTTATCGATAAGTACCCAAAAAAAAGACATCAACAACATAAAGTAAAAAAGTGGAAAAACACAAAAAAATATGACTTAGTTCAGCTTGGTGTCAGACGAATGCGTAACGCTCGTTTTTAACAAAATAAGTTGTTCTATAGTGAAAGGAAGATAGGTTTTGGGATATCTCACATATTATGCAGAATTGGTTTTGCTTCAATTCAGTTCCAATATATGTATATCTGATATAAGCCACCTGCAAATGCTATTATCTCAGTAACGACATTTCTCGCATTGCATATTCTATAAACTCATAAATCTTTGCTTTATATCTAAGCAAATTTAAGCCAAAACCGAATACATACGAAATCGCTTGAGCAATAAATTTATTCAGTATAAAACGGCGCAGTAGCTGAGCTTGCAAACCGCATACAGCCGTGTGCAGTCCGCCTAACTACGTAATAAAATTCGTAGCCGTAGGCGGCTACGGAGACCGTAGTGGCGTAGCACCGTAGCAGTACTATACGTTTGTCAACTAAGCGAATTTCGAATAAAGTGAATTTGTATTGTTTTGTATTTTATGCGAATGTTGTAAAATGATGTACAACATTTGACAAATATTGTCTGACCATTATATTTTAGATTACATTCACTCTAGTTTCAAGTTCTGGTTAACACACAAATAGATTACCTTTACACATACAACACACCCATATAACTATGATTTCTTTGAAAAAAAGTAAATAGTATAAAATAAGGGCAAATTTAATTTGCTGTTTGATCCTTAGTGCCTCAGTTAAGCTAGCTATGGTCTCAGGTCTCATTTCATATAACGCCTATTAGCGTTTACCAGCCACTGTTCTACACTGTGTTGTTACAGAAAAACTAATAGAATTGTCCACCAACATTTTTCCTGGGCATCAAGCATTGCGCAGCAGTTGCATTCAATGCACGTGCACTACCAAAGTAATCAAATCTTTGTTCGGAATATTTTAAATTTAGAATGTGTAGGGACACTGCTGACGTATTTATTTAGTACTAGCTGACCCGGTGTACTTCGTATCACCTATCCAAACTAATTTTTCTATATTTTCTCACCGTTTAAACCTTCGCTGGACTACGACAAACATTTCAAAACCAAAATCAGCTAAATCGGCCCAGCCGTTCTCGAGTTTTAGCGAGACAAAGGAACAGCAATTGATTTTTATATATATAGATTGTCTTGTCTTGTATGCGTGTGCAATAGCGCTGCGCGGTAATAGTCTCCCCACAATCACACTGTTAGGTAATAGTTCAATATGTGTTTGTCTTCTTTGTAACTGGTACCAGTCAATATATATCCATACGTATTAGGAACTATGGACTGCACGGATGGTTTAGTAGTTAAAGTGGTCGCCTGCAACTGCCACTGCGTCAAGTGTTATGGGTTCGAATCCACAGGAGACAAAAATTTGAGTAGTTCGTAAACGGTTGTTATGAGTCAGGATGTTCTTTGTGTCCGTTGTACGTGTCCTTTGCCAGCGGCTCGCATACGAGCCGCTTCATTTTGTACTTCTATTTACCAGCGTCTCGGATACGAGCCACCAAGTGCCACGCCACTTTAAACTTTATTTTACTAACCTTAACTCTTGAAACTGATTGTTTATCGGCTATGAATTGATTTTTTGGGTGAAGGACATATTGTAAAGTATTACGAAAATATAAACATACGATAATCAAATGTTTGTAAAGTACCCCGCGACACAGGAGCGATGCGACGGAGAAGTATTTTTTTGAAAAAGAAAATTTTGATGTAACTATTTTATTTGACTACCCTAGAGAACACATAGCATACTCCTACATATTGATCAATAATATTACATCTATTCATTATAAGTACGATAAAATATATTACTAAAGAAACACATAATA
Organism: Catocala fraxini; assembly: GCA_930367265.1. Classification (NCBI taxonomy): domain Eukaryota; kingdom Metazoa; phylum Arthropoda; class Insecta; order Lepidoptera; family Erebidae; genus Catocala; species Catocala fraxini. The sequence continues at coordinate 3,416,194 of OV884045.1, forward strand.
AAAATACATACATAAATTTCAGGAATTTCATACACACATAGTTCCTGCGATAAAATATGCACACATATTTTACTATCCAACTTAGGATATTTGAAATTTTCTTATCAATAAAATTTTATATGAGCGAAGTTATAAAACCCACCCATAGCAACAGAGGAAATATTTTATCATAATTTGTATATGAAAATGTATGTATTATACAGTTATATAATTTTATTATCAATAAAAATGCTTTATGAATATTCAGACTACGTTTAGGTTATTATAAAGCTAATGAAAATGGTTTTTAAAGTAGCTTAAATAACGGAATCGTAGCTAAATAATTTTGCGTTGTGTCCTTGCGATAAGTTAAATATATTTGAGTGCCTGTTGGAACTATGGTTAAAGTGATCTTCTGCATTGGTAATATTCACTTGACAAATATTGAAACAAATATTGACCCTGAAAAATATATTCAAATTAGATAAATATTTGTTCCAAGTAGGATTCGAGACCACAAACTCGGTAAATAAAAAATCTAAACTTTCTAGTTTGATAGTTGTATAACAGACAAACGGACGGACGGAAGGACGGACGGACAAAGCTGTTGTATAAGAGTTTTATCGAACTCTACAAAGTACTGTTACTAACATAATCTAACCTAACCTAGTTTTACGCGAGCGATGCCGTGGACAAAATGTTAGTTTTATCAATATTATGATTACAAACAACACAACTGCAGTACTGGTCTGTATATTCTTTAAGTATGTGTCGCAAGTTCGTGAAGACGTTAAGATAAAAAAAATAGGGTCACCTCTGTCATTGCCAAGTGTGGACCCAAATAAAGGGATACATGTTTGAAACGATAACGGTTTGGTACAATAGGCCCTACTATCGGTTTCAATGATAATATCCCCGTTCCATTCGTCCAATAAAATCATTTTTCTACTAGGCTTACTGTCTATTGGCAAGCTTACTAATGGTAATATTATTGTGTGTAGATTACTATAATTATTGCACTGTTTAATATTGCATTATTTTTACGCTACGAAGTCCCTCTTTAAGCGTCATGCAACGTATTATTTAATTTTTCTTCTTTTATAAAAGGCAACCTCCGCACTAGAAATCATGTTTGTCTCGCGGGAGACATTACGAACAGTCAAACAACGGACACAAAGAACACCTAGACTCGGAACAATCATTTGTGGATCACACAAAGTTTTGTCTCGTGTGGGATTCGAACCCACAATACTACCACCATTTAAACCTTTACGCCATTCATGCAGTCATTGGTCGGGTCATAATCACAGTTATTTAGTTTACCTTTTGTCTCAAGCCTTATTTGAGTATCCAAAGTAGTACGAAAGCTTTTACAGAATAATCGCTCGAGTACACGATACCGCCGCCGCGCCTACACCGCTCCGTCACCGTGTCTCTCAGCTGTGTATACGTTCGCGACCGCACCGCTCCCGCGCCGCCGCCGCGCCGACACCGCGCCGCCATTCGCCAGTGTTTAATTTTGCTTATTCCATTACCGGCCGCGAACGTATGCGGTCGTATTAACTTTTTTAGTAATCTGTCAAGGATCATTTTGATTACAAAATGTTCACAACTTGGTGGAGGATAGAGCGGACGCGGTGGCGGAGTGGTGTCGGCGCGGTGACGGTGCGGTCGTGACCATATACACAGCATAGAGGCGCGGTGGCGTAACGGTTACGGCGCGGCGGCGGCATCGTGTACAGGAGCCGTTAAACGAAACTGAATGACAGTTCTGTTGTATTATTCGTATGACAATACGTAAAAGATTGTTTTCAAATAAATAGTAGGGGTCCCAACTTTGTACATTTGGCTGCAGATAAGCAAAACCGACCTTTATGAAGTAGCACCCTTTAAGTTTCTTTCTTACTGCAGATTTATTCCCATAAGAGATGTTTACAAGGCCGTATCTATTAAAATGATTTATTGAAAGGCAGCTAGTAGTTACAGTTTTTCTGCAAGAAACTATGATGTAAAAAGAACCCTTGTGAACTTTTATAGTTTACAAGAATTTCCCCGCGGATGTGCTCGCGTAAATATACATAGGTTAAGTTAGTAACAGTACTTTTTTCTGGATGAACACTATGTCCTTTTCTGATAACATGTATCCGAAATTGTATGATAATCGGTTTAGTAGTTAAGCGAAAGCGTAACAAACAAACTCACATTCGCATTTATAATATTCGTTAGGATGCACTTTGCGTTAGTCCTTGGAACGACTGCCTTTGATCTAAATTTCTTTTGGAACATGTATTCTAAGGACTATTGCAAAGGTCATGACAACTGTAAAATTGGATTAATCAATGTATACGAGGTACATACTTTATTTTTATATATTTGCACAATAGATTATTATATTATATTTCTATTATATTTCTTTATATTTATATTATATTCCTTAGTCCTATAACAAAACAGGTTTGTTTTTGATTACCTACTTTTAACTTATCTTATATTGTTTTTCTTTCCTTTTTTAATTTCAATTCTTGCATTTTTATTACCCATATATATTATTCAATTGACAATTTAAATATGTACAAAGTTGTTAAGTGTTCAAATAAGGTGACTGTACTGATTACCTTTCATTGTTGACATGCTCTGTGATCTGGTTGCTTATGTCACTGCGCATTAGTTTTGTTCACAATTCCTAGAATTGCTGGCATCGCGCGCGTACAATAGGGCGGATGCGACATAGGTACCTATATCACACTGACGCTTGTTTTAAAAAATACACTCAAATGTTTATATCATATTATCTTACTCCACACTTTTTTATAATATTTAGTAATTATGTTTATATCCTATTTACACGTATATTTACTTATTTAAGTATATTTTATTTTATATGTTTACACACTAGGCGCCGGCGTCACCAAATTGGATTTCGCAGAATACCAGTGTTGCGATTTTACAATCGCAACGTACGCTGAGCGATGTCCAAATTTTGGCACTGATGGGACACACATTTTTTCATTGTTTCAATTTGTGTTGAACTATAATTTTAATACTTTTATTTTATTATTGTTTTTATTTCATTATTGTTTGTATCGCTGCACACTGACGTGACCTTGAACTGAATGGAGGCAGTTTCCGTTTGGTTAAGCGGAAGGTGTGGTGTTGCCAGTGAGCAGTTTTTAATTTATAGTGTATATTTTTTTTTCTTTTTCTTTTTTTATTTTATTATTGTTTTATTTTATATACTTGTGTCCTTGTGTGCCAAAATAAATATTTTTTCTTTCTTTCTTTCTTTCTATTATGCCCGCGACTTTAAAGGAATTCTGAAAAGGCCGATGTCTTTAGAATTCAAGGCTGAAGAACGCTCCTTGTACACATTTTGTTTACGTAGCAGTAAATATTGGTGCAGCCGTTCCCAACTTGTGTTGTTAATGACTGCACAAACAAACCGATAAGCAAATAGTTTGTTTGTTTATCTATATTTTTGTAACAATCACAACCGTCTAAGTTTATTAAAGGGCTTTCATCTCAATAGTTTTTTGTTTATTTATATTCATCATTTGATTTTAACAAGTTTAAGGAAATCTATAATGTTCTTTATATCTCTGCATCACACTACGGTTGACTGGTAGAGAATGCCCTTGGCATTTAGTCCGCCATCCTCCATAAAGTTTTAAATAATATACACATACAAATGAACCGTGCAGGCTAGCTAGTCGCACGGATAAATCGCGAGCGCTACTTACACAAGTTCCTCGCGTTAGATAGTCACAAGATCTATATACGCTAAATAGTCGCACAGGGTACGTATACATATGCATACGTAAGCCACTCCCGTAAACTACATGCACTAGCCAGTTGCACAGTTACTAATGTTTAGCTTGCATGGGTGGCTCATGGTGGTCACCGGTTACACGACACATAAAAATCGCGCAAGTACCTTTCCTTGTGCATGTTACCCACATCAAATACTAGAGCCATTAATAAGTTTTGTATTCTAGAACAGCAGAGGTGTTTCTTGTTATTTGTTATTTTGTTCTAGAGAACGCAGTGCACTCACATTTCTCGACAGGATAAAATAAATTGAATGTCAAGGATGTAGAGCGAGACTCACTCCGATATAAAGTGAAAATCGTGACAGCTGCAACAGTACACTAGTTAGTCAAGTAGCATAGATGCTGGTACACCTGTAACTGCCTCGGTGGGGTAGTTAATGCGACTACTGTGAATGAGGTCTTGGGCTTGATTCCATTGTCGGGCAATGTGTTATTGTCAATATAATAACAATGGTAGTACGGAGTTTGGACTGAATCCAGTAGACAACAATGAGCTATCCGTATTACGTAAGACCTGAAACCATAGCTGGCGAGTGTAGGTCTAATACACCTCCGTTTACTGCTTCGTTCTCTGGTTATTGGCGTGGCACTATAATAATAACAAAAATAATATTCTACCACTTACACATAACACCATCTAGCCCAAACTAAGCAGAGCTTGTACTATGGGTACTATACAATGGATAAACATACATATATACTTTATTTTTTGTAAATACATTCATATTAGACATAGAAACACCCAGACCAAGACAAACATCCATGTTCATGCACACAAATGTTTGACTTGTGCGGGAATCGAACCCGCATCTATGAATATATGTCTACATGTGCAACTGCCGTTCATTTCCAGGTCCAATAAAGCATTAGAAAGTTTTATATTAAAGTAAATTGCTGGTAAAAATGTCAAATGGATGACAATGATAAACCAGAGACCTTGTTTTGTATTTCTATGTAAACATTTCTAAAAGATTACGTTACGTTAGATTGAAAATTACTTCTAGTCTTGTTAGCTTATTTAAAATACTTGTATTTGACATGGGTTTACATCGAACTACTGTTATGAGTGGAATACAAACTCTATCACCTCTTGATCTTAAGTATACATTGGATAACTTTCATTTGATAAAGGCCTACATATGAAGCTCGAAGAATTTTAGTCCTAGTGATAAATACAAGAATGCCAGAATGTTTGACGGAGAATACTCCGTCACATATTCTGGCTGTACAGTGTCTACTTTTTAAGGAGCGACAACACATGAGTTTTGATCTTGATGTTGCAAGTGACTATAAGGTATGTTAAACCTTTGTTGCCACCATAATAACATAAACGCTGCTAAATTGTCTGCAATAATGGTGCAGTGATTAAGTTAGTTACTTTATCATTACGCTGCAATAGGCATTGTCGATCCCCAAAGGAAACAAAAATTATGTAGCCCAGAAATAGTTGTGTTTTGTGTCCAATATTTATAAAGTACCAATATAGTCATTATTCCTACGGCTATGGTTATTTTTCTTGAAAAGCAATATGGTTTACGCTTGTAACCATAATATAACTCAAGGATTAACAACGACAGCGAAAATAAATCCACGTAACAAGCACAGAGATTAATCTCATATCATAGTTTACATCTCATCCAATATTCTCTTAGCAGATTAACCGCTTCATTTAATAAATATTGGCTTCTAAATTATTCACTCAATAAAAATAGTAAGCTCAACGAGATTACCGCATAAATACGAGGTTTATTCAGACAAACAGAATTCATAATTCAGCATCCAACCTTATTAACTCGTCGTAATTTATTCAGAAATTATTTATTTAAAGAATATTGAGATAGGAGGGATATAAAAATGGGAGAAAGCTATAAGTTTATTTTGTGAAAATCTGTGTGATGTTTGTAATGTAATATCTTTGCATACACTTTTATACTGATACTAGATTTTTCTCGTGGCTTCGCTCGCGAAGAAGAAGGAAGATGAAGATTTGTCAATAAATGTTGAATCCTCGGCAACAGTACTTTTTAGAGTTCGAAAAAGCTCTTATACAACAGCTTTGTCCGTCCGTCTGTCTGTTATACAACTTTCAAATCAAGTACCGTAAGAGCTAGAGACTCGCGGTCTACGCCATTCGACTCAGCAAAGTCGATATATCTCCGAAATTACTATGACCTTAGACCTCAAGGTCACGTGGTATCACGTGACCTTTGCATATTACTTGAACCATTTTTTCAAACTCTAAGATTTACGGCAATTCATTGTCGTTTCTCACTTGTTTCTGGCTAAAAATACTAACGTGTTTGCAAAATTTTATGGTAGTTGGTGGAGTAGTTTAGGCGTGAAAGCGTAAAAATAAACAAACTTACATTCGCATTTATAATATTAGTGGGGATTATAAAGAGATGAAATGAGTTCTTTTGTATGTAGTATTTGAAAATGGAAGGCATGGAATGCCAATTTTGGTGAAGCTACGAAGGAGCGATCTCGTCCGGGGTAGAGTAGTACCAATAAGACTGTGTTTCTTCCTATAACTAAGAGTTGCGGAGGCTCAAATATCACTTCTTTCATTAATTTCCTTCCATCTCGTCTTTAATTACGATGATTGATTACTATCAGGGGCCATACGTTGTTGTTGCTCACTACTTACTATCTTAATAGTTGGAAAAAAAGGTGTTGTTTTTATATTCAGTAATATAAAAATACACAATCTATAAGTAACATAGGCTATTTTTAATGTAAACGAATCCGAGAGCAGAATCTTATATTTTATAATAATTACGCCACCTTTCCGTTGGGGTAGATAAAAACTTCAGACTGCCTTTGCTTCGATCCTGGTGCAAGATTTGCCTAAACGCAATCTCATCAGATTTGTCAGTCGCAAAAACGGAGAAATTCTGTAATGTTTTATCGGACTAGCTAAATGGAGTTGTCGCGATACCAAAAACGACTTTACCCCCTGGTCTACTGATAGTAAGCATTATTGAGATGTCTCTAAAACCCTATTCTTATTTCTCAAATCGGACTCAAAGTCTAAACGGGTTATAGAACAGGTATCCTTAACCTACCTTTCGTAAAAATATGAAAGCAAAGCCACGGACAACTAGTTAAGTTCCTCAGATTAAAGAGGCATTTCGAATGGCCTTTCATAAATTATCAATCATAAAATATGGCTAATAAAAATCCGTAAAATGCATTAATTTATTAGAAAGAGCACGAATCAGACCCGTGAAGAATTTAATATCAATGAATGGCTGAACAGTTTTATGACTGGGAATGAATGAAGTATAAATGTATGGCTGCATTAATTAGAATTGAGAGCAATAGCTCAATAGGGAAGTTATAGGCCTATTTGATTATAAGTGTTTTCATGAACGGAGGGCAGATTACATAATCTTTTTTAAGGTTGTGATGAGCAATTCTCGATTTTATATTCGATTATTCAAGTGATTTATATGTATTTTACAATACCAGATACCGTGATTCGTATGCATGTGGAATCTGTTTGCGGTCATTTGTGAAATTTCGGTTTGAATTTGCGAATCGGGTTGTTTTTGTTGAGTTTTCACTGGCAGAACGGGGTTGGCTAAACTGTTGGTACTCTAACAAATGGGATCTAAAACATAGCTAACAAGAAATAAATGCATCTGTGACTACTTCATCGGGAATATATTATATAGAAAATGTTCTGTGGCGTTGAGGTTTTTAAATTCTGATAACGTGCATGATGGTCAGGCTTAAAGCACTCTCTGCGTTTGTCAAAATTAAGAAACCTTATAGTTCATTGAACTTACTTTCGTTTGGTGAATTGTAGAGAGTTCTACAACTTTGTATTCTCTTTAGTATTTAACAAGCGCTATGCTCTGTAGTATTTATATTATGATTTACTCACGGTTTCACTCCTATTGTTCTAAGAAAAATAAAGTTCCTGCAGAAGTCCAGAATATTGTCGAGATAAAAAGCTTATGTTACGTTCGGGCCCATAAGCTACCTCTTTGCGAAATATCTTTAATCTGTTACTCACTTATTGCGTGAAGGAAAGGTTAGTATTTAATATCTATCTGAAATCGATTAATCAAAATATCAGATTATTTAGAGTTAAAGAATTGTTATTGTAGATCAATCTGAAAGACTTTCTCGATGCAGGTAATCGATTACAGTGACCATCTAATCGTTATTACGGAAATCGAACTCGAGACGAAGCAGATTGATGTTAAATCTTGGTGACACCAACATTAGATTATATCAGCCCTCTATAATCCACTGCTAAGCATGGATTCCTCCTCAAAACATTAAGACTTAAGTCAACCAAACTGGCCTAATGTGGGTTACCAGATATCACATACCATGGTGCAACAACAATATAATAAAATAAAGGTCTGTTTTAGTTGCACATCTCGTTTTTTATCTATCTCTATAATCAGTCACGCATCGCAAACTAACTAGCTTTTTCCCGCGGCTTCGCTAGCGTAAATGTAGGTCAGGTTACGCTAATAAAAGAACTTCTTTTTTAAAAAAAAATATACTCTATGTTACTCGGTGACAATATCGATTTCCAATGGAGAATGAATTTTTAAAATTGGTTGCCTAGTTTTTAGTTAAATTTTACCAAACAATAAAAATGTTCTTTTTTATAATTTTAGTATAGATTTAATTAAAAATCTAATTCCTTTGCTCTCGATACGAATTAAAGCAAGGTTTCCTAGAACGAATCAACACGCCTTAAATAAACCGTCAATCACAGTTATAATAAGTTGGGATAGAGATTAATATTGCATTTCCACTGGCGCCGGGAGGCACTGGCTCGGGGCGAAGGACCTGCTCTTCCCGCTCTCGAGGCGGCAAGGTCCGAGCTCCGCCAGGTCCTAGTGGAGAAATGGAAGGAACGACTTGTGCACCCTAGTGCCGGGCACGCCACGATTGTGGCGGTTAGTCCCGTATTTGAGGAGTGGCTCAAGAGGCGGCATGGCGCCCTCACCTTCCGGCTGACACAGGTAATGACTGGCCACGGTTGCTTTGGCCAGTTCCTGTGTCGAATAGGCCGGCAAGAGACGCCCGGTTGTTACCACTGCGGCGACTGCTGCGACGTTGTTGAGGACACGGCGCTGCACACTTTGGCGTACTGCCCTGCCTGGGCATCGCAGCGCCGTGAGTTGATCGCGGCAGTCGGACTGATTGCCCTCTCACTTCCGGCCGTAGTTCAGTCTCTGGTCCGGAGTGAGAGGTTGTGGAACGCCGTCGCCTCCTTTTGTGAGGAAGTCATTTCCATTAAGGAGGTGGCGGAGCGGGAGAGGGAGCGTTTAAACCCTCTCCCCAACCGCAGAACCGGGCGCCGGAGGGCGCGAGATGACCTCCAGCCACCCTGAGGATTGACCTGGGGATGGCGGGCTTTGTGGGACTGCCCGCCATCCGTTCAGCACCAGGTCCGAGAGGCGGCGTGCGTGTTCCTACGTGCGCCTCTGTGTCGTGTCTTTGTCCCCCCCAGGGGTACAGTGGAGGAAGTATTTTTGTGAAGTAGCCTGCCGTTCACACGGCGGGCCGAAACCTCGGCGGGCCGAAACCTCGGCGGGGTCGCGATTGCATGTGAAAGCGATTCGCGCGGCCCCGCCGTCTATGGTTATGTCGAGGAACACCGTGGTAGGTTTAGTCGGTATTACCGGGGTATCTTTCCCCCGGTGAGCCCGACATAGCCTCTCCGTCGCCCCGCGGAGAGGTATGCGTAAATGCAATCCCCCAGGTAAAAAAAAAAAAGGGATTAATATCGCATAATTGAGATCTTTGTCCACAAATTTACACATAATATTAATTAAAATTAATTATTTTATGACACAGCTCCCGGATAACATAATGCTTAATAAATATTCATTCATCACCTTCGCCATGATAATGAGAAAATTTAATTATTCCAAGAGAAATAAGCATAGCGTTCTTAATTAGAGTTAATTAACTAAAATGACAGAGGACGGCATCAATCTTTGCTGGTTTTTTTCAAAATAATTTATCCTTGAAGTTCTCATTTTGGGTAATCTCTGAACTTAAGGCAATCTTTTTTACCTACATAGAGTTTAAACATCACCGACGTTATAGGTAGAGTTCTACACCCGTATCTAATCAGACATGTTTTAGGTCGCAAGTATAAGAGGCGAATCTAGATTTCCACTTGTTACGATCTTGGCATATCTATCTTGCTTAATTTACTCGCATTACATGCATTGTGCACGCGTGATGATTAAATATACTTTTTACCTGGTTCTTAGGCTGTCTGTCCATTGAAGAAGAGCGAAGACTGCGAAGCGTAGAAACGGAGAAACATTTAACCAATAGGATTGCATAAAATCTCCGCTCCGCTCAAGTATGCAATCCTATTGGTTAATATTTCTCTGTTTCTTCGCTCCGCAGCATCGCTCTGCTTCAACGGACAGGCAGCCCTAATTATAGCCTATGGTTACTACTTAGACTATGGTTAGTATCATACCATGCAAGCGAAGCCATGGGTGAAATATATTACATTACAAAATACGCAATACTAATTTACTAACACCCTATTAGTCCTTAAAAAATAGGTCATGTGTTTCAATATCTTATAAATCAATACCATGATAATATGAAACAATATTGTGCACGTAAATAACAAAACTGGTACAAACCCATTCCGAATATTAAAAGCAATAATAATTCATAAAATTCAGATCCCATTTTGTAGCGGAATTATATAGACAAGCCATTATTACTATTCCGATATCCGGAATCGTATAGTTAATCCCTCCAGTCAATTATCGACGGTTGGGAGGGACGCAAAGGGATTTGGAGGTAAAGAGGAAAGAGGTACAGGTTAAGAATGCTGTAGAAAAATGCGTCCGACGTCCCGAGAGTTATTTTCTGTTTATTATTGGGATGTTTTGTTTTATTCGTAGTAAGCCTCTGTTTTATTGTTGTCTTTGGTAAAGGCGTTTTGTGTTTAACAAAGGTTATCGCACACTGTCCCTTCTTTATATATTTTTTCTTTTCCTGTATGTTATGATATACTATAATTATGCATGCTGTGACATCATCAAATGTTGTCCATTAAATTACTATTTATATATTTCGTTATGTAAAAGTAATATATGTATATACATATCTTATGTGGGGGCCAGTCAGTGCAGACCGGCGACACTTCGACCCAGTGGGATCTTTTGTGTCGACACTCTCCTAATAACGACTGCCATAGATGTTCATGGCAGCCGGGACCGACGTCTTAGCGTGCTCTCCGAGGCACGGGTCAGGCGATAATTGTCAATCAATACGCACGTAACTTTGAAAAGTCATATAACTTCCGAAAGTCAGAGGTGCGCGACGTGAGTTCGAAACCGAGACCCTCTGCATTGCAGTCTGTTGGTCTCCCCACTGAGCTATCGCTGCTCACTAAAAGTAATGTAACTAGCCTAGGTGAGCAGTGATAGCCTCATTACACTATTGACGTGAACGCACTCCTAATAGAAGCATTCTAGCTTAGCTGGAGGGGTTAACAAAAATAATAGTAATTTGTAACCCAAATAACTTTAATTGTTTTTTTTAAAGAATTTAAGGAACAAAGCCTAGTTTGAGATGGTTGGACTGCCATGCAGAGATTTTGAGTGAGATCCCACTTAAGCATTTCTGATATTTTGATATAATATGCATATTAAATAGTTAATATCGCTCGCTGTAATGCTGAAGGAAAACATCACGGTAGCCTGCATGTCTGAGAGTTCTCAATAATATTATCGAATCAAAAATATTATGTGATGTCTGCCAACCTGTACTCGTGTGATGGACTATGGCCTAAGTGTTGTCACAACAGTAGAGGACGACGCGGACCGTGCCCAGTAGTCTTCGTTTATTTTTCTTTTCTTTTTGAGTGGTAAGTGGTCAACCTGTGGTCAAGAGTTATAGTTGTAGTAGTTGCCCACTAGTGTGACAGTGTTACTCAAATTAGAAGCCATGATTTTAGGTCCCACGTAATAGGAGGTAAACCCTATTGATGTTTACCGCGCACATAGTAGAGCCTCGCTGATTTCAGCATAAATGGGCCGGCTCGACCGGGGAAGGACTACCCTCTCACAGAATATTGACGTGAAATACCAGTATTTCTACTGTTGTATTTCGTTCGTTGAGTGAGAGTGCCGGAGGCCCAATCACCGTCTTTCCCCCTTCCCACTTCCTTTTTCTCCTCTTCCTTTCCCAAAAGGTCGGCAACGCGCAAGTTATGCCTTTTGGTGTTGCAGGCGTCCATAGGCTACGGTGACCACTTACCATCAGGTGGGCCGTATGCTTCTTGCCACATTAGTTGTAAAAAAAATATTTATAGATTCCGTGCTGGTACTGAGAGTTTCTTGGCAGAAAAATCTAATAACCTTGCCCGACTCGAGTATCGAACCTGAGGCCTAATACACAGCAGTCACATATTCTATCGCCGCGTTTTGAATTATAATACAGCCGTGTTAGAAATCAATATAATACAGCAATAAAATCAAGAAATTATGTGTGCTAGTTACAAATAACTTAACTAACTAACGTAATACTTGTATTACCATTAACAAATGAGATTCAAACCCATCAACTTGCGATACGATACCACTAGCTGCCATTGCTTTATATTCTAAACGAGTTTTAAATTACTAATTAAACATTTTTGCTAATGAAAATAATACTTTGCGGTGTTTATAAGCGCGCTGGCCCAGTTTAAGCAACAATTTGGAATATTTGTGACAGCATTTATCACAACCAAACGAGAAGTGAAACAAAATTATTCATACGATAAAATTTACGTTTCGTTCAAAATATTTATATATGCCTGTATTTCTAAATATGACATTCAAAATTAGACTTTTACTCAAATATTGTGAGGTATTGAAATAATTACTATCATTAAAATGACATAAGTACGCTTCAACTATTCGACATTAAAGGTTTTAGAGTTCGAAAAACTCTTATACAACAGCTTTGCCCGTCCGTCCGCCCGTCCGTCCATCCGTCCGTCTGTTATACAACTTTAAACTCAAGAACCGTAAAAGCTAGAGACTCGCGGTTATATTGGGCTTGGTTATATACTCGACTCAACATAGTCGATATACCCCGAAATTACTATGACCTTTGACCTCTGGCCTCAAGGTCACGTAGTATCACGTGACCTTTGCATATTACTTAAACCATTTTTTCGAACTCTAAATTCATTGCCGATTCTCACTTGATATATTACTAGTAGATTTTGCCACACACTATACTTAGGTACACTTTTAAAGTTTCCTAGATTTTGCCCGCGAATGCGCCCGCGTAATTTTAGGTTACGTTAGTAACAGTACCTATGAATGAAAGGTATGTCCTTTTCTGTTCCCCTGACAACGTGTATGCGAAATTTCATGATAATTGGCAAGTCGTTAAGGTGTGGAAGCGTACCAAAAAAACTCACATTCACATTTTTAACATTATTTAGGATGTTTATTTGAGTAAAATTGTGCATTTGTGATTTTCTGTCTCAAATCTCAAAAGGATAGGCAGAAATTTACCTACCCTTTGGGAATATACAGGCGTTTAGTGGAATAGTACTACAGCCACTTATTATCATTTATAATTTTAGTAAATTAGTAAGTAATAGATCTCATACTGCTAGTATGAGACTCTTTACCAGAAGAATCCGGTAATCAATCCTAACATCTCATGTTCAATTGTAAACGTAAGTATAAACTTATGATACAAGATCAAGGCAGCAATGACGGTTTTTATTTTTTTTAAATACTGCTCCCGCTTTAGCTTTACAAATATTCGCGGGAGTCTTTACAAATATTCAAACAACGGACACAAAGAATACCCAGATTTCGAACAACCATTTGTAGTTGGTGGGGGATTCGAACCCACTATATTCAGCGTAGTGGCAGTGGTGAGACGACCATTTAAACCACTATGACATCCGTGCAGTCGCTATAAAAACTAAAAGCGATCTGACTCCTAGGAACTATTTGTCCAACCGAACATCAAATTTAAGACTTCACATTGGGTAGTTTGATAAATCGAAACAGCCACAAGACAATCATAACACAAAAAAATACATGCTCAAATTATACTTCAAACATATAAAATTCTCATATAAAACGTAAGACCTACCGAATTTATTCACATACATACATACGAGACAAATTACCAAAACTCGAAAATGCCTAATAACAATAATCAAATATCCGATCATAAATATACTTTTGAGTACTTGACGATCCGTTTCTGCCCACCCCTTGAGGAAATAGCATCAAGATATGAATATATAACGCGAGAAGGCACCCACGCCGCGACTAATGGAAATACAGACCGTTTTGCGACATTAAGGAGGGAGCACAAGGGGTCTAAATTATTTCCTTCTAACTCTCCTGTGACGCACAAAATAGTTTCCAGGGCGGTTGACACTATGACGCAGTTTTAGAATTATATATATTACAAGTTTTTGTCCGTAACTTTGTACACATGGAATTTGAAAGTAGGTACCTAGTGATGTTTTTCTTTCTTTGCAGGTAAGCTGCTCTACATACATAATACTCTACTTCTAAGCGTCGTATCAAGAAGAAACATGCCCCAGATTTTAAGTTAGACCTCCAGCAATACAAATGTAAAAACTTCATTTAATTTCAAGTTGTAGTTTTTGCGTGATGCGCGACATACCTACAGTCAGACAAACAAAAATTCAAAAAATAGCTCTAATAAAACACTTACATATTTTTTTCTTAAATTTCTCATATATCGGCCAGTTAACATTTTATTATATGTATAAATAATTATAACATACATACATATTATCACACCTCTATCCCTGAAGGAAATGGCCTAGGTGTATTACACACTTACATTTTGCCAGCCATGGTTTTTAGGTCCTGCGTAATAGCAGTTCCAGATTCTTTGCTGCTGAGCATTTCTTGTTGGAGGGATTTATAGTAATTTGGTACCCACATTGCAAGTCATATTTTTAAAATAGATACTTATTTATCGTATCGAGAAATCTAGCATAGATTTAATATTATCACATCAAAAATGGCGCTCCATCAAACTGGCATAGGCTACAATACAAGATTGAAACACGAACATCCCTGCTCCCATAAATTCAACAACACCCCCCATACTTCAACCAAATTACGCCATAAGAAATCACAATTGCACAGCCCTAGCACTTACTTGTGTTATGTAATACATCCTTCGTAAATGGCACCCGAAAGTCGCTCAACTTAAGGACTCTGGCAATTAAGCTAATTGTCTTTATTACAAGCGTTCAACGCTTTTATCAAAATGCGAAATATCAACCTTAATAGCGACGAGGGCGAAATTGCGACGTCGTTTTTTGAGAAATAATGTTTGTTTGCTTCATATAAGGATTTCTTAAAAGTTCAAAGAATCCAATTAATTGTGTTATGTTTTCATCTTATATTCTACATCATTAAAATCTCCATTAGTATTTTCGTATGTAAAGGAAAAGTAAGGCAAATTGTTCGTTTTATTTTTAACGTGAATTTTAATCTGATTTTATTGTTATGAGTTGGTATAGTATGTCGTATATGTATAGTATGTCGTAGTATGTCATATATCATGAGTTGGTATATATAATATGTCGGTGCCCGTGAAAATTGGTATATAATTCCAGCTAGACAAAGTGCTAATGTGATTTTTTCGTATTGCTCAAAAACAGCATCATGGTAAACTGCAATAGGAAGCGATTCTTATTAATTAAGACTTAAAACATAGCGAGAGAAAACCAGGTGCAATACAATTTTGTTAACCACTTCAGAAAATATTTGAGTCTCACGCTGTCCTATCCCCGAATCTATAAGGAATGATCACAATGTGTATCTAAATTTTTAAGGAATATAGCTCTTGTTAAGAATGTTAATTAAATCAAAAGGAACCTAATCACTGGGCTACTAGGAAAATTATTCGAAAGTCAATTTAAGTTTATTTGACATTCATTAGTACAGTTAAAAGCTCATTGTCAAATGTGACTTATTGAGTGTATCGTTTTTGAAGTTTGTCAATAGAAGGCGATGGTAGCACTGATGACAAATTAACGTTAATAATATGCAGTAGTGAGTGTAGTATGATGATCTTGTTAGCAAGTGCTAACCACTTTACTACGTAAGTTATCCACACCTCCTAAGCACAACTAGCTACAATTTATTGCAAGTTTAGGCAGCGTCGTTACTGCTCGTTGCTACAACACTGTTTCAGTTAAAACTCCCTTTTTATAAGCTTCAAGACGAGATGTTATAAGAAAATGGTAGAGTTCGTCGAATTTAAATGATCATTTTAGATTTATCTCGGTATTAACTAAATTAACTGGATCCAATTGTTGGAATTTCTCAAAGCTTTATTAAAGGAGAATTATTTTGTACGATTTGATTGCTACAAATATTATATTAAGATCTCAGCCGAGTTTATCAATACAGTCTTGGGTTCATTAAAAATGAGCAAGGTTGATCGTATAGATTCTAGAATGGTATTGCAGATGGCGTTGGTGTTGCTATGAACAACCACGATTGCACGGTTGGCGTAATGGTTTAAGTCGTCGCCTTGCCACTGCCAATGCGTCGAGTGTTGTGGGTTCGAAAACCACACGTGACAAAAATTTTTGTGATCCGCAAATGGTTATCCCGAGTCTGGGTGTTCTTTGTGTCCGTTATTTGAATGTTTTTAGAGTCCCCCGCGACAAATAAATTATTCAAAGCGTGGGAGTTATCTTTAAAAAAAATAAACTTGCATTGCAATAGTGAAAATAAGCAACCCTGTTCTCATATGTTACTACATATGGGAACAGGTTTACCGTCAGTAAATACGATTTCTGTTTGATTCCTTGATCATTTAATCCTAAATTTATTTTACTGTATAAACTTTGACATTCTTATGTGTTACATTGTGAGCTAAATAAATAAAAGTATTTCTTGTTTTAATTTTGTTATCTTAGGGATAGGAGACGTATTAAAAGTAATGTCGGTTCAAGATCAATTTAATATCTATGAATTATTTTAGTGCCAATAATTTTTTTACTTGAACTGCACACAAGAATTATATTTTAGAACCTAATTTTTGTATATTAGACAAGTTCAATAAAAGCTACGTAGTTGCCAATAACCTAAAAAAATATGATTTGAAAATAACTCGATAGCCGAAATAAAGAATCTGACTCAACTAGCCATAAAACCGAACCTATTTAGAATCTCCCTACTTCTATGGTAAGCAACCGCGTCAGCAACCGTTAAAATTAAAATCGTGCAATTACTTGCGGTCGCAACTTACGTAATCAGACTTTACGAGTGGGGCCGTCAAATGGGGGCGCACCGTCAAAATGGTGGTGCGTCGTAAAAAATGTAAAAGGACAAGTGCGAGCGTGACCCTTATAATGGGTTTCGTTGAACATGTATGAAGTCTGTATGCAGAATATACTTATGAGGATCATTATGTCTGAATATTTTTCATTCCCATGGACCTTTCCTTGTAATGAATTTTCAGCATGTTAATTTTTAAGAAAACATTATTTTACATAGTATTGTCTTCTGTTTACGCGAATGTTATTCATTGAAATTAAACTACTATATACGGATTTTATCGCGTTGTTTTTTTGACACTTTATTACATAATTTAGAAACTGTTACACTACTACTAATAGATACTATTAAACTTCACTAATTAAATTATTAAAACTATTTATATTTAAGTTTAGACTTTCCCCGACGTTTCGGTTGCTTTTCAGCAGCCATGGTCACGGGGAGACTAAGATGGTAATTGTCTCAATGTTCCAGTGTAGTTATTTCAAAGTACCCGAACATAATTCAATCATTGGTGTTTCTATTTACGCAGAAAGAGCTCAAAGTATCATGAAGTCTAGCTGTGGTTTGCTTCTTCTTGGGTTTGACTATTTGTATTACTGAATCCCAAGCTGTTGGTACATTCCAACCATCTTCTCTATTGAAATTAGGATGTTTTTTGATTTCAATAGCTTCGTGAAGCATCCTTGGTAGAAATCGATGTTCTTTAGCGAGAATCTGTGGTTTGTCAAATCTCAGGTAGTGGCTGGTCCCCTGTTGTACATGTTCTCACACATTTCAAAGATATATATTAGTTTTCTTCTTGGTTTAAATTATTTATTAATTAATTAAATCAAGTTTCGATCATGAATGTTTCGAGTTACAATTATTATGTTGTAATTATCAGGGCTGGCTAAGCTCTCTTGATATGGTAATCTTTTTTCAAACAGCTGCGTTAGTACAGTTTTTGCATATATTCCATTAGGTTCATATTTTGATTTGGCCAAAGCGATATCACAGAATTTTGTGTCAATCTTAAGAAATGCGCACTAGATGGCAGTCATATTTTATGATATAGAAAGTTAATTACATAAATACCGAAAACTACGTGTATTTCTCCTTTTCTTAACCCTGCAAGAAAATAAAAATATAATAGCAGATAATATATCTAACAATTACTGCCTCCGTGGCTCAGCGGTAGTGAATGCGACTGCTGTGCTCTCGGGTTCAAAACCCGGATCGAGCCAACAAAAAGTTATTGTGTTTTCTGTTAAGAAATCTCAATAACAGCCCCGAGTTAGGACGTTGGCGGTGTTGGACACCCCGTGCCTCGGAAAGCATGTAAAGCCGTTGGTCCTGCGCCTCATCTCTATCCGGTCGTTACGAATTAACATCCCATCGGATCATGAGAGTTAGGGAACAGAGAGGTACTTGTGTTTGCGTACACGCTTGTACACTATAATATCTCCTGCGCAAATGGCCAGTCTTTTTTAAGACTGGCCGCCGTGACCGAAATCGGTCTGGAGAAAATTAATATTATTTATCTAACAATGTATAACTTAGGAAATTCATAATCGTGTTTTATTATCAAAGGCGACTGACGAGTAGCAGAAAATATATTTATAAAAAATATGTTTTCAGTAAACAGCATCGCCGGTCGTTGCGTTTATGTTTGCAACGAGTTGTAAGCCTGCGTTCTCGGGTCGGGAAAACATTTATTGAGATTTCTATTAGGAAATTTTCACTAGTAACACGGTTTCTGGCAGTGTACCTAGTGTACAGCAATAAGTTCGTCTCTCTTATGAGAGAATATGCATATACCCTTGCATCCCTGTTTGAAGATATGGTCTATAAATATATATAGAACTAAACTTTCCCCACGGTTTAACTCGCGTTTAGTTAATCTAGTTTATCTAGGTTATGTCGATACATTTCTTTATTATCCGTCGGCAACAGTACTTTTTCTGGATGATAGAAACCCTTTGTCCTTCATTACACCTCTGACAACATGTACGCGAATTTCATGATGATTGGTCGAGTAGTTAAGGCGTGAAAGCGTAACAAACAAACAAACTCACATTCGCATTAATAATATAACTTAAATATGATAAATTCAGAAGAAAATATAAAAATAAACTATGTAAATAATGAATTGTTTACACAGATTTCTTCAACGATGAATTTTGGGGATCCCTAAATCCTTCTAATACACTTGCCTAAAGTTGGTTCGTAACAGCCCTACGGTAAAATCCTTAAGGCAGGCGTTGCTTCAAATTCAGTCTACAATTGATTTAATTTTGCATTTCTTAGCCAGGTGGCCAAAGGGTTCGTACCTACGAATACTATTTTATTCATTTAGAGTAAGCGTTCTATAATAAGTCAACGTTCTAGTGCAATTATACTCAATTGCAGTTTGAAAAGAGCCAACCGTCCAAAATGTTTCTCCATTTTAGTTAATGGTTATGGAAATTCTGACAAGAAATTCTGAATATTCTGATTACGTGTTACGTTTCTGGTTAAAATTGCACCACTCTAATTCCAAAGGGTTGTGATACTGCACACATTAATTTGATTATTAATATTCATAATAACTCCGGCGGTGTATAACACCCACATTTCAGATCCTTTGTTTTTGATTCCATATAGAAGGTGAGTCTATTGCCATCTATCCGACACATTTTCAGAATCCACACTACTCCTGAAAATTTCATAACTGAAAAATTAAATACTACTTCTCCAGGCCGAACTTAAGACATCGAGAATGAATGAGGATTGTTGGCTTTTTAAAAGAGCTGCTTTGAATATACACAAGACTATCTATGAGCTGTCTACTATCACATGGTAAAGATTGGGTTAGAATAGTCTATCATACTAGCACAGTGCATACTGGCAGACTTCACACATCTACAAGAGCATTTTATAAAACTTCGCTGCTTATAATAAATCGATAATTTTTCTACCTCGGCTCACCATCTGTTCTTTGCAACAAAACTATTAATCCATTCCAGCAACGCCACAAGTTACAAGAGCCAGACTTCATCAACTCAATTACAATCAAATTTTCGCGAACAAAATGAATTATTACTTTTATTCCTAGCTCCAAGTTCTTGGATATTCCATTCTTATACCAAGTTTTTACATTAGAATTTCAGATCGGAGAGATTTCTGTTTCTGTTTAACTTGAATATAGATCTGTAATCGAGAAATGGTTTTAAATTGTACTTGAAATAATAGTTGTTGTAGAAGAAAGTTATCTATTGTGATTTTGATTAATACTTCAAGTTTTAATGCCTTGGAATTACTATCGGTTCAAGAGTTTTTAGTATTAGAAATGTTTGTGTAAGTAGTTACGCAACCATAGGGCATAAAATAAGGCGCATCGTGCCGAGAAACGTAAGTACTAGTAACCACGGAAACGTAGTTTAAAAATGTGTCGACACTTTATGTAGAATGGTGTACCAAATTTTGTCCACAAAGCATCTTGCAAGCATACGTTTTCTGTCATTTGTGTGCGTGTGTTCAATTAGGACGACGCGCCAACCATTTTGATAAAAATAAACATATGCAGATCCACTTGATATTGCTCGGCGAATGGTACCAGGTACGCCAGGAACGCCATGAAGCATTTTGCAATGCGAAGTTGCCGCTCCATTGACGACATCCATAGTTTTGCTTGTAAGCAGCGAGCAAGCGACTACCAAGTGTATTATGATGATAATACATCTGTAAAGATATGCCTGCGTGATGGCGGTAGACCGTTGATTATACTGCAGAGTGGCGGCCAGCGTCATATGCAGGTAACCGTCAGTTCGATAACAAAAGTGACATATTTATATCATCTATCTAGTCTCATCTATAGTATAAAGCCAGCATTTGTTTTTGGTATATAATACAATCGAGTATGAATTTTGGTGCTTGTAAATGCACGCTATTGTTTCTCGTAAGAAAATACATAGATTACTAGGTTCTATCGTATCTATATTAGTTTTAGGTGTTTCGTGAATAAATTCCTAAACGTAGTACACAATCTTGAACCCTGAAGTTTGCTAACATTTTACAAATTAAGCTAACTTGCAGCATAGTTGACTCATTTCGGGGTGGAATCAACCTTTGGTACCATAACTGTTCAGAGGCCAATGTAGACAATACCCACAGCGATATGAAAAATAGCTTAAAGGAACGTGTTTTTTTAATTTTGATCTCCACATTGAAACGAATGTGTAACTACGCATTTCGTCCCCAATTCAAAACCTTATCCATTCTGCCATTACCGCTTGTAACCAAAATTATATCCAACATTTCAACAAAACGCTGTATTTTCTAAATATTTAAACAAAAAAAGACACGATACACACCATAAAGCCTTTAAAAAAATCCTCACTGATGTACAAAAGCTACATCGCCACATTATTGCGAGTGGTAAACCCCACAGTGCTAAATTAGACGGAAACCTAATAAAGATAACCATAACACCGCATGTTTAGAAGAGCGGGGCGTCTAGCGGAGCGATAATACTCGCTATACAGCTTAAAAAGGGTTACTCTTGAATATCTCTCTGATCTGTCTCCTCAGGAGAATAGGTCAAAATAGTTCGAGTGGTTTTATTTCCGCTTGTTCTCCTGAATAATGAACATGGGACATGGAAATAATTAGTCTGTCGCAGATAGCAGGGGGACCGATTGAACTATTTTCTCTCTTTGTCCCATCAAGGAGACAGGAGAATAATCCAGTAAAAAAAATGTATGGATAGACTACGTAAACGATAGTCATCAATACTCGTATTAAATACGGTAAAATATTAAACCGAAACAGACGTAAACATAAAAAATACGAGTTGGAAGAGATGGTGAAGTTTCTACTAAAACAATAATAAAATCTCCATGCAAATAGTGATCTATTCGATGTCGCTAATAATTCGAATCACTATCGAACATATTACGACTAGAATTGCTATTTTATTTCACATTGGTAAAAGCGGGATATAGATATTTTTAGATTTGTTGTCTACTTTCATGTTTACATCGTTAATATTTATGAAGTTTTTAAGCTTCCATTGTTTAGCACTGGGATTCAAGTCCATAATATGCATAGAAAAATGATTACTGCATTCGAATAATCTGCAATATTATGCGAATATATATAGAATTCGAATTAAAAAAATTTTTTATCGATAATCGCAGACGCTGGTTTTAATGAAACCTCGTCCTTATACCGCTGCCTGTGGTGTAAAAATACAATCCCTTTGAAATGGTGGACGATAGAAAATTGAAATTCAAGTAATATTGGAAACGCGTGACTGTAAATAACGACTCAGTATGCATTGTTTATTTAATGCGTATTATTTGTGTTCGGTTTTTATGTTTATTCGTCGAACAAAAAGCTTCATACATGCAAACGGTTCATCAAAGGATTTTATGTGAAGTTGCTATTTGTTCGAACTTATTTAATTTTGGTAAAATGCTGTTGTTAAAATTTTGGTAACCGACTACGAATAATAGCCGAAGTCAAAATTAGAACATTCATTTAGGTTAGTGTTAAATGGTTATTGATTTTACAGTTATGTTTAGATTAAAGGCGCAAGGTTCAGCAAAGGGATTGAGACTATAAGAACATCCCTCTAAGTGTTTAGAAGATAGTTACATGCATTCTATCGGTTTCAATAATTGGATATTAGATCTTGCTAGTATTAATTGCACAGATAGCTCAATGATTTAAATGAATACACTGCTAGTGCCACGAATTCGTCTCTCTTATAAAAAAACTATGTAATCAACAATCAGTTATTCCAATTGTAGATATTTTTTGTGTGGTACGTTTCAATGTTTGTAAACTCCCCTGTGATATAGGAATCACTTCTAATCTGGGAACGGACTTTAAAAGAAGATACATACATAGTCTAACACCTATTTAGGTGTAAACCTATGTTTTTTGGTTAATGACGTATACATCTGCAAACCCTTCCGATGATATCCTCAGCATTTGGTTACCTATGGTTTAACGTCCAACGTAATAATGGGAGCAAGCCTATTGACTTCTATCATGCACAGTTTCAGACTGACCAACTCAAAAAATATATTTGTTTCATAATTATCTTTCTAATCTTCAAATATTTAAAAGTGCAAAATGTGCTCATAAAATTGGCTATTCTTGTCACCCATCTTAAAATTTTGCCGTGCCATTTGAATACTACCTTGGCCATTACACTCAAAAGCAATAGTTTATAGTTTAAAAATCACAACTAACAGCAACACAATCATCTCAAGTATATTTTATTATCTCCTGCATTCAAAGCACTATTTCCACCACTACTTGTGGTAGAAGCCCCTAACAGCTATATTCCATTTTTATTTGCAGCCTTCACGAAGCACTTTGGTACGTTCGGTCGTCAGCATAATTAAAACTTGAATTTTTAAAAATTGGCTTCGTGAGAGGCATTTTGCACCAAATAAAATGGAACTAGTATGGAAACCCACTCCTACTCAAACAAAAGCATCGAAGTGCGTCGAGAGGAGCGAAATCTCACGGCATAACCGAAACACCTAAACATCCCAATACGTAAATATATAACTCCAGCACACGTGAAATCCTAATAACATTAACCTTTTTACTGCTTACACGTAAAAATCCCTTTAGCACCATGATCCAAATCCCCTTACTAAAGATCCACCGTACACCAAACTTTGTCACTTAAGACCTACAATGTTCCTTGTCGCAATAAGCAGAACTCATTTCGTCACAGGAATAAAGAAGGCAGTTTTTTCGAATACAATAGGTAGACTTTCGATCCTGATAACGAATATATGCAAGCAAAGCCACGAGACAAGGCAAATCCGTTATGACGACGAGTAAGGCTGTCATCGGGTTAGGGAGCGAGCGCATTGAAGCGTAACTGATTATGGGAAGGGTGGTGATTGGGTAATTTAAGTTAAATTTCGATGAAGCGTAGAAATATTTTGGAAAAATGGCTGACGTTCGATTTACTTGTGCTAGAACAACCATTATCTGTCTGAAGGAAAATTAGTGGAGTGTAATGAAAATACGTACAAATTTGAGGAGATCAACAAAAATGTACGCACGTCAAATCGGAGGCGTTCTGGACAAAGGCTAGGTTAAGAGCACCTTGAACCGACGGGCGTGTATGAGGAATGTGATGAAAGTGAATGAAGCCAGAGATGTGTGTCAGGATCGTAGCAAACGGAAATTCGTAGTCTTTGCCTACCCCTCTGGGAAACAGGCGTGAATCTATTTATGTATGTATGTATGTAATAAAGGCAATTATTTAAAAACTGTTCAGTCCAATAATAGCAGGTATCCAAGTTTTATAACATTCGCAGACTCACGGTTGTGTAAATCAAAAAGCATAGGTAGAAATGCAATACATCTACAATAGGTACATACCGTTGAAGATGTTTTAACGATTAATTTCTAATCCCTTTACCGGTCCGTGGACCAGTCCGACCTTACGAGTCACAAATAAAAGTGCTAGCTTATGCTACGGGCCTTACAGACCAAAAAACATAATGTTGTATAAAACATTGTTTTTTGTCGCAATTTTTTTAGTATATTGTTGGTACAATTCATATTCTCCTACCTTGACCATTTCACTTACCTCGAGGAATTTTCCAGAATTTTTACTTTTAATATGCTATTAAACTATTTAAATAAAAGCTAAATTAATTTTAAAGCTTTTTAAATATAAGAGATAGCTGTCAATGTACTACTGGTGTAAATATAAAATTATTCATTTGAATTTGACTTTCACTATAGTGTACACAAATCTTATGAAAGCGAAAGATCACGTCTGCTAGTTGAATACGAACCTTTATTATGGCCGCCCGCAGAGCGAAGCTTTGTGCGAGAATGTTTAAATAAAACACCTACAATACTGACAGGCTTTGGAAAAATACTTGCAAATTCATAAGCTTCGGTTTCGCGGAAAACGGGCGCTGTCACTTTTGTAATTTAATAAGAAAATGTTGAACAATGAATTTGATTAGGAAGATTTTATCCTTAAGTAAAGGATCTGCTGCGTTGGTAGCTACCACGAGATAGCCTTGATAGCACAGCAGTAGTGGAGATGTCTGTTCAGTTGTTAAAAAGATAAAGGGCTTTGGGCTCATCGTTAAGATATTTGCAGCAGCAGCATAAAACTGTGCCCAACGTACGGCAAAAGGTTCGGTCCCTTTCGGTCTCGGTCACGTGGAACCTGAAACCATACCGTATGGGTGTAATATCCTTAGGTACTATACCTACATTTCATTGGCTATATTTTAGGTTCCAAGTCAGTCGCTGTCGCTGTCACTCGGCACTTTTAAAGTCTCCATTCTGCAAAATTTTCTAGCATATATACACAATCACACTTTTACTCCATCTGAAATCCAAGACCTAGGACCGTTCGCAAATATACATACATACATAAATTCACGCCTGTTTCTCAGAGGGGTAGGCAGAGACTATGTGCTGTTACAATCACTATATATATATATATATATATATATATATATATATATATATATATATAAAATATATAAAATAAGGCCGTTATTATATTAAGCAAATGATTAAAAATTAGATTAGTCCCGTGTGCCGCTCACGTAAATGTAGGTTAGGATAGGTTAGTTAAAAGAGCAGGCACGCCACGATAATGGCGGTAAGTCCCGTGTTTGAGGAGTGGCTGGAGAGGCGGCATGGCGCCTTCACCTTCCGGCTGACACAGGTAATGACTGGCCACGGTTGTTTTTGCCAGTTCCTGTGTCGTATACGCCGGCAAGAGACGCCCGGTTGTCACCACTGCGGCGACTGCCGCGACGTAGTTGAGGACACGGCGCTGCACACTTTGGCGGTTTGCCCCGCCTGGGCATCGCAGCGCCGTGAGTTGATCGCGGCAGTCGGATTGGTTGCCCTCTCGCTCCCAGCCGTAGTTCAGTCTATGGTTCGGAGTGAGAGGTCGTGGAACGCCGTCGCCTCCTTTTGTGAGGAAGTCATTTCCATCAAGGAGGCGGCAGAGCGGGAGAGGGAGCGTTTAAACCCTCTCCCCAACCGCAGAGCCGGGCGCCGGAAGGCGCCAGACGATCTCCAGCCACCCTAAGGCTTGACCTGGGGGTGGCAGGCTTTGTGGGCCTGCCCGCCATCCGTTTAGCACCAGGTCCGAGAGGCGGCGTGCGTGTTCCCACGCGCGCCTCTGTGTCGAGTCCGTCTCCTCTCTAGGGGGGACAGTAGGGATTATTTTTGCGAGGTGCCTATAGGGTAGGTCTTATCGG
Organism: Catocala fraxini; assembly: GCA_930367265.1. Taxonomy (NCBI): domain Eukaryota; kingdom Metazoa; phylum Arthropoda; class Insecta; order Lepidoptera; family Erebidae; genus Catocala; species Catocala fraxini. Next base: position 3,442,549 of record OV884045.1, read on the forward strand.
GTAGTGGCCTGCCGTTTTATACGACGGGCCAAAACGTCGGCGGGGTGGCGACCGCATGCGCAAGTGTTTCGCGCGGCCCCGTTGATAGTGGTTTTGTCGAGGAACACCGTGGTAGGTTTAGTCGGTATTCCGGGAGGTCCTTTATCTTTTCAAATTCTTTCTCTTACCCCGGCGAGTCCGACATAACCCCTCCTCCCACCCCCGCGTAGAGGTACGAGTCATGCATACCGGACGTAAAAAAAAAAAAAGTTGGTTAAAGGAGTACTGTTAGTACTCGAGTAGTTAAGGCGTGAAAGCGTAACAAACAAACAAACTTACATTCGCATTTATAATACTAGCTTCTGAGCGCGGCTTCGCCCGCGTGGTAGCTGCCCTGCATCAATAAAAAGTAGCCTGTCCTTTCCTGGCTTTTATTAAGTGGCTTAGCCGTGAAAATGTTACAGACAGACAGACGGACGAACAGACAGAGTTACTTTCGAATTTATAATATTATCAACTTGTGTCGACACCCTTGCGCCATCACATCTTTCTAGCACAGCAGGTTGTGCTGGTGCTGCTGCTGCATCAGCAGAGACGCTCAAACGGCGCAAATATCAAAACCTTATTGTTGAGTACATATTTGAGCCGTTTGGTGTCGAAACGCTGGGGCCATGGGGTCCAAATGCTAGGTATGTTTATAGAGACCTAGCTAAGCACCTGATCGACGCTTCACGTGATCAGAGGGCTGGTATTTTCTTTGCACAAAGTGTAAGTATTGCCATTCAACATGGCAATGCTGCCAGTCTTCTGGGCACGTAGCCAATTGACGACGATGCGGAGGAATATTATGGCGCTTTTAATTTTATTGTCTCTTTAGTTAATATTTCTTGTAAATAATTTGTGTATATATTATATTAATTATTTGTTTATTTGATGTGCAATAAAAACCTCTAGTAAGGATTAGTTACGATTATATATTATGTAGAAATAACCTCACTATCTGATATAAATGCCTAGAATAGCTGATCAACTCGGCCGGCGTGTAAATATCTAACACAACTAATAACTAGGCAAATACTTTCAGTTCATTCGGCAGTTTCAATTTTTTCCATACGCGAAGTTTACACAGCGAGTTTGTATGCAGATTCCAATATTCTTGGAAAACCAATTTTCTATTGAACGAGTTGTTTTGTATAACCAACATGTATCGCTGATCTGCCCGAGAAAATAAAAGAATGCATATAAATGAATGTTTGGACGGGTTAACTTGGAGCTAGCCAATTTATTTACTTCGTACCGTTTATTAATTTTTTGGTGCGATTCTTCTAGTCGTGTTTTGTTTATAGAAACAAAAATCGACGTAATATTTTGATATCGGGGAATTTTTGCATGCAAGCACGGTGATGAATTTGTGTATCGTCATAGTCACTCACTGTAGAATAATTGAAGAAATCTTATTATAAATGTAAACGACCGGATTTTTGGGATCGAAGACAATTTTTGCGATCATATTTATTTTTCGATTTTAAGTTATTCCTATATCTTTGTAATTGAATTTTGACGTGTCTGAAATACATATGCTGCTATTTTATGGAATTAATTACTGTTTTAAATGTCCAATGGCTATTTTGCTAATTATCATACTACATATTATGTTTAAGCATATGTAGGTATAAGTATGCATCCACATTTCTCCATGTATGTTGCTTTTAAATTCACATTATTGAGACAAGCATATTTGTTGACATACAAATAACATACACCTACCGGCCACATTTCAAGAACGTACAATATTTTCACGTGGTAAAATAACTTGAATCTCAAAATATCCTTTTTGGTTTCTTAAAACAACATTTTCGTTAGACCACCGACCTAAGGCGACCAAAACTCAATACGAAATCTTTTGAAAGTGGATATTATTTCATCGTACCCCTAAATTCTTTACTCCCAGAACTTTAATTAGATGTAACAAAAAATACAATTCCCATTAAAAATATTGTACATTTTTATCTAATCATGTTTATACTCTTGAAATTATAATATTAGTTTTGCCACTTGGGTTTTTATTATTCATCTCGACCTTTGTCAGGTTTGCATATAAATATGAGACATGGATGGTTTTCACTAAGTTGTGAATACAAATATTGATGTAGGATCTGTATTGAAAACAGAAATTGCATTTTCACCTGTTCTGGTATTATACGGGCATTTGATATAAATTAAATGTGAGTGAAAATTTGGTTGTGAATTTTAAGAGCTATTGCCCTCTTTTATTTAAACTTAGCACTTTTTATCTGAGCATAATACGGATGCAGCTTAAGTGGTTGCCTCGTCACTACCGATACGTCGAGTGCTGTGAGCTTTTTTTTTTATTCACCCTAGGGTGCAAACAAGCATAGTCCACCTGATGGTAATAATGGTATAGGCCCACCTGATGGTAAGTGGTCACCGTAGCCTATGGACGCCTGCTACACCAGAGGCATCACTTGCGCGTTGCCGACCCTTTAGGAAAGGAAGTGGGAAAGAGACGGAGCGGGAATGGAGGAAATCGGGTGATTGGGCCTCCGGAACTCTCACTCACCAAACGAAACAACAGTAGGAATACTGCTATTTTACGTCGATATTCTGTGAGAGGGTAGTCTTTCCCCGGTTGAGCCGGCCCATTCATGCTGAAATCAGCTAGGCTCTACTACTCTAAAGTCTAACTCTAGCTCAAGACCCACACGGTAAATAATTGTGTGGGCCTCAGGTATTTTTAAGCTTCTCGCGATACAGGAATTCTTTCTAGCTGGAAGAGTAATTTTATAAGAAAATAAGAAATAAAATACTGATTTACATATTGCTGATTATTGGTATAAAAATGGAATTTGTCTTGCCTAATAATATATGCAATTAAGCGATCTTTTTTTAAAGTTAGGCTGCACTTAAATACTTCTTAGTGTCATCAAACACAAAATATTAATTAATACAACTAACTTAAATGTCTTACTTACTTTTATTCTCCTGTAGTGGTAACCGTTAACTGTATTCAATGATCGCTAGCGATACCAGTACTATCAATTGTGCTTTACTAGCTCCGGTAAAAGAAAATTCAAGATGGGTACCTACCTGGTAAAACGCAGTAACACTATATTAATAACAAGCCTAAAGCCAGTATACTGTAAACAAGTGGTATATAATATTGTCTTTTATTTACGCGAATATTATTCATTGAAATTAAACTGCTATATACGGATTTTATCGCGTTGTTTATTTGACACTTTATTAAAAATTTTAAAAATTGTTACACTGCTACTTAAACTTTACTAATTTTTAAGCTAATTAAATTATTATTAAACCTATTTAGATTTAATTTATTTTTACACTTTCCCTGACGTTTCGGTTGCTTTTCAGCAGCCATGGTCACGGGGAGACGTATATAGCAGTTTAATTTCAATAAATAATAATAGACTATCATTAGGTATATGAGGTAATAAATAATATACACGTTGCGAGCTTACTCCTTGACGCTCCAAATACATCCAATTTCTCGTGTACATTATTTTCAGTACTTATAGCACGCGTTAAGGGGGTTTTAGCCAGCAAATTGGTTCTGGCTCTTGGCACCGCGACTAGTGGTGGGCGCCGTCGTCTCCACACATAACGGTCCGGTACAGCTTAGTATAGTCTCTCTAGCACTCCCGAATTCGTCACTTTACCCTGAAGTAGTCTTATTAAATAAAATTCTAGTGCGAACTTCCGCCGTGCTCGTTATATATACAACTAGTAGTTTACCCGCGATTTCACCCGCGTATGTCCCGTTCCCGTGTGAATATCGGGTTTTACCCCTTTCACCCCCTTCAGGGTGGAATTTCCAAAAATCCTCTCTTAGTGCTCCCCTGCACTCTCCAAGGAACATACATGCCTAATTTCAGCTTCTTGCGTTCAGTAGTTTCGGCTGTGCGTTGTCTGTCAGTCACTCAGTAACGGAAGAGTTTTATATATCGCACTCTTAATAAAACAGCGACTTAACTAGAAATTTGAAAGTAAGGCAATTTGAACTCTAATGGTATATGTTAAATTCTAATATTATATTTGTGTTAAATCTTTGCAATAGAGTTCAAATTTGTTTAATCCAAAATACTGAGATAAGTCTCTGTTTTATTAAGGGTGCGATATATAGATTGATTTAAAAGATTCTTCATAGACAAATATTTGATTTAGCAGTACGATCACATAAAGTACTATATTAAATACTGCCTTTACAGTATTCTCCACTTAACGGTTCCCCGCCTCCCGATATCTCAGAGAAAATGATATGCCTAAAATTATTTTGATCGGAATTCTCTTGAAATACGTAACAGGTATTGGAACTTTTATTATTATCGGTTATACTAAGAAAGGGATGATGAGCTGGCAATTAGTTTGTTATTCTTAAAAAAGAAAATTCTTTCAGATAATATCGGATATTGTATATTGCTAATTTTAGCGTCTGGCATTTAATTTTTACATGTTAAAAGGTAGCAAACTTTATTAGCGTATGGTCTGCCTGATAAGTGGGTAACATTCCTATGCTGCCGGCTCTAGGGCGAAGAAATTCAATACGATATGAAACGTTAGTAATGATTGAGGCAAGTATGAGCGGTATTAAATACTACTGACCGAACCTATACAACAATTGAAGATAGGATAAAAGAAATGTGATAGGTAATTATGTAAGCCTTCGAAATTTTGACTCACCTGGCAAAATGCAGTAATTGTGTTACTCATCTTAAAAGGATGTTCCTGTAAGGGGATGGTTCTTTCCAGTCGACTTTTTCGATCTATCATACTAAATAAAACTCCTGAAACTTCTTCTCATCGGGCAGCGATAGTGTTATATCTCTTACGTCAGTTTTCTGTAATTTACACTAATTTATTCCTTGGTCTCACGTTCTGTAGTCCGGTTAGCCTTTCATCATCATCATCATCATCTCAGCAGAAAGATGTCCACTGCTGGACATAGCTATATAGCCGGCTAGCCATTACGGTTTTTAAATTAAAAGGCAGTTTCCTTTGAGATTGGTTACTTATTACCGAATAAAATAACAAAATATCGAAAAATTTATATGGAATGTCGAAAGCTTCGTGTTTCTTTGTATATTTTACTCGTTAAACAGAACATCGCTTTTGTAAGTGTGTCACAAAGTAAATATAATGAAAATGCAATATTTTTATGGTTAATTTTCATACTAATTAATGCAATATCTTTTTACTTACATATTGCCATCAAGTTACGTCAAGTGACATATGAAATCTGAAATAAAATGATTATTATTATTATTATTATTATTATATATACATACGTTGACCTAGACGTAAAAGCAAAAAGATAGGATAAACATTTATTCTGGAACGACTCGTGAGGTTGCATGTATTTACTCAAATACTTTGAAATCACGTAAAAAGTGGCTAGCCGATTGCCAACTCCACTGCCAATTAAATTTTTTGAGAAAATCCTGCACCATTTTGGCATAACCAGACATAGAATACATCGATCGCCCATAAATTTATGCCAGGCGACACACGAGGCAGTTAACCGGTAGTAACGGTTCATCATATGATATCTCACTAAGGTAGCAAATAAGCATAAAAAAACATTTTTATAAGTGACTAGCTGACCCACGCAACTTCGTCTGCTTCACATAAGATATTTTTCTCCGTTTTTGCAACAATTTTCATTTATGCACTGCTCCTACTCGTCTAAGCGTGATGTTATATACCCTATAGCCTTCCTCGATAAATAAGCTATCCAACACTGAAAGAATTTTTCAATTCGAACTTGTAGTTCTTGAGATTAGCGCGTTCAAACAAACAAACAAACAAACGAACTCTTCAGCTTTATAATATTAGTATAGATTACCATAGTTTGATATTTGCAATGTTATGGTTTGGCGTAGTGGTTAAAGTGGTAGCCTCGCCACCGCTACCGCGTCGACTGTTATGGGTTCGATCCCCACACGAGACATAAATTTGTGTGATACACAAATATGTACTTCTGTCGATTCTCGATGTTCTTTGCTTGAATGTTTGTAAAGTCCCCCGCGACACAGGAATTATTCATACAGCGGCAGTTGTCTTTAAAAAGTAACTACCTACCATTTAAAAATATATGCACTTTGCTAATGCACAATAAACAACTCATTGTGCTGCTAGGGTAAAGCACAAAAATCCCTAGTCTACTTGTTATCAGCACGGGCTTGCCATCACAAAAATAAACACTTTCGAATTTAAGCTACTCTACGATCATCGGCCGTCGACCAACAGTAAATTTAAGCACGGTAGACTCTAATAATTTTGATAAAAAATAAGAGTTACCAAGAGTAGTGGTTTCTTTCCGTATAAAATAAAACGTTACTCAAAAGCTCTTAGAATCAACCTTCCAAAAAAGAAGTCTATGTTGCCCGCTCATGAACAAAGAACTATGAGCTGATGGTATAGCGACTGCTTAAGGAGTTTTGAAAACCTTACCAATAACAGGAATACAAGACATGATTATTTTTATGAATGTCTGCTATAAGCTAAATTATATTATATGCATACTTTATGTTGTATTAAATGAAATATTTTTACACTAACATTATTGTGGTAACAATATAACGGATAAAACTTATTTTATACCAGCTGAATTTACTTGTATTGGCAAATAAATGGATTTGTATTAATAGGTATTAGAATTGCCTTTCTTACAGACCTCTTAGGTTTGACCCTTTCCCTGACGCTAACAACTTATTTAAATGTTTCTACAGTAAACTCAATAGCCACAAAACTAAAACATCGATTATGTATTTGTGACCTAAATGTATAAATTGTTTTTATCTTGACTTTGACTTACTTGAACTGCAAGACAGCAATATCTTATATGGAAACTTACAAAGGCGATACTGATTCTTCTTCTGATTCTTTTTCTATAAAACAAAAGGTGTATTACACAAAAATGTAATACAACTCGCTTTCGGCGAGATAAGAAACGTGACGTTATGTTACATCAAAGATACAGATTTATCACACATTTAATACAACCGCGAGCGCTAATACTGCCTTCCTAGAAAATACGACGAAAACATGTTTGCACAGATTTCGGCATAACCAAACACGTGTACATATTTTATTATTAAGCGCTATAACGAAGAGCATTTATACCTCTTTTCAATTATCTATGATTTCGAGAATCCCTCGGTAGAATCCCTCAGCTTATGATTACTGTGCAGGAAATTTCGTGATCCATTCGTTGATCGGGGAAATAGTTGTTGGAATTTTCTGCTTAGAATTTCTGAATAGCATGAAGTCTGGAACAGTGCTCCATAAACGACAATAGGATCACTGTCTATTACTAGGGATTTAAAAAAAAAATGGCCTAATGTGGGTGTAATACATCCTACCTCTTCGGGGATACAGGTGTTAGACCATGTATGTGTTTGTGCACACTTTTCATAATAATATAAATTAGCCTTTACACGTGATTTCACCTGCATAGGCTTAAAGGTCGTCTATAATATCCTAGTAAATTACACTATGCACTATATTTCTGTTACTACTAAACATCTGTAGATAAAAGAGATTGTGGAGTGAATCTTACGCTGACAAACTGTTAATAAAAACCATTTAGTAAAATCTACGCGAAGACACAACTACTGTTTGGATGCGAAATCAACAATTAGTTTTGACAAATGTTTTAATGTAGAGACACAGATTGTCACAGCTTAATAGTATGAATTATATATAGCCATAGTAAAATAGTAACCAGCTTCTGCATTGTAGTTTCATCCATATTCCCATGGGAACGCATACCGAGATGAATAGCATCCTTACTATTTATCTCGGTATGCGTTAACACATAATAATAATAATAATATAGCCTTTTATTCAGATCTCTTAACAGATTACAATGAATTTAAACTTAAAAAACTAATGCTGGTCTCCTAAACTAAACAAACTATTTAAACTAATATCTGTTCCTTGGTTATTATCCCTAGATCTGTTTGCCAGTTGGCAAAGGCATTCTCCAACCTTTTCCATTCATTCCTTTCTTGAGCCACTCTGTTCCACATGACTCCTGCCACTTGTCTGATGTCGTCATCCCCCCTTTTCTGCGGTCTACCTCTCTTCCTTTTGCCTTCACTGGGGTACCACCGTGTCACTCTATTGCTCCATTTGTCGTGTCCTCTTATCACGTGGCCAGCCCATCTCCATTTAAGTCTTTTGTCTTTGATTCTTACATCTGTAGTTTTTGTTTTATTTCTGTTGACGCAGTTTTTCAATCTGTCAGACTTTTTGACATTTAGCATACTCCTTTCTATTGCATATTAGCAAGTTGCTAGTTTGTTCGATATTTCCTGAATTTAATTCATGATTGACAACCGCATGTAAGAACAGGTAGTACGCAGGTGTTAAACAATTTATTTTTATGTTTATATGAAGCGTTTTATCTTTCATAGCCTCTCTCAAGCTCCAGTATAGAGATACTGGAGCTTGAAAAGAAGTGGAGAGAAGAATTACAACCGGCTGGAAGAGTCCAGCCGTTTGTAATTCTTCTTTCCACTTTTAGCATTCTTTTAGCATAGCTTTGACCATTGTAGTCTCCCATTACTATACAACGGTGAAGGCGATGTTTCTCTTTTTCTTTTCTCTTGACTGTTGATGTTCTCTTTAACTGTTAATTTATTATATTTTAAGTATGCTGTATTGCCCTTTTTTCTCTCTTCTGTTAACTTTGCTTGCAACTCTTTCCTTTTTTCAACACTTCCTTCCAGTAGTCCTCAGTAATGTAAATTGCCTTAAGGTTCTTCTTATTTTTAATGATTTCGTTCTTTTCCAGTTATTTATAAACAAACACTATACCGGTCTCGGTTTGTTGCTCTCTCTATTTTTATTTCCTAGGCGATAAATGTTGTTGACTTCGTACTCTTCTACGTTAGTATTTAAATCCTGATTAAGAATTTGCTTCAGCTTTTGTATTAGTTCATAAGAAGATTTTGCTTTTTTTTCTAGGCCGAATATTAAAATATTATTGCTATGTCCTCTCAACTCTCTTAAAATACTCTATCTCTCTTCCTAATTTTCTACTTTAATTTTTAGGTTTTTGTTTTCTCCTACAATAGGGATTAATTTCTCCTTTATCTTGTCCATAACACTTTTTGTGATAGAATCCTTCAATTCAGCATTTTTATTTTGCATCTTGATCTTCATTTTGTCGAATAATATTTAAAATTGATTGATTGATTTTTCTTAATTGGCAACACTGTCTAAGATGTTAGATTCGCTGACGTTTGACGTAACAAGTGTCACTGTGAGAATGAATTGAATGTTTTCGTATTTTCTAACCTTGAATCGTTGATCTTGTAAGTACTCGATGGATTCCAATAATCACACGTCACTGGTTATAAATAACCACTTGCTGATGGTTCTTCTATTGTTTGAGACGGGGATTATTAACCAGAGATTGCGTTTACTATTTTATTTCACTTAATTTCTGTCGGAGGTTATTACTATGGTGTTGACAGCTGTAATGTCAACACCATCCGCGTTAACACATAGGAATGTGTTAATCGAGAGCATTGTCTAAGGAGCATAGAAACAACACTACAAGAACATAACATGTCCAAAAAATAATACCGCGTAATTAAGAAGCGACATCCACTCACGTAGCAGTACGTCTGGCAGTACTACAGTGCCGGCGCCATTAGGTATGTCACCACGCGCACAAGAGAAAAAAATACTTATACGTTACTTACGTAAAGGTAAGGCCCTTAGCAGCCAGGTTGGTCCAGTTTGAACGAGCTTCAAGTTTTAAGCAAGGTTCCTTGTATCTTATCTATGTAAAAATGAATGATATTATAATTAGCTCCATTAAATTGTCTTGTAGTGTCAATAGGTTGAACAAACAGGCCTAATTTCCCACGGGAATGTCTCTACGTTCCCTAAATATGTAATATGCAAATTATTCGTCTTTTAATATTGTTAAGGCACCGAATACTGCCAATGACCTTGGATATATTTCTCACTGCCTGGTACTGCTGCCACTCTTGTGCTGCTGTACATAAGAGTCTAGTAAAGAGTTGCAGTACCATAGTCAAAGTCAAAAATCATTTAGGTCACAATGTAATGTTTACAAACGTCAAAGTTATGAGTTAGAGAGTTTAGTGGAGTTACTGAATTCACAACAAATTACATGATAGGAATCATTAGCTGAGGCCAGGTAAAAATAATATGATTGATTTCTTGACTGTGTATTTTGTTATTGCGTCGTTGGTGATTGCAGACTGATGTTGAGTTTGATTCCTGGATTGGGCAGAGTAATTGAAGTTTTCTGTCGAAAGCGACTTAATTACCTACTCTATAAATTTTAATTTTGCACTGGAGGAAATACTTTTAATAAATCAGTGCATAAAAGTTATCTGAACGCAAATATTAATAGTGATTCAATTAATTATCTGCACTTCGATTGAAGATTCGATGTTTCGATTCCCAGGTTACGCCTTTTCGTCAGTAAAATTAAAAATTGAATTAGAAGTCTGAAACTGACCCAGGTAGAGGAAATGTAAGCATGATCCCTATTACGTGGAACCTAAATGTAACTAAGAGATAAGTTGAACAACCAGGGCTAATTTCCCGCGGGAAAGCGGAGGACTAAAATGTAATATGCAAATTATTCATACCATAATATTGTTAAGTTAATCATTCGTATTTTGAATAAATGAAATATTTTTGCCAAACGGAATAATTATTTCTAGTACTATAGGCTTATTAGGCTCTCTTGTAATTTACGATTGTAACAACCAAACGCAGCAGCTCATATAAAAAAAGAAGTTACTACATTGATTTTATATGTTAAGAAATTTATTGTAAATATCTGGCGATTGAAGAGTCTATGACTTTCTTGTCTGCTTCTTCTCATGAGAGCTCTATTCCTCGAACAGGCTTATTACAATGCTTTATTTTATTTTCTTATATTAATATATTATTTAATTGACGTGTCCAAGAAGTGTTTACACATTGTTATGGCAATAAAGTTTTTTGACTCTGACTTTATATCTCTACTAGCTAAACCAGGCCATAATGTCTTTAAATTCGAGAATCTACTTAATCATATTAATTAAACTAAAACTTATAACTTTATCTTTTTATACCACTAAATCATTTTGCAATTTAATTATTTCACCCAGATATACATGTGTATCCTAGTAGAGTAAGTAGAGATGTATTACAACTTCCTTTTAGCATCTAAATTTAGGTTCCAAGCAACGTAACGTAATGTCCTCCAGACCGATTTCGGTCACGGCGGCCAATCTTAACGGAGACTGGCCATCTGCGCAGGAGATATTAAAGTGCACAAGCATGTGTGTAAACACAAGTGCACTCTCTGTTCGCTAACTCTCATGATCCGATGGGACGGTAATCCGATACAACCCGAGAGAGATCAGGCGCAGGACCAACGGCTTTACGTGCTTTCCGACGCACGGGGGTGTCCAACACCGCCAACTTTCTAACTCCGGGCTGTTATTGAGATTTCTTAACAGAAAATCCTATAACTTTTTGTTGGCCCGACCCGGGATTCTGAACCGAGACCTCATGCACAGCTAGCATACACTGCTACGGAGGCAGTTATCTAGGTCCAGGTCAGGTTAAGGCAGGTCCCAAGCAATAGAGGGGCGAAACTATTGCAGCCCACCTACCCATTACAAAATATCAGCCATCCTGCTACTAAGAATCAATTAGCTATCCAATGTATGTAACACTAGATGTGCCCGCGGTTTCACCCGCATTTATAATTACTGCGCCGCCCCTGAGGGTCGTAGCGTGATGTTATATAGCCTATAGCCTTCCTCGATAAATGAGCTATCCAACACTAAAATAATTTTCAATACAAACCTGTAGTTACTGAGATTTCAAGTTCAAATAAACAAACAAACTCTTCAGCCATATAATATTAGTATAGATGCATACCAAATCTAACTGTTAATCATATTCGGTCAGGTATATCCCCAGTTTCTGAAAGGCAGAACAACTCAAAAATCAATTAACAGCCTGTCAAACGCATGTCAACTGCTGTCACCGGCAGGCTAAATAAACAACTGCCAATCAAATCATATGACATGAGTTCAATTTTGACACGTTGTTGATTAGCCTTTCGAAATTAGTAATAATGATTGATTACCTCAAAACTTAACTTAGAGTCTGCCGTTACTAATTAGCTGCCTCCTCTAGGGAAGAAACCAGAAGACCAGTAACACTGTTTTTGCGTTTCGCCTAGATTATAAGAGTTGTTTAATAACGCAGTAGTTAGGTACTACTTTTACGCAATCAATCACTTCCTCATCTTTCATCCCATATTAAATACATTTGTTATTGTAAACAATCATAGGTTATTTGTTTATTTATTTATTTATTATAGCCACACCAACAGTATACATATACAACACTACTGAGCATATTACATTGTAACAATGTTCTTATATGTAAACCTTTAACAGGCATGTACAGAATACACCAGAAGGGTTATGAACTAATTATAATACATTTATTATAATATATTATATATAATTATATGGAAATAACGGTGAAGGAAAACTACGTGTCTAAGAGTTCATCATAATGTTCTCGAAGAAGAAAGAGTTCGTGGTGGACTATGGCTCAGCAGTCGGACATTTTACTACAAAACTATTATTATTATAATAAAAATATATAGGGTCTAGTTTTTTTTTTTGACCCAGGGCAATCCTTTATGGATACCCCCTCCCCCGAAGGGGGAAGGGTGGTTATGTGAGACTCTCCGCCCTTGAAGGGGGTCGGTATCTTATCTTATGCGGGGGCCAGTCAGTGCAGACCGGCGACACTTCGACCCAGTGGCATCTTTTGTGTCGACACTCTCCGTAATAGTAATAACGACTGTCACAGATGTTCATGGCAGCTGCGACCGACGGCTTAACGTGCTCTCCGAGGCACGGATACGAGGAACGGATATAGTTTACCAACTGGGCAGCTGATTACCTTTATATACTGTATTCATATTTTACCACTGTAATTAATAAATAAATGATCATACATACATATGTACATGCTTCACGCCTGTTTCCTAGAGGGGAAGGCAGAGACTACGGATTTCCATTTGCTACGATCCTGACACACTTATCTGGCTTCATTTACTAAATAAATGATTATATACTAGCTTTTGCACGCGTTCCTGTGTGGTACCTACATCACTAAAAAGAAACCTATGTCCTTTTCCAGGTTTTAAACTATATGTATGATCTTGTTATCACACAACTTTGTTGATTGATAATATGATAGGGCGCGTCGGTTGGTATGGATTGAAACACTGAATATATTGGAATTAACTTTATAAGCTAAATGTGTATGATATGACGCGATATGTTTAATGACTGATTGATCATAATTGAGATCGCACGGCGTTAATGATGGCTCGACGCGAACTAAATGTAATATTAATGAAAACGCGTGTATCGCGTAAAAATGCTGAGTTGAGAAATGTACGGTTGCACCGTACACTATACCTGTACCAAATTTAATTTAAATTGGTTGAGTGGTTTAGCCCTGAAAAGGTAATATGCAGACAGACAGACAGAGTTACATTCGAATTTATAATATTAGTTAGGAAGTAAGGATTTTTATATTATATAGTTAAAAAAATCCTTCAGCCCAGATTATTAATTAATTTTTTTATTAAGCTACCTAACACCATATAAATAGAACTACAAAAACAAACTACTTATTTGTATGCCGTGATCCAATTAATTTAACGTCAGCAGTTTATCAGCACGGGAATCGAACACCGTAACTCGATACCATTAATTTCCACATCAAAATAAGATTTAGTAGTAATTCCATCATAAATATTCAATTGGACCAGGATTACGGTGTTAAGGCTTGTTACAACAATGGCCGCTGTTTTCATGGGTAAATTTAATTTATTCCAATGGAATGGTTTGGCTATCGTACGAAACAGAATTAGAATGTAGGTAAATATATGTATATTGTGTACTAGCGAACCGCCCCGGGTTCACACGGGTAGTACAAAACCTTAACAAATTATATGCCTAAACCTTCTTCATGAATCACTCTGTCTATTGGTGAAAACTGCATTAAAATCTGTTCAGTATTTTTTTAGTTTATCGCGAACAGACGGACATACAGACGCGGCGAAGCACTTTGTTTTATAATATTGTAGCGTGCTGGGTTCGACGGATAAGAATATAAACAATATTACCGACTAAAACACGTTTTATTCAAACACACAATTAAATTTAAACACAACAAACACTATACTTCACTTTTTCACTGTACTGCTTCAAACTCCGCAGTATTTCCGCTTGCGTTCTCTTCGGTGAACACTTGATCGCTTACGATTGTAAACTGACTCGGCGGTGCGCGTGCGCCCTATTTATACGCGGGTAAAGCGTTTCTAGAGTTTTCTAGTAACGCTGTACTCGGTATGTAAACAGTACGATGATTCGAAAAAGTCCCAGCATTCTCTCTAAGATTCTCGTACCATACTACGTAGTTCCGTAAGATGTCAATAGATGGCGGTGTAAATTATTAGACGGAACTGCCGAGTCTTTCTTCTTCACTTCGACCCAGTGGTATCTTTTGTGTCCACACTCTCCCAATAACGACTGCCATAGATGTTCATGGCAGCCGGGACCGACGGCTTAACGTGCTCTCCGAGGCACGGAGCAGGCGATAATTGTCAATCAATACGCACATAATTTCGAAAAGTCATATGACTTCCGAAAGTCAGAGGTGCGCGACGTGAGTTCGAACTCGAGACCCTCTGCATCGCAGTCTGTTGGTCTCCCCACTGAGCTATCGCTGCTCTATCTAACTATGTTTACTATAATTTGTAAGGAGGCACACAGACGATATTTTTAAAAATATAATAATTTTATTTGTTTAGAGGCTTCTGAATAATAAGTTTTAATATTATTTTCTATCTGTTTGTTTGTATTGGTAGCACACTAAAACCACAGAACTGATTTAGATACCATGGTTTAATAGGTTAAAATACAACTTATAATCTGAGCCACGTTTCATATGACTTTGGTCAATAAAATTGGGATATAATGCGTAATGTCTTCCACTTTAATAAAATCGCAAATCATTGTTTACAAGTAAGTATAAGAAAAGGCTAGCTTCGTATATAAACTAAGACTATGTCCTTTCGCAACTTAGAAGTTTGACATACTTGTATGTCATAATATCATGTTGAACTCTTGAACCTGCAAATTACCTCACGATGTGATTATTTAACATTAAAAAAAAACATACCGGGGAAGGCTGCAGATCTGAATACGTAAAACTTCTTAGTTGAGAAAGATATTTAATAAATAATTTTTATAACTTAGGAACGTCAGTCGTGCTGTGGGACCGAAATCTAGCCCTTAGCGTGGCAGTCCAAAATTCTCTTCGCGAGCGCGCGTTGCCTTTATATTTTATCATTAAAATATATCTTAACTAAATATTAAAAATGCGAATGTGTGCAGATTCCCGAACCAAGCATAGTTTATCTGTTATTTTTTGTTTTTTCGGCTATTCTCTTTAATAGCTTGAAGTTTAGAAGAGGGCTTGATAGACATCAGTAGGTTTTTACCCATTATGACGTGGTGAAGTCCCATGAAACCATAGCTACTGAAAGGTCCGCCACTTTTCATTTTACTACTGTTAATGATATCTATTCCGTAAGAATAAAAATCGCTAATTTCTCTTATAAAACTATTTTTTATTCTCAGTGCAATCATCTGTTCAACTTTCTTCACAAACCAAATCCAAACTATCTTCGAAGTTAGTTTAAAAAAAGGAAGTTTGTTATGAATAGTCGAGTAGTTCCGGCTGAAAAGTTACTTAAACGAAGAACTGCTAAAGAAAATATCTTCGTTAGGTAAGGTGAGAACGGATAGTTTCGTATTTTAATTGGCATTATAAATAACTAGCTGACCCGCGCATCTTCGTCTGCTTCATATAAGAGGATGTACCCCGTTTTTGCAACATTTTACATTGATGCTCCGCTCTTATTGGTCGTAGCGTGATGTTATATAGCCTATAGCTTTCCTCGGTAAATGGGCTATCTAACACTAAAAGATTTTTTTTCCGGTAGTTCAGTCCAGTAGTTCCTGAGATTAGTGCGTTCAACCAAACAAACAAACAAACTCTTCGGCTTTATAATATTAAGTATAAATTTTATTAACTAGTTTTTGCTTGCGGCCTTGCTTGCGTAAATGTAGTTTAGGTTAGTAACAGTACTTTTTCTGAATGAAAGGTACCCTATGTCCTTTCTTACTCCCCTGGCACTGTTCGTTTGTTATGCTTTCACGCCCTAATAACTCGACTGATCGTCATGGCATTTTGCATACGTACTCGTACATTTTGCGTTATCAGGGGTACAGAAAAGAGTATAGAGTACCTATGTTTTGTTGTGTAGTTTTGTTCGCGAACGAAGCCGCTGGTACAAGTTAGTATTTATAAAGTTTATATAATTGTCATGCTGGAAAGTAGGTGAATATACATTGTCTAGCCCTTCGGGAATATACGCGTAAGATTACGTATATATGCAGCAAACAAAAATACGGTCTCGAAATAGGGTATATTGTTATTAGATATCCTAACTTAATGTTATAAATGTTAACGTGAGTTTGTTTGTTACGCTTTCACACCTTAACTACTCGACCAATCACCATGAAGTTTCACATACACGTTGTCAGGGGAACAGAAAAGGATATAGGGTAGCTTTCAACAAGAAAAAAAGGCATTATTACTAACCTACACCAACCTACAATTACGCGGCAAAATGTAGTCGGCTATATAATTGTAGATATAAACTGTAGAAGCTTTTGTGACAGTGATGAAACATCGTAAACACATGAGAGAGAGTGGGTTCACAAATCATACAAGCACGTGTACTCGTAAAACACGAATGTACTAACCATGCGAAATTACTGCGATAATATTTTTTATTACTTCATGCATAAAGATGGCTTATTTTAAGTTTTTTTCCGCGGAAGGGGAAAGTCGGGACCGTCAAAATTGTGTTACGTGTAAATTAATTTTGCTATGTTGGTTGGAATGACATACATAGTAAAATTGCGCTTTTGAATTTCGGGTAGAGGTAAATGTTATTGGATTGCCTCATGGTTGCCCCACTGTTGGGCATTGGGCCCACCATCATAGTTAACCACACCAGCCCAATGAGGGTGCAATTAAGTAATAACACATAACTTCGAAAAGTCCCAGGTGCGAGCTTAAGATCGAACTTGATACCTCGTTGGTATCAAGTTCGATCTTAAGCTCGCACCTAGGACATTGCTGGGCTGTCATTGCTTTCTCGTGTAAGGTGGTACAATTTTTTTTTATACTACCAATGTTACAAACTAGCATACCCACCTGATGGTAAGTGGTCACCGTAACCGTTGCGTTGCGTTGCCGACCCTGTAAAAACCTTCTAACACCCTTTTTGAAGAACCCCATACTGTAGTCTTATCGGAAAACCTCGGCAGGTAGTTCATTCCACAACCTGAGCGTCCGCGGGAGAAAATTCCCTTGGAATCGTTTGGTGCGGCAGCAATTAGATTGTAAGGTGTAAGAATTAAATCCCTGTCGATGGCAAGCGGTGCGTCGATAAAAAGTAGCTTAGCATCATCTCAAACAACTCCTCAGAACACACTCCATTATGTAAGTAGTAGAACACACAAAGGGAGGCAAAGTCCCTCCTGAGACTTAGTGGCTCAGTACCGCCTGTGAGTTTGGGCTCATCGACAATTCTCAAGGCTCACCTCTGTACCGCGTCAAAAGGATCAAGCTGGTATTTCGTTGCGGAGACGACTGCAGTACTCCATGTGACGCCTTGCGACTTATATAGAAGCAGTCTACCCCGCAGTGAAGTACCGCTTAGCTCTATTGAGCACATCAAGCTTTTCTTTCTTTCTTTCAAACGTTTGTAGCCGATCGTGAGTTCCGAGTTAAGAAAACTTAAGTGTCTGGTAATTCAGTAGTTAGAAATCAACTAATTTGTATAAAGTGTTACGTATAGCATAGCATGGCAAATGGTTTGACCACAATGAAGTGGGGATCTAAAACCACGGCTGGCGAAATGTTGGTGTAATACATCTCTGCCTGCTATATGCACAGGCAACGAGTACGACAGTTCATGTCGACTATAATACTTAAAGAGAAAGAAAAAGAAGCAAAATATAAACCGAGATTACTTACACGGCTTATACCGTGACTGGGCGTTTTCCAGAAATGTTCTACCTCGCACAACAAAACCGTGGAATGAACTGTCGCCTGCAGTATTTCCGGACCAATACGACCTTCAAACTTTCAAGAAAAAAGCTGTGACTCCTCTGGTGTTGCGGGTGTCCATGGGCAGCGGTAATCGCTTACCATCGGGCGATCCGTCTGCTCGTTTGCCTACTATCCCATAACAAAAATCAGAGCCTGTTAGACTCGCACGGATGCAACAAATGTGCCGTGACAATGTCGCGTCTCCGTCAAATGTTCGTTATGTACATACATACATAGATTCACGCCTGTTTCGCAGACGGGTAGGCAGAGACTACGGATTTCCATTTGCTACGATTCCGACACACTTCCCTGGCTTCATTCACTTTTATTACAGCTATGTATGATTATATTAGTTATATGTATTATGAGTTACATATAATCGTAGAGTTCTAGCTTGTCTGTGTACGTGGAACCCAAAAAGTAGTTGATAGGTTGACTTGAAATTTTAGCACAACGTTCCATTTTTATACACCTAAGAGGGTATTTTTATATGTTTTATTCCGAATGCCTGTCTGAAATACTGCGAGGTATAGTCTAATTGAGCTAATAAGAAATAAATTTGTTAAAAACTACAGTACACGGTCAGCAATAATCGTAGATTTATAATATAACTTTCCAATAAGAAAACATCTCCAAATTTCAGAACGAAAGCCAAATTAAAATTGGAACTCAAAGTTTAACTCCTATTTATGTTCAGCACTAAGCGTTCAAATGTCAACTTTAATGTGTCCGAGAGGCGGCCGAGCGAGATAGGCGCAGAGAATTAACGAAACGATCATAAACGAACAAAAACATCAGCAACTTAACCATTTAGTGGATCGCTTAGCGAAAGAAATAGCCGGCTGGCTATTTTGGCTAATGCTGATGTGAAACTTTCGCTTCATTTAATATTAGAGGACAATTCTTGCTTGTGAAACGTTGATGTGTTTTAGTTTCTGTCGTAGCAATTTGTGTTAATTGTGATTTTGCGTTTTTATAGACCTCTCCCGAATTAGGGTTCGGGCCCTGTGTTGCGGAGGACTTTACAAACACGCCTCGCCACTGCTTTTGCACTGAGTTTTGTAGTCAATCCCCACATGGACAAAATTTTGTGTGAACTACAAAAAGTTGTTTCGTGTGTAGGTATTCTTCATAGTCCGGCAGCACATAATTTATGTCTAGTGCGGGCGTTGTTTTTCAAAAGAGACAACATTCAAGAATTCAGACTCAGAACAGAAGATGAAAATTATTTTAAAAATTGAGTTGATAAAAGAGTTTTTAACAACAAAATAAACTTTAGATGTATATATTTATATAGATTTTTTTATTTACCTGTTTGTTGAACGAGTGTATTATACTGTAGGGCAGTTCCACTGATTAGTAATAAAGTCTTCTCTGCTCCCTAGCCTTTATTATTCCCAAGTCACTTGGGTCGGCTTTTCTAGTCTAACCGGATTTGACTGGATATCAGTTTTTACACGGAGCGGCTGCCACCTGACCTCCGCAACCCGAAGGCTAACGATACCCTAAGGCTAGACCAGTGTCAGGATATTATAGGATACTGACTTTCCCAATAACGACTGCCATAGATGTTCATAGCAGTCGGGCCGACGGCTTAACGTGCTCTCCGAGGCACGGAGTAGGCGATAATTGTTAATCAATACGCACATAATTTCGAAAAGTCATATAACTTCCGAAAGTCAGAGATGCGTGACGTGGGTACGAATCCGAGACCCTCTGCATTGCAGTCTGTTGGTCTCTCCACTGAGCTATCGCTGCAGTTGCATTAATAATAAAGTGTCTGTAGGTATATAATTATAATCTTACTCTGCCTACAGAGTAGCAACTGATTTTCTTGGTCAGTCTATTGTCATCCACATTATTCCATTTTTTTTATTGTTTTTCATTATTATATATGTATGTTTATCCATTGTCCAGTACCCATAGTACAAGCTCTGCTTAGTTTCGGTTAGATAATGTTGTGTGTATGTGATAGAATATTATTATTATCACCTTTATTCATCATCAATTAATAAAAATTACATTTTTAAATATAGTTATTAAAAAAACATATTTAATAATATAAATATTATAGAGACCCACCGGCACCGAGACAAGGTCCAAGCTGTCGGTGGTTAGGGGTCCAGAGAGAGGAACCTCCTCGCTATGCGTGCCGTATTTAGGAGGACCGCTTTCTGCATCTGACCCTTGACCCAGGCACCTAACGCGAGCCTCTTAAGATGTTGGTCGAGGCTCTTGGCTAGTCCACGTCCCACATATCTTCAACCTCGTGTGCTAAGTTCAGGTATTTTAACTGTTTTTCCTTCTCAGCTTATTATTATTATTATAGAGTACGCAAGTGATACCTCCTAGCAAGCGTTCGTAGGCTACTTGTACCGCTTAGTAAGAGACCAAACATATGCTTACCATTTTCATAGCATAAAAAAACCAATGTCCACATAAAAGCGTACGACATAATATTTAAACACAATAAACCAAATCGACAATTATACAATACATATTGAACGAGGGCCATATTACTCGAATACCTCATAAATAAAATCTGCCGCATTGTACCCTGCATTCGCTATTCATGCACAAGATTACTGCAGCCGTAGTAAATCCTCATTCATCTCCAACACACTCATCATTACCCGGAAATTAAACACATAAATAATTACCCATCCGTACCCATTACCCTTAGACGGCCATTACAAAGAAATGTGCGAGTATAATCGCGCCGAGTCATTGCCGGTAGAATATAATCGCATGTAACGCAGCCGACCAATCAACGGGCTGAATACGTGAATTATTATAAGGCGTTAACCGCTAAATCGATGACCTAGTTCGGCGGTGTATTCTATGCGAGCGGGTGGCGGAATTATAAAATTGACATAGAAGCCTACAAAAAGACACGGAAGAAAACCAACTTATTTTCTATCTGTTCGTTTCTTCTTAGGGTCATTGACACCTTCTTCTTTCGAGCTCTCATGAGATGAAATAGATAAAACTCAGTTTTAATCGCTAATTATCATTTACCAATTGTTCGGTAACGGTTCGAATGAGGCAGGTAGCTCGCTTGCGCGTGTCCCCCCCTTCTACAGGCAACTACCCCAAGAGCTAATGAGCTTTAGCCGTGCAAGTAAGAGATTCGGTGGCTGACTTCTCAACAATTCCATTCGTCACATCTTGAATGTCTTCTCTCTTAGGTTAACAACAAGCGCGACATACCCCAGGTATTGCCAGGGACCATCGACTCGGTAAGTGATTATGCTTATTTGTAAGTGCTGAATTCTAGTTTATCTCCTTAGCAGTATAAAAAAATAACTTAAATGATCTTCCCAAACCTAACTTTGGTGCTAGCACCCATCATGCGAATAACAATATTTTAGTTTAAAATACATCGCACGACTTTCCGGCAGCATTCGAACATGATCCATATCATATATAATAAATGCTAAACTACTTATAATGATATGTGAAATTAATTATTAACTTGTACAAAAAGCTTACATAGCGCTTCACCCGCTAGCAGTGGGGCCTTCCGCCCATAGTTTTATAGTGAGCGGGCTCCACGTGCGTACGGCGTTTTATGATAAATCGCCACAAGTTCCCGCGTTATGATCTAAAATTAACTAAGCACATATATCACGATAAGTACGTAACTTAAATACCAACATTAATGTCCATGATCATGGCAATGCTGTGCCCAAGTTTTGGTACATACAATATGGATAATTCAATATAAATTCATAACTATTATATTATTGTGTATGTTGAACTTCACGGATTACGCATTACAGCAGATTCCTAGTTAATAAATCGTCCATAAAATGTCATTACTGAAAAATAAACATCATCCATTTTAGTTATAATAAGAACTACGTTATTTATTATTTAATTTATAAACAGTCTTACACGCTTACAGTATTATTATAGGTTATAATATCAGACCTGTATTAAACTGTCCCACTGCTAAGCACGGGTCTCTTTTCAGTGTGAGAAGGGTTAGGCCATAGTTCACCACGCTGGCCCAGTGCGTGTTGGCAGACTTCACACATCTTCGAGAACTCTCAGCTATGCAGATTTCCTCACGATGTTTTCCTTCACCGTTAAAGCAAGCGATAATTAACCATTTAATACGCAGATAAATTCGAAAACTCAGAGATGCGCGCCTTGGGATCGAGCTTCAGACCTCTGCGTAGCAATCCAACGCTTTCCCACTAGGCTATCGCTGCCTTGTAGTTTTTCTTCAATCTATCTAGTTCTATCTTTTTTTTTAAGTATCTCACAATAATAACTTAGTATCTTAAAGTTATATTATAATTCATTGAAATTAAACTATTATATACGGATTTTATCGCGTTGCTTATTTGACACTATATTACATAATTTTGAAAATTTGTAACACTACTATTACTATTAAACTTTACTAATTTTTTACTAAGTTTTAATAACAATATAATTAGCTTAAAAATTAGTAAAGTTTAATAGTAATAGAAGTGTTACAAATTTTCAAAATTATGTAATATAGTTTCAAATAAACAACGCGATAAAATCCGTATATAGTAGTTTAATTTCAATGAATAATATTCGCGTAAACAGAAGACAATATTATATTATAATTGTTGACTTATAGTTTTCTCGATAGTATATAAGTAATAAACACAATACGGAGGTCTTTATAAAAAAATATCGATATCTAAGATGTGATACAGGTGAATGTGTATATTATAATATATTACTATTTATATGACATCTCATTATAATCATTCGATTTTACATATAAGAATAGAAGGTTTGTTTGCACACGTTTATCTCTACAAACCATTAGGTATGCACATTATTGCATTTAATTTTCGTATTATTCCAATAATCTTTTACCTCGTGTTTGCTTAACATATTGAATCACTTATTGAACATTCGATTAATTCGAAAGATTAATTACGGTTTAAGACATTTATTTTTCTCAAAAGATTACATAAATCACTAACAGAAAATATACAATAGTTAACAATTTAATTTATAACATAACATAACCAGACAACGTTTATAGTAACGTAGGGTAAGTGTAGAAATTTTTAGTTGCATCGGGTAGTTATAGAAAATTTTTCGTTAGAGGTGCTTGCTTACAAACAGTGAATGTTTATTAAGGCCTATGACTTAGTGATATTTATGAATTGGAAATAGTGTTATATGGTTTTAATTGTAACATTATTAATATATTTTCTAGTATGAGTTATGTTATTATTATGTATGTATATATGTATATATTTATATACCTTAATATTAGTATGTGTGTATATACTTAAATACATGATTAATATTGTTACTTTAGATGTACTTAAATATGGAGTATCACTTTTTCTTCTTTTGGGCTTTTTATTATCAATATACAATATATATAATAAATTACGACCTTATATCGCTTGAAAGAAATCACTGTTTAAATATAAAAAGACATATAAACCAAATACATTACTCTCCTACGTTGACAAGCCCGGTAAGCATTTCAACTTAACCCTTAATAGCCATTGTAACCTATTTTAACCAAACTCATATTAAATCCTATTATGGCGACTGCAAGTTCCCAAATTTGGATCAGGAAATAGCACCGGGAAATGGAAGAAAAACATAGATGATATCAGAATGTTGTAATCCATCAGCGTTTGAATAGGGTTGGTAACTGTTTTTGAGTGTAATATATTATATTATATATAATAATTATATATAATATATTATTTGTGTAGTAACTGCTTCTTTAATGCCTTGGCACATAATATTGTCTTACGATTACGCCAATGCCATACATTGAAATTAAACTACTGTATGCGGATTTTATCGCTTTGTATATGTTACTAGTAGTTTTCCCGCGGTTTCAACCGCGTATGTCCCTTTCCCATGTGAATATCGGGTTTCACCCCTTTCACCCCCTTCAGGGTAGAATTTCCAAAAATCCTCTCTTTGTGCTCCCCTACACTCTCCAAGGAACATACATGCCAAATTTCAGCTTCTTGCGTTCAGTAGTTTCGGCTGTGCGTTGTTTGTATATTATATATAAAACTATACATATATATATAAAATATATATATATATAAAACTCTTCCGTTACTGAGTGACTGACAATCTATAGAGATTAAATCTGATAATATTCCCTTGGTACGTGTTTGCGGGCGATAGTGAGTATGTCTAGTAAGGTATTTTTGTTACATCAGTTATAATAGCACCATGGAATCTGAGAGTGTGCAGAGGTAGTCAGCAACAGGCTCGCTGTTATTCAACTAGCACCTAAATCATAGTTGAAAAATACAAAGTGTAATATGCTACCAACCCCTTAGAAAAGTATATATCTAATATTGTCTTACGTTTACGCGAATATTATACGTGGAAATTAAACTACTTTAGACGAATTTTACCGCGTTGTTTACTTTTTCAAACACGATTAGCTTTTCGGCAGTTCTCCCCGAGAATATGGCTGCTGAAAAGCAACGTAGACGTTGAAGAAAGTGTAAGATTAAATCTAAATAGTTTTATAATTTAAATAGAAGTAAACTGTAACTAGTTTCAGTAATAAGACAATAAGACAAATAAGACAATAGTGTATTAAAGTTCCAAAATTATGTAATAATTAGATTTTGCCTGCGGGTTCGCTCGCCTAAATGTAGGTACGGTTAGGTTGAATCCTCCAAGAGCTCCCAACTGGCCCCCCCTATTGGGTGAGAGAGGGAACACCCCAGGTTTTTTAGTGGGTATACCAGCACCTCTTGCTGGGAGTCCCACACTCCCCCGCCGGTGCCGTCCCCTAGCCGGCGGGCAGTGCATGAAGCATTTTTCCTGGGAAACAAAAAAAAAAAAAAAAAAGGTACGGTTAGGTTAGATTAGTAAAATTACTTTCTTCTGGATGAAAGGTAGGTACTCTATGTCTTTTTCTGTTCCCTCGACAACGGATATGCGTAAAATTTCATAATGATGGGTCCAATAGTAAAGGTGTGGAAGCGTAACAAACAAACAAACTAACATTTACTTTTTTAAATATTATGGTTAGGATTAAGAGTGTTTTAAAAATAAACAATGTAATAAAATCCGTATAAAGTGTTTTAATTTCAATGAACAGTATATCTATGTATGTACTATAAATGAGTGTGGTTGGCAACCTTACATTTAAAGGCTAAAGGTAAGCGGCTTATTGTGACGCCCACGGCTGTGGCAGGTTAAATCTTTGTAATACTCGCTTACAATTATTAAAATTTTAACTTCCTCATCCAGGATAAAAAAGTCAAGTCGATTGCGATATTGCGTTAATTAAATATTGCTAGGTAAGGATTAAGTTGAAAACGTTTTGTTGTAACAGAACGTTCATTATTTCAAAAGTTTTAACTCCAGAATTAATAAAAACATTACTCGAGATAAAATTCAATAACAATATTTAGATTTTCAATGTATTTGCCATAGAAGTAAGAAAGTATATCTATAAAATATTAAGAGCAGCGATAGCTCAGTAGGGAGACCAACAGACTGCAATGCAGAAGGTCTCGGGTTCGAACCCACGTCGCGCACCTCTGACTTTCGGAAGTTATATGACTTTTCGAAATTATATGCGTATTGATTGACAATTATCGCCTGCTCCGTGCCTCGGTGAGCACGTTAAGCCGTTGGTCCCGGCTGCCATGAACATCAATGGCAGTCGTTATTGGGAAAGTTAGTACCCTCTAATATCCTGAAACTGGTCTAGCCTTAGGATATCGTTAGCCTTCGGGTTGCGGAGGTCAGGTGGCAGCCGCTCCGTGTAAAATCTGATATCCAGTCAAATCCGGTTAGACCAGAAAAGCCGACCCCAAGTGAGTTGGGAATAATAAAAGCTAAGAAAGAAGATCTATAAAATATTAAATACCTATACCAACAGATGCGATGTTTTAAAAATTATTGGTAATTTGAAACCTTATTTCAGACAAGACAAATCAAGAAAAAAATCATGATCGCTGTTATCTTTTCTATCATAATAAGTATTTAACTAACAATCCAGGCCATATTTGTTTAATAGAATAGTAATTGCATTAAATTTTTCATTACCCCCATGAATTTTAAGGGAACATATATCGAGATTATAATCTTATATGTTAATCCAGGACATGGTCCATATGTATACCAAGTTCCAACAAACTGTTTCTTTTATAATTTATTTCACAAATCTTATGTACAATCACACTTTATCATAGAACATGAGCTGAAATATATTTTAGATTGACATCAACTAGATGTGAATATAGCATGCATATAATATTAAGACAGTAAATAATAAATTACAGAAACGAAACATGCAGATTACAATAATAAAGTGTTATACAATACTGGGGCAATTGTCAGTTATTGAAAGATATTAATCAATGGGGATTTGATGGAGGTTACGAAACCAGTGAAGATATTTATTTCATAACGGAGTTTGCCTATTCAATAGTTTACGCTTATTTGTGTAACAGACATCCAAACATTTCATCAAACATTTATGCATAGTAGGAGGAGAAAATATTAAACTACGCAGAACAAAAATATTTAGCAGAACACATTAATAATAAAAGTTTTAACGCAGACTAGCTGATTGGTAAACAGTCAGGTTATAAAATAACATGAAATTCGCCGTCCGATTTCTAGAATTTTCGATTTACGGAATGTTCTATTCACAATGATTGGTCCGATTCGCAGAATGTCAGGTTCACACGTCCAATTCGCAAAATGTCAGGGACATATTGCTTTAAAATCTATACATACGAGTATACCCCGTGATTAGGGCTGCTAAAAAGTAACCGAAACCTTGTGAAAAGTGTAGATCTAAATCTGAAATCCTTACTAATATTATAGATGCGAATCTGAGTTTTTTTAATGTTTCAGTTTCACGCCTAAACTTCTTGACTGATCATCATGAAATTTCGCATTATCAGGGGTACAGAAAAGATAGGTAGCTGTCATCCAGGAAAATAACTTTTCTTGAGGGATAGAAAATTCAAATATAGCAGGCAAAATCTAATCCTAAATGTGAGTTGAAATTTTGCATACACGTCGTCAGAGGTACAGAGAGTATATGAAGACAACATAGAAAAACATAAAAGAGAAAAAGGACATAGGGTACTTTTCATTCAGAAAAACTAGGTACTGTTACTAACCCAACCCAACCAAACCTAAAATTACGTAAGCCAAACCGCGGGCGAAATCTAGCAGTTATATAAATATGGCTTCATGCAGTAATTGAAGCGATAAGCGAAAAATAAATACTCTTTAAATGACTAATAGAACATCAAAAATAATACGAGTAAAATTTATACACGAATTTATATAACGACAACAGCGGCTTGCGTCATTAAGCAAGCGATAAACAATTTGAACAGATGCGCTCGTTTGCAACCCTTTTAAGGTATAATAAAAATTGATTGGATCGCTTAAAATTCCTTCCGCGTGCAATGAAAATTAACATTTATTGCCGTTTTCCTACCTGTGTCCCGACGGACAGCTCGGTATTGACATGCGATGTATAACGAACTTGATTTCTTTATTGAACATTTTTACATGTTATTGCGTATGCTTCGTTACTCTGGTAATTTATTTGTGAATGCATTTTCATAGTATGGTGAGAGTGTTCCTAAGTGTGGCAGAGTACAGTAATAGGTACATCTTTTATTTTAAAACGAAAGATAATAAAAGGAATCCAAAAATGTGGAGGTGCTATATACCTTCCCTTTCAGGAACAGTATAAAATGTATAATAATAGATCATAGTCATAAGATCTGCTCGTATTTGGCGATAAAATGCACATGATAGTATCCCTTCATATAAAAATAAACATATCTATAGGTGTTCATCAACTCATAGATTTTTGACTTGAACTTAAAAAAATAAATCTCTTAAGTAATTTTTCTCACGTTAACGGCAATGTATTAGAATTTAACTTCTGTATACGGATAGTCTCCACGTGACCGTGGCTGTTGAAAAGCAGCCAAAAAGATGGGGAGAGTGTCAATTAAATTTCTTTTTAAGTTTAGTAGCTTTAAAATTTCTGAAAGTTGGTGTAGAAAATAAGCTGCAATCAAAGCCGTAGATAGTAGATTAATTTCAATATTAAGTCAAAGTCAAAAATCTCTATTTCCATAAAAATGTTTAAACATGCTTTAAGTCTCATCAATTAACTTAGTTAGTGTACATAAGACAAATAACTGAAAATAACCTACTAAGACTAAGTAGGCAAGACACTCTATTGGCTATTGGCTGCTATTTTCAAATCGCCAATTGTTTACAGTTAATTCCTAACAATTGGAATCAATTAATTAACTTATTTTCTTATGTAAGCTGCTACACACTGCACTATTTTTATTACTGGATCAGCTTGGGATCCAGTAATAAAAATAGTCAAACCCAAGAAGAAGCAAACCACAGCTAGACTTCATGATACTTTGAGCTCATTCTGCGTAAATAGAAACACCAATGATTAAATTATGTTCAGGTACTTTGAAATAACTACACTGGAACATTGAGACAACTGCCATCTTAGTCTCCCCGTGACCATGGCTGCTGAAAAGCAACCGAAACGTCGGGGAAAGTGTAAAAGTAAAAATAAATTAAATCTAAATAGTTTAATAATAATTTAATTAGCTTAAAAATTAGTAAAGTTTAATAGTAGTAGTAGTGAAACAATTTTAAAAATTTTGTAATAAAGTGTCAAATAAACAACGCGATAAAATCCGTATATAGCAGTTTAATTTCAATAACGTAGGTTTATGCCGATAATAATAAAAAAATATATATTGTAATCAGTTTTTTTATAGTAATCAGCTATTTTCTCTGAAACGACATTGTATATACTGTATCGACAAAGTCAATATTGTAAATTGTATTAGCAACTACTTCAGTGGCGCAGCAATAGTGTATGCAATTGATGTGCAATAGGTCTTGGGTCCGAATTCTCAAGTAAAGGTTTATTTTCTTTTTTAGTTTTTGTGCTTCTCTTCTCTTTTGTGCGTGATACTAATTAATGTCACAAATATTCGAAAATGTTGCTTAAACTGACTCAGCGTGCTTTTAAACATCGTAATGTGTGATTTTCAGAAATTAGAAAATCTTGAATTGGAATTTCAAAATTCGGTAAGGGTATGAAAAGCGGCAGTACCTTGTTAGCGATGGCTGATAGGTTCGATGCTGTGCGGGTCGGACCAACAAAAAGTTATTGAGATTTTCTGTTAAAATCTCAATAGCAGCCCGGAGTTAGGAAGTTGGCGGTGTTAAATACCCCTGTGCCCCGGAAAGCACGTAAAGCTGTTGGTCCTGCACCTGATCTCTTCGATCGTGTCGGATTACCGTCCCATCGGATTATGAGAGTTAGGGAACAAAGAGTGCACTTGTGTTTGCGCACACATTTGTGCATTATAATATATCCTGCGCAGATGACCAGTCTCCGTTAAGACTAGCCACCGTGACCGAAATTCAGTCTGGAGGACATTATTGTAATATCGAAGGCACCTCACTACAAGCACACCACAGTACAGGCATAACGTCAGCTAAACAGATTGCTTGTAATTTGCGGTAGAAAATGGGTCTGTTGTGTATGAGGTCTAGGTTTCGATTGCCGAGATGAACAAAGTATTCTGTTGTTCTGTATATATTTTTAGTACCAGCAAGGAGTCTGAAACTATGCCCGGTAAATGGCAATAAGCCGTTTACTACATTGGATCTAAACACATACTTGTCACAATTTAGGTGTAATATGTACTCTTTAAAGTTATAAATTAATGTGAGACAATGTATATATGAATGTGTCTTAGCAAAATGTTTGTCTGTGTACAAGGTCAAAGAACTTCTGGCATTTACTTAAAATAATTGACATACTACTTGATGTGAGCAATAAAAAAAATTAACACAAAAATTAACTACCTATTTGTTTGGCATAGCCAGCGACGTGCGTTTGTTATGGTAAGACATTAAAATAATAAACCAGAATTTTTATTCGATTATCGATTTAGCTGTTCGATGATTATTACTCGAATAACAATCAAATAATCGGATGCATAATTTGACAATACTTTGATAAGAGTGCGACACTTTCGTTTTATTACAGCCCATTGTGTCGATGATCTTTTTTTATTGGCTGTTATTCGAATCTTGTTATTATGCGGTACTTTCCGTATTTATGTGGCGTACGAGTTAATAACCTTTCTTTGCTATTACACCGTGTTCTGAATGTAGATTTTAGGTATTTATCGATGAAGTGGTCCTGAGCACGAAGAATCGTTCCATCAATGCATGTGTCTACGCAAAGGGCTACCTTATACTGACCACCAGATTAAGATTGCTCCTTATTCTTAGTTGAGAATAACCACAAACTTGTACTGTTAAGCCTGGGCGTGTTTAGAGAATGAAGCACTGTATATATCCAACAGCACACCATTGAGTATGGCTTATACAAATAGAAGTGAAGCATATCAAAGGCTGATTGAAACTAACTGTTGGGTATGTGAGGTTCTTGTTCTGCCTGTACAGATATGTTTCGTATGTATTCGAATCAATATTGTTTCATTCGAATTCTGAAGGCCAATTCTCTTAACAAAATCTATTCAAATAGAGTGTCGATCTCTTCTATTAAACGTCAAATACAATTTATATAAACATTTGTCGTTTATTTTAGTTTGAAAGAATTAAAATTAAAAAAATTTAAAATTAGATCGGTACTCTATTTTAGGCCAATCTAATACCAAAAATGGCCAAAACTATTCGAATATTGTTTCGAAAACACATCGATATTGCATAAAGAAAATTCAAAGATCACCTATCCTATTAACTTATTTCGACGTATACGTGAAATACCTGCGCTGTTCAGTCCTCTCGTCGAATTCTCGCCGCTGATCTGAGCCCGGGGCGGTTCTAACTAAACTCATTTGTTTCCGATATCGGCTACACAGGCTCGACTACATTTTCTTCACTTCATTCACGTCACGGGAAATGGTTTTCGCGAGTAACGTTGCGACATAGATCAATACATTGTCAGAGGGTGCAAACAGTTATATTTTACCTTTATATTATTACTAGATTTTATAGATTAGCACGTTAGTATAGATTTTGTTAATAAATTTATAATCCTCGGGAACTGAACTTTCTTCTGGGTGAAAGGTATGTCCTTTTCTGTACTCCTGATGATCATTTAAGTAGTTGAGGCCTGAAAGCGTAACAAACAAACAAACAACCAAACTCACATTCACATTTAGAATATTAGTAAGGATTTTGTTTGACATTATAATTCGAATAATTTAAACTAATGCGTAAAATAAATAAATGTGGTTATTACTTAAGACTGTGCCGAGCGAAATGTGCCAAATAGGTGGTCACAGTTAAGTAAATAAAATCAACACTTTTTGTTTAATACAAATATAAAATGTACATTTACCATAACAATGAATGTGTTTACAATTACTCCGAGTAAAAAACTTAATATTTTCGCCTATCAAATTACGTAAATTTGCAAAACCGTATTTATCAAAAAATCATTTCAAATCTTCCATACAATTTTACTATGGCGGCCGCGCGCCTATTTGAATATGCACCGCACGAGCTCTGTCATTATTGTCTTACGCTCGGCGCAATCTTAATTGCCACGTAATAGTTGCCAGAAATATAGCTTGCTATATTATATGTAGTAACTTAAGGCGAAGATATATTCGTAATAATACAACGTGAAAATACATGTGTTTACTTTACAATATACATAACTAGACTATGTCCGCGACTTGCTCGAATATTTTAAATATGCAACATTATTTACATGGAACACACTATATATAAAAACTCCATTCTACTAAACAGAATAAGATGTAACGTAGCTTCTAGTTCAAGTTACCAACTTAAAATACGGCATTAAAAATAGTCCAGTGGCTTTTTTGCGAAACTAAAAAAAACAAACATGTAGAAAATACACAGTTTTGGATTTAATATCATCGCTGTATCATATTAAAATTATTTGACCTAAGAAATGTTTTTAAATAGTTTTGTACAGACTACAATCTTTATGTTTACTTAATAACGGTTGATAACATTAAAGGCTTCAAGATAACCTTAAAATTACCATAATGACATAAACACATAAGATACGCATATCATTCAAAAAGGTTTTTCCATAATAGCTTGGCAAATTATAATCATAAAATCCACATGGTGGTGAGCTATTTCAGCTCCAAAGTAGAAGTACGCGCTCATTGCGATGATCTCAAAAAATGCTCCAGTTGTCTTCAAGGAGGCAAGTTTCTTGTATCCCTTAATCGATGTGCCACCAAAAAACATGCCAGTCTACAGTAATAATCTATGTATAAGCGCTCGGAATTACCGAATCGTCGCTGCGCGGGGTATTATAGAGACGTGAAGGGGAGGTTCCGCGAGGCGCCGCGAGTATGTAAATGATATGTGCCGTTGTACGTGTAGAGGTGCCGAAATAAGGTTGTATACTGATCCGTCTTGTCGTTTAGTCCTCTTATTGGAAATGGCATAACGTCTGAAATCCCAACAAGGGTAAGCAGAAATGGGACTTAATTCAATCAACAATCATTTCAATCTCACGTATTTGCCCTGTTTTATGGCATCTTGCAAAAGCAGGTTGAGGTTTTGGACTGCTATTAAAAATATCAAAAGCTATTTAAATGCATTGCCTGAGAATAAAACTTAGGAGATTACATACCATTTATGATAATGAGACAAGATTGATACTCTATTTTGAGCAGATTTAATAACAAAAATTTTTATGTTTTTTTTATTAAACGTCTATGAATGTTTTTTCGAAAATCCTACATTGATAAAATGCATAAAGACAATTCCAAATATCACTTATCATGTTAACCATATGTGAATTGTACTGTATGTCGGTTTGCCTACCAGGAACGATAAATGAAACGCAGAGTTTGAGAATCAAATGCCAACTGTTTATTATAATTAATGCAGAAACCTTTATACAATTACACACATTCGTAACAGCACTTACGTCATGAAACACTAATATGTATGTGCGTGTCTCCCACAGTACTCCCCCCTTTTCAGAAAAAAATATTAATATTTTTTACACAAAAACAATAAAATACTTATAACTATTGTTACGTGCTGGGCTCGACAGATAAGAATATAAACAATATTACCGACTAAAACACTTTTATTCAAACACACAATTCAAATTAAAACACAATAAACACTATACCACACTTTTTCACTGTACTGCTTCAAACTCCGTAGTATTTCCGCTTCCGTTCGCTTCGATGAACACTTGATCGCTTACGATTGTAAACTGACTCGGCGGTGCGCGTGCGCCCTATTTATACGCGGGCAAAGCGCTTCTAGAGCTTTCCAGCAACGCCCTACTCGGCGTGTAAACAGCACGATGATTCGAGAAAGTACCAGCATTCTCTCTAAGATTCTCGTACCGTATTACGCAGTTCCGTAAGATGTCAATAGATGGCGGTGTAAACTATTAGACGGAACCGCCGAGTCCCTCCCACAATGCCGAGAGATGTCACTGGGCGTAACACTATTATACAATTGTTTTCTTAACCTAGTTGTAATACCTGACATATCCAGTGACTACCTTGTATTCGTTCTGTCACAGCATTAGGTTTCATCACAATACAATACAATATATAGGCTGTTTCTTTGTAATTGACTTCGTACAAATTTTTATACTTGAACATATAAACACTTTGTTTTACACCGTAATTTTTTATACTAATGCCTTTGCCAAATGTGGTATATTTATTATTCGGTATACGATACAATATTAATAGATGTAAAGCAATAGGATAATAGTCTTGTTACAATATACCGTTATTGGTGATGCACTTTTCACTGTTAGACACACCTATTATCTTCAGTAACTACACAATATTACTATACATAACTTTGACGCGGTTGCGTCTGCTGTTGAGCCACTGCAATGCTATTTGCACTGTGCCATACAGACATTTCTTTCCGTAACATTTTCTGAGTACCTTTTCTACACTTTTTGCACACCATGTACGCAATGTATGCAATAACTAATGCAGCTATGATACGTATCACCATGCCGTATCTTTCTATAGATTGCTCAAAATGCGAATTGGTTGCATCATTCGCTCCATTTTGGGCAATTATAACTTCTTCACTCTTCTTCTCTACACTGTAGGTTTTACCCATTATGTTGATAAAATATTTAACTTAATTAATATTTATAGAAAGTAATTATAACGGTAGAAAGTATTATTATAGTGAACGCTTTACAAAGGAATGCTTTAAAAATATACATTATTCTACAATTCAATATTTAATTGGCTCGGCAAAAAAAAAATTATTGACGTCTTTCTTGTCCTCATTTATCTGCGTCCACAGTTGCTGATATGACATTTCTCTGCATCGTTACATACTGTTTATATTACGCGACCTTGCTTGTCTCCATTTTTAATTATTATACTGTTACATAAATATTAACTATTCTATGAATCTGACTGGAGTCCTAACTACTCTGCCACTCTTGGTTGTTTTACAATTTAGTTCAGATGATTTTTCACATTCATTTAATAAATAAGCTGGTTTTAATCTATCTATAGACACTGTTAATACTCTATCTGTTAATTGAATTTTAAATATTTTTATATATAACGATATTAAATCCGCAAGTTTTTTTTATATTACGTAAATGCTAACAAAGCAGCTACCCACTTTACGGTAACAAGTAAAAATGCCACACAGCAATGTCAAGTGCCAGCCAACAATGACAAGCGTTCTCTTTAAAATTTTAGCTGAGCTAACGTTAATTCGATCGTACGTCGGTAATTAAAAAGTTATGAAAGCTTTGACAGTTTTTGATAATATGGTTGTTCCAAATTTTCAAAAGTGTGTTTAAAATTTTCAAAGCTTGTTCCGATATTGTCACGTGACAAAACAGTGCCACCTTTATACAAAGCAATTCACACATAGTTTGACACATTACGGTACGACAGTTCGCTAACAAAGCAACAGGTGGACAAATATTTTTTCAACGCTTAACACTATTTATGTACTCGATTTATCTGACTTTTTTCGTTGTACTGTGCTTTTGGTATTGTAAATACTTCTGTGAATTGTATCTTTAGAGATGTAATTCCTTTGTGAGTATGGAATTAGTCAGGGAAACGCAACTAAGGTGCAACCATGTAGAAGATCGCAGCCTTCTTTTGTATTTCTAGCATTAGTCTAAACCCGTATGTAAACAATAATACGGAATAAGACTACTGCCATATTCTAGTCAAATTGCTAGATGCCGTACTGCTGCATTCTACTTGTCTTGCATCTTGCAATGTCATTAGACATGCGATCAAGAGGTCACAGGTACGAATCCCACCCATTATTATACTGCGTCATGTGAACCCACTTCTTACACAAGCATCAAAGCTTAGCTGAATGAATTAAGAAGTATACTAGTCATTTGTGAAGCACAATGACAAAAATATTTAAAAATCAGCGTCTTCGCAAAATTTTGCTAAAGTTTGCGAGTGTCCCTGGTATTCCTTCATAAATAATAATAATGTCTTCAAGGCTGAATTTCGGTCACGGCGGCCAATTTCTACGATGACCAGCTACCTGAGCAGGAAATATTATAGAGCACATGTATGTGCGCAAACACAAGTGCACTCTCTGTTCCCTAAGTTTTATCATCCGAAGGAACAACAGTCTGACATGACCGGATATAGATCAGGCGCACGACCAATGGTTTTACGTGCTACTGAAGCACGGCAGTGTCAAACATCGCCAACTTCCTAACTACGGGCTAGTATTGAGATTTCATACAACCTTATAGCGTTTTGTTGGCCCGACCGCGATTTGAACCCGAGACTTCATGCACAGCAGTTGCATTCACTACCACTGCACCACGGAGGCAGTATAAGGTAGCCCATAATTTAAAACACCAATAAACTTTTCATCTCCAAACCCCAGAAGCCAGAAGTTGTTTCACAAACCAGACACTAAACTCCTTTAGTGATAGCCATCATAACGGCATCAGTAAAACAATTGTCTCCCATCTTTATTACTCGTTTTGTAGCTGAGCACACAATGAGAGTTACTTTGAAATATGCTCTGAATATTCCTCTATTGTTTCATATAACTGAAGCAACTATGCTTGGAGTATTTTTGTTTAAACATCTCCCGTTTGTACACGAAATATGAGTGAATGAAAATTATATTTATTTCGGGTCTAAGTTTTCTTGTTGCAAAATATAAAATATGTGAAAGTTGGTTAAGGATGTTTGTTACTTAATCTTGGGCAAAGTCTTGGGCTAAATCATAACTAATATTATAAATGCGAACATGAGTTTGTTACGCATTGACTTCTCGAACTAACGAATTTTGTATATACGTACAAAGAAGTACCTTTCATCCAGAAAAAGTACTGTACTGACATTCATTCATAACAAATACGCAAACTGATATAAAAGGTATCATGTATTCTAACAGGATCTTAGACAACGTCCCGGTAAAATACATTGGGTACTTACTAGACAAATAGAATGTTGTTTGCCAAGTTTCATCGAAAGCTGTTCAATCGTTAACGCGTGATTAAGTAACAAAGGTCTAATACGACTAACCTGATAATAAACAATCATCTTTAGGCGTTTAGAACATCAGAAACATTTAAAAAATGGGCCATTGTGCTGCGAGCAGGTCCCCCAAAATCACCGTTTGATTATGATAGTCAATTTAAACAAAGGCTAGTCGTCTGTGTAGATATTATAGTGCATAAGAGTGGGCGTAAAGATAAGTGCACTTTTATTCCTTTACTCTCATAGACTGATAAGACGGTAATCAAACAAGACTGAAGAAAGATCAGACGCAGCGCCAACGGTTTTACGTGCTTGTCGGGGCACAGTGAGAAAGCACGTTATAACTTAACCTAATATCGGCTGCTACAGAGAATTTTTTGAAAAACATCTCAATGAATTCTTTTTGACCGGATCAGGATTTAAACTAAAGATCTCATGTACAGAAGGCGCATTTACTGCCGTTGTGTCTCCAAACAGCACATCGCCTTAAAAAGCCTCAATACGTAAGTACTCACCGTAGGCACATCACAAGGTCTACAATCTTGCTCATTTACCTAGTATTGTGACACGTGGCTCAGCAGCTGCATGCCACATCCTCTGCCTTCACTATTCCGTTTAGAATTTTTTTTTAAACATGTCCCGTTTGTCGTCTGTTGCGCTGTAGGCGAGTGATGCTGGAGTTTGTCATAAAGTTCTGTTTCACTTTTGTCTCGTTACTTTGGTTGCAGTGAACAGGTATGGACAGTTATTGAAAACCAATGAAACAGATATGCACCAGTTTTTGAAATAAAAAAGCAAATGTTGTATAGTCGTATGACGCAACTGTAGTGAATGAGACTGCTATGTATAAATGAGGGGTTTGATATCAGGGTCATCCAAACGTACCAGTTAAAACGAAATTAAATATCTTAACTCCTTTCATAATTATTAAGGAAGTAATAGTCACCTGTAAGGTGTAAAGTACAACCACAATGATGTGAACCACCGTAATGATAAAATATCAAGAATACATAAATAAAAGTGTGTTTCAAATTTCAATTAATATGATAAAATAGTTGTACCTCGAACGTAGTCTATAACAAAACTAAGGATAAGCGATCGTTACAATTATTCATACCACTTTCACATCTCGCCAAGTAACATCTCGACTTCTGATTATTGGATTCCACGTGAAATTACCAAACTTATCGTATCAAACAATTTGTAATTCTCGCGACAAATATAATTATCAAAGCTTTGAACGTCTCACAAAGGGATTCAACATCCAAAACTTTCCGATGACCCTTTCTATTCCATAAAAATATACATTAAATCAAAACGAAGTTGAAAACAGAAGAATTAATTTCGCAGACGCTCACAATCGGCAAGAAACCGACAGAAAGTCCTCGGAACAGGCCTAAAAGACAATTAATTCCCAATCCCCGGCCTACTTTAGCGAAGTTACAAATCAGGGATCCGCCGGTTCTTGTCTAATGTCGTTTGCCGGGATTCCACGGAAACTTTGGCCGTTCCGACGTCCCCACGACAGATATAAGGTATTTGATGAATATTTAAACTTCGATAGTTTGCTTCCATTGTCTCTCGGGAATCATTATTGTGAATGACCTTCCTGTTCTAGTTTTGGTGGTCGTCGTTTTTTGAATGAATTGTCATAGGTCAGCTTGGAACAATCAAACTCTGGTCCTAGAATAGTTGGGGTAATATCTTCAATATTGTCGGCACGCCTTTGTTATTCGGTGAATTCCTGAATTTTAGGGTCACCCGAAGCTTTGTTAACTTGGTTTTAGTTGACGTTTTTGCTAGAACTTCCTGAAATAAATGCTCCAATCGTGCGGTATCTTCAGAAATGCTGTGACAAATATTTGCAAGTTCAATATGAATAACATTTTTACGAGTAGTCTGTTTTTCTACATTTCGTTCAATAAACACATTTTTACTATTCGCAGAGTAAAACACCCACATTTTCAATTTTAGGTGGAAATGGTCCACGAGTTTAGCCGGTATAACGATCTATCGATCTAGGCTGGTATTGGATATTTTTTACAAGTAAACTGAATAAAAATCTATGTTGCTCCTTTTGTCACTATGTATAAACCTATATAGTCGAACATTTCATTGCGCTTTAATTATTTTAAATTGCAATCCAAAATCAGTAGTGGTAATAAGATGTTTTATTACAACAAACGGACTTTTATTCATATTGAAACAGCATAATGCCAAAGATCACTACGCGGGCCTTGCACAAAATGGCAGATCACAAAAAAATATCATCAAGAGACTTTTAAAGAGTCACGATATTTGCTTAATCGTCAAAACAAGCGACAGTTAACTAAATTACCATAATATTTTATATTCAAATTGAACTACTTTATACGAATAAACCCGATATAATCTGAATCAAGCAGTTAAATTTCAATAACTTCGAAAAGTCAGAACAATGAATTTGAAACTATGTCCTGTGGTTTACTAATACCATAGTGTTTTTACTGGACTGTCGCTGCTTTTATATAAAAACACGTATAAGTTTCATATAGATATTTTGTAGTCTACTCGTCAAAAAACTTCCACTAAAGGTCCTAAAAATTAATGTCATAAATTTGTTAAAATTAACGATCAAAATAATGCTTATTCAGCGGGCGACAATTATACCCAGAATTGATTTAAGCGTCGATCAGCGTAAAAAATAATCATTACCTTCTTTAGTACTATATTTAGCTGGTGATTCTTTTTTCAGTTTTGTAAGCGGTCGTTGTAATTTTAGCGAGCATGAAATCGTTTTTTAGTAATACTAAAATGTTAAACAAGGAAATGGTCTACCTCATTAGATCATTAGATGCTAAGTACATCGGGAGCCCTTTAAAAAGGCATCGCTTTTGCCATTGACAAGACCGCCTCGCTTAACAGCGTAATGCTTTCTTAAGGAATCTGGCAATCTAACAACAAACTCACCGTAGGCACATGTCACAAGATTATTTGGCTGCCATCATCTGTATGGTGGAGCTGGGAACTATTTCAGTCAAGATGGTCCAGCTTTAGTGAAAGCCTAGTTTACCCCTGTATTATATATTGACTTAATAAGTACTTACGTTTACCAGCCATCGTGAGTTTGTGAATCCAATGTTAAGCTCGAGCAAACTAATTTTGTCTGATTGTCAAAAACTTCCTAGTAGCGTTTGGATGCGGGTGGCCCAAGATCGGTCTGTGTGGAAAACCTTGAGGGAGGCCTATGTCCAGCAGTGGACGTCTTTCAGCTGAGATGATGATGATGACCTAGTAGCAGCACGGCAGCTAAAAGAAGGTTCTTTTAGCTGCCGTGCCACCCAGCTATTAGTGTGCACACTAATAGCTGGTCACCTTAGTCGGGATCTATAAAAATTGCTTATGATATATATATATATGTATATGCAAATTCATCTATGACTTGGCTAAAAGTGTAAGACTATGTATGTACACGGTAATTTGAACAGTAAAAGAGAACGTTAAGACGGCAAGTGTGTATGTGTGTCAATGGCTCGTCTAGGCGACGCCGCGTGTTGACGGAGGCTGCATTTTTCAACAGCGCGCGCTGTCCCCTCACTGAAGCGTATTTCATGTTTACTACGTGTCGGGCGTGGGGATCGAGTCTCTTGTACGTGGGGCTCGTAACTTTGTAGTGTGAATGTCTTGAAACACAATATTTCGATATTATTTTGCCTTTATATAGTTCCATTTTAGTGTGAAGATTTTCCTTTTTTTCGGTGGCTGTTGTAACTATAACAGGGTTATAGGTTGATACAGTTTTAGGAATTGGGTTTTTTGGCGTGATGGGCTAAGAATGTTTCAAAGCTACATTTTTGGTACTTTTTTGTCAATTTTTCATTGCAGTTGCCATGGTCACGGGGAGACTTAAATGTTGACTGCCTTTTTGTGTTGGAGTGTAGTTATTTTATAGTAGTTACCCTGTGGCCATTGTTGCTGAAAAGCTACAGTAATGTCGAAAAAGTCTTAATATATTTTTATATTTTATTTTTGTACAGATATGTACAAATAAATCATTAATATGTAAGAAAAACAATTTAAAAATGAATTTGGATACACGTTGTCAAGAGTACAGAAATCGACAAAGGGTATCTTTCATCCTGAAAAAGGTACTGCTCCCTGAGGGAGAGCTAGTATATTATACTAGTTGATAGCTATTGCTAAGAGTTTTAACAAGTTAAAAATGGATTAGAAGTACACGTAGAGTTTATACTTTACTTGAAGTTATCAAAAACTACGATTACCTAATGACATTAGCTGGATCAGTTTCATTGGATCATTTCGGAGAGTGTGCAGAGGAACTGCATAATTTGATGCCTCCTTCCCCATTCTACCATCGGACGACCAGACAATCAGGCCAGCGACACAGGTACATGGTGGATATACCACATTTACGCACGAAGCGATTTGCTTCCAATTTTATAATGCGTACCGCTAAAGTGTGGAATTCGCTACCTAAGTCTGTGTTTCCCGATGAGTACAATCTGGGTGTCTTCAAGTCGCGAGTGAATAGGTATCTTCTAGGCAAGCGTGCTCCATCGTCGACTGCATCTACACTTAAGATCAGGTGAGATCGCGGTCAAACGCTAGCCTATTAGAGTATAAAAAAAAAAAAAAAACAAAAAGTTAGAAATTAAACATGACTTTAAATGTAGGTAACAAAAAACGTAATAAAGAGATATGATAAAACCACCAAATTCAAAACTACGTTATGATCTGAAATAACAGTTGTAATCCTGATTGTCTAATTCTGACTTTCAACTTAAATTTTGCTAAATTAGCTCTTTTAGTGCTGAAGTTTAGCCACTTATTGCGCCTATCTTATTTTATAGATCTTAACTACTTTTACTAAGTAATCAATATTAGTTCTTGATGGTACTTATGTCTATTTTCAAATAATACATAAAAGCTTTTTATCGTCTACTAGATTTTTTGCTTGCGGGTTACGTAAATTTTCCATCCCTCTGAAACACTACTTTTTTGGATAAAAGGATATATCCATATCCTTTTCTGTACATCTGACAACGTGTATGCGAAATTGCATGATGATCGGTCAAGCAGTTGAGGCGTGAAAGCTTAGCAAAAAACAAAAACCTTACTGTCGCATTTATGATATTAGTAAGGATAAGTTAGGATTATTCTATTGATATTATAAATGTAATAATAATAATTTGTTACGTATACATACATAGTTTCACGCATATGTCCCTGAAGGGGTAAGTAGATATCTAGTACATCTATATAACGCCAATTTCGGGTTAAGCTCTCACGTAATAAGGGGCCAGCAAATTAAAGTCCACTAGGATCATTCCCAGACCCTTACTGTTCCTAAGAATTTTTTGACAGAAAATTCGACTGATCTGGAAATTGAACCCGAAACCCTGTGTGCAACAATCACATTCACTACTGCTGCACCATCGAGGAAGTCCTACGATACAATAAATAACGTGAAATAAAGTCTTGAATTTATAATATTAGGTAGGATCATGAGTAGCAGCGATAGTTCAGTGGGGAGACCAACAGACTGCAATGCAGAGGGTCTCGGGTTCGAACCACGTCGCGCACCTCTGACTTTCGGAAGTTATATGACTTTTCGAAATTATGTGAGTATTGATTGACAATTATCGCCTGCTCCGTGCCTCGGAGAGCACGTTAAGCTGTTGGTCCCGGCTGCCATGAACGTCTATGGCAGTCGTTATTGGGAAAGTCAGTACCCTCTAATATCCTGACACTGGTCTAGCCTTAGGGTATCGTTAGCCTTCGAGTTGCGGAGGTCAGGTGGCAGCCGCTCCGTGTAAAAACTGATATCCAGTCAAATCCGGTTAGACCAGAAAAGCCGACCCCAAGTGACTTGGGAATAATATGGGCTAAGAGAGAAGAAGGTAGGATCGTAGCTCAACAGGGGTTGAATTTGCGATGCCAAGGACAATAGGCTTATCAACCTCACTTAGGTCATCAAATTAATTGCCAATTCATACATTTTGCTTTAACAATAGGCAGCCGATCGCTGATATTGTCTAATTGCTATATTATAGGATCGACCCTATTACTTGAGACCTGAAACAGTCGTTGCTGTAATTTGGGTGTA
Organism: Catocala fraxini; assembly: GCA_930367265.1. NCBI lineage: Eukaryota > Metazoa > Arthropoda > Insecta > Lepidoptera > Erebidae > Catocala > Catocala fraxini. Next base: position 3,485,485 of record OV884045.1, read on the forward strand.
ATATAATACATATATTACTGCACGGAACACGTAATGATCTAAGTGGTGTTGTGGGTTCAAATTTCCACGCAGGATAATATCCCACAAATACTTGTTCGAAGTCTTGGTATTTGCGTCCGTTGTTTGAATGTTTGTCAAAGTGACACAGGAGTTACTTTTAGAGCAAGAGATGCCTTTTGTAAGAATTTAAAGAAAATGAATGCTATGCGCACCCCTTTGGATACTTAGGCGTGTTACTATGTATAAAAGAGCAGCGATAGCTCAGTGGGGAGACCAACAGACTGCAATGCAGAGGGTCTCGGGTTCGAACCCACGTCGCGCACCTCTGACTTTCGGATGTTATATGACTTTTTGAAATTATGTGCGTATTAATTGTCAATTATCGGCTGCTCCGTGCCTCGGAGAGCACGTTAAGCCGTCGGTCCCGGCTACCATGAACATCTATGGCAGTCGTTATTGGGAGAGTGTCGACACAAAAGATCCCACTGGGTCGAAGTGTCGCCGGTCTGCACTGACTGGCCCCCACATATGATACATACTATGTATAAGGAAGAAATTTATGGGTAACGAATATTTTTTGAATTTATCTCAAATTAATTTGGTTATAATCTTTCACTTGATAGTGGACTTAGTTCCTACATGTTTTATTTGGTAAACAAACAATTTATTCTAAAATCGTGCAGTTATTAAGAATATATAAGTTCTCTAATAAGTAGAGATGACAATGAACAGTATATGTTATCTCTAGCTACAAGTACGGCTTACCTTTTGACATAAACGCTTTAAGAGTTACGATTTGATAGGTATTATGGGATTTGTGTGGTCCATAAATATTTGATCAAACTTTGAATGTTCTTTGTATCCTGTATTATAATTTTTATTACAATGCTCACATACAGGCATTTTTAATGGTTTCCTGTCCATTAGCATAAAATGTTAAGACCTAATATAACTTAGCATAATTTTGTTTGGCATAATTTTTCTAACCATAATAATGATTAAGCATAATATTCTAAAGCATAAATTTATTAAGCATAAAGTTCAAGCAAGCATGCAGCAGGCAGAGTTTCTGTCACGGCTCCGGCGCTGCCTTCGGCGGCCCCACGCTTCTTCACGATTTTAAATTACACTCTAGGGGTAGGACAAACAAGACTACGTAGAGTCGGTTTTGCAGCAATTCGGTTCTGTCACTAACTTTTGTTGCACAGCATATTAAATTTTTAACCAACAATATTATTTAATTGTTACAGAAACTCATCATTAGGCCTACTAACGTTATGCGAATCAAATTTATGCCGAAACAAATTAGTCTTTAAGATGATTATGCCAACATAAAATGTATGCCTAAAAAAATTATGCCGAAGTATTATTATGCCAAAACAAATTGTGCCAAAATCGTTATGCCGAAGTATATTAGGACAAACAACATTATGCGAAAAGAAGGGATCCCATTTTTAATACTTAAAGCAGAATTAGTATCTTTAATAAGCAGAATAATATAACAAAAGTTAGAATAAACTACGGACTACAACCATGCCTTGCCTTGATTATTAATGTACATGTAAGTGGATGCTCCTATTTACCATACTGCTGCTTTAGAGGCTACCATCAAATTTTATGAAATGCTTGAGTATGTTCAGTAGTAGTTCATGGAGAAATGGTAGCAGCACCTTACAGCTCTTATGATTTGTAAACAAAAACTTGGCGATCAAAAAGAGTGACCGTGAGTTTCTTGCCCATTCTTCTCATGAGCCCTACACCCTTGCTTTGCTGAACGTGGCAGTAAATGTAAATTCGCAGGAAAAATTAGTGTAACTTTGACATTCATAAGATATTCACCTTGATATTCACCTTGTAACCTAATCTAAATAAATTTATTTTTAATTTTAAATTTTGCATAAGAATTGAATGTATGTTGTACAATATCAATCGCTGTGTAAATGTTTCAAGACAAAGTAGACCATAAAACAATTGTCTCGGTGGCGCAGCGTTAGTGATGCGACTGCTATACCGGTAGGTAGGTCTAAAAGGTAAGGTATCAAGTTCCTCAGAAAGCCTGGATCAAATAAAATATTTTTGAGTAATTTATCATGAAATTCTCGATAGTAGCATGGTATCTGAAACTGTGCCCGGTAAACGAAAAACGACTCGTCTCATATAACATGGGAATTTTCAAGAAAGTATATTAAAAGAGTTTAAAACCATTGATTTTGTGGCGCAGGCAGCAGTGTTGAATGCGACTGATTTGCATAAGATATTAGGTTGCCTAATATTGTTGACATGCGCTTTTCTGTCAAGATATGGAAATGTAAAAAAAGGATACGGGCAGTGTGCCTGGTAAGATGTCAATAGGCTAGCCTCTGGGACCTGGGATGGGACCTAAAACCATAGCTTATAAAATATTAGTGTAATACACTTCTGCCTACGACTATATATTTATTTATGTACCTTCCAAGTCCCAATGTCCTTTCTAATAAAAAATAATGTAATTCCTTTGATAACGAACGAATCATATTGAAAGTAATTTTGAGGCCCCATATGACCAATTTTCAGCGATAAACATGTGGAATACGGCCACATTGCCAGCTATCTGGGTTAAAAATGGGCTATTTACATATAATATCACCATCAGTTTCAGATAACATGTAAATTTCGCATGCTGTGTGCTCGGCTACTAACAATCTGGTCTCATTATGAATGAAAATGCGAGTGGAAATGTAAAACTGGCTTCAGTTTAAGATAGTCGAGACTTTAGTGTTAGTTTATTTGTAAACATAATGTTACGCCTAAATTCTCCGCGGGAAAGGCAGAGATACATTACAGCGACATTTCGGTTTATTAATATCTTCATTTCTTATTAAAAACACAAGAAAGTGTCACTTACATAAGAAAGCATAATAATGTTATGTGGATATAGTGTCAAGAATAGAAAAGGGTATGTTAAGCTGGTTTGGGCATGTAGAAAGAATGGACGAGGAAAGGAAAGAAAGAATGGACGAGGAAAGAATGGAACAGTCGCAAGAGAAAGACCTAGGCGAACGTTTCTCGATCAGATCGGAAGCGTTCTGGACAAAGGCCAGGTTAAGAGCACCTTGAACCGACGGGCGTGTATGAGGAATGTGATGAAAGTGAATGAAGCCAGAGAAGTGTGTCAGGATCGTAGCAAATGGAAATCCGTAGTCTCTGCCTACCCCTCTGGGAAACAGGCGTGAATCTATGTATGTATGTAATAATATTGAAGGTTAACAAATAACATGTCTGTTACTATTTTTAATTTCACAGTTTCACTAATTGTTTACGCAAATAAAACACATTCTGTGTGAGTGTGTTTTATTTGTGCAAACAATTAGCATTTTGCAATGAATCTGTTACAACAGAATAGGAAAAGTAATTTTTTTTTATTCATAAAGTGTGGTATAAGTAAAATAAGCCGCGATATGGTTAACAAATAAAAATACAGATACAATTTCGCTTTTCCTATGATTTTGGTAGATAATAGGAGGCATTGTTTCAGTCTCGAAGTCGCTGCTAAGAATTTATTGACAGGCAAGTCTAATAATGCACCGAACCCACTTAATGCCAAAAATGGTTTTAGGTTAGATATAACAGTCGACGAATATATAGCCGTTCACAGTGACATTTTTAAACTCTTCCTGCTATTGGGAATTTCTTTAAAGAATATCCCAATTACATTTAGTCCGGGCCTGGAATTGAACCCAACTTATAATGCAGTGAACTTTTTATATAAAATAGAGCGAACAAGCTTACAATCTGCCTGATAGTGAGCGTAAGGATATTACCCAGGCTCAAGCATATCAAGTACTCAGGTAAACTTTAGCTGGATATTAGATAAAAACATATTTTTAAACTTTCACGTTGCATGATACATATATATATATATATATATATATATATATATAATTAAATTAAATCTAAATGGTTTTAATATTTTTACTAATAATATAATTAGCTTAAAAATTAGTAAAGTTTAATACAAGGAATAGTGTAAAAAAAAAACAAAATTATATAATAAAGTGTCAAATAAACAACGCGATAAAATCCGTATATAGTAGTTTAATTTCAATGTAACGGGTATTAACGCGATCATGCATAATGTTTACCTTGGTTGTGGTCACAAGCTGACCGACCTGAGTCAGCTTGTGACCACAGCCGGTGTAACCTGGTCGTCAAACATAAAAAAGGTAAACATTATTCATGATCGCGTTAATACCCGTTAAATATTATATATATAAAAACATATTATAGTTGCTATAGAGGTCCTGAGACTACAAATTAAAGACGGCCTACCTTCTATCGACACTGCGCAGATGTGACGCCGCCGCCGTCAGCTATTAGGCAATAACTTCACAAATCTCATAACTTATGAGTAGTCGTAAAACGCATGAAACTTTGAACACCCTTCTTTCAGCACACAGAATAGTGACCGATAGATATAGGCATGATTCCAATATCAAAATCGCGTCGTTTTGATACGGACAGTTAATTTCTGACATATTTTTATAAAACCTATCAAAATTAACTGACCGTATGTAAAGTGACTCGATTCTTGAATATAAGAATCGGAATCGGATCTTATTTTACTTATTTTTCTTTTATAATTTGATGTGACATTTACCAAGCTTAAAAGGCGATCACTAGCATGTTACTGTCTTATCTTATCTTATGTGGGGGCCAGTCAGTGTAGACCGGCGATACTTCGACCCAGTGGGATCTTTTGTGTCGACACTTTCCCAATAACGACTGCCATAGATGTTCATGGCAGCCGGGACCGACGGCTTAACGTGCTCTCCGAGGCACGGAGCAGGCGATAATTGTCAATCAATACGCACATAATTTTGAAAAGTCATATAACTTCCGAAAGTCAGCGGTGCGCGATGTGAGTTCAAACCTGAGACCCTCTGCATTGCAGTCTGTTGGTCTCCTCACTGAGCTATCGCTGCTCTAGAATCGGACTATAGTAGGTAAACATACAGCTTTTTTTAAGACAACGGCCGCTCTTTTTATATTTCCTATATCGCTGAGGATAGATCAAACAACGGCAACACAAATACTCAGATTTGATACACCCATTTATGGATCACATAATTTTTTGGCTCGTGTCGGATTCGAAGTCATAACACTCACCAAACCACTACGCCATTTATATAGTTAAATATTTATCGTTGGCTGGTCACGGACTTCATTCTAGCCTCAGGAAAACGTTGCTAGGCTATTTAGCTAAGAAATTCTTTATATAAGTACAAATGATTTAACGTAGAACCTTACCATTTTTGTCAAAGCGTAAGTTCGGCTTTCCCCCTTGCAAAACAAACAGGCGTGATACCGTTATAGTTGGCAAGTAAAGCACTTCGAATATGTAAGTAAAGTTACAAATAGTTTCAGAGAACCACTCGCCAAAGTTGTATGTTCCTCTAAACTTGCAGTAACGTTGCAACATATTTTACTGGCAGACTGTATGGCCGTGCTACTAATAAGACGGTAGTGTAATGCATCGTACTAATACAATAATAATAATAATAATAATTGTTTATTAAGTTTAAGTTAGCACAAATATGAATAACAATAGGTCTTAAAAATACTTAAAATAGGATGTGGCGACTACGTACAGGCGAAGAAGTTCCGCCTACATTTAATAGATGACGATACAATCGCGCTTATCATGACGTCATACAATTCTGAATCGCACAAGTAATATTTACACAGCGACTAAGTATATATACAAGCTCCCGACATTAACCGTCGGGCCGCGGCCCGCCAGGCACAATAAACCAGCCTGGTCGGAGGATCCTCCCTTTGTGTTGGAGGAACATCACACCCTGTTCCTCCACAGATACATATGTACAGCGCATTACATACTACTGCACGGATGGCGTAGTGATTTAAGTGATCGCCTCGCCAATGCCACTGCGCCGAGTGTTGTGGGTTCGAATCCCATACGGGACAAAACTTGTAATCCATAAACGTTTGTTCCGAGTCTGGGTGTTCTTTTGTGTTTGTTGTTTGAGTGTTAGTAAAGTCCCGACACAGGAATTATACCTGGTGCGGTTGACGTCTTTTAATATACATACATACATAGATTCACGTCTGTTTCCCAGAGGGGTAGGCAGAGACTATGGATTTCCATTTGCTACGATCCTGACACACTTCTTTGGCTTCCTTCACTTTCATCACATTCCTCATATACGCTCGCCGGTTTAGGGTGCTCTTAACCTGGCCCTTGTCCAGAACGTCTCCGATCTGATCAAGAAACGTTAGCCTAGGTCTGCCTCTTGCGACTGTTCCATTCACACTTTTAATATGCTGCAAATAAATGCATGAAATGTTCAACAACGTTTCATTGTGGTTGTGTTGCTCTGCCGTTAGTCATGGGTGGTCTTGTCTGGGATGTAAGGATACCACATATATCCCTACCCAAGGTAGAACCGGTTTCTATACACTGGCAACCAGAGTAGGCCCTGCATCAGTTGATAGTAACGTTATGCTGTTTACGAATAAACGACAAATTCGTAATCGTTTCTAATAAGATGGTAGTGTAATGCATCGTACTAATTATAGTATGCATATGTATGCCTCACGCCTATGGCCTTGAAAGGATAAGCAGATGTGTATTAAAGCCACATTTTCGCTTGCTATGATTTCAGCTCACATGTAGGAGCGAGCCTATTGGCGTAATACTATATTAGTATAAAACATTACACTTATATATAAAGCAATACACTTATATACTCGTATTATATAACGCATTACACTTATATACCCGTAAAATAATATATTAAGCATTACATTACGTATTACATAAAGCATTACGCTTATTTAACCATAGTGGTAGACAGTGATTTCAGCTCACATGTAGGAGCGAGCTTATTGGCGTAATACTATATTAGTATAAAACATTACACTTATATATAAAACAATACACTTATATACTCGTATTATATAACGCATTACACTTATATACCCGTAAAATAATATATTGAGCATTACATTACGTATTACATAAAGCATTACGTTTATTTAACCATAGTGGTAGACACCTCTGTCTACCTCTACGGTGGTGAAGCGATTGTACTCTCACATTTTGACGTATATGATTTATAGGTCTCGCGTTATAGAAGGTGAATTTATTGCAGTCCAACAGTCACAGTTCCAAACTCGGTGGTACTACTGAAAACTTCTGCTCCGAAAAAATTACAATGTCTTGTCAGCCCGGGCATCGAACCACAATACCTCTTATGATTGAATCCCAGGTCAAAAAAAACATTATTTGGTCCTTCTTTTAAGAAACTCCCAGTAACAGTACGGAGTTTATAACTATGCTTGGTAGACAGTAATAGTACTTAATATTACGTTGGACCTAAGAAAAAGTAGAATCATATTTTGGAAATATAAGTATTATACATCTTTGCCTATCCTTTGGTACAAACGTGATACTATGAGTAATATTAGCAAAGCTTGAAGAAAGGGATCAGATTTCCACCATTAACTGCAAACTTTACTAAATTGCCTGACATCGGTGACAGAATCTCCGATTCGGAAACCTCCATACCTATATTTTATTTTCCGTAATCGTCATAAAACAAGCCACTAACACTGTGTCGTACATTCACCGGTAATCCAATATATACATTCTGGAAGTTTCACAATCAGATAATATTTATTTTTCCTTTCTGTATTTGCTTTATTAGTCTTGTGGTAATATTACCGAACGTTATAAAATACCTCAGTTTGAATAACAGTATTATATTTTGAGGCGCTCATAGCCAGTTGCAATTACTAACCGGTAAACTGTTAGCGAGGTTAAGCAACGTTGAGTGCAGTCAGTCTGTAGATGGGTGACCGCTTAGTGGTATTTCATCTGAGCATCTCCGTGCTTCGGCAGACACGTAAAATGTCGGTCCCGGTTGTTGTCAAATTGACAGCAGTCGTTAAGCCATGTCAGAGGCCTACGGGCGGCTTGAACAACTCTTGACAACAGGTTGGCCACTAACCACACGAAAAGAAGAAAGAAGAAGACAGTATTATTTGCAGCAAATTGTGGGTGGACTTCCAACAACAGCTTGTACATTTAAGCAGAATTTGGTGCTGGATTTTCGTAGACAAATAAGGGTCAAAATAATTAAACAGAAGGTGTAAACAGAAGTCAAATCAAAATCAAAATATGTTTATTCATGTGGGTCACAAAGTAATATTTATGAACATCAAAGTTGTACTTATTAATGTAGATTTACATTTATCTGTTGCCATGTTCAGCAAAACAAGGCCGTAGAATCAATAAGAAAACTGGAAATAAACTCACGGACACTCTTTTTAATCGCCAAGTTTACAATCTATATATTAATACGTGAAGCTAAAACTTTGTACCCCTTTTTACGAAAATTGCGCAAACGGAGGAGTATAAAATTTGGCACAGTTAAAGTTTATATGAAGAAGGAGGGGCGAATCCTAGTATTTTTATAAAATATGCATTAGAAATACATTAAATTAATGAAAAAACAGTACATGCACACAACCATGCATTTTACACACGCAGTCAAATCGCGTTCGTTGTATTTCGACATTGTTCGTCTGATGTCGTACAATTCTTTGTAATTATGGTTACCTATAACTTATTTATATGTAATAGAAAAAAACAGAAAACAAAGTAGCAAGCTTAGGAATTTTGATCGAATTTTGACCACTAGACGACCGCTAGTATTGTTTATTTTACAAATCAGTAACTGTTCTGTAAAAGCAGCGATAGCTCAGTGGGGAGACCGACAGTCTGCAATGCAGAGGGTCTCGGGTTCGAACCCATGTCGCGCACCTCTGACTTTAGGTTATATGACTTTTCAACATTATGTGCGTATTGATTGAAAATTATCGCGTGCTCCGTGCCTCGGAGAGCACGTTAAGCCGTCGGTCCTGGCTGCCATGAACATCTATGGCAATCGTTATTGAGAAGTCAGTGCCCTATAATATCCTGACACTGGTCTAGCCTTAGGGTATCGTTAGCCTTCGGGTTGCGGAGGCCAGGTGGCAGCCGCTCCGTGTAAAAACTGATATCAGTCAAATCAGGTTAGACCAGAAAAAGCCGACCCCAAGTGACTTGGGAATAATAGAGGTTAGAGAGAAGAAGTAACTGTTCTGTAAAGAGCTGCAACCATTACACCACTTGTCATCCAAGAAACACTTAAGAAATAAGTAAATATAAATAAAAAGTAAGCCCATAACGTTAGTTTATGACAGAATAGCATCCACTTACGAGCACCCAGAATAAAAACATATTGCAGCCTGAGGTGAAGTCTAAATTGTTAAGATTAGTGATAAGTTAATTGACTGAATCTATAAAACCAGGGCCAGTATTCATTATTTTATTTGCATTCCACAATGTAGACTTAGACAGTAGATATATATATTTGAACAGTTAATTATGAAACCTGTCAGGCACAGCAAAGTAAGCTAGAGAAAATTAGAAACTAATACAAGTTAAACGAATGTATTTAAGTTTTGTAATTATTATTACTAATTTGAAAGTTTTATCTTTTAGAAAGTAGTTTATACTATAGTAATAATTATTAGTTAAAAAGGTTTTGCTTGGTTTACAAATGCATTCATTTTCTCTTTACTTTTTCTAAATTGATTTTTAACTTATATATTTTTTTAATTTTGGATAGCTGAACTGTAATTGGATGGTCATGAAAGTAGGTAACGTATTACACCCACATAATGTGCAATCAGTTTTTTTCAGGTTCTAGTAAAACAGGCGAAGCTATTATCGCCTACTAGGCATAGTGTTGCTATTAATATTTTTTAAAGCTGGCAATTACTCTGGATACAATTGTTTGTTGAGTTTGACCAACATTTAACCAACGAATACAAAGAACATCCATCAACCATCTGTGGATATTTTTTCGTGATCGAAGTCTTAACACTCATTGCACTGGCATTAGAGAGGCGCCCACTTAAACCACTTTGTCATCCGTGCAGTCAAATTCCAATCTCCGTAATGTTCCTTGACAAAAAAGCCAGCAATGGTTCTTGCCCGACCCGAAAATCGTACTCGAGACTTCATACGCATTCACTACTTCTGCGCTCGAGGCAATTTTTAACACACTTATCACAATAATACTGCCAATTTGTATCATTATGGTCTATTTAAAAACTACTGCGCCGTTTTGTACTCTGTCGTAAACGCGAAAACAACAGACTTGGATACTCCTAAAGTTTTAACCACTTGAACTTAAGTGTTCCCATTTTCAATTAAAGTTACAGCCTTCTCCGGCATACTTGAGCTACGCCCACTTTGACGTGATGAAGTACGTATATACTCACGCCTTCATTGCCGAGGAAGGCAGCGGTGTACAACACTAATATTTTGATATGTAATACGAGTAAGCGTATTGTACCCATCGTCGATCACATTTCTTAATGCTGCTACGGCGAATTATTTTTATCCCTTAATAATAATAATAATAATAATATTCTACCACATACACGCAACACCATCTAGCCCAAACTAAGCAGAGCTTGTACTATGGGTACTAGACAATGGATACACATACATATATACTTTTTATTTTTTTGTAAGTACCCACATATTATACATAGAAATACCCAGACCAAGACAAACATCCATGTTCATGCACACAAATGTTTGACTTGTGCGGGAATCGAACCCGCGACCTCAGGCGTGGCAGTCGGTTACACTAACCACTACGTCATCGAGGTCGTCGTCCCTTATCCCTATTCCGTCTTATTGTTGGACAAAAGTCTGCTCCACATTTCTCCAACAGTCCCAATTAAGACCGTCGATTTGCCAGTTTTCAAAAATGCATCCAGATCATCACGCCACCGTTTCCTTGGCTTACCTCTACGACGGCGTCTCTCTATTGTCCACCCCGTTGTAATATATGCCCAGTTTTGAGGATGCATTATGCATTATGCAGATATGCCCCGCTCAGTCCCACTTTATCCTTGCTGCGTTGATGCCAACATCGGTAATACCTGTCTTGGAGCGAATATTATGAGTAAATTTGGATAAGCTTACTAACTTATGTCATTAGACCAATAGAACATCAACCAGAACTTTAAGAAAAATATTATAGTTAGTCGGCCTCGTTGGTGTAGTGGTTAGTGTAACCGACTGCCACGCCTGAGGTCGCGGGTTCGATTCCCGCACAAGTCAAACATTTGTGTGCATGAATATGGATGTTTGTCTTGGTCGGGGTGTTTCTATGTATAATTTGTATGTATTTACAAAAAAAAAGTATATATGTATGTTTATCCATTGTCTAGTACCCATAGTACAAGCTCTGCTTAATTTGGGCTAGATGGTGTTGTGTGTATGTGGTAGAATATTATTATTATTATTATTATAAAACATAGGTTCAGACCTCTTTATCTGAAAACATAGGCAGAGAGTTATTAAACTAATATTTCGTTAACTATGATCATTGGCATGCTCTGTTAGGTTGTCTACCGTGCACATCCAGACCCCACGCTATTACTAAGAATTTGCTAACAAACCATTAAAATCATCTTAAGAAATTCGAACCCTAAACTTCAAGATAGAGTTATCCTAAGCACGGAATACCACGATACTAACAAGACAAGTCAGTTTCAAAAACTAACACGTAAAATCAACTACCGATTTGAACTGACATTACCTGCCAAGCACATGCGCGCCCTCTGGCAATAGTTGCTTGTTAAATCCTCTACATTATTTTGGAGCGATCTCAGATGTAGCAAAATGTTTGTAGCTATAGATGTAATTATATTCGATTGCACATATGGCGTAATGGTTTATGCGGTTACCTCGCCACTGCCCCTATGCCGAGTGTTGTGGGTTCGAATACCACACAGGACAAAATTTGTGTGATCCACAAATGGTTGTTACGAGTCTGGGTGTTCTTTGTGTCAGTTGTTTGAATGCTTGTAGAGTCTGCCGTGACAGAGGATTTATTCTTAGAGCGTAAGATACCTACTGAAATAAAATCGTAACGGGTAACGCGATTGCTGACTTTTCGACTAGGTTACGACAGTTTTAGTAACAACAAAGCAACAGTATAAAATAAAGACTGTGTGCAGCTGTCTGTATGCTGTGCATTGACTGCTGATACTTAAAGATATAAATTCACGCCTGTATATTCCAAAAAGGTTAAGCAGAAGTATGTCTAGGGTTTCAGAATAAACCAAGATCGATGTATGTTTCATAACAGTAACGTGCATACATAGTCTCACGCTCATCTACGAAAGAATTGGTAGAGTAGAGAGAGGCATGTATTACTGCCACATGTTGCCAACTATCATTTTAGCTTCTACGTAATAGGGGGTGAACCTGTCGTTTACTGGACACAGTTCTAGACCCCGTGAGGCTACTGAACATTTTTTGACATGTAAATAGCCTTTGGGTTTTTCACTTAAGAAATTCTTCAATGCCATACCCGTAAATCGAACATAAAAACTCCAAAGGCAGCGCCTTCAATAGAAATTATTTCATTAACACTTGAACTTCACAAATATTCCCAAAAGCAATACCCATTCATAAAATAATCGGCCTCGGTGGCGTAGAGGCCAGTGCGCCTGATGTCGCGGGTTCGATTCCAGCACAAATCAATCATTTGTGTGCTACATAGAAATACCCAGACCAACAAACATCCATGTTTGTTGGTCTTGGTATTTCTATGTATAATATGTATGTATTTACAAAAAAGGTATGTATGTATGTTTATCCATTGTCTAGTACCCATAGTACAAGCTCTGCTTAGTTTGGGCTAGATAGTGTTGTGTGCATGTGGTTGAATATTATATTATAATTACTCATTCAGCTCATAATTAATTGTCATGACATCAAACTCACAACTACACATAACAGCTAGGTTACATCACAAACTATTCCGCTATCCATACACTAGATCTTGATCGCCATTTGTAAACACAGCCTTAACGAAATATCACCCACGGGTGAAAATCACACGTAATTTTAAAACCACAGATGAAATTAAGCTAGAATAACACAGCGCTAGAATAACAGCACCTAGAATGAAATACGGCGTCTCAAATACGAAGTTACCGGCGTTTCGATTATTTTACTTTAAAGTTTTATTACTCCACTCAAAATTTTCTCTGTCTCTTACTAGCAAGATTTTCAAGCGACCCGGAGGCTTCATTTGCGGATTTCACAGACATGTCATGATTTTTATATGATTAAGTAATTGGCAGATTTACAAAATACAGAAAAAAATGCATCCATCACAAAGTATAGACTCTAATTTGGAGTACGTGACCTCAATGTTTTTTAAGCCAGTTCATTTTATTAGTCTTTTATAATTTGATGTGACATTTACCAAGCTTAAAAGGCGACATTCACTAGCATGTTACTGTCTTATCTTATCTTATGTGGGGGCCAGTCAGTGCTGACCGGCGACACTTCGACCCAGTGGGATCTTTTGTGTCGACACTCTCCCAATAACGCCTGCCATAGATGTTCATGGCAGCCGGGACCGACGGCTTAACATGCTCTCCGAGGCACGGAGCAGGCGATAATTGTCAATCAATACGAGCATAATTTCAAAAAGTCATATAACTTCCAAAAGTCAAAGGTGCGCGACATGGGTTCGAACCAGAGACCCTCTGCATTGCAGTCTGTTGGTCTCCCCACTGAGCTATCGCTGCTCTAGCATGTTACTATATAATCTATACAAATAATAAAAAGCTGCAGAGTTTGTTTGTTTGTTTGGTTGAACGCGCTAATCTCAGGAATTACTGGATCAAATTGAAAAATTATTTTATTTATCGAGGAAGGCTATAGGCTATATAACATCACGCTACGACCCACGGAGGCGGCGCAGTAACGATAAACGTGGGTGAAGCCGCGGGCAAATCTCGTATTCTATAAGTGTTAGACGATACAGCCGAACTTTTCAAAAAATTCACGAGCTATGTTGCCAGCTTATATTTGGATGTCAACTGGTAAATTATATTATTAATTATCTCTAAAAACCATTATCACGTGAAAAATATGTTTATATAACTAGAAAGATTACTATATATCCGTAAGAGGTTGTATTAAATCTATATTTATTTCACAAGATATATTTTAACATCCCAGTTATTGCGACTGCTAGATCGCACCAAAAACGCAATCCTATGCCACGGGACGTGCAGTTAGGATTAAAATACAAGATACATTTTATCTTGTAAACATATCCTAATCCTAATATTATAAATGAGAAGGTGAGTATGTTTGTGTGTTACGCCTTACGCTTACGAAATTATGAAATATCGCATACCAAGAGTACAAAAAAGGGCATGGGGTACCACTCATCCCGAAAAAAGTATTGTTCCCGAGCGGATAGTATTCTAATAAATCGAGTAAAATTATGCCACTAGAAGGCGAAGTTAAACTTTTTGTTGTGATATCCGCTCTAAACAGGCGAAGCCCGCGGCGCATGCTAGTATCTAATATAAGTTTAGCTAACTAGCATACTGTGTGTTCTCAATTAATCTTGCTTAGTGTGCAAGTTGTGCGGGCTAGCAGAGGAACAACTAATTAATTGCCAAACAGCGTCATTGGCAAACGAGCGTACTTGCTAATATAAACTTAATTTACATGTATTATGAGTTACTGTCTGACTCTTTGGTGCAGTGAGAATGAACGTAACTGGTATACATGTACTAGCAAAAAGTAAGTACCCATACACCTTTTTCAAACATTACTTAGCATATTACATTAGCTGATGGAATGTGGATGAACGTTTGTATGTGTTTTCAGTAGTGACACAACATTTTTTGTTATACTCTGATTCTAGAAAATGGCGATAGCGATACTGGGATCACGTGTATTAGTAAAAGAGCCTATGGCAATAGGCTCATTTAAAATGTAATGTAGTGTAATATAATGTAATATATGTAATCGTAAATGGCAATTTACCAGACATAATTAAAAAACGTGCTGCTACTGAAAAATCCTTGACAGAAATACTCAATAACATTTAGTCTTACCCGGGAATGAAACCTGAGAACTCTAAGACAGCTGTCACATTACTAGATTATTATAATAATAACATTAATCCAATTTCCCAGAAAATATAAGTCTTTTACAAACATATTAAGTTAAGCCTACCAATTATATTTGGCTTAGACATATTGGAGAACTTAGTCCAGCATTATATTAGTAAGAATATGTTTAGTTGATTATCTTTAGTATATCAATGTAGGCAATACTGCCAAGTAAAATATATCCAGAAATATCAGCGCTGTCCGATATGAAATATTGAAATTGATGTTACTTCGTCAGTTGTAAGGGTTTGCTCTCATGTCGTGAGCTGTTGACTGCTATTATTTTGTTTAAATATGTTTAGTTTTATTACAAACAAGCATACAAGGTTCTTGCTCGTAAGCGGGATTCAATCCTCGATCGAAAGTAAGAGATGAAAGTAAAAATAGGTTTGCTTCTTTCCTCCTACTCTCTTGCATTCATTAACTTCAACTAAGCTGCTGCTTATTATCAGTTAGACAGCCTGCTTATCAGGTTTATGGTAGGCATGCAAGTAGACGGCTTGGTTTTGTTACCTTAAAACTGCATCCGTGATGTTAAATATAGAAAACTACTTCGGTAAGCGGTGCTTAACATATACCATAAGTTTACGGTGGCATGTTAGTTAATCTTAGTAATCAATAAAATATAAAACGGCCGTTAATAGATCCCTAAAATTCTTGCAAGTTCCGGTACAGGAGATATTATAGTGCAAGTGTGCAAATACAAGCTCTTTCTACACCTTAGCTCCTTTAATCAGATATGATGACAAGTCAACCCGGTCAAAAAGAGAAGAACTAACAGCTTTACGTACCTTTCAATGCATGAGATGTGCAACAAATAACACACTTAGGGCTGCTATTGAGATTTTCTTGACTGACAATCGCAATAAGTTTTTAGTTGCCCTGACCCCGGCATTGAATTAGAGATCTCATGTTAATTAGTCATTTACTATCACTATGGCACCGAGGCATTTGACGTTTGACGTAATACACGTATCTTTACAGCTTAGTATATATACACGTGAATGATTTAAAATTATCTGAATTATTACCAACGAGCAAAGTAATGCTAGAGGCTGCCAAAGTTCAACGTATGTATAAAAAATAAATTGTAGTTGAATAACAATTTTTTCTCGAAGCAAAACATTAATTCTAATAAACTTCTGCTACACTAAAATATGGAGACTGTGTGTCTGCCAACACTGGCATATTGAAGCTAAAACAAACGAAACCCTGTGCCATAAATGTTATCTTTTTATTTATTAACAAAATCCTTTCTAAATGTATTTTCATATAATAGTTTAAGCTTAACTGATCATGCGTGGTTAGGTTGCTGTCAACTAAATAAATCAAAGGCATTCTTTTTTTTATTATTTAAATCATGGCATTCTTATCCTTAAGTATATTGTAAGGTTTTACAATATACTTAAGGATAAGAATGCCATGTTTTAGAATTAGCTGACTGTGTAAAACTATATTAATAATTGGCTGAAGGTAACCTACGTGAATGGTTGTATTTTTATTGAAATTTGGCAGTAGCAAATATCGATTAACGATAAAAATGTACTTAACATTCGAGTTTTCAAGTGATTGGTATCATTCGGAACTTTTATATTCATTCGATTATGTTGATTGTTGATGTTGATCGATTGTACATTTTATAAATTTTACCACATTTTCAGGTAATAAAATATTTCATAATTATCTACAATTAACGGGCTCCGTGACATCTATCGTTTTACGTAATTTTTGGCAGACGATGGCGTAGTGGTTGGTGTAACCGACTGCCACGCCTGAGGTCGCGGGTTCGATTCCCGCACAAGTCAAACATTTGTGTGCATGAACATGGATGTTTGTCTTGGTCTGGGTGTTTCTATGTATAATATGTATGTATTTACAAAAAAAAAAGCATATAATAATATGTATGTTTATCCATTGTCTAGAACCCATAGTACAAGCTCTGCTTAGTTTGGGCTAGATGGTGTTGTGTGTACGTGGTAGAATATTATTATTATTATTATTATTATTTAAACGAAAATATGCTTTGTCGCCTGCTCGTTTAAAAGTTTCACACCTCACACAATAATAATTCCAATAATCTGCAAGCCAAACTACTAGTAGATCGTAAATAATTAAAAAAAGGATGATGTACCTATATATCAAATTTTAAATAATAAAATTTGAGCACAGCACTATGTCAGCACGCACCTTTACTTAAAGGTAGATCCTGTACCGAATGATATATGTTCGGCAGATTGCAGGGGTCCAATACAGAGGTCGCATTAAAAACGCCGAGTGGACGGAATAATGGAACATCGTGTGCCCTGGACAGGCCGAGGGTGGGCTCAGATGTCAATCCTTTAAAAAATAAATCAATTGTTTTGTAAGTTAAACTTTATTGTTTGCGGTTGTTCGTGAAACTACACGGATAACATTCTGTTTTTTGTTTAAGGGAACCCTCGCAATTACTAAGCTGTCAATTGATGTGGGTAAATGTTTGCATGCGAGACAAAAGATTGGATTATGTACAAACTATTGTACTTTTCTCAAACATTTGAAACAACGGTTTCAGAATCCACCCTTTACTTTACGACTTTGGTTTATCTATGAATGCAACGCAATGCATGCATAACCAAAGCAAAAAAAAAAAAATAGACTTACGCCACAAGCCAAAATAATCCTACCATATCTCTGATGCTCGATTAGTTCACATTCCGATTTTCATGCACGCTTCTCGGATAAAGGTACTTTTAACGAATGTAGCCTTTCTTTAACGGTGCTCATCAGGCCACACGATGTTTGCCTTGGTCTCTCCTTGCCACTGCTCTATTTATATTTACCTGATATACATTACTATATTTTACCCATGGTTTCGCTTGCGTTAATTTAACTTCTGTCAATAAATTACTATCTCTCTAGAAAAGTTTTTCTGGATGAAAGGTGTCCTATCTATTCTTTGACAACGTGTATGTGCTAATTTCATGGTGATCGATTAAATAGTCATGGCGTGGAAGCGTAACAAACAAACAAAGAAACTCACATTCACGTTTATAATATTAGTTAGGATTGGTAATTATTCTGTCGTTTTTTCTTATAAGATGAAAATGATGAGGAAATGAAATCTTTTTCTTGCTTTTTATTTACGGAATCTCTCTTTTCTATTAAACTACTTAGAATTCCGACAATTTATAATAATGAATTTCTATAAACCGTATTACAAATAACTTAATATAAAAATGCGTGCCCACAATTTATTGAAAATATTTGTTTACGTATTAATTATTATAATTTTATTGTTAGTAATATAAATTTAGATTCATATTTTTCGAGTGAAAATTGTTTTTCGTACACCACAATTGGTAAAACATATAGAACAACAACTTATGTACCATCTTCATGCAATGTAAAACTTGTAATGTATTACTCATGTTTTTACGAAATAAACATATTCTATTCTATTCTATTGCATTGTTAGGACATTTAAACTAACACATTTAGTTTTACTAACTACTAAACTTTGCTATTCATAGGTTTTACTTCGTGACCTAATTTAGAAATGATTTTTAGCTTTGTTTTTGATTTCATTTCTTGTTATTTTTGTCATTTTTAGATTATTTATTATTTCTGGCTTATTACTATTAACCAGAAATAATAAATATTCTGAAAATGTGCTTGTTACGAACCCAAGTAGTGAACAAGTGGGTTCAATTGTCGCATGAGGGCTGCAGGACACATTTGTACGAGAAACATCTGTGAGTCTTTACTCTCTCACTGTTTTTAAGTTAACTTTAAGTGCTAACCTTTTAAAAAAATATGTGTTATCTCAAAAGCTGAGCACTTAAAATAGAACAGACATTTTCATGGAAGGCATTGTGTCTTAGTGCCTTCCATGAAAACGTCTTTTCAAACTTCTGGGTGAAACAAATATTATAAATGGTATGTATGTATATTCATCAAATAATGTATGTATATTTTAACTGCCTCGGTGGCGCAGCGGTAGTGAATGCGACTGCTGTGCATGAGGTCTCGGGTTCTAATCCCGGGTCCGGCCAACAAAAATTTACTGGGTTTTTCTGTAAAAAATCTCAATAGCAGCCCGGAGTTAGGAAGTTGGCGGTATTAGACACCCCCGTGCCTCGGAAAGCACGTAAAGCCGTTGGTCCTGCGCCTGATCTCTCTCCGGTCGTGTTGGATTGCCGTCCCATCGGATCATGAGAGTTAGGGAACAGAGAGTGCACTTGTGTTTGCGCACACACTTGTGCACTATAATATCTCCTGCGCTGATGGCCAGCCTCTGTTAAGACTGGCCGCCGTGACCGAAATTCGGTCTGGAGGACATTATTATTATTATATTCATAACATTTCTTTAACCATATGGATTCGGATGTCTTTCTTATATGTATATTCATTTACCTTATCTCATACTTATATTCCCGAAGATGTAGGCAGAGTTGTATTGCAGCTAAATCTGGGAAACTATGGTTTAAATTCCAAAGTAATAGCGTGTGAGTCTCCCAGGCACAGTTCCAACCTCCGTGCTGCTCCTGTAAGAAAACGCGAACCGATGTCTTATTTGTCACCATATTACTCCATAATAAATGGCATGGCTTCAAAACTCTTAGGTACGTATAATCCATACTAATTTAATTATAGATACATGGTCTCATGCCTATCCCCGAAGACGTAGGCAGAGATATACCTTTGTAATACATTACACCTACAATTCACTGGCTATGGATTTAAGTCCTACATTATAAAGCAAGGGCCCATTGCCATTTCCCAGGCACAGTTTCAGTCTCCATACTGCTACTGAAAATTTCATGACAGGAAAGCCCTATATTATTTTCGCGAGCCGGGAATTATAACCAAGAGCACGTGCACAGCAGGCGCATTCAGAAGCGCTGTGCCACCGAGGCAGTTTAATCTTAACAATAGATATTTAAATTCAGCTTGTGACCGCGGCACGTGCGTCCTGACCGCGACGAAGCTACCAAAATACCTAAATATTAAATATTCCAAATTTCTAAACAATTTTGGCACTGCAGTTGAGAACGGTCAGACTGCCAGTCTTGAGTTTTAAAAGGTCAAGGCACTTTTGACTTTTCGTCGTAAAATCTGCTTATAATAGCCTGCTTTATTGTCCCGTGGTATGAGTTTAACTTATAAAACGAATGCGAGGCTGTTCGATCCCCGGATCAGGCCAATTTTTGTGGCAGAACAAAACCTTGATGGTAAAATTCAAAATTCAAATTCAGAATAAATTTATTCAGATTAGGTTACAAGGTAACACTTATGAATGTCAAAGTTATACTAATTTTTTCTGCGAATTTACATTTACTGCCACGTTCAGCAAAGCAAGGATGTAGGGCTCATGAGAAGAACGGGCAAGAAACTCATGGTCACTCTTTTTAATCGCCAAGTTTTTGTTTACAAATTATAAGAGCTGTAAGGTGCTGCAACCATTTCTCCATGAACTATTACTGAACATACTCAAGCATTTAATAAAATTTGATGGTAGCCTCTAAAGCAGCAGTATGGTAAATAGGAGCATCCACTTACATATACATTAATAATCAAGGCAAGGCATGGTTGTAATCCGTAAAATGTCTACTCTCCATTACGGAGGTTTTAAAAGATAAATGGCAAAATGTAAGTAGTAATATCCCGTAAGATTGGTCTAATACAGAAATATTTAATAATATTAAAGCTATTAATAATCTAATAACCTATATTTACAAACGTATTAAAAAAGATAACATAATTACAAAAACACAAATAATTATAATACTAAATATTTACAAAAATGGTTTAGGCATCGTAGAATTCTTCAGCATCGCTGTTAACTGGTAACGTGCCCAGAAGACTGGCAGCATTGCTACGTTAAATGGCAATGCTGATTCTTTGGGCTAAGAAAAGACCAGCCTTCTGATCACGCGGAACGTCGATCAGGCGTTTTGCGATCTCCCTGTACAAAATACGAGCGCTCGGACCGGTAAGATATATTATTACTAATGAATTTGACATTAGAAGAGTATGAACACATACTTAGGTATACTTTACCTCGAACCTTTAGGACCCTCTGTGTTTATTTCTCTGCCAACCTCTTTAGAAAACAGGCGTGCAATATTATAAATGTGAATGTTTGTTTGTTTGTTAAGCTTTCACGCCTTTACTACTCGTCTGATCATTATGAAATTTTGCATACACGTTGTCAAGGGCACAGAAAAGGACATGGATAGAAAATTGACAAAACCTACATTTGTGAGAGATAAAGCTGCGGACAAAATCTAGTATTAAAAAATATATTCTTTACTTGTTAAAAATATTAAGAAAGCTCTCATCCAAAATTATAACTTTGATTTAAAACTTTCAACTTTCATAAAGAAATAATTGATGATAGATAGATCTTCGCTCTGTTTTTTCAGAACGCTTCAATTATTCCAAATTATTCGAGGCTTTTATATAAAAATAAACAATTTGCGGCGTAGTTTTAGTCATTAATCATTTCATTAAGTAATGATTTATAGGCAGGTACTTGACATTTAAATTCGCGGCTCTGCAGTCTCGAGAGACAAAATAAATTGGTATAGATAGTGGTGATATTTCGCCAATGGTTATTTTCACTACAGTCGTTATAAATTGATTCGCTTCAAAAGTCTGAAATACATATATTTATATACGTATATAATACATGCATACATATTATTTATATTTTGTTTTGCATGTCAGGGATAATTTCTGGAATTACTAAACCTATTCTAAAAACTCTGCTCATAGCCAGCCAAAACGCTCATAGCCAGTTGCAATCAGTAACCGGTAAACAATTAGCGAGGTTAAGCAACGTTTGGTGCGGTCAGTCTGTTGATGGGTGACCGCTTAGTGGTATTTCATCTGAGCGTATCCGTGCTTTGGAGAGCACGTAAAAATTCGGTCCCGGTTGTTGTCAAATTGACAGCAGTCGTTAAGCCATGTTAGAGGCCTACGGGCGCCTTGAACAACTGTTGACAACAGATTGGCCACTAACCACACGAAAAGAAGAAAGAAAGAAGAAGACTCTGTTAATAATTATAAAGCTCCGGTTTAGCTTCGAGTAACATAGGCTATACAATACTGATATACTACGTAAGTAAAGCCGAGAGTTCTCGGCTAGGCTAAAACTAATGTTGAAATACCTAATTGCGATGTTGGATTGTCACTAAAATCATTCGAATCCTTAATTAAGTTATTTGATGTTTCTTGATCGTTGTGCAATTATTCTGTAAAGTTCATGCGCTGTTTCTTATAATTACAGGAGTTTATAACGGTTTTCGAATGTGTTGCAACAGCAATAATAATGATAAATTATTGACATGGACCTTTCGCTACTAACAGTTTTTCCTGCATAATTGATCCACAAATAGTTGTTTCCAATCGTCCATTGTTTGAATGTTTGTAAGGTGCCCGTGATGCGAAATATGCTTACTACTAGAACTATATATATAGAGTAAAATGTTATCTAATCAATCAGGCGTCTTATTTTAAGCATTTACGGCTAAACCGTAGCCCTATTTGTCAATATTTTATAAGAAAGTGATGTTTTAACCTTGACAAATGTTCCTACGAAACGAAAACACAAATTTACGTTACAAAATATGTTTGCTCACTTATTATTCTTCATAATAAAAACGCTCATACATAAAACTTACTTACTTAACATAGTAATTTAAAGAGTCGTAACATTGGTTCGCTTATTATTCATATTGCCTTAGCGTATGTATATATAAAAAGCATCGATGGAAGTCCGTTGGACTGCGACGCAGAGGTCTCGAGATCCTTACCCGGGCACGCCTCTGACTTTTCGAAGTTATGTGCGTATTTCATAGTTAATTTTCGCTCTAATCTTCTAATTAAAAGTCAAGAAGATAGTTTTCGTTTAATCATCATTTTCATCTTGCTATGTATGTTACTATGTTATGTATGGCGCCAAAAGTTTATAATAAAATACCATCTATCATAAAACTGTATAACAGGGAAATATTTAAAAGTAAATTAAAAAAGCTCTTAATGGAAATGTGTTATTATAGTATTAATGACTTTTTGAATGATAATCATCTTAAATAAATTTAAATTCAATTACTTTATTTATTTATACGTTTACGTTTTGACATTAAATTTATTTGACTCTTACCTGTTGACATTTTAAATTTATTTTAACTTTTCTCTTTTGACATTCAAAATTATTTATCTGAATGCATTTTTAATTATCTAGGCATACTAATTACATTTTAATTTAATTTGTTACATTTATTGACATTATTATTTTGCTTAGTTTCTTATCTAAATATGTAATTTGATAATTTAATGTATTTCTATTATTTATTTTTTTAAAGTTGACATTCATGCGCCTCCTCAGGCAGATTTTGGTGATACTAATTTAACCTTTTTGTAATCATGTGATACCGAAAATGAATTGAATGAATAAATGATTTATGATGATTTATGATTTATGCTCAAACACACTTTTGTACGACTAAACGACAAATAATTTACCAGTCCTAACGAATATTATAAATGCGATTGTGAGTTTGTTTGTTTTTTACGCTTTCATGCCTTAACTACTGGACCGATCATGAAATTTCGCATACCCGTTGTCAGGGGAACAGAAATGACCTAGCCCAGTGCAGGTTGGCAGTCAGTTGGCTTCGCATATCTTCGAGAACATTATGGAGAACTCTCAGACATGCAGGTTTCCTCACGATGGTTTCCTTCGCCGTAAAAGTGAGCGATAATTAACAGTTTAATAGGCATATAACTTCGAAACATCAGAGATGCGTGCTTTGTGATCTAACTTGAGACCCTTGCATAGCATTCCAACGGTCTTCCACAAAGCTATCGCTGATACTGACTATATAATAACTAAAGACCTATGCCACAGAGAAAACAAGCATTTGTCATGATAAATGATTATCCTTCTGCAAAAAAGCACCTAAAGTTGCTCGGTTATTGAGCGAAAGAACGAAGAGAAGAAACAATCCACTAAACACTTACCCATTTATAACATTATTAAGGGTAAGGATTACAAAGGAGCTATGCAGGTTTACTACTTACTCAAACAAAACAAACTACAGTGCAACTAAATGAACAAGTTGTATACTCGACGGAGTACATTCATTCATTCGCTCACAGCAGACTTTAGTCGAGAGCATTATACGCGTAAGGAACAAGTTGTTTGCAGTATAACGCCCCCATTCACTATGAGGAGGGTTATATTCTCTACTAGTTAATATTTGCGGTTTTGCCCGCATTACGACAGGAAGGTATACCGGAATCAAAAATGCTTACCTGTTAATCCAAGGCATGGTTTCTATGTGCTGAGTTTCATCCGAATGCATTTTATAATTTACGCGTGACTGAGTAAGAGACATCTTCTTATAACTGGAGTCAGTTACACTAACCACTACGACATCGGCCTCGATGGCGTAGTGGTTAGTGTAACTGACTGCCACGCCTGAGGTCGCGGGTTCGATTCCCGCACAAGTCAAACATTTGTGTGTATGAACATGGATGTTTGTCTTGGTCTGGGTGTTTCTATGTATAATATGTATGTATTTACAAAAAAAAAGTATCTATGTATGTTTATCCATTGTCTAGAACCCATAGTACAAGCTCTGCTTAGTTGGGGCTAGATGGTGTTGTGTGTATGTGGTAGAATATTATTATTATTATTATTATCTTCACAAATAGTAATAGGTTTTCTATTTAAACTCAGCCTATATGGTAATATAATATCACGTTACCAGTCGCTAGTCACGTCGCCACTTTATCATCGCACAGTTAGGCAGCATTGTATTTGTAAGAACACTTTTTTTTATACTATTATAGTGTACAATACCTCTGCTACTGACTTGAGGAGCTGATGGTAAGTGGTCACCGTATGCTATGGACGCCTGCAATACCAGTGGCGTCACTTGTAGTAGGGGAGCCCAAGAGGGTAAATAGGGATTTACTCGAGCGTCGTGGGGACCTATAGGATTGTAAAGGTTGGACGCTAAAAAGAAAAAAATATGTGAAGTATACCTACCCGTTCACCTTTGGTTTTCAAAAATGTAAAAAAATACAGTCACAAAGAAATACTCGAGCACTTCAGATATTAATAGCGTATGCGCCCCACGTCTTTCTGATATAGGAAAAATATTAATTTGCCGGTTTGCATGGTGGGGGTGGCCGTACGAAAGGGTAGAATATAGGGTAAAAAATATTCGAGCGCGTCAGACATTGATAAGGGATGTTAAGTGAACCCTCCAGTAGCTCCTATTCAGAAGACTGACGATTTGGATACGACAATAAGTCATGGCCGATTTTCGAAAATGCAAAAAACTATCGTGACCTTGAAATACTCGCGTGTCAGATTCTTCATCTTGATGTCCTTGTCGTACCCATAATCTGACAATTATGTGGAGGAAGTTCCTTAATCTGACAAATCGGATATTTTTTTTTAATTGAACGTTGAACAGGCACGCGTTGTTATGACCAGCTGTGATGGAATCATGGCGGCGGAACGTACTATGGGGACGGTGCGAGAGAGTGAGAGATAGAGAAAGAGTGAGAAGGGCAGAGTTGCGCGAAGCGAAAGGGGAAATACATAGTTTCCTGCGACTGCATGCGCCACACTTTATTAATGATTTTAGCTATTTCGACTTGTGCAAATCGTCAGATTATATTATTTCTATGACTCGTGACTAATTTGACGTGGCCCAGAAATCGAACAAGAGATCTCATACACAGCAGTCATATACTGTCACTGCATCACCAAGGCAGAACTTCAATAAGAAATAACTTAAAGTTATTTTCCAGACAGATTTACACTTTTATTTGGACTACACTTCCCTCCACTTATTCACTACCTAAGCATTTCATACTTCAAAAAACTATTCGCACACATTTTCAGGTGAAAAGGGAATTACGAAATTACGGCGATGGTTCTCAAAGACCTGCCTTCCTAAATATGAAAACGGATACGAATGTAATCCAACTGTGACTACACTGACCATTTCCACTTAGTTATGTCGCCATTTTGAATATTTCTGACTTTGTGAAGAACTTTAATACGAATATAGTTATTGTAGTCTTATGTTGTATGAATATGGGTTCTCATCTCAGGCAAATGACACACTTAAAGCTAATTTGGCTGCTTTATAATTTTTTTAATAATTCTGTCAAATAGACTAACTAACTAATTATTAATTGCAGTATCGAGGGGGACTTTTCAAATAAGTAGACAACCGATACAAAAGACAACCAAATTCGAATCAGTCATCTGTGGATCACACAAAATTTTGTCCCATGTTGGTTTCGAACCCGCAACACTCAGGTTAGTGGCAGTGGCCAGATGACTACTTAAAATTAGTTTCATAGTGTTAACTCTTGTATTCCATACAATAATAGGCTACGTTAATCACTTACCACCAAACGGGCTGTATGCTTATTTGTTACCTATACTTATATTTATATCAGTATATAATACCTACTTCAATTTGTACGCTAGAATTTTGATATTATTTATTCTTAGTGTTTGGGTGGGTCCATGCATAGTTTAGATTCACAATTAGACCGGATAGGTGGTTTTTTGTGTACGTAGTATTCTTTAAGCCAGTGTTTAAGCCAGAACAACGTCAATCGAGTCTCGTCACTAGCCAGTGATGTATAAAAAAGACGGGTAATTGCAATATGAATAATATTTACTTTCCGCATCGGTAATTATTTATGACCGCTACGCTATCAAGTCAAAAGTTTCAATGTCAACCTTATTATGTGCTATATTTGACATCCTCTTCATTCAAAGCGATACTGCTAAAAATTATTCCGTCGTAATTGAAAAACTTTAAAGATAAATCTCCTTAAATCTGGATAAAATAAAATTGTAAGTAGCACCGAGGCTTATAAGAAAACGTCACGCACAACATCTCGATCGTAATCTTTGTTTAAACCAAATCTAAAAGGCTGATCCCTTCTTGTACTTGAGACGACGCTCAAAATTGACTATAAACACAATATTTCTTTATAAACAGAATGCCTTGTTGAGCCCGCATAAGATGATGGTTAAGATGGGTCGAATTCCAGGTAGTATGTTAATGAGATTTTCTGATAGGAATTTCTTAGTAATAGCGTGAAGTATGGAAATGTGTTCGGTAGACAAAAATAGGCTTGCCTAAGCGGATTGCTTCGCTTATGGACGGTTGATACTCATTGCACGGATGGTGTAGTGGCTTAAGAGGTCGCCTCACCACTACCACTATGCCAAATGTTGTGGGTTGTTTTTAGGATAAAAATTAGAGAGCACCACAAAAAAAATAGCTATGTCGAGTCTAGGTATTCTTTGTGTCCGTTATTTGAATATTTGTACCGTCCCAATTCAGAAATCATTCCAAGTGGTGAAGTTGTATATTAAAAAACAAAATAATTAAATATTGCAGAGCTTTCAAAAAGAAAGTATGTGCTTCTAGTGCAAAATTGTGTGATTCTGGGAATAACAGTATTGTAACCATTAGGTTACAATACTGTGATTCCCAGAATCTGTCGTGAACACAATACCTTTCTTAAATGTGTAAAGGTCGATATCCTTTCAGTATTCTTAATTTCTTATAAAGAGCCTTGTATAAATTTAAATCGCCATAGTTGTGATAGACTAAGTTGTATTCTTTTTCGTTCTTTTTTCTTTTTAATTTATTTTTTGCTGTTTATTATTATACTTTTCGTTTTTTTTTTAATTTTATTTAGTGTACCTGATTGATAGTGCAATCTCAATGCATGTCGAGTTTGCCTATAATTGAATTTGCATTATGTGTAAGATTATATTTACCTATGTTAATTCACAAGTTTAAAATGTAAAATCTGTTGGTGAAACTTACAATAATAAATAAATAAATCTCCAAACCAAAAGAATATCGTTATTCTAAGGCAAAGAATATTTGAGAGCAACCTACGGCATAGCATAACATAGATTATTATATTATATAATATAATAGAATATTATATATCATTATATTATTATAAATAGATGTGCAACTTGCGTGACGTATTCCTTAAGTTGAGAGAGAATTAATCTTTTAGAATTGGACACTCATCTACAAGCAGGACGGTGGTTAACCTCGCGGATCGATCGCTAGTAACCACTGCGTCATACACCTCTCATATAAAAATGTTATGCTTCTGTACCCATCATTAAAATTTTGTATGCTATTATCTAGCTAAACATGCTTGTACTATATATAATATTGTAACACCACCAAATACCATGTTTTATGCAAATAAATGATTTTTATTATTATTATAAATCACACTAATGCTATATACTGTTATCACATCAAAGCCAAATGAAATCTTCACATTTCACGATACCGAAAACAAATAAATAATGCTGAATCAGTAGCCATGATTTATATTTATACGAGTTCTAATATCTAAATTGTATAAAAATAAATGCTATAAATATCAAATTCTTGTTTACAAAGTAGATCAAAGCGTTAGATGAAATATATAATTTATTGTTATTCTGAGTATAAAATACGATAACAGTAGGTATACTTTTTTATATTATGCCTAAATTATCATATACAGTCCATAATATATATTTTGATGCAAACCTTTTTTATTTTAAAAATGAGTTTATTTTGCCCAAAAACTTCTTTGTTATAAATAAGTTTAAACTTTTTCCGATTTCGGATCGTATCCGAGACCTCATGCACAACAGAAGTACTTATTGCTGTTGCGTCACCGTCGTTATAATTTCATATCTTTATATTTACTGTTATCGCTAAAGCAATATAAAAGCAGTGATAGCCTAATGCAGTGGTCGGCAACCTTGTCGTTCAAAGAGCCATTTTTTTAAGCTTTGCTTTAGCAGCAGACGTTATTACGGAAAAATTAGGATTGAAAGTACATTCTCGAGCTTGCCTTTATCAGATAAGTCTCAGTTAAACTTACAGTAAATAAAACAAAAATTTGGTATCATACTTATAAGGCAAGGTAATAAGTAATTCTGTTTATTTTTAAATAACTTTCTATCTAGTAATTTTTTGTGCGTGCACTAAACATTTCGTGAAAGAGCCGCAGCTGAGGTGTCAAAGAGCAGCATGCGGCTCGCGAGCCGTGAGTTGCCGACCACTGGCCTAGTGGAAGGCCGTTGGACTGTCACGCAGAGGTTTCGACTTTTCGAAGTTATGTGCGTATTAAATAGTTAATCATCGCTTGCTTTAACGGCGAAGGAAAAAACATTATTTGCATGTACAGGAGTTCTGCATAATGTTGTTGAAGATATGTGAAGTCTGCCAACCCGCACTGGGCCAGCGTGGTTGACTATGGCCTAACTCATCTCACACTGAGAATAGACCCGTGCCCAGCAGTGGGACAGTTTAATACATGGCTGATATTATTATTATATTATTATATCGCTAAAAGCAGTCGTTAATTATTATGTTGCAAACACGATTTAATTGTGTAGTAGAAGTCCTTTTTTATAGTAGCATTTAAACAAAACTACTTATGAAGGAGTATTTAAAACATAAGCTTTGAATGATAAATGTAAATAAGTACCTATTGTATGCGAAATTTTTATTTATGTCACTAGATAATTTTAATACACGGTCGGTTAAAACTCTCATTCAAACATCTCGTATTTAACCCTCAGTCGTTTTAAGTACACAGAAGCGTAATAACGTGTGTAACAACAAAGATAGAAGCAAACAATGTATTGCATTTAAGACGTGAACTATGTACATTGATAATAATAAGAAACTGCCATATAAACACAACCCGCAATAAAAGTCCTCGACGCTACTCTACCGACAACAGACAGTTTTAAATTGTGTCAAAGTATAGAACAGGAGAGGCTTGGAGTACAGAAGCGACATTATTAACTTTAATGCCTACTAGCACGCTGGATCACACATTACTAGTATCCAATGTCTTAATCAAAAATAATGTATTCATTTAGGTCACTTTTATGAATGTCAAACGATTAGTTAGTGATTTTACTAAGTTACTAAAACTAAATTTAGGTAATTTGTTTAAATTTAGGTTCAGGCAAAGGGCTTGGACTATGAGAAGATACCTGCAGGATATTCTTCTTGTTAGGTAAGCTAGAATGCTTGTGTTAGGAGCGTGTTTACATCAGTAGTACAATGGGAAGGATTTAAAACTACGGCTCTCGATCGCAAGTTCAATTTGACTCTCTTAGCGCACATCGTGGTGTAAGATGTGAATGAGAAAAAATATATATAAGACAATTATGTAAAGATATATCTTTAGATCTGATAGACAATAAAATCTAGCCTAGACTGTGCCCGATAGAGGCCAATAGGATCGCTTCTTATTACTTGAGACTTAAAACTATAGTTCGCGAAATGCTCACGTCTATATCTGCCTCCGGATATATATGTAGGTGTAAGACTTGCGCGTGAGACTGTGTGTAATGTTACAGTAACTGAATTTTAACTCTTTGTGATACCTTCTCCATACTTTGCCTATTAGGTACAGTTTAATCGTCCAGGTTGGTGAATTTATTTAAACAGTTCCCTTGATAAAAGTTAATGTATAATCTATATGAACATTTTAAATCAACTTTAAGCGCTAGATATATTCATCCTGTGTCTGAGTCACATAACTTTAAGACAACATACACAATTTATAAAATAAGAAGCAAATGACATTGGGAAATTTTTGCCCCACTTTTCAAAAAGTAGCGGACACAAACGAAATCTATCACAGATGATAGATTCTATTGTCCACTTTATTGCCTTTTTTTTTCCTGTAACACATGGGAATATTGAGAAAATAAGGTTTCAATACTTTAGTATTTTTACTTTTACACTTCACATTACACCCAATGACGTTTTATAAACTTACTTTTTAAAACATTTTAGATTACACCTACATCACAAAAATACGCCAAAGCCAAATAGCTATGATAGTGCGCGCTGCGGCCCGGCAGTGTCTAGTCAGGTAAAAAATAAACTGGTTTCGCTGCCTGCGCTCATCGCTCGCACAGCCAATACGCAACTCGCAGTCCTTCGTCATCTGTCGTTGTGATCTGTGCGCTCCCTGTGTTTTGAACTTATTACTGAACCGACTGATTGCTTTGTTTCAAGGACTTTGTCGATTTTGCTTTAGATTTTTTATTATTAAAAGAACGTTTATTTTCCATGTATTGTGGGTGCGTTTACAAACATTTAAACTCACATACACAAACAGTCAGACCTGGAACAACTACTTGTAGTTCATCAAAGTACCATATTACTATATAATAAATAAACAATTAGTGATGATGATGATTAATAATTATTTAGTAGGGCACAAAATGTATCTTGAAATTGTCGAATACAGTATATTAGTTTATTAATATACGTTCAGTAATGTGTTTTAAATTTTTTTTAAACAAGTATTTAATATTATTCATTAAAAAAATAAGTAAAAACATATAACTTTTTATTAGTTATTCTGCGATGCAAAACAACATAAAATGTTAAAAAATATCAAATCATTTTAGACAAAAATATTTCCAACTTCAAAACAATCTCAGACTCATCATACCTCAGAATTCCCATATGTCACAACATAGCGCTTTAAGTAAACATACCTACAGGTCTTAAGCTTTGAAATAAAGTACGTTTCATCTTTGTCCGCCGTGGGGATTTTTTTCATAGTAAAGTTCCCAATGTCATTTACGCTACGATGAAAACTTTTTCTTACGCGTAAGGCCTTTATGCCTTTGATGTTTAGGTATAAAACTATTTTGGATTTTTATTTCACAAATCGCATCTGCACTCAATCTTGATCTATGATACTACGGAAGGAATGTACAATTATAGTGTATGCTATTAAAGGAAATATTTCAGTTCGGTCTGGTCAGGGCTTAGAGCCGTTGGATAATTGCCAATTTCGCGTGATTGTTACCCTAACAAATTTATATTTTCCGTCTGTACCATGAATACTCTTTGTATTATGAATATGAATACTAGTCTGGACACAAAAGGATACTGCGGACGATGTTAAACTGTTTCTATTTTTGTTATAATAGAAATCTTATTTATACAAAATAAATAATTTAGACATTACTTTCAAGGTAAAAATAAACTACCTGGCCTGGTAATTATCGAATAGTTAAGACGTGAAAACGTAACAAATAAATTCTCATTCGCATTAAGGATATAAATTAGGATTAGGGTTATATTAGAAAAGACAACTCCCACACTAGAAATTAATATCGTACCGCCAGAAACGTCGGACTACTATTTGTGGACCACACAATTTTTTGTTTTGTATGGGGATCGAATCGAACAAGCCTAGGCGTAAAGTTAGTAATGAAGCGACCACTTAAATTGTTATGTATGTTCTTCTTTTACATAGTAATGGAGCTACCTGATGTGGGCTGGAGGGTACCCAGACGGTACTCCAGTATCCAGTGGGTACCCCAGTACCCAGTAGCCTTAGCCTAAAATTGCCAAGAAAATTTGGGTAAGTTTCTACGTGGAACCAAATAGGTATTTGTATGATCGTTTTTTATCTCTGAAGGGATAAGCATAGATGTATTGCGTCCACTTTTTGCCAGCTGTACTAGGTTTGGTCTCTCAAGACTATTACCGTTTTTCGGATATTCTTCCATGCTCCGCAGCTATTAAGAACGTTCTTACAGAATAAAACCAATGCCCCTCTCCATTTCCCGGTGAATATTTTTCTTTTGAAAAGAACAGCTCTTGCAGCTCAGCTCAGCTCATCAACGAGACACCCAGACCAGGGAGAATAATGGACCACACAAATATTTGCCCCGTGAGAGAATTGACCAGCACTCGGCGCATTGCAGTGGTGAAGCGTACTGTATTGTCTAGATCCTCCTCAACTTATCTATACCTACCCCAGCTATCGCAAGAATAATTTCTTAACAATTGTCTAATGGCTCTTGTAAATGAGGCGACTTACATCGTCAAATAATCCACATTAAATCACGCAATTAACTCGCTATAGCTACTTTCATTGTGCACAAGTTCCATTACTGCGATGTTTTAACTTTTTTATATCGTTGTTTACTCATTTTCTTCACAGATTAACAAAAGAAAACGCTTGTATATTCTACAAAATTAAGAACTTACAATGTTGCAACAAGGAAACGTATTAAAAAGAACTAGGTGAGACAGTAATTGAATACATCTTCCGCGCTAAAGAACGGATAGTTGGATCCATTTCGTACAATTTAACCAACCTACTTGGAAACCTATTTCTATGCTGATCCAAAGATAAAATAAAAATACTTCTAGCTGGTTATTTTCTAGTGGATGTGGGAATTGGTTCCTGCTTCAGTTTATAAGAATACTTTCTTATACAAGTCAGGTGTATATTGTAAGAAGGTATTAAATAATATTGTCTTCAATTTACGCGAATATTATTCATTGAAATTAAACTGCTATATACGGATTTTATCGCGTTGTTTATTTGACACTTTATTACAAAATTTTGAAAATTGTTACATTACTACTACTATTAAACTTTACTAATTTTTAAGCTAATTAAATTATTATTAAACTATTAAGATTTAATTTATTTTTACACTTTCCCCGACGTTTCGGTTTCTTTTCAGCAGCCATGGTCACGGGGAGACTAAGATGGCAGTTGTCTCAATGTTCCAAACTCTAAATAATTCTATAACAAGAAATTGCAATTTCTTAAAAGTTTCAGTTAGTCTGCCCTGTATTTGACTGCACGGATAGCGCAGTGGTTTAAGAAATGGCCTCACCACCTACGTTGAATTTTGTGGGTTTGAATTCTAAAGGGACAATTAATTGGTGTGATGCACTAATGATTGTTCCAAGTCTGGGTGTTCTTTGTGTCCGTTGTTTGAAAGTTTGTATAGTCCACCGGGATTTTATTTTAATTAGGGAAAAAACATCTGCAAAGAAGCATACTGTTGGCCTTAAGTTTAGCAGTTACCGTAACCTTGAAACTTACTCTATAATAGTTTGCAATACGAAGGGTATCACTCGTGCGTTGATAACTCTAGGGAAAAGGTATAAATAAGGGATTGAATTAAAGGAATGAGACAGGTATGTACGGAGCCACCAGAACGTTTACCTTCCAGGTGAAACGCATTAATGATACCTTTGTTTCTCTTAGACCGATTTTCTGTGTGGGATGGGTGTATCCCCGAGCGGGCCGGACGATTCTTACCATCACAAAATAAATGGCTGCAGTTGACTCTTACACTAAAATGTATGAACATAATCAGTCAGCCGATTAGTTTACCAACATAATAGCATTATTATGCTAAATCACTGTAACAAAGAAAATTATTTAAAGAAAAATGAAAATATCGTATTTTACTACGAACGCTTGAAACTTTAACACGAGAATAGTGATATCGCATAATATTATTTAAAAACTAAAACTTTATTTTATGTAAGACACAAATGGTTAAAGCACTTTTTCACTTTAATAGCTTTTATGTGAACGTAGTTTAGAGCAGTTTATTACTTTTAGTTGGCAGTGTACCTGATGAATAGTGCTTTAGTTGGTATCAAGCATACTTGTAACTTGACAGACGAGGGGGTGTGTTGAATAGTAAACTTAAGATTTATGCTACTACCAATATTAAACAACATTAGTTTTGTCTATAAACAAACTCACTGTGAGGTGTGAATGTTCAGCTTTCATGCAAAATTTGTTTTTTTAATTACATGATTTTGCCCGCGGCTGCTCTACTAAATCTGCTTCTTTTTTAAAAAAAGGTCTAGTCTATATTTTTCTCGATGAGCTCTATGTCCTTTTCTGTACCCCTGACAATTAATATATAAAATTTCACGATGATAGGTCAAGTAGTTAAGGCATAAATGCGTAACAAACAAAAAAACACACATACGCATTTACAATATTAGTTACGACGGAATTTCAACGTTTTTATTCACTTATAAAACTTTATTAAAAGAGTAACAATTTATTTATTTATTTATTACATTAAGATTAGTATAATCCATGGTGAATTTTTCACATGCAGATGTGCATAGAACTTACAGATTTTAATCTTTTTTCTACAATATTAAATTAAATAATATTATAAATGAAATAAATTTAAATTCAATAAAAATACATGAAACTAAATTAAGCATTTATATTGGATACAAAATTAAAAATTCGACGATAATGGATTAGTTGGTAATAAAAATTGGTTTGGTAATAATAATTTAATTGTTATAATATTAGACTTTTAACAAAAGAAAGACGATTTTTAACAAAATCGGTAACACTGCGGTTTTCATACTGATTTATCGATGTTATTTGAACGGCCAATTCTGATTCTTTGTTTTTTTTTTGCATGTATAGTTATGTGCAGTTCCTTGTATTTAGTCCAATGGTTTGTCTTAAATTAACAAAAACATTAATCATGATGTAATTATGCAGTTTAAAAGTACAGTTTGAAATACAAATTGTATATAAGGTTATTGATATTTATTATTAATAATGCTGCTACTAATAAAATAAGGGTACTATATAAATGCGTAGCAAAAAAAATACTAATTGCACAGCAAAATATGCTTACCAAAAATACTAAATGCACAGCAAAATATGCTTACCAAAAATACTAATTGCACAGCAAAATATATTTAAAGAGATCAAACTAAAGGCCCACAAAGCCTACCATCCCCAGGTAAAACCTCAGGGTGGCTGGAGGTCATCTTGCGCCCTCCGACGCGCGGTTCTGCGGTTGGGGAGAGGGTTTAAGCGCTCCCTCTACCGCTCCGCTGCCTCCTTGATGGACATGACTTCCTCACAGAAGGAGGCGACGGCGCTCCACGACCTCTCGCTCCGGACCATAGATTGAACCACGGCCGGGAGCGAGAGGGCAACCATACCGACTGCCGCAATCAACTCACGGCGCTGCGATGCCCAGGCGGGGCAATTTGCCAAAGTGTGCAGCGCCGTGTCCTCAACAAAGTATTTACCTAACATAACCTAACCCTTCCGAGATGGAATGCAGTGATTTTAGGTGTATAGGTGCTCGTTATGTTGTGCAATATTTGCTGTGCAATTAGTATTTTTGATGGACATTATATTTAATCCAAAATATTTAAAATTAAATTTAAATAATTTAAATTTAAATAATTAAATTCCTAAATTTTTAAAATAACCAATGCATTTTGTGGTGGAACCACGAAATTAGATGTAGAACATAAATGGCAATCTCATAGTTAAAGACCTAATAAAATACAATTTCGTCACATGCAACGAAGAATTCATTGTCGAAATAGTTTTAGGAACGCCCGAGAGCGCAGTGCTGATTCAAATCGTATTCACTAACACATTTGTGGTTGTCGACGAATTCCAGGAATTCATCACTGTTTATGAGGCAAATTAGAACTCGAACAATAATAGGGTAGTTGCCAATGTTTGATTTTGTACAACCAGTATTTTACACAAAAGTGCAAATAGCAATCAAACACATTTTTTGTGCAATCAGTGTCAAAATTGGTTGCCACATCAGGAAGTAAATCAAATTTTAAATTTGTATGAAAGAAAAAGTGGGATCGTAGTGCGGATGTCTTGCTATCTCCCTTGCACGGCAGCGGTTAAATAGCGGTTACGGCGTACAGTTTGGATCGTGCATCCTTTTCCTGTCATTTGATATTTACCCCTACTACCAGAATTGAAACGCTTGTATCTTATTTATTATTCAGTGGGTAGTTTTCAAAAATTCTTTGTATTTTGAATATGTAGGTAACTATTTACAATAATTTCACAATTTGACTCACGTCAACTACCCTATCTTCCGCCCTATCTGAACTAAAAGGTTAAAGGAATTAAAAAAATGTAATGCTCGACTCTATTTATCTATTTCGGCTCATACATATTATGTATGAGAAATTTGCGTCCTGTTGAGTATTGCTGTTAAGTAATTCAGTACTAGAGCACTGGTGTATCATATTACAGCTAAATGAATATACATACACTCTGAAGTAATCAGTACGTTTACCGTGACAATGTCTATCCAAAACTTCGGGCCGAACGAAATAACTTACAATAAAGTTTCTTTGGATTTCTTTCTTTCAAAATTAAATTATTCTGTTGGTCCGACTACTTCATGAAAAGGTTTAGGACATTAAAAAGGTTACGATGAATTGAGGACGAATTTCGGAATAAATGTGTGGTACAAACAGTCGGCACGAAACTTTGGCATTTACGTTTCGTGGTAGGCCTACTGATCCTCCGTCGCTGCAACAGCGATGTACATAAGGCAGTATTTTAACAGAATAGTATTCCTTTATATATTTCCTATCACATCTATATCTATTCTTTTTATTGCAATTAGATAGTTTTTTTTTTTTTTACTTGTGGGAATGCATGACGCATATCCCTCCGCGGGTGCGGGCGGAGGGGTTATGTCGGACTCGCCGGGGTAAAAGAAAGATGTTAAGAAGAAAATGTACCTCCCGGAATACCGACTAAACCTACCACGGTGTTCCTCGACAAAACCACTATCGACGGGGCCGCGCGAATCACTTTCGCATGCGGTCGCGACCCCGCCGAGGTTTCGGCCCGCCGTATGAAACGGCAGGCCACTACACGAAAGACCTACCCAAAGGCACTCCTCACAAATTATCCCTACTGTCCCCCCTAGAGGGGAGACGGACTCGAAACAGAGGCGCGCGTGGGAACACGCACGCCGCCTCTCGGACCTGGTGCTGAACGGCAGGCCCACAAAGCCCGCCACCCCCAGGTCAAACCTCAGGGTGGCTGGAGGTCGTCCCGCGCCCTCCGGCGCCCGGCTCTGCGGTTGGGGAGAGGGTTCAAATGCTCCTTCTCCCGCTCCGCCGCCTCCTTGATGGAAATGACTTCCTCATTGCAATTAGATAGTATTTTATCTTTATGTAACTCAGTTTCCGTATGTTTGTGTCCGGAAAACTTGCTAAGTAGTTGATGGATTAACTTGAAATTTTTACACAATTTTGCAGTGTGTATTTTATTTTATTTATATGTAAATGTTGAAGTTCATTTAGTGTATAATTAATAATGTATATAATATTTAAATAAACAACTATTCTGTGAAGTGTTCTTATATACTTTTTATCCTGAAGTTTGAGGGCAAAGCGAAAAATTAAAATAACAGACTAATCGAAGCGTGAACAGGTTGAACTAAAATAAAAAATAATTATAGCTAAATTTTTATCCAACCTAACCGAAAATAAACTATCTTGATTCTTTTCGATAGTGTCAACATAAATATAAGTATAACAATGGCGTGCCCGGCTTTTTAAGAAAATGTATTTCTGTATTACTTATTATAAGGTCAACCATAAAGGTTTTCAAATAGCCTAATATGTTCTTAGTGATTCGGCCCTTTACTTGTGGTAATAACTCATTCCAAGCAATTGTCTTTTATGAGCCTTTAAGTAAACAACTGGCCTGCACATTACTTTCATTGCCAAATCAGCGCGCAAATATACGCTAAAAGTATATTAAATCGTTTCTTGGCAATAGCTTCAAATAAAGATTTGGGCCAAATCTTCCATTATTGTAATATCCTTAAAACAGCTTTAAACAATTCGCTTTTAAAAATATTCTGTATTTAATCGATATTGACATTTTTATTAAGTGAAGTGACTTTATGCTTTTCGCAGTATAATATCTATACTCTATAGGTACCTATGATTACTTTGGTGCTAGATAATGGACGACCTTATGATTAAAATGATAACTACAGCTTGGAGATGTTGTTTTTCCTTGGCATTACAGAAGCAATTTCAATTAACACAATTACGCTAGATGGCAAGAACACGGTTATCTGAACGTCAGCAGTTACCGTAGCCCATGGGAAAGCAGAAGACAATCCAATAAAATTTTATTTGACACGGGACTAAAAAATTATACCTTAAAGCCCAGCAGTCACATTCAATACCTTTAGATCACTGAATCAGTCAAAATTATATATTACTAGATGTGCCCGCGGTTTCACCTGCGTTTATGATTACTGTGCCGCCCCAGTGTGTCGTAGCGTGATATTATATAGCCTATAACCTTCCTCGATAAAAGGGCTATAGTATGGGAAAGCGAGGAAGGACACGTGCGTAGGAGAAAGAAATCCAAGAATTGTGAACGTCAAAATTTATGAGATTAGTGACGTTACTGAATTAGCATTCAGCTTAGCTGCCACATACAGGCAAAGGTTAAGCCTATGAAAAGATACTTTCAAAATAAAGAAATCATCAATCATAAATGTTTCTTAGTTATTTTGTTGATATATTTTGATATATGTATGTGTATGTGGTATAATGTTTTTATAATGCTGACTCCCTTGACTTTACTTATTTATCATGTATGGATTTAAAATCTGAAATAAACGTTTTATTATTATAATTCTCTTTATTACTCTTTTTTTCTAATAATTACATTTTTAAATTTAAATATAAAAACTGAAATGACTCACCGACATCGGGAACAGGGTCCAGGCTGCCGGTGGTTAGGGTCCCAGAGAGAGGAATCTCCTCACAATAAGCGCCGTGTCGAGTAGTACTGCCTTTTGCGTCAAGGACTTGATCCAGCCATCTAACGCGAGCCTTTGCAGGTGGTGGTCGAGGCTCTTAGGTATTAAACCATTGACTGTAATGACTATCGGCACAATGATCGCCGAGTCCACACGCCACATGTCGACAATCTCGTGAGCTAGGTCCAAATATTTCAGCTCTTTTTCTTTTTCATCTTTCACAAGATTCTCGTCATGCGGAATGGTAACATCGATGATCATTCTCATTATTATTATTATTATTATAATAAATGGCTATTTAATTATGAGGCTTTTTGGGTATCATGTGAATATGAAATTAACTTTATGCCTTCTATAAGAACTTTCTATAAGAAGTTAATCCTATCTCATTTTAATATAATGAGGCGCTCATAGCCAGTTGCACTCATTGATCGGTAAACGATTAGCGAGGTTAAGCAACGTTGGGTGCGGTCAGTCTATAGATGGGTTGACCTGGGGGTGGCGGGCTTTGTGGGCCTGCCCGCCATCCGTTCAGCACCAGGTGCGAGAGGCGGCGTGCGTGTTCCCACGCGCGCCTCTGTGTCGAGTCCGTCTCCCCTCTAGGGGGGACAGTAGGGAGTGGTAGAAGTGCCTATTGGGTAGGTCCTTTGTGTAGTGGCCTGCCGTTTCATACGGCGGGCCGAAACCTCGGCGGGGTCGCGACCGCATGCGAAAGTGATTCGCGCGGCCCCGTCGAGGAACACCGTGGTAGGTTAAGTCGGTATTCCGGGAGGTACATTTTCTTCTTAACATCTTTCTTTTACCCCGGCGAGTCCGACATAACCCCTCCGCCCGCCCTCGCGGAGGGGTATGCGTCATGCATTCCACCACGTAAAAAAAAAAAATAGATAGGTGACCGCTCAGTAGTATTTCATTTGAGCGTCTCCGTGCTTCGGAGGGCATGTAAAAAGTCGGTCTCGCTTGTTGTCAAATTGACAGCAGTCGTTAAGTCATGTCAGAGGACTACGGGCGACTTGAACAACTCTTGAAAATAGTTTGGCCACTAACCACACGAAGAAGAAGAAAAGAAGAAGATTCTAAAATAATATTATACGTTTATTTCGGACTAAGTCCATATCGTGCTAGTAACAATTTACTTAAAATTCTAATGTTAGTAGACAATACATGGGTACCTAATATGCATGATTAAATCACAGCATGTGACTGCATCCATCTCCGTAACATCGGGGTCTCCCACCGATCCGCGAATACACTCAGGACGGTATTGGTGCTGCCGCGGAGGTGCGCCATCAAGGATGTGCACTTTATATGTCAATGAAACCGTCAGTATATGTCTCTGCAAACATCCCTGACGCAACTTAAAACCGTAAAAGTTTGTGAATATGTTTGTTACTAAATCACGCGTTAAGTATTGAACGGATTTGGACGCATTATGCACTTAAGATACAACTTGACGCAGGCAAGAACTAGTATTAAAATTAATTTAATAATAAAAATAATAATTTAATTAATTTAAGATGTTTGTAAATATATATTAGATTAATTCGTTTTAAAATTAATAATGTAAATATATGGTATAATTATGTATAAAAATTTATTGTTATTTTTTTCTTTTGTATAATCTTTATACGCTAAACTTATTAGTTTTAAGTCTTTATCCCCAAAAACGACCATATATAAGATTCTTTTTCAGTATCAATACTATATGAGAATCGAAACAATTAAATAAGCGCATTGAGAATCCTACAGTAATCCCACCCGTTACGGTTTCTTCACCATTTCATATCATAAAAAAGAAATACAAAAGCGATATTATTTGACAGAAATGTGGATGAAAATGTCCGATTAATACTGCATAAGTCTTGGGTGAAGCCTGTCTGCCGCTTGTCATCCAAACTAAGTTCCACAAGTTAACTGAAGCGATGCCATTCTGTAACTGCAGTATTTTAAAAATCGTCTTTAAATACTTCAACAGTTGAGCAGATGGCACGGTGGTATATAAAGGTGCTTTCGGATATCTAATGCGTCAAAGGATACAAATTCGGAGGAGGCTTTGATGTTTATTACACAATCATGTGTGAATGATTAAACAAATTTAAATAAAAACTTTGCATTCGAATAGAGGATGTCCTGGATAAACACTATCACAGCTACTATGTATTACGAATAATCATTTACATTAGATTCATGCAGGCAAAGCGCGCGAGCAGACACTAGGTACTTTATAGTAAATTTTTTCTTACGTATCTAGTTTAGTAAGCATCATACCTACTCATCATACATATGTATATGTTCGATAATAAATATAGATGACAAAAAAGAAAAAAATATATCTCGTGCAGAGTATACATAGAGATAAATACATAGATACATATATGTATTATCTCTGCATTAGATATTAGTTTACTAAATAATGCAACTAAGAAAAACAACTATATAAATTTGTATAATATAATTTCTACAAAGCATCTTGATCTTGAATTGCTTGAATAAATACATATTTCTCTTTCATTTTTCTATTCCAATTTATTATTATTGAGAACTTAACCAAATATGCACATAAAAAGTTAATAATTCTCAGCTAGCTGCAGTGTATGTAGCTGAGTATGAACATTTGTCCGTAACGTACAACAGACTGGGGTCAATGCCCTGGCCGTTCAGTTGCCAATGAACTGAGAAGCTCCATATACTAGTATATTACTCTATTTATGTCTATGAGATGATAAAATGGTATTTGGAAATAAAGAAGGCTATTTTGGGTAAATATAATTTTGTAGATGGAGGTAGTGAGTTAGTTATGCAGATTATTGTGTTATCGTGTGTGTTGATGTGTATAATACCCGCTATATTTTCAGAGATGCTTATGCTGATCGCTTTTTGAAATCAAAAAACATCCTAATTTTAATAGAGAAGATGGTTGGAATGTACCACCAGCTTGGGATCCAGTAATACAAATAGTCAAACCCAAGAAGAAGCAAACCACAGCTAGACTTCATGATACTTTGAGCTCATTCTGCGTAAATAGAAACACCAATGATTAAATTATGTTCGGGTACTTTGAAATAACTACACTGGAACATTGAGACAACTGCCATCTTAGTCTCCCCGTGACCATGGCTGCTGAAAAGCAACCGAAACGTCGGGGAAAGTGTAAAAGTAAATTAAATCTAAATAGTTTAGTAATAATTTAATAATCTTAAAAATTACCTAGTAAAGTTTAATAGT
This sequence comes from Catocala fraxini, assembly GCA_930367265.1. Classification (NCBI taxonomy): domain Eukaryota; kingdom Metazoa; phylum Arthropoda; class Insecta; order Lepidoptera; family Erebidae; genus Catocala; species Catocala fraxini. The sequence goes on from OV884045.1 coordinate 3,528,248, forward strand.
AGTAGTAGTGTAGCAATTTTCAAAATTTTGTACTAAAGTGTCAAATAAACAACGCGATAAAATCCGTATATAGCAGTTTAATTTCAATGAATAATATTCGCGTAAATAGAAGACAATATTACGCTTTATTACTATTATTATTGTAAAATTTATAAAATGTATAACTATATTTAGTCACGGACTGTCTTTGAATTGTCACAAAGTGTGTATGCATGTCATCCTACTGTCTATTACAGATTGATATTGTATAATATTACTAAATCCAAATTATTCTAGTTTCTTAATATTGTTAAATAATTATTGCTATTCCTTGTAGATTTATATAGTCAGTAATATATGGTATAATGGCTGCAACACTTTGTTGATATGCGTTGTAAAATACTTTTATTTAATTGATGATTTAAAATTGACGTGAGTTTGAACCCGAGACCCTCTGCATTGCAGTCTGTTGGTCTCCCCACTGAGCTATCGATGCTTGCTATTGATACTATTATATGTTATTTATTTTAAAATATTTGCTGCATCGAACAAGCTTTTCAAAAATAATAAACAAAGAAAAAATTTGTGGGCGAAAATTCGCTGATATTTTCCGTATTCTGTTTATATACATACTATATAATATATATAAAGACGTAGGACTCTGGTGTATCCCAGAAGTGTGAAGCTGAAGTGTATTTCTCACACAATTCTCCATCTATCGTTTTCTGTCTCGTGTCACAGTTTCGGAGTCTGAGAAATTGTTTGCCGAAAATAAAATATGAAGAATATAAACAACACATTAAAGAAATCTAAGTTCTAGGATTCGATTCAGCACCTGAAGACACCATTTTGTAACTAGACGAAATATAAATAAGCCCCAGGACATTGTTTATTACTAGGTATTCATTTAGTCAGATATAAAAAATATATTAGTTCTTAAAATTAATTACAAAAATAATTGCAGACACTAATTAGCTTGCAGTAATGAGATGCCAAAAACTACGACGTCTACGAGACACTTTAAAATCTTAGTTTCTTTTTATTCATTTTATCATTAAGGTTTAGGGTTTTAAGGTAATAAGGACCTATAAGGATAATTTTGTACGTTTGTCTGTCATATCTATAAAAATAAAAATCAATTGCCACGTGTATGACGGAGCATCACTTAAGAACGTCTTGACCGATTTGGCTGTTTGTTTTTTTGTTGTCTTTGTAATTGTCAGGACAAGGTCAAGACAAGGTTTGTACGAACGAAAATTTGCGAAAAATGCCGAAAATTTAAATAGCTCTTAATATTGTCTTCTGTTAACGCGAATATTATTCATTGAAATTAAACTACTATATACGGATTTTATCGCGTTATTTATTTGACACTTTATTACATAATTTTGAAAACTGTTACACTACTACTACTATTAAACTTTACTAATTTTTAAGCTAATTGAATTATTATTAAAACTATTAAAACTATTTTTATTATTATTATTAATTTAATTTTACACTTTCCCCGCCGTTTCGGTTGCTTTTCAGCAGCCATGGTCACGGGGAGACTCCCCAATTAAATAGCACTTATGAAAAAAGAATTGATTGACGTTTTGATATTAAATTTAATAACGTGAAATGTATTTTTGTATACATTGACAGGACTACGACTTTTGGGTCAGCTAGTGTTTAATAAAAAGATCATGGAGAAAAGCTTTACGTAAATTATGGATTAGTTAGAGCGACAGTCATGTTTGCCCTTGACCAGTTTTTATAGTCAACATTGCTTGCTTCGTTGATCATATGGGATAAATGCACATAAATATAAGCGTCTTACGGTCATATCGCTACTGCGTTTTTCTCTTAAGGAAATTATCAGTAGCAGCAGGGAGGCTGAAAATGTGCTGATTTGCGACAATAAGTTAGATAAACTAGTGGAAGACCGTAGCGGCTGCCACGCAGAGGTGTCGAGTTCGATCCCAAGCCTCATTTACATGAGGAAAAGTTTTCGAAACAAGTGTCGTGCTACCTTTGTTTAACTTGGTCATAAAATAGGAATAGCATGATATTTGAATCAAGAAACTGACCTCTTATAAATGAGTCTTTGCTTTTCGAAGCTATGTGCGTAATAACCCTTTCGCTGTTCCGTAATAGACATAATAGAAGATCAATTGTTATTCATCGGACAGGGAACCTGGTAAATAGTTAATTATCGCTCTGTTTACCGGTGAAGGAAAACATCATGACGAAACCTGCATGTCTGATGTGTGTAAGTCTACCAAACCCCATAAGATCAGCGCGGTGAATACCCTAACTTATTCCATACTGAAAAATAACCCTTGTTGTCCGTTATTAGACTCGCTCTTCATTACATAGACTACATAAACCGTAGCTGGTGAAATATTGGTATAGTACACCTCTGCAGTGCGAATAATTGTTCAATGTTATATACCTAGCAACTCATTTTAACAAAACCTGACATTTAAGTTTATATTCCTAGAAGACGACCTTTTTCATAGCGTTAGTTTCACAAATTATGAGTCAAATATTATAATCCTAGACGAAGAAATACATAATTCAGTAACAGCCTACAGTTATGTTATGAAAAATTAGGTTTACAAAAGTTGCGAAAATGCATTTTCTTTTTTTTTTTGTAGTAATCTTGTTAAGTGGCGATTGTATTTATTTAAACTACACTTTTGATTGCACGGATGGTGTAGTGGTTTAAGTGGTCGCCTCGCCACTGCTATTGCGCCGTGTGTTATTGGTTCGAATCCCACGCGGGACAAAACTTTATGTGATCCACAAATGGTTGTTCCGACTCTGGGTGTTCTTTGTGTCCGTTGTTTGAATTTTTGTAAAGTCCCACGACGCAGGAACTATTCCTTGTGCAGGAGTTATCTTTATTTAAAAAAACATAAAACAAAATACGTACATATATCTCTGAATGCTTCGGTTGAAAATAATTACACCTAAACGTTGCTAATAAGACGGCAACTGGATACAAGTTCCAAGCACGGTATTTACTACAGACATATTCAACAACACTGCCAGCCTCGGGCATCAAATTTAGGACCTAATGATAAACCATAAGCTGAGCAGCACGACCTTATACTACGAAGCCAATAAAGCAGTAAAAATGTTTCGGAATATGTGTAAAATATTTTTATATTGGTGAGTTTTTATAGTTATCCAAAATGTGTTTAAGTTTAAATTGTTTTATTTTTAAATAAGACAGCTACCGATCAATTAATAATCATTTCTGTGTCGCGAAGTACTTAACAAACATTCATACAACGCACACAAAATACACCCAAAGTTACATATTAGAAAGAACTACGTAATCAGTACCAACGAGATTTGATTGAAAAAATATATAAAAAAAGCTACCAATAGAAACCAAATTTATTAAAATCTTTCAGTAAACAAACCGTAAAACTTTCACTTACTATAGCTGACATCACTATTAGGAAATGGGATAGCCGGGGAAGCTGTCACATATCCGCCGTCATTACAGCTTACGACATTAGATAGCTTACTAATTAAACCCGGCTTATACCAAACATCCGTCCAACAGACTCATAAAGAATTAGGCAATTGTAAACAATCGTCATTTTATATCAAAGACACGAAGAAATTTCGAAAAGAAATCACGATTGTTTCACGAACGTTCTCACTCGCCACGCATTCAAATTGATTAGTATTTTTATCACGTTTCGCTAAATCCTCTCCCGTGACAATCCTTTTAATTAAACATTAAAACATTCCTTGCTGGCCTATTCCTGACGCTGAACGGATTTAATGTAAAACGGGCTTAATTACGCCTATTTCCTCCATAATTTACAACTGCGTAACTTAACGTTAAAATGTTTGTAGTAAAAAAATAATTACCTGTTTATTTTTTTACAGGATTAATGCATTGCGCAATACGGGCGCGAAATATTTTTATGGTGGTGGACCGGGGAAAAATGATGGTATGTGGTAGGTGGGGGGCGGCGCGGTCCACGCAAACTCGCAGCCATAAGCTCGCTGGATGCCGGGAGAGGCGATCGCGCGCTGTTTCATGAAACTCCGCATTCGAATCGTGATATCGTTTAAAAATTTTATGTTCGCTGTGACGTGAGTGCGTGTATGGTTACCGTGTGGATTGATATGGAGGTCTGTGTTGTGTATTACTAAAGGAATCGCCGGTTCCTTCCATGGTGAGTTATTGCACATTTTATACGATTTAATTGTTTACATTTTATTTTTACCGGTTTGTATTTTACATACTTTTATAATCCGTATTTTAACAGGTTACAGAGCAAGTTTTGAATTAAAAATATAACGTTATTTGTTAAGAATAACTGGTAAATCGATAATTATTACAATAGCTTTTATTTAAATGTTCCCTTTGTAGTTTAATGAAAACGTGCTTACATTTCGTTGAGGAAATATTAATTCGTGACACCGTCTTACGCTTGTTTCGTGAAAGATCTGAGCGATAAAAATCCTTTTGAATTGTGAACCTTTTGAGTTATAATTATTCTTAATGAGCAATTTAATTAATATTACTTTTGTTGATTATTATTTTAATAACGTAATGATGTTTCAAATAATTGTTTACAATCATAATAAATTATTTTGTAAATAATTATTATAGGTAGGTACTTGGATAGTACTGAACTAGGCATATCCTAGTTCAACATCATAATGTTGCATAATTTTAATTTTAACGTTGATTTGTATGAGTTATCTAAGGCTCTCAAAGCTGACTTATGGGCTCTTCCGAGCTAATGCATACCGGTTATATAGAACCCGTTAGGGGTACGGTATCCTGAAAATGAATATTTAAACTAAGAATAATGTATCCTACATTCTTCCCTTAACCAAATCAAATTTTAAATAAGATTCGCTTGAAAAATATTTGTGTAAGAATGCGTTACTCCATTTTCTTCAAGAAATATTCTGGCAGTCTCATTTTGAAACCTAGGGAGCTGTATTTATTCAAATTACGTTTTCGTTCAGTGCTAGCGCTGTGGAGACATCGTGAGCTATAAATTATTTCTGTATTAAAGAATTTTAGCAGTTTCAATTGTTGGCGGGTGGTATATCAACCTGATGTGTAGTGGTAGGTTCATGTTTGCGTAAAACAAATATCTGAAATATGGGTTTTAATGCCATTAGCATAATTTTATTGTGTAGGTATATAGGTATGTGTGATAATGAAAATAATGAAATAAAGGTAACTGTCGTTTTGGTAATAGATTTAGTATTGACATTCTAGTTGGCTGCTGTGCCAATATTTTGGGGCAGGTTATTATTTGACGGCGATGCGGAGAAATTATAATAAGTATAGGTATGGCGATGATTTAAACGTTACATCATTTACCTAAAGAGAGTGGGTATTTAAACGCCTTTAACATGCACATGGTAAATAGTATATTATACATTGAGCTCAAATAATACTAATATTTGAGTATAATCGTTATATTTATAATGTTTCTCTTCATACAAAGATACACATATACAAATAACTTTGCTTCTCGTTAAAATTCTATCATTTTCTTTTTCGCAAACTTGCAGTTAAATTTTACAAATATTTTAAAATTTTGTCATCGTCGTCTTAATTAATTTATCAGGCATTTCCTTTTGTTTATTTGCCTGATTATTAAATTAATTTTAATGTCATATATATTTGATTAATTTATATTTGTCGATATTAAATTTGAGATTATCAGAAACAAATTTTCTCATTCAAGTTTTCAATTCAAGGTATACGGCTATTAATAATGACTGAACTATTTCTATTTATACGATTACGTGTAGGATATCTTTTTTATCTTTTATTTGTAATGAATATATTATAAAAATAAAAAATGAATACTCTGGAATATAAAATTGGACACGTGGAATAATCGAAGACAAATATTTACGCTATATTACGTCAATGAGACCATCGGTTAGGTACAACCTAGGGTAACTTTTTAAACCAAATTGGAAACATTCTGGATAAAGTTGTGTGTACGTGGTAGAATATAAAGGTCAGGCTTAAAGTACCTACTCTTAACAGACAAGCATGCATTAATAATGTAATGAGAGCAAATGAAGCAAGAAAGATATGCCAGAATCGTAGTTAGTGGTAGGATCTGCCTGTCTCTGGGAAACAAACTTGAATCTTTATCCCACTGCTGGGCATGGGCCTCTTCACACTGTGAAGGCTTTGGCCATGAATATATAATGGCATTACGCTCATTGAAAGTAGACACATTGAGTAGTAGTAAATGTTTAGGAACATTAAACTTTGAAACGTTAAAAATAAACTGTTCTACACTTTTCATTAAAATTGTTTTGACGGAGTATGACGATCATTATATTTTTGTATTTTTGGAAGTAAGGGTTGACGTACTTATAATATATAATATAATATAATAATATTCTACCACATACACACAACACCATCTAGCCCAAACTAAGCAGAGCTTGTACTATGGGTTCTAGACAATGGGTAAACATACATAGATACTTTTTTTTTGTAAATATTTACATATTATACATAGAAACACCCAGACCAAGACAAACATCCATGTTCATGCACACAAATGTTTGACTTGTGCGGGAATCGAACCCGCGACCTTAGGCGTGGCAGTCAGTTACACTAACCACTACGCGATCGAGGCCGACATGCAAGAGCGCACAAAGCTACTTGGCATGTAGGTATATTGGTTAAAGGGCCGAGCACACGCACTTATGCATAGCGTTGTCAACATATTCGAATACTGATAATCATATAATTTCTATAACTATAGTAAGAGGAATATGATTAAGGTATTTGATTATTAACTATAATTATTATAAGACGTATTTTTTAATTTTAAGTTGTCAATATTTACTAATAGTTTATATTGATAAAGTAGTCTAGTGTAAACTATATCGCAGGCAAATATCCGAAGTTTTAAATCACAGATATACTTTCACCGTACTGAGATCGCACGAAAATGTGTCCACACTAAGAATGAACTGTGACATCAGACAGAGAATGATAGTGTACACCTTACAGTATGACTGAATTTAGTAATACTGTATTTATAAGTCACTAGTCATGTTGGCGTGTTATTCTGGTGACATTTTTTATTTTACTTTTCAAATAATCTATAGAAATGTTAATTAGAAAATATTTAGCAACTCTAAATTTACAAATATAATTTATTTATAATATAATTAAATAGAAAAAAATGGTATAAAATTTAAATTAATTTATCACCTAAACTTTTGATCTTAGATTCTCTTTAAGTCACAGGAAAAGGCTTGTTATAAGTTAGAATCCTTCATGCTTAGTAAAGTAAATGTTTAATGGATGAAATTATTCGTATGACGTATATGTCATATGAATTATTCCATCCATTAATCTGATAATGACTGCCTTTATGTTTGCCTACTATCGTGACGTCTTGAATTTCATTCCTGTGGCAAGCAGAGAGTTATTGCGCTTTTCTGTTAGGATATTCTCAGTGTCCAGTAGGTAATATGTTCGTCTCATACCGGGTATTCTTTTACTCCTTCCCGATTACTCCAAAGACGCCATCTGGCTATGTATAAATAGCTCACAATTTAAACAATGTTTTAAAATGAAACAGGAATGTTTTTATACTAAAATAATTACTAAACTTCGACATTTAAAACGTATTTGCTGTGTTACATTTTTTATTGCTAGCTATCCGCACCCTACATGAATTAAAGCTTTTTTTAGTCGTTCTATTTTACGTTTAGTTATTTAAAGCGTACCGTTTGGTTTCTTTTTTAATATATAAACTAATTTCCATTTTAACATTTTTCTATTCTTTTCGGTTCTGGAAAATTCTATGTACATATATTATTTGGAAATTTGGAATTAGATGGTTCTATTCTATTAACACATACAGGTCTACGCGTGTTGACAATGACATGTAAATATTACCTATTTCATATACCTTGGTGTTGCAATAGATGGAGTTCAAACTAACGACCTCTTGATTGAGATGTCGTTGCTTTAGGCTACCAGCGCATTAAGTTATTATTTATCTAAGAGCCAATTACCGTGATCTTTTCTTTATACTTAAGATCTTTTTCTTGTCGGTGGAGCACACGCCATCTTTTATGATTTTCGGCCGGTACCTTGACCTCCTTATAAGACATGAACTTTACCTATTCTTTAATTGATCTTTGAATGCCCTTCTGGGTCTGCCCTTTCCTCTTTTTCCTTCCACTTTATATAGTGGAAGTAAAGAGAGCACATGTCGCACATTTTTTATTCCCGTGATAAATGTTCAAAACAAAGTACCGATTCAATCTCAGTTTCTTAAATATCTCAAATGTTATTCTCCTAAATAAAGATAAACGTCAAACGTAAAAGTTCATTTCTGTTCATATGTGACATTCGTTAGACTAAAGCGCAACTCTATTTTTTATTTTAGGAATTGGTTCTCTGGGCACGGGAAATCCATTTTTGAAACAGTTTACACAATATAAACAATAATTATTTAAAAAATGCGTTATTTTATGCTTTTTAATTCATTGTAATAAAATCACGGACCACTGTAAATAATATGAGAGTTGGCTTTGTAGGCACAGGAAACGCATTTTTGAACCAGGCCACATAGAACAATAATTATTACGAAAATACATCATGTTTCTTGATTAATCATAATGAAATCACAGGCCACTGTATATCATATTTTATTGTGTTAGCTAATGCTGACACTCACGCTGTTTAGTTATTTTTAACGTAGTTTACGATGGGTTATAAATATAGTTGACACTTATTTGTACTCTTAAATAACATTTTGTTAGCCAGTTTGAATGACTCTATCTTAAAATGTCAAGAAAAGAGATAATATATTTGAGTAGAAGAATATTTCAGTAGATTTTTCTTTGTAAGTCATCTAGGAGTCTTAAACATTAGATCAGAGATTAGTTTAATATTAGATCTTTTGATATTATACTTATATATAGTTTTTGACAATTATCGCCTGCTCCGTGCCTCGGAGAGCACGTTAAGCCGTCGGTCCCGGCTGCCGTGAACATCTAAGGCAGTTGTTATTGGGAGAGTGTTGACACAAAAGATCCCACTGGGTCGAAGTGTCGCCAGTCTGCACTGACTGGCCCCCACATAAGATACATACATATATATAGTTTTTTACCTGTATAGGTAGGAACATGTATTTCATATCCTCATATCGCTAGCTATGACCTTAGGTTCTACCTAACAGGGGGCGAACCTGTAGCCCGCTATAGGCAATTACTTGACAAGAATATTGCGCTACCCGGACTGGATCCAAGACCTCAGATATATCACTCGTATTCACTAGCTCTGCTACACCGTCAGTCAAATCTTCTCCCTTTTTTATTCCCATGTCACTTGGGGTCGGCTTTTCTAGTCTAACCGGATTTGACTGGATATCAGTTTTTACACGGCGCGGCTGCCACCTGACTTCCGCAACCCGAAGGCTAACGATACCCTAAGGCTAAACCATTGTCAGGATATTAGAGGTTACTGACTTTCCCAATAACGACCGCCATAGATGTTCATGGCAGCCGAGACCGACAGCTTAACGTGCTCTCCGAGGCACGGAGCAGGCGATAATTGTCAATCAGCAGAGGAAATTTGTTGATTGACAATTATTGTTTACACCGTCAGTCAAATAACAAAGGAAATTTATTTATTTATAAACTACTTATGTTATATGGCTTGCCGAAATATTTGGTTAAGGTTAGTTCAAACTCAAACTTAATGTTCAGAGCACGGAACACGATAGTATTAACATAGAATACGAAAAGTAGGTCTGTAGTAAGCAAGGGACCCTCTTTTCGTAATCTATACAATCAAAGTGTGCTTATTACCAAACGATACAAATGTAAATCATATTCGTTTACGCGGATGGCATTATTTTTTAAGTATTCGCCTCGCCGCTGCACTGCTCCGAGTGTTAAATGTTCGGAACCTAATCAGGACAAAGATTAGTTGTGATTCATAAATAGTTTTTCCGAGTCTGGATGTTTCTTGTCCGTTGTTTGAATGCTTGTGAAGTCCCACGCGACACTACACACACACGAATTATTCCTAAGACATAGTTGACATAGACATGTCAGTTAAAAAAAAATATTTGTATCAACTGATATATTGTCCAACTGACGATGCAGGCTGCGTTGAGCGCTGTCCGTTAAGGGGACACCGCGAAAATTATCGTTTAGAATAGCTCCGCCCATATCCGCCCCAATGACAATCATTGTGTATCAATTTTTAAATAGCGGTCATAAGGTCTAAAATTGCGATGCGCCCGCAATGATCGAGAACGCTTAGAAATTGTTAAAAAAACTTAAAATATTATTTATAAATGATTGATTTTAGTTATGGAAATAATGAGCTAGCAAATCACTAATATTGATGTTACGAATATATTTGAGTAATTCCTAAGCATAATGATAGTGTAACTTCCATGTAATTTCAAAAATAGTAATATTTCAGAGGTGTTTTCGAAAATAATTATGATCGAGCCAAAATCACAATATCGTGTTTTGAGCTAGGAGATTCTATTTAAAGACATCAATTTACCTATATCAAAATTCTAGATTAATTGGTCTTCTCATAGTCCTATACTATTCGATGAAAGTTAGTGCATTTTTTCAGTGTGTCCTCTTAATTAGAATATTCGCACTCCAATAGAATCCGTGGTCACTATACTGCTCAAACTGTCAAATAATATAACAATCTTAACTTATTACGTAACAAATCACTATCGCTGTTTTTGTCTTACATCAGTATTAATACAATTTATAACTTTGTAATATAATATCGTTTAACCGTTGGCACATTTTATGTATTTGTTATAAAATACCATATTATAATAAAGATAAAATATTTTCTATTACGAACATTCAATTTTCATTATCCTTAAACTGTAAGGAGTACTTCCTTAAATATTACTGAGAGTGGATCGATACTACACTTACATTACATTTCATTAAGGAAAAGTAATAAAATCTTCGTTATGATTTCAGCAGACGGTGGTATGATGCATCTTTATCGAATAAAGAGAAAAAGAAAGAGATATAAAAGCGACCACTTGTTTTCGAATAGTGATGGTGAATAAAATCACGATATTTATTTTTGTTTTGGTGTAAATAACAGTTTTATTATCTCCAGTTAATATTAAGCCACCTATCAACTAAATAACTCTCAAGATCTTGATTGATTGTTAATTCTTGAACAACGGCCCGCCGTTGTTGCTTTACTATTATTTAACTGACACTAAACGCTGAGTAACGTTTATAGGGGAGCTTTTTCTATTTAGGCACTAAATAATACTTTGCTATTACATATTTAAGATTGGTTTGTAAGGCAGAAAAAAAGGCTAGTATTTTACTTCTGTCAGATATTCAACTCTGGACTTCACATTAGCTGTGACCAGAAAAGCCACATCGCGGGGAAGACATTTAAAAAGAATATGAAAAGATATTGCTATATATATAAGGAAGCGGCAATATTTTAATAATCTCCAACGACTCCCAGAGGAAGAAAAAGTATATTAACCCCAAAATGTCTCAAGTACAAGAAAAAGCTTATTTTTTATTTACCAAGGCAAAGAACGTCATAGAGTGAGCATTCCATTCTGACACACATTGCGATTAAGTATTTAAGAATATTTCTACTTAAACTTCTACTTAAAGGACCCACCCGCCAAAAGCTCCGATGGTGTATGTAGTTTTGTGTCAACTCATATTGCTATGTTTAAGTCTCAATTAATTCAGTTAATTCATTAGGGGAAGGCTATGTCCAGCAGTGGACTATTATAGCCTGATGATGATGAAGTCTCAATAAGACAAGACTTTTAACAATTGAATTCGAAGTTAAGATACATATATTCGAGGTAGGCTACCTTATGATAAGCGGTTGCGGTGGCTTATGATAGCTGTAGTATGAATGTACCACCAACTTGGGATCCAGTAATACAAATAGTCAAACCCAAGAAGAAGCAAACCACAGCTAGACTTCATGATACTTTGAGCTCATTCTGCGTAAATAGAAACACCAATGATTAAATTACGTTCGTGTACTCTGAAATAACTACACTCGAACATTGAGACAACTACCATCTTAGTCTCCCCGTGAGCATGGCTGCTGAAAAGCAACCGAAACGTCGGGGAAAGTGTAAAATTAAATTAACCGGTCGTATACCGCCGGCTCGCATACCAGCCGGCAGATTTGTACCCGTCGTAGGCCGGTGGCTCGCATGCGAGCCACCAAATTGGTTTTACGTTAGCTTAAGCTAAAGCGAAGGCGGCGCGCGGCGTTTTGGCGCCAATTTGGTGGCTCGCATGCGAGCCACCGGCCTACGACGGGTACAAATCTGCCGGCTGGTATGCGAGCCGGCGGTATACGACCGGTTAAATCTAAATAGTTTTAATAGTTTTAATAATAATTTAATTAGCTTAAAAATTAGTAAAGTTTAAAAGTAAAAGTAGTGTAACAGTTTTCAAAATTATGTAATAAAGTGTCAAATAAACAACGCGATAAAATCCGTATATAGTAGTTTAATTTCAATAGCTGTAGTAATTGGTGTTTTATAATTTTCCATCTCATAATATTCATTTACCAACTAAGATTTCGAGTTCAGAGTTAAAGTGTTGCTGATCCAGTGGATAAGGTATTAAACTTACGATTAAGTCATAGGTTCAAATCCCACCCATTACACTATTGACATGAATTCAATCCTTACAGAAGTATTCCACCTTAGATAGAGAAGTTATTTATAACCTATAGAGTTCTTTGTTTTCCCTGAAAATTTGCCTGGCAGTAATTTAATTGAGTAATTAAAAAAATATACAACCGAAAAACTACCGCATTTATAATATTACAAAGACGCAAGCGGTTAAGATTTCTTATATTCACTTGTGTATGAATTCGACTGGCAATTCTGCTCATACCCAAGGGTCTAGTTAAATATGTAAATACAACTTCAAGAACAAAGCTAAACAAAGAAAAATCCTTTACAGTGTTAATATATATACTAACAAACAGTACGTAGAGTAAAATTTCAGCCATTTTGGTGTCGTAGCAGAATCCTATGCTTTTCTTTGCTGCTCATTGTAAAGTCCCTGTTTTCAATTTCCGAGTCACTCTTAAGTTTATAAGAAACTAGCTGTTGCCCGCGACTTCGTCCGCGTGGACTTTAATTTATTACCCAAAACCTACTTTTAATTTTTTATCTAATTTTAATATATAAAACTACAACTAAAGAAATTAATAAGTCTAACTACACCTATATAGGTGTAGTTAGCTATATATTCAAAAAATACATATGGTATCGCGGACTTTTTGTAGATATTGATACGTTCTATAATACTGTAAAATATTTTTTTGTTCTATCATGAATAGTTTCCGCAGCGCACGCGATGACAGATTTTTTATGACTAATTTTTTCACACCTTAGGTTATATTATTGCATTTTTATTAAAGTTCCCTATTTTTTTTGAAAATGTAATATAGCCTATGTTACTCAGTGAAAATGCAGCTTTCTAATGGTGAAAAAATTTTTGAAATCGGTCCAGTAGTTTTTGTGTGAAAACATTACAAATATACATACAAAAACACAAATGTTTCCTCTTTATAATATTAGTTTAGATGATCGGTAGTGGCTTGGAGTCTAACTATGCGACTACGTCAACAGGCTTGGCTTCTATTTCGTAGTATTTAAAACCAAAGCAAGTATGAGTGGCAAACTCAATGTCGCTATTGAAGCTTGACAGACAAACCATATAGCTCATGCACATAGGTCACATTCACTACCGCTACGCCACAGTATATAGGCGTAATAGATCTCTGCTTACCTAGGATATACTAACGTGTGTATGCTTAAATGAAAGAGTTATTAGTGAGGGTTGTGTACATAGGCGTCCGTTTCGAAGCGTAGCCATGATAAAATATATGTTATAGGCTCTGTATATCATTGCAGGGAACGTTATCGCTGGCCTACGACTCCCGCGGGAACTGATTTAGGGGTTTATTCCTAGCATAGACTAATTAATGTGAAATGTATTATTCAATAGCTTATGTACACTGTCAGGGTTAGCCTAAAGGGAGAACAATGGATTGCTAAAAGACTCAGGTGCGAACAAAATGTTGAACTTTTTGCCAGCCCTTACTATTTGCAATTCTGTGCGTGCTAAAAATGTTAATTTAGTTATATGAGCTTCTGCAAGTCTTGCTTAGTAGATGAAACGCAGTGACGGTGTTATTACTCTAACGCTGGTTTAATGGAAGATGGTGGTACCTCCAAAAGGCGTGCTGGCTCATTCGTACGGCAACTAAAATAATTGTCAACAGGCTTTTCACTCATGATTATTTTAGGTACCACTCAGAGATCGAATCTGCAATATTTGCGGCATAAGTATATTAGTGCAGTAGTCAACTCAATCACGATACCAATTTTGGTTAAATTTTTTTAATACTTAAGAAAATATAGCCAAATAAATATTGTTGCGTCAGGTTAATTCTTTAATTAAGTAATCACATTTTTTCACTTCACTGTTAAGTCCACGACAATACAAGCATTAATCTGCCTTCACAAACCGAACAGCTATTATATATAGCCGTATAATATCTCGTACCTCGTGTAATACCATACCAACTATACAAACATACCATATACACTTCATACTATATGCTCCTAACCACTATTGTTAATAGATCTGACACATAACATTTTCTGTTCCTGTAGACTTGGCTCGTAGGATTATCAAATCATTTTACTTACACACACACACAAACATTAACACACTTATAGGCACATGCATACGTATACTCACCCACACATCTGCCAACATGACGTACATTCTCAACACGAACATATTAGCCCGCTGCTTTCTTATATGGACTCATTGATTATGATGTTAAATATTATGTACTGTGTGAGTAACCCAAATAAACAAGTTATTTTTATTAAAACAATTTCACGAAAAGGTTAAGTTACACAGTTTTTATCCTGTATGAAAAAAATGCGTCTATTTACATTATACGTAAAAACCAAATGAAGTGGGTACGCTTTTGTTTTAACCTTATAACCAAACCGATAAAACCATTATCATCATCATGGAATCATAAAGGTATAAATATACCTTTATTTCTAAAGCTTTCTTATCTTTCCCAAAATCAGGTTAATCTGTAAAGGTAGAAATTTATTTGGAATCATTAGATAAGACATTTCCACCTAATAAAATCTTTACGTTATGTATGTATTTCCGAGCCCACTCGGCGTAGAAACAGCGTTATAATATAAATAAGTATGTAATTTTTGATATTCAAAATAAAAATGTCAAAGGAATCTAAATTAATTTCTTCTTAAAATAATAAGAAGAGAAAATTCCATTTCATTATACTAAGCAATTAAAAAACAATCATTATGCGAAGACCGAAATCCGTCTTAAAGTAAATTTTAATCTACTTATTAAATGTCCAAGTAATATCCGATCTCTTGGACGTCGAAAACGTCTAAGCGTCTAATCGATTAAAACGATTGTCGTATTAAAGATTTGCCGATTCTGTAATCGGCTCAGGCTAAATATTCGTAGGTAATCGATTAGAAGTAATTTTTAAACGATCTAGGTTTAAGGCGATTGTTTTTAGAGATAACTGTATATTTAGAAATAACGTAATAAGACTAAAAAATGTATTATATTAACAACGGTCACTATAAGATATTTTTATATCAAAATGCGTCGTTTTTGATGCGCGTTCAAGCCTCACATGAAAAGAATAAATAGTTGCCCCGAGTCTAAATGTCCTTTGTGTCCGACATTTCAATGTTTGCTAAAATTCCACGCGATGCAAGGATAATCTCTAGTGTGAGAGTTAAATAAAGAAATATATAAATATATTTTATATTAAGAGCTTTTACGTCTTGCAGGTTGTTTCGAATAGCAACGTTGCAAATAACTACCATATTTTCATCAATTTATGTGGGCTCATTTCCCAAAGATATACACTTCACTGCACGGATAGTGTAATGGTTTAATTGGCCGCCGAGTGTTGTGGGTTCGATCTCAACACAGTATTCTTTGTGTCCGTTGTTCGGACACAAAAACACAGGAGTTATTTCTAGAGTCATAGAGCGGGAGTCGTTTTTAACAAGAAAAAGTCTATAGACTAACGTGATAGTGTATCATAGATAAAATATAATTGTAGATCTGTTACTATCACATTATCATTAGCATCGACAAGTTTTGCCCCAAAACCCTCAAAGTATAACTCTTATTTGCAACGTTCAGCACAAACTACAAGGCGTCAACGCTCTTCAAGCTTTAGAGCATCGTATACAGGCTTCGTAGAGCGGCGCTCTAGTAGCGTGGTGATTCCTTTTTAGAGTTCAACTAAAACTTAAATACTTATACAACTGCTTTGTGCGTCCATCCGTCCGTCTGTCTGTTATACAACTTTCAACTTAAGAACCGTAAGAGCTAGAGACTCGTGGTCAACGCCATTTGACTCAACATAGTCGATATATACCCGAAATGACTATGACCTTTGACCTCTGACCTCAAGGTCACGTGATACTATCTTTCAACTGAAGAACCGTAAGAGCTAGACTCGCGGTCAACGCCATTCGACTCAGCATAGTCGATATACCTTGGAATGACTATGACCTTTGACCTCTGACCTCAAGGTTACGTGATAGAATTTTTTCGAACTCTAAGATTTACGGCTATTTATGGCCGCTTCTCACTTGTTTAAAGATTTGGTAACGCGTGGTAAATATTGTTAATATTACAAGCATTCACAAGCTATGCGGAACAGTTACATATATGCTTATTATGCTGCCACTCTACAGTGGCAGCATATAGTACTACTACTATAAAATTGAAACGTAGGGATGACAATTTAGCTGGCTGGGCCTTATATATACTATTAGAGCATTAAATACATTATTTATTTTACAATCAAAAACTTAATTATACAAAAATGGGCGGCCGTATCGTTAGGATCTTTTCCCGGCATCCTTGTAACCATTGTAGACTGTGTCAACGACTTTTTTCATTTAATAAGGTGGCAAATAAATATACGGTTGGTACGCCTGATAGTAATCAGTTACTGTAGCCTACAAACGCTTGTAACGTGACATTAGAATACGGGATCGAATATATAATTTCCGAATCATTCGACATTTTCCCGATAACAATCGCGTATCGCTAACATGAATATAAATTGAAGAGATCAGGATTGTAATACTACGCCTTTCATGGCTGAAATTATTTGTAGGATTATAAATCAAAACTTGATACCTATTTGAAATAATAATATAATACTTTCCATCTGGCATTTTCGGATTGAGTTGCTTATTCATTTTAGTCAAAGAGATCTGGGTTCACTTATTGCGTGGTTTGAAGGTCGGCAGTCATCACATAATGAGTGGACAAGACAAATTCGGACAGCCTAAACATACCGCTGTTTATTTAGTTTTTATTAATATCACGGCATACCTAAATAAATTCAATCCATTACAGTTATTGATGTAAACAAATCATCCATTTACAAAAGACAAAGAATAGTCGGTCTCTAGCAAAACAGTTAACAAACTAAAAACAACGGCAAAAAGAACTTTCAGCTCGTGATAGTTTTACATTACATAAGTTTTTGTCGCCTATAGACTCATCCACAACCATCGACAAATGCATCACCTAATTTACTGCCAGTTAAGCAATTAACTATATAAAAATTCAGACAGATTGGAAAATACTGTTAAACAGCAAACCAAAATAAAAAAATGTAAAAGTTTTCATGCACTCTTCAGCCAGACATCAATTACGGTTTTTACGATTCGAAATCGAAAATCAGTGTTCAGTTTTTTTACGATTTCAACACAATTTTGAGGCTTCGCAGTGAGTGCCATTCATTCTGGGCTATTCGTTTTAGCTTTTCAAATGCCCTATTAGCGGCCTCGTACAAATATTTGGTTTTTCTGTTTGGTCATGTAATAGCGGGTAGGTTAAAATTATTTTCTGGAAATTTGGTGACGGTATAATCTTAAAATTGCGCGTAATTTGGAACATTTTAGATTTGAGCGAAGTTTTTTTAAGCAATTTAGTTATGAACTAAATATAGATTATTACAAGCTTTCTTATTTAACCTGTGGTCTGAGAGGTGAAGATCAAATGTTTAGCGCATTACGGCATCTTGTTTTTTATATATGCATATCTGATTTGATAACATAATATGTTTTGTGTGATCACATTTAGGTTTTCTAAATCTGGGAGTTCTTTATGTCCTTACTCTAAAACTTAGAAACTAATAAAGCCTGCTGCAATACTGCAATTCTCTATACTCTGGGACATAATATATTATACAAGCAATCAGATAGCGATTACTCGAATAATCAATTCTTTGATATTCAAGAATATTGTTCTAGATTGATTTAAACATCCGTTGAATCATGATAACCCGAATTAGATCGTTTTAAACCGAAACCAAAACAGCGGGTCTACCGTGAAAATGTTTTTACGCAATGACGTGCCGAAACGAATTACGAACGAAATAATAAGCATATACCTACCATGAAAACACTTCGGATTTTTTAGGACGTACAAATATCATACAACGATATTCGTGATGAATGTCGGCGCGAATGATGTTTCATGGTAAGAATAAGCACGAACAAACGTACGCAATTGCGTATAACGCGTTTCACGGTAGACCCCCAGATCAATCTCAAATATTAGCTATAAGCAAAGCACATCGAAATGATTCTTTCCAAACCCTTTTTAAGCCTACTTTTTACAGTTTATTGTCTCTTTAGTCAGTCAGGCATCGACGCCCTATTCGATTTATTGGATATCGATGTTCTAATATTTAATCGAGTATCGATTCCTTTGCTCTTAATTCGAAAAATATTACTATGCATGTCGATATATGGCTAATAATAATATCAGTACTGTTCATAAACTGGCCCACTGTCCTACAGGACTCTTCTCAGATTAAAAAGGTTGGGCCACAGTCCATGCCTAGTAGTAAAACAAAAGTCATTTTCTGATTCCCACATTGTGTAAACAATGTAAAGTTTCACAATGCTAATTTAGAAACTTTGCATGCTCGCTGTGGCTACAATACACGAAATTGCATCTATTTGTACCGTATTAGTTAAATGCAAGTTCCCTCTACAGGTGGAACTTTAAGACGCAAGTCTAGTTCACTTAATTGTACCTAGTAAGTTCACGTTGCTAGTTACTAATTGTAGGCGTTGTAGTAGTAGACATTTCAGATAAATAATAGGAGAGGTTAGAATTAATTTTAGGATAGAATTGACTCTGACTGAGACTGAAGCTTCGCTGGTGGAGTGGTAATGAAGGCGACAGCTGTGCATAAGGTCTCGGTATCGATTCTCGGGTCAAGCAAAGTATTACTAGATTTATCTGTTAATATTTTTTCAGGATAAAGATTGAGTCTCGAACATCGCTACGTAGATAGCAATAGGTACGCTTCCTATTAAATGCGGCGGCATATTTTGCGAAATTTTTCGAGGATGAGATATAAAGTATATACCTTTTATATAGGCGAAGCAACTATACCTGTTTTTAAGATAACACGTCTAAGCCTTTCTTAAAAGTCATACCAAATATGGTTTACATAAAAATATATGAGATGGAAGTTACCTCTAAAGAATAGAATTCTATATTCTAAATTGTCGAGGGAAATTTGCATATAAAAAATACTAACCAAATTCTAATTTAGTTTCTGTTTTTTTTTGTGCTACTAAGGCAAATAATCATACGCTGATGATAAGTGGTTGCCATAGCCGAAGGAGGTTTGCAACATTGCCACCTCTTCAAAAAGTAGATAGTGTTAATGTTGCCAATAGTAATAAAAAACGTCTTTTACTGACCACACAACACCTTGTTTATGAATCTGGTAATCTTATTTTCATGCCCTCTTTCCCCCTTCCCGCTTCTTCTCCTTCCCACTTCCTTTCCTAGAGGGTCGGCAACGCGCAAGTGACGCCACTGGTGTTGCAGGCATCCATCGCCATAGATCGCCATGCATCGGCATAGGCTACGGTGACCTCTTACCATCAGGTGGGCCGTATGTTTGTTTGCTACGCTAGAAATATAAAAAAAAGAAAATAAATTGAATACTACTGCTGTCTGGAGGTCTCGAGATGTATTCCCGGGTCGGTCAAATTGCTACTTTGTTTTACTGTGAAACACATTTTCAGCACATATTCTAGTAGACGCTCACCCTCTATTACGTGGAACATAAAACAATAGCTGGCGTCATGTGGGTATAATACACATTGGTCTCTCTCTCTCTTCCTAGCTATCTATCCCACATGGTGGTGGGGTCAGTATTCCTTATTTTTCTCCTCCACTTCGCTCTGTATTCGACATCATGGTCAGTAACATTACATTCCCTCTTGTCCTTTAGGACTACATCTTTCCACTTTGTCTTGGGTCTACCTCTAGGTCTCCGGCCGCGGAGGTCAAGCTGTAGCGCCAAATTTCCGACGTAGTCTGGTGGCCTTCTTTTCTTGTGACCATATCATCTTAACCTACTCTCCTGCATCTTGTCAGCGATGTCGCGTACACCGAGGCTTCCACGGTGTACGGTGTAATACACATTGGTCTACTTTTGGTAATATAGGTCTGAAATTATATCCGTACGCACCTAAATTAATTATGCGTTACCAAAATTACTTTAACATTATATTTATATCTTTAATAGCCAGCATCGAGGCAAAGCAACGTGAGGACCTGTAATAAGCTATCAGATATTTATTGAAATGTTTTGTCAAACAAGAATAAGCTAAATAAAGCAGGGTCAGGAATAAAGCATTCCGACGGGCCCCAGGTACACAATAAAAAATAATACTAACTATATACATACGTCTAGACTATTATTTTTAAGGAAAATTACATATTACTGCAAGCTATCCCAAACCAACATGCCGATTACATCTTAAAATCCGTAAAATTACCACCTTCAATTTTACCAAAATTACTGCATTATCTCAGCAACAAGGGGATATAATAAAATTTACCATATTAATTCAGTTTGGGCTGACAGATTACAAGCTGTATTAGTGTTGGCGTTTACTTCGTTATGGCCAATCGTTCGGTTTGCCGCTTTGAAAATACCTATTACAGGAGTTTGTGCCAACGTTTGTTCCATAATTTTCTTAATATCGGTTGGTACGGGCCATTGTGTTTGGTTGAATGAACAACGGCAAGGTAAAATATTTTGACGCGGTAAAAGCTCAATGGATAAGGCTTCGGAATTGCATTCGAAGGTGCATCTTTTCACGTGTTGGCATTGCAATTTGGTAGACTCGAATATACAACTTTGCCTGCGATATCTTTTTTTGATGTTAAAACTAATTATCTATTTAGTACACACATAACTTCAAAAATACAGAAGAGCATGACTTTGGATCGCACTCGAAACCTCTTGATGGCAGTCCAAAGGACTCCCGTCTATCGCTGCTATTTAGCAACTAATATATTATAAAAAATTATTTGGTTATGCAGACTGCATAATGTTCTTAAAATGACACTTTACTACGTAGATGTCTGTTTAATATTGCAAATACAAAAATGGTTTCCACAAAGCCCTCATTGGAATACTCTCACAACATGGCTGCCATACAACTGTCAATTTAAATGGCGTGCAGGTGTTCTGTTGAACGAAATTAAGTGATTCCGCCATTTTTACGATTGCCTTGCTCATACTCATATGTAAATTGGTGTATGAAAATATTTGCCAGAGTTGCGGTGAAATGACAGCCAATTCATTCGTGTATTGTTCATTTTTCATGATTATGAATTTTTAAATTCGGTTTTTGTGTGGATATTTTTGGTAATATATAAAACTAGCATAAGTATGTATAATAGTTTGACGGTGGTACAAAAGTTGTTAATTCGACTGCTATAAGATCACGGTTTTGAAGTCTGGATTGGGCGAAGTATTATTGCATTTTCTGACAATACATTTTCAGTAGCAGTGCGGAGTTTGGAACTACACTGTGTATTAAGTAGGACCTGAAACAGTAGCTGGTAATATGTGGTTTTAATACTGGTAACCACTGACTACGAGACTTTGGTTTGCATAAGTCGTATCTAACTACGACTTATGCAAACCAGCGACTGATCCCTGCGTACAAAACTGATATTTAGGCGTCAATCCGATTAGACTAAAATTATAATATTAATAATAAAATCATAAAAACAATAATATTATATAATCATATTTGGTCAACACACGACTCCAAAGCTTAGAGCATCGTCGTAAGGTTGCTAGTCTCTCGGTTTTCTATCGGATACATTTCGGAGAGTGTGCAGAGGAACTGCATAATTTGATTCCTCCTTCCCCATTCTACCATCGGACGACCAGACAATCAGGCCAGCGACACAGGTACATAGTGGATATACCACATTTACGCACGAAGCGATTTGCTTCCAATTTTATAATGCGTATCGCTAAGGAGTGGAATTCGCTACCTAAATCTGTGTTTCCCGATGAGTACAATCTGGGTGTCTTCAAGTCGCGAGTGAATAGGTATCTTCTAGGCAAGCGTGCTCCATCGTCGACTGCATCTACACTTAAGATCAGGTGAGATCGCGGTCAAACGCAAGCCTATTAGAGTATAAAAAAAAAAACATAAATAGAAATAGGTTAGAATGTACAATGTTATTAAGAAACTAAACTAAAAGTAATATCACAAATATTGCTTTAGGCGATAAGCCCATTCTTTGTGACTTTTCAATTGTTGTTGTTATATTTAATTTGTTTCGGCTTGTGAAACAAATATTGTCGAACATAATATGAAAAAGTTATTTATCCCTTTTTTACTCTTTCAATCTTAAAGTAATTAAATACCAAGTAGAATATTAAATAATATAATATCGTTGTTTGCCGCAAGGCTTTTTGGTTGACCCCTTAAACCGGGCTTAAGGGCTCAACCAATATCAAGAAACGATTCCTTATAAAAAAACGAGTCGTTTTAGCTACGGAGCTAAAGTATTGACATATTTTCTATAGAATATATTGTGTCAAAATTAAATGTCCGAAAATAAAAAGTTTCTTGTACACAAAAACCGAGCCTTAGAGAGCGTATCTGTGCTAGGTATTACGTAAGAATGAGGCTCAATGACTCCACTATCAGGCAACCGGCGTACTGCTAGTCACTAAAATAAATAAAAATATAAAAATGTTTATTTGTGCAAAAAAAAATGAGTTACCAACAAAGTACTTACAAAATCATGTTGTTTTATGTTTACAAACGGTATTTTGGGAGACAGTGCTCAGTCAAAAAGATGTACGCTAGACACAGTCACTATAAATGAAGTAAGAGCATTTGAACTGTTAATAGAATCTAAAAATTAAGTTTAACACTTTAATTTTCTCATCCAACTACTGTGCTACCACAGCATTTCCAGCCTTACTTTTGAAATTTCGCTAACTTATATTTAGCTATCTTGAAACTAATTAGTTTCTAATTCCTTGTTTAATGAGTAAGCTTGGATCAACGGCCGGTTGCTATTACTTAACTATTATTCAACTAACACTCAACGCTGAGTAACAGGTATTTAAATATTTGAGAGTGGTTTATAAATAAGATTGCTCGACCATATCTTTTAAATAAGCATTGATTTAGGTTGCATGTGGATTTTAGATGAATTGGAACAATTAATGTTAGAACACTTTAATCCAAGGTGCACATTGTCTGTATTTTTAAAAGTGTGTCCAAATCTAACTATTTACACTTACTTCCATAGATTATTTAACATAATATTCTATGGAATTGTTCCGTTGTTCGAACCGGCAACAATCGATCCATTAAAATATAGCGAAGTAAGTTAAAGTACTACGCCACTCATACAATACAATCTAATATCTGTAAATGAAATGTAAATGATTACTTCATTTCAAATTAATTTCTCTCTCTAATAATTTCAGCGATATGTAATAAAAGGATTAAAATCAAGGAATGGAAAATGAGATTTCCATTTAATTATAATTTTCTGACCTTTAAACAACGGTCTCTTTGAAAATCTTTAAATAACAGTTCAATTCTAAATTATTGTAATAGGTATATTTGATATTATACTAGCAACGGTAGTGAATATGACTGTTGTGTATGCTGTTCGATATCTAGTTTAGGCAAAGTGCTACTGAGATTTTTGTCATCAAATTAGCAGTAGTAGTCTGCTACTGTACCCGGTAGACGAAAATTGGCAATATACAGGCTGTTCTTTTCGACACATTATTTCAAAATATCCAAATTTATTTTTCATTATAGACAACACCTCCACTACGATTAAGGCTGCCTGTCCATTGAACCGGACCGAGGCTGCGGAGCAAAGAAACGTAGAAATATTAACCAATAGGATTGCATAAAATCTCCGCTCCGCTCCAGTATGCAATCCTATTGGTTAATATTTCGCCGTTTCATCGCATGTATTGCGGAGCATTTTACAAACATTATACTTGAAATAACTACATGGATCAAACAAATTTTTGTTTCGTGTGAATTCGAACGTATTCGAGAGACGTAGTAGTAGTGTCGAAACCCACCTCAACGTCTAGGCAATTCTAGCATTCGAATATTCTTGTTGATAAATATCATACACATTGTTCATTATCAAATTTGTTATGATTTAATCCACAAAGTTGACTTTCCAAACTTATATACAAACCTTATACGACTACATCTTCCTGTAACACTTTATAACATTACATTAGCGACAAAACTTGCCGCACGGGTACAACACTAGTCAAACATTTGCCGCTACAAGTTGAACTTGAAACTAAACTTCCCATTGAACATAGTAACATAAGGGCTCAGTCAACAGATTTTGGAACAAACTTGGTACCGTTATTTTGAACTCATGTCGGCAAATGATTTTACATATAAGGGGGAGAGAGAAGTATATGTATCATCATCAGCCATATGTATCATTATAGATTGTTGGGCTACCTCATTGGCTGTAGTATATACGACTGCTGTGGATGCGATTTGTCGGCTCGCCACTGCCATAGCGCCGAGTATTGTGGATACCAATCCCACACGGGACAAACATTTTTGTGATCCACAAATGGGTTTTCCGTGTTCTTTATGTCCGTTGTTTGAATATTTGTAAAGTCCCCCGCAGGAATTATTCCTAGTGTGGCATTCTTTTAAAAAAATGGGGAAATAAATCCGTCGCCACTATCATGCAATAGCAAATGAGCCTATTACCTAAAACTGACACCAACCTCACTAATAGTTTCCAAGCAAAAATACCCTAACTGAGAATTTACACTGTATATGTATACTTGGCTCAACCGGGCAGTGCAATATATAAATGTTGCATCTAAAGAGAAAAGCTTAATAATCAGCTATATTATTCTAAAAGAAACACACTATACCGTATTAAACATGCTTTTAAAAGGCTACTAAAGTTGTAACGTACAGGAAACTGTACGTTTTTTACACTTAATTTTCTAAGCGCACTCAATTTTACACTTTTTTAAGAGTTAATAAATCTGCCACGTAAAGTTTTCATCATCACAAAAGCTGTATTAACATCCAAATAACCTCGACCTTTCATATTCGAGTTTTGCACGCTTGCCGCCATTTTTCTTCGTCAATTTTTCATTTTTATAGCCGCGAACCGAACATAACTTGATTATGGGATAAAACATCGTAATTGTAGTCAAATATTAACCAAAGTAAGACAACGTTCAAATACTTAAGGATGTGCGTGCACTGTAAGCTTTGCGAGCAAACTACTTCTCGACTAATTGGAATCACTTTGCTTTTCCTTTTTCTTTTTACGCCCAAGTTTAATGAGATGGAGAGCGCTTGCCGTAATCTGTAAACGTTTGCAGCACCAGTGGCTTGTGCATTGTTAATCTTAGAAAGCGACTTGCTAAAAAAAGCTGAACCTACCCTGACAGCACTGGGCCTCCTCAAGAATTTTGGCAGGCCTACTCATCACTGAAATATAAAACGAGGCACTTTATGTACGTTTTATTGTAGGTCTCCCCTTTAAGTTATGTCAGTTTGAACGAAATGCCTGGTCAAAGCGAGAAACCGGCTGTACAAGTCGCTTACTAAGCAAATTGTATATTCTAAAATGAAATTTGTTGAAGAGACAATATGAGATAACCGTGATAGGTCATAAATATGGCGAAATAATAATACAATGCCTTTAATATTTCGCTATTATAAGCATGAGTTTATGTAGAATTATCAACCCTGACAAAGTCTAATTAGACTGATATGAAATTCTCAGAAGTGTAATACTTCGTAAGTCTCGTAATATAAGTTTGCACTTTCAGGTGATTATAAGGTCATGGGTTCCTTGCCAATTGAGGGTTGTATTGTCTGTCAGGTCAGCCACACGCGAATAATGCCCCTGTTCCTTGCAAGTGTCCCTATCAGAGGCTCTGTATGCTTCTTCGCCTTGTAAAAATTGAATCTCATTACGCGCCAGTGGGAACACATGTTTATAAAACATTTCCTTCTACATAAAACCGTAACAAGGTTCTCATCGCTTAAGGTTTAATAAGGCAGTCGTTTTAGCAATTTTACAAGGAATTTTATACATCGTTAGTGGGTTCTTAGAGCTGAATGAAAAAATTCTATTTATTTTACCTCGAGGCTACAAGCAAACAATCATTGTGAATATATTTTGTTCCACAAAATGTTGTTATTCTGTAATCGTATTAATGATTATGTTATTTTTATTTTTGTTAATAATACCAGCATGTAAATGATTGCCCAATTTTATATTTAATCTAAAAAAGGGATTCAAATACATTAAATCAAATATATTAGAGTATTTCAATCCTTTTTTAATTTCTTTGTAAATTATTGTTCACTAAAGTTTTAAATATCATGTGAATTATGTGTATATTAATTGGACTTAATGTTGGAAACTATCTTACGTTCAATTGAATATTGTGTATTGCTGAATTAATTGTTTGTTACTGTACGTATTAAATAAAATTAATTCAATTAAATTAAAAAGTAAAAACGTACAACTTGAAGTGGAACGTATTACCTAGATGGCATAGTGGTTTAAGTGCTCGCGTAGCCACTGTACCCGATTTTGTAAGATCGATTATTCCGAACAGCTGACGATTTGTGTGATCTATAAATAGTTTTTCCAAATCTGGGTGTTTTCTGTGTCCTTTGTTTGAATGTTTGTAAAGTCTTCCACGATACAAAAATAATACAAAAACAGCTCTTCTAAGGACGATTTGTAAAATTTAAGCAAAATATTAAGCATAGCAAAATTCTGGGGTCACGGCGAAGGCATTAAATGGGTTTGCAAAAGTAGTAGTGATGATAATGATTGAAATGGAAGTAGGATGTTTAGACCAAGTTAGGAAACAGACCTGAGTCAATGTAACTATGTGTGTTGATTATGAGGCGTTGCAATTTTGGAATACTAAAAACATAGCTATTCATTTATTTATTTCATTTTCAAATTACACACCATTTTAGTAACCTAACTAATATTAAAATGCGAATTTGAGTTTGTTTCGTACGCTTTCACGCTTTAACTACTCGACCGATCATTAAGAACATACATACACGTTTTCGGGGGTACAGAAAAAGATAAAGGGTACCTTTTATCCGGAAAAAGTACTATTTCCGGGCGATAGATAGATAAATTGGTATACCTAACGTAAATTTAAGCGAGCAAGCCACGGACAAAATCTCGTACAAAATAAGTGGAAAATAACCACCAAAATCACAAAGCAACGAGCTCACAACATTTCATATAGGTACCTCCAACAAATAGACACAACCAGTTATATAAAGGATCCAACAAACTGACGAGCGCCCTGAAGCGTTCTGAACAAAGTTAAACAGAGTTGAGTCAAAATGTTGGCAGCAGGAAAACCTTTCAAAGTCAGCCACCAAACATTTTTACCCGAAAAGAGAAACTATTAGATCACTGTTAGATCTAAAATATAAACCGACTCTTGGATACCTGAAGTAGTATGTGTTTATTACAATTTAATATTATATCTGGCCAGCTATATTTTAACATACTATGTAATAGTGAACAACTCTATTATTGTATACTAGGCTTACTTTCACTTGAAGCAAAGCTAGCAAAATGTGGACGTTATACATTTCTGGCCAACCCTTTGAGAATTTAAATGTGAGTATATGTATGCAGGGATAGCTGAGTGGGGAGACCAACAGACTGCAATGCAGAGGGTCTGGGGTTCGAACCCAAGTCGCGCACTTCGACTTTCGGAAGTTATATGAGTTTTCGAAATTATGTGCGTATTGATTGACAATTTTCGCCTGCTCCGTGCCTCGGAGACCACGATAAGCCGTCGGTCCCGGCTGCCATGAACATCTATGGCAGTCGTTATTGGGAGAGTGTCGATAGAAAAGATCCCACTGGGTCGAAGTGTCACCGGTCTGCACTGGCTGGCCCCCACATACATATGTACATAATACATATGCACGTTGGTATGTATGCTAAATCTTAGTATTAGTACAGTTACCTGCATAAACTATACATCTTATACAGGCGAGATATACATCCTTGGTGGGGTAGGTAGGCACTTCAGTTTCGCTAGCATGTTTGCGATCCTAACTATAATTATATAATATAAAAAATGCGAAATGCAAAATGCAAAATGTGAGTTTATTTGTTTCAAACCTTAACTACATAATCGATCATCATTAAATTTTGCTTACACGTCAGGGGTACAGAAAAGAACATACCTTTCATTCATTGAAATTAAACTGCTATATACGGATTTTATCGCGTTGTTTATTTGACACTTTATTACAAAATTTTGAAAATTTTTACACTACTAAGTACTACTATTAAACTTTACTAATTTTTAAGCTAATTAAATTATTATTAAACTATTTAGATTTAATTTATTTTTACACTTTCCCCGACGTTTCGGTTGCTTTTCAGCAGCCATGGTCACGGGGAGACTAAGATGGCAGTTGTCTCAATGTTCCAGTGTAGTTATTTCAAAGTACCTTTCATTCAGAAAAACAGGTATTGTTCCTGAACGAAGTGGTTGGCAAAACCTTGTCAATAATAACCGCTGACACTTAACAGAGGGAACCAATAACGTAGGCCTACAAAAGCTGAAACTTATGCCACGACCGTCATGACAGTCAACTATTTCGTTCTTTATACAGAGAAAAGAAAAATCCAATAGCAACAGTTTTAGGAGCGTCCATCTTCCTGTTATTTAAGCCACAAATCAGGAACGTCAACAATAGCATTCCGATGATCTGCGAACACAGAAAACGAAATAGCTTACAGGATTTTAATATAATTTTACCCTACACTTGAAACATACCTCCTTATGTCAAAATTAATTGCTCAGTTGATTCGATCGTTAAAATCTTCTGAAATTTCAAAACCTCCTTTTACGATAATCTTTGTCCAATGGAAGGCTTTACTCGATAAGAATAAATTAAATTAGGTTGCTTTTTCTTAAAACACTCGATAGCTGAGATGAATTATTGAAACCCTGTCAAGACAAGGTCATTAAAATATAGGTCAAGCAATCCCACGTGTAACTGGGATCCGCGACCTTTTAATTGTCAATGAAAGTCAATAAAAAAAAGAATTAAAAACTTTGTATAAACGCAATGGAAGCCATTTTGTTTTATTTTACTGAAGTGGGTGGTCTTGTAATGATTTTGGCACTAACCACAGCTTTGCTTAAATACAGTTTAGTACGTAAACGAGATTTTATGGTTAGCTAAATATTTTGTAACTAGTATAATGAGTTAGATATTAAGATTTTAGGATAGAATTAAAGCGCTGCGCTGGTTAGACTGGTAAATTGCCAAGTTTATTTTTATTTATTAGGGGAGAAGAGGATTTTGCTATACACCTTTGGATTTCTAACCATAGAAATGGAGGATTGTCAATACAGAATTCCTTTGTTGATGGAAAGGACCTTCATCCACCAGATGCTTGCCACACGTACTCTGACAACACGTAATAAACTACTGCAAATATTTCGTCCGTAAATGGGACACGTTTAGAATAGTTGCTGCGGCTGATCTATGTTTATCAGATAAACTTAAAGCACATTGAACACTATCGACCAATGTTCCAGTGTATATAAATCCAATAAAACAAGGCGGATAATATTAATTGAATTACGAAATTCTGATTCTGGGAGTCATAACTATATTGGAGCTGAATTAGATAAGTCTAATATAAACTGTGTACAAGTTAAAAATATGTTGCTAATAGTGCGAGTATTCCAATTTAATAATTTCGAAACGACATTATGAATAAACTAGCGAATTATAATTTGTGTGTGTGATCGTAATATTTTCCCTAATCCGCTACCGTATTTAATATACATGTATAAAGCTACATCATTATTTAATCTAACATTTTGCATTCGATACTGTCAGGAGCAGGCTCAGGTGCTTGTTACTAAATTACTCTCTTGACAGCTTGTATGTTATTCTATCAGACAGTTGAGATGTAGTGTCGAAATTAGGTGGTTACTGTTAAGTACTGGCGTTTGCAACGTACATAGATACATATAGTACACACATCAAAGCCGAGTAATACCTAATCAAGATTTTACAGATCATCTCATGCTTGAATATCGCCAAGAGGTTTGACAGTAGTGTATTGCGTCCACATTTTGATTATTGGGTATATTTAAGGTACCACGTTACAATGGAGGAGGCTATAGTCATCTAATAAGCACATTTTCTAATTTCGTGTTACATAATAAAATAATATCAGCCCTGTATTAATCTGTCCCACTGTGGGCACAGGCCTCTTCTCAGTGTGAGAAGGGTTAGACCATAGTACACCACGCTGGCCCAGTGCGGGTTGGAAGACTTTTTCTGTCGTGTTGGACCAGACATTTTACTTTTCTTTGCGTTAGTATTGGCAATCGCGATTGATAACGATATGATATTGATAACAATACTAGAAGTATCAATAAGTTACGGTAACCGTTGCCATCCGGCAACAAGCAGAGCCGTACGCTTGCTTACCACATTAGTTATAAAAAAAAGTAATGACTTTTTGGAAACCTTAAAAGCATTAATGTTATAGTAATGTTTCACCAAACACTATGCGTCCAAGGACTAAACGCCCATAAGCTATAATAGTAATAGGCGTACGATATAAAACTCACTAAAAACCTCGTTATGTTTACTCGTAACATTAACTCCAGAAATATCCATACTGCGCACGACTATTCAGTTTTACGCTCCAATAAAGTCACGCGTAATAAAATCTACGTTCGTTGGGGTCCACCATGATTAATTACTAAACTTTATGAGCGCTGACAGGCAACCTCATGACATCGCCGACTAATTATTTTTCGAGGTTTTCACAACTTCCTTGAGATTGCACCCAGAAGTATTTGAACCACCCCATGTTGTGAAGTTTTGATCACCTTTTTATGTAAATATTTCACAAGCTCATAAAACACTGTTCGGGATCTCGTCAAATATTTGACATGGGTTACAATGTGATGAACATATGTATGTGTAGGTGTTAACTAGCTGAGGGTTGAAGGATGATTAATTTATTCTCAGATTAGGTAGTGACTTTGATGAGGTAGGAGGGTTCTGCGTGGAGACAGATAGTTTGGGATGGACATTTACCCGTTGTATTGCCAAGACACATTGTATGCAAATATATTGTTGCTAAATAGATGATCAATTCACTACAACGCGCCAAAAATAACGCACACATACACAGACGTTGCGTGCGTAGAATGATTTTGAAAGTCGAACTACATCCAGTCAAAAAGAACTGAACCTAATCTAAGACCACTATATACACGCGTGTATTCTATACATATGAACGTCTATTTATATACTTTGTTTGTATATCATTTGTGCCAGTAATATAAACAATATTTTAGATGTACTAACTATACGTTTACACATATTAGCGTTTCGTTTGCCACACTCAATGTAATTATTGTATTAAATTGAAATTAGTTCGGGTATGGCTCGCAAGAACGCCACATGTGCTCACTACTTAATCAGTAATTATCAATTTACGTCATAGTTTTTTTGGTACAATAAATTTTGGCCAATAATTTCGTTTCAACCATTACAAGTTGTATATAGAACAACTAGAATCCATACATTAAAGAAAAAGAGCTTAGTAAAGTTCCCGCCAGATCGATCCTGTTAGTAATTTACCTACATTAGACCAAAGATAGGATCTCAATAATACTATTGTACTATTACAGTAAGTAGCGCTTTTAGATCTTTTTAGAAGGCACTATGCTAAGTAATGCGACTAGGATTCTTTCTCAATTACACCGATTTACTTGCGACTTTTCTTCGCAAACCAACGTGCAAATAGTGACACTGAAATACCTTGGATTTTAATTGTCTATGGGCAACGATAGTTGCTTACCGTGCGGCCAAATTCAAATTGGTTATCATTAGAGTACTCAAATAAGAAAAATAAGTATATAGCACAAAGGAGATAAATCTAAATGCCAGTAAATGTTTATGGTATGTTATCATCTTAATCTTAACATTCTCAAGAGTATTCTTAATGCGACAATTACGTCAACCCCAATTTTACGAGTAAGACTAGGTGTATATTAACTTTTGCAACCTCAAGGTATAACGGTTTAAAAACAGATCAAATATAAGAATACTGTCTTCTCATGCAGACTGTTATAGACGTAATGGTAATCAGGCATTCGAGTGAAGGTTACACGCTAACAAAAATATAGGTGTGCGTAAAGTCGACGAGTGTTATATCATATTTTTAACTTAGATTTATTAAGAAGAGCTAATAGGATACACTTACAAAAGTAAAGTAATAATAATAATAATAATAATAAGATGCTATTAGAATATTCAGGATAGACGCCGTTTTATCATCCATAGTTACCAATATACCAAATCCATCAAACACCCATACCCATAGCCCATATATTAGAATCCATACGTAGCAATAGTCCTACGCTTGCTGCGGCTAGTGCCGCTGCAGGTGTCCCATCCCACCTTTGATTAAAACTCTCGAAGGGCTTCTTCACGTTAGACCCATGTCTCCGAGTAAGCCTCCCAAAGGCCTGGGTATTTTCCTTACATATTAGGGAAATACCCGTGAAAGAGAAACAAATAATAATAATAATATTCTACCACATACACACAACACCATCTAGCCCAAACTAAGCAGAGCTTGTACTATGGGCACTAGACAATGGATAAACATACATATATACTTTTTTTTTGTAAATACATACATATTATACATAGAAACACCCAGACCAAGACAAACATCCATGTTTATGCACACAAATGTTTGACTTGTGCGGAAATCGAACCCGCGACCTCAGGTGTGGCAGTCGGTTACATTAACCACTACGCCATCGAGGCCGACAACGTAACACTTATATATAATTATAATGAACACGTTTGTACAAATGTGTACCCTTACTAAATTACCGATTGTGATAACCTCGACCGACGGCTTAAAATGCACTCTGTGCAACGAAAAGTTGTGTTGCTCTGTAAATGGTCACCCATCTACACGCCTGGCGGTAGCAATACAACTTAACCTCGCAAATCTATCAATCTGCGCGGTTCTCTAGCAAGGTTGCTAGCCGGTGTCGTGTTTATATTAAAAGTTATTTAAGTATGTAAATAAACTGCGAATCACTCGTCTCAATTTCATTTCAATAATTTATTCCAATATAAAACATTTAAACATTAAGCTCTCAAATGAAATACAAATAGCACTTGAAAAGGCTACCCTTATCATTCAAACGGTACGATTTCTTTTGCTTTTATTAGATATTTTCATTTATGGGATCCGGGAACAACGCTAGCGAATCATTAATATATTCATTTAATATTCTATTGAATACGGAAATTGAGTTTCATGTTGCGTTTAAGTTAAATTAAAGTAAAAATATACTTATTTCAGTTGAATGTAGAGTTTTAACAAATTTTTAATTTATATCGTTGTAAACTTTATCCTTTTGTATAATTTATATACTGGCGAAAGTATGTACCTTGGCCTGCCAATGCAAGTTTGATCCCGCATGTCGTGTCATAATTTTGTATGACCAATGCACATTTAAGTATAAGAAAGTTATACTGAGTGTTTATGTATTCTTTCGTAAATACAAAAGCAGTTTGTATCCAAAAGTATTCATTACTCTTATCCATTATGTCTTACCTCTTTCCACTATTTTGAAATGATTATAAAACCTTATAAGTTCTCACTCATAAAATAACGAAGTAAATACAATAACATCTGAATACTTCTCAAATGTATCAACATGGATGCACAAGCTTCAGCTGTGACATTATTAAGAAGATACCGCATTGTATCCAATTATAATTATTCGAATACAAAAGAAACCGCGTTGCATCCCATAATATTCGAATGAAAAAATAATACTGCGTTTTGTTCAATTATATTCGAATGCAATTGTACCAATCGCTACCCTAAACTTAAAAGTACCAACGAGGATGCACCTTTACACTACAAAACCTCAGCCAAATTACCTTGCGAGACCTACCTCCTACAGTGAGACGGATTTCTAAAGCCTTGTGTTGTCAGGGGCTGGGGAACTGTAGTCTTTATTACTTGCCCCTGGAGCCATTAGTATTCGCAAAGCTGACGACACGCGAGTATGAAGTGAAAGTTAAGTAAGAAATGCAGTCGTCCATAGGATAACCGCATAATATCGTGTGTTTATTTACGACCAATAACAACGATAAAAACTTAAAAGTTATCCCTAGAAATATATTTTTTATTGTATCCTTGTATCTTATGTGGGGGCCAGTCAGTGCAGACCGGTGACACTTCGACCCAGTAGGATCTTTTGTGTCGACACTCTCCCAATAACGACTGCTATAGATGTTCATGGCAGCCGGGACCAACGGCTTAACGTGCTCTCTGAGGCACGGAGCAGGCGATAATTGTCAATTAATACGCACATAATTTCGAAAAGTCATATAGCTTCCGAAAGACAGCGGTGCGCGACGTGGGTTCGAACCCGAGACCCTCTGCATTGCAGTCAGTTGGTCTCCCCACTGAGCTATCGCTGCTTTTATATAACTTTTTATTATAACTGAAAATACTAGTATTTTTGGAAAGTAATAAGCTTGCGTTTTAAAATAAATCGTAGATTGAACGCGGCCTTTAGGAATGACACTCATTGATCGATCCGATTCGTACCCACAATCTTTCAAGTTCTATTGTGTTAGCAAGTCAGATACCTCAAGCATTGGGCTAACGCCCGCACCGCTTCAATATTGCCTAAGACTTTACTTATAAAATTATAGTTTCTCTTCGTCTCGTTTTGAAATTCCTATGTTTTAGTACAATAGCTATCAATAAACTAATTTTATATGGAGGAAACATTACATTACCTATCTAATAAAGAATTTTAATTCAATTTATGTTCAAATCTAGATCGTTTTGTTCCAATTTACCACATAGTTACGTGGTGGTTTCTATTTAAATTTACTATATAATAAACATACAAAATTCGGTTCAGTTCGGCAATGTCATAAAAAATAATAGAAAAATAATTTAACGTTATTGTTTTTGTTTTTTTTTTACAACTAAGGTGGCAAACAAGCTTATGGCCCACCTGATGGTAAGTGGCCACCGTAGCCTATAGACGCCTGCAACACCAGAGGCATCATTTGCGCGTTGCCGACCCTTTAGGAAAGGAAAAGGAAGTGGGAAGGAGAAGGAGCGGGAAGCGGTAAAGAGGGTGATTGGGCTTCCGGCACTCTCACTCACCGAACGAAACACAACAGTAGGAATACTGCTATTTGAAGTCGATATTCTGTGAGAGGGTAGTACTTCCCCGGTCGAGCCGGCCCATTCATGCTGAAATAAGCGAGGCTCTACTACCTTTAATATACGAAATGTCAAGCACATACCTAATAACAACAACTAGAATCAAATACCTTTTAATACAATTACCTGTAATTTGTCCTTCACTTACCGCTGTTTGAATTGAACAGTACATTTAGCACTTCCCCTTATTCTTTAACTTTGAAATTTATTTGAATTTTTGTAAAATTTATCATCAAAATGCGACATAATTGAGTAATAAAGAGATATAATGTGCTTTTAGCTTCCACCAAGGGGATTATTATGGACCTTGTTCAATGGTGAGAGGAAATTTATGGTGTAACATTTCTTTTGTGGGATGTAGGTCTGTGTGTACAAAGACTTAGTAAGTCATACTCAGCGAGTTGGTAGTCAAGTTTGCTCTCTCATCGCCATAAAGATTGCTTGATACGTTTAATCATTTATAGCCAGAGGATTGTTCGGATTTGTGTCGGCCCGGTTAAAATATAGATAAATCAGGTAGGACTGCTGCAATGCTACGGCGTTATTCATGAGGTCTCGGATTTGAAATTCAGCTCAGGCAAAATGTTGATCTGTTTTTTGTCAAATTATGCTCATGGAATATGGAACTGTGTCCGATAGAGCAGTAGGCTTGCATTGTATTAAGTCGCTGGTGAAATGGGGATATAATACATATCTACCTATCTCTTGGAAAAGCGTGAGACTATGAATGTATACATGAGTGCGTGTTTTCCCTTGTTTAATTAACCTGTCCTTATATGCTATATGTCATTCGACAGACAAAAAATCGCTCTCTCAACTCGCCATTGTTATTAGGTTGGCCAGCCAACGTTAGCCACCAACAACCAGAACACGCCAAATGGATTTGTACATATTAATAATAAAATAATTTCCTACTGTACAATAAAGTCATTAACACAAACAAAACAAATACAGAAAATCCTTACAAATTAAACGAGACTTTCAACTTAATAACTAAAAAAGTACTCTTGTAAAGCAGTACAAGAAAATACTTTCTTAAAACTTTAAACCTTCACAATGCAAAACCACTTTGTACCGAACTACTAATTATTTTACTTAATAGTGAAAAAGTTCTGTTAATTAAAGACTTACAAAGGTAAAATTTCGACAGCGTTCCTGAATTGTATAATATTTTTAATACGAAAAAATGTTTAATTATAACACTGAGTTGTTTCAGCTCGCATTGTAGGTTTAAAGGACCTCCTTTCTTTTTCTCCTTTGTCCGAAAAAATAGACGTGCCTTGTTTAAGAGGAACATGATTTAATATTTAATTTTGTAGAAAACTTGATTGTGGGGTGAGTTTTTGTAGTTGGCCTCTATATTTATGTTTGAGGGAGACAACTATGATTGAACATTTTTTTAGACTTCAGAAAATTATTGCTTTAGGCAATTTTCAACTTGAAGGTCTCATGTGTATTGTGATCAATAAGCTATGTAGTTAAATATCTCATCACGAGATGTGATGCTTCATTAGCTTGGTGACATTTGCAAGACATTACTGTCTGAAAGTATATTGCTATGACTATTATTTCTTTCAATACTTGTAACTTAAATATAGTTGTTGAATAACAGATAATTGATATAACATTAACCCTTCCTAATATCAATGTGATGCTATGGTTAATGAAAAAAGCAAATTTGACGTTATTCGGTTGTCATTTAATTGACTTTGATTTGTTATAATAATTAATCATACTTATTTTACGGTTAAAATTTATTCCGGAAATCTTTATCCAATGAATTAAGAAAATTAGAGGTTTGGTTGTTTAAAAATAGCCAGAAAAAATATATACACCAGATCTATATCTTATCGAATAAATTCGGTTACTTATTGGCGTATCCCTTCTCACACTGAGAAGAGGCCCGTTCCCAGCAGTGGGACAGTTTAATACAAAGCTGATATTATACTTATAGACGAGTTTCAAATTTGCGCATCGGCTAGTAAAAAAATACCGTACGAATTTAAACAAGTACCATTGTATAACAAAAATAAAATAAATAGTTGTTTTATTATTATGCTCTGTCTATCGTAAACTTAAAAAAAAACAACAGCGTCTATTTTGACGGGTATACTTGGATCTCTGCCAATGACAATGTACAAGCGGTATGAAGAATTGGAAGCTTTTAATTCATGTAATATATCTTTATCGCATTAATTTGTCCAGACTTTAAAATGCTATAAATTCTAAATATATGTGGGTCATAAATATTAATCCAGCGGATAAATAGAGATGATACTGTGCAGATTGAGATATATTTATTCATCTGTCAACTTGTTATTGTAATTAGCAATAAATATTTCAGTGTCCATATATCTATCTACATAATATATAAAAATTAACCGTCTAATTGTTGGAATGTTAGACATAAATGTACATCTATTGTGTCGGGCCGCCGGTGTGCCGTTGCGACTCAATAGGTATATATACTGTATTTTACTAACTACCAATCTATCGAGGCGCATCACCTAAGAAAAGCTGGACCGATTTGGCTTTTCTTTGGCGCAAGTTAGTCAAGGTACACCGGTAGCGAAAAAAGCTTTCTGATGGGCCAGAATGACCAAAATTTGTTGAGGAGTTTGGAGATTAACCACTACGTACTTATCTATACATATATTATAAAGCTGAAGAGTTTGTTTGTTTGGTTAAACGCGGTAATCTCAGGAACTATTGGTCCGAATTGAAAAAATATTTTAGTGTCGGATAGCCCATTTATCGAGGAAGGCCATAGGCTATATAATAACATCACGCTACGACCAGTAGGAGCGGAGCATTAATGAATAATGTTGCAAAAACGGGCAATATTCTCTTATGTGAAGCAGACAAAGTTGCGCGGTTCAGCGTGTAAGTTACGATTGCCGCGGTGGCTTAAGCAATCATCACTGACTTTGCACCCAAGTCTTGTGAGTTGAAATACCACTTGAAAATTTGTGTAATCCACTAATAGCTGTGCCGAATCTGGAAGTCCTTTGTGTCTGTTGTATCAAATTCTCTTTTTGATGTTAATCTAGTACAAAGGTTGATAAGCCGTAATTATTAAGTAATTGACGACTTCGATGGCGTAGTGGTTACTGTAACTGACTGACACGCCTGAGGTCGCGGGTTCGATTCCCGCACAAGTCAAACATTTGTGTGCATGAACATGGATGTTTGTCTTGGTCTGGGTGTTTCTATGTATAATGTGTATGTATTTACAAAAAAAAAAAAAGTATATAAGTATGTTTATCCATTGTCTAGTACCCATAGTACAAGCTCTGCTTAGTTTGGGCTAGATGGTGTTGTGTGTATGTGATAGAATATTATTATTATTATTATTATTATTATTATTAAATTGCTACTTTAATTTCACTTTCACGTGAGGACTATTATTGCCCACACTTATGTATGGAAGTGAAAGTTGGGTATGGCAAAAGAAGCATGAGAGCAGAATAAATGCTGCAGAAATGAGAGCGCTGAGAAATATATGTGGTGTGACTCTGAAAGATAGAATAAGGAATAGTGTGATTAGAGAGAGATGTGGCATGAAAGTGGATATAGTGACAAGAATAGAAAAGGGTATGTTAAGCTGGTTTGGGCATGTAGAAAGAATGGACGAGGAAAGACTGACTAAGAAAGTTTATAAGGCTAGTGCGAATGGAACCTAGGCGAACATTTCTCGATCAGATCGGAGGCGTTCTGAACAAAGGCCTTAAGAGCACCTTGAACCGACGGGCGTGTATGAGGAATGTGATGAAAGTGAATGAAGCCAGAGAAGTGTGTCAGGATCGTAGCAAATGGAAATCCGTAGTCTCTGCCTACCCCTCTGAGAGACAGGTGTGAATCTATGTATGTATGTATGTATGTGAATTCTAATGTTAACCCAGGAGATGGTCTATCTATCTGCAGAGTTTCATCTAAATTCGTTTAACAGTTACCTTTACCTATAAGCTTTAGTAGGAATATTTAGGTAATATTAGTAGGGTGTCAAATAAAGTCAATTCGAATTCTCACAGGAAATCACAACCTATATAAATGTGCATAAAATGTATTCATTGACCAAATAAACCGACTGAAATTAGCCTGTAAAATGGAAATATAAATTATTTTAAATGTTTTGTATTTTCGACTGCCAGTAGCAAGGATAGCCCATTGTACTGCTATAAGGAGGTCTCGAGTTCGAACTTAAGGCGCAGTTATTAGACATTTCAAAGTTATGTGCGTATTAAAATACTAAATCATCGCTCGCTTTAACGGTGCAGGAAAACATCATGAGGAAATTGGAAAATAATGTTCTCGAAGATATGTGAAGTCTGCTAAACCGCACAAACCCAGCGTGGTGGCCTAACCATTCTCACACTTGTGCCCAGCAGTGGGACAGTTTAATACAGGGCTTAGATTAAATAATTATTATCGTGGTGCAGCGGACTGAATCGGTCTGATCGAGCAGTATTATTGAATTTCTGTCTAGTAATTCTAAATAACAGTAAGACTGGAATTGTGCTCGATTGACGTCAATAGGCTCGCTGCTAGATGCAGTTTTAGAACTGAAACTCTCAGTATAGGAGATAATAAACCTCTACTTCCCTGCGTATATACAGCGTGTAACAGAAAGATGTAGTCATATTAAAATTTAAGTGTCACATAATATAGCCCATGTACAATGAAAACCGCGACAAACAAATCCATATACATTATTTTTACTCTATAACAGCATTTGCTTTTTATCAATTTATCAATATCACGTATTCTAATTGATACTTGAACAACACAAACAGCTTACTCGGCGGATCACTGTGAATCCGAAAATGACCAGGCTGTATTTGGATAGTCATATAATGCGTTTATTTCGATGTTTTAATAAAAACAAATAAAATGTTGAACATTTTAGTAAAATTTAAAACTAATTTTTTGATCTGGGCATAGGGCACATAGGTTATTTATCAGATATACATCACGGCTATAAAATATGACCACACCTTTCTGTTACACGCCGTATATGCACCGACTATGAATGTATTAGCTATGTCCATGTGGAATACATGATATCAGTTACTTAGATCTCACTATGAATCATATAAACGTGGCGCAGATTATATGTTGAATCCTAAACAGATACCGAATTGTAAATACCTCTTTAATCAGCAACGAGCACCAAACAATTGTGCTATTCTTATTTTATTTACTACGAAAGACAAACATAGTACAAAACTGGCTTTCAGAAAGTTGTCTGGCGTAAATAGGCTTTAAGATGGGTTAAGCCTTAATCTATAATGCTGACCGAGTGCGGGTCAGTGTGCTATATCATTTAGAAATCTTCGAAACTCTCAGACATGCAAGTCTTCTCAGGACGTTTTCCTTAGAGTAAGCGATATTTAACTGTTTTAAAATAAAATCAAATATTGTTCGAATTGGAATCGAATTCAAGACCCAGACATCACAGTCCAACAATCTCCCATTCACCCAACAATTGGGCTATGCATGCTTCTTTTAATTTACTGTATCATACTAATTCCTCCGCAATTTCACTAACATTTCTAAATATTTCTATGCTCCCGTAATTCGTAGCGTGATGTTATATGACCTATATTATAAACCTTTTCTCTACCTCTGACAACGTATATGTGACATTACATGATGATCGGTAAGGTATTTAA
The DNA here is from genome assembly GCA_930367265.1 of Catocala fraxini. Taxonomy (NCBI): domain Eukaryota; kingdom Metazoa; phylum Arthropoda; class Insecta; order Lepidoptera; family Erebidae; genus Catocala; species Catocala fraxini. The sequence continues at coordinate 3,569,704 of OV884045.1, forward strand.
GCTGTTAAAGCGTTTCAGACAAACAAACTCACATTCACATTTATATTATTAATAAGGATAACCTGCTTCAAAAATTAGTAGATCAAATGCAAAAGAGTTATCAAATTCAACTGGCTATTCCATAGATTTAGAGCCTTCAACAAAATACAAACAATATATTTACCTTTAATATATTAGTATATAGATGATTGTTACTCACCAAACATAAATTTAAAATACTAAAGTACGGATTTAGATAAAAATTAGCACACATGTAGACTATGTTGTGAATTAACATATAGAATACGTTTTATCTCGGTATATGTTTCCATACAATAAACACAGCCAAAACCGCGGTCAGAAGCTTGTATAAAATATAAATTCAGTCGAAGATGTAACAATATATCTGGCAGTCAATAAAACCGAACAAAGCAGTTAATCCTAATGCATAAAAATAAAATAACGTCTGTTTGTTCGTAAAACTTTCTCAATTCAAAGGATTAACGGATTCAGTGGAAACTTTCAGACTATATTATTGGATAACCGGATTGTGGCTTGTGAAATAGTGACATCGAAAAATTGAATTTTCACGTGAACGCAACCGCGGGGAAAACTAACTTTATATTTTAATTTTTATAGCTTAATAATAATATAATATAATATAATATTCTATCACATACACACAACACCATCTAGCCCAAACTAAGCAGAGCTTGTACTATGGGTACTAGACAATGGATAAACATACATATATACTTTTTTTTTTTTTTGGAAATACGTACATATTATACATAGAAACACCCAGACCAAGACAAACATCCATGTTCATGCACACAAATGTTTGACTTGTGCGGGAATCGAACCCACGACCTCAGGCGTGGCAGTCGGTTACACTAACCACTACGCCATCGAGTCGTCTTGCTTGCTTTTTGTATGATTAGGGTCTAGGTATCTGGGTGAGTACATATTATTAATTACTTGTATTTTTGTTAGTTTCTCCATCTAAACTAAATGTTTGTGTTAGGAAGTTCAAGTCGGTCTTACAACGTGTAGGAATTGATTTTACGACATCTCGATCGCAACACCAATGCCTTATTCATTGGGGTTGTGTCTGTAGCACAGTTTTTAATGATACGCTGCGTATTAATTATTTTATATACGTTTTATTTAATTATTCTATAGTCATATTTATCTTGTTGCTCATAAATTTAATTATTTTAATATTATTCCTAAATCAGGCGTTCCACTAGGATCGCACTTGGGTGGGCACGCCACGATCGTGGCGGTAAGTCCCGTGTTTGAGGAGTGGCTGGAGAGGCGGCATGGCGCCCTCACCTTCCGGCTGACACAGGTAATGACTGGCCACGGTTGTTTTGGCCAGTTCCTGTGTCTTATACGCCGGCAAGAGACGCCCGGTTGTCACCACTGCGGCGACTGCCGCGACGTAGTTGAGGACACGGCGCTGCACACTTTGGTGGTTTGCCCCGCCTGGGCAACGCAGCGCCGTGAGTTGATCGCGGCAGTCGGATTGGTTGCCCTCTCGCTCCCGGCCGTAGTTCAGTCTATGGTCCGGAGTGAGAGGTCGTGGAATACCGTCGCCTCCTTCTGCGAGGAAGTAATTTCCATCAAGGAGGTGGCGGAGCGGGAGAGGGAGCGTTTGAACCCTCTCCCCAACCGCAGAGCCGGGCGCCGGAGGGCGCGGGACGACCTCCAGCCACCCTGAGGTTTGACCTGGGGGTGGCGGGCTTTGTGGGCCTGCCCGCCATCCGTTCAGCACCAGGTCCGAGAGGCGGCGTGCGTGTTCCCACGCGCGCCTCTGTTGTTTCGAGTCCGTCTCCCCTCTAGGGGGGACAGTAGGGATATTATTGTGAGAAGTGCCTTTGGGTAGGTCTTTTGCGTAGTGGCCTGCCGTTTCATACGGCGGGCCGAAACCTCGGCGGGGTCGCGACCGCATGCGAAAGTGATTGGCGCGGCCCCGTCGATAGTGGTTTTGTCGAGGAACACCGTGGTAGGTTTAGTCGGTATTCCGGGAGGTACTTTAACATCTTTACCATCTTTCTTTTACCCCGGCGAGTCCGACATAACCCCTCCGCCCGCCCCCGCGGAGGGGTATGCGACATGCATTCCCTCACGATAAAAAAAAAAAAAAAAAAGGTTCGCACTTGGGTCCAGTCTTTTTTCTCGCATTTATCAATGACATTTTAGACTATATCACATATACCAGACGTCTTAAATTCGCAGATGATTAAAAAAACTATAAGGACATTAACTCTAAGGCTGGTATAATTCTTCTTCAAGCTGACCTCGATGCGATTAGCAACTGGTGCTGTATTAATAAAATGACACTTAACCCTAAGAAATGCGTTCATATTACAATAACCAAGAAAAAGAATATAGTTTCATCATCTTATTGCATTAATAAGGTTCCTTTAGAGCAGTCTTCATCAGTTAAAGATCTTGGGGTGTTTATTAACAAAAAGCTGAGCTTTGTAGATCACATCGACAGTATTATTTAAAAATCTTGGATGTATATCGAAGGTGATAGATTAATAATAATAGCTAAATATAAAAATAATGTCCTTTTCTGGTCCCTGACAAAGTGTATGCGAAATTTCATCATGAACGGTTGAGTTATTAAGGTGCGAAAGCGTAACAATCAAACAAACAAACTCACATTCACATTCACATTTATAATATTAGTTAGGATACGGCCACATCTAAACCTCTCAATTGTTGGTCAATGCCAAACATAATAAAAAACTATTGTGTCTAGCCGCCCGTGTGCCACTGCGAGTCAAAAGGTTAATATTACGCGATGTACAGTATGATAACTAGAGGAAGAAACAACAGTATTACGCGTTCTTCTAACCATGAACATGAGCGTTAACTCTATTAATAGATTTGACGGCAATACTACAATAACGATACTTAACCTTGTATAACATCTATTCATATCCCCATCCCAAGGACCACTTATAAACCCAACAACACCAAATCAATTATTTCGATTCTACAGCCAACATAAACCTAAACATTCAGTAAAATTCTATTTAACCTAAACACGTACAGCCCACTAAAAGACTCATTTCGTTCACAGAATAAAGATTTAAGTACGGCTGGAACGAATCACGTTTGTAACACTAAAAAGACCCGAAACTAACCTTACAACGCTCAATTTAAGGCCGACAAAAATGAACTGTAAAACGAACGGTTTAACCAAAGTCAATTAGTGCCGTAGATTTATAAAGTCAATAAAAGATTAACCCGCCGGTTGCCGCGACCTAATTGGATGAAACGCACGTGTATCGTAGAAAGACCGCAAGGGTTAAAGTATTTCCTTTAATATATAATATACTGTTGCTGAGTGGGATTTTTATAGAGGTTTATTACGAAAGTATATTATAGAGTACACATTACGTCTACATTAGCCTACTTATAAATTGTTATCAATTTGTTAACCCAAAAACTTTGCTAGGTCACTTTTGACATTGAAGTCCAAGGAAATGTGAAAATTAAGAAATGCTTGGGTAAAAGAGTGCGTTCTTGCTTCAGCTAGAATGGGTCAACTCGATCGAAGAACTACTGTCTTCACACTGAAGTGGTACGTACTGTTGAGTGAAAGATTCTATTACCTTCTTTGCTCGTTCTTCTTCACACAGGTTACGGTAAGGACATAATAAAAGTCAGAGGCCTTAGTGAGTTTCCAAAATTTACAGAATTTTCAATTATGTTAGTTGTTAGGCTCAGGCAAAAGGTTGAGCCTATGAGAAGGTACCTGCAAGAAACTCCAGCCACTCTTTTTCACAGCCGTTGTTTTCCATGGAGTTTGAGTTGTTTTACAGAAGACAGCAAATTGGTTGTGTGTCGTTGAAATTACTTCTGTGATGCCAAAAATACAGTCATGACCTTGAGCTTCTGTCACCGGTGACCAACGGTGGTTCGCTAGCCCGTCTGCTACCAGCAGCAATAAAAATGGCATTCTCTTGTTGTACCACAGACCTGGCCATTAGTCGGATTTTGCAATTTTCCAATAACGTGCAGATAGTATTGGCACCTGCAGCTTTTTAGCTGCAAATCATTGGTTTATATGTTGTGGAATATCGACTCAATGCTTCTAACAAACAGGGAAAATATTTAGATTTTATTGCTTTGAATCTGGCGACAATGGTTTCCATATTTCTGATGTTACACGTCGTTTCAAACGTTTTGATTATACTCTTTGTAGTAATGACAATACAAAATTTAAGACATATATATTTCCAAGGAGCTAAGCAGAATTTAGCGCAATTCCTAACTTACTTCTCTTAACAGATCACTCTTTTAACCAGCCAAGTCTCTGAATACCAGAAATAATTAAAAAAATTCTGTATCTGGCGCTGCCACGGATACTCAGTGGCTTAAGTGCCTAAGTAATGCAGTATTTGGGTGCAATCTTCAGTGGGGTGGAGGTTTGAAGGTCCATGTTCCTTACCTTCAAACGTCCCCAGTTGTAAAATTTAGTATTTGAATATAGATCCAACTGTGTATTACCGCTATATAGGCCATTTAAATGAAAGACAAGCATATTTGACCCTAAAAAGGCACGCGTATCTAACTATGATTCAGTCCTACGATGAAAATGGTGAAGCTTCGGACGTCAAAGTGATATTGACATTTCTGACTAGCAATTTTTTACAGCGCCACGTAGTTACAAAGCAATTTAGTAGAACTATTAAATTAAATAAGAAATTGTGTGAAAATTGCGTTCAATGTGGAGATCATTAGCAGTATTTCACAGGGAGGTTAAAATACATGTTCACTGTACAACGTCTCGGTATTGGACGGCCACGGTCTAATTGGGCGAAATGTGAAGTAACGCGAGCGTACAGCGAGATCACGAGAATGGATGAGGGTTATGAGCGGTAGCGAGCGCGGCAAGCGGATAGCTAAGACACGGTTTTGTTATTGTCAACGTTATTTAAATATAAGATCTGCTTTAGTGGCGTAGCGAGAATGAATGCGATTACTGTCCATGAGGTTTCAAGTCTAATGCCTAAGTCACGCGAAATGTTGTTGAGTTGTTTTGTTGAGAAATTCTTAGTAGCAGCTCTGAGACTGAAACTGTGCGTGCTGACGGCAGCACTTTTGCCCTCTATCACTTGGGTTTTAAACCATAGTTATGGTATTTGGGCTATACATACCTATATATATACATATATATATATATTAATATTTTCTTTGGGTATCTAATGCTTTAAATAAATTTTAGGCGATTGTGACCGTAAGTCAACGTCGCCAAAAGCTTTGAAAAGATAGATAACTATTTATTATATTCTCGCTGTCTAATTAGGGTTTTGGTGCAAATTGATAATGAAGTATTTTTACAAAAGTATATTAATATTATATATATGAATTATGAATATGAATGATTAAAATTTTGTAATCTACCCCATAAAGCTGAACGGATTTTGATGAACTGTTGCAACACAAGCAAAGACTGTTGGACTTTCTTGATGACCTTTAATAAATTTGCGTATTGTTACAGCTAGTATCCTATAACTTGGGCTATCACCAAAGGGCCCCGGGCGTAGATTGAGAGAATAAATTAGCGTAGTCGCTTTCCGATGTACTCTGTAACCATTAACATTTTTATTTAATATATTTTACTGTGAACATTAGAATAATAAATTATAATGATATAACAATAAGTAGGTACATGTTTCAGGTTTTAAGGAAGTGACGGATGTAGAAATGGTTTTATCGATATATTATTTTACTAGGTTTCAACCATGTTTCAACCAATACCCCTTATTAAAGTAAAGTCTTCTACCTAGCCTTTATTATTCCCAAGTCACTTGGGGTTTTCTGGTCTAACCGGATTTGACTGGATGTCAGTTTTTACACGGAGCGGCTGCCACCTGACCTCCGCAACCCGAAGGCTAACGATACCCTAAGGCTAGACCAGTGTCAGGATATTATAGGGTACTGACTTCCCAATAACGACTGCCATAGCTGTTCATAGCAGCCGGGACCGACAGCTTAACGCGTTCTCCGAGGCACGGAGCAGGTGATAATTGTCAATCAATACGCACATACTTTCGAAAAGTCATATAACTTCCGAAAGTCAGAGCTGCGCGACGTGGATTCGAACCCGAGACCCTCTGCATTGCAGTCTGTTGGTCTCCCCACTGAGCTATCGCTGCTATATTTATAATATAGTCTCTCTCTCTTTATCGTATAGATTGGTATTAGAATTTAAATGGTCAATGGTTGATTGACAATTATCGCCTGCTCCGTGCCTCGGAGAGCACGTTAAGCCGTCGGTCCCTGCCGCCATGAACATCTATGGCAGTCGTTATTGGTAGAGTGTCGACACAAAAGATCCCACTGGGTCGAAGTGTCGCCGGTCTGCACTGACTGGTCCCCACATAAGATACATACATATTATAAATAGGTAAGATTTGTATTGATGTATATTATTTTTGTTTATAATCACTCAAAAACTGCAAGACTAATTTAAAAAATGCTCACCAATATAAAGCTACTTTCTCTAGAAGACACAAAGGCTATACAATCCACGGGAGCGAAGCAGTAATCATAAACATGAGTGAAACCACGGGGGACAGCTAGTTACTAATAAATTTATCTTCTGCTAAACAGAGAATATTACTACAACAATATATTCAACAAAGAATTAATGAATTTACGCTACTTACACAGCAAAAATGGCTCAGGAAATATTCTTTTGTTTAAAAGCTTAATATTATTAATCCTTTTGTCGTCGAAATTAGACTCGGTAAGATCTATTGTGGCTACATCGCAATTTGTAAGGTATAATCGAGTTATATAATGCTGGAGGCTGTCTTGTTAAAGCCTTTGAAGTTATGGGGACGGTCCCCTTGTTTTACATATTACGTATTGATTCATGTCCCCTTCATGGACTATGTTAACGCTACTGATTGCCAGTCGCCACAAGCATGAATGTCTTTATTTCTTCACTAATGCCAGCTATAATAATATCAGCTCTGTATATAAACAGTCCCACTACTGGACACCTCCTTTTCCGAGTGTGAGTAGAGTTAATTCATAGTTGACCCATTGCGGGTTGGCAGACTTCACATATCTCCGAGAACATTATGGAAAACTCTCAGACATGCAGATTATCTCATGATTTTTTTCTTTACCTTTAAAGCAAACGATAATTAACTATTTAACATCAGAAGTGCGTGCCTCTAACCAGAAGGTAACGGAAATAAAAATGGGGCGAAAAGAATGGAACACGTGGGCACGTGTGTCTCGGAGCCTCCTTGTATTAGGAGAGGGTTCACGGCGGTAGTACAATTGATGGGATTTACATATACGATCTTTCGGTCGCAAGTTCAATGCCTTATCTATTTTGCCACCGCTGTTTCAGAATAGTTTTCTCCTTATTATTTTGTTATTATCTATACTAATATTATAAAACTGAAAAGTTTGTTTGGTTTAACGCGCTAATCTCAGGAACTACTAGTTCGAATTGTAAACTTATTTTAGTGTTAGATAGCCTATTTATCGAGGAAGGCTATATAACATCACCCTATGACTAATAGAAGCGGAGCATCAATGAAAAATGTTGCAAAAACGGGTAAAATTATCTTATGTGAGGCAGACGAAGTTGCGTGGGTTAGCTACTATAGAATATTCTGTACTTGAATTGATTATTGTATCGCGAGGTACTTAACAAACTACGGGCATAAACACTCGGCAAAACATTTTCATTTTGCGGACACACATTTTTTATCCATGTAACCAAACCCACAACACTCGGTGCATTTGTAGTGGTTACCACTCAAACCTTAGGGTAATTAATGTATTCGTAAATATGACCACATATTTCTGTAACAGTTCATATAAACATTATTTACACATTTAATCAAATAAAATTGTAACAGGTTCATATCTGTGCGTAGGAAATATTTTAGAAAAATATGTTCAGTCTTTATAAGAGATATTAAAGCTAAAATGATTATTTTTAGAAATCTTGTCTATCTGTATGTTTGTACGTGTATCACGCAAAAACTAATGCACCAAATTGAATGCGATTTTTACAGATGTATTGCTGGAGATCTAACTTAAAATGAAGAGTATATTTTATCTTGATACGCCGCCTAAAAGACGAGTTGTAAGGGTCTCGGGTTCGAACCCACGACGCGTACCGCTGACTTTCGGAAGATATATGACTTTTCGAAATTATGTGCGTATTGATTGACAATTATCGCCTGCTCCATGCCTCGGAGAGCACGTTAAGCCGTCGGTCCCGGCTGCCATGAACATCTATGGCAGTCGTTATTGGGAGAGTGTCGACACAAAAGATCCCACTAGGTCGAAGTGTCGCCGGTCTGCATTTACTGGCCCCCACATAAGATAAATACATACATATAATAATTAAAATGAAATAATATTCCGCCTTAAAGCTGGAAGATGATCAGAGAGAGATACATAACCTTATTCCTTCTAAAAATGAATGATAGGTACGTATTACCAAATACTACGCGTACGCAGTTGCAGGAAAAATCCAGTTAAAATAAAACAAAGCTGTAAATGATCTAGACAAACTGGCACAGAAAGCACAAAATAACACGCTTTAAGGCAGTCTCTTACTCCGTTATTAACGTTAAAGTGACCCATTTCGCTGAGTTGACTCGCGGAATCCACTCCGAACTATAAACATCTCAAGTATTCTGTTCTTCAAGCATAACAACCATTGTTGACGGGATTATATTGTTTTTGTCAAACAAAGCTCTGTTTTCTGCTATTACCTTCGGTTTAAAATTAAGATGTTTTATTAGAATAACTTCAAGTTGAAAACGTCCTTTCTAGGTTATAGGTGTATGTTATTGCTGTGTGTGTGTGCGTGTATATGTGTATATGTACATTAGTATGTAAAAGTGCTGCTTAGCTTATAATTGTCAAATGTACCAGTAATTTAATTTCTGTGTATTATTTTATTTTAGTCTACTCTTTAAGGCGACGTTGTGGTGTAAGGGGACACCCATATGGTCTTTGCCCTTTACGCCAACAGTACAACGCCTCCCTTTTTAAAGAGGTTACACCGTAGGAGTCTTTTTGTGAACAGTTACCGTTATAGGTAGATCGTATAATTATTTGTCAACTTTAAAAGACAAAACAGCGATACCATGGGCTACCTTGCAACCAAGCTTAAATCTTGCGTTTTAATCTATACGACGCACTTCTAATATTTTTTATTTAACTGCTTTGTCGAATAAATCAGTTGCATAGTATAAGTTTATGCTTATCGTTGCAAACGTGCTATCCTGGTTTCCTTACGGCTTAACTACAGTTCGACTAAAAACATTTATATAATAAAAAAATTCTAATGACGATCTACTTGGAATATGCTTCGTCTTCTTCTTTTCGTGTGGTTAGTGGCCAACCTGTTGTCAAGAGTTGTTCAAGCCGTCCGTAGGCCTATGACATGGCTTAACGACTGCTGTCAATTTGACAAAAACCGGGACCGACTTTTTACGTTCCTTCCGAAGCACGGAGACGTTCAGATGAAATACCACTAAGCGGTCACCCATCTATAGACTGACCGCACCCAACGTTGCTTAACCTCGCTAATCGTTTACCGATCAGTGAGTGCAACTGGCTATGAGCGCCTCAATACTGGAATATGCTGTACTAGATTTTGCCCGCTGTTTCGCTTGCGTAAATATAGGTTATGTTAACAACAATATATTTTTCTGGATGGAAGGTAGTCTATGCTTTGCCTGTTCCCCTGACAATGTGTATGTGAAATGTCGTGATGATTGGTGGAGTAACTCAGGCGTGAAAGCGTCATAGTCAAAGGCAAAAATATTTATTGCCATAAAAATGTGCAAACAATTCTAGGAAACATCAATTAACTATTGTATTAATAAAAAATAATAATAAAATGAACAGTAAGCGTAAGAAACAATCAAAATAACTCACATTCACTTTGACAGTTTTATAATTAGGATGTATTCAATAGCTATAAATACCAACTACACGAGAAAGATATTTTATAATATAATACAATTTATTTCCTGAAATTCTATATTGCGCTAGATACCAGAGAATTTGTAAATAAAGGCCAGATTAGGTGTACCCGGAACTTACGAGCGTACATGACGAATATTATGAGAATAATTGAAACAAGATATTATATGCCAGAATAAGCAAGTGAGAATCCGTAAACTCTGCTAACCCCTTCGGGGCACATACGTTAGTCTATATGCATATAATTTGATAAATTGTGTCGACAACTTAAATAGGGGATCAGAGGTAACTTATGTGATAAGGGTCCTGAATTCGATTACTGCATGTAGACAAATATTTGTTTCATTTACAGACATTTGCTTAGGATGGGTGTGTTTGTTGTTGCAGTGAGCACATCGTAGAGTGGACTCATAAAGTTTGTGCTACACAGAATTTTATATTTCAATTACTTTATTTAGATTTCGAAAGAGAGCGAAGAAGCTATCAAATTGAAATGTTGTTTTTTTAAACACTACTACTAGTTTCAAGGCAGCGATAGCTCAGTGGGGAGACCAACAGACTGCAATGCAGAGGGTCTCACTCGGGTTCGAACCCACGTGGCGCACCTTTGACTTTCGGAAGTTATATGACTTTTCGAAATTATGTGCATATTGATTGACAATTATCGCCTGCTCCGTACCTCGGAGAGCACGTTAAGCCGTCGGTCCCAGCTGCCATGAACATCTATGGCAGTTGTTATTGGGAAAGTCACTACCCTCTAATATCCTGACACTGGTCTAGCCTTAGGGTATCGTTAGCCTTCGGGTTGCGGAGGTCAGGTGGCAGCCACTCCGTGTAAAAACTGATATCCAGTCAAATCCGGTTAGACCAGAAAAGCCGACCCCAAGTGACTTGGGAATAATAAAGACTAAGAGAGAAGAAGTACTTAATATGTAAGTAAGTAAGTATTTAATACCCTCTCAAATAAGATTTTTGAAAGCAAGTGATACAAGCTGCACCATAGGATGTAAAATTTAATATCAAGATAATATTATAAATATATTAATACTTACATAATTGTTATCATAGATGTACATTTTCATGTCAGTCGAAAGACTCTCTCTGCGAGGACGTAAACAAGGCAATAGTTTACGTATACACAGAAAGAAAGAGAGAGTGCTAGTAACCTAAATGTTGCCATGTTTATCAACAATATTTGGACAAAAAAGTAACGCTGCCGAATCCAGCAATCGAACCCAATAAGTACCTCCCGATCGATAGGTAGCGTAACCGAATCGCAATATTCTCAGCTAACAAAATTATCCTAAATGTAAGATACAACAAAAGAATTACAGAAGTATATTTGCGTATAAATATTTGTTCCACATACGTTCTATTAATAACGTATTCTAGTAGCATGCGGGGGCGTGCGATCGTTCCGCATCGCGACCGAAATATTTAGGTAAATGCTATGTGTCGGCACATATTTTCGAAGTGCGGCGATTTTAGAGAGCTCGCCTTTGTAGTCGCGTTTATTGTAGTTTATATATACGCTAGCTTCTGCCCACGGCTTCACTCGTGTGATTATATACCAGGATTAAAAATGACCTATGTTTTATTCCATGATATGGATCAATTACAATAGACATTCATTTTCTTAAAAATAGACTAATGGATGACTCATACAATATATCTATCGAAAAATGCGTTTAGGAACATTTATGGGATAGATGCATTACAATTTACAACACAGATGTCCCCGAGTTGAGCCCCGTGCCCCTTCAGGTGAACTGAAACCCGAAACAAAGGACTTTTACTGAGATAACTAAACGTAGATCCTACACCAAACGTGTATCTATCGTAAAATGGTGAGGTTTAATTCGAATGTATTCGAATCACTTGAAAATAAATTATGCTATTCGAATGCATTTGTAGTTTATTTATTACATATTAGCAATATATTAAGACTGCGCCGAGTGAAATGTGCCAAAACAGGCGGTCACAGTAAAGTGAATAAAATAAACACTTTTTGTTTAATACAAATATAAAATATACATTTACCATAACAATGAATGTGTTTACAATAACTCAGGGTAAAAAACTTAAAATAATTAATATTTTCGCTCGTACGAGCTCTGTCATTAGCTGTCTTACGCTCGGCGCAGTCTTAAGTAGACTATATAGTCCAATAAAATGCAAGTTGACTTTTGATTATAATCATATGATTATAATAAAAAGTTAACTTACATTTTATCACACAATCAACAACTTATTAATATGTCGTGGTTCTAATATATCAAATCATTATTCGAGTATAATCTCTGATAGCAAAAACGAATGCGGAATCGTTTTGTATTATTCGATATGTTTTCGATTACAACCGCGCATTACTCTCTTATTTTAATTAATAACGGCTATATCGACTTACAGACCCTGGGAACCAAACACAATGGATTTCCATTGTGACTAGTTACAGTTATATTGACGAAGAAAAAATCTCTTAGAAAAGTGACGCAAGATTCCCAATAAGGGACATTTTCAGTTGAGATCAACAATCTAGCAGTATTCAGTTAGTGAAGAGCCTCTCTCGTAAGAGGGTCACGACCCAGAAATCAATTTCCCTGCATCAATAAAGTTATGTCACATTTACTTTTATTCTGGGGTAGTACCTTTCATATCTCACTTAGCTGTTACGTGCCTCGCTTCTATGTTTTATTGCTTATTTTTGGACATTATTTCCCATGATTAATCTGATAATGAATTACGACAATAATAGTATTATGCAAAAGGGAAGGGAAGATAGATTAACGTTATCTGTCAACATTTAAGACATTATGGAGGTTAGGGTTCAACATAGCCGACGTGCATGGATGAAGAACATATATAGGTAGATTTACTGAATTATGAACATATACGAGGATCGTAGCAAGTGTAAATCATACGGATTTTCACTTTCTACGATGATCCTCTGCCTTTCAATAGGCATCAACAGGCTACTGGGCAATGGATAGGCTAGTACTAGGTTAGTCTATGTACGCACGAAAGGGCGTATCTTTGAGAAGAATAATTTTAAATGGTTTGTACAAATTTTACATTCACTTGATCCCATCTTGACCTTGATGTATCTAGGGATGCCTAAAAACTGCAAATCTCTTTTTTCCCAAATCCAAACCTTAAATTTTGCATACATATTTAGGCTCAATGACAATGCAATAATTTCTTTAAAAGTTTTGTATCATACTTACTTTAGTTTTATTTACTAATAATTTTGCTTCTGGCGAATAAATAAAAAAAATTACTTTGAATCTGGAATTTTATTCGTAGTTCATCGGGTTAGATTAGAACACTAGTCGGTTTCCTTCACAGACAGTTTTTAGTAACGACACAGGATGTCAAACTGCCTATTCATCGAGATCTAAATCAAATTACTCACGCTACGCCGACGCTGTAGAAAAGGGAGGCGTTAAGCTTTTAGTTCAAGAAAGAAAGAGGTCAAGGTCACTGCCGGAAAAGTACAGATTATTGGCTCCTTTATTATTTATTTATTTATTTATTTAGGACCACTAGTGATTACAACAACAATACATATAAAAATATACATACAAAATAAAAATATACAATAACAGATTTTAGTTGGTTGCGTAACCTTTTAAGGCAGCCACTGCATGCACAATTAAATGAGCTTAGAAATAAAAGTACCTAAAAGAAAGAAGTATGCGGTGTGTATATCAGAAAGGTTATTTCGACCAACTTTAAAGGTATAGTAAAAGTGATACAACATTTGAATAAATACATTAAGAATAATAAGTTATAAAATACCTTATCAAAAATTACATAAAATCAAAATAAATTAAAATCATGACATAACAAGATGAAATGGCTCTTTGCTGACAGACTTGAAGACCTTTGGAAAGTATATAACCGCAAGAATATAACGTAAGGTTATAAGCTGCGGTCTTCTGAAGAGCAGAAGTGTAAACTTCTTTGGCCTGGTAGTTTCACGTGCCTATATCGTTAAAGGGGATTGCAGAAGTGACTGATATCCACAATTCGCCAGCTCTGATTTTAGGATCCACAACATACGGGAGCGAGTCTATCATCGTCTACAAGGCACAGTTGCTGATATTGTGATGCTAATCACAATCTTAACAAAACACCCAATATTACTCTATCTGATTTGTGAATAACAGCAATCGCATTCATTACAGCTGCGCCATCGAGACATCTCTGCAAGCCTAAATTAATCTCACTGTATCATCTCTCTTTACATATATGTATATACATTTTATTGGTTTTTTCTCGCTCTAAGAAATATCCTGTGTCGCGGGGGACTTCATAAACATTCAAACAACGGACACAAAGAACACCCAGACTCGGAATAACTATTAGTGGATCACAATTTTTTGTCCCGTGTGGGTTTCGAACCCACAACACTCGGCAAAGAGACAACTTAAATCTACTATCCATGCAGTCATTGAAATAATTATCTGAATCAACAATTTTTATAAGTTACGTAACCTTCAAAAGACTGTTAACAGTCAGTAAAAATTTGCGATGTTTGAACCGCTTTTAATTCGCTTACAACTTTTTCAAATGTTCATCGACTTTGTTGCTGTCTGTACCTGTTTCGTTGTTAATACAATCATTTTAAAACGCGCGTAACAGCATTTAAACTCTCGTCGAAATTCGGGCGTAGTCTCCGAACGATGTTAATATATTTACGTGTTTCGCTGTTCGTCTTCAATTTACCGTCACTTTGTGCGTACTTACGAATAATTCGTAAATGTGTTAGGGGATTGAAGAATCGGTACTTTTCAGAATTTACGCGTATGGTGCCTTGACGTTAATACGCACGCGGAATTTGGTTGTATTAGTAGTACTTTCTTTTAAAGACTCGTTTTTTATTAATATTACCGTACAGTAATATGACAAACCAGCGATAGCCTAGTGGGACATCGTCGGACTACCACGCAGAGGTCTCGGGTTTGATCCCAAGACATGCACCTCTGACTTTTCGAAGTTGTAAATTTATTAAATAATTATACTAGCTGGGCCTTCTCAGTGTGAGAAGAGGCCTGTGCCCAGCAGTGGGAAAGAATTTGATACCTCTGCGTGGTATTATAATGGTCTTCCACCACCAGCGATAACCTTATCGCTGATACCAAAGTAATGTGTGTATGTGTGTGTGATAGTCCGTGTTTTGGAGACTCATTTGTAATTATTCCCAGAGCTACTTCTTACTGTTGCACTGCTTGTCATTGACTGGTCATTCGCCATTGGGATCTTAGAATCAAATTGATCCCCTACTAAACAGTTTCAGATGAATTCTCTACCGTAAATATTTGTGTTATAAAATTACCTGCCTATAGAGATTTACCCAAGAGACTGCAACATATTTAATAAGGAAGAAGCGTTTTGCCTGGTGTTACAGTATAAAACAACCGTTAAGTACTCGTTCATCATTCAATTCCCTTTTCTTGACGTTAAGTTGTCATCTGACATACATTCTTCTCTTTCTTCTCCCTAGCCTTTATTATTCCCAAGTCACTTGAGATCGGCTTTTCTGGTCTAACCGGATTTGACTGGATATCAGTTTTTACACGGAGCGGCTGCCACCTGACCTCCGCAACCGGAAGGCTAACGATACCCTAAGGCTAGACTACCCTAACGACTGCCATAGATGTTCATGGCAGCCGGGAACGACGGTTTAACGGGCTCTCCGAGGCACGGAGCAGGCGATAATTGTCAATCAATACGCACATAATTTGGAAAAGTCATATAATTTCCGAAAGTCAGGGGTGCGCGACGTGAGTTCGAACCCGAGACCCTCTGCATTGCAGTCTGTTGTTCTCCCCACTGAGAGCTATCACTGCCAAAATGATATGAATTACAGGTTAATATAGTATTATCACGCTCACTTATATTGAAAATGGTATACTATCGTTCTCTATCATTTAAATGTAATATGTGAGCTTATTCTTTTTTATTTAAATCTTTGCTTAAGTATATAAGGTAGAGCAACCTGTCCTGGGCTGTAGGCAGGCTAGATATGTTTATTTTGACAGTAATTGAGATGTAAATTATGTAGTTCCCTCTTTATTTTTGAATCTCATTTGCATTTCGTAGGTGTGGCACCAAAACATACTAAAGACATGTTAGTGCTGTATTGAAAAAGATATTTCTCTATAGCAAGCCCAGCATTATTATATAAATGTATCGCCCTTGACATTAGACTGCCTCGGTGGTCCTATGGCATTAGTTTGTGGTTATTTTTTCCGGCAATGAGGAGTGAGGAAAAGTTTCTAGATTCAGAAGAAGTGTTATTGAATTTTTCTGTAAGGACATTCTCAATAGACGCACGATGTGTGCCCAGTAGACGAAAAAAGACTAGCCTCTATTAATCTAGATTCAAAAACATAGCTGGCGAAATGAAGGTCATATACATGGTGTCCCAGAAATCGACGTCGAGCTGGAATAAGGTAACAGACTAAGTTATAATATACAAAATATAAAAACAATTAAGTTACGTATTTTAAAAATTATAGGCATTAAAAAAACTACACTCTGTAAGGGTCTTTTCACTCCTGTTTCTACAGATATTTTATTTTAGAACTTTTTTTTGTATAATCGTAATCGAAAAATATCGAGTGCTTAAAGAAGCATTATAGTAACAGAAGCGAAAAGACCGCCATAGGGTGTAGAGTTTTTGATTTTTCTAATATACCTTTAATTTTTATATAAATGCCGAAATGTATGTATTTAAATATATTAATATTCAACCAGATTATTAATATTGTTAGACTTTTACCAATAACCCAGCTTATATTTCACAGTTCTATTGTATAAGCAATATCCATTTATACATCAGCTCATAACATTCAAATTGACACAGTACACAAAATCAATGCGTCCAAACTCCGTAGGCCGGGTTGAATAGCAAAACTTAATAACTGCCTGAGTCAATAATCCTAAGCAAACCTTCAACAATGGAATAAACACTATATTGCATAAGCAATCAAAACAACCTCCACAACTAAGGAGGGTGATAACCTAAACGTGATTGTCTACGAGGCTTATGGATCAAATTCTGCAAGTTCGCTGAGATGAATGGCATTATATGAGATGAAATACTCGTCTGGGATGAAAGTCTTGATGACAAAATGAATTTGTACGCAATCTTGATTTAAACCACTTTCTTATTATGATTTTGTGATCGATATGGACGTGAATAGTGATTGGTGTCTACGAATTTTAAAATATAATATATAGGGTTAAAATTAAAAATCCTAAGAATTTTTCACCCATGTCTCCTATACATCATACCTCAGTACTTTTGCGCTAACACTTTTTAGAAAATTCAATACTTTTTCCAAAAAATATACTCTAACAACTTAAAAATTGCTTGACCTCCTTCTCCCACATAACGCCCCCACGGCCCACCGTGCTGTGTATTGTTTAGTTACGCCGATGTTTTCTTTTGCGGCTGTGTATAGTCTTAGCCTTCATGCAATTAGCGCAATCCATTTAAATATTTTTATTTTAATGAAAATTTATCAAATAATGAATTGTGAAAAGTGGTAGAATACGTCACGGGTAAAAGGGTATTAGTATTTTTCAATGAAATGAGTATGTAGATATGAGTTCTATCATACTAAGCTAATACTAATATATCAGCGTTCACATACGAGCCTCTTTCCAGTATGGTAAGGGCTATGCCATAGTCCTCTACGCTGGCCTAGCTGTGGTTCCCAGAATTCACACACATTCGAGAAAACTATGGAGAACTCTCTTACCAATAACTACCTGCTTTTAAGAATACCTTTCTTTCTGACAATAGAAATTGAATCCAATAAAAATGGAGAAAGAAGAGACTAGAGAATATGAAAAGAATGGATGATAAAAGATTGACCGTTGAGTCTATAGGGATCAGATTCAGGGCAATGTGAAAGGGATTATTGGCAGGAAGAAAAAAAAAACTAAGGCAAACATTACGTGACTGAAGTAAAAACATTAAAAAAGGGTTATTTAAAACTACCCTAAACAGACCAATTGCAGGATAAATGAAATGATTAAAATAAATAAAAAAGAGTTTAGACCACGATCGTTAAAACTAAACCATTGTCTACGTCTACCCATGACGGAAACAAGCGTTCACCGAAGTAAGTACAATAATAGAGTAACAAGGCTACGCTTTTAAAATTTTACTAATTTTATATTTTCACCTCAAGAACTTCAA
Organism: Catocala fraxini; assembly: GCA_930367265.1. Lineage (NCBI taxonomy): Eukaryota > Metazoa > Arthropoda > Insecta > Lepidoptera > Erebidae > Catocala > Catocala fraxini. Next base: position 3,587,897 of record OV884045.1, read on the forward strand.
CATCAATTAATTTTGAAATCTTCCAACCTTCATTCTCTGCTCATCACTCAACAAAATGAAGTCGTAACAATACGTGAAAAATTCGCAACATTCTTACTTCATATTTTACCAAAACCCAAGTTGTGTACACAACATTTTTTTCACTCTAAATGAAATTGGACACTTACCCCACTCGTAAAAGAACCAAATCAACAGAAGTACGGGGGATTTTTCCCCGTACTTTCTTTCGTACTGTTTATATAAATATGAGGAACTGACGCAAATATGATAATTCTAATATGATAAGAAAGGAAATTATATTTTGGTGTGATAGAACAAACCGAATGTGGCTAATTTGATTGGCATACGCATAATTCGTTAGAATAACATTACTCTAGTTGCCATACGACAAAGTCATACAATGTTCTGATAATTTGTGTTTATATTCTACAGTCATAGGAGGAAACACGAAATAAAGGTGATCTTGTTATATCAACTCATTGTTTATAAGCTGTCCAACTGCTGGGCACCGGCCACTTGTCAAAGAAGAGACAGGTCGTGGTCCATTAAGCAGATTCAGAGCAGACTTCCCATATTGTCGAAAATATAATTGAAAACTCAGAGATATTCAGGTTACCAATGTTTATCTTCACCCTGAAAGCGAGCGAAAATACACAGCATAGTGCGTTTGGATCAAAATGAAGAGATGTATAGCAGTCAACTCAATTCAATCCCACTAGACTATCACTGCACCGAATCCTATAAATAAAATAAAATCTCAGAGCTATTCACGTAAAAAAGCTTTTACTATTAATTAATACTATGGATTTCAAATAAACCGGCACTAACAAAGAGAATTCTGTCACATACAAAACCTCACAAAATGTTACAAAGTACTGTAATTATACTGATGTGGGCTTAAAAGAAAAATATAGTGTATCGGATGTTAAACATGGCTCGCAAATTGGAGCCATTTCTCACTCCGTGAAGGAAAAAGATTGCTTCACGTTTCAGAGATAAAGAAATACAGACTCTGTTGAAAACGAAGCGAAACACCCTATCGATCGCTAATGTTTTGCTAAATAGTCAAGAATCTTCTTCTCTCTTAGCCTTTATTATTCGTAAGTCACTTGGGGTCGGCTTTTCTGGTCTAACCGGATTTGACTGGATATCAGTTTTTACACGGGGCGGCTGCCACCTGACCCCCGCAACCCGAAGGCTAACGATACCCTAAGGCTAGACCAGTGTCAGGATATTAGAGAGTACTGACTTTCCCAATAAGGACCGCCATAGATGTTCATGACAGCCGGGACCAACGGCTTAACGTGCTCTCCGAGGCACGGAGCAGGCGATAGTTGTCAAACAATACGCACATAATTTCGAAAAGTCATATAACTTCCGAAAGTCAGAGGTGCGTGACGTGGGTTCGAATCCGAGACCCTCTGCATTGCGGTCTGTTGGTCTTTCCACTGAGCTATCGCTGCTTATTAAATAGTCAAGAATATTCTAAAATAATAACAAAAGCTGACGAGCAGTAATAGGTTATTACCTAGGAATTAAAATTGTTAGACTGTTATGCAAAGCTCTCGACTTTAATCCCACGGCATAGACTTCTGACTTTTCGAAGTAATGTATTTAATAGTTAATTTGTGTGTGTGTAAAGAAACCTTCATAGAGTTCTTCATAATGTTCTTGAAGATGTTGCAGTTTTCATCTCGCACTGACGCAGAATAGATTGACCACTCACATACTGAGCAAAAGTCCATGCGCAGCGGCGGGGCAATTTATAGACAGGAATACAATTATAGTTTTTCTACGCATATTATTTTTAATTTACTTAAAACAAAGATCCCACTGGGTCGAAGTATCGCCGGTCTGCACTGACTGGCCTCCACATAAGATACATACATACTTAAAACAAAACAGTTTACAGTAATCTATTACATTGATTAAATATTCAACTACACTATACGATCGCCATGCAGTCCGTGTATATTTTAATAATGATTACTGGAATAACAACATATTGATACAGTAAAATTATATTTAGGCATCTAAAACTGTCTAACTGTCGGAGGCCATCCTTACAGTTTCAGATGCCTACTCGTAAATATTGTCATACATTAATTAGTAGTCACGTTATATCTATACGTCAGACGTTAAGACTTCGTTCTGTGGCATAAAAATCATTTTTTATAATCTACAGACAGTTGTTCTGAATCCTGAGCATTCTAAGTATGCGTTGCTTATGTCAAATATGGATTCATGTTTTTCTTAAGATTATTTAAGTTTCATTACTTTTATATATTTTCGCGTTACATAATTAATATAACGAAAAATAATGTACTTTTGGGCTTGATGTTTCGCCACGCTAGTCTTTCGAAAACGAAACGTCAAGCCTTTCAAAAGGGTATCGTAATATTAAGCATGATTGCGTTAACACCCCTTTTGCGTTACATAATTTTAGATTTAAATCTATTAAATATCACATTGAATAAATTACTGAACCACCTCCTGAGTTCAGACCTCACTATTTAGATCGGTTTGTGGACGGTTGAACGACGATTTTATTAAAAAGTTTGAAATGTTTTATTAGTTTCTTTTCTTTGTTGTCAAGCTTAAGTTAGTATTTTTGACCCATAGACGTTCTAATAAAACTTAATAAATGTATATTATGTCCGACTATTTGACAATAGTTATAATTTCTAAGGAGGCAGTATATCGTAGCCAATATAATATTTTCGGCAGTAACCTTATGTTAATTGAGCTCTACCATAGATATTCGCATGAGCTGACACCTAAACGTATTGTCAGACACACAAGCTGCATTGTGTAAGCTGTTAGGTTAAACGCGTATATCGATCGTTTTGCAGTGGGCTGTTAGCTAAAGCTCTATTAAGTATTGCATGTCTGATTTTTGAAAGATGCAATTAAACAACAATTGCAATAATAAGCTGGTGTGGATATCAGATTTGTATAAAAAAGCAGCCGTTGTTAATTTTTATGTGATGGTATAGTTGAACTGGGACTGGCAGGCAGAGTCTTTGAACAGATGGTTCGGAAGTCCAAGAGAGAGGCATTTGCCTAGCAGTGGGACATGACAAAAAGCTAAAGAAAAAATAAGAATTAAACTGGCTTGCTAGCGGCGCCATATTCGTACAGCCAGAAACCAGCTTAAGAGTAGGAACACTGTTACACAATTTTGCCTGATGAATAAACGTGCCAGAGGCTTACATTTTTTTATTTAATCCCATATTTATTATTTTTCTCTAAGGCCGGCCATGCACGAATACTCTTGCAAGCAATGATTGCCTACAGTAATTACTGTAGGCTATCATCGCTATAGTCAAACTCGGTATATCGGTCAAGCCGTAAACTAGTTTAACTCCTTGGTTGTATGAAAATAGGAGAGCTACCAGTCAAAAATCATTTATTCCTTAGGTCACAAAGTTACACTTATGAACGTCAAATTTTATGAGTTAGTATGCTTACTACTAGTGAAAAATAGTTACATATTATAAGCAGCGATAGCTCAGTGTGGAGACCAACAGACTGCAATGCAGAGGGTCTCGGGTTCGAACCCACGTCGCGCACCTCTGACTTTCGGAAGTTATATGACTTTTCAAAATTATGTGCGTATTGATTGACAATTATCGCCTGCTCCGTGCCTCGGAGAGCACGTTAAGCCGTCGGTCCCGGTTGCCATGAACATCTATGGCAGTCGTTATTGGGAGAGTGTCGACACAAAAGATCCCACTGGGTCGAAGTGTCGCTGGTCTGCACTGACTGGCCTCTACATAAGATACATACATATTATTATAATTAAACAAAGATTCTACTATTTTTAAAATAACAAACGCTAGGTCTCCACAAAACAAATAAACAGAACCAAATACTACATACCTACTAAAAACGTGTGCGGAGGTAAAGCCATTTCGTTTTCTTCCGGGACCTCTTATTGCATAGAAAATCGAGCGTTTGACCTTGACACAGAAACTTGTGTATACTTAAGTATACTGAAGTTTGTTTGATGCTTGCTCTCGAGAAATCTCTGGTTGTACAATTCTAAAATGTAGGAAATTAGCCTCAATTCTGTTTGTTTTCTTTGTTCAAAGAGTTGTTTTAATTTGTTTGGCAGTTGATAATGTATTTTAGAAGCACTTTATTAGTTTAGTTTTCTAAAATATTTGCTGTTAATACTTTGCATTTATTCAGCGTGTAACAGTAAGTTCTGGTCGTATTTTAGGGACGTAATGTTATCTGATAAATAATATCTATGTGCTATCTCAGGATAAAAATTTTACCATTTTCAATATGAGTGAGCGTGATAATACTATATTAACCTGTAATTCATATAATTTTGGCAGTGATAGCTCAGTAGGGAGACCAACAGACTGCAATGCAGAGGGTCTCGGGTGCGAACTCACGACGCGCATCTCTGACTTTCTGAAGTTATATGACTTTTCAAAATTATGTGCGTATTGATTGACAATTATCGCCTGCTCCGTGCCTCGGAGAGCGGGTTAAATCCTCGTTCCCGGCTGCCATGAACATCTATGGCAGTCGTTAGGGTAGTCTAGCCTTAGGGTATCGTTAGCCTTCGGGTTGCAAAGGTCAGGTGGCAGCCGCTCCGTGTAAAAACTGATATCCAGTCAAACCGGTTAGACCAGAAAAAGCCGACCCAAGTGCATTGGGAATAATAAAGGCTAGGGAGAAGAAGAAACAATCGTATAACAATACTCTCAAAATTGCGTCTGGTCATTTTCGGGCTCACAGAGATCACGCGAGTAGGCATTGTTTAAGAATCGAGTAGAATGTAAAATATTATGATAAAAATTATACATTCTAGTCGATATAAAAGTCTAAGTCTTATAAAAGAAAGTGCTATATCTTAGTAAAAATAAAGTATTATATTGACAGATTTATACTGTTGCAGTTTCCCAATGTACAGGGGCTATTTTACCTAAATATGACCACACATTTCTTTTACACGCTCTGTATCTTCTTCTCCCTAGCCATTATTATTCCCAAGTCACTTGGGGTCGGCTTTTCTGGTCTAACTGGATTTGACTGGATATCAGTTTTTACACGGAGCGGCTGCCACCTGACTCCGCAACCCGAAGGCTAATGATACCCTAAGGCTAGACCAGTGTCAGGATATTATAGGGCACTGACTTCCCAATAACGACTGCCATAGATATTCATGGCAGCCGGGACCGACGACGTGCTCTCCGAGGCACGCTCTGTATAAGGATTTTATGTACTTTTTACCCCTACGTTCTCACGGAAATGGGTATTATGTACCGCTTAATTGTTATCAGACTGAACTATGGCGAAAGGTGATCGGATTTGCCTAGTTAGTTATAATTGTGTATTTGGATATTTCTCTTGCTTCGATATACGAGTATATTTGGTACCAAAACCAATATTATATTGGAATAAATCCCAATTTCTATGCCGCAGCTAAAAGCTTAGAGCGTTGCAGAGAAATATATTTTGTCTTGACACTAGACTACTATCGAGAAAATTCTTTTAGTCTTCGTTATATTTATAGGCTTAATGTAACTTGAACAGTGTGAGCTCAAGTTTTTTTATTTGTTTTGGCCATATCTTTAGCACTGTTTGTTGCAAACTTGAATAATGTAGCCACTACAGTTGACTAATAAAAGCTAAATAAGAATACTTGCAATGAGAACTCTGTAGAGTGTGTGTATTTTTAAATAGGTTTACTCAAGAGAAAGTCATTAAAATATCCGAGTAATATTAGATGTTATAAATATAAAAACTGCGGTGATATAACTGCCTTGCCATCTATCATCGACATGACGAAATTAACGTGACCTTGTATTTTTGTTTAAAATTATAAGGAATCAAATAGACTCATCTTATCTTTTAAGCAAAGTTGGCTTTGGATGTCCACGTATTAACGCAAGCAAAAAGCAATGGTTTTCTATGTCCTTTGCTAGAACTAATTATAGGAGGAAATCCTTTATAATAAGATCTTGGCGCTCGTTTAATAACCTTTATATCTATCTGCAGTGACGATTCCATTTATGTGTTCCACCTTTCATTACCCAAATTTAAGAAGTCTATCCATGACTGTCTTGTTCATACTGTATGAAACTGAATTAAATGATATAAATTTGTTCTTTTTACTGTACTTTTTTAAATACTGTTTTTTGTTGTTATATTGTTACGTTAATAACTTGCGAATTTTTATTTTAGATTATTACTACAAACATTTTTGGCGATTCTTTATATTTATATTTGGAAACTGCTTTGGATTAAGTGTAGTTAATTTTAACATTAATTATTTTCAAATTGTGTTTTTTTGGTCTTCCCAGTCTTCTGGGCACGTTACCAGTTGACAGCGATGCTGAAGAATTCTACGATGCCCAAACAATTTTTGTAAATATTTAGTGTTATAATTATTTGTGTTTTTGTAATACGTTTTTGTAATACGTTTACTTTTTTAGTACGTTTGTAAATATAGGTTATTGGATTATTTCATTTTAAAATTAATTATGTAAAATAAAAACCTGGTGTTTAAATAATGTGTCTTTTGGTTCCCAAATAAGATAAAATAAAATAAATGTGAAAGTTTGTGAGGATGAATGGTTGAATGGATGTTTGTGACTCTTTCACCCAAAATCTACTGTACTGATTGCGATGATAGCTTGGTATGTAGATAGCTGGGGACCAGGAATAACACATAAGCAACCTTATATCTCGATATCCCCAAGGCATCGGGGCTTACGCAGGTGAAACCGCAAACCCAACTAGTATGTAAATAAATTTAGAATGATATTTTTAGATGGCTAAAGCATCTAAACAAGCATGACTTGTAACAGGATAGCCTACATATGTAACAAACAATAATTGTACTGTTATATCGCTTTCCATAAATCGTGCTGTCGTCTGCCATCTGTCGTAAAGTATATGTAATGTTATATCAATATAATAAGATGGATAATAGATATTCTAAAAGACCTAGAATTGAGGTAAATTGCATCTACACTAGCACATTGCAAGTAATCTTTTGCACGAATCCTAACTAATATGATAAATGCGAAAGTGAGTTTGTTTGTTTATTATGGTTTCACACCTTAACTACGCAACTGATCATCATAAAATTTTGTATACATATTGTCGCGAGTACAGAATAGGTACTGTTGAAAACCTAACCTAACATAGCCTACATCTACGCGAGCGAAGCCGCGGGCATAATCTAGTATTAACATAAATGCTTACTAAAAAGACAGCAAACAGAACAGGTAACCTCGCAGAACGATGTCTGCCCAAATCGGTGACAGGTCAGGAGTGATCTAATGCCATCACTGTCCTTGCATGTGAACGTGATAAAAGTAATTAAAGTGATATTTCAGGATTAAAGCTTGACTACATCCAGTTTCATATACCATTTCGGCAAAGTCTATACCACATATTTTAGTTAATTGTCAAAATTATACTGTTACAAAACTGTGCAGAACTTGTGTCTGTACATCAAAGATATTTAAAAATCAAACTACGGTAAAATAAAGAGATAAAGGTTACTCAATCCAAAACTACATTTTCTTCGCGTTCGTCAACTCAATAAACGGTGATCGCAATTCAATTTGGTTCTCACAATTTCTTAATATGCGATTAAAATAAAAGCTAAGATTTTCTAATTTCATTCAGTATAATTGGTGTGTGGCAAGGATTATAATATGATAACTTGGTATTAAAATACGCATCTATATTTTCGGTACCTACTTCCACTGCTACAAAACCCACGGATAGGTTGATACCGATCCATGTCACGTGGAAGTCCAATACCGATTGAAATCTAATTAGCCACCCAATTTCGGTTCCCTTCATTCAATCAAAACCTTCAACGTCGCCACATTTATCCCTTTCAAGTTCAAGATCTCCGTAATATCCTTGCGGCTTCTTCCGAATATCTCCGTACGTGAGGCAATTTGCCAATTATCTCATTCGTTCGTTTTGGTAGATCACGAACATTTATAAGGAGGAAGTAGAACTAGGGTCATAAAATGTCATGATCTTTGTCATTGCTTTTTATTTGAGTAAGGGAAAATTTAATGGAGATTTCTTTATTGGGCCCATGGTGATACTGTGCTGATAGGAAATGCGTTTTCTCTAAATCCGACATTATATTGCCAGTTATTTTAGGCTGATAACTATGGGTATATAAGGTCGGATACTTGGTAGATAGCCGTGGTTAAGGAAGTTATTAAGGAAATCGGAGTCTCTGAAGACCAAGCCGTAATGTGAAAAAAAAGAAAACGAGGATATTCAATCTTACAGCCACTTGGGACTATGACTGGAAAAGACGTCTGTGCCCAATATATACCACTACAAATTATTAGCTTAACCTGCTGTAAGCCACAAGGTCACGCTTCTTTTCAATAATAATGTAAATTGGTGGCTCTTATTCATCAATCGCAGCTCTGCGTCCAATTTTTGGTATCAAAGTGTCACTTTTAGAAGCCGTTAATTATCTGTATAAAGATATTCATTTCGACCTTGCTACAAAAATGAGGACTAACCTCATCTCATACTTCCGTACATAACAAGCTGTCGCCCATGGCTTATAGCGTGATGATATGAATATTTCCTCCTTTCACGGTAAACATGAGCCTAATTAAAAGATTTTTGAACTGAGACTGACAGATTTAGAGCTCAGAGCGTTTAAACAAACAAACTAAAAAAAAACCAAATAATATTCAAAAAACATATCTTATTTTTTTACTACATTAGTGTATATAACATTTTATAATATTACAATGAATATTAACAAAATACTTTACACATTTTGTACATTAGTATAATACCAACGCTACCATTACGATATTAAATATGGGACAACTAAGTTCTTAAAACAGTTTTATGTTGACGGCAAATAACAATGGCAAAACATTTCAAGAATACAATTTTTATAACAAAATCTTATTTCACATTACGAAAAACATTAAATTATGTTTTCGCTGACACTGCCTGAAAAGTAATTATTTTAAACATTAATTCAAATTAGTACGAGTATAATAATAATGAGCTTCCAAGTAATTAATATCATACTAAATTCTTAAACTACGTTCTTTGTGAGAGCTTACTAATTCAAGTTGACAGTTAGAAGAAATCGCTAAGTTTTAATTACGCAGACTTTTTCTAATTTGGAGCATCTTAGGATTTCAGGTCGCTAAGATTTAAGATGAGATGAAAAAGATCTGTGGTGTTTCATAGCATATACATTTCCGTTATTATATTTAAGTTATTTTTTTAAGTATCTTGTTTATACTACAGATGTAGTAAAGAGTGCATTCACCTGATGGTTAAAGATTATTGCCTGAGGACATTTTCAGCACCAGGGGCAATGACTGCGCGTCGTCAACTTTTCAAAAAAGGAGTTGTGATTCCTGTTTCTAAGGGCTAGTGTGCGCATGCCGCTTACTGATAGAGACAAAGATTGCCAGGCTGAAAAAGTAAGCACCTACTTCTCTTGAGCTACGTTTAAAGTTTCACGTCAAAAAGTAAGAGTATTTTGCCATCTCACTGGGAATTTACTAATAGAGAAACTGAACATCACTGCTTACGTCCGGTAATCGTACCCGAGACCTCTCGTTTACCTGCCGAGACAAACGCGCTAATTTAAGCACTGGGACTAAGCAAGCCTCCATGATAAAAAAAAACAGTTCACATTTAGAAAGCCGGATCAAAATGACCGATTCATCCTAATAATTTTACTAATTTGAAAGTTTGTGATGATATTTGTATGTTTGTATCTTATAACCTGTCAAACTGCTGGGCTTTTTCTCAGTATGAGAAGGGGTTGTGCCACAGGTTTGTTACTTAATCACGTTTAAAACATGGAACAGATTTTTATGAAATTTGGCACACAGGTAGACCATATGCTAAAACATACTAAGGATATATTTTATTCCTATTTGCATTTCCTGGAATTCGGGCAGACAAAGCTGAAGACAGCGGCTGGTATTGTATAAGTTTTGGAACTGAGTTGTAGACCAGCCGTCAGCCGCTTGTCATCCAAACTAAATTCTACAAGTTAACTCGAGCGACAGCGTTTGTAGCTGTAACAATTTGAATACCTACTATTAGAAAATATTATAACCGCCTACATATATAATGTTGTAGTGTAACGGTAACCTCTACCATATTAGGGATAACCTTACTATATAATGTCTATGTAGACAGTTAGTTGTTAGATAGTTGAGCGGTATACGTCAGCGCTATATGTATAGCACTGAAGTATAACGGTAACCTCTTACTATCTATGGGGTTAACCCTGACCATATGGTAACTTGTTCGCATTTCTTGGCAGTAGGATCACTTATATTATCAGTAGAGTATGTATGTATCTTATGTGGGGGCCAGTCAGTGCAGACCAGCGACACTTCGACCCAGTGGGATCTTTTGTGTCGACACTCTCCCAACAACGACTGCCATAGATGTTCATGGCAGCCGGGACCGACGGCTTAACGTGCTCTCCGAGGCACGGAGCAGGCGATAATTGTTAATCAATACGCACATAATTTCGAAAAGTCATATAACTTCGAACCCGAGACCCTCAGCATTGCAGTCTATTGGTCTCCCAACTGAGCTATCGCTGCTCTATCAGTAGAGTATACTTTGCACTGTTAATGTAACGAATCCTTTTTAAAGTTGTCAATACACAAGTTACCAGCCTCCATGAGGTACCGTAACCATTAACTATTAGGTAGATCGTATATGTATGTGTATGCTTGATTTCTACACTGATATCGAAAAGATAGAAGAGTAAACTACGCCTCTTACGCTAATAAACTACATCCTAACTAATATTTTAGGTGTGAATGTGAGTTTGTTTGTATATTTATTACGCTTTCACGCCTTAACTACTCGACTGATCATCAAGAACTTTCGCATACACGTTGTCAGAGCTACAGATAGGAACAAAGAGCTTTTTTACATCCAGAAATAAAGTATTGTTTCCGAGCGAGTGAAGTCGTGACCAAAAGCTGGTATATCATATTTTATTTAACAGGCATCATTTATTATTACGTAACGGGCTAGGCCAAAATTACGCTACTCAGATCATAGACATTTTGGTAAAAATCAGATTAAAAATACTCTAACAAGTAGTAATCTGTAGATTCTGTCTACCCCTGTAAGAGAACGTGTTAGTCTGTATGTATGAATCCTACGATATAGTGAACAGATACCTTTTAATATAATAACACAAAAACAATAATAATAATAATAATAATATTCTACCACATACACACAACACCATCTAGCCCAAACTAAGCAGAGCTTGTACTATGGATACTAGACAATGGATAATGATTATGGATATTAATCTTACCGTAATGTAAGATTAATATCCATAACGCATCGAACCGTTTTCATTCTGCACCATTAACCCACATATATCATTAAGTTAACACATACCCTAAAAACTTTAGACATTAACACATACTAACACATTCACATTGAAAATATTTTTAATTATTCATTAACCACGTCCCAAAACTCTTGGGTGAAACAAAGGTTAATTCAAACCGATCGGTATACAATTGTGAAGGGTTGGTCGTAACTCCCGCCCATCCCATACAAGGCCCCGTGGGTTGCTCGCAATGATATTGGTACACGATACCCTGTCGAGTATGCCCAAGGGCCAGATAATATATAGGGGTAAGTTTATAGTGTAATCATTATAGGTTGAACGACTCTAACTAAAGGAGTCTACCAGAAACATCTATAGTACATACAATGAAATAAGAATCATAAAAATAGAAATGTATTACGGATTTCATAGGCCAATACTGCCTCGGTAGCTAAGCGAATGGAAGCTGGAAATGAAGTCTAGATTTTGATTCTTGGATCGAGCAAATTGTTTTCCTGCGAAATTCTGAGTAGTAGCACGGAGTTTGGAACTGTGTTTGGTAGATGGAAATAGGATTGCCCGTATTATATTGCAAATAAAAATATAAAACCTTAAGGTGGGTGCCTTTGCCTATCTTTTAAGAATATAGGAGTAAGATTATACATTCTCCTACGTCTTAATGCCGTATATGGTTAACACATTGACTGCCACATAGCAAACACAATAGAAAATGATCGCGGTCACTTATGCGCTATCATTTATGTTCAAATCTGAAATTAGTTTAGAGTTCATGAACAATGAACAACTGATTTCAGGTCATCGCAAAGCAGATATATCTAATAATTTGTCAAAAACAGAACAACTTTAACACAATCTTGCAATCGAAACCGAAACAAACGTTGTTTTTTATGAAAGAATCCGATGGATCATACTAATAAATTACTTATAACAAGCAGTGTTGCTATACACAGTCGTATAATGTAAAAAAAACGCAACTTATCACTTAGCGTTAGTGGAACTGATGAAAACTTATTATCCTCAGTAACAAACAATGGAGACTGGAATAAAAAACAAACGGAGGGAAGGAAGTATACTCTCAATAACGATAAATAATCTCCGTTTTTGTCGGTATGGCGATGACTTGAACTACTTTACGTAGCTTTATAAATAAAATATACGTGACTAACTCTATTCTCACGTAGTACTTCGATCTTTCTTACTTTTCACATCGCCAGTTCTTTTTCCACAACTAATATGGCAAAACAAGTATATGATTATGATGATAAGCTGTTACAGACAGATCTAAGTTACAATTCATTTCGTTTTGGTCAAAAATAACACTTATAAAAGTCAAAATTAGAAAGCTTTCTCATGTTACTAAAGTTATATTTAGGTTGGTTGTTAGGTTTAGGCAAAGGATTGAGCCTGAAGATATCTGCAAGGAACTCATGGTCATTCTTTTACAATCTCCATTGAATTTAAATATTTTACTCCTCATATCTACAAAAGTAGCTGGTTACCATAAAAGGGAACGGGAACAGGTCTACAAACTAAGGAGTTTACGGAAAGTCTGATAACTTTACGCATTGTTGCCCTTTAAAAAAAAAGGTGTTGCTGTGCCACAGAAGGTCCAATAAACTAGACCTTTGACTCTAGTCCTTACTAGGAATCCCATCAGAATCTTGAGACTTTCTAAAACCCTAGGCCCCACAAGTACACAACACAAGTTAAGATTTTACCAGGTAAATGATTCTTGTCAAAAAATAGCTTTTCCATGAAACGGTTCTAGCATCTCTCTGTTGGCAACCGTGCATGCATTTGACCTCAATCGTAAGTATATTACGCCTCTGCCTAACCTTTCGACGAGAAACAGGCTTGATATTAAGTATGTAAACGACATTTTTTTCAAGTGAAGTTCTCTCACAGTTAAAGGTTTTGCATCTCAAGGGAGGCTATATCAGTAGAGATAAAAGTTTCGCGTGGCAGACATTTACATAATGCTAGATATTCGAAGCTCTGTGTACTATAATATTAAAAGTTTGACTAATTTTGTAGTCTATAAATATACACACCTGAAAATATTTTCATTTTATTAACTTTACATTCAAGAGGTATGTTCTAATCTTAAATATAATATTTTTGGATAATATTTATAATTAATTTCAAATATAAATCGGTAGTGGTCTTTTTATACTATTAAGTTGTCAAACAAAATTTAAGAATAAAATCACTGTGTACTTGGGTTTCAGGCTTCGGTAATTATGATACCATACCAGGCTAAGTTTGAGTTTCCATTATCAATTTTATTTTACTTTTCTATTTCTTCTTTCTTTTTAATTTTATGTTAATCTATTTGGACCTTTTTATTTATTTTTGTAGTATAATTTTTATTTTTGTTTGATGTAGTTGCCTGTAAGCGAATAAGCACAAGGCATGTTTGTAATTATTATTTAGAAGTATGAAATCTGTATCAATTGATGGCGATCCAAATAAATAAATAAACAAGCAGATGACTCTCCTTTCGATAAGCGAGAATCTTTTTCTAGGTCGCCTACGTACTGCTACTCTATTTTTTAAAGGTGTGATAATCGCCAAGCCCTAAGAAAGAAGAGTAGCAATACTATCAGTGCAAGAGACAAAAGCTACGCCCACCATCACATCGTTATCTGTACCTGGAACACAGGTTTATTTAGTAATAATTTTTTGTAAGATGGAGGCACTTTCCAAATCAGTTTGTCGCGGTTTAAATGAAATCGTAGTGTTAAGTCAAGGTTTCGTTGAACCTTGTTTCTGTATCTTAAAGACCTGGTGTGTTACTATAAGATTTTTATTTGGTAGATCCAACGGAAACCCAAAATGACGACATAGTAAAAATCATTCCCAAAATATACGCTCCAGAACTCAATTTACTTGAGACCGTAAAAGTTATGTAAACAGTCTATTTTTAGAACGTTGATTACTTACGCAGGCCACGATCGAAAAACTTTATAAGTTTATTGAAGAAGACCGCAAAATACAAGAAAGTATGACGAGAACTCATATTAAATTAAGTCATCTTTAGTCTGCCTCCTTCATCCCGTGACATGTTTGTATACGTGACGTGAATTCCCGGATTCGATTACCGTGTCGATTAAAATGTTGTTGGTTGTTCTGTTAGAACGTTATGGTCCCACGCAAACGTGAACACACATTCAGGACGTGAGATCAACACAACAGATTTTTGTCTACCAATTAACGTCTTCAAAGGCTATGCAACTAAAAAGAAAATTCAACGTGTAGAAGTTAAAAGAAAATACTCGTATTTCGCAACACTTTTTAATAGCCTTAGCGAATAAAGGGGACGATCTTTTAGCAAACAAATAGCAAAAACACTCGTGAATGGCGTTCTCAGGCCAGGCTTGCTATCTGACGCGTCTGATTTCTAACGGGAATTTCGCGGTGCGTTTCATAAAAATAATCCCTGGCCTCGCTGTCGCTGTGATAAAATACGTCCACATGCCTGTCATACATTTTAAAATACTTTTCGCTTCGCTGAAACTAGGACCATATGGAGGCGGGAAAAGGATTTTTTATTATATGTTGGAGTATTTTTTTAAGAGTAAAACGTTACAACCAGGGTCTTTATTACAATAAACATGATACCTGCTGAAACAAATGGATGTAAAGCCGTAAATTAGTGCACTGATATGACTTTGAACATAGATGATAGACATTAGCTCACTACTGCCAAAGCGCCAAGTTCGATTTTCGTATTAGACAAATCATTGTAGATCAACATTTACTTTTTTAGCTGTTTATTTCTGTTGCTGGTTTGTTCATGTGATTCCTAATACCAGAAATATGTGAGCTACTTCATAAAAAAAGAAAGGGAGCAAAAAAAATCAACATCATCCTGATTCAAGAATTCTGAAATCAGCTCATTTCAAGTTACTGCATGGCTGAGCAGCGATAGCTCAGTGGGGAGACCAACAGACTGCAATTCATAGGGTCTCGGGTTCGAACCCACGTCGCGCACCACTGACTTTCGGAAGTTATATGACTTTTCGAAATTATGTGCGTATTGATTGACAATTATCGCCTGCTCCGTGCCTCGGAGAGCACGTTAAACCGTCGGTCCCAGCTGCCATGAACATCTATGGCAGTCGTTATTGGGAGAGTGTTGACACAAAAGATCCCACTGGGTCAAAGTGTCGCCGGTCTGCACTGACTGGCTCCCACATAAGATACATACATACTGCATGGCTGGAGTGTTGTGGTTCGATCTCCACACATCACAAAAATTTGTGTGTTCCACGATTATTTGTTTCAAGTCTGGATGTTCTTTGAGTCCGTTGTTTGAATGTTTGTAAAGTCCCCTCAATACTGGATTTCCTAGTGCGGGAGTTATTTCTTAAAATACTTTTTTCAATTCTGTTTTGGCATTGGCATTAACTTACTTAATGTTAAGTGGATTTCAGTAAAGTCAGGTATATACGCAGCCAAGCCGCTGCCTAGTGAAATAGTAATACTCTATTTAGACGTCTTTAATATGGGCAAGTGCTACCGCTCAGTTCGCAACAATTGTTAGGCTTAGGCATTCGTTTGAGTACATGAAAACGCAGAAATATGACAAATGCTGACGTGTCTTTATAATCAATAGACTGCACGAAGACGTAGTGGTTTAAGAGGTCGCCTCGCCGCTGCCACCGCGCCGTGTGTCATGGGTTCGAAAGCCACACGGGATACAAAATTGTGTGATCTACAAATGGATGCGCATGCGGATATTTGAAGACTCATATCCGCGGATGCGGATACGGATGCAGATGTCCAAATCGATGCAGAAGCTCCGCAATTGCGGATGCGGATGTGGATAAAAATTGTTCATCTTATTTAATAAAAAGTATCTAATATCACCACCACACACCACCACAGGATCAAGCCTGTTTTGCAAAGGTTCATAGATTAAACACGTACTACTGAACAACTGATTTCTTTCTTATCGTAATCTACGCTATATCTTGAACCGCATTAACATCCGCGTTGATTATTGCGGATGCGGATGTAAATGACCAAATCGATGCGGAAGCTCGGTTCCGGTGTGTAAAGTCTCCCGCGACAGAGGAATTACTCCTACTGTGGCAGCTGTCTTTTTAAACGAAAATGATAAAGAGTACCAAGAGCAATAACTTCAATATACTACTCTATTCTCAGATCTATCAAGGTATCCTCTGAAACTCTCACTAGCAACATGAAGTTTAAAACTGAAACCGAGAGATGGCAAGATGTTCTCTCCTACTACGTGAAATCTTCGCCTAACCCTTTGGGATTCAGACATGATGCTACTTTGACACCAGGCAAAAGAAATAATAAAATATAATACGGATAATAAAGAAAGGAATCCCGGAGGCAGTTTGAAAACAATTTTCCTCATGACAAAAGGCAGGAGTCAATAGTATCGGATCATAGTGATAGAACCACAAATGGAAATCTTCCCATTTCCACTTAAGGAAGGTGCGCATTGTACGAACGACTTATAAAAGCGATATAAAAAAATTCTTTTGTTTAGCGTACCTACTTTGTGTGGTGGATTGTTTAAAAAGTATGCTGATGCTATCGTTGTGGAAAAGGAAAACTTTGAAAGTATTTTCTCAATTGCGTCGGGTCGTTAATGAATAAAAAATATATATGAAGGAATCTAGGTCAAGTATTTCTTATTTGTGGGGCTTATCGCTTTTACTGGAAGCATTGCTATTGCGTGCGCGAAAGTGAGACAGGGTTACAGCGTGTATAGCTTTGTCGCATTCTAGCGCATACAAAAATAGTATAGGGATTGTGGTACATCCTAAAACATTAATTTTTTTATATTGCCCTGCATAAAAACTTTGCCAAAGGACCACGTTATGTTGGATTGATGAGTGATAGTGAGGGGCCGAGGTAAAGTGGTACTAGGTTGGAATAAAGTTGGGTGTACTGAACAGGGCGAGACGGTACTTCACACCAGGTCAACGTCTTGTGCTTTACAAAGCACAAGTCCGGCCGCACGTGGAGTACTGCTCACATCTCTGGACTGAGCCTCCAAATACCAGGTCGACCCACTTGACTCCCTACAATGACGGGCAGTTCGAATCGTCGATGATCCCAATCTCACGGATAGATTGGAGTCGTTGGAGCAACGGAGAAACTTTGGGTCTCTGCGTGTTCTACCGACTCTTTCACGGGGAGTGCTCTGAAGAACTGTTTGATTTGATACCAGTGGCCCCTTTCTATCGCCGTACCACTCGACAACGAAGCTGAGTTCATCCATATCACCTGGAAGCATTCAAATCCAAGACAGTACGCTTTCAGCAATCATTTCTCCCACGTACGTGCAAGCTTTGGAATGAACTGCCTGCTTCGGTGTTTCCCGAGCGCTATAATATGTCCTTCTTCAAACGAGGTTTAAAGAGAGTTCTTCTTTCACGGTAGGCAGCGGCTTTGCTGTGTCCTGACATTGCTAAAGTCCATGAGCAGCGGTTACCACTTTTCATCAGGTGGACCACTTGCATGTCTGCCACAAATGACAATAAAAAAAAGAAAAATAATACCCTTATATAATTATCAATTCCCACGAACTGGGGTAATTGGTCGGTCCTGTTGAATAAGGGTTTGTTGAAGTGCTGATCGTAAGGACCTGAGTTCAATTGCCAGTCGAGATTTTCTATCAGAAATTTTAATAGCAGCACGATGCGTCTTATTGGACGTAGCATTCATCCCGGAAATCTCATGGGTAAATTCAATAGATTCAAAAGTCCTTTCGTTAACTGAACCCCAAAGACTTCTGCTTTATTGATTCTTACTGATTCTCAAATTAATAAACCGAATTAATTTGAGAAGTTTCTGCAGGATTAGTTAGTATACACACAAATATGGGAAGCACTTTTCTTTGGTATTATTTAGTAAGACTGTCGCTTATTTATCCCTAAAAACGAAAGCAAAAAGGTGGCGATATTATGTATAATATATACCTTCGTGCATATACATATTTGTCATGTATAACATCCACATTTTGTCACCTATGTTTAAGGTACTGTGTACTAGAATCCGTACTGCTACTAAAAGAAATTCTTGAGAAACTACGCAATTCAGCATCCCACAACTGGCTGCTAACATAAACATAAGATCAGCAAAGCTACTGTAGTAATAAAAAAAAATCTAACACCAGTTAAAATGCGTCTTCCATAACAAATATTAAAACCCAAAAGTCGAAAAGTCAAATAGCCCTAAACCTTCAATAAATGGTAAAGCTATTTCAATTAACTCATCAAACAAATCGCGTTTGAGCCCAGCTTAAGTCAAGCTTACTCTGAACTGAACTACATAACGTGAGTACACACATTTCACGAAAAGATCTTATCCGTGAAATACGAGAATGTTCTGTTCTCCTCTGTAGCGCATTCGTTTCCTCATCGGCCCCGTGATGGTTAAACGTTTTCTGGCTTCAGTGATGTTAGCTATGTCACTATGTCAGGTGCCGGGTTTATACATTATGCAGGAGGAACGGATTATTTGAGCTTACGTAAACCTTACCTCCATGCCTGATGATTAAATTATTGGGGTCAGAATAGATAAACACAATTACGGATAAATTCTCTTTTGTATTCATATCACTGACGTAACGTTCATTAAAGTTGGTGTAGGGTTTTTATTTTGGAGATTTTTGTTCTTTAAATTGTTCTTTTCACCAGGGGCAGGAAAATTGAATAAGCTTAGTCTTAAAGCTTAGAATTAAGTAGGACTGCACAGATATGTGGTCGCTTTGCTGCAGCCTTAAAACATAGGAAAGATAACGCTAAACCATAAAAATGTTTCAGCAAATAATTCGATTTTTTTAAGAAATAACTTAAATGTTCTACTTTATTGAAATTAAACTACTATATACGGATTATATCGCGTTGTTTATTTGAAAATGTATTACATAATTTTGAAAACTGTTACACTACTACTACTGTTAAACTTTTCTACTTTTGAATGTACCACCAGCTTGGGATCCAGTAATACAAATAGTCAAACAAACTAAACTTTTTAACAAAAAATACCACAGCTAGACTTCATGATACTTTGAGCTCATTCTGCGTAAATAGAAATACCAATGATTAAATTATGTTCAGGTACTTTGAAATAACTACACTGGAACATTGAGACAACTGCCATCTTAGTCTCCCCGTGACCATGGCTGCTGAAAAGCAACCGAAACGTCGGGGAAAGTGTAAAAGTAAATTAAATCTAAATAGTTTAGTAATAATTTAATAATCTTAAAAATTACCTAGTAAAGTTTAATAGTAGTAGTAGTGTAATAGTTTTCAAAATTATGTAATAAAATGTCAAATAAACAACGCGATAAAATCCGTATATAGTAGTTTAATTTCAATGAATAATATTCGCGTAAACAGAAGACAATATTATGTTCTACTTTATTTTTTGATTTCGAAATTATTTAATAAAATTGTGTTCTTATACATATTTTTTGGTTACTGTTCTGCTATATCTATATCTATACCTTGACATAAAACAGTACAAAACGAAATAAAATATTGTACCTTTTCATTCCTGGTACTAAATGGTCATAGTACCAGGGTTTTTATGTCTTAATGGATATAGGAAAGTAATTAAAGTAGTATTGACGAGTGCTCAATTCCAGATCAGACATCAAGATGTGGTTGAGAATTGGATAAAAAAAAACCATTCATATTCAGGTCATATTAATAAAAGTATTTTAATAAACTATAATTAATACTATGTACATACATAATCACAATTGTTTAATGGATTGGTAGGTCTCATTATAAATTTTCACTCGATATAATTATATCTTGCTAGTTTAATTACAATGTTTTACAGTCGTGAAAATGTACGACAGTATTAGCTTTTTTACACATAAAAGTATATAACGCAATATTTTATAAAACACTTAGATACTGAGTAATACATAAGTTGTATGTTAAATCTACATTAATTTACAGTGTAGTGTTGGCACTACTAAGGTCAAAGTTATAATTCTTAGGGGAATATAGTTTTGGTATTATACATTCCAATTCGTTTATATATCAACATGAACAATTTTATCTATCCAAATCTATATATATATAAAAATCAATTGCTGTTCGTTTGTCTCGCTAAAACTCGAGAACGGCTATGCCAATATAGCTGATTTTGGTTTTGAAATATTTGTCGTAGTCCAGGGAAGGTTTAAACGGTGAGAAAATATAGAAAATTCGTTGGGATAGGTGATACGAAGTACACTGGGTCAACTACTGATGAATAAAATGTAACAAAAATTGTTAACTACACGCCTAGTTGGTCCTGTCATATAAGTCTGCTTGCTATTTATCTGAGCTGGGTTTGATACTGGGTTGAGTGAAATGTTTTTTTTACTTTTATGAAATTTTTAATGGCAGCATGATATGGATGGAGTATTGATTTAAGTGGGCCTAGCCATTGCCACTGCGCCGAGTGTTGTGGGTACGATTCCCACACGGTACAATGTGTGGCTAAGTATAATTGTTTCAAGTGTGTTCTTTGTATCCGTTGTTTGAAGGTTTGTAATTATCCATTGCGACATAGTATTTATGCTTAGTATAGGAACTGAAGTAAGCGATAGCCAGTGGGAGACCGTTGGACTGCCACGCAGAGGTCTCGAGTTCGAGTCCTAAGGCGCGCATCCCTAACTTTTCGAAATGATGTGCATTTTAAATAGTTAATGATCGCGGTGAAGGAAAACATCGAGAGGTACCCTGCATGCCTGAGAGTTCTTCATACCGTTTTGGATTATATGTGATGTCTGTCTGGCACTGGGCCAGCGTAGTGGACTATAGCCTAACCCTTCTCACACTGAGAAGAGGCCCGTGCCCAGCAGTGGAACAGTTTAATACAGGACTGATATTATTATATGCAGAACCTGCCTTTTAGAAGAAAAGAATAATTAATCTGGTGATAGACGGCAAAAGGTTCCCCTCCATGGAAAGGGACCTAGAAACACAACATAAAACACAAATACGAGGGTATGATACTACTGCTGATCTTTTTAGAGATATACAGGCATCAATATATGTCTGTTAAATCCACATTAAATTGCACTGTAATGCGAATTCTAAGTTATAGGTGCCAGGGGACCACAGTTTTGGCATAACTACTTTATTCGCTCCAATTCATATAAATATTAACATAATAAACATTGGGAAAACACAGCGACGTGAGGCACAGAATATCAAGGATCAAGTAAAAAGAAATACATTTTTGGTACCAAAAATATCTTGATGCTTTTGCCTCTGTGATTGTAATTGGACTCCCTTTTCCGCATTTGAACTCCAAGTTGGTCCATTGTGCATGAGAGTCGGCCGGTTATGGAGATAGCCAGCCGAACTCCGCCCAGAACCACAGAAGGTTCCTGGGGTCTTCGCAGGCTTCGCGGAGTGACCTCGGATTGTTGAGAATTTCCTTACGTTGTGCTGTTACTCCCACACATTCCAGGATTACATGGGCAGCAGATTCTTCTTCGGTCAGACATCCCCTACAGAGTGGGCTGTCTGTTGCTCCGATGTTGTGCAGATGTTTGTTCAGGGGACAGTGTCCTGTTAGTATCCCCACGATGGTCCGAAAGTACAATCTTTTTGCCTCTGCATAATTTAATACTGTCTTGGTGGCGTAGCGGTAGTGTATATAATTACAGCGCCTGAGTTCTCGGGATCGGCTCAGATCGAGTAAATGTCTTTGGAATTTTTCGTCAAGGTTTACTCTGTTACAGCATGGAGTGTGGAACTATGTCTGGTAGATGGCAATTGGCTCGACTCCTATTACTTGGAGTTTGGATTCCATATAATAAAAGGCGAGCTCAAGCTTACCATAGCTAAACGAAGGTAGGAAAATATAATACGAGTACTCGTACATAATCTCACGAATGTATCCCTCATGAATCCCCAAAGGGGTACGTAAAGGTGTTTATATTCCACCTCTTTATGGTATCGATTACACAGTGGTAAGTATACAATAATATAAAATACTAATCCCCTCGCCAAGCTACGTAGCTTGTGGCGAGATACGCTCGTTAACAATGATATATTTTGCCTCCATTAAAATAAATATTTTGTAAGTGTTTCTACATAGTACGTAAGGTTTTACATAGAAGCACGAACACAAAAGTGATATTTTTTAATCTACTTTACCGCGGAAATGTACCTCACTGACGATGATACCTTCGCCAAGCACCCTTTAGTTTCGATTTTACTTATTTTTATTTAGTTTAGAATTGGTTCTTAACAGTGCTACCTCCTTCAACATTTTAGATAACAGATTTTATCCATGAATAATGCCTGTATCGCGAGGGTCTTTATAAACATTCAAACTACGGACACAAACAACACCCAGACTCGAAACAACTATTTGTAGACAACACCATTTTTTGTCCCGTGTGGGGATCGAACCACAACACTCGAAGGCTGCAGTGGCGACCGCTTAAACCACTACGCCATCCTTGCAGTCAAAATAGATATACAGGGTGTCCCAGAATATGTGAATCAAATTGTAACGGGAGATTCCTTAGGTAAGGACCATCCAAATGTGCCAAATAAGAACTAAAAAAAATTATGCCATTTGTGTAAAAATAAAAATGTCCAAAAAAATACACCAAAATAATGCTGCGACTTCAAAACAAGGTTAGTTTAAAAAAGAAACGTTTTTAGTTTGACGAATCAATCCTTTACAAATAATAATAGTGGGAAAAAATGAAAATTAGCCATAAACAAAGTACCTGTAGTTGAAAGTCTGGAAAGGTCTGGAAATTTTTACACAAATGTCATTTATTTTTAGCACATTTGAATGGTCCTTTCCTAAGAAATCTTCCGTTACAATTTGATTCATATATTCCGGGACATCCTGTATATCACTAGCTGTGCTTTTCAAACCTCTCATTACCCTTTCATTGGAACCAGCGTATATCACTTATATATCATTCAAATAACATCAGAGATCAATCTCATAGAAATGCGTCTTAAATCTAGCTTTAGTCTAACATAATTAATAGCAGCGATAGCTTAGTGTGATTCCGTTGGACGGCCACGCAGAGATCTCGAGTTCGATCCCAAGGCGCGCATCTCTGTCTTTTCGAAGTTATGTGCGTAATAAATAGTTAGTTATCGCTCGCTTTAACGGTGAAGGAAAATCATCGTGAAGAAACCTGCATGACCAAGAGTTCTCTATAATGTTCTCGAAGATATGTGTAGTCTGCCAACCCACACTGGGCCAGCGTGGTGGACTATGGCCTAACCCTTCTCACACTGAGAAGAGGCCTGTGCCTAGCAGTGGGACAGTTTAATACAGGGCTGGTATTATCATATGTCCTTTAAATAACATTAGAATTAGTTCATTCTTATAGGAATACCTCTTAAATCTAGCTTCAGTCTAATGTAATTAATAAACCAGAGACCGTAGAAACAGCTTCAATCAGACATCGTGTACATAAAACATTAGAACAACGAGAGCGTTAATACTATTTTAGTACTTCGTCGTAATGTAATAGATACTATTATTAGATCAACAGAATTCATTCGCAAAGTGAGTGTTCGGGTCGTATTGTGAAATAATGTTTGTATTTAATTGCTTGTCTGTTTAGATTGTTTTTTTTTTGGGTTTATACCTTTAAATATGATGTCTAGATAGAGGGAGAAAGAGAAAAAAAGAGAGAACATGGCTGCTGAAAAGCAACCGAAACATCAGGGAAAGCGGAAATTGAAATCTAATTAGTTTAAATAATTTTAAATAGATAAAATAATATTGTAGATCCATTAGTAGTGTAATATTTTCAAAATTATATAATAAAATTGTTAATAATAATCGCGATAAAATTAGAATATAAAGCAGTTTAATTTCAAAGAAAGAAAGTAAAATGAATAATTTTGTCAAGAACAACATTAACAAGGGAAAATATAAAGGGAAATAGTAAATTTTGCAAAATGGGCCCTAGATCACTATATTCCAGGCTAATAAAACCTGGCACTGGTTTCAACTAGATCCAGTTTAAGAGAGAGAGTTTACCTTCATACACCACTTTCATTCATACTTCATACACAGTGTACAAATCTACACCGTGGGAGAGCCACGCTTCGGCACGTATAGGTCGGCTCGACTGGAGTGATACCACGGCCTCACAGAAAACCATCGTGAAATAGCGCTTGGGTTATGTATCGTCAAGTGAGTGTGGGTAACGGAGGCCCAACCTCCCCTGCCCCTCTTTCTTGGCGGGCAAATTTAAAAGGTCGGCAACGCACTTGTGACTCCTCTGGTGTTGGAAGTGTCCATGGGCGGCGGTAACCGCTTACCATCAGGCCATCCGTCTGTTCGTTTGCCACCGTTATAATAAAAAAATACAAACATGTATAGTATCGTCAAGAGGGTAGGCAGCCAACATTTCGCCTGCTTTGGTTTTCAGTTCCACGTAATAGGTGGCCTATTTTATCGGGCACGGTTTCAAAATCCGTGCTGCTACTACGAACATGTGGCCTGAAAAACTCAATAACACTTTGCCTGACCCGGGGCTTGAACCTAAAACTTAAGAAGCATTCACTACCGCAATAAAATAACAACTTAATAAAAGAATCTACATCTTAGCGCATTGACTGAATTAATCTACTGCGTCATAGGCGACATATTTATAACCTTACTTATAAAAATATCTCTAGACTTAAGCTGCTTTTCAAAAATTTTCAGAAGTGTATCTGTATGTATCTTATGTGGGGGCCAGTCAGTGCAGACCGGCGACACTTCGACCCAGTGGGATCTTTTGTGTCGACACTCTACCAATAACGACTGCCATAGATGTTCATGGCAGCCGGAACCGACGGCTTAACGTGCTCTCCGAGGCACGTAGTAGGCGATAATCGTCAATCAATACGCCCATAATTTCGAAAAGTCATATAGCTTCCGAAAGTCAGACGTGCGCGACGTGGGTTCGAACCCGAGACCATCTGCATTGCAGTCTGTTGGTCTCCCCACTGAGCTATCGCTGCTCTCTTTAGAAGTGTAAAATATTAATAAAATTTTACTTAATGAGAAGTCAACCTTAAATTTAATTAAATTCAATGAATAGGAAAGAGCCTCAACCGGCTTGGCGAGGATAAATAAAATGTAATACTTTATCAAAGGAATGAATTATAATTTGTTGAATGGTCTTCTAGACCAAGTTGCGGTCTTAAATTGCTCACCGTTTTGGATGCGTAACTCTTATAACAAGCTAAGTAAATGTAATTATGTATATAATATTAATGATTCAGTTAATACGTATAGTAATATCCCAGCGAAATTGTAAATGCGAATGCGAGTTTGTTTGTTTGTTACGCTATCACGCCTCAATTACACGACCGCTCATCATAAAATTTCGCATACATTGTCTGGGGTACATAAAAGGAAAAATGGTACCTTGCTTCCAGAAAAAGTACTGTTCCCAAGGGATAAAAGAATCTAGTACAAAATAACTCATTAAAATGGTACCTTGCTTCCAGAAAAAGTACTGTTCCCAAGGGATAAAAGAATCTAGTACAAAATAACTCATTAAAATGGTACCTTGCTTCCAGAAAAAGTACTGTTCCCAAGGGATAAAAGAATCTAGTACAAAATAACTCATTAAAATGGTACCTTGCTTCCAGAAAAAGTACTGTTCCCAAGGGATAAAAGAATCTAGTACAAAATAACTCATTAAAATGGTACCTTGCTTCCAGAAAAAGTACTGTTCCCAAGGGATAAAAGAATCTAGTACAAAATAACTCATTAAAATGGTACCTTGCTTCCAGAAAAAGTACTGTTCCCAAGGGATAAAAGAATCTAGTACAAAATAACTCATTAAAATGGTACCTTGCTTCCAGAAAAAGTACTGTTCCCAAGGGATAAAAGAATCTAGTACAAAATAACTCATTAAAATGGTACCTTGCTTCCAGAAAAAGTACTGTTCCCAAGGGATAAAAGAATCTAGTACAAAATAACTCATTAAAATGGTACCTTGCTTCCAGAAAAAGTACTGTTCCCAAGGGATAAAAGAATCTAGTACAAAATAACTCATTAAAATGGTACCTTGCTTCCAGAAAAAGTACTGTTCCCAAGGGATAAAAGAATCTAGTACAAAATAACTCATTAAAATGGTACCTTGCTTCCAGAAAAAGTACTGTTCCCAAGGGATAAAAGAATCTAGTACAAAATAACTCATTAAAATTAAACTACTATATACGGATTTTATCGCGTTATTTATTTTACACTTTATTACATAATTTTGAAACTGTTACACTACTACTAGATACTATTAAACTTTACGAATTTTTAAGCTAATTAAATTATTAAAACTATTAAAACTATTTATATTTAAGTTTACACTTTCCCCGACGTTTCGGTTGCTTTTCAGCAGCCATGGTCACGGGGAGACTAAGATGGTAGTTGTCTCAATGCTCCAGTGTAGTTATTTCAAAGTACCCGAACATAATTTAATCATTGGTGTTTCTATTGACGCAGAATGTCACAATCTTGTGACTGCGACCTTTTTGCCTTATTCCTTTGGGAACAGCCCAAAGGAATCTCAACCATAGCTCACCATGCTGGCCCAGAGCGCGTTGGCGGACTTCACATTTCTTAAAAAACACTATAGAGACCCTCAAACATACAGTATTCCTAACTATGTTTTCTTTCGCCGTTAAAGTGAGCGATAATTTATTAATACGCATATAGCTGCGGTAAGTCAGACTTGTGTGTACCACAGACGGCTACCACAAAGTTTTTACAGGTTTTAAATCATTCCATTTTGTTTTACTGACAATCGCACATCTTCTTTACTAAAAGGAGTCTGCACATAACTTTTAAAAGTCGGAGGTGAGGATCTCAGTATGGAAGTCCGACGGTCTCCCCCTAAAATATCGCAACTTTTGAAACTTGCGATAATTGTATCGGCGATAAGTCTCTAGTCGTATTCAATTTGCAATGGTTCCCTTCCCAAAGTGAGTAAGTACTTTGTCGTCTAAAAAATGTTCTTAACTCTGTTTTAAAAGAAGTCACATATCGTAGTCATGTTTATAGCAGAATAACAAAAGTTCATGTCAAACAGATTGACATAACTGATTGATGTTTGTAAGGCGTTCGCAAACAATCAGAACTTTCCTGGGTATAATATAAGAAGATTCGGTTATCTATTTCTTGCTTTTCGCTCGTGACTTTTTATTTTCACTTTCTCTTAAGCTTCGCTTACTGCCTCTGTGATGTAGCGGTAGAGAAAGCGATTGTTTTGCGTGAGCTCTCGGGTTCGAGCCCTGGAAAAGTGATATTGGGTCTTCTATCAAGAATTCTTAGTGATAGAACGGAGTCTGGAAATATGTCCGGTTATAGACTCGTCCCCTATCACTTGGAGCTAAAACCATAACTAGTGAATACAGCTTCGTCTGTGTGAAGCAGTCTGTCTAAAGATTAAATATACTTAAACTCTTTTTAAAATTTTAATTGAAAGCCTTGCTACTTCGCTTTAGCCCGCATAATATTTTTCAGTAGTTTTAGGGCAATTCTACACAACAGACCGACAAAGATACTAAAATCCAAAGCTTTTGGCTTTTCCAAAGCAGCGATAGCTCAGTGGGGAGACCAACAGACTGCAATGCAGAGGGTCTCGGATTCGAACCCACGTCGCGCACCTCTGAATTTCGGAATTTATATGACTTTTCGAAATTATGTGCGTATTGATTGACAATTATCGCCTGCTCCGTGCCTCGGAGAGCACGTTAAGTAGTTGGTCCCGGCTGCCATGAACATCTATGGCAGTCGTTATTGGGAAAGTCAGTACCCTCTAATATCCTGACACTGGTCTAGCCTTAGGGTATCGTTAGCCTTTGGGTTGCGGAGGTCAGGTGGCAGCCGCTCCGTGTAAAAACTGATATCCAGTCAAATCCGGTTAGACTAGAAAAGCCGATTCCAAGTGACTTGGGAATAATAAAGGCTAAGGGAGAAGATAATATAATATTCTATCACATACACACAACACCATCTAGCCCAAACTAAGCAAAGCTTGTACTATGGGTGCTAGAAAAATGATAAACATACATATACATAACCATTTTTTTGTAAATACATACATATTATATATAGAAACACCCAGACCAAGACAAACATCTATGTCCAAGCACACAAATGTTTGACTTGTTCGGGAATCGAACCCGCGACCTCAGACGTGGTAGTCGGTTACACTAACCACTACGCCATCGAGAAGATCTAAACACATTATAATTGCAGTATAAATACATCTTAGAACAATCTAAACGAACCCGTGGTATAAGATTGCGACCACATTTACAGCTGATTGTAAAGTCCCGAGTTTGAAGCTTTCTCGAAATTTTCTATCAGGAAAGTTTCAGTAACCGTACAACAATAAGCTCGGTCCCTATTACTTAGGACCTAAAATATAGGTGGTAAATTACGAAACTATACGGAGCGTGGATATAATAATATTCTATCACATACACACAACACCATCTAGCCCAAACTAAGCAGAGCTTGTGCTATGGGCATTAGACAATGGATAAACATACATACACACTTGTTTTTTGTAAATAATTACATCATGTGTGTGTGTTGTTGATTAAATGTATATAATACTAACCCTCCCCCGCAGTTTTACCTAGAATACTTTTATTATGGTTACTGCTCCGCAGCGGCGGTTATATACCTAAATCTTGATATAAATTAAAGAATTGGTGAGTCGGTGAAGTATCGGTGCAGTAGTTTTTATGTTTATTCATTACTAGCTTTTGCCCGTGGCTTCGCTCGCATAAAATTAGTTAAGGTATAACAGTATTCTATTTTTAATAAAATAGCCTATGTTCTATACTCGTCGATAATATAGCTTTTTAATGGTGAAAGAATTTTTAAATTCGGTAGTGTAGTTTTTAGAGTTCCAAAAACCTCTTATACATCAGCTTTGTCCGTCCGTCCGTCTGTTATACAACTTTCAACTCAAGAACCGTAAGAGCTAGAGACTCGCGGTCGCGGCCCGAAATTACTATGACCTTTGATCTCTGACCTGAAGGCCATGTGGTATCACGTAACCTTTGCATATTGCATATTACTTGAATAATTTTTTCGAACTCTAAGATTTACGGCAATTCATTGGCGATTCTCACTTGTTTTAATTCGATCGTTACAAACAAACAGACATACAAACAAAAAATCTAATCTTTCCTCTTTATAATATTAATATAGATACTCCACGAAACAAATTGAAGAAGCAGTAAATTTTCTTTTAAAAGACATATTTATGTTTAAAAATAAACTTTATTTTGAAATGCTTGGCTATAAAATATGGTAACTAAAATACAGCTGTTTTCAACGAACAAAAACCACAATAAGCTTTTAGTGTTGTAACAAGCGTTCAACTAAATGTTCGTCGTTAAAGTTCATCGACAGTTCTTTAGCTAAGCGTTTTAGTTTATTCTCCTATTTATTAACTCTGAATGCTATTCATAGCACTGCGTTTATTAAAGGGTTGTTCGGTTGAATAAACTGAAAGTATTATATATTGTGTGTAATCTTGTACGATGTTAATGAAAATACATCTTTATATTAATACGTGAAGCAAAAACTTTGTAACCCTTTTTACGAAAATTGCGCGAACGGAGGAGTATGAAATTTGGCACAGTTAAAGTTTATATGGAGAAGGAGGGGCGAATCCTAATATTTATATAAAATATGCATTAGAAACACATTAAATTAATGAAAAAATACTACACGCACACAACCATGCATTTGACACACGCAGTCGAAGCGCGTAACTATGGTTACATACATCAATATATAATGACATATAGCAGCAATATCTTACAGGCAAACTTTGGTCAAATTTCGAGCACTCGGCGACTGCTAGTATACATAAATGTATATACAAGATATGTTCAGAAATAAAGGTGTATATTTATGTGTAGTATGAATTTGCACAATGCATTCGAATGATATTGCACCTTATAGTGTTGCAAATACATTCGATACAGTACTATCGTAATATATACATATGTATATGCACAGACAAGTTTGAATATATGTGTTATGGTAAGTATAGCTTCATTTTTTAATTATGTTTTTAATCCAACATATTGGGCAGCAAGCCTATTACAACAACTACAGGAAATTTGCCAGTCTTCGTGTAGAGATAAAATATAGGATATAATACGAAATTCTTGAGGTGGATTGAATATAAAAGTGAGCTCGAGTATCGTATCTAGATCCTCACGATCGCAACCAAACATGATCGTAAGGTATGGCAGAGACCAACGTGTTTTTTTTTTTTAATGAATGTAACCAAAACTTCACGAAAAAATAAAATATATATTATACTTAAACTATAAACGTCGAACACTATTAATTTCATTAACACAAAGAAACTTTAATACACCAAAAATCTTTACATTTACACATCAAATATATCTCACCTCGAAAATCCATTACTAAACAGACTAGCTATTTCACAGTTCGTTCGTGACAAACACACAAGCATAATTCATGTAACGCGGACGTTTCAGAACGATTAACTGTGATATTAACAGCCGCGGTAATGTTAAAATGGACGCTAACCCAAATAGAAGATCAAAAACGGCGTTAGGGAGATCCCAGACGAGTTACATTTTGTGTTGACGACTGTTGCCGTCTGTTGTCGGCGATCGCCGGCAGTCATCGCTGATCATCGTATGTCGATAGCGACTGTTGGCTGCTGTCGATCTTTAGGGACAGTTATCGCTCTCAAACGTTGTGTTACAGCAACTTTTTGTTTGGGTATTTGGCTTTTACCATAGATTTGGCTTTTAGATGTGTCATTTTTATATAATATATGTACTTATGTAGAGTAGTTAACCCAAAATAAGAATTTACGGATAGATGAACGTTGGTCCCGCATTATGTATTTCTATGTAGCAGCTCAAAATCTGTACATATACTTGGTAGATCGCAATAGGCCAGTTGACTATCACGTAAACCCTAGTACTTAACTTACGAATTGTGGGTGCAATACACTATATGCATAGGACATATAAGGGTATATTTATAAAATATCTAATAAAAAAAAGTTTGCCATACTGACTATATTTTCTAGTTGTCTGTATCTACTACGACAGCCAAACTGGCACTGTCATGACTAGACGTTGGATAGTTGCCGACAGTTGCCGTCACTCGCCTTCTATCTTCAACATGTAGCTTTACTATCGCTCGTCTGTAAACTACTTAATTGGTAAGATCGAACATCAAACAGACGAAAAATAGGCATACATATGTGTGAGTAAAAATAACCTTACCTCTGTTCTTTTAGTTATTCATGGTCGGTATTGGTATTTAATTTGAAGTCAAAATAGCTGTGCGTTTTGCGGTTTGATTTCAAAAGAAAACGGTAGAATTATGAGCTGTTCGTATGTCTCGCGTCGTAGTAATTAGGGCGGGCATGAAATGCCTGTAGGAAACGGCGGCATTACTGTGAAATAGTATATTGCGATTATTTGTTTGTGTTTCGTGAATTTTGTAGAGTAATACCCGTTTCCGATCGCATTTTTAAGTAGTAATTGCTGGATTCGACTATTATATGAAAACCTATGGCCATTTTTGTTGCCTTTAGTAACAGTTAACAAATTATGTGATGTTAAGTATCAAATAGTATATCCTAGCAGTCTTGACTAATGACCACGGTAGACAACAGCCTACTTCCGTAATATGCCATATGAAATTTTGTCAAATTAACTCATTTGGTGAAAACATAATGAAAAAACATTGGTGGCCATATTAAGGTGAAGGAAAAAGATAAAAGGTAGCGTCACTCTTTGGCTTAAAAACTACCTATGGTCAAAGAGATCCTGACGAATCGTTGCTCAGTAACTGAGTGAAAGCCAACAATCCAGCTTGGGTCAAAAACCCCGATTATTCGTGATGGAAGAGAAGTATATGAGTGGACGGGATTAAAGAGCATACTTAGATTCTTGTACTTCCTACACAGGGCTATTGAATTGGGTTGGATCTTTATCTTAAAGAATCGGCTTTAATGAAAGACTGAGTTTAAATCTTCTTCTCCCTAGCCTTTATTATTCCCAAGTCACTTGGGGTCGGCTTTTCTAGTCTAACAGGATTTGACTGGATATCAGTTTTTACACGGAGCGGCTGCCACCTGACCTCCGCAACCCGAAGGCTAACGATACCCTAAGGCTAGACCAGTGTCAGGATATTATAGGGTACTGACTTCCCAATAACGACTGCCATAGATGTTCATGGCAGCCGGGACCGACGGCTTAACGTGCTCTCCGAGGCGAGGCGAGGGATTGTTAATAAATACGCACATAATTTCAAAAAGTCATATAACTTCCAAAAGTCAGAGGTGCGCGACGTGGGTTCGAACCCGAGACCCTCTGTATTGCAGTCCGTTGGTCTCCGCACTGAGCTTTAGGATTAGGATGATACCGACGATATAAAGTATAATCACTGACACATATAACACTAAGATTTAATTTTATAAAGGAATGACGTCACAATGAGTATACAGTCGCATTGTTTTCAAGCAAAAGCGTAAAGAGGTCGATGCCCGGAATAGCCCGGCCGTATGGCGAGCTGCCAGTACGAACACTGGGATGTTACGCGATTCAGATATTACATAATCTACGCAATAGAGGCATGCGGAATTGATAACAGATTCGGAAGATTCATCTTAATGTATAATAACGTCTTAATATGTAACTTATATACTCTACGACAATGATAATAGAAGACGCTGACTAAAGGAATCCTAACTAACATAAATACAAATGTGAGTTTGTTTGTTATGCTTTCTCCACTTAACTACGCGACTGATCATAATGAAATTTGGCATACACGTTGTCAGGTGAACAGAAAAGGATAAAGAGTACCTTTTATCCAGAAAAAACTACTGTTACTTATCTAAATCTACATTTACGGGAGCGAAGTCGCAGGGTAAATCTAGTGAATTATAAATGCGAATGTGAGTTCGTTTATTTGTCGTAATGTGTACAAGCCTATAACATTTACTCTACGATGACGGTAGAAGAGGACGCTAACTAAAAGAATATACAACATACATTAGTCTCACGCTAATATCTTGAAAGGGGTAATATATAATAATATATAAAATATATATAATAATATCAACCCTGTATTAAACTGTCCCACTGCTGGGCACGGCCTCTTCGTAGTGTGAGAAGGGTTAGGCCATAGCCCTCCACGCTGGTCCAGGGCGGCAGACTTCACATATCTTCGAGAACATTATGGAGAGCTCTCGGACATGCAGGTTTCCTTACGATGTTTTTCCTTCACCGTTAAGGTGAGCGATAAATAATTAACTATTTAATACGCACATAACTTCGAAAAGCCTCCCACAAGGCTATCGTATATATATGCTAGGCTAGGCTTAGGCTTTACACCCCCTTTTTCGAGCTATGATTTTCGATTCCATGTATTAGGCGGCGTGCAGTAAACCGAAATGAAATATGGAAGTATTTTTCACCGCAAAAAATTACACCACGGAATCTACACGCTACAGTTACGTATAATTATATCAATGGCTTTGCGTTCTTGATATTGACAGCAAGTAAATAAGCTGTAAAATATAACAGCTAATAACTATTAGCTGTAATATTTTACAGCTTATCTACTTGCTGAAAAAAAATGGACATTGCTGTTAGGACAAAGTACCTACCTTGCCCCAAAAGTAATGTCCATTTTTGAGTAATAGAGTTTTGAGTAAGTAGCTGTGTTGTCAATAATAAACTGTGGTTAGTGTGAAGGCACTGATTTCAGGTTTCAGTGGGGCGTGCCTATTGCCGTCTGCTGGACAAAGTCCTAGATTCATTGATACTTTATTGTACTATGATAAAAATAAATAGCATTTTAAAAATTATTTTACTATTATATAACAGAGAACTTATTTCAATATGAGTTTCAACTACTGAGAATTTATTCACAGGAAAACTCAATTACGCTTTGTCCGAGAATCAAACCATGCACAGCTGTCGCTTTCACTACCGCTGCGTCACTGAGGCAGTCACATGAATATGCATATGATAAACATCTTAATGTTTGGATAAAGAATATTGTCTTATATAAAACTAGCAAATGATTTTCTATCTTTGCATCTCTTTTACGTCTAGCTAGTTGATAGAGACCGCAATATTCATAGTCAGTCGCAGCATACACCGCTTTAATCTATAATCTCTTACTCAAACTTGTAGAGAACACTTTCCCAAGGGTTAAGGTCTTTTAGGTAAAGTTATTAACGATAAGGTGGTGTATTATAGAACAAAAGAAAATATTA
Organism: Catocala fraxini; assembly: GCA_930367265.1. Classification (NCBI taxonomy): domain Eukaryota; kingdom Metazoa; phylum Arthropoda; class Insecta; order Lepidoptera; family Erebidae; genus Catocala; species Catocala fraxini. Next base: position 3,622,579 of record OV884045.1, read on the forward strand.
TAATAGACTTATTTCTTTGAAAACATAAAGATTTTATATCATGACTACGTTGGTGACACAACGGTAGTGACTGCGTCTACTGCGATTGCGGGATCTTCGCGGGTCAAACAAAGAGATATTGAAGATTCTGTAAAAAAAAACGGACGTCCTAGACAAAGTCAATGTTAAGAATGATTAAGAAGGAACGAGCATGCATAAAGTAGAAATAAAAGCGAATGAAACCAGAGATATGCCAGTATCGTCGCAAGTTAAAAAGCCGTACTCTCTGCTAACTCTAAATTCAGTTGTCAATCTAGTCGTAAGTTGTGGGTTCGTAGCCACAAAGATTTACCCCGTGTGGCATTCTTATGCCACACGGGGCAAATCTTTGTGTGATCCACAAATGAATGTTCCGAGTCTGGATGTTCTTTGTGTCTGTCGTTTGAATGTTTGTAAAGTTAATGATAACTAGTATCTTGCATATAACTTATCTTTGTGTCTTCCTTCATGACCTTGGCTAAGCAATCGAAATATCAAAGAATGTATATAGTAATTTTAACTGTTTTATTTAGTAGGTATTCAAATAAGGCTTAGTAGTAGCCAAAAATGATACATTTATGTATTGTCGTGCCCGCGGCTGCGCTTGCATAAAAGTAGGTTAGGTCATGTTACTAATAGTCATCTTTTTAAAAATAATATATAGCCTATTTTACTTGGTGATAATATAGCTATCTAATGGTAAAAGAATTTTAAAATCGGTTGAGAAGTTTTAGAGCTGAAACCTTACAAACAAAAAAAATCTAATCTTTCCTCTTTAGAATATTAGTATAGATTAGAGAACAAATATAGTCTGAAGGCAGTCTCCGAATGATTTTATAACGAGTTTGTCGTTTAACAAATGAAACAAGTAAACAATAGACTATTAATAGAAACAATTCAAAACTTTTAACAAAATAAGCCGTGATTACTCTGTTTTAAAATGGCATAATATCGACTTATATAATATTGTCTTCTGTTTACGCGAATATTATTCATTGAAATTAAACTGCTATATACGGATTTTATCGCGTTTTTATTTTACACTTTATTACAAAATTTTGGTAAAATTGTTACACTACTACTACTATTAAACTTTACTAATTTTTAAGCTCATTAAATTATTATTAAAACTATTTAGATTTAATTTATTTTTACACTTTCCCCGACGTTTCGGTTGCTTTTCAGCAGACATGGTCACGGGGAGACTAAGATGGTAGTTGTCTCAATGTTCCAGTGTAGTCATTTCAAAGTACCCGAACATAATTTAATCATTTGTGTTTCTATTTACGCAGAATGTGCTCAAAGTATCATGAAGTCTAGCTGTGGTTTGCTTCTTCTTGGGTTTGACTATTTGTATTACTAGATCCCAAGATCTTAAGATCAACATATATTTTGAAAAATTTTAAATGGACAATGCAAAATAATAAACTGTGAACGTGGATCGGAAAGTGGATTCCTCGAATAAACGAAATCATAAAAATAACGTAGAAGATCTTTCACCTATTGACATTATGCCCTTATATTTTTGCTAATACAGCGAATAGCTTTACAGATAATACCAACTCGAGAATATTGATAGAACATACATATTATTGTTATCCGATTATTGTATAATAAATGCAGTTTTACATCAAGAATTACTCAGAAGTAGCAAGGAGCCTGAAATTGTGCCCAGAACTAAAACCAGAGCTTGAGAAAGATCACACGTCTACGGCCTTTGAGATATACTACCTACGTTATCTTTTTTAAATTATTTCACGAGCACTTCATTAAACATTACAAGTTTATCACACTTTTATGCCGTTTAATTTAATACGTGCTTCATAATTCCCCCACAGCGAAATTGGATAATTTACAGACAGAAAATAACGATACACCTGAGCCCCGAAGCAAAAAATATTACCTACACCAAACAGCTAAATTCTAGACACTGTAACTTTACAAGCGGGCCATATAAAAGTCGAAGGGCAGGCTATATTTGGCCTCTGCGGTATGTACTGCCTAAATAAACATGATTCAGTTGCCCCTAAGCAACGTTCGGAGTACTTTGATAGCAGGCAACGCCGAACTAGTTTTGAAGAACCCACTTGAGAATTCGTGTGAGAAAAATGTCAGAAAATGCTTGTGATTTTATGACAACCTTACAGTATTCCTATGCTGATTTGTATACTTAAAGTGTAGATTATTTTCGGCCGTTGACTGAGCGACTGTGACTTATTTCCAGATGGAAAATAAAATAATCTTGGATTTTGAGCATTTCTACATTTTAGGTTTTCTTTTTTTACTAGCGCTAAGCTTACAACGAGCCTGATGGTTAGGGTACCTAGCGTTTGAATGGTCCTTCACAAAAGAAGTCACTGCGTTATAAGCACACTATTCAGTTGCTTGAAGCTGATTCATCATGAGCCGCTTAATATCAACGCATAGAATAAAAAAGAAGTCATACCATTAAAAAATTGGCAGCAAACTCTAAATAGAAAATGATGAAAAGAGAGATGCGTCTATTTCTCGTTATGAATCGATATGAAGCATATTCGATGTTTTAGCATTTGCACTCAACCGAGATATTCGGTTTACGTTTATGAAGTATTTCGATTTAAATGCTCGCCTGTTAAAGGCACTCTAAAACCTGCATCGAGTAATTTATCCGAGTACACGGTTCAACAAATATGAAAGCGATGCTCGATACTTGATTATGAGGTATTGAAAGGCTCAAATTATTTGGCGCAGTTCAGTTAACCTATCTGGAGCCAACTATTATATGCTACTGCTTTTTCATCGTTTCCTCAGTTAACAGATTCAATTCGATTCTCAATAGTCTAAAAACTCCGGACCGGAGTAAGTTTTTAAATACAAACTATATCATACCAAGCTAATAGATATATTCATAACATTTGTTTTTTTAAATATATTTAGTGTATCGGTTCTGCAGCGGTAGTGAATGTGAATACTGTGCATAAGGTCAGGTGTTCGAATCTCGGATCGGCAAAGTATCATTGGATTTTTCAGTGAAGAAGTCAGCATCAGCACGAAGTCTGGAACTGCGCTGATAAACGTCAATTTTCTCGTCCACTATGATGATATTGGGATAAAACACCTCTGTCTACCTTTCAGTGATTAACACAGGCTAGTAGTTACTATAGCATGTTATCTATCGAACAAACTGATCGCCGCCTAAAGAGTCCAATTATGAGTCTGAAAACATCGAGGAACCTACTCAAACACATACTAAAATATTCGTCAAAATCGGTCCAGCCACTTAGGAGTTCATAAGTGATATAATTTCAGTTAAATGTGTCACTTACATAGAACACACGCTGATCTATTCGAAAACTACCTATTGCATCAGCCGCAAACTCTATAATTCACTTCAAGTCTATATGTAATACAGTTTCTGGATATAAATCTTAATAAGTAAATACGTAATAATATGTTTACCATCTATTAATAGTCAATAAATGAAGATTACCCAGCGCATTGAATAAGCTTCCCGGAGATAAATCTGAGTTGTAAGGGGAACTTAATACATGTGATTACTGATGATATTAAATGACTTCGTTGATCTCACGGATTACGTTGCGCTTATGTAAGCAGCATATAGTACGCAGTCTTAAATGTGTCGACTATTATGTTGAATATAAATATAGTATTAAAATAATAACACAAGTATAATATCAGCCCTCTTTATACATTATCCCATTATAAGTTATAAATAATACAATATAAGTATTCCACATCTATAAATAGTGATATTAAAAGGAGTAAGGATCTGTTTGTTTTTCTTAGTGTGAGAAGGGTTGGACCATAGTCCAGTTGGCAAACGGCACACGTCTAGAATATTATGTAAAAATCTCAGTCGGTCAGGTTTTCACACGACTTGTTTCTTCACTAATGAAGCAGGAGATATTAACTATTTAAAAGCATTTAACTTAAAAAAGTCAGAGATGCGTGCCTTTCGATCCAATCGACTCACTCAGCTATCGCTGCTTATAATATTAAAGATCTGCTGCTAGTATTAATACTAGTATACTACTAATGGTTAACCATTTTTCGAATGAAATAATTATTGATGGATTATGTATAAACAATACCTAACAATCTAACAACTTAGTAACTTAGATTCGATCAAAACAATTGGGCATCAACATGATCGACACATAACAAAACTAAAATATGACTATTCGAAAATTCAGTAATTATTCGAATAGTAAGCAGGGACACTAAAAGCTAAATATTTTTTTAATTTGTTCTTATCTGAACGCAGTGTCAGCCTATTTTCGAATGGCTCTTTTTCAGTGACAATTGCGTAACGCTAACTCTTGTGATTTATTTCATATAATAACATTATCTTTATATATGGCAAATGTCATATTTTATATTTATAACAGAAGTGTGGGAAAACAAGGGTCAAGCCAATTATCCTGACCCATGTTGCTCAACGCTACAATACTTGTTATAGAACAATTGTACATGTATATATTTCTGCCTTTCGGTTTCATGTCCTCATAAATTAACCACATGACTTCTTAATGTTGTGTTATTTTCTGACTCCATGACACATTGGTAGTGAATGCGACTGCTGTGCATGAGGTCACGGATTCAAATCCCGAGTAGGGCCAACAAAAAGTTATTGCGGTTTCCTGTTAGGAAATCTCTATAGCAGCCCGGAGTTGGGAAGTTAGCGGTGTTAGATACCCCCGTGCCTCGGAAAGCACGTAAAGCCTTTGGTCCTGCGCCTAATCTCTCCCCGATCGTGTTGGATTGCCGTCCCATCGTATTGTAAGAGTTAGGGAAGACAAAGTGCTTTTTTGCTTATAATACTATCGATCTGGCAATAATATTTGTTTTATTCAAGTGCAGTAATTGTTGTACATATATTATAAACTAACTGAGCCCGCGGTTTCACCCGCGTTTATGCTTACTGCGCCACGCGCGTGGGTCGTATCGTGCGCAACACTAAAAGACTTTTCAATTTGAACCAGTAGTTGCTGAGATTAGCATGTTCAACCATGCAAACAAACCCCCCAGCTATATAATATTAGTATAGATAAATATTTCCAACAATTAAGTGTGCTTAAGATTTTATTAATAAGGTTAAAGAATTCTTTCGAACAAACAATTGAATATAATATAATGAGTTAGGTACTCATACGGTCGGGCACGCCACAATCGTGGCGGTAAGGCCCGTTTTTGAGTAGTGGCTGGAAAGGCGGCATGGCGCCCTCACCTTCTGGCTAACACAGGTAATGACTGGCCACGGTTGTTTTGGCCAGTTCCTGTGTCGCATAGGCCGGCAGGAGACGCCCGGATGTCATCACTGCGGCGACTGCCACGATGTTGTTGTGCACACTTTGGCGGAATGCTCCGCCTGGGCATCGCAGTGCCGTGAGTTGATCGCGGCAGTCGGACTGGTTGCCCTCTCACTCCCGGCCGTGGTTCAGTCTATGGTCCGGAGTGAGGAATCGTGGAACGCCGTCGCCTCCTTTTGTGAGGAAGTAATTTCCATCAAGGAGGAGGCGGAGCGGGAGAGGGAGCGCTTAAACCCTCTCCCCAACCGCAGAACCGGGCGCCGGAGGGCACGAGATGACCTCCAGCCACCTTGAGGTTTGACCTGGGGGTGGTGGGCTGCATGGGCCTGCTCGCCACCCGATCAGTACCAGGTCTGAGAGGCGGCGTGCGTGTTCCCACGTGCACCTCTGTATCGTGTCTATGTCCCTCCCAGGGGGACGGTGGAGAAAGTATTTCTGTGTAGTGGCCTGCCGTTTTACACGGCGGGCCGAAACCACGGCGGGGTCGCGATTGCATGTGAAAGCGATTCGCGCGGCCTCGCCGCCTATGGTTATATCGAGGAACACCGTGGTAGGTTTAGTCGGTATTATCGGGGTATCTTTTCTCTGGTGAGCCCGTCATAACCTCTCCGTCGCCCCGCGGAGAAGTAAACGTCAAAGCATTCCCCCACGTAAAAAAAAAACCAAAATAAAAGCATACTTCAAATATTTTCACCGTCTACTGCCTAACAAAATTAAAGTGAATTATAATCTGTATTTTTATTGTTAACTATATCACGGCTTATTTTGCTTAAAACTTTGTAATAATTATCATTTTGAAAATTAACATTTCCTATTCTGTTGTGATAGTTTCATTACATGTGCGAGTGGGTTTTATTTGCATAAGCAATTAGTTAAACTGTGAATTTAAGGACGTAACGGGCATATTATTAGTTAACCTTTAACATTATTATGCTTTCTTAGGTTTTTCTGTTTTTTGTTGTTTATTTGAAATCGGCAAGCAAGCATAAGGTCCGCCTGATGGTAAGCGGATACCGCAGCCTGTGAACACTCGCAACACCAGATTAATCACTCACGCGTTGCCGACCCCGAGACATTTGTTCTTAAGTCTCATAATATGCACAGAAATTTCACTAGCTACAGTATGCTTTGAACTGAAACATAATAGGGCACAATTTGCACACTATTCCTTGGCGGTAGAATATGCGGCACTGTGGTGGTACCCACCTAGACGGCTCTTGCAATAAGAGACCTACCACCCACTTTTTGTGATTTAAATAAGAAATAAAGATATTATTAAACTGATAAACCGTTTGTCTGTTACATAGGCGACAACCAGAACGCGAACTAATATCATAGATGAGTTTGTATATAATAGGCTTTGCAATATCAGTACTGTAGTATGTGATAAGCATTCACTAACTCTGCGCCACTGAGGCACATTATGTATTGTGTGGTATTTCCTATTGTTTTATATAGTTAAGCAATTCTCAGTAAGCTGAATATGTGCTAAATAGACTGCTGGAACGCCATTGCAGTATAATAATAAATAGTAGTAAAAGTGGATAAAGTGGATATAGTGACAAGAATAGAAAAGGGTATGTTAAGCTGGTTTGGGCATGTAGAAAGAATGGACGAGGAAAGACTGACTAAAAAAGTTTATAAGGCTAGTGTGAATGGAACAGTCGCAAGAGGAAGACCTAGGCGAACGTTTCTTGAACAGATCGGAGGCATTCTGGACAAAGGCCAGGTTAAGAGCACCTTGAACCGACGGGCGTGTATGAGGAATGTGATGAAAGTGAATGAAGCCAGAGAAGTGTGTCAGGATCGTAGCAAATGGAAATCCGTAGTCTCTGCCTACCTCTCTGGGAAACAGGTGTGAATTTATATATGTATGTAATAAATAGTAATAAAAATACTAATTGTATAAGGCTACTATTTATATGAAATTTTCTTTAATTCTAACTAATATTATAAAACTGCAGGTGAGTTTATTTGTTACGCCTTTACGCCTTAACTACTCGTCCGATCATACAATTTCACATATACGTTATCGGGGGGTACAGAAAAGGACATAGGGTAAGTACTGTTTCCGAGGGATAGGAATTTTGTGTCAAAATCTTCATTAACCATTGATGAAATCGCGAAAAGTTGTAAAAGGTCAAGGTTTGAGGTCTGATGCATATTATGCATCATAACCCAGTAGAGATAATAATATTTAAACTCGATATTCTTAACTCAATAGTTCAATTATTATCTCTAACGGCCTCTTAATACTTTTATCATAGTCTACAAATTAGTTTCATAAATGTAAAACCATTTCAACTTAATACAACAATATGAACGTAAATTACTTAGCTTTATTCTTTGTAATTGCATTATACGAAGTATTCGTTTGATCTCACTATGAACGAGATTTTTATTTTATATAAAGGGATGCATTAATCTTTTGTAACTTTCAAGATATTTGTTATTATAATAATTTATGAAACCTTTGTCTTTATATAGACGTTCTATTGAGTTGAATTACGATGTAAATTTATTTTAAAATACCGCTCGCGTTTCGGTTTATCTCCGTATCATAGAGTGGTTTGATAAATGTTAAAAACGGACACAAAGAACTCGGCGAATGGAACAATACAATATCAAATTTATTGTGAATAATTGGAAACAATGCAATGTTTTTGTAATTTATTAACTTTGGGATATGTTGTTGGAATATCTACATGTTATGTTGTTTTTAGCTTTCCTATGTATATGTTACGGCTAACGCGGGTGTGCACATAAACTTAAGATTAGTCGGCTACAACTAGGTGCAGCCGGCCACATGCGGTTAGGTTATGTTAGGTTACTTTTGAGTTTAGCCGGCTAAAACTAGGTGTAGCCGTACTTCGGCTATTAGCCGTAACATATATACTAATCTATTCTAATAATAAAAAGCAAACGACCCCTTCGTTTGCGTTTCTTGAAAATCTAGCTTACGTATGTATGTATCTTTATGTATATGTATTTTGTCTGTTTGTTTGTAAGTGGTAACAATTATCGCCTGCTCCGTGCCTCGGAGAGCACGTTAAGCCGCCGGTCCCGGCTGCCATGAACATCTATAGCAGTCGTTATTGGAAAGTCAGTGCCCTATAATATCCTGATACCGGTCTAGCCTTAGGGTATCGTTAGCCTTCGGGTTGCGGAGATCAGATGGCAGCCGCTCCGTGTAAAAACTGATATCCAGTCAAATCTGGTTAGACTAGAAAAGCCGACCCCAAGTGACTTGGGAATAATAAAGAGTTTGTAAGGGGTTAACTCAAAAACTACTTACCTGATTTATTTATGATTTAGAGCAGCGATAGCTCAGTGGGGAGACCAACAGACTGCAATGCAGAGAGTCTCGGGTTCGAATCCACGTCGCGCACCTCTGACTTTCGGAAGTTATATGACCTTTCGAAATTATGTGCGTATAGATTGACAATTATCGCCTGCTCCGTGCCTCGGAGAGTACGTTAAGCCGTGGGTCCCGGCTGCCATGAACATCTATGGCAGTCGTTATTGGGGGAGTGTCGACACAAAATATCCCACTGGGTCGAAGTGTCGCTAGTCTGCACTGACTGGCCCCCACATAAGATACATACATACCTGATTTATAAAATTCTTTTACCATTTTAAACCAATATTACCACCAAGTAATATAGGCTTTATTTTGATTAGAAAAAGTACTATTACTAACGTAACTTAACCTACTTTTATGCAAGCAAAGCCGCGGCAAAATCTAGCTATAATATAAAACGGCTTTTATGCAAAAGAGTCGCATCCTAAAAAGCTGCATCCTAATTAGAGCAAAACGGTTCTGCTAAATGGTTTCATATAATGACGTGTAAGAACATACGAAGACGACTCGATGGCGTAGTGGTTAGTGTAACCGACTGCCACGCCTGAGGTCGCAGGTTCGATTCCCGTAGAAGTCAAACATTGTGTACATGGACATGGATGTTTGTCTTGATCTGGGTGTTTCTATGTATAATAAGTAAAAATTTTACAAAAAAAAAAGATAGATATGTACGTTTATCCATTGTCTAGTACCCATAGTACAAGCTCTGCTTAGTTTGGGCTAGATGGTGTTGCGTGTATGTGATAGAATATTATTATTATTATATTATTATACTTTTTGTTGTACAGATATTCTATGTGTTGAGGTGATAAGGGTGATTTTATTTTGCTTACTTTGAAATACCACGAGACGTATGGTTTGTGTGACAGTATACCCATTGAACACTAATTAAGTAGATACATAAAATGCAAAACAGAATTACTACAGATATAGCTACATATTGATACTAACATCGGACGATCTACTTACAGTATTTTGAACACTATATTTTACCACAATAGTTGGTACGATTGTTCTAAAATAAATATATAAGCTAGACAAAAGTCACGATTGACTTTTGATTAGTTTTTCATTACTACATCGGTTATATTAAAACTGTTATTATATATTTTTGAGCATATTCAATTATTTGTTCCAGATAGAGATATTTTCCTGAGAATTTATCCCAATCGCACTACAAAATTAAATTTGAGTCCAGCAGTCTTTAATGATTTTTTTAAGTGAATACTTCTTTAGGCACGCTGTGCACTTTTTGGGTGAACAAAAATCATGGAACTCGCGTCATCGTCACCGAACGCATCCAAAATTAAAAAATTATAATCTAATAGCTCGACGATACAATTCACAAGTTACTTAGTTTTCACTTCTATCGGCAGTCCCCAAAGACTGTCCCGCATGTTTTTTTTGGTGTTATCAAGCCTGCCCCAGAGGTAGTGTAAATGGAGATAATGCAAAGCATAATTACAGCTTTGTATAAATCTTCTCAAAGATTTATTGAAATTAAACTGCTATATACGGATTTTATCGCGTTGTTTATTTGACACTTTATTACAAAATTTTGAAAATTGTTTCACTACTACTACTATTAAACTTTACTAATTTTTAAGCTAATTAAATTATTATTAAACTATTTAGATTTAATTTATTTTTACTTTTACACTTTACTTTACTTTACTTCTCAAAGATCATTGTCTCCCTCTCTCTCTCTCTCTCTACCTCTATCTCTTTCTTGCACACATAGACTACCGCGCATATTACCACGAAAATTCAGGTAGAGACATCACATCTACCTTTCCAGCAATACTTTTAAGTTACACAACTTCGTATTTCAAACTGATACTGATGTTTTTAAAAACACAGCCTTTTAACCTAATACTCAAAACAAGAATCGAATCCAGGACCTTATGATCGGCCGTAACAAATTTTCAGTACACATGAGGTAGATTTTTACTTTAGATTAATCCTTAATTAAACGTTTAATCTTATAGAGATATGATCAAAGTTAGTTGTCAGGTAGAGCCGTACCCGCGTGTCCTAACTCGTTCTGTGACATAATAGGGCTTAGACCTAATTAAATACACCTAGGTTTACTCTTTAAGTTTAGGGTCATAATCAAGTTTAGTGCAAAGTAGGAAAGAATAACATTTTGACAAACTTCGGTGAACTTTCAGAAATGCTGTCGGAAAAGTTGAGTTTATCTTTGTCTTAAGTTTTATTGTAAAATATAACCCTCTTTACAAAGCAAGTAGTACTTTATAAAGGTGATTGTTCTGAAAGAACAAAACTAGCTGGTTTTGCAGATTATTGGCGTGATGGAACAGGTAATCACGCCTCCATATTTGTCATTTGTGTAAAACAATAGTTTAGCTATTTAGTTAGATATTACTATTGTCCTTGTTATTGCCTCGAGCCTACCTAGAATGCTAGTATAAAGAGTTTCACATAATTATATTCATAAACTCAAGCATGTTGCTCAAAGGAGCAAGCAGAGATATGTAACATACGGATTTATTACCATGTATCAGGCACGACTCCATACAGAGTGACGAAACCAAAAAAAAAAACTACCGCTGGTATAGAATCTGAGACCACACACAGTCATGCGCAAACATAAGCATGATGATGTACATCCACCGTGTCTGTACATAAATACAGAAATATAGATTGAAAATAAACCACTATAAACGAAACGTCGCGGCAAACATAAATTAAAATAGTTTTAATAATTATAAATAATATAAAGTCACTTAAATAATAAATCACTGTGAAGTTGTTTAATTTCAATGTACAACATACTCCGTAAAACATAACAGTAATTTATTTATTTATTTATTACTATATTGACACACCAACAGCTTTTAGGCGATGCAATCACAATAAAATTAAATCCAGCACCACAGACTGGCCTACGAGCTAATAATAGGTGTGAGACAGCATTTTTAGAAGACAAGTAATTAGTGAGAATTATAAAATAAGGTTAAAACACAAAAAACAAAAAGAATTTGAAATGAAAAAACTCTTCAGAATTGCCAGTATAAGCTAATTCAACATTGGTTTACTTAAACTGTGCTATGGTTGCAGTATTTGACGCTTCCATTGGGATAACGTGTCCTTAAAAATATCTAAATTAAATGTCTTGTGAGAAATATTGTAACTGTATTAGATAGAAATCATATAATTTAACATTTAGGTATAAGCATATTTTTGTAAATGTTTAGTATTATTATTAATAGTAATAGAAATAGAAATATTTATTTGCATAGAATGTAGGTTTACAAGTTATGATGGTTACATGTTTGTCGGAATCCTTAGACATACTTGTACCTTACGATATGCAAAAATTAACACAGTCATTTAAAATTCAAATAAAAGGTAGACATTACACAAAGAAATTAAAATGCAGAAAATAAACACTAAAGTTAACCTGATGAAGAAACTTTTACAAACAGTGGCAAATTGGTAGGAACTATATTTATTATAATGTATCTTTTAAGAATTTTTGTAATTATGTTATCTTTTTTATTATGTTTGTAAATACCTATCATCATCTCAGCCGAAAGACGTCCACTGCTGGACATAGGCGGCGGCCTAAGCGGGGGCGCCCAAATAATATCTATATATTAGTTTAATAGCCATTTTATTTTAATCATAATTTACAACTTAACTAATATTAACAAAACTAACCACTTAAATAATTTTATAAATAGAACAAAATGAAGAGTAACAAAATATAGGACTGTAAAAATTAATAAAATGGGATGGCCGGTTAAACTCTAAAAAAAACCAACTATATTTAATGTTTAGTTTGACATACAATATCAAATAGCATGTATGTTTAAATCGAGTACGTAATCGATTCGAATCGAGCATTCAATCGTTGAATTTGATTATGGAGAGATTTGGGTTCATATTCGGTCACAGTATCTTAATCTCTATAACCGTAATGGCTATTTAAATAATTAAGATAAGGTAGTCTAATACATTTTAGATATAACGTACTTTTTATAAACGTAGCACATTATTTTATTACTAATAAATAAATAGAAAGCTTACTGAGCATATTAGATTTTAATAAACCTCTCAACACATATTGAAAACTATTTAAACCATAAAGTCTGTCTTATTTTATAGTCTATCACTCTGCAAGTATCTCTTAAGGGGTGAACGTAAGTGACTGCTCACAAAAGCACCCTTAGACGTCACAGGTCAAATTCGCGGTCGGAGGTCAAGGGTTCAAAAAGATTCAGCAAAATGATTGTCTCCACGAACTCTTAGGTAGGTAAGATCTTTATCCAATTGTTTGACGAGGGTTTAAAATAAAGTATCTACGTATTGTTCTTATGCGTAGAAAACCTGTAAACCTAGTTCAGAACTAACGGCTCGCACTTGATTTGCAATGATCTGATGTGTTTTTTCATCTTAATACATTTGGGGTTTTGATTATGTCAAGCAACTATCATAATTAGCAATATATTAATATTATTTGAACTTATTGATTATATTAGTGAATGCTATGTAGACAATACTTCAATAAATATTTGAGAGAAAAGACACAGGACAGAATAACAGCAAAACTAGTAAATATATTAAACAAGAAAATTATATACTTGAGTATATTATTGCTTGACAAATGTTTATAGATGACATTTTTAATCAGTTTTAGATGCCTCAAAGAATTCAGTTTGTGTAATTTTTTGTGGTTAACAGACTTAACACATCCCGGACAGTACATCGAGAGACGTGAATTATAACCCTCATAATATGGCACTACGGCTGTAGGCGGCGATTTAAAATACGCTCAAAGTAATACTCCGTCCACGGCCGTCTATTTCCTATAGCATTTATAGGAAGGATATGACTCTGTGCCGTTTTAGGCTAAAATACAGACCGCTAGAGCCACAGCAAACACTCCTGCCGTAACACACGGCTTAGAATTAACTTTGTATGAATGTCCGCCTACAGGCGGTTACGTCTCTAAACCGTTACTGCCGCAACACATACTTTTAAAACCGTGTAGTGTGGCAATACGTCCCCAGACGTGATGTCACTTTGTATGGAAAGTTTGAGTGCCATATCACAAATTATTGAGAGTGGTTTTGTGTTCGTAAATGTGTTAATAATAAATCATAATACTTAGCATGGGAAATACTTATAAAATAAATCTAAATTTTGCTAGACCTAATATTATTATATAATATATCCTCAGAGGTGCAGACATTTATCACACACCTGTATTTGGCGAGCCTAATGCCTAAAAAGGCAGTTCTAAATGATGTGCTGCTACCAAAACTTTCTTGACAAAAGAACCAATGGCAATTTGTCTGACCCGGGCAGCAGTCGCACTTACCGCGCCACCAAGGCTCATTACATATTTTAATTCTATAACATCATATTGTTTCCAGAATACGAGGCTTTCCCTAAAGCCCTTAATAAAAACGCTACAAAATTAAACATATTTTGTATTTTGCAATAAAGTAAAAACCCAATCAGAACATAATTACAAATATTAATTAATACAAAGGGTAATTAAGAGAGAATTTCCACAGACAATGCATCGTAAAAGGTATTAACCCCTTAACTTACCAATGATTGGCAGGCTGCGTTTCATAACAAGATTCGATAAATCAGTTTCGTACAAATTTCAGTTTCGCGTATTTCAGTGTACAGACATTTTAATTGCGATTCGTGTAGTGTGCTTTATTACAGTAAGCAGCCGTCTGCTGAATGTTTCTGTTTTCAATTATACGTCTGGCTTTAATATTTATATAATTGTTATTTTACATTCATATATAATGTAGACTAACAAAGAGCAATTGTAATATTCGGAAAATGCATGATCTTACATCCGAATGACATACGTAACTGAATTTTTTGAACTGTTTGATTCGAAAATGGCACGATTGATATGGAATGTGGTTGGTCGTTGGTACTGTACTCGATGATGTTTTGTATGCATTTTATATAGTACTCTACGCTCTTTGATACGTATGTATGATAGAAGGCATTTTTTTCACTTACATTTTGATTAAGTTCCTCAAAGTTTCCATTTAAAGCGCTTATAGACATTTTATAGAAGATATGCCGAATATCCACAATAAACACAGTAGATCCACTGCTAATATCACATTGTTAATATATAAACAAGGAAAATTTTGCATTTATAATATTGTGATTATATTTCAAATAACTACAGAAATTATAGCAATTTATCAAATTATACCTACCTTTTCGTGTTGCTTTTTAATACACGCATAGTATGACTCCGTATTTTGAATGCCTTGTCACGAATACCAAAACTAATACTACAGTAGGTGCTATAATTAAAATTTCAACCCGAAATTTGAATTATATTATATTACGAGCTTTTAGGCATTCGCTTCAGTAATTCTAAGAAAACCACAATATACACAGATTTTTTTGGAAAACAATTAGTAGGCTACGTCTTTCACATGCTACAATATATTACCTATTTATATAATCATTTATCATTAAGCAGCGATAGGCTAGTGAGAAACCGTTGGATTGCCACGCAGAAGTCTCGAGTTTGAACCCACTATTCGAAGTTATGCGTATTAAATAGTTAATTATAGCTTGCTTTAACGGTGCAGGAAAACATCGTGAGGAAGCATGCTGATATTATATATATATAATCATTCAAAGCCTCTGTAATGTTGCTACGTAAAATAAAGCTCACTTTTACATATTTTACATTATTTGTAAAATAAATTTTATAATGCTAAAGTTTTATATAATATTATAACAATTAACTTATGCAAGGCAAAATATGTTATTAGAAAGGAAAATTTTTACCGCCAAGTCAGATTAAAAAACGTCGGTACTTCGACAATCTGGTCCGTCACTGTTACATTTGAATTTTGAATTGAATTTTTTTGAATTGAATATTGTACTTATTGTTACTTTGTAGTCATGCTAATGCTTTGTCGCTTACAGAAATCAAATCAGTACAATTATTAAATACTAGAGCTGACGCGCGCAACTTTGTCTGCTTCACATAAGATAATTTTCTCTGTATTTGCAACATTTGTCATTGATGCTTCGGTCCTATTGGTCGTATCGTGATGTTATATAGCCTATAGCCTTTCTAGATAAATGGGCTATTCAACAGTAAAATATTTTTTTCATTCGGACCAGTAGCTTCTGGGATTAGCGCGTTCAACCAAACAAACAAACATACTCTTCAGCTTTATAATATTAGTATAGATACATATATAGTATGAATATATAAAAATAAAAAAATAAAAATGTTTGTTTTCAGTAACAAAAAGTAATTTTTTACAATTTAGGTAATTGGAGTCACGTGTTAAGCAAACAATATGCTTGTGATAGTTGGCTCTGCTCCTCAGAAGAACCGATGACGGGTACTTCTATAATTAACAAAATAGAGCTTAAACATTTATAAAAGAAAAGTAATTAAAATAAAAAGAAAATAAAATAAATACACTGTAGCAGATGCGTGTACGATGTGTATGTGCGTGTGTGTGGGTGTGTGTATGTGTGTGTATGTGTGTGTGTGTGTGTATGTGTGTGTGTGTATGTGTGTGTGTGTGTGTGTGTGTGTGTGTGTGTGTGTGTGTGTGTGTGTGTGTGTCTTTCACTTTGCTCATAGCTCAGTGTTTTTAGCCAAAGTGTTAATGTTGTCTTACATTCTGAAAAATAATATAAAATAAAATGCAGCAGTATCATAGTCGTTAACACTTTTACATGTAGAAATAATATTTATCGTACCTAACCGTAAAACTGTAAAAGCATACCTGTATCGAATACCTCCAAGGCTTATCTACGAAAAATTGTGAAGCTTTACTCCGCAGAATATTGGACATATTTCTCGATGTCTGTGGAAAACTAGCTCGGCATAAAATATCGTACAATTTGATCTACAAGAATTTTGATCTCATGTTTCAAACGTAGTACGAGTGTTATAAAAGCCTGGAAACGTGTTCGTGTAGATAGTTATAAAGTGTTCTGCGAAGATAAGCTTTTAGGTAACATTTTGTAGAACTGTTTATTTATAATTGCTATTGCTTATAATTGTTTTCTTTTATTTTAAATGGCATGTCACAGGTAAATATTGTTTGCCTGCAGTTCACGCTCATAGTCTCACGCTTATATTCCCGAAGGCATAGGTAGAGGTTTGCCCACATTTTGCCAGATTTAGGTCCCATGTAATACAAGTGAGAAATGGCCATGAATTGCCGTAAATCTTAGAGTTCGAAAAATGTTATCACGTGGTCATAGATCAAAGGTCATAGTCATTTCGAAGTATATAGTCTATATTGAGTCGGATGGTGTTAACTTCGAGTCTCTAGCTCTTACAGTTCTTGAGTTGAAAGTTGGTATCACGGGACCTTGAGGCCAGAGGTCAAAGCCCATAGTCATTTCGGGGTATATCAACTATGTTGAATCAAATGGCGTTGAACGCGAGTCTCTAGCTTTTACGGTTCTTGAGTTGAAAGTTGTACAACCGACGAACGGACAGACGGATGGACAAAGCTGTTGTATAAGAGATTTTTCGAACTCTAAAAAGGCGAATCTTGGGTTACAGTTCCAAAATTCATGTAGCAACAAAAAAAATATTGACTGATAAGTCCAACACTTTACTGAACCCGGGAATCAAATGTAAGACTTCGTGAACGGTAGTCGCATTCATGCCTGCTGTCCCACCGAGGCAGACTGTTGTTCAATACTTTCTATTTTCGCAATTAAACTCACTTTAGAAATTCTTCTTTTCTTTTTTCGTGTGTTTAGTGGCCAACCTGTTGTCAAGAGTTGTTCAAGCCGCCCGTAGGCCTCTGACATGGCTTCACGACTGCTTTCAATTTGATAACAACCGGGCCTAACATTTTACGTGCCCTCCGAAGCACGGAGACGCTCAGATGAAATACCACTAAGCGGCCACCCATCTATAGACTGACCGCACCCAACGTTGCTTAACCTCCCTAAACCGCACTCTTAATAAAACAGCTAATTAACTCGAAATTTGAAAGTAAGGCAATTTGAACTCTAACTGTATATGTTAAATTCTAATATTATATTTGTGTTAAATCTTTGCAATAGAGTTCAAATTTATATAAATTAAAATACTGAGATAAGTCTCTGTTTTATTAAGGGTGCGAAACGTTTACCGATCAGTGAGAGCAACTGGCTATGAGTGATTTCGAAATTAAAATGAAGACTTCATAATGCCCATAGTAACCAAAATCTGCCAACAAATGGTTTAGTAGTTTGGCAGAAGTATTTATTGTTGTATATTTAATGTGTGAATAAATACATTATCTTTCTTACTTTCACCTTTCTTAAATAAAAGATGGTAACTTTCTATAGCTACTACAAAATTAAAACATTTACAGATTTTTTATAATTTAAAGTAAATAAGACCAATCACAAACTATCAGCACAGTCACGAATATTCGAGAACTGTTTATAAGTTAATCCAGTTGCTATCAAATTAGTTCAGTGTTGTTATAGATCTATATCAGAGAGTTGGTCACCATTGGGCGTTTTTCTATTAAACGCCACGACACCGACAGCGCAACTCACGCAAACACTCGTTTTCAAAACCAAGACGCAAACAAATCAAGTGTTTTTTTTACCAATCAACCATTAAACGAGGATTATAAATAGAAAACCTTAATATGTTTCATAAGCAGACAGCAAATATACGACTTTTTTATTTGAGTTTTAAAACTCAGTTCCCCTGCCTTCTTTTTATAAAGGAGTTAGTAAAATCTAGATCGGAAATGAAATTTAAGAGCAGCGATAGCTCAGTGGGAAGACCAACAGACTGCAATGCAGAGGGTCTCGGGTTCGAACCCACGTCGCGCACCTCTGACTTTCGGAAGTTATATGACTTTTCGAAATTATGTGCGTATTGATTGACAATTATCGCCTGCTCCATGCCTCGGAGAGCACGTTAAGCCGTCGGTCCCGGCTGCCATGAACACCTATGGCAGTCGTTATTGGGAGAGTGTCGACACAAAAGATCCCACTTGGTCGAAGTGTCGCCGGTCTGCACTGATTGGCCCCCCACATAAGATACATACATAGTAAAATCTATACGTATAAGAATTTCTATGATACATACATAAAAATGGCTGCAATAATATGAATATCTCTTCTGAATTAAACAAGAATGACAGTACAAAGCGAGTGTTATAAGCCTCATTATTCCATAAAGAAAATCTATCTCGTTAGACGCTCTTATTATTCAAAGAAAATCTGCGAAATCTTATTTAAGCTGAGCTGACTTATTCCTTTTTATAATACTAATATAATATTCTGTTGAAGGCTTTTTATCTTTTATCCTCGGTATAAACTTAGGTAATCAATCAAACGGCAACGTTGGGTCCAACTTTCAAAGGCAGACTGCATCATAACTCACGACTTCTGATGTATTCTTGGCTGACTAGATCTTTGGATGATATTAGCATGTTGTCTATTTGTTCGGTGGATAAAATTTATTGTTTTACATGTATTTGTAGACAAGAAGCTTATATATTTTGTAAGAGATCTTGATGTTTGTGCATGTAATGGAGGCATCCTAAAAGTCAGTCTATTTCTTGTGATAGAAATGACTTTAATGAACGTATTACGAGAGCAGTATAAATATAGTGGCGGGACTTGTGAACTACCAAATATCGGATCCCAAATTAGATGCTAAGATACACAAACTTCAGCCATACGCGTATTAACAATAGGCTTGCTGAAGTATGGAAGGAAATATATCAAATAGAACATACTGTTGTCAATAATGGGTAGTTCAATAATCTTATTTAGCGTGGTAGACTATGAGTATAATCTTCTCAAGAATGACAAGCAGCTACTACTACAACCGAAACATATAATAATAGAGAAATTTATAATCGTCCATAGTAATTCTGAGATCACCAAAATCATCGCTGATATTATTAAGAGCTTTCCAAAACACAAATATCGAATTCAACACGGCTACTAAAAAGACTCAAATCAAACAGACTGAGCCGAAAATAAACTTGTATTCGGTGACCGTCAGTCCAATTGCTAAACAATTTCACCAATTTGAGTGATTGATTTGGTACATTACCTTTGATCAAGCCAGACCTTAAGTCGTAAAAACAAATCCACAAATCTATCAAGGCCTCTGTTCTAGTCCACACGATGCTTTGTTTCATTCAACACTTGAGAAAATAAACATTAACTATTTGCTTATATAACCGAGATCTTTAGAAGGTCGGGGACCTAGTTATTCAACCAAAGAGAGATAGAACACTACCTATCTTAAATTTTAACCAAAAGTCGAAACTGAATTTGCTATATTATATTTGCAAGTACATTGACGTTTAATTTGCCTATTGCATGAATCCTGGATCGACTCTGGCAATGACGAAATTTGTTCATTTTGTTGTGCATACTCGTGTCTCTCAATAGATACAACTCTATTTATTCGTCTTACCATAATAGTGGTAATAAGAATACCACTACTGCGAATTGTTATACATTCATTTCCTATTATCTTTCCCCGTAGCACCTTTCAATCCTTCTTCATTGGAATATCTATTTTAATATCTCTAAGCTACTAAAGTGTCCATCTTGCTTCTTAATGAGAGGATATACACCTAATACAACAGTATAATATTCTCAATATCAGCAATGCCATATCCTAGTCATGTAATTGCATCTGTTATATACTATAATAATTATGAACTGGTCTAGGTTCCTTATCGCCTATTCTCAGATATAACATCAGTCAAGTACCTATGTCTGTGAAATCGTGTGAAGATATTAATATCCTTATAAATTTAAAAGGATGTGAATACTTCTAATCAACCTATTAAACTTCTAAACCAAGATATTTAAGCCGTCACCTTTTCTTTAAATATCTTTAAGTTTCAAGAGACTTGGACTGAAAAGATAAGTTAGTCTAAGATTATCTGTTTGTATTCAAAGTGTTTAAAGTTCGCGCGTTATTTGGCACGGTGTACTATCGCATGTTCATCTGTATACAACACTGTGTTACCAACTCCAAGATTTTGAGGAAAGTTTGCTTATCGAACCAAATTAGGTTAGAGTTACCAATCTATGGGTATATTTACATATCGCACTGGTATATCTTTAAGGTTTCTAAGTTTATTATCGTTTGGTAATGTATTTCTCGTGCATTGATGAAGGACAATCTGAAAATTGCTGTTTTGGTGTGTATGTATTCCTAAATTTCTAACAAACTAATTAGATGGAGATTACGTCCTTAAAATTATTAAAACCTGTGTCTACAAAATTATATTTTCAGTAAGAAAATCTAAATTAAATATTTTACTTTATTATTATGGTATATCTATTTTTGCTAAAATAATAAAATCATATCATGCCAGTTTATTTAATTTAATGCTTGTCACGTTGTTTATTAAAGTATTCTATTTTATACAAAAAGAAAGTACAATTTTTAATAGTATGTGACGATAATCGCCTAGACGCCCGGCGAACGCGGCCGCACGTCACTAGCCACCTCTCGCGACCGGTGGTGCCAGACTATATAAGGAATGGACGGTGTCAGTCGCGCCTCCTTGCGGCCCGGCTTCACACTCCCAGCTAAGTGTCCTGATTATAGAAGGACCTCGAAGCAAGTCTTTAGCGAACCACGCCCTGACTATAGTTCTATAAGTAAAGATTGTCTCTTTTATTTGTATCTTAATTCATTAAAAGTGTATTTGTTATACCTTCTCTTATTGTACTTCCTAATTATTCTACAGTTCTCTTAAAGTAAACCCAAAAGGTTACAAGTAGTTGGTATACTACTTGCATGTAAACCGATTCCCTTATTTAAGTCAAACTTGTTCATGTGAAAATATAGTGGCTCGTTCATGGTAGCACTTATATATCCCAGAAGGGGTAAGCAGAGGAGTCTTATATTTTTTAAAACAAGGACTGCTTCTGTGGCTTCTTATATATTCACTTCGCGCATATTTTCTCTGCCATTATTTTCTGCGCCATACTTCGTGCCAGCACTAGAACTTTCGCCTCGAATCTGAATGATAGGATATACACAATACAACCAATGTTTATAAAGCTTTTTTATTGTGTTGGCTGTTTTTATGAAATAACTAAGCTATCTAATACAAGCATGTACATGAATACATTGATGTGGCATTTTTTGTGTCTTTTTTATGTCGATATGCAAATGAAATCATTTCATGGTTATAGGTGGATAATATATTATATTATTTGGTGGTATCAGATATAAAATAGTCCATATTATACATGACCTTGTTGGAGGATCTTTGTTTGTTATTTTTATATTTACTAGCGATTTATTTGATGCATTCGTCAGCATTGTCCTTGCCGAAAAGATCATGCCTTACAATTATTCCGGTATTAATCCTCAAAGAATCCATGTAGCAAGTCTTGAATCTGAAGATTTTGATCAACTTGTCTTTGCTTTGCCAGCCGAGCTATCCATAGCCACGTCTGCGATTGTAATTTGCCTGTGTCTTTGCATCTATGACGATGCTATTATGTCATCGCTAGTTAATATAAACATGATTTTCAACAAGTAAAAAGATTTTCTAATAAAACATCTGTACGGGAATATACTGATATATGTATACTCCTATTAGTTAGAATCAAAAACTAAAATTCGCGATATGTGTATGTGTACATTCACATTTCGCAAAGTATACTTTTAGTGGACTTCCACCGACTTTTTCGAGGATATAATAATGTAAATAATAATATCAGCTCTATATATAAACTGTTCCACTGCTAGGCAAGAGCCTCTTCTCATTGTGAAAAGGATTATGCCATAGTCTACCACGCTGGCCCAGCGCTGGTTGCTAGACTTCACTTATGTTCGAGAACATTATGAAGACTACGAAGAACGATACCATATGCTGGATATAAGCGTGAAACTATATCCAAACTAATATTATAAATGCAAATGTGAGTTTCTTTGTTATGCTTTTACGCCTTAACTACTCGACTCTTCATTATGAAATCTTGCATACACGTTATCAGGGGTAAAGCAAAGGACATAGAGTGCCTTTCATCCAGAAAAAAATACTGTCCCCGAGAAAAATATTTTGATAAAGCGATAAAGCGAGTGATGCCTCGGGTAAAATCTAGTATGTATATAAAAGCCTATATAGAGCTTTTAGCCGATTAGAGCGATCGTTTCACATTAGACAATTGCTGTCATGCGAGCGACATACTGTCTCGTTAGGACAAGCGATGACAAAAACGATGATTATTAGGTCATAAGGCTTTACGTTTTAGGTAAAATGAGCTTAGTATTGATTGATTGATTGCCTTTTGTTCCCGTAGTTAAAGTTTGCGATTGGTGCCAAATTTGATTCCCAGTTTGGGCAGAGTTTTTCTGTCAAGAATTTCTCGATAGCAGCACGAAGGCTGGTATTTTGCGCAGAAGTCGGTCTGCCTCGTGAGTGTATATGTGAAGGCCATTTCCGAATGGCAAAGGCACAATGGGAATGGGTTCTTTCTACTTCTTTCTTATTCAATAATAGAGCCTCCATTATAGAATTACTAAATTTTGACCCAGGCTTTGCTCGCGTTAACGTAGTTTTGATAATTATTTTTATACTTTGGGAACAGTACTTTTCCCTGAATGAAAGTTATCCTATGACCTATTTTGTACCTCAAAAACGTGTATGCAAAATTGTATGCTGATCTATCGAGTAGTTAGGGCTAAAGGATAACAAACACACAAAAGAAAATTTACATTTTGAATTTTGAGCAGCGATAACTCAGTGGGAAGACCAACAGACTGCAATGCAGAGGGTCTCGGTTTCGAACCCACGGCGCGCACCTCTGACTTTCGGAAGTTATATGACTTTTCGAAATTATGTGCGTATTGATTGACAATTATCGCCTGCTCCGTGACTCGGAGAGCACGTTAAGCCGTTGGTCCCGGCTGCCATGGACATCTATGGCAGTCCTTATTGGGAGAGTATCGACACAAAAGATCCCACTGGGTCGAACTGTCACCGGTCTGCACTGACTGGCCCCCACATAAGATACAAGATACATACAAGATACATTTTTAATATTAGTTAGGATTGCAAAACCTAAATTCACATAAGTAAATGTAACTTTTAAGTTTTACTTTGTGAATATATGATTCAGCATAATAACATAATTTAAAAAATACTTATTTTATATATTGGTAAATTTCACTTTGTACAGCTTCACAATAAAATTTCCGTATCATTAATCATTGACTCCACGCAAGTATCAATAGGATTCGCCAGCATTGGTGCAAAGCGGAAATTGAACCAGTGACCCTAAGCGCGAACATTGGCAATGTCACCACAGATCCATTTAGGTCATCGTACGCGGTTAAGCAATATCCAGAACGATCGATTTGCGCTTCCCATTGAATCATACAATATTGTTTGGCTCATACTGCTTTGGGGCGCGGTTTTGTCTTGAGTGCAATACCCGGGTTGTAAAATAATGTTATTGGGTTTTCGTGCAACACGGAATCTGGAAATAGGGTCCGGTAGACTACGTGTGACCTGAAACTATAAAATCAAAATCAAAAATATAATTATTCATATAAGTCACAACTTTTGAACGTCTAAGTTACACTTATGTACATTCACATTAACATGTTGTTATCTTTAGCAATGCACGTTTGGTAAAATAGACAAGAAACTCATGGCCTTTTTTTAGTAGCGGGCGAAATGTGGGTTTGTGTTCTCTAACCCTAGCCCAGAGGTGTCTCTCTGCCTACACTTACGAAGATATATTTCTCTCATATATCAAAGAAAGGTTAAGCAGAGGTGTGTAATACACTATATCTACATTTAACCTTTTATTATTTTTATTAAGTACCTAGCTAATCATTCGGATTATACATTTCTAACATTCCTGTTAACCTCTCCGGCTTGAAATTAGAAGGAAGCAAAAGTACCGCTATCAACAATCTCAGATTCCATCTATTATTGAGAATTCCATAATAATAATTCCAGTAATATCTTACCTAGGAATTGAACTTTACATAACGCACGGATGGCGTAGCGGGCAAGAAATGACCTCGCCGATATCGCAGCACTGAATATTATCGGTTTGAATTCTGTACAGTATAATTCTTTGTATGATCTACAGTGCTTATTGCAAGTTTAGGTGTATTACGTGTCATTTAATTGTACCGTTGGACCGCTACGCCGGTCTCGAGTTTGATCCAGAAGCACGCCCCCTGAATTTTCGAAGTTATATGCGTATTAAATAGTTAATTATCGCTTGTTTTATGATACAGGAAAGCACTCTGACGGAACCTGCATGTCTGAGAGCTCACCATAATGGTCTCGAATATATGTAAAGTCTGCCTGACCCGCACTGGTCAAGCGTGGTCGTCTATGGCGTAAACCTTCTCATACTAGGAAGAGGCCCCTGCCCAGCAGTGGGACAGTTTACATACAGGGATGATATTATATAAAGACCCTTGCAAAACATAATGCGAGCGTTAACTTTTCAAATCTAATATAACACCAGAATCAGATAAGTTTAACTTTTGAATAACTTTGCGTCTAGCTATAACAGACGATTTCGCAAGACTCGAGTAAAATAATTTCTAGACATTATATCTTGTCGACGCTAGTTCTACAAGACAGGTGAACCCTTGTCAAACAAAACAGATGTTCATTCTCATCTTTTCTTTTGCATACATTAAATTTGCAGATTAATTTTTTTATAAACTAGGATACATCAGTTTTTGTATTAATATTCTATTGTCTTATTCATCAAAGTTTAACAAATAATTTAAATGTTCCTATTTCCATTTAATTAATATTACATTTATAAGTTAATTTACTGTTTATAAATTAAAATAATACGTGACATTCTCTGTAAAAAATATAGGATAACCAACGTAGAACAAGGTAAAAGAGCATTACCATAAAAACATAAATATTATTGAATATGGAATATGGAAAATAATTTTAATTTTATATTGATACCATTGGCGTACGGATGCCGCCAACCAGACACTTTTGATAAAATATATCTTAATATTGTTAAGTAAGTAAGTTACAAAACATATTAAAAAAATAATGAAATGAGAATTCACAAATCATTTGCGGTTACGTCATAAAGCATTTCTACATGTCAAACGTCTCATCACAATTTCTCGCGTCGTTCAGACATTCTCTTATCTCCAATGCCAGCGCCCTATTGAATAATATCAGCGAGAGAAAATCACCGCGGATCGACGTCGCATTATTGCATTCTATTGCGGTGAAGAAGAATCCTGAATGCCTCTGTGCAACCAATCTCCGTTCTTCGCAATCCTTCGCGACATGTAACGCATAGGGAAGCTCTAAATTGCTGAGGATATGGAAAGCGTCTGACATCTGAACTACTGTCCGCTTTTTCGGGCTTGTGTTGAAAACTGTTCGCACTATGGTAGGGGCAAGTATACTATTATTACTTTAGCCAATTTCTAAAATATAACGATTATTGATGTATTTTTGTTCTGCGCTCTGCTTCGCGCAATTTAATTGAAGGTGTGTACAAGGTGCGCGGCAGCTGCGGGCGGCATTCGCGGGACGCAAGCCGCGTGACTAGTTTAGACCTTCTGCACGGCAGTACTGCGCGGCATATCCGAGACACGCCGCGATCTTTATTTCGTATTTAAACTATAATGAAAGCGGCCGCGTGTGTTGCAGCTCTTCTTGTTATACGTAAATTACTTAGAAGAAGGAATAGAAAAAAATGCATTAAAAAAGGCGATGTTGGA
Source organism: Catocala fraxini (assembly GCA_930367265.1). Classification (NCBI taxonomy): domain Eukaryota; kingdom Metazoa; phylum Arthropoda; class Insecta; order Lepidoptera; family Erebidae; genus Catocala; species Catocala fraxini. The sequence goes on from OV884045.1 coordinate 3,649,010, forward strand.
TGCGACCACTCTATCAACAGAGGATATAAAATCTAAAGGTGATCAATTACGAAATCAGCTACCGAACGCCACAGTCTTTGATTAACTTTGTAAGAATTCGAACACATGTATGTATGTATCTTATGTGGGGGCCAGTCAGTGCAGACCGGCGACACTTCGACCCAGTGGGATCTTTTGTGTCGACACTCTCCCAATAACGACTGCCATAGATGTTCATGGCAGCCGGGACCGACGGCTTAACGTGCTCCCCGAGGCACAGAGCAGGCGATAATTGTCAATCAATACGCACATAATTTCGAAAAGTTATATAACTTCCGAAAGTCAGAGGTGCGCGACGTGGGTTCGAACTCGAGACCCCTTGCATTGCAGTCTGTTGGTCTCCCCACTGAGCTATCGCTGCTTTATTTGAACACATACACACATTGGTAGAACCATTAATTATTAAGAAATGGATACTCACTGGCGCACGGCAATAACGACGAAATAGAGAGTTGCAATAACTTTACGATATTGGGCTACAGGAGACTCCTATTCTAGCCTACAATACACATTTCACGTATCAAAGCAAACAATATCAACAATGATTCCAGAGGTGTGCGATTCCATAGTGAGAGCTCTTAAGACTGCGCCGAGCGTAAGACAGATAATAACAGAGCTCGTACGGCGCATATTCAAATCGGCGAGAAGCCGCCAAAATAAAATTGTATGGAGGACTTGAAGTGCTTTTTTTAATAAATGTGTATCTTTATTGTCAACCAATAACTTAAATATTTGAGACGGACAAATTGTAATATAACTATTTACGTTTCGTTTAAGCTATAAAATAGAATATATTTCTACTGTTATAATCTAAAAATCACGTAACGCGAGTTTACGTTTTTGCATTTTTCGTGCAAATTCACGTAATTTTGTAGGCGAAAATATTAATTATTTTAAGTATTTTATACAGAGTAATTGTAAACACATTCATTGTTATGGTAAATGTATATTTTATATTTGTATTAAACAAAAAGTGTTAATTTTATTCACTTAACTGTGACCGCCTGTCTTGGCACATTTCGCTCGGCGCAGTCTTAAGGACATGGTTCAGGTAAAAATGAACAAATTCATTACTCACATTATTTTTACTATACATTTAAATATTTTACACGACAGATTGTTCATAATTAAGGTACAACACAGTAATCAGTCGTAGTTGCTTTTAACACAATTGATTCAAACAATATTAAACTATATCCGTGTCCAAATTGTATATCAAATGTGTAAAGCCCGATCCCATGTTACTAGAGGATGAGGAGTCTGAGAGATCGGTAAACAGTGAAGTGAAATATCCTCGTCTGTTGTCAGTGTTATAATCTTGTGTTGTTGATTGATTTAGACATGCCATATTAGCATCGTGTATTATAGTGTTACGTGCTGGGTTCGACGGATAAGAATGTAAACAATATTACCGACTAAAACACGCTTTATTCAAACACAACAAACACTATACTGCACTTTTCCACTGTAACTGCTTCAAACTCCGCAGTATTTCCTCTTCCGTTCGCTTCGATGAACACTTGACCGCTTACGATTGTAAACTGAGTTGGCGGTGCGCGTGCGCTCTATTTATATGTGGGTAAAGCGTTTCTAGAGTTTTCTAGTAACGCTATACCCGGTATGTAAACAGTACGATGATTCGAGAAAGTGCCAGCGTTCTCTCTATGCTTCACGTACTCACACTACGTAGTTCTGTAACATGTCCATAGATGGCGGTGTAATCATTTATTAGACGGTACTGCCGAGTCCTCTCCACAATGCCGAGAAATGGCACATACTAATGTTGAGTCGTGCCTTTTGGGCTATGACCAACTAACATCTTAACGTTATTAACAAAATTTAATTTTTCAGCTACTAGAATCAGAGCAAGATTGGAAGGCAGTATCTAAAGAGTTTGAGAAAAAATGGAATTTTCTGCATACCATTGGTGCGTTAGCTGGAAAATACATAACTATTCAAGCACCTTTTCGAAGCGGCACTGAATATTTTAATTATAAAAAGTTCTTTAGTATTGTGCTTCTAGCATTAGTAGACTAAAACTACAATTTTATGTATGTTAACGTAGGAAGCTAAGGTCGAATTTCAGATGAAGGAGTTTATAAACATTTTGAATTGTATCGAATGTTAGAAAATAATCAACTTAATGTACCAGTCCCAGAAACTTTAAATATATCCGACATAACTAAGATACTATACGTAATATTAGGAGATCAAGCTTTCACGTTAAGTACACACTTGATGACACCTTTTGCAGGAATTCATCCAAAAGGGTCAAAAGAACGGATTTTCAACTATAGACTATCAAAAGCACGTCGAGTAGTAGAAAATGCTTTTGGAATCTTATTGGCAAAATCTAGAGTACTGAGAAATACAATGATTTTAAACTCAAAATCCATCAAAACCGTAGTTGTAGCTACTGTTCATTTGCATAACTTTCTTCGCAGAGACACTTTAATAAATCACTCAAATATTTCACCGAATGAAGCAACTACTACTATTCCTTCTGATATTCGTAATTTTTATCAAGATATATTATGACTTACGGATCAATTGATTGGCAAGAAAGATATTAAATAATTATATTTATTTGAATAAAATGTTAGTTTTCAATTTTGTTTAAGCATAGTTAGCAGTACGAGTTTAGGGAATTGTGTACCGCACTGACTTCCTACAAACGGAGATACCGTTTTTATATACCTTAACATTATCTGATTTCATAGATTTGAAGTATGCGAGCTGTAATATGTATAACATATTACACAATTTGCGAGTGAGCAATACCTCAAATGTCAAATAGCGACGATTAGTTAAGGAGGTATGACGGTGCAACCAAATGCTACATTCCTTTTTTTTTATTACTGGTGTCGACGATTCGAGTCGCTCTCCGTTGAATGCGGTCCAGAGGGACAAGTTGGTACTGGGGTGCCCCTGCCCAAAGATGAGAACAGTATTCCATGTGAGGTCGAACCTGCGCCTTATAAAGTAGTAGGCGGTGGGTCGGCGTGAAATACTGTCTCGATCTGTTGAGCACGCCAAGATTTTTTGAAGCTAATTTAGCCTTACCCTCCAAATAGCCGCGGAACCGGACTTTGCTCGATATGTTGACACCTAGAATTCTAATATCGGCTGAGGATGATTATGGGGATGTTCTCAAAACGAGGAGATACAACCAATAGCAGCTTTTTTGCGGTGAACGTGCAGACTTGTATCTTTGTGGGATTAAATCGGAACAAATTAAGTCTGCCCCAATCCGAGACTTTCTTCATAGAGGTCCCAATTTCAGACACAAGTTTGTTTCGGCTCTTAATTATGATTTTACGAGAGATATTAGCACGGCCGGTATAAAGAGCATCGCTCGTGCTGTCGTCCGCATAACAATGAATGCTGTTAATTTGCAACATGTCATTGATATGGAGGAGGAACAGAGTAGGCGATAACACACAGCCTTGCGGGACACCAGCATTTACAGACGTGGTGTAGTGTGTGGTGATGGAGTCAGAGCATTCACCGTTAATTACGACCTTAATGCTTCTGTCTGCTAAAAAGCTAGTAACCCATTCGCATAATCTCTCGGGAAGACCATAGAAAGGGAGCTTCGAAAGAAGCGCTTTGTGCCAAACACGATTAAAGGATGTTTCGCTAAGTCCAAACTGACCGCCAAGACTTCCCCCTTTGTCTCGATCGCCTGAGCCCAACGATATGTCAGGTATACTAGAAGATCACCAGCTGACCGACACTTACGGAAGTCGTAATGCTGGTCACTAAGCAACTGATGACCTTCTAGGTACCGTAAGAGCTGACGGTTGATGATGGATTCCATTATCTTCGAGAAAAGGGGTGTTATGGCTATTGGTCTGTAGTTGGACGAGTCTGAGCGGTCGCCTTTTTTTCGGATCGGGTGGACCAATGCTGTCTTCCAAGGTCTCGGGACTACGCCAGAAGAGTAAGAAAACCGAAATAGTCGCGTTAAGACCGGCGCCAACTCTGGAGCGCACATCTTCAACACAATAGGGGAGATTCCATCAGGCCTCCTCGACTTATGGATATCAAGGGATAGAAGTGCTAAGCGGACTGAGCGTTGGTAGAACCCGATATCCGGCATACAACCCTCATACCACGGTATGGTAGGCAGTTCTTGTCCTCTGTCACCCAAAGTCGAGTTGGTTGCAAAGAGTTTGCCCCGAAGATCGGGATCGGATTTTCTCTTTTGCGTCGTGGGCCAACGAATCATTTCCCATGTGAATAGGTGGAAAAATCACTTGCATAAATTGCAACCAGAATGCACGCGTTCACGAAGGAAGACGCTCAAGCCTTTCGCCAATTCTACCGATGTGCTGTGAAGTACTCACCACTGCAATCTTCAATAGGGTCCATTCCTGTCATGCAAAAAACTAAATGCGTCATAAGCAAACCATTTGGATTTATAGGCCTTGTTTCTACCTACTACAGAAAAAGAGCATTATTTAAATATTACATTTTAATTATTTTAAAAAGGTTCAATTAGGTTTAACTTTAATATTATGTACTGTTAATAAAATATATAAAAATTAAACTTACCACATCTTGTTTTTCTCTATTTCTCTCCCTTCTATAAGAACTCAAAAGACTTTTCACTTTCACTTTTAAAACTGCTTTCGGTGGTACCAATTCTTTTGCTATTTCATCCCATAAATTTTCTCGTACATTATTATTGTGAAATTCTTTAAGCCTAGTATCCCATAATGGACTATAGGAGCCATATATTTCAATAAGACGAATAGCTGTTTCGTTATCGATTTTACTTGATAAAGTACGTCCACACCAATCACCGACGAACGAACAATAACACGCACTCTGTTTAGACACACCTTAAGAGTTCCTATGATTCGAATGTATGTCTCATTAATACTAGGGCTACATTAGTGGGCGAATTAGTGTCGCGTTGGCGCGCTAAAAACATAGTGTACAGGGTTGCTTTGATATATACGCGATGTTCTTGTCTACATTAAGCAAGCGAAGATATGTGTCGCGTTGACGCGTTGAGGAAGTGGCGTTGCATTATAAGTCAGTAAATTATTATTTACTACAGTTGTACGAGTATCAAAATAATATGCAAAAGAGAAGAAAGAGGAGATGTTGGATGATTACTGTTCATAGAAACCGAACGTACGAACGTAGGTGTAGCCACCCAAGCGAATATTGGCGCGCCATTTTCGTTTTGGTGCTCCCACACTGGCTGTTACAAAATGTTTACAAACATTTTTAACACTAAGCATTTATTAACAAATGTTAGGAGTTGTTACATTCTGTTAAGAATTGTTTGATGTTTTGAGTGCTCCTACACGGATGAAAAATGTTTACAAACATTTTTTTACATTTTAAAACATGATATCGGTTCGCAGTTTGGATTTACGTCCCGAAGTGTCTACACGAAAATGGAAGAAGATCTGCTCATTGGATTGGCTTTTATTTTACGTTTAAAAATAAGAAAAGCGCTCTAACTGGATGCGCTAATCGCTAAGAGCTGGAGAAAAGTATAGTATCATGTCGTCTGAATAAATGTTTACGAACAAAATATGATAACAGATGTTTTAATTTGTTACAATTTGTTAACAAACAATTTTGTTTAGAAATGTTTAGTAAACATTACCTAACATAAAAAAATTCAAATATTTTAACATTGTCATCAAATGTTTGCTAAAATATTTACTAATGTTTGTAAACATTTATACAGCAAAATATAATAAATAAAATATCGGTATAATAATAATATTACTTACAAAACTTCTATGTGGATGTGTTATCCATACAAACGCTTAGTACAGCACTCGCCAGATATTTCTTACACTTTTCCTCAAACAGGGAAGTTTACTCTCAAAACGAACGTTAACGTTCAGCAAGACACGGGAAAAGTTTTGTTACAGCAGGTTATTTAATGTTTTCCCTGTTTACTTTTAGCTAACGCAAATTGAGATTACGCCCAAGGTGGTAATTGAGCTCGGTGTAGCTTAGATTTTAAGTTCTAACTTTTAATACATACAAATGTGATTTTCACTTCTTGTCCTTCACTTAGTAGCGATAGCGATAGCTCAGTAGGGAGACCTACAGAGTGTAATGCAGAGGGTCTCGGGTTCGAACCCACGTCGCACACCTCTGACTTTCGGAAGTTATATGACTTTTCGAAATTATGTGCGTATTGATTGACAAATATCGCCTGCTCCGTGCCTCGGAGAGCACGTTAAGCTGTCGGTCCCGGCTGCCATGAACATCTATGGCAGTCGTTATTGGGAAAGTCAGTACCCTCTAATATCCTGACACTGGTCTAGTCTTAGGGTATCGTTAGCCTTTGGGTTGCGGAGGTCAGGTGGCAGCCGCTCCGTGTAAAAACTGATATCCAGTCAAATCCGGTTAGACTAGAAAAGCCGACCCCAAGTGACTTGGGAATAATAAAGGCTAAGGGAGAAGAAGTTCTTCACTTAGTGGTCAATATATTAACCAGCTTTGAATTTATTTGCTAAAATGGCGATAGGTTAATTTTAGAGGTATAGGTTTAGTGTTTTATAAATACAACTCCCACACTAGGAATAATTCCAGAATCGCAGCGAAGTTTATAAACATTTAAACGACAGGCATAAATAACACCTAGGATCGGAGTTCTTTATTGTGGACCACATAATTTTTGGCCCGTGTGAGGATCGAACATACATCACTCGCCTTGCCATCAATGCAGTAGGACTTGAGATCGAGAGTCGTGGCTTCGATTCCAATTTCGATACAGCCAACGTGAACCCATTTTTAAGACACGCTTTTAGCTTAATTAAGCTTAAAATAGGACGCCAATTGCTAGTAATTCGTAATCCAAGTTACTACTGATTACTAAAAGTAAAAAACATATGTAAATATACTGTTTAGTAAGTTTGTCGATCTCATCGAAACATTCAACTATACTATTAAAAGAAAGTTAGAGCATTGATTCTTTTAAAGCAGAATCGTTCTTTCGTATTAATGAATGTCACAAAATAATAATATAATAATATTCTACCACATACACACAACACCATCTAGCCCAAATTAAGCAGAGCTTGTATTATGGGTTCCAGACAATGGATAAACATACATAGATACTTTTTTTGTAAATACAAACATATTATAATACCTAGAAACACCCAGACCAAGACAAACATCCATGTCCATACACACAAATATTTGACTTGTGCGGGAATCAAACCCGCGTACTCAGGTGTGGCAGTCGGTTACACTAACCACTACGCCATCTTTGCAGTCTTTGTGGTACACACAATTTTTTGTTTCGTATACGTATATAATAATATCAGCCCTGTATTAAACTGTCCCACTACCGGTCCTCTTTTCAGTGTGAGGTTAGGTTATAGTCCATCACGCCGAGTTGGCAGACCTCAAATATGTATGTCTTCGAGAACATTATGGAGAACTCTTAGACATGCAGGTTTCCTCACAATGTCTTCCTTCACCGTTAAAGCGAGCGATAATTAACTATTTAATACGCACATTGCGAAAAGTCAGTATTGCGCGCCTTAGGATCGAACTCGAGACCTCTGCGTGGCAGTCTAATGGTCTCTCATTAAACTATCCCTCCTTACCGTCTCATACGTACCAAACTCAAAATCGTATCCACCTAAATTCATGCAATCAATCTCATCTAAATAAAATAAACCACAAAACACAATAACTAATTAACTAACCTACTTAATCGAATCAAAACAAATTAATTATTCGAATAATCGATTTATTATACAAATCGTTTTATTTCCATGCCTCTGTTAGCTTTACACTGCAAATATGAAACTGAATAATTATTAGTAGTGGCACGTCAATTTACGTTGTTACGAGCAAATTGTCGTGATTGCGTGTTAAAATGCATAGTACTTAACTCTGTTTTGTGATCGTGGCCTATGATTATTTTATTAGTAAGGTTAGTTTTGTGAATAAAAATGAGGTAATATTTTTGAGGTAATGTATAGTTTGGGTAATGATAATATTCGGGTATTAGTCATAGCTAATTTAAACGTTCACAGGCGGCGGTAATAAATGTAACTGCTGAGGCTTCGGGATCGATAACGTGCGATGAGTTTTTGTGTCAAGAAATTTAAGTAATATTCTGAACGATCGATTTGCGTTTTCAATCGCATTTTGTATTCCATTGTTTTGCTCATGCCTTGGTGACGCAGCGGTATTATTTACGACTGCTGTGCATGAGATCTCGGATAATGTCGGTCGGTCAAAAGCATTATTAGGTTTCTCTGACAAAAATTGTATATAACACAGGCAAACCGTGACTTTATTTTGGATGTTTATATATCCAAAAAAAAGCTATGGTTACATAACTCCGGTATTCAGTTAAGACATTTTCAGCAGCAACATGGTGAATGAAACTACTCCGACAGTAGGCTCGTCCTTTATTACGTGGTATGTTAAGCCATAGCTGACGACGAATATGGGTGCCTACCCTTTCAAGATACAAGAATGACACTATACTATATTACGCTACTGCCATCGATGAGACAATTACATGAACCTCTACGTCATAATCAAATAACTGCACGCCAAAACCATCCTTCATCACGTAACATTGGTAGCCATTCTAGTCAGTTAGGCATTCCTTTTTCAAAAATAGCTCGGGAGCGAAGTAGAACAAAGATTGCACGAGCGAATTCTGAGCTCGAGAATCTTCGCATCATTTGCTCTGCGAGTTTTAAAGGCAAATGCACTTGCAACTTATTTTTCTTCGGATCTACGGAACATTGTTTTGTCGAGCAATTTGCTTCCTTGTGTATTTTATAAGAATTGTTTTACCCAAGTTCCGTTAGCGAGATTTAGTTTGGAAACGGTTTTGGATTCTCGGTAATAGCGCGTCATAGATTTTACCGTTCCTGAGAATCTATTAGATAACTGTAATAGCTACAAGCCGCAGTGTTGAAATATTTTGCCTGACAGTAATGTATATGACGGCATGAATGGTATAGTTTTAAATGCTCGTCCAACCACTGCCACTATGCTGGGTGCTTTAGGCTCGAATCTCACTCAAAACAAAAAAAATTATAAACCACAAAATGTGCCGAGTTTGCGTTCCTATTCTTCGTGTCTGTTGTCTGAATTTTTGTAAATACAGGCACCTCTTTTTATACGTTCATTCATTTTTTGAAGATAACTCCTGCTATACGAGTGATTCCTCTGTCGTGAAGGACTTGACTTGAACAACTATTGGTGGATCACACCAATTTTAGTCTCGTGTGGAGATCAAACCCACAACACTCAGCGCAGCGATAATGGCAAGGCATCCACTTAAACCACAACAACATTAATTATACAGTATAATTAAAACTCATTAAAATACATGCAATTTATCAAAAACATTTATGCTAAAATACATTCCACGATACGTTCCAAAACACAAAATTCCTCGTAATACATTTGTGCCTATAATTCGAAATACATTTATTCACAAATCATTCAGATTTGGTCAATTTCATGCATCCGTGCTCTGATGCTCATATCGTATTTAAACGGGCCCACTGTGCTCCCCAGAGGTCTGAGATTCCAACTGAATAAGTAAATTTGTTTTCGCTTCAATCCCGCGACACGAAACTTTGATAAGGCCAAAGGTTTCTGATAGAATATATCATCGGAATTATTTAGTTGTTAGCCATGTTTAGTATGAGTTATGTTTTATTATTAGGGACGATCTTGAATTCTAGATATAGTTTTGAAGATATAGAAAACAAACACGCAGTAGTTTAAGTTTTGGGATCAAATTCAACGCGGGATTGGGATTTGTATATTCCAGATATTGTATTTTGCTGGGCATTTAAAACTGTTTATTTATTTTAAAAAAACAGGTTAAATTTACGATTGGTATAATACAGGAAAATCTTAATTCAAATAAAAATAAATAAGAAAATGATTTAAAATGAGAAACATATCACATAAAAAGCCTTTTGCCAACATCTTAACATAGTGTTCAAATGTTACCCAGTAAATCGAATTGCGTTCCACCGGGTGAGTTTCCAGTACCTGTACTGCTATTAAGAATTCGCCAACAGAAAAAGATATCAAATTTTGCTTGACCCTAAAAACGAACCTAGAACCTCACGACTACAACATACACCACGACACTAAGAAGGAAATTACCAGCAATTTGAACTAAAAATTGCTAGTGTTCTTGCTAACCCTTCCATCTAATCAAATATACTTGTATACGAAGTGGTTTTACATTGGTAGGGGCCGAACTCCCGATCACCATATTTATGTCTTAAGGCTGCCGCTTAATTAATTTACCACAATTAACGACAGAAAAAATGTAAGCACACTGAATTACACAAGCACCAGCACAGGATAAATTTTATTCACATCGCACACAAAAATCCATCTTAGTTCTTTTGCGCACAATGGTCATGAATCATCCTGCCTCTTCATGCGTCCATTGACTGGTGCGTCCAGACAAGACAAATATCCAGCTCCGTGCCATTAATCCTTCTAATCTTGACAGAAAACCTCCGGAGAAATTATATGGATGGAGCTGCGGAATGTATTTATCAAAATCTCGACCGCTACAGATTCTACTTGCTTAATGATATGAAAACTGTCATAGGTAAAGATAAAATTGTGAACTGATTTTTAGGGCAAATATTTCAAGTTGAAAGGCGCATTCAAGCTTTCGAATCAAGGCTTTAAAATCCTCTTTATGTAGATACTGATATAATAATTGTGAACTGCCCGCAGGCAGGCAGGCAGGCTTAGCCCAGTGCGGGTAGTTATGGTAATTGATAATCATGATTATTTATAAAAACCTATAATGAATAAAACTTTATTAACTGAACTATTGTAAAATACTTTTATGCCAATTATTATTATTATATTATGATAACTGTAACAAAATCTGTATAAAGTACTCGTTGCTTAACTTTAATCTATAATAATAACAAATTCGAATACGCATTGCGTTATTGATTGGACATTTGGGACGTGACCAATTTTCTAATGCACCTAGCGTGATGCTAAATTGCAACAAATATATAAACTAAATTTATTGGTAGCAAAACGTAGCTAAAACTGAAACCTTCCTGAAACTGTAAAGGAATTTTTATTTAAATTGCTGTCACATTCTTCAAAGCGCTTCATTTCGAAGCAAAAATAAAAAATTTCGTCTATCGTTTTTCTTGATAAACGTAATAACTTATTTCATGTGTCATTTTGATTTATTTGCGTTTTAGATTAGATAGATTCTAGCGTTGCATCGACAGATGGCGCAGTAATTTAAGTTGTCACCTTGTCACACACCGTACCCCTTCGAGGACATAAGTGTAAGACTATGATCGAAATGAGAGCTAAAAAAAATAGTAGTTAGCGCACAAATCACACAAATATTATTTAATAGAAGGTACGAGCGAAACGAGAGTACTCTGTAAAAAATATTTTTTGTTAAATTAAATAGTGTCAATGGAAGAAACTAGCACCTAAAATACAAGTCCGGCCTAGTTTAGGTGCTAGTGCTCATTGGTGGAACTTACACTATGTTCAGATCTATTAAATATATAATATAAGTATAAGTAAATGTGCTTGTGTGTGAAAACTTGGTTGTAATAGCCTACTATACCTAATGTAAGTTAGTGTTTTTTTTGTCAATAAATTGTTATTATTATAATAGACGCTTAAACGCATATCAACTTCTGCGATTGACTGACTGTATTAGAAAAGCCAATCAGGTCACATGAAATTAATTTGATTGTCATATTATCATGACTAAACACACATTCGTATTTATACAGGTCATTGACCTCTTAAACCTCACAAAAAGTAGTAACATGAAGCTACATTAATACAACCCCAGATACATAAGTAGAAATATCGCACTCTTAATAAAACAGCGACTTAACTCGAAATTTGAAAGTAAGGCAATTTGAACTCTAATTGTATATGTTAAATTATAATATTATATTTGTGTTAAATCTTTGCAATAGAGTTCAAATTTGTTTAATCCAAAATACTGAGATAAGTCTCTGTTTTATTAAGGATGCGATGTATTCACAAATGATATAGACCGTAAAAAATATAGTATTTTTGTGCCTTTCGCTTGACAGAAAACATTAAGTAATAGTAAAATTTATCGCGTATTTATGCTTCAATAAATCCTGTCCAGGAAACAGACAATTGAGTGGCTATGAATACTAAAATGGATGAATCTATTACAATAATCTATTTGGCTAAACAAACAACTGACTGAATAGTGTGGGCCAAATATCTTTATGTTTTGGTAATATAAGTGTCTATTGTGCTGCTTTTTCTGGTGAATGAAGTTGATTAAATTTTTTGTATAATAATAGCTGCTAATGTGTTTATGGACTGATGTTGCTACATTCTTTTTGGCTGTGGCGACTCCGCACAGTCGAAGAAGTCGAAGAAATTCCGAGATGGCGCTAAATACGCTCAAATGACGTCACAATCCTGCATCGCGCAAGCGGAGTTTTTACACAGTGACTAACTATATATAGAAGCTCCCGACATCAACCGTTGGGCCGCGGCCCGCCAGGCACGATCAACCAGCCTGGTCGGAGGATCCTCCCTTTGTGTTGGAGAGACATCACACCCTGTTCCTCCACAGTGGCTAACAAGCATACAAACTAATAGTAAGCGCTTATTATACTCTACAATCGTTTGCGATACCAGTGATGTCTCCTGCCCTTTGCTGTCATTAGGAAAACGGATTTACAGATGGGATGAAACAAAGATATGGGAGTGGTAGATATAGAGCCGCCGAGACTCTCAGATACCTGGATGAAACGCAATGTTTCTAGTATTTGCTGGTTTGACTGGCTTTTTCTTATACGGGAGTATATGAAAAAGCCAGTCAAAAATACATACATAGTTTGACATCTCTATACCCCTAAAGGGTAGGCAGAGGTGTATTATAACCGCATTTTGCCTCTTATGGTTTAAGGTCCCACGTATAAGCTTATTGCAATCTTCCAGGGACAGTTCCAGACTGCTACCGTTAAAGAGAATTTCTTGATTGATAAGTCAATAACGCTTTGTTCGACCCATGGCTCGAACGCGAGACCTTTTGTACAGCAGTCGCATGCACTAACGCTACCGAGTAACTCACAATATACTCTAAATTGTTGCCAATTTTCCTTTTCCATAATTTAAGATCTTATCTAGTCTGAACATCGTAAGAATCTATTAAATATAGACCTAATCTTCTTCTGGGTTATTCCATAAATTTTCTCTTGGTCGATTACTAGTCAATACCATTGCCAACCACAAATATAATCTCCATTTTAATATATTTGCCTGACAAGGGTTGCCTAAAAGAATAAGACTTTTATTGGTTCGGTTGAATTACCCGATGCCCCATTCTATTTGTGATAGCGCTCATTACCCATGTGCATGCATAACTACGGGAATTTACATAATAGCTACGAGACCAATAAAACTCTCTCTAATAACAAGTTCGATTTCGCGAGTTCCGTATTTACTCAAGATATCCTTATTGTTTCGAAAGACTGATGGCTTTCACTGGTGTTTATTCATTTTTATTATGATTCTCCAACAGTTAGTACAATACCACATTCATATGGGATATATAGATTGAGTCGTTACCAATTGTAAGGTGAATTCAGCATGCATTACATTTAAGATATTACGGAGATGAGACAACATAAGAAATAAAGATTTAAAAAAGAAATATCAATTTAAAATTGATGCCAATAATAAATAAAAGTTGAAAATGAGATTCAAATCCAGTAAATTTTACTTGATATTGTCTTCTGTAAACGCGAATATTATTCATTGAAATTAAACTACTATATACGGATTTTATCGCGTTGTTTATTTGACACTTTATTATATAATTTTGAAAATTGTTACCCTACTACTACTATTATCAAACTATACAAATTTTTAAGCTAATTAAATTATTATTAAAACTATTAAAACTATTTAGATTTAATTTAATTTTACACTTTCCCCGACGTTTCGGTTGCTTTTCAGCAGCCATGATCACGGGGAGTCTCCCCGTGACCATGGCTAATATAATATATTATAAAATCTAAATAGTTTCAATAGTTTTAATAATAATTTAATTAGCTTAAAAATTAGTAAAGTTTAATAGTAGTAGTAGAGTAACAATTTTCAAAATTATGTAATAAAGTGTCAAATAAACAACGCGATAAAATCCGTATATAGTAGATTAATTTAAAATTTTACTTGAATTACAAAAATGAGTTAGAATTAGTTGTTCTTTGTTGTTTGCGAGTATTAATAATATAACATATTTTTTAGCGCTATACAAGGTATTGATATACATTATTTCCAAGGAGATTATACTGCTTGATCTGAAAATGAATTTAAAGAAATACCTTAATAATATCATATTGATAAATAGATAACAAAAACCAACCCATGTGCCACGAATCTTACACAAAATCAACTTGTATACAACTAAAGTTTCATTGACGTTTGCCAAGCGTTGGCGGCGAACTATAATACGAAGAGATCATATGACGTATGTGCAACGATATTTTTATTTACACTCTAAAAAAATTATATAGTATACCTACATTACCTGTTAATAAAATTATGTGCCCTAAATTTTGCGAGAATGTAGGTCAACATGTTGGGAACATATAATTATGTTTCACTGTATAGTGAGGTGTGATTACTCCCTCAATTGTTCTTACGTGTCTCTTCCAAGTCTTTTTATTGATAGCATGGATGGCGTAGGGGTGTAAGTCGTCACTTGCCACTGTCACTGCGCCGAATTTTATGGGTTCGAATCCCACATATTATGACAAAACATTGGGTGATCCACATATGTATGTTTCGAGTCTGGATGTTCATTGACGCAGTTGGAATGTTTGTAAGTGCCCGCCATACAGAAATGGGCGGGTAAAATTCGTATATAGTAGTTTAATTTCAATAAATAAAATAAATTATAATTCAATTAGCTTTTAATATAATATAACACCAAGAGATATAATATTAATAATATCAATCCTATATGTAAACTGTCTACTGCTAGGCATACACGACTCGGTGGCGTAGTGGTTAGTGTAACCGACTGCCACGCCTGAGTTCGCGGGTTCGATTCCCGCACAAGTCAAACATTTGTGTGCATGAACATGGATGTTTGTCTTGGTCTGGGTGTTTCTATGTAAAATATGTATGTATTTAAATTAAACATAGATTTTTTCCCAAAATCTTATTCAAAACACGTCTAATATAGGATGACGTTTTTTAATAAAGTCACGCAACGAAATTAAATCATGTACTTTTATGGATTAAACACGGCTTTTTTCGTAAAATACTTTTTCTATTTAAATGAACACATTCTCATTTGAATAAGAGTAAATATGTGTGTTAACAAGATAAAATCCGTATATAGTAGGTTATATAATTGCAGAATACCCTTTTTCATTAATACATCTCTTATAAAGACTATCAATTTGCTAGGTGCGACGCTTGAAACTGCCTCCCATTAGAATAGGAGTAATTAATTCCTGTCACAAGCCTCCAGTGTTGACTTCCCGTCGTCTAGTGGCCGAGTGTGGCCAGCTAATGAAATTAGGATGGATAAATCGGTCAGCGTTGTAAGTTAGAGGTGTTTGAAAGTAGACTGGTGAAGGGCTATACCTGGAAGGAGAAGATAAATTGGGTTTTAGAATATTTGCTCAACAATTGTTGAGTACATTACATGATGAATAACATTTAACTAATCTAGGTGGAGACATTCCGGGGTATCGATGTGCGGCATTATCAGGGACGTCAAATTCATAGGTTCTTCTAATCTTGTTTGACAATGCGCTTAGCGTCCAGCGGACGTTGTTTTATTGACTATTATAATAATATCAGCCCTGTATTAAACTGTCCCATTACTAGGCATGGACCTCTTCTCTGTGTGAGATTCTCACAACCCAACTCTGCCAAACCACACTGGGCCAGCGCGGTGGACCACATGTCTTCGAGAACATTATAGAGAACTCTCAGGCATGCATCCTTCATCGTTAAAGCAAGCGATAATTAATTATTTTTTAGATTTTATAACGCATTCCAGTTTGATTATAAACACATCATAAGTCAATTTCTGAATTTAGAATAAATAGATTATTCTGCCAGGGTAACTCAAGAAAAATCTTCCCTGCAGACTAAAGGGGACGCGGCTAATCAATCGAATAAATCCAAATGATTGAACGTCAATCCACGATCACTATTTGCTTATGTGGTTGATTGGATGTGTGAGTAATCAGCTATATTATAATATTAGCGAAGCTAAGCTAAATAATTTATCTTAAACGCATTTCAGAGAGCGCCACTTATAAGTTGCTGTTCCGGTGTGAAAAATTTCCAGACCCGGGGTTGCATGTTAATAATGTTCATGAGATTCTGATATGCTCTTTAAGATCCGTATCTTCATCCATTCCTCCGTAGGAATGGCACTTATTGTAAATGAAATATTAGTCCTATATTTTATAAGCTTTATGGTGGAATAATGGAGACATCATAGGTAGATGGACTCGCGCGGTTCCCACACATTTAATAATAATAATAAATAACTATTATTGTCTCAAAAAATATTTGGTACATATATGAATTTGTGTATAGAACCCCGTTTTAAGCATGACATGCCTGTAGTAGGAGGCTCTGCTCTTCGGTATTTGCATCACAGGTTCTTCATGTGATGTACACACCCACATTTCGCCAGTTATGGTTTTGAGCTCAAAGAAATAGAGATTACGCCTTCGGGCACACTCTGAGATTCCGTGCGTGTCGTGCTTTCATGACAGACAAACCAGAAACACTTTTCCCGACATGGGCTGTTGAACATGAGATCTAGGGTTTGATTACCGAGTCGAATAAGGTGATATTGTATCTTTTTTATTAATAAATACTCTGTAGCAGCTCAGTCTGGAAATTGTGATAGATAGACAGCAATATTGCACCTCTACCTACAATTTCGGGAATATTATACATACATACAGAGTGTCCCTAAAATAATATAGAACTTATAGTATTTTATATTGGTCGTATAATTCCTAATAGCTCTACTATAAGATGTTTAATTGTTAGCTATTATTTACAAGAGAGGTTTATAAGCGTGTGTCTCTTATACATATAATAAAGAGTTATAAAAGTCAGCGTAAGGTTCAAACTGCCTCGTAATGCGTTTTAGCATTGTTAGCCCTTGATTAACGTAGGCATCAATTTCATTTGTCTCACAGTGCAGTAGCGGATCCTATCACAAACCAGCCAAACCCATTATGAGCCTAATTAAATTAGCTCTACAATCTATACTTCGTGATAGAAAACGTAAACATTGAACCACATGTGGAAGCAATTACAGTCTATCGTCACGATGTATAATCGTTGGTGCATGACAGAAGAGAATCTTTGGAATTACAATAGAATATAAATTAATAACTTTTAAACTTTCGCGTTGCATGATATATATATATATAATATTTTTATATCGATGTTATGCATGGAGGCGCCCGGACAAAGACGGGCATCCGTGTTCATCCACGCAGATGTTTGACTTGTGCGGGAATTGAACCCGCACATTATATGTGCACATTGAGTATGTTAATTTAAAATTCTACACAAAGTTTTTTTGTATTGAATAAATGAAATAAATAAATAAATATGTAACGGGTATTAACGCGATCATGCATAATGTTTACCTTTTTTATGCTTGACGTTTCGACCAGGTTACACCGGCCGTGGTCACAAGCTGACAGTTAGCTTGTGACCACGGCCGGTGATATACATATATTGAAAATAAACATTTTAAAAAACATTGCATGTTAGCGATGCAGACTATTGATAATAATAATATATTTTGTTTGACACTGTAGTGCGTCATCGATGTTTGCGGAGGCGCGTGTCGATTGTTTTTATGGAATAATGCAAAAGCGATGCGCGTCTTTGGTGCACCGGGTACAAAGCAGCACAAACAGCGTTATGGCTACGATAGCGGACAGACTGGACTGTCCGTTCATTACACGTTGTAGTGACTTGCATGTCGTCTACAATAATAGTAACTAATTTAATAATAGTTTTTAGAATAATTATCATTTTTAATTTTTAATTTAATATATGAGTCGTTGTAACTTGTTTAATAAATAAATAATTATTATTAAGACTATTATCGGGTTCGAATCCCAGGTCGGGCCAACAAAAAAACATTGGGATTTTCTGTTTAGAAATCTCAATACGAGCCCAGAGTTAGGAAGTTGGCGATGTTAGACACCCCCGTGTCTCGGAAAGCACGTAAAGCCGTTGGTCCTGTTGGTCTCTCTCCAGTCGTGTCGGATCACCGTCCCATCGGATCATGAGGGTTAGGGAACAGAGAGTGCACTTGTGTTTGCGCACATACTTGTGCACTATAATATCTCCTGCGCAGAGGACCAGTCTTTGTTAATATTACCCGCCGTGGCCAAAATTCGGTCTGGAGGACATTATTTTTATAACATTCTTAATACATGCATTCTAGCTTAGCGAAAGAGGCTTTCGAGATTGCTGGTTTCTCGTAATCTAAACTGCTAGTAATATTTAAAAACAGGAAGATATTAAATATTCCTCGTATGAACTTTTACGCATCACTATTTCACGTTAACAAACAGGTTTTTGTGTAAAATGTGACTACGCAAACATTTAAAAAACAATCATATATTTGTTAAACTCTACACTGATATTTGTAATCAAACGATTTTTTTGGTAGTTAAGTTCATATTCGGAAACTTTGAAAACTGTATCCTCCTGTTAGACCTGTAACTCTGCATTTGGCAGCGATGAAATAATATGGCACATTGTATCATTATGTATGTATGTATCTTATGTGGGGGCCAGTCAGTGCAGACCGGCGACACTTCGACCCAGTGGGATCTTTTGTGTCGACACTCTCCCAATAACGACTGCCATAGATGTTCATGGCAGCCGGGACCGACGGCTTAACGTGCTCTCCGAGGCACGGAGCAGGCGATAATTGTCAATCAATACGCACATAATTTCGAAAAGTCATATAACTTCCGAAAGTCAGAGGTGCGCGATGTGGGTCCGAACCCGAGACCCTCTGCATTGCAGTCTGTTGGTCTCCCCACTGAGCTATCGCTGCTCTTAAATCATGCTTGTATCATTATAATCGCAATTAAAGTTGCAAATTTAGTCTATCGTACTGAATCGATAGGAAAGTTTAATTAAACTAAACAATGCCTAAATAGCTGTGTAGGTACTTTAATAAAAGAAAAGCAGCAAGAAAAATCGTCTTATAACTCTTAGTTTATAAACGAGCTCTGAAATAATTTAAAAGATTTATTTCTACTGAAACAGTTTTAGAATTCGTAAATACTTCGCTGTAATTCTAGTTGATTTAGAGCGTGACCTGAAATATTAACGTTTTATCCTTATCTAATAAACGCTTAAGCCAGCCAGCTATTTATATTCAATACATCACCATTTGAACTTGTCTAAAAGTACATCATCTTTCTATTACCTATAACATGTTCCAGAAATAAAAAAAGATATACGTTCGCAACTCATGGAAATTGCGTAAGACTCTGTTTTATAGCATCACTCGCCATCGTTCGTGCCGGGAATTCATGGAATTTACGATACCGTACCCTTGACCGATATTACTTTATACAAAAAGCTCTGTAACCGGTTTAACATAAGCCACCTGTTAGTAAAACACAAATATGATTTCACAACGCTATGCCCACCCATTGTATTTTAGGTCCCGCATTGTTTAACTAATCTAGTTTGATTAACGCCTCTGTTTGTTGTTTCAGGCAGTCCGCCGATGTAAACACATAGTCGAAATGAGATGAGTATGCGCGTGGCGTGGGCCAGGTGGTACTGGATCGTGATACTGACGACGTGCGCCGCGAGGACCGCCAGTGATTGGCTGGACTGCGCTCACATCTCCACGTGCCGCTGCAAATGGTCCTCCGGCAAAAAGACTGCGACGTGTG
Organism: Catocala fraxini; assembly: GCA_930367265.1. Classification (NCBI taxonomy): domain Eukaryota; kingdom Metazoa; phylum Arthropoda; class Insecta; order Lepidoptera; family Erebidae; genus Catocala; species Catocala fraxini. Next base: position 3,669,028 of record OV884045.1, read on the forward strand.
CCTCCAGTGACCTACGCCGCCCGCCAGCTCTCTCATCCGATATACAAGTCCTCGATCTACACGACAATCCGCTGAGGAATCTGCCCCAGGAAGTCTTCGCTAGCATAGGACTTCTCAATCTACAACGAGTGAATCTCCGAGCGACCAACCTAAGGTCGATACACGCCGATGCGTTCCTAGAGTTAAGAATACTAATCGAAGTTGATTTGGGAGACAACGATTTATCCCATTTGCCAAGGGACATATTCAGAGGCAACGAAAGGTTACGACTAGTAGTGCTTAGTAACAATCCTTTGACGACGTTAGTTGCTGATCAGTTCCCACCCTTACCTCACCTGCGAATGCTTTTGTTAGATGGATGCAGATTAAGGTCGATACATACGAATGCTTTGAGAAATTTGAAATCTTTAGAAACGATAGATTTACGTAGAAATCAGCTAACATTCCTCCGTTTGATAACATTCTCTCTGCCTGCATTGAAAACGGTTTCTTTGTCCGGTAACCCATGGCGATGTGATTGTCGGCTGAGAGAATTCAAGGACTGGTTTTTGGAGAGCAAGTTAGGTACGGAGGATTTACTTTGCGTCGAACCTTCCACGCAAGCTGGGAACAAGTGGCGACACGTTCCCAGCGAGAGTATGTCTTGTCCGCCTGAAATAAAATCAAGTACTTTAATAGTAAGAGCCGAAATTGGTTTGCCTACTTCGTTTGGCTGCTGGGTCCACGGAGTTCCCAAGCCACAAGTGACATGGCTGTTTGATGGCGTTGACGTCCATAACAGTACAGTGGATTGTGATATGGAGGAGACAGATACAAGTGTCGAGGATGACTCGGAAGACAGAGTGCCGGGAAGTGTCAGATGGGTTAATGTAACTCTATTGAATGTGACGTCAAGTGCCGCGGGAGAGTGGACGTGTGTAGCTAAAAGTGTAGCGGGAGAGGCTAGGGCTATAATAAGCCTGGTTTTGCCAAGATCACAGACAGCCACTGCTCGAACAGCACCTGGTATTCCACATTTACTAGGAGTCGTTTTTGGTGCGTTAGGTATATTAGCGACCCTTGGCTTTATCGCAGCCGTTGCGTGTTGGCATTTAAGGAGAAGGACTGTTCCTCCTAGCAGAAGTTTCACAGACCAAGAAAAACGATTAATTGATGCATCAGTAGTCGTCAGCTGCGATCGCTCTATTGGAGATATGGCCTCACCGTGTGACTTTGAACTGACAGAGCGAATGTCGGAGGAGCCTCCTAGAGGATGCGGATTTGAACCGGTTCATATAACAATAGAAGGAACTCCTGGTGCTTTCCCGCCCCCGCCCGCAGAATTCGCTGTGCCGGTTCCATATGGAAATATTTTCATATCTGTCCAAGTAGCTGGCAGAGGAGAACCGGGGAAATATCCAGATCTACTAAGCGGCGGAGCAACTTTACCTCGACGAAACCGTACATGTTGTGCTGCTGCACCGGCCTACGATAATATGGGTCCCAGAGTGACAGCCACTGGCAGTTCAACCTGGTCGCTACCAGGAGCTAGTACAGAGAATATTGAGGTATCAGAGACACCAGTGCTCACCCTACCGCCGCCGCCACCTGAGTTTGTCTCCCTTTAGCCCAGGCCCCTGGTACTAGATGCCTCAGCGCTGAGGTGACCTGGTACCGCCAATCTCCCAGTCAATTAGACTATTCCCCAATTTTATTGTACTTTATAATAATTTCGACGTGATTATTAATTTTAATGTAAATAGTTATTACGCTAAGATGTGGACGATGTGAGACATCCGAGAGATAAATACGTAAGATTGTTATCAATATTAATATTGTAATATTGCATTTAAAGTGAACTTGTTGATACGTTGGGTATTGAAGTGAGAGCGTTAGTCTACCTGATTTGTTCCCTAGATATTCCTTTTGTGTATTTCGAGTAAGCGTCTTCCTAAACGTTGGAATATATGGACAGATTAGTCATATTTGACTAAATCTATTTTACAAAGAATTGTGTAGCTGGATTTATCCGTAAGTATGTTTAGTTTACTGTTTAATAATGGCAGTAATAGAGTACATAGTAATTAAACAGGTGATACTAGAATGAAAACTTTATAAATATCATCACCAATCTCATGATATTATATCGGTTATTTAATAGAACTGATTGTTCTATTATTAAAGTTATGCGATACTCATAAAGTTAAATATTTCATTTTAGAATTTTAGTTTTCATTCAGTTTAGTGTTTACTCTTGTTATTAGTATTCCGAACAATGCAGTATTCTACTCGCTACTGACAAATTAAGTGCTTTGAAATGCATGCAAATAAAACGAGAGAAGGCATTTAGTCATGTAAGCTGTAAGCTCATTGCTGTCCGTATATTCCAACTGAAAACTTTTGTAAATAAGTATTGTTTATTATACAAACTTCCCAAACATAAGACTGACCCTTTTTTCTTGTTTTTCACCTCTTTATAACTTAAACATTAATGCTGTACTACACCACCTAGTCAAGCAGAATAGCTTCTAAATATTTTTTTCTTTGAAAGCGAAAATATCTAATGTAAAGGAAAATAAACCGATCACGTAAAATGATGTCGTTTTATTGCTGTTGGTTTTATCGGAACAGTTGCTTTTATGATCCATTATGTGGCTCTATGTATGTCTTTGCCGGGTGATATTATTTTCTAGTTATTTTCTGGAGGCCTATCATTCTGTCGGGATTGAAATGTCGTGATTTTATCTTCCTGTTTTCTGTACGACGATATGTGAATGGGCGAATGTGTATCAGCTGTTTCGGGTTACTGATTATTATCACTTTTATTGAGTTGAGTTCGACAGTAGCTTTTTGTCTATTTACGTCATCTATATTTATACCGACAATTATGTCTCTATACGTAGCTTGCTTTGAATATGCAGATAAATGAGCAAAGCTAGGTAGTGGATAATGAACAGCTCGAATACCGTTTGCGAATATAGAAGCTCTCGTCGGATAGTGTTACACCTCATTACATGTCCTGCACGCCCGACCACCAGCTACGGATTACTAAAGGCTAACTAGAGAGTAGTTTGGATTGCTATTACCTGGCCAACCAATACATCGAGCCGAATGAATACGCTGTTTCTAGGATTGTAGATAGCTCCTGTATACAAATATTTTATATAATGATGATGCAATACCACAATGCCATACATGATGAAAGATATACAAATAAGAGGTAAATATACAGGATGCTGATGTAATTACCTGCATTACTTTAGTATGGTGTAACCCGTAGGTTTAGATAATACATATATGTATACATCCTAATCCTAACTAATATTATAAATGCTAACGTGAGTTTGTTCGTTTGTTTGTTACGCTTTCATACCTTAACTACTCAATCGATCATCACGAAATTTGCCATTTTTTATATACAACTGGTGTGACGAACAAGTATACGGCTCACCTGATGGTAAGTGGTCACCGTAGCCTATGGACGCCTGCAACACCAGAGGCATCACTTGCGCGTTGCCGACCGTTTAGGAAAGGAAGTGGGAAGGAGAACGAGCGGGAAGGGGGAAAGAGGGTGATTGGGCCACCGGCACTCTCACTCACCGAACGAAACAACAGTAGGAATACTGCTATTTTACGTCGATATTCTGTCAGAGGGTAGTCCTCTCCCGGTCAAGCCGGCCCATGCATTGCATTCATGCTAAAATCAGCGAGGCTTACTACACAATGTCTTTCAGGTTGTTTGGAGTTCAGAAAAGGACATAGGACATTTCATCCAGGAAAAAGTCCTGTAGCAAAATTTCCAGTAATGCGGGCAAAATCTAGTACAAGATAATGTAATTCATACCAAACAAATACATATAAGATGTGCACCTAATTTTACATTGACCAGATATCGGCGCAGGGCGTCGCTCACGAATTATCGGAATTAACGCAATTTTAGAAAATTAATAAATATTTTGATAGTTAAATAAAGTCAGAAGATAGAATAGAACATAAGCTACCTTTAATCCAGGAAAGCTATTGTTCCCGAGGGATAGCTAGTCTGCAATACATCGTAGTCTTATTCACCTTTTCCAATATTGCAATCGACTAAATCTACACCTTGTACAATTAAAATTAAACAAGTCATTGCCTGAAACATCATCTGCATATATAGGTATAATTTTATGAAACAAAAGCACACGAAGCGAAGCGAAGTTTAAATTTTAAGTTAAATCATAAACTATCAGAATCCACTTTTTAATCTAGGCTGGAATTCTTACATGATATCGGAATAAACAAACAGATAAACACAAACTAGAAAAATCATATCATCGTATCAGTATACTAAATGTGACCTTGTAGTTTACAAAAATATTTCAGCTATATTCAGTTATATGATTCCAGATATTCTAAGAGAAAATCTAGTTATCCCTCTTTATTATCAAACATTATTAAGTTTCTAAGCTCTATTAAGCTTTACAAGAACTTGTAACGTGAGATGCACGGCTATGCCATGAAGTTCCGCTACATAAAGAGTGGTTTTATTCTAATTAAGGCAATACGAGCTCACTATTACGCCGCCTTATGATTTATGCTCCCTTGGTGCCAGAAAGCTGTGGAAATAGGTTTAGTTATGCCTGCTAAAGTTTATAGTTGGTATATTATGTTGATGAATTAGGAACGTTATTATATTTTTATTATAACGTTTGCTAACTTCGAAGATGTGTTACTATATTAAACCACGCAATTTGTTGTAGAATTGGAATGAATTTGACTTTTATACGTTAACATTATAAGCATAACTGGATAGAATAAGAGAACTAGAGAAATAAAAGAGTTTCAAAATTTTGTAATAAAGTGTAAAATAAATAACGCGATAAAATCCGTATATAGTAGTTTAATTTCAATGAATAACATTCGCGTAAACAGAAGGCAATACTATTGTATTCAACCAAACACAATAATAATAACAATATCAGCCCTGTATTAAACGTCCCACTGCTGAGCATGGGCCTCTTCTCACTATAAGAAGGGTTAGGCTATTTAGTCCACCACGCTGGCCTAGTGCAGGTTGGCAGACTTCACATATCTTCGAGATCATTATGGAGAACTCTCCGACATGCAGGTTTCCTCACGATGTTTTTCTTCACCGTAAAAGCAAACAAATAAAAATCTAAAAATATTTTGTGAGTTAAATGACCTCTCAATTAGTGTTGCGTTATCTGTATACTTATATAAAAATGTCGTGTCACGGTGTTTGTGGTCATACTCCGAAACGGTTCAACCGATTTTTATGAAATTGTGTATATACATATATTTGGCAGGTATGAGAATAACTCGTAAAGTATATTTAATACCGCTAGGTGATAACTGTGACCCTATCGAATGAATTTATATGGCAGAACAACGTTTGCCGGGTCAGCTAGTTTGTTTATAATAAACTAGTAGTTTGCCCGCGGTTTCACTCGCGTAAGACCCGTTCCCGTGTGAATATCGGGTTTCACCCCTTTCACCCCTTTAAGGGTGGAATTTCCAAAAATCCTCTCTTAGTGCTCCCCTACACTCTCCAAGGAACATACATGCCAAATTTCAGCTTCTTGCGTTCAGTAGTTTCGGCTGTGCGTTGTCTGTCAGTCACTCAGTAACGTAAGAGTTTTATATATATAGATTGCCTACATTATATTTGGTTGATTTTATTTAAAAAATCTGTTTCTAGATTCCATTATTCAACAGCTTATAGTTTTTAATTATATTTATTTATAAAACTTACCTACATTTATTTAATTTATAACTAAAACATAATATTTTCAGATATATACAGTATTCAATACATAGTTTTAATTTCGCGATATACATACATACATACATACATAGATTCACGCCTGTTACCCAGAGGGGTAGGCAGAGACTACGGATTTCCATTTGCTACGATCCTGACACACTTCTCTGGCGATCTAACTTCGCGATATATGTTTACTTTTAGTTTCAATGCTCCCGTTTTGATAAACTTCTTTTATATTTTAAGGCGTAAAATAAATAATATAATATAATATTCTATCACATAAACACAACACCATCTAGCCCAAACTAAGCAGAGCTTGTACTATGGGTACTAGACAATGGATAAACATACATATATCCTTTTTTTTTTTGTAAATACTTACATATTATACATAGAAATGCCCAGACCAAGACAAGCATCCATGTTCATGCACAAAAATGTTTGACTTGTGGGGGAATCAAACCCGCGACCTCACGCGTGACAATCGGTTACACTAACCACTACGCCATCGAGGTCGTCAAAGTAAAGTAATTATATCTCGGTTGATTAAAAGGCCATTAAATTTCAGAGGTCGCTTCGCCACTGTTTTGTGTGTTTGATCCCCACACGGGACAAAAAATTGTGTCAGACTCGGAACAAATATCTGTTTAAGTGGTCGCCTCGCCACTGTTTTGTGGGTTTGATCCCCACACGGGACATAATATTGTGTCAGACTCGGAAGAAATTTCTGTGGACAGATAATATTTTTCTGAGTCTGGGTGTTCTGTGTCCATTCGATGGCGTAGTGGTTAGTGTAACCGACTGCCACGCCTGAGGTCGTGGGTTCGATTCCCGCACAAGTCAAACATTTGTGTGCATGAACATGGATGTTTGTCTTGGTCTGGGTGTTTCTACGTATAATATGTATGTATTTACAACAAAAAAAAGTATATATGTATGTTTATCCATTGTCTAGTACCCATAGTACAAGCTCTGCTTAGTTTGGGCTAGATGGTGTTGTGTGTATGTGATAGAATATTATTATTATTATTATTATTATTATTATTTGAAAGTTGGCAAAGTTGCCAGCGGCACAGGAAGTATGCCTAGTGCGAGAGTTGCCTTAAAAGACTGGTTTATCTGTGCAGTTCTTTTGATAATATAATAGATTTTAGCTTATTAGTTTCAGCGGTCACTATACTATTGCCAGTGTACCGAGGAGTGTTATGAGATCTATCCTCACAAGGGTCAAAAATGCGTGTGAACATTTTATTTCCGGGTTTGGATTTTCCTTGTTTTCGTAGCATTATTGTTTTAAGTTAGCCTGCACCGTTGGTGCGGCAAAAAAAAATAAGAACAATGTATGAATTCTTAGGTTTGAAAGCTGGATCCAATCATAAAAAATATATCGGAATTTTCTTTAATGAAATGCCCGATATAACGTTTTTCTACAGGTGCAGGTTTCTCGAGTTAAGAAGTTGGTGTTGCGGACACGTGTACCTCGGCAAACACGTAAACGGGTACTGGCCCTGATTTCTCTCCAACCGTGTCGGGATTGCCGTCCCAGCGGTCTATGAGAGTGAGAAAGCGCAAAGAAAAGAGCAAAAAGTATGCACATGTCCGTGTCATTGTCAGTGTCAATTAATAGTGACCGCTTTGACCGAAACTTAGACTATGAGACCTATTCTGTGTTCAGACAGTTCCTCACAACACAAGAATTACCCTGGTGCAGAAAGTTGTAATTTTTTACAGACTTTAATATCATAACGTAAAATTTAAAATGGTGTCATTTCTTAAGTTCCTGCCTTAAGCGCCACGGAATGGTAGGAACAATTTAACTAGCAACAGAAGCGCTTTTAATTAAATAAAAAGATATAGCTGTATTCATTTGCATCTGAATTGGCCTTGGTAGAATACCGGCTGATACTCATACAGGTTTACTTAATCACACACTAACCATTGATTAGGTACTTATAAACCCAGCTCAAATATTTAAAAAGGAGGGAAGTATTAGGTAACTAGAATCATCTGTAAACATTACTCAATGTCGAGTGTTAGTTACATTGATCAAAATTTGATCATTGACTTAAGAGCTATTCAGTAGAGAGGTAGCTCAGTATTGGTTAGCGATATTTTTATTTACTTATTTATTTTTTAATTTATTTATTTATAGAAGTGCAACAGCTTATTCCGGTTTGACAAAACATTTTATTTGTTATTGTATTACCTACTAATAGTCTATGGATTCATTGGTCCGAAATAAAGCTATATTACTATTATTATTATTATAATAAGTAAAATTGTTAAACTTTAAAACCATATTTATATTCACATATAGATTCTTTTCTTGTCTATAGCCAGGTTCAGAGGCAAAGTGTTAGTGTATACGAATGCTGTGCATCAGGTCCGACTTCGATTATCAGCTTGACCAAAGTGGTTTTAAGATTTCTCTCTAGAAATCCTCCATGAAGCACCACCGAGTCTTTAACTGTACCCTGTAACCAGTAATAGGCTTTGCATCCTATTACGCAGAATCTTAAATCATAGCTGGGGAAATATCAGTATTATACACCTCTGCCTTCTGCCTACCCCTTTGGAAATATAGGAATGATACTATGTATGTCTGTTTTCCAGAGGGATTGTAGTGGAGATGAATAGTACTACACATTTCTTAACACTACGATCCTAGTTGCTTGGTTCATTTGCTCTCACTGCATTCTTCACACAAGCCTAGAATACTCTAAATTCGTGCACATACAATCAAAACTACAGTAATAATAATTATCAACCTCCTTTGAAATACTTTCAGCTTTGAGTACACGACATACCGAAATAATACCAACATGGACCGCAGTAATCCATGGCGCGGGATATTAAGGCATGGAATGCTGTTGGCATTTCATTGGAGACCAAATATACTACGATGAAATTCAAGGCTGTTTGTGTAGAGACAATGTTATAAAAATAATAATATAAGACTGGCATTCTGTATTTGTATTTCTGTTGGGAGTAAACAAAAAGGCTTTGTGTGGACATAAATATACATATATTTGTGGGTACTGATGAAGATCTTCATTGGTTAATCAAAACATTGCTTTCGTTTATTCTGAATTGAATATGAGTGCTGTACGTAAACAACGGCCTTAGACTATTGTTACTTTCAATGATTAATTGCTTTGAGTGGAATGCTTTGGTTGACGGTAGTAAAGTGCTGGCATGCCCTGGGCAGCACCATACTTTTACTGGTGTTAACAGTAACACTGTTCTGCCCAGTAAGTAGGAGTTCTAAAGGCTCACATATTTCGATGCGATGACTAAGATAAAAGGAAAAGGCCAATACCCTCCTTTTTTTTATCATATCTAAAATTGTTTTTACCCATTATAGCAACTCTACACTGACCAAGAAATTACGGCACATGTCAAGAGATGGCTCTGTACACAAATATACATTACGCCATAGAATCCTGAATCTCGCAAGCCAAGTTTACATTACGAGATACTATGTTTACAAGTTCCCGGTACCAACTAAATACCACCAAGTACCAATGAACTTACTAGTTTCTGCGGGTAGTTTCATGTGTGCGTATAGCGTATAATAATAATATAAACCTGTATATTAGCTGTACTACTGCTGGGTATAGGATTTTTCTTAGTGTGAAAAGGATTAGGCTGTAGCCCACCACGCTGGCCAAATACGGGTTAGCAGATTTTACGTATCTTCAAGGACATAATAAAGAACTCTTAAACACGATATTTAATATGCAAAGGTATAACTTCGTAAAGTTAGAACTGCGTGCCTTGAGGTATTGAACTCGAAACCTTTGCAGTCCAACACTCTCCCACTAGGAAATAGTTTTCGCATTTTAGCTTACAAGTCAAATTATGAAATCAACATAATTTTCAATTCGTTATTGCATTGTATGTCTTCAATAAAACGTAACATTGCCAATACCTGTTTTATCCTAACACACTACGTGTGAGGTAGTAAATTCTAATATGTTAATGACGATTAGTCGACATGAAGACGAGGTCTACATTAGTGGACGTATACCTGACAGAAACGAAAACAATTTATTAAGAGAACAAGGTAAGTTAGTCATATTATGGAGCAACTAAAGATAACAATATTTGACAGATATAAAGATATTATGTCAAGCTCATTTAGAATTTGACTTCACAGATGGCGTAGTGGTTGGCATGGTACTGCGCTGAGTGTTATAATTCCATCCACATACGAGACACAAATTTGAGTACACTAATAGTTTTCCCGAGACCGGGTGTTCTTTGTGCCCGGTATTTGAATATATAAGTATACGTAAAGTTTCCCGCGACAGGAGCCACACCTAGTAAAGGAGATGGCTTTTCAAAAAAAATAAAGTATTAAAATGTTACTATATATTTGGCCTCGATGCCATGACATCAGTTTACGTTTATGTTTATAGGCGATCACAAGAGGCCTGTTCCTGGGCAATGTACTTTTGGGATATTGTGTAAGCAAATTCATAGTAGCAGCACAGAGATTGAAAATCAAACAATAGGCTCGCTACCTATTATGTTGGATCAAAGATAGGAAGAAAACGCTATAAAAGGTAGTGTAAAATAATAAAACAAACAAAACAAAAATTCTGTCACAAATTCTTTATCAACTTACTTAAGATTTATGTAGATAAATTTAAAAGACAAAATAAAGACAATTATGTGTCCCACGGTTGTTGCAAAAAGTGTCTTATTTAGCATTCGCCAGACCGGCAGACGGCGTCGGTTTTCAACTGGACCCCAATGTCTTACTAAAAGGATTATAAAGTCGCAAAATAGTGGACGAAATGTGGATGTAATACACATTCTTAGATAAAAAGTGTGGGATGCGTGTTGAATTATGTACATTTATTCATGCAAAAATTAATTAATTATTATAATTAACTATTTACAATTATTGCACCTTAGTAATTGTATAATATAACATCATACAATATAAGTAGGTAGTAGTCAAATACTTTACAGTTTGATTAGCTATAAAAGACGTAACAATACTGCTATCTATCACTTCTTGTTGTGAGCTGTAAGTGAACGGACATATAAAACTTCCTCGTGTCAAACTATAAAATAAATAGTTAAAGTGTCTGTACAGTGTCTTATTTAATCCATAACCTCTAATAGGTTATGGGCTCAGTGTCGCGATCGAAAATTCTGTGTAATAAATAAATCACAACTACCCACAGTCTAGTGTTCAAATTGTGATTCTACTGTGTCGTGTAAAGGAATGCGATATTCGTAAGTCATGGAACATTTAAAGCAAAAGAGAAATATTAATCCATCTGATGACGATAAATACAGTATCTGGAAGTTTCGAATATTCGAATACGTTCATTACTTAGTGAAATGGATATGATTGTGGACGCAAGGCACATGTTAAGAAGGATTGCGTTTATTTTAAACGAGCAAGTAAAACAAAAATATAAGGCGTACAGAACGAGAACAATTCAAACAGTCAGTTTATCGCAAGAGTCGAAATCTGTCAACTTTTCAGGTTATGCATTTATGACTGGAGAAAATCAAACAAGATGATAAAGTAAACAAAATTACATTTCATGCTGGATTCAGGAGCATCCGATCACATTATAAATAGGGACGGTATTTTCATTACTTATGAACATTCACATATTCTATAATATTCTATTACATACACACAACACCCTGTAGCCCAAACTAAGCTATTAGCTATGGATACTTGACAATGTATAAACATACATATATAATTTTGTAAATACATACCTACATATTACACATAGAAACACCCAGACCAAGACAAACATCCATGTCTATGCACGCAGGTGTTTGACTTGTGTGGGAATCGAGCCCTCAGGTGTGGCGGTCGGTTACACTGGCCACTACGTCATTGCCGCCTGAATACCAATTTAAAAAATCTGTTGCTAAAAATGATTTATTTATTTCAGTTACAAAAAAAGAGGTACGATCAATGTTGTAAGCAGCTATGGTGTTCCACGTGTTTTGGAGAATGTATTGTATTGTCCTGAGGTACCATATAATTTATTATCAGTTTCAAAGATGCAGCAGGCCGGATTGAAGCTTATTTTTGATCAGCATGGGACTCTCATTATAAAGGAAGGTAAAATAATTATGACGGGTAAGCTTTTACGTAATCTTATTATTTTAGATTTTAGAATACCTATTGAGAGAGGTCAGTCTGTTTCCCAAGCATGTCAGTGTAATTTAAATAATTATAGATTACATATGGCGTCAACACTTAGGTTATATTAGTAAAAGTAAATTTATTGAGTTAGTGTAATAATTTAATTGAAGACTAAACTAATTGAAACAATATTACCTACTGATGATTTATGCAAGGCTTGCATAAATGGTAAACTGACTAGACTATCCTTTAATAAGGTTAAAAACAAAGGATAACCATTTGAAATGTATTTCTACACAATGTTGTCCAATGTTCTCATGTGACTTTGTCTTTTTGAGAATAGAATCTTTAAACCTGAATACATTAAGCGACCATTATACATCACTCCGTCAACGTTTTATAATAAGAATTATTTTATTTTGTTTCTGGACCAGTTCACTCATTGTTGTGTTATTTATCACTTGACTTATAAATCAGATGTATTTTCGGCATTCAAAGATTTTGTGTTAAAAAGCAAGTCAAAGTTTTAAAAAAAAAAAATTAAATGAGCTACTTTGTATAGTGATAATAGTGGAGAGTAACTGTCGACTGAAATGAAAGACTACTGTAAAGTAAATGGTATTAGTTACCACTTAACAGTACCCAGAACTCCACAGTTAAATGATATGGCTGAATGTATGGTTCAAACCATAACTGAAAAGGCTTGTTCTATGTTAACTGGTGCAATTATAGATAAACGCTTTTGGGCTGAAGCAGTGTTAACTGCTGTTCACTTATAAATATTACACCTACAAAAGCCCTAAACCAGTCTAAAACTTAATATGAGTTATGGCATGATAGAAAACCAATTATTAAATCCCTTAAGTTGTTTGGTTCAACTGTGTATGTCCATAATAAAACCAATATATGTAAATTTGATGATAAGTCATGGAAAGAGATATTGGTGGGCTATAGTCCAAATGGTTATAAGGTATGGAACACAGAATGCGATAAAGATATAACTGTCAGAGATTTTGTAGTAGATGAGATATTTTTTATGTGTCCAGGCCTACACTAAAGCCTGAAGGAAATAATTTTAAAAATTTCCAAGACAAAACTGATATGGACCAAGTGATGAAATCAGTGTCGACTAAATCTCAAAATATAAGTATCCCTAAATCAGATACTTTAAAATCTGATGTACAAGACAGTACTAGTAGAAATCGCAAAATAGTTAATGAGGTTGCATGTGAACCTGACATTGACATGGTTTCCTTACCTGTAAACAATAATGAAACACATTTACCTAGGAGTGACAGACTCAAAGGTCATCCTCGTATTTGTTATAAAGAAAGTGATGATAATGATGACTATTTGTTTAGTGTCAATTCATTTACATGTATAATACCTAAATCATTTCAAGAAATAAAGTCACTTGATAACAGGTCTTAATGGGAGAAAGCTATTGAAGATGAACTAAAATCCCATAGAATAAATAATACATGGTGTCTGGTGCCAAGACCAGATGATATAAATATTGTAGACTAGATGAGTCTTTACTATTAAAACTGATGAGTTTAAAAAAAAAAAACCCTTTTAGATATAAGGCTCGTCTTATTGCCAAAGGTTTTAGCCAAGAATATCTTACTGATATTAATGAAACTATTGCGCCTGTCGCTAGAATAGCTAGCTTTCGTTTTATAACTAGTTTTGCAAATCGACATAAATTATATTAATGCATCATATGGATGTCAAAACCGCTTTCTGTAATGGCGTTTTAAAGAAAGGGAAATATATGAATATACCTGAAGGCGTCCTAAGATGTAAATTAAATAAAGCATTATATGGGTTGAAACAGGCTGCAAGGTGTTGGTTTGAAATATCTGAACGATCTCTAGAAGAAAAGGGTTTTCAAAATACATCGTTTGATAGATGTATATATATAGACAAAGGAAATGTCAAGAAAAATATTTAAATTGTATTATATGTTGATGATTTGGTTACAGTATGTGCTGATGTTCAAATTGAAATGACTGATGTAAATAATATAAAGTTCTTTCATGGCATCAAAATAACTAGATATGCTGATATAATTACATATCTAATGTGCTTATATTCAAACAGTGTTGAATAAGTTCAATATGATTAATTGTAATCCTGTGAGTACACTACTGAAGCTAAACTTAATTATGAAGCTTTAAATCTAAAAGAAAAATGTGATGCACCATGTCGTAACTTTATAGGATGTTTAATGTACATTATGCTATGTACTCGCCCTAATTTAAGTACATCTGTAAAGATATTAAGTCGTTTTAACACGCGTGTTAAGATATCTTAAAGGTACTATGCATATAAAGTTAACCTATAAAAGAAATGATTATGATAATGTTTTATATGGATTCTGTTTACGGTGGAAAACTACTTCCGGTTATTTATTTAAACTATTTGAAGAGTGTACTATAACTTGATGTACAAAGAGACAAACTTCTGTTGCAGCTTCATCTACTGAAGCCAAATATATGGCCCTTTACGAGGCTGTAAAAGAAGCCTTATGGCTTAAGTCTCTAGTAGAAAGTATTAACATACGAATTACTAAACCTATTGTTATACTTATTTGAGGATAATAATGGCTGTAAAAGCATTGCTAAGTTGGATTAACTAGCGATAAGAGGTCAAAACATATTGATATAAAATATCATTTCTGAAGAGAGCAAGTTGAAAGAAATATAATTAAATTAAATTATATTCCCACAGGTCAACAACTGGCTGTGATGTTTTGACAAAGATGTTACCAACAACTTCTTTCCAAGAATTAAGATACAAAATGGGTTTAGAATAAGTTTTATTACTGTGCATAACTGTGTACATATCTGATTAACTTATGTAAGTGGTTTGATTAGGTTTTTCTGGGTTTTCCCTAATCCTAGCAACAAATGTTGGACCATGTTTATACATTTTGCCCAGTAAACACTTGGAGGTGATATATGATCTGTTAAGATATTATAAATATCTGCAACAATTATTCTTTTTTGAATTGTATAAAGCAGTGATTAATTTTTGAGGGGGCGTGTTGAATTATGTACATTTATTCATGCAAAAATTAATTAATTATTATAATTAACTATTTACAATTATTGCACCTTAGTAATTGTATAATATAACATCATACAATATAAGTAGGTAGTAGTCAAATACTTTACAGTTTGATTAGCTATAAAAGACGTAACAATACTGCTATCTATCACTTCTTGTTGTGAGCTGTAAGTGAACGGACATATAAAACTTCCTCGTGTCAAACTATAAAATAAATAGTTAAAGTGTCTGTACAGTGTCTTATTTAATCCATAACCTCTAATAATGCGTGGGTATATGCTTTTAATTGTCTATCTATTACTTTTCCCGCGGCTCCACTAGGGTAAATTTGGATTATGTTGGGTTACCCTATGTCCTTCTGTAGCCCTAACAACGTGTATGCGAAATTTCATGATGAGTAGTCGAGCAGTTTAGGCGTGAAAGAGTAACAAACTAACAAACTCACATTCGCATTTATAATATTACTAGGGTATTATACTTTTCTTGTTTTGTGTAAGACTTGGCTTATTCGAGTCTACCAAAATTTAAAAAATATATCGTTGTACATCACTTCCATAAATGTTACTGTAGTGAAGGCACATCAAACACGCTATGTATCATATAAAATTAAATTAAATAAAAAACATGAATTTTAATTGGCCTGTCAACATGACATTTTAACTGTGTGTACATTTGACCAAAATATTAATTTATTAGCTTACAATATAAACAAAATGAAACAATTTTTTGAGCGAAGCACTTTTGCACATCTCGTAAATTGTTTAATCGTTCGTTTGTTAAACAAACATTCATTACTTGGTGTAAACGCCAAAACAATTCGTTTTCTGTATTATCTGTTTGACCTATTTTCGATTCGGAGCAATCAATTTGAGCAATAAATTATATTTCGCGCTTTGCTTATCTTTGAATAAAGGTTGGTTTGTATGTTATTTTCATGCCACTCTGCCATTACGGCAACACATGTGCCACTAAAACCTTTTAAACTAGTCGGCTGATTGATATCGTTAAAGTTAAGATGAGTATTACCCATAAACTGATTTTGCTGCTGGCTTGTTTATTCTTATGAGAGCTCTACTCCTTGAACACGCTTCTTCCCAAGCATTATTTACTTCCTTTTTATTATATTATAATAATTTGTTATTTAATATCTTATAGAATAATTGACATGTCTAAGGAATTGCTTACACATTTCTTATGGAAATGAAGTATGTTTCCTTTCTTTTTTGACAGAATATATATTAATTAATTTTAAGCCTAGTTGAATTTTTAGCTATAGTCAGATGCGACTGACTCTGAATTATTGAAACCTCATTCGGCACCCAACTCTACAAATGTTATATTAATTATTTAGTAACATAGGTACGAACACACATAGATTTAGGACTGCTTAGGAGTAGGTGAAAACTACGGTATTGCTACTAGCCTGGCATATTTCCCTCGCTTTCTTTAGAACGTCTTCACAGTGGCTTAATAACGTATTTAGTTTAGTATTTTGTTACCAGCTATATTCATATTTTGCATTAAAATGTGCCTTATATACATCATTGGTTAGTCCAATCCAATGACGCATTATTTTCTTTTAAATGACAACGTTATATTTTATAAATACTGGTGCATTAAAACAATCACATGCATTTACGACTTTTCATATAGTTATGAAGAGTCATAAATGCATGTGGTTGTTTTAATGAACTAGTTTTTATATTTTTTATTCTAGTAGGCAGCCGTGGTAGTCCACAGCTGCCTTCTAGAATAATCTGCGTTTTGTAGAAATCAAAACATGGGTCACTCTGATTGAATCATTTACACGCACGACCAGCATAAGGGTCACACATAGATCTGTTTAGGTTACCCTTCTTAACGTTTACGTCACGTACAATATCAGTATCTATAACCCTGTTTACTTCATGTTTCCCTCCATCCTTCCAAAAAGCTCTGATTTCTTCAATCGCTATTTAAGCCTCCGAAATCACCGCCGTTTTCCGAATTCACATTCAAAGTCTTAAAACCCGACCATTCTCTGTCATTACCGGTTGTAGAAAAATTATCTCATTCCCGTTCAAAATGAGATCGTAAGCCGAAAGTTCCTATATAATTGAAATCATTACCGGGAAGCGGCCGTTGATTCCTCTAAATGGGCGGATTTATGATGTTAGAGAACTCTCTCCTTCCCTCATTTTTGCTTCTATGGGTGTATGATTGTATTTGGAGCAATTTCAAAATATTGCCACAATTATAATAATAATTATTATTATTAGTGACAAGAATAGAAAAGGATATGTTAAGCTGGACGAGGAAAGACTGACTAAGAAAGTTTGTAAGGCTAGTGTGAATGGAACAGTCGCAAGAGGAAGACCTAGGCGAACGTTTCTTGATCAGATCGGAGGCGTTCTGGATAAAGGCCAGGTTAAGAGCACCTTGAACCGACGGGCGTGTATGAGGAATGTGATGAAAGTGAATGAAGCCAGAGAAGTGTATCAGGATCGTAGCAAATGGAAATCCGTAGTCTCTGCCTACCCCTCTGGGAAACAGGCGTGAATCTATGTATGTATGTATGCCACAATTATCTTTAAATCCAAATCTAACTTTAGATCTATTTTTGAGTCTAAACCTGGACCACATGTAGATTTATGATAAGGTTAAAGTTTGTGCCTGAAGTTAGGTCTCTGTGAATGTACGTCCAAATCTAGGTTCTAAAGTTTGTTTAGCCAAGATTAAGCTTACTGCGTCTGAATTTGTTTAGGACTGGTATTGCCAACTTTATTTATAGACATTTCTGTATTTGAATAATCATCCCGACTTAGTATTACAAATACGAAAATGTGTGTTGGTTTGTTGGCTTGCCTTACTTTCACGTCGTGATAGTTTTGCTAAAACGATAATTGATGAACCAAAACGTGACATGACAATATTTTAATTGGTTTCAATTATGTAGAAGTATTCTAGCAATTGTCAGAATAAGTATTTTAAAAAGAGAGCTTCTGTACTAGTAATAATTTCTTCATCGCGAATGACTTTACAAACATTGAAGTGACGGACACAAAGAACAACCAAAAATTTGTCGACCACATTTATTTGTCACGAATGGGCATCGAAGACGCTTCATAGTGGGTTATCACTTAATCCGTTGATTGATTAAACAGTTGAATATAAAACAAAAAATTCAAAATAGAATGTCCTTTTTGAACGGTACAATTTTCGGCAATAAAAATACAATACAAAGTAATAGCATTCAAAACGTCGCGGTAAAAACGCAGTTAAAACAGAAAACGAATGAAAATCTATGTCCGAGTAATAAAAGCGCAGAGGCCTCGTTAATGTTGATATGCGGCTGTTGTTCTGTTTTAGTGACCCATGTTGTCAATTTAGAGGAAAATGTTTTTTAAATATACATTATCACATGTCTATGTATATTTTAATACACGAAGAGAAAACTGTGCTCTGTTTAAGCATATTGTGAACAAAGAATAATAAATGTTGCCATAGTTAAAATACAATCAAAAACCAAAATGAATTAAAGCCGTATTTCGACCACTTAAAATAAAAATGTAATATTGTCTTCTGTTTACGCGAATCTTATTCATTGAAATTAAACTACTATATACGGATTTTATCGCGTTATTTATTTTACACTTTATTACAAAGTTATGAAACTGTTACACTACTACTAGATACTATTAAAGTTTACTAATTTTTTAAGCTAATTAAATTATTAAAACTATTAAAACTATTTATATTTAAGTTAACACTTTCCCAAACGTTTCGGTTGCTTTTCAGCAGCCATGGTCACGGGGAGACTAAGATGGTAGTTGTCTCAATGTTCCAGTGTAGTTATTTCAAAGTACCCGAACATAATTTAATTATTGGTGTTTCTATTTAGTATCTAGTAGTAGTGTAACAGTTTCAAAATTTTGTAAATAAAGTGTAAAATAAATAACGCGATAAAATCCGTATACAGTAGTTTAATTTCAATAAAATGTAATTAATATTTTTTTAATTATTTACTTAGGTAAGATTTTCCTGTTAATATAATAAATGCGAATGTGAGTTTGTTTGTTTATTAAGCCTTGACGCCTTAACTAATCGACCGACCATCAAAAATTTCGCATAATGTGTTTGCGGAACAGAAAAGAAATGGAGTACCTTTCAACCAGAAAAATGTACTGTTCCCGAAGGATATAATTATATATAGATAGTCTTATATATTTAAGAGTAATTTATAAGTAAGGCTGTAAATTACAGTTTTGTATTGATATTTTACCACAAGTCTGCTGTGATGTAGTAGTACTCTCAGAGTCTGTTAGCATTTAAAATATAAAAGAGTATTTAAGTCCAGTGCAGTAAATCAGCTCATTTCCGCCGTTCGAATGTTGGAGTTAATTAAAGGATTACTGTCGCTTCATTAGTTTAATGGTAGAAATGCCATTGTGGGGCCTTAACGCTTCGAATGCTCCGCCTGAGCTGGGTCCAGTTTCATCGCTTTGCGCATTGGTCTTGAAAGTAGATGTTCATACTTACAGTGTTAGAGTAAGTGAGAGAGTAATGATACAACCATTATGATTTATTATTAACTAATCATATATTCATACCGATGTATGAATATATATAAGCCAATGCTTACATAGGGTTCCTTAATCTAGACAGATGACATTAGCATCACATGATTTTCAAACAACATCATACTCAATACAGTACATCATACACAATATTAACTCGTTCACGTATGGCGCAATGGTTTTAGTAGTCGCTTTAATACTTCGCTAAGTGACGTGGGTTCAGATCCATAAGAGTCGAAAAATTGTGCGATCCACAAATAATCGGCGGTCTCGGTGGCGTAGTGATTAGTGTAACCGACTGCCACGCCTGAGGTCGCCGGTTCGATTCCCGCACCAGTCAAATATATTTTGTTTGCTTGAACATGGATGTTTGTCTTGGTCTGAGTGTTTCTATGTATAATATGAATGTATTCACAAAAAATATATCTTTATATATATAATTCTACTGTACGTGTGTATGTCACTGAACTCCTAAACGGCTGGACCAGATTTCGATAAAAAAATTGTGTTTGTTCATGTGGATTTGAGGATGGTTTAGATTCGGGTTTTTTTCTTGTGTACTGGACAACGTCTGTCGGGACAGCTAGTATATAATTATATATGTATGTTTATCCATTGTTTAGTACACATAGTACAAGCTCTGCTTAGTTTGGGCTAGATAGAGTTGTGTGTATGTGATAGAATATTATTATATTATATTAATAATTGCGCAGAATCTGGCTATTAGCCACTGCCACTGCGCCTAGTGGATTTGAACCACACACGGGATAAATAATTTGTGGTTTAAAAGCAGTTGCCCCGAGACTGGGTATTGATTTCATCCATCGATTAAAATTTAATAATGTCCCCCGCGTTACAGGACTTATACCTAGTGCAGGTTTTGTTTTTTAAGTAGACTTTTATTGCCTAATCGTTTGAGATATATTACTGCCTCGATGGCGTAGTGGTTACTGTAACCGAATGCTACGCCTGGGGCCGCGGGTTCGATTCCCGCACAAGTCAAACATTTCTGTGGATGAACATGGATGTTTGTCTTGTTTGGGTGTTTCTATAAATAATATGTATAGATTTACAAAAAATAAAAGTATATATATATGTTTATCCATTGTCTAGTACCTATAGTACAAGCTCTGCTTAGTTTGGGCTAGATAGTGTTGGGTGTATGTGATAGAATATTATATTATATTATATTTCGCCAGCTATTTATTAATTCCACGCCATAAGTACGAAATTCGTAAATTAATTTAAAAAACAATTATTTAGGTCTTTTTTTTTTTACATCTGGGCGTGCTTTTACGCATACCTCTCCGCGGGACGACGGAGAGATTATGTCGGGCTCACCGGGGAGAGATACCCCGTTAATACCGACTAAACCTACCACGGTGTTCCTCGACATAACCATAGACGGCGGGGCCGCGCGAATCGCTTTCACATGCAATCGCGACCCCGCCGAAGTTTCGGCCCGCTGTGTGAAACAGCAGGCTACTAAATAAAAGACCCTCTACTGTCCCCTTGTAGGGTGACAAAAACAGGTCATGCAGTAACACTTATTAAAGACAAAATAACACATTTCAGTAAATTTATATTCATATTTACATTCACCTACGGCCACGTTCAGAAATGCCAGGGCGTAGAACGTATTTTATTTCTTCCTTTTTATTATTATTATTTATTTTTATCTTTGAACACATTGTGCCCACCCGATAGCTGTATAGCAATAGAAAAAAAAAGTATGAAACAGATTAGGTTACAAACATTGTCATCGGTTGGATAATGCGTGGGATTTTGAATTAATAGGATTTCCTTTCATGATTCGCAGTAGAAGCACGGCGTCTGGAACTGAACCTGGTACAGGAATATGCTCGATCGCTATAACTTGGCACCTAGAACCAAAGTTGGCGGAGCAAAGGTGTAATACACTCCTGCGTACTTTTTTCGGGGTGGTACTCTATGTACAGTCAACGACATAAGTAGCTATACATTTAATGGATTTGTAACAGTATTTTATTAATGAAAAATATTGAATTATTGTTCTACAGTAATAAATTGTGTTTGAAATACCATTCCTTTGATTATTGCTGTAGAACATTAGGAATTATCATTATTGTGTATGTTAGAGCAATTTAAAATCTCACTGTTGTTTATGGACTTATGTCGCTGACTGTACATAGGTATGTAAATACTGAAAGCTTTATCCATTTTAAGACGGTATTTTTTATTGTATCTACGTAAAAATATTAACGAGCCATTAAAATCATAGTTTCATATTCTTTCAATAATACCCTATTTGTTGTGTATATATTTCAATGAGGCCTCATTGTTATTTAGATAAAAAATTGGATATTTCCCAACTTTCTTTAACGAGCTACACAGCTTTTTAACAATATAAAGAACCAGATTATTGAAAAGAACAACAAAAATATTCCAATTTAACAAAAAATTATACCTGAAAAATCTTCATGCCCGCGGAATACTTTTGGACTAAGAAGATAGATAAAACTTGAAGAATTTCATACAAAACTTTAGTTACCTGGCATTCATTAAGTAAATTGAAAAACTGTGGATTACAGCTACGCTGAAAATTTCATAGCCCTTTAGGCCGGGTTGTGAATGCCAGCTTTTAAGGATGAAAAACAAATTGCATTTAGTTATGCGTGAAATGTGTTTGCGGGTACAATTTATAGAAACACTCTCGGATTCTGACGTCACAGATTTACGGTGGCGTTATATTAAAGTAGAACTTTTTAAACGGCTAAAATAAAATCGCTTTAAAAGCTCCGGTGACCTATTAAAAGCGTGAGATGTTTTATTCATTACGAAATGTCAAAAATAACAAGCTTAGTAATAAATTAATTTCTCGTTAACTGATTGATAAATCAGTTTTCCTTTATTTGGGTAATGATGGCTGTTTTTCTTCACCGTCTGTTTATTTGTGACATATGTTCACAAGTATATTTGTGTGAAAGACACTCACGACAGTTCTTTTAAATCGCCGTTTAAATTATAACTTACGTCTATATTATCACCTATGTACAATAACTGGTAAATGTATATTCATAGTATAGGTTAGTTAATGTAAACTTACCATTCATAAGTGTCATTTTGTGACCTAGATGAATAAAGATATCTTAATTTTGATTAGGTTTCAGAGATGGGTACGAGAGGATTCTTTATAAAAGCTAAACAATTCAAAACAATTAGGTACTTTTAAAATGTACATATGTCTGTCTACGTTTACTGTTGTACGCACATCACGTAAAGACTATTGACGTCTACCAGACTCATTAAAATTTCTTGGTACAACAAACCATTTCTTAACTAAGAAACCTACTAACACTTCTTCCAACCCGAGCATTGAATCCGGGACCTCACGGAATCTATGAGCCAGTCAACAAAATGCATTTCCTGCACGGATAGCTCAGT
Source organism: Catocala fraxini (assembly GCA_930367265.1). Classification (NCBI taxonomy): domain Eukaryota; kingdom Metazoa; phylum Arthropoda; class Insecta; order Lepidoptera; family Erebidae; genus Catocala; species Catocala fraxini. The sequence goes on from OV884045.1 coordinate 3,691,952, forward strand.
GATTTAGGTGTTAGGTATTGTGGGCTCGCTCTCCACACTAAACTCATAGTGTGACTATGAAATAGTTATTTAGGATCTGTGTTCATTTTATCCGTTGTGTAATATACGTTATTTCCCCCACCATACATATTATCTTATCTTAAAAAAATGTAATGAAAAATTTATGCAAATCAGAAAGCCGACGAATATTGATACCCAACGTACAATATCAGCCGATAACCCTTTTATAAAAGCATTTTTTCGTATGAATAACAATAGTTAAATGTTCATCAATATTAATGTGTTATTTTACCTAGCTTAATACCTACCAACTTTTAATAAACCAACGATAACAAAATCCTTTTATTGTTTAATAATACACGAACATTATAACCCTAATATTATACAAAGATCATGTTGTACAATCAAATTTAATTTGCGACACAATGAACTAGCTTTATTAAGCGGATTATTAATATTGCATACTAGTGTTTTGCCCGTGACTTTGTACGCGTTTGGAAGTAGGTATCTAGATTATTTGTTCGCAATATTCACCTTCTAGGCGGTTTCTTAATATTCGATTGCTAGGCGTATGAATATAAAACATGCACAATTTTGTACAATAGTTTTTACTTGATGTGCATACAACAGTAAACGTAGACAGACATACTTTTTAAAGGACCTAATTGTTTTGAATTATTTAGTTTTTATAAAGAATCCTCTCATACACATTTGTTTGTTACGCTTTCACGCCTTTACTACTCAACTGATCATCACGAAATTTCGCTTAACGTTATCAGGTGTACAGAAACGGGATGAAAATTTTCTCCAGAAAGTATCAGTCTTCTCTCTTAGCCTTTATTATTCCCAAGTCACTTGGAGTCGGCTTTTCTGGTCTAACCGGATTTGACTACATATCAGTTTTTACACGGAGCGGCTGCCACCTGACCCCCGCAACCTGAAGGCTAACGATACCCTAAGGCTAGACCAGTGTCAGGATATTAGAGGGTACTGACTTTCCCAATAACGACTGCCATAGATGTTCATGGCAGCCGGGACCAAACGCTTAACGTGCTCTCCGAGGCACGGAGCAGGCGATAATTGTCAATTAATACGCACATAATTTCGAAAGGTCATATAACTTCCGAAAGTCAGAGGTGCGCGACATGGGTTCGAACCCGAGACCCTCTGCATTGCAGTCTGTTGGTCTCCCCACTGAGCTATCGCTGCTTTCATTGTCCAGAAAGTATTAGTGTTGACAGAAATTTATTGATATAAATTACATTAACACAAAATCTAGTAGGTACTCCTAAATTTCGATTCCCGCACAAGTCAAACATTTGTGTGCATGAACATGGATGTTTGTCTTGGTCTGGGTATTTCTATGTATAATATGTATGTATTTACAAAAAAAAAAAAAAAAAGTATATATGTATGTTTATCCATTGTCTAGTATCCATAGTACAAGCTCTGCTTAGTTTGGGCTAGATGGTGTTGTGTGTATGTGATAGAATATTATTATTATTATTATTATTATTACTTAATATAATATACAACGGGTCTTAATCACGTTAATATCTAAATGTCTAAAGGTAATAAACACATATTTATTTTCCGACATTTCGACCGACTTGCATCGATCTTGGTTATGAGTTAACAACACTGTCTTCGCAATTTTAGGTTGCGGCAACTATCCTCACTTGGTAATTTTATTTATATTTGTACTATCGGTACTTCATCAGATAGCACAAACGAAGTCTACAACTTTTTATTCATTATTTCATTCATCACTATTAATATAGGAACAAGAAATACATATTTTTTTTTTCATTGTTTCAATTTGTGTTGAACTATAATTTTAATACTTTTATTTTATTATTGTTTTTATTTCATTATTGTTTGTATCGCTGCACACTGACGTGACCTTGAACTGAATGGAGGCAGTTTCCGTTTGGTTAAGCGGAAGGTGTGGTGTTGCCAGTGAGCAGTTTTTAATTTATAGTGTATTTTTTTTTTCTTTTTTTTATTTTTTATTATTGTTTTATTTTATATACTTGTGTCCTTGTGTCCCAAAATAAATATTTTTTCTTTCTTTCTTTTCTTTCTTTTCTTTCTTTCTTTCATATGAGTAGGTACATTGGTGTTACACAATTTATATTATATATCGTCTGCTTCACATAAGAGAATTTTTCCCGTTCTCGCAACATTTTTAGTTGATGCTCAGCTCCTATTGGTCGTAACGTGATGTTATATAACCTATAGCCTTCCTCGATATATGGACTATCCAACACTAAAATAATTTTCAATTCAAACCAATGTTCCTGAAATTAGCGCGTTCAACCAAACAAACAAACAAACAAATTCTTTAGCTTTATAATATTAGTATAGATGATAATATGCTATGTACTATTTAATAAAAACATATTTAGTTTAATAACCTAGTGTGGTAAGCTTTTACGAACTAGTGTTATCCTCGTTCTACATGTAATATTATATCAAGAGGAAAGTTCATAGGTAAAACACGGATTCACGAGTCAACAAGGCAATGGAAATAATATTCCACTTTATTAATATGGAAACCAGTGTCGCCAAATACAACGTACCTAATATTGTTTCTTTAACTACATATGTTAGTAACGGCGGGGTAGTGAATGCAACTGCCGACCGACCCGCGATTTAAACCAGAGAGCCTGAGGTCGTGAGTTCAAATCCTGGGCTGGTTGGGTTTTTCTGTCTATAAATTCTCAGTATCAGCATGGAGTCTGGGACTGTGCCCAATAAACAGCAATATGCTTGTCACCTGTTACGTGGAATCTGAAAACATGCAAAATACGAGCATCGTCGAAATAGACTTCTGCTTGCCCCTTCAGGGATATACGCGTCAAAATATGTCGCTACCTCAGTGCAATATAGGCGTAAGTACAATTCGAAAAGTGCAAGTAATTAAATACAAGCTCAATTATTTTCGTAGTGATACGAAAAAATAAAATGTTTATATTTAAAAAAATTGACCTTGTGTTTGACATTTTCATTTATAAAATTTTTAAACCTACTTAAATACTATTTGATAAAAATACACTTAATTATACTTATGTCTTTGTTTTACTAAATTAAACAGAAGAATATAAAAGTATTTCCTACGATAAATATATCAGATATAATGGTTTGTTTTGCTCTCCTTTAAAGTTAGCATATTCTTTTTGCGCCTTTATTTTACTGGACAAATGCAAAATCACATCGAATCCTCATTCGCAAGTTATTTGAAGGCGCCAGTTTTTTTAATTCGTGTTGACCAGCATTATGGCATGCCTATAGCATTAGTAAGCCACATCCACCATCTTCAGTATTCCATGGCTAAAACAGCAACTAAAATTTGTACTAAAATTTGTTCGGAATATCAGTGGCGCTGAAGCTTTTAGCTAGAAGCTAGCTATGGCAAACATGTTGGGACAAAATTCATGTAACATCTTTCATGCATTTATATTTCTGTATGTGAATTTTAACAAAAAACACAAAAATGTACGCCATTTTCACGCTGTTGACAACCCTGACATAAAAATATAATTTTCTTACTGCCTGATAACTGGTTAACCTCCAGCTAACGGGTTACCCATTATTAACGACAGAACCTGTTTATTAATTAGCTATTGCTCGCGGATTCGCTCGCGTAAGAGACGTTATGTTAGGTTATGTTAGCAAAAGTACTTTTTTAAAAATAAAATTTGGCCTATGTAACTCGGTGATAATATAGCTTTCAAATGGTGAGAGACTTTTTTAAATCGGTTGAGTAGTTTTTGACTTAAATTTTTACAAACAAACAAACACATAAAAAATTAATTATTTGCTCTTTATAATATTAGTATAGATATTAGGTATGTAATAGGTATAATGGCATCAGTCTTCCATTTTGGGGACGAAGGATGGCGTTGTGGTGTCGTAGGGGTCGCCTTGTCGCTGCCACTGTGCCCAGTGTTGGGGATTTGAACCCCAAAGGAGACAAAAAAAAAGGGGTTATATGTTGGTTTATATGTTGGTAGTCAGTCAGTAGTAGGTATAGTTTATTCCAATCCATTCTGATGAAAATATATACAAACCATATTGATGTTAAATTTGTTTATCTGTATTTTCAACGTTTTCACATGATATATTAGTGTATTTAAAGCAATTAGAGTTTGCTTGACGAAAAGTAAGGTTATTTGTTAGATGAAAAATATCTATAATTTATGATTGTACAAGGCTATACGACAAAATAAAATCGTTTACGTCGTAAATTTTTTTGTAATAGATTAATTAATCGGAATTTGTTTAACAAAAAGAAGGTTGAAATTAATTTGCAATAAAATACACGGTATTTAGAGGGATTTAAAATTTAAATTAATCTGTAAATTACTGGCATTAAAGACCAAGCAACTGGTACACAAGATTTAAATATAGAGCAGGAGTTAAAAAAGAATAAAAAGGATGCGGCTGGCCACTGCAACTCATGGTGTTACGCAGCCGCAAAATCAATTAAGAAAAATAAATTTATATACTAAATAACTTTGATCACTTATAATTATTAAGTATTGCTTAGGTTAATTTTTTAACAATGAATAATTATATACCTTGTTTGCTCAACTGCGGACATCGAATGATGGATAAATTTTTTTTTTTTTAACGCTGGTAAATGTGCAAATCTCATTCCCCATCGCCGGTTTTGGGGCGGGCGATGGGGATATGTCGGGATCCAGCCCATAAGATAGAAATTTGGGCTGAACCGACTAAAACCACCGCGGTGTTCCTCACACCTTTATGGCGGGGTCGCGCGGATCGCTCTCGCATTCAAATCGCGACCCCGTCAAAGGTTTGACCCGCCGATGGACGTGGCGGGTCCCACTCAACCATCACACAAACAAAGTTTGTGAGTACAAATACAACAAAAAAAAAACACACACAATTGGGGGACCTGGTCCCCGACGACAAAGCGAGGACTTAGTCCCCCTTTCGACATCAAGAAGCATGCGCGGAACACGAATGCCGCCTACTCGGACCTGCGCTGATCGGGCGATGGACGGGCCCAATGGGTCCACCGCCCGCAGGCTTCTTTTCAGGGTGGCTGGAGGTCGTCTCGCGCCTTCCTGCTCCTGGCTCTGCGGTTAGGGAGAGGGATTGAACGTTCCCTCTCCCTCTCCGCCGCCTCCTTCACTGACATCACCTCCTCACAGAAGGAGGCGACGGCATTCCAAGACCTCTCGCTCGAAACCATGGACAGAATCATAGCCTCGAGCGAGAAGACGACCCTACCGACTGCCACGTGCATGACACGGCGTTGCGTGGCCCAAGCAGGGCAATTTACCAATGTATGCAACGCCGTGTCTGTCACAACGACGCGGCAGTCGCCGCAGTGATGACAACCGGGCGTCTCCTGTTTGCCTATTCGACACAGGTACCGACCGAAACAACCGTGGTCGGTCAGCACCTGCGTCAGACGAAACGTGAGGGCGCCATGACGCCTCTCCAGCCACTCTCTAAGTATGGGTCTTACCGCCACGATTGTGACGTGCGCGATGGAAATGAAATGAAATGAAATGAAAAAGTTTATTTACCAACATAAACATACAGTACACAAACAATTAAATTATTTAAATAGAGGTGGTAAAATAGGCATCTGCGTCAGCTATTGTTGCAGTTTAACTGCAACGCTGGTATTCTCGCAGGCCTAACATAAAATAAAAGCCTTAAGATTAAAATTTCTTAAAATTATATGATTACATTATAAATTATATATAAATATACCTAATAATATTATAATTTTAAATATAATATAACAACAACATGCAAATACAGAATAAATAATAATAATATATAGATAATAATTATAAATATTTATTACCGCATCTTGTAAAACGAGGTTTACGAACGCAGCATACATGCCAGACTGACATCTGTCAATGTCAACAACGTCAACAGTTACCACGATAGACATAATAATTAAAATTATCAACATTGCAAGCGGCTTGGGTTATAATGACCTAATAGTACACAATTACAGAGTAAAGAATATACTAATACGATACAAAAGTACACATGGTTCCTTACAAAATTGAGAAAGATGCGCATGCGCAAATTAAAACTAAATAATATCGAAATAATACAACAACAAATAGTGGCGTATTGCACTTCATGTAAGTACATATTAAATTTATGGAACAGATTTTTGTTTATTTATTAAATATTGTTTTAAATTGTTACGAAATGAACGCAATGATTTTAGATCTCGTATTGGCGGCGGAAGGTTATTCCAACATTGCGTCGCTGCGTATTTGAAACTACCCCTGAAAGCCGTGGTTCTGTGACTTGCAGTGACCAAGAGATGAGACGCCGCCCGTGTGCTGTAGTGATTAATATCACGTGACCACTTTAGCTTATCATAGAGGTAAACTGGTTTTTTGTATTGAACAATACCAAACAGCAATGTCGCCAAATGAAGGTGTCTGCGGGCAGCCATCTTCATCAGATTTCCACTGTTTAAGTTTAAAAATGGAGTGACATGCATGCGAGGTGGAATATTATAACAAAAGCGAGCACATGCGTTCTGTACACGCTGTATCACTTTCTCAGTTCTTTTCAAAATACATGGGCCAAACACAGCATCCGTATAATTAAGTTTGGATAATATGAGAGCCTCACAAAGTTGTAGCCGCACATCAATACTCAGGTGTCGGCGGATTTGGTATAGCAACTTGAGACGGTAGAAACAGTTTTTTACCGCTTGGAGTACATGCGTCTCAAAATGCAGTTCGCCATCCATAACCAAACCCAAGTTTCGAGCCTCAGTAACTTGTTCTATGGGGCAACCATCTACCATGACCATAGGGTTTAAATTCTGTGTCTTTCTAATATGTTTCCTTGAGCCTAATATCAAAAATTTTGATTTCGAGGCGTTAAGTACAAGTGAATTCTTTTTGGCCCAATTAGATATCCCATTCAAATCTACATTCATTTTATTTACAGAATTGTGGCAGTCATTGGGATTAAATGAAATATATAGTTGGAGGTCATCGGCATACATATGATATTGGACATGCTGTATATGGTTGGTAACATCGGCGCTGTACAATAAAAAGAGAAGAGGCCCGAGAACTGATCCCTGAGGGACGCCCCGGGTTACCTGACAGCAAGAAGAATTCGCCTTGTTACCATCTCTGGCATTATCCAGTTGGACAAATTGAGATCTATCAGTTAGATAACTATGAAACCATTTTACTGTTGCCGAGTCACATCCATAATAGGAAAGTTTAGAAAGAAGGAGAGAAATATTTATAGTTTCAAATGCTCGGGAGAAATCAAGCAGAGTTAGTAGAGTAGCCATACCCTTGTCCTTAGCCTTCAAAACATCATCTGTAACATCGAGTAGAGTGGTAGTAGTGCTATGTCCTTTTCTAAACCCAGACTGTCTTTGAGGTATTATGTTATATTTCTCAAGATACTTCCTCAACTGGTTACTGACCACCCTTTCCAGTATTTTTGACAAACAAGGAAGCAAGCTGATAGGCCTAAGATCTTTGGCAACAGTTGGATTAGAAATTTTGGGTATAGGTTTGACTATTGCCGTTTTCCATACATCTGGGAAGGTAGAAGAAGTTATAGATTTGTTGATGATTGCTGTTATGTATGGCAGAGTATGAGGGAGTGTCATCATCAACATTTCTAATGAAATATTGTCAATACCCATAGCATTTGTTTTTAGACTGTTGATATGTGAGCTGACTGCTTGTTCACTAACTGGCTCTAAACCAAAGCTGTCCGTGTGATACCTATTGGTTTCAAAGTATACCAGATCTGATAGAGAAACTGTATTATTACCTGGGATATCTAAAAAGTGCTTATTGAGGTCTTCAGGGTTGTCAAGTGCATAAGGCAAGTCATGAATTATTTTTTTATTAATATTGATGGTTGATTTTAAGTTGTGCCATAGTTTCTTAGGATTTTTTATATGTCTGTTTATATAGGTTTTGAAGTAGGCTCTTTTTTCATTTTCAATTGCCCTTGCTACAATGTTTTTCATGTCTTTGTAACTGTTTTTGTGAGTGTCTGTTTTATTTAGTTTATATCTAGTATGGTACTTGTCACGAATTTTCACCATTTGCTTGATTGTGTCTGTAACCCAAGGATAAGACTTCTCTCTAATTAGAACTCTTGTAATTGGTGCATGAGCATTAAACAGAGTAGTGATTAAGGTATTGAAAACTGTCACCATGTCACTCACATTCTCCAAAGTTGCCAGGTATGCCCAATCAAGCCTGCAAAGATCCTCCTCAAAAATGTCTAGCAGTACCCGAGATAAAGGTCTATAAAGAATCCATTGAGGAGAAGGTTTGCTGATTTTGAATGAGCAAGTTACAGACAAAATGGCATGTTGTCCCAACTCAGGCTTAAATGTCACTGACACATTGTGAACCTGTGCATCAGTGCACACAATATCTATCAGTGTCTCACTATGATCTGTGAAATGTGTAGGCTGCTGGATCACTTGGTTTAAACTTGTGTATTGTAAAAAACTATTTAATAATATAGTGCTGTTATCATTGCTCTTGAGACAATTAATATTAAAATCACCTAGGAGGATAATTTTATCTGCCATATGAAACGAAGTGAGGGATGCCGTGATTGCATCTAAGAAAATGTTGATATCTAACCATGGTGGTCTGTATGCTGTACCTATGATAACTGTTTGTGAGTTGACATTGAATTTGAGCCACATTTGCTCAACGTTTGAGGAGACTGGATGGACCATGGTTTGAACTCTGAGATCACGACGCACATAGAATCCGACACCTCCGCCTCTACCTCCTCGTATTCTCGACGGTCTTGGTACGTGTCTGAGGCGATAATTAGGGACTGTAGGCGCTCGACCCTCCTCTCCATCCCGCAGCCAAGTCTCATTAATGGCCATTACGTCTACTGCAAGTTCATCCATTGCTAACAAGAATTCATCATGACGTGTTCCCAATGATCCAGCATTGAATAAACCCACCTTTAAATATTTACCCCTATCCATTGCTATACTTAAAAAATATTCTTACCATACTATAAAGTAGTTTATCAAGGCTTGGCAGGAATACACAATTTATGTAAATATATGTCAGTGTAAATATCTTTAACTTATTTTTATCTGTAGATATAATGTAAATAACTTTTCTGTGTACTTTGAGATTATGATTAGTAAATACAATATTTTGAATATATAATTTTGTATTTAATGAAATTGCTGTATGTTGAATATTTAAAAATATATAAAATAGAATTCCAAAAATATAGATAATATATAATATGTGTAAATAGCATAACTTGTAAACAATAAATTTATAATAATATAAGATATCGATAAATCCTATATTCCTGTTTCTATTATCACTAAAAACATACCTCCTATAAAAACTATACATAAAATCACTTATAACTATTAATTTAGGTTTACATTTATTTAAAGTTAGGACCAAACACCTGTTCAATATCCGACTCGTCTCTAATCGAGTTGACTTTGTCCCCTGGCTTATAACGTGCAAAGATGCGGCCCCGTTTGACCTATACGAATTGCCAACCTGAGCGCTTACCGGCTTCACGTGCCAAACGAAATAAATCTCTGTTCGTCTTGGTGAGCCGCTCGTTGATGTAAAAGCGCCGGGGCGCCCCCGGTACCAGGTCATCCGACGTCGCTCCCCGCCGAACTCGCGCGCTGTGTAGCATTGCGTCCCGCTTGGCGCGTTGTGTAAAACGCACCGCCAGGGGGCGCGGGCGCGCCTCGGGGCCCGCAGGGTCCGTCGCCACGATGCGCCGACTACCGACGCGCTCAGCGCAATCGATATCCCGTTCCTCCACCGTTAAGCCGATCTTCGCAGCTATCTGCAGCACGACATTGACGGGGTTCTCGCCGCTGACCTCAGGGAAGTTAGTTATCTCTACATCGTTCGATAGCAGCTGCTGGTCTCGTTCGCGTAGATCTTGCCTTAGCTTGGCGATCACATCAACATCCTCCATCTGAAGGGGCTGCTTTTTCTCCAAGCTACTGACCTTTTCCTCCAGTGTATCAACTTTTTGTTGATATTTTTTTATGTCTAGTCTTATTTCAGTAAGCTCGTCTCGAAAAAGTTGTAGGTCTCTGTTTACAGAACGTAGGTGATCCCTAAAAATTTTAAGTTCCTCCGCAATATCCAATGTCAACTCATGAGTGGACTCAAATGAAGAGTTTATGGGTGAGTTTCTACTTATTGGATTCTCACGCTTCTGGCCAGGAGTTGACACATCAAAATCTTTGGCGATTATTATTTTGGGCTTGGATTTCATACAACCCGGGCACTGCCATGATGGAGAAATGGAACCAGTAGAAGGCAGGGCAACGCATTTTAAATGAAAAACTCCATTGCAGTGGTGACATCTTGCAGCTTCGGCCGGCGACAAAAAGCGACGACAACGCCCACAGCTTTTCGACATAGCTACTATCGATTGAGTTCTTAGTAGTTCCCACGATGATACAGAGATGGCGTGCCAACCGCACTTTATTAGTTAATAAAAAATTATGTTAGTGAGTAACTATTTGTTATCTGTGGTGGCACTGCGAATGTACTCAGTAGTTCACATAAGGGCACAGAGATGGCGCTGCACTCAGTTTAGTAAAAAGGCTCTATTAATAAGGTTCTGCACCGTTTCATCGGTGCGCGAGTTTCAAACTTATAGTGCACGACACCGCGCTAAACACCACAAAAACCGGTTAACACTAACAATGTCTGTAATATGAGATTACTGTTATATTTTTAAGTCACGGGTAGATTTTTGTACGTTTTGGATAGAATATTTTAGTATGAGTTTTTCTTTAGTTTTACAAAATAAAAGTCACTGCAAACACTTTCTGTACTTATTTGATTCACACTCCACACACTCCCGACTTCAGTTTTACGGGATAAATACTCTTATAATTTTAAAAATAAAAGAGAGACTACTGTACGTTTTTACGTTTAACCTCGATATAGTTTGTATATTCTAGTGAATACAATTACGATTACGATGGATACAATTATAGCGCAATAAGATATAATTGTGTCTATGTCATTTCTAACTCTTTCGCTGCATCAAATCGAATGATTCGATTAGGTAATTAATTGATTTACAATTGACGCTACAATTGGACATCACTAAAATGTCTATGGTCATGTCAATAAACCGTTTATGTACCTTTTTATTTTATTGGATTGGAATAGACTATAGGTACTAAGTCACCTGCAACACAGTTATTATTGCTGATGTGGGAAAGATAGCTAAAATAATATATTATTTAAACTGTAAACGTATACGTTGGTGTTTGATATATATCATTTAAACAGCCTTACCTATCCACCATTAAAATAATAGGTAGTAATAAAGCTTATAACTAATTTAACACGGATGGCCTAATGGTTTAAGTAGTTGCTTAGCCACTGTTACTACGTCAAGTGTTGTAAGTTCGAATCCCACATGGCACAAACATTTGTGTTGTCCACAAATTATTGTTGCAAGTCTGTGTTGGTCCAGTTCTTTGTGTCACGTGTCAGTGAGAGTTTCTGAGAGAAATTGTATCTATCCACAGTACTGATTCGAACTAAATTATGCTGTTTTTCTACCGACGAACTGAGAACAATATTTTTATGACTTTGTTATTGGAAAACACTGTTTTTTTTTTTGGAAGTGCTCGCTTCAAGCATAATCTTATTTTCTGCTCTTATTTATCCAAGGAGCGGTGAGGTAAAGTGTACTTAAAATGTCCGCAGCAGAATAAAACTAATTGTTTATATAATAGTTACTTTAACTATTTGAAAGTTGTAATAGTTCATGACACTTGAAGTAATATAGTTGTAAAATACCAAAATTCAATGGCGATAAGCAGCGATAGCCTAGTTAGAAACCATTGCACTGCCACACAGAGGTCTCGAGTTCGAACTCAAGGCGCGCAACTCAGACTTTTCGGAGTTACATGCGTATTAAATAGTTAATTATCGCTTGCTTTAACGGTGAAGGAAAACATCGTGAGGAAACCTGCATGTCTAAGAGTTCTCCATAATGTTCTCGAAGATAGGTGAAATCTGCTAACCCACACTAGGCCAGCGTGGTGGACTATGGCCTAACACTTCTCACAGTAAGACGAGGCCCGTGCCCAGCAGTGGGACAGTTTAATACAGAGCTAACCGAGGTGTAATGGTACATCGATTTTTCAGATATTTTAACGTGTAAAAGCAGTAAATATTCATATATACTTACCGGGTTTTCAGCAGAAGGTATTCATTCGTTTTGTCTTGCACAGCGCCACCGAAATTTACAGTGTTGCCAACATTTCAGAATTTTTTGCCTTGAATTTTTTTTGTTTTTTGGCAAAGACTCTGAAATTTGTCAAATTTTTTTCAGCAAACCGTCATTAATTGGCGCCAGGAATTATTCCCCGTCGATCCGCACCCCCCTCGACCGCCCCCGATAGTGGGAATTGCTAAATTTTGAAAATTTTCGCCCCACCCAACCCACCCAATCCACCCAACCCACCCAATCCACCCTTTGATGATTATTAGGGACAATTGGACGTTTTCCAGAAGCATTTCCACAGAAGAGACACGACGATCGGGATCATATAGGTACCTGGAACAGAAAAATAGGATTAAAAATAAAGCTATTGTTACCAACTTACCTTCTGCTTTACGCTTTTAGTTATTACGTTACTTTTTTATTAAATATTATATTGTTTTATCACTATTTACAAATTGTGACGTACTTTTATTGATAAAGGTACCATAAATCATTACGAAGCTCACAAGAGTGCAAATAAAAACATCCTGACAGAGTCTGAAACTTTATTTAATACTAAGTGTGACATTATCATTAGAATTAACTGTTATTTAGACTAGCCTTATTGGGCTAAATATCTAATAAAATTGACAGTCTGTGACTGAATACAGAAAATTAGATAAGACACTCATCGCTCAGACTCCAATAAACCCTTTATTTCTTGATACTGCACACACTCTTTACACTGTGTGCTAAAAAACCTTGTAACTGTTGTGTTATATTTCATTGCACAATTTTTGCTGTGCATATTATATTATTATATCTATTATTTTTTACTATCACTGACGCATTCCTCTGGCAACCATCTAGACGGAACCTCTCCTTTCCCCTTGATCTACTGACAAAACTCGACCATGTTTGTTGGAGGAAGAACACCAGTCAAAAAGACTAACAACATGGACCCTAAAACTAGGGACCCAAATGAGCCCTCGAGAAACGCCGACCTAACGGAAAGGGCAGCCTTTTCGCAGACTTTCAGCGTAAGACGCAGTATTGGAGAGATGGAAGCTAGAAGCGCGGAAGAGAGACCCAGGTCCTCGCCGCCATCGCAAACAGGGCAAACAAGCCAAAAGTTAAAACTAACTTTCCATACAGACTCGAAACCTGGAAGCTCAAATAAAAAACCTGAAGCTACTGGAAGTCCTACAAAATACGTTAATAAGGTTGCAGAAGCCAGAGCATGTATAGTCAAAGCGAAGACTATTATGACAAATACGCGGAACCTGAAGACAGAAGTAAAAGTAGAGGTCACCCAAGCTCTGGACCGACTTTATCAGATTGTGAAAGAGGTCAGCGCAGACTCAAGCCTGAAAGGAAAGGAGGAAATAATACCCGGAAAAGCTAAAGAAATTGAAAAACATTCCAGAGACCCAACAACACCTAGAGAAGACACCGAAGTAGACAGCATAGAAGACAAGGGTCGTATCCTAGAACACCTGGAAAAACAGAGCCAGTTATTAGAAGAGAATAGCAAGAAGTTAGATGAATTGAAGGACAAAATAGAGCAACAACATCAGGTAATAAATAGCAAAACATACGCTGAAATAACGACGACCCGCCCCGCACAGCGCTCTCCCCCAAAAAATGCATTACACACTGTAGTTGTCACCTCACAGGATGAGGGGGACACAGGGGAACAAGTCTTGGCGAAGGTGAGAGAGGCGGTAGACGCGAAGGAGGGCTGGATCAAAGTGGAAAGGACAAGGAAAGGAAAAGATAGGAAGATCATTATGAGCTGCGGATCCGAAGAAGATAGGCGGAAGGTGAAACAGAAGCTGAAGAGTGCGGGTAAGAACCTCCTCGTAGAAGAGGTAAAAAACAAAGACCCTCTCCTGATGCTGAAGGACGTCCTCTCGGTAAATACCGATGAGGATATTCTGAAAGCATTCAGGAACCAAAACCGAGGGTTACTCCACGGCATAAATGGCACGGATGATAGGCTTGAAATAAAATACAAGCGTAAAACAAGAAACCCGCACACCAGCCATGTTATCATCAGCACCTCCCCCACAATATGGAAGAGAGTGATCGAATCTGGTGCAGTATATATAGATCTGCAACGTATTCGTGTGGCTGACCAGTCACCACTAGTACAGTGCACGCGTTGTTTGGGTTATGGTCACAGTAAAAAATTCTGCACAGAAACAACTGACCGCTGTAGCCACTGCGGTGGGTCTCACCTTAGGATGGATTGCACCGAGTGGCAGGCGGGAAGCGAACCGGCATGCTTAAACTGCAAAGCAGCTAAACAGGAATACAGTGACCATAACGCATTCAGCGCAGAGTGCCCAATACGCAAGAAAAGAGACGCCATAGCACGAATGTCTGTGGCGTACTGCTAAGGGCTCCCAAAATGACAACACCAGATACCAGGTGCTCCAAAGCAACTTGCAACGCAAAAAACTAGCCACGGAAGAGATGCTAGTTGAAGCCGTAAAAAGAAAAGCAGCAATAGCGTTGCTACAGGAGCCGTATGTGGGTGGATCTGGTCGAATGAGGGCGTATCGTGGAGTCAAAGTCTTTCAAAACACTGGAGAAGGGCCGATCAAAGCTGCAATTGCAATCTTTGACCCACATATGGACATAACACAACATCCCGATCTCACCACAGATAACATCGCAGTGGTGAGTGTAGCTACGAAATCATGGAAACTCACGCTGATATCGTGCTACTTTGAACCAGATCTACCCATTGCACCATACCTAGAGCACATTACCAAAATTTTTAAGACCATCAAAACCGCAAAAACTATCATTGGAGGAGATGTAAATGCTAAAAGCACCTGGTGGGGAAGCCGGCTGATCGATCACAGAGGAGATGAGACCACAGGAGTACTCCACGAATTGGGTCTACAAATACTAAACCGAGGGGGAACTCCGACCTTCGACACTATTCGAGGGAACAAGGGGTACTCGAGCTACGTGGACGTGACGGCCTACACTCCTGACCTGCTGGACTTGGTGGAAGACTGGACGGTGGTGGAAAACCTAACGAGTTCCGACCACAACGGGATCAGTTTCTGTGTCAAACTGAAAAAGTCAGGGGGGGTAAGTGTCATCAGAACAACAAGGTTATATAATACTAAAAAAGCAAGATGGGATGAGTTTCATGAGAAACTCAACCAACTTAAAATTGATTATAAACTAACAAAGACCGAAATTCACAAAGTCAAAACAACAGACCAACTGGACAAATTCATCGCGAACTACAACATCGCTATAACGGAGACATGTAATAAAGCTATACCTAAAAAGAAAAATACTGAGACACTTACCTTACCTTGGTGGACGGAGGAACTCGCTAGGATGAAACATGAAGTCACGACCAGAAAACGCAGAATCAGGAACGCCGCATCGATACGAAAAGCCAAAGTTTACGAAGAGTACCAAAAATACAAAGAAGAGTATGAGCTAGCAGCGAAAAAGGCCCAGATCGACAGCTGGAAGGAGTTCTGCAGGGTACAGGAAAAAGAATCACTATGGGACGGAATTTATAGGGTAATAGGGAGGACAGCAAAGAGGGAAGAGGATCTTTTGTTAGAAGAAAATGGCAGGACATTGGACGCAAAGGGATCGGTGAAGCTACTGGCAGAAACTTTCTACCCCGAAGACCTGGAAGAGAATGACAACCCAGCACACCGGCAGATACGGATTCTTGCGCAGAAGGTAAATAATGAACAGAAGGGAGACGCACAAGACCCACCATTCACCCAAACCGAACTTTTTAGCGCAATGAATTCGTTTAACCCGAAAAAAGCTCCTGGCGCCGACGGCTTCACCTCGGACATATGCTGCCAGGTCATCAGAAATGAGCCCAGTCTTTTCCTGGAAGTACTAAATAAATGCCTCGAACTACATCATTTCCCAATAGCGTGGAAAGAGGCCACGGTCAGGAAAGGACAAGTACACGACTCCAAAATCCTATCGCCCTATTGGACTGCTGCCCGTGTTAGGAAAAGTTTTTGAAAAAATGATAGTCGCCAGGCTAAAATACCATCTGCTACCCGGACTAAGCCCGAACCAGTTCGGCTTTATGCCGCAACGGAGCTGTGAAGACGCCCTCTGTAGGCTTATTCACCACGTCGACAGAAAACTTCAAGAGAAGAAAATTATTACGATGGTGTCTTTGGATATAGAGGGCGCCTTTGACAGCGCCTGGTGGCCTGCCATAAAGGTTCAACTGGCAGAAGGAAATTGTCCCGTCAACATTAGAAGGGTGATAGGAAGTTACCTCGAACACCGGAGAGTAACGGTAAGATATAGCGGCGAGACATACACCAAGGTGACCAACAAGGGATGTGTCCAGGGCTCAGTGGGTGGGCCCATACTGTGGAACATCATGTTGGATCCACTACTTAAGAACCTGGAGCACAGAGGATACTACGTGCAAGCTTTCGCCGATGACATAGTCATGGTCTTCGATGGTGCAACGGCTCTAGAGGTGCAAAGACAGGCCAGTGTCGCCCTCGAACATGTTCGGGAGTGGGGTGTCGAAAATAAGCTCAAATTCGCGCCACATAAGACCAACGCTATGGTAATAACGCGCAAGCTCAAATTCGACACTCCGCACCTGAACATGGGCGGGATCGACATTGGCATGTCTAAGGAAATTAAACTTCTTGGTGTCACAATAGACGATAAACTAACATACAACACCCACGTGGCCAATATATGCAGGAAAGCCATTGGCATATATAAACAGCTCGCAAGAGCCGCCAAAGTGAGTTGGGGTCTTCACCCGGAAGTGGTTCGCACCATTTATGTTGCAGTCGTCGAGCCCATAGTGCTGTACGGGGCTAGCGTCTGGGGTCCTGCTGCGGAGAAGATTGGCGTGCGAAAACAGCTCAGCACAATGCAGAGAGGCTTCGCGCAGAAAATGTGTAGAGCATACCGCACGGTCTCCTTAAACTCTGCTCTGGTTTTGGCGGGAGTGCTCCCACTTGATCTTCGGATACGCGAGGCTGCCTCGCTTTATAAGATCAAAAAGGGAGCGGCTGTGCCGGAGCTGGGCGACAGGGAGATCGAGAAACTGACTCCAGCGATAGAAGCTCCACATCCCGCGCGAACCTTGCAGATGGAATTGATTTGCCTAAGAGACCAGGATGATGTCGATGCGAACAGCAGCTGTGCAGTCAAGATCTTCACCGACGGCAGCAAGATGGACGGGAAGGTTGGCGCCGCGCTCTCCATGTGGGAGGGCGATGCGGAAACAAAGACCGTCAAACTCTGCTTGCCGTCGTACTGCACAGTATACCAAGCAGAACTACTCGCCATCTGTGTGGCCACGAGGAAAATTAAGAAACACACTGCAAATACATTCGCCATTTACAGTGACTCGATGGCGGCTCTACAAACAGTCACCAATCTCGGCGCCCTTCATCCCTTAGCCACAGAAACGCGTGAGAACATCTCCAGCATTTCTCAGCAGAACAAAGCTTTGTCTTTGTTCTGGATTAAAGCTCATGTCGGATTGGAGGGCAACGAGAGGGCCGACCATCTGGCCAAAGAGGCCGCCATCGCCTCAACCAAAAGAAAGCCCGACTACGACCTGTGCCCCGTCTCCTTCGCGAAGCGGATCCTCAGGATGGAATCGCTTCGGGAATGGGGCGAAAGGTATGGATCGGGCGAGGTGGCAAAGGTAACTAAGATGTTCCTGCCAAACGTGGCCACCGCCTATAAAATAATTAGGAATTTCGAGCCAAGCTGTCAAAGCACCCAATTACTTACTGGCCACGGGGGAATATCTGAATATTTGCATCGATTTAAATGTAAGTCCAGTCCTGAGTGGCATATGCGATCCTAACGTCAGTGAGACCGTCCCCCATATAATATTAGAATGCCCAGTGTATTGTAGCGAAAGATTTGATATAGAACAAAAAATTGATAAAAGATTAACAGCAGAAAACATCCCAGACATTATGTCAGGAAATAGCATGCAAGAATTTTTAGAGTACAGTTTAAAATTAATGTGTATAGTTATAGATAGAAATAAGACTTAGATAAAAGTATGATGATATGATATTGTGGAATATTGTATACATGATACAAACTAACTGTTCTAGTTTTTATAAAATTGTAAGAAGATGTAATCGTAAAGTGAATATAAGGTAGAATAAGGACAAGATTATGTAAACTACGAAACACAAGCCCAAAAAAAAAAAAAAAAAAAAAAAAAAAAAAAAAAAAAAAACTGTAAGATTCGCTGTGTTATGTATACCCTTAAAGTATGAAGCATGGAAGTGCGAGAAGCATAAGTGATGGAACTGGAATGAAAGAGTAACTTACAATATAACAAAGGCTTTGACCTTCAGTCAGAGGAATATAGAAAAAAAAAAAAAAAAAAAAAAAATACAGAGCTAATGTTATTATAATGGCGATTAAATATAGTAGACGAGTTTCTTGCAGGTATATGGTATCAATTATCAACCTGACTGCACGGATGGTATAGTTGTTTCAGTGGGCGCCTTGCGACTGCCTCTGCGTCGAGTGTTGTGGGTTTGATCACGGGACAAACATTCGTGTGGTCCACAGATAGTTCTTCCGAGTCTGGGTGTACTTGTGACCGTTCTCTGAATGTTTGTAAAGTCCCAGACAAACTCGTGAAGCGAAAGTTGTCTTTTTTAAAACTCTAACATCCCTTTTTTTATAAAAGACAACTCGCGCAATTGCTATACAGCTTATCTCGCAGAGACCTTTACAAATATTTAGACAATAACACCGTCGGGGCAACTATAATATTTTTGGATCACTCACCTTTTTGTCCCGTATAGAGATCAAACACTCGATGCAGTGGCAATGGCAAGTCGATTATTTAAACGACAACGCCATACGTGCAACCTACAAATATGCAAAAAAAAACTAACTACTACAATTTTACGTCCCTTTGTGATTTAAATTAATATGAATGGTAATGTTTTTGTTTTAAACACAGAACAGCAATTTACGGAACACACAATTTTTGCCTTCGTGCTTTTCGTGTGGAGAACGAACCCACAGAGTCTGGCGCAGTAGCAATGGCAAGGCTATCACTTCAACCACTTAACCATCCGAGCATTAAATTTAATGATGAATGAATAAAAAAGAGTAATTGCGTTATATTAAAGGGAAAATAATACATTTAATAAAAAACATCTTCGCGTATGTACAAACACAGTTAACTTCTAAGTACGTTTAGAGTAGTCTGTAAATGAAACTCAAATATTGAACATACGCAAAGGAAAACGATATTTAAAAATATGTCGAGTGATGTTACTTACAAAAAAAGGGAGACTTCCAAATTATTTAATAACCTTTGAAAGTATACAGAGTAAAACAGATTACAATTATAAAAGAAATCATTAAAAAATAACGAAAATATTATGAAGAGACGACATTTTGTTTGTTATTAGGAAAATGTAATTAATGAGAACACTTCGCATAAGCTCACATAATATACAGGGTGTCCGCTAATTAATGGATAACTTTGAAATGTCTTATAGTAGAACAGATGGTTCTGAAAAAAATATGAAAAATATATTCTAACTGCTACCTGAGATATGATTTTTATTTAATTACCATATTTAACTTTCTTGTACACTACGGCCATAAATGAATGAATTCCATCGGTTTTTTACTATTAAACACTAATTATGCTAATAGATAGACCGTCAAAAGTATGACGAACTATTGCATTTTTTTAATATATTTATTATTTTCATATTTTTTCTGAAAGGCCATCAGTTCTACTATAAGACATTTCAAACCGGACATTCTGTATATTTATAAATATACTAGATTTTGCCCGCGGCTTCGCTCGTGTAAATATAGGTTAAGTTAGCTACTTTTTTCTGAATGAATGTCCTTTTCTGTTCCCCTGACAAAATGTATGCGAAATTTCATGATGATCAGTGAAGTATTTAAGACGTGGAAGCGTAACTAAAAAACAAACAAACTCACATTCGCATTTTTAATATTAGCTAGGATTAGATACCGTTTATGCTTACGGTTCTGCGGATGCAGTCCTAAGTTCGATTTCTTTGGTTAAATAAAATCTTACGGATTTATTCTGTGATACTATGGGTAGCACGAAGTTTGATAATATATCATATTACCAAAACTTCGTGCTGCCACTAAAAAAATAAGTAGACTGCAATAGTGTGAGCTGCCTGATGTCTGACAACCCCTATGGGGATCAAGGGGTTAGTAAACTTGAATATATTACCTACATTATAAACAACTGAAGTATAATAGTAAATATAGCTACATAAGAATACACACAATAACTTAAAGAACAAAATATGGCGGCCAGATACAATAGATTTTTAATTATGTCTGGCTTTCCAAAAGTTGTCAGATTAAAAAGAGCTCCGATTATATTATCTCTAAAGCAATTACCTAAACTATTTCTATTATGGATTCCATTCGCCATTTTTTACTTCACACGACGATTGTGGTAAGCGGTTTCCGGAACTCTATAATCATTTGAAAACCTTTATTTTTGTATTTTTTTTATTTATTTCATCACTTTTATAATATCTTAACAGGATATTCTAAAACGATATTATAAGCTAAGTATACATAATATAATATAAATAGAAGTATTCCTCGCGCGATCCCAATCCTGGGCAAAGGCATTTAACATAGAATGATTGGTGTAATACAGGGCTGATATTATTACAAGTATTCTATATTTTCATTTTACAGTTTACACTTTCCATGCAAGCTGACTCGGTAACTCAGCAGTTACATCACGTGTTATCTCGACGACTGCAGTCTAAACGAACTTACAGACGAGTCGAATTCGAGAATGTCATCAACACGGATCACCCGATTCGCCGACCAAATCGATTTCCTAAGAGCCCTACACCATTCATGTGTGACGTACTTAGCTCACTACGTCACAAGTCAGCCGACTCGCTGGCCAACGAGGTCTTGCCTAGCAAGCTGTGTCGGTTTTGTCGATATTACTTAACCCGAGTTAACCCAAGTTGCAACCTTGATCGAAAACATTTCAATTCGAATGACCCGAGTAGAAAAAATGAGAGATGTCCCATCGCTAAGTAAGTATTACTACTCTTGGCCCCGGTTTCTGACTTGAGAAAAGTAGTAAATCTCAACTTAGTATCCAAAACTATTTTTTATAGAATCGAATTTTATCAAACTTCTTGCAACTAAACTTTTACTTAAGACTGCGCCGAGCGTAAGACAGATAATGACAGAGCTCGTGCGGCACATATTCAAATCGGCGCGCGGCCGCTATAGTAAAATTGTATGGAGGATTTGTAGTGCTTTTTTGATAAATATGTATCTTTATTGTCAACCAATAACTTAAATTTTTTTGACGGACAAATTGTAATATAATTGCAATTTTACTTAATTTTGTAGGCGAAAATATTAATTATTTTAAGTTTTTTACCCGGAGTAATTGTAAACACATTTATTGTTATGGTAAATGTATTTTTTATATCTGTATTTAACAAAAAGTGTTGATTTTATTCACTTAATTGTGACCGGCTGTTTTGGCACATTTTGCTCGGCGCAGTCTTAAGTATACGATGTTCAAATATCCACTCAAAGTTTATTACAGCTTAAACTTGACATAAAAACAAAAAAAAAAGGTTTAAGTAATACCTATTTAGTAAATTTTGAGTCGTTCTCAACACGTAATTCTCAATTAAAAAACCGGGGGTTACATCAGCTTTCCGGGGTAAGTCGGTTTACATAATCTATCAATAAATAATAATCAACTAAACACAAGTTTAATCTTTCATTTATTCTTCTAGCATAAAATAAACTTAATATAAAAAAATAATAACGTTTTTATAACCTATAAAACTACAAAGGCAGGTTATAAGTTCACATTCGGCATCTTTTATTTTTTGCCAGCCAAACAAAATTTGTATTTCATCCTTACTAACACTACCCCTGTCCTCGGGGCGAAACTTCTTTTGTATTCTACCTAATATTATATTTTGGTCTAGACCTATAATTTTTCTAGATACTTTATTTAGTAATAAAGTCAGCTTATTTAGTAGGCGAGGAAATTGATGCTATATGTTTCTAGCGGTGATAGTGAACCCAGTTTATATATAATACATAATATTAACAATTTCCATTTAAATTAAACTCGATGACGTCACAGGCTTTGTTATAAGTACTTGTGAACCGTAAAAAGGGAATTAATTTTAGAAATCTTTTTTTTAATTTTTACGTGTGGCAATGCATGGACGCATACTTCTCCGCGGGGCGACGGAGAGATTATGTCGGACTCACCAGGGAAAAGATATTGCGGTAATACTGACTAAACCTACCACGGTGTTACGGCAGGGCCGCGCGAATCACTTTCACATGCAATCGCGACTGGCTGAGGTTTCGGCCCGCCGTATGAAACGGCAGGTCCCTACACTTCTAATTTTAACCCTACTGTCCCTTTGAGATGGGATTAACACACGACACAGAGGTGCGCTGGGAACACGCATGCCGCCTCTCCGACCTGGTGCTGACGGGTGGCGGGCAGACCCACGAATCCCACTAGCCCTAGGTCAAACCTTAGCTGGAGGTCATATCGTGCCCTCCGGCGCTCGGTTCTGCGGTTGCCAGGGGATAGAAATTTATTGGCAAAAACACAACAACTACAACTACAACGCGAGCGAAGCCGCGTGCTAAATCAAATAATAAATATTTACCATTGTCGTAATTAAAATTTTTTAGCTTTTTGGTATTTCCGACTGATGGGCAAAAGCTTCTTTAATGATTAAAAGCTTTCTAAAATAACAAAGATATTGTTGTTTTCACAGATAGAGGTGACAAATTTAAAATAATAATACCTTCTCAAACTCAAGAAAAATTATTATGATCGGTTTAGTTTTGAAGAAGGAAATAGGGAAATACGAGATGATAATTTTGACAATTTACATATATAGAAAGAAAGAAAGATCTAACATCGGAGCTATAGTTATCTCTTTCACGCATTGATATTTCTGTCGAGCACAGCGAGACAACAATAGATCCGTTAAAAGCTATTTTAAATATCTCGCATTTCCTCTTAAAAGATTCGTAATACATAATCGCTAATGTATCGAGTTCGCGACTGCTTACGTATGCAAGTTTGTGACCTTGAAAGTACCTATATGAAAGTAGGGTACACTTCAATGCATTAAGATTTTAACATTTCACGCTGCAAACAAAATTATTTGCTACTGTACTACCAACAAAGTATCTACGCTATCGGGCATAATACAAGTACTTTTTATTTTGTCACAAATAGTCAAACCCAAGAAGAAGCAAAATATAGCTAGACTTCATAATACTTTGAGCTCATTCTGCCCCCTTGTCTGTCAAGGCGCCTCTTAGAGGTCGATCGGTCCGGACCCACTAGAAAGCGTTTTTAGCCTCTTTAAATTATATCTATGTAATATTGTCTTCTATTTACGCGAATATTATTCACATATCTATATATATCTATGTTGCTCTAACCTTAACAGAATGGCAAAGAACAAGGATGGCATAACGTCACATGCTACGTGTATAGAACAAACTAATCTCTGTTCCTTGAAGTTTGAAATCAAGTGTCAATGTTACGTACTCGGGCACGCTTATCGGTGTGTTTGTGTTTGTATTTTTGTGGTTACTTTTCACTAAAGTAATAGAAATACTTCTGTACATCATGGATTGGTATGTAAAGTACAATTTTTAATTCATAACATGTGTATTTGATAATAGTTTGTGTCAGGAAAACTAATTTCTTCGAGCATCCTTAGATATAATCGGGCCATTTTTTTTTAATGGTTTCAATTGCTTCGTCATCTCTTCCGATTCTCGTAAACTAAATAGTTTCCAGAGCTAATAGCAAGATTTCTGGTATACATACGTTACATGTGTTCACATACTTATCTTATGTGGGGGCCAGTCAGTGCAGACCGGCGACACTTCGACCCAGTGGCATCTTTTGTGTCGACACTCACCCAATAATGACTGCTATAGATGTCCATGGCAGCCGGGACCAACGGCTTAACGTGCTTTCCGAGGCACAGAGCAGGTGATAATTGTCAATCAATACGCAGATATTTTCAAAAAGTCATATAACTTTTGAAAGTCAGAGGTGCGCGACTTGGGTTCGAACCCGAGACCCTCTGACCCTCCTCACTTTAGAATTAGACTAAGATGGTGGTCACGGGGAGACTAAGATGGTGGTTGTGTCAGTGACAACCACCATCTTAGTCTCTACGTGACCACTAAAAAGCAACCGAAACGTCGGGGAAAGAGTAAAATTAAATCTTAATAGGTTTTATAATTTAAATAGTTTCAATAGAAGTAAATAGTAACTAATAAAATTGTCCAACAATATTAGTTTAAAATTTAATAAATATGTAATAACAGTCTTTTTATAAAAATATATATAAATCCGTATAATGTTGTTTAATTTCAAAACATCTGCTATTGCTAAATAAAGAAGAGAAGCAGAATTCAGTTATTAAAATTTTAGGTAGTATATAACATGTCACGCCTGTTTCCTTCAAAGAGGCAGACAGAAGTTTATTACACACACATTTCTCCAACTAAGATTGTTGATGCTTATTGCTGTCATGGGCGCAGTCCAAGACTCCGAGGTACTACTAAGAACTTCTACACAGCAAAATCCATAACACTTTCCCCAACAAGGGCATCCAATTCGAGACCAAATATTTCAGTAGACAGCTAAATTGCGCGCCGCCTGTTATGTTAGGCTTATGACCACAGCTGGGGTAATATGAGTGAAATATATAGTAGGTCCCGTTTAAAAAAAAAATTTTATTTGACACAAAACAAAATACATTCACAGTGGGTACATTGTTATTAGATAGTATATATTACACTAAAGGTACTAAGACTGTTGTACGAAACTAGACAAGGGCCTGTATTTTGGCAGTGTTCAGTCGTGAAAATTGACATAAGAGTACCTATTTAGATTTAGACGTGAATGTTGATTTACAGTCTACAATACAACAATACAATACAATGTCGGCCTTGATGATGTAGTGGTTAGTGTAACCGACTGCCACGCCTGAGGTCGCGGGTTCGATGCCCGCACAAGTCAAAGATTTGTGTGCATGAATATGGATGTTTGTCTTGGTCTAGGTGTTTCTGTGTACAATATGTATGTATTTACAAAACAAAAATGTATATATGTATGTTTATCCATTGTCTAGTACCCATAGTACAAGCTCTGCTTAGTTTGGGCTAGATGGTGTTGTGTGTATGTGGTAGAATATTATTATTATTATTATTACAGTAGATTACATAATTTAAAGTAAGTATATTTACATGTTTAACCTCAGTAAATACAGTTGATATTTATTTACTGCAGTCCATTTTCATGCACTTCACCCAAGCTCAAAGGCTTCAAAACGATTGATGAAAATTCGCTATTTTTCAATCGGACTCGAAAAACACACCCGCTGCGTGTAGAGAGCAAACGACAAAGAGGTATAAACAAAGATTAGCACACATGCTTGCATTGTGCTCCTCAGATACGAGCAAAATAACACAAGTTTACTTTACGACAGTATTTGTAATGCATTCCTCGGAACACTGACAATGTTGCTATCATAACTTAGGATTATTTTACATTTACGCAGCAACGGAAACGTATGTGATATTGTTATAGCATCGAAGGAGCTTTGATAGAGGTATGATAATATCAGCTTTGTATTAAACTTAACCACTGCTGGGCACGGGCCTGTTCTCAGTGTGAGAAGGGTTAGCCCATGGTCCACAACGCTGGACTAGTGTGGGTTCACACATATCTTCGAGAACCATATTGTGAACTCTCAAACATATTATGCCGCTCCCCTCAATAGATTAAAGCAGATGATGTATTTAAAACTGCACTACACCTGTCATAATTGTCTGACGTTTACGCCTATTATAGAAGTCGAGATTGAAATTCGATGATTTTTCCACCGAATTATATAAAGTAGGCAGTTCTCAATTCGGCTGTATTTTTTTATGTTTGTTTCTTCAGAATTTCTTTATTGATAAACCAATTTTTAAAATTCATTTTTATGGTATGGGGACATTGGATCTTGTATTCCGAAGATATATCGGGAAATCTTTATTACTTATAAAGAGTGTCCTGATGGGTCTTTGATAAACTAATCAATAGGTAAGGGTAGTGGATGCCATCAGCATTAGTTATTTTACGTAGTAAAAACTATATATATGATATGTAACGGGTATTAACGCGATCATGCATAATGTTTACCTTTTTTATGCTTGACGTTTCGACCAGGTTACACCGGCCGTGGTCACAAGCTGATTGGTGCTGCGATGTCATGTCTCCGTTTGTGAGGCAGAAGAATCTTGATTCACCCTCACTTTTGGCATATTTTTGTTTGTCCATGTACCGTCACAAACTACACTCACGGTATCCCTATTACGTATGCTAGCCGCTGTATCCGTATTCTGTGAATTACCTGACTGTGCAAAACAGCGAAGTTGCGTATCATTAATCACGGGATAATTTGAAACCATCTTCCCTATTGAAATTTCTATGTTTTTGATTTCAATAGCTTCTCGCACTACTCGTGGATAAAAGTGGCGATCGGTGGAGAGCCACTTTTATCCAAGAGTTATTGTAGTAAAAACTATTTTGCTTCTTCTTGAGTTTTAGTAAATTAATTATTACTTGATACCAAGCAGATGTCTGTATAAATAGATCATCTATGTAAGTCTTTATGAGGAAAAATAGTATAAATTATATAATTCAATTGACCAAATATTAGCATCAGGTATTTTTTACTGTGACTATCCATTGATTTTATGAAATACTTTTTAAGTTATTGTGAAGTCTTGGTATCATTACTTGGGTAAGCTTTTCTATAACTGAATTATTTCTAATTCAATTCTAATAATTAAATCAGACTCCTTTCATTGATTTCTGAACTTTGATGAATGTGGCAAAAGGTAAATATAAAGTCACAGTATAACTTTGGTACAGTGTAACTTTGCAGGTTATAAAGCCCGGTACCGACTGGAAAGACGGCACGACGAGGATTTTGTATATGATTAATATGAATATAACTTAATCTTATGACTACTGATATGAAACTGCTATGCAAAAGGCTATTGATATATTTTTTAGGATTTCCTCCTAATATTAAGGTGTGTATGGGTTCGAACCCGAGACCTTCTGCATTGCAGTCTGTTGGTCTCCCCACTGAGCTATCGCTGCTCTCTAACTCAGTAGTTAGTCTGAGGTGGTAATTTATATTTTTGCTTTGTTGGTATTGGAGATCAAAGTGAATTCAGATACACAGGACGTTGCTTTTGGTTATTATTTCTAAATCTAGTATCATTAACACAGAGGATTTGACTGCATGGATGTCGTAGTATTTTAAGGGGTTGCTTTGCTATTATTTATGCGTCAAGTGTTACGTGTTCGATCCCCACATAGGTAAAAAATTGTGCTTGCGTTTAGTCTGATGGTTGAATGTTTGTAAAGTTCCAATACAGGAACTATGCCATAGCGGGAGTAGACCTTATATAAATTTAAAAAAAGTATTATGTTTGGAATGCCTGATGAATTTAAATGTTTTGGAACTGGCTGGCTATTAAAAACTTTGCAAGCAAAATCAAAATTATAATTAATTAGATGAATTATACAGGTAATGGCCTTTGTCAGTTTTAAGTAATGTGTGATTTAAAATATTCCTGATTTGGGATCTATTAATAAATTTCGCTTTTGCAGTTTAAAATATTTTGGTGTTATTATAATTATAATAATAATATTCTATCACATACACACAACACCATCTAGCCCAAACTAAGCAGAGCTTGTACTATGGGTACTAGACAATCGATACACATACATACATACATACTTTTTTTGTAAATACATACATATTATACATAGAAGCACCCAGACCAAGACAAACATCCTTGTTCATGCGCACGAATGTTTGACTTGTGCGGGAATCGAACCCGCGACCTCAGGCGTGGCAGTCGGTTACACTAACCACTACGCCATTGAGGCCGACAAAATTATACGTACTAGTCATATAGTGAATCCCATTTATAAGTATTTTGATTGTAAACTACATTGAATTAGCTTTCGTATGCAACTAATATTATCAATGAAAATTTGTAGGTACGTTTACATAATAACGCTTAAGCCGTCCGAGCACGAAGGATCATGTCTTAAACTTAACACTTAGAATCCTTTTAATCTTAATATGCGTTCCCGGTACAAGTTTATAAACATACGCCTCCTTCAAGGATTTTCACACAAACCTGTCTTGGGCACAAGTTAGTAATTGATAATAAAATCTCCAAATTCTGTCGATATTCTTATCCCTAGCCTTTATTATTCCCAAGTCACTTGGGGTCGGCTTTTCTAGTCTAACCGGATTTGACTGGATATCAGTTTTTACACGGAGCGGCTGCCACCTGACCTTCGCAACCCAAAGGATAACGATACCCTAAGGCTGAACCAGTGTCAGGATATTAGAGGGTACTGACTTTCCCAATAACGACTGCCATAGACGTTCACAGCAGCCGGGACCGACGGCTTAACGTGCTCTCCGAGGCACGGAGCAGGCGATAATTGTCAATCAATACGCACATAATTTCGAAAAGTCATATAACTCCCGAAAGTCAGAGGTGCGCGACGTGGGTTCGAACCCGAGACCCTCTACATACAAATACAAATTCTGTCGATATTATGAATATATAATCAGATAGAATATAGCATAGCATAGCATTAGCTCATCTAGCTCTAAATATGTGTCAGCATCTTTCAAAGGAGCAGTAACGCTTGAATCAATTACTCATTCTATCAGGTACAAGTAGGTCTTGAAGGAAGTAGCGTCAATATATCACGATTAAACAGGACACCTAGCATCTTGCAAGAAAACATGCATCAGCCTTAAGGTTTAGTCGTATTATATTGCTCTAGGGGGAAATTCTCAACAACAACTTCGAGTTCTGAATCATACCTAGTAAACGATAATAATTTCGTCTCCTCTAGCGTAGTCGATGACGGCAATAAGCTCTTTATTTATTTATTTAATTAGAACAGTTATAAACATTACTAACATCATTCATTAGCCTAAAATAAATAAAAATTAAACTAACAAATTTACACAGTAAAAATACAAACATACGTTGGTCAATAGCGTAATTTTTTTTTATAGTACTAATGTGGCAAACAATCATACAGCCCACCTGATGGTAAGTGGTCACAGTAGCCTATGGACGCCTGCAATACCAGAGGCACCGCTTGCGTGTCGCCGACCCTGTAAAACACCCTTTTTAAAGAACCCTATACTTTAGTCTTGTGAAAAAACCTCGGCAGGGCAGAGTATTTACAAACAAAGCTGGTGTTCAAGGATATAAGTATGAAAAAAAAACATACGGGGTAGTCTTTGGGGTCTGCCGATAAAAGTGAAAATTAAAACTTGTGAATTGTATCGTCGAGCTATTAGATTATTATTTTTGAATTTTGAATGCGTTCGGTGACGATGACGCAATTTCCATGATTTTTGTTCACCCAAAAAGTGCTCAACGTGCCTAATGAAGTTTTCACTACAAAAACTTAACCTTATTTCTTCCCATCATTCTCACACCTATTTATATCCCCAAGGATCTTGGCAGGGGTGTATTAAACACCCACATTTCGCCAGCTATGCTAGAGCCTATGGTAGGTATATATATTATGTACCAATGTATCATCGTAATTTTATGTATATATATCAAGACTTTAGGGAAACGCTTAGTTACTTAGTATCACTGCTGCGATAAGGCTATCGCAACAGTGATATTAAGTAACTATCCGTAGTCCTGCATGGCAGTCTAAAGGTTTTCCACTAGGCAGTGGGAAACCATTAGACTGCCACGCAGAGGTCTCGAGTTCGATCCCAAGGCGTGCATCTCTGACTTTTGAAGTTATGTGCGTATTAAATAGTTAATTATCGCTTACTTTAACGGTGAAGGAGAAGATCGTGAGGAAACCTGTATGTCTAAGAGTTCAAAATAATGTTCTCAAAGATATGTGAACTCTGCCAACCCACACTAGGCCAGCGTGGTGAACTATGGCCTAACTCTTCTCACACTGAGAAGAGGCCCGTGCCCAGCAGTGGGACAGTTTAATACAGGGCTGATATTATTATACTTAGGGCTTGTCCTACCACCTTCAGATAGCATTTATCTGTAAGATAAAAGTCTCGCCATATTTCTTCCTTAACCTAACATGAGTGAGACAGCATGCGATTTATCTTTCGGATAACTTTTACTTGTTAGTTGTAGGACTGGCCATTAGTATCTTTAAATAATTACTTATTATTGCCTTTATCTTGCTTATTCAGTCGTCGGATGGTATAATAAGTAATAGGACAATTACCATAACTATATTCAAAGTATAGCTCATACATATTGTAGTCTTGTATTATAGTTATTCACAAGAATTTACTTAGGGGTAATTGGATAAGTCTTTGAACAAACTTCACTAGCTGTGTAGAAGTTTGTAAAACCACAAAATTGACTTAATAGAATCTCTTACGCGACTCAGGTATTTGCCTGACAGAGTCACAGAGGATATATAGTAAATATATTATAAAATGTATCTACGTAGACGGTTCCCTTGAACCTGAGATACATTTCGTTATACATAAGTGGCTTGCCTACCGGGTCCATTTTAAAATTCGTACTGCTACTGAAAAAATCCCAACCTAATAACGCTGATCCCGATCTAGGTATCAAATAATAATAATATCTGCCCTGTACTAAACCGTCTCACTGCTAGACACGGGCGTCTTCTTAGTGTGAGAAGGGTAAAGACATAATCCATCACGCTGGTACAGTGCGGGTTGGCAGATATCACATGTTTTCGAAGAAATTATGGAGAACTCTAAGACATGCAGATTTCCTCACGATGTTTTACCTTCACCATTAAAGCTGGATATTAAACTCGGGAAAATAGGAAACTTAAATTACAGGTTTAAAAGGCATTCGAGCAAGCTTTTCTTAAACTTTCAGAACTCACAGAAGTAGTTGGATATTCCATCCAAAGTGTTCAATTCCAAAAAAGCATCTTCAGCACGGAAAGTTTCAGATGATTGCAATCTGTAAATGAGAACAGAACTAAGAGAAAAATGGACAACAATTTATTTATCTCACTTCCACAGCACCCTTATGTATTAAGCATAAGGTTGAAAATGGCTCAGTAATTTTTGGAGCGGTAACGTAGTTGCGTTTACGCTTTGCTTCCCTAGAGTGATCTTCAAAACACCTTAACTTGAGTAAGTGACACCAGCGATATGTTGGGCATCCCTCTACTGGGATGATGTACCGACTTTCCCCTTCGGGGATATTGCACTCAGATGCTGAAATTTATATGGGAATGTACTGGCATGGTGAAATTTATCATACTTATTTATTTAGGCTTAAATAACTGTTGTAAAATACGACGTTGTTGGATATGTTTGAATGGTATTGTGAATTTACATTTTTGTATGCTATAGATTACAACGTATTTTGGCGGTATCATTCATAATTTAAAAATCATAAAGGCATTGATGCTTTTATTTTTAGTATATTGTTATTAAACTAAGCCCACTAGAAACATTATCCTACTAGAAACATTAAAAAAGCGTGCTTTGTGCCTGGTTAAAAGTGTTACTAAGTCGGCACCTGAGTTGTTGAGATTGCGTCTGCTGTGTCTTGGGTTCGGTTCACGGGTCAAGCAAAGAGTTATTGGGTATTTGTGCCAAGATATTTTCAATGAAGACATGAAGTCTGGAACTATGAATCCTGCGGATGGATATGTTTTTTAAAAAGCGGCTTATCTGGTGGGTGAACCCCACATATTGCACGATCAATTTATTTTTGAGCTTTGATGCTTTTTCCATTTCACCGTTTTACCCCAAATAATAATATCGTATTTGTGTATTGATAATACATAATATGCATGATAGGCCTTTTACAGTATCAAAGTCAAATTCAAAATCATTTATTCATTTATGTCACAAAGTAACACCTATGAACGTCAAAATATATAGGTTAGTGAGTTTAATAAGTTACTGAAGCTACATTTAGGTTAGTAGCTAGGTTCAGGTAAAGGGTTAAGCCTATGAGAAGAAACCTGCAAGAAACTCATGGAAGAAGGTGTTGCATCCATTATGCCATAAATAAATAAAAATAAATATATTACTGACTATATAAATCTAAAGCTTATAACAATAATTTTAAATAAATAATTACTAACTAACTAAAGGAGATGAAATAATAAGGATTTAGTAGAATTATTTAATATTAATCTGTAATAGAAAGTAGGATGGCATGAGGACGTATACACTTACACTTTGTGACAATGCAATGGCAGTCCATGACTAAATGCGATTGTGCATTCATATGTTTAATTTTATTTTCAATAATAATTGGAATGGGAAGCACGATACTTGAAAATATCACAAATGATCACGAGGTACCTTTACATTACTAAATTGTATAAGTAATATAAAAATTTAATCCTGTATAGAATATGTTTTTTGTCATTGAATTAGTCGTTGACTGAATGAATCCTTCCGACATAGCTGTGTTTTTACGGCACTTTTAAATTGAAATAATGGAAAATTCATTATATTAATGGGTAATATATTAAAGAAACGTATACCAAGTCCCGCAAATGTATTGTGAACTTTACTTTTTTTTTTTTTTTTCGCATGGGAATGCCTTTACGCACACCCACTCCTGTCGAAACGGCCGAAAAACCGCGCCGGCAACAGTGGGTAGTGTCGGACTCGCCGGATGCCACGGAATACCGACTAAACCTAACTGCGGCGCTCTTCCCATCTATCATGGAGCGCCGGAGGATCTCCGTTCCGAACTCTCTCCGGCGCGGAGAGACTACTACTAACTTATGCCTATTTCTAGTATTTAAATTATGTATATCACTATTCTTATTATATAAGTCAATGTTATGTTTAATAAACATAATGTTTGCAAATATATATTGCGACGCAACGGTAAGTATGCCTATTTCTTTGAATCGCTCTTTCAGGGAAACTGGTGGACCTAAATTATAAATGCTACGTACTGCACGTTTTTGGAGAATAAAAATCGTCTCATTGTCAGCTGCCTTGCACCACAATAATATACCGTAAGACATGACACTGTGAAAATAACTAAAATATACTAGTCTCGCAGTATCTACATCAGTAAGCTGTCTCACTTTCCGAATTGCGTATGCGGCTGAGCTAAGTTTCCCTGCAAGACACGATATTTGAGCGCCCCACTGAACTTTATGATATAAATCTTTTTTATTAATCCTAAAAAAACTGTCGATTTATGTAAATTAATAATTTCATTATTTATATTTAAGTATATTTATGTCAGGACTCTTAACATTTGGCAACATGTACAATATTAACTGTTTTATTAACTCTTTTTAACGCAAATACAAATTTATTAATTTTATTTGCAATTGTATCAATCTTTACTTTGGTTTTTTTTAACCACAAGTCTTACTAGTTGCTAGAAATATTTATATAAAATATATTCGTGTGACGTCACTATTTACGCAGAATGCTTCTTTTTTAAATTTAAGCGGCTTCAAGCTACCTATATTCTTGCATTTTGCAATATGTATACTACAATCACAAAAACAAGAATTCTTTTACTATACAACATTACAAGAACATCCAGAATTAATTAAACCAGCAAAATACATCTTACATAGAATATGTTTAGTTCATTTTGTAAGCGTGATATCCTAACCTAGGGTTAGCCAACTAACAAAGAACGCCTAATATTAAAATATTCAAACCGAACTTTCGTTTCATTTGATTATCCTGTGCTGCCTCTGTACTACGACAACACCGACTCTTTGTTATTGATACAGTCCATTGCGTTTTTTGCACGCAGTGATTTTAATGGGGCTACGTGTTCTCGATCGATCGTGAGGCAAACAGGAATAGAAACGTTTATAGATGATACGCTTAACTGAACTCAGAATTGATGTTTATTCCGGCATTGTATCAAGCTGTGTATGCTTTTGTAAACGTCAGTTAAGCGTAAATTTTACGATATTTTTTATTATTCGCTTTATTTTAACAAAATGGACAAAGTTGCCTTTGTCAACATGGCAGCTGCTTACAATACAAACAAATTTTATACATGAAAATCAGCTTTCGTATGTTTGTGTGCGCAATACTCAAAAAGCAGTCAATGGATTTACTGGAAATTTTCTAACAACGTTGCATTTTTATACAATAATATTATACTTCAATTTTTTAATCTGGCAGCTCGCACGGTATCGGATAATTTAAAATATCAGTTTTAGCCACAGTAAAATATAACTAGGTTTAGCTAGTAAAATGTAAATAACTTGATATTTAAATAAAAATCTAATAAGAAAAAGTAATACTACTTGTTAATTTTTTAATTAAAGCTAATTGTCAAGTGAATTAAATTGAAACAAACTCGCACTTACCTATTTATTTAGAGCAGCGGTAGCTCAGTGGGGAGACCAAAAGACTGCAATGCAGAGGGTCTCGGGTTCGAACCCACGTCGCGCACCTCTGACTTTCGGAAGTTATATGACTCTTCGAAATTATGTGCGTATTGATTGACAATTATCGCCTGCTCCGTGCCTCGGAGAGCACGTTAAGCCGTCGGTCCCGGCTGCCATGAACATCTATGGCAGTCGTTATTGGGAGAGTGTCGACACAAAAGATCCCACTGGGTCGAAGTGTCGCCAGTCTGCACTGACTGGCCCCCACATGAAATACATACCTATTTATTTATAAACACTACTTAAGACTGCGCCGAGCGAAATGAGCCAAAACAGGCGGTCACAGTTAAGTGAATAAAATCAACACTTTTTGTTTAATACAAATATAAAATATACATTTACCATAACAATGAATGTGTTTACAATTACACCGTGTACAAAACTTAAAATAATTAATAGATTCGCCTACAAAATTACGTAAATTTGCACGAGAAATGCAAAAACGTAAGCTCGTATTACGTGATTTTTAGATTATAACAGTAGAATTATATCCTATTTTACAGCTTAAACGAAACATAAATAGTTATATTACAATTTGTCCGTCCCAAATATTTAAGTTATTAGTTGACAATAAATATACATATTTATCAAATACCACTTGAAATTCTCCATAAAATTTTACTATGGCGGCCGCGCACCGATTTGAATATGCGCCGTACGAGCTCTGTCATTATCTGTCTTACGCTCGGCGCAGTCTTAAGGAAAAAAGGTGGATGTTTTAGAAGCTCCAGATGAAAGACTTGCACTACATGGTACTGCGTGCATGGTTTTATGTAAATAATAAACAGCAATGGCTTTTATTTTTAGATAAAAGTTTGCGCGAAGCGATAAGCAAAGCAATTAACGGTGAGTATCGTTTTTGTGCTCACCAGGTGGCGCCACTGTCTAATAAAGACCTCTTAACCTGTTAAAGCTGCTGTTAAAATCATGCAAGCAAGCATGCTTGCTTGCTTGAAAGATAATTAATATAACAATTCAAAAGTGGGGTTAATAATAAGGATTTATTACATTAGACGCTACACCATCAAGGCAGTCAATAAAAATACTATGGCATCCTTAACAATATTCTAAATGCGAATGTGAGTTTGTTTGTTACCCACGCTTTTATACCTAAACTACTTGACCGATCATCGTGATATTTGGCATACACGTTGCCAAAAGGTATAGGAAAAGGACAAAGGGTACCTTTTATCCAGATAAAAATATAGATACTGTTCATGAGGGATAGCTAGTAATATATTGGACGAGAGACTATTTAGGTTTATTGTTTCTACATAAGATATATAATCATCATGTGGATTATATGGCATTAATATCAAAAATAAATATTACCATACCCAGACCATCTGCTAGGTTAGTGAACTATATAAGCCGTTTGTTATCAAAACTAGTCGCAACAAATATGGGAGCAACACACCTCTATCGTATATCCTCGGATATACGATAGAGGTGTGTAGATATGATAGGTGTGTGTGATAGTATGTAGTGGTTAGAGTAACTGACTGCTACGCCTGAGGGGGTTTGATTCCCGCACAAGTCAAACATTTGTATCCATGAATATGGATGTTTGTCTTGGTCTTAGTGTGTTTCTATGTATAATATGTACGTATTTACAAAGAAAAAAAGTATATATGTATGTTTATCCATTGTCTAGTACCCATAGTACAAGCTCTGCTTAGTTTGGGCTAGATGGTGTTGTGTGTATTTGGTAGAATATTATTATTATTA
Source organism: Catocala fraxini (assembly GCA_930367265.1). Lineage (NCBI taxonomy): Eukaryota > Metazoa > Arthropoda > Insecta > Lepidoptera > Erebidae > Catocala > Catocala fraxini. The sequence goes on from OV884045.1 coordinate 3,728,529, forward strand.
TTTAGTCTTTAATCTAGCCATAATTTTCTTGTGTAGTTTATATAACTTAGAAATTAATTTGTAACCTTACATGTATGTACACTTTATAGTCAATGTTGTGCTCACCTTTAATTTAAAAGCATACACATATATATTTGTATGAATGTTTTCATGTAAATGCTTAGTATGTATTTTAGTTGGTAAGCCTTATCTAAAATAAATAAATAAATATAATCATCATCATCTCACCCAAAAGACATCCACTGCTGGACATAGACCTCTCCCAAGGTTTTCCACACAAACCGGTCTTGGGCCACCCGCATCCAACTGCTTCCCGTAATATTTTCTTCTCTCTTAGCCTTTATTATTCCCAAGTCACTTGGATTCGGCTTTTCTAGTCTAACCGGATTTTGACTGGATATCAGTTTTTACACGGAGCGGCTGCCACCTGACCTCCGCAACCCTAAACCAGTGTCAGGATATTAGAGGGTACTGACTTTCCCAATAACGACTGCCATAGATGTTCATGGCAGCCGGGACCAACGACTTAACGTGCTCTCCGAGGCACGGAGCAGGCGATAATTGTCAATCAATACGCACATAATTTCGAAAAGTCATATAACTTCCCAAAGTCAGAGGTGCGCGACGTGGGTTCGAACCCGAGACCCTCTGCATTGCAATCTGTTGGTCTCCCCACTGAGCTATCGCTGCTTCCTGTAATATATAAAATAATTTAGCGAAAACCAAAGATAATATAGCAGTTAAATTACTATTTTAATAGTACTGGAAATCCGTTTTTTTTAGTAGAGAAATGAAAAATATTGTTCTGGAAACCTCAAAGAGCCTCCCAATGTTTTTATAGTATAAAATTTAGTACCGCACACGCTGTAAAATATAATGATGTTAAGTTTAAATTGTAATTGATTTACTCGCCAGCACTTTGCCGCGCCGGTCAGCGCTAACCCTAATAGGTAACTAATCTCATTGAAAATAAGCGAGCCTTATAAAGTTGATATTACAGGACTCATCCAAACTCAGAACAATAATCTGTGGATCACACAAATGTATGCATGCCTCGTGACATTATTTTTTTCATTCTAAGGTGGCAAACAGGCATACACCCCACCTGATGGTAAGTGGTAACCGTAGCCTATGAATGCCTGCAACACGAGCGGCATCAGTTGCGCGTTGCCGACCCTTTAGGAAAGGAAGAACAGAGAAAGGAAGTGGGTAGCAGAAGGAGCGGGAAGGGGGCAAGAGAGACATTGTTCGGTGAGTGAGAGTGGCGGAGGTCCAATCACTCTCTTTCCCCCTTCCCGCTCCTTCTGTTCAACTTGTGTTCAACAATAGAAATACTGCAATTTCAGGTCGATATTCTGTGAGAGGGTAGTCCTTCCCCGGTCGAGTTGGCCCATTCATGCTGAAATCAGCGAGGCTCTAATACTCACGGTAAGCTAAGTATATAAGTAGGTACTTTATAATTCCATAGCACAAATTAACTATCGCTGCATTGACGACCTCGATGGCGTAGTGGTTAGTGTAACCGACTGCCACGCCTGAGGTCGCGGGTTCGATTCCCGCACAAGTCAAACATTTGTGTGCATGAACATGAATGTTTGCCTTGGTCTGGGTGTTTCTATGTATAATATGTATGTATTTACAAAAAAAAAAAAAAAGTATATAAGTATGTTTATCCATTGTCTAGTACCCATAGTACAAGCTCTGCTTAGTTTGGGCTAGATGGTGTTGTGTGTATGTGATAGAATATATTATATTATTATATTATATTATATTATTGACTGATCCCCACACGGAACAACAATTTGAATGATCCATATATAGTTGTTCAGAATCAGGGTGTTCGGGTCTTTTGTTGAAATGTTTGTTAAGTCTGCCATGGATACTGTATTCATTCCTAGTGTGAGATATATCTTGGAGAAACATAATATCCTTGGATATCGATGCATTGGTCCTAGACAATGAACGTCGATAATTTTCCAAAGCACATTGACATGTTTTTTATACTAGATTGATAGGTACTTAAGACATTATCTAGATAACCGATAATTTGTCGGCCTCAAGTGTGTAGTGGTTAGTGTAACCGACTGCCACGCTTGAGATCGCGGGTTCAATTTCCGCACAAGTCAAACATTTGTGTGCATGAACATGGATGTTTGTCTTGGTCTGGGTGTTTCTATGTATAATATATATGTATTACAAAAAAAAAAGGTATATGTGTATGTTTATCCATTGTCTAGTACCCATAGTACAAGTTCTGCTTAGTTTGGGCTAGACAGTGTTGTCTGTATGTGGTAGAATGTTATTAGAATATATTATTGTTATTATTATTAAACTTGTAATGCATTTTATTATATAAAAGTAAAAGTTAACATGGGTATAATTAAGTATTTTACGTACTTCATTTTCCTTATAAAGTATTTTTTTTATAGTTTTTAATAGGCTTGTGTTTGACCGCGATATCACCTGTTGTTAAGTGACGATGAAGAACGTTTGCCTAGAAGATATGTAGCTATTCACTCGCTCGCATAAAGGACGTTTACCCTTAATGACGTAGATTACTTAATAATTATAAACTAGAGATGCAACCCTATTTCCAAAACAGTTTTGAAATGTGTACAAGGTCATTTTTAATATTAACTATGCCCTCAGCCTGTTAAAGTCGTCCGGAAAAGTGTCCACATTAAGAAAAGTGAGCTCACTCATTAGCTAGAGAAAGAGCACAATTTTCAATTTCAGCAAGCGTGATATTACTATATCTCAGAATACGGAATAAACCAGATGCCGCGTTTAATTGTATTGCTTTGCCGCGAACTATGTCCATAAACAAAACGTATTTTCTCCTTTCATCCACTTACCCCCCCCCCCCCTCCCCCCCGCTTAATGTCGCTAGCTCAAATTGATATTGTCATTAAAATCATAAAAAATAAAAAAAAAAACATGTTAAATAATACTCTTCGTTAATGTCTAGGTAGATATATAATAAATAAATAATAAAATTCAATAAATATATTAAATATAAACGACATAGCACTTATTTAATAATAATAACCAAGATAACATGATTTCTTAACATATTTACTGATGTTAAATAAAAATATATTGCACATTTTACTTATAATGTTGTAAAAAAGTACATGTTAATTTTATTTCAGTCAGTAACATCTTGTGCCTTGCGCTCAAAATAAAATCTTTTTTTAGAAATTTCCATCAAGAGTTACACATACATTCAAATTAATTCATAACAGTTACAAAGACTTGTGCATTCTTAATTATACAGGTATATCTTAAAGTTTATGTATAAAACTGGGGTAAATTATTTACTGTATACCTTTTTGGTATTTGGTAACCCCAAATAATAAATGTCATATATCTTTTTTTTTAAATTACGGTATTTAAATTAATTTATTAATTGAAATTAAACTGCTATATACGGATTTTATCGCGTTGTTTATTTTACACTTTATTACTTTGTAATAAAGTGTCAAATAAACAACGCGATAAAATCCGTATATAGCAGTTTTTCAATGAATAATATTCGCGTAAATAGAAGACAATATTATGTAATTTATTAATATTAAATACAAAGACATGTTGATGCGTTTCTTAAAAATATAATGTGATCCCGATCTCGATTTGATTTAGGCCCGAAAGCATTTTAGCAAACTGGAATGACACAAAATGGCATACAGGAATTAAAATTGACAGCATGACATACGTACACACGATGCGCGCGCATATAGTAGACTAAACGCCAAAACGTGACATCACACAATTTCGGTGTGATTTAAAAATCACACACTCATTTTTGTGCGCGATGGCGGCTTCTTATTTATCCCATATTCTGAGTACTATATTTATAATTCAAATAATATGTCATATTTGTATTGTGTCAGATGACAACTTGAGGTTCAGAAAGGTGAGAATATTCAAAAGAGCGCATCGATGATTTAAAGCTTCGTATGAGATGACAAGAGGTCTCGAGTTCGATCACAGGGCGCGCATCTCCGACTTTTCGAAAATAAGTGCGTATTAAATAGATAATTATCGCTCGCTTTAACGGTGAAGGAAAACATCGCAAGGAAACATGCATATGGAAGAGTTCTACTTAATGTTATCCATATTGAGAAAAGACCAGCAGTGGTACAATTTTATACAGTGGTATAATTTTATACAGTGGTACAATTGCCGATGGCTCGCGTCATATCATACGATTATTACGTATGCTCTGGTCACGTAAAATTATTCCTATCTATGGTCTGCCCACACGAATATTACGGGACCATAAACAATCCTATCGGGACAATAGAAAGAATAATCCGGTTAATCCAAACAATGTCTACCGATATTTTAAGTTTCATTCAAATCCGTTCAACGGTTTACGATTGATTGAGTTACAAATATTCAAACATATTTACAATCTACAAATATTTATAAATAAGTTTTAATATAAATATCCTTTGATGGCTACAATATCCAATCCTATGAGTAAACGTGCGCGAACATTGGCTGCACGTGAGGACGCCGTCGACGTTGTTATAAAAGATGCTGCTGTTGGTTTAGCCAAGCGAAACCTGATCATCCTTGCTTCTTTGCTAATAATAATTAGTAGTAGTCACTATAGCCGAAATCGGCTGGGAAGTATAAATATGTATATAATACAAGCTGTCCCGACAGACATTGACCTGAACAGAAGAAAAAAAATACCTAAATCTAAACCATCCTCGAATCCACATGAACACACACAATTTTTTTAATCAAAATCTGTCTGACCGTTTAGTAGGAGTTCAGTGGCATACACATGTACAGTAGAATTATATATATAAAGATAAATACACATACATAATGGAATGGTATAACCATCATAGATAGCAATAAAATATTGAGTTTTGCCCGCGGGGTCACTCGCGTTTACCTAGATTTAGTCAATAAACAATCGCTTGGGACAGAATGTTTTTCTGGATGACAAATTTCTGACAATTTCTGAAAATTTTATAATGATCGGCCCACTATAAATACTAGGCCGACCATCATAAAATTTAAAGGTGTAAAGGCGTAACAAACAAACTAACTTACATTTGCATTTATAAAACAAGTGAAGATTGAGTAAACATTCACAATTGTAAATTAATAGGTTACAAAGATATAAAAGTTTGTATGTAAGTATGTATATTTAAACTCGGGAACTACAGCATCAATCAAACAAACTCACATTCACATATTTTATAATCTTAAAATTAAACTATTTTATATTGATAGTTAAAGTTTCAGAAACTAACTATTCATATAAAACGCCATCACTAGTAGTCGTTTCAGAGTTCCAAAATTATGTAATAAAAATAAAAAATTAACAACGCGAAATAATCCGAGTAATGTAGTTTCATTTCAATGTATAACAATCGCGTAAACGTAAAACAATATTATTGATGATATTAGTCAACGTTTTGCACAAACCTTTCATATACAAATAGTAAGCACCTTCTTAGGCCGTCAAAGTAGGGACCTCAACATCGCCTCAGCTGCTATGAGGATGTGTGGAGGCCACAGCTCTTGGACCACATGATCGCTTACCATCAGGCGGAGTGTGGTCATTTTGACGAGCAAAAGAAAACGGTACTGCCATATGTTTCATGACGACTCGATGACGTAGTAGTTAGTGTCTACTGACTGACTGCCACGCCTGAGGTCACGGGTTCGATTTCCGCACAAGTCAAACATTTGTGTGCATGAACATGGATGTTTGTCTTGGTCTGGGTATTTCTATGTATAATATGTATGTATTTACAAAAAAAAAGTATATATTTATATTTATCCATTGTCTAGTATTCATAGTACAAGCTCTGCTTAGTTTGGGCTAGATGGTGTTGTGTGTATGTGATAGAATATTATTATATTATATTATTGTCGCGTAGTTAAGGCGTGCAAGTGTAACAAACAGACAAATTCACATTCGCATTTATAATATTAGTCAGGCTTTTAAACAAACCTTTTATATACAAATATTAAACTAGTGCCTGGCCTTATTATTCTTAATTATATAAGCATCAACTGTTGAAACTAACAATAGCGTAAATTCCATCACGAAAAGATACTACCGTTTAAATCCTCCTTAGTGATTATAAAAAGCGTGATACTGGACAAAAAAAAAGAAAATGTTTAGAAAGGTCCATTAAAATACCCAACATAATTAATTTTATTATACAAACTTTTTGGAACGTTTTAATGTTCGAACGTAACATTCGAATTTCAAGTTGTCATTGAATCAGAACGCCTCAGCACGCATGATTGACATTCTCGTCGATGATTTATTGGATAATTTTATTTCATTTATGAAATATGGCGTCTTTTTGCATAATATAACTTTTCTTTGTGTTATTTTGTCTCGTGAAAGTGTAATAATTGAATAGGATTGAAAATGTGATATTTGGTACTGGCTTAAATATTCGTAGTTGCTATTTCTGGTGCAAAGATTGTCTGTCTCTATTCAGCGGCGTCGTTTTTAGTATTTGAAGAATTGTTTATTGCCTTAAAATATTGTGGCATAGCTTGCGAAAAATTTATTGAATATTGGTGGTGTGCATATTTGCTGTCGAATATTTTTAATAACCGCAATCCTAAGCGGTGTAGATATAATTCTTAATTTTTCAAATATCTTTGTTGATAAGAGTAATGTATATAGCGTCGTTGCCCATGTGAGTTTTTTCGGTTCGTTTCTAATCTTGAACAAATATGTTTTATTCTGTAATAGATAAGCGCTTTGGGAATTCTTGCCTTTTTCATTTTATTATCTATAAAGTGCATACCACGATTACATAGATAGATCATGAGTTGTCAAATAATAATCTAATACATCATTGGAAACACATCTGTAAGTAATTTTTTACATAAGTATTACTTACACAAGTGTTTGTAACATGCATTCCCCTCTAAATCATTAATATCAGGACTAACGATTATATTTTCTATTCTTAATTCTTATATTATAAAACTAAACCCATACAAAATACTAAACCCTAACCTTTTTAAATATATGTAACTAGTAAATCCAATAAAATAAATTTAATTTAAACAACGTAAGGAAATTATTTTTTAAAGATTACTTGCTATTTAACTAAGTACAATCATTATGACCTTTTTTAAATATATGTAACTTTTAAATCCAATAAAATAAATTAAATTAAACAATAACGTAAGGAAATTATATTTTTAAATATTACTAGCAATTTTGATTTAAAATTACTAGTATTTTTGTTAACCCTCCAGCTAAGCTATAACACTTGGGTTAGGAGTGGATTCATGTCGGTAGTGGGTGGAATTCGAATCCGCGACCTCGATCGCAAGTCCAATGCTACTGCCACTTCAGTATTATTAATTCTTCTGGCTTTCTTCTCTCTTAGCCTTTATTATTCCCAAGTCACTTGGGGTCGGCTTTTCTGGTCTAACCGGATTTGACTGGATATCAGTTTTTACACGGAGCGGCTGCCACCTGACCTCCGCAACCCGAAGGCTAACGATACCCTAAGGCTAGACCAGTGTCAGGATATTAGAGGGTACTGATTTTCCCAATAACGACTGCCATAGATGTTCATGGCAGCCGGGACCGACGGCTTAACGTGCTCTCCGAGGCACGGAGCAGGTGATAATTGTCAATCAATACGCGCATAATTTCGAAAATTCATATAACTTCCGATAGTCAGAGGTGCGCGACGTGGGTTCGAACCCGAGACCCTCTGCATTGCAGTCTGTTGGTCTCCCCACTGAGCTATCGCTGCTACTATTAATTCTTCTGGCTAACAATGTCTAATTCCTAGAATATGAAGCTAGTGTTCTATTGCCGTCCAGTCCCACAATATCTAATATTTCCTTATTATAAGCATTCGAACATGACATCCCATTACTTGTCTCTTTAAACACGTCTAAGTTATTTGTTTCCAATGCCCAATGCTCTTTGGATATTGGATGGTCTGAATTCGAGTTGTCTTAACACATTTGAGTAAGGCTCGTTTTAGTTGTTGCCTGAATCTGCTATAAAGGTGTTTGAATTTTGTTTTTCGTATTACAAAGTATTAAACTTCGCTCAAGTCACAAACTTATATTTACACTTGTACTACCAGTACCACGGGTAAGAAAAGAAAGAAGTTATTTTTATATGAAGGTGGAATCATGGAATGTATAGAAAACATTAGTGTACTATATGTCATTTTATTTGAACATTAAACAGCAGCTGAGAGCACTAAGCGATCCTCAACTTTAAGACTTGAAATGCAGCTCCGGTGCGTATTTAAAGATGCATGTTGTGACCTCGTTTCCGAGCTCGCACGGTGTTTGGTGGTTGTGATTTACCTGAAAAATATGTAAAAATGGTGATTTATTTTTTATATCAGCATTTTATATACCATTTTATATATTACTAGTAGTTCCACGGTTTCACCCACGTAAGTCCCGTTCCCGTGTAAATATCGGGTTTCCCCTTCATGGTGGAATTTCCAAAAATCCTCTCATAGTGCGTGCTCCCCTACACTCTCCAAGGAACATACATGCCAAATTTCAGCTTCTTGCGTTCAGTAGTTTCGGCTGTGCGTTGTCTGTCAGTCACTCAGTAACGAAAGAGTTTTATATACATATATAGATAGAACGACTTCAAAAAAGGACGATATTTCTCAATTCCACCGTGTTACGCGATTACTCCGCCAACTATGAATTGATTTTGATGATAATTTTTTTCTTTGGTATGTCATACTGTAGACGCCAACTATGAAATGATTTTGATGATCATTTTTTTCTTTGGTATGTCATACTTTAGACGCCAACTATGAATTGATTTTGATGATCATTTTTTTCTTTGGTATGTCATACTTTAGACGCCAACTATGAATTGATTTTGATGATCATTTTTTCTTTGGTATGTCATACTTTAGGCTGGTATGGTTACATAAATTTTATCGATATCGCTTTTGTAAAAATCAACAAAAACAGAATATATACAAACATTGAATGACCGTTTGGGTATTTTGGTTTCCTTCAGCAAAAAAGTTAATAGTAGATTTGAATGTAGATATTGTATTACAGTCCGATATTTTTCTAAAATAATATTTCTTCAATGGCGATCTTGTATTGATTGCGACCGATATACAGTAAGTTTCAGTCTAATTCGATTCTGGCAGTATCTACTATTGTGTCCGTTACTTTAACGTTACTCTCTAAAGAAAAAAAGCTATCTTATCTTAAATGTTAAGCAGAAAAGATCTAACCATAATTTTTTATGAAATCGAGTTAAATACATAGCCATAACATAGAAAAAATTACTACATACATACCAAAGGTACCATCACAAAATTATAATTTATTTATAATTTATGAAAAATTGCATAAGAGTATCATGTTACTTGGATACATGTATAATAAGATTTAAGTTGTTCATAAGATTCATGACGCGTGGATCAATCTATTTTGCTTTTTCTTGTTTCTCAATACTACCTACATATTTTTGTACCAAACAGATTGGATCTTTCTTGTATAATACATTCCTCACATTTTATTTTTAAATTTAAGAACCAAGTGTTTTGGATCTAATTTTATAGTGTCAAATGTGACGTGCCTTGAAAAGAAAGAAAAGGAAGTTGCCAATGCACTAAAGAAGAAAGAAAACAAAGAAAGTATAAAAACTTGTCTTACATAAGTTATAAGAAAAAAGAAGTTAGTCCTAAGATTTTTATTGATTTAACTGTGAATGTGTAAAAAATGTAAAAAGATTTCACCTGTAGAACGTCAAGCTAAATTTAAGAAAGTCTATGAATTAGGATCGTAATCCTCAAAATATGTACATTGTAGCTTCAGTTAAAGAGCAATCTGTTAAACGACCCTACGTACCACAAAATAGTTTAAATACATCCAAGAAAAGATCATTTTCACGTCGGTACTTTCTGAAAGGTATGCTCGTATGTAGGGAAATGTTCGTGAAAACTATTCAGACAGCTCCAAAAAGAATATCTCAGATAAGCGTGGAGTAAACGGAAGTCGCAATAAAATTGATGTGGAATGCGAGATATTTTTCATAAATGTTAAAAAATACCTACTCGTGAGAAAGCTGATACAGCAAAATTCTTAAGACCCGATATAACATTTTTCTAAAATTTACCAGTTTTATAGTGAAGAACATTCCGCAGGCATTAGGGCCGTGTCTTATCCAAAAGCCAAGCAATTATTCCTGACTAAATTTAATCTTCGTACCAAACCTCTAAATAAAGACACATGATATAAATGCGACTTTTATAAAAATAAATAGAACTTCTTGACTACTGATGACGAAACAAGGCAAAAAATTATAAACGAAGATAACGACCAAATAACGATCAAAATAGTTGAAGATATTCAGAGGCGACTGAAAAGTGATATGGCTTTTGCGAAAACTGTAACATACATAGAAACTATTACATTCGATTTGGAGAAAACATTGCCGCTACCCCGCATACCAACGAATATAGTATTTTATAAGAGGCAGTTATGGATGTATAATCTAGGCATTGCAACATATGGGTAGAAAGTGAAGCTGAGAGAGGCTCACAAGGAAGTAGATTCTTGTTTGATCAACCACTTATCGCAGAGATTAAAAGCAGGCCTAACAACACTTATATTTATGGAGTGATTCTTACGGGGGGCAAAACAGAAATATTAAGCTCACCCTAATGCTAAAAGATTTAAGGTTCTTGTCTAACGACACAGAATTTGGAAAGGAGGAGTGTGCTCTAAAATTTCAACAAAGCGTATATCTGCCTGAAGATTACATGAACACTAAGAAAACCTGCAAATAAAAAGAAACTACTAGAAGTCCACAGAAGGGAAGCTAAAGATTTTATTGCATCAGCTGAACTCGAAAATATAATCTCCAACAGAAAAAATCCATCACTCGTGAAAAAATATCATGGCTCAAAACCAAAGAAATATTTTTGAAAAAGGAGGTTATGTTTTCCATGTTTATGAGGAACAGTTTAGATGATGATTATGCAGCTATGTTTTCCTTGTTTATGAGGAACAGTTTAGATGATGATTACGCAGAGGTTGATATTAAAAGACCTAAACGCGGTAGACATCGTAAAGTAATTACCAAAGATGTGATGAAAATGCTTTGGCCGAATGGCAAACCTATACCAATTGCGAAATTGAACGACATCAAAACCCTCATGCATTTAATTTCACGAGATTCTCAGATATTTTACAAAAATCTAACTGGGGTTAGTAATGTAGAAGACGATATCGATGGATTTTCCGGTCAGGCTGATTTTGATATGGAAAACGAATTTGTTGATGACAATATAAATGAAATGAAAATATTACAAATCACAAATATTAAAATTTAAATTTAGCCTATTAAAAGATACCATTCATCAACCAAATGTTTTAGTATTTTGCATATAAGGTCCACGGGTATATTTTCAGTAATTACATAAATCCTTCATATGAAAATGCATTATATATTCTACGTCCAAAATAATATATCGATCATGTTTTATTACCCAACTAATGCAATTTTTTCAAATTTAATAGCACACTTTAAAACTGTATTTACTCAAAAGTATAAAACGTCAGTTCGATCTTTTCTGTTTAACAGAGTCCAAATACGGGGGCCCAGTCAGTGCAGACCGGTGACACTTCGACCCAGTGGATTCTTTTGTGTCGGCCTCAAGATCTATCCTTTAACTATCTTCTTGTTCGCAGTGTACATTTCAGAGGGAGAAGCCTGAAGTCTTCGGGGTTTGGATATGCCAATCTCATCAGACCCGTTCTCAATTCAGCCACCGCGTCACATTCACACAATAGGTGCGATATGGACTCGTTTTGTTCACCACAGATACAATCTGCACAGGAAGTCGTTGGTGCCAAAATGGCCAGTAAACGCTCCTGTGAGCAGGCGTATTTGGCCCATGTTGTAGCCGCAGAGGTTCCGGGTGAAGCCCGTGGCGCTCTGTATGCAATGAATTTCTTGGAGTGTTCCAGACCGCTAAGGGCCATCCACTCTAAGCCTGTGTCTATCATTGCCATGTGCATTCAAAACTGCCTTGGCGGTACTCTCAGAGAGTCCTACGAATGGCTCGGAGCCCACAAACGGTTGCTCCGAGCCCTTTCTGGCTAATTCATCAGCCTTCTCATTGCCCTGCACCCCTGCATGCCCCGGAACCTGCACTAGTCTGACTGTTGTTCCTGCCAAGTTTGTTGAGGGCCTTAACACAGTTAAGGACCAGACCGGAGTCCACCCTGCATGCTAAAAAAATATTATATAAATTACCAAATAACCAAAAACTATATAAATAAGTATAAATTACCAAAAGCTAAGGGAAAGTAAGTAAAAAGCTAAAGGATTCTCAGATTATTTGTATTCTTCAAACATCTCTTTAGATAGAGATATATGTATATACATATTTGCCAGTTGTAAATAATTTATCCAAAGTAGGTCAAGATTTGATGGGATTATTTTAATCAAGCAATTCCCATTACGGTTCTATTGAGCTTGAGTATATATATTATAATAATATACATATATAAGTGTACTGAGCAAATAACTTAGCTTTTCGGTGAATTTTAGCGAATTGCTATATCGTCTTATTGGATTGATTATCTTTACCTTAAGGATAATTAATATTTATCGTTAGCTTGAACAATATAGATTTATAATAATACATTGTTTTATCGGAGCTGAAGATATTGAAATATTTATTTTGTGAGATAACGAAGTTCAGGCAACATAAACGCGTATATGGGCCTATTTCGCGGCGACTAAAGATTTCTACTTGGTACAATAGCGGGTATCTATAATTCTTTCTTGCTTCATTCATTTCCAAGATGATAGAGCTATAAGATAATTTTCAATAGTTGCTATAAGTTCTCGGCCAAGAGTCATTATTACCAAAAATTCTTAATAACACTTTACACTTTATTAAAAATATATTATGACCATGTTAGTCTTCAATTACCTATGTATATCAGTATTTCATATTTATTTATATAATACCATTTATTACATTTTAGTAACTTGTCTTAATGCCTTGAGACGACCGATGTAATTGTTTTGAAATCGGACATTGCAATAAAATTTTATAGATCTTATAGTATAACAGACATTGAAATAGGATTTCAGATTTGTAGGTTAATTGTTTGAACTTGAAAAATGCTACTGTAGTTGGACAGATTGTATTATGAACAAGATTCTTTTATTTTTTAAATAAATGTCAGTCACGCGTGACATAGGTTTTTACTGTTGTTAATTTTTTATTACGGTATGTGTACTCTGGTTACCCAGGAGATTAAGACGAAAGTTCTGCTGAACATCGAAGTTTGACAAAAATTGCCACTGTGATCGATCCTGTGTAAGCTGGCAACGGCTTCGGGCATTTTGATCGGGTATTCTGATCGGGTATTTTGATCGGGTCTTATAATCATTAAGGGCGCAGGGTAACTATCGGTCCGCTTACAGATATGATTAAAATAGTCACTTGAACTTGAAAATTTACAATTCATGTGAAATATTTATTCAATGTTCTTAAAGTTTACTATGGCTTAATACTTATCCCAGATTTCTAGTAAAACCGTTTGGCGTTTACGTCATAAATATTTACCTCTTTGTCGCAATTCTCCGACACTGTTTTCATGTGTTCCAATTTCTTTTTGTTTGTGAACACTAGGGGCGTCACGGCAGTCATGAAACCCATCTTGGAATATTTGTTGTTCCTTACGACACCGATCTGTGGGTGAAACGAAATAACACATATGACTAGAGAATAGTCTATACAAGATGTTAAACTTAAGAATTATGTCGTATATTAAGAAAGTTGTTTGTAGTACTGAGTGTAAATGTAAAAGGTTAGATTTTTGGGTATTTGGATGATTGCTACTCAATTTCTACAATAATAATTATTGTCGAAATTGAGAGAAAAGACAACAATAATTTGAAAAAATCGGTATAAGCTTTTACTTGTATGGAAATAATACTTCGCAAAGTAGTAAATATTTAAATATGGTAATAGAACGTCCTATAAAATATTTGAACCATTTGTTTGTATAGTTTAAGCGGCTAAGACATATTTTCTAAACATGTATATAAAATCGCAAGTGAAACGGCTATTGCCTAGACTTTAAAAAAAAGTGAAATATTTTAATTATGGTTTAAATGTTTTTTGTACGGATTGGATAATCATGTTGTATCAACTTTATTTTAAAATATTAGACCTACAACGCGTGCTCCATTTTGCCATCGAAATCCAATGAACATTTGCTCTTTAACTTGCATCAAAAATCTGACTGCTGGCGAATTATGGCAAGCAATGGAAAAGTGTTATTATAATATTAATGATTTTTTGAATGATAATCATCTTAAATAAATTTAAATTCAATTACTTTATTTATTTTAACGTTTACGTTTTGACATTAAATTTATTTTAACTTTTCGCTTTTGACATTCAAAATTATTTATCTGAATGCATTTTTAATTATCTAGGCATACTAATTATATTTTAATTTCATTTGTTACATTTATTGACATTATTATTTTGCTTAATTTCTTATCTAAATATGTAATTTGTTAATTTAATGTATTTCTATTTTTTTTTTTTAAAGTTGATATTCATACTAGGCGTATCAGGCAGATTTTGGTGATACTAATTTAACCTTTTTGTAATCATGTGATACCCAAAATAAATTGAATGAATAAATTATTTATGATTTATGATTTATGATCAATATCCCTATCACCATCTCATATAGCATGTGCAAGCAAAGAGACGAAGGCTGTAACGCGTTGTCTCGATATCGCGCAGTCTCGATATCGCGCATACTATAATTACTATGCATTAAAATAGTAAAGCTCCTAGCAGGAGTGTCAAGCTATTCTCAATGCGTACGCCTAGCCACATGTAAGGGGCCGCTTACATAAAGCGTTTAAGTGCATGCATATCGCATTACGCGTATGTGTGTATGCACAGTCGTACAAGTACAGAAACAAGGCTTGAACGGCCAAAGGCGAGCCTTAGGACAATTATAATAAGGTCAACGAGTAAAGAAATAAAAAATGTAAACAAACGGTCAGCGGTTCTTAACAATTTTTTGTATTCAAAATATTTAAAGATTCAATTTTACTATTTAGATTTTATTAATTTGTCAAAGTGTTCACTTGCGCCCGTAATTAATATTCAGTATTATAAATATGAATCAGTAATATTGAAGAAATACGTTAATATTTAACATATTATATTCACAAAAATTACGAAACTAAGTAAGCAATAATTTTTTAGACGCATACTGTTCTTTATTATTTATTCACGCTAAATACATTGTTTATTACTACTTATGCACGCTAAATGCATTGTTTATTACTTATTCATGCAAACGACATTCCAAGGTGGGATGATAGTGCATTTTTATATCTATAATTATCAACTAATTTCCTAAAATACAATCATACAACATACATCACATTTACATTTACATTAACATCTTATGTTTGGATGCCGGTACTTAAATGATATGACGACAATCACTTCAGATACTTCTCGCACGTTATTGCATATGAAACGGTTAGACATAATAATTGCTCGCTGTTGTAACGTACCTTTATCGCCTTTTATTACGTGGGGCCTAACAGGCATACCTGGCCAAATGTTGTTGTACTACCGCTTCAGGGATATATGCGTAGGACTATGTTTCCATATCTAAGAGATGTACCTATGTTGACATAATTTCTCTCATCTCATTTTATTATACGCTAATATGTTTTCCACGTTAGTTACCTAAAGTGCCATTAAATACCTTCTCTAATAGACATTTGATGATGCAAGCCGAGGTCTCTGGATAAGGTGGTTCTTCACGTAACTTCTCCACGTCTTCGACGGTAGCGTTGACGTGGTCCATGCATGCTTGAGCTGTTGCTATCAGACTTCTCTTTACTATGTCGCTGAAGTGATTGTCTAGAAAAAAAAACGAACTTGACTGATCTAAAACTGTTTTTTAGGCTCTGTGCCAAAATTGTGCTTTTTGATTTGATTGCCTGTCTATCTCTCTACTACAGCAGCTTATTTAACATATTATTTATTAAATACTAGCGACCCGCACCGGCTTCACACGGGTATTACAAAATCTTAACAAATTATACGCATAAGTCACCTCATTAATCACTGTATATTGCGCGTTCAGTAGTTTTTGAGTTTATCGCAAACAGGCAGACAGACACAGCAGGGGACTTTGTTTTATAATGTAGTGAAGATAGTTGTGTCTCTTTAATTCTAAAATAAACTAATATCACGCATAGCGAAACTATTTTTAATGTCGGCCTCGATGGCGTAGTGGTTAGTGTAACTGACTGCCACGCCTGAGGTCGCGGGTTCGATTCCCGCACGAGTCAAACATTTGTGTGCATGAACATGGATGTTTGTCTTGGTCTGGGTGTTTCTATGTATAATATGTATGTATTTACAATAAAAAAGTATTTATGTATGTTTATCCACTGTCTAGAACCTATAGTACAAGCTCTGCTTAGTTTGGGCTAGATGGTGTTGTGTGTATGTGGTAGAATATTATTATTATTATTATTATTATATTTAGGGGTATTAAGTTTTTTTTAAAATTGTTATTATATGCATGGTTTATCGTGCTTAATTCCTAGGTCAGTAAGTTTTTGTAAGAAAATCTCAGTAGAAGCCTTGCGTCTAGAACTATGCCCAGTAGATGGTAACAGGTTATTACGTGGAAGATCGTAGCTTAAAGAGTGTAGTACTCCTCGGCCTATTCTTTCGGGAATACAATAATATATTTTTAATTTCCAATAAACATTTTCAATTTTACTGTATTTAATAATAATACTTCTTGTAAGTAACAAATTACTTAAAAGAAGTTAGAACAACATAATTTAAAAAGTCATAATATTCCTCCGCGTCTCTGTCTATTGGCAATGTGCACATAAAAATTAACAGCAATGCCACGTTGGACAGCAATGCTTAATCTTTACGCAAAGAAAATACACACTGTCTGGTCACGCGAGGCGTCGATCAGCTGATCTCTATAAAGAGACCTAGTACTTGGACCTAATGGCCGCCAGCATTTCAACACCATACAACTCAAATATGTAATCACCAATAAGATTTTGATATTTGCACCGTTTGAGCGTCTCCGTTGATGCAGCAGCAGTACCAACACAACCTGCTGTACTGACACAAGTTGCGTCACACACCAAAAGCCATTTTCTATGGCACATGGCTAATGGCTAATGGCTAATGATTTGTCACTACAATCTGGTCTCTAACCATCGTGGCATACCAAGCCGTGAGATTCAAGCTGAGCCAGAACACCAGTGGTGACAAGAGCACATTATGTACAAAGAGTTGAAAATAAATGTTTTGCAGAAATTTGTATTGTTTATGAAGAAGGTTAATACGTGTTCCTAACAATGACCATAATTGTCTTTCTGGAGATTGTCTACCATTAGGTTCAAGCTACAAGCGTATAAGACAGATTTGAATGTAATTAATTAATTCAAAGCGTAGAAATAGACGCAAACCAATTTGATTAAACTTTCGTATTTTGGCATCTCTGACAAAATAATAATTATTATTATCTTGGAGTGGTCCGACAAAGCCCATTATTTTTTCCCAGTGACGTGAGGAGGTTTGTTAAACTTAATTAAACTTAAAGTCACAGTCTGTAGATCCTAGTATAGTTGTATTGCCAAACCCGGAAACGTATTGTTCAATGGTCTTTGTAATCGGATATGGCTCACAGGCAAGCTGTGTGCACAAATATGACTCTTCACTAGTCAGTACATTCCCATTCTTTCGGTGAATTTCTAACATTCGAGCATGTAACAGCATACCTATATAATAGGCATGCATGGATTCGGACATGTTCTTCGTATAAACGTGAGACCTTGCCCCAACAGACTTCTTCTTCTTCTTCGACGATTCTAGCGAAGCCGAAATGCCCCGGTTGCACTTCGTTAACGATCGGAGCCTGCCTCATCTTTGTCCCCAATTTCATGAAACTTTCGAGATAGAGTAGATCGTTAGTTAGAGATGAGGTAGTCTTTGAGTATTCTTTGAAAGGTGGTGGTGTTAAGGCAGATGTGCCACCCTTACAGGCACCGAATGCCTGTAAGGGTGGCACATCTGCCTTAACTGGCGCCTCTACGGCTGGAAGAGCATGCGGCTGCAGAGATAGGGCTGACGAAAACCTCCCCTTAGCCGTCGTCCTCCACAAGGCGCTTCCAGCTCAGGTCTCGGGTTTCTGTTAAAGCTTCCAAAGGCCCAAATTACCCCGGTGGACGTGGCGGAGCACAGTGGGAACTGTGCTCCGCTACGTCCACCGGGGTAATTTGGGCCTTGGTTGTAATAGTTCTCATAATTATTATTGTAATTTGCCATTGTAAAGTAAAAGAAATGCCTTTCCGAGGTCTTAAGATTTTACTAGCGTATAAAACGCGCGAGCGAAATTAGCTTTTCATTAAAAGGGGCAAATAATAATAAATTTTTATTAAATAAATAAATAAATCTTACAAAACACGTTACAGGCTACTTATTTTAATCTGAAGGAAAACATTAATTTAAATATTGGACACAAGAGACTTGTTTATGATGTCTGTTTTAACATTGTATTAACTGAACTAGGTCAGAGACTTGTTTCAGCTCTTGGCGTGTAATTTATATAAACCAGGAATAAGAGTGGTCCCATAACTGAACCGAACCTTGTGGCACTCCATATAGAATTCTCTTAGGACTTGATGTATATGTAATTTCTGATTTACATGCTGTATCAATATTAGTAATTTGTGTTACTTGTTGTCTGTTATTAAGATATGACGTCATTAATTCATAGGCATTACCCCTAATACAGTACCCGGCGATAAACATTGCACATCGACCTTTGGAAAGAGACAATCGGCTAATTTCGGCTTCGTAGAGCGTTATCTCTGTCGCACGAAATACAAACAGTCCGGTATCTATTAGGAGCTGTTAAGACAATTATGATTTGCTTCTTTTGATAATATAATTCTTTTTATTCTTTGTATAAAATACACCAATTTTTCTATAAGGGATGGCTTTAGGTTGGGGTAAAATAAAATAAAAAAAACATGTTTACATTATGTTTACGTATTTAATTATTTTGGAAAATTACAGCTGTAGTGTACATAATAAACACTATTATACCTATTGTTAAAATGTGAATTGTAATAAAAATAATAATAATTCTAATTCTCAATTACTTCCATTTCACTACCTGTGCTCTCAAAGAGGTCAATATCACTGTCACTGTCAGCCGTATTTATATATATCAGTGTAATTGTCTAAACCGTGTTCAATGCTCTATTCTATTTCTTTCTTTCTTTCTTTCTATTTTATTCTACTCTATTCTATATTCATTCCCACATTTGATTGCATGATCGCAAACCCTTTTCCACTCTTCAGCCCCGATCATGTTTACTTTTTCAGTCCATAATGTTTTTACTGTAGTTAAATTCATACCCACATTTCTAGAGAATACATAGCCTTTCAGTTGAGACCATATATTTTCAATTGGATTAAAATCCGGATGATATGGTGGCAATCGCAACACAGTGTGCCCATGTTCGGCAAGTACTTTGTCCACGGAAAATTCTGTATACCTCTCCTTGTGCTGACATATAATAGCGTAAATATGGATTTTTGTTAATTTTGGATCAACTGGAATTTCGTGTCTGTTTAACCAGTTGATCATTTCCTGTTTAATGGTGATTGAGTTGGGGGGTCTTTCTACATATTTGTTGTGATAGGGTGGGTGCGTTGTCGATAACTAGAACAGAATCACTGGGTATATTTGGGATTAATTATTGATTAACCAGCCATTTTTCGTAGTTAGTTAGTTATCGTTATTCATTTCATTGTGATAGTCACCTGTAGTGTCCGTGGATTTATACGTTAAGCTTTTTTCATTTCCCGCATGAACTATTATCAAACGTTAACCTTTTGAAATTGGCTTTTTTATTCATTTTTTCTTATCATCACTCCAAGATTTCCCTTTAGGGATGTATGTATGTAAGACTCATCCATGTAGACGATATTTTTTCCTGATTCGCGAAATTTG
This sequence comes from Catocala fraxini, assembly GCA_930367265.1. Lineage (NCBI taxonomy): Eukaryota > Metazoa > Arthropoda > Insecta > Lepidoptera > Erebidae > Catocala > Catocala fraxini. The sequence goes on from OV884045.1 coordinate 3,748,620, forward strand.
CGTATTTTATCGAGGTATTCCATTCGTTTGAGACTTTGCTTTTCCATTAGAACTTTTCGATTATCTTCCATTTTAGTTAACCGAAATCCCATCTCGTGAAGTATTTTTCTCAACGTCTTTTCAGACCCATTGTAATTAATAGCTTCAGGTAATATAGCTTTTAATGATTTTATTGTTGGCAGTTCATTAAATCGTAAGTGAAAATCATACACCATTCTTCGAACAACATCATAATCAAAATCGTCCATATCCAAACGAAAATGATTTTTTGGTCTCCCTTTTTTTGGAGTGCTGAACTTAATTTCAGTAGAATAATAATATGTGTTTCAGTACTGACTTCGTTTAATATATCGTTCAAAGTTCTTCTTGAAATTTCAGTGGCATTTGCAACTCGCTCTTGAACCTTCTTAAAATAACAACTTACATTTTCATCTTCATTTTTTTTAAATCTGTCAGCTTCGGTTACAAAATATTTATAAACATTTTAGATAATTTCGCGTGACTGACCTCGTAAAGGTTTCCCTCTTTTTCCTAAAGATGCCATAGTACAACTTTAAATTATTTAAATTTGGGGGTGTTAACAACTCTAAATATATATTTTGAACTGGAAGCGACCGCACTCTATCGCACAACGCCTGACAAAACGTCACATAGGTAGTGTGCGGCAGAGATAACGCTATACGAAGCCAAAATTAGCCGATTGTCTCTTTCCAAAGGTTGATGTGCAATGTTTATCATCGGGTACTGTACCATACGTATATAATTTTTTCAATAATATACTATAATCCACAAAGTCAAAAGCTTTAGTTAGATCCATGTACATGGTTGAGACAGATACTTTTTTATCAAATAACCTTGTGTAGCATGATGATTATAAATTGCAATGTTTTTCTTTTCAATAGAGACTTATGAAATACCTTTTATGAATTACCTGTTCAAATATCTTTGCAAATACAAGTATTATGGCTATAGGTCTGTATTTTTCATTAAATCTTTGTCTTTTTAAATATTGGTTTAACGATTGATGTCTTTAATTGGGAAGGAAATACTCCGCATTCTATTGACAAGTTGATAATGAAGCTTAAGACGTAGGGCTATTTGTGAGGTCTGTTTAATTACTTTTGTCGTTATTCCATCGATACCGACACTATTGGTGTTTTTAAGGTTCATGATTATTTTTACTATCTTAGAATCATTAACAGGAGATAGAAATATGGAATTGAGATTATTTGATGTCACAGAACATCATGGGCCTGGATAGCTTTTTGCTTCAATGACTGATAAAACAGTGCTATGTGAGATGTTACGTGGGTAATCTTGCGGCATAAATTGGTAACCCACATCTTTTGCTACTGTTCATTTTGCTTTCGGCTGCTATTGTGCAAACTTCACTCAGATTCGTCGATTTTAAATACCCATCTTTGTAAATCGTCTATAGGAAGAACTTCCGGTGGCACCACACTATCGGGCGGGATTTCGTCAATCGGACGGGATTTCGGTAATCGGACGGGATTTCGTTAATCGGACGAGATTTCGTTAATCGGACGGGATTTCGTTAATCGGACGGGATTTCGTTAATTGGACGGGCTGGTGGCGACTGCGCGACTGCGGTGGCGGAGGAATTCTCTTCGCAAATGTTGGCTGCAGCCAAATGGACTAAAGCTCGAATTTGGCATCATATCACTTTAAACATTCTTGGTTTTCATAATTAATGTCTTAGTACATATTTGCAGTATATGTAAATAAGCGCAGATCAATCGCCACACACAGTGCTAATGAGAAGAAATAATTATTATAATATTGCTTTATAATGTTAAAATGTAGCATAAATTCACAGAAAACACGTCCGCGTCGGATAGATCTATACTATAGATTTTTTAGAGATTTTTGTGTAAAATAAATAAGCATAATGTCTTATCTAATCTAGACCTGATATTATGCGAGGTAAAAAAGTCATTTGTTTTAAATTAACCTACAACCTGCAAATAATTAAATACAAACATATTTCCCAGGAATGATATTTTAAAACATTTAAGCTCAAATGATACAGCATAGTCCTATTTCGGAATAAGTTTGTGATGTTTGATGCGGATCAAACTGGCAACCAAGCTGCAGCAACGGTTTTATGTCTTGTTTTTAAAAACCAGCTCCTGCACTAGGAATCAATTCTGAGTCGGATAGAATCATTTACCATCTTACTTACATCTTCGGCCTCGATGGTGTAGTGGTTAGTGTAACCGACTGCCACGCCTGAGGTCGCGGGTTCGATTCCCGCACAAGTCAAACATTTGTGTGCATGAACATGGATGTTTGTCTTTATCTGGGTTTTTCTATGTATAATATGTATGTATTTACAAAAAAAATATGTATATATGTATGTTTATCCATTGTCTAGTACCATAGTACAAGCTCTGCTTAGTTTGGGCTAGATGGCGTTGTGTGTATGTGGTTAGAATATTATTATTATTACAAACCCAATTTAAATATTTGCTACGCAGTTAGTATCGACTGAGTATCGACTGTTCATGAATCGACTGTTCATGAAAAATTATACTAATAAACGTTAAGTTAGCGATAAGAGTAAGTTCATCAATAGCTAAACAGTAAAGAAATCTCTATAGCGGGCGGTCCTTTGTTTTAAGAAACAATAGTGTAGATTTTCCGATCAGCTTGGATAGATTTGACATCAACGTCAATCGCTAACAAAAATAATGATATCATAGAAAATGTAATTTCTCCATTAAAACTTTTCAGAGAAAAAATGTTTCAGCGCAGTATTCCCTATATTGTGTTATTTGTCGAATGATATCAAATAGTTTGAATTGAAATTTAGCAGCTTAGAAAAGAAGATTTATAAGCAGAGGAGACAAGAGCAGATTTATAAGAAGAGGAGACGAGAAGATTTATAAGGAGAGAAGACAAGAGAAGATTTATAACGAGAGGAGATAAGAGAAGATTTATAAGGAGAGGAGACAAGAGAAGATTTATAAGGAGAGGAGACAAGAGAAGATTTATAAGGAGAGGATTTATTGTTATATTGCAGTTGATTCCGTTCAGTAGAACCGTAGTTACGTTGTATAGTGTAATCTGCGTAAATTAAGTTTCAGTCAAACTGTTTTTCAAGCAGACAAGCTCTCGAACAAAGTCTCCACCTAGATTAAAATTAAACTAACAATGAAAACTTAGCATGAAGAATATTGACAGAACTTACCCTTGTCATATTCTCCAGCCACATTATACACAGAGTAGACAGAGTAAATTATTATTACGTATCTATACGCGTACATTTTGAACGGCATGCCCAAATAAAATAAGTCCAAATAATAATGACGGAATAATTTTGCAGTGTTTAACCGCAGCGGCGACAGATTAAATCTTTCCGGTTGTGCAATTTCACGATTCAATGAATAGAACTGTTTCATGGACGAAAATATTGTTATTTTTTATTTGGATAAGTCATTAGCGATTTGGAGATTCTATCAGCCGGTCGTATATGATTGCCTCGTGGGGATAATTATTTATCCTTGAAAGCAAAACATAGCTATGTTTTGCCTGCCTTAGAATAAAATCTATAATATGATAGAAAGGTAAAATACTGAACTAATTTTATACCACGGCTGACCCAATGACCAGCCTTGTAGGCGTCGGAATACTTTCTAATTGTATCAGAGATTTAAAAGTATCTATCTGAATTACTAGCATAGACATAGACAAAGTCAAATATTTAAAACCAATTTACCTATTAATATATTTTTGACTACACTGGCTTAAGTACCTAAACGCTTTCTTGATCTGATAATTTGTTGGTTTTACAATTAATCAGCCTCTTGCAGTTTACTGCTGATTAAATAAATATTGACCAATTTGCATCACAAAACTCGGGCTTTCTCAATTTTAGCAAAATGTAAGCTTCGAAATAATCGCTTCAAGCAATAAAATTTGATTATCTACTCCTTTGGGGAAAGTGTAAGACTATGCATAGAAGTACTAAATACACTAAACCCCTTCAATTTAATATTATAAACCCCTTCAATTTAATATTATCCTATTAATAAATACAGTCGCGATTTTCTCCAACTTAGACAGCGCCCAACTATAAATTAACCCTATCTTATATAATTACGATGGTTAATATTCGGCGTGCATTATACCATGCTGGCTGTCAGCGACCGCAATATATATGTACATAATTGTACATTATGAGTGTCCTCTATTAATTGGTCGGCCATATTTTTGTTATTTTACCCTAAATGTACTAGACATGCAGCTGTTGTATGGATTCGATTTTAAAATAAAACTAGCTATTTGGTGCGATGTTGTCTGCTTGGACTTGTTTATTTGCGATGTTATTTATGTAAATCGCACTATGCAATATACGGTTTCGGTTCGGTTTTGCAAAACGGTTCGGTTTTGCAAAACGATACGAATGTGCCTAAGATATCGGTGTTTGATAACTTACCTTAAGCTACCAAACTGGAAATTACAACAAAATACGTTAAGTGAGTAATCACTTAACGTATTTTGGTGTATTCGTGTGACCTCAAAATAATATTCTTAAGAATACTTATCATTTTTTATTAAAAATAAATATTTTATTAAATCTTTTTTATAAAAAAAGATAAGTAATCTTAAGAATATTATTTTGAGGTCACACGAATACACCACCCCTTTAAATAAATATTTAGAGGGATGGTATAAATGTATTTCAATTAGATTTTCAAAAAGATTACTATGTATAAACTTAGCGTCATTTTTACACTGTGAGCATATATCATAGAAGGGTGTGGTTTTAATCAGTTATATTTTATTTTTTTGGTCTACTGATGTACAGATTTATCAACTTTAGCATATATAGTTACGTTGAATAGAATAACAGAAAAACAGTAACAAAGATTAATAAATGGTCAATATGACTACTGGGTCACACAAATGTTCACTTTTATTTATGTTATTATTTAATTTACATTTAGCGTATTGTCAGAGGACGTTTACCTCATCTCCTTTATTTTTAATATAAAATTTACTCATCCATAGCCATGACAGCGGTGCAACGATTAACCCCCGCAGATCAGTCGGAACGCGCAATTATCACCACCTCACAGACATTTCTATTCACAATAAAATTCATATGTCAGTACATAACAAAATATTGACGCTAAAAAAATAGGCGCTACAAAAATGAAGGCTGCGTTCAAAAATTCATCAACGCGCACAACTATTAAAATGATTTGTCGTCTCACGAACGCCGTTTGCCGCTTCCACTAAATCATTTCCGCCGTCAGGCACAGCTTCAAGCTATGTTACCACCATTAATTCAGTAAACAATGTAATATGGATCCGACCACTAACAAATTGCCAACAATTGGTCTATCCAATAGCGATATTCATCAAAGTCTCGTGCTAAGCGTGCAACTTGCAGTGAATGATGAGTGACGTAATGAGACGATGGGTTGCGGGCTACCTGATATCGCAGATCAGTGCGATTCGATTATTGGCAACGTTTTGAATATTTTAGATTTATTCATTTTCTGCAATATTTTGTCTAAAGCAACAATTTTTCAACTGCATTGAAACAAGAGTAGCTATAGCTATTCTTGTTTTTTTTAATATATATATATTATACATATATTATATAATTTAAACATTGCCATATGCACTTGAGAATGATGAATGAATGGGCCACAAAGCTGAACTTCGTCTGAATGTGACCCCTTTACCAATTATATACACATAGTGAGTAGTAAAGATATTAATTAATCTATGGAATGCTGACTACATTTCATGTCAGCATTCAATCACATACTGCTGTATGTGACTGAACGATGAAAATATTTTCTTTATATTAGAATTAAGTTCTGTATGGACAATAATTAATGGCATAATGACTGCAACACCTGGTACATAAATGAATTGTCAAATACAGAAATTATAATTTGATGGCAATTTAAAAGAGTGGCCTTGAGTTTCTTACAGGTACTTTCTCATTCCTTAGTATATGTATATATTGCAGATATATTTTCCAGCTACTTGGCGTATTTTTAAACTCCATTTTGCTAATGGGCATATAAACGGATCCTGATGCTTTGTCTAACCGGAGAATCGTATCGAGAGACCCCACGATTAACTGTTAATGTAATTCAAACTTTAGACTGAAGCAGATAACGTCGACTAACTCTAAATTAATTATTGTATTTTCTGCAATTTTTTTTGACAATGGTCACTCAATTTCAAAGTGTGGGATTTTTCACACAGCATTAGAGCAATGAATTAAGATTTTTCAACAGATGTAGTTTTGGTCTGAAGAGTATACATAGGCTACTTATAATTCTGGAAAACGATCTTTGTGGGATAAGCGAAAGCGAAGTTACGTTCCAGAAGCTTTTATATTATTTATTTATTTATTTTCTTGACATCACTAGATAGCTTATTGAGAAACGGGAATGCCTTCTGTACATGGCACATTCGAAGAGTGTAGTGGGGAGCGCAGTCGCCACCGAATTTCTGTTTTTTCTCTTTACTATTAACTTAGCAATCGATAAAATATCTGTTAGTACTAAATTTTGAGTCACAAACACAGAAATACGTAGATTGAACTATGAAAATGCGCCAAGACTGAAGGGGCAATTGTAAAGTACTATCTGGCTGGATGCCATAGCTGAGGAACAGTTTCCGTAATTTAAAAGGGCTTGCCAAATTTCTGCTGTATCAAGAGAAAATATATTGCGTCAATACGAAAAGCACACCGATTGGATTAGAAAGTATAACCGTACTAATGTCATTTGTGCCACATGTTAATGTAAAGAACTCTTTCTGATAAGCTAAAACGTGTTCCAAAAATTGCATCATTCGTGCAATAGCTCCATTTTTTGCTTTAGAATGGTTTCCAGTGATTTTAGTTACAAATTACTAGTATTCATGTTAACGTGGAGACGAGCTGGAGAGCTGTATATGTATATGCCTGTGTTAGGAGTAGATTCACGTCTGTAGACAAAAGTTTACGACTTCTCGATCGCAAGTTCGGGTGCCTTATTCATTGGGCCGATTATAATTGTTGGCACGACCTAGGGGTCGTATTTCTTATTTTTCGGTATTATTATGCGGTATCAACCCTGTCCATGGACCATAATTAGCACTTACCATCACTCTGGCATGTAATACAATCTTCTTTAAGCCTCCTTCATTTTATGCCACTTCTCATGGTCTTGGGCGACTTCAATCCAATTCACTCTAGCTGTTCTCTTGATATCATCATGCCAACGCATAGCTGCTGCCTTCCTTGTATGCCAACGCATCTGCGGCCTTCCTTGTATGCCAACGCATCTGCGGCCTTCCTTGTATGCCAACGCATCTGCGACCTTCCTTGTATGCCAACGCATCTGCGGCCTTCCTTGTATGCCAACGCATCTGCGGCCTTCCTTGTATGCCAACGCATCTGCGGCCTTCCTTGTGGGCGCTTCTTGCCCCATGGTCTCCACTCCACCAACACACCACCTCACCACCACGAGCCCTGTTTTCTGATGACGTAGCCTGCCCACTCCCACTTCAACTTTGCAACAGGCTTGGTTACGTCTGTGACTTTGCTTTGTTGTCGAAGCCACTAAGTACTAGTAAAAGTACTAATACAGAGCTCAATAAAAAAACTGAAACATGACTATTTATTACTAATATTTTCTTTTTAAAATCTTTCAAAATACATACACTAGGAATTGAATTTCGAAAAAATCTTGTAAGTGCCTGAATACATAAATTTCTCTTTGTATGTATAATTACTACATAATACTTAACGTGCAGCGCAAAGAGTTCAATCAGAATTTTATAAGTATAAATGAATATTGTCCAGCAATACCCTCGTTTGACTGTCTCTTATATGGTAGATTTCATTACCTCAAACAATATACAATTGTAATGTTTCTATGATCAAAACATTGTTGTCCATGCGAGTCATTCTTTAGTTATTAAATCTCAAAAATATTTAAATGATTGATGTCCCATAAATATACAGTATATTTGACAGAAACATTCATCAATTAATGCCCGAGAAGTGTTTTTACAATAAAAATAACTGAAAATGTCTGTGGACTTGAATCACTAAATAATAATAACAGGTCATGTCTAAATAAAAAAGCCTCGAATTGGTCTGAAATACAGCCTCGAATTGGTCTGAAATACAAGCAATTTGTCCGTATTTTTTTTGACATTATAGTCCTTTAATTTCTTATTTGAATTAGCTTGGATCGAATTTGACCTACGGACGATAAAGTTAAGCTGTAGTTATGAATTACTTGCCAAGGCAAGTAATTCATAACTACAGCTTAACTTTATCGTCCGTAAGATCAAGATCTTCCCTAAGACCTTTATATATGCAGGGTCTTAATCTACTTACGAGAATTAGAATATTTTTATTAACTTAGAACGCTCTTTTATTAAATAAGACGGCATTTATATTTCATAAAGTTTTCTAAGACGATTGGAGTTCATCGAGGTCGGATTCAAGTCATGTAGATGAAAATTGTTTAATTGAATTGTAATCAAGATGTGCGATTTTAAAGATTAAATATGTATTCATATATAATACAATATATAATATATAAAATATAAAACAAGGAAAACCGCTGATATTGTCTCGTAAATATGTATCCACATCCACGTCTCATGTGTTTTTTTACAGCGAGATTTGCAATATTGCAATGTAAATATGGCATATTTTGGCAATATTCTTTAAAGCCTAAATTGCCACACAAGAATGCGACTTAAGCGTACGGTATTAGACTGAACGACTTGTTACCAATGAGTGAATAGTGATTTACTGTTTAGTATCAAGTTGGGAATCATGATTTTATTCGCTTTGTCCCGTCTATTACACATTATAATGTCTTTGCTGTCTTTGCAATTCACGAGTTCGCAGTTTCTGTTTGTGTGCGTAAATGGGATGTCTATACATTTCATTTTCTACACACACATTGATTCAATCAAGTTATATGTGCAGAGCTCTTTAACATCTCCTCAAATGGGATTTAGCGCGGAAAATAAAGCGTCGTTAAAGCACCCGAGTACTCTTTTAGTTTGATACAGTTATATCTACCACTGGTTATGAACAGTATACTTGATTACCTTAACCCATATCTAGAGCTATACATTTCCTTCTGTAGTATGACCCAACTTTCTTTTGTAAGGGGAAAAGGTATCGAGAAACGTATCAATTTGACCTACTTTTTATGAAAATATACTCTTTTGTTCGAATAGTAGCAAATTAAATGTTATATCCATGTGAATACCCAAGAAATTTTTTCTTAAGAGCTTCGTACCTTGTCAACTTTGCTGGAACCATAAGTTTGTGTGAGGTTTAACATTTTTTGGGTATATATTATCTCATACTTGCTATCAATATTATAAATATGAAAGTATGTAGAGATTTTTTGGATGTTTGTCACTCAATCATATCTAACGTGTTCAGATGTAGTATATTCTTAAGTCCCATTTTTTGTTGCATCTAATTAACTAGCTAGCACAGGGATAAAATTATAATCACCCATATAAACCTAATTTAAAACCAACACAAAAATCGATATCCATCAAACCTTAAAAAAATACCAAGAATATTAAATTAGAGTTCTGATTTTAATTAACGTACGACTGAAAAATTGTCCGGATTTCGTGAATATTAAAAACCATTTTGAAACTTTGGGACGCTGAATTTGCAGTTCCATTTATATTGATGAAGAAAAATTGGGAATGACGCCATTCGTTGAATGTAAGAAGGTTTTTGTAAAGAAGTATTTAGGGTAGGTACTGGTGGAAATATAAGAGTGAACATGTACTGCTTTAATATAGAAAATTAATTAAATTAATTTCTTAGGGTTTACTATGGCAAATAGTTCCCAACACTGGACATTAAATTAAGCCCAGAATACATAATTCTATTGAATCTCATATTCAATATTTTATTAAGGATTTTTTATATGCAGACTAATAAGTACCATAAAATGAAAAAATAAGAAGGCGTCCACTAAATGTCCTAATAGCATTGATGGCTTTAATTTAATAATAGCCACAGTTAGGTTTATAGCCACAAGTTGTAGTATCATAATATACCTGTATCATAATATGCCTGTATCATAATATCTTATGTAGGAGCAACTTTGAGCCTACTTGACAATGTCTTAGCATGCATCATTGCTTGTAAGTAAAGCTCATAAGTCTAAATTTTATCAACTCTTTCACAGCGGCGATTCTTTATTATGAGCCTAAACGTGAGGCTTGTCTTATTAATAATAGTTTACTACATTTCGTCTCACACTAACCCTCAGTGTGCTTTAGTGGACACATTCAAATGAATGATATGCAAGTGAAATTTAAGCATAAGGATGACTTTACTTCAGTTAGTAAACAAATTTGGCGAGCCTTACACTATAACCATATAAAGATAGATAAAGATAAAAAGACAGAGAAAGACGTAAACTACATTCTTACAAGGTAGTGTTGAAAAAGGAGGATACGCTTCACTTTATGATTTGTAAGACTTGACCCACTGTTTCGTCCTGAACGGGGTATGTCACCAAATGTCCATTTTAATAAGGCTTTCTTCTCCTTTACTCCCTCCAACTTGTTGAACTCGGAGGCGACGGATGTTCTTATAGTCAGCCTTGCAATTAATAACTCAAGATCTTAATTTAGTATTTTAATCATCGTTGTAACACTGACCTTGAGTTGTGAAATCTGGGTGAGTTGGGCCGCCCGGAGACTTTGTGGTCTGGGGATGAGGTCCCCATGTTCATCAAAACTGACTTGTGCGTGGGTTGATCAGAAGATGGCCCCCAGGACAAGCTCTAGTGAACCAGGAATGGCTGATTGACAAGAGCTTGTGAACTCTACAGTGGGGGACCGAACCGGCGTAAGCGATATGATCACCTGCAGACGAGCCGATTCCAGGGTCTTATTGTCGATCTTTTCCATGCCACGCTTGCTGTCAGTGCATTGATTTGACGAGTCATGTCCTCCTGAAAGAACCTGTCTATTTGGGCTTGTTTTTCAGTCCTATATGTTGTCACTTTGAATTGATCGACCAACAGTCCAAAGGTTTTAGAACAGTCCTGCGTAATTTTCGCATTTTGGAGATGGTAAACCTGGATCATCCCACTTAAACAAGAGGAGAGGGGTGAGTAGGCGCCTAAACAGGCTTCGGCGGTGGTGGAGGAGAGATGAGGCAAGTTTTGTCCGGCCACTCGTTAAAAGTTTGTGTCTATCAAGAAGAAGGATGGAGTCAGCCAGGTTGATCGAACTGATCTTCTTGACCAATTCTAGGATAGTGGGATCGAGTGGGTCTGCCAATCTCCGGAGATGTTCGAACAGAGTTTGGCAATCTATTAAGTCATGGCATATTGATGGATTGCATTGCTGCCTCTGATCCAAGTACTCATCCGGGTCATAGCCTTGTGGAAAGTTGGAACTTAGGTCCTGTTGAGAGATCATGTCTACTACCTCCATCTCCTGGTAGACCTTAGTTGCATCTTTTCCTTCAACACTTATCACATGACGTTGCCCCGTTAAAACTGGACTAATTCTCGAGAGTTCTCCTAGGAGGATGGATGGTTTGATTGATGTATCTGATGTGAAATAGGATGCCATCATTGCCGTTATCTGTGTTACACCAAGAACGATCAAGACCACACCACAGTTGTAGGCGAGAAGTATTAAATCAGTTGATATACTGAAACCATGCATGGCACTGCGTTCTTCTATCTTTTCGAGAGAACGATGTTGAATCTACTGCAAGAGAGACTGACATGGCAATACACATTCTACTCGCGAGTCAATACAAAGCTGATTCGACATTTACTTTCATATGTTGTTCCGAGAAATTACATATGCCTATTCCATAAGGAGTGGGAGCGATACATATAAGGTATAAAGCCGCCCCAATACATCACGCCAGCGAAACGGCAATAATGTGGAAGGGCTGACGAAATTAAACGATTTTGTCGAGTAGCAGTCGTAATTAATTTTGTACATGTGTGCAGAAATTGGCGGGTTATACCGTTAGTGAAAAACGGGTATTATAGAATTCCATTAGTACCTCGAGAATGGCAGGTTTTCCTTACATAATTGACGGCAGGTAAAGTGAAATCTTTGTGAGGCATTAAAGAAGCTAACATAAATAGGTTTAGAATAACAAATTTCACAAACCGATTTATTAGTCATAGTCTCAGGAAATATGACTGACTATTACAGACATAAGTGCCAGTAACTAATCATTGCATCGTGTAGATTGATTTCAGGATAGTACAGTCTGTCACATCAGTGTGACTTTAAAATATTCGTGATGAAATTCATTTTGACTTGATTTGGCTTCTTTGTTAAACGCCGAAGTCATTTGCTGCATCGTGAATACTAACAAACATTACGCAAATATAAGACGGTACTTAGCAAAACATCTATTATGAATGTATCGCAAAGCTCTATTCAATTCTAGAAATAGAGATAACAACGAAAATAATTGTTTAATGCCATTGTTATTTTTCCCTTTAGGAGTTTTAATTTGATTATTAACAAAACAGAACCTCGAGTTTCATTTTGATCGCCTATTCATTTCTTCTTCTTCTAATATTTAAAACTCAATTAAATTTTTTTTCGGCGATATTTCATTTTTCATAGAAATTAACTTCGGCGATAACTCATTTTTCAGAGAAATTTTCTCCACTGATATTACTAACACGCTTAAAACCTAAAGAAACAACCAAGACTGGCTTTGACTTTTAAACAGTGTACGTTAGTTAACAGCTTTAGCACGGGGCACCCATTACTGATGACTCAATGTTAATTTCACACCATTACTGATGACTCTAATTTCACAATGTAAATTTTAAGCAACAATAGCCTAGTGGGTGTCCGTTGGACTGCAACGCAAGAGATCTCAACTGCATTATTGACTTTCGAAGTTATTTGCGGATTAAATAGGTACCTAGTTAATTATCACTTGGTTTAACGGTGAAGGAAAATCATCGTATGAAAACCTGCATGTCTGAAAGTTCTCCATAAGGTTCATCAAAGTTTCTCGAAGATTTCACATCTGCCAACTCGCACTGGGCCAGCTTCGTGGACTATGGCCTTATTCTTATCATACTAAGAAGAGACCCGTGCCCAACAATGGGGCAGTTTAATTCAGGGCTGATATTATTATCATAAGTACATTGTCAGTGCTGACTTATAGATACCCGCTAGATATTTCTGAAGTTAGTCTGCTTTCTTATATTTATTTTTATTGGTAACGGCAAGGTTTCCCGCTTAGTAATAAACATCAATATATTTCCATATTCATAGGTAGTATACAGTTTATGTTGCCGCTAGTGTATTGAATATGATGACAACCGATTTTGTATTATTAATTGTCTAATTTATAACCTCTACCGGTCGTGTTGTAATATATGGATAGATAGAATAACGGATATTAGCTCCGGATGCGGCCTCCGATTTGTGATTTGATAAATAATTACTCGAGGAAATAGGACACAGTTTGATGGTACAATTATTTTGGTCTAGAAATAATTTATGACTGGCTCTGTATTATTGCAATGCATATCCAAAATTGCAAAGCCTTCTGTGATTTGGCCGGTGAGAAGAGCTCCGGTAGCACACACCTATGTGTCTTTTTATTACGTTCTTATGATTTTAACTTCAGTCCTAACGCTACTAAGTCGCAAGCTATTGCCAGCAACTATCGCATACTATTAAGAGGAGGTAGTATTGGCCACTTTGTATAGTTAAAAAATTATGATAACGGTAGAATTGATGCACAAGGCATGCTAAATTTGAATTTAGATATGTGTAGTCTTATCGAAGGTATATATTTCAATAGCATGAATTTCGCAGGCAAGCGTTTGCCTTACTGCTATCACTGGGCTCAGTGTTGTGGGTACCAACCCCACGTGGCACAATTATTTGTGTGATCCATTAATTAATGATTGCGCCGTAACTAATTTTACTTTGTATCCGATAGTTTTATGACTGTAAAGTCTTATGTAACACAGGGATTTATCACGCCAGTATATTCTATTATAAAAAAGTGTAATAGTAAGTAACGCGATCAAGTAAAGTATACTGTTTAAATTTTGTGATTTTCGACCAGGTTACCCCAACGAAAAAGTATAAAAGTTGATGATGAGTACCTAACATTCAGGCAAGTGACTTACCCCTATAATATGTACTATCTACCGAAGTCTATTCCAAAATTAAGCCTGCTATTCTGCTGTTTTGAGTCATGGTCACATCCTTACAATAAAAAAAATGCGGGGCTGTGTTTGGGGACTGCCGATAGAAGTGAAAACTAAGTAACTTGTGAATGTGTGTGTGAATTGTATCGTCGAGCTATTACATTATTATTTTTGAATAGTAACTTGTGAATTGTATCGTCGAGCTATTAGATTATTATTTTTGAATTTTGAATGCGTTTGGTGACGATGACGCGAGTTCCATGATTTTTGTTCACCCAAAAAGTGCTTAACGCGCCTAAAGAAGATTTCACTTCAAAAAGGTGTGCATGTTTATTTTACGCCTATGAATCGCTATGCTAACTCGCTTATTCTTGTACCTAATCGTAGGTATTATCCAAATACACAAGATTGCGTGCTTTGTTTTGACGAATTTGTAGAGTTTATTGATCTCGACGGCGCTTTTATGCTTAATTTAATGTATGATTAGCCCCATATGAAAGAGAAATCACAATTACGTCGTAAGTTTACGCCTACAAATTTGACGTGGCGTCAAACTCAACACATTGCAGAAACAAGAGAATTCAGAATAGGCAGCGAATTGTCGCTTCAGATTAAATATGGCCATGTCTTTGTTACTTTGCTGTGAATAGCTGTAAGTATTTACAACAAATATTTAAAATTTATTTAAGAATACAATTGAATTTTGCAAATTTTAATTTTAATTATGTTATACGAATATAAAAATAATTCCGGACGGAATACAGCTCACTTATGTAGGAGTTAAAAGAAATGTTATTATTCTTACAATTCAATTTTCATTAATACTGGAATCAAACATAGGTCCTATAACAGAAAAAATATTTAGTTGGTATAATATATATGACCTTTAAAGAATATACTACACTGAAGGACTCATAAACTGCATCAATGTTCAAAACGTCTTTGAAATAAAAATAAAAAATCAAGTATTCATTTCATTTCATTCTTTCATACTGGAAAGGACCAAGCTATTTTTTTTAACAAGAACGATAATTGTAACATAAATGATTTTGGTTGGTTTATTGAAAAATTGGTTTTTACAATATAAAAAGAAAATTAAAGCACAGGTTTTTAAAATTTTTAATAAGGTGTATTGCCTCCACGTGCCCTTATTACAGATTCTAATCGGTTCTGCATAGATCTGATTAGGATTATTAAACGGTCTTGCAGAATATTGTTCCATTCTTGTGAAATCGCTGTTCTTAGTGCAGCCACTGTTGTGGGCACAGGATTTTTCGGATATACAGCTTTTTTAAACTGTCACAAACATGCTTAATGTGATTAAGATCCGGGTACGTAACCCAATCTCTTCGAAATATTGTAGAACTTGTGCAGCGGTGTGGGGTCGGGCATTATCTTGCATTAGAGTAACATTTTCGCAACATTTTCGCCTATTAATCCCATGTAAGGTACCACGTGAGCTTCTAAAACCTCTGTTATATAGCGTTATGCCGTCAAACCACCTCTTCTACCGTTTTCATGAACCATGTCGATGAACACAAGTTTCGTTCGCCCGATCATCGAAATGCCACCCCACACCATACACGAACCGCCTCCAAAAGGAACACGCTCTCAATGCAACTTTGAGCATATCTCTCCCCACGTCAACGATAGACTCGCGACCGTCTGCACCATTTAAACATGTCCTACACTCATCGATGAACAATATGGAGGCCCATTGCTCTTAAGTCCAATTAAGATATTCACGCGCAAATCTTAAACGAGCTTGTCTGTGAGCTGCAGACAGTTTTGGACCATTTGCTGGTCTAAAAGGGGTGATTGCCGCTTCCTTAAGCCTCCTTCTTCTTATTTTTCTTGCACTCACGTTTACTTCACGCACTTCATTCAGCTCTGTTTTGATCTGACGTGAGGAAACGATTTCGTAGGGAAGTTGAAATAATAAATCGGTCATCACGACGGGTAGTTGCTCGAATTCTGCCGGTACCGGGTCTCCTTTTGTAAGAACCTGTCTCTACAAACCTTCGGTATACTCTAGAAACCCTACACTGGTTTAATTTTAAATTTCTAGCAATCGTTCGTTGAACCAAGCCTTCTCGCACCAATGCCACAATTTGAGCGGCTTGTTCGGACGAAGTATCCATATTTATGGTTACGAAACTTTTGTTGAGTTTAAAAGATAAATACTCTAAACAATAATTTACAATCATTTAAATCGCAGATGAAATAAAAAGTAAAAAGAATTAATTTCAATCTTTACTCTAATAACACACGAATTTGAGACTATGCATAAATTTTTTTCCCGGCTATAGTTTTATATTTTACTATTCATTTTTTATTTTTATCTTTTATTATAGCAGTTCTATTTTTAATTATTTTTTTTTGGGTTTATTGGACAGTCTCTTTATTTTCATTTAATCTAAAGTTTGCATGCTTTTCAAAAATATTAATTCGAAAGTAATCCTGAACTTTGATGCAGTTTGTGAGTCCATCAGTGTAGATCGTCAGTGTAGATAACTTCGTTATGGAGAATTTTGGTCAATAATTTTTACAAGAGGCTTTTCGGATTACACGATCCATAGTGATTGACAAAATTAGACCTTATATGGAGTGGAGTGTTGATAACCTGATATACAGGAACCATCTTAGTTCAGGTATCAACCCCCCATTGTATATTTTTACGAGAATGTATATTGTTTATCAATTAACATAATTATGTACTTCATTCTGTTACTATGGCGAGAAAATAAACATTTATGTGACAGTTTAATTATTATTATCATCGCTTTTTACAAACTGTATTAGAGAATACGTGTTGTCTTGTCTTTAAAAAAAAATTATATTTCGTGTCGAATACTCTGTCACTGCATCTTGTTATTTGAAAACAATTGTAACTATTGCTTTTATTATAAATGAATGTAATTGTTTAGACATTTTTAGTATTGGCGTTCTGACTGGACATAATGCTAATTACATGTAATTAGCATTAAGTCGTATAAAGGTTTACTTTCTGCCCAAAGCTTGGGCCGCGTGGCTTCTATAAGAACGTATATCGGGATAAAAACTATCCTATGTATTAATCCAGGAAACGGTGCACCTGTGTGTTTCATTCAAATCTGTTTAACGGTTTACACGTGATCGAGGAACAAGCATTAAAACATCTTCAGAAACTTTCACATTTATAATAATACTAGGCTTTTATATTGTAACTGCTTATAAGACTAACTATGACCCTAAAATATAATTCTATTCTTCTATTATAATAGCAAAATTATTCTACAGAGAGTAATATATAAAGCGAGAGCTAAATATCTAAATATTCAGTATGATTTCACTTAATTTATCTCGCTCTAATTTCGCTTACAAATTGAAACATGTGTCAACAAACAAGTATCCATTATCGGCGATATTGTGGGATTATAGCGGCATAGCATCAAATTAATTATTTCAATACACGTGTCAAAGTGACGATATATAGTGTTGTGTGCCATTTATGGAATACGTTTCCCGCAGGATACAGTAGCGTAGGAGAGGGGCTGAATTATATTGTTTTTATTCTATATCTCAAATGGTTATGGTAAATAGTAATTATTATTGGTGAAAATTTTTATTAGTGAAAAATTTTTATATTTACGCGATGGAAGCTGCGGGCAATATCTGGTATGTAATAAAAACATGACACCAAAGCATCAAAGACAAAATAAATAAAAGTATTTCTTAATTTAAATGCATGATCAGCGTAGTGACTACGGTGCTACTATATGTTAAATGGTAATCGGGAATGGCGAAGCAGGAATATAAATGAAAAATTTATCAGCTAATTAACAATCTAATTTGTAATATTATGTGACAAGTATCACAACAGCATCATCTGCATCGTTGTGGTTGTATGACAACAATTAGTTTCTTTCTGACCAATTCAGACCAAACAAACCTAATATTTGTATAAAAATATATTTTGCATGCAACTCGATAAATATTATATTGCCGTTAAATAATTATAATCAATATGTTGTCAGGTATACGAGTAAATTCAAATAATATTTAATGAAGATTTATTGGTTTTTCATCAGTATACAAGAGTATTGCAGTTTCCCAGGATTTCGGCTTTCAATATTACTAGATATGTTTGAGTGTTTCTGTTTAGAACTTTATAAGAATAGAGATTTAAATTAAATAAGAAGCTTTCTTAAAATCTGAATATTAAAATGTCAGTTCAACTGTGTTCACAGTCAAATAACCTGCTCTATTATTTAGGACAACGCTTTTGTCTTCATCTGTCGTGACCTCTGGAAGCTGCGTTTTGTCTCTACAAACAATGCTGCTACTTTTGTTTTCGCCCCTCCATAAGAAACTACAGTGTGTTTGTTTTGTACAACCTTTCTTAAAGTGTAGAACTTAATGCCTTGAGTTTATTTGGTTTTGTTTTTTATTGTATACATAATGTTGTGCCTATGTTGAAAAAACTATTATTTATCGACCCTATACGTTACACGTAGACAATAATATGTCCTCCAGACCGAATTTGGTATGGAGGACATATTATTACGCCGAATTTGGTCACGGCGGCTAGTTTTAACGGAGACTGGTTATCTGCAAAGGAGATATTATAGTGCACAAGTGTGTGCGCAAACAGAAGTGCACTATCTGTTCCCTAACTCTCATGGTCCGATGGGACGGTAATAAGACACGACTGGAGAGAAATCAGGCGCAGGACTAACGGCTTTACGTGCTTTCCGAGGCATGGGGGTGTCTAAGACCGCCAACTTCCTAACTCCGGGCTGCTATTGAGATTTCTTCACAGAAAAACCCAATAACTTTTTGTTGGCCTGACCTGGGATTCGAAACCGAGACCTCGTGCATAGCAATCGCATTCACTATCGCTGCGCCACGGAGGCAGTAGTAGGTAGAAGAGAATTAGATGAAAATTTATATCCAACGTACATTGTAAATAATTTGTTTGTTTCATAACTTCAGCAGATAACTATTATATTCATCGTTTCGAGGGTTTTTATTTACATTAATGTAATTATTAAGACTTGATTGTCTTTGTAGCTTTTTGTACAATGACATGTATCCAGGCAAATGTAGGAATATCTGCAGTCTAGTCAGTTGGTTTGTTTATAGTGATCTTAAACATTAGTTTGTTTATAGTGATCCAAAACATTAGTTTGTTTATAGTGATCCAAAACATTAGTTTATTTATAGTGATCCAAAACATTAGTTTGTTTATAGTGATTCAAAACATTAGTTTGTTTATAGTGATTCAAAACATTAGTTTGTTTATAGTGATCCAAAACCAGATTTTTAACTCATGTCGTGAAACATTAAACCCTAGGTCGATCTTAAGGATTTTTATATCCACATTTTTTCACGATACGTAGTATAATATAGTATAATTATATTAGAATCGTAAAATATTAGAGGTTAAAGTATGAAATTGCCGATTTGTACTGAAAGATTGAAACTCGTTTTTTCTAAGATGTACCATATTTATTTAATCGAAATATTTACCCTCATTATCTATACATTGCTGCCATCTAAAGGAAGTTGTATTCATTTATGCCTTTACGATAGAACTCCGGGGATCTAGATTCGACAAACTGTGTGAAAGTATTTTGTACTGCCTCCTGGGAAGAAAATTTATCAAGTAGAAAATTGTCCATATCACGAAAAAAATTGTAGTCTGTTGGAGCAAGGCGCAGTGCATGCAAGGAACAGATTGGCGTGCGCCCGTGCTCACCCACGCGCGGTGAATCAGAGAAGTGTTCGCATTATAGACAAAGCAACGCAGACGGCGCAGTGTATTCTACCTACGTTGTAGTGCCTTAATGAGGCGCACTTTTACGACATGTCATCTCCAACGCCACTAATTTGCTCTGGATGTCATTGTAATATAGAAGAGGAAAAAATCACCTGTTCCAAATGTGACGAGACCTACGATCTTCTTTGCGCAAACATAACTAGTAAGACTTTCGCGACCTTAATAGCTGAGTTCGTTGCGACTTGGATGCGTCTGGGATGTCCGTCCAAGCTCCCCAGGGTAGACAATTCTGATACCCCTGCGCGTATGATGTCGCGGGGTGCTAAAACCAATAACTCTGCCACAAGCATTCCTCTTTCACCTACATCGCCGATGCGCACAGAAAACGTCACTAAGCACCGAAGTGGTGTCCGTCGTTTGCGTCAGAAAACTGATAAGCCCGTAACATCTGCACCAGACAACATTCGTGCTATCATCCGTGAGGAGCTGCAGCATATGGTGGAAAAATGTCTCTCTGACATCATAAGTCAGATACTTGATGGTCACTTTGCCAAATACAATTTCGTCACTTTGTGCCAAATATACAACCAAACATTAATACTTGAAAAGGTACAAAAAACCTTTCTCCGGTACTTATTCAAAAGAATATATTTTTTTTTTTTCATGTACTCACCTAATTACCTATTAGGGGCTTAAGAGTTATCAGATTTTGGTTGGCTGTAAAACCCTTCGAGGAAGAATCCTATTCAGTCGTTTATTAGTGCCAGAGCCAGAGCCGAGTACCACACAGTCGCCAGAGCCGAGTACCACACAGTCGCCAGAGCCGAGTACCACACAGTCGCCAGAGCCGAGTACCACACAGTCGCCAGAGCCGAGTACCACACAGTCACCAGTCGCCAGAGCCGAGTACCACACAGTCACCAGTCGCTAGAGCCGAGTACCACACAGTCACCAGTCGCTAGAGCCGAGTACCACACAGTCACCAGTCGCTAGAGCCGAGTACCACACAGTCGCCAGTGCCGAGTACCACACAGTCGCCAGTCGCCAGTGCCGAGTACCACACAGTCGCCAGTCGCCAGAGCCGAGTACCACACAGTCGCCAGTCGCCAGAGCCGAGTACCACACAGTCGCCAGTCGCCAGAGCCGAGTACCACACAGTCGCCAGTCGCCAGAGCCGAGTACCACACAGTCGCCAGTCGCCAGAGCCGAGTACCACACAGTCGCCAGTCGCCAGAGCCGAGTACCACACAGTCGCCAGTCGCCAGAGCCGAGTACCACACAGTCGCCAGTCGCCAGAGCCGAGTACCACACAGTCGCCAGTCGCCAGAGCCGAGTACCACACAGTCGCCAGTCGCCAGAGCCGAGTACCACACAGTCGCCAGTCGCCAGAGCCGAGTACCACACAGTCGCCAGTCGCCAGAGCCGAGTACCACACAGTCGCCAGTCGCCAGAGCCGAGTACCACACAGTCGCCAGTCGCCAGAGCCGAGTACCACACAGTCACCAGTCGCCAGAGCCGAGTACCACACAGTCGCCAGTCGCCAGAGCCGAGTACCACACAGTCGCTAGTCGCCAGAGCCGAGTACCACACAGTCGCCAGTCGCCAGAGCCGAGTACCACACAGTCGCCAGTCGCCAGAGCCGAGTATACAGTGTGTCGCACTTTAGAAGTGCTCAACGCCCTTCTGGTTGACAACCCTGAGTGTGATATTTTTTCTGACAGGTGGAATGAAGTTATGAGAGTATGCCTGGTGTTCTGCGAGAAAATGTATGCGAGAGAAATCCAGGGTGCCGTATTAGTTACTATATATGAAATATTATATTAGCAATGTTTGTACGCCTGGTGTTCGACGAGAAAAAGTATGCGAGGGAATTTGGCGTAGGAGATCGCAGCATAATAGAGGTCCGGGTAGTGTGCATGATTCAGGACAGGGTGAGAGTTCAAGTCGTGGACCCTACTGTAGGCCAGGTTTTTGTACGCCTATAATTTCTGGTGTTTGACGTAGGAGATCGCAGCATAATACCGGTCGGAGAAGTGTGCGTGATTCAGGTTAGAGTGAGAGTTCGGGTCGCGGATCCTACTGTAGGCTAGGTTTGTGTCCGCCTGTTCGGCTGCCTCCGAACTGTCGTGAAGGAGGATTGCCTGATCGAGAACAGCTGGGATTTTCCATGCCCTACAGTGTGACTTGATAAAGACGTATGGACGTCTTTATCAAGTCACACTATAGGGCATTCGCGTTCGCGCTGTTCGCGTCGATAAAAGCAGTCCAGTACATGGGTACTGGACTGCTTTTATCGACGCGAACTCCCACACCATCCTGATCTGGCTCAAGATTGCCCCTCTGCTCCAGCCCGTTGTATGGCGAGTGCACCCTCAACGATCTCCTTTCTTAATTCGCTTCTCCCTGTCAGTAAGCTTTGGAACTTCTTCCCTAGGACAAAGGCGTCCCCCCTCCTGTCTCCCACGTTTATGGAGACGAGAGCTGCCTACCACCTCTATTGGAAGGCACGGTGGTTTTGTTCCGTCACCACCTTGGCCAGCGTCATGATGCATGTTAGAGCAAGCACCAAGATCCCTTGATCCTGGTCTTCGGAATCCCCGGAGTGCGAGGAGTTGGGGACGACAGCGGATCTTGCGCCAGAGATGCTGGTCGTATCCATGGGCGCTAGGAGGCTCAGTACCACCGAGACTAGCAGGTCGTCAGTATATGTCACTGCCCTGCTTATCATCTCACCTCCTCTGTTGTGGTCAGTCCTTCCAGTTTGTAATATACGAGAAAAGACTGGATCCTCTTACTGCAACTACCAAAAATGGCTAACAAATTGTCGTCTGAGTGTAAACAAGTATGAAAGACTAACCCTCTACACCGATTTGTTAAACAAAGTCATCATATTTCAAATTGTAAAATTTTCGAAGTGGCAATCAATATACTATGGCACGGGTCCAAACGTGCTACCAGGGGACCATAATTCAAGGGACAGCTAGAATACAGCAGCTTAAAGTTCTTTAAACACAGTAAAGCGATGTAGAAGCTAATTCGAAGCGGTATTTTGAAGAAATTTAGTTGCTTTGACATTTCCAATGTGGTTTTGAATAGTTTTATTTAATAACAACAATGAATTATATACGCATATTTTTTTTAACAATCGGTAACTAAATCTATAAAACGTTACACAAATTTGATAAATTAGTCATGACTGGAATTTGGTTGTTTTCATTTAACTTCTTTCACTTCTTTCTTGACATTTTCTTTTTAACAATAAACATTATGTTGTAATGTAAAAAGAAGTGAGAAAATATTTTTTTAATTTCACGTTGAAGAAATATGTAGATTAAAATAATCCTTAATTTATTGAATTATTCAACTTTATTTATTGAATTATTCTTCTGGATGAATGATTTTACAGATTAATTCTAATATTTGTATCCTCAAGTGCAACTGCAATGCAAACCTGGTTGCAAAATACAATTAGATTTTTTATTTTTGGCTCTAATAGAGGTGTATTGAATTCGTAACTAATCGTCTAGCGATAGCAAGTTAAAGTCACAAATGGTTGTATCGAATATGGATGCTATAAAACTTTATCGAACTCATCGTCATCTAAATAATATAGCTTTTGTAGCTCTTAGATGTCAGTACAGTAATGGCTTTATTAAAGTTTCAAACTGTACCTGCATCTAAGATTTTATGGAAACTTATTGTGTGTTTGCTATCTGAGGTAAATTGTAAAACTTATTCTGTAACATTGACGTAAATTGTTTTTCGTCTGGAATAATTAATAAGCGTTGGCTAGTTGTAACTTGGTGTTTTGCATTTTATTATTTTTGAAATTAGATAATTAAATGAACTATTTTATAATTTAAATAAATAGTCCAGTATTCTTTTACGATATAGTATATATAGTAGATATAGTCTCTTCATAATATATTCCTGTAATATAATATCTTATTGATATAAGGATTAAAGGCTTGAAGTATTAAAGCAACCAATTCAGTCTGGTATAGTAATATTACAAAAAGTCGGCAATATGTTGAGTTAGTCGAGTTATACTGTTTTAACGGCAGTATGAATGCAAATGTATGACTATAGTATTTAATCTTGGTGTCTATGGGTTGATACTACCCGGTTGATATTTACTTATTTGATATGAATTGCGATGATACACGGGTAAATTTTGTTTAGTGTAGACGTCACTTGAGCAAGTGGACACGATTGATGACAATATAAAACAGCTACATATATACCCAACTCGTATGTCATACTTTAATGTTGATAATGGCATTTTGAGATTTTTCTACGAGTACTTCTTATGACCAATTTCAATTTAAACAATGTTTAAGAATTTATACCTAAAATAATTAAATTAAACCTAAAAATAAAACCCTAGTAGGCGTCATAGAATTCCTCCACATTACAGTCAACTCGTAGTTTGCCCAGAAGACTGGTAGCATTGCCACGCTAAATGCTTATTCTTTCCACGAAATAAAGACCTGCCGTCTGGACACGGAAAGCGTCGATCAGCCTTTTTGCTATTTTCTATATAGAGAATTAGCACTGGGATCCCGTTATCTCCTATCAGGCTTTTGTGTTTGCGCCGTTTGAGAGTCGCCGCATGTGTAGCAGCAGCGACAGCAAAACCCGCCGTACTGGGAAGATGTGATGGCGTAAGGGTGTCAACACATGTTACGTCCCACACAGAAGGCCTACCGAAGGGCCTACCCTATCTTTTAAGATATCAATGACAAAATAATTATACTATTTATTTTAACATTCTCAACATATTTTTCATTTTTAAATATATAAATATAAAATGCATGGTACCCCACCGGCATCGGGAACAGGGTTCAATCCTTCGGTGGTTAGGATTCCAGAGAAAGGAACGTCTTCACAATGCGTGCCTAATCTAAAAGTGTTCCGTTCATTATTTTTAAAACAAATACTGTAGCTAAGTTGCCTATACACGAAGTAAGATTCTAGCGGACGAGAGCTCCTTATTGCTATTCGCACGGACTTCCAGTGTTTGCTTTTTGTGCGTTTTGTTTGATTATGCTTATGGGTTATACTTGTATGGGTATTCGCGTCTATCATATAGGTACACGATGCGTAAGTGTCTCAACTTGTTATGTTATTTGCTTATATATAAGTACCATTAAAGTAAGCTAAGTCCATAGTCACGGTCCAAATATCAGAATGAGAGTATAGAGATTTTAATCGATATTTTTACTTGATACGCCTTCAACAACAAAATAAGATATGATTTTAATCGATATTTTCCCTTGATACGCCTTCAACAACGAAATATCATCAGTCGATTTGCTTCTAAGATAAAATGAGTACACGTTGTCTTTACATCAGCAAGTTAGATACAGTACTATTCAGCGCGACGGAAATAAGACAAAAAATGCTCCAATTCTTTGCAGGTAAGACGCTCTGCACGAACACAAGTAAGCGCCTCACGTTTTCCAATTTCCTGGGCAAAGGCTGTGTCTCACACCATGCGTTATTGTGCCTTATTGCGACCCTTTAACTTCCCTATCTCATTGATGTTGTGACTTTTTTAATGATGCCCTTCGGTTAAAGGCTGTATGTAATTATGCGTCATCTGCTTGATTTTTTGCCATTAGTGTTTATACTGCAATAAGAAGAAATCCTTTTAATATTCAATAGCGTATAGCGTATCGCAATAAAATAGGTAGATATTATTATTTAATTTTGCTATGATGATCTGATCATTTCATTCTTTTTTTGTTAATTACTTTTGAAAATTTTCAAGTGACTCGGTTTATTCTCAATCTGGTCTCTTTCAGAATCTTAGTTACTTCATAATTCTTTTAAAGTAAGTTGGTCTACTTTTAAATCATACACATCATCATTATACACATTTTACATCTTCACTAACTGAACTTAAATATTCACACATGTATTAAAAATAAAAATAATCTATATTTAATAAAGAGGAAATATTTGATTTTTGTTCGTTTTGTTTGTGTGTTTGTAAGGATTTAACTTAAAAACGACTAAAGCTATATAAAAATTATTTGACCATTAAAAAGTAAAAAGTCACTACACCTCTTGTTAAGGGCGAATAGATTACAAGACGTCAATGACGACATAAATTGCTGGTTAGCATAAAATTAATCTAAGCGGTGAAAACGCGATGCTCGGACATACAAAATCTTTAAGATGCTGTGGTGTCAAAGCGTCGAAGCCGCCTCAAAGCCGCTCCGAAAGGAGAAAACTGCCGTGAACACGTTCTTGGCTGTTGGAGCACGTGGTTGCCTGTCAGGAGCATTAGGCAAGGAGAAACTATCAACCGACGCTAGACGCTTGCTCTACAGACCTACAAGCGTGTCCAACAAGACAGACCAGACGCACCTCTGATATCGCCTTCCCTTAATTTCGGTATTGCATATTGATATATGGATTTATTTCTGGTAGATGTGATTCGGAAACAACATCGAACCTTATTTGCGTCCTTTCATAGTCACACTTATAAGTAGTTATGCGTACATGTACTTTTCTTTTAACAAAGTAAGTAATTCAATATACATATTATGTTCCTTCAGCTTTTGATAGTAGAGTACGCCGTAAACTACACAGAAGACATTGCTAGATTTTCTGTGAGAACAGTAAATAACTCGTAGAATCGCTTTGGAAACGATTTAAGTTTACCATCTCCATAGAAAGACTTTTTGTTTGTTTTTCAATTATATATGTCTAATCTAATATTGGGATATGAAAATTTTGACTATCTACCGTACATTAATAAATTGTTTGAAACTTGTATATATAATATTGTCTTCTGTTTACGCGAATGTTACTCATTCAAATTAAACTACTATATACGGATTTTATCGCGTTGTTTATATTACACATTATTACATAATTTAGAAACTGTTACACTACTACTAGATACTATTAAAATTTACTAATTTTTAAGCTTATTAAATTATTACATCTATTTATATTTAAGTTTACACTTTCCCCGATGTTTCGGTTGCTTTTCAGCAGTCATGGTCACGGAGAGACTAAGATGGTAGTTGTCTCAATGTTCCAGTGTAGTTATTTCAAAGTACCCGAACATAATTTAATCATTGGTGTTTCTATTTACGCAGAATGAGCTCGAGAGTATCATGAAGTCTAGCTGTGGTCTGCTTCTTCTTGGGTTTGACTATTTGAATTACTGGATCCTAAGCTGTTTAAAATGTTGACACTTTAAAAATTTAAAAAACATATTTTTAATTTTCAATTCGTAGCTTGTCTGTTTCGCAATGTTATCTACGTATTTTCTCGAATATAATTGTCCCTTCTGCCTCATTGATTCAAAAACAAACTAATATTTTTTTAGTCAGTTCTGTGGTTTGGCAGCTCTCTTTCACTTTTTTTTTGTACAATGCGAGAACCTCTGCCACCGCACATTTAATCATTCTTAATAACAGACATGACTTTTTCACGTAGCACCTTTACTTGCGTCAACGGTATCCTGACTAAATATGAATTTCGATTTACACATCTCCTTACTGAGAAATCGGCACGATTTTTATGTAAGTTGTACTGAAAGTTGAAACGAATAAGCGTTTGTCTTTTTAATTTACACAATTTTAAAACTCAAAATCATGACAAAAGACAGACACAAATTTTTAATCCAAGTTAATGTTTTGAATTTTATTATCCCACACATATGATATGCGTCATAATTATGATTAATCCTCTATGCACCCAGTAATTGAACAGAAACTATTAAACAAAAAGGTTTATTGATTGTAATGAATTGGACCTTACATAATCAACCTGTAGGTAGATATTTTGTTATACATATGTGGCTAAATGAAATAATGATATAAAAAAAAATTTACAAGAGGCTGGTGTCATACATCCATCCGCATGGCGAATAGCTACAAAGGACGTAGTAGGGGTACTACATACACCAATGTCGAACAAACATAATTGTAATATTCTTGCTATTTCACTATCAAGACGTGGCAGCTATGCCAGGGCGAACCTCCCTTCGGTCCTTTTTGATTCCTGTTTTCTATTACGAATATGTCCGCGATTCGTAAGATACCTTTAATGTCACTGAAAAATGATGTACAAGCTAATTTGCCGCTCAAATCTTAAGGAGCCAGGCGGTATAATTATATTGGGTAAACATTTTTATTACCATCGTACAGAAGCACAGCCATACGAGCTTTTTGTGATAATTTCAATGACCATTACTGGGCCATAATTCGATGCAAAATAATCATATATAAATATATTACTAACCATTCATCGCGTATTTAAATACATAAATATGTCAATATTCACATCTGTGCAACCTTTTGACTACGATGCTGTTCGAACTGTTTTTGAAATGGTTTAGGACCCCTTTCATTAGACAGTCTGAACAACGGGCAAAATGACATTTTAAAAGAAAGTAATCCGGAAAAAACGACTCTGTGTTTTTTTTTAAATTTAGCTCATACATTTTCATGGCAGACCTACACGTTTCTACTATTTTTACAATTTCTATCAATTTGTATGTTTTTATATTGTACAATAGTTTCACCCTGTAGAATGCTACTTCAGGTGGATGGAAAGTAATTATTTATCGTTTTAAGTAAGATGTTGCTTAAGGTCTTCCCTTGCAAGCATTGTTTTGCATTACCATGGCAATCTTTACAGTCCTTTTTCCGTCGTGCCACATTTAAATGCGCATTTGCCAATGCCACTGCGCCGGGTGTTGTGGGTTCGAATCCCACAAGGGACAAAACTTTGTGAGATCCACAAATAGTTGTTCCGAGTCTGGATGTTCTTTATGTCCTTTGTTTGAATGTTCGTAAAGTCACCCGCAAAGTAGTGAATATTCAAAGTGTTCTTAAAAAAAATAAAGAATAAAGAATAAATTAAGGACTTATTGATTTTATTTAAAAAAGCGTTCTAGGATGGGTGCTATATCAGTTAAGATTTTTGAGTCGAAAAGTGTGTTAAAACCTTATTATAATTTAGCACATCAAATATTGCTTGTATTTTTCTCCGTGCTGTTTGATAGATAGAGATAGATATTTTTTAAGATAATACTTTTTATGACACGTGTTTTGTGACGTTATTTTACACACTGGAATGAAATGAACGTTTTTTGGTTGAAACAGAATGCTGACGAATTGTTTGTGATGTGAAGATTAAAAACATTTAGGACTTTAACCATAAGAAATATAAAAGGGCAGAATAGGTTCAGCTCCCGAATCCTGTGGTTGGATGTGTCTGGCACAGCGGTTCCCGACATGGTAGACTATCACTGGGGCATTATGCTGCCAGCGCGCTGGACTAGTCACGGGGAGCAATATGACTGACCACAGGTGACAAACATCGGTGCTAAAACTGCATCTACACTATTAACTATATATAACTAACCATTTCTACTTTTTTATGATGACCCTTCATTCGTGTCCAGAACACGGATGAGGATTTCTTTACGATACAATTCAGGCAGACTTCCGTCTGTCAGTTACTCATTAATGCAAGAATGTGATGACAGTAAATGCAATAATTAGTAAATATAAGCACGCACCGCTCGTTTGGTGTAGTCTAAACAAGTTTTTTCTATATAACATCACTGTTTTAGTCAGGTATTCTCCGAGATTTTCCACCTTCCTAAAGATTATTTCATATTTAAAACATTTATTTGACATTGAAGTTGAAGTTTTGTTTAAATACTGCTACTGTCATTTATTCAATTATGAGTTCTAAAGCGAGTAAAGTTCTATTCTATTTATATCTATTTCGTTACAGTGGTAGATGATCATGCATGCTGGTGAAAAATTCCCGTCGAATAAAACTTATCGTGTTACCGAGAACGGGTTGAACCTTTATTATTTATGATAAAATACGCCCATATATCTAAGAGACGGAGGTGTAGATCAATTTAGTATCAGCTGACGTTATCGGGAGTCTGGTCCCCGTATACCATTAGTCTTTCTAATACCATATTTATTTTACACACCACTTTTATTATATACTTCTGGCTGGAATATCTGTGATATCATACTTTTAAAAAAACTTAGTCTCGTGCTTCAGGAACTGAATCACTTTCTTTCGAATCGATTTAGGATCTATGCAAGTACCACAATTTTGAATTTAAGTGAGATCAGCCTAGCGAGGTTCATCACTTCTTTGCTGGTGGCGGCAAAGCTGGTGTTGCTTCAAGTACTGAAAATTAAAAGTCTATCCACCTATAGCTGTGGCCCTCTCTTTCCAACACGAGTTCGCGGTGTATCTGGAATTGGTTGATCCTGGAAAGTACTTAAGAGCCTCTGGAGGGAGCACTGCTCAGGAGTAGCTTACAGTCAATTTCCTCCATTGCAGCAGTAATACTCGCCGCTACCGCATTCCACGAGTGGGATATATGCTCGAGGGATTGTTGATAGTCATGCTGCTGTTTCATAGCGAAATCCGCCAAGACCCCGAGACCGAGGCGAACAAATGACACGAGCGAGAGCGACTACAATAGGGTGTTGCGATATTTCCCAGTAGCTTCAACTTTGGCTATTCCATTGTACCCTATCTTGTAAACCAATTTTATTTACACAGTAACTACGCCTAACCTGGGTGGGTAAATACCACAAATTTTATTAAATGTGAAAACCAAGAATTTAATTTTTGATTTTTACTAATGGAACATATTTGGTCAATGGCACTTACTTTGTTTATTATAGTGGCCATTTTTGAAAATATTCTAGGTTTGTTTTAATATTATAATATCCGTTGCTAACATCAATGAACGCATGTAATGCGAAGCTCAGAATTAAAATTAATGTTCTATTTTTTTAATGGACACGCTCCCGTGGCTTGGAGCGTGATGTTCCATATATAACCATCCTCAAAGATTGAACTAACGAATGCAAATAATTTTCAAATAGAATCGGTAGTGACAGAGATTAGCGCATTCAAACAAAAAAACAAGAAATCTCTGCAGCTTTGTTTATTTATTTATTTATTAGTAGGAAACTCAACAGCTTTTTTACAGTGTACATGGTATTATCGCAATGACATTAAAATCTTAAGCCAATTACAGAGTTGCACAACATTCATATAAGTATATAAAACTAGAAAAACAGAGTTAAGTTTACATATCTATATCTATTACAACATGAAATTAAATGATAAAATAGAAAAAACAAAAATATAAAAAGAACTCATTTATCTACCGGTGAGCACATTTGCGACTAGTTTTCGATATGACTGCTTACAATTGAAATATATCAATATTTTCAAAGCGATCAGAATAAATGCGAGATAGTCGTGTCATAACAACATTTTTGCCATAATTGGTGCGATGATAAGGTACAGTAAATAAATGGGTGTGTCTGGTGCGGTACTTTTGAGTACAGAATTGTATACACGATAGAAGATCACTACTATCAAGCCCACCACGCAAAATATCAAAGAGTAGAAGCATATCCAGCAATATACGTCTATCATCAAGCGGAAGAAGGTGATAGGTGTATACAGTCTACGGAATACAAGGACGTTTTTTAAATATAAAGTTCAGAAATATTACAAATCTCTTCTGTAAACTCAATTCTTGTTATATAGACATTGTATTGAGGTGACCAAATTGGACTACAATATTCCAAAATACTACGCACATAAGCATAATATATAATCTTTAAGCTATGACAATTTCTAAATGGTTCACAAGTACGCATTATAAAACCAAGATTACGAGAGGCTTTATTGATGATGCTATCAATGTGTTGAGAGAACAGTTATTTCGAATCAAGCATATTATACCGAGATCTCTCACTACATCGACCCTTTCAATTATATTATTGTCAAATCTGTATGGATATTTAATTGGGGTTTTAGATCGACTAAAGCTAATACACTGACACTTCGAAACAAGTAAGTCTTTGTAGTTTTGTGTGCAGGATAACATGATCTACACGACCGAATGCTTTTTCAAAATCTGTTTAGTTCACGTCAATCTGTTCAGCAGCTTTTATATTACATACAACGTAGTTACTGAATGTGGCTAAATTAGATGTTGTTGATCGTTGCTTAACGAAACCATGTTGAGTAGGGCCTAAGCCATACCAGCGCAAGCCCTCGCGCTGGCCCTCGACCATCTAGATGTCCACCTCAGGGACCTTTTCAACGCGAGCCTGGTGTCGGGACGGTTCCCTGAATGCTGGAAGGAGGGAAAGTTGGTGCTGCTGGCCAAACCGGGGCGGCCTCCGGAATCGGTCGCGGCTTACAGGCCTATTGTGCTGCTGGACGAGGCGGGAAAGATGCTAGAAAAGATCCTAGCTACCCGCATCGTCCAGCATTTGAGTACGATAGGACCCGACTTGTCGGACGCCCAGTTTGGATTTCGTCCGGGGCGTTCGACGGTCGCGGCTGTTATGTGCCTGAAGGCCGTGGCCGAGGAGGCGGTCGCTGGTAGCGGCGTGCTGTTGGCGGTGTCTTTGGACATCGCCAACGCTTTTAACAGTCTGCCATTCAGCTGTATCCGGGAGGCGCTCCGATATCACGGAGTGCCCTTGTACCTGGAGCAGCTGGTGGCAGACTACCTAAGAGGAAGAAGTGTCCTCCTCGAAGTTGGTGGCGAAGTTTGGCGGCGGCCCATGTCGTGCGGTGTCCCGCAGGGCTCTGTTCTTGGTCCGCTCCTGTGGGACATCGGGTTTGACTGGGCCCTACGTGGTGTCCTACCCCCCGGGCTGAATGTCATCAGCTATGCTGATGACACTCTCGTCACAGCCCGAGGGGGTAACTTCGAGGAGGCAGCCCGCCTGGCCACCGTGGGGGTCTCTCAGGTGGTCGGGCGTATCGAGGCGCTAGGTTTGAGGGTGGCTCTGTCCAAAACGGAGGCCCTACTTTTTCATGGGCCCCGTCGCAAGCCACCCAGCGGCGCCTCGATAGTGGTGGGCTCGGTTCGTGTACCACTCCAGGCCCATATGAGGTACTTGGGCCTGGTACTAGAAGGGCGATGGCGTTTCGACGAGCACTTCAGCCGTCTCGCTCCGAGGCTCCTAGGCGCTGCTTCCGCTCTTGGGCGGCTCTTGCCAAACTTGGGCGGGCCCAGCGTCGGTTGTCGTCGGCTCTACACGGGGGTTGTTCGGTCGATGGCGCTTTACGGCGCACCGGTGTGGGTGGACTCCCTGACCGCCCAATGTAGGGCTCTCTTGCGGAGACCGCAGAGAGTCATGGCGGTCAGGGTCATACGCGGATACCGCACGGTGTCGGCAGACGCAGCCTGCGCTTTGGCCGGAACTCCTCCGTGGGACTTGGAAGCGGAGGTGCTCGCCGAAACCTTTAAAGTGATATCGTCGGTATGGGAGGAGATAGGTGTTCGTCCTCTCCCAGAGGTTTTAACTGGTACAAGGAACCGAGCCCACCAGGGCGTATTCCGAAAGTGGAAGGCGCGGCTGGAGGTGCCTTTAGCAGGATTCAGAACCGTTGAGGCCCTCCAGCCGGTTTTGAAGCGGTGGGCAGAGCGGCAGCATGGGACTCTTTCCTTCCGACTGGTGCAGGTGTTGTCAGGGCACGGTTGCTTTGGCAAGTACCTGCACACGGTTGCTAGGAGGGAACCGAGTCCCATCTGCCACCACTGCGGGTGTGTAGAGGACACGGCGCAGCACACGCTTGAGGCATGTCCTGCCTGGGCGGTGCAGCGCCGTGAACTTGTAGGCGTTGTGGGAGTCGACCTCTCGCTGCCGGCCGTGAACTTGTAGGCGTTGTGGGAGTCGACCTCTCGCTGCCGGCCGTGATCAAAGCCATGGTCGACAGCGAGAGGAACTGGATAGCGGTCGCATCCTTCTGCGAGGACGTTATCTCGCGGAAGGAGGCGGCGGAGCGGATCCGTGAGGAGAGTATCCTTGCGGATCCGAGCCGCCGCCGGCGGACCGGGCGGCGCAGGCGCGCCTATGCGCGCCTGATGCCGCCATAGCGAGGGCCGCGGGCGGGAGATAGGGGATCTCCCGTCCGCCAGCCATTGAGTCGGAGTGACCCCCTTTGTCGTGCCGGGGTGTCACCCAGGTGTCGTCGTCCGTGTTGTGTTGGACACTGCTGAGTGGGTCGCTGATGTAGTTTCAGTTCCAGCGACTCACCCACCATTCAAGGCAGCGAGTTGGCACACCGTGGTAGGTTTAGTCGGTAGTACCCGGGATGTTCCATCTTTTCCCGGGTGAGCCCGACATAACCTCTCCGCTCCCCTTTTCAGCGGAGAGGTATGCGTCAAAGCATTCCCCCACGATAAAAAAAAAAAAAAAAAAAAAAGGGCCTAAGCCATTAGCCACTATAGGTTAAATACTCTTATAAACAATTCTTTCGAAAACCTTTCCCAGTGTGTGTAGAATCGATATGGGACGATAGTTTTTTTATTCCTGACTTAGGGCCCTTTTTATGTATGGGGACTACCTGAGCAGCCTTCCACATAGAAGGATACACACATTCGACTAAAGACCTTTTAAACAAAAGTGTAATTGGACATGCTAAGCTATTAGCACAACCGCGTAGGAACACTGCAGGTAGGCCATCTCGCCCCGGACCTTAAGTTCAATCTAACGTACGTAAGATGCTAAGTACTGTGCCATCGTTGACATCTAGGTTAGATAGGACATGAATTGAGTCTAACATTTCACTAGATGTAAACCCGGGTGCTATACCTGTGGCAGGGTGTAGAGATGGTTTAGCAAATACACTGTAAAATATTTGTTAAATGCCGTGCAGATACTAAGACCGTCCTTAAATGTTTCATTATTTAACGTAAGTGCTTTTGGATACTACCACCTATTTTACTTTTGACATAGGTCCAAAAAGTTCTGGGGGAGTGACTAATCATTTCTTCTGTACGTCTCATATAGGTTTGAAAGCATGATTCTTGAGTACTATGTTGTCTAGCACGCAGTATTTAAAATTCATGATAGTCACAGGGGTTTCCGTATTTCTTCCATTTCTTATGCAGTTTATCTTTTTCACGAATAATCTTAATGAGGGCGCGGCCATACCAAACGGGATAATTATGACGATTAGATTTATTTTTCAATGGAATAAAGCGCTGCACTCCGATTTTTATGTTCATTTTTATGTTCTTGTAAAACGCATCAACCGCCTTGTTAACCGAGTCAGCTGCTAATGTTTTATCCCAGTCTATTTTGTTAAAGTATTTATTGAGCTCATCATAATTACCCCTTTGGTAATTGGGTTGCGGTATGTATACTTCCTCTAGGGGAGTCAAGAACAAAACACATCCTGCAATCATGTTTTCGTAAAGAATATAATATCATAGTTACAACATGAGATGCTATTAAATACGTCTAATACTTTAGTTCCAAGACCTCGAAGGTTTAGATAAAAAAAAATTATATGTAATTAGAAAAGATTCAGTGTATTTAATTGTCACTTTGAAAAATCTCAGCGGCGATAGTCTAGTGGGAGTCCGTTGGACTGCCACGCAAACGTCTGGAGTTCGATCCCAAGGCAATGCAATATACAATTTGTTATGTGCGTTTTAAAAATGTAGTTAAATATCGCTTGCTTTAACGGCGAAGGAAAACATCGTGAGGAAACCTGAATATCTGAGAGTACTCCATAATTTTCTCGAAGATATGTGAAGTCTGTCAACCCACACTGGGTCAGCGTGCTTGACTAGCCTAACCCTTATAAGTGGGACATTTTAATAAGGGGCTGATCTTTCTTTCTTTACGTGTGGTTAGTGGCCAACCTGTTGTCAAGAGTTGCTGATAAAATAAGTTAACACTTTTTTTGTAACGGATTGTTAGGTCGCAGATTCCACTGCCGGATCGGACTAAGTGTTATTACATTTTGTACGAAAATTCTAATAACACGTAGTTTGGCAATGGTCCATGTAGACTGCAATAGGCTTGCCTCTATTATTACCCTTTTGCTAATTTACACATGCATATAAGTATGTATGTAACCAACCAAACTAACATATCCATACTATGTATCTAAAAGCCACAATTTCACCCTAGACGTCAATATCATAATACAACACTGGGCATTTCTCATTTCCCGTACACACAAGTGAATGTTTGTTGACGCATTTGCGATCACACATGCGCGCGGCAAATAAAATAGAAACCATATTTGCCACGAGCTTAGCTCAATGAACGCTCTCGTTGCAATGTGGTAAAAGCGTTTATCGCTTTTTAACGCATATTTTTATCATGTCCGCTAGTACGTGTGCACAGTAAGCATTAAAAATATTAATGCAAATTTGCCGACTTCTATATAAAAGCTAGACGAAGTTTCCATAAAACTTAAAATTCTTTTACAGTAATTTCTACCGTCTATCCATTGCAGAGCACCACGAATATGACATCAAACAAAGACTCTAGAGCGCTTAAGACCGTTCCTTCTATTTCAATGTTTGCCTTACAAAATTACAAGCTCCTTCGACCAAGTGTTTTCTTAGAAAAATATTCCTGCATTTTTGCTGCATAATCGTGGTTCAAGATGTGGTTTTTGCGCTGTTTAAGCAAAACACTTTGAGCGGAGAAAGATTTCTTTAGTATGTTTGTATAGTAGTCTGACAAATCAATCTGTTAATCCTTGTGCGAACAGTGCAGTGATTGAAGTAGTGGGGTAATTATGCAGACAAGTGTTGACGATTAAAAGTTTTTTAAGGATTTAGTAATTTGTGTCCGATATTGCAATTTTTATAAAATATTGTTCAGGAAATCTACGCAGCTATAGCCAGCTTTGCAACGCTAGCAATAATACGATGGAGGATGTTGCTGTGTTGTGGTTGACGTGTCATGACGTGTCACACTCAACCAGCACTTCTGTTTCAAGAAGAGCAATGATCGTGAAGGCTTACTGCATCGTCATGCAGCAGGCCTTCACGATCACTGCTCCGTCGTCAATGGTCATCATGATACCTATTTTGGAGCATGATACCTATTTTGGAGTAACTGAAGCATTTTTTTAATTACGTTGCGGTTAATCAGGTTTTCGTATAAATTAGTGTTCAGGCAAATTATTCTGTAAGCGCGCTTATATATGCGCGCAATACAGGCACTTGCACAACATTAGGGTCGTTAGGAACATAAATATTCCTGGTTAATTATTTAGTGATGTGGTCCGAAAACTCTTACCAGCAATTTTATGAACTTTCAAGGCTGTTCAAAGCCACATAGAATTTTTTATAAGCGTATTTCATGGATTTTTATTTTCGATCCTAGACATTGTGACAAAGTTTGTTATTGTTAATAATTGTGACAATATGCCTAATTTAATATAAACCAACAAATCTGGATAAAATGGAATCGGAATGAATGTTAATATTTAGTATTCAGTTTGAAGTTGTACAACAATGTTGTAAGTACATATATTCTTATACACGAAGGAATAAATCTTATTTCTAAAATTAGAAAATTGAGTAGACGAAGCTTTTTTATGGGTATTTAGTCGTTTCGCACCGCGAGTTATTCGTTAGTTAATAGACATAATTATATTTTGTGGAAAAGGTTGAGTTAGGATAATATCAAAAGTTTCTTTGTATTCAAAAACAACATTTTTGGAATGAAATAGCTATAGAAGTACAAAAAAAAATAAGTGAATAGCAAACTTAGCTATGAACTAGCTTAATTTAGTAACAATGATAGATCATTGTAGTTGTTAATCTTTATGCTATATTAGAATATAGCATAAAGATTAACTAACTACAACAGAATTTAATTTTTATAATAAATAAGAGTCAAATCGATCTCGGTGTTTATTGACACAAAAGGAACACAACTTACCAAAAATAGCCAAAGCAAATTAAAACATGTTATTTAACGCTAAGATTTAAAAGTTATAATAAAAGTAATATGTACCTAACAGGAATCCACGCTATCATTTTCCGTTATTAAATACTTTTATGCTTGCAAAGCTTGCGAATGCTTGCAAAGCTTGCGGATGCTTGCAAAGCTTGCGGATGCTTGCAAAGCTTGCGGATGCTTGCAAAACTTGCGGATGCTTGCAAAACTTGCGGATGCTTGCAAAACTTGCGGATGCTTGCAAAGCTTGCGGATGCTTGCAAAACTTGCGGATGCTTGCAAA
Source organism: Catocala fraxini (assembly GCA_930367265.1). Lineage (NCBI taxonomy): Eukaryota > Metazoa > Arthropoda > Insecta > Lepidoptera > Erebidae > Catocala > Catocala fraxini. The sequence continues at coordinate 3,786,636 of OV884045.1, forward strand.
ACTTGCGGGTGCTTGCAAAACTTGCGGGTGCTTGCAAAACTTGCGGGTGCTTGCAAAACTTGCGGGTGCTTGCAAAACTTGCGGGTGCTTGCAAAACTTGCGGATGCTTGCAAAACTTGCGGATGCTTGCAAAACTTGCAGGTGCTTGCAAAACTTGCGGGTGCTTGCAAAACTTGCGGGTGCTTGCAAAACTTGCGGGTGCTTGCAAAACTTGCGGGTGCTTGCAAAACTTGCAGTTGTGGCTAGTCTACTTGTGTCTATTGACCGTGAAAGATTTTTTGCGAGAGATTGTTTATTTATTGAGGAAAGAAAGGAATAAGTATACAATATTAAGCTATCATCCAAAAGAACGGGGCAGTAACCATAAACGCAATTTTCAATTAAACTGCAGGATGCATCTAGTCTTAAATAAAAATGTTTTCTATGAAGTACAGCGCATAACAGTTGAATTGTTAGTCGTGTTACTATCTAAATGAGCATTTAATTGTGGGTAATGTCCATGATAAACATTATTTCATTGCAATACGAAATCTATTCCAATTACAAGTTTACGAGACATTAAACAGAACATTAGCTTCGACTACGAACAATACAGTATAATGTCTTTATTTCGGTGTCCTATTTACTTTGCTGTCCACCGAGTAAGTTGGCGGGTTGGCACTTGGCAACTTGGCCAGCCAACCGCTCACAACGCAGTTAGGACAACAACTTTGCTACGGATATTAACGTTGAATATTCCACGGGAGTTTATTAGAACGGACTTGGGTTTTGTGAAAAGAAGTTGTAATTTTGTGATTCGTTTCTTTGTATACTCTTTGACTCTTTGTAGGCTTTCTATTAACATCGACAGCATGTCTTGTGAAACTCTTATTTCGGTATCAGTTGCAAGAATTTGATTTTATTGTTAATTTTATGTTTAAATAGCTGTTCCACGTACTCAGTTCGTCAATATCAGTAATAATAATAATAATAATATTCTACCACATACACACAACACCATCTAGCCCAAACTAAGGAGAGCTTGTACTATGGGTACTAGACAATGGATAAACATACATATATATTTCTTTTTTGTAAATACATACATATTATACATAGAAACACCCAGACCAAGCAAACATCCATATTCATGCACACAAATGTTTGACTTGTGCGGGAATCGAACCCGCGACCTCAGGCGTGGCTGTCGGTTACACTAACCACTACGCCATCGAGGCCGACACGATCAGCTGATCAGCATCTACGCATCAGTCAGTCGTTGGAGTACATAATTAAAGTAAGGTCATACCACAGAGCATGAGAGATACACTAGAGCTGATGATGCTACCTGTGCCCACTGCTATCCGAACCTTAAGTAACAATATTACTTTTGACTGAAACGGAGACACGGCGTGCAGTATTCAGTACCCAGTAAAATTGCCTTTTCAACTTTTGTTCTCTGACCAAACTTCATTTATATTCATTGAAATTAAATTTGTTTATTTGACACTTCATTACATAATTTTGAAAACTGTTACACTACTACTACTATTAAACTTTACAAATTTTTAAGCTAATTAAATTATTATTAAATATATTTGTATTCTTTGTGTAACAGTTTTTTTTTGTTAACGGATTTTATACCGTATATAGTAGTTTAATATCAATGAATAATATTCGCGTAAACAGCAGACAATTTCATTTATATTTTTTGATACATATTTTATGTTGGCGAATTTACTCTTTCATGCATCCAATTTTGTATTCCTACATATAATTTATAACAACTAGACGTTGTACTGTACAATTAACTATACTGTTGCTCGAAAGATATTGTATAGTAGGTTAAGGTTCATGTACCATCGATATATTGCGAATTAAACACCGTATTTGATTAATATTGCTCCTATTACGTAGCACTAGCGATTGAAAAGTGAGAATGACACAGCACTGCGTACTACGGGGGTCTCTGCGTACTACGGGGGTATACAGTCCTGAGTTTACGTTATACTAAAATACTACAGTGACTACCGCATAACACCTGACATATAAAGTCAGTCGCACTCATAATATTAACCCACATTTTTAACGGTCCATTGAAATATTCAAGAAGCGTTCACGTATTATACGCGCGATGTCCTATCACGATGTACGCTTTAATGGTCACATTGAGGCGTAAAAAATGTATACAAGTACACTTCGGACCTTAATGTCCGCATAAAATTTGTAGGGCGCAACATTAAAGACTGGCTCTTTACGTGGTAACAACGCCTAAAAGGCACGTTGCTACCTTAAAAAAGTTTGAGAATATTTTACGAGAGTATCAATCCTATTGATGTAAAATAACAGTTGTCACCTTTTAAAAGAGGTCAATTTATTTCCTATTTAAGTGTATAAGAGGATGATTTGCAGATATTCAATGTATTTATGATTCGTCGATAGAATTTTATTTTCAACATGGAGCTCCGTATTCTAAATACCTTTTTTTCTTTTCTTTTAAAAAGACAACTCCTGTACTAGGAATGAATCCTGTGTCACTGGGTCTTTACAAACATTCAAACAACGGGCATAATGAACACACCCAGACTCCAACCATTTGATGTTAACACAAAGTTTTGTCGCGTGTGGGATTCGAACCCACAAGACTTCAATGGCGAGGCGACCACTTAAAGCACTACGCCATCCGTGCAGTCAAACTGTAAAATTAATATAGCCATCCTCAATATTGAATAGTTTCTTTGTTTTTGACTAAATAAATAAAATTATTCGTTTGTTTTGAAAATATTTATTTTAAAAAAAGTGAAAAACGACAATGAATTGCCGTAAATCTCAGAGTTCGGAAAAATGCCTCAAATATTATGCCAAGGTCACGTAACCTTGAGGTCAGAGATCAAAGATCATAGTCATTTCGGGGTATATCAACTATGCTGAGTCGAATGGCGTTGTGGTCTCGAGTCTCTAGCTCTTACGGTTCTTGAGTTGAAAGTTGTATGGGACGGACGGATAAAGCTGTTGTATAAGAGTTTTTTCGAACTCTAAAAGACAATATTTCGTTTCATAAATTTAATGTCGCTTAACTTTTCTTAGAATTACACCATCTGGTAGTAAAGCTTAAATCCTTGAGAGTCAAGATAGATAGGTTTGTTGAATTAACAGAGCAAATATTTTTTGCACCAAAATATACATGATCCACTGTTTCTACAACAGCTAAATATGGACAATTTAACAGCTCAAATTTGCAATAACTGGCTCATAAACCTATAGGAGAAAACGCCCTAGATTCCCGAAAAATTTCTAGTCCATTCCGTCTCTAAATCAAAACTGCGACCGAATAAAACCTAAGATATGTTGTATAGTCTCATATGGCTATTATATATAATAATTATGTGCTATCACAAAATTTATTACTACGTTGACTTAGGAAACAATTTTAGTTTGGAAATGAATGACATTCTTTCTCCACATTTTTTCGGAGTTCCTAAACTTTGAGATGGAATTCTTTGATTGTTTTAGTTGTTCAGGCTCCATTTTTCTTTCAAACGTTTTGCTCTACAGTTTCTTTTCACGTTTTTTTCGCAGCTTATTTGTCACTGAGTTAAATATATTCTACAATACTAACACAAAGGTAGTACCTATTTTATATTTGTGTCTAAGTAGTATACTGCTAATAGTACTTGTCTTCTTTTTGTAACTAACTGTATTTAACCTTATACAATATAAAATTTTGATATATTTTAATACAATTGCAAAGCAAGTCAATATTTCCAATATCAGGTTTTGAGCACAGACGGCTTCCTATATCGGGTTTTGAGCACAGACGGCATGACAGATGTACTCGTGTTAAGTCACCGTATGGCTAAACTCACGGCCTTTGTAAAACGGATTGCTGAGGTTTATCGGGCCTTGGATTTCGTAATCGGATTTGAAGCGTACGTCTCTAGGACTTTCTTAAGAACGTATTCAGGTTTCCATCCATAAATGCTGTAAATGTTGTGTAAAAGACAAAAGTGATTATTGGAATATACCAAATATCTAATAATAGAAACTTTTTATTTTCTTTTTATTAATTATTTTTATTTATTAATTCTTTTGTATTTATGCCTGCAGAGTATATATGAATGCTGTACTCACTATTTTAGAGGGCATACAATGTAATGATTTTAGTTAATAGCTATGTATTAAGTTTTATTAAGTACGATTTCAGTGTGTAAGACAAATAAAAAAAAAGTATAGCATTAAAAAAAATGTTTAATAGCTTGAAATAATATATCAGATAAATGTTAATTTATCCTAACTAATATAAGGAATGCGGATATGCGCTTGTTTGGTTGTTACGCTTTCATACCTTAACTACTTGACCGATCATTATAAAATCGCATACACGTTGTCATGTGTACAAAAAAGAACATTTAATGCAGAAAGAGTACTGTTCCCGAAGGATATAAATTTATTGACAATATGTATGTACATTAACACAAACATAATTTTTAAACTCATTCGTCAATATTATTTTTTTGTGAATCAATACACCAATTGCTTATACATAAGTAATTTATATTGTTTGTAATTGATATTGTTTGGTATTGTATTAATTAACAAACAAAGCTATCTTTGTTGTTCAAAACACATTGGTATAAAAAACAAAAAGTTGAATAGCAGTATGCTAATTTTATTTTATTTTTTATATTTTTTTTATACGACTAAGGTGGCAAACTATCATGCGGCCCATCATCATACGGCCCACCTGATGGTAAGTGGTCACCGTAGCCTATGGACCCCTGCAACACCAGAGACATTATTAGCGCTTTGCCGACCCTTTAGGAATAAAAGGAAGTGGGGAGGAAGAGGAATGGGAAGGTGGAAAGAGGGTGATCACCGTGGCCTATGAACCCCTGCAACACCAGAGACATTATTAGCGCGTTGCCAACCCTTTAGTAATAAAATGAAGTGGGCAGGAGGAGGAACGGGAAGGTGGAAAGAGGGTGATTGGGCCGCCGGCACTCTCACTCACCGAACGAAAGACAACAGTAGGAATACTGCTATTTCACATCAATATTCTGTGAGAGGGTAGTCCTTCCCTGGTGGAGCCAGCCGATTCATACTGAAATCACCGAGACTCTACTACTCATAAAATTAAATAATTTTATGAGTATTAAATATTACAAAGTTGAAATGGCGAAGGTGGTACGATACTTGTTTTTTGAAGCTATGCTTAGATGAATTAAGTAAGTTAACATTTGAAGAAAAGCTATTGTACATTTGTGTAAGACGTTAAAGGGGAAATAAAAAAGGGAAGATAAAATAGCAATCACGGTTTTTGCCTTACATGTTGTGCGGTAAGCTAGATATTCTGAGATTCGTTGTGCTGTCAGCTTTCGAGTACCAGTAATTCTTGCTCTAGCAACGTTAACAACGTTTGTGCTGGTTCGCTAGCGCGTGGAAATACTCCACGCGTTAGTTCTACAACCTACAGTTGCAAGTTAGTAAGTAAGTAAGTCATAGCTTACATTAAATGCTTACAAAACTTTTAAACACGTGTTATTTTTCAATACTTATATGAACATTTTTGTTATTCATTGAAATTAAACTACTATATACGGATTTTATCGCGTTATTTATTTTACACTTTATTACAAAATTTTGAAACTGTTACTCTACTACTAGATACTATTAAACTTTACTAATTTTTAAGCTAATTAAAACTATTAAAAGTATTTATATTTAAGTTTACACTTTCTCCGACTTTTCGGTTGCTTTTCAGCAGCCATGGTCACGGGGAGACTAAGATGGTAGTTGTCTCAATGTTCCAGTGTCGTTATTTCAAAGTACCCGAACATAATTTAATCATTGGTGTTTCTATTTACGCAGAAGTGTAAAATAAAATCCGTATAGAGTTTTTTAGTTTAGTTCATTCGCGTAAACAGAAGACAATATTATTTTTGTTATTGTTAAACAAAGAATGCCAAATACTAATTAACAATCGATCTTGACGTCACATTTGCGGGGAGTAAACAAAAATACAAAGCCAAAGTGCCTTGTTACCTATCGAAACTCAAATGTATTAGTGGAGTATAATAAAGCGATAACAATAGAAGTATCCTTCCTGAAGGTTATTGTTTGGCTGTAATGTAATGAGGAGCGATGTGTGACGTCATTAATGTTCCTATCGAATTTCCCGTTGAGTATACCTAATACCTTGATTATGGAAGCCAAAGACATTACATATTGTTTTTGTTCTATATATACTGTCCGGTTAGGTGGTACTCTCTAAAGATTACCAATGTAATCTTTAGAGAATGATTTTTTGAAGACATTCCGTTGCGAATAATCTAGAAGTAAAACAAAAGACGTAGCAAAATGAGGTGTCTTATGTGGTCTCGTGGTATTTTTATTAGTCTATTTTGTTTAAAATATCCGTTTCGGTGTCCAGATGTGGGAATAACACCCCGCCTAACATCCCGAAAATTTTGAAGAATTAAGATTTTGGAAAAGCATCATGTCTAAATAAGATTTTGTAAAAGCATCATGTCGTAAATAAGATTTTGGAAAAGCATCATGTCTAAATAAGATTTTGGAAAAGCATCATGTCTAAATAAGATTTTGGAAAAGCATCATGTCTAAATAAGATTTTGGAAAAGCATCATGTCAAAATTATTTCTAGCGTTGAACGCGGCCTGACAAAATCGCTGCATTGTACGTAGGTTATGCTAAGAAGTGTCGAGAAATCCATTTTAAATATGTATTTCATCTTTTTGTATTATCATTCTTGATTCAGTGTTATAAGGTTGATCTCTAGGGGATACGGCGCGAAAATGCTAACAAGTATAATACACCAATATTTCGCTCTTGATAATATTACAAATAAGCGTTTGCATGTGCCTCTACGGGCTAATCGACGAAATAATATTGCGGCAATCTTATTAACGGTCGAGAATAATATACTCGTTCAATAAACTCCATATGTGAATAGAAGTTTATTCAATGCTAGCGTAGTGATTTTTTTTGGATAAAGTAAGAAAGCGCGAGTGTGTTTCATATTTCAAAGTACCTAAGTTCATTTATGATCTTGCTATAGAATTTCAGAATCCTTGAACAATATTGTAAAGATTAAACTGCTACATAATATCGTATATAACAAGTAAAAACCCTTTTAGTTAATATTCTTTAAAATGTCTAACATAAAGAGTATTGAAATTAAACTGCTATATACGGATTTATTCGCGTTGTTTACTTAACACTTAAAATTTTGAAAATTGTTACACTACTACTACTATTAAACTTTACAAATGTTTAAGCTAATTAAATCATTATTAAAACTATATGCGTCAGTAGTGATTTTACAAAAACAAACCTCAATATATAATATATTATTATGTTAATATTCAAACGAACATTTGTATAGTCAATATGTCACTTCACAAGGAGGATGCCGGATTTTGTATGGCCACCATACCCACCCTCCAACAGACATGGGATACGTGTCAGTTTGTTAATTCCTATCCACAAAATACAAAACAGGTGATTTGATTGTTAAAATATATGGTGTTTTATATAAATAAAAAAACTTGTAGAAAATAATGTTTATTTATCCATACAAAGACTTATTTTACAATTAGATTAGCATTTAATATTAGCCATCTATTACAATGTGATCAAGCGTTTGTGCTGGTCCATTAAAATCGATGTGTCTCCCTAACTCCATGTACCATACAATCGATATTATGTGCGCACAACTTCCCACACTGCGTTTGCCTGTAAGGCAAGTGCTGTACTAATATGCAATAGCATGTCTGTCAGTTAAATCTCGGTCTATTAATATATAACTGTAATTAATATGTGATTGTACATGGCGCGACTGAATTCGTTCTCCGACTAACCAAATATTAATCCGACTAACCAAATATTAATCCGACTAACCAAATATTACTCCGCCTAACCAAATATTACTCCGACTAACCAAATATTACTCCGACTAACCAAATATTACTCCGACTAACCAAATATTACTCAGACTAACCAAATATTACTCAGACTAACCAAATATTACTCCGACTAACCAAATAAAACTGAAGAATACTTCATCTTCAGATAAATGCGGGAAGTCTTCAAAAGTTAGACATAGACATATTTGCTTGCATGCCTTCGAAAGCCACTCTCTGCCTGTTAAGATTTTTTAAATACACGAAGATTTTTTATATACACTTAGTCATGCAAAAGATTAGACGTGTTCATTCTGGAATGAATTATATCAACAGCAACACGATAATGGGCATTTATTATGCCCGCTGCAATTTTTAAATGTGGTGTAATGCACGGTTGAATCACGTATTTCGCAATAATCGAAATCTATTTTTAAACTTGTCGTTCACCACTTCTACCACCCATCTACAAACAGTGACCATGCGGGACTTCAGTGACCAGTGAAAGATTATTTACTGCAGGCTTTCTGCGTCTCAGAAAATTCGAAGAATAAAGTTTTGTTGATTAAGTCATTGATTTCCTGTTCTTTAGCGCGCGCCCCCTCCCCCCGTTCTACCCCCAGGTAGAACGGGGGGGGGGGCAGACGTTCTCTACACGTCCTCGCACTTATTGCCCTCAATGGGTTGCTATTGTAGAACTCCATTCTGATAGCCAAGGGTGTATTCGCATCTGACATCGTTGCAACAATGTGACGCAGGTTACTAAGAAGAATCCCTAAACAGGGACGATTAACTGGTTGAACATAGTAACTTTAGCCCGAACATTCAAAGTTTCCAACCGCGTGCATCAGGTTGGTTATTGGTACTAGATTGACTGGTACGCTTAAGCCTACACAATAAAATAAATATTAATTCACACAAGCATCGTCGCGCGATACCCGTAGTATGCGGCAGTCACACGCGTCGCGCGCCGACCGAGTCGCCGAGCTTCGTGAGTCTTGTTGTTGCGAGCTCGAGCGCCATTATTATCATATCAACCTACGCACAAGTTTTATTTAAAAGTGGATACGAACCCTGCATCGACTCCGCTAAAATAAGAGTCTAATAGAAACAGAGGGGGTTGGAGGGGCGGAGAAACTATGGACAATTCTGATAAGACTCAGAATTTGTTGCATAATGTCAGTGTCAGTGAGTGTCACACGAGCGTCGCGTGGCAAGCAAAGGTAGCAAGTACAACAAAATGGCGATGCCGGGACAGCGATGCGTTGCGTTATGGTATTGCTAGTGATTACCTGTTTATAATGCGAACCCGCACTGGGCCAGCGTGGTAGACAATGGCCTAACCCTTCTCAAATTGAGAAGAGGCCCGTGCCCAGCAGTGGGATAGTTTAATACAGGGCTGATATTATTATTATTATTATACCTGTTTATAATGCGCGTATACGTTATTATAAGTATAAATATTTTCGGTAGTGTCAGCAGGGTCTTCTTTTATTTATTATTTGGTTAACTCACAGCATATATATGATACAGTTTAGAGAAACATTTAGATTACAGAGTTCTAATATACATACATAAAATTATGTTAAAAGTTTACAAACAATGTTCATAAAATGTAAACTTTAAATATACATAAATTAACATTAAACAGGGTTTCAAGGTTTTAAAATGAGTACAAAAACATAAAAGAAGAAACAATTTACTTCTTTATCTCGACGTCCTTGGCTTCGGGGGAGTACCAATCCTTGTATTTCTTAGACAGAGTCTGGATAATCTCCATCTCAGCCCCTCTAGATGTCCCGGCTCCCTTGGTCATGAGATCTTCTTCTAGGTTTATGTTATCAACTTCTCTTATCAAACTTTCAACTTCTCTTATCAACTTTCTTCGTACTCGTCGTCGGTCCAACTCATACAATACATACATACGTAATACATAGAACATTTTTTAATGAGCGCTTAACGGCGTATACTGTTGTAAGTAATCTATACAACGTTTTTGGTTTCGCCTACAAAAAAGTGACATCAACCTGATTAATACAAAAAAATACATACCTGTGTTATTTCGGACACTTGAATCACCACAACTGTTAAATTCTGTTTCATCTGGTAAAACATTGTTTTTTCTATGGATGGAGTTGCTGTTTTGTGTACTCATATTATTGACCAAACCACATAGTCTACGCCTTCTTGTTATTATATTTGTACGTTTCATTGTTATATAATAATAATAATATAATATTCTACCACATACACACAACACCATCTAGCCCAAACTAAGCAGAGCTTGTACTATGGGTACTAGACAATGGATAAACATACATATATACTTTTTTTTTTGTAAATACATACATATTATACATAGAAACACCCAGACCGAGACAAACATCCATGTTCACGCACACAAATGTTTGACTTGTGCGGGAATCGAACCCGCGACCTTAGGCGTGGCAGTCGGTTACACTAACCACTACGCCATCGAGTCGTCAATATATATTTAATATATTTGAATTATATCAATTACGTAAGTTAATTTTGTTAGAATTTGAACACTACCTACATACGTGCGGGTCGGTTGCAAGTCCGGCGTGGTCTTGTAATCAATACGAGACGCGGGCGCATGATTTTACCCGCCCCGTACTCCGCGTAAGCCATTTCAAAGATCACAATGTTGTAGACCGTTCCAGTTTGAACGTTACAACAAAATACGCCTGGTAAATCTTTGAAGAAATCTGTTTTCCGTAATCTTTTCCCTTTGAATTGATAGAAAAATGTAAAATAGCAAAGTTTTCAATAAAAACGCTACAGTGCATTTTTGTGGCATACAACAACTTACGTGGAAGGTATCAAATTCTACATTTCTTGATCAAGAGATATGTCTTGAATTTACTACGCTTTTAGATTTCACCGAAACTGAACTGTCTGTGAATTACAATGTTGATTTTGCACATAAAGTATTTCTCACAAACTAAGCCCAACTAACTTTTAATTAAAAGTTTGTGGAGACTCTTCAATTTGGTAACTTCTGCTGAAACAGATAAGTTGTTGCGTCTTAAGTATTATTTATCGTTTAGTTTTCGAATAGAATTAAGCACTGGGAAATAAGAAGATTAAGGAAATCTATTGATTTAATTCAGTTAGTTTTAACGATATAAAAATTATGGTATACACACTTCTTTCCTACTATCAAGATTAATTTAAAAAATTATATAATACTAGTAGTTTTCCCGCGGTTTCACCCGCGTAAGTCCCGTTCCCGTGTGAATATCGGGTTTCACCCCTTTCACCCCCCTTCGGGGAAGAATTTCCAAGAATCCTCTCTTAGTGCTCCCCTACACTCTCCAAGGAACATACATGCCAAATTTCAGCTTCTTGCGTTCAGTAGTTTCGGCTGTGCGTTGTCTGTCAGTCACTCAGTAACGGAAGAGTTTTATATACATATGTATATAGATTAATTTTATTGATTTGATACATTAGTTGTTTATTTGTTGTATAATATTATATATTGTATATTAATATTATAAATGCGAATGTGAGTTTGTTTGTTACGCTTTCACGCCTTAACTACTCGGCTAATCATTATGAAATTTCACGTACGCACACGTTGTCAGGGGTACAGAATAGGACATAATGATATGTATATAATGAAATACACTTAATCTAGAAGAAAAGTACTGTTCCGGAGCGAGGCCGCGGGTAAAAGCTAGTAATGTAATAGAACAGCAATCATTTTTTAAAATTAATTCTCTTCAGTCAAATAGGATCCTGCATCGACGAGTGTGTTTTAAAAATATGCTATTTCTTGTGTGTTTGGATGTCTGTAAAGTCCCCCGCTACATAGAAATGATTGCTACTTTGGGATTTTACAAGCATTCAAACAACGGAATACAAAGGACATTCAGACTGAGCAACTAGGTATTTGATGACCACCATCGTCGAGTGTGTTTTAAAAATATTATGCTATGTGTGAAATATGTGACTGTGTGAAAGAGATGTCGTCGATCATTGGAAGTTAAAGCCGTAGGCCTTGCCCAAAAAAGAAATTTCCTATAGGCATAGGAATCATAGGATATAAAGCAAGCAATAATCATAATCTAAAAGAATATTTTGTAATAACTTAGAAAGTGTAAAGGTAATATTAAATTATTTCATTTTTACATGCGGTCGAAGTAAATTTTCGACGTACTGGTTTTTAAGAATTAGAACTGTTTTAATACCGCGTAAAATGGGAATGCTTGCGGTGAGTTAAATAATACGAAGAATTTTGTATGGTGTGCGTTACGAGAGTTGGGTAGAGGCAATTTCTTCTGTTTCCAATTAAGGACGCGCCATATTAGATCACACAATTACTTTCCACACGGTTTTCGTAGAACCTCTAGACGGCCTAGCACATTATTAGTTCCGAGAAAAATGCTTCAGTATTCGGCGCAATAACTCTATTATTTGGCATTACTAGTGGCCATTTGGTTTGCCAGTCAATACGAAATTATAGAAGGCATTGAAGTATTTAGACCTCTTATTGGGGATGTCAGGTGTTTGAACAAGCATTTTTATTACATAAAGATTTTTATGGTATAAGTACGTATACAAGACTACACCACCGATTTTGATTACAATACCACTACTACTAGTACAAGAGTACTATTATTGTTTTTTTACCCACAATACTTAAGAAAGTAATGTGAGTAAAATAAGAGTGTGTGGGAAGTGCGTCTATACTATAAGTCAATAACTCACTCACGGTTATAGAAATTTATTTTCCAGACAGCTTTCATTTTTAGAAGGTGCTAGTCATAAGAAATGAAGAAACAGTATAGAAGTATAACACGATTTACAGATCTAGGTAGACTTAAACAATAAATCTCCATATAAAATACTGATATTCAAACACGTGTCTACGACTAAAAATATTTTCTAAAAACTGACGACTTGAACTGCAGAGACAACGAACCAGGAATGTTCTACAAATTTTGAATTTGAAATACTGTTCTTACGAACAGCCAGCGCTAAAATTATACATACATTCAAACCTTAAACCTGCATGTAAAAATGAGGTTTATAATATATAAACAACCGTAGGTAGCCCACATCCCTCCCCTCAAAAGACCGTTAAGGGCGATAAAAATAAGGTTGATGCTACTGAAGAGCGCTGCCAGTGCCAGTGAAAGATGCCGCTAGTTCCAGTGAGTCACAACTGTACGCCGCTAGTTCCAATGAGTCACAACTGTATGCCGCTAGTTCCAGTGAGTCGGAACTGTATAGCGCTAGACCTCAGTGAGTCGGAACTGTATGGCGCTAGACCTCTGTGAGTCGGAACTGTATGGCGCTGGACCTCAGTGAGTCGGGTCTAAGTGCGGTGAGCGGTGCGTGTGCCCTAGTGAGTCGGTAGTTGCGTTGCAGTGAGTTCCACAGTGAGTCGGGGATGATGCTGCGTAGTTGCTGGGTCGTGGCTAGCTGCTGCGTTGATGGCGAATGAAGTGCTCTGCTTGTGTGGACCGTGTATGCAGTGGGTTGAGCCTTAACGCTGGTGAGGCCGTAGAGAAAACCAGGCTGCGCGTTCGCTGCAGGCGTGTGGTAGTCCCTGTTGAGGCCTAAGAAGCTGGCTGGCTGCGACTTGATTACTGCTCATCTGGAGAAGTGCTGTGTGAGAGGAAGGAAGATGATGGCGATAGTTGCTGTTACTGATCTGCTCCGTGAACTTTGCTCCCGATCATGTCAGGTGCTGGATGACGGCAGGTGCTGGCTGGTAGGCTGCGAGTTGGTTGCAAGGAAACACGAGATGCGTCTTCACGTAGGAAAACATGATCTGTGGTCGCTAAATCTTTAAATATAAATGATGATGCCGATGCCGTATGGCCTGTTTCACTATCACTCATTTTAACTGTTCTTAGTCGGGGTCACCAATGTGAGAAGTGCGTCTATCGGTTACAGGAATTTATTTTCCAGACAGCTTTCGCCTAATCTTTAGAAGGTGCTAGTTATAAGACATGAAGAAACAGTATAGAAGTATAACACGATTAACAGATCTAGGTAGACTTAAACAGTAAATCTCCATATAAAATACTGATATTCAAATACGTGTCTAAGACTAAAATATTTTTTAAAACTAGCGGCTTGAACCGCAGAGGCAACGAGCTAGGAACGTTTTACAAATTTTGAATTTGAAATACTGTTTTTACGAATAGCCAGCGCGCTAAAATTACATACATTCAAACGTGCATGTTTAAAATGAGGTTTATAATATATAAACACGTCTTATAAATGGTAAAAAAAACATTACACCGTAGGTAGCCCACAAGTGTAATAAAAATCACAAATTTTTGCTTGCTTGATGTCTGGGCGTTCTTTATGTGCTTTATTTCAATGTTTTTAAACCGTCTGCAATACACGCATTCAAGCCAATTTGGTTCAGTGCAAGCATTTTTAAAAGAAAACCGACGAATTAATTCTACAATCAAAGAAAATCTAGGTACAATAAAATAATGTACCATATTGGTTTTATCCATTGCAATTCCACGTTTAAACCTCACGGCAGTAGTCTAATGTAAGGAATAGTTGTAAAAGTATTCAATAACTTTTTCAGTTCACTGAATAGATGTTATTGTACGGAAGTCAGCGATAAAGTTCCTTTGCAATACCTGCGCATCTCGGGGATGGTTTTTAACTGCTACTAATATAATTCGTACAAAACAAAATTTGTTCACTGTCCTTATTGAAACTACGTAGAGGTTGCGTTTAATTTGATCAAAATAAGTTGCAATGGTTTCTTGTAGAACAAAACAACATAGCATGTGCGTTTGTAAGCAATGATCCGTGGGCAAAACAATATTTTGCTTTATTACGCTGTAAACTATTCGTAAAGGAAAATAGTTTAGTGCTTAAAAAAACTGAATTCAATTAATTGGTCGACCATTTGCTGGAAGTCATTGAATTTAGGTAGGTAATGAAAATAAATGAACGTTTATTATCTAGTAAAATTAGCTTTCAAAATTTACACGAAGAGAAAAGATAATAGGGGTGTAACAAAGATGCTTGGTAAGCCATGAACAATAAATAAGGATTTATCCATACGTACAATTACTGGCCACGATGTAAATATGAATTATGTTTAGGCAACTATAATGACTCGATTCAAGCAGTAAACTCCGAATAAAGATTTTGCAGTGCTTTCTCGTAGGTTACCCTAGATCCCATAAAAATAGAAAACCATTTATAAATTAAATCAAAATACTTTGAGATACATTAAGACTACGCTAATAAAAAAAGTGGCGGTGGCCCAATGTATAAGGCATTGGACTTGCGATCCAGAGGTCGCGCGTTCGAATCCCACCCATTGCACTACTGACGTGAACCCACTCCAAACACAAGCATTCTAGCTTAGCTGCAGGGGTTAACAAGAATACTAGTAATTTGTAACCCAAATTGCTAGTAACCTATTCATAAAAAAACAAAAACGCAATATTGTACAACTCTATATTAAGCCGGTAATACCCCTGGACGTAGTCGTGCGCTAAAGCCAGCTTACTTAATGCAGTAATAATCTAGATAGTAACTAGTACCAGAATTATGAAGATAGTGTGTCCCAACTGACCTCTCCAGATATTAATTCTTCTTTCTTAGCCTTTATTATTCCCAAGTCACTTGGGGTCGGCTTTTCTGGTCTAACCGGCTTTGACTGGATATCAGTTTTTACACGGAGCGGCTGCCACCTGACCTCCGCAAGCCGAAGGCTAACGATACCCTAAGGCTAGACCAGTGTCAGAATATTAGAGGGTACTGACTTTCCCAATAACGACTGCCATAGATGTTCATGGCAGCCGGGACCAACGGCTTAACGTGCTCTCCGAGGCACGGAGCAGGCGATAATTGTCAATTAATACGCACATAATTTCGAAAAGTCATATAACTTCCGAAAGTCAGAGGTGCGCGATGTGGGTTCGAACCCGAGACCCTCTGCATTGCAGTCTGTTGGTATCTACTGCTGTCGCTGCTACTTCCTCCAGATATTAATTACTAGAGTTTAATAATAAAACTGATCCAATAAGATGTAATTTCGACTGTAACAGTTTCAAGTCTTGAGAACAATAATTTTACGCCATGGTAAAAATTTAGTTTTGATAAGTAGCAATCCGTGAAAACTATTTGCCTACTGATACTAGGTATATTTTATGCCTTTATTTCCGTGTAGAAAATTGTTTCATATATGAAGTTTCCATGGCTTAAAATGGATTGTTTCGTTAAATATTAAGAGTTATACGTCGAAACTGTAGTCAGAAGTTGACATTCCTTGCATAACTAAAACGTTGTTTATGCTACATATTAAAATAATAGACTTTTTAATACCCAATATTATATATATTATTAAATATTATTAGAAATACATGCATGTAGCCTGAAGTTTACAAGCCTAGTCAGTAGGCAGCTTCATTTTCCATAAGGCTATCGGACCGGCTGTAGCGAACGGCTGACAGTGTAGTTTGCTGTAAACTTGTAAATTAATTTCTCACCAGGTCTCACCAAAACACATAGGTAAACTCTTTGAAGTGAGTACCACTTTTTATACGCATAAGTACAATATAATCTTTTGAAATGAGCATAGGCCATCTTCGGGTATTCAGTATGTTCGTGGTGGATATACCTGCTTATTATATAGGTGAGTTTATGGGAATGATAGAAACATGCCAGACAAAATAAATTGGCCTATTTTGGCTGTTCAGACTGTCTCTATGATGGAAGAGATCTTCACATTTGACAATTTATCTTTTTACTGACTCCAATCCAATGAGTCAATTGGATTGGAATCTGAAAGAACCTAATCAACTTTGGCATCATAAGTTTATAAGTTTAGCTCGTATCTTTCATGTTCATACGTCAACAAAAAATAAGCCTTTCGGTGTTGTTAGTACATTTTATTGCCTAAACGTATCGATGATCAATCACCAATCCAACCGAAACTATAACCTGTCAGTTATGCCAACGATAAAACATCGAACACCGACAAAACTCTACCATATTTATTACAATCCTAACGACAAGGATATAATATCAGTATTGCTTAACAAACAAAAATAAAATCGCGATTTATATGAAGTATCGGCCATATAATACGTTGCCAAGCTCAATCAATCCTTGTCATGCGTTTTTACCATAAATTGCTACGTTTGTTGCTCCACGTATCCGTCAAATATCGATGACTAATATACTAAAGTGGACTATCGTTATGTAGTTGCTGTACCAAATGTCTATCAACCAATGTATATGGCTTTACTGCGATTGAAACTTTCTCTTTCCTGAAATTTTTGTTTATTTAGCTAAATTTTTTTTTTTTTTACTTAGGTCTATAACAATGCTTTGTAAATATTAGCATCTTTGGATATTTTTAACTTTTCAATTACGTTTACGTGTCAAACGACGTATATTTATTTTCAAATGTATTTTATATTTTTCGCTCACAGAATTTGTTTTTTTTTCGGGAATTGTATTTCTTTCTAGAGACGAAATGATTTTTTTAATCGTTTCATTAGGCCCAGATTGAATCCAACACAGGATAAATGCGAATGTAAGTTTGTTTGTTTGTTACGCTTTCACGCCTAACTACTCGACCGATCATCATGAAATTTAGCATACACGTTTTCAGGGTTACAGAAAATTACATAAGGTACTTTTCATCCAGAAAATGGTACTGTTCCCAAGCGATAGAAAATTGGGATAACTTACATTTACGCCGGCGAAGCCGCGGGCAAAACCTAATAGACTAATATTTGTATTTATTGCACCTACTACTTTCTTCATGCAGAATGAAAAAGTAGCTTATAGAGTCCATCTAGTTGTTCTACCAGATATTATACCCAATTTTACTAATTATGAAATCATAATATAATTTCTTTTATCTGGCAATAAACATGACAATCTGATGTTATAATAAATTTAATTTTGAGAAGTCGAATCTGAACTTTTGGCACGCGCAACAACAAAACACGCATTATTGCGCATTCTTAGAGTTAACCTTTATTGTAAGAGCTAGGTGCTTCACGCTTCGTGCATCAATGCTTATCCCTTTCCTGTAGGGTGATACTAGCTCCTATGCTCTTTCTTCTATTCACGCTTTTTACATACCACTATTGATATCTTAAGAGTGTCTCAGCTTTTAATTATAGTATAATAAATTAACAGTATACAGTTTATCGATCGTAACCGTCACCTAATAAAAAGCATTCTTCTAGTCAAAACGTATCGGAAAGTATCAGAATTTGTACTTTTTTCAAAAAATATTCTTTTATAATATTATATTTCGCTTTTATTTCACTGATTCTATGGCAAAGGATGCTTCGCAAGGCTATTGAAATCAAAAAACATCCAAATTCCAATAGAGGTAATGGTTGAAGTGTACCACCAGATTGCGATCCAGTAATCCAAATAGTCAAACCCAAGAAGAAGCATAACACAGCTAGACTTCATTATACTTTGAGCTCATTCTGCATTTCGGGCACTTTGAAATAACTACACTTCAGAACATTGAGACAACTACCATCTTAGTCTCCCCGTGCCCATGGCTGCTGTAAAGCAACCGAAACGCCGAGGAAAAGTATTAAATAGTTATAATTAATTTAAATAGGTTAAACTGTAGTAAAGTTTGATACATACATACATAGATTCACGCCTGTTTCACAGAGGAGTAGGCAGAGACTACAGCTTTCCATTTGCTACGATAAAAGTTTGGTTTGATAATAGTAGTGATTTGTACCCCAGAAGAGAGATACAATAAAATTTAGCAGTGGGTGTCTAAATCACAAAGTTTCAGAGGGTTGACTTGCTGACTGGGCCCACTGCCCCATCACAGGAGGAATTGCTTTGACCAAATCAGCAATTTTAGTGACTCTTGTTGGTTCGTCCCACCTTCCGTATTCAGAAACATAGGACAAGTCCTGTTTCAGATGCACAATAAGTTTAAGAAGTTGATATACGATACATATTTTCTGTAGCGATTAGTAAAGCACACATTTAACTTCGTTTTTATATGAGTCTATGCTAGACTATTATTTGATTCCCAGTGTACAATTTGGCATGACGGGTTCAAAATTATGTAATAAGTGTTAAAAAAAAATAACGCGCCAAAATCTGTATAAATCAATGTATAACATTTGCGTAAACGTAAAACAATTATATTAGTGATCTTATGGCTTAAAATTTCACTTGCTGCTGATCAAGAGGTACCAGGATAAGGGTTATTCTCATTAGCGACACGGAGTTGGCAATGTGCCCTCGAGAACTGCACAACCTATGTTACGATAGTACTTAAAAGCATAGGTGCTGAGACCGATGTAATTACACTTTTACTCTATACATACTGACACGCGTTACTCTATACATCGACACAAAAGATCCCACTGGGTCGAAGTGTCGCCGGTCTACACTGACTGGCCCCCGTAACAAGATAAGATACTCTATACATACTCACACGCGTTACTCTATACATACTCACACGCGTTACTCTATACATACTCACACGCGTTACTCTATACATACTCACACGCGTTACTCTATACATACTCACACGCGTTACTCTATACATACTCACACGCGTTACTCTATACATACTCACACGCGTTACTCTATACATACTCACACGCGTTACTCTATACATACTCAGACGCATTACTCTATACATACTCACACGCGTGTATCCCACCAAGGAGAGGTTTATTGCACCTTCATTTCACCAGGTATCGTTTTAGATCGTAACGGGGGTGATTCTGGAACTATGCCGTTTACCAAGCACAATTCCGGACTCCGTGCGTGCTTTTACTAAGAATTTCTTTACAGAAGAACCCAATGACAATTTGCGTGTCCCGAGAATCCTCATGCATAGCAGTTGCATATAACTATATATGCACAGACACCAAGGCAGTCTTCTACTTCTGCTCTATGAAAAGGAGTCTATAAGAACTTTTACTATGATTAGAGATCGCACCCATAACACCACACGTACTGATAGTCGCGAGAAAACAAAAACAATCTGAATGTGTGGTTAAATTTATCTGCAAAAAGGCTAAATAAATATAAAGTACAGTTTGCTAAACGCATTTATATTATCAAATATGATGAACTTTCTATTAGCATTCGGTTAGAGCTAGTACTAATGCAGTCATCTCGTATTTTAAGCGAACCGGCACGGAAATGGTAACGACTTCACATCTCTAAGAAGCCAAGTAGTTTGTCGACTCTCATAGTAAAATCAATATGTTTTGGCGCCTCGCCAGATGGACGTAGGGAAATATGTTTACCGCTCGCGACCTATGCCCTGATCATTGTTTTTGTACTAAATAGAGACACAGATGTTGACCCGCAAACAGGCTTTCAGCATCAAAGAAAAAAATATTAAGGTCAAATCGATTTAGGTATTTAAGAAAATAAGGGAGTTGCTATAGGCTACAACATAAGTCGATGCATATTTTGTAATATTTAGAAATGCTATCTTTTCAAAATCATAACAAATGTGTTTTGCAGTTATATGTAGATAAAACAAAGTGGGTTTCATGAAATGGGTCCAGTATTTTTTTATTGATTTAAAATGTTCCTTTTTAAATTTGCAAATACAAACCTATTGTGTTTGGCCGCCGGTATACTGTTGTTGCTCAATAGGTTAATATAATTCTCTCTTAACCATTGAAATTTAAGTACTTAATTCGGATTTTTATGCGGTTTATTTAAAATACAGGCAATACGCGTATATTCAACGTTTAAGTGCTGAATAACAAAATTCTGATATTTGATTTGAAATTATTATAAATGCGAATGTGGGTTTGTTTGTTACGCTTTCACGTCTTAACTACTCGACTACCGAGCTTCCAGAAAACAAGTGAGAAACGGCCATGAATTGCCATAAATCTTCTAAATAATAGTATCTTTTACCTTGAGGTCAGAGGTCAAAGTTCATAGTCATTTCAGGGGTATATCGACTATGCTGAGTCGGCAATCGGCGGGGCCGCACGAATCACTTTCACATGCAATCGCGATCCCACCGACGTTTCGGCCAGCCGTATCAAACGCCAGGTTCACTACACGAAACAGTATTTTTTATTTTTTTTTACTTGTTTTAATGTATTCACGCATGCCCGGGTGAATGCATTCACGCATGCCTCTCCGCGGGGGCGGGCGGAGAGGTTATGTCGGACTCACCGGGGTAAAAGAAAGATGTTGAAAAAATAATGCATCTCCCGGAATACCGACTAAACCCCTACCACGGTGTTCCTCGACAAAACTACTATCGACGGGGCCGCGTGAATCACTTGCACATGCGGTCGCGACCCCGCCGAGGTTTCGACGAGGACGCGAAGAGACCTACCCATTGGCACTTCTCACTTACAAACCCTACTGCGGGTTGGCAGACTTCACAGTCTACCACGCAGGTCCAATGCGGGTTGGCAGACTTCACAGTCCACCACGCAGGCTCAATGCGGGTTGGCAGACGTCACATCGTATATCTTTGAGAACATTATGAAGAAATCTTGTACATGTAAGTTTCCTCACGATATTTTCCCTCACCGGTAAATCGAGCGATAATTAACTATTTAATACACACATAACTTCGAGAAGTCAGAGATGCACGCCTTGAGATCGAACTCAAGACTACTGCGTGGCAATCCAACGGTCTCCCGCTAGGCTATCGCTGCTAATATTGTGATTTGCGTCCATGTAGGTACATTAAAATAAATATAATAACTAATATTATAATTGCTAATGTGAGTTTGTCTGTATGTTTGTTGGTTACGCTTTAACGATTTAGCTACTCGAGCGATCGACCGATCGACCGATACAATTTCGCATAAACGTTGTCAGGGGTACCTGGGGTACCTTTTATTCAGGCAAAGTACTGTTTTCAAGGGAATGTAAATCATTAACAAAATCTACATTATTCTTTAATACATTGCGATATTGAATTGGGACGACTAATATTCGAACATAACTTTTAAAATAAAAGCGTCCCTTTTATTACCTAACAAGACTATTCAAACTTCACAACACTAAACTATTTCTAAATTATTACAATCTGCGTGAAGAAAGCGGTATTTAAATAATCAACGTCTACCATTAAAACTGTTATATGATGAGTCATTAAGATCTTTATTAGACATCAAACTTATTCATAATACCTACACACTAATGAGAATATTTCGTTTCTTCTCAAACTCCTTAAATCACATAAAAATAAACAACAGACAATTTAAATTATTCAGCTTTTATTCACTGTAGCATTAAATCATCCGCTCACTAATTGAAACAAACAAAACGGATTATTAAACATCACAAAAACTAATTAGTCACGGGCTAACATTTACACCGTAATAAATTTATCGCGTCGTCACAATGTAGGATGAATTAGTCGCACAAATCACGCGCGACCACCTATTATATGCGGTGTTAGTGGCGGCCGCGAAACACAGATAAGATTCATACAAAACCCGTCGGTCCGGCGTCACGACGTCGTTTAGGTACAACCCACATTATACCCCGGCTGCGTTTACACCGACTTGTATTATGTTTAGTTAGGCTCAGTTACACGAACTAGCAAGGATAACCAATGCCACCTGAGCTGTCAAATCACCGAATGTTAATATGCTGTGACGTCATTTCAACACACATTTTCGGTCGGTTAGTGTCGCTTTTGAGTCAAAATAAAGGGTAAGGAAAGTGAGAGATAACTCATGTTTATTGATCAACGGTCTCATTTTTGACAAGTGTTCTAGGATTATGGCTATATAAAAACACAAGGTCAAAAATTGGATCGCATAAAGGTTGGCAGAGGTATATTAGATCCACAATTTACCAGTTCTGTTTTTAAGAGCGACGTTATAAAGGGCGTGCCATTGCCGTATACCAAGCACAGTTTTAAACTCCGCGTTTCTGCTGAGTTTTTCATGACGGTAAAACCCAATATCACTTAGGCCGACCAATATATCGAACCTGTGACCTCATCCACAGCAGTCGTATTCTCAATCGTATAAAACAATTACATTTTGTTAAATCATTCCCGTCACTGAGATGTTGAAATAAATAATATATAATTTAAATGTGACACATTGAAAATCTTGTAAACAAGACAATTATCAATTATAGTTGACAATTATCGCCTGCTCCGTGCCTCGGAGAGCACGTTAAGCCGTCGGTCCCGGCTGCCATGAACATCTATGGCAGTCGTTATTGGGAAAGTCAGTACCCTCTAATATTCCGACACTGGTCTAGCCTTAGGGTATCGTTGGCCTTCGGGTTGCGGAGGTCAGGTGGCAGCCGCTCCGTGTAAACAGACCAGAAAAGCCGACCCCAAGTGACTTGGGAATAATAAAGGCTAAGAGAGAAGAAGAACTACCAATATCGATGTTCCTACTAAATTTAAAGTTAAAAAGAATCCTCTTTCACAAATAAATCATGTGAATATTACGAGTAGAAGTACCTCGAGTTTTCAAAAACTATAACTCAAAAACTATTAAAATATTTGTGAGAAGTAACTCGTAAATCACGTTATAGTATTTTCCTTCCGCTCGTAAAGTTCATTTCGTGTTTTCTTAAGCTACCGAGACTTTAGTTTTACTACATCTTAAAATTGTTACTGGCGATCACAGTGTTATTGAAAAACTTTTGCGTGAGAACTAGGCAGTCTATTTTAGCACGTGATTTCAATTCAATAAATTAGATTCTGCATACAAGGTACTTACATAATGTTTCGTTTATTATCGCTAGGTATGCAAATATTTTACGTCTACATTTTCATTTAAGGTCTCACGTTAATAGAAACTTCTACCAGGTGGGTTCCAGATGCAGAGGAGCTAATGAGAACATGACTTGGGTATTTTACCCAAGACCTCAAGTACACCAGTCTTCATAATTTTAAATACATTTTTACCTTTCACTATGAACAAATAAGGTGATGAGCATTTTCTCATCTTGAGCTTAGCACATCTTCTTGACTATCTTGAAAGTAAGCCAAACTGCTTGAAGTGACATTAGCTCATCCGAAGGCCGAGCACGTATGTATAATTTGAATCTTTAAGCGCACCATGCCAAAAATGCATATATTATCTACCAATATACATAAATTATTAAAAACCGTAATATCATAAACGTCGCATGGACTGGGATGCATATTGCCGTATTTCTGACGTTCTACATTATTAAAGATTTGCGGTCAACCTGTATAATTACTACCAAGTGAAAAAGCCCTTAGAAAAACTAAATAACTTATTTCAGATTACAGTACAGTGTAACACGCGGTCACTGGATCCACTATAAAAGTATCCACGGCCCTCGATTACGGGACGCGGCGATGACATCATTACCGTTGAAAACGCCACCAAGCAATTTACCTTTTGTATACACGCAAAGATTACAAATTCGGGTATCGTGTACGCTAGCCCTCGTGGAATCGACTCTACTACTATGTGATCACGAAAATAGTTTGGTTTTTATTCGATTGGTCATTTTCAGGGTGATGTTAGTTTCCATAAAGATGATTTGATTACAGAATACTTGATGTAGTACTCCTTCTAGAGTTACTAATGCATTTCTACCGCTGACTATCAACAGTGGCTCCCGAACAACAACCGCCTATTGGGTATTTATTTTTTGTTTCGGACGATTCATTACAGGTCTGCTTGATTATTTATGGCAATGCTAAATGACGTGGTAATAGTCTGCTATTTTATTCTGAATCTGTAGAGGTAACATATACGCACGTTTGAGTTGGTACTACTTACGACCTACTCGTATAATTATGTTCTGATTTCTATAAATACGACATTGACTTCCTTAGTGTATCTGTATTGAACGTATATAGCCTAGCAGTTTGTCGGTATCATTCTTATCTTTTTTAAACTACATCCTTGGATCAAATGACACGTAATCATTAGATTGAGCCTACGATTGCATCCATAGAGTTCCATCATCCTCTATTAAAGTTACTGTCTGTCTTGTTCGAGAGAATCAAGCATTGTGATACTGATGACTTACCATTACACTTTTTTTTTCATTTTCCCTTTTGGTCTACCTAAGATGATCAATTGTTATTAGGTACTCGTGAATCTGCAGTAAATTCTGCCATATCCTAAGTCGTTTTATGTACTCAATACGCTATTCACAAGTGCTAGCAATAAGTACCGAAACCTTTCGATGAATAAATAAATAATTTATTTAATAAAAATCACACCTGAAATATTAAGATTTATGTTAATTCTCAAGCCTTTAATTATTATTAAACTTCACAAATTTACAAAGATTAAAACTTCAGTTTATTTTCTAGAAATAATGAACAATGAAAGTCACTTTGTTTCAGTAGTTATAACCTTTAAATTTATAATTGTTAGATAAACTAAATAAGGGACAACAGTGATATTATTTATGTTTGAAAGCGGGCGGAAAGTTAATATTAGGAAATTAATATCGTCATATTCTAATATAGCGTGTAGAATCATTACTTTCAGTACTAAGAGTAAACGTTCCATTGTTCTAGTGGGTGTAATACTATTGACTGTGAATTATGCTGCGCATTTCATATCAGTAAAAATATTATAAAATCAGAAGAAACCTAACTAATATTATAAATACGAATGTGAGTTTGTTTGTTTGTTATGCTTTCACGCCTTAACTACTCGACCGATCATTGTGAAATTTAGCATTCACCTTGTCAGGGGAACAGAAAAGTGGGAAAAGGGTACCTTTCATCAAGAAAAAAGTACTGTTACTACTTACTACTGTACTAACCTAACCTACATTTACGCAGGCGAAGCCGCTTGCAAAATCTAGTAAAAAATAAACCAAATCGTAATATCTTTATCAACAGGCTATAACAGAATAGTTGTTGAGGTCTTCTTTTAAGTCTAGAGATACCTGTGGCAGAAGACCCCACTCTTCCATATCTCTATCTTCTTCTCTCTTAGCCTTTATTATTCCCAAGTCACTTGGAGTCGGCTTTTCTGGTCTAACCGGATTTGCTGGATATCAGTTTTTACACGGAGCGGCTGCCACCTGGCCTCCGCAACCCGAAGGCTAACGATTCCCTAAAGCTAGACCAGTGTCAGGATATTAGAGGGTACTGAATTTCCCAATAACGACTGTCATAGATGTTCATGGCAGCCGGGACCGACGGCTTAACGTGCTCTCCCGTGCTCTCCGAGGCACGGAGCAGGCGATAATTGTCAATCAATACTCACATAATTTCGAAAAGTCATATAACTTCCGAAAGTCAGAGGTGCGCGACGTGGGTTCGAACCCGAGACCCTCTGCATTGCAGTCTGTTGGTCTCCCCACTGAGCTATCGCTGCTCTTCCATATCTCTATAAAAATCATAAATATGCCCTGTTACTTCAATATAAAAATCTTGATACTTTTAACATATTATTTAATAACAAAATAAATAACATAGTACGATTTTTTTAATCGTTGTGATGACTTAGGCAGCTATGACTTAGTGGTGAATAATCCTGGCTGCTTGTTTATGTCTGTGCAAGTACTCGCAAGACGAGAACAACCGGAAACTATATGCCTGAGGGATTCACCAGGTAGGTGACAAGCCCGACAAATAACACCGTACAATCACTCAAGGCATATTTCGGGTAGTTATTCGTCTTACCTACATTTGCACAGGACAAACCTTCGGTTTCCCCAAAGAAGTCACCGAATTGCCAGCCTTTTCACGGAGGCCAACAGGTCTACATCGGCTCCATATAAAGCCTTGTATAACTTACCGTAAAGCTCCTTGCTCTGCCATACATCCCTGCGATCGTCAGTGCTAAGCACTACAGGCTTGCACTAGTTCTCTTTAGCCAAACTGAGCGCAGTGAGTTCGGTGGCCACAGCAACTACATCCCGTTGCATATCCGTGTTAGCGTGCAGAGAGTATTTCCTGAGGCTGCAAACCTCGTGGTTATAAAAGGCCCCTTGGCATTCGAAAAGCCTCGGCCACTTCATAACCGCGAGATGTACAACCTCATCACAGACTTATTACAGATTTATTAGTATTTTTTTTTATAATCTAAACAATTTCTTTGTTGCAATTCATTGTTTTGCATTGTATAATATTGGTATTTTATTAATTGTGTATAATAAATATTATAATCTTCAAATTCCATTCAATGTTTAATTGATTTTTATTATGATCACTAATTTTTAATTTCTATTTTTGTGATTATTCATTGGGAATGCAACCTAATTTTATTATTAATTTATATTTTATTATTATTTTTATTTTATATCAATTGTGTTGAATACTTTTATTTAATGACTCACTGCAGTTTATTGTTTCAATGATTTTGAGGAATATGTTTTGCATTGTAAAGCAAATACCAAGAAATATTCTATTTCTGGGCGGAAGGCGCTGACGACTGTAACACAATTTAATATTAGCACGGTCGTCAACGGCAACCTCTTAAAGAATGTACCATTGCTCGGTTTTATTTAGAATCAGTTATTTAGAATCAGACGAACGCGGGTGAAGCATACGGTATGCCGTCAATAGTGTACGAACCCACCGATCCAGGGCTTCCAGTTATTTTTATTATTTTGATGACTTGAGGCTTATATTGTATTTGTCCAATATGCTACGTCTACTGCATTCTCAGAGATTTCCTAAGCTTTTACGGCATACATGATCCTGACAATGCAGGATTCGGTATCAAATGGGTCTGGGTCTGCAATATAACGGTATTTTTGCACTACGGTACTTATAAACCGTCTAGCTATTACGACATTTGCATGTAATATAAAGCAAACCTAAAAATGCAAACACCTGCGCACAATGGTCCATATGCGCAAATTTTCTCATGCAGGCACAACCCGCAAAAAGCGCGAAAATCCACGTAGATATAGATGCAATCTACGCAAACATCCACGTAGATACATACGCCTATATAAGACAAACGAGGTGCAAAAATTTAAACAGACAAGCTGCTATCTGGGCCAATACAGGTGCTGGTGCTATCTACAATACAGATTGTTATATGAGTACGCAAACATCCTCGCAGCTTTATGCTTGCCATATGCGCAAATATCCAAGCAAGAACAGGTTACCATAATGTTTAAGCTGAAATCCCATCGTAACGTCGATAGTCTAAGAAAATATGTATGTGTGCAATTTTAATCTAACTCATTTTTGCTTTCATTTGTACTCGACATAGTGTTCAAAGTGAAAGATAATTTAGTAATACCATTGAGTGTTGTTAAAAGATATAAAAATAATTCATCATTTCCAAAATAACTTCATATTAGATATTCCAGTAACGGCATTCTGTATTTTCAGGATTTTCTAAAATTAAGTTGTAGTCATATTTAGGTATATCCATAAAAAATATTTATATACTTTTGGACATCATATCTTCAGTAAACTGTTAAGGTCAAAGTACTATTTGGGTAGAAATAAAACAATACTATAACTGAATATTGGGTGAAGTTCGCTTCTCCCAAACTTTCTATCATTCTGTCGACGTCATTTTAGCATGCGTCTAAAACACCTAGCCCTTAGACAAGACCTATCCTAAACATACGTAGACACCTTTTTTAACCAGTGGTAACATAAAATCTAGATCTGCGTCCACTATTTCTGATTACTCTGACGTGATCTAAAAATATATATCACGGAAATGGCTATAAAACTATTGTTGTCCCACATAAGCCGCATAAAAAGCAACGTAAAAAAGAATTAATACGTCCGTTAAAATAAGGGATGATGTTATGGTCGCCGTGAATGAGTTTCTTTACGCTTCACGACGATTCGCCAGGCCCCGTTCAGAACGGTCCAGTAACTTGCCCTACTTTCGAAATCACTGCCAATTAGGAGGTAGAAATGAATTTTCATTATTTATGTCTTTAGGCAAATTATGTATATGTAGCCTAGTGTTTATATAATTTGGCTACAGACAGAAATAATGAAAATACATTTCTACCCTAGTGGAAGACTGTTGGACTGCTATACAGGGGTTTCGTGATCCAAAAGCGCGAATATATGTATGTCTTTTCAAATTAAAGCGTATTAAATAGTTAATTATCGCTCACTTAAACGGTAAAGAATAACATCATTAAGAAACCTGCATGTCTGAGAGTTTTCCATAATTAAACCTGCATATCTGAGAGTTGTCCATAATTAATCGAAAATATTATTTTTTGAAGTCTGCAAACTCCTATTGGGCCGTTGTGGTGGACTATGGCCTGTTTTCGCACTGATAAAGGGTCTGAGCTCAGTAGGGGGACAGTTTAATAAAGGTCTGAGAATGCATACTTTATTTCTCGATATTTCAAATATAATGTCAAGCGTTAAATTGAATCAAGGCGAAGATGGAAACGGTACCGGTTAGTTACCTAATCTAAGAATACTCCTAGAACCATTTCAGTGTGAGTAAATATTTTAAATTAATTCAAGATTCCAGATTAACAAAAACATAACTATTTAAATGTTACTAACTCAACGATGCCAAATTCTAGAGCAAGTCGATTGCCTTATCATTTGGATGCACCTAACCATTAACCGGAAGCGATGGATAAAGTTTTATTTGGCGCCAATGACTTGTCAAAGTCTGTAAAGGTAACATAGTAAGTATGGCGGACTGTGTCTGCGGCTACTAGAACTCGGATAGTGCTAACGATAAGGCTTCTTTCACACGTACCACAACCATACTACAACCACAACCACACCACGTGGGCGAGCGCAATTTTGTATTGAAAATGAATAGTAGAATTTACACGGACCACATTTGCCGTCATTATTGACCACGTGAGTGATACCGACCACATCGCAACCACAACATAATCGCCAGCAACACCGCGAACTAGCGTCCGACCACATCGCAGACACAACGCTGCGTCGACGAAAACCGGTGTTTAACTGACTGTCTGCACTCGAGAGCGTAATTGCGTCGTCGCAACCACATCGCATCTACTAACGACAACCCAACCACATCCATATTTTGGACCACATATTAGGAAACACAACGCAACTACAAAAAGCTGCAGCGACACTATTCACACGTAACCACTGCTTGATCACCTTTTGTCGCGTCGATGTGGTGTGGTTGTGGTACGTGTGAATGAAGCCTAAGCCAGGGTGAACAAATCTTGTAGCTTGAATGTTTACCAGGCTTGCAGATATTTAGGCCGTCAATATTATATATGACTAGATTTTTCTTACGACTTTGCTCGTGTTAATGTAGATTTTGTCAATTAATGTCTATTCCTCGGGCAAGGTACTTTTCCTGCTATTATCAAAGTGTATGCGGTATTTTGTGATGATCCGTCGAGTAGTTAGGCGTGAAAGAGTAACAAACAAACAAACTCACATTGGCATTTATAATATTAATTAGCACTGATATACTGTTTTGTTTCTTATTAATAGATTATGTTCAAATTATATTATTACTAAAGCCGGTTAACATACTTTCTATTGATTTACCATAACATTGTGAGCTTTTCCTAAACTTTCTTGTCTAGCCAGCTTAAAATGGCTATATTATTTACAATTTGTCTTCGACTTAATACTGATAGACTAAATAAAGTTGGTAATACATTCGTGTAAGTGATTTCTAATGTAGGTATCTTATTAAAATTTTGATGTTCTTTTAAGACTGCGCCGAGCGTAAGACGCGGTTGGACTGAATGACAGAGCTCGATATTCAAATCGGCGCGCGGCCGCCATAGTAAAATTGTATGGAGGATTTGAAGTGCTTTTTTGATAAATATTTATCTTTATTGTCAACCAATAACTTAAATATTTGGGACGGACACATTGTAACATAATTATTTATGTTTCGATTAAGCTGTAAAATATGATACATTTCTACTGTTATAATCTAAAAATCACGTAACACGAGTTTACATCTTTGCATTTTTCGGGCAAATTTACGTAATTTTGTAGGCGAAAATATTAATTACTTTAAGTTTTTTACACGGATTAATTGTAAACACTTTTTTTTTTTTTGATAATTGTATATTTTATATTTGTATTACACAAAAAGTGTTGATTTTATCAACTTAACTGTGACCGCCTGTTTTGGCACATTTCGCTCGGCGCAGTCTTAATGTTGTCCATATTGCAGGTTTTAAGAGATGTGATAAAGGTATCTAATTCATCTAGCATACCAGTTACTAGCCACTTGTGTTTCTACCTGAGAATGCTAAGACGAGAGAGATCATAAACGATCTTTAGTTATAATCAGAATTTGTATGTAATGATTACTTTGAAATTATTAGATATCTGATTTTCTTCAACTTCATAAACGAGTAAAAGTGACAATATCCCGTCGTCAAAGAACGAAGCGTGCTCGAATATAACGTTCCAGCACAAGATGGCGGCACGCTCACTGACAGCTCTCAAGATTAATTTTTGTTTTACGCACGTTCTGACAAAAAAGAGATCCTACCATTGAGGTACTAACTTTACTTTTAAAACAGCTATCCAATAGGATAGCTATTACATAGCTGTTTTTAAAGAAGAGATTCTTGTAAGCCGTATTTCATACGCTATAAAATCCTGACACTACCGTCCCTTTACATATTAGAAACGGCATTATTTGTCAAGAAGAATCCGAATCTATTTCCGCGTATGTCAGATATTTTTCCCCGAAATCGACGCGATAAAAATAAACTTTGTCTGCATCCGTCTAGGACTGCACTTGTGCGCAAGAGTGTTATTTGCATGGCTCCAATTGTTTATAATAAGTTTCCTAAAAGCTGGCAAGATCTAACTAGCGAAGCATTTAAGCAAAAAGTAAAATCATTTCTTGTTGCAAAAGCCTATTATAATGTTAGTGACTTTTTAAATTATAAATTTGATTTGATGTAATTAAGTACATAATTGGATTAGACATTTGACATAATATTTATTAATTGACATTAGATTTAATATAATTATAATTACTTGACATTGTATAAATTAATAATTTATGGACTGATTATTATTACTTCATTAATATATACACATTTATATAATGTTAACTATTGCTACTGTATGTATGTTGCTGTTACTATTTATTATTAATTAATTAGAATTATATTTGCACGCCATTGTATGGCAAACATGTCTAGAACTTTCTTCTACTTTATATCTTGCATGCGATTGTTAATTGTATGTACACATGTGTTTGAGTAAATAAATAAATTATCTTATCTTATCTTATCTTAAAATAAAGTTTTGAATTTCTGAAAGAGCTGACGGTAGTAACACTTTTAGTAGTTTTACAGTATATCATTGAGAACATAATAAAATGAGCTACATTAATTTTGCCGTTCCCTTGGTAGTCTACGTCTACGTCTTTATTAATTTGGCTAGATTATACGAATGGCGATGCAGCGTTTCAATTTAGTCTACGTCTAGATAGTACTTATAACTTGGATGTTGGTCTAGACCAATTTACTATTCATTAGAGTGGGTTGTAATGGTGTTCGTATATCATTGGGATCTTAATATTGTATTGTGATGAGACGTTGGTAATTTCAGGTTGTTTTGAATATATTTCCTTTGCACTACTTATATTAATCTTGTCTGGTGGAACCGTATCTTTACTTTGTTGAATGAGAGTTCACAATGTAAGATATGATTCTCCCAGATATATCATGTGGAAGGATCATTCCTTCCCTTGATTGTTGATCATTCAAATCGATAACGCGCAAGTAGCTATGGTGTTGTAAGCATCCGAAATGTAAAGCTGCTACCATCCAAAGAATTACGGTAACAGCTTATCATCATCACCTTATACTTCCTTGCCTGGTAAGATTTGCTATATCAAAACATGTTTATAATAATGATGCATTTTACGTTTATTTGCCAAATTCTAGTTTATTTATTAGGACCGTCCCCTTCGGACGTCAAGGAAACCGGGGTTTCGTAACTGGTTTCCATGAAGGTTTTTTTATACTTCTACGTAACTGGTTTCGAGGGAGTAATTATCCAATGTCCCTTAAGCCACCTACGAAACTGACTACGAAAGAAGAAAGCGAAAAAAGTTAGTAGATACTTTCTTTTTGTAATTCCATATTTAATACAACTGAGAGGATATGAATATTGAATGTAATTGAAAACATAGTTGTACTATTTATAACCTGATTTATTTAAAAAGTAAACCTAAAATAAAAATAAAAATGCATATGATGAAATTATTTTAATGCAGTATCCCACAGTTATTTTGAATGTAATTGAAAACATAGTTGTACTATTTATATATTATTTTATTTAAAATATAAACGTAAAATATTGAAACAAAAATGCATATGACGAAATTATTTCAATGCAATGGCCCACAGTTAGTTGCCTGTTATGCAAATCGTTTACAGCATAATCAATTTCGATATCAATTTCTAGGTAGCGTTTACTTTTCTTACAGTTAGTTTTAAAAATACTGACTTTAGTCCCCTTATTAATATTTCCAGTAAATTGGCTACTGTAATATTTTTCTGACCGATGAACCGAATAATCCGGCTATGCCAACCTTCCAAGTTGTTGGTTGTCCTGATCTGTTCCTTGCTACAGCATCAATTTTTCTCAAAGTCAGTATTGTTTAGCCACTTCACCGGCGGGCTTCCTACGCATACGCGTCACATACTCAATAAATTCCGGTGGTAATCGTGCTATTCCAGCGCACCGTGACACATGCCATTTCTTGACAGGTGTTGACATTTTCAACTGTTTACTCTTTCGGAATAAGCATCTGTCATAAAAGAAATAGCAACCTTTGACTTCGATTACTGGGTATACTTGACGTACAGCTTTCATAGCAGATTTTTCGAAGTCCATTATTTACTTTAGACGGCCTCCAACCTCGAAAGTTTGAATTAATAAGCCGGAAAAAAGGATTTCGAACGTTTTATGGGTCTTATCTGGGAGTAGACAATATATTAATACGAGTTACAGATTTATTTTCTTCATTATACCCATGTATTGTGTATATTTGCTTACAAACTTTTGGGCAGGACTTGAATGTGCCATCGCACTATATTATTTTTAAAGCACTTTACTAAGTATCGGATATTTTTATTACAGAATATAAGAATTTGCTTGTCATCTTCTTTACTAAGTAATTAACTAGAAGGAATGTTAGTACAAAACTTATTCAGAACTACCACGGCACAAGAAGTTGGAAAATGCATTTTAGGCACTCCAAGAACTATATTCCAATTATTAAAAATATCTGTTTTCTTATTTTCGTATGGAGGAATGTTAGCCATCAAATGTATTCCATCACACTCCGATTTATACACCATTTCACTGTACTGTTTTTGATTCGACTCAAAATTAGATACTGTTGTGTGTTTCAGTTTATCAAGTTACTTCAAAACTTTATTCTGCTCATTGTTTAGCAAACACTCATTATGTGAATTATAACTGTTGACTTGGTGTTTTTCATTTAAAATAATGCTGCCATGACATCCACGATTATAATTACAGCATAGCCAAAATGTATTACCATTCGTGTACTTTTTGTTTTTGATGATATTTGTGTCGTCCATGTAGTGGAATAACGCCTCCTTTTCTTGTTGAGATGAATTCAATATCCTTTAAATCCATTTTTAATAATATAACAATGTCAATATAATTATTGACATTCTATCAATATCAAGTGCAACTTTATTATCTGACACGTCTTTCTAAATGATAAGTAGCCAGACATACGGAAGAGTTTACATAACTGTTACGTAGAAGTATAAAAAAAAACCTTCATGGAAACGCCGGTTTCCTTGACGACCGAAGGGAAACTTTGAAAAGGCCAAATATTTGTCTGTTCCCGAAACCCAAGCCAGGATCACAGGATTGACTGCAAGCATGAACAAAGAGTCAATATTTCAGAGAGCATTTTTCGTGCAAATTTACGTAATTTTGTAGGAGAAAATATTAATTATTTTAAGTATTTTACACGAAGTAATTGTAAACACATTCATTGTTATGATAAATGTATTTTTTATATTTGTATTAAACAAAAAGTGTTGATTTTATTCACTTAACTGAAACCGCCTGTTTTGGTACATTTCACTCTGCGCAGTCTTAAGCAGCTAGACTTCGGATTTTTTAAGAAAAGGTCGTATACTCGGATAATATTATCTAACTTTTACGATGAAAAAGAATTTTTGGGTAAAGAAATGTAATGGTTTTGTACCCATAATTAAAAGTTTGTATGCTATAATCTAGCAAAACATGCTTGTACTATATGTAACACCATCAAATACCATATTTTATGCAAATCAATGATTATTATTATTATTCACATTTATTTATTAATAATCTATAAAAATTACATTATTAAATATGTTCATTTAAAGAAAAACCTATTTAAAAATATAAAAATTATGGAGACCAACTGACATCGAGACATGGACCAAGCTGTCGGTGGTTAGGGTCAAGAGACAGGAACCTCCTCACTATGCGTGCCGTATCGAGGAAGATTGCCTTCTGCATCTGACCTTTGACCCAAGCACCTAACGCGAGCCTCTTAAGATGTTGGTCGAGGCTCTTGGCTATTAGACCGTTCACCGTAACCACTATCGGTACAATGTTTGCCGAGTCCACATCCCACACATCGACGACTTCGTGTGCTAAGTCCAGGTATTTTAACTGTTTTTCCTTCTCAGCTTTCACGAGGTTGCCATCATGAGGGATGGTGATATCGACAATCATTGCACGGCACTGATCGATCTATTACCACGATATCAGGCTTGTTGGCAACAGTCCTGGCCGTGATAATAGATCGATCCCAGTACAGTATGATATGGGATCGATCCCAGTACAGTATGATATGGCCCTTTTCGAGAACTGGTATTGCTACATACCTGTAGTAAGGCACCTTGACCTCTACAAGTTTGTATTTCAGAGCAAGTTGCTGATGAATAATTCTGGCTACTTGGTTATGTCTGTGCAAATACTCGCCGTTAGCAAGACGAGAACATCCGGAAACTATATGCCTGAGGGATTCACTGGGTTGGTGGCACGCCCGACATATGTCAATCGTACCATCGCTCAGAATATATCTCCAGTAGTTATTCGTCTTGATAACTTCGTCCATAATTGCACAGACAAACCCTTCGGTTTCTCCAAAGAGGTCACCGAAGCGTAGCCAGTTCACGGAGGCGAGAAGGCCTACATCAAGGCCACATAGGGCCTGGTAGAACCTACCGTGAAGCTCCTTGCTCTGCCATACATTCTGGCGGTCGTCAATGCTCAGTACTTGGCACGCGCCAGTTCTCTTTAGCCAGATTAATAAGCGAGTGAGTCCGTTATCCACTGCGACAACATCACGATGCATATCCACGTTCGCCTGAAGGTAACACTCTCTAAGGTTGCACATCTCACGGTTATCGAGGGTTTTGGCATTTAGAAAATCTCGACTCTCACATTTCCGTGGGATGTACAACCTCATCACACATTTCCGTGGGATGTACAACCTCATCACAGACGAAAGAGGATGATGCATTCGGTATGCCGTCAACAGTGTACGGACCTTCCTGTCCAGGGCGTCTAACTCAGTCTGAGTCCACTAGAGTATGCCAAAAGAGTTTAAAAAAAAAGCGGCATGACCCAACCGTTAAAAGCGCGCACCTTTTTGCCGCCTGATAAAAGACAAAAGACTGTTAAGTAGTTTTTTCAGGCGACCAAAGAAGTGCTCTTTCAACGATTGTTTCATGTCCGCTTCATCAATAACTAAGCCTTGTGATATATCCAAGTATTTGTAGGTATCAGTAATGAGAAGCGATCCTAGGTTAATGGAATCTAAAAGTTGAATGCTCTCAGATTCCACCATCCTTCCTTGCTTTACATGCATAACTGCACATTTATCTACACCAAACTCCATGTTGATAGCTTTACTAAAGCAATCAGTTACTCTCAAATGTGAATCAGTGCGGGCAAACAGCTTTAAATCATCCATGTATAGCAAGTGTGATACGACCTGACCACCTCTTTTTAACCTGTAATCTAGCCCTGAACCCTCTACTAATGTACTGAGAGGGTTCAACGCTAGGCAAAACCAAAGAGGACTTAGACTGTCACCCTGAAATATACCTTATTCGCCTGGGTCTGTTGATACCCTGGATAGTAAAGAGCCGTTTTCTATACACAACTTCAAGAAAGTGCATAGAGTTGTATAAGGTGCATAAAGTATTTACTTTATACAGCTCCAGCACCCTCAAGAGCCATGTATGCGGCACTGAATCATACGCTTTCTTGTAATCTATCTAACATGTCGCCAGATTCCTGCGATTACGGCGAACCTGTTGGCTAATAGCCATATCAATGAGGAGGAGTTCCTTCGTACCACGAGCCCCCTTCTTGCAACCATTATGAGAAGCCGACATAATACAATTGATTATAATATGTTTTGAATTTTTGGCTCTCAGAATAGATATAAGAAGCTTATAGACCGATGGTAAATAGGTGATTAATTTATAATTTCCAGGCTCGTGAGTAGTACCTGCTTTGTGGAGCAGGTGCGTAACTCCTGTGGTCATAAAATCTGGCAACGACCCAGAGTCTGCGGTTATGCGAACTACGCAGCCACTTCAGCCAGAAGTTATGCAGCCCGTCCGGACCTGGAGACTTCCAATTTGATAACGAACGGACTGCACTAGCATCATCCTGGCCTTTAATGACTACGTCTTCCATCTCTGAAATTTGTTCAGCCGCTCGCTCGACATCACGGATCCAATCGCCCTCTGTGTGGCCCATGGGCACCGACCAGATGCTACGCCAAAAGGTGTTTGTGGTATCAGCATCCGCCAGCAGCCCATCAGTCACACATTGATCTGGTCGTTCCCAGCTTCTATAAACACATTTCTGGTCTCTTTGAAATG
Source organism: Catocala fraxini (assembly GCA_930367265.1). Lineage (NCBI taxonomy): Eukaryota > Metazoa > Arthropoda > Insecta > Lepidoptera > Erebidae > Catocala > Catocala fraxini. The sequence goes on from OV884045.1 coordinate 3,824,339, forward strand.
TGCAATTCACGGTATACCAGTCCACGCGTTTTTTGTGTCTACGCAAACAGTTTGCCCACGCATAAACATTCTGCTTCAGGAAGTCAATGCGCTCTGCGACCAGGAAGTCAATGCGCTCTGCGACCAGGAAGTCAATGCGCTCTGCGACCAGGAAGTCAATGCGCTCTGCGACCAGGAAGTCAATGCGTTCTGCTACCCGAGATGTGTAGTCTTGTGGCCTTATGTCAGTTCCCAAGAAAGCTCGGCTCACAAAGCGCATCACTCTAGGGAGAGTATTGCCTGAAGCAGATTAGTTTACCGATAAGCGCTCTTGCCTCAGCAATACGACGCTCAATCCTGTATTGCCATGCCGGAGCAGCTCTTCGCCATACAGCAGTGTCGTTTAAGGGGAACTTGCACCTGCTGTACTACATGCCGCCACAGCAGCACAGTACAGGATTGAATTCTCGCTATTGTCTAAATAACTAGGCAATAGCGAGTCAAGGGCACCTACCAATGCCATATTTTGTCTATGCGTAGGCAACCGCGGCAGTCGAGGCCTAATGGTATGGGGCATGTACCGATATTCCCGAATCGCACATTCCAAAGCTAACCCTTACCTCATCATTGTACTGGATGCTTATATTATGTTGTGGGGCAACGACGTAACCCCATTTGTTGTTACATCAGGTTTGACGTGAATGGCACGACTCGTACGTAAATAAATACTCTGAGCGAAGCTTATCAAGTACGATATCATCCAGTATCCGACTGCGCTGGATAACTTGCACTTGATCCGATAGTCATTGTGCCGTGACGTTGAAGATTGATTCAAGAGCCCGAAACAGAGGCAGCATTCGATTACGATACGCACTGAGGTTAGTACCTTCCTCTGTAGCCACAAAATATAACCGCATGACGTTTTCGTTTATCGAGCTCGTCCATCTTATGCGGCGCACATCACCACCGACAGCGAGGGCCCTGTTCGAGGCCGGCGGGCCTCAGGGTCCCAAGCAGGACGGTAACCGGCGTCTCTGCTGCTGACGTATAGGTGTCGGCAACGTCGGCGGGGAGAAATACTTGTCGCTTGATGAACTCGACGCCTCACTACCCGTCGGAGTCGCGGGTGCAGGTGCCGACGGCTGCGAGGCAGAGCTGAGCGACGAGTCCGGGGGTCTTCTATGTGCTGCTGCCCTGGCTCTTGTTAGCATGCGCGTGTATCAACATTTACATTATTTTTCAGCATCACGTTAATGCATTTACATATATTTTTCATTTTGACATGTGTTGTCATAATATGTCCGATTTTATTTGTTTGTTTTTATTATTATTATTATTATTACTCACTACTGTATATATCATTATCACTTGCTTGTTCTTGTAACGTATTTCTTATGTTTTCAAATAAAACCCCAGCCCCTATAATAATCCAACTTCATTATACCATTCGAGAAGCCCAGGCTTCATATAACAATTGTTGTTTGCTATCGGAAACTAGAACGCATTGTGGTCGACATTGCATGTGCCCTTCGTAATAGACGCGTTCAGCTCAAACACTAATGCAAAAGCTATGCACAAATACATATACATTATGTATGTCTGCTCAATCCGTAGATTGTATGACTGTTATGTGCGTACACGTTACAGCCATACATATTTGAGTGATCGTAAATATTACCTTGTGCAAATAGTCAACAATCTACCTAAGTCAATCGTTCAAAAGAAAAAAGAGCAGATTTTAACAAAATAAAATTAAAATGTATTGAGAAGAATAATGTTTGTGGTCGTTCTGGACTGGATCTCAGGATTCTTCCAGGATTTGATTCTCAGATCAGGCATCGTGTTATCGAGGTTATCTGTTAGAAAATTCTCAGCAGTAGTATGCACCTGGGAAATATGGTCAATGAAAGGAAGCTGGTGAAATATGGGTATGATACATGTTATTACAGATGGCAACAAGGCGTACCTTGTGAGCTCTAGGCGTGAGTTTGTATCTAATAAAAAGCTCTATAATAAACAATCGTTTGAGCTGGAGACGTGGTGGTCATGAGAAGCGAAAAGGGTTCTCGGTAAAGGTTAAGTACAATGAAATGGTGGTCATTGATCGTGGATTCATTCGTCTCTTTTACCCGCCTGGCGTAGGTGTTCACGTGCTCGGTAGAAGCTCAGAAACAGGATCCACGGCACGGGTATAGCACTCCGGTCTACTACTGGCAACATTGTTGATGAAGAACTTCATATCATCATGGCGCACACTTCATTCAAAACGAAACGGTCAAACGGTTTTCGGTATCAAAAATAAATTGCACGTATGGCGTAGTAAGTAAGTGGTCGCTTCACCAATGCCATTGCGGCGAGTATTGTGAGTTTGATCCCCATACGGGACAAACATTTGCGTGATTCCAAATAATTGTTCCGGATTTGGGTGTCTTTATGTTCGTTTGTTAAATGTAATTGATGAATTGAAAGTCCCATGGGCACAGAAATGATCACAAAAGCGAGAGTGGTCATCTTCAAAAATGCATGATAACAAGAATGCCGTTTGCGATGCCAATTTCGATGCAAAAGGACGATCACACATGTGTTTTAAGAAAATTATTTTAATGAAACTGTTTTTTTTCGGTAATAGCGTCTAAGCCAACCCTAATTTTATTCCTATAAGGTCTTACGTCATAACAAGGCCTCTTATGAAGCTTCTAACATAAAATAAATCCGAGCTTTTGTTTTATTTTTACTCTAAAAGGAATGCGTTACAATTCGTACTCTTTCCTTGATAATTTTTTTGCTTTATAGGGAATAAAGAGAATTTGAACTTAATGTCTTCTCCAATAAGATTCAGTTTAAATTAGTGGATACACATACAATAATCAAACAGTAAGCACGTAAACAATATTGTTTGATTTGGTACAATGCGGTTGTGAACTAATCTACCTCCGGTGTTCATTTGCAAGCGTAAAGATATTAAATATAGGAGATTTATTTTTTTGTGAGGTTGGACGAAAAGCTTTTGTTTTGTTATGCGTACCTAAGTACGTTTACTTTCAAAATAAATTATTAAGTATGTTTATGAGCTAACGACCACAGCCAAAATAATACCCATTTATGATTGAATATCAGTTCGACAAAGTGTATGTGGATCTTATTGGCAATATCCGTATAGACCTTGCTGTCGAAGACCATATAAATTACTGCTGGATTCACAAAAATTTAAAATATTTACAAAAATATTTGTATTTCGTAGAACTACGACGGAAACCGTACCGAAACGATATAAGCGTACGATATTGTCCAATCTTCTTCGATGTACTGCAAGGTTTTTTGAAATTGCAGTATATAAGCATTATTTAAATTACAATCTTACAATACGTTAGGTACCGTAAACTGGGGTCAATAGAAACATTTTTAGACTTTGAGTCTGATTTTCACAATGCTCCCAAGAACAAATATTTAAAAAAAATTTGGATTACATAAATATCTTACAGAGCACAGGTAAACAAACTAACAACACACACAAAGCATCTCTTACTTCGCCAGAGAAAAAATTACAACACTTCGCCGGAGAAAAACTTACAACTAACAATGGTGTACTTATTGGCGCTTTTGTAAACACGACTAGAACAATGAGTTCTAATGGAGCTTGCTTCAAATCAGTTGTAAGGTGGACTAAGTAAGTACATATACAAATAAGTAGATATTATATATGTATATTTTCAGCAGTAGTATTTTACTTTATTAAATTGGGTTGCAAAAGTGAACCAGACTTCATATTTTATATTTACAACAATCCAACAGACATTTAGTAAATAAATAATGACAAATAATTATAATTTATACCGAATGCCATTGCGGAACATCTAAAAGTACGCAATTTACGTACCAGTTTTTGTTGTGCTGCTCACATAGATTGGTTTTTGCTTGGCTTTCACTGCACCGAATGTTGTGGGTTCCACCCGGTACAAAACTTTGTGTGATCCACAAATGGCTGGTACGAGCCTGGGTGCGCCTAAGTGTACATCGTTTGAATGTTTGTTAAGTCCCCCGCGACACAGGATTTATTCCTAGTGCAAGTGTGATATACTACTGTTTCCTTAAACATTTATCTGTTAAGACCAACGTATCCTAATATATTAACTGAAGACTGCACTATAATTTTCGGTCTCTCATAATCAGTGGCATCAGAATAAATATGTTTATTATTTTTACGATAGTTACCAAGGAATTGTTACCCTTCCATATTGATAGCCACCTGGCATGTTATTGAATGTTTAGAATTCAAAATAGTCCATTATTTAGACATAAAATTGCCGCTTCGGGCAAGTTGGTGTCAGTCGGTATGTTAATGGTGAGGTCGGTATAATATGTACATCCTGGCATCCTAAGCATGTTTGCCACCCTTAGATCATGTAACTTACTGATAAGTTATCATTTTCTATGTTTATATGAAATAAATTTAAAAGAATATATAAAAGGTTTTTAGGGAGTCGCTCCGCTATCTACAGGCCTCTTTTTGTCTATTTGTTAGCAATACGGCTATTTAAATTGTGTAAACAAAAATTTCAAGAAATGCAAACTACTTATGAACTGACATAATAATTATGTTAATTAAAATATTCTCAAATATAATTTCGTTACTCTGTAAACCTGTACTTCAACATGATTTCCCAAATTTCTGCTTAACTGCTCTCTCACTGTTTCTGGGCTATGAAGAATGCTGATTTCAGTTATTGTTTTCTGACTGCAATAATTTTGCAAACATTATATTGTCTTACGTTTACGCGAATGTTATACATTAAAATTAAACTGTTTTATACGGATTTTGTGGCAATTAATATCATTATGTAATAAAAGTGTTTTACAATAATGAACGTGACATAATCTGAATAAAGTAGTTTATTGTCAATTTATACACTGCTGCAATAAAATAAATAGAGACAGCTTGCCTGTTTTTTCATATCACCTTTCATTTAAATGGTGGCCGATGTAATATTTCTTATTTTTTCAAGTAATTATGAGGTTTATGCAATTACTTTTTTCAATAAGATCTATTTATACGCGGTTAGCGGTAATCTCTTTGAATTTCTTTACGAATTTCGTGCATGTAGTCAACTACAAAGAAACCTTTCATTATAACAATAAGCAGTATTTTAATATTGTTAACGCCTATTAAACATTTAAGTTCATAAAATAATTCAAATATAATCAAAAACAAATAGATAAAATGTTTTGAAATTAAACTACGTTATACAGATTTTGTCGCGTTGTTTATTTTAAAATGTTCTTAATAAAGAGGATTTCTAAACGTATTTTCTATGATGTATTTTAATAGTAATAAGAGGTTGATTTATTTCAAATAGTGCTCACCGTGATTTTGTAATCAATGAGATGTAATTTTTAATTGCCTTTTTTGGTAAATTCACCATTTTTTATTGTACGCTTATGTTCTTTAATACTCATAATATAAATACATTATTTCGTAGCTCTCTACTCACGGCAGTTTTTAAGAGACTTAAGAGTTATTATAAATGTGAAAGGGAGTTTGATTGTTTGTTTAACTTTTCATCCAGATAAAAAAGACTATTAGTAGCCTAACCTAACTTACGTTTACGAAAGCGTGTAGCTGCGGGCAAAATCTAGTAATATTTTAAATGCGAATGTGAGTTTTGTAGTTACGCTTTCACGCATTAACTACTTGACCGATCATCATAATATTTCGCATACAAGTTGTCAGGGGTACAGAAAAGACATAGGGATAGAAAATGTACATAACCTACACTTACGCGAGTGAAACCACGGGCAAAATCTAGTATCGTATAAATACAGCTGACTAATCCTTTAAAGGAACGCAGGCATCATGCTATTTGTGATTTTAGATTGAAGTCTTCACCGTTTTAAGCCTACTTAAAATGAAATGAATAGCCACTACACAATATCAGCGTATTACAACCGTACACATAACCGTGTTCAATTATGTTCATAGTACGTAGAACGCATGTTGGTAAACACCGCGACATTACATTTGTATGTAACGTCCCCTATTCTATTTGGTACCGAACATTTAATTTGGAAAATGAGCTTTCATTCCGCACGGGGAGGGTCTGCAGAATTGTTTAGATGCGGTAACATATGCGTCGGTATGTTTAATAATGAGGGCGCATTTCGATAAATTGTTGTATTTACAAATAGGTGTACTATTGTCGCAGCTGTTTGGATTGGTAGAGTGGCACAACAATTTGTATCAATATGTCTGAGCCCGCAAATAAATTAATCTTGTATAGTATAGTGAAGCCTTTAATATCTTTGATTGTCATTTATCTGTATTTATCAGAAAAGGTAGTATTATAAAAATAAGAAAGAGATCTTCTGCTTTTATTATTTAATTATAATAATCAAAATTTTTAATCGTATAACATGGAATGAATCTGAGTATAAAATGTTGTCTTTCACGATGCTGGAGATGGGCATACGCATGATACTTAAACAAATCTACGAGTGTGACGTTGTTAATGTTCGTCAGAAACCGACTATTGGAGGAGCGCACTTAACACAAAGTAAATGCTGGAAGCGTGCTCTAAGCAGCAACGCTTTTCACGTTATATGGTAATTTAAAAACATTTGTTACTTGTTCAGCGCGGACCCAGTTCGATTGTTCGTAGTCTCATCTTTAATGGGCTAGAATTATCATACTTTATACTATAAAGAAGTTTAAATATAGCAAGGTTCGCATTAACAAAACACTACACAGTATTAACAGAAAACGTATCGTAACGTATTGTCACGTAGAAGTAGCTGCTAAAATTTATGATTTACGAAACCATAGAACATAGCGAATCCAAAAAGCACAAAGCGAAAAGTGAATTTATTACAAAAAATAAACTAATTCAGTTTACTTCTCCTCCTGGTGGTGCAAAGAACAGTCAAAAAGCCGAAGATCAGCTGGCCTTGTTTGTTGCTGAACATACTTCCATATCGAACATTGACCACCTTACAGACCTTTCTATAGAAGTTTTTTGCAATTCAAGGTGGGCTAAAGATGTATACATATGGCATTATTTTAGATGAATCTACGGATGTCATTGTATCCAAATACTTGGGAATAATTATACGATATTTTAGCCCGAATATGAATAACATTGTGTCGTCATTACTATATCTTGAGCCTATTGAAAGAGCTGATGCGAGAGATATAGTAACATCTTTATTATTAATCTTCCAATACAACACATGATTGGTATCGGCACCGACAATGCGTCAGTAATGACGGGCCGAAATAACAGTGTAATTGAAATTTTGAAGAGGGAGTATAATTTACCAAATTTGATCCCCAATAGATGCATATGCCACTCCTTGCAACTGGCGGTCAGCCATGCCTCTGAAAGCAATCTGCCACACAACATAGAATTTTTGATAAGAGAGGCACAACTGGTTCTCAAATTCTCCAAAACGCCGAGACGAATATAAAGCACTGTTTCAAACAAACGGCGGACGATTCATTAAAAATATTTTAGGTTTGTTGAACTCGTTGGTTGTCTATAGAGCCTGCTATAGTCAGAATATTGGCACCATGGGAAAAGCTAAAACTACATTTTGCTATGGCTAGAGAGAAGTGTTATATAGCGGGACTGCTTTGGGAAATGTACAGTGACGAGGGTAATCGGCTATACCTATGCTTTTTGAAAAGAATTCTTCACGACGTTCAAATTGCAATAAAGGTATTTGAAGGCAAAAATATGGATCCTGCCAAACTGTTTGAAATTCTGATAACCTTGTTACGATCTGTCTGCGTTAGAATAATAATGCCAGGCGCCGCAACAACAGACAAAGATTTCATTACAATCCAAGTAGAAGATCATCCAGTTGCACACTTAAGACATCTCTTCGAATCGCATGCTGGTAAAAGTAACTTATCTCCACAATCAATAGTTAATGTCAGGAAACAGTGTATCGACTTCAATGTCAAATTGGTAAAGTAAATTCAACACAGAATACCTTCTAATTACGAGATCTTTAACAGGGTAATACTTTTAAGTCCACAAAACACTTTAAAACAGATCAAACATCCTCATGCACTGATTGGATTGGCAAGAGAATTCGGATTTGATGCCCAAAATGTAGATAAAATTATTCAACAGTGAAAAACTATTCATTTCACAGAATGGGACACTTCAGGAGACAGTGTTAAATTCTGGGCTCAAGTTTTAAAATACAAGAATGCAGCAGGAGTTAATACACACATCAAAAGTGTCTAGGGATCAAGTACATTTTTAAGTATAAAAAACTATCAAATTAATATTTGCCAAATCTAGTCTTCACTAGATTTGACAAATATTAATTAAAAAGCTTTTTAATTTAATTTATATGTTTAAGTTATTAAATTATCCCTATACTAATAAAATTAAGAAAATTTGAAATTTTTGCAAGTTGTGAAAAATTATTCCAATTTAATGTTTTCAAGTAAATAGGAAAAATAGGCAAAAATGAGGATCTTTTATAATTTTTATTTTAAAGATTAAATAATTAATGGTCTGTGTTTCCACCATTGACACGAATAACACAATCACAGCGATTTGGCATGCTTAAAATCAGTTTACCAAAATCACTTTAGGAATAACAAGTTAGTTTGCAAAGGGATGATCACGCCTGAAACAATCCTCTCCGCATAAATCTGAGCATTGAGGTTGCCCCTGATCCAAGTGAGATCAGTTCTTTCACCGATCCAAATACCGGCCCAAATCATTATTGTTCCACCTCCATATTAATGAACTTCCTCACAAAATTTCAAACGTTCTTGACGCCCAGTCATGTCCAAATCCAAGTACGTCTTGTATCTGGTCTCACACCGAAACGAGATCGGAAAAGCAAACACAACGCCAGTCTTCTTCCTCCCAATTTCTGTGTTCGCGAGCCCATTGCAAACGGGACCTACGATTGCAGAGTGCTATAGGTGGAACCCTCAGCGGCCTTCGGGCACGCAGACCTACTTCACGTAAACAATTTCAGATAGTTTGATCGCTTATCAGCAAGCCTGAAGAGCTGTGGAGCCTAGTAGCTAACATCATGGCGGTCATGTTACGATTCCGTCGAGCAGTATTTTGGATGTACCGGTCCTGTCTGCAAGTGGTGATGCGAGATCGTCCTCCATGTCGCTCAGCCAAGCTGCCCGTTATACGATAGCGTGTCCAGAGACAACTTATAACGCTCTGTGTAGTGTCAAGAGCGACAGCCACAGTACGTTGCCTGGAACCAGCTTGCAACATTCCGACGGCTCTTATCATATCTTCTCGTGTTAAATGATGTCTTTGCTCCATATTGATGCAGTTTTTTTCAGTTCCGATGCAGAAATTGTAATTGTTTTGTAAAAACGCTATTAAACAATTTTATAGAAATCCTGATTGAAAGTAGATTTTCTATTTTTTACCAAAATTGAAAGCAATATTTTCAAGCAATATTTTGTGATCAACCCGATCAAAAGCTTTCCGAAAATTTGTGTAGATACTGTCTGTTTGTTTATTAGCATATAAGTTGTCAAACAAATCTGAAGTATAAACGATGAGATTGGTAATAGTTGAGCGTTAACGACAAAACCGTGTTGTCGTGGAAGTAGAACTTTGTGTAATAATGGATAAATTTCGTTATGTACTAGCCTTTCTAGTAACTTCGACAACGTAGGAAGAATTGAGATTGGACGATAATTGGCCACATCGTTCTTTGAGCCTCCTTTATATATAGGTGCTATCCCTGCTGACTTCTACACTAAGGGAAATGTCCTTCAAGCATTTACTATATAGTATCACTAAAGGTTTATGTATAGCGGCAGCCGTATTTTTAAGAAAAATGGGTGGAACGTTATCCACCCCTCCACTTTTGCTAGAATCGAGCTTTTTTAACTTCTGTAAAAAAAAACTCTCCTATATACGAATATTACTAATTACATCACTGCTACTAGTATTCCTATCTATATTATTTATATTTTTAATGTCAAAAGAGTCAGATACCTCTTATGGCTGGAAAACGAATTTGACGAAGGGAGAGAATAAATCACACACGTTCTCAGGGCTTTTCGACTCTCTGCTGTTATAATAAACACTAATGGGGATGTCCGATTGATTTTTACGATTATTTATATAACACCAAAAGTATTTGACATTTTTCGTTATGCTATCCTCCACTGAATTCATGTATTTTTTATAACATATTGACGATTCCTTTCTGAAAGTGTCGCGTAGTGTGGAAAATTTACAAAATATTGCCACTTATTTTTGGTCCTTAAATATTTGTATCAAAGCAGGTGTAAACCACACGGGAAAATTAGATTTTGACAGATGAGATTTTAACAGACGTTTTGTGGGGACATGTTTACGTATAATATAAAATATGTACTCATAAAATAACTTAACAGAGACCTCAGTGGTTATATTTTGAAATAAGTCACACCCACGTATAATATAAAATATGTACTCACAAAATAACTTAAGAGAGCCCTCAGCGGCTATATTTTGAAATAAGTCACTCCAATTGATATCCGATATCTTGCTATTAATTAATTAATAATTAGCTTTATTTAAATAATACTTTGTATATGGCCTTATCAGCATACGTTTGGTTGAATTTTTGATCCAGACAAATTTATAGTACTTCTTTGCTGTGTCCTTAGTTTGACGAAATAAAAGTTTGTTGATCAATGTTAGGTGTTTATTAACATAAATAGCAACTTGCTGCCCCGACATGGACAGAGATGATGAGGTTAATCCTTTGGTCTGTCAACTGGCTGCCACCACATTGTCACGTAGTATTCTATTAGCGAATTTGACTATTATGTTCTTAGGACATCTGTTACTTTGATCAGCATGAGGTACACGATGAACGGATATAATATCAGAATGCCGTATAGATGTTTTAATTGCGTCCCCTAAACGTTCTTTTATGTTTATGAGGTTTCATCTCGCTTGTCGGGTACATTCGAAATTTTAATGTTACATTGCCTTGCTGACTGCTCTATGGAACATAACTTGGTTTCAAGCTTTTGAATTTGGGATATAGCACCACTATTTTCTGAAATTGTATGTTCTAATATTTTCAATCGGCTGTCAAACCCATCCTGTCGTTCATGCGCGAAGTGAAGCGATTTCTCCATTTCATACAAACGAGAGTTAACTTCGTTCAGCGATGTGTTAAGATTGATAGTATCAACGTTCAGTTTCATCACATTAGCGTACAGTTCTGATAACACAGAAGTAATTTTGGATAATTCGCTGGTCAAAGCTGTATTTACGGCGGCCGCTATGCTGTTTGTAATACACTCGGTAATGCTCTTATTCCATATTTTTATCTGGTCATCAAATTTTTCTTCAAAGTTTATCATCTCAAACTCTATAAGTTTACGTTTGCGGGACGTAATGTAGTTTTCGCCGCTTATAGTGTTTGCAGATGCATAGAGGTCGCTATCCGAAGAAAAACATTTGGAGGTGTGCGTCGCAAGGACATCGTAGTTCCACGTTTTTAATCAACAAGGTGTTGTTAGTGTGCAGGAGTGAGAGAGACAAAAATATAGCGCTGTCCTTTCTCCTAGCGGTGAGGTAGTGACGACCCCGCGCTGTCACGATCCTGAGTTGCGGTGCGGAAACGAGATAACAATTATTAACTAATTGCTATCTCACTCAGTCCATTAGCGTCTGTCACAAAGTTTGCACACGATTAACCAAAACTAATTATGTTGCACTATGAACGATAATTGCGCGCTCGCGATTACAAATGTGTAAAATATTGCACAGAGTACCATTCTCAACGGCTGTACGAGACAAAATGTTACCTAGTCATAGTGATGCTTTTGATTTTATTTAATAATATACTTGGTTAGCTGGTGACCACGGCAGGTGCAACCTGATCGAAATGACAAGACTTATTAAAGGGTGGTGGAGACACACTACACGAATACTCGTATGTTACCAAATCAAAGCTTCAATAAGAATGGTTATATTATATATAATACATAAATATGGTACCGTCTACTAGATTATGTATTAAGGTTTTATTTACTAGTTTATTTGCATCAAATGTGGTATAGAAGATATGACATATATTTTTAGTACAGTGACACATTTCACTAAATTATTCGCATACAAATATTGTTTATGTAAGTTACAGTTTAGTTATTTACTTATATAACTAATTATAACAGGTTAACAATGAACTAAATTAAAATTATGTATTTAACAAAAATAAACATTAAGTTCCAATTTTAAGCCACGTTTTGAGTTTTAATGCTGATTGGTTCATATAATACATCTATCATTCAAATCTAGAAACGAAACATTGCCAATTTTGTTTTGTATCCATAAAAATGGACGGGTCGCAAATACATCTATCTTCATATTTCTTCTCTGACAACTGGGTTACTGTCAAAATGGCCACTCGTCCCAGACTGTCGTGTAACAGCCTTATTTTGTTATCCAATTGTAACGGGCCTAGTCTGGGCTTACTGGACCTGTCCTAAGTGATTGGCATTTTGTTAAAACGTTTTTAGTCCTTCATTAGTTGTAAATGTAAAACATTGGGATAGATCTCTTGTAGGTTTGGTGTTTTATTAAGAAAAATGATTTGCATTGTTTGAAATATGTTTGACTTAAATGTTATCATGCTGAGATTATTTCAATTAATAACATAATTAATTGCCTTATGCTTGCATGCAATCGCTGCGTTTTCCAGTCAGGCAATTTGCCATAGTTTCGATGGAGTCCGGCAATGTGTGCAGTGGACGATAAAAGGCTGCTATTATTTATGATATATCGATGCGTGGATGTGATATACCTACCTACCCTTTCATAGGTATGCAGGCTATACTGCAAACAATACCTTTTACTTAATATTATAAATGCGAAAGTGAGTTTGTTTCTTACGCACTCAGGTCTTACACACGACCGATCTACATAAAATTTTGAATACACGTTGTCAGGAGTACAAAATAGGATATAAGGTACCTTTCAGTCAGAAAAGAAGTACTATTCCCGAGGGATACAAACAAACAAACTTGCATTTATAATATTAGTTAGGATTGGAGGAGTTCTGGGCAAAGGCCAGGTTAAGAGCACCTTTATCTGACGGGCGTGTATGATGAATGTGATGAAAGTGAATGAAGCCAGAGAAGTGTGTCATGATGGTAGTAAATGAAAATCCGTAGTCTCTGCCTACCCCTCTGGGAAACAGGCGTGAGTCTATGTATAGTTAAGATAATAAAAACGGGTAACGATAAAAAATGGTGGAGAGTAACCGGTACCAGGAATAAGTTTCGCCATAGATGCCGACATGGATCGTCAGACCGCTGATCTAAACAGGACCTCTTTAGGTGACTATTGAGGTTATTAGCTATTAGACCATTGGCCGTAACGAGTGTCGATAGAATCATTTGCTGAGTCTACACCCCACATCGAAAATATCGTGAGCCAAGTTGTTACACCAATCCCAATGAGTGGCCGTGAGTTTCTTGTCAGTTCTTATCTTTGGTTTTACGTCCATGTTTAGCTAAACATGGCAACAGGTAAATGTAAATTCACATTAATATGTGTAACTTCGACGTTTATAATTAATGTTACTTTGTGACCTAAATGGATAAACATATTTTTGATATCGATTTGTTTTGATTTTTGAAAAACTTAAATATTTGGGTTGTCCCTTCTTATATGTTAGTCGCCATTAAATTATGGTTATACAAAAAACGTGACTGCCTAGGTTGCGCAGCTGTAGTCAAAGTATAGTCGATAGTAAAATTGCTTAACCATCTTTAGAGTAAATGTCGTTTGCATATCACAAAACAATGTTTATTTTTGCTTACAAGTGACATCAGTACAACAACTGTCACTATCAGTTGTTATCAATGCGCGACGTCAAAGATTTAGAACTATTTGTCAATTAAAATAAAGTCTATCACTACATATTATAAAACAAAGTCCTGCGCCGCGTCTCTTTGTCTGTCTTTTTTTCACGATAAACTCCAAAACCTATTGATTTTAATGCAATTTTCACCAATAAACAGAGTTATTCACGATTAAAATATGGGGATAATTGGTAAAAATGTCGGAAATAGTCGAGTTGCCTAGGAGCTTCATACCTAATAAGCTCTACTACCTTAGTCCATTTATCCAGGATATACATATAACACCATGCTATAATCCATGGGAGCGGAGTAGGGACAGCTTGTTATAAATAGGTGGTGTGCAAAAAAGGGACGATGAATAAGAATTTAATAACAATTTATTAACAACAGTTGCAACTCCATAAAGCTGCTGGACTACTAAGTATACGGCAGTTGTACATACTGAATGCAGTCACCAACACTCACAAGATGGTCCTAAAGTAAGGGAATCGTAAGTAGGGGAATTTACAATATTATGTTACATACGAGGAGGGTCTTCAAGCATCCTTTCACAAAATTACACATTCACTAAAAGATTTAAAAAATAAATGTTTGTATAATAAAGTATTAAAAAATGTTGATTTTGTTGATGTTCACTTTAAAGTTAAAAATATTATCTCCAGTTTAAATTATAATGACACGGAACAACCCCTAACTGTACCGTTACCTGAGCCATATATACATACACACACAAATACACACATATACACAAATACACACATACACAATCACTCACACTCAGACACACTCACACTCAGACACACGCACACACACACACTTACACTCAGACACTCACACACACCCACACACACACACACACACACACTTACACTCAGACACTCACACTCAGTCACACACACACACACACACACTTACACTCAGACACTCACACTCAGTCACACACACACACACACACTTACACTCAGACACTCACACTCAGTCACACACACACACACTCATATTGAGTGAACTGTTTATTATGTATTTTCATATTTTTATAATAGTTAAGTTCTAGGCCTAAGTCAATCGTATTCTTTGATAGCCACGATAAATGCTAATTATTATTTTTTTATTTCAGTTTTTCTGATATGACAAATTAGTAATGTCAAAAGTAACAAGTTGAGTTTAGTTTTTTATTATTTTTGTGGTTATTCACATATAAACTCCACAGTGTATATAGTGACATTTGTATGGTGTTTTAATTATTATTTATTGTTTTGATAAGAAAGGTTAAAATAGATAGCACTTTTAATCTAAGCATTGATTGGATTACGGTCAACCAATTACGTCAATGTCACATATGGACATTAGAGTCTTATTGAATTTTAATTTTGATGGAATTTTTTGTTAAAAGTGGTAAAGCTAAATCCGTCTTACTTATAAACCCATTTTAAATATTTATATAGCGACTGTTCATGAGAAATCTCACTATTAATGTTAGTTAGCGCTAAGAGGAAGTTTATCAATAGCTAAACAGTACAGAAATCTAAACAGCGGCGGTCCCTTGTTTAACCTTGTTTTACCTAGCTAAGAGACAATATGGCAGATTTTCCGATCAGCTGGGACAGATTTGACATTAACGTCAATCGTTTACAAAATATTAATTACATAAAAATTAAATAAGTGGTATATCGTAGATAAAACTTTTGAAAGAAAAATGGTTCAACGCAGTTTTCTTTGTAATGCGTGGCGTGATTTTCCTAATAATATCAAATAATATAAAATTTTGCAGCTTAGAAAAGACGAAAAAATATCTATACAGTGTGGATGAATCCGCTTCACGATTTTTGCAACGCAGAATATCGTATCAGATATCATATCATAAAAGAAAATATATGCAATATGATTTAAATTTTAATAGTGATTTGCTAATATATTTCCATCGTGAGTATTCATTCGTGATTTGTAAAGCTGCACATAATTACAATGATTCGATGTTAACTAAATTATAATATATAATTTAGGACCACGAGTTTCCCTGAAAGATCGATTTAAAGAAATAGGCATACTTACTGTTGCGTCGCAATATATATTTGCTAACATTATGTTTATTAAACATAATATTCACTTATATAATAAGAATAGTGATATTCATAACGTAAACACTAGAAATAAGCATAAGTTAGTCGGCCCATATCATCGTTTACATAAAGTTCACAATACATTTGCGGGACTCGGTATACGTTTTTTTAATAAACTACCTATTAATATAATTAATTTACCATTACTTAAATTTAAAATTGTCGTTAAATTACAGCTCATTCGGAAGGGTTATTATTCAGTCAACGACTACTTAACAGACAAAAACTCATGGCATTAGTTGCTTGTTGCATTCAGGATTCAAAGTTATAAGTCAATTTAGTAATGTAGTAATGTAATTTATTAGCCACAAAGTGTAAGTGTGTGCGCCATCATGCCATCCTACTGTCTATTTTAGATTTATATTAAAACATATACCTTAGCCCAAATTATTTCATCTCTATAATATTATTAAGTTATTGTTGTTATTATCTTTATATTATTAGTTTTTTATAGTCAGTAGTATATGGCGTAATGGCTGCAACACCTTGTTAATCTGAGTTGTAAAATACTGAAATTATATTTAATTGGCGATTAAAGAGTGGCCGTGAGTTTCTTGCAGGTTTCTTCTCATAGGCTCAACCCTTTGCCTGAACCTAGCAACTAACCTAAATGTAGCTTCAGTAACTTAGTGAACTCACTAACCTATATATTTTGACTTTCATAAGTGTTACTTTGTGACCTTTGACTTTGACCATCAAAATTCACATATCATGAGGTATGTATAAGGAAAACATTGCAAAAAATATAATTGAACAAAAACAATCAGAAACTGAAGAACACTGGTATTTTGTTGATTGTTGTTAGTAAATGCACTTTTTAAGAAAGCAAGGTATTGTTGTTATTATTCATTAGAATACGCAGTAGTTCGTTACGATTATGATTGTGTATTTCAAAATACACTATACTTGTTTATACCAAATTGTGAAATTGGATATTTTTATTACCGTCTCTATCATACAATCCAGACGACAAATTTAATATACTCTTTTTATAATCAAACTCTTTGAATTACCCCACGCCACAGATACTAAAACCTAAAAAATGGTTTATTATAGATGATGTATCATTTCAATTACATTATTTAGTAAATTAGTTTAAGCTCTATGCTGCCTGTCAAATGTTGCAAGAATAAAATTGTGTTTCGTATTTTTACGAGCTATCACCTAAGAGACCCTTAAAATTGGTTTATAAGTAAAGAAATGTTATTCATTGATTAAAGGTATGAGAGTTTCTTAGATGAGAGATAGCTAAGCGTTTGGCGGTATTTTTATAAGTAAGGCTTCATAATTGACTAAATCTACATTAACGTGAGCAAAGCCGCGGGCAAAATCTAGTCTATTAATATCCAAGGTTCTTACCATCACCATATTCCTAAGCATTTGCAGCTCGCAATTAAACTATGAGTTGGGGTAGATACAGACAATGTGGCACTGCTGCCTTATATAGTACATTTCGTATAAATAGAATATAATAAGTGCCTGTAAATATTGACAGGTCGGCAGCGTTCTAATCTTAATGTTGGTCCCTTAACAGGACAATAATAGCCTTTATCTCGGACGTTGGTATTTATTTTCCCTGCCTCTCAAGGAAATATTAAAGGATTAGTGGTTGAGTTCTCAGAGCTATTTCTTCGTTCTTTTGTTCACGTGTTCCGCTCGGAGCAATTTTTGTTTCTTCATTCTTTCCTCGTTATCTCATTAGATATTTTCTTAGAAAATTTAAAATATAAGAAGCCTTTTAGATGGTCAATATTATAGCAAAGCTAAGCAAACAGACTTTATATTCCAGATACTCTTGGACAAATTAGTGGTGTGCCCCACAAAATAAAAGTCATCAACAACAACTGAACGTATTTGATCAATTTCTTGTATTACAGGTAAATTTTTAATACCCGAGATCTGATATCACAAATATAAACGAAACATGAATGATACAATGAATACGTTTTAAATGTTGTCGGTAATGATAATTTACATATATCGTGATTCACATAGTGACGCCATTGAATCGAGAAAAAATTAATCGATTTAATATTCTGTGCTATTGATACGTCGGAGGCAGATAAGTTACAATTTATGGCATATTCAACTTTAATCGAAACATGTTAAATAATATTCATATTCCATAATTCAATTTTATTCGTTGGTTTGCGAAGTACTATAAGCATTTTGTTGATTTTGTAGACGTCTTTGATTTTAAGTGTCAGTATGGAGTTTACTCATAAGCCTTCTAGTATCTTTCAAATACTGTCTGAGCGGTCTTTGCGATTTTCACAAGTATTTGGACTGCCTAGCTTCCATTTCCCTAAAGAATAAGGCAAAGGTATTCCTTACCGGAACATTTGGGGAAGCGATTATTTTCTTAATTGAAACATGACCTTCACAAATATAATTACAACGGACGGGCGTTAACTCCTAATTGGATTTACGAAACTTCGAATTTGTCGTAAGACCGAGAACTTTGGCGAGATGGACATTGAAAATCCGACTAATTTGTCGATTCAACTTAGTAGTATGTAGTAATCATGTATTAACCGCAATCGAATGTTGAATTAAAAAAAAATGAAGAAAGAAAGAACTTCAAAAAAAAAGATCCATCAAGGCCAAACAATTAAACTGCATTTTATAGGTGCATGTACATATGTATGTACGTTTGTCCACGTACATATTTCCCCAAAACTATTCATCAGATTGTCAGGCCTTCTTTTATTTTACATTTTCATTAGCTTTAGCTTAGCTTTAGTTTTAGCTTAGGAACCAGAGTAGATTTCATCAAAATTCGGTCCAGCACTTCTTAATCCTAGATTCAAGTACTATTTTTAAGACACCGAAATATTAATTTCTTATTTTTTCTTACCTACTTTTAATTTCGTTTTTGTTGGTTAATTTCGTGATACTATTTTTTTGTCACATAATTGATATAAAATAATTTATTTTTCTAATAATATAACATTTATATTTACATTATTAATTTTAAAACGAATTAATCTAATATATATTTACAAACGTATTAAAGAAGATAACATAATTACAAAAACACAAATAATTATAATACTAAATATTTACTGGCAGCATTGCCACGTTGAATGGCAATGCTGATTCTTTGGGTCAAGAAAAGACCAGCCTTTTGATCACGCGAGACGTCGATCAGGCGTTTTGCGATCTCCCTGTACAAAATACGAGCGCTCGGACCCCATGAACCTAGGGTTTCCACCCCAAACGGCTCAAAAATGTAATTTCCGACTAAATTACTATGTTTGCGCCATTTGAGGGTTGCCGCGGTTGCAGCAGCAGTGCCGTCACATCCCGCAGTGCTTGGAAAATGTAAAAGGGTGTCAACGTACGTTGCGTCCCACACCAAAGGCCTACCCATCTTCCAAGTCAACAATGACATTCCGTTCGGTCTCTTCCTATCATTGCGTACCAAGCCATTGGGTTCAAGTACAGCTGGAACGCCAGCAGTGCCAAAAGCACGATGTATTATGTCATTAAGATTAGCGTGGCGAGAAATTCGACCAGCGCTTCTGCTACAAGAGAGTCCGTGGTGTCCGAGGCTATCGACAGCTTCTCCACAGTGACAGAAATGCGAAGAAATACACGAAACACCTAAACGGAGGCAAGTAGCGAGGCGGAAAGTGGTATCTTCCAACATGGTACCTATATTGGAAGCTGGAAGCGCCTGAAGCCAAAGACCAGATTCCTATTTTCCCACAGCCAGCAATCGAGCACTCTCAGCTGCAACATTGGAAGATGTAGAAAAAAGATTTTCTTACAGAGTTGCTAAGCGGCCCGTCCCACCGCCGCTGGGAGAATAGGTTGGTTGGCAAAACAGAATTCAGACAAGTCATTTTCCAGGCGTTCACAGCGTCAGTTTTGCACAGCACTTCTGAATTAACCAGTGTGGATGCTAAAATTTTCCTGATTCATTCTTCCGTGCTGTGAACCGAGGAACTAACATCGGAAATTTTGCGAACGCCGAGCCCACCAAGACGAACAGGCAGAAAAGCCTGTAGCCAAGCTCGATCGTTCAAATCCACATTTAAAATATGTTTGTGAGTATTTTGAATAATTTTAGATTTTTTTCTACAGGTGCTAAATTTTCCAAAACTGTGATGATCTTAGCACATGCGTAAATATGGGAACAAAAAGGCAATATCGAATAATTGTAAAAGCCTAATGAATATTAATTTTGAGGAGGCGATAATTTAACAAAAATTTTGTATCTCCTCATCTATGAAGGCAAAAAGCTTTTTCAAAGACTGGTGACCCAAGGAGGGAAAGAGAACTTTTATCCATAATTTTAATTTTGAAAGTACCAAATGTTTGTTGTTGTTTTCAATATTGTTTAAAAAGTTCACATTTGCCAGTATTTAATTCCAACCCATAGATGCAAATTTATCTTTAAAAATGGTAAAAAATTCAAAAATTCTATTTGTTGTCTGATATAATGCTAACATGGTAACATAGACTCTGCGATCTCAACGTAATCCTAGGATCGATGATAGTTAATAAACAGTGCACTCCGGTCGTCACGTAATCCGTAGTCTTAGTTCATATTAGTCGCATCGTAGGACCTTCAACAGTCCGCTTTATCACTAAACTGCGAGATAGCTTCTCATTGGCACAATAAATTAATACAAAGATGCTCCATTATGATTCATTCGTACACTCAACGGCCGCTTATTTGTGTTGTTAATTGAGTTTGGCGACCGATTTATTTTAGGCCAATAACTTTATAAGTGATTCACTTTCATGTTTTTTTCATTGTTAAGTTTGATTGAACATTTTGTTCAATTGTTCTTTGTTTTCCGTATTTTAATGAAGTAGAAATGTTATTGAAATTGTAGTTTTCAATTCTTATCTATAGCACGTGCAATTAATTTTGATAATAGCGTACATCTTTATAGTTTTAGTAGCCGTCCTTCACTGTCTCTGGGAAAATAGATTGGTGAACAAATGAAATTTTAAATCGCTTCTTAGCTTTTTTAATGCAGCAAACAATTTTGATACATTCATAAATTTTTTGTACCTATCTTCTGATAGATTTATTATTTTCTACAGTCAATTGATAACTTGTCTCTGAGAAATTAGATTAAAGAATAAAAAGTAAAACCAGTCTAGTTCTATTTTCTATTCTTTAACAAGCATTATTTAAATGTTGGTATATGTTGCAATATTTTTCATTATAATTTGTATATGAAGGCAAACAATAAGATTTATTATTTTACAAAGAGAAGGTACTCCTTTAGGTTTTTGTTTTAGTAGCTGTCCTTCACTGTCTCTGGAAAATAAGTTGGTGGATAATTTCACTTTAAAACCTTACGAAAAGGTCAATAGATACATTTTATCTTAGGAATTAGGAAAACGAATAAATCCGTTGTTTAGTAAATTAAGTTTTTACTTACTACGAAGTATTTAATCATTTCGATAAAGTTTTTATTAACAACCTGTAATGAAAAGTGCAAGTAACGTTTCTTATTACTGTTGAGTATATGGACACAATATCACCTATATAATATATGTATATAAGTGATTTGTCCATGGCCAAATAGGTACATAGATTGGTGGATAAATCCGTTTCATATGAGCTACTTTAAGTTTAAGTAAATAATTTTGATGGACAACCAGCAATAGAATAGTCAATATGTAGGGAAACCTTTTTCCTTTTACGACTTTTAATGTTTTGTAATTGCTGTTACCTACCTTTGGACTGTCACCTCTACTTATTTATTTAAACTAGGCGTTGTTAAATAAAAATTTAAGTAACAGTAAAATTATTAATCGTCTAACATTTCCTTTGATGTTACTTTCCAACTTAATATTTGTATACGTACCTAATCATGATTTTTTCGTGTGACTTCTGACGAATACGAAATTATTAGGAATTATTTTGCCGTTTCGGCGCTATGTGCGTATTAAATAGTCAATTATCGCTTATTCTAACGGTGAAGGAAAATATTGAGTGGAAATCAGCATTTTTGAGAATTTTCCATAATGTTCTCGAAGATGTGTGACCCGCACTGGACCAGAGTGGTGGATGGCTATTACTTACTAACTTTTCACTTTTCTCGCACCGAGAAGAGGCACGGGCCTTCTTAAACTGTCCCACTGTTGGACCCCTTTAGGCGGTCTGTGACAACTTCTTGTAACGTCCTCTTCTGGATATGACTAATTCTGTTTTTGACCACTTCTTGTTACGCCCGGTTCTAGTAATGCCCACTTCTGTTTTTGACCATTTCGTGTTATGACTATAAGTACAGGTGTGAACAAAAAGAAACAAGAGATATCCGACATTTTTTAATAATAGTTAACTAACAACAAAGAGTACTTTTTCAATACATTTCAATATGTGTGACGCAACTTATAGTAGATAATTTTTTTTAGGAATTCGATATCGTTAATCTCATTCTGCTCAAGTTTTTGTAAATTTTTGTTCAATTGTTTATCGAACTTTATATCTGTAGCCCTTCGATTTTTTTTGGACTAATAAAGTAGCTTCTTTTTATTACATGGTCGTAATGTATTGCCTCCTTCTTCAAACCGGCCACAAATGCAAAGAATGCAGGTTTTCTTGGTATTCTAGCGTTTAATAGTTTGTGCCATCCTTCAAGCGGTCCGGTGTCGCTCATAAGCACAACTCAAAGTTTTAGAGTTCAGTTTTAATATCCATTGCACTTCAAAATATTTTTTAAATTGAACATCATCCGTCACGGGTGCAGAATTAACTATAGAATGCGTTTGAAATTCTATTAAATGGCAACAGAGGCAACAAAGATGCCATTCTTGTAAAATTTCGGCCGTCAGAGTTGGCAGTCACATTTAAAGCTTTACCTTTTTTCCATACATTTTTATTGAAATGATAAAAACATGTTGTTGTTTGGCAATTGGGATATATGATTTTTATTGCATATATAACAGCAATTTCAGAAAGTCACACTTAAAATTTTTTATTTTAACTTTAATTTCGATCTAATTAGTGTAAATAATCTAACATAAGTTGCTTCTGTTTTGTTCGGTAGCAAAGCAAAAATGATGGGTACAATGTTTGTGGTCTGCTGGTCTGAAAATAAATCAACATGGAGCGTGTACAGCTGATAAAATTGGTGAGGGACGCATTTGAACGTTCCATCACCGAAAAAAAACACAGTTTATCATCGGGTTTTTCAAAAGTCTTCTAGACTGCATGGAACAAAATATGCCCAATGCCCAGCATTGGGACAGTTTATACACAGGGCTGACATTATTTATTTTTTGTGCTTTTAATCTTATTGCTTCAATTATGAACATTCATATTCTGTTTCACAAACCTCTTTTTTTGTAAAATCGCCTTCGTTGCTAGCTTACAGAATTATAATGAGAGCTTTTACTTGGGCCTAGAACTTTTCTGGGCTTATTCCGTTTATCCACCCTAAAAAAGCCACCCTAAGGAGAATACTCGGAAACGCGTGTCCTTCTATCCACCCTGAACGGGGTGGATAACCGTAATTCATATAATATGTTTCTTCCGATTTTTTACCCCAAGTACAGTTGAATCAAATTATCTTTTAAGTTTTAATTTAATATTTATTGTTAAGCGAATAACATAAAATAGTCTTAAAATCTAAATTGTAGGTACATGGTACTATAAGATAGAAAGCCGAAGCGGGGCTGGTGGTTTTTTATAAATTTTGCAACATGTCCAGAAAATGACCAACGCTTATTTCATTATTGAGTAGACGTAGTTGCGTATCCTGGATAAATTCGTCCCTTTTAATGTATATTTGCAATCGTTTTCTAAATTTTTTTGCTGCAGCAGACGTATTAGCGAAGAACTGTGCGTTTTTTTGCACGCATTCCAAAAACTTAGCTAAATGTGGATGTTTGTCTTTAATTTCATGTGACATTGTTTTATGCCAGGTTTCTAATGAATTTGTAGTCCTATGAGACACCCCGAATGAATTCCAAACAGCCACAAAGGTTTCGTCCTTGAGCCATGTTTTTTCAAAATATTTCACAAATGCCGCCATATTATTATCATCGTCTAATAAAAATGATTTCACAAACAACCAGCCTTCATTAATCAAGTTTGAAGGTAATAGTGGCAACCTTGCCGTAAGTAACACTAATCTTTTTGTATTTGGGTATTTATTGATACCTAGCTTATCTGCTCGTTTTTGAATGGACTTCACATAATGAAAGTAGCAGCCATGTAGCAATATATTTGGAAATACACTTTTTAATGCTCCCATTGTAGCTTTTTCGTAGTCGAGCGTGAATGTTGCGGGATTCCATGCAGGAATTTGTGATTTGATTAAATTAAATACCGTTAAATAAGTGCTTTTCTTTCTGTCACTCATAATTGCAAATGCCAAAGGTATTATATTTGTTGAAGTCGTGGTACTGTTCATATCAGCGTGTATACTGAAAACTTGGTTAAACGGTTTGGGGCATATTCTAAAAGTTGCATCGCCAAAGAAATTTTTGAGTTTACCCATTTGGTCTCTTGCGAAATTGTTACAGAATATCAAAATCCGAATATTGTCTATTTCATCTATGAAATCAGCTAATAAAAAGTTCTCGTATTTTTTCGGCACTACAACTTCGGCAACTTTTTTAAAATTAAGTTGTTTTAAACCCAATGCTGCATTTCTATGTTCATATAAAGTAGTTTTAATTTTTGAAAATTCAGGAACTTCATTTAGTAAGTCGACATCATCTTCATTAAGTGACGCTACCATGTTTTTATAGATTTTCGGCACCGGATCTAGTGAAGTGGTTACTTCGTTGATACATTGGTTTATATGCGAGTCAATTACATTTTTAGTGAAATCTTGTTTACATAACTGTATGTGTGGTTTTGTTTTCATCACAGTATTTTCCTGTAATAATAATGTTGGATGATGCTTAAATAAATAATTAAAAGTTAAAAAGTTTACATTTGAAAAACAAGGCTATTAACAAAAAAAAAACATTTGACATTTACAATAAAGCAATTTAATTATAAATTTGCTAAAAATAAAATTAATAAATTTGACTGCATATTCCACTATGTCATTAAAAAGTAAGTACATTATAGAAGTATCCTGTATATATTGAATCAATGTTTGTCGCTACAAGTTATTACGACACATTTTTTAGGAAAGTACGAGTATGTGCCGGACACAATAGACGATGATATGACTCAATGTGATAGCCAAGAATCATTGGATATGGCAGAAAGTCAAAGGTGGGATTCAATGGCAGTTAATATAGGCGATAAAGAAACCACGACTGAACGAGATACTCAAACGACTAGTTCCAGCTTCAGCTCGTCATCAACCCAAACTAATTTTACTGCTATTGACGAAGAAAAAAATACCTTAGCTAACAATGCTTTTGGGGCGTTAGTTGGGCACGAACTGGGTAATGTACCTTTATTTAAAAGAAAATATGTTATGTGCAAAATCCTACAACTATTGGATAATAATTAATTAATAATACTTTTATTTACCATTACAGTAATTGTCCCGACGCAGTGGTTTATTTTTCGTTTAGCACACAGCCAATAAGTTGTTTGATTTGCGTATGTTTTCTTAAAGTGATATTGATAACCATTATGTAAAGCTACTCGACCCTTAGCCCTTGTCAATATTTTTATTTTTTCAATTAAAGACATTTTAAAGTTTAAATCAAGCTATGATTTATATTTAAGCACATACAATAATATAACTGGAATGGAAATTAATTGCAATGATATGTGTCATTAAAAGATACGTCTAGAATGACGTAATAGTCACATAGAATGTTAGATGAGTAAACAAAACTATTTTCAGCTCAAAGAAGAAGGTAAGTATGTACATCTAAAGTATTTTAATGTTCACGAAGTTTCTTGGACTGGGTTTGTGTATGTTTCTGTGTTAATGACTTTACTTAGACAGGTGAGAAAAACGGAAGAAACATATTATATGAATTACGGTTATCCACCCCGTTCAGGGTGGATAGAAGGACACGTGTTTCCGAGTATCCTCCTTAGGGTGGCTATTTTAGGGTGGATAAACGGAATAAGCCGCAAAAGCTAGTATGCTGTATGTGTAAGTGAACAAAAAGCAAAGCACAACAGTATATTTTGAACAAATAACGAACACACCTCATCTACATTCCCAGGCTATTGATCACAAGCTTTTCACCTCAACTATTGGAACCAATTTAAAGTTTACACTGGTAACCTAACAAGAAGAATTTCAAACAATCGAGCCCCGTCTAATAAAGTTATGTAAACTAGATCTCGAGCCGCGCTATGTGGACTGAACCCTATACAAATACATGTATTGACTTTAAATTCATGTTATTTCTTTGAACTACGAACTGGCCATATTATTTCTCACTTAAAATAATCCTGGTATAAAACCCTACTAAGTTTGTTGCGCTGTGCAGCAGTAATGAATGCAACTGGTCTAAATATCTTATATGATCTTGCATTAATATACTAACTAATATTGTAAATGCGAATTCGAGTTTCTTTGTTTGTCTCTGTCATGTCTTAATTACTCGACCGATCATCATGAAATTTCGCATACACGTATTTTTGGGGGAATATAAAAGCTTATGGTACCGTTCATCCAGCAAAAAGTACTGTTGGTATGTTACCTTTCATCCAGCAAAAAGCACTGTTGCTAACATAACCTAATCTATATTTACGTGAGCGAAGACGTAGGCAAAACCTGGTAATTAATCAATTTGTTGTAACGGATACTAATTATACTTCACGTGACAGACGGTTGCGATGACCATTTTTAGAGTTCGAAAAAGCTCTTATATAATAGCTTGTCCGTCCGTCTATCTGTTATACAACTTCAACTCAAGAACCGTAAGAGCTAGAGACTCGCGGTCAACGCCATTCGACTCAACATAGTCGATATACCTCCAAAATGACTATGACCTTTGACCTCTGACCTCAAGGTCACATGATAACATTTTTTCGAACTCGTAAGATTTACGGCATGTCATGGCGGTTTCTCACTTATTTTGTAATCTTTCTCAATTTTAAACGAATTTCACATGAATATTGATCAATGTATTGATTATTTTGATTTGCTACATTTCGACCTAATCGGATTCGGTTGGATTATATTTCGGATTTTTATTTGATCATCGAACATCACTAATCTACAATCGATTTACTGGAATTATCTTTTAGGGGGCACCCAAAAATGGGATTTGAAATTTTTGGTTTCAATTTCAAAACATATTAATCATTTTTTTGCAAACTACGTGTACAAAAATTAGGTCTTAAATAATTTATTGTATTCGCTTAAAACTAAGCGGACTTTTACAGCCGTAGCAAATTAGAGGGCACCGCAAAATATTATTTATTTATATCTAGTTCACATAAAAAAAAACAAATAAAATTAATAATAATAGAAAATAACATTATTTTCTTTGGTTATTGTTAGTATATGTCATGGAAAAACAAAATGTAAAAGATGAAATAACAAAGGACATAGCCGAGCCAGTCTTGTAACCGGTCAATGCAAAACGTCAAACCCTTGCAAAAGGAATATTTACATATCTTTCGGTTTGACGTTTTAACCAAGCATGGTCACGATAATCCTCGTTTTCTGTTATATTAATCCTCAAAATGATAGGTATATCGTTTAGCTACGATTTCAATATTTGGATGTAAAATCATACAAGTTTCAAATGATCTTTCTTTATCCGTACCAATCGCACATCAGTATCGCAGATTTTTTTTATCGGTTTGGAACTTTCGATAAGTGACATTTTATAATTCGATCAATTTCTCTGATCAATTAAAAAGTATTTTAATGGTTTTCATTACATAATTGTTTCTTTTTCCTTTCTCTTCCTACGTTTTAATATTATGCGCAGCTGTTATTATCCCGAGTGTTGTTATTTTAATTAAATGATATTTTAACTTGTATAACAGTTTCTAATTTGTATGATCTATGATATTCATTATTAATGATTAACTACGATAACATTGAAATATTAAGACTTAAAAACTCTCATAGACGTCGTAAAATTGTAATGTCTGTCTGACATTACAATTTTACGTCGTCTTTAATGACTGTCAACTTGTAATATGTCAAAAAGGCTGTCAGAATTGCCATATCTGATACGTTTAGCCAGGAAAATATTTGGCCTTCTGATCACGCCAAGCGGAGTTGAGGTGTTTTAGGAGCGCTAGGACCCCATGAGCCTAAAGCGTCCCACCCAAATGACTCAAAACGTAATTTCTAACTAAATTACACGTGGGACACTCAGAAAGTATTGCGAAAATAAAAAAAGTGTTCTAAGGTAAATATTTTTTAATTAAATCTTTTCAAAGAACTCTCCATAAGTTTCATGCGTCTGAACCAGTTTTCGAAACACTTTTTGCAGCCCGCCGCCGAAAAGAAAGAAAAGAAAAGTCCATAGGGTACATTTCATCCAGAAAAAAAAACTATTAAAAAGCTAACTATACAAATAGCTTATATAGAAGTAAACAGTAGTTAGTAAAAGTGTTTAAGAATTGTAGTTTAAAGTTTCAAAATTATGTAATAATAGTGAAAAAACGAACAACGCGATAAAATCTATATAAAGTTGTTTAATTTCAACATAACATTATATTTTAGTGTATTAAATTTAATACGTCTCTCTAGTTTAACAAGGCGCATATTCGGTATGCGATTAAATGTTACTGGATGAGCTAGTTTTAACGTTAAATGAGATATTGGTAACGTTAAATGAGATATTGTATGAACGATGCAGAAATACGCAATACAATCAGAAATTAATATCATGCTGATTATTTAAATAGTGCAATGTAACTTTTTGGTTATCATAGAGATCACCTCTCACATTTGTCTTGTTTAAGGTGTTATGTCGTAATAATATAAATTCCAAATTCAATTGTTGTTAACATTATCACATTAACGGAGTGGGAGAGGGAGCGCTTAAACCCTCTCCCCAACCGCAGAACCGGGCGCCGGAGGGCGCGAGATGACCTCCAGCCACCTTGAAGTTTGGCCTGGGGATGGTGGGCTGCGTGGGCCTGCTCGCCACCCAATCAGCATCAGGTCCGAGAGGCGGCGTGCGTGTTCCCACGTGCGCCACTGTATTGTGTCTTTGTCCCCCCCCCTTCAGGGGGATGGTGGAGTAAATATTCTTTGTGCAGTGGCCTGCCGTTTCACACGGCGGGCCGAAACCACGGCGGGGTCGCGATTGCATGTGAAAGCGATTCGCGCGGCCTCGCCGTCTATGGTTATGTCAAGAAACACCGTGGTAGGTTTAGACGGTATTACCGGGGTATCTTTTCCCCGGTGAGCCCGCAATAACCTCTCCGTCGCCCCGCGCTTTTCCCCGGTGAGCCCGACATAACCTCTCCGTCGCCCCGCGGAGAGGTATGCGTCAAAGCATTACAAAGAGCAAAAAAAAAGAAAAAAGTGGTATCACATTGAGATATTTGTTTAGAAAAGTGTCGCTCCGCCTTGCACATTTGCATATTTTATTTTGTAAAAACTACAATGTAACCTATTGAGATGTTATAGCATGTGTCAATTTCAATAAGAAGCCGAACTAATATTATAAGTGCGAATATGAGTTTTTTGTTTGTTACACTTTTACGCCTTAACTGCTTGACCGATCGTCGTGAAATTTCAGTTACACGTTGTCAGGGGTACAGAAAAGGACGTAAGGTACTTTTCACCCAAAAAAAATACTGTAACTAAGCTACATTTACGAAAGCGAAGCCGCGGGCAAAATCTTATACCATATATTTCACTAATTCAATAATTATATTATTTATAATTTAATTTATTACATCTCTGGTAACTACTACCAAAATATGTAAAATTAATGCATTATATAATTATCTTTTAGTCTTTTGTATCGTTTCGATACACACGACTACACATCAAGTTAGATACCCTATATACGTATAACTACGCTACATACAAAATAGAGAATTGTCGAAAAGGGACAGTGCATAGTGGTGTCGATGTAATGATAAGGATAGGGTGTCGCGTCCTGTTCAGCGTGAGTGACACAAAATAACAAAAATATAACGCACTCTCTCGCACGATTCGCAACGTTCTACTTCTAACAGTTCAAAGTCCAAACAGTCTAGGTTGGTGTGTCGCTATGTGTACCATGATAGTTGAAAGTCATTACAAATACGGACATTTTGACTTTATAATTTATAATTTTAGACTTAATATTATCGTCTTGTTAATGATAATTAAATTTAAAGTAAGAATAATTCATACATTTAAATTAAAAGTTATAGACCGTCATATTTTATTGGTTACTGTGCTTACTTAAGTTACATTTATGTTTGTCGCTAGGTTGAGTAAGCCTATGAGAAAATGCCTTACATAACAGTTTGATTTTCAATGCTGTTACAATACACCTATTGTAATTCTTGCATTTCTTTAAATTCTTCTTGATATTATAGTTGTTTAGAGTGTTTCCTCTTCTCGACATGAGAATAGATGTTTATACTTTTCATCTATTTGTAAATGCTTGAACTCTTCTCTGCTAAGTAAAACATGTCTCCTTGAAGTTACTTTTCATCTATTTGTAAACGCTTGAACTCTTCTCCGCTAAGTAATACATGTCTCCTTGAAGTTACTTTTCATCTATTTGTAAACGCTTGAACTCTTCTCCGCTAAGTAATACATGTCTCTCCGCTAAGTAATACATGTCTCCTTGAAGTTCTTTTCTTCTGCCAGCTACCAAATGTAGAACGTTGCATTTGTTAAGTCCAAATACTATCCCTATGTCCCTAGTGATTGTTTCTGTGCTATCTATCAAAACTTTGAGGTTGGTTTTATTGTTCACGTAAATCTTCAGATCGTCCATTTATGTATAATAAGTGGTTGACTGTTGTTTTATCGTTTAGTCGGTGTGGTATTTGGTTTAAATAAGTTATATTATATTATATAAGATATAAATATTATTGTATTAACTTGATTATATTTGTGATATGATTAATATTAATAGTTGTTGTATTGATTGGAAATAAACGTACAGACGGTAACTGGTGGGGGCAACGCCCCGCTCCTTACAATTATCATTATTGTGTGATCTCTCGAGCAGAGCGGACGTTGCGACCACTGTGTGCTGTGTGTAACTAAATACTGTTTGTTGAGTATTATTTACCAATAAACGTGTGTGCATATCACAGTCGGTATGCTTTGAACTATTTTAATAAAGTTGCTCTTATATATATTAACTATTTTAAAATATAATTATAATTTTTATACTTCAAATTTCACGTAAGTGTATATAATTTATTTATTTAAAAGGCACATCTACAGATTACAAATTATATAATGTGAATAGTATAAGGATTCAAAGTATTCATGTTAATTTGCAACCCGATTATTGTCGTGCCCAACATTTGACAAATAATCGTAACATAATAGGGTAGCTAACTATCGTCACAAATAATATCATATAAATCAGAAAGTCGAAAAAACTATATAATGTCAAAGTGAAATATACAATAAAAATCAATAGAAAATTTAAGGAGAAAACATGTCACTTTATACACAAACATAAAGTATCCTAATAAAACAATTAAATAATAATTTATATGTTTTAAATACAAAGAAAATAAAAATAACTTTAGAAACAAGTAATTTATGAGGTATATTCGAAGTGAATTATTTGCTTACATTTGTCTGAACAAATGTTAATTAAACGGCTAATATCTGAATATTAGCCGTTTAATTTATTCTTAGCATATGATTACAACATGGTGATTCAGGTAAATTATGAAATAAGCTTGTTATTAGCTCCGAAATTTGACCTATTGGCCTGATAACAATATAAAACAAAAATTGTAGAACACAAGCAAGATGTTCTGTATCACGTTGACCTAAATCCGTCATATTTTGACGTTCACCAGCCATTATGGCAACAAACCGACTAGCCTGTTTATCTATTGTTATACATCAGACATGCGGTAATGCTTTCTTTAAAAAGACGCTAGAATGTTCGCGGCTGCACGCGTATGGCGTAATGGTTTAAATGGTCGCCTCACTACTGTCAGTGCGCCGAGTGTTGTGGGTTCGAATTCCACACGGGACAAAACTTTGTGTGACCCTCAAATAGTTGTTCCGAGTCTGGGTGTTCCTTTTGTCAGTTGTTTGAATATTTGTAAAGACCTCGCCACAAAGACATTATGCCGTGAGTTGTCTTTTTTAAAATAAGAAGTAAAAGAGAATCTCACTTAAAAATAATTTTGGTGCCTGTGATTTACATCTGCACCTCAAAGGTGCTCAACCCTCTTCCGTATGGCAGCCGTAACTTGCGTATGAATGGAAAAAGATCATGCGAGATCGTCTGTTATTTTGTGAGAATATGTATACTAGGAAATCTACAGTCCCATATTAATTTTAATTATTGGTCTGTTCTATTATTATTATTCTTATTGTGTTAGTTTTTCTAAGTTAATTAATATAAATGGTTGGGTATCGTTTTAATTAACTATAAATAAATAAATAAATCTGCCCGTTAAATGTTGATGAGCTGGTGTGGATGCGTTTTTCTCAACACTACTAATCCGAATGGATAACGATTTTGGTATTCGATCAACTGTTTATTGTACAAGGTTTTTGATTAAATAATATACGTTAGATCTTAGGAGCACGAAATGTATAACTAGATTTTGGCGAGAAAATAATCTTGCTCCTTTGCTTTTATTTACTTAAGAATTGGAAACACAGTATTTTCTTTTCTTCTACCTATTATGTCGGGTATACACTGGTTTATTAATATGTCAAAAAATGACTAAATATTATATAAGAAACTGAATCATTTATTCGCACTTAATAAAGCTTTTGCAAAATACTTCACAACTATCAATAAATCTAAGCAAGAGACTTCTTGAAAATCAGATAAGAACTGTAACAGTTTCCAAGCAAACACGATACATGCACTTATAAACATCTCAAGTTAGGTAAGCAGAAAGGTTC
Source organism: Catocala fraxini (assembly GCA_930367265.1). Taxonomy (NCBI): domain Eukaryota; kingdom Metazoa; phylum Arthropoda; class Insecta; order Lepidoptera; family Erebidae; genus Catocala; species Catocala fraxini. The sequence goes on from OV884045.1 coordinate 3,857,245, forward strand.
CACGTCAGCGGTACGTGCGCTCTGGACGAAACGTGCCGTCCGCTCAACGGACACTATGACACTTGTTGGCATTGCACAATGCAGCTTTGTTGGCAGAAAAATTGAATCCTTTGCTTTTGGATAGCTGTCAATTATATTGAAAGGCAGTGAAGTAGATACTGAAAATGATTTCAGTCTCTACTTTACTGGCTTATGAACTAAGCTATGAGCTTAAATTCAAGTTAACAAGGTACATGTGTGGCGCAGTAGTTTGAGTAATCGCGTCGCCAGTGTCAGTACGCCGCGAGTTGTGGCTTCGTTTCCCGTGCGGTACAAATATTTGTAATATTTGATACAATAAAGATATTATCATTTGTTTTTTTACGTATATTTCCTCAAAGTAAAACACCCGGCCCTTTGGCAGGCTTGCAAGGAGACATGAGCCCAACATGCAGAGGGCCTTGGAGAGATTTTTTGAGTCTGTTTGTTTCACCATAAAATCCACCATAAAATTAAGTAATAGATATGTTTACAGTGTAACAGTTTTTCACAGAGAAAAATAAACGATATCGATTTATCGTGTCATTAACGTACATTTCGATAGAAGAATAAAAGCAGTAAATATTTGGAAACCAAATCGAGCATCGACAAAAAATATTTCAAATCCATTCTTGTTTAGCAATAGGGGCGTGATTTGGCGACGCATAAATTGTTACTTGTCACTACAAATGTTGATTTGTTGACGCTAAGCCGAAGCAATGCTCATTGCGCTTCGATTACGGCGCTAAATTTGGGATCAGCTACGCAATCTGTTCTTAGGCACGTTGTTGTATTAGTGGAACAATAAAATTGAATTTGGCTACTAACTGTTTTCTAAAGCCTTTATAAAACGGATGTAAATTAAATGATTTCTATTGAAAATAAAGTACTCAGCGTCAGAAAAGATTGAAAATGTTGATCTGTCTAGCTACTTAAATACCAAATAATAATGATATATTAAGTATAATGAACGGTCGACGAAAGATTAAAAGAAAGTATTTAAGACAAATTCGAATAGGAAGACGATGATCAAGGTTAACCTTAATTAAAAAATATTGTTTTGCATTTAGACTGTAATTTTTATTCTCAAATGAAAATTCAAAAAATTGGTGGTTATTAATGAGTAAAGTGTCACCTCAAAACTTGCCATATCCAAGTGAGGAACTGATAATTCATATCATTAAACTTGTAAGACAACGGGGTCGTTCCACTTCCAGTACAATGTAATATAATTTACTGACTAACTTCAGATGTCGTCGATACACGTCGCTATTTTGATATGTTTGGATTGGTAGACGCTCCAATTAAACAATCGATTTGGTAGGACAAAGTTGGCTCGCGATGTTCCTAATTTTAACTAAAAAATACTTATATTCATTAAATGGACAATCACCCGATCGTCATGTCATCGTCTTTTGGGTTGCGCACTTTCTTAACCACTATCGAAAATTGTCGCATGGAGGTAGTTGGTCTTCTCAAAACGAAGCTTCGCAGATAAAGCCTGTTAAATGTAATTATTATCGAAAATGTACGGCCTAAGCGGTTTACATATGCATAAATAAATATTATGTATCAAAATTCGTACAAGCTTTTTCTTTTTTTTTTTATAAGGTGGCAAACAAGCATACGGCTCGCCTGATGGTAAGTGGTCACCGTAGCCTATAGATGCCTGCAACACCAAAGGCATCACTTGCGCGTTGCCGACCCTTTAGAAATAAAAGGAAGTGGGAAGGAGAAGGAGCGGGAAGGGGGAAAGAGGGTGATTGGGCCTCCGGCACTTTCACTCACCGAACGAAACCCAACAGTAGGAATACTGCTATTTTACGTCGATATTCTGAGAGAGGGTAGTCCTTCCCCGGTGGAGCCGGCCCATTCATGCTGATATCAGCAAGGCAATATTATATATATATATTATTTAGGTACCTTCAGCGCATATTTGCTCGCGTTTAAGTATACAAAGACTATGTTTAGAACGCATGTCCGAACGAATAATCAATCATCTTATATATTTAGTTGCTGTATCATATAAGCATAGCTTTGTTTCACCGGCTGCAGCAGTGTGGTAATTTTATGACCAAAATTAATATTATTTACAATCGTGTAACGGGCGTATATAGTTGAAACGCACAGATATGCAAACAGACTTATAATTTGGGTACATGAGAATGAGAAATGTACAATACACATCGCTTTACAAAATATAACAGGAAGACAATTTTATGGTTACAAACACAACGCGTGTCTCTCACCGGACATCGCGCCATCCCTCTTCCCAGCGAGTCGCTGTGCTGCAGCGCGCGATACGTCTGGAATGATAGGCTAACATGCCAAACGAATGCCCGCGCGTTTAAATAATTGGCGTAACGTCGAGGACACTGGCGAGATATTGTAACCGGAAGTTCGCCTTACAATCGTCATTTAATCTGTTTCGACTCTATCACATTTTAAGATGTTAGTACAACATTTTTTTTATAATTATGTCAGCAATATAAGTAGTAATAATAATAAAATAACTGCAGGGCAGCTTGTGGCGAGCTGAATGTGAGTGGCGACACTGAGGTCCTGAATGCCTCGAGAGTCGGTTAGGGCCTCATCCCCAGCTTGCCGTTACTGGTTAGCTGGGGTGGAACTTCAAGAGCGCCAGTAGGACTCTCAACTCTGGCTTTCATTGGTCGGCCGGTCAGAGGGGGCCGCTAGAGCTATATACATGGGGGTGGAAGTGTCATTTTCAAGGGCATAACTACGGAAAAACTCGCTCCGGCTCTCCGTTGTGACGAGACCCGTGAAAGCGAAACCAGCGCCGCACCGCTTGACACACCAAGCCGCTCGCACTGGTATTGCCCTCTGCTGCTGGCTTGTATGCCTATCGTGGCTATTCAGGTGGCCCATTTAGTGAGTTGGCAAGTCACCGTCTGCCCATTACATTGATGCTATTGGAGTATTCAGGGCAGACGCTGTTTTTTATCCATAGTTACCAATATACCGGTCCACCAAACACCCATAATCATAGCCCATATATTAGAATCCACACGTAGCAATAATCCTACGCCTGCTGTGGCTAGTGTCGTTGTAGGTGTTCTATCCCACCTTTAATTAAAACTCTCTAAGTGCCTCTTCACGTTGGATCCATGTCACCGTGTAAGCCTCCAAAGGACCAGGTATTTTTTTTATATAATATGTTAGAAAATACCTGTGATAAGAGAAACATGATAATAATAGTATAAAAAATAATAGTAATATATAAATAGCTTAGTTTTACTGCTGGGCTCGGACCTGCTCTCAGAATGGAGTCTAGTCTTAGAGTGGGGTGGCACAGAATGCATCTCTTTGATAAATAACATCATTGAGAATTTTCATTTTCTTTTATAGTTAAGCGAGTGATTGGTAAATAATTAATAATAATAATAATAATAATAATATTCTACCACATACACACAACACCATCTAGCCCAAACTAAGCAGAGCTTGTACTATGGGTACTAGACAATGGATAAACATACATATATACTTTTTTTTTTTGTAAATACATACATATTATACATAGAAACACCCAGACCAAGACAAACATCCATATTCATGCACACAAATGTTTGACTTGTGCGGGAATCGAACCCGCGACCTCAGGCGTGGCAGTCGGTTACACTAACCACTACGCCATCGAGGCCGACAAATAGGCAAATTATATAATAATTTCGAAATGTCAGAGGCACAATGCGATATAATAATTTTGAAATGTCAGAGGTACAATGCGATCGGTCTCGAGACCCGTTCTTAATAGTTGTCACCGGTGGCTATAACATCCTGACTTACTAATATTATAACTACGAACGTGAGTTTGTTTGCCTCACGCGTCACGCCTTAACTACTCGACCGATCATCATAAAATTTCGCATACGCGTCGTCAGTAGTTAAGTAAAGGACATAAGTTACCTTTTATCAAGAAAGAAGTACTATGCTAAGGGATGGAAAGTAATTGATAAACTCTACATTAACGCATACGAAGCCGCGGCACAAAGCTAGTTATTAGATAAAGGAAAAGCCAAATATCATTGTTTACCATAATATGATTTTCAATCATTATTACTACTATTATACACGTTAAAATTCAAGAATGTTAAATTTAGAAGGAAACTATTGAATATTGAAAAATTCTAGTACCTACGACAACAAAACATATTACTCAAGCTATTCTACTAAATCAAAAACATTGTGCAGCTTTAAACACAATCATCAACTTTGAAATTCGACAATGGTTAAATTAAATTAAAACGTTGCAATGCTCACGTACGAATTTAAAAATAACGAAACATGGATTAAAATCAAACAATAAACCCTGAAAGTTTACAACGCACAGGAATACAATGTCATATTTTTAAACACGTTTTTTTCGTGCGATGCGTGACGAATGGTACAGTATCCGGCACACACAATAGCTTGAGTTGTTAGACCATAATAATATGTATAGTCTAACGAACTTATCCATGGCTAGAGTCTAGAGGTGTACCATCCGGCGCGACTCTCTTATAATATACTCGTAGTTCCTTTCTGCACACTCTACAGGTGACTTTTATGTATTTTCAACCTACGAAATAAGCTTTGCAGGCTATGTATTTAATCTATATCAACATGTATACAATTTTATATACTACATAATATTGTTTTTATAGTATACAGTTGAACAAATGTGCTTTTACTGTCTTATAATTTATGTTTGGTAAAGATTTTCCAAGTAACTTTCCTCAATGCACCAACTTGAAACCATTACATAGTTTCCCATTGCACTATTCGTAGGATCGGCTTAGTTCGCTTGTTACCTGAAAAGGCTTTGGTTGATCGCGCCCATTTCTAGCCACGGAACCATGAGCCTTCTTATTGTCTTTACCGTAGTTTTATTACCTGAACAATAACTTAACAAACCAGGCACCAAATGGCCTATGAAAATATTAGCAATTCAAAAAATGCTTACTAATATGTACATTTTACTATAATTTAATTAACTTAGTCAATTTCATTATAGCCCTAGTGTTGCAATTTAGTATTCCATAAAATCTAGTATTTCACGTCACACGACAATTATTTATGTAAACGTCAATCACTACGGCAAACGTTACTGCACATGGCACATTGTTAAAATAACGAGGCACGAATCAACCCGATTGTAAAAATGTTGAAGAAGAGTTAGGCAGAAGTGGTGAAGCTGCTACACCTACTTTTTTCTAGCTTTCTTTATGTGCCTCATAATATGATAGAAGGCAATCTTATAGCAATCTATTAGTGTCATTTTCTAAATTACAGTGATTTGTTCAACCTGGGGTTTTAATCCAACACGCGTCGCTATCGGCACTAAACGTAGCCAAGCCCAAATTTATGCTTCATGAGGAAAGCAATCAAAAATTTTAGAATATAACAAGAAAATGCCACGATACCAGAATACATTGCAAATGGAAACGTTTGGTAGTACGGTAGCGAAATTGAATTAATATTTTAATTACTTGGCCGAGTAATAGGAAAGTTGAATTAATTGTGCTCAATCTGCGTGTAAGTGCTTTGCCTGTAACTTTATGCCACTATTTTGTATTTCGGTGGAGTGAGAAATGGTTATAATTTACATTGACTTATTAAATTAACTTCAATCATAAAATGTTAAGGTATTTTTAGTACTGCTAATTTATGGTTCAGTGCTACTTGATAATGACAAGCTTATAAAATAGATTAATTGAAATATAATATGCAAACTAAATTATAATTCTAGATTTATTAATATAATACTTTTAATTATATGTACGTATTCAGGCCATGTTTATTCAAGCTTTCGGTGGCCACTATAGTTTCAAATTTACTGACCAAGGCTCAAGTATGTACAATTAATTAGAAACCAATCATAATACATATAATGTGTGCTGTATATAGATAATTATTTATTTTCTACTTAAATGGAGTAATTCAAAATATTATTAGAAATATTCAGTTTTGGAGTAAATCAAAAATAAAACATAGATAATTAGTTACGTGACTTAAAACTCATTGATACATTTTTATGGTAGGCAACTAAAGGCACAAAATTTAAGGTTTTTTCAAGCTCAACAATTCAATAATGCTCAGCACTGACTATTTAGTATTACGCCGCTATATTAAAATATGCGAGCCTCAACTAAACAGAATTACAAATCTTCTTAAAGAGGCGCTGTAGTATCAGCATGCAACTAGTTGCCAACAACGCAACGAATAGTATTTCGCAGTTTCAATCACACGCAAGACGTACTTATGTGTGTTCATAGATTGACACATTAGCAATATTCTCTTACTTTTCCAATGACCATTTACACTCCAATTATAACAAATATATTATGGTCCCAATCCAAAAATCCTTTAATAGTAACTCAAAGAACAAATGAAAGAGCAGCAAAAATGAACCAGCTATCAAATTGTAACGACCTGCAGGGTACTAGTGATCAATTTGCCAAACGGAGAGAATTCCAGCGAAACGGAATTAAATCGTGAGGTTTTAATTAAATCTGAAGTCGAGGGGAGTTCGGACCTCGGATTTGATAGGATCATCTGGTGTCGTTAATATTAATTTAGCTATCGACTCCTAGTGCTGAAGTTTTGGAATATTAGCGTCTCTTTGTTCAAGGCAAATCGTTTATCTTAAGTTTTTCAGGTGCTTTTCTATTTAAGTTTATTGATAAAAGTTGATTGAAATTTTATATTGGTCACGATTTTGCATTTATTGATCTATAGAGCTTATAAAATCTATATATTTTAGCCTCTTGTAAATGTGTCTTGGTATGTAACGAAAGCGTCGTAATTGCAAACCAAATAGATTATATAATTGAAACGTTGAATGTTAACATTATAAAAAATGCCTATAGTCATAGAAGATAAACATCATAATACTTCCCGATACTAACGGAATGTATGGATTCATTTTAACATACATTTAATACACAATATTGACCATCAAAAATGAAAATTATTGTTATTTGCTTGTCTTTCTGTGAGCTAATAATCAAATAAAAACATAATAATTATGTCATACATTATTTTGCAGAAGCAATGAACAATATTATATTGGTGACATTTGATAAAAATAAAATTATGGTAGAAGCGGTAAAATTAAATTTAAGACAGTATGTCTACAATATTAAGAGTTCTCTAGATTCCTCAAACTTTATATTTCTAGCGACAAAATTTAAGATAATAATTTATTCTAACTCGACAATCTTTAGTCTTGAACTCGATAACTTTCCAAAAACTTTACAATAAGACTTGGCGAGAATTTCATTGGAGGACCCTAAAGCCATCCGAGACAGATGATCAAATTCTTTTGATAACAATACGTTGGCCGTACAAAGGGGTCGAGATAGAAAATTATTTCCTAACAAGTCGCGACGTAAAGTGGTACATAAGGGCTTAAGAATAGAAATCAAATTGGCCTACTGCGCCCCTGTGTTGACAGAGATAATGCCTTATCGACAGAACAAAGTTTAAGTGCATCGTCTCTGTATTGTTTCTACGAAGATTACGGCTTGTATGGCGGTGTGCTGAATTCTATTTGTAAGGAACGGGAAAGTATATTTAATTACTGCCAGTCGCGAAGATGACGTCATAGATCCGGGATTTACTGAGTCGACGTTATAGGTCGTAAATAACAACATCAATCTATGTCACTAATGCTGTATTTTATACCGAAATAACGTAACCTATTTCCATATTATGTACCGTTTACATTTATTTCGCGATGAAAACACGCAAGCACACGTATGTATCTGTCAGTAAAAAATGTTTTATATGATAATGTAGGTGAATTTACCGACGAAAGTATGATACAAGTTGTTGAATGATGTTGTAGGACAAGTATAAATAAAAAATTCTCGAATGGAAGCCTCCTATTTGGTGACGGTGATAATGATGTTGTCGCTCGAAGAAGTAACAACCTCTTACAAACAACCTCTTACAAACCGATGTAAGGGTAGTTAGTAGTAATGCTTTTACCGAGAATACGTAACAAACAAATAAACTCACATTCGCATTTATAATATTAGTAAGGAAGTAAGGATAAGGTTTAGGATATGTATTGTTATTTGATCAAGTCACAAATGATAATGGTATATATGGGGAGGTAAAATTAGTTTGATGGCTTTTTGATAGGCTGGCGATAGAAATAATATTCTGGAAAACCTACGTGTTTTCTTTACAATTAATAACACTTCTTTCGCTGTGTATTTTTCATTAGGTAAATCATTTCTTCCATTTAACTAATGTCTCATGGTTAACCTTATTCAAGTTTTACTCAAGCAAGTAAAACACAAAAAGGTATAATGATTTATTTCGCTACACGTTTTCCTCAGCTTTTACTTCTAATGTCTGATATACAACTTTTGATACGAGTCAAGCAACAGTCGCTCATATTCATTTTCAATCTAAACAAAAAATATATCAGTAAATTATTCAATAATAAAACTCATACGTCGGCGCGCACGGCCCATCAAAACACGCCCGATCGGCGGACGGATTGATTAAACTTTTTCAATCATAACTGTCGGATATTCTGACATTGGAACAACGCGGAACACGCTGTTCCGTCGATCACTGAATATTATCTCTAGTTTTTGTTTGCGCCATTTTCGTTTTTGATGTTCATGTTTAGTTTTACTTTTTTGGGTGTTTGGGTAGTTTCTGTTATGACTTTTATACGGAATTCGCAGATTATTATAGTTACTCAACAAGTCTTCGCCAAGTATAAAGTAAGAATTTCTAAAATAAAAAATGTGCGCTTCGTTGAATCTATAATATAATAATAATAATAATATTCTACCACATACACGCAACACCATCTAGCCCAAACTAAGCAGAGCTTGTACTATGGGTACTAGACAATGGATAAACATACATATATCCTTTTTTTTTGTAAATATATACATATTATACATAGAAACACCCAGACCAAGACAAGCATCCATGTTCATGCACACAAATGTTTGACTTGTGCGGGAATCGAACCCGCGACCTCGGGCGTGGCAGTCGGTTACACTAACCACTACGCCATCGAGGCCGACTATCTATGGTGTAAGTATGCGCTTATGTTTGTGGCCAATCATGAAGTTCTGTATTATATTCTCGGATAAAGCAAAACAATACTAATGTATTCTGTTGAAACATTTTTAGTAGTGGCATACTGGATACATGTTCCTAGTAGACCAAGTACACCCATTACAAGTTTTATTACATCAAACATTCTATGCGTCTGTGGACGCTTATCGGTATAGTGGCTAAAAACTTTTTTTAACTCTTGTATTATGATAAACTTGAAATAGCATTAAGTATTCGTTTCATTGAAATCAGTTAATAGATTAAACCGTATTATATCAATTAAAATACGTAAGATACAAAGGTTTATGCTGTAATTCCTTTTCACTTGTATAATATGGACTCAGATGTACGCAGACTTGCATGCACGCACGCACATACATACACACACACATATTATACTTTTTTTTTATTTGTTTTGAAAACCAACAAGAACATACACCTTAAAAGCTAAGTTACAAAGTCAGTGGTATACACTTGTATACCACTGACTTTGTAACCATGCAAGGCAGCACTAATACTTATTTGTGCTGCCTTAATTACAGATTGCCACAGAAAGCAAAATACAAACGATAGTTGGGAGCATAAGGCTTCCTAGAACATAAAAATAGAAACTTAAATTAACAATTTCTTACATAATTAGTATATACTAAAAGAACAAAACTTTATACTACTGTAATATTGAATCTCAGCATAGTGATAATATTTTCTTTTTAAAAGTTGGTTATCTTAGACTAAATATATTAAAATCCTTATTTTTACTAACAGAATTATATTCCGCTTGGAGTCTATTTATAGGAGAGAAAAAGCCTAGGTTAGTTTTGTATCGATTAGGTGTAAGCAAGGAGTATCTAGACAGCCGTGGAAGTTTGAGTGATTGTTATATTAAGTTTCTGTACCAGATGAGGACAATTTATATTACCATTGACTAATTTATATAAAAACAATTTTAAAATTTCACGGCGTTTTTTAAGTGCTGTTATATTGAAATGAGTTAATCGGTTTGTGTAACTAGTTAGCTTCTTTGACAAGTTTTTATATGCTAAGTGGTACATAAATCTTTTTTAGACACGTTCAATTTTATTAGAATGAACTTCATAATGCGTATGCAAATATAAAAACACTAGCGTGGTTTAATTGTTATAGAAAAAATATTGGGAAGAGAGGAACCCGCCACGCACCCTCGGATTGACCACCTCAACTATTGCAATAGAAAAAGGTTGACTACCGAACTCCTCTGAATAGGGACCTGGGTAGGGACAGCCACGACGTGGGACCCGGGCGTACTACAACTTATTATATACATATACTGCAGTATTCTGCTTCGGACACAAAATATGCGTCGACACGTGTTTCGACTCAGCGCAAGACATCTTCAGGACAGTATGGCAACGAATAAACGATGCATAGCACTTTACGCGGACTGTTGGTGAGCGCATAAGCGCAGAGGACTCCCAAATGCGTAGCCTTGTGCGGCCTGCTTTTATTGCCTTTCTATTCCCCCACTACCCTCATTATCGCTCAAATTCGAATTGTTACAATCTTAGTAGATACGGCATGTTTGTGATATATCTAGGTACAGGTTATGACTATCGAGTATGTTTTACTAACTATGTTAAGTAAACCTTACTCAAGTTTTACTCAAGTAAAACATAAAAAGGTATACTGATTTACTTCGCCACACGTTATATTCCTCCACGTTTAGGTATACCTGATATCTAAGAACCACGCGCTTTCTACAGTAAAGTCTAAATTGAGTTAGTGTGCTGCGAAGTATCCAAGTAAGCTCAGGTGGTGTTCTCTAAACATTTATTATGATAAACATCCACTTTTAACGTCGTCCATTAGCTTCTAACTGCGCTCGACAACATTTTAAACCATTTCATTTTTTAATATTCTTTTAAGGACTGCAGTGTGATAAATTAGTTCTGGAATATACTCATACAACCACAGTTTCTCATTTATTACCCTAAAGGACTAAGTAGAGGTGTATTATAGCCAGATTTCTTTAGCTATGTTTTTAGGTTCAACTTCAAAGGGAGTAAGTCTGTTGCTGGCTATTAGGCAAAAAGTTTCAATTTCGCCTAGATCGGGCTGGTTTAGGAGATATTGAACTCGGGACGCAAGACTCATAAATAAATCAAAATGAACTTCACAAAATATCACATCTTCAATATTCCAACATATTAATTATTTAACATCTAAACTAGGAATAGCTTCATTTGCAAACATTTTATTATGACTTAAAATTAAATGGGTTTATTGAAATGTTGTATGAAGAAACAATAGTTATTATTATATAACCAATAATATTAAGTTGTGTCACGTGACTAAGATAAATGCCAAAAATAATAACCTATGAATTCAGAGATTACTTTTGACATTATGAGCTTTAAATTTGGTTGGTTTCAGTTGATTTTAACTAAAGTTGACATGAATTATCCATAAATAAAAAAGCCTTAAAGAAGAAAATATGAAATGAGGTAAGTAAAGTGAAGTAGACTTCAGATATTACAGACCTTGTGTTGTAAAAAAAAATCAGGCACTTATTCAGGCACTTAGTTTCTTTCCTTTCTTTTTTAACACTTTTTCTTTTCTTTATTTTTTTAACACTTTTTCTTTTCTTTCTTTTTTAACACTTCTATAAATAGCATAGTAAGGCCAATAAGTCGAGAGAATGTAAACAAACGGGGTTAAAAGATTTTAACATTTTATTGTCAAAATAACTACAGGTTCAATCAAATACTTAAACAGATATTCACAAAAATGACAAAAATAACGAAAAATGTATATACACAAACTATTTTTATATTATTTCACAGTAAATAAACGACATTCTGGGCTAAAATAATGACAATTGATTTTTCTATCTACGAGAATGACTAATTCCACAAAATAGGTTTGAATATAAAATAAATGTTGACGTCACGTGGCTGATCGGATGGCGGTTCTTAGGATGACATGACATCAGCCACTTTTGATATTTCTCACACGTCATTGCTCTAAGAGAAAATTGATATTTCTCACACGTCTTTGCACTAAGAAAAAAAGGATAGACATCATTATCACTCGCTGTCGTAACGTGCAATACAGGTGTCGTAACACAGAGATGCATGTTTACATAATTTCGCTGGTTTCGTTGGCCTTAATATAGTATTTATCTGCGTTGTCATCATATCGGCTCAGCTTTATCAGCCCTGTATTAAACTGCCCCACTGCTGGGCACAGGCCTCTTCTCAGTGTGAGAAGGGTTAGGCCATTGTCCACCACGCTGGCCCAGTGCGTTTTGGCAAACATCACATGTCTTCGAAAACATTATGGAGAATGGTTTCGTCACGATTTTTTTTCTTCACATGACTTCTAAAAGTCAGTGATGCGCGCCTTGGGATCGAACTCGAGACCTCTGCGTGGCAGTCCAATGGTCGCTCATTAGGCTATTTTGGTAAATCACATTATGCATCATATCTCCGTTTTAACTTAATATAATTAGATAAAACGATGCTTACATTTTATGTTAAGTTGAACTGCTATACACTACGTTAAGTTGAACTGCAATCCACTACCTTAATTTGAACTGCAATCCACTACATAATAAAAACCTAATTAATTAATACCATTTAAGTGATTATTGTCTGTCAAAGCAGGCAGACAGACTATGATAAAATCATTTAACCCCTGAGTCTTCTTCGAAGAGGTTAATGAGGACACTATGTGGGTCTGTGTGTCTGTCTGTTAATGACCGGCATAACCCCGGAACTACTGGACCGATTGACTTGTAACTTGGTGTGCAGACACCTTGGGGGTCATACCTCGGTCGAGTTTGAATATGAGCTCTGTGGGTCAAAAGACCCTGAGATATAGGGATCATTTCTTTTCATTACTTTTATATTTAGGACGAAGAAGTTGAATCCTGAGTTTTTACACCCATCTCGTTAGTAATGCCCCTCTTAATTGTCGATTCGAATTCGTTTTCAAACATATCACCAATATACAGACAACTTTTGAATTTTTTTATAATCCCTTTATTAACTCCATCATCTAAACCTAGAGACTTTATAATATCGGCGTGGGTGGCGCTTAAAGCAATTAATGGGCTTACTGCAAGAATCAGTAGCAGTATTTAATACTACATTTTTCTTTGCAACATCTGCTATTTGCAAACTTACCAAGAAAATTAACTCCTACGTAACACCTACGCTCTCTTGTAGAATCTAAAATAGATTATACTTAATTATTAATAAATTAATAACTTGAAGCATAAAATGCAATTATGACAAGTCAGAAGGCGTTCTCTTTTTGCAGTTGTGACTACATCGCTCACAATCAAAAAGGGAATAATGGCGATCCGCTCAATATTAAGTCATATTAGAGTAGTCAGATATTTATTTGATGATTTGATGATGTTGTTTTTTAACACGAACATAAAATAAAATACAAATTATACAGAACATAAAAAAAGCACGCAGTTTTAATTTGACTCACCACTAAAGTTCATATTAGATTGTGCGCAATTGCATTTACTTGTTTTTCGAATATGATATAACGACAACGAATATATTGAAATTAAAATAGTAGATATATTGAAGACTTTTTCTTTTTTATTTCAATTAAAATTACTTATTTGTGCTTGGGACCATGCTCCCTGGATCATTAGTCTAGACTCATCAAAATCGTATCTGTGTACGTTATTACGCGCTTAGCAAACAAAATAATATTTTTATAAATAGTAGTAAGGAGTAAAACAAATGATTTGGAAGATTTTCTCCTCATATGGTTTTGTATTGCGGAGAACTTTGTTAAGACTGTGCCAATGAGCGAAATGTGCCAAAACAGGCAGTCACAGTTAAGTGAATAAAATCAACACTTTTTGTTTAATACAAATATAAAATATACATTTACCATAACAATGAATGTGTGTACAATTACTCCGTGTAAAAAACATAAAATAATTAATATTTTCGCCTACAAAAATACGTAAATTTTCATGAAATATGCAAAAACGTAAGTTCGTGTTACGTGATTTTTAGATTATAACAGTAGAAATCTATCCTATTTTACAGCTTAAACGAAACATATATAGTTAAATTACAATTAGTCCGTCCCAAATATTGAAGTTATTGGTTGACAATAAAGATACATATCAAAAAATCACTTCAAATCCTCCATACAAATTTACTATGGCGGCCGCGCGCCGATTTGAATATGCGCCGCACGAGCTCTGTCATTATCTGTCTTACGCTCAGCGCAGTCTTAACATTGAACCAGGGTATATCTAACTTTAAAACATGTATTCGTATGTTTGTTTTTTATAACTGCTGAGTTTGAGTTCTTACTTTCAGGCCATTCAAAGCTTTTTACTAAATGAAATTTCAAAGTACGCTTCTGTTTCTACATCGGAATATAGATCTAATAGTTCCCTCTAATTTCAATAAAATAGGCGAATTTGTGACTGAAAGTACCCTGAAATAATATTCTACTAGTACTACGATAACAATACCACTTTTACATAATTTAATATAATAATAATAATAATATTCTACCACATACACACAACACCATCTAGCCCAAACTAAGCAGAGCTTGTACTATGGGTACTAGACAATGAATAAACATACATATATCCTTTTTTTTGTAAATATATACATATTATACATAGAAACACCCAGACCAAGACAAGCATCCATGTTCATGCACACAAATGTTTGACTTGTGCGGGAATCGAACCCGCGACCTCGGGCGTGGCAGTCGGTTACACTAACCACTACGCCATCGAGGCCGACTATCTATGGTGTAAGTATGCGCTTATGTTTGTGGCCAATCATGAAGTTCTGTATTATATTCTCGGATAAAGCAAAACAATACTAATGTATTCTGTTGAAACATTTTTAGTAGTGGCATACTGGATACATGTTCCTAGTAGACCAAGTACATCCATTACAAGTTTTATTACATCAAACGTTCTATGCGTCTGTGGACGCTTACACACACACAGTCAGTTACACTAACCACTACGCCATCGAGGCCGACAATATAATGGAGGCAAAGATAAACACTGTAGTGTTTGTTCCGCAAAGTAAAAAGTTTCGGGATAACGGCTTTTTGATGCAGACTGTAATCATTTTTACGCCCATTCACTTAGAAAGCGCCGGTAAAAAAATATAACTGCAACGCTTAAAATTTTTGTTTGATACATATATGTATCTTCTTCTCTCTTAGCCTTTATTATTCCCAAGTCACTTGGGGTCGGCTTTTCTGGTCTAACCGGATTTGACTGCATATCAGTTTTTACACGGAGCGGCTGCCACCTGATCTCGGCAACCCGAAGGCTAACGATAACCCTAAGGCTAGACCAGTGTCAGAATATTAGAGGGTACTGACTTTCCCAATAACGACTGCCATAGATGTTCATGGCAGCCGGGACCGACGGCTTAACGTGCTCGCCGAGGCACGGATACATGTATGTATATATATATATATATATTGTTGTAAAGGCTTCACCCGCCCTAATTCATGCCCTGTGGCGTAGGAGACTTTACTTACGTATGATTTCCGAAAACAAATAAAACTTAGAACATTCGTTTGTTGAAGACTCAAATAATTGACCCATGTGAGAGAAACCACAATCAGATGCACACACAGACATATGCGTCGGACATTCAATTACTTAAGTAAAATATTCCTTTAGTGGAAATGAATACAATTTTTTTGTGTGTTTGTAATTAGTTGTTATGTAATGTTGTATAATTTTATGTATAATTATATTATATTATGTATAATTTCTTATTTTAAATAGAAGATGGCAAACAGCTGCTGCAAGACAACTTTCGGCACATTTGTGTTTGAATAATACGTAGAATAGCGTGCTTTTTAAGCGTCACGCCGCTATTGCGGTCTGCATGGAATGACAGATATTTTCTTGGATAAAGATTTTCCATTACTATTGTAGCAATCGATTATCACTGTCCAGGATATCTCTATCATTATATTCTGTACGTACCTTTACATTTACTTTCACGTAAGCTTATCCTGTGTACTGTAGTATTCTTGGCAAAAATATAAAGCAACTAAAGAATCCATAAAATGGAACATAATCCCAAGTTGCTCTATCCCTGATGCCCAGAGGAAATGTAGCGATCTTCCAGATTAACTGAGTGATTGATCTGCCGCCATTGGTGGAGTTACGGGATGGAAACAGTGGCAAGCGGCCAACGAGAGCCGGGTAAAATTTAGGAAATCGCCTCGTAAAATATCACCTTTGAAGATATTGGTAATATGACTGAAAGTCCTAAAGGCAGTATATCTAACAATTTTATCATATTCTTAAGAAAAGCCAACGATAAATCCAAGCAGCTGCATACCTAACTTTAAATTTAGTTTGCTGCCTCGTTTAAGAAAAATAAGGGCGTAAATATAGCCCATCAGAACGGGCTAGTAGAACAGACGACATCTGGTTTTGATAAGAAAGATAACGTTCGTATTAACTCAATGCATACCTATACGATTATTTTTGTAATACATCTGCCGCATTAGGATTAATTCCTGTATCGCTGGCAACATAACAAACATTTATTTAAACAATGGACACAATAAACATCCAGACTCGGAATAATATATTTTATTTTACCACATTCACACAACATCCATGTTCATGCACACAAATGTTTGACTTGTGCGGGAATCGAACCCGCGACCTCAGGCGTGGTAGTCGGTTACACTAATTACTACGCCATCGAGGCAAAGCCATAAGACTCGAGAAGCGTCCACTACAACCAAAACGCCATTCATGTAGTCAATTTATAATGAAGTATATCTTAGGTTCAGTGGTGTAATGATCCTTCTCATATTTAGAGTATTAAAGTTTAGAAGTTTGTTATTGACGTCCACACCAACGAACGGCAATTTGGTACGCGGTTAGACTATGACCTGGATTTACATATTAAGGTACTTTTGATTCCAGAAACGCGTTTTTTTTATTTTTATTTTAATATTGTTTCAATACATAGTGAGATAGCTCAGTGACAGACTGCAATGCAGAGGGTCTCGGGTTCGAATCCACGTCGCGCACCTCTGACTTTCGGAAGTTATATGACTTTTCGAAATTATGTGCGTATTGATTGACAATTATCGCCTGCTCCGTGCCTCGGAGAGCACGTTAAGCCATCGGTCCCGGCTGCCACGAACATCTATGGCAGTCGTTATTGGGAAAGTCAGTACCCTCTAATATCTTGACACTGGTCTATCCTTAGGGTATCGTTAGCCTTCGGGTTGCGGAGGTCAGATGACAGCCGCTCCGTGTAAAAACTGATATCCAGTCAAATCCGGTTAGACCAGAAAAGCCGACCCCAAGTGACTTGGGAATAATAAAGGCTAAGGGAGAAGAAGATTGTTTCAATACAAACATTTTACGAAATAACGCTGTTATACATTTTGTCGGGATAACTGATTGTCCGAATATAAATAAATGTACCTGAATGATTTATTAAATGATTTTATTGTCGATTATCTATATAATTTAAACTAAATTTGCTATCCAATAAAATCGTAGATAACTACCCCAATGTGTCGCAAACATGTATATATACGAGTAGATATAACAATTTAGTTGCATATTGATTAAAATATTTGTGTTGATTTAAAAAGAACAGATGAGATGAGTTACTTGACAATATGTGTTAATCGGATTTGGTTTAATTAAAATTGTAAAGGGTACACTTGTTTTCTAAAAGGTAAATTAACGACCTGTTACAATCAAACTCAAAGTGATGTGATTGGCTTTGCCAATAACAGTAGTCAAAATATGTTTGACCGTCTGTTAAATACTTATTACTTAATGTGTTCATCTGTCTTTCAAATAAGTATAAGTGTCATAAATCTAGCTTTAATATTTTTTTTATAAATACTACTTGTACGAGGAATCAATACTGTGTCGCGGGGGACTTTACAAACATTCCAATAACGGACACAAAGAACACCTAGACTCGGAACAACCATTTGCGGACACACAAAGTTTTATCCCATGTGGGATTCGAACCCACAACACTTGACGCGGTGTCAAGTTTTTATCGGCGAGTTGGTAATATTTACCTCCTAATAAATCTTCTATCTTACTTGAAACACTATACACTGTCTGAATACTCTACCGATATAAGACATTAGAATCAATTGAGACAAATGGCCCCCGGTGGCATGTGTGGGTAAAGCGATCGGCTCTTATAGTCTAAAAGCCTGCGCTATGGAGAAGCAATAACTATACATCTTGTTGTCTTGCTCACGTATAGTCTAAAGTTTATCTTCTATATCGACTGCGACTTTGGTTCGAATCTGGTCTATTGAGCAAGTTGTAAGCCATTTAAAACACGCATGTTGTCGTCAAACTACCTAGGGATTTGTTGTCAGTATGTATGTATGTATCTTATGTGGAGGCCAGTCAGTGCAGACCGGTGACACTTTGACCCAGTGGGATCTTTTGTGTCAACACTCTCCCAATAACGATTGCCATAGATGCTCATGGCACCCGGGACCGACGGGTTAACGTGCTCTTCGAGGCACGGAGCAGGCGATAATTGTCAATCAATACGCACATAATTTCGAAAAGTCATATAACTTCCGAAAGTCAGCGGTGCGCGACGTGGGTTCGAACCCGAGACCCTCTGCATTGCAGTCTGTTGGTCTCCCCACTGAGCTATAGCTGCTCGTTGTCAGTAACTACTCTGTAAGTATATAAGCTGCTCATGTTATAATACAGTACGATAAGTTACCACTGTCTTCTTTATAGATGGGTGACAGCTTACAGAAACATCATATCCTAGAACTAGCGAGCACGTAAAGCTGTTGATTCTGATTTGTCATCAAAACTTCTCAGTGTGCAATCAGCACCTACAAATTTTATTTTTGTCGTCTTGTCTAGCCGTAGAATATCGTTATTTCTTTGCTTTGATAATGAAAGATAAGACGGTAATTGTTCCGTCGAAAAGGTAATTTACCTTCCATTTTGGCTGTCTTGTGGGTCAAGTGTCATAAGCCTGGGCAGTTTTATTGCAGATCGTCAGGTTTTAATCACATGTCGGGTAAAGTGTTATTGGTCTTTTCGTCAGGCAAATCTTGATTGTAGCACAGCATTTGGAACTGTGTGTATGGAGCGTCAGGCTTGACTAAGACGCATGTCGACGATTTTCTGTATATGTGTGCGAGGTGTAACACACAATGGGACAGAGTTTTTGACCATGTTTTATAATTAACCATGTTGAGACACGTTTACAAGTACGAGTGCCCTGTTGGCACAGTGATAATAAATACGATAGCTATGCATGAGGTTTTGTGTTTGACTACATGGTCGGACAAAGTGTATTTGAGGTTTTTGGTCAAACAATTCCTCAGTGGCTGCACAGCGTCTAGAACAGTACGGATACCATTCTAGACTCCTTATCTCTTTTTTATCCTTATATCTTTCCGCTTGTCGTCTATTAACCCACGTAATGCTCTGAGACCATAGCTAGTATAGCCTTATAGGATATAGGCCTGAGATATTGTACGTAAACGGGTATGATGAAAGCTTCTCTCAGGACTCAACTATAAGAATGAGGTATCATCACTCGCACTTACCCAAAACATTAATGACCACCTACTACCGCAGAAGTATCCAGCATCAATCTACCAAAACTCCCCGGTATTTAACCTAAATTTCCATAAAAAATGGCCCAATTATGAGGGTCCGATGCTGAAGGCTTATGAATCTCGTCTTATAAATTCCGTTAATGTTTTCGTACTTAACTTATTATCTGAACATTAATTACCTCTCGAGGAAACGGGGATGAGCCGGATATTAACGTTTAAAATTCTTCCATCGAAGAGAGGGGGGATTTACGCGCGGCCTTCTTTTTAATTGTTGCCTTTTCTTATTATAACCTAGCTCTATATTATTTTTAGTTTTATTTAAAGCTCTGGTTAAATGCTTTTGTTTTGTAATTGGTTTTGTCCGTGAAGTCTGCGAAATCCATTCGCAAGCACGACAAAATATTGATGTTGTTGGTTGGTCAAAGGAAGAAGCATTTTGGATGGGATAAAAAACACGTTCTTATATTACGGTATTCCATAGAAATCTGGTTTCTTTAATGGCTAACGCTTAATTTTCTAAGTACGGCTGTTCTGTAATGTCTTTGATAACACTGATGCTTACCAATGCCAGCGAGAAACGTAGATATACAAGGTGCTTCTTGTACTTAATTTAAGCGTGCATAAAAAAAACTTGTTTAAACACGAAAACTTTTACTTCTCCAGTGTTCTGTCAAAACTTTTGACAGTTAACAATGCAATTGCAAACGCGTGCAGAATTGAAATATCGTCACAACAATCTGGCATGAACACTCGTGTTCTAAGTTTTTACTTGAGCTATTCAAAAGGTCCTACGCCTAAAAGGAAGTACACTTGAAGATAAGTATCGGTTTCGAATAAGGCTACGTAGCGCAGAGTTGAGTAAAGAAGATGGTGTCAATATTGGACGGGACATC
Source organism: Catocala fraxini (assembly GCA_930367265.1). Classification (NCBI taxonomy): domain Eukaryota; kingdom Metazoa; phylum Arthropoda; class Insecta; order Lepidoptera; family Erebidae; genus Catocala; species Catocala fraxini. Next base: position 3,877,860 of record OV884045.1, read on the forward strand.
GAGGGAAATGTGAAACTCACATCTTGGTAAGCGGCTACTATAGCTTATAATATACATGTGCAACAGAGAGTATATTACTCGTGCGCTGCCAACTCCTACAGAAATGGCGGTCACTTCATGAAAAGCTTGATATTTAATTAATATAGTTTAATCGTTATGTCTTGATATGGTTAAACTGACATGTTAACTTTGGACTCTTTTACCGAACTTTACACCACTAACAACCCTCCTGGAATTAGATTTTTCTACTCTATTAATTTGGGCGTAGTCTAACCATATATACATGTATATGGTTTATCAACAAGTCAACACAGCCATAAACTTTTGTTAAAACTACACACAGCAGCTGCTCATAGATAAAAACAAAAGATTAGTATTGTTAATAAACATTTGGTGATTGAAAAAAGTGGACATGAGTTTCTTGCCTGCTTCTTCTCATGAAAGCTCTACTCCTCGAACAGGCTTTTTTCAATGCTAAATTTTTATTTCCTTTTTATTATTCTATTTTTTCTTTGAAATTAAACTACTATGTACGGATTTTATCGCGTTGTTTATTTGACACTTTATTACATAATTTTGAAAACTGTTACACTACTACTACTATTAAACTTTACTAATTTTAAGCTAATTAAATTATTTAGAATTAATTTAATTTTACACTTTCCCCGATAGCACCGATAGCTCAGTGGGAAGACCAACAGACTGCAATGCAGAGGGTCTCGAGTTCGAACCCACGTCGCGCACCTCTTGACTTTCGGAAGTTATATGACTTTTCGAAATTATGTGCGTATTGATTGACAATTATCGCCTGCTCCGTGCCTCGGAGAGCACGTTAAGCCGTCGGTCCCGGCTGCCATTAACATCTATGGCAGTCGTTATTGGGAAAGTTAGTACCCTCTAATATTCTGACACTGGTCTAGCCTTAGGGTATCGTTAGCCTTCGGGTTGCGGAGGTCAGGTGGCAGCCGCTCCGTGTAAAAACTGATATCCAGTCAAATCCGGTTAGACTAGAAAAGCCGACCCCAAGTGACTTGGGAATAATAAAGGCTAAGAGAGAAGAAGAAAGACTTTCCCCGACGTTTCGGTTGCTTTTCAGCAGCCATGGTCACGGCGGGACTAAGATGGTAGTTGTTTCAATGTTCCAGTGTAGTTATTTCAAAGTACCCGAACATAATTTAATCATTGGTGTTTCTATTTAGGTACGTAGACTAGAAACACCAATGATTAAATTATACAATTTTTTATCAGTATATCTTATATAGTTAATTGACTTGTCCAAGAATTGTATGCACATTTTTATGTAAATAGAGATTTTTGACTTTGACTTTGAACATAGATAATCTCGTATTTTTATGACCACAGAGTCCGGCAAAATAAAGATAATAATGTCAAAGCGACTAAAATGACTGTCAAATTTCCAAAATTTAATTTCTATAATCTAGAAAGACAACAACGAATTGAAAATTTACTTCCTCTCTATTTCCTATAGTGATTGATTAAATAAGTAGAGTATCCGAGACTCACTGTACCAGAAAACAAGATTTATTGAACACAACAAACATTTGTTGACACCCTACAAGTGAGTGTGCTTGACGTAAACTTGTAGTGTTTGAACGAATGTTCAATTTACGATTATTCGCATCGAATAAAATTTATTATGTAAAGGTTATTACGAGTCTCGAGGTCAAAGTTCAAGGTCTATTTTGTCAAGTTATTGATTACTGAATAATTCAGGAGTGGAATTGGAAATTTCGTTTTTATTACGGTTGACGGGTCCTAGCTTTGTCGAAGTTATTGTGCACTCAAATTGGGATTGGTATTAATTGATTGAGGCGTTTTACTGTCAGCTATTATTTAGTCTTGATACCTTCTGCAAAAAAGATAATGAGGGCTAGTTTCGAGGTGGTCTTTAAAGTTAATTTATTTTTTACATACATTTTTATATAGTGTGGATATACAGCAACATAGGTGACGTCGACAACCACAACCCACAGTTCGGCAGCTATGATTTTAGTTCTCAAGTAAAAGTGGTGAGCCTACTGCCGTCTACCATTCAAGACTCCGCGGTGCCACTAAGTATGTCTTAACAGAAACATCAAGTCCTACTAGTAACACATTCAGTTTCATGTCTGTATTTTATTTATATATTTTTTAATTTTTTTTTTATTTTTTTTTTATTGCTATTTGTGTTGCAACTTATTAGTATCCATGGTAACTTCTCCAACTAAGATAAATTCTGACTGGTGCAAATTAAACCCATGACCTGCCGCCGTATTTTCTTAAACTATCCTTATTAAAATTGACGATATTGTACGGACACAGATATCAATAATTCTTGTATAGCATTTGCAATAAGGCGTTTAGGCTTTAATATAAGGCTAAAGTACAGTATTCACATGTGTTGTACAAATACACGCGGCAGCGGCGCGTATTTCCACGCTATGTTTGGTCACACGGTATCGCTTCGCCACACGTTGGCTTGCGGCACTTGCGGCCTACATTACCGCAACATAATAACAGCGCTTCGGCAATGTGCCGTACTAAATTCCCTTACTTGCTTTAGCAAAGCAATGTGTACCAGATTCGTTAAATTTACTCTGTAATACTTATTCGTTTACTTAGTAACAAGAGAATACAAGGATATGTATTTACATTTGAATGTAAAAACGAAGACTATAAAAATAAGCACAATAGAAATATTAGAAATACATACATATATGGCTGGATTAAGCACTATTAGTAATTTTACGCCACCTAATCTTAAGAATCACTTCGTAAATGAAACTTACGCAAATGAATGACGTATTGCCGGTAAGTAAGACCTGTACTTTTATTACAAGACATTTACAAGACAGTGATCGATGCTTATTACAGCTTCTCCACAATATAAACAAAGACAAGAAACAAGGTTGAAATATCACGGTTAAGGTGAAATATCATATTATCAAATCAGAACCTATGTGGGAAAAATGCCTGAAGGAAAAAAATTTTCTTGCTTGAACATGTAGTAAAAAGAGTATCATTAAATTATATGTTACCGGTGTTTCAAAGCGATTAATACCGCTGTCTCTTGGAGAATAGCTTGGCAAGCAAATTAGTATTGAATCACGCTATTTATATACGTTTAGGGTGTCATGTTGGTCTCTGCAATTTTAAATTAATCTGTGTTGGTGTAAAGATTGTCATAATTATTGTTATTCTTTCAAGTGAACTAAGAAATAGCCGGCTCTGGTGTGTAATTGGGTAGCGACAACAGCCTATGCTTCATTTTTGTGGCCATCACGAAGAATATCTACCGGCGTCTCGTAATCTGTCTTAACAGTAAAAATTATATAAATTATATCAGCCCTGTATATAGAGTGAGTTCCTGAGTTCCGTGCCCGGCAATGGGACAGTTTACAGTTTATGTACATAAACTGTCCCACTGCTTGGCACGGAACTCTTCTAGTCAGGGTTGAGCCATAGTCTGTCACGCAGGTTCAGTGCGGGTTGTCAGACTTGACATATCTTCAAGAACGTGATGGAGAATTCTCAGACATGCAGGTTTTCTTAGGATGTGTTCCTTTACCGAAAGGGAGCGATCATAACTATTTAATACCCATATAATTTTGAAAAGTCTGAGATACGTGCCTAGGGTTGAACTCGAGACCTCTGCGTGGCAGTCACCCAGTTCGCTATCACTGCTGTAGAAGTTGAAAGAAGTAAATTTTAAAATGTATTTTTAAAAATGGCGACGGCGAAGACCTTTTTTAGTAAATATATATTTTCACTATGGGTACTAGACAATAGATAAATATACATAATATATACTTTTTTGTAAATACGTACATATTATACATAGAAACATCAAGACCAAGACTAACATTCGTATCCATGCACACAAATGTTTGACTTGTGCGGGAACCGAACCCGCGATCTCAGGCGTGGCAACCAGTTACACTAACCACTACGCCACTAGGCAATATGATCAAACTAACCTCTAGCACTTAACGCAAAAAGTGAAGTAGAGCAAGGTGTAATTTTCTTCTTGGGAAGGATACTCTAATAGCTACCAACATATTTCTCTGTGAATTACAGACATCTTAGTATCAAGTTGGGCTAACCCAACTCCCAACTCATGTTCCAGCAGAATTACTGACCTAAGCCCTTGGAGCTTCTTCAGAATCTCTCCCCTCTAACTTGGTAACAATGACTTTAACTCTATTCCTCCCCACCCGAGGATCAATCCACACACTATCTTCTGGAAACTGTTGGTAGAATACAGTCATATCATTAAAAGGGGATTTGAAATGTAATTTATGAGGGGTTTGAAACTAGACAATTTGTGAATATTTGTTGGTCTTATATAACTTCTTTCATCACTCTTAATCCTTATCAGAACAACCTCAGATTTCCCTCCTGGGCTGTATTTAGCCTTCGCTTCAAGGCTCCTGTTTGCATCATCTGGATCTCTGCTTTCTATTGCGGGACAAATCTCGCACTTTCTTTTTCCCTCTCTAGGGAGTGGTGTCCCGACCTTCTTTCATTTGTCCATACCTGGTTGCTGTGATATCTTGAGATGGAGGGTTTGAGTCTTTCTTCGATTTAATCTTAATAAGATAGTTCATATGCTAGTTTACAACTCTTACAACTAGGCTAGCCTTTTTATCCTTGGAATAGTCGATATACTTGTATTACATCAGAGTAGAGAGAAATATATTGGCAGTCGGGTCTTGTGGAAGGACTTGGTGAGTTGCAAGGCCTACACTATCAAGTTCTTCTTTCTTCACCTCTCCGACACGAATGGTTTCTCAGATTTTCCTTTTCGGTATCAGATGATTCTTCTACTGTCTCTACCTAAGCCCCAAACTTGAGATCTTCCAAGATTGGTTCATTATCTGGAGTGTCCACTAGATATCCTTTTCTGACTGCTTGAGTGGTTTCTGTGTTGGCTCCGTCTGCTGCTTTCACGAGGAATAGGGCTCTGACGACCAAGATCTTTGTGTCAGCCGCCTGTTCCGTACCAGCATAATTTTTTAACGTGTCTTGCCCTTCTCAGTATGGCTATCTCCCAAATTATGGTGGCTAGGATACGACTTACCTATGAAACTCGCGCAGTTGGTGGCTCGGATATAAGAGTTTACAATACGGAGCATCGTCTCCTAGCTTCTGGTACTTGTCAATGGCTTCTATAAGATGAACGGAGTATTTGGCAAGCCCACCCAGCAAAGCAAGATCGGCAAGGGTAGAAATTTATTACTACACTATCAACATGTCTACAATATCAACCGCGTGAATTCCGTGTCATCGCATACCATACCATATTAAAATATAATTATGTATCTGCGTGCCAAATTTAATCCAAATCCGTTTAAGGACTTATGCGTGATTAAATTACAATTATCTAAACCAATTAACATTTTTACAAATTGTCAGGGTGCAAGAACAGTCAAAGTAGTCAAGACTTTTGTATATATTTTTTTTAAAACAATTCTCTGTCAAGAGGTGTACGATAGATGACGAAAATTGCAACTTATATTTTATTAGATAGCAGTTTTAATTGAACAGAAATATTTCTCCAATGATTGTTGAATAAAACCAATTATGAATTTTTCCCCACCATGTTTCTACTTTAACCCTTATAATCCAACCCTCCCTCCCTCTTTCAACAAGCGCTAAATGACAAGCAGTTAACGGTCCATATTTTTGCTGCATACCCTTATTAGCATGGGAATTGGTGCCAAGTTAAGATGGAGTTAATTAACAGAATTTGGTTTGCTTGATGTGGGAGATAAAGTTTAACAGACGAGCTTACGTTCTTTGATAGAAGGCAATATAAACATGATTTATGTATTTACTCACTTCTAGACGAGCAGTAATAAAGAAAGGAAATCTACTTGATGTGACTGTAGCAAGCAGGGCTTATGAAATAATTAATGGGCAATTTTTTGTCACCTTAACTGAGATTTTAACAAGATAAAAACGGCAGTAACGGTTGGAAAATGGTTCTTAGATAAACAAATATTTATTTATCGACAAACATGTCGAAAACCTCTTAAGAAGCTTCGTGATCATTGTGTTTCAGGTAAAGTCTAAATTGAGAAAGCCCCAAATCTGTGGATTTGGAGTACTTACTATCCTTATAATGGTAATTAGAACGAATAAAAACAAGTGATATCAGGATCGTAGCAAGCAGACGTAGGTGAATAAATAATTTATGTATAAATCCATTAAAAAAATTAAACACTTCCTAAAAGAGTAGAACATTTATTTCAAATATAAAACAGTATTTTAAAGAGTAGGCACCGCAGACCAAAATAAAATAAATTATCCGTACGTAAAAAGCAACAGAAAATAAAAAAGCATCCTCCTGACGCAGACCGACATTCTTCACGGACACGAATAAATTAAATAAGAAATCCCTAGCGTGCCCTAATTTTGAGCAGGCAACGCAAATATGTCCCGACTCCCGACTTAATCCCACGGCTGTAATTAAGCTTAGCCCGGGTCGGTGTGGCCAACTCGTCTGTTTGGGCTTTCAGCGGTCCATTGCGGAGCCATGAGTGACTTGTGGGATCAGCTATGTCATCGTCAGCTTTTTGATGTGTCAGGCTCGGTTTCTTTCAAGGTCGTTTTGTTTATTTGTAAATGTGTTTTGCAGTTTTGGTCAGGTTTTAGATTTAGTCTTTGAACCTAATTTTTTATTTGATGCGGCTTTGCGTGCCATTATTTGACATTAGATTATGATATCGTGGCTCTATGTATATCTATTCTATACTCTTCATGGTAGAATATTATTAATTAAAAATAAGTAGTGAGGTTTTCCAGTCTATAGGTGGTGTTTTGATTAATTAAGTTTTTGGCCCAAAATTCCCAATAGAGAATAGAGTCAATCATTGTTTTTTTTAAAGATACACTCGCTCTAATTTCTTTTCGTATGGCTGGTTCTTTACAAAAATTTAAACATGGACACCAAGACTCTCAGCACTATTTGAAGAAAACACAAATTGTTGTCCCATGTCGGCAATCGAACCTACGATACGCGGCTCACTGGAAGTGGCGAGATATAACTATTAAGTTACATGCTACCGACATAATTTGTGAGACTATATATACATATCATAGGTCCATTTAGTAGAATGTAACTTTTAAATAGTAAAATATATATTTAAATACGTGTTCAAGGCGGTGGTCTGTACCACTAAGATTACACACAATCTTACAAAATTCACACTTAGTCTTTATTATATTATAATATAGATATATGTTCTTCTTATGTATATCAAGCTGTTTAAAAAATAGACCCCGTCCCAATTAAAAAATCTTCCAAATAATCTCAGGAGAGTGTCATTTTAGCGCGAAATACAAAATAGACAGCATTTCTTCTGCAAACAAAATACCTGATTCAACAATTCTTTTATACCCATCAAAAAGATCCGTAATCATTTATTTAAATACACTTTACAGTTATACTCGGGGGTTCGCAAACTTTTCGATTTAGCTCCTTTTCTTAATTAACTTCTTTAATGACGTAAGTTTGGGAGTGATTCCGTTTTGCCCCTCGTCACGGCCTATTACGTGTTTTACGCTATTCTTTCATTGAAAACAATTGAGCTTTTGTTTGGTTGAATTTTTTGGTAATGATTTGTGTTTTATTGAGTATCTGGCTTCTGTTTTGGATAGTCATTATGTTTGGTAAAATATAAATGTGAGTTGTTTTTTGTCCACGGCCGGTGTAACCTGGTCGAAACGTCAAGCATAAAAAAGGTAAACATTATGCATGATCGCGTTAATACCCGTTACATATTATATATATATATATATCATGCAACGCGAAAGTTTAAAAGTTATTATTGAAAATAATTGTCTTTCAGAGGAGTAGTTGTAAATAACCAGCTGATAAAAGGCTATTAAAATGTTGGCAAAGTGTAAATACGAATAATAAATAAATAGTAGTTAAAAAAAAACTATATTATGCGATTAAAGTATTATTCAACATTTATTTTTGGAACATTAGTATTGTGAATTATTATGAATATATTCATAATATAGAAACATAATAAAAACAGATTAACTAAATAATATGATATTTTATCTATTGTCCTGTACTAACAATGAAAAATCTAATTATATAATTTGTTTTGAAAAAAGTGTCAGTGTATACATAATTTTCCCTACACACCAACAGTTCAAAAATACCTGCCGAGATTTATATAAAGTATACTGTATATATTATACTACACCATCACAGCTCAGCACGCGGGCTGACCGATTTCCCGTGTTTAGTCTCGGCTCAAATATAGTACGGCTTCGTCCCTCACGCAATATACTTTACTTTTAACCTATTAGCTCATGATGATTGAATACTTTGAAGTTATATTCAAAATAAAACATTCAATGTTACAATGTGCTAAGTTCATACAGATTCGTATACAGGTCTGCAATTTGTTTAAATTCTCTTGAGCCACATCATGATTCATTATCGAAGTATGATATTTATTACGGAAGGGATAGGCAAATATAGTGTGTAGCTCTAACTAGCTGAATTTAAAACCTGATCAAACTGGTAGTGCGGCGCTTTTTATACTTCCATAGTAGGAAATAATCATATGCCTGTCTGATGATAAGTGATTACCGTCCGACAGGCGTCCCGTTAGACTATGGGCCGTCTGCGTCACCAAGGGTAATCTCTCATGCGTTACTAACACTTCAAAAAGAGACTCATTGTATCAGCGTATTGGTAAAGATTACAGTCGTCCACCCAGCTTGTTAGCAGAGTAAACCAACAGCATGCTCTTCAAAGAGATTGGAAACTCTATTGGCTGTAATAGCATAAAACTGTTTAACTGTGATTTTTTTGTAGAGCAGCTGTACTTTCCTAGGCTATGCTAATTTAAACAACATTCTAAGGGTCAAGTAAAGATTTCGCTATCCTTTCTCTCTTGTGCTTTGTTGAATGAACACAACACCATGATTTAGGTGAATAACAATCTAACAGCCCGCCTTACAACAATGGTTAGTGAGGCTTTATGTACAAGGTAAATAATTAATGCATTATCACTCCTGAAAAGAAGTCACTTAGCTTTAGCTTTGCAATGCATATAGAGGAAAGTAATCTACATAAGTCTGCATTATATAAGAGCATGTTTAAGCATTTTTGGAAACCTTATTGACTGTATAAAAACGAAGCATACGATTTTGGCATGTTTTGTGAGCTAGTAGACTTTTCGACCTACCTTACTCTCAGTTTGAATACACGTGATAATTAATTACTTGGTCTATGAATAATTTCTACTGCACGGATGGCGTAGTGGTATAAGTGGTCGCCTCGCCGCTGCCACTGCGACATGTGTTGTGGGTTCGAATCCCACACGGGACAAAAATTGTGTGATCCATATCTGGTTGTTCCAAATCTGGATGTTCTTAATATCCGTTGTTTGGATGTTTGTAAAATCCCCCCCGATACAGAAATTATCCCTAGAACGGGAGTTGTCTTTTTAAATAGAAATAAAAAAACGAGTTCCAGTGTACTTTGTGTTCATAAATTATAAGCTTGTAAAGTCATACATAGGGCTTAATCCATCCAATCCAACAGGAACGAATTATTTTTCTAAATGATATAAAGGGTTATGCTACAATAAAAAAATATAAATTTAATTATTCTAGCAGGCCTCACTCTTACTTTCATAATATTAAAGTAATCTTAATATAAAGGATTACTGAAGTAAATAAAGTTATTCAGGGCAGAATTACAGTCCGCAAGTTTATTTAGAAAGCTTTGTGCTATAATTCGTGTCTCAAGCTAAAAATAAATTCTCATTACTGAAAGAAACAGGTATAAATTAGACTACCAAAACTTGTTTTACTTTTAACTTAATTAAAAGTACATTAAATTCTAGTAATACATTTTAATTTTTTGACAAAAAAATGATCACTTTTCTTTTGGAGTAATTTAATTGAATTGCTTGGTAATCCTAAATAAATAATAAGTAAGTATAACATTTTTGAATAAATTCATTTTATTGAGATAAGTTCGTAAATCTTTGATAACATTGTAATAGTAATAGTATCACCCCTTACAAAATTATATTGATTCAGATAACCAGATGACCAGTAGAATGTAATACGCGAAGTGAAAGGTACTTACAGTATAGTTAATTTCTATATTTGAAATCGCTCTATGTACTTGTCTGTATGGGAACGTCTAAAGTACGCGTCGCTCTAAATCGACCACCTGCTATTTTATGTAAATACTTAAGTTGAACAGTCCCTTTTTATGAAACTAGCTAAGGTTATATTTAAATAAACTTATTTGTTACCCGCGACTTCGTTTGCGTTTTTTAGTATGTCCTTTTCATATCCCATTTGCTTTCTCCATATACATACATATTCTATCTAATATTTATTAATAGGTTTCCCATACTAATTTAGTAATAAGTTTGGAAGTATTGATGCTCTTGCTATTAATTGTCAAGATAATAACTAAAATGAATATAAAAAAACATTTTCAATTAATATTATCTTTCTTTTTTAGATTTATATTCATCCAAGTTACGGAAGCATAGGTTTCTGGCATACTGTGTTCAAAGTGTACAAAGATCTTAGCGTGGCTTTCACATATTTTCTATTTGTACTTTACGCTCCAGCTTTATCAATTTCTTTTTCGTTGTTGAGTTTTCTAGAACGTGCTTTCACACGGAATTAAGTTTTTATAAAGTAGTAAATAGTAGTCGCAGGGTAGATTGAAAGAACCCTCTATATATCTTTAATTTTAAAATATTAAAAAATAAATATTTTGTAACATTTCTTGATATAGATATACTCTGAAAGCTAAACGAACCTCGCTCTACCACACTGTCCCAGTACCTAGTCTTAGCTTTAACTTCGCTGCAAGGACTCAATCAATCGTGTAACTCCAATTTCCTTCCTAAGTTCAACATTATATACTAGTGTTTGCAACTGAAGTTTCGATCGCCTGAAACTTGTTTACAGATTTTCAATTGAAAATACGGTAATAGCATTTCACCCGTTCTTGAGTTTTATATTTCAAAGTGGAAAAGGTCTGAAACTGTTCAGCCATAATTCTGTTAGTCGCTTGTATAAAGCGGTGTTGTGCCTTTGACTAAGTACTAAAGAAAAATACTATTACTCCAGCTGTTGTAGGCCAAAATGTATCATCCTGTGGATATGTTTTCCACTTGGGTATCAGCTATCAGAATGGAAAATATAAGAGGTTTTGAAAAGCGTTGACAATGTTTTCAGACAAACAATGCCAGTGCGATTATTCTGGATTGCTTTTTATATGGTGAAAGATATATTACGCGTGATGCGAAAATGTATGTTAGATCAGATGTTTGTAGTTACTGGTTGCATTACTACTATGACATTTACAACATAATCAAGCTTAACCTGATTGGTCTTGGTATTACGACATCAAAGACGCAGCGAACTTACAGCCCATAAAATGGCCAAAAATAGCTTTTACTTAGACTGTTTACAAATAGGGATCTCTGTGTTAAAGTGTAAAATGTACAAGGGTAAATGTTTGACGGCACCTGACGCCTGTACGCTTCGCAGAACGCATGCGCGCCGGACTGTTCAAAGAAACGCACCTGCCGGTTAGGACTACTCAGATTTGATCGTTGACATACATTAAAATTTGACAATGCGAGTGATAGAGAACAAGTTTGATTACGAGAGCGAACCCCATCCGTCACTTTTCTTTATTAACCTCTTTACTAACAGCTTTTGGTACATTTAAACTATAAACTAAATGAAATAAGTACATACAAAACAACTATTTATTGATTTCATAATTTTCCATCTCAAACTTAGCTCAGTGGTAGATTAAATCGAATCCTAGCGAAGTGTTTATTTTCTATATCTCCTTTTTTTTGTTATTTATCATTATAATTGCATAAAAACGACCATACTTTGTTTCATTTAATGTTGATCGATTGATCATATAAATTTAATAGAGTCTCTATTATTCATCTTAAAACCGACTACACAATTAAATTTATACTCTCGTGCTAAAGTGTACGGGATGGATGTCTGTCGCCCTTAAAGCAATTTTACCGTACACTTTAGTCAACGCACACTGAGCAGCGTTTAATTTTAGAAACACGAGTATGTTCCTTCCATGATGAAAGCTTAACAACGGTTTATTTCCATACTAATATGGAAGCGAGTAGTTTCTTTATGATCTATGCCAAAGGCATAGATGCGTAATTTATATTTTGCTATAATTATTAGTACTGCCATATTATATGCTATTTTTAAAATAAGGCAATTTCACCTTGTTCCCGCTTTATTCTTTGATGTCATTTGGAAAGCACACTAAATCACAATTGAAGGCGTATCATACGTTGAATAGAATAAATATTAGATATTCCAAATCGCGCGTTTCAGACTTCGAAAAAACTCATATACTACAGCCTTGTCCGCCCGTCCGTCCGTCTGTCTGTTATACAACTTTCAACTCAAGAACCGTAAGAGCTAGATACTCGCGGTCAACGTCATTCGACTCAGCATAGTCGATATACCCCCGAAATTAATATGACCTTTGACCTCTGACCTCCTTGGCCATGTGGTATCACGTGACCTTTGCATATTACTTGAATCATTTTTTCGATCTCTAAGATTTACGGTAATTCATTGCCGATTCTCACTTGTTAGTAATATAAGTCGGTCTTTAGGGCTTATATGAAGGTATCTTAATGATCCCAGAATATATGAAACGAACGATTCTAAAGACCATATTTAACTTGACTATTGTTGCAGTCAAGCGAAAGCTAATGATCAGTAACGCAATGTTGTTGCATGTCACAATGAACTAAGCAAATGCCAGATAACCAATTGCTTAGATACTTTCTTTAGTTAGACTGTACGGTTTGGTTAGACTGTGCTATTACGGTATGCATTTCTCTTTCGTATAACTAAATTGGCTACCAAGCTTAACACCTGCTTCATGCCTTGGTACGCGATTATCATAGCCTTTGGAATCTGGCTAGAAGTATATCACTCGTGTAAACAATAGCAGAGGGCCAGTTGTTGACACCACATTACTCACCATAGATAGACAAAACACAAATATTTGGTCAAAATACATTTTTAAGCAGGCTTATTTCTTTTGCTTATACCAAGTATTTTTTAATCCAACAGGTTTATTTTCAGGACGATATCTTCGAGGATATTATGGACAACTCTCAGATATGTAGGTTTCCTCACGATGTTATCCTTCACAGTTAAAGTGAGCAATAATTAATTATTTAATATGTAAATACCTTCGAAAAGTCAGAGAATCGAACTCGAGACCTCTGCGTGGCAGTTCAACTGTCTCCCACCATGCTATCGCTGTTTATATTATTTTTCTATATACTGAAGAAGTAATAGCATTATAATTTGTGAGTTAAGTCTGAAGATGATTGATGAAATCGTTAATATAATTTAATTAAAATATCATCCCCTGAGACTTACATTGTTTCTTAATTTAATCTAATACTCTCGTTAATTTTAACTGCACTGTGTTCTCCAACAAAGTTATTAAAGGGATGATGCTATAAACTCATTAAATTAATGCACAGGTGGGTGCTTAGTACGCTCCTATTAAAATCCCTTAGTCAACTGTTGTGAAACCTTGAAGTTATAGTGGTCTTACTCATGACTAAGATAACCGTCTGCATTATTCAGCGGAATATGCCTAAACTAAAGGTTTTGCCGTAGCTTCAAATTCATCTTCTACTTACATAGTATATACTTTCACACTTGAATATCTACAACGGTAGAATTTCACCAGAATTATTTTTAGGTCTACTAGACGCATTTAAAGACTCCGTGGCGCTATTTCTTGACAGAATATCTCAATTTACTCATTCGAGATCCCAACCCAGGACCGCATGATCGCTCGCTAAAAGTGCAAACTCTTCCCTTGGGACCAACAATAATTCTTCTACATAATAAACGGCATTACGATTTAGAAGCTAGGAATAATATGATTAAGAGGACTGCGCAAATTAAGTAAAAATCCTAACTAATATAATAAATGCCAATTTGAGTTAGTCTGTTAGTTACGCTTTCACGTGTCAATTACTCTAACGATCATCATGAAAATTCACATACAAGTTGTCAGGGGTACAGAAAAAGATATAGGATATCTTTCATCTAGGATAAAAGGTACGTAATGTTCCTGAGTGATAGAATTTCAGACAAATCTAGTTTCAAGTGAGCGAAGCCGTGGACAACGTTTAGTTAATAACAGTAATAGGATTGCCAATAGTCATAATGCCACGTAAAATAGTTGACACCACTGGCAATGTCTTACATTTCCACTGGCATCAGATATCCTAATGTTAGTCGTTAATCGTAACACGTAAATTTGATTTATAATTGCACGAACAAAAATAAATTATTCAACTGTTTACTTTTGTTATTTGAATATTTTATTTGTAGATAGACTTATTTGTCATTTCGCTATGGATATTTATTTATCAGTACCGCTGGTGGCAGCAGCGATAGCTCAGTGGGGAGACCAACATACTGCAATGCAGAGGGTCTCGGGTTCGAACCCAGGTCGCGCACCTTTGACTTTCGGAAGTTATATGACTTTTTGAAATTATGTGCGTATTGATTGACAATTATCGCCTGCTCCGTGCATCGGAGAGCACGTTAAGCCGTTGGTCCCGGCTGCCATGAACATCTATGGCAGTCGTTATTGGGAAATTTAGGACCCTCTAATATCCTGACACTGGTCTAGCCTTAGGGTATCGTTAGCCTTCGGGTTGCGGAGGTCAGGTGGCAGCCGCTCCGTGTAAAAACTGATATCAAGTCAAATCCGGTTAGACCAGAAAAGTCGACCCCAAGTGACTTGGGAATAATAAAGGCTAAGAGAGAAGAAGACCGCTGGTGGATGTATAATCAATTATGTTAAAAAGATTTCAAAGAGCGACGGAATTTATAGCCTGGTTTATCCTTGGAAGTACGGTGGTAGGTACGTCTATTACAAGAAAACGGCGAAGGGAGTAATAACACTGTTACGACGTTCCGCCCTGCGTGTAGGAGTTCTAGAGGCTTACATACGTATCTCTGCCATCTTTTGCCTTTCATTCTATCTTTATTTTATCGATACCACAGGTACTGCAAGCGATTATAGACTATGGCTACTAGTGTAGTATTATATTATGTGTGCTATGGCCTATGACCACTACTTACCAATGCATATCTTGCTTGTTTGTTAGCTAGTGTACAACTATTCTTACGTCGACTTATCACAAAGGTGCGCTTAAGATACGCAGTCTTACAACTGGTAATGGATTTTTAGGATACGTCGTTTCATATTAGTTAGGGTTTTTAAACACGCCAGCAATACTGTGGATAGGGTCAAAATCTACAATTTCTTGATTTCAATACAATCACACTGAAGATATTTTAATCAGAAGTTCAGTATAAGTTGTTAAGTATGTCATGTTGTGATTAAACAGGTCATCAGTAAGAATACCCTATAACAACTACTTCATTTTCAAGTCCGAGTAAGATAAGCTCTAGTTCTTTTTCATAATTTAAGGCAAGGTAATCTTTAAGCCCGCTACTTATTTCATTCTTTTCTTTGTATAGCTTTTACCTCTAAACTTGCATTGAGTAGGTAGGTACGTACTAAAACTTTTAAGACATCAGCTTACTAATTTCAAACGTTTTCTGAATCGTAATTAAAATCTTTCAAATCAACTATTACCAGATAGGTATATTTAGTATGCCACGTTACTATAGCCTAAGCACTTATTTAGTGACAATTTATATACATATGTTTACTATCAATAGCATCAAAACATACTGTTGAATACTATCTGCGTACCGCGTTGAGTTTGTAGGACAGAAATTGGCGCTCAGATCCCCGACTGGGATTAAGAAATGTTCTCACAATACAAAGAAGTCTTAAATGCTATTGTGAAGCGTAAATTCAAAGCTCAAGCCTTATTATCTTTAACTATATGTAGAGTATCGCTGTCGGCAAGCGGCAGATGGTCGCGGGCGCGCGCCGGGCACAGTCGCGTCGCGCCAACGCCTACGTGTATTATAATAGTGTTACGCTGTGTAGTGTCATGTGCGATTTGCTTTTGTGATTTTGCAGGCGCTTGTCATTGTAAGTATTGGTACATATCGTTTTATTCTTATTTTAGGAAGTATATTAGTTTGTGGAATGATTGAAATTTGTAGAGAAATATAATAAATATATGTGGGTTGTAAAAAATATATTTTATAGTTATGGAAATCACAAAGAGCGAATTTAATTTAACTTCAATAGTGGGACAGTTCAATACAGAGCTGATATTATTATTAGACGTTTCTCATTATTTGCAATTATTAATTGATTTAATATATTTATATTATTTAAGAAGGCAGATATTTATGTTTCATATTATATTATGAAGTATAACTTCTACTAATTGATTTCTCTGTCTCGTGTTCTATAATTAAGTCGAAGGGATAATTTTAGAACGGTTATTACACATAATTAGGTTTATAATGAATACAGAATGATATTTAAAATAAATATACTTATAAAAATATCAGAAAAAGTTGCTCATTAAGCTTTTAAGGTAGGAGAAAATATTTATAATGGATAACATGGAATAATGGAAAATACGACATGGTTCTTATGATGACAATAATGATTATAATAGCTGAATTAACAGGCTTTTCGGCGCGATAAGTTTAACTCCTATTGCGATAAAAATCGTTAAGACTTCACCTTTTTTAGGGAACTTAAGATACTTTATTATTATTAAAAATCTTTACCTTAAATAATTTTATTATTAAATATCTCTTTTTCATAAACTCTTTTTTAAAGTAAATACACGGGTGTTCACACAGGCACGGGATTTTTGGATCATGGATAAAAAAAAAACGATTTTATTGTTAATTTATGATTATGCCAACGTTTAACAGAATGTAACGGTATTGAAACAATTCCATCGAATTGTTTCAATACCGTTAACAACAACATTCACAAAGGTTTTGTAACGAGTGTTTAAAATTCTATAATGCTTCACGTTATTAATAATTTATTGTTCGTGTGGCATTTATTCGGAGGATTTGCAAAATGCAGGTTGATTAATTTATAGATTGACCGCGATGAAGGTTGCTACACCTTACCCTTATTGACCAGTCACTGTAACATTACCCGCACGTTTGGGAATATGGTTACTAAGCCAATGCAGGATGTGTGAGGCTTAGATTTCCAATAGAAGCTAATATTTTCATGATCTGAGGGTTATTATTTTGGTTTTGGGTGTATGTTTTCGTGATTATGTACCTATTATACAAGTTAAAAATCATGTATTCATTTAGGTCGCCAAATAATACTTATGAACGTCAAATTGTTTTAAAATTCACGCGATATGTTCTTTCCTTATCCGACTCATGTCGTATTTTGACCTTATAAACGTTGAAATAATTAGCAAAAACGCATGAATACAAAAAAAATAATATTTGTTCACGAGCTGAACCCGGTCACGCTTTGCAGTGGCCTAATCTGATATTAATTATAAGGGAAGCAATTCCCGTTGCTCTAGGCAACTCAGAATAAAAGATAGGTATACTTTTAAATATACTTTCAAAAGTCTATTTTTTATAAATGCAACTTTTTGTGTATGCAATTCAAAGCAACCACCGACTACTTTCAAGTTTCGCCAACTCAAACATACGAAAGCTGATTTTTTATATATTAAGATTACCTATGTGATATTTTGTCTTATTTATGCAGAATAGAAGCTAAGTAGCAATGTGCGATTATCAGCAAAAATATATTATACTTACTTATTTCTTTTTAATTTCGAGCATGATATGACTACTTACTCGAATGTCGATTAAGGAGTTGTCATTGATTTATTATTTGAGTACTGATTAAATATTCGAATCATAATTACATGACATATTGACGAGCTGTTCGCTTTGTTGTAACCGCTCGTGTTTTAAGCGTGTTGTGTTAATTTGTATTGATAATCGAGATGTTTGATTATAGTATACATCGCCAATTTACATAAATAATCGATCGCTATTCAAACAATAAATAATTTTTTTGCTAATAAGCAATAAATTATTTATTATTATAAGTATATTGGAATCGTTTTAACATGCAAATAGTTCAAATAAATATTTTTTTGTAGCAATATCTATAACCGATATTATAAGGTTTAACACAGATATTATTTTCCAATGCGGGAATATTATTTATTTTCCGTATTAGGTATTTTATGACTATTTTTATTTTCCACTAGCTGTACCTACTCTGCGGTTTCATCCACATTTATGATTACTGATTTTACTTCTGAATATAATAATAATGTGTAATAATTTATAAAACGGTTCCAATCGATTTTGAGTTAATTCATTACCAACAAAAGTAAAATTTGTTCTTTTTATAATATTAGTGTAGGTTTTCTTTGTAGGATTTGAATAGGAAGGCTCCAAAGTGCACGGAGATTGGAAACACTGATAAGTATAATAATGTATCAAATTTATTATTTCTTTGATATATTTGACCAGAATAAAATGAACTTTATTTTGTTGGAAGTTTTTGTGTTGATACTCATATGAGTATTAATGCGAAAGTGTGTTTCTTGACGAAACAACAAAGCCACAGATCGACGTAATTTTTTTGCGTATATTATTTCATCCCGAATACATGAAACCGAGACCTCGTGCACAGCAATCGCGTCACTAAAGTATTAGATTATTAAAGTGTCTATGTATTAATAGTTACGCAAAATAATAATTATTATAAAAGAATCTTAGTTTGTTATATCTTTTCGTCAAATGTTGTTATACCTTACCTTAATTTCCCATATATAATGGCGTCCTGGGGATAGTATAGGCTCTAACAATCCTAAAGCACAAAAGCCTGGGGACACTGGTCATATAATGTGTGAAACTACAATAGGCCATTGGATTGCCTGGCATGGTTGCAAGTTCAAATTAGTACCTATTGAGCCTATTGTAGTAATGTTATTGACCATTTTGTTATAGTGGTTATATAAGCGGACACTTGAAAGGTTTTACAGGAACATTATATGCAGAATGGAATTATAGCTCAAGTTCAACGCTCACAGCGTTAGAGTAGAATAAATAGGCAAGTAGTCAGTTAACCAAGTACTTAAATCTAATGAATGAAATTTGATGACGGATTTTCAATAAAAGTAAAATAGAACTCCTATATTCTAAAATAAACATTTTACAATATCAATAAGAGTTCTGGTATAGCCTTATAAATGAAACAATAAAAATGTTTATAAATCTTATGTAACCCGAAATATTATTTTACTTTGCAATATTACAGATTTATATGCGTGTTGTTGGGTTAATATGACAAAGTACACTTACGTCCGTTTTCAATATCCTATCTATCTGTT
Organism: Catocala fraxini; assembly: GCA_930367265.1. Classification (NCBI taxonomy): domain Eukaryota; kingdom Metazoa; phylum Arthropoda; class Insecta; order Lepidoptera; family Erebidae; genus Catocala; species Catocala fraxini. Next base: position 3,897,245 of record OV884045.1, read on the forward strand.
AGTAGCGATAGGTTTTGACATTAGCTCCATACAAAATACGTCAAAAGTCTATCTCCAGTAAACAAATCCACAGATGGATAGGATATTGAAAACAGTCGTTAGACCGCAAATACTTCTGGATTGTGATTTTGTTAAGGTATTGAACCCAGAGTAAAGTCTTAGTTATCGCATGGACAGTCGAAAAGTTAGTATCGTAATCACACACACAACCAAAGTTAAAAAAAGTTTAATTGTGAACGAAAGATTTTCTCGAGGAATTTCTGATTGACTTACCTCGTAGGAAGCATATCCACGTCTTGAGAAATTTTTAATAGTTCGTGGAGCTAGCTAGCCCACACAAAATTGATCAGCTATGGTGCATTTTATCTCGATTGTTCCCATTACAAGCGGTATGAGATGATGTAATGGGAGCTGCGCGCTTATTTACCAGCCATTGTATCTTTGACTGCCTCAGTGGGTCAGCAGTAGTAAATGCAACTGCTTCGCTTATATAGGCGGGAGACGATGTATGTATTTAAAATGTTGTTACAAATAGATAGGCGTACTTCGTTTGTTTCTTACGCTTTTACGCCTTAACTACTCGACCGATTATCATGAAATTTCGCATAGATTGTCAGGGGTACAGAAAAGAACAGAAAAGAAAGTAATTAATAATTTATTGACAAAATCTATATTAACGTGAGCTAAGCTTATGGCAAAATCTAGTATCGAATAAAAATCAAAACCAAATACTCATAGAAAACAACCTTTTTTTAAAAAATAGCTGCTTTATGCGGTTTAATATTTATTTTACTATGAGATCTATTTAAATTATAATTTTTCTGACGTTTTAGCTACTTTCCAGCAGCTAATATTTCGCGCAGTTAAGGTTCCTGCAGAAAATTTTGGTTAAAAATATTTTTGCGGTGATTTTTGTCCCAGGCAAAACTGGTTGGCAGAACCGTTTTCTGGCAGTACAACACTCTAAGAATAGAAAGATTTTGTACTGCCAGAAGCCAGTACTGCTATAACTATCCTACATACAATTTCGTCGCTGCATGCAACGATAAGCTTGTCATCGAGACAGCCTTCCGAATATTCTAGAACGCAGCGCCGATTCAAACTATATTCACTAACGCATTTATGCTCGTCTTTGAACTCAAGATGTTCATCGCTGTTTCTGAGACGGAATAGAGCTTGCTCGAATTATTTCGAATTGGCGTAGTGGTTTAAATGGTCGCATTGGCAATATCCCTGCGCTGAGCTTACTCGACTTTACTTGTTTTAACAACAAACAAAAAAATTGTATTTCACAAATAGTCGTTTCGTGAGTGATTGATCTTTGTGTCCGTTGTTTGAATGATTCTAAAGTCCCGTGACACATAAATTATTCCTACTACCAGAGTTGCAATGTTTACCAAATAAATAAAAATAACAAATATGTTGGCGTTTCGAGAGATTAATCCATCCATCGGCATACGGACTGAGGCGTTCAACAATGCTTTTTTACAGTTTCGAAATGTTTTTTTTTTATATATTTTGGAAAATGATGTACGGAAAACGTGGTTCTGTTCACCTATAAATAATTTTCACAACTGTCACAACCTAAGTAGTATGTAGCAAATCCATGCTAAGTGAATACTACTGTGAAGTTATCTGATCTTTCGTCGCCGCAACAGCGCTTTGCGCAAGGCTGTTAAATAGAACAGCGCTACAGTAAATTGCGTGCCACCTATATATATACGTATATATAAAAGTAGATGTGCCCGCGGTTTCACCCGCGTTTATGATTACTGCGCCGACCCCTTGGGTCGTAGCGTGATGTTATATAGCCTACAACCTTTCTCAATAAATAAGCTATCCAACAAAAAAAGAATTTTTCAATTCGAACCAGTAGTTCCTGAAATTAGCGCGTTCAAACAATCAAACAAATTCTTCAGCTTTATAATATTAGTATAGGTAATATACGACCTGGTAAGGGTCGCGGGAAGCGGTTGGATGCGGGTGGCCCAAGACCGGTCTGTGTGGAAAACCTTGGGGGAGGCCTATGTCCAACAGTGGACGTCTTTCGGCTGAGATGATGATGATAGGTAATATAATATAACGTAATATAACACCGTATATAAACACTGTCCCTTGCACTGGGCACAGGCCTCTTCACAGTGTGACAAGGAGTATTCTACTACGCTGGCCCAGTGCGGCTTGGCAGACTTCACAAATCTTTGAGAAAAATATTGAGGACTTTCCGATTTTTCTACCATTAAAGCAAAAGCGATGATTGACTAATCAATACGCACATATCTTTGAATGGCATGCCTTGGGATTAAACTCGATACCGCTGCGTAGCAGTCCAACAGTTGCTCACTGGACTAGCGCCAGTTTGCCACTTTAGTTGTGTATAAAATTTTACATACACGATACTGATATTATAATTGTGTAAGTATTTTTGTTGTTATATAACACGCAGCGATAGAGCAAATAAAAATGCACAGCTTATGTTTGCTTATTATTTTGATAAAACCTCCATTGAAATCACGGTTATAAACCAATAATTTTTCTTAAATTATAATAGGCTTGCGTTTGACCGCGATCTCACCTGATGTTAAGTGAAGATGCAGTCGACGATAGAGCACGCTTGCCTAGAAGATACCTTTTCACTCACGCCTTGAAGACACCCAGATTGTACTCATCGGGAAACACAGACTTAGGTAGTGAGTGCCACTCCTTTGCAGTACGTATTATAAAAGTGAAAGCAAAGCACTTCGTGCGTAAATGTGGTATATCAACCATGTACAGTCAGCATCAAAAGTTGATGACTACATTTAGATTTTCAAAATCGCTGTACACCGTATTATACCTAAATCGCTCAACATGACAAGCGCCAGAAATGAATGATTATCATAAAAGGGCATAAGTAGGTGACCATTACCTTTCAAAAGTCGCTAAACAAAGTTATAGTAAAAAAAGCATAACATTCTTCGTCTCTAAAGTTTCTGAACAAATTTTAGACAAAAATAGCATACCATCGTTTATCTCTAAAGTCCTTGAACAAAATGCCATTTCATTTTGTTCAGGGACTTTAGAGATAAACGATTTTGGGTTTAATATGTATGTGTATTTTTTTCGGCAGGTATGTGTGTTTGGTATATAAATTAAGTAGACACATGCACATGTAAATCACCACCCTTTTATTTATTATCAACAAAATTAAATTAAATGGTTCCATAAATCAATACAGATAATTATTACTTGTTTCAATTACAAATCAACACAATCATAATAAAATAATTTAAACTTTCATAATCAAATCAATGTTTTATAAACAAAAACAAGGTATGATTTTTTATCAATTACAATTATGATTAGACTTAAACTACTTAGAATTAAAACCTAGTGTGTCCCCCATTGGCATCGATGACATTTTGGAGACGTTCTCGCATGGAGTTTACCATATTTGCACAAGTATCTCGTCCCCTAAAATCTTCCCAGATTTCTATGGCGTGATTTAGTAAATTTTCCCTTGTTCGAGGAGTGCTTTCATCCCAAGCCTGGACCATAAGCCCCCATAAGTTTTCGATGGGGTTAAGGTCTGGGCTCTTTGGTGGGAATGGAATTTCGACAATGTGATCAGCGTTATCCCGGAACCAAGCTCTGCACACTCGGGCCATGTGGATTGAACAGTTGTCATGTATGAAATGTAATGGGGCCATATCAGGTAACACTATTTGTGCTGTGGGCAGTAAAACATCTTGCAAGATGTCTTTGTAGCCTTTGGCATTTAGCCGTCCACCAATTTCTATCAGTTCCCCTGGTCCACTTTTATTCATCCACCCCCAAAGACCCACAGAAATCCTTCCACTGGATCTATTTTCTATTAAGTGCTCCTCTTGATAACGGGAATTATTAATTCTCCATAACGTAATTCGACCGTGTTGAGAAGATTTGAAGGTCTTTTCATCAGCAAATATTACATTGGAAAAATCAAAATTTAAATATCTGTGGTGGCAATGCTGACGTATCATTCTGCGTAATGAACGCGTAGCAATGTTCCCACAAGCGAAAAGTAATACAGTCAGTCGTTGCCCATACCCGCTATCAAACTAGTGTGCATTATGTAACCGTGTACGTATTCCAAAATATATGACATTGAATTGTGGACTCTCGTATCATTTATCTCGCCTACTACACCAGTACCTGAACACAGTCTACTCATACCTACCAAGAACACTAAAGTGGTGACCCCGAACCCGAAATACTGGTGTAGGAAGGCAACGGCTCAAATTTCAGTTTGGTAGCGTGGTAACAAACATTTTTGATAAAATAATAAAATTGTGTAGTGCAGTAAAAAGAAAAGAAGAATGTCAACGGAAGAAGAAAAAGCCGTCGTCCTGGAAGGTCAAGGAATATCCGCAGTATCCTTGACTGCGCGCATTCCGGAGTTTTGGAAGATGATAGCTGAAATTCAAAAGCTAAGTGACAAATTGAATGAGATAAATACAAGAACGAGGGACTCATGGAGACGTGGAAACTACAAGAGATTTAGATCAAGATCAAATTCAAGGAATCGTGGACGTGGAAGGACACCAGATCATCCGAATTGGCTGTGCCATTATCATTTCCGTTACCGACAGAGAGCTAGCAAATGCATCCCACCTTGTAACTGGAAAGAAGGAGGCACGAAAAAGGCAGAGGAAAACTGAATTCGGTACAGTCAGCGACGGGGGACTGTGACCGTGCAATCAGTAGTAACAACCGTCTTAGTGTCATGGACAGGAAATCAGGCTTACAATTTTTAGTGGATAGTGGTGCGAATGTGTCTGTGTTACCGCGCAGTGCAGTGTATAAAAAATCGGGCGATAATTCATTGAATAAAGAACAATATAAACTGTATGCGGCAAATGGCACTGAGATCAGAACATATGGTATGCATTGTATGGTTTTAGATTTAAGACTGCGACGAGCATTTCGTTGGATATTTGTACTAGCGGATGTAAAGCAACCTATTTTAGGTGCGGACTTCTTGGCTAACTATAACTTGTTAATTGATTTAAGCGGACGCAGATTGATTGATCAGGTTACTAATTTAAGTACTAAGGGTATCATTTCTAGGTGTACTGAATCGACTGTTAAAACCGTTACCCAAAAATGTACATATTATGATTTATTAAGTAAATTTCCAGATTTAACGAAACCTGTCTCATATAAAGAGATACCCAAGCACGGGGTAGTTCATCATATAGAGACGACTGGACCCCCGGTGTATGCGAGAGCCAGACAATTGCCGCCTGACAGGTACGTAAAAGCCAAAAATGAATTTAAATTGATGCAGGAATTAGGTATTTGTAGACCGAGTAACAGTTCTTGGGCCAGCCCTTTGCATATAGTGCCCAAAAAGGACGGTAATATTAGACCTTGTGGCGATTATAGGAAGTTAAATGCAATCACGAAACCCGATCGATACCCTGTGCCTAGACTTCAAGACTTTACCTATTTGTTAGCAGATAAAAAGATATTTTCGAAAATAGATATAAATAGAGCTTATAATTGCATTCCCGTAGCCGAAAGTGATATAGAAAAGACCGCCGTTATTACTCCTTTTGGTTTATATGAATTTCCGCGAATGCCATTTGGTTTGCGAAACGCCGCACAAACTTTTCAGCGTTTTATGCATCATACAGTTTTAAAAGGGTTAGACTTTGTATTCAATTTCATAGACGATTTAATATTAGCGGCTGAAAGTGAAGAAATGCATAGGCAGCAGTTAGAGCAAGTTTTCCAGCGTTTTGACCAGTATGGAATTACTATAAATTTTTCAAAGTGTGTATTTGGCCAGGAGAAGTTAGATTTTTTAGGTTTTGAAGTATCGACCAAAGGCTTAAGGCCTTTAGATGAAAAGGTACAGGCAATAATAGATTTTCCAAAACCCAAAACTATCGCGGACCTTCGTAGATTTTTAGGTATGTTAAATTTTTACAGAACACACATACCACATTCAGCAGAACATCAGTCAGAATTAAATAGGTATCTAGGTAAAGCGAAGCGTAAAGATAAAAGTTTAATCGTATGGAATGAGCAGGCGGAAATTAATTTTAAGCAATGTAAAATCGACCTTAAGAACGCGGTATTGTTATCATTTCCGTTACAAGATGCAACTTTGTCACTTATGACCGACGCGAGCAATACTTGCGTGGGCGCCGTGTTACAACAAAAGGTTGATAACGCCTGGCAACCTTTAGGTTATTTTTCACGGAAGCTATCAGAGACTCAAAAGAGATACTCTACGTACGACAGAGAACTATTAGCTATTTATTTAGCAATAATTCATTTTCGTAACATGATTGAAGGTCGTGAATTAGTAATTTTTACGGATCACAAACCGTTAACATTCGTTTTCAGTAAAGTAGGTACAGATAGGGAGACGTCACGACGAGCGAGACAGATTATGTTCATTAGTGAATTCAGTACAAATATTAGGCACATAAGTGGTTTGAATAATATTGTAGCCGACACATTGTCAAGAATTGAAACAATAACATGTCCCACAGTTATAAATTTCGCAGAACTCGCCAGTGCGCAGGAAGTTGACAGCAAGTTTGCACATTTGTTAGAGGAATCAAATAACAGTTCCAAGTTGTTATTTAAGCGTGTTATATTAGACGATAGTAATAGGTATGTTTATTGTGAAATGTCCACTGATAGGGCACGTCCATACTTGCCTAAAGAGTTTAGACACATAGCTTTCGAGTCAATACATAATTTAAGTCATCCCGGTATTAGGGCTAGTAGAAAATTAGTAAAGGATAGATATTTTTGGCCGGGGATAAATAAAGATATTGGAATATGGGCGAAAAATTGTATTAAGTGTCAACGTGCGAAAGTTCAGAAACATACTGTGTCTGGTTTAGGTATTTTTGAAAAAACAAAACGTTTCGGACATATTCACGTAGATATAGTAGGACCCTTGTTGACAACATCAGAAGGTTTTAGATATATACTAACTATTATTGATAGGTATACAAATTGGCCAGAAGCAATCCCACTGAAAGAGATAACTGCGGAAAACGTGGCAAGAAATGTATATGAGGGGTGGATATGTCGTTACGGTTGTCCCGATAGGCTCACGAGTGATCAAGGTAGACAATTTGAGAGTAGTTTATTTAGGGAATTAATGAGCTTAATGGGAATCAAAAGAATTCGTACCACTCCATATCACCCGCAGAGCAATGGGAAAATTGAACGTTGGCACCGATCGTTAAAAGTAGCTCTTATGGCACGTTTAAGTAACACATCTTGGATTGATGAACTACCAACGGTTATGCTAGGGTTACGCACAACTGTCAGATTAGATACAGGCGTAACCGCCGCACAAATGTTGTTTGGTAGTAATATTAGGATACCTGGTGATTTTTGCGACACCAGCAATTTGCAATCCGATGACGCCCAGAATTATGTAGCAAAGTTAAAAGAAATAATTGATAGCCATAAACCTGTTAGAAGAGTGAACGTGTCACCGAATAAAATTTCAGTACATAAAGATCTGTATAATTGTAACTATGTATTTCTAAGAAATGACGCAGTACGGAAACCGTTACAATGTCCATATGACGGACCTTATCGCGTTATTGATAGAAAAGATAAAATATTTTGTATACAGTTACCAGGTAGGCAAGTAAATGTTTCCATAAATAGGTTAAAGCCAGCTTACGTTATGAAACAGGATGTACTAACTAGTGACAAACGGGAGAATGTTATAGAAAACAATAAAAAAACAAGTACCTCAAATGTAGTAAAAAAGGTTCAATTTCAAACAAGCAAACCCTTAAGTTCAGAATATGTTACGCGTAGTGGCCGAGTAAGCAAGAAGACGAGTAGATATTTGTAATTAATATAAATTGTATGATTAATCAAAAAAGCTTGGTAATTCAATCTATTAGGTATTATACGGTAGCAAGCAACAATTTTCATATGTTATTCGTTATATTGGCGTAGGCAGAGTAACAAGTTTTAATAAATTCCGATAATGGGCAGCAATCAAACCAAGGAACAAGTTGTCGTGAATGAAAATCTGTCGAATGTGACAACTGTGGATTATAAAGTTAATATGATCAGTGCAGTTATGATTGTGATTATACTATTTATTGTGACAATGAGTTACTGTTATCTTAAAAATAGATGTCAGAAGGGAGTGAAAAAGTGGTTACGAAAGGAAATTGTTGCCAGTTCTATTGCCCTGCCCAGTATCAAGGTAGAAACTGTGCAGCAGCCAAATGTTAGTGCACGAGTATCTCCAAATATCCTAGTAAACTGATGAATCAACCAGCATACCAACGTGTATTTTTATGTGTGTAGCTAAATATAAATAAATATATTTTTATAATTATTGAAGTTATTTTATTATCAATATAAATTTGTGTTTTTCATATGTTTTAAAGAATGTACCTTTGTGTTATGTACTAATTATGCATTATCTTTAAATGTGAGTATAGGTATAAACAAAACAATAATTGTACTTGTTCAACATTATTGTTATGAGAATCGTAGTCTGTAACATTATATGTAACGTATAAACAAAAGGGTCTTATCAAACTAACACAGTGGTTACAAACATTTTGTTCAAGAAATGAAAGTTTATATTAAAATGTATTCTTTGTGTTATTAAGATAGTTTGTAAAATTTTTTCTTTGTTTTTGATGTGTTTGTAATAAAAAATTTTTTCCAAAGGGGGGTATATTGTGGTGGCAATGCTGACGTATCATTCTGCGTAATGAACGCGTAGCAATGTTCCCACAAGCGAAAAGTAATACAGTCAGTCGTTGCCCATACCCGCTATCAAACTAGTGTGCATTATGTAACCGTGTACGTATTCCAAAATATATGACATTGAATTGTGGACTCTCGTATCATTTATCTCGCCTACTACACCAGTACCTGAACACAGTCTACTCATACCTACCAAGAACACTAAATATCGTTCTGCAAACTGAAGTCTTTGCAACTTATGTCGAGCAGTAAATTTTAACTTACGGGCCGGTTTTCGGCAATGTATACCAGCTTCGTGGAGACGTCGACGAACGGTGGTTAAAGAAATATTGTTAGCTATAGCTACATTTCTGGTTTGAAGGAACGGAGTCTCTCTGAATTGACGAATGATATTTACGTCCTGTGTTCTTGAAGTTCTTCTTGGTCTACCGGTCTTCTTAATTTCATCAACGTTTCCTTCATTATCCCATCGCCTTATCCACAAGTACACGGTATTACGCTACAAAAAAAAAACATGCATTAGAACCTAACACCTTATTGATCGGAAGTGACCTATGCTATGTGTCCGATTTTGATTCTACCCTGTTAGATTCCCACTTAGGACAAACATTCGTGTGGCGAATACGTGTGTATAAGTCTTGGTATTAATCCTTTCTTAATAATATTATAAATGTCAAAGCTTATTTGTTTGTTATTCATCACGATAAAACTACTGAATACATTTGGATGAAATTTGGAACAAAACAATTTGGATGTAGGTATGTCATAATCTCATATTATTCACAGTATCTTAAAAACATCTTCTCATTTACATCCTGTATAATCTCAAAATACATAAAATAAAATAACTTACAGCAACTCCCATTTCTCTAGCTATTTCGGCAACAGAAACTCCTTCTTCTCGCAATATCACTATTCTGTGACGTTCATGTGCAGTAATATGAACATTAAATGGCATTATAATGTTTTTTTGTTACTAAAGCGCAATTGATAACTAATACAATATTTATAGATGAAAAATAATTGCAACCGCAATGGTCTACATCCGATACAAAGTGATAATTAAGTATAAATATTCTTTTTACATTCAAGGGTAACAATTTTTCAAATACCCACAACTATGTTTCCCAAAGAATTGAATTAAAACGGAATTTGTGGTAATTTTGAAAATGAGTCTTATATGTATACAGATTAGGTTCTAATTCAATCGTAACTATAAAAATCATAAACTAAGTCGACGGTATGAATTTGAACAGAATCTGCGTGATTTTTGAAAATGAGTCTTATTGCTTTACGAATAAGGTTACAATTCAATCGAACTAAAAAAATAATTAATTACGCGATGGTATAAATTCAAACAGAATCTGCGTGATTTTTGATAGTCAAATATGGTTACTATTCAATCGTAATACAGCAACATCGTCAACGTTTTTTAGTTTGCAGTTCAGCTACTTTTGATAGTATAAGTTTACACGCTACGAATCCGAAACAAAGTAATGTTCAGTAACTTTTATTATTAATGATGTTAAGTTATTTTTGGACGTTGCTGTGATTACACTAGATAACCAAAACAAGCATTTTATATTGTTCAGTGACTTTTGTAAAACTTAATGGTATGATGTTTTCGGATATTATAACGATCAGCAATTTTTGACAAAATGGTGTTCAGTGACCTTTGACGAGTAGTGTTCAGTTAATTTTGAACTTTAATGATGTTCATTCAATACTGGCGCCCTCTCTTGTTAAGCGATTTATGGATGATATAATGTACAGTGATTTTGAAAATTTGAATGTGGTCATCGACTTTTGATGCTGACTGTACCTATGCCGCTGGTCTGATTGTCTGGTCGTCCGATGGTAGAATGGGGAAGGAATCAAATTATGCAGTTACTCTGCACACTCTCCGAAATGTATCCGATAGAAAACTGAATGACTGGCTACGTTACGACGATGCTCCAAGCTTTGGAGTCGTGCGTTGACCAGTTGGTCAATAAGTCTCATAGCCTTTCACTCAATATTTATATTTAAAATATATTTTCCAATCTAAAAATACCTACTACCTGTATCGCGAAGCCTTCACAAACTTTATAGCAACGGATATAAAAAACACCAGTCTCAGGACAAGCATTAGTGGATCGTACACACACAATCAAATTTTTGTCTCGTGTTGGATTCGAACCCTCTCGGTGTAGTGTCAGTGGCGAGGCGACCTCTCAAACTACTTTGTCATGTATTCAAAGATCGTGCATGTAAACCATTAACAGAACTAGGTGACATAAATATATAACTAAATCTTAGACAATTCCATTTTAATCTTCCTTTCTCATGTAAGGCCTATATTATTCCCCTACACGAGATATGCAGCCTATGCGAATGCCAGGCGACCGAGCTTTCTGCCATATCCCCAAGCGTCGTCAGCGCCGTGCAACATGTGGCCCATATAAATTAAAATTAAGCATAGTTGTGGACCCGTTAAATATCCAGAAACCAGCAAAAGGAAAATGGGTGTAGATGTTTTTTTAGCCTTTTCTAAACTTATTCTTTATTTTTATAACTTCTGCTCTCTGACAGCCTCGTAGGCGCAACAGTTATGAACACCCTGTTGTGCATAAGGTATCAGGTTCAAAATTATTTATTTGATTAATTTATTAGGGATAAACAAACTTTTATGCATTGTCCAATTAAATAATTAAAAAGAAATTAATGAGCACTCACACCGTTATCCACGTAATATTTAAATGTAAATGTTACGAATATGTATACATGACAATGTAAAATTTTGTGACAATAAAGTTTAACACGAAAGTTAGAGTATCTTTAAACAGTTATTCATTATTAAAAGGAATGGGTACATTGTTATCAAAAAGTTTTCTTAATAATTTGTATGATATTATTTCGACATATAGTGAATTACGTAACACAATGATCGCTTTGTGTTACGAAATTTTACATTTAACATTTCCATTTATCATATCATTATCATTAATCACATTCTAAGCACGGACTATAAGCATCTTATACCTCATTTCGTTTTCTTTAATAAAATAAGTTTAACAGTTTAAAGAACTATAACCCGACAACGTAAAAAGGAGGTCTAAAAAGGGGTAATTTGAAATTTATATAGCCTATGTTACCCGGGCCATTATTGGGAATCTATTGACACCTCATTCATTAAAATCGGTTCAGTAGTTTAGGCGCTACGGTGGAACATACTAACATACATACACAGACTGCCAAAATCATTACCCTTCCTTTTGGCTTCGCCGAAGTCGGGTAAAAAGACAACTCCCGCACTAAGTTTAATTCCTATGTCGTGGGGAACTTTATAAACATTCAAACAACACACAAAGGACATCCAGTCTCGCAACAACCATTTGTGGATCACACAATTTTTTGCTCCGTGTGGGATTCGAACCCACAACACTCGGCGCAGTGGATGTGGCGAGGCGACCACTTAAACCACTCCGCCATCCGTGCAGTGAAATTCAATTTTTTTTTCTCAGCTCTCTTTTATGTCCCACTGTAAAATAATACCTATAAAATAAATAATTCAAGTTAGAAGAGATATATATAAAACCAATTTCAAATATAATGGCAATTATTTCACTTATATGTTATATTATATTGCCACAATGTCTATTATTATAGTGTTTTGCCGCCGTTTTAATAATACATCGTGAAACAGTTATGAAATATAAAATGGTTTACGGAAACATTGCACAATATGTGAGTATGTGCTAGATGCAACGATGAATGTAATTGTAAAAATTATGAATGAGTAAACAAACATATTTAAAAAAAAACACCGTAAATACTGCCTCGCTAGCACAGCACAAATTTGACTGCTGTATATAATGTCTCGGTTTCGAAGCCTGTGTTGGGCCAACAAAAGTTATATTGATTTCCTGTCAAGAAATTTTCAATAGAATTACGAAGTTGCCGATGTTACACCCATCTGAAAAGGTCTATTAATTTGATTACCTGGATAATCATACGTGATTCTGTATTGCCCAATGACGACCTGTTAAAATAATCACCTAGATGTTCATAGACGACTTCATTTAAAATGTTTTATTTATTTATTTTAGTATCTTTCAATCATCCCTCAATTTTGACATAAAGTCTACGCCTGATATTCTCTCTGTTTTTGACTGTCTGTTTTATTAGGCTAAGATCCCAGAAGCCAGAGCTATGTTATTTTAACAAGGCAATTTTTTTTTACAGTAATGTATGCAATGCATATATGTCAGTATAAAACTGTAATAGATCTAAGCAAACCGCAAAAGAATTTTAAAAATCTAAAACACGGTATGCATGTATGAACTCATAAGTTCTAAAGTAGTGTGATGAAATAAAACACTCCAGTCGTTAGATTCAACCAAACGTTTATTCTACTTTACCAATTCTACTAGTTTTCACTAAACTACTCCAAAACGATCCTTACTATGCTAGCTCACAAATGAGAATGACCTTTTGCAAGTCAACATCATTGTTTTATTCTGTTTGCCGGAAATACGTTTTATTTACACGATTCGAATTATTATCCTTTTATTGACTTACAAAATGTCAGCCTCGTAACATATCGAACTGCTAAATTGTAAATAATACACTATAATTTATTTTAAAAATAATAGTTTATATACAGTAAATATTTTACACAAAACAGTATGAAATAGATTTATTAAATAAATACATTAGAATAATTATGTAGTCATAATCACAATTAATTGCAGTAACCTAATTTTGATCAAATTAATTATAAATAAATACAAAAATCATTACAGTAGGACCACGTGTTTACATTCTTATCTTTTTCTTGAAACTGTAAATAGGCTTAAAATAAGCATCGAAATAATATATATGCAATTCATTCTCATAACTATAACTTAAGTTATTATTTAATATTGTCTTCTATTTACGCGAATATTATTCATTGAAATTAAACTGCTATATACGAATTTTATCGCGTTGTTTATTTGACACTTTATTACAAAATTTTGAAAATTGTTACACTACTACTACTCTTAAACTTTACTAATTTTTAAGCTAATTAAATTATTATTGAAACTATTTAGATTTAATTTATTTTTACATTTTTACACTTTCCCCGACGTTTCGGTTGCTTTTCAGCAGCCATGGTCTCCCCGTGACCATGGCTGCTGAAAGTAAAGTTTAATAGTAGTAGTGTAACAATTTTCAAAATGTTGTAATAAAGTGTCAAATAAACAACGCGATAAAATCCGTATATAGCAGTTTAATTTCAATTAAGTTATTATTTTTGTTATTCCTGTCAGATCGAACTAATTATTTCCCATCTGCCCCATATTGTATTTTCAGTGCGACAAACAAGAATAAAAAGGATGATAGATAGGATGTCACTCGTAGATTACAGGGGGATAAATAGTTTTTTTTGCCGTCTGTCCCCCCGAGGGGAATTAGGTGGACGAACAGGGTTAAACCAGATTTTTTTGTACAAAATGGTTTCTTCTAGTGTAGGACGCCTATAATACCTGTGTAATAGTCCCACGTAATAGGTAACAAGCCTATTAAAGTTTACCGGGCAGAGCTCCTGACACCGTGCTGATACTAAAATTTGCTAAAAAGATAAACCGAATGACATTGCTCGACCCGGGCATCAAAACTGGGGTCTCATGCAAATCAATTGCATAAACTCCCGCTGCGCCGCAGGTATATATATTGCCCATTTCTTGTATATAATACTAGATTTTGCCAGCCGTTTCGGTCGCGTAAATGTTGGTAAGGTTAGATTAGAAACAGTACGTTTCGCTGGATGAAGGGTACCCTTAGTCCTGCTTCGTCCCCCTGACAACGTGTACCTATTCGAAATTTCATGACGATCGGTCGAGCGTGAAAACGTAACAAACAAACCAACAAACTCACATTCGCATTAATAATATTAGTTAGGATATAATATATATAGAGCAGCGATAGCTCAGTGGAGAGACTAACAGACTGCAATGCAGAGGGTCTCGGGTTCGAACCCACGTCGCGCACCTCTGACTGTCGGAAGTTATATGACTTTTATTTTATTTATGACTTTTCAAAATTATGTGCGTATTGATTGACAACTATCGCCTGCTCCGTGCCTCGGAGAGCACGTTAAGCCGTCAGTCCCGGCTACCATGAACATCTATGGCAGTCGTTATTGGGAGAATGTCGACACAAAAGATCCCCACTGGGTTGAAGTGTCGCCGGTCTGCATTAACTGGCCCCAGATAAGATAAGATAGGATATAATATTATCTTACGTTTACGCGAATTGAAATTAAACTACTTTAGATGGATTTATTAGAATAAGGCCAAGTTCCTGTATTCAAGAAACAAGTCTTTTTACCTACGGACACGAAACTAATCGGATGAAAAATATGTCAGAATTGAACTATCTGGGCCTTACCGTAATAAATCCATCTAAAGTAGTTTAATTTCAATTCGCGTAAACGTAAGACAATATTATCAATTTGTGAGCAAAGTCGTTTGCCCGTACAACCTACATTGAAACAGCAAAGTTGTGTTTAATTACAATCATCGCACACTCGCAGTACCTCGGCGCTATCAAAATAACGTTAAAGTCGTACCGCTGTGTTTTATGAGAATAGTTTAGACATGAAATTAGATGGATCGGACTGTCTTTGTGTTTAGGCGTTATGTTCGTAGTTTTGGATAGTATTTGAGTATGAGATTTTGTTAATTAAATACTTTGTTATACATACATCTGGATTCTATTTCCTTGAATGAGTAGACAGAGATGTATTTTAACAGTATTTCTTTTTATCTATCTTTTTATTATAATAGACAACTCCGTAGCTTTTAGCTTTTGTCACGGAGGACTTCATAAACATTGAAACAACGGATAAAAACAACTAGCAAACTCGGAACAACTCTATTTGGATCAAGAAAGAAAGAAAGAAAAGAAAGAATGTTTTATTTGAATCTCAATACATACATAATTTTAAAAAACAATAGTAAATACAATTTAACAGAAGGCGGTACATGTAGACAAAATTAGGCACTGCGTCAGCTATTGTTGCAGTATAGACTACAACGCTGGTATTCTATACCTTATAACAATATATTTAAATTATATTCATATATATATATATATATATATAAATAATTAGCGTAATATAATATTATGTTATGCTATAAAACACTGCAAGTGAAAATGACACAAAAATATATAAAATAACGAAAGAACAAAAGGAACAATATAATGTGTTTCCGAACGCCACTTATACTTGAGAGGCTGACACTACGCCATGATCATATCAAGTTACATCTGTCATGGATGTCAAGAAAGCGTCTACCAGAATTGGATATATAGCAAAACATTTTTTGTGCCGTGTGGTCATCGTAAATCGTAACAAAACAATCGGAACAGTGGCAATGGCTAGGCAACGACTTAAGTAGACATCCGTGCAGACAAATGAATTTTCTTAACAAAAAATCTTATTCATATATTCTCGAAATAGTAGTCAAATGCTTATTAGACCCACATTTTTTCGCTAAGTCTTTAGATCCGACGTAGCTTATTGACTACTCAGAATTTCTTTATAGACAAACCCAATAGCACTTCATCCAACCCGGCTATCGAACCCGAGATTTCATGCTCAGCAGCAGGGATGTTTCGGATGCAGATTTCTTGACATCCGCTGATGCGGATGCGGATACGGATATTTGAAATCTCACATCCGCGGATGCGGATACGGATGCGGATGTCCAAATCGATGCGGAAGCTACGCAATTGCGGATGCGGCTGTTGATGAAAATTGATCATCTTATTTATTAAAAAGTATCTAATATCACCGCCTTCGCAGGTTCAAGCCTGTTTTGCAAAGGTTCATAAATTAAACACGTACTACTAAACAACTGATTTCTTTCTTATCGTAACCTACACTCTATCTGGATCCGCATCAAGATCCGCGTTGATTATTGCGCATGTGGATGCGGATGCAGATGTCTAAATCGATGCGGCAGCTCCGCGATTGCGGATGCGGATGCGAATATTCGCAACATCACAGCTCAGCAGTTGCATAGACTGTGCACTGCTTATGTATAAAAGTACTTTGAATCTTTTCCTTCCTTGAACATGTCTGCATAGTCTGTCTAACTTGAAGACTGTGTGAAAATGTATAAATAACTATGATTTAAATTATACCTATAACAATTAATTAAGTTATTCTAAAAGATATTAAATAAAGGCTCTGTCTTCTCTAGCGACATTCATGAAATATAGCCGGCAGAATTCAATATCTCGCAACAAAATTCTTCTGAAATCAGAACCTTTAAATATACTGATTTTAAGCAGTATCCTAGTTGCTAGAATATAACTAATCTATAATAATATTATAAAGAGAAAAGATTTCATTTTTGTTTGTTTGTTTGTAAAGGTTTTACTCAAAAATTACTAAACCGATTTTAACTATTCTTTCACCATTAGAAAGCTATATTATCACCGAGTAACATAGGCCAAACTTTATTAAAAAGATAGTACTTTTACTAACATCTGACCTACTTTGACGGAAAGCGAAGCCGCGGGCAAAAGCTAATAAATCAAATCAATAGTCATTACATTTTATTGCCTATTCCTGTAGAATAAAGAATACGTTCCTTTTTGACACTTACTTTCCGTTATATAGAATTTGAAGAAATAAAAGTAAAAGGAAGTGGGAAGGAGAAGGAGTGGGAATGGGTAAAGAGGGTGATTTGGTCTCCGGCACTCTCACTCACCGAATGAAACACAACCGTAGAAATACTGATATTTCACGTCGATATTCTGTTAGAGGGTAGTCCTTCCCTAGTCGAGCCGGCCCATTCATGCTGAAGTGAGTAAAGTTACGGGAAGAATCTAGTAATATTATAAATGCGTTTGTTTGTTTGTTAGTTAGTTTGTTTTGCACAAATTAAGTAAAAATCCTATCTAATATTATAAATGCCAATAAATTTGTTTGTTTTCACGCCTAAACTACCCGACCGATCATCATATTATTACATTTTCGCATACACATTTTCCGGGGTATTAAAAAGGTCAAAGGGTCATACTTGAACGCGAGCGAAACCGCAAAATCAAGTTGTGCGATAAATCGAACGGACATCTTAGAGCCTACGCTCATTACACGCGGGTCTTCAATAACTCACCATCCAGTGCATTTCTCGTAACAAATGGATAAATAATAGATTCCTTGGAGCGTGCACTCTGTCTAAGACCGCAATCGATTTATCTCACAGTCGGACACTAACTCACCGTGTCGGGCAGTGCGTCCGCTACACCGGACACTAAGGCCGGCTAGACCTGCCTCGTAGTATTGGACAAGGGAGTATGACTTATAGTATGTAATAAGTGAGTATATTTCCTTCGAATGATCTATGATATTGTTCTATCTATCTAACCTAGTTTTGCCCGCGGCTTCGTTCACGTTGATCTGCTTTTTTTATCTTATAATAAGATGCGGAAGTTGCATTAGAAATCAATCATGTATCGCGAAGGACTTTACAAACAACAGACACAGAGAACATTCAGACTCGGAACAACAATTTGTGGACACACAAATTTTTGCCCCGTGTGGGATTCGAACCCGCAACACTCGGCGCAATGGTAATAGCGAAGCGAGCACTTAAACCACTATGCCATCCGTGTAGACCAAAATCCTCCTATTCAGATGATGTCATTATACTCTATCCCTAAGGAACAGTTATTTTTCTGTATGAAAAGTACTCTGTCTTTTTCTGTACCCCTGACAATGTGTATGCGAAATTTCATGATTATCGGTCAAGTAGTTATCGCGTGGAAGCGTAACAAACAATCTTACATTCGAATTTATAATATTAGTAAAGATGTCTCGATGGCACAACGGTAGTTATTGTGACTACTGCGTGAGATCTTCGATACCCGGGTCGGGATTTAGTTTTTGCATTTTTATATATAGAAATTGACTTATGTTACTGGCCTGCCTCGGGGGTACTGGCCTGCCTCGGGGGCGCATTTCTAGTGCTGCTGTGCATGAGGTATCCGAAATTGACTTATGTTACTGGCCTGTCTCGGGGGTACTGGCCTGCCTCGAGGGTACTGGCCTGCCTCAGGAGCGCATTTCTTGTGCTGCTGTGCATGAGGTATCCGAAATTGACTTATGTTACTTGCCTGCCTCGTTGGCGCATTTCTAGTGCTGCTGTGCATGAGGTGTCCAGTACGATTCCCGGGTCGAGTAAAATTTTATATTTTTATTAAAGAAATTCTCAGTTACTGTACGAAGTTTGAAACTGTGCCAAGTAGCTGGCAATAACAATAAGATCGCCTCCTATTACTTAGTACTGTCTGCGCTTCGTCTTGTTTCATTGAGAACAGAGACCTAAAGCCATATCTGTCAAAATGTGAGTGTAATACACATATTTCACCCCTTAGAGGATGTACGCGTGAGTCTACGTATGGATGTAATATATAATAATAACAACAGTCCAGTATCCCACTGCTGGGCATGGGTTTCTTCTCAGTGTGAGAAGGATTAGGCCATAATCCACCACGCTGGCCCAGTGCGGGTTGGTAGACTTGACATATCTTTGAAAACAAAATTGAGAACGCTTAGACATGCCGGCTTCCTCACGGTGTTTTTCTTCACCGTTAAAGCAAGCGGGAATTAACTAATAAAATAAAGATAACTAACTATACGCACATAACTTCGAAAAGTCAGAGATGTGCGACTTGGGATCGAACGGTTTCTCACTAGGCTAGCGCTGCTGTAAGATATAATAACTCAATTCTACTTGAAACACAATTCAAGAGTCACATTCGCTGTTTTATTTTAACACTGGTGCACTAAATAAATTCTATTGCACACACATTATGTACATTGCATTCGCATCGCAACGTTTGACAACGTTATTAGTTTGGTTTGGTCTTGTGAAATATGCTAAAATATAACAAGTTATATAACTAAATGCTTAGTGATGGCATATAAGTTTAAATAAACGCTGGGTAGGGTAAAAGTGGATTTCTTATTTAAATGTCAGTATTTTTAAGCGTCGATAGCCATGGGAAGTCATTAGACTGCTACGCAGAGGTCTCGTGCACGCTGCATCTCTGATTTTTCGGTGTTATGTGCGTATTAAATAGTTAATTTCGTTCGCTGTAACGGTAAAGGAAAATATCGCGGGAAAATTGTATGTCTAAGAAATTTCGATAATGTTCACGAAGAAATGTGAAGTCTGCCCGCACTGGGCCAGCGTGGTGGACTTTGGCCTAATCCTTCTCACATTGAGAAGAATAATAATAATTATATACCAAATAGTTAAGTTATATGCTTAGTGATGGTAGATAAGTTTAAAGAATTGCTGGGTAAGGTAAAAGTGGACTTTTGAATTTAATTATAAGTGTTTTTGTGCCTTGATGGCGCAGCGTTTGTGAACAAGCAATTCTAACCAATATTATAAATGGTAATGTGAGTTTATTTGTTTGTTTGTTACGCTTTCACGCCTTAAATACACGATCGATCATCATGAAATTTCGCATGACACGTTGTCAGGGTAACTGACGAGGATATAGGCTACCTTCCATCCAGAGAAAATTACTGTATAATTTACATTTACGCGAGCGAAGCCGCGGACGAAATTTAGTAAACAAATTAAAATACTTTATACAGATTTCAGCGCGGACGGTATTAAGTAGTTTAATTGAAAGGTTCATGTAAATGTAAGACAATATTAAGTTCAATTACAAATACGTCATCAATCATAAGGTTTATGGTTAGCAGATGTATGGCAGGTGAACCACAGTACGTTAAACCGAATAATTGAAACGGATAGTGGCTGCCAATTCAAGCACAGAGGCCTTGTAATTGGGATACTAGTGAAGATGGATTGTTATCTGGGCTTTGATCTTTAATTATAATATCAAATTTGGAAAGCAGCAATAGCCAGTAAAACGGTTACTGGTAAGTAAAATGAATAGTCGATTCATATTATAAATAATTCAATGAGCGATCATTGAATTATTTATATATGAAGCCACTCTTTATTTTGCTGAGGGTCGGTTTTTGAATCGTAAAGCTTACCAGAGGAATATATTTGAGGCTTCCTATACAACATTAAAAGCAACGATAGCCTAGTGGGAGACGGCTCGACTGTACCGCAGAGGTCTCGAGTTCGAACCTAAGGCACGCAACTCTTTTATAATAATATCTAAAAAAATATTTTCGTTTAATGTGGTAGTTACAAAAGTAGGTGGTAAGTACATAATGGTGCTGAACACATTTTGCCATATTTTATTAGCATGTAAAATTTTTGTTTAATCTTGCATTTACACTTTTGGTGAATAGGAACAAGTATTTTAAACAGTGCCAATCATAGTTCACAGAACACTTTTTCTACCTTAAATAGTTAACTATCGCTCGCGTTAATATTTAATATCTTGAAGAAACCTGCATGTTTAAGAGTTCTCCATAATGTTCACGAATAAATGTGAAGTCTGCTCTCACTGCGCCAGCGCGGTGAACTATGGGCCCTCCTCAAACTGAGTGACTGACACAGCAGTAGGACATTACAATACAGGGACGATATTATTCAATACAACATTTGCCAGTTTCGAGTAGAAGTGCCCACGGTTGACTCATATTTTAAAGAGGCATAAATTAGCAGTCTCGTTCGGGATGTACCGCCATTTTACAGGCAACCGGTTTAGGATTAGTAATCCAGTTAGTATGTGTCATAAGCTTTTATTTTTATTTATTTAAATCAAACTTTTAAAAAAACTAACTTTACAGGCAAAAAACCTAATGCGACAGTACAGTCAACAAAAACAATATTACATAATTACATATAGCTTAGTAATTTTACAGTACACATACTGAATTTAATTACCATAGCAAATAACCGCTAGTGCTACTCTGTTAAATTCACTCAAATTACAAATGAATAAGTCTGTCTTGTTGTGTATGAGTGAAAATGCGAAGTGCGCGCGCGCGTCAGAGGAGACTCCTTGAGCAGGTTTGTTCTCGCCTTCGGCACCGCAAGCAGCGGTGGCCGAAGTCAGCGCCTAAGGTTGTTTATTACCTATACAGGATTCGTCTTGGATGCACTGTGTGCGGCTCACTCTCAATGACGTAGAACCTATAACCAGCTGACAAAACATGAGTGTAATAACCTATGCCTACAACTTCATAGGTGATGTTTCAATACGTGATCAATATTGATATACTCACCAGTCACATAAATCGACATTCCAATACAGGATCGTATAATTTTTGATCAGTATGATATTTTTTTCGGTGACACAGCCGCACTAAGCATTTTATCGACGAATTTTATCAAACCAGGATTTTAACGATTTTAAACCAGCGGACACCATTTCTAAAGGAGTTTTCCGGGTTCTGGAAAGTTTTCGTGATTTAAAAACGTAATATAACATGAGGATGTGCAATTTAAAAATATAGGATGCAATTTTAAACTGAACAGTGTAGTGGTACAACATTTTTGTTTTATTACAGGTAGCTAAGAACCTTTTATTTCTAACATTTTGCCACAATAACTAATTATTATTGTGGAAAATACTCTTAGAAGCGTTCTGTACAAAACAGACCAACCTTTTATAAGTAAAGTTACTGTTTATTTTGCCTTGCAAGAGCAAGAGCTCTTAAAGATCTGGAAAATAATCTTTTCACCATTATTCTTTCTGACGGCCTCGATGGCGTAGTGGTTAGTGTAACCGACAGCCACGCCTGAAGTCGAGGGTTAGATTCCCGCAGAAGTCATACATTTGTGGACATGGATATGTCTGGATCATCGGATCGGAATCATGGATTGTCTTGGTCTGGGTGTTTCTATAAATAATATGTATGTATTTACAAAAAAAAGTATGTATGTATGTTTATCTATTGTCTAGTATCCATAGTACAAGCTCTGCTTAGTTTGGGCTAGATGTTGTTGTGTGTATGTGATAGAAGAATATATCAGTTGAAATCCAGCGCCAGGCTTTTTAGCCTGGCATATGCTGAACTTTTTTATTTTAGTTCTATGACAAGACAACTCCCACACTAAGAATAATCCATTAGTCGCGGAGGACTTTACAAACATTCAAACAACGGAAATAAAAAACACTCAGACTCGGAACAACCATTTGTGGATCACACAAAATTTTGTCCCGTGTGGGATTCGAACCTACATACACTCGGCGCAGTGGCAGTGGCGAGACGATCACTTAAACCTCTAAGCCATCCGTGGAGTCAAAACTAGGTTGAACTAGGTCAAATTTGGCATTTTATGTTATATTTAATCTGTTAATGTCGTTTATGCTTAAATAAATAAATTGTCTTTCTTTCTTCTTTTCTTCCTTTCTCCTATTATATTACCTACACTGGACTACATTACTTACCTAGTATCAATATGTTCGCCTGCCCAACCAACCAATTTTATTGGTAAAAATGTTTGGTCGGTCAGGCGAACTTCTTACTAAATTGGTCTCCACGTGAACAAAATTTGTCTCCACCAAAACAACTTCTATTTTATGTCCACTCTGAAAATCTATCCTAAATATTGGTCAAAGATTTATTTAAATCGGATGAGGAGTTCTCAAGACAACCTCTTATACAGAAATAAGCAAACGTTACCTATTTATAAAAGCCTTTAATTTTCAGTATTTATATAGTCATGAAAGGTTCAACAACTATTCAGTAGTGAAATGTGATTATTATTGATTCATTATTTAGGTTATTCGATTGTATGTATTCGAATAACAACGGCGAATAGTCCGCCCTTATCCTAAATCAAAATATCCTCTCTTTCTAAAAACACAATTGCCTTTCGGTGTTTTCACGTTCATATTACATTTTTCCCGCAGCTACGCTTGCGTAAATGTAGATTAGGTTATGTTAGGTCAGTAACATTCCTTTTCCAGGATAAAAGGTACCCTATGTTATTTTCTGTATCCGTGTACGCGAAATTTCATAATGATCGGTCGTGTAGTTAAAGCGTGTAAACGTAAGAAGCACAAGAAACAACTTAAATTCGCATTCATAATATCAGTTAAGAGTTCGGATAACAACCAAAGCGTGATTCAAATGTAAATCGCAAATGTTGTGACTGCCTTTATTCATGTAGAGTGTTCTACAAGTATAATGCATCTGTAGAGCTGTCCTTTCTCCAAGGACCTTTTCGTGTTGCATCAACATTCCTGCGTAAGTCTCCCAGAGGGCTGAAAAGCTTCTGCAAAGATGAAACTTGGGAACAGGTCAGACTGGAAGTACTCTCTTGGGTGTTATCGTCGTTTAAAGTTGTGTCGCTAAACTATATATGCAGATCTATATTAAAGAGATTGCTTATCTTATTTTTGCTTGTTTGGACGCACAAATCTCTTGAATTACTA
Organism: Catocala fraxini; assembly: GCA_930367265.1. Lineage (NCBI taxonomy): Eukaryota > Metazoa > Arthropoda > Insecta > Lepidoptera > Erebidae > Catocala > Catocala fraxini. The sequence continues at coordinate 3,921,350 of OV884045.1, forward strand.
GTCGAGTTTGAAAAATCATCTTACATTAGTAGACCGTTCATGGTATATATAAATCACTATAGACACACACTTTCCTAGCTAATATTATAAGTGCGAATGTAAATTTGTTTGTTAAACTTTCACGCCTTAAATACTCGATCGATTATCATGAAATTTCGCATATATGTTGTTTGGGGAACAGAAAACGATATAGGGTTTTATCCAGACCAACCTAACCTACATTTGTGCAAACCAAGGCGCAGGAAAAACCTAGTATACAATAAATCCACGGGAGTGGAGCAGTTTTCCCAAAGCTGTACTGGTAATGCCCTGTGACTATAGCCAACAAATCTCATACATTGTACACAATTATATTGCGTGAGCCGTGGTCAAATTGTCAGAATGCATGCTACTATCAAGAGTATTCTAGAAAAAAATTCAAGATCTTGACTTACTTGAATCCAACCTCGTACTTAATTTGCTGCAAAGTACCAGCAAAGCAAATAGAGTCAATATCGTATTAATATCATGTGACGAAAATCAATGAAGCAAAACAGAAATTCAAAATCCTTAGTTTCTGCCAACCAACATAGAATAGATACTTTCTATGTAAGTAGAATACAGCTAACAAATCTTAAATGCTCCTAATTACCTTTAAAATACTTAATCTTACCTTCCTTTCTTCCATTTACCGTTAACTATCCAAATAAAAACACAAGCAGCCTCCAAAAAATAAAACATTCTTATCACGAACAGCCGTAGCTAGGTGCAATTGGTCGTGCAGCTAAAACAATATTAATGGGCGACGTCTGGCGAGCTGCCAATGCCGCATCGCCATGATTTAATTTCTGAGCACTGATGGAGGGTAGACGGATAATATTGAATTAAATGTCAGCTTTGCTTACTACTTGTTTCCGTTGCAGGCTAGTGGAGAGGATTGCTTTTTAACCTTTTATTAATATATCAAAGATTTTGATGAAACTCATAACATATATTACAGTAGATTGGATAGATGTTGTCTACGTAACTTGAGTTTCGTAACCAGTTTCGATGAAGACTTTTTATTATTTATACAATACCAATTTCTAACAAGGAATACCATCAATAATTACTTTATATAAAATTGCTCTTTTTATATAATTTCAATCAAACATTTTAATAATTTAATTTAATAAGTTTAGAAGCTATTACATATTTAAATCAACGCGCTCTAAAAAGAATTTGTTTACGTGACTTAAGGCGGGTGGCTAGTAACTTTAGCTAAGATTAACTAAAAGTAAGTGCGTAAGGGCAAATTACGGTGGCTAATGGTGAACTGCCATTTTTTTAAATCCTTTATAGCACTGCTCATTTGATTATCTATTTTAATATACCTACTGTTTACTAACTCAAAATTAAACCTCCATCGAAACTAGTTACGAAACTCCAGATCCGTATACAGCTGAAGGGTATTATTTTATCGTAACTGGATAAGTAAAAGAAACTGGTGACGAAACTCCATTTACGTAGACAGCCAAAGGATGAGTGGCAATACTCAGCATACCTATGATCGCTTACTGCAAGCAATCATAAGCTATTGCGAATGCTTACAGTACTAATGCGTCAGTACCTTCGTACCTTCGTATTCTATATTTGCTATATAAAAAAACCTATATTCAGAAGCAGACCAGATGCTTAAATTTGATGCTACTACCTGTTCCTAACGGCCATTACAGCGATTGAGGATGATACCCTTCGAATGCAATTATGTAATTGACATTCGTTCCATTTAATTCCAATCACTGCAGGCATTCATCTACGTGTATTTATTCTCGCTTGTTGTATTGAACCTATCTATTTATTTGGTGCGTTCGATATAACAAGGAGTGATAGCGTCGTTTGGCGTAGGTACTAGAGATAAGCGATTATAGAGTAGCACCCGAATCTCTAACCACCTACCTACCACAACTTCAGTTGTGCCAATATCGAATCAAAAGTTTTGAGTGTTATGATTCAAATTATACTCAGTGACATCGAATCGATCGACATTCGGCAGCCACATCATAAAATTCTCAAATCCTTTTTCTTACCAATTGTGTATACACTCATTTTCTTACAGAAGCATCTGCCTTAATTAGTAGTTTGCGTAGGCGTCAACGCCTACGCCACGTAGGAAGCATAATAACAGACCACTGCTCTCTCAACAAGCACCATTTCAACATTGACACATCCCTTAGGTAAAGGCTGTATGGAGGTATGGAGATTGAGATGGCACCGGCTTGCAAGAAAGAAATAAAAATAATTTTATTGTTCTACGCTCATGAGGTAACAGGAAACACAACCAATATGTATAAGAACAAATAAGGTCCTGCGTCAGCAATGTTGCAGTACATCCACAACGCTGGTATTCTCGCAGAGCCTGCATGATTTCGGTGCATGTAGGCAGTAACATACTTACATAAATAGATTAAAAATTAAAATTAAAACAGAAACAAAATAACAATTTAAATAAATTAGGCAGAAGGTGGTCTTTTACGGCAAAAGTAATTTTATACTAAATAATAATATTGGTATTTATATAATACTTATCATCATCATCATCATCTCAGCCGAAAGACGTCCACTGCTGGACATAGGCCTTATGTAATACATATAATACTTATATGTATACATATTTATAGAATTAAAAGTATATTGAAAATAATAAAAAACAAAAATAATAAAAGAAAATAATAATAGAGACGTTATATTATAATTTTTGAGCGCATCATATTAATGTTGTGTTACATTTCTGAACGACCCCCGGCTCTTGTCAACAAACATGACACTGATTGTCATCAGTCATATATTAATTCTATTTCTAATATCAAACTATCAATTAGAAATTTATAAGCTTATATTAAGGCATATATTATACTGCGATAGTTTGATCAACCGAGCAAGGCAAGGCTTCTCAAGAATAAAATGGATATAATAATTACTGAGCAACATTGATTACTTACTGTTTTACTGTATATAGTTGAGTTGGTCCACCTTCACGCCGCTTACGCACACTAGCCCAATAAGTAGTTAATATAATTACATTAATAAAACTCTAAAATACTTAAAGAGAATTAGGAAGCCAGAAGTTTAAACATTTATTTAATTAATACAAGCATTTCATGCTAATAGGGGTGTTTTGAAAATGACAGAAAAAGAATGCACGATACAAACTGTCATATAACCGCTTTTTAACAGCAGCTGTGCGAGGGATATAGCAAGACATCCCCAATACGACCACGCTTTTTCTTATATCCAAATTGAAAATATTTATTACTCCCTTATTAAGGTATAATATAAGGTATAAATATATTGTAATTTTGATAAAGTTTGCATAGAAAATATTTTTTTGGTTGCAATTTGCTCTTGTGTGTAAAATATTATACAAAATCTAACATAGGCAACTATTCTATCGACTAACTCACTATTTAGCCACATTGACAATTGGAAAAATAATATACCTATAGTAAAGGAAAATAGATATCTGTAGTATTCTGTGCCGCATATGAGCACGTGCTTATACGCGCCACAGGGATGGGTAACTAGCGTGGGCGTCACCCTATGAAACGTGCCAGTTATATTATAAGCTATAGGGTATCGAAGCAAATATCAACTGAAATGCGGAAAATAACACTTTTCTATATTGTATTCGTATATTAATACTTTTTGTTCTATACATAGATGCCATCTATGTCAGTTCTACGAATATATTATTGATAGGCCTTCGTTTTTAATACTGGCCGGTTCGAAGTTCGTTATCACGCATTCGGTTTCGAATTTCAAATTTGAATATATGCCTGTTATTTCAAAAAGATGACAGGTTTCATTTGTTTTCGAACCACTTATTTTCTTATGAAAATATCGTTATTCATAGAAAAACGTACGTAAAAAACGTAATTCCATTTTTGTGAAAATATCGGTGTTTCTGCGAAAATATCGGCAGTATGTTTTATTTACGGATGCGAATTCCGTCAGTTCAGTTTAAAATAGATATATAGGATATCTACTAGCTATTAAGACTGCGCCGAGCGTAAGACGCGGTTGGACTGAATGACAGAGCTCGATATTCAAATCGGCGCGCGGCCGCCATAGTAAACTTGTATGGAGGATTTGAAGTGCTTTTTTGATAAATATGTATCATTATTGTCAACCAATAACTTAAATATTTGGGGCAGACAAATTGTAATATAACTATTTATATTTCGTTTAAGCTGTAAAATAGGATAGATTTCTACTGTTATAATCTAAAAATCACGTAACACGAAATTGCAAATTTACGTAATTTTGTAGGCGAAAATATTTAATTATTATAAGTTTTTACATGGAGTAATTGTAAACACATTCATTGTTATGGTAAATGTATATTTTATATTTGTAGTAAACAAAAAATGTTGATTTTATCGACTTAACTGTAACCGCCTGTTTTGGCACATTTCGCTCGGCGCAGTCTTAATTATTACGGATGGCATAGTGGTTTATGCCGAGTGTTATGGGTTCAATGCCCACACCGGACAAACATTTGTGTGATCCACAAATAGTTGTACAGAGTCCAGGACTCGGAACAACTATTTGTGGATCCCAGGAGTTCTTTGTGTTCGTTGGTTCAATGTTTGAAGAGTTCTCACACGCATGAATATATTTATGCCCAGTCAATAGTAGTCGAAAAATCGAGTTAGTTTATTTGGAGTTTATTGCAGATTATTTTAAAAACACTACTTTTAAATTGACTAGTGTTTGTCCAATTGCAATTTGACCATAACAATCATCATTGAAATTTGAGGGCAAACTTATATAAATTTACATATCGCCAACAATTAAACAAAGAACTTCCTCCTCCCAAGGTTTTGTTGGTAACACTAGGTTCGTCAATTTGATAAAGAAAATCGTTTAATAAACAGACAAGAAAAAGGTACTGGACTGTTTTGTCTTTGCCTATTTATAAACGAGCAATGGAATTAAATATGGAATGAATGCCGTTCGAATAACATTAATACCATTACTGTATATTTCAACGGTCGGCGGGCTCTTCACTTGATTATACAATGTAAAAAAACTTTCTACGTGATGCCAATGTATACTTTTGTCATTGAGCTTTCAAAGAATGCACGAATGCGACTCGCTCCGTTTACAATGTCAAAGAAAAATCGAACAAGTTCTCACCTCGGCGCCAAAAGGACTCGACGAGCGATTTTTTTGTTTTTGTTACTCTTTGTCACCGCTACAAAGGAGTGGAGTGACAACTCTTTCCAGCGGTGACAACTATTCGTTGTATTATGACACGAATCCATTGTCTTTTCTGAACTATTACTACTTTAGGCTTTAGATTTTTATATCGACTAGTTTCTGTCAGCGGCTTTGCTCACGTATTGGCGTATACGATTTTTATATAAATTATACTTAATATAATGCTAGGTGACGGGTCTTACTCGCGATAAAGTTTATAAAAGTTAAAAAATATCTAGTAATTGTCTGACGTTTCGAGTAAGACCCGTTATCTAGCATTATATTAAGTATGTATACAAATCGCGATAGTCTAAAAATGTTTATATAAATTAGTTTCTGTCAGCGGCTGAGCTCACGCATTGGTGTATAAAGGGTTATTCTCAAAGAAGACAAGAACGGCCGTGATAAATTCAGCACAGTAGTGGGGGCAAGGCGCCCAATACGCCATGTAAGCGATAGTAGTGAGTGTAGAACCTTAGAAACCTGGGTTAAGCACCAGAAATATCTAGGGTGAATATGGTTTTACGTGATGAATGCGCGAGCGACCTGCACCTGGTCTATAGATCGTGAGAAACAACATTACGGTAGGTTTAATCGGATCCGGGACTCTCGATTTTGCCCAGGTGAGCCCGACATAACCCTTTTGCCCGCCCCGTGGCGGGGTATGAGTAAATACTTTTCTCCACGTAAAAATTGGTTGACATGGTCCACCTTAGCTCTTTTATATACCCCAATGCGCTCGTATGGATCTCACGGGCACACATCCAACAGAATAGTAAATAGGGTAGCTTTCATCCAAAAAAGAAACTATTACAGACTAAACCTAACCTACATTTACGCGAGTGGAGCCACGGGAAAAATCTAGTATATAATATGCTGCAGTGCTGTATTAACGCCATCGCTACTGAGTGAACAATTAATCTGCAAAGTATTGTGAATAAGCTGTAAGTTAAAAGTTCCCACAATAACATACGAGCATAAGGCGCAGCTACGAACGTTTTTTTTTAAATTTAATTCCGAATTTTCGTTATGTCTTAAGGAAAAAATAGGTAAACATTGTTTCACCACCATTTCCAATGGCTTCAGCAACGGGAAAATAGAAACCAAATGTCGGAGTTAATGAAACCGAACGTCAGAGTTAATTATCGTGAAAGGGTAACAAAGAAAAAAAAATGGTTACGTTTGCTTTACTTCAGCTATCTCTATAAATATGATGTTTATTGTCCTACAGTCACAAGTGAACTCCTTTGCACATAATGGCAAAATAATAAATTATTTGTCTCGTGTCAATGTGTGTGTCAAATTTGGTCTCGTGGCTTGAAAAGCTAATCTTACGTAATCCTTAGGTCTCTGGGTCGATTTCTAGGTTGAGCTGGATTTTAGTTGTAGTAATCTAGACATATACCCAATGCACTGTAGTAGGCTGGTCCTCTATGGTCCTCTATTTCGTGCAAGATTTAAAATATAACCTAACCTAACTAATATCTTCTTCTTCTTTTCGTGTGGTTAGTGGCCAACCTATTGTCAAGAGTTGTTCAAGCCCGTAGGCCTCTGACATGGCTTAACGACTGCTGTTAATTTGACAATAACCGGGACCGACTCTTTTTACGTGCCTTCCGAAGCACAGAGAGGCTTAGATGAAATACCACTAAGCGGTCACCCATCTATAGACTGACCGCACCCAACGTTGCTTAACCTCGTTAATCGTTTACCAGTCAGTGAGTGCAACTAGCTATGAGCGCCTCAGTAACCTAACTAATATTATAAATGCTTATGTGCATTTGTGTGTTGCTTTTACGCCGTAACTACTCGACTGAACATCATGAACCTGAAAAAACACGAATGGTTGTGTCAAATCTTGGTTTTCTTAGTGTCTGTTGTTTAAATGTTTGTAAAGTCTGCCGCGGCACACGAATTATTTCTAGTGCGAAAGTTGTCTTTTAAAACAAATAGAATAAAAAAATATAGAAAATCAAATAATACCTACTATTAATGTAAATGTAAATTATATGTATAATATAAATATCATGTATAATGTAAATTATAGAAGAATAATGTTAAACATACATATACATTTTTTTTTCAGTTTAATTTCTATGAATAATATTCGCGTAAACAGAAGATAATATTATATATATACACTGTTCACTTACTTATCATGTTCTCGGGCACGCCACGATCGTGGCGGTAAGTTCCGTGTTTGAGGAGTGGCTGGAGAGGCGGCATGGCGGCCTCACCTTCCGGCCGACACAGGTAATGACTGGCCACAGTTGTTTTGGCCAGTTCCTGTGTCGTATACGCCGGCAAGAGACGCCCGGTTGTCACCACTGCGGCGACTGCCGCGACGTAGTCGAGGACACGGCGCTGCACACTTTGGCGGTTTGCCCCGCCTGGGCATCGCAGCGCCGTGAGTTGATCGCGGCAGTCGGATTGGTTGCCCTCTCGTTCCTGGCCGTAGTTCAGTCTATGGTCCGGCGTGAGAGGTCGTGGAACGCCGTCGCCTCCTTTTGTGAGGAAGTCGTTTCCATCAAGGAATTGGCGGAGCGGGAGAGGGTGCGTTTAAACCCTCTCCCCGCAGAATCAACCGCAGAATCGGGCGCCGAAGGGCGCGAGATGACCTCCAGCCACCCTGAGGATTGACCTGGGGGTGTTGGGCTGGCTTTGTTGGCCTGCCCGCCACCCGTTCAGCACCAGGTCCGAGAGGCGGCGTGCGTGTTCCCACGCGCGCCTCTGTGTCGAGTCCGTCTCCCCTCTAGGGGGGAACAGTAGGGTTTATTTGTGCGAAGTGCCTATAGGGTAGATCTTATCGGGTAGTGGCCTGCCGTTTCATACGGCGGGCCGAAACCTCGGCGGGGTTGCGACCGCATGTGCAAGTGATTCGCGCGGCCCCGTCGAATAGTGGTTTTGTCGAGAAACACCGTGGTAGGTTTAGTCGGTATTCCGGGAGGTCTATTATCTTTTCAACATCTTTCTCTTACCCCGGCGAGTCCAACATAACCCCTTCGCCCGCCCCAGCGGAGGGGTATGCGTCACGTATACTCCATTTAAAAAAAAAAAATTATCATGTTCTGTGTTTAGGCATGTGGTTTAGAAACTAAATGACGTAAATCTTGTTGATTTTTTTAATGTTTTTGCTGTACTACGGTCTGTTTTGTGTACCTTTAATCAATAACATAAATTTTGATGGGCAACTTACTCTTTTTATTGTGAGAAAGCCACTGCTAAGTTAGGGTCAGCTGTGCTGCTGCTCACAGCATAACTGACGTGTCTGTCACTGTAGGAGGAACTCTTTGTTTTCCTTTGCTATTTACTGTAAAATTGTACATAAAATTATTTTAAACGAGCGTACTCTACACAAGTTCCTGTAATAAAATCTCTATAAACGCTTATACGCGCTAGATGCCGCAGTAATGACATTAGAGGGAAATTAACACGACAGCCAATCCTATTAGTTGCCGTCGTTCCTAGTTGTTGTTAAGAGTTATATACATACGTTCATAGATACTCTCACACATAATTATATCCTCAAAATGGTAGCAAGATCACACACATTTTGCTAGCCATTATAAATATATATAGGTTTTAAATCCTACGTAGAGGATGTTTAGAAATCTCAATAGTAGCCCGGAGTTAGGAAGTTAGAAATGTTAGACGCCCCTGTGCCTCCAAATGCTAGTAAAACCGTTGCTCTTCTGATCTCTCTCCGGTTGTTAGAGATAGACGTCCCATCGGATCATGAGTGTTAGGAAACAAAAGAGAGCACTTGTGTTTGCATACACACGTATGCACTGCATATCCCCTGCGCAGATGGCCAGTCTTCGTTAAGATTGGCCGCCGTGACCGAAATACGGTCTAGAGGACATTATTATAAACATTTCCAGCTGCTACTGAGAGTATCTTAAAAAAAATCTGATAACAGTTTGCCTGACCCAGGAATTGAGCACAAGACATAGAGATATCTCTTCCGCCGCGTCTTTTATTTCTTTAATATTATTTTTAAAATACAACTGTTATGATAGACAATATAAACAAATGTTATTTATAGTACTACTAGCTAATCCCGGTCACGCTTTGTTTTGGCTCAGTTTGATTTCTACTAATTTATTTCATTTTATTTTATTTATTTAATCAAACTTATACTATCTTTACAGGATAAAAACTTAATGCGATTGTTCAGTACACTTATTTTATTTTATTACAATAGCAAATAACCGCTAGTGCTAATCTGTTAAATTCACTCAAAGTACAAATTAATAGGTTTCATTTGTTGTGTATGAGATTGAGAGTGCGCGCATCAGAGACGACTCCTTGAGCAGGATTGTTCTTGCCTTCGCCACCTCCAGCAGCACCTAATAAGTTTCGTTACGCTTTCACGCCTTAAGACTGCGCCGAGCTTAAGACAGATAATGACAGAGCTCGTGCGGGGCATAGTCAAATCGGCGCGCGGCCGCCATTGTAAAATTGTATGGAGAATTTGAAGTGCTTTTTTGATAAATATGTATCTTTATTGGCAACCAATAACTTAAATATTTGGGATGGACAAATTGTAATGTTTCGTTTAAGCTGTAAAATAGGATAGATTTCTACTGTTATAATCTAAAAATCACGTAACACAAACTTTACGTAATTTTGTAGGCGAAAATATTAATTATATTATGTTATTACACAGAGTAATGTAAACACATTCATTGTTATGGTAATTGTATATTTTATATTTGTATTAAACAAAAAGTGTTGATTTTATTCACTTAACTGTGACCAGGCCGAGCGAAATGTGCCAAAACAGGCTTTGGCACATTTCGCTCGGCGCAGTCTTAACTACGCGACCGATCGAAATGTAGCATACACGTTGTCAGAGGTACAGAAAAGGACATAGGGTACCCTTTATCCAGAAAAAAAGACTTTTCCTGAGATATAGACATATTTTATTGACATGTACATTAACGCACGAAGCCGCGGGCAAAATCTAGTATTAATAAAAGGGCAAAGGGTAGTGATTCCCGTAAGAACTTCGGTTTACAACTATATAAAACACTTTTATATAGCAATGGAACGCTGTGTAAAAATGTCAATTCAATCTATCTACTTTTTTAAGTTTTGTGGTCACAAATATACGTAAGCTCATTTACTGTAATTTAAACTAATGTAGATTTTCACTGAATTTCTGTCATTCGGAAACAGTACTTTTTCTGGATCAAAGGTACCTTATGTCTATTTTGTACCTCTCACAACGTGTATGCGAAATTTTATGATGATTTATCGAGTAATTTAGCCAAGAAAACGTAGCAAACCAACAGACAAACGCACAGTCGCATTTATAATATTAATTGGGATAAAGATATTTGAAATTACAGTTATAGTATCACCTATCAAATATTGACTGTTCTATTTCCGATGTGTGTAACACGGAGCCTTGATCGGCGTAAGGATTTGGCAGCGCATGACGGGTTCGTTCGTTTTAATTGAGTGTCAGTCATTTCTAGGTTAGACGTTGAGTATGATCCACGTCGTCAGTTACCGATAGACAACGATATCTGACGATAGTATCTTGTCAAATAACATCCGTATTCTCGGATTTAAGGTGAATGGTGGTGATATTCTGTTTGAAATTGAATGGGCTGATTTATTTCCAATATCCTAGATCCTTTTACTTGCTTGCGTACCGATACTTTAAATGTGAAAATGTTCATCTTTATTCACACAGCCATAGATCAACATGATTTTTGTACATATTCTATAGGCCGAAAGACATGGCGAATTTTTCTAGGAAAAACGTACAATACCTGTGAAATAGAGATCTAAGAACTAAGGGAGCAAAGCCACAGCTTAAAGCTAGTTTATTTCTTATCTATAGTCGACTTCAATCCATTAAGATGAAGATGTATACAAACCAAATTGATGTTAAATTTGTTAAATTTATCAAATAATGACTTACTAAATGGAATAAGTAACACATTTATCCATATTTTCAACGTTTTCACATATCTTAGTGTATTTTAAAGCAATTGGCGTTTGATTAAAATAAAATAATTGATTTAAAAAATCTTGGACAAAAAGTGAGATTATTTTTGTCAGATGAAAAAATGTCTATAATTTATGATTGCATAAGGCTGTACGACAAAAATACGTTTACGTTTTTAAATTTTTAGTAATTAATAAGTTAATCGAAATTTGTTCAAAAAATGAAAGTCAAAATTAATTTGCAATAAAATACACGGTATTTAGAGGAATTTGAAATTTAAATTAATTTGTCAATTACTGGCCTTAAAGACCTAATAACTAATGGTAAACAAGTTGTAAACAAAGAGCGAGTATTAAAAAAAAATGTATGCGACTGGCCACTGCAACTCATGGTGTTAGCCGCAAAAACAATACAAAAATATAAATATAAATACATTTTAAACAGTCTAAAAAATATTATCCTGACCGTCAAGAAAACTGTCATTTTGTTGACTTTTCCTCCCAGATTTTTTTGTGTTCGTGTGCTCTATTACTTTAAATAACTTCGATCACTAATAATTACTAATTAATACTTAGGTTATTTTTTTTTAAATTTAAAAATTTTGTTTGGTCAACTGCGGATATCGAATGATGGGCACAATTATAGCGCGGTAAAATATAATTGTAGCAGTGTTTATGTCATTTCTAAGTCTATCGCTGCATCAAATCGAATGATTCTATTAGGTAATTAATTGATTTACAATTGACGCTACAATTGGACATCACTAAAATGTCTATGGTAATGTCAATGAACCGTTTGTGTACCCTTTTGATTTTATTGTATTGAAATTGGCTATATTTATTCAGAGACTCCTGTGGGAGTCCTTCTTGTTCTGTTGATTTATTCACTGGCATCCCATCCTTCAAACATTTGTGCACGTTCGTTTAGAATACGATTGATTTGTCCTTTTCTAGATCATAGAAGACTACTCGATACCATTAATTTCTTCTTGTAATATCGGTTCGTTTTTGAGTTTTTTTAACATTGAATCATAGAATTCGGCAACATACTAATTTAATTTCATATTGATGAAATAGCATGTCGAATGCCGACATAATATTTTTATTAATAACTAGATTTGGCCCGCGGCTCTGTTCGCGTAAATGTAGGTTATGTCAATTTTTATATCCTTCGGGAATGGTACTTTTCCTGAATGAAAGTTACTGTCCCATCTCCTTTTAGGTACCCCTGACAACGAGTATACAAAATTTCATGATGATGAGTCTAGCAGTTAAGGCGTGAAAGCGTAACAAACAAGATATGTAACAAAGAAACTCACATTCACATTAATAATATTAGTTTGGATCGAGATACTACGAAAACTATGACACCAAAACGAATAGATTTATATCTGAGTTTTACGTTTCCAAGTCGCTCTGCTGGATAAAATAAAAAAGTCTAATCTAGTACTTTAATTTATGTTATATCATTTTATGATTAATCTTTTTTCGTCTATTCTATTGCTTCCATGTGTGCATCATGAAAATATTTCAATAATTTAATATGTTACTATAATTTCCAGAGTTCAAAAATCATTTTACTGTCTTTCATACGACGTGTGTTAGCTCGGAGTAAAAGTCAAACAACTTATATATTGCATGAATATGTAACAGAAGTTGTTTACCTTTTTGCGCCTTTGAAGACGCCAGCGATAAATTATTTCCTTTTTCACAATCTCATATTAATAATTGTCCTCATTAGGTTACAGGTCTTTGATCTCTGCAGCATAAATATGCGGATTTAGTTGCATTTCTTTTGCCAGCAGAACTTAATCATCTACCTATTAATTATGTGGAACAGTATCAATACAAAAGATTTAGTTTTGGCATACTATAGTCCTTTCGTGTTGCCATTTTTTTATCTACGGTTAACTGGTATTAGATTTGTGGGTAACCGGTGTTTATATAGTGGGAGAAATAAACAAAAGTAGTAGACTTCTGGCAATGTATTCATTTGTAGTCAATATTTTGCATACGTCATATGAGTATTGTCATTAGTGGTGTCTGTTGTGAATTTCTCAAGTGTGCGTTATATAGAATGAAGACTGTTATGGATATTTCAAGTGATAGCGGCTATATTATTTAAATCATTTTAATATAGTGTATTTTCTTTTCTTATACTACAGGGTAGCAAACGTTAGTCTGGTAATATGTGTTGGTGGCTTGTAATATCAGAGGATCATTGTCTTTGACCTCAGGAAAAGAGATTCTGAATGGCAACGAAATGGTTGTAAAACCCAGGATTCAACCTCTTCGTCTTCATGTGACCCTTTTTGTATTTTACTTTTCATCAGCTCTTTGTAATGTCCCACTGCTGGGCAAAAGCCTCTCCCTTGGACTTCCAAATCACTCTGTTGGTGGATGTCCCCTGACCTTATGACCTTGTGACCCCTGTATCACGGGAGTCTTTTGACCCACAGGGCCCACGTTCAAACTCGACCGAGGTATGACCCCAAGGTGTGTGCACACCAAGTGACAAGTCAATACTTTTCCATTTAAAATATGTGACCCCTATATCTCAGGGGTTTTCAGACCCCCAGAACCCATATTCAAACTCGATCGAGAAATAACCCCAAGGTATCTGCACACCAAGTTACAAGTTAATCGGTCCAGTGGTTCAGGAGCTATGCCTGTCACTAACATCAATCTCTCAGAAACACACAGACCGTTACAAAGTGTTTTCATTATCCTCGTCGAAGAAGACTCAGAGGTTAATAAATGGCAAAGGTATTTGAGCCTGCGAAACTCATACTTACCGGTCCTAAGGCAGTAGCTGTTATTACTCTTTCACCAGTTTCTGTACTGCAAGTGCTGTGCCGGTTTTTAGGAATACTGCCAAAACCAACTCTTTTAATATTAATGAACCAGAACATTTCTAGTTAATGTTTATTAAACACAAGGTTCAGTAAATATTCATGGACTTGTCTAGACTGAACAATGTCCAGTTTTAGTTTTTAGCCTGAATATACGCCATCATCCAGTTAAATGCACTTTCAACAAAATTTCTAGTTTGCCACGCTAACTAAATTTATTTTGGACGCTGTACAGGTATACCTATAATTTAGTTTTCGTGTTACCACAAGTTTTAAACAGCTATTTTTGGCGACGGTTGGCGTATGCTTAATAGTTTAAATAGTTTTCAGTGATATATTAAGTCTAGCCGAAATTGTAGAAGCAAGTGATTTTACCTAGACAACGCTTGTTTATTAATATTTTAATAATATATTTTAACCACAAGTGCCTTTTATAAATTTTGAAACAATATACACAAGGCTCTGAACAAATATTTAGTTAAAGTGCCTATTAGAGCTTTGTAGATCATAGTAGAGCTTGCTAATTCCAGGATGAATGGCTAGCTTGACTGGGGTAACACTTCCTTTTTACAGAATATAAAAATCAGGTGGTAAATAGACTATGGTTTATGGCAAGCAGCTGCTTGTTTGCGTTCCCCATCAATGGAGATCTGTTAACTTTTTCCCACAAATCCCCATTGATCACGTAATGGAGGTTCTTCAGCATAAAGTTCATAAATTCAAAATTGACTTGTCTCATCAATAGAGAACCATTTATGATGCCAATATAGCGATGTCCATACACAGCAATTATCGCTTAACATCAGATGACTGCTAGTAAGACTGCCATAATAAGCAACAAAAAAAAAACAATGCTGGCGACGGCGAAGGGAAAATTTAATTACTGTGCCTTACTATCAAACAATAAACTGTATGTTATTGAAATTAAACAACTTTATACGGATTTTATCGCGTTGTTTATTTTTTATAGAACATTATTATTACATAATTTTAAGGAACCTTAAACTATTATTGTTAAGCATATAGTGACAAGAATAGAAAAGGGTATGTTAAGCTGGTTTGGGCATGTAGAAAGAATGGACGAGGAAAGACTGACTAAGAAAGTTTATAAGGCTAGTGTGAATGGAACAGTCGCAAGAGGAAGACCTAGGCGAACGTTTCTTGATCAGATCGGAGGCGTTCTGGACAAAGGCCAGGTTAAGAGCACCTTGAACCGACGGGCGTGTATGAGGAATGGGATGAAAGTGAATGAAGCCAGAGAAGTGTGTCAGGATCGTAGCAAATGGAAATCCGTAGTCTCTGCCTACCCCTCTGGGAAACAGGCGTGAATCTATGAATCTATTTTACTAGTTACTGTTTACTACTTCTGTCTAAGCTATTCAAATTGTAAAAACTATTTAGATTTAATTTTACACTTTCCTCGAGGTTGGTTTACAGCAGCCATGTTCACGGGGAGACTAAGATGGTGGTTGTCTCAATGTTCTAAAGTGTAACTATTTCAAAGTATTCGAATATACTTTAATTTTGGTGTTTCATGAATGTATCATGAAGTCTAGCTGTGTTTTGCTTCTTCTTGGGCTACACCAACGCTCGTTGAAGTCTACTGTGTGTGAACACGTGCAACAGGGGACCAACCACTATCTGCGATTTGACAAACCACTGGTACCAGCAAAAGAACACCAATTCCTACCAAGGATGCTTCGCGAGGCTATTGATATATGGTTGGAATGTACCACCAGCTAGGGATCCAGTAATTCAAATAGAAAACCCGAGAAGAAGCAAACCACAGCTAGACTTCATGATACTTTAAGCTCATTCTGCGTAAATAGAAACAACAATAATTAAATCTTCGGGTACTTTGAAATAACTACACTTTATTTTATTTTATTTATTTATTTAATAAAGGTACACCAACAGCTTCTGTATATTAATTATAAAATAAAGTTGTAATAAGTAATAGGCTTATACAACTGTATAAGCCTATTACTTATTACAACTTTATTTATTTTGGTCAGTTATCATTTATTTTGGTGAATGTTGGTTCACCTGTTATTGGCAACTGCCAATAACAGGTGAACCAACATTCACCAAAATAAATGATAACTTAAGCTAAAAACTAAAAACTAATTTACTAGATATTAATGTACTAGACATTAAATGAAAAAAAAAACTTTTTTTAAATATATCTATTATATAAAATTAAACAAATATGAGATCAAAAATTTGACTAATAATACAATTCTATAGACAAGAGGTTGTAAAACTATATAATTAATCGTTTGGAGCTTTGTGACTTAAAATATGGGTTTTAAAGATATTTATAGAGTTATGGTATATGTCAACATCTGGATTTGATTTTACATAAGAATTCATCTCTTTACTGAGCCTATTAAGAGGTGAGTTTTCTCCTATATTTGTGTTGAAAACTTTAGTGTGGAATAAATGGGTAATGGGATATCTGGGTATTCTATATGGGACTTTAATTCCAATTTGTTCAATTAATTTATTACAGTCCAATTTATTGTTAACTAATTTGTAAAAGAACATGAGATCTTGTACTAGTCAGCGGTCGCGCAGAGTTATCATTTTGTAGCATTGGATACGTTGTTCGTATGGACACCGGGGAGATACATCACCGAAGGTATATGCTAGGTGTTTTGTAAAGGCCCGTTGGGTGCTTTCAACTCTTTGAGAGTGTACTGCGTAGTGCGGGTTCCACACTACGCTGGCAAATTCAAGGTGGCTCCGAACTAAGGCGTTATATAGCACAATTTTTGTTCTTACAAGCTTAAATCCTTTGGTGCTTCTCTTAAGAAATCCTAGCAGCCGTGCCGATTTCGTAACAATGTTATTAATATGGCTTATGAAGTTAACTTTGCTGTCCATGGTGATGCCGAGATCGCGAACCTCATTCACAGTTTTCAATAACGCTCCGTTTATATTATATGAGACAGTATTAGATTTCTTTTCCTCGTGAATCGTATGTGGCTACATTTATGTACATTAAGCTTCATATGATTAAGGCTGCACCAGTGCTCTATTCTATCCAAATCCTCCTGAATTAGGGTAGAATCTTCATTTGAAGTTATAGTTTTATAAATTTTGAGATCGTCGGCAAACATTAGATAATTACAATGATGGATTTGGGTAGTAATGTCGTTAATAAACAGTAAAAACAAAACCGGTGCAAGGTGAGAACCCTGAGGAACTCCTGAGTCGGTATAATATGGATAGGATTCGTAACCATTAACAACAAGAGTTTGCGATCTATGGCCTAAATAAGATTTAAACCAGTTTAAAAGTGAGCCATGTATACCATTATACTCTAACTTGGACAGCAACAGAGAACGGTCAACTTTGTCAAACGCACTGCTAAAGTCCGTGTACACGGCATCTACTTCTAGTCTTTTGTCGAGAGCTAGAGTCACATCCGATACAAACTCGACGAGGTTTGTTTCAACGTTGCGTCCAGCTTTAAAGCCATGCTGACTTGGTAAAATAATTCTGTCAATGTGGCGGGTAATAATTGGACAAACAAGAGACTCGAATATTTTTGAAAAACATGATAATATTGATATTGGGCGGTAATTTTGAACATTTGCAGGATCTCCTTTTTTTAAAACCGGGACAATTCTTGCGTTTTTCCATACATCAGGGAATATTCCTTCAACAAGAGAAGAATTAAAAATAATCTGCAAAGGTAGGGCGAGTTCTTGGTGGCAACGTTTTATAAACAAGGGTGGTATACAATCAGGTCCAGCACCTTTGGAAGCATCTATGACTTTGAGTTTGTTGAAAATTTGTTTTTCCGTGAACTTAATAGTGCTTAAGATAGAGTCAATGCCTGAAAATCTATTGGTAGTAATATAAGCAATGGCTGGATTTTGATTAAAAACGGAAACAAATTGATCACCGAAGAGGTTGGCTATTTCTGGACCACTGCTAGCCGCCTTATCATTCATAAACATATCAGCAGGTATGCAAGATTCTCCACGACGTTTATCTTTTAAGCCAATTTGGCATCGTCAAGATTTCCAAATTTGCTATTAGTAGTAGAATCAGCAATTAATCTCTCTCCAAAATCAAGAGCGGACATGATCTTATCAAAAAGATCTGCAATAATTCCAGTTGATAAATTAAACTTCACTTCACTTTAGAATACTGAGACAACCGCCATCTTAGTCTGCCCGTGAACATGGCTGCAAGTATAAATTAAATATAAATCATCTAAATAGATTTTACAATTTAAATAGCTTGAATAGAACAGTCAACAGTAACTAGTAAAAGTGTTTAACAATTGTAGTTTAAAGTTTCAAAATTATGTAATATAGTATTATAATAATAATATCAACCCTGTATTAAACTGTCCCACTGCTGGGCATGGGCCTCTGCTCACTGTGAGAAGGGTTAGGCCATAGTCCACCACGCTGGCCCAGTGCGGGTTGGCAGACTTCACGTATCTTTGAGAACATTATGGAGAACTCTCAGACATGCAGGTTTCCTCACGATGTTTTCCTTCACCGTTAAAGCAAGCGATAATTAACTATTTAATACGCACGTAACTTCGAAAAGTCAGAGATGCGCGCCTTGGGATCGAACTCGAGACCTCTGCGTGGCAGTCTAACGGTTTCCCACTAGGCTATCGCTGCTAAATTATGTAATAATAATGTTTTATGAAAAATAAACAACGCGATAAAATCTGTATAAAGTTGTTTAATTTCAATGTGTAACATTCGCGTAAACGTAAGAAAATATTATAAATACTATCTGTTATGCTATTCTGTAAACACTCATTTCGAACGTGTCCACGGAGCGTAAATATATAATAATAATAACGATTTTATTTCGCGTGGCATAGACGCATAGATAAATACCTTATAGACTAACATACATACAATTTGTGTTAGTATTTATATAACTTAGTAATTTTGTTATATGTTGTATTAATTATGTGTTAATTATGTTAGTAATGCTTCACTTGCACTCTGTTGTTGTGGTGTTCTGTTGGTGTGGTACTTGACCGCGGAAGCGACGGAACACCACACCCTTCGGCCAAAAGTCCTCCTTCATAAATACGTGTAGAAAGCAAGTTGGTACTCGCACCACAAACGCTTTGAAGTTGACGTTGCGACGCGACTCCAGCAGCTGCACTCTTGGCATGTACTTGGACTTCTGGCGTACATACTCCGCGATATCCTCTGCCTTAGTGGTGAAATGTAGGCGAGAGATGTACACCGGTGTGTTCGGTGCTGCAGCACGCAGGTTTGCACCAGGCTCCACAGGAGCTGTGCCGCAGCAGTTTTTATTGGTTTTCTGACGGCGCTTCCTCCTTTGCATCGTGACAGAACCACCCTCAGCATCATATAGTCACTATCACATTTTATAACACAGTATAAAGATATAATATAATCACTTCGGTAGTAGTTATAGTAAACATATATAATTTGATTACTGTACAACATCTCAAATGTTTTCTGTCAACTTGATAGTGAATTTAGTCCTAAGGTTAGCATAATTGCACATAATACAATATTAGACAACGCGTCTTAAATACCTATTTTTCCCGACGTTTCGACTGACTTGCATCGATTGTAATCACGAGTTTAGACCTGGTAGAATTGTACAGTTCACAGAAGCATAAGCTGTGATAAATGGGTAAGAGTTTTTAGATTCAAGACATGTTACGTGTTTTTGTTAGTTATAAGTTGACGGTCACGCTAACAAATTATCAAAATACTAAATGTGTTGAGGCATTCCTTTTAATAAGAAGTTTTCGTTTTCGTATTCACGTAAGAAACTTATCAATAAAATCTTCAAATTAATTATGAATACCTCACATAACGGCCTATATTATCTGTTGGTAAATTAAATTTTCAGTACCCCTTACAATATCGATTTTATAATAAACTAACTCAAGTAGCAAGTTGACCCGGAGCAAACCGCAGGATACTGAAAGTTAATAATTCAGAATATATTATGAGAACGGGTCAAAGTTTCAATTAGCTGGCTATCTCTAACGGTCGCCGCATTGCTCGGACCACAAAACTCAGCTCTACCACAACTACAGTTAGGTGGCTACCGCAGCACTGCCCTCTGCTTGCATATTCATCCACACGTCTTCATAAAAAGCCAAGTCTTATAACTTTTAATTGGATATCTCATTAATTTAAGTCCACTTGCTAATGAAGTGAAAAAGGTCATTTGCATTTAAGTTTTATTTTTATAGTAACTTTGTGTGAAATAATTAAGCCTAACGGGAATGAACTGCGATTATACTTAATTAAATATGAAGAAAGCGCGTTATTTTTAAATAGAACTGCTAATTTAAAGGTTATTTGTATCAAATCATTGTTCATTTCCACTGATTGCACAAACGATAAGAGTCCGTTTTAGTGTTGTAGGTTGGGTGGACAAGTATGTAGGCTTGTAGACCCTTTAAAAATAAGTCGCTGTGCTGCCAGATTAGGGACAAAGGTGTCTGGTCTTTTAAAGACCATACGCCGTCTCCTCTAAGAGCCTCAAAGTTTTCTAATGGCGAGAACAAAATATAAACTTAGATGAATACGATCTTCTATACATTAAGAGTTTTTAAACCGAGCTGCTATAGTTTCAACTCCAAAATAAAATATGTATTCTACTGTACCATACTTTGTATAAATATGCTTATTTGCATATGCTTCTATTGTAAATTGATTTTTTGTTTTTATATGCTCTCTACTCGATAGAAGTCGTTTCTATTGCACAATTCCACGTTGCTGACCCTTAAAAGCAAGCACCATGGTGCTGCCAATGCAGTACAAAAGCTACTTTTCTACCGATCATAGCGCAAGACTCTGTCCATCCGTACCTTAACTAATACACTACAATAGCGGTTAGTTGACGGCATTTTGTACGTATAAAGCACTTAGTTATGAATGGCACGACTACTACGTACTAAAGGAGTCAACTCACCTAGCGTGATTGCAACACGCTTTAGAGTACATACATACGTGTTGATCCTGAAAGTGCATAGCTCAAACTGAGTCAGTTAGAGAGCATGCACTCTAACACATGTTACAATCTTGCTGAGATGTCGTCTGTAGTACGTCGCGTAGGTAGTACATATAAATTCAATGTCGTCAAGCCGTGAGCTGAGTATATACACGTGAGCTGTTTTTACCGACAAAGTTCAATACAAAATAATTCGTGCCAGTCTTTTAACATATTTTAATAATTTATTGTTAACAAATGTTTTAATATCCGTAATAATTTTACGGATATTAAAACATTTGTTAAAAGTACGAATAATAATCAACATTGTTGGTAAATAATTAGCATATTTTACACTGCTTCAAATAAATATTAAGATTTACCCATTATATTTCATTCGGATATTAAATTGAACCTAAATCATATTTGTATGATACTAAGAGTCGTCAAAATTTCTTGATGCCAACATGGGGTGGGAGTGTACTTGTACACTACCAATGCATCACAGGTCTTATCATTGCTCCATATGTCTTAGCAATACCATATTTTATCATTCTACCAGTCGACACTACTATCACTACTGTAGTATTCATCCTTTCCACCTGAAAACGTTTCCGTCCAGCACGGTGCAGTTTCAGCAATTATTTTTCTCACGTACGTGCAGGGTTAAGAATAAACTACACACAGCGATGACACCCGTTCACCGTGACTCGTCCTTCTACAAACGAGGTTTAAAGAGAGTGCTACTATCATGGTAGGCAACGGTTTAACTGTGTAGACACCTGTCGTTTAGAGTTCGAGTTCTTATACAACAGCTTTGTCCGTCCGTCCGTCTGTCTGTTATACAACTTTCAACTCAAGAACCGTAAGAGCTAGAGACTCGTGGTCAACGCTATTTGACTCAGCATAGTCGATATACCCCCGAAATGACTGTGACCTTTGATCTCTGACCTCACCATTTTTTATAACTCGTAAGATTTACAGCAATGCATTGCCGATTCTCACTTGGTATTTGACTGCATGGATGGCGGATGGTTTAAGTGGCATCGCCATGTCTACCTCGCCGAGTGTTGCAGTTTCGACCCCAAACGAAACAAAAGTTTGTGTGGTCCACAAATCGTTGTTCCGAATCTGGGTGTTCTTTGTGTCATGTATTTGGATGTTCGTAAAGTCTACCGCGGCACAAAATTATTCCTAATGAGATATATTATATTAAAAAAATATACTAACACAAAACAGCCTTATTAGCGGCGGTTACTACATACTGCTAGATGTCTGGTTAATAGGGTCGTCTGCCACTAGAAGCATTAAAAGTAAAGGCACTAATTATAATAATGTTTATCTACTACAACACGGCAACTAAGCGATAACAAGCGGGTTGTCAATCAATCAATCAAGCGTTTATTTGCTCGAACATAGGACATCAAGTTGCTTTTTTTGTTACAGTATTACAGTTTAATATATTATATTCCTAAGAGCGTGCAACTGATATAATAGAAACTAATACCTAAATAAAATATGTAAAATTAACCCAACATTGTTACATTATTATTTTTATCTTCTAGGTATTTTAGTATAATTAGTAGTTAATTAATTTGTTGGAAGTTGAGACCATTTTAATTTGTTCATATTTCGGGGAACTTTGCTAAACATTTTGATGAGCAAACAATACGCATTTTTTGTGATCTCTAATATAAATTGAGGCAATTTTTATTTATTTATTTATTTATTTATTTATAAGGTTAACCAACAATTGTTTACACGGATACATTCATTGAAAACTTAAATAACTACAAAATACATAAACAAGTGTAACAATTATTTATAGGTTAACACCACATGCATTACAATTAAATTAATTTAAATAAGCTTTAAATTATTTATCATTTCTAATTATATATATCTTGTATTTATATGCTTTAATTACAATATAATTACAGAAAAAGAATAAATTACAATAAAAATAACTAACATTTACAAATAACATAACAAATAGTATCCATAATAGTTATAAAAGCATTACTAACATTAAGGTGAAACTCTGTATATGATTAAGTATTTGAGCAGAGATAATATCAAGTAAAAAATAGCAGCAGTATGGTTCATAGTTATAATAAATTATTATTGACAATGTTATCATTAACAATGTGTCATATTTATGTTTTATTATGGTTGATAATGCCTGTTACTATTTTGCCTATACCATCAAGATGGATGTCAATTAGGTCGCTACATCCGTTTACAATCCTACACATCCTGACTATGGGTGAGTTTGCCCCTAGAACAGTCCTTCTCAGGGGTGGGTACAGTGGTGTTATACGATTCCTGGGATACCTAGCTGGTGCACGAAATCTAAAGTGACCCAGCAACTCTGGACAGTCAATTTTATTTCGGATGAGTTTGTATGCAAATATACCGTCCGCCACGTTCATGCGTAAAGATAGTGATTGCATTCCGAAATACTGCAGACGTGCATGGTAGGTGGGTAGCTGTTTGACCTTATTGTTCGCAAATGCGAGGTGCCACAGGAAACGCTTCTGAATCCGTTCTAAGCGTAACATATGCACTGCATAGTGGGGTCTCCATACAACACTGCAATATTCCAGGATACTCCTGACTATGCTGTTATATAACATGATTTTTGTGCTATTTTGGCGAAATTCTTTAGTATTTCGTAATTTATCTTTATGGGATAATATAAGATATTTTTTAAATGTTAAGGGAAGGATTTTGCTTTTTTATAATAATATATAATAATTGAAATTAAACTACTTACTTACTTATTGCAGACTAAGATGATAGATGTCTCAAGACAACTACCATCTCAATCTCCCCGTGATTATGGCTGTTGTAAAGCAACCGAAACGTCTGGGCAAAGTGTAAACTTAAATTTAATTTTAAGTAATTTAAATAGCTTAAATTCAGCATAGTTAAATAATAGTAGTAATTATGTAATAAAAGTGTTTTAAAATAAACAACGCGACGAAGTCCGTATAAAGTTGTTTAGTTTCAGTGTATAACATTTGCGTAAACATACAATATTAAATATATCAGTTAAACTGTCCCACTGCTGGGCACGGGTCTCTTCTCAGTGTGTGAAGGGTTATGCCATAGTCCACCACACTGGCCCAGTGCAGGTTGGCAGACTTCACATATCTTCAAGAACATTATGGAGAATTCTCAGACATTTAGGTTTCCTCACGATGTTTTTCTTAACCGTTAAAGCGAGCGATAATTAATTATTTAATACGCACATAACTTCGAAAAGTCAGAGATGCACGCCTTGGAATCGAACTCGAGACATCATGATATGAGATCAGAATCGAGTGTGGAGTAGACCAGCAATCTTCCATAATGCTATCGCAGCAATCTCGCTTTTTTACAATAAAAAATAAACGACTGTGACAGGAAGGTATTGATAGAGATATTGCTCCAATGCAGATTTTCTGTGTTTTATACATTCTGTCATGGACTTCTATGGTCGCCTTCACATCTTTGAGTGTCAGAATATTTTCTATACACATTAACCTGTCAATTGTTGAAATGTCAAACATAATTGAAAACCTATTGTGTCTGGCCGCCGGAGTGCCGCTGGGACTCAATAGGGTAAGAAATATTAATCTAAGGGTCAATTTTCGTAATGAGAATTAATTGAAACAGAGTAACATCCAAGTCTCAGTGTCATAATCATCACAATTGATAGTCTCCTAAATTAAAATAAACGACAAATGAGAATGCCAGGTTGTATTCATGGCTAACAGTGTTTTTATAGCATTAATAAATACTTGGGCAATACCCATGAAATAGATTAAAACTGCGCCGAGCGTAAGACAGATAATGACAGAGCTCGTACGGCGTATGTTAAAATCGGCGCGCGGTCGCCATAGTAAAATTGTATGGAGGATTTGAAGTGCTTTTTTGATAAATATGTATCTTAATTGGCAACCAATAACTTAAATATTTGCGATGGACAAATTGTAATATAACTATTTATGTTTCGCTTAAGATGTAAAATAGGATAGATTTCTTCTGTTATAATCTAAAAATCACGTAACACGAGCTTAGGTTTTGCATTTTTCGTCCAAATTTATGTAATTTTGTAGGCGAAAATATTCATGAATATAAGTTTTTTACACGAAGTAATTATATACACAGTCATTGTTACGGTAAATGTATATTTTATATTTGTATTGAACTAAGTGTTGATTTTATTCACTTAACTGTGACCGCCTGTTTTGGCACATTTCGCTTGCCGCAGTCTTAAGGATAATTATAGGCACACATCAGTTTAGTCTTGTTAGTGTAATAAGTTACAATGGGATATTTAAATCTAGAATTCAAGACTTTTGAATATAAATAATTAATGCCTATTCCTAAAAAAGTGAA
Source organism: Catocala fraxini (assembly GCA_930367265.1). Classification (NCBI taxonomy): domain Eukaryota; kingdom Metazoa; phylum Arthropoda; class Insecta; order Lepidoptera; family Erebidae; genus Catocala; species Catocala fraxini. Next base: position 3,946,738 of record OV884045.1, read on the forward strand.
ATGTGCTATGGACAATTTATTAACTACAACGTTTTTGTAACCATATTTATTGTGAATACATGATTCTTTCTTTCTTATTATATTTATACTTGATCATAACCATAATCATTTAGTTGTGAAACAAAGATCGGAATTCTTTTTTTAATAGCTTTTAATACAATGATTGGCTCTGTAGTCTGTTACTTTTATTAGATTTGCAAATTAGCTGTGAAAACATAACCAAACAGATAATCCCTTGCCCGTCTATAACATTAGTATCAATTGAAAATTCTACTTATATTGGAATTGTTAAAGTCTGTGAAGTTATTTTAATATATCTAACTTAATCATTTGTAAATTATTATACAGACTTGGATGTAACGAAGAACCCTGATAGACCATATGCTGAATTAACACGTATTAACACGATATTATCCTAGTATACTTCTGGGATTCAGGCGAGTGAATCAGTAGGTAAAACTTATAAGTTGTAGTAGCCTTTAAGGTTATAATGACTTTGATAGTTTGGTTTAGCCTGCCTGGTTTCATATTCAAAGAGGTATCTTAGTTACGCGCAGAATCAACTCACCCAGACGGGAAAGATCGACACACTTCTGCGAAATGTATGCACACATTTTATACAACGCCCCTAGCAAAAACGTCGGAGTACTAAACAAAATAACCGCAAATACAATCTCATGTACTCAGGCAATCCAGCATTGCAAAATCATATGATTGAAGAACCTTGTGTGCCACTGGCATCTCTTTTAAGGCCCGGAAGTGAATTTCCAATTTCAATTTTATAATGTTCCTGGTGTTGTGATTGTCACAGTTCTCGGGCGTTTAGTTCAAAGCCTGTTCTGAGTTGCAACTCCAGATTTCTCTCACTTCAGAACTAAAGTTCTATAAACTGTGTTCACTACTGACTGCCTCTTTAGTCATGTTGCTGTTTGCGATCAAGTGAGGTGTTAGGTTAATTTTTTGTGTCGGATTAATAGTAGCCCAGAGAGACAGTTGGCGGTGTTGCATACTCCTATGCCCACTAAAGCCGTGAGCTCTGCTTCTGATCTCACTCCGGTTAAACCAGCTTGTCGGTCCATCGACGTATGAGAGTGAGAAAATAGGGAGTGCATACTATAATATCTTCTGCGTAAATGACTAGTCAAGACCGAAATTTGGTCAAAAGGACATTGTTATAGATATTGCACGACTTATTTATTAATTGGCAAGTTTAAAGACTAATATTCCAACGTAAAAAAGTACAAATATGGTAAATTTAAGTATTAATAAATATAATAATATAGAAGACCTAGGCGAACGTTTCTTGATCAGATCGGAGGCGTTCTGGACAAAGGCCAGGTTAAGAGCACCTTGAACCGACGGGCGTGTATGAGGAATGTGATGAAAGTGAATGAAGCCAGAGAAGTGTGTCAGGATCGTAGCAAATGGAAATCCGTAGTCTCTGCCTACCCCTCTGGGAAACAGGCGTGAATCTATGTATGTATGTATGTAATAAATATAATATATTCTTTGTTATATTTATCCTAAGTTGAGTTTGTGTTAATACATAGTAATAACCATCAGGTATGCAATTATTTTTATTAATATAGAGTATATAATATTGCGCTTCATTAATTGCATCACGTGCTTCGATCAATGCCGAATAATTCCATGTTCAAATGCGTCTTTAACCTTTCGGCTTCGTATAAAACATATGTTATAATCATTCTATAACTTAGGAACTTTAACATAATTCCATTAATTTCATTTAAGACAAGTCCACACACACAAACTTAAGTCGATTGCAGCAGTTAATTTGCCTAAAAGTTACAATATAAGATGTAAAACTCACCAATGTTGTATAAGCACGCCCGTATAAAGCCACCCACTTTCCTAATCTAACTTTGGAGTTCAAATCCGAAGTCAGGGGGAAGGAGGATATTTCTATATCTGACAGTTAAGCGTTTAGCGCCATGATTAATGTGATACGGGTATTTGTACGTAGGCACGTATACGTATACTTATGATATTTTTCGTCTTGAATTCTAACGGTCAATAAGCCGAGATGAGTAATTGTTTGTTGGTAATAAGTGATTAGTTATATCCTTCAACTTTTAAGAATTATTAGATTCTTATGAACAATGAAGAAATTTAATAAACTTTAGGAGTCTTTAGGAATATTTAATGTAATATTACGAATCCCATAATTAATTGTTATATTTGCCACATTGTAATGTATATTCTATTAAAAAGTATCTAAAGTACATTTCTTTCTTTTCAGATAAACAGAAACGAGACTGATATGATTCGAGTATGGAGCGGATGTTTGACGTTTATTCTCGTCCTAACACAAGCTGGAAGCGACTGGCTGAACTGCGCTCACATCGCAGAGTGCCACTGCAAATGGTCTTCGGGAAAGAAGACAGCTTCTTGTGTCTCAGCAGGATTAAAACAATTACCAAATTTAGCAACAGACATTCAAGTACTCGATTTACATGGAAATCCTTTAAAAAGACTAGGAGAAGATGCTTTTGCAAATATAGAACTCTTAAATCTCCAACGACTAAATCTCAGTTCTACGGGTCTCCATTCTTTACATCCAAATGCTTTCAAAGAACTGCGAATTTTGATAGAAGTAGATCTGTCTCAAAACGATCTACTCCAACTATCACCTGACACGTTCAAAGGTGCGGATCGCTTAAGGCTATTGATCCTCAACGATAACCCTTTGAGCGCTTTGGTGGCGGAGCAATTCCCGCCGTTAAAACATTTAAAGAAATTGGAAATATCGCGGTGCAAACTACGAACTGTGCATCCGTTTGCATTTGTAAATCTACAGGCGTTGGAAACAGTCAATATACATCAAAACCTGCTAACGTTTCTCCATCAAGATACGTTCAATCTACCTGTATTGAAAACTCTGACTTTATCAGATAATCCATGGTACTGTGATTGTAGATTACGGGAGTTCCACGATTGGTTTTTGAATAGTAATCTTGGCAATGAGGATGTATTTTGTGCTGGTCCACAACGAAAAGCGGAACTATCATGGCGGGCTTTGAAAAGAGATGATTTTGTGTGTTTGCCATCTGCCACATCGTCGCCAACAGTAATTAGAACAGAAGCTGGCGCAGAAATTTCATTTGGTTGTTTTGTAAGAGGCGATCCTAAGCCTACAGTGACGTGGTCATTTCATCATATACCAGTTAATAATAATACGAATAAAAATAGTGATATTTTAATTAATAAGTACCATTTAGACCACTTCGATGAATATAACGACGACTTCTTGAACAAAAGTGCGCAGTGGGTGAATGTGACCATAACTAATGTAACTAGTGACTTATCTGGGGAGTGGAAATGTAGTGCCAAAAGTTTAGTCGGCGAAGCGAGTGCTTATCTAACATTGTTTTTGCCTAAAGCTAGAACGGCGACTGCTCGGGTCGCACCAGACTACTCAACGTTTTTCTTAATAGGTGGTTCAATGCTAGCTATGACTACTGCAGGTTTTATTGCCGCCTGTATATGCTGGAAAACAAAACGACGAAGAGTACCACCAAGCAGAAGTTTTACAGATCAAGAAAAGAAGTTGCTAGATACATCTCTAGCCGTTAGTTGCGACAGAACGAGTGGTGACTTAGGGTCATCGTACGGCTTCGAAATGTTAGACAGGTCCATATCTATGGAGTCTGATGACGCAAGATGCTTAGAGCCCGTACAAATAACAATAGAAGGTCCACCTGGAAGCTTTCCTCCACCTCCTGCAGAATTTGCTTTACCAGCTCCTTATGGGAATATTTTTATATCAGTTCAAGTTGCTGGTCACAGTGACGAGTATCCAGATCTATTAGGCGGTGGAGCGACATTGCCTCGTCGAAGTAGAACCTGTTTCTTAAAATCTGCATACGATAATATGGGCCCGAGGATCACGGCGGCTGGCAGCTCCACATGGTCTCTACCAGGCGCTAATGCTGACAAAAATGTGGATAGTAAAGACCCCTTGAGTGTTCCTTTATCGACATTTTCTACTGAATTTACTGCATTGTAAACTTTTTAACAGATTTAATTTGTACCTAAGGAGATTTTATAAAATTAGTAATTATTCTGTTATGTATGTACTTTCAGTATTATCAAGTTGATCATACAAAAGCTAATTATGATCATAGCTTGAAATTGTACAAAATCAAACCAAATCAATGGTCGTGACTTTTGTAAACCCCTTTTTTAGTAACGAATTATGCCATTCTATTATTGAATGCTACTAAGTTACATTGTGAAATTATTATATATGAGTAATTATATTGGAAATTGTCATTCTACTGTATTTTGTAAATCTCATTATTTTGATTGAAATTGAATTATAATGAGTTATCAAACAAAATTAATGCATGCGATTAATGTTATCTTTTTTAACAGTGACCCAATTGTGGATATTGCAGACCTGATATCTATGTACTACATAAAGTTTGGCCTAGATTTTTTAGCATTTACAAAAAAATAATGTCTAACATATCAATTTTATAGTTGTAAATAAACTAAGTTTGAAATTTTATTACACTTTGCATTTAAATCATGTACATAAACAGTATACGATAAAGATATTTGTTACAACAACAATAAAATACAAATATTTAGATTAAAACGATTTGTATTCACTGAAAATTCTGACCAATGTTGATCTTGAAAACAATATAAGTAAATAATTTTACCACGTTGCCATTGTGGCATTGTAAAAGAGGGACAAAATTACCACAGTATATTTCTGTCTCTGTCTTTTAATCACCAATAATGGCTTCGATTTTAAACATGATTCTATCAACTAATAAGTAATATTCTCTAATGATTAGGCTTGTGCATTGTCCATTTTCATTAATTAGGATTAACTACAAAGGCGTTTTAGCTTAGATTTATTCTGCAAATTACGTATTTGGCATTATTTGTTTATAGATCTTAAACTGACAACAGAATAATGTGGGCAATTAAAGTTATTTTATACAGGCATTATGGCATATTCTACCAATATGCTATCCTTCTAATAGGAATTGTTTTCTGTATGCGCCAGAATCGTCCGATCTTTTAAACTTTCAAACCACGACGACACACCGGTGATTAGCCACAATAGATTTGAATTATGTCTGGTATTCTAAGAATCATTCTGCCAAGTAGTTTTTTGCTGTTAGCCTTGGGTCTTGAAATCTTTGCTACAGTGACAGTGAAAAGACGCACCAAAAGTTTTACTTCGCTATGATTCCTGGGACTCCCTGGGTGGCGATAATTACTCAGAAATGCTGATCAAGTTTGAACAAAAAGGCATAAAAGAGGACGACAAATACAGAAACTAGAAACTCATGTTAAGAAACAAATTCTAAAGATCAAAATATATGAGAGCTATACTCCTCGAACAGAATCCTCGAAATTCTTCTTTCCTTTTTTGGTTTATAGTTATAGATATATAGGTATTAATACAATTAATTGACGTACATTTTAATGGAAATAAAGATGTTAGTTTGTGTTTATTTCTATGTAAAATAGAAACAAGATTTATAAGCACATCTTTTTTTGTCCCATTATAAGAAAACGGACAATGTAAAAAAGCCTATTTTTACAAAACTGTACAGTAGTCAATAAGTTTATATACGAACGTAAAATAGACGTACGTAAGAATTGTAAGATTTGGTCCCGTATCGTTGCTTTAAATCCGAGAAATGAAGTAATTAAAGAAGTGCAACAATTGTTTTTTGATTATTTCTTATCCTTTATCACTGCTTTGGTCTTTTGGCACAGTTTGCGCTTACGCTTAAATTCGATCGTTCAGTGCCAGGTTTATTCCCGGACCGAGATAAATGTTACCAGGTTTTTATTGGTTTACTATTGTGGGTATAAAAAAATACCAATAAAAAAGGTAATAAAATCAAGAGCACCTTCCTTTTGAAAAATACTACTCTTAAATAGTCTGGTCAACAAGTGCTTTTTTGGTCAACTTTTTTCAGCAGTCTCGGCAAAATATGTACATGGTGTCATTCGATTCGGAATGGCACATACATAAATGATTTTTGAAAAAAAAAAAATCGCTTGCAAAAATCGCAATAGTCACAATTAACTAAAAAAAGCGGATTTATTTTTTGCAATAACTCAAAAATTCTTTGAGATTTTCAAATGTAAAAGAGATTCAAAGAAAAGAGTAAATTTCCTGAAAAAGTTCTTACTTAATATTGTCTTCTATTTACGCGAATATTATTCATTGAAATTAAACTGTTAAATTTAAAAGTTAAAGTGTTAAAGTTCTTACTCCCGGAATTGTAGGAATAATATTTATAATTTTCCCAGAAGGATGAAAATACGGCCAAAAACGGGTACTCTGACTTGCGCAAGCTGCGCCTACTTCGGACACTTTATCAATAAAAATTATTTAAACATATTAAATATAATATTTAAGAAATGAAAAAATTCTGAGGCCTACTGGATAGATAAATGAACAATAATCCGACGATTCTTTTTTATCACAATTTTTCAATTAATTATGCAATAGTTAATTAATAATTTTTTGCTAAAAACTATAAATTTGAGATTTTTTTGCCCATCTTGGACCTGGTCAGTCTTAGTAGATGCTGTTGATTTTATAACCTTTAAGGAATTTGACACAAATAAAAATATATTTATAAACACAGCTAAAAAAAAATATTTCCATTCCTAAGATTTAAGAAAATATAGCTGCCTCAAAAAAAAATTATACGTTGGATACATAAATAATATAAATAAACACACGCACAACTCACACAAACAAACACCCACATACACATACACACACACACACATAAACACACACACACACCACCACGAGCGCGCGCCACGCATATACAAATAACATAAAACTACATTCATTCACACATTCTAGATAATTTGCATATTCTATTATTTTATTATTGTTCCGTTGTATCTTCACCATGATTTTTTTCAAATTTGAATTATCCTTATATTAATAATAATATTCTATCACCTACACACAACGCCATCTAGCCCAAACTAAGCAGAGCTTGTACTATGGGTTCTAGACAATGGATAAACATACATATACCCTTTTTTTTTGGAAGTTCGTACATATTATACATAGAAACACCCAGACCAAGACAAACATCCATGTTCATGCACACAAATGTTTGACTGGTGAGGGAATCAAACCCGCGACCTTAGGCATGGCAGTCGGTTACACTAACCACTACGCCATCGAGTCGTCATTTATATCATGATACAATATAACTTATAAGGCTTGTATTGTAATATTTACGGAGAGACACTGACTCCTAAGATACAGGCATGTACACCTAGTTTAGAAGTCAGGGTTAAACATTTTGACAATTCTGCATCTTCGCTGAGGAGCGGCTTAACTTCGCTGGGCCGCTCTTCATCGAGAATGCAGAAATAAATGCCTTGTGTAAAAATGTAAGATTTTTAAAAAACGTTTTTGTCCTATAAATAGTGTTATTATTTCTCTCCAAAAATACATATATACAACGACATCGACCTCCTTATATAATAATTACATAACAAATCCTGCATATATTCTAAAACTAATGGTAGTATAATTCAACCGAGAAAGTATATATCTAGATTTCGCCAGCTCTATTTTATTTCCTACGTGACACATGAGAAATGGGCATATTGAAAGGATTTGGTAAATAACCAATATTCTAAATAACCGTATAAATATATTTCTCTGGTTACGGTTTAAACAGGGAGGTGATATCTGATACGTCTATTAAGCGAACACAGCGGAGACGGCGGAAGAGGTGCAGTGTGTTGGAATCAAACAAGCATCGGCGTTTATTTCCGGATCAATAAGATCACTCTTAAAACTGATCACACTTATTCCGCAGTCCGCTAACGAAAAGTACGTTAATGCTACGGACGTATGTATATGTCTTTATGTCCTTTTAGTTACCGGACCGTAGAGTTATATAGTCATCTTAAGATTGATATTCACCATCATCATCAAGCTGACCGTGTGCTTGTTGGCATCTTTGTAGCTTACGGCTTACGCCGATAAGATTTAAAGTAAGTATTGCCATGTCTATGAACGGTGGTTACCATTTACAACAAGATGACTGCTGGCTGGCTATGCCATCAACAGTAATAAAATTCCTCGTGATTGTATTGACACAGACTTTTTAACGAATAGATAAAAATGTGCGAGTTTCTGTCACGATCATATAGCTACTTCAATTCGTTGCACTGTCTAATCACAATTATCAACTGTCGTAGTCAGATCATAGAATTGATCACTTCATGATGTGGCCGATCATTTCATGAAATGGTTGTATTTCATACTTCTACATGGCTGATTAAAACTGACCATATTGTTTAAACGTTAACGTTGATGATATGGCAATCTACGATTGGTCATATGTTTACCGTAGAGTTACCATAATGTTAAAGGTTCATTAAAAAATCGAAACTAAAGAGGAACTTCTTTATTTCAAGTAGTTTTATGTCGTAACGACATTTCACTTTATTTTTATCTGCAACTAGCTGACCCGACAGACGTTGTCCTGTCTTAGATGAACTGCCAAACTCGCTAGATTAAAATAGTCGTTAAGTTTCATGAAATTATCAAATTTTCTTAACTTTTCTTTCCTCCTGCGAAGTATTAGAAAACTTAAAAAAAGATGATTGAAATCAGTAATGTCATTTCAAATTATGGCGTGATCAAGGCAAACAGGAATTCATTTTTATAAAATATATTAGATAGATTAGCGCATTATTATTAGATTTTTGTCTTAATTATTTTTCACGGCCATGAGGCATTCCAAAAACTAAACAATTTCAGCGCCTCTAATGGTGGATAATGTTATTATTTTACGATATAATCACAAATGTTTGACTATATCTTGAAATAGCTGGGCGTTTAGGTGTCCATATTATCAAACGCTGATTCATCATTGAACTAGAGACCATATCATGATTTATTCTACCATCTGGCCACATCATAAACTCTGCATCGCAACTCAATCGCTACAAAAAGTCGCCAAGTATTACTTCTCTTAAAGGTAGATTGTTTTAGTCTTAGTTCCTTACATAACAATTCACAGTGTTGAACTTAAATAAGTCATAAAAACTTAAATCTAAAGTATGAGGTCAATAATAATGAATGAGGCTTCAGTGGTCGTAAATTTCGCCCACTACAATAGAGTATTTATGGCCTCCACAGTCCATGAAACATTTATTAGCCAAGTTATTATCATAGTACTATTCAGTCGAGTAGGTACTAGATGAAATATAACATTTAAGACTGCGCCGAGCGAAATGTGCCAAAACAGGCGGTCACAGTTAAGTGAATAAAATCAACACTTTTGTTTAATACAAATATAAAATATACATTTACCATAGCAATGAATGTGTTTACAATTAGTGTGTAAAAAACTTAAAATAATTAATTTTTCCGCCTACATAATTATGTAAATTTGCTCGTGTTACGTGATTTTTAGATAATAACAGTAGAAATCTATCCTATTTACATCTTAAGCGAAACATAAATAGTTATATTACACACAATTTGTCCGTCCCAAATACATATTTATGTTATTGGTTGATAATAAAGATACATATTTATCAAAAAAGCACTTCAAATCCTCCATACAATTTTACTATGGCGGTTGCGCGCCGATTTATATATGCGTCGCACGAGCTCTGTCATTATCTGTCTTACGTTTGGCGCAGTCATTATCTGTCTTACGCTCGGCGCAGTCTTAACCAGTGATGTTCTAAATAAGTAATGATTTTAATTTGGTCCTACAACTGTTATAAATTCGAAAAATGCAAAGATATTTGGAGTTTTGTATCTCAATTCGTTTGAGTGTATTTGACTGCATGAATGGCATCGTGGATTAAGTGATGCTTTACACTGCACCGAGTGTTATGAATTCAATCCTCACAAAAAAATTGTGAGATTCACATTCGAGTGATTGGTGTTCTGAGTCTTGCTGTTCTTTGTGTCCGTTGTTTGAATGTTTATAAAGTCCTCCGCGACACATGAATTAATCAAAGTGCGGGGGTTTAATTTTAAAACAACTGAGAAACGGCAACGAATTGCCGTAAATCTTAGAGTTCGAAAAAATGTTTCAAGTAATAAACAAGTAGAACTCAATATGTGGAAATTCGTGGGGCAGATGGCAGTATAAAGACTTCAGAGCCTCGTATTGTCCATAGGGGTGTGCCTCAGGGCTCAATACTTGGGCCTCTATTATATATAATTTACAGTGCTGATGTAGCTCAGTCCTTCATGAACTGTAAATACCACATGTATGCTGATGACTTGCAAGTTTATCTCTCTTTTAAACCTAACAAAATATCATCAGCTGTTCAGAAACTTAATGAAGACCTACAAAGAGTTACTGAGTGGTCAAGGCAAAACTCTCTGGTTCTGAACCCCCATAAATCAAAGTTTATGGTACTGGGTAGCAGACAACAAATCAGGGACATACTCTCTGCTAAGCCTGAAATAATTGTCATGAATGAGGCAACTCTTAGAGCAGATTGTGTTTGCAATCTGGGTTTAACTATGGACCCAGAATTGCATTTTGAGGCCCACATAGGCAAGACCCTAAGTAACTGTTTTTACCGGCTTAAAATACTGTATAATATTAGAAACTTCCTCAGTATACCAATCAGGAAACAGCTGGTAGATAGTCTAGTATTGTCCAAGTTGAATTACTGTGATACTGTGTATGGGCCATGCCTGTTATCACGCACTACACGGCTTATACAACGCATACAACATGCATGTGCAAGATTTTGTGTAAATATACCCAAGCGCAGCCATGTCACTCCCTATCTAAATGAACATAATATCCTTAAGATGGCTGCCAGAAGGAAGTTACACCTAGCCTCTTTACTTTTTGGAGTTATAGAAACAAAAACACCTACATACTTGTATGACAAACTTTGTTGGAGAGAAACTCAATCCAAATATACGGTGAGATCAGTCACAAATCCACTATCTATTCCTGAGCACAGGACGGCTGCCTTTAGAGGTAGTTTCAAGTATGCCGCATCACACTGCTGGAATAACCTTCCACCACCAATCCGCAGCCTAAAATCAAAAAATTCCTTTGTTTTTCATCTAAAAAAGTTTTTGCTACAAACACAAAAAGCTACATAATATATATAAAATCACACCATTCCAATTACTAAATATTATTATTCTATTTAGTGATACTGAACATTTTATTTCAGTTCAATGCGTTAATATTATAACACTTAATTTCTATATCTAATCCTCACAAACACCTACTCACCTTCTTGGGTTTGGCCGTCAGGTATTGGATGGAAGGGTTTCCAGTCTGTGTTATTGCAGTGTATTTCAACACTTTAGGCGTCTTGAGGTCCTGCTTTGTATTTATATTATATTCCTTAGTCCTATAACAAAACAGGTTTGTTTTTGATTACCTACTTTTAACTTATCTTATATTGTTTTTCTTTGCTTTTTTAATTTCAATTCTTGCATTTTTATTACCCATATATATTATTCAATTGACAATTTAAATATGTACAAAGTTGTTAAGTGTTCAAATAAGATGACTGTACTGATTACCTTTCATTGTTGACATGCTCTGTGATCTGGTTGCTTATGTCACTGCGCATTAGTTTTGTTCACAATTCCTAGAATTGCTGGCATCGCGCGTACAATAGGGCGGATGCGACATAGGTACCTATATCACACTGACGCTTGTTTTAAAAAATACACTCAAATGTTTATATCATATTATCTTACTCCACACTTTTTTATAATATTTAGTAATTATCTTTATATCCTATTTACACGTATATTTACTTATTTAAGTATATTTTATTTTATATGTTTACACACTAGGCGCCGGCGTCACCAAATTGGATTTCGCAGAATACCAGTGTTGCGATTTTACAATCGCAACGTACGCTGAGCGATGTCCAAATTTTGGCACTGATGGGACACACATTTTTTCATTGTTTCAATTTGTGTTGAACTATAATTTTAATACTTTTATTTTATTATTGTTTTTATTTCATTATTGTTTGTATCGCTGCACATTGACGTGACCTTGAACTGAATGGAGGCAGTTTCCGTTTGGTTAAGCGGAAGGTGTGGTGTTGCCAGTGAGCAGTTTTTAATTTATAGTGTATATTTTTTTTTTCTTTTTCTTTTTTTTTTTTTATTATTGTTTTATTTTATATACTTGTGTCCTTGTGTGCCAAAATAAATATTTTTCTTTCTTCTTTCTTTCTTTCTTTCTAATATGCAAAGGTCACGTGATACCACGTGACCAGAGGTCAAAGGTCATAGTCTTTCAGGGGTATATCGACTATACTGAGTGGAACCGCGTTGACCGCGAGTCTCTAGCTCTTACGGTTCTTGAGTTGAAAGTTGTATAACAGACGGACGGACAAAGCTGTTGTAAAAACAAAAACTCGCGTGTGAATAGTTTAACGCATTTAAAATTAAACATGGCACAAATATACCATGACCTAGATTAACACATAAGACTCTTTTTATCCTGTATGTGTTCCTGTGGAACTTATGAGGGCAAAGCCACAAGTAGAAACTCGGTATGTGTTCCCTGGAATTTATAAACATTACCACATACTGGGATGAAACTGAACTATGTATATACACAGCTAATTAACAGTTGATATCTATACTAATATTATAAAGCTAAAGAGTTTGTTTGTTTGGTTGAACGCGCTAATCTCAGGAACTACTGATTTAAATTGAGAAATTCTTTTAGTGTTGGATAGCCTATTTATCGAGGAAGGCTATAGGCTATAGCCTGTTATATATAACATCACACTACGACCTACGGTAGCATACCGCCGGCATAGCTAGTAAATTATAAATCTGTTAGTAAGCTGTATATATAATATAATATCAGCCCTTTGTGTAAACTGTCCCGCTGGGCAGGAGTCTCTTCATAGTGTGGGGCGGGTTAGACTGTAGTCTATCGCGATGGCCCAGTGCGGGTTGGTAGACTTCACATATCTTTAAGAACTCTCAGACATGCAGGTTTTCTCACGATATATTTTTTCATTAAAGCTAGAGATAATTCACTATTTAATATGCACATAACTTCGAAATGACAGATGTGCGTGCCTTAGGATTGAGCTCGAGACCTCTGCGTGTCAGTCAAACGACGGTCTCCTAATAAGCTATCATCAAATGCAAATGTATATGATACATGATACACAATATCTATGATTAATTAATGTACCAAAATAGAACTCAATTTACAAATTTATTTCTAAATCCATATTTTTTTTTGGATTATAACCATCTTGACTTTTATTTTTCTTAAAGCCTCACGAATAAATCTCTAGATCGATTTTGATGCACCTTTATAGTTTCGTATTATGGAAATCAATATAGAATCTAAGCCACGTTTTATTTAATTACGCTTAGAAAAACTAGAATTAGGATGCATAATGTGATCTGCGTAAATGACGCTATGAGTGTACAATACTCGCCAACAAAACCCACGCAAAAAGAAAGGTCGCGGGCTTAATTGAGTTTTGAAATAGATTAGAGAGCTTTTACGTAGAGGGTATAAAAGTTATCGCAGCCAAGCGACTGCTGCATTTAGATTTGATTACCGGATCAGGCAAAATGTTAGTGGATTTTGCTACCAAGGAAATCTTAGTAACAGAATGGTTGATTACCGTGACGGGCAACGTGTTCGGAAATTGAGTGTTTTTAAGGATAATACTTTTCTTCTTAAAAAAATCTCAGTACCCGAACGGAGTCTAGAATTTAGTCATGTTATAGGCTCCGTCCCCTGTAATGTGGTACCTAAAATCATTGTTGGCTTCAGGGATAGAGACGTGAGACAATGCATGTATATAATTAATTAACGGTATTTTTTTGTATTAGTTCACGAAACTGGACAATACATATCGCGAGCACCTTAAATCAAGCCAATATTTAAACAACGGACGCAGATAACACCCAGACTCGGAACAGCTATTCGTGGATTACACAAATTTTTGTCCCGTGTAGGGTCGGACATAACATTCGGCACCGCGACGAGTATTGTGGGTTCGATCCCTGCACGGTAAAAATTATGTGATCCGCAAATGATTCTTCAGAGTCTGGGTGTTCTGTGTCCATTGTTTAAATGACTTCAAATATGGCAATGTACGCTTTTCTCGAAGTTATGCTAATCTTCGAAGTATTAAACTCTATAATTGTATCCATTGAGTTTTTTGATTTTATTGCAGGGATATTGACGTAAAGGTCAAATATATTACGTGGGCCCTAAAAACATAGTTATCAAACTGTGAGTGTAAACACCACTGTCTCCATCTGAGATATAGCAAGGCTTTGTATAATAATAATATAATAATGTTCTATCACATACACACAACACCATCTAGCCCAAACTAAGCAAAGCTTGTACTATGGGTACTAGACAATAGATAAACATACATATATACTTCTTTTTTCGTAAATTCATACATTTTATACATAGAATCATCCAGACCAAGACAAACATCCATGTTTATGCACACAAATGTTTGACTTGTGCGGGAATCGAACCCGCGACCTCAGGCGTGGCAGTCGGTTACACTTACCACTACGCCATCGAGGCCGACACATATGTACGTATGTACGACAAATATGTATGTATGCAATCAGCTTCTTAGTCAAGGTGAATAACAAATGCGAATGTGAGTTTGTTTGTTTGTTACGCTTTCACGCCTTAACTACTCGACAGATCAACGTGAAATTTTGCATACACGTTGTCGGGGTACAGAATAAGACAAAGATTACCTTTCGACCAGAAAATAGTACTGTTGCACACCTAACCTAACGTAGGTTAGGTTAGATTTGTCATACATTTACGCGAGCGAAGCCGCGGCCAAAATGTAGTAATATACAATTCAACACATAACATTGCAATAAAGCCAACCAATATACCATCGCCTATAACATTTGAACCAAACCTAATCATATTTCCATTATATTTCTTTAAAATTTCACGATATATCGCAACCGTCGACGGAACTCGGTGAAATCAAACGGTTATCTACGACTTTCAATCTGTAAAATGGACGAGAAATGCTATAAAGGGGAAATAAGACGGTGGTAATTCATTTTAGAGTAGCTATACTGGAACATTTTAACTGTTGATGCTGCTATTTCAAGCGAATTGTACTTTGAGTTTCTTCGAAGTATTGTGAATGCTTTGTTGGATTAATAACTTATAATCATATAGTGTATCTTTGTGCTTTAGAGTCGACTTGGCACTACCACTCCGTCCAGTGTTACGAGTTTACTCCCTAAACGGGATGAAAATTTTGTGATTAGCAGTACATGTGTGTGTCTTAGTGGTTGTTTCACTTTTTCTACAAGCCGAGTATTGCGGGTTTGCTATCCAAACAGAATAAATAATTGGGTGATCAAGAAATATTTTAGTTATTTGTGTATGTTATTTAAATCCCTTGCTCCAAACCTTGTGTTGGTTTAGTTAATCTGGATGATATCTACTCTTAAGTCGTCTTCGGTACCACATTTTTTTCAACTTGGGTAATGCATTAGCGCATACCCTTCCGCGAGGGCGGGCGGAGGGCCTACGTCGGACTCACCCGGGAAAATATAGAGATATCCTGGTAATACCGACTAAACCTACCACGGTGTTCCTTCTCACAATCTATAGCCGGGGCGCAGAGATCACTCGCGCATTCATCATGCAGCTTTTTGGTACCTCTGACAACGTGTATGCAATATTTCATAATGAGCGGTTGAGTAGTAAAAGCGTAACAAACAACAAAAAAAACTTACATTCACATTTATAATATCACTAGTAGTTTTCCCGCGGTTTCACCCGCGTAAGTCCCGTTCCCGTGTGAATATCGGGTTTCACCCCTTTCACCCCCTTCAGGGTGGAATTTCCAAAAATCCTCTCTTAGTGCTCCCCTACACTATCCAAGGAACATACATGCCAAATTTCAGCTTCTTGCGTTCAGTAGTTTTGGCTGTGCGTTGTCTGTCAGTCACTCAGTAACGGAAGAGTTTTATATATATAAATAGATTAAGGACTAGCATTAAGTACGCTGAGTAATTTTTATACGTAAGTTTTCTAGTCACTTGTTAATATTACTTCTTAAATATTTTTCGACTTTCGGAAGCTATATGACTTTTCGGTATTATGTGCGTATTGATTGACAATTATCGCCTGCTCCGTGCCTCGGAGAGCACGTTAAGCCGTCGGTCCCGGCTGCCATGAACATCTATGGCAGGCGTTATTGGGAGAGTGTCGACACAAAAGATCCCACTGGGTCGAAGTGTCGCCGGTCTGCACTGACTGGCCCCCACATAAGATACATACATACATTGTGGGTTCGATCCCCACAAGGGACAATGATTTGTTTCATCGAAAATTATCGTTGTAGGTATTGGTTTTCTTTGTGTACATTGTATGAATGTATTTTAAGTCAAGGAGTAATTTCTAGAGTGGGTAATGTGTTTAAAAAACTAAAAACAACGTAGGTAAGACAGTAGCATTCGACTAATTTCAAATCTGCAGTTTCCCTTACAGGCGTTAGATGTTTAAAGTAGTTGTTGTGTAATATTTCTCTAACATTGACAAATCTAAGAACAATTTGTTCGACTCGAGAATCGAACCTGAACCCCCATGCACAGCAGTCACATTCACTACCGCTGCGTCACCGCCGCCGTCTTTACAAATTAACCAACAAATTAAATTAAACAACGTGTTTAATTGTATCAATGTATGCACATGTGTTGAGTTGCAATCTAGAACTAAACATAAGCTTTGATTGTTTTTAATTTTTAATAAGATTGTAATTTGTTTTGTGCA
Source organism: Catocala fraxini (assembly GCA_930367265.1). Lineage (NCBI taxonomy): Eukaryota > Metazoa > Arthropoda > Insecta > Lepidoptera > Erebidae > Catocala > Catocala fraxini. The sequence goes on from OV884045.1 coordinate 3,963,561, forward strand.
ATAAATAAATAAATAAAAAAAAACGATTTTATACAATTTGGAGGAAAAAGAACATATGGCATAACAATTTGGGGAGGCGCACCTAAAACCATTATGCTTAATCTTGAGAGATCCCAAAGAGCGGTATTAAAAGTGAGCCAATTTCTTCCTTTCCATTACCCGACCAAAGATCTCTACGAACGCTGTGGCTTATTATCCGTACGTCAACTGTTCATCCTAAATGTGCTACTTCGAAAACACTCACACCTACACTACATACCTAATTTACTATGTAGCAAAAGACGCAAGTATGCAGAGTGCCCTAGTAGTCGATTTAAGACTAGTTTCTCACATAGACATTTTACATTCCTTGGCGCGTATTTATATAACAAAGTTAACCGATTCTTATCGGTTAATATGGTCATATATCCACTTACCAAACACCAATGCAAGAAAGTCCTATCTAGGTGGCTTCAATCGTTAGATTATGAGAATACTGGAAAACTACTGGTTATACCGTTATAAATAAATACTTACAAATTACGCGAAAATACACACGCACGCACACATCACACACAGGCACGCACACACACGCACACGCAGACATACACACGCACACGCACACGCACACACACACAAATATACACACGCGCGCGCACACACACACCCACACACACACACACACACACACACACACACACACACACACACACACACACTCACTACATATTCTCTCTATCAACATATTGTCACTAGTGATTATGAATTAGTCATATTTTGAGGCTGCATGTATCTGTCACACAGGGTTATCCCTAGTATAGACTCCAGTCTCTCACAAAGAAATTAGCTTTACGTACACTGCTATAACCAATTTATTGTACTAATACTCTTTGTGAAGAGAGAAATGAATAAATAATAATTATTATTTGATTAATTAAATTAAGTAAATTCTGCGCGAATTGGCAGACAAGTACCTAACCGTAGATTACAAAGACTTATATCAAAACTTTGAGACCAACTACTTTACTTTAGATAAGTGTTCATAACTTTAAACCTATAACTGTTATAAGTCTATGCTCAAATATTTAGCCAATAATTAATCAAATAACTTTATCTTTCTATAGTGTAATATTGAACTACTATTAATCACATACATGTACATGTACATACCAGATTTTTTCCTCGGCTTCGCTTACAGCAATGTACATAGGTTAGGTTAGGTTATTAGCAGTGGTCGCTGATGTAGTCTCGTTGCCAGTGACCCACCCACTGCCCACAAAGCAGCGAGTTGGCACACCGTGGGGTTTTGGTCCGTAGGCCCGAAGTACGGGAGAGCCGGACATAACTCTCTCGCCTTCCCTTGTGGCGACGGGGACATGCATAAGGCGCGTATGCCCACGAAAAAAAAGGTTAGTAATTAGATTTTTCTGGATAAAAATGATAACCAAACATACATATACAAACTTCTTTCGACAAAATTAATTACCTTTACTAAGTGAAAAGACAGCTTAATTAGCTGAATGTAATTATTTTGAGATAGATGTGACTAACCTAACCTAACTTGGGAACAAATTTTTATTTGGGATATCAGAAACAAAATCAAAGACAGAAAAATACAGGAAAGGGGATTCTACCGGGATACAGTAGATCCCTTTTTCTGTACTACAAGCATCACGTTGTTTTTCATTCATATTAGTACGCTGAGTTGTTATAGCGGACGACCGTCTAAAAGTTATTTTGTGTCCCTCGGGAACAGTACTTATTTTCAGGATGAAATGTACTCTATGTCCTTTTCTGTACCCTGACAAAATGTATGTGAAATTACTTGATGATCAGTCTAGTAGTTAAGACGTGAAAGCGTAACAAAGACAGTTACAGGACTAGTTAGGATAATACTGAATGCCTAGGTGGCGTATTAGCAGTTAATGCGATTACAGCGTATGGGGGTTTCATTCTCAATAAATAAAGAAAACACTATAATGCTTTTCCGATCCGAGGAAAATAATTATGTTTTCAGTCTCTGTCATTATGTGTAATAGCAATATTTTCATTATTCTGCTTTATATGTAAATAAAACAGACCAATCGCAAGAGGAAGATCAAGGCGAACGTTTCTCGATCAGATCGGAGACTTTCTGGATGTTGCCATTGCCATTGTATGCCAGGTTAAGAGTACCTTAAACCGGCAAGCGTTTATGAGGAATATGATGAAAGTAAATGTAGTCAGAGAAGTGTGGATCAGGATCGTATGAAATACTATATTACTACCACTGCGCTTCCGCGACAATTTTCTATACACATAAATCATATGAAATTTATATTTTGACAATTTTTCTCACTTGTCTTATTTATAAAACAAATATTGCGTACTGGTAGCTAGACTCAAAACATAGAGAGCCTCCTTGATTGTCCTTCTTTTTTGTCATCTTCATTTATTACACAACAAATATATTTTGAATTTATATATGAATGATTTTATAATAAGTTTATTCTTGATCAAATAATTAAGGAAACGGCTTTAAGTTGTAGGTAGGTACAGGGTTAAGATCCTACACGAATTTCGGTCATGGCGGCTAATCTTAACGGTGACTAGCCATTTGCGTAGGAGATAATATTATAGTCCATAAGTGTGTCCATAAACACAAGTGCAATCTCAGTCCCCTAAAAAGAAAAAAGAGAACCGAAGAAAGACCAATATGGCACAGGTCCAACGAGCTTAAGCGGGTTCCATGTCTATAACATGATGTTCTTTTTCAGAAAAACCTGTAATTTTTGTTTGCCTGACCCGGGATTCGCATCTGAAACCTCAAGCACAGCAGTTGCATACACTGCCGCTGTCCCACCGAGGGAATCAATATAAATAATAAAATTTTTACTCAATACTCATCATCGGCGATCGACAAGGAATACCCAAGAGGGTCCAACAAAAGCTTCCAAATTCAATCGACAAACTCTCATTAATTTCACGCACACTTTCAAAACTCCCTCAAAATTTTCGACACGGTCCACTCTAAGAAAAACTCAGCGTCAACGTCTGGAAAACACCGATAGTCAAATCAGCCCGCTGACATTTCAATTTGTATAAAATAATGGATACGAAGTTGTGAGTCGCGGGGCGTCCGAGGACGCTTGCCGTGCATACGAAATGAATGCTCTTGATAATCAGGAGATAAAGCAACTAGATGTGGCGACGTTTAACAACTATTATTATAGGTATTATCTTGCGTACGTTTGTGTTGACCAAACTCAAAAACTAGTCGGCTTGAATAACTTTTAAACTTTCGCATTGCATGATGTATATATAATATGTATACAAGCTGACGACGTGGTCAGCTTGTGACCACGGCCGGTGTAACCTGGTCGAAACGTCAAGCTTTAAACATGCATGATACATATTTTATATATAGTCGGCTTGAATTTTGAAGACGGAACAATAGTTTGTGTGATCCACAAATAATTGTGTCCGTCGTTTGAATGTTTGTAAGATCCACCGCGCCACATTAATAAAATTAATGGAGCAAATATACAGGTATTCTTTAAAAATATTACATAATCAATTTCATTTCTATAGGTATGACACTGTTTTAAAAATACTTTTTATTCCGGTTAATGATAAGTTTACACGGCAAAGGAAAATACAATACTTAATTTTAATTGTTAGTGGCAATGTGAACATTTGAACCACCGCGCCATATTTGCGTACGCGTTAAAAACAAAAATAAATCATACTTGCTGCGCTCGGCGATTTCACCCGCGTAAGTCCCGATGCAGTGGGAATATCGGGATAAAAATCTATGCTACGTAGCCTACGTGTTTATCCAGGTCTCCAGCTATTCTCATACCAAGTTCCATCACAATCGTTTAATTGGTATTTGCGTGAAAGAGTAAGAAACATCCATCCATCCTCACAAACTTTCACATTAAGAATATTAGTAGGATATAAAAAATAAGTGGTTATTATTGTTTCGAAATGTCACATCTAGAAATACTCTTCTTAACATCCAAGTTACCGAATATTCGTTTTCGTCGAACGATACGACAGGTGGGGACTGTGTATTGAATAAATTATATTTTTTACGCGAAAATATTTTTGATACGTTAAATTTCTTTCTCTCAACTTCATTATAGGCAAAGTTTTTGTTCGTTGTATATAAATGTTATAAAGTAAATAATATATTCATGGGTGCGAATATTCTCGAGATAGAACCAGAAGTTTACGTTATTCTAGTATAATATTGTTTTATATCGAGTCTTAGCACTACTAGACCAGTGCTTAGCTCTCGTGGGTGTATTATGTTTAGACTCAGTACATTCGTTCCTAGCTGTACCGAGACTGGCTGTATCTATTTATCTATCTGAAATATTTTTGTTTAGTTTCGATCTAAGAACATGCTTGATCATTACTAAGCAAGTTTATTAAGTCTAACGAGTTACTTATAAGTGGCAGAGTTATAAGTAATTATTGATATGGATTAGAGAGGGAAGAAAGGTAGATAAGCATTGAGTTGTAACAAATAAGAAAAATCTCACCTATAAACATTACTCAACATTGAATTGATTTATTTTATTATTTATAGGCAAACTTACAGCTAAAATAGTATGATAGAAAAACTTATAAACATAAATAAGGGCAATTAAATGATTATAGATTGTTAGTTTAATAATAGTTAAGTAACAGCCGCGAGCAGTTGAACAAAGCAAGCTTATTCACCGATCGAAGACTTTGGAGCTATTTTGTTAAGTGTCAGTTAAGTATTAGTTAGCGATATTTGTTTAACTAAGGCTGTAATTCTGCTATGCCATTTCTAAAAAACAATAACAGAAGAGATATTATCTTAAAAATAGTTGTTCTGCCAACCGCAAACGTCACAGAATCTCAACCCGCAAACGGAATGGGTGATATAATGCTTCAAAATGAGACTAATAATTAAACCACTATAGTTACGCAAATTTTAGAACCCTTCCTTACGTGTGAGGAAAACAAAACTGACTTAATATATGCCCAATGTTAACAGAAACCCGGTGGTTAATAAAAACAAATTAAATTTTATCCTATGCTAAAATATAGCTGACCTTAATATTATATATGCTTGGCTTCCCAAGGCCAGACAACGTTTATATTATCATTTATTAAAAGCCTAACATCCGTCCCTGTGCCTGAAACACGAAATTTTATGAGATTGGTCACGTAAATGCCCTGGAAAACCAAGGTGAGAAGTTTTTTACACCTACCTTTGTAGGTTAACAACGTTATTGTATTGAACTTTTATTTTTTTAGTACTAGCCTGAAATTTTATTGAGTTTATTAAGGCTTCAGGTTTTAATATAGAGGCTTATTTTTCTATTTAACTTTTATATGAGAACTAGGCAAAGAATTTAGAATAGTTATAAATACGCTATTGTCTTGTATCGTGTATGTTATAGACATGCATATCAGAATGTTGTATAATTACATGTTTTCACAGTAGTAATATATGTATATATGTATGTTGTTGGTATACAAAATGATATACTAAAAAATTTATATTCTATTTGTTATCCTAACTAATATAAATGCGAATTTGAGTTTGTTTGTTTGTTACGCTTTCACATCTTAATTACTTGTTAATCATCAAATTACTCATACAGGTTTTCAGGAGAATAGAAAAGGATTCATAATAGATATATATCGGATACCTTTCACCCAGAAAAAAGTACTGTTACTAATCTTACCTAACCTATATTTACGCAAGTGAAGTCGCAGCAAAATATAGTTATTGATAATGTATTTATTTGCTTTAAGGATCTCCAACAAAGGCCGTACACATCTTATTCACAAATGCACTTTCAATACATTTTTGGTCTGTATACTTCTTAAATTACAGAAGACCACATCACGCGTTACATACCATAAATGTATTTAAAAGATAACGCACCCAGTAGCTGTAGCCTGGGTCCCGAAATACGTCTTATATATTAAATCATCTAGACTAGGAACAACTGTATGTGGATCACCCAAATATTTTGATCTCCACAATCGCAACATTTCGCGGTCTGCTAGTGGAAAATATAAATTAAACCACTATAGCCATCGGTGCGATCAGTGCATTCATAATACAAAGATATACAACGAAACGTGTGCTTTATACCTATGCTTAACCTCTGCGGCTAAAACAAGCTTGATGTTATGTTATGTTAATGCCAACCATACAGGCCCCTATTTCCACAGCGCCGAACATTTACAACTTATTTAATCACTTCAATGCTCAACTATGAAAACAGCCCATATGGACTTCAAAGGAGAGGTAGTTAATAGTTAAGTAGTTTCGACTTAGTTTCGCCACAAGAGGCCGGTTTTTTCCTCTCCAATAGTCGTCAAGAAACATTAAGCACCAACTAAGTATGTTTAAGTAGTTAACTAAGCACAACTGACGAGAAAGGACCGCTATTTGTAAGTAAACCTTAATTTTTTGGGAAAAATGTGTTTGTTTATATATAGCTCAGTCTTCGTAGTTTTCAAATTACTAGCGGTCGCCCAGTGATCGAAAATCGACCATAAATGATTTAAATTTTAAGTTTGATCGTTCTTAAGGTTTTATTGTCTATAACTTTACCCTTATAATCACATTTCATTTAGATTTCGCTAAGGCTATACAGGTTAATTTACTTATCTTTTTTAAACAAATTATTATTTACTTAACTATACTCTTTCATTGACTATGTTGGTAAGCTTACTACTTTGTTTTCTTTATTACATATAAATAAGGTATATAACCATAGTTATGAAGAATTGTACGACGTCAGCCAAACAATGCTGAAATACTACGAACGGGATTGGACTGCTTGTGTCAAATGCATGGTTGTGTGCGTGTAGTGTTTTTTCATTACTTTAATGTATTTCTAATGCATATTTTATAAAAATATTAGGATTCACCACTCCTTCTCGATATAAACTTTAACTGTGCCAAATTTCATATTCCTCCGCCCGCGCAATTTTCGTAAAAAGGGGTAGTATTTGCTTCACGTATTAGTAAACAGATTTATTGATTCGGTTGTTGGTATCATAGTCGCGTCAACGGGCAATCGGTGATAAATAACATCGTGAGCCTAAAAAACAGTTTTATAAATGTTATGTGACTGCTGTACTTGTAAGTATGATTGAGTTTATCAGTCAAGAATTCTCAGTAGCAGCACAGAGTTACGTAGGACCTACTTCTCCCTAGCGTTTTTATTATTCCCAAGTCAGGGGTCGGCTTTTCTGGTCTAACCGGATTTGACTGGATATCAGCTTTTTCACGGAGCGGCTGCCACTTAGCCATATACCCTAAGGCTAGACCAGTGTCAGGATATTATAGGGCACTGAATTCCCAATAATGACTGCCATAGATGTTCATGGCAGCCGGGACCGAAGGCTTAACGTGCTCTCCGAGGAACGGAGCAGGCGATAATTGTCAATCAATACGCACGTAATATCGAAAAGTCATATAACTTCCGAAAGTCTGAGGTGCGCCTCTGACTTTCGGAAGTTACATGGCGTATGACATGGGTTCAAACCCGAGATCCTCTGCATTGCAGTCTGTTGGTCTCCCCACTGAGCTATCGCTGAGATATTAAATGTTATTGTAGGACCTACAATAACATTTAATATCTATATTTGGCAAAATGTGGGTTGAATATGTCCCTGCTTATATACAGATACAGGCGTGAACAACAAAACATTTAGTTTCAATAGTTTATTTTAGCATGATAATAACATACAATTCCATCAGTCCTCAATTCCTTGAAATTAAACTACTATATACGAATTTTATCGCGTTGTTTATTTGACACTTTATTACATAATTTTGAAAACTGTTACACTACTTTTACTTTTAAACTTTACTAATTTTTAAGCTAATTAAATTATTATTAAAACTATTTAGATTTAATTTAATTTTACACTTACCCCGACGTTTCGGTTGCTTTTCAGAAGCCATGGTCACGGGGAGACTAAGATGGTAGTTGTCTCAATGTTCCAGTGTAGTTATTTCAAAGTACCCGAACATAATTTAATCATTGGTGTTTCTATTTACGCAAATAATTTAACTTCAATGAATAATATTCGCGTAAACAGAAGACAATATTAAGTAGTCAATTCTGTCAGCATCTTCGAGAGTCATAACTTCTATTTCATTGAAATAATTTCATGTATCGGATGAGAAATTTAATGCATCGACATTTTTAATTAGCTATTGTAGAGCGTAATGTTAAAGAATATATCATTTTATTAAAAATGATTTCATTTTATAGAATAACTATGAGTTTTAATGATAATATATAAAATAACACTATACTTAAATATATCTTAAGTCTGTTCCTTTCGTTAGTTTACTGAATTTGTTGTATTGGAAGGCCCCGTCATCTGTGATACAGTTCTTAACTAGTACGGGGATGGGTGACCATTCTTACTAGTTTAATCATTTTGTACTTATAATTTTAATATGTATACCTTTACACAATATTTGTAACTATTGATAGAGTTTCACGATTTCGCGAAAGTACACTTCTAAATTAAACATAAACAAGAATTTATCGCGGTTAATAACAAGAAAGCTCTACATAGATATTAAGCCTAAATTTACTAAGATTATTTTAAAATTAAATCACAGAAAAGTATTATGTATCGAAGTTTATTTTCAATTTGTGTGCTCTTAAAGCCCATAATTTTTACTTGTATTATTTGGTAAATAACAAAATCATTATAAAATAATTGAGTTACTGCTGTTAGACCATATTCTTTCTCTAATCTAAACTAATATTATAAAGAGGAAACATTTGTGTTTTTGTATGTAAGTTTGTAATGTTTTTACACAAAAACTACTGGACCGATTTCAAAATTTCAAAAATTGTCATAAAATCTGTCATCGCGTGCGCTGCGGAAACTATTGATGATAGAACAAAAAAATGTTCTACAGTATTATAGAACATATCAATATCTACAAAAAAGTCCGCAATACTATTTGTATTTTTTTAATATATATCTAACTACACCTATATATGTGTAATTAGACTTATTAATTTCTTTAGTTGTAGTTTTATATATTAAAATTAGATAACAAATTAAAAGTAGGTATTGGGTAATAAATTAAAGTCCACGCGGACGAAGTCGCGGGCAACAGCTAGTAAATAATAACAACAAAAGAAAAAGTTAATTCATTGTCATGGGTCTCGATGTATTGTTTCTAGCTATCAATAATAATTATGCTTTGTCTGTTTACTAAAACAAAAAGTAATATTAAAAATAGACTATACCAAGAAACCAAAATGTTAAATCCTAGATGTCATCGTACTTAAATTGCACGAAAAAGTGTCTGCGCTTAAAAGAGTGAGCTCACACATTAGATAGAAAACGATAACGTAGAATTTTCAATATGACTGAGCGTGATAGTGCTTTATTTATAATTCAGATGTCACGTTAACATTGTGTATCAGATGACAACTTAACCTCCAGAAAGGTGACCTAATTTATTTATTATATGGATTGCTACAGTAACTAAATTGATACATGTCGTATAACTTAACATAAGGTCTTGAATAAATGTAAAATGACTCCACTTTTATTTTTGTACCATCAAGACACATCAACAATTTGATAAAAATAAATTGATTGACAATTATCGCCTACTCCGTGCCTAGGAGAGCACGTTAAGCCGTTGGTCCCGGCTGCCATGAACAGCTATGGCAGTCGTTATTGGGAAAGTCAGTACCCTCTAATATCCTGACACTGTTCTAGCCTTAGGGTATCGTTAGCCTTCGGGTTTCGGAGGTCAGGTGGCAGCCGCTCCCTGTAAAAACTGATACCAGTCAAATCTGGTTAGACCAGAAAAGTCGACTCCAAGTGACTTGGGAATAATAAAGGCTAAGAGAGAAGAAGACACATCAACAATTATGATAACGTAGGTACAAACAAAAATAATTATATAAAAAACAAACAAAAATCTTTAAAGACAATTAAAATGTGTGCAGATGTACAACAAATTAATAAGCGAACACAAAATTTAAACGTAGAACTTACGATATGAAACAAACAATCCGCATTTAGAAAAAAAACCGAACATCTCTCTCGAGACTCGAGCAAAACAAAAGGAAAAAAAACATGGCCGCTGAACTGATTATCGCTTAATTCCCCCACGATACACACTTAATAGGTTCCAATGACCACGATTTATACCGTGAGCTAATAAAAACCCCTTGATTTCCCCGGACGGTTTGGTTCGTTAGCGGTGTTGTGTGCAACCCAGTCTCGTTTACGAGCTTTTGTCCTCATAAATAAACTTGGATTCCCTCTTAAGTAGGCCGAAGATGAAACTAAGATTATGATCGTATAGACTGAATCTGTCGGAATTAGGTCGCTATTTATTTGCTCTGAGAATGGTATTGAAGTAGTCTATTCATTACTGTCTTGTGTTTAGGATTACGAGTATCTACAGGTATAGCAGAGGTGCCATACGCCAAAATTTGTTAAGTATGTGTTAGATTTATCGAACCAGCTGCCTTGGTAGAACAGCGGTAGTGAATACGACTGCTGGTTGTGTAGATCTAGGTTTGAAGTTGCGGTCAAGCAAAGTGTTACTAGTAAATACGACTTCTGTGTGCGAGGTTTTGGATTTGATACCTGGGTAGGGCATAGCATAATTGTGATATTATGTCAGTATGAAATGTAGAACTGTGTGTAGTAGACAAAATAGGGACTACCCCTATTACGTGGAACTTATAACCATAGCTGATGTATCTTACTTCTCATTTGGATTATTATTTAACCATAAAAATTAAATATAAATGAAAAATTGTATTTATGAACTGCTTTTGCATTGTCAGAAACAGTAAACACCCTCGTTCCATCCTACTGTCTATTATATATCAATATTAAATAATAATACTAAGTCCAAATGCATTTAAATTTAACTTAAGCCGACTAATCAGTTCGAATCCCACACGGGACAAAACTTTGTGTGATCTACAAATGGTTGTTCCGAGTATGGGTGTTCTTTGTGTCCGTCGTTTATAAATTTGTTAAATTCCTGCAATGTACTTTTCATATAGACTAATGTAATTGTAGCTTGAAGCTGCGATATTCTAGTGGGAAACCGTTGGACTGCCACGCAGAGTTCACGAGTTCGAACCTAAGGCGCGCATATCTGACTTTTTGATGTTATATGCGTATTAAATAGTTAATTATCGCTTGTTTTTACGGTGAAGGAAAACATCGTGAGAAAATCTGCATGTCTGAGAGTTCTCCATAATGTTCTCGAAGATATGTGAAGTCTGCCAACCCGCACTGGGTCAGCGTGATGGATTATGGCCTAACCCTTCTCACACTGAGAAGAGGCCCGTGCCCAGCAGTGGGACAGTTTAATACAGGGCTGATATTATTATTATATATTATATATTATAAATTGTAGCTTCAGTAACTTAGTAATGTCATTAACCTATATATTTTGACGTTCATAAGTGTTATTTGGTGACCTTTGAAAGATTTTTAGAACTATCTCTTCGGAGATATAGACGAGACCCTATACTACTAACGATTGTTTATAAAATATTGCATCATTATATTTACTAGATTTTATGTAAATGTAGGCTACGTCAGGTTAGGTTAGATTAGTAACAGCTCCGAGTAGGCGGCGTTCGTGTTCCACGCACGCCTCTCGATGTCGGAAAGGGGACTAGGTCCCCAGCTTTGTTGTCAGGGACCAGGTCCCCCAATTTGTGTGTTTGTGTGATGGTTGTGTGGGACCCGCTACGTCCATCGGCGGGTCAAACCTTTGACGGGGTCGCGATTTGAATGCGAGAGCGATCCGCGCGACCCCGCCATAAAGGTGTGAGGAACACCGCGGTGGTTTTAGTCGGTTCAGCCCAAATTTTCATCTTATGGGCTGGGATCCCGACATATCCCCATCGCCCGCCACAAAACCGGCGATGAGGAAAGCGAAATGCACATTTGCCCGAGCTAAAAAAAAAATGATGATCAGTCGAGTAGTTAGGACGTGAAAGCGAAACAAACAAACTCACTTTCGCAATTATAATAATAGTTTGGATTGGATATTTTCATAATTTATTATTTTTTGATCCATAATACTCAGATAGGTCTCTCTTCTTTTACGAGTGTGATATGTATGTATCTATAAAGCGATTAGTAACCAATCTAACTACAAGCCCTTTGACGTAGCGCTGAATATTACCTTTGTTGATATACATGGATGTAGCAATTGATTCATTATAATGACAATGTAAATTGCATCTTGAAATTGATTCCGTCTATGTATCGTGACTCCTTAGAGGTAAGGCGTGAGATGAACCAACTCACAGTAATGTGTAAAATCCTCAGAGGTAAGATTGATGCACCGGATCTTCATGATGAGTTGTGTCGATTATATGTCCCTAATAATTACCGTCGTAACCGGAAACATGTTTTGTTCGCCGTACCGTCATGTCGCACTGTGGCTCGTGCAAAGTCACCCATACCGCGCACCCAGTCTGCTCTCAACACTCTCCTTAGTGCCAATCAGGACTGTGACTTGTTTGCGGACGGATGGCATGTAATTATGTTGGTGTGTTTGCGATTCTGCGAAAGGAATCGCATACACACTAACTAAACTTATTTTTGTGTATTGATTGTGTTTCGTGTATTGTGTTTTGTTTATACATTATGATTGTTAGTTCTTTTTTTTCTGTGTATATTTTATTTTTGTTGAATTTATTTGTGTGTTCCATTTTATTATTGTTTTTTCCTCTTTGTTGTTATTTATGTGTGTGTTACCAACTATGGTTTTGTGTTAATTAATGTAATTGGTGTTATACCGTTTTAATTAATTAATTAAATAAATAATTAAATAAATAAATTAAATTAACCTAAGAACTCATTCAATTGACAAGCCTTTCCCAGCCTACTGGACATAATACTTTTCTATTTTAAGCCAGAACATATTGTTTTCCGCATCCAATCCAACCCAGCTACCTTTTTCAGGTCGACAGTCCAATAGCGCGTAACTTACATTGTCAAATATACCGCGTACGTATTTTTGCAAATTTTACAGGAGGAGGAAAATACTGATTTTCTAGAGAACAATTTCCTGAATTGAAAAGATCCACTAACTATTTATTTAAAAAAATACTCTCAGGTACCTGCAGCCGCAAAATCCCAACATTGCTTTTATTGTACATACGCGATATAAGACAATAATTTATGTTACGCTGTATTGGACTATCAGCGACGATATATATCCTACTACACTGGCCTAATGCGGTCGGACCAAAGTGAGAGGCACATGACAGTCCAACGGTCTCCTATTTGGCTATTGCAGTTATTCTTGCAAGCTATGTAGACAACTTAAATTTTTGACGGATGATCTCATTTTAAAGTTTATCCTCTAAATAAACAAGAAGCATATGGACGAGCTCCAAAGGGTTTGATTAGCTGTTAATAATTCAATCAGCCAATTACAGCAGTTGACATGCGTTTCACCATCAGTTAACTACATTTCTGATGACCTGCATTTCAGAAATCGCATGTATATGTTACATTTTTAAAGCAGTTTGCGCTTTATTAAGACTAATAGCAGTGTAAACGACCAAACATTTTTAAAACGCTATCACAAGAGTTTGTCGAGCAAACAGTGTGGTATTGACGATATCAGTCGCAAGAAATCCAATAAAGGACTTGCCGCGATTGGCTGACTTCGCAAATTGCATTAATGGATTGAACTTCTCGCTGTGAGCTAGGACAACCGGATCGTCCCACTACTGCTTAGCTCAAGGAAAGTTTTAAACTCAGTTCCTAGTTAATATTGCTTTTAAATTTGAGTTCGTACATATGTGCATCACTTTATTTTATTTAAACTATTTTGTTTTTAATGAGTTCAAGTTTTTATTACGCTGTACATTATTTTTAATTAGATTGTCATTGTTATAATTGGGGCATTTGTAATACTAATGATTCTTGATTGGACTTGAATTAGACGTTCCTAAGTGAACCAACAATAGTCAAAATCTAGTCAGCTCCATAAACAAAAATATAATAATATTATCAGTCTTGTTTATAAAGTCGTTATGAGCTTTTTTTCATTGATAAGTCTACCACACCTGACTCAGTGCGTATTCACATATATTTGAAAACATAATGCAGAACTCTCAGACAGACTTTACCCAGGATGTACTACTTCACCGTTAAAGTGAGCAATAATTTAACTATTTAATATGCGTATGCATGCTTTGCAATCGAATCGATATCTCTTCTTAGCTAGACTGTCTTGATGGCGCAGCCGTGAGGAATGCGACTGCTGTGCAGAAGGAAAATTCCAAAAAGAGTATTGAACGATATTGGAATTTTCTGTTTTTAACCCACACGCCTATTCCTTGAAGGTGCAGCCAGTAAGTATACTACACTTGCGACGATCTTGCCATATATCCATAGCGTTATTTAGTTTGTTAATATTGTCTTACGTTTACGCGAAGTTTTATACATTTAAAAAACTACTTTAAATGGTTTATTTAAAAACACTACTTTTAGTTAATTTTGGAACTTTTACTATTTCTACTACGCTAATTAGATTAACACTTTCGCGCCGAAGTTTAGATAGTTATTGCTTTGCACGTTACTTTACGTGTCCGCTGTTATGCTGGCCTTTCTTTAGAACTTCACTTATCCGTATCCCGAAAGTTTTAGATAAAATCGTATGGTACGATATAATATCGTCGAATCGAATCCCTTCCATTTAACTATCGCCGTAAGCCCGCTCTTGAAACAAGCATTAGCTTAGCTAAAGACTTAACAAAAATACCAGTTAGTCTTGTTCACCCCTCCAACTTAGCTAAAATACCTACTTTTTATAAAATTCGTCAATAGTGCAATCTGTTACATTTGAACCCATGACCGCTAAAGACAATAATCAACATTTCCAAAAAGCTATGTAAATACATGCTCGCTTAAATCTCCTTTACGTATTAAATAAGTCATGCGTAAGGATAAAAGTTATTACGGCTGATATTATTATTATTAATGACAAACAAATTTTTCTACAGCGCTAAGTTTTCCTTAAAACGGAAACTACAAAACTCCAAGAAAAGAAGTTAAAACAATTTTATGCCGTTCCACATATTTTTTTACCGGCCATAACTGAACGAGAAAATTACATCGCGTGTTTCAATCCTAATATATAATAAAAGCACTAAAATATTCTCGCAATCGGTTTCAGATTTAAATTTCTCGAAAATCCCTCCGTTGAGGGGAAAGTTTTTGGGGCGGCACAAACTGGCGTTTTACCATACAACTTATGAATGGTACCGCGAGGGGCGTTTAGTTCTAATCTATGACTGACATTATGGCACGGCCCAATGGTCTGCGAGACGATTCGGAATGGCTAGAACGTGGTAACTGGCTTATAAGTTCCTGCTTTTCTTATATTATTGAGTCGCTTTTGCCTGTGATTGTAACAGAGTTTTTTCTTAATTTAAGTTTATCAAAACCCAGAGATTGAATGCATGGGCGAAAATCTTGAAAATAGTTTAAAGTAATTGGAAATACTGACTTTCTTGTCAAAATTGATGTCCTTTCTAATATAATTATAACATTATATCATTACTAAAGAACACAATATAAGGACAAGCAGCGCGGATATGTGGGAATCCTGGCCTCAAAATATAAGCGAATAAATTTAATATGTAAAAAAAATTTCTATGTAGTTTCATTATAGAAAAATGGAAGTGGGTTCGGTAGTTTGGAACTCGACCTAGGGCTCGAGTTCCTTGTTACGTACAGTCAGCGACATAAGTCGATAAACATTTCCGAAATATTGAAGTGCTCAATCACACACAATAATGGTAATTCCTCATCTTTTATTGCAGTAACAGCTAAAGGATAGATATATTAATCACAACTTATAACTAAAGGATAATAATAAATACATTTTCATTTATAAAATACTATTACAAATTTGTTTAATGTTAGTTACGTACGTCGTTGACTGTACCAGCAAAGCAGAAAAATAAATTCATTACATATCTCGCGTCTCTGAAAAACGCTCTAGTTTGCAGTTTTTCTCACGAATATTTTATTTAATTATTTTTAACGCCTTATGATTTCGAGTAGGGTCTAGTATAATAAATGATCACATAACGTCTACAAACACGTCGATTCCTGGAAGTTCAATCTGTGTCTGTAAATCTAAAATATTCCACCTATCAAAATTGTTTTGAGTGTGTGTGTTAAGTTACACATAATAATAATAATAATAATAATTAAATAATTAAAACATTTATTGAATATAATACATTACACAAGATAAATATACCCACCAAACTGTGTGACAGTTTGTCGGCGGGAATAGCGCTCGACGAATAATATATGACTAGTGTACCCCAGTGCCCGGCACGCCACAATCGTGGCGGTAAGACCCGTTTTTGAGGAGTGGCTGGAGACGCAGCATGGCCTCCTCACCTTCCGGCTGACACAGGTAATGACTGGACACGGTTGCTTTGGCCAGTTCCTATGTCGCATAGGCCGGCAAGAGGCGCCCGGTTGTCACCACTGCGGCGACTGCCGCGACGTTGTTGAGGACATGGCGCTGCACACATTTTGGCGGACTGCCCCACCTAGGCATAGCAGCGCCATAAGTTGATCGCGGCAGTCGATATGGTTGCCCTCTCGCTCCCAGCCGTGGTTCAGTCCATGGTCCGGAGTGAAAAATCTTGGAACGCCGTCTTCTGTAAGGAAATAATTTCCATCAAGGCGGCGGCGGAGCGGGAGAGGGAGCGCTCTAACCCTGTCCCCAACTGCAGAACCGGGCGCCGGAGGGTGCGAGATGATCTCCAGCCACCTTGAGATCACATCAGATCATGAGATCACATGATCACATCCGATCAGCACCAGGTCCGAGAGGTAGCGTGCATGTTCCCGCGCGATAAAATCCGTATATAGTAGTTTAATTTCAATGAATAATATTCACGTAAACAGAAGACCTTTTAAGTTAATTAAAAAATGTATCTCGTGCTAGAAACATTAAATTAATTTTGAAATTGATGATTTACAAAATTTCTTGATTTTAGTAAATCAGACATCTTTAAACTAGGTTCCAATTTAGTATCATGTTCGTTAATTATATCAACTTTCTTAATATTAAGGCCAAACCTAGCTTAGAGAGGCACTTCAAATTGTATTACGTTAATTAAGTTTTCTTTGCCACAAGTTTCATTAATGTACCTACCGACTTGAAGTTAAATCATTTTTAATTAAAGATTCTATATGAGATTATCTTACATCAGCTATTTTATCAAGTAGGTTACGCCAATTATAGAAGTTGTTGTCTTTCACAATGGGGCAGTTGACTTACGATTTTTTATTATTTAAGTCAAGTATACATTACCTTAAAACTATTAACCCTAAAACACAAATAGTTTTTGAAATCAACTACATAATAATTAAGATAGTTATTGTCAAATGACAGAAAAATGATACACGATACAAACTATGACGTAACCGCTATTTAAATGCATCCTTTCGAGAGAGATAACGAGATATTTTTGCTTATGTCCTAATTTTAAATATGAATCCTCCCTGGTTTAACAACCAATTTTATTTATTACTGTAGCTTGCCGAAATTCAAAGAAGTTGCGTCAAAATTTATTATACATAGTATTTAATGCTCCATCCACACTCTCGCGAGGTGCCTCCTAGAGGCTCTCGACACGAGTCTTGGCGAGTGGAAGCAGCAGGAGTGTTAGCTATCCACACTCTCGATTTATTCAGTTGCCCGCTACGTCTACATCAAGATGGACGTGATTCAAGTGACTGCGTTAGCTACTTTATGTGCCTACCAATATTATAATGTCTTGCGTTTATATCACCTAACTAAAAAAAGAAAGTCAAAACGGAGAAGGTGGTGGATACCGTCAATACACCACAACAGGACGATGTTAGTATTTGAATTTGATTTTTTTTTAAATGATTTTCTGAAATTGCATTTTTTATGAATATACGTTTAATTTTTTTTTTGTTTTTTGACTCTCGTCCGAAAAACCGACACGATGTGGAGAGACAGCGAGGCAAGGCGAGGGAAGACGACGGGACACGAGCGCACCGTCCTCACTCTCGCACTCGCGTTCCCTCGTGTAGCCTCGTGGAGAGTCTGGATGGGGCATAATGTGAACACGCGTCGAGGTGCATGCCTCAACACATCGGCGACGAGTTATGCGTCAGCAGTTTTGTCGCCGGCGCCGACTGCTGAGCCAGCGTTATGCGCCGCAAGCGCGTCACGCAGCTTCGCTCCCGCACCCGCAGCTCCTCCCCGCTGTGCTGCGCAAACCGTAAGAACAGCTGACCCCACTGTCACTGCGAGCGTCCCTGCAAAGCTCTTGCCTACAAAAGCAACGAACCCGGCTACTGAGGATGGTTTCTTGACAGTGCAAAGGAAGAGCCGGTCGCGAAATATTAAAAACGGATATGGCAAAGCACATCTCGCGCCTGTACAACACCACTGAGGCGGAGGTCATCACGAAGTACGTGTGCCAAAAGCTGAAGTACGTCCCGAGAGTGCAGCTGCTGGAGTCGCGCCTCAATGTCAACTTTAAAACGTTCGTCGTGCGCGTACCCGACTGTTACCAAGCAAGACGTGGTATTCCATCGCTTCCGCGGACAAGTACCAGCCAAGTGCACTAGTATTAAGTGTGCGAAGTGAAGTTTTACTAACATAGTATTAAGGTGTTACTAACATCAAATCGGCCTCGATGGCGTGGTGGTTAATGTAACCGACTGCCACGCCTGAGATCGCGGGTTCGATTCCCGCATAAGTCAAACATTTGTGTGCATGAATATGGATGTTTTTCTTGGTCTGGGTGTTTCTATGTAGGTATAATATGCATGTATTTACAAAACAAAAAAGTATATAATTTATATGTATGTTTATTCATTTTCTAGTACCCGTAGTGCAACCTCTGCTTAGTTTGGGCTAGATGGTGTTGTGTGTATGTATTATAAAATTTTATAATATTATGTAAATTTATGTTAAGGTATTTATCTATGGGCCTATGCAGCCCGAAATAAATCAATGATTTGTTTTTTTTTTTTTTGTGTTTTTTTGTTTTATTGTATTATTTATATTATATTATGTATATTTAGCTTATAATATCGTTTTAGGTTACACTGTAAAGATATTATAAATGTGTTTAAATAAATAAATAAATTTTGATTGCAAACAATGCACAACAAGATTTCTTTTGATCGCTATTTATCTTATCTTATGTGGGGGCCAGTCAGTGCAGACCGGTGACACTTCGACCCAGTGGGATCTTTTATGTCGACATTCTGCCAATAACGACTGCCATAGATGCTCATGGCAGCCGGGACCGACGGCTTAACGTGCTCTCCGAGGCACGGAGCAGGCGATAATTGTCAATCAATACGCACATAATTTCGAAAAGTCAGAGGTGCGCGACGTGGTTTCGAACTCGAGACCCTCTGCATTGCAGTCTGTTGGTCTCCCCATTGAGCTATCGCGGCTACTGAGCTATCCTTGAACTTACATAATTTACGTAAATATAAAAACAATATTTAAATCCTAATTCTGTTGAACTAAATACCAAACTACTTTATCTCATGCCCCGCTTCCATTTTTCTATTATAAAACTACATATAAACTATACAATTCAATATTGCCGTAAATGTCTGTGGCAAAAACTAACTGTTCGTATTTTACGTCGATAAAATTTTCTTACAAGGGTGAATTTACCGCATGAAAGCGGTTCAAACGCCTAAAGAGGGCCAGCCGTTCAACTTGGCTCTTTTTTTTATATTTTATTTTATATTCCTAGTTCAAACAGTGCTATTCATTTAAATGCTAAGTCAACAGTGTGAAACGGAATACTTCGTTTTGTGTGAATCAAAGCACGGTATCTGAATTCAAATGATACTGTTACGTTAAAAGCCGGCATAATTTTTCACTTAAGTTCGTTACCGATTATGAGGTCCCAAATACGATCTCCGAGTCGTGCATTCTGTTATTGGTACTTTATGTTAGAAAATTATACTGAGAAAGAATATCGATATGTGCATGATCAACAGTAAAAGGGTCGCCACTTTAATTTTTAATTTTTTAATTGTCTACTACGGGGCACGAGCTACTATCACAACTATATCAACACTCATAAACAATCAATCGAACATATTTATTTAAATTGATATTATCGTCAATATATGTATATGAAAAATAAATCCTGACCCACTTACTAAATGTCTTATTAACACACAGCTCTTGCAAACCCTTTGACATAAAAGGCTAAAATATTGCACACAGATTCCCATGTTATTTAATAAACAATAGATTCGGTTATTTCGACATTTTTCGAAATCATAACTAATATTATAAATTCGAATGTTAGTTTATTTGTTTGTCATGCTTTCACACCTTAACTACTCGACCGATCATCATGAAATCGCATGCACATTGTCAGGGGTACAGAAAAGATGCATGACCTTTTCTGTACTCGTGACAACGTGCATTTCTCATCAATCATTTCTTTCATCCAGTAAAAAGTGCTGTGCTTTGTTTAAAAATGTTAAAAATTTATTGACAAAATTTACATGCAAGCGAAATCTAGTATGCTTTGCTTTTACATTATGTTGTAATATTATTACTAAAAACATCTATTATGGAAAATAAGTTGGTTAATATAATTACTTTAAACATTTTTCAAAATTTCATAAATCAGCAAGTTAGGAGCACACACTTAACAACTAAATCAGTCAAAATCATGGGCAAAAGCAACTCAATAATAAAAATAAAGCAGGAACTAATAAGCCAGTTACCACTTTCCAGCCATTCCGAATCGGCTCGCGGACCATCGGGCCGTGCCATAATGTAGTCATAGATCAGAACTAAACGCCCCTCGCGGTACCATTCATAAGTTGTATGATAAAACGCCACTTTGTGCCGCCCCAGAAACTTTCCCCTCAACGTAGGAATTTTCGAGAAATTTAAATCTGAAACCGATTGCGAGGATATTTTAGTGCTTTTATTATATATTGAGATTGAAACACGCGATGTAATTTTCTCGTTGAGTTATGGACGGTAAAAAAATATGTGGAACGACATAAAGTTTCAACCTCTTTTCTTGGCGATTTGTAGTTTGCTTTTTTAAGGCAAGCAATGGTTCTGTAGAATATGTTGTTTGCGTCTTTAGCGGTCGATGGTTCGAATGTTATTTTCATTGCACCAACAATAAATTTCCTAGCAACAAGAAGATATTTTAGTTTAGAAGTGTGTTTAAGTCAGTTGTAAAAATAGACGGGTTTCGATTCCACGACATCGTGATCACAAGTGCAGTCTTTTAGGCATTCATATTAATTGCCGAAATGAATTCTGTCGTTGATTGTTGCCTGCAGAAATACCTATAATACAAAATATATTCTATCATATCATACGATTATATGTATATTATCTGAAACTTTTGTTTTGGGATATGGATAAGAGAAGTTCTAAAGAAAGGCCAGCATAACAGCGAACACTGTTAAATTAATGTGCAAAAGCGATACTTAACTAAACGTCAACAAAGATGTAAATCTAAAAAACTTAATAATTGAAATAATAACTTTACGCAATAGAAGTAAAGTTTAATAGTAGTAGGAGAAATAGTTAAAATTTAATAGTTTCTAAATTAACTAAAAGTAGTGTTTTAAATAAACCGCTATAAAAGCCGTTTAAAGTAGATTAATTTAAATGTATAAAAATTCACGTAAACGTAAGACAATATTAACAAACTAAATAACGCTATGAAAATATGTCAAGATCGTCGCAAGTGTAGTATACTTACTGGCTGCACCTTCAAGGAATAGGCGTGTGGATTAAAAACAGAAAATTCCAATATCGTTTAATTCTCCTTTTGGAATTTTCCTTCTGCACAGCAGTCGCATTTCATACGGCTGCGCCATCAAAACAGTCTGAGGCGTATCTATTATTAGGATCATTTTCGTTGATCAAAGTAGCAGGGTGCCGAGTGCGAATTGTTTTTACGTCAACGTGTTCGAAACGTTTACCGCGTTTGGCTCTCTGATTGATTTAGAGCTTCGAGCGGGCCAATCGGAGCGCCGAACGTCATAAACGTGTCGATCGCGTTAACGTCAAAACAACTCGCATTCGGCACCCTCGTTCGACTGCCATGCAGAGATATCGAGTTCGCTTCCAAAGCACACATACGAATATTAAAAAGTAAAATATTGCTTGTTTTAACGGTGAAGTAATAGGTACATCTTGGGTAAAGCTACATGTCTAAGGATTACGCATTATGTTCTCAAAGATATGTGAATACGCACTGAGTCAAGTGTGGTAGACATACCTCTGAAAAAGGCTCATAAAGACTTTATAAACAAGGCTGATAATATTATTACATGTTTGTTTATGGAGCTGACTAGATTTTGACTATTGTTGATTCACTTAGGAACGTCTAATTGAAGTCCAATCAAGAATTGTTAGTATTACAAATGCCCCAATTATAACAATGACAAGCTAATTAAAAATAATGTACAGCGTAATAAAAACTTGAGCTCATTAATAACAAAATAGTTCAAATAAAATAAAACGATGCACATATGTACGAACTCAAATTTAAAAGCAATTTTAACTAGGAACTGAGTTTAAAACTTTCCTTGAGCTAAGCAGTAGTGGAACGATCCGGTTGTCCTAGCTCACAGCGAGAAGTTCAATCCATTAATGCAATTTGCGGAGTCAGCCAATCGCGGCAAGTCCTTTATTGGATTCCTTGCGACTGATCTCGTCAATACTACACTGTTTGCTCGACAAACTCTTTTGATAGCGTTTTAAAAATGTTTGGTCGTTTACAGTGCTATTAGTCTTAATAAAGCGCAAACTGCTTTAAAAATGTAAAATATACATGCGATTTCTGAAACGCAGGTCATCAGAAATGTAGTTAACTGATGGTGAAACGCATGTCAACTGCTGTAATTGGCTGATTGATTTATTAACAGCTAATCAAACCCTTTGGAGCTCGTCCATATGCTTCTTGTTTATTTAGAGGATAAACTTTAAAACGAGGTTATCCGTCAAAAATTTAAGTTGTCTACATAGCTTGCAAGAATAACTGCAATAGCCAAATAGGAGACCGTTGGACTGTCATGTGCCTCTCACTTTGGTCCGACCGCATTAGGCCAGTGTAGTAGGATAGTTTATATATCGTCGCTGATAGTCCAATACAGCGTAACTCAAATTATTGTCTTATATCGCGTATGTACAATAAAAGCAATATTGGGATTTTGCAGCTGCAGGTACCTGAGAGAAATTTTTGGAGTTAGTGGATCTTTTTAATTCAGAAAAATGTTCTCTAGATAATCAGTATTTTCCTTCTCCTGTAAAATTTGCGAAAATACGTACGCGGTATATTTGACAAGGTAAGTTACGCGGTAGCTGGGTTGGACTGGATGCGGAAAACAATATGTTCTGGCTTAAAATAGAAAAGTATTATGTCCAGTAGACTGGGAAAGGCTCGTCAATTGAATGAGTTCTTAGGTTTACATAATACATAGATGGAATCAATTTCAAGATGCAATTTACATTAAAATGAATCAATTGCGACAACCATGTATATCAAAAAAGGTAATATTCAGTGCTACGTCAAAGGTCTTGTAGCTTAGGTTGGTTACTAATCACTTTATAAATACATACATATCACACTCATAATAGAAGAGAGACCTATCTGAGTATTATGGATCAAACAAATTTAAACTTTGTTGCAATTATAATAATATCAGCCCGGTATTCAACTGTCCCACTGCTGGGCACGGGTCTCTTCTCAGTGTGAGAAGGTATAGGCCATAGTCCACCACGCCGACCCAGTGCGGGTTGGCAGACTTCACATATCTTTGAGAACATTATGGAGAACTCTCAGACATGCAGATTTCCTCACGATGTTTTCCTTCATTGTTAAAGCGAGCGATACTTACTACAATTGAATACGCTCATAACTTCGAAAAGTTAGAGATGCGCGCCTTAGGTTCGACCTCGAGACCTCTGCGACGCAGTCCGACGGTCTCCCACTACGCTATCATATGCGAACGAACCTAAACACTCATATTAACGAAAATTCAGTCAATGGACTTTCACATACAGGTAAGTAATTTACGACAATGTGACGACCGCGTAATTAAAATATGATGTGGCCCTTAATCCGGCCCAGGCGAGACTGATAAACCGGATTATATTGTAAATTATAGATCGTACATTACATTAAAGGTGAAACATTACTCGTAAATGTATTGGTTTATGTTATGTTATTAGTTAAAATATTAATATTGAACGTGTAAAGGTAGTTTTAATATTCGTACTGCCTCGGTGGCGTAATGGTAGTGATAGCGACCGGCATGCAAGAGGTCTCGGGTTCGATTTCCGGGTCGGACAAAGTGTTATGTACTGTGCTTTCCTGTAAATAAATCTCAAGTATCAAACAGCACGGAACTTTAAGGGCCCGGTCGCCTCGTTATTAATAATAATATAATAATATTCTATCACATACACGCAACGCCATTAAAATTTCGCTACAAATTACCTGCGAAGTTAATTTTCTATAAGGGCTATGAAAATTGATTGAACACGTAAAATTTTATGTTTTGTTTACGGTATAAACATTAACAATTTTCACAATAAAATACGAATTAAAGCTAAACAATGACAATAACATTTTATAATTAGACTAGCTGACCCACGCAACTTTGTCTGCTTCACATAAGAGAATTTTCCCCGTTTTTGCAACATTTTTCATTGCTGCTCCGCTCCTATTGGTCGTAGCGTGATGTTATATAGCCTATAGCCTTCCTTGATAAATGGGCTATCCAACACTAAAAAGATTTTTCAATTCGAACCAGTAGTTTCTGAGATTAGCGCGTTCAAGCAAACAAACAAACAAACTCTTCAGCTTTATAATATTAGTATAGATGCTTTATTTATTACCTGACTGATGGAAAATGATTTATCACTTAGGATATTTAACTTCGAGCACAGTAATTTCATACTACACTAATTGCGATGCGATCGATGCTCGCGATGATTGTCCGACGGCTCTTAACCCCGCTAGCTAAGCTGAATGGTTGCTGTAGAAATGGGTTTTTTATATACTCGCTGTCCACCACGGCTCGCTGCTCTGCTCTGTCTGTCTGTCTATCTACTCTGGCTAATCTCTGAAACGGCTAAACCGATTTAGACTGGACTTTCACTGGCAGATAGCAGATGTTATAAGGAAAAACATAGGCTACTTTTTTTGATAAAAATTCGAGTAACCCGGAAATATAAAATCCCCGCCGGCGAACTTGTGGCTAACAACTAGATATAAATAAATTCCAAATTGGACAATAGGTTCTAGAGATTAGGGCGTATAGATTTCCATAAAAAAAGATTTAATCGAAAATAAATCATCACCAGAAGCTATAAAAAAGCTGACATCACATCAAAAACCAGTGAAACAACTTTATTCAGAGCACGACATTAACTGCACACCTGAAACAGAATTATAATGAACCTGGCCATGCCTCTTTCACACGTGTATACGTACTTAACGACTAAAAAATAATGACTCTCGCCTCTAAGGTTTACGCACCTGAATATATAAAGGCTTGCCTAAAAACAAGAGGTACATCTACGTAATATATACTCTATCCTTTTAAGAGGCTGCATACTTATATGCTGGTTATACGTAATAAAATGTCGGGCCTGAAGATTGCATGTGTTAAATGCGTAATGAAAATTTGGGACTCAGGGGTTATATACTTAGTTATGGCTATACTAGGAGCACGTAGGGAGGGAGCATTCATCAGATATACGGCCTGGATGACGGAAAATTAAATCTACATATTAATATTATAAAAAGAAAGATACAATTTTCGTTTGTGTATAAGCATTTAACTCAAATACGGTTCAACCGATTTTTTTAATTCTTTCACCATTAGAAAACTATATTATCACCGCGTAACATAGGCTGTATTCTACTTTTAAAGATATTGTCACTAAAATAACCTAATCTACTTTTAGGTATCAAAGCCGCGAGCAAAAACTAGTTTGAAATAAAATTATATTAAAACGTAGTAAGTTACTTACTACATTTTAATAGCGGTCGCCTTTCTAGAAGTAAAGATGTCATTTGATACATAATGCCAACATGACATCTGAATTATAAATGTAGTACTATCATACTCATTCAAAAATTGAAACGATTACAATGTAGATAGAATGATAGAGAGCGTATCTAATGTGTGAGCGTACTTTTCTCAGTGTGAACACATTTTCGTGTGATCTAATTCAATGTTTATGCCCATGTACCTATGTATGTACATCTATACATATATAGGTATATAGATTAACGCCTGTTTGCAGTAATTGGGAAAACTACCGATTTCTACTTGCTACGATACTAGTATAATAATATCTCTCTTGTTTCATTCACTCGAATTACTTTGATCATGCTGACTTGTATTTGATATTCTTAAACTAGCTTTTCTTCAAAATAATAAAAACAGATCTAGGCTTTTCACATGCATACATAGCCTCATGCCTATATTACCGAAGGGGGAACTACACGAGTTATGTCCACGTTTCGCTTGTCGGTTTTGAAGGCACGCCTTAGGAGGCCTCCTGTGATAGGTTACAGAAGGCGTGCCGTATTACATTCTTCGTTTGAGACAGATCTAATCGTTTGAACGTTTAACCTATTTCGTCGCAGCGGCACACCGGCGGCCAAACACAATAGATTTTGAGTGATGTGTGGCATTTGCTATAATATGTCTCACGTACATACATATACTCCGGCCGGTATATCCGAGAAAGGGGAAGCATAGGCGTATTACGTATATTTTAAAATCCAACGTGATCAGGAGCGAGCTATCATATTTGAAAAGTTAATACTGCTACTGTCTTACAAATAAAACACCACACGAGCCGAGAATTAATCTTAAGACCTCTCAGAATTGGTATTTGCTTACTTACATCATAGAAACACCGAGACAATTCTTAGTAATATTATAAAAGTGTGAGTATATTTGTTGCCCTTCCACGCCTTAATTACTTGACCCATTATCATGACATTTAGCGTAAGCGATTTCAGGGGTACAGAAAAGGAAAAAGGTAGTACTTTTTTCTGGATGGAAGGTATGCCATCCAGAAAAAAATGCTATCTAGAGCGAAGCCACGGGTCAAAGTTAGTAAGAAAATATACTCATAAACAGTAAAATAAAACGCCAAGAAGATAAATTGCATCTCGGCATCTTTGTTTCTGAAACCAACACACACCACATTTTAGTTCAAATTTTTCTCAGCTGAGAATATATGGGGGCATATTCTGTATTATACATTTCGCCCCTATGGGCCACTTGGGGATAGTATACGCCAGAAAACCAGTGGTCCGACTGTGTTGGCTTGTAATAAACTAATGAGTTTTCATACTTCGCTACTGACGATAAATTGTTTTGAAAATATATTTTGTGTTGGACTACTGTTTGTATTAGCATACATTCAATAAATAATTGAGTTTAATACTGATTTGTTAGAAATTGTGCATAGACCTTTTACAATAGACGAGAAGACCAGTCGTAGTAAGCTCTGTTTAAGTCGTAGTAAACTGTGTTGTAAGTCGTAGAGTTCTAATCTAGTCTAAAAAACATCACATGTAAACTGCAATGCAATTTACTAACGCTTTATTAATTTTGGCGAATATATGTATGTGATATTTATGATACTGAAACTAGAAATAGGAATTTTATTTTGATCTGCTTTTAGGACGAGAATTCAACCTGAAATATATACGATTCACCGTAGGAAACTTTAAAAATGTCTTCTATGTTTTAAATTTGAAGCTTGAGTGCGCTGCGCCGAGCGAAATGTGCCAAAACAGGCGGTCACAGTTAAGTGAATAAAATCATCATTTTTTGTTTAATACACATATAAAATATACATTTACCATAACAATGAATGTGTTTACAATTACTCCGTGTAAAAACTTATAATAATTAATATTTTCGCCTACAAAACTACATAAATTTACACGGAAAATGGAAAAATTTAAGCTCGTGTTACGTGATTTTTAGATTATAACAGTAGAAATCTATCCTATTTTACAGCTTAAACGAAACATAAATAGTTATATTACAATTTGTCCGTTCCAAATATTTAAGTTATTGGTTGACAATAAAGATACATATTTATCAAAAAAAGCACTTCCAATCCTCCATACAATTTTACTATGGCGGCCGCGCGCCGATCTGATTATGCGCCGTACGAGCTCTGTCATTATCTGTCTTACGCTCGGCGCAGTCTTAACAACATTATTTCTATGAACAATATTTATATCCTGCCTTGATATAATAAGACTATCACGGTAACGCTGTAGTGGTGCATACGACAGCTGTGTATGAGGTATTGGGTTGGATATATATGTATAATATATAATAATAATATCAACCCCGTATTAAACTGTCCCACTGCTGGGCAAAGGCCTCTTCTCAGTGTGAAAAGGGTTAGGGTCCAATACGCTGGCCCAGTGCGGGTTGGCAGACTTCACATATCTTCGAGAACATTTCATGATGATCGGTCAAGCAGCTAGGACGTGAAAGCGTAACAAACAAACAAACTCACTTTCGCATTTATAATATTAGATAGGAAGTTAGGATTAGGATATTGTCATATATTCATTATGGCAATATACTTAAATATTCGTTCAGCTTAGGAGTAAGAGAGTCGCATATAATGTAATTTCTCAAAGTTCACTAAACAAGAAGATATATGTAAAAGATCTCGTCTGAAAGTTAGTATTTTTTTGTATTCTATACATAGTCTCCGTTCATGCACTTAACTTTTCCAAGTGATGTAAATGTTTAGCATACTTAACTCAATTGGTAACTCGTTGGTTGCATACTCGTATTTGATACTGATAATAATAATAACGTATTAGGGAAATACCCGTGAAAGAGAAACAAATAATAATAATATTCTATCAGAGAGCGGAATTCATTGACGCACACCCCTCCGCGGGGACGGGCGGAGGAGTTTTGTCGGACTCACCGGTGTAAAAAAGAAAAATGTTAAAATGATGATAATAGACCTCCCAGAATACTGACTAAACCTACCACGTTGTTCCTCGACAAAACCACTATCGACGGGGCCGCATGAATTACTTGCACGTGCGGTCGCAGCCCCGCCGAGGTTTCGGTCCGCCGTATGAAACGGCAGGCCACTACACAAAGAGACTTACCCAAAGGCACTCACTCACTTATAAACCCTACTGTCTCCCCCCTAGAGGGAAGACGGACTCGACACAGAGGCGTGCGTGGGAACACGCACGCCGCCTTCCGGACCTGGTGCTGAACGGATGGCGGGCAGGCTCACAAAGCCCTCCACCCCCAGGTCAAACCTCAGGGATCACATATACACAACACTATCTAGCCCAAACTAAGCAGACTTTGTACTATGGGTACTAGACAATGGATAAACATACATATATACTTATTTTTTGTAAATATATACATATTATATATAGAAACACCCAGACCAAAACAAACATCCATGTTCATGCACACAAATATTTGACTTGTGCGGGTATTGAACCCGCTACTTCAGGAGTGGCAGTCGGTTACACTAACCACTACGCCATCGAGGCCGACATTGCCTTTAACATATAAATTTACTTACATACATAGGCTTACGAGTATATACCTGAAGAGGTAAGCAGAGAAGCATTATCATATACACCCAAAGTTCACTAGCTATTATATATGACATTTTAAGTAGAGCCTCGCTGATTTCAGCATGAATCAGCCGGCTCGACTGGGGAAGGACTACCCTCTCACAGAATATCGACGTGAAATAGCAGTATTCCTACGTCGTTCGGTGAGTGAGAGTGCCGGAGGTCCAATCACCCTCTTTCACCCTTCCCGTTCCTTCTCCTTCCAACTTCCTTTCCTAAAAGGTGGGCAACGCGCAAGTGATGCCTCTGGTGTTGCAGACTTAGGTTACGATGACCACTTACCATCGCATGGGCCGTATGCTAGTTTGCCACCTTCGTTATTTTTAATGTGTACATTAGCGAAACCATGAGACACTATTATTAAAACTCACAGTTATTCTATAAAATGACATCATTTTTAATAAAGTAATATAGTCTTTAACATTACGCTCTACAATAGCCGATTAAAATGTCGATGCATTAAATTTCTCATCGAATACAAGAAATTATTGCAATGAACTGGAAGTAATGAATGACTCTCCAGGGTGCTGATGGCATGTCAGAACGTGTCCGAATAGGAGTACCTACTTATAAAAATAAGAAGTTTAATTATTAATTTTGTTAGGCAAGCATAATAACCAGTATATGAAATTGTATGGTATCATGCTAAAATGAACTATTTAAACTAAATGTTTTGTTGTTCACGCCTGTATCCGAAGGATATAGGCAGGAAGATATTCAACCCACATTTTGCCAAATAAAGATATAAAATTTTATTGTAGGTCTTACGTGGCTCCGTGCAGCTACTGAGAAATTCTTGACCGATAAACTCAATCATACTTACAAGTATAGCTCAGTGGGGAGACCAACAGACTGCAATGCAGAGAGTCTCGGGTTCGAACCCACGTCGCGCACCTCTGACTTTCGGAAGTAATATGACTTTTCGAAATTATGTGCGTATTGATTGACAATTATCGCCTGCTCCGTGCCTCGGAGAGCACGTTAAGTCGTCGGTCCCGGCTGCCATGAAAATCTATGGCAGTCGTTATTGAGAGAGTGTCGACACAAAAGATCCCACTGGGTCGAAGTGTCGCCGGTCTGCACTGACTGGCTCCCACATAAGATACATACATACATACAAGTATAACAGTCACATAACTTTCATAAAACCGTTTTTTAGCTCACGATGTTATTTATTACCAATTGCCCGTTGACGCGATTATGATACCAACAACCGAATCATTAAAATAATCCTAATACCACGACGACTGAGCTACACAGGACCATATACATTTTTCCCAAAAAAATTTAAGGTTCACTTACAAATAGCGGTCCTCTCTCGTCAGTTGTGCTTCGTTAACTACTTAAACATACTTAGTTGGTGCTTAATGTTTCTTGACGACTATTGGAGAGGAAAAAACCGGCCTTGAGCATTGAAGTGATTAAATAAGTTGTAAATGTTCGGCGCTGTGGAAATAGGGGCCTGTATGGCTGGTATTAACATAACATAACATCAAGCTTGTTTTAGCCGCAGGGGTTAAGCATAGGTATAAAACGCACGTTTCGTTGTATATCTTTGTATTATGAATGCACCGATCGCACCGATGGCTATAGTGGTTTAATTTATATTTTCCACTAGCACACCGCGAAGTGTTGTGATTGTGGAGATCAAAATATTTGGGTGATCCACATACAGTTGTTCCTAGTCTAGGTGATTTAATATATAAGACGTATTTCGGGACCCAGGCTACAGCTACTGGGTTTCGAAATACGGGGACGGTATACGTATACGGGTGCGTTACCTTTTAAATATATTTATTGTATGTAACGCGTGCCTTGGTCTCCTGTAATTCAAGAGGTATACAGACCAAAAATGTCTTGATTAGTATTTTCATTTGTGAATAAGATGTGTACAGCCTTTGTTAAAGCAAATAAATACATAATCAATAACTATATTTTACTGCGACTTCACTCGCGTAAATTATAGGTAAGATTAGTAACAGAACTTTTTTCTGGGTGAAAGGTACCTGATATATATTATGAACCCTTTTCTGTTCTCCTGAAAACGTGTATAAGAAATTTCATGAATAACAAGTAGTTAAGACGTGAAAGCGTAACAAACAAACAAACTCATATTCGCATTTATATTAGTTAGAATGACAAAATATGTAGTATATACATTTTTTTGTATATTTTGTATACCAACAACATATATACATATATTACTACTGTGATAACACTTAATTATACAACATTCTGATATGCATGTCTATAACATACACGATACAAGACAATAGCGTATTTATAACTATTCTAAATTCTTTGCCTAGTCCTCATATAAAAGTTAAATAGAAAAATAAGCCTCTGTATTAAAACCTGAAGCCTTAATAAACTCAATAAAATTTCAGGCTAGTACTAAAAAAATAAAAGTTCAATACAATAACGTTGTTAACCTACGAAGGTAGGTGTAAAAACTTCTCACCTTGGTTTTCCAGGGCATTTACGTGCCCAATCTTATAAAATTTCATGTTTCAGGCACAGGGGCGAATGTTAGGCTTTTAATAAATGATAATTTAAACGTTGTCTGGCCTTGAGATGCCAAGCATATATATTAAGGTCAGATATATTGTGTCAGGTAAAATGTAATTTGTTATTATTAACCACCGGGTTTCTGTTAACATTGAGTATATATTATATTAGTTTTGTTTTCCTCACACGGAAGGAAGGGTTCTAACATTTGTGTAATTATAGTGGTTTAATTATTCGTCTCATTTTGAAGGATTATATCACGCGTTCCGTTTGCGGGTTGAGATTCTGTGACGTTTGCGGTCTGTAGTCAAATATGTCTGCTCAAAACTGTAACCATTAATGTTTGTTATATTTAGAAGTGTAGGTTTATTATCATTATTATTTTATTCGTCTATACCAAAATGAATATCTCATTTTTGTTTTGTAGTAATGGCATAGTAGAATTACAGCCTTATTTATACAAATATAACTAACTAATACTTAACTGCCACTCAAAAGCTATGTTTTACCGCTCCCAGCTGTTATTTAACTATTATTTAAATGAAAATCAACGTTAAGTAATATTTAAAGGTGACTTAATCTTATTTGTCGCAACTCAACAACAGTAAATGTTACACATTGACTGCTATGTTATAATTGTAATACATTACACCTATATACACGTCAATTGTTTGCTCAAACTATACACTAACTTTGTTTCATAATATAAAAGCATAATGATAACTAGATAACCACTAAAAACCAAAAAAAAACATCGTTAATAATTCATGCTTAATACATAGTATTTGTCACTGTGTCATAGGACTTAATAAACATGTGTTGCATACGTGGGGGAATGCTTGAAGCATACCCCTCCGCGGGGCAGGCGGAGGGGTTATGTCAGACTCGCCGGGGTAACAGAAAGATGTTAAGAAGATAATGTACCTCCCGGAATACCGACTAAACCTACCACGGTGTTTCTCGACAAAACCACTATCGACGGGGCCGCGCGAATCACTTGCACATGCGGTCACGACCCCGCCGAGGTTTCGGCCCGCCGTATGAAACGGCAGGCCACTACACGAACAGACCTACCCAAAGGCACTTCTCACAAATTATCCCTACTGTCCCCCCTAGAGGGGAGACGGACTTGACACAGAGGCGCGCGTGGGAACACCCACGCCGCCTCTCGGACCTGGTGCTGAACGGATGGCGGGCAGGCCCACAAAGCCCGCCACCCCCAGGTCAATCCTCAGGGTGGCTGGAGGTCATCTCGCACCCTCCGGCGCCCGGTTCTGCGGTTGGGGAGAGGGTTTAAACGCTCCCTCTCCCGCTCCGCCGCCTCCTTGATGGAAATGACCTCCTCACAAGAGGAGGCGACGGCGTTCCACGACCTCTCACTCCGGACCATAGACTGAACTACGGCCGGGAGCGAGAGGGCAACCAATCCGACTGCCGCGATCAACTCACGGCGCTGCGGTGTATTATATTATGTTGCATTGTACTAACAAACGTTTACCTGAGTCTACGCTAAAATTAACCCTTTTTCTAATATACAGAATACCTACATATTATTATTTTTATTACTAACAATACGATGATCGGCCTGTAATTTTTAGTAATAACATTTGTAATTCTTTATTGTATTTTCTCTGTAAGTGATTGTAAATGTTTTGGAAAATAAATGTCTTTTACCGTAACTCAATACTTATTTACCTCTCTACTCTATATAATCCATATCAATAGCTACTTATATAACTCTTTAGATTATTGTGTCTAAAGAGTACATATGTATATTATATTCATGGGTGCGAATAGTCTCGAGATAGAACCAGAAGTTTACGTTATTATAGTATAATATTGTTTTATTTCGAGTCTTAGCATTACTAGACCAGTGCATGAATATATTATTTACTTTATAACATTTATATACAACGAACGAACAAAACTTTGCCTATAATGAAGTTGAGAGAAAGAATTTTAACGTATCAAAAATGTTTTCGCGTGAAAAATATAATTTATTCAATACACAGTCCCCACCTGTCGTATCGTTCGACGAAACCGAATATTCGGTAACTTGGATGTTAAGAAGTAGAGTATTTCTAGATGTGACATGTCGAAACAATAATAACCACTTATTTTTCATATGCTACTAATATTATAAATGTGAAAGTTTTTGAGGATGGATGGGTGAACGTTTGTTACTCTTTCACGCAAAACTACTGAATGGATTTTGATAAATCTTTACAGTATTATTGTTTAAAAATCAAAATAACATATAGGCTATTAAAAATCGATTTTAATATAAATCTACATAAACTCGAGCGAAGCTGCAGACAAAAACTAGTAATTTATAATTTCAGCTCTGTATATAAACTGTCCCACTGCTGGCAAGGGCCTCTTCTCACCGTGAGGAGACCATAGGCCTTATTCTGACGGAGTGCGGGTTGGCAGATTTCACATATCTTCGAGAACTTTATAGAGAACAGTCAGACATGCAGGTTTCTATGCGATGTTTTCCTGCAGCTTTAAAGCGAGAAATATAATTTACTAGTAAATACACATACATGTAAATTATAAAAGACAGAAGTGCGCATCATGGTGTTGAATTCGAGATCTTTACATAGCAGCTTAACGGTCTATCAGTAGGCTATCGTTGCTATAACTTAAAACATTTGAAATTATGTTCGAAAAGTTCGACATTGGGTCTACTAGGTGTTGGGTACAATATTTTGATAATTGTGGACACTGATAGGCACAACAATTATAGGAAAGAACAGGCATGATTTCTTTAACCAGCAGATTTCTGTCATCTACGATTTTTTTAATGATATTGCCATATTGTTTTCTTAATATCGATTACTTGGTCAACGTCATAACAATTATGTGTCAGTAACATCTGATAGAAGGTATAGCGACATCAGTTCAATCCCCACAGGCCACAATTTAACCGCACTGTTGAAAAGTGGATACTTCAGGATTTCAAACGTAAAATTTGTGGACACGATTTTGAGCGTCACAATTCAAAAATGTTAATGGTAAAATATAGTCGTAAAATCAAGCTGGTCTGTAATACAACGTATTGACATGGCTATGTTATTATATTTATGACTACTTCATTACATAGAACCTAAAGTCTAGCAAATAATAATATTATAGAAATATGTAATTATAATTCTATAACATTTTAAAAACTTCAGCAGCAGCGATAGCTCAATGGGAAGACCAACAGACTGCAATGCAGAGGGTCTCGGGTTCGAACCCACATCGTGCACCTCTGACTTTCGGAAGTTATATGACTTTTCGGCATTATGTGCGTATTGATTAACAATTATCGCCTGCTCCGTGCCTCGGAGAGCACGTTAAGCCGTCGGTCCCGGCTGCCATGAACATCTATGGCAGTCGTTATTGGGAAAGTCAGTACCCTTTAATATCTTGACACTGGTCTCGCCTTAGGGTATCGTTAGCCTTCGGGTTGCGGAGGTCAGGTGGCAGCCGCTCCGTGTAAAAACTGATATCCAGTCAAATCCGTTTAGACTAGAAAAGCCGACCCCAAGTGACTTGGGAATAATATAGATTAAGGGAGAAGAAGAACATTTTAATAACTTCACTCCACTTATGAAAATATATGTCTTTTCATAAGTAGAGTTAAAACTTAAATACTATTAATATTATTAATGTGAAAGTTTTTGAGGATGGGTGAATGGATGTTTGTTACTCTTTCACGCAAAAAACGCTTTAATGAAACGATTGTGATGGAGCTTGGTATGCGAATAACTGGAGACCTGGATTAACACATAGGTTACATAGGTGGTATAGATTTTTCTCCCGATATTCCCACTGCATCGGGAGTTATGCGGGTGAAATCGCCGAGCGCAGCTAGTATGGTTTATATTTGCTTTATCACGCGTACGCAAATATGGCGCCAGTGTCAATAGTCACATTGCCAATGACAATGCGGAGTATAATTTTCAATCTCCACGTGAGTTAATCTATAGCGTTAAACATTTTTTATGTCTGCCTGTTCTAGTACCTTTGTCGTGTCAGATTATCATGCCATCGACCTCGTAAATAAAGTGCACTTGTGTTTGCTTGCATACTAATGGACTTCAATACCTCATACTTAGTTAATGTTGATCACCCTATCCAAAATAGTGTTTAGAGGACATTATTAGTAAATAATATAAAATCAGTATAGCTAAAAAGGAGTTATAGTTCTCCATAAATAACATGCAAAAATCGGCTGTACTACGTTGTGGGTCAGTCTAATATTAATTATTAGGTACGTAAATAAAATTAAGTATTATATTTTCCTTTGCCCTGTAAACTTATAATTACCCGAAATAAAAAGTATTTTAAAACACTCTCATACCTATAGGAATGGAATTAATTATGTATTTTTTTAAAGTTTTACCTGTATATGTACCTGCTCCATTAATTAATTATTAATGTGGCGCGATGGATCTTACAAACATTCAAACGACAGACACAATTATTTGTGGATCACACAAATTATTGTTCCGTATTGAAGGTTCAAGCCATTCCATCGAAAACGATACAACACCAGACGTTTTACTATTCATGTTAACGTAATAGCAGCTATCATCGATCTCAGTCACTTAAGACAGATTAAACCGTAAACTGCGAGGAAGTTGTTGCAATCTTTGTTACAACAGTTCGTATTCCGTCGAGAATGCACCACGGGGGTTATGTTGACAACGCGATATTGGATCGAGAGATTAATGTAAATAGATATCGGCGTTTCTCTTCTTCTTTGTGCAGTATAAGCATAGATGGATAGCGGAGCGAAGTGTTGACATCAGTATTGCGATTAAACAATGTACAATTGCTAGAAAATTCGAATATTAGAAACTGGTATGATCGAATCCATTATCGATACGTTGTTAGTGAGTTTAATTCGAATCATAATCGAATATAAAAAACTTCTAATTTGATGGTGGCATGAATTTTGACATAATACTCCAATAATATTTTGCACGATCTGGGAATATGATCCTGTACCTAATTTTTAGCAGTCGCGCTCACAACCAGTGCGTTGTCGAGGCAATTGGAAATATAATATATTACGAGAAATGATTAAGAGTATCACTGCAGATCACGGATCATCCCTCAGAGAAGAAAATACTCATAGAAGAAGGAAGAGGCAACAGAAAATTACTTAAATTTGAGATTACTCTAAAATAAGAGCAGCTCACTTAAGGAATCTCACAGTCAGTTCTACAGGGAAAAGGTTATTACATCTTTCTTCAAATACTTTAGAAGACTACAACCAAATAATATTTTACTTATTAATACCTTACCTACTCTAAATAATGTAGGTAAGCACCTACGTTGACCCATTATTATATTTATGGTACTATAGTAGCTGTGGTATTGACTGAACGGATGTTCGTTATTTAACTAGTAACCTCGCCAGACATTGCGTCTTATAACTTGGGTTCGATTTTTCGCACGGAACAAAAATTATCTCTCAGGCTCAGTCAAATGTGGTTAAAATTTGACTGTTTAGGTGTGCATCGTGCCTGTAAATGTCTTTTCAAGAAGTATAACTTTATTATCTACGCCATATTGTATGGGTTTTTTCTGTAGAAGGAGATAATACCTACGTGCAAGAGTGAAATCAAAAGTCGTGGATATCTTTTTTTTTTTTTTTTTTTTTTATTCATTGTGACCTTTAGGGTTTACTTTAGGAGAAATGTAGATATAATTAGGAAGTACAATGAGAGAAGGTATAACAAATACACTTTTAATGTATTAAGATACAAATAAAGGAGACAATCTTTACTTATATAACTATAGTCAGGGCGTGGTTCACTAAAGACTTGCTTCGTGGTCCTTGTATAATCAGGACACTTAGCTGGGAGTGTGAAGCCGGACCGCAAGGAGCCTTTTTTTTTTTTTTTTTTTTTTATTATTATTAGTACTGTTGCGATGTTATCTCTGATGTTACCCGTAGTGGGAGATTTCTGTTATTGGCTAATACGAAGGTTTGCACTTACACCTAAATAGTTAAGAATTATAACTAAATTTATTCAATTGATGGTCGTATTGTATTCTTAAGGCTGAAAAATCTACTTCCAAGGACAACATATAAAAGTTAGAAATTTTCATCCTTTTTTACCAGAGGATTTTAACTTATGGCTATCTTCACTGCTCACAGATCGGAAATGTGGTAGGTTTATTGTACTTAGTTGGGTTCCATACTCATCGGTATCTTCCTGAGATCCTGTTGGATCAATCCCTCCTTTTAACTCTTCTGGCACTTCAAATTTATGATCAACATACGTGTTCGTTTTTTGTCTCTCAGTGGTCACAGGAGTGTTCTCAGAAGAAGATGTATCATCTTCCAAGTCCTCTTTTCTTAAGTTGGTCTGGTTGGTTTTTGATACTTGGGCTCTCTTCAAGCCAAATGATGTACTGTTCTTGCCCTTTAAGGTTGAAACATAAGGACGAAATGTAGTGCTCGACAAGTCATCGGTATGTTTGATGTGGCTTAGCGGGGGAAGCATAGGAGACCCCATCTCAATAAGAGAGTTTTTCAGAGATGATATCTCAGCATCTATCTTCTTTATGGCCTCAGATATAGCAGATATGTCATGTTCTAATGAGTCTTTGCCACCTATCTCAGTTGTTCCCCCTCTACTTGAATTGGCCATATGGGATATTAAGTTCTTCTGACCTTGTTCAATTGAAATTTGTTTCCCTCCCATCCTAGAAAGTATAGAAAGGATGACTTCATTTTGATTAAATAAGCATTCTAGTAATCTTCCCTCAGGCACCTTGTGAATGAGAGGACAGTCACTGCCCTTGGGACATACCAAGTAGTTTGAAAAATTCTTACAACTCATGATGATGGCTGCTATAAGAACCTATTTGTACCCATATTCGCAGACAAATAAATGATTTATGATTTATGATTATTTTTTTTAAATGGTTTAAAGCATATTTATTATTTTTCCGGCTGACACAGGTAATGACTGGCCACGGTTGCTTTGGCCAGTTCCTGTGTCGAATAGGCCGGCAAGAGACGCCCGGTTGTTACCACTGCGGCGACTACACGGCGCTGCACACTTTGGCGTACTGCCCTGCCTGGGCATCGCAGCGCCGTGAGTTGATCGCGGCACTCGGACTGATTGCCCTCTCACTTCCGGCCGTAGTTCAGTCTATGGTCCGGAGTGAGGGGTCGTGGAACGCCGTAGCCTTCTTTTGTGAGGAAGTCATTTCCATCAAGGAGGCGGCGGAGCGGGAGAGGGAGCGTTTAAACCCTCTCCCCAACCGCAGAACCGGGCGCCGGAGGGCGCGAGATGACCTCCAGCCACCCTGAGGATTGACCTGGGGATGGCGGGCTTTGTGGGTCTGCCCGCCATCCGTTCAGCACCAGGTCCGAGAGGCGGCGTGCGTGTTCCCACGTGCGCCTCTGTGTCGTGTCTTTGTCCCTCCCAGGGGGACAGTGGAGGAAGTATTTTTTGTGAAGTGGCCTGCCGTTTCACACGGCGGGCCGAAACCTCGGCGGGGTCGCGATTGCATGTGAAAGCGATTCGCGCGGCCCCGCCGTCTATGGTTATGTCGAGGAACACCGTGGTAGGTTTAGTCGGTATTACCGGGGTATCTTTCCCCCGGTGAGCCCGACATAGCCTCTCCGTCGTCCCGCGGAGAGGTATGCGTCAATGCATTCCCCCACGTAAAAAAAAAAAATATTTATTATTTATGTTATCATGAAAAATGAAACAAAAAGTACTCTTCTGTCTTTATCTCAGAAGTCTGTAGAGCGAGAAATCAGCAATACATATAATTATATACGTGCAAATAAAGATTACAGAAAAATAAAACGATGTAGGTTCTATCTATAGAGGATGAACCTAGCACAATTTCCAAGAAATCAGCTCAGAGCAACAGAATCCGAAGGTACGGATCTGTCGGATCTGTCGATATGCATGTCCTTCTCATACTGGATCGGTTCTTATCAAGTGAATAGCGTAATGCCTTGCTGACTTTCCACTTCGTTTATTCAGTGTAGTAGATAGACAGATTAACATATTTGTGTAGTTAACAAGTAATTCAACAAAAGTGCGATAAATGAGCATTATCTATGTGAACACGTACCTTCTGGGTTGTCCTTTCAATTGCTCTTCGACATGAGTAAACACTTCATCTATGATATTTAGTACTTTAATATATTCTTCTTCGTTGCTTATTATTTCATGTTTTCTGTCTTGTATTTCAACTTTGTAAAGCAATATAATAATAATAATATAATAATAATAATAAAATCTTTATAGCCACACTTATTACAAGTTACATAGTAAATATACAAGTTATTGTATAGAAAAGAACATCATTATAAAGTTTTGCTGGTACTTAAAATAGGATATCCTGTGCTATAAGTACCAGCAACCTTCCAATGTCACACATACAAACATGTACTTATAATTAATAATAACAGGTAAGAAAAAGAAAAGAAAATTAAATTTAATATAAAATTAAGGTAAAATAATATAGTTAATATTAGTAAACCATGCTTGCGTGTGTAAGAATGTATGTGTTACGTGTTTGTGTATGCAGTTGAAAAGTGTAAAAGTGTGTATATGTATGTGGTGTGTATTTGAAGAAAGAAATATACTTTTGGCTTCAAGATTTTCTTCTGCAAGTTTCCTTAAGTTTGTAGAATTACTCAAATCTCCACCTGTAAATAAACGCAGTAATCATAATTATGCGTATCATATGAACGACCTAAAAAGGTCACACATTCTTATTAAATAGATGCATAATATGTAGTATACAACTTTCAACTCAAGAACCGTAACAGCTAGAGACTCGCGGTGAACGCCATTCGACTCAGCATAGTCGATAAACCCCCGAAATAACGATGACCTTTGACCTCTGACCACGTGGTCTCTGGTCACGTGATACCATTTCTTCGCACTCGTAAGATTTACTGCAATTCATGGCCGTTTCTCACTTATTTTGAATACGCAACTCCTGCACTAGGAGCAATTCCTGTGTCGCGAGGAACTTTACAAACATACAAACAACGGACACAAAGAACATGTAGACTCGGGACAAACATTTATGGTTAACAACAATTTTTTGTTCCTTGTGTGATTCGAACCTGCAATACTTGGCGCGGTGGCAGTGGATAGGCAACCACTTCTACCACTACGCTATCCATGCAGTAGTATTACATATGTATATAACGCACACATTTCACCAACTAAGATTTTAGGTGTCACATAGACGAGGAGTACCTTTTTTTTTTCACCGGACTGTTTCAGATTCTCTGCAAATACTAACACTTTCTGATTTAAGAATCGAACCAGAGATCTCCTACGCAGCAGTCGCGTGCGCTTCACTACCTCGGTGACGCAGCGGGACAATAATATCTAATAACCATTTTATTTCGCGTGGCATAAACGCATAGATAAATACCTCATGGACTAAACTGCATACCACTTGTGTTAATATTTATATAATTTATTAACTATGTTAGTAATGCTTCGCTAGCACTCCGTTGTTGTGCGTTCATGGAGTACTAGTCCACGGAAGCGACGGTACACCACAGCCTTCGGCCAAAAGTCCTCCTTCAGTACAGATCGCGCACTGTATGATGGCTGGTCTGAACATTGCGCGAGTGGCGTCGCAGTTGTAAGTTTTAGGTCTCTTTGGTGACAGGGGGCGGGGGTGGGATGCAATCCGTACTGACTGACAGACTGTACATGCGCAACAATTCGGAGACGCTAATACTATGTTCAGTCCGGCCATCATAGATTTCGCGATCTGTACAAGCAGAAAGCAAGTTAAGACTCGCACCACTAACGCCTTGAAGAAGTTATACATATTTATATCATATCGAGTTCACACAAAATATGCGAATAAATGGATGAAAATTAATAATGGGAAGTAAAAGGCCTATCGGATTGAAATAGTTCTCGTGTTGAGTTTCTTATAATTTGGAAAGTTCTGTCACTTAATCGTTTCGATGACTAAAGATAATATAAATTGTATAGAAATATAAAGAGAACTGTTACCGCTCATGGGGTCCATGATTTATAGACAGCCTGTAAAACACCAGATCGACGCATTGCGTGATCGGAAGGCTGGTCTTACTTATGCCCAAAGAGCTGACTTGTATTGTTGGCATTCAACAATACAAAGCTGCTAGCCGGGCACGTTACCAATCGACTGCATCGACACCTATGCCTATACTTTTGAGGATATAGACATGAGGCTTTATGTATATAAAACTTTTTTTTCCTATGCCTTTTGTTATTTCCCACTGCTGGGCAAAAAGCATCACTTGGACGTCCCAACCACTCTGTTCGAAGATCTTCCCTGCCAGACCCTCTGGAAACGTCCAAGTCATGTCGCCATCTCCGTTTATGTCTGCCCCGTCGCCGTCGACTGTCTTTTGGCTCTATACTTAATCTTGCCATAAATATTGTTACAAGGATTTTTTTTTCGGTCATTAGTATCAATAGCTCGGTATACAAGCATTCGACTAATACCAAG
This sequence comes from Catocala fraxini, assembly GCA_930367265.1. NCBI lineage: Eukaryota > Metazoa > Arthropoda > Insecta > Lepidoptera > Erebidae > Catocala > Catocala fraxini. The sequence goes on from OV884045.1 coordinate 4,006,295, forward strand.
CAGATAGAGAGTTTCATAAATTTCATTTGGCTCCATATCTACTTTGTGTAATGCTATCACAACAATTTGGTTCTCTTTATCACCCTACACCATTTTAATATAACAAAAATATTTAATACTGATTGGCTCGAAAATGAGAAAAACACAATGAATATTCATATAAGACAGATTCCAAATTCAAATGTAATATTATGTTTTTTTTATTCTATCAGTATTTATGGCCAGATTTATTATATCTATATCTAATTGGTTACAATTTGTGCCCACCTCTCTGGGTGCATACAGCACACTTGTCCGGCCTAGTATATATTATAATACTTATGTGGCAAATAAGTAGCCCACCTTATAGTAAGCGGCTACCAGGGTTCAGCACCAAAGTGAACCTTGTGCGTTCACAACTGTTCAAAGAATGCGCCATAGGCTCTAAAAATTTTTTTTTTATTTATCCATACTAATATTATAAATGTGAAGCTAACTTTGTCTGTCTGTTACGCTTTCACAGCAAACTAATTTTAATGAAATTTGGTAAGGAGATAGATTTTTTTATGTGTGTTTAGCTGTTGGCCGCTGATGGCCTTGATAACTTTACGTGCACTCTGGGTGAGCGCAGAAGACTTCTAATCCGTGTCTGAGGAAGGAAAGACAAAACAAAGGCTACCATTAATCTGTTTATCACAATGTTTCAATACGTGCACTGGACGCAGCAACGCGACCTCTTAAACCATTGCGTCGTCCGACAGTGTCCTAGTAGTGACCTAGTCCAGTGTCAGTGACTAAGTCTTCTTCTTCTTTTCGTGTGGTTAGTGGCCAACCTACTGTCAAGAGTTTTTCAAACCGCCCGTAGGCCTTTGACATGGTTTAACGACTGCTGATTGACAACAACCGGTGACTAAGTTAAAACTTTCTACTAAATAATCTACAATATTTCATTACAATAAGTTGTTTACATTCCAACGTAAACAAACAAATAGCAATTTGAATGAACATAATAGTGTGTGGAGATTCCTCGTGCGCAGTAACATTTATACGTTGCGTTGGTCAGTCTCATTGCGCAAGCGCATGCGATAACACATTTCAACAACTTAATTTGAATTTCAAATAGAATTTTTACCTTGGTGTGATATATGACGGAGTCTACACCTTATGAAAAGTAAGTTTTTCTAACCTATAATTTTACATTTGTATCTCTTTTTTTACTTTATATTATTTTTATACGGTTACATATTTTTGTAGTTATAATTTACTTTTTTATAAAATTAGATTTGACACGGGTGAATGCCCTGAATGTGCGCTTTATATGCTCCGCTCATGTGGCTCGTAGCGTTATGTTATATGGTCTATTTTGCTTTTAATAGCCCAATTACCTTTCTCGTTACTTGGGCTATTAAAAGCAAAATCTTTTTCGCTTTCAAGAAAGAATAAACAAACTCTTCAGCTTAATTACATTAGATTTATGTGTTACCAACTATTTCATATTTTCACCTTTTTAATTGTATGTTTACACTGTTTATAATACAGTCGGCTTCGATGGCGTAGTGGTTAGTGTAACCGACTGCCACGCCTGAGGTCGCGGGTTCGATTCCCGCACAAGTCAAACATTTGTGTCCATGAACATGGATGTTTGTCTTGGTCTGGGTGTTTCTATGTATAATATGTATATTTCTAAAAAATATACATATTATATAATAAATATACATATTATTTATAAAAAAGTATATATGTATGTTTATCCATTGTCTAGTTACCACTTACTTACTCACTTTCGATATACGAGGCGGTCATTCCTTTTTTTCCTAGTCAAACATTTGTGTGCACGAACATGGATGTTTGTCTTGGTCTGGTTGTTTCTATGTATAATATGTACGTATTTACAAAAAATAAAGTATATATGTATGTGTATCTATTGTCTAGTACCTACCCATAGTACAAGCTCTGCTTAGTTTGGGCTAGATGATGTTGCGTGTATGTGGTAGAATATTATTATATTCGGTGCTAACCTTTAACGAATTGTTACGATGGACAAAATGTATTATTTGACTAGATTTTGCTTGCTAGATTTTTCAAAATTACATTTGTTCTGGAGATATCCTTCCTGCAGATAGACATCGACATCTGTAGTGTCGATGTAGAACTTATAAAAAGACTGTACATAATATTACAAACTATGTCATCTGGAATGGCTATGCAAAAAAATCGGCGGGTATGCATACAGTTCGCCACAAATGTACCTACGTGAATCTTTATAATTAATATAATAATAATAATAATATAATTGGTATTACATGCCTTCCTCCGTGCATAAAATACTTATATACGGAGAAAAATCATCGAGTATTATGCTATTTTACCTATCGGGCAGTTGTCGGAAGACGCACAAGAAGTCTGCAATAAAGATTATAAAAATATTTGATTACATCATTCCGGAAAATGTTCAAGGTCGGTAACCAATGAACATGTTTTCCATACCTTGTTATATACATCTGATCGCTATAAATCAAGTTTGAGAAATACGTCAGAAACAATACCAAAAGAACCGTTTGATTAAGCCAAGGCTCTCCTTACTATTAACGAAAATGTCTAAATGTTGCTAAATTGTGTATTATTTACATATAAATATTTTTTTATTATTAATTCTGATTTAATTTGACTTTCTTTTTTACTTTGCTTTCGTCAAATGGAAAAATTAACAATTTTAATTGTATGTCCTTTTTATTTCATGTTTTATTAAATAATATAATATGAAATTGGATGTACGTATTCTTTTTTAAAAACCTTATCTATCCAAATATGCGTGTGCAAAATTTCAGCTCATTATCTTTTTAAACAACTGAGATAATTATGATGTTTTGAGACGAAACATACTCGACTTTCCCATTGTGTGCAGCGGCGCTCGTTTACATTACGCGTACGGTCCGTCGACGTTCATTGGTTACCTAATACTATTTTTAGAACTTAAGTTATAAGTTTTATAATTACGACTACATTACTTACGACTACAGTTTAGGAGTGCTGGCAGAATGCTTAAATGGTACTTATATGCTAACTTATTTCTACGCCTTTCATACTTGTTACTAATGGTAGTTGCAGTGACGACCCGCTCTGCTATATTTAATTATCGCCCATTAGGACCCAGCAGCGTCCGTCACGACAACGCCTGAAAATCCTTCCATTCATCACTACTCACCACACTTCTTTCTTGCATACTTTACACATTTCACCATCTTGGTTTGCGGGACACACATAAATATAAAATGTTATAAGAGATTAAAACTATAATTACATTCTAGGCTCGCATGTAAGATTACTACACTGGGTGTTCATATTGTCGCTGGGGGGCAATGTTAGTCATGCCCGCTGCCACTGTTGATACTTCCATCTGTTTACGGAATAACTTGATACTATGTTTCTTGTACCGTTACACGTTGGAACAAAACGTATATATAAAGACATACCACGCTTGCAATGATCACCATGAGGATCACGTAATTTTGATGAACCATATCTTCTATTGTGACTTGTCTAACGCTAGCGCTTTTTGTACTATTGTGAGCAATTATGATTTCCTGTTGTTTGCTTTGCGTTTTACCCATGATGTTGTTGAAAATAGCAATAATGTATACAGGTACGTACGTGAGTATAGTATGTTATGTGTGTTGCAACTGATGTCCACTGGCAATATACTCCTAAAACCTAAAAACTGATAAAGCTTATGCTGAAATTCATAATAAAATTACTGTCACTGCAACATACAGCTGTGTGCTTTTGTAGCTTGCTTGCTAACGAAACCTTACAGGGGGTTTTACTGTTTTGCCGCTGCGTGTCACTCTGTCTTCTGCCTGCACTGACCAATATAAACATGTATGTGACATTGAAATTAAATATTTGTAAGTTTTAATTTAATATGCTGCCGTACGCTAACTAAAAAGACGTTAAGCCATATGCGTTCCATATAACTTAACATCCCCTTAGTTAGCGGATGGCAGTAAGACTTAGCGGATGATAACATTATAGTGGTCATCTCAATCTTGAAGTGTGAAGTTATTTTAAGATTAAAACGAATACTACGGTACCACCGTAGTCTTTCCTTGACCAAGACTCATGCTCAATCATCGTAAACAATTTATTTGTCAACAACCAAGTAGTAAGTTAGTATTGACGCGAAAAATGTTAAACATTTTTTGTTTGTGAACAAATTTATGCTTTTCTGAACATTCAAAGAATTTTAAACAATATTATTTGTAAATATGTTAATGTTTCTGTATATAACACTACGATAATAAAACTGTAGAGGTCAAGAAGTCTTTACGTTGAATATTTTTTATAGTAGGTTTTCTACAAGAAAACAGCAAAGTAGAGCGATATAAATCTTTTTGTCTGTCTGCAAGTTTGTTCTCTTAAAACTTGAAAATTCAATCAAATTCAGAATTCAAGAATTAATGTACAGCTAATAACTTTTCTAACCCTAAAACTGAGGTTATGACACATGAAAATCTGTTGATGACGGGTGTTCTAGGTGGACCTCCCTATTATATGCAACCATGGGGTTGCATATAATAGGGAGGTCCACATTTGTATGGACAAATCAGAGGTCATTATCAAACGGTGCTTTATTTAAGTATCTCAACTGTTTGTGTTGTCCCTTTAATATAATGGTTTATAAATGTAGATTAGATTAGCAATAGTACTTTTTCTGGATGAAAAGTAAATGTCCTTTTCTGTTCCTCTGACAACGTGTATGCGAAATGTCATGATGATCAGTCGAGTAGTTTAGGCGTAAAAGCGTAACAAACAAAGAATATACAAACAAACAAACTCATATTCGCAATTATGATATTAGTTAGGATTAAAATATAATATGTTTAATATTGTCTTCTATTTACGCGAATATTATTCATTGAAATTAAACTGCTATATACGGATTTTATCGCGTTGTTTATTTGACACTTTATTACAAAATTTTGAAAATTGTTACACTACTTCTACTATTAAACTTTACTAATTTTTAAGCTAATTAAATTATTATTAAACAATTTAGATTTAATTTATTTTTACACTTTCTCCGACGTTTCGGTTGCTTTTCAGCAGCCATGGTCACGGGGAGACCGTATCCCCTTTAAATAGTTTTAATAATAATTCAATTAGCTTAAAAATTAGTAAAGTTTAGTAGTAGTAGTAGTGTAACAATTTGCAAAATTTTGTAATAAAGTGTCAAATAAACAACGCGATAAAATCCGTATATAGCAGTTTAATTTCAATATAATATGTTCTTAAATATTACTTTGTATAAAACTATACTTTTATATTAAACTAAAAGAGATATACGTTTAAAAACTTGGAATAAATGTACATACATACATACATAGATTCACACCTTTTTCCCAGAGGGGTAGGCAGAGACTACGGATTTCCATTTGCTACGATCCTGATACACTTCTCTAGCTTCATTCAACTTAGTGTATTCGTTTCAACCCTTATCTATTTTAGTAGTTATGTTTTTTGGATATCTGAAAACAACAGTGTATTTGAACGACCTTTGTAATTTAGGGGTAATCTTAGTTTTAATTAATTAAACTTTCTCATATCTTAAGTGCATGTTTTTTTAAGACATGAATATCTTTGAATAAAATGTTAGTCGGTTTCTAGTCTATATTATAAATAAATTATGAAAAAGACAATAAATATAGGAACATGGCAGTAGTAGATATTGATTATATGTATTTTAAAATTATTTTGCGCTAGAGCAATTGTTCAAGGAGAATACAGAGTAATACGTTTGTATGTACTGAAAAATGCCTGCTTCTCTTGAAGCATTTTCTTTAAAGCCTGGTACCGTAGGTTTTCACGTTTCTTAATGTTTACGCCCTGTGGCCTGTCCCAAATAGGAACGTCGCAAATAAGTGAAAATGTTTAAAAGTAATTAATTTATATGGGTTTTGTCATTCAAAATGTTTTAAGACTCTAAAAGGTCTATCATAGATAAAATACCTTCCTTCTCCCTTAGCCTTTATTATTCCCAAGTCACTTGGGGTCGGCTTTTCTAGTCTAACCAGATTTGACTGGATATCAGTTTTTACACGGAGCGGCTGCCACCTGACCTCCGCAACCCGAAGGCTAACGATACCCTAAGGCTAGACCAGTGTCAGGATATTAGAGGGTACTGACTTTCCCAATAACGACTGCCATAGATGTTCATGGCAGCCGGGACCGACGGCTTAACGTGCTCTCCGAGGCACGGAGCAGGCGATAATTGTCGATCAATACGCACATAATTTCGAAAAGTCATATAACTTCCGAAAGTCAGAGGTGCGCGACGTGGGTTCGAACTCGAGACCCTCTGCATTGCAGTCTGTTGGTCTCCCCACTGAGCTATCGCTGCTTAGATAGATAAAATACCATTAGATATATTTTGTGGTAGTTTTAATATGTAACTATTGGGTTAAATGTTTTCGATGCGTAATGTGCATAGTTGAATGACTACAATTGTAATTACATTCTAAAGGAAACCCAACATTATAATAATATTAGCCCTGTATTAAACTGTCCTACTGCTAGGCACGGGCCTCTTCTCTGTATGAGAAAGGTTAGTAGGCCATAGTCCCCACGTTGGCTCAGTACGGGATGGTAAACTTCACATATCTTTGAGAACATTATGGAACAGAACTTCTTTTACAGAACTCTTAGACGTGTAGGGTTCCTCACGATGTTTTCCTTTACCGCGATTAAACTATTTAATACACATATAACTTCGAAAAGTCAGAGATGCGCGCCTTGGGATCGAACTCGAGACTCGAGACTCTGTGTAGCAGTCCAACTGTTTCCCACTAGGCAATCGCTGCTTTTTTAACATGTGTTTAATGAAATAATCTTTATTTACAGTATGAAGCCGGTGCAAAGCTGTTCGTTGTTGACAAAATGCTGTTTCTGCATACCTTTAAGAACTGGATGTTTTATACTTGGGTATCTCAGTTTGGTAATATATTTTTTTTTTTAACCGTTCTTTTGCGCGCCGCTTCGTTCGCGTAAAAGTAGATTAGGTTACGTTAGGTTGCGTTAACAGTACTCTTCTCTCTTAGCCTTTATTATTCCCAAGTCACTTGGGGTCGACTTTTCTGGTCTAACCGGATTTGACTGGATATCAGTTTTTACACGGAGCGGCTGCCACCTGACCTCCGCAACCCGAAGGCTAACGATACCCTAAGGTTAGACCAGTGTCAGGATATTAGAGGGTACTGACTTTCCCAATAACGACTACCATAGATGTTCATGGCAGCCGGGACCGACGGCTTAACGTGCTCTCCGAGGCACGGAGCAGGCGATAATTGTCAATCAATACGCACATAATTTCGAAAAGTCATATTACTTCCGAAAGTCGGAGGTGCGCGACGTGGGTTGCGTTAACAGTACTTAACTAAAATATACAGCCTATGTTACTCGATGATAATAGGTATAGCTTTCTAATGGTGAAATAATTATAACAATCGGTTAAATAATTTTAATTAAATCCTTTTAAACAAACAAAAATCAAATTTCTTTTATAATATTAGTAGGACAGATAAAATGATACGCCCCATGTTTTTTTTTTTTTGCGGGGATCTCTACTTAGTTTAATTATTTGTAAATCACAGAAATATTTATCCTCTGTTTGATGTGGATTCGAAACCACAACATAAGTACATGCCCTATGACCTTGACATGTAAAGTGACAACGTTGGACACAATTTTATTCGAATATCATTCGAGAGCGATTCCGCGCATCACTAGCGCGACGGCAACGGTGAGGCGACCGCTTACCCGCTACCCTATATATATGCCTCCGTGGCGCAGCGGTAGTGAATGCGATTACTGTGCATGAGGTCTTGAGTTTGAATCCCGGGTCGGGCCAACAAAAAGCTTTTGGGTTTTACTGTTAAGAAATATAGCAGCCCGGAGTTAGGTAGTTGGTGGTGGTAGACACCCTCGTACCTCGGAAAGTACGTGAAGCCGTTGGTCCTGCGCCTGATCTCTCTCCGGTCGTGTCGGATTACCGTCCCATCGGATCATAAAAGCTAGGGAACAGAGAATGCACTTGTGTTTGCGCACACACTTGTGCATCATAATTTTTTCTGCGCAGTTGGCCAGTCCCTGTTAGGACTGGGCGCCGTGACCGATATTTGGTCTGGAGGACATTATTCATTATATATGATGCTGAATAACACTTTTTTTTGTCCTTAGCTCTTGAATCTTCTATTTACCCTATTAGGCGCGGCCATCTTGGCGATCACAGCGAAACTGACCAATCCTATGAAGCAGCTATTAGGACGAAATTCATATCACGATGCTGATGAAATGTCTGAGAAGCTCATGGCTATGATGGTTTTGACGCTGATTGGCTGTTTAAACGTCGCCTGGGTTATGCTGATCGCTTTTCTGCTTATTGGCCTCCATAAGGTATATCTTTAATTTACTCTGCCCCAATAATAATAATCTTTATTAGAAATATTAACAATTTTAAGAAAAGTATATAATTGTGGCGGAGCTATCAACGCTCACCTAAAATTACGAGTACAATGATATGACGGAATATTAAAATTACAGATAATAAATTAGGGAAATAAAACAAGAAATGAATTAGTTTTAAGTATCTATAGTATAATTGTGAGACTAGGTAAATGTGTGTGTCTGTGTGTGCACGTAGTGAGTGTTTGTGTGTGCGTCTATTGAGTGTGGCGTGTGTATCTCTCTATGTGTGTGTGCTTTTGTGCATGCGGAATTGTGACTCTAATAATTTAGTTGCATATGTATTTATTGGGTAACTGAACGAATCATCAACTTATCACTATTAGTATGCAAAGTTGTCAGTTCGCAAAGAAAATATTTAATATGTTTTTAAATGATCATGATGAAAAAGAATGTGTAGATAAGAACAACGCTGCGCATGCACGGTACGATCTACACCTTGCACCTTGTAGCTCATTATAGTATGTCGAGATATGTCAAAGGATCGTTTTATGCAAGTTGATTAAGTGCAGAGAGCGCAACACACGGATTGACATTTGTTAATTCATAAAATATGTTTTTACGGAAGGATTTTTGAATGATTTTTGTTCAGAATTAGCATGGAGACAATATATCATGAACCCATTGTATGTTAATTAAATAGTCGTTATTTAATAAAAGGTATATTTTTAGATATGAATTTGGGCCCATGAATATATTTAAAAAGAAGTAGTCGCTGTACGCTGTAGCGTTTCATTTCCACTTTTCCGATGGCTTTTCCAGTTGCTTTACTAGATAGAAACTGTTCGTACATAAAGTAGCAAGACACTTCGAAACCGTAGCACGGCAGTGTATTCAACATTATCTAGAGGTACAATGAATGTCGGTCTATTTGAGTAACTTGCCTGGCCGTCGGCCAGTAGCGCAAGTTACGGCTGTGTATTGCCAACTAATTCACTGATTTTGGACATAGTTCGTTTAAATTCTACGGATCAGTTAGCTTTTTGAATGAATGCAGATACATCGTTATTTGCTAACAGTTTTAATTGCCTGTAAATGTAATGCTTGGTCATACTGTGATCAGTTAAAATTTAACACTCATGTACAAATTAGTCTAAATGTAAGATTTATCGGCTCTTGTAAATCTTACGTATATATCTAGTAGTAGTATATTTTACTAATTCTGCCATAAACTTCATGTGACGTTCTGGGACTCGAGTCAGTTCTAAAACGGTCGAGCGCTGGCTTGAACTCGACGCTCGACTCGAGCTTGAACGCGAGTGTCTACAAAGTATGTGAAGAATAAATCAGTTTATTAATAATTACTTATTATATATGCTATGCTTTGCCTGTGTGGCTTTTATTTGTTACAGAAGATTTTATCGCTTCCCTTAGGACTATTTCTCTTTTCTGGCGTTATTTATATTTATATTATTGGTAGTAGACACAGTTACTTAGGTAGCATAGTATAAGTGTGTGCTAGTATATTTAGTTGATAGACAACAAAGTTTTATTCGTAAATTAAACTTTATTTATTGCAAAATAATTATAACTTATAGGAAATATGAAAACACGCCGATAAAAATGATTTCCGATTTAAGTCGAAGATCATAGGCACGTCACGCGTTATAATAAATAATAATAATTATTTATTCTTTTGGTTTAGATGGTGTTGTGTGTATGTGATAGAATATTATTATTGTTTCTCTTATCACAGGTATTTTCTAACATATTATATTAGAAAATACCTGGCCCTTTGGGAGGCTTACACGGAGACATGGCTCTAACGTGAAGAGGCCTTTCGAGAGTTTTAATCAAAGGTGGGATGGAACACCTACAGCGGCACTAGCCGCAGCAGGCGTAGGGCTTTTGCTATGTATGGATTCTAATATATGGGCTATAGGTATGGGTGTTTGGTGGACCGGTATATTGCTAACTATGAATGAAAAATGGCGTCTGCCCTGAATACTCTAATAGCATCAATGCAATGAGCAGACGGTGACTCGCGAACTCAATAGATGAGCCCCCTGAATAGCCACCATAGGCATACAAGCCAGCAGCAGAGGGCAACACCGGTGCGAGCGGCTAGGGGTGTCGAGTGGTGCGGCGCTGGTTTCACTATCACGGGTCTAGTGACAACGGGAAACCCAGAGCGAATTTTCCCGTAGTTATGCCCTTGAAAATGACAATTCCACCCCCAAGGATATAGCTCTAGCGGCCCTCTCTGACCGGTCGACCAAGGCAAGCCAGAGTTGAGGGTCCTACGGGCGCTCTTGAAGTTCCACCCCAGCCAGCCAGTAACAGGAAGCCGGGGACGAGGCCCTAACCGACTCTGAGGCATTCAGGACCGCAGTGTCGCCACTCACATTCAGCTCGCCACACGCTGCCCTGTGGTTTGTGCGCTTTTATTTAACCTGGTGATACATTTTTTGTTTATATCACAAGGCGAACGTGATAGTTTAAAAGCTAGTGGACTGTGTCCTCTGATATCGCGTTAGTTTTATTATTATTATCGGAGAAATATACGAATGGGTTAAACTTGAATATTGATTGTATATTTGATTAAGTTGCTTAAAGTAAATAAGAATGCCAATACTTTCATCTGATTACGCACGTGGCATGAGGACATGTCGCAGAAATATTGATTCACAGACTTCAAATAAAAGTGTCATCGCTATAGTATAAAACACCATCGAGCACGATATTGATAGATCACAAACCATAAAAAGTGCGGCAGCATCGAAAAACGTTTTGAATATTCGAATACGATTCGATTTATAACTAATCAGTGACAATGAACATATCGGTTAAAATTTTTGAATGATTCTCTTTAAATTTTCATAAAAATTGCACATTACTAAAGTCTCGTGCTATAATTATATTCTGTCTTTTTTGGTAAACAAAACAAAGACAGCATATTATTTGCTTCAAGAAAATTGCCGCGTGTAAATTGTGGTTCAGTCTACTGTAGAACAAAAGAAGAAAATAAATGACCAACCAACTTCGAAGTTTGCACTTGGCAAGTTTGCTCGATGGCAGCACTTTGCCGGTAGTTTATAAAGCCACAGTGACCTACAAGATCGACGATTAGTAATTTTATGGTCACTGCGCAACAGCGAAAAATTATGGGCAGCTAACAATCTTACAAAGTTATTAGTAACGAGTAAATAGCCTTGCTGATTTGATGTTTATCTTAAAATATTTTTATTGCACTCGGCAGTGCAGATATATTACGGCAATTGCTGTGCATGAGTTATTGCGTATTTTTGTAGATAATATAATATAATATTCTATCACAAACACTCAACACCATCTAGCCCAAACTAAGTAGAGCTTGTACTATGGGTACTAGACAATGGATAAACATACATGTATACCTACTTTTTTTTGTAAATACTTACATATTATACATATAAACACCCTGACCAAGACAAACATCCATGTTCATACACAGAAATGTTTGACTTGTGCGGGAATCGAACCCACGACCTCAGGCGTGGCAGTCGGTTACACTGACCACTACGCCATCGAGGCCGACAATTTTTTTGTATTGTAAAATCTCAGTAACCGCCCAGCGCTGGAACCGTGTCGTGTAGATGCAGTCAATTCGCCCTCTATTCACATACTAAGCAAAATGTCAGGGTAAGGCAAAAGGGTAAGCAACAGTACACTGTTGTCTACCCTTTTGGGGATAGAGGCATGACACTATGTCTTTATGTACAATTTGTGGACTAGCAATAATTCCTGTATCGCGATACAATAATTATTGCAGTATTGCTAGGGAATTCGTAGACATTGAAACAATGAACACAAGGAACACCCAGACTCGGCACAACGATTTGTAAACAAACAAACACACAATTTTTGACTCGTCTTGGTATCAATCCCACAGCACTCGACTTATTGATGGAAGCAAGAAGAATTACTGTACCGTTAATTAATGAATATTTGAGATTAGTTTCGGAAGTTTTTAAAGAGAACTAGGAAGATTGGCCATTAAAAAAATGCTAGATATTATTCCGTCAAGATATTTATTGTGAAAATTTTTTTTTTCAGACGAGCCCCGGTCCCTACAGGATTCACGTGGCGATAGCAACTGTCCGTCTTTTATTATCAGGCCTGAGCTTGTCCACCCTGAACACTATAAAAACTCAATACTTCAGAATTGGGACTTCGGCTTTATGTTGGGTAGAAATTGGTAAGCATCGTCCTCAAAACCGAGGTTTGGTCAAAAATACGTGCACTTCCATTATTTTATCATACTAATAGTCCGATACGGCCGCAGAGATATCAGACGCAGGTACAACGGTTTTAGGCTTCGTTTCGAGCTATAGGAGTTCACAACACCGCCTACTTCCAAAATCTAGACTGATATTCAGTTTTGTTCGACAGAAAACCCTGTACTAACAACCAAAAAAATATTTTAATAGGAATTATTTCGGATTTGGAACCCAATAAGTTTCAAATATTGTCATGACCAGCCACAATTTTTATTATCGCCTTTTTGTTTTATGTACAGGATAAATGTGTGCATTTATCATAACTAGTGTTTACGTTATGTTCCACTGTTCCAACGTCGCATAAAAATGTAAACGTTCCACTCAATTGACTTGATTCTGATACTGCGAAATTGATACTGAACGTTGTTTGCTTATTTATATATAGATTTTAAAATAAGATTTATTTTAGGTCTGTCAGCGTATTTCATAATGGTGTACTACGTGTATGCAATGCAACTGGAGCGGGCGTTAAGATCCGAAGAGGCCATGCCATCACAAGATGTTATCGCCGATATAGTCTTCAGCTACCCTAAAAATATTGACAAAGAAATGTTGACGGAGAAAGATAATATAAAGGTCATAAAGGACTAATATTTAGGTATTATATAATATAATTATTCTAATGGTCATATTGTAAAGACCAATATTAATAAAAACGCCTGTCTCGAAATTATGTATGAGGTTAATTTCATCCAGCAAAACCTTTTTTTTATAAAATAGACCGTAAGGGAATTTCTTGTGCGAATAATTCAGTTGTTACTTGGTAAATATGACGAGAACATGCGTTAAAATTTATTTACTAGTAGGTATATCTTTTTTTTTTGGGATATTACATGCTATTCTTGAATATTAATTAAATAAATGAGGTAAAAATCAAACCAATTACGACTGGAACCTGCAAACACTACTGCTTAAACTTACAGAAAGTAATTTTGGTGAATGAAATCTTAAATGGTTTGGTTGGTAAAGTAGCGGCATGGTTATCATTTATGGTCGTGGTTCCAAGTTCCGCTTCTATATTTGACTTTTATAGTAACTAGCAGCATATTTTTCTTTTTCATCAACGTGTCACAACAGTTACGATTATGACGTCAAATTTTTTTCAATTATTTGTAAGTATTTAATAGTCAGAAATAATATATAGCGCTATATGTATTTGATATAAAATGTAAGATGTATGTATTATACAGTATAAAGTGTTTTGGATTCTACACTCCTTGAAAAGTTAATGCGTCTGTGCCAGGAATATATATTTCATAGCACTTTAAATTTATTTTCCTTGGAGTTGGCTTGTAATTTTATTTGTTATGCGTCTCGATGATATTATTTTTGGATGTCTCGATACATATTTAAATAAAATTACGCTTCCATTAGCTAAGATCCAGGCGTCCCTCTAGCTTAATTTACGTTCATTTTGTCCTTCATGAACGCTCGTCAGTTACATTGTCATTAATATTATATAATTTCTTAGTCACGGTTTAAAATAAAGGTACGAATCTGAAATTTAATTCTCGGTTTAAAATAAAGCAGTTAAGGTATAACAAAAAAAAAAAAATTTTTTTCCTTCAAGTATATATTGATCATACATATATTCATTTTTTTTATACAACTAAGGTGGCAAACAAACAAGTATACGGCCCACCTGATGGTAAGTGGTCACCGTAGCCTATGGACGCCTGCAACACCAGAGGCATCACTTGCGCATTTGCCGACCCTTTGGGGAAAGAAATGGGAAGGAGAAGGAGCGGGAATGGAGGAAAGGCGGGAATTGGGCCTCCGGCCTCACTCACCGAACGAAATACAAGGCATACTAGTATTTCACGTCGATATTCTGTGAGAGGGTAATCCTTCCTCGGTCGAATCGGTCCAATTATGCTGAAATCAGCGAGGCTCTACTACTCAGGCTCTATTTCTTGTTATTTGAAGCCATTAAAATATATTTATTGTTTTTATGCAATTGATAATTTTCATAAGACTTTATGTGCTAATGCAATTATGTATTAGCATAAAGTCTTTATCAAGTATGAAAAGGGATAGGTAATTAATACATTGTATCTGATAAAGGAAATGTATAATAAAAAACACTACATAAGATGAAATCTGTGTTTGCTCTATATTACGCTTATTATGTAAATATTTATTTTCCCCTTAAATCCTAAATACATAAGACTGTTCTGATGCCTTAGTGGTTTAATAAGTGGTTAATTTACCGCAGCCACTGTGAAGAGTTGTTCATTAATGTTTGACAAAAAGGGTATGACAAATAATGTTCTCTTCTTTAATTTAATACGTACCTCTTGTCGGTGAAGCGATCGCCATGTATTATTCGTCTCCCAAGTCGGGCAAAATGCTATTGGGTTTTTCTGTCAAGCAAATTCTTAGCAGCAGCAGGAAGTCTAGAACTGTACTTGGTAGATGACAATAGGCTCACTCCCTAGTACGTGAGACCTATAACAATAGCTGGCGAAATGTGGATGGTACCTACTGTCTACCTCTTCAGAGATGCAGGCGTGACTATGTATGTCCAATGCACATATAATTATGTGTTTCAAAGAGTATCAGGCTAACAAAATTGCATACTCAAGGGAATAACCTGAACCGGGTGAAACCAGATGAAACGGCTCAAAGGAACCAACAAAACTGATTTAACTTTTGCCGTAATAGTTTCTGCGGCAGGCCCAGGTCACCATAACGGCTATTTTGAGGTTCGACATTAGAACGGTAATGTTGTAAATGTATGCAGATGTTGTTTTATGTTACGGTTAGTACTAGACCTCGAAATTGGTCGAGTAAAATACTATCGCCAAATTTTTTCTCCATTAAATATACACAATTCTAATAAACACAGTTTTGCAAGCAATGTTTTCATGTTAATAACTGTAATATTACTTAATTTTTTTGTCAGTAACTTTTGTAAATGACATCAGCATTATTGCTGCAGCCTATTGCCAAAATGTGTTTTTTTGTATGATATTCCTAATGGTATTGTCCAATAATATACCGGTCATACAAGTCATATTCAGAACAGTCATATAGCCACTACCACGGGACCAACGACGCAAAAGCAGAACTCTTAATACGTGTTGTCGACCGTTAAAAAAGAGCTGCGGGTGTTTATAAACGAAATTCCTGTGCTAACAGTCCTATTAACAAAAGACTACTAGTTCTCCTGAGTAATAATACAGCGCCTTTTGATGACTGCCTAGCTCTCCTCTCACATTAGGACAACAAAAGATTAATTGATTGCGCTCTTCTAAAGAATTTGAAGAAAGAAGTAATTACCTCTTCCCTGTAGAACTGACTTTGAGAGTCCTTAAGTAAGCTGATCTTATTTTAGAGTAATCTCAAATTTAAGTGATTTTCTGTTGCCTGTACCTTCTTGAGTATTTTTCTTTTCTGAGGGATGATCCGTGATCTGTAGTGATACTCTTAATCATTTCTCATAATATATTATATTTCTAATTGCCTCGACGACGCACTGGTTGTGAGCGCGACTGCTAAAAATGAGGTACAGGATCATATTCCCAGATCGAGCAAAGTATTATTGGAATTTTATGTCAAAATTCATACCACCATCAAATTCATGATACAAATTAAACTCACTAACAACGTATCGATAATTGACTCGATCATACCAGTTCTTTATATTCGAATTTTCAAGCAATTGTACATCGTTTAATCGCACTACTGATGTCAACACTTCGATACGCTATCCATCTTTGCTTATACAGCACATAAAAAAAAGAGAAACGCCGACATCTATTTACATTAATCTCTCGATTCAATATCGCGTTGTCAACATAACCCCGGTGGTGCATTCTCGACGGAATACGAACTGTTGCAACAAAGATTGCAACAACTTCCTCGCAGTTTACGGTTTAATCTGTCTTAAGTGACTGTGATCGATGATAGCTGCTATTACGTTAACATGAATAGTAAAACCTCTGGTGTTGTATCGTTTTTGGCCCTTTATTCATGATAGAACACTTTGCATTCTTAATATTTTGGTATGTCTTCCTTTTTCAAATTCTAATTAATTGATTTGCGACACCTAGTTAGGTGAGAGGTACATGTTATAAATATTGCTAAAAGTATCACACCATGTTTGGCCGTGTCAGGCTTACGGCTTTTTATTTAAAGACTATTGCGCACTAGTAATACATTCTTTGCGCGCGTACATATATTCACGGCAAACAACGGACACAAAGAACGCCCAGACTTGGCACAACTATTTGTGGATCACACAATTTTTGTTGTTTGAGTAACTCTCAGCGCAGTGGCAATAGCGAGGCGGCTTATTATGCCTAGTGGTTTAATCACTGATGCTACACGGATGGCCAGTACGCCATCCGTGTAGCCTCGATGTGTCGTAAGGCCCACCAAAATAGAATGTCGACCGACATCTGAGCTGATATGTATTGTTTTTTTTTAAGGAAGATGCCGAAGATTACTCACTGCTCCTTTGTAGGTTCTTTAGTTATTGTAAAGACTACAACCCAAAGCAGCTAAAAAACTCCTAGAAACAGACCAAATAAATGTAGTCCCACAAAATCTTGACCTGTGTAGGGATTGAACATACAACATACAGTACGGCAATGTGAAACTAAACACCTAAATTCCTATACTGCTTAAGCTTCTTATATCAGCAGCTGTTCACTCCCTCTGACCTCGATTGCCCCGAGTAATCCCGAGTGTGACAGACATCTTACAAAAACGACATTGTATTTATAAACAAACGGACGGTGTATTTTTAACCCAAATACCTTTTCCTCGATACTTTGCCGACTAATATTAGAAAAGGACGTTCATTTTTGGGTAATCCTATGTCAAGGAAACGTCACGACGAATGACATTAAATGAGCATTATAAAATGGGTCACGCGCCTTTTTACTCATTGTGTTTCTATCGTGTTAACACATCGATTCTTTGTCAATATACCTACTATTTCTTGTTTTCATCTAAGAAAAAGAAAAAAAATTGTTCAGTTTAGAATTCCGATCTAGCCTTAGTGTCGTCACAAATGGTTATCGCCTGAAGTAAAATTAACGTCAAATGCATTTCGGTTCAGATTGACGTTTATATGAGTAGATCTAGAAAATATTCTATTATGAGAATTGGCCTTAGCGTGGCAATCTGTTTTTGTACTAGCAAGGTGACATACAAGCAAACCTGAAGTTAAGTTTGGTACCGCGGTGGACGCTGAAGTACTTCCAGTTTTAGCGACCGACCCACCACTCAAGGCAGAGAGTTGGCTCACCGTGGTACCACGGCCGATGTAACCTGGTCGTTAAGTCAAGCACTTTTATACATTTATTGCTATCGTTGGCTAACAAGCTAGCGATCCATCTGATGGTAAGTGGAAATCGACAAACTGTCAATCTTAAGGGACATAGGTGACAAACAAGCACACGGTCCATCAAGTGGACCGTAAGTACGTGACGGAGACATGTAAAAGGAGGTAGGATAAAAAGAAAGAAAGCAGGATGTTTAAGTTGTCTCGGTTGGTTTTTAGTGGAACAAGTGTCAGAGCTTTTATAGAGTACGATTATTCTACTATACCAATTCGATGCAACCGATTGAAAGGTAACAGAAAAAACAGTACTCCTACGGATATCTAACCTGCCACGATTGATAACTACGAATTCATTTGATACTTACATACCTTGACGAACGATACAGATAAAAACTACATTTTGAGTTCGCAAACACGCATATCTGTTTATGTAGATTTACGCCTGCTTCCCAAATAAATAGGCAGAAACAACAGATGCAAAACATTAAAAACACATTACCAATAAAATACATCAGCAAAGTAATACTACCGTTAAACTGACAAGGTTAAACGTGAGCCGCTTAAACGCTCAGCTCTAAGCCCACGCCCAACATTGGGCAACGTCACCCTTCGTCATGTTACGGCGGATTATCGGCGGTATCATGAACACGGTTTTATTACAAATATGTCTGTACAAAGCTTAATAATTTTATATTTTGACATTTACTTTGATCATATTTCTAATGTTCTAAGATTACTCTGAATTAACCGTTTTGCATAAATTCTTGTTTATTTGCAAGCATAAACTTATCTCAATATTTATGTTTGCAAACATAAATACAAAGTTTGCCAAATCTTATCAATTAACTACTAATTGGTAGGTAGTAGAGTTTTCCAGTCAAGAAATTCTAATTAATATCGTCTAATGTTTACGCGAATGTTATACATTGAAACTAAACAAACTTTATACGGATTTTATAGCGTTGTTTATTTTTTATAAAACATTATTATCACATAATTTTGAAACTTTAAACAATTATTGTTAAACACTTTTACTAGTTACTGTTTGAGCTATTTAAATTATACAACTATTTAGATTTAATATGACACTTTCCCCGACGTTTCGGTTGCTTTTCAGCAGCCATGGTCACGGGGAGACTAAGATGGTAGTTGTATCAATGTTGCAGTGTAGTTATTTCAAAGTAAATGTGCGGTAAAGTGAACACCATAGTTGGTCAAATTAAGAAACTATCCAGTGTATACACCTCTGCCTAACCTTTAGAAGATACACGTGGAGTCCGGAACTGTTCCCGGTTGACGGCTTGTTCTCTATGACGCGTGACTTGACACTGAAACTGGTGAACTGTGTAATACCTTTCTGTCAACTCCTCTAAGAAACGGATAAATGCAATGCATGTCTTACTTAATTGTTATAGCAAGCAATAAAATGCTTCTTTCTATAAAATTGAAATCTCTGAAAATTTCTCTAAATATTGGCTAAATTGTAAACGCGAGACTTTTGTGTAGCATTCAATGGTCTCTGCACTAGATTGTAGCGTTCTGAAATTAAATTATTCAATTATTTTTCTTATTAAATTAAGCGTGTGGCGACTCTGCACAGACGAAGAAGTAAGTTCCGCCTACATCTAACAGATAGCGCTAAATACGCTAAATGACGTCACAATCCTGCATCGCGCAAGCAGAGTTTACACAGCGACTAACTATATATACCAGCACCCGACATCAACCGTCGGGCCGCGGCCCGCCAGGCACGATCAACCAGCCTGGTCGGAGGACCCTCCCTTTGTGTTGGAGGGACATCACACTCCGTTCCTCCACAAGCGCTTTAGATGTGTGATGTGATGGTAAGCCCTCAGTATTTTTGTCTAAGCCAGCCTAACTGATTGTGTATATTCTGCCGGTCATATGAGCCCAATATTGAATTTGAGTTTTAAAATTCAAGAAATATATCGAGGTTTTGTTGAGGTTTAAATGGGTAGGTCTTTGATGTGGAACGCAACTTGTGTCGACACCCTAGCGCCATCACATCTTTATAGCACAGCGGGTTGTACTGGTGCTGCTGCTGCATCAGCGGAGTCGCTGAAACGGCGCAAATATCAAAACCTTATTGGTGAGTACATATTTGAACCGTTTGGTGTCGAAACGCTGGGGCGCTGGGACCATAGGGTCCAAGTGCTAGGTCTGTTTATAGAGACCTAGCTAAGCGGCTGATCGACGCTTCACGTGACCAGAGCGCTTGTATTTTCTTTGCACAAAGAACGAGTATTGCCTTTGAACGTTTCAATGCTGCCAGTCTTCTGGGCACGGTGCCAATTGACGACGATGCGGAGGAATATATTGACGCTTTTTAATTTTGTTGTTTCGTTTTTCTCTTTAGTTTATATTTCTTGTAAATAATTTGTGTTTACATTAAGTTTATTAATTGTTTATTTGATGTGCAATAATTAAAACAATAAATATCACTTTATCAGTAGTAGTAGTACAGTATTTTAAGAAAATGGTCGATATTTATAGGTTTATCGACCTAAAAACTATCTGGAGATATGTAAGTATAATAACCTCTGCCTACCTTTTTACTTAAATTGAGCTAAATATTATAAAATTCTTTCTATACAAACATACAAAAAGTTTTGTCCCTCAGTGACCAACATAGTTATGTGACGAAACTTCTCAATTGATAGGGAACATGGATATACGTGTTGTACAACTTTGTCTAATGGTGGGGTTACGGTGTAAGCGGGATATGTATAAGCTTAATTCCTTTATTTAACGTCTTTATTTTGAGGTGATTAGGTCTATCGGGGCAATATCATTTATATTTATTTATCAAAATTACATAACAGTTAACAGCACATGACCGAAGCACTTACATTTCAAATATTAATTATAATTTAAAAAGGCCTCTACGTATTTGCAAATTTTATGTAGCTTGTTACAGAATACGCCAAGAAAATATTATATCTACCTTTTAATTTTTATTTAGTGTAGTAGAGCCTCGCTGATTTAGCATAAATGCGGCTTGACCGGCGAAGGACTACTTTCCCACAGAATATCGACGTGAAATAGCAGTATTCCTACTATTGTGTTTCATTCGGTGAGTGAGAGTGTAAGGGGCCCAATCACCGTCATTTCTCCTTTTCGCTCCTTCTCCTTCCTACTTCCTTTTTCTCTTCTTCCTTTACTAAAGGGTCGGCAACGCGCAAGTTATGCCTCTGGTGTTGTAGGCTTCCATAGGTCACGGTGACCATTTACCATTAGGTGGGCCGTATGCTTGTTTGCCACCTTAAAGGTATAAAAAAAGGAACCAAAGACTATTTATTATTTTCCAACCAAAGACTAACTTCATTTTCTGGATTAAAGCTTTTGTAATGCCAAGGTCGCTTACCACCAGGTGGGCAAATGGATCGTCTTAACTAATTAAAATAGTTGTGGCAAATATGTTGTGTGTAATAGGTACACACTTATATCCCTACAAGAATACACAGAGATAGATTGCACCCACATTCGCCATGATCTGTTTAGGTCCCATATAATGAATACGTGTTTATTGCCATCTATCGGCCTCAGTTTCAGATGGCGTGCTACAACTACGGATTCCTCGATAAAAATCAAATAACACATTATCTAACCTAAAAATTGAACCCAGCACACAGCAGTCGCATTCACTACCAAGACAGAAAAATACGATACATTTATTTTTATACTAGATTTTGCTTGAGTTAACCTAGATGTAGTTGAAAATTACTTTCTCTCGGAAACAGTACTTTTTCCAGGATGAAAGGTGCCTATGTATTATGTACAAACAAATAAAGACACAAATTCATATTCGCATTTATAATAATATAAGTAAGGATTTAATCCGCTTATCTTATCTTATTTCGGGGGCCAATCAGTGTAAATCGGCGACACTTCGACCCAATGGGATCTTTTGTGTCGGCCCCGAGATCTATCCCTGAGCTATCTCCCTATGAATGTGCTGCATCAGTCGCAGCGTACACTTCAGAGGGAGAAGCCTGAAGTCTTCAGGGTTCGGATATGCCAATCCCATCAGACCCACCCTTAGTCCAGCCAACGCGTCACATTCACACAGTAGATGTGATATGGACTCGTCTTGTTCACCACAGGCTTTGCAGATCAAATTGTTTGCCAAACCTAATTTGCACAGGAAGTCGTTGGTGCCAAAATGGCCAGTGAACGCTCCTGTGAGCAGGCGTATTTGGCCCTTGTTGTACCCGCAGAACTGCCGGGTGAAGCCCGTGGCTCTGTTTGCAATGAATTTCTTGGAGTGTTCCGGACTCCTAAGGGCCATCCACTCCAGCCAATGTTTATCATTGCCATGTCCATTCATAGCTGCCTTGACGGTACTCTCTGAGAGTCCTACGGATGGCTCGGAGCCAACAAATAGTTGCTCCAAGCTCCTCCTGGCTAATTCATCAGCCTCCTTATTACCCTGCACACCTGCATGTGCTTTAATCCGCTTTCAATGCGAACCTACCCTCTATACTTTTCGGATGAAAGACAATGTAGGGATTACACACAGGTGTCACCGCTCGGAAACGAACTTCGTCTTCATAAGTTTCATAATATTCATTATTATTGATTGTACCTACAATATTTGAGTTAGTAAGGAGTTGGTTGAACAAATTTGTTCAATAAGAATGTTGAACAAGATTGAAAACACGAAGATTGTTTTATGTTTTCCGCTTTATTGACGTACATTTGCGCTTGTGCTGCTGTTAGCTGTGAGGAAATTGAAAGTAGCTGCATGGAGTCGAATGTTAGCCTGGTTGACGCGAATACACGCGATTTCTCTTATGCGGCTTCTTTATTGAGAGATCGGACACACACACACCCCGCCTATCATGATATAATTTTTCCCTCAAACTAAGGCAGCATAACGACGAACGGAGCCTTCAGTTAATCTCCAATCTTCGAAGATCACAGGTTTTGTGTTTCTATTATGGTTTACCATGATGCTTTACTAGGTTTTTTGAGGAGACAGTGTGCTGACAGTAAAAGAGGCCACTGTCACATTTAAACCTTGTAGAGTAGAGTAGACCTATTGGTTGGTAACCATATCCTGGGGTGAAGATTGTCCATAGCTTATATTAGCTCCTTACCATAAGGTGAGCTATATGTAAGCCTTATTTATATAATGTCAGCGCTATATTAAACTATCCTACTGCTGGGCACGAGCCTCTTTTCAGCCATATATAATAGCCTTATTTGTAGAACATAAAACAAATAAAGATCATGGTTCATGTTTCTTAGGTTATCAGGTATAAACTACTTCACATCCTAAATAATATTATAAATGCGAATGTAAGTTTATTTGTTACGCTTTCACGTCCTAACTACTCAACTGATCATCATTAAATTTTGCATACACGTTGTTAGGGATACGAAAAAGTATATAGGGTACTTTACATCCAGGAATTTGAAAAGGAAGAGTGCATGACGATGTTTAATATTACGATGGATGGAGAAAAAGTGAAGCAAGTGAAAGAGTTTGTATATTTGGGTACTTTGTGTACAAGGGATGGTAAACATGAGGGAGATATTGAAAGGAGAACGATTGCTGCTAAGTGAAGGGAGCTCTACGCGCTTTTATGAACAGTCGAAATGTATCCGAAAAGGCACGTTTGGCTGTTTATAGTGGACTTTTAGTGCCCACACTTATGTATGGAAGTGAAAGTTGGATATGGCATAAGAAGCATGAGAGCAGAATAAATGCTGTAGAAATGAGAGCGCTGAGAAGCATATGTGGTGTGACTCTGAAAGATAGAATAAGGAATAGTGTGATTAGAGAGAGATGAAAAGGATATGTTAAGCTGGTTTGGGCATGTAAAAAGAATGGACGAGGAAAGACTACCTAAGAAAGTTTATAAGGCTAGTGTGAATGGAACAGCCGCAAGAGGAAGAGCTAGGCGAACGTTTCTCGTTCAGATCGGAGGCGTTCTGGGCAAAGGCCAGGTTAAGAGCACCTTGAACCGACGGGCGTGTATGAGGAATGTGATGAAAGTGAATGATGCCAGAGAAGTGTGTCAGGATCGTAGCAAATGGAAATCCGTAGTCTCTGCCTACCCCTCTGGGAAACAGGCATGAATCTATGTATGTATGTATGTACATCCAGGAAAAGTACTGTTTACGTTTGATAGAAATTATACGAAGCCGCGGGCAAAACCTAGTGTAACACACAAATAAAATATAGCTAATTCATTTGTATTAAATCTCTCTCTATATTTTGGAGCAAAAAGTTAATTTGTGTGTTTATGTATGTGACAGAACAAGTACTAAATAACAACGGCACAGAGCATTTACTGTCTGAGATGAGACCCCGAATAAAACATCCTACACGAGAGAATTAATCATTCGAACGGCTTTGTACTCAGATAATAACCTAGACTGTGTTGAGACATAATAGCGTCTAGATAGTCGTACGCGAAGAATAATTATATTGACAGATATTAATGGAGAATACCACCAGTTCACCTTTGACCTGAATACGAGATGAAGAAATCTATCGACTATGAAATGTTGTTAAGTCATGTGGTGGTTATTTATTCACACGCTCATTTACACTCGTGTTAAAAGGGAAGTTAAGAAAGAAAAATGTTTTAAGCTACGTGGGCGGTCAAGTTCTGGATAAAGAAACGTGTGAAGATAAAAGCAATGATGATATACACTAGATACGTCGCTCTTTCATAGAAATGGACGTCGTAAATACGAAATGATGTCAGAAAAATTTGAACTAATTCGCAGCGCAATAAATAACATAAGAGCTATAAAATTTTTATTGCTTCTTCATTATTTACATAAAGAAAGCAACAATCATAATTTACAACTTAACTAATATTAACAAAACTAACCACTTATAAATAGAACAAAATTACAATTGCCATATTCTTTTTCATAAGAGCTTATGTGAAAAAATAACTACCATTCGAGCAATTACGGTTGTCGTTTCTCTAAAATTAAATCGTATCAGAGACAACTACATAGACAATATATATATGAAACGTGCCTTCTGTCACTCCGCACAAATATTTTATTACTTTTATCTCTAATATAAGCTCGACGCGCCATATACCGTGTTCGCTTAACGTGAAGATCTTGGAATACATAGACCTCAGAATGCCAAAGTTAAAAAATAATTTAAAATCAATGTACTTGTATTATAACATGCATACATAGACTTCTTTACGATCGTACTGGCAATTAGGTTAGTAGAATTGTCTTCTTCTTCTTTTCGTGTGGTTAGTGGCGAACCTGTTGTCAAGAGTTGTTCAAGCCACCCGAAGGTCTCTGACATGGCTTAACGACTGCTGTCAATTTGACAACAATCGAGACGGACTTTTTACGTACCCTCCGAAGCACGGAGACGCTCTGATGAAATACCACTATGCGGTCACCCATCTATAGACTGACCGCACCCAACGTTGCTTAACCTCGCTAATCGTTTACCGATCAGTGAGTGCAACTGGCTATGAGCGCGCGCAGAGTTGTATTAAACCATCTGAGGCGCAATCCTTGCTTATATTATAAATACGAATGTGAGTTTGTTTGTTACTCTTTCACATCTTGACTACTCGACCAAATATCATAAAATTTCCCCTACATGTTGTCAGTAGTACAGAAAGGACATCAAGAAAAAGTATTGTTCCCGAGTATGCAAAGCCGCGAGCAAAAGCTAGTATAGATTAGAAATAGAGAGCTTGTCTATGTCTTGTAAATACACCCGGGATACATAGATAGTACACAATTATAAAAATATCGCATAAAAAACTTGCACGTCATAAAGCATAAAGGTTTTGAAGGGATACATCCAACATAAACTTAAATTTCATGTAGGTACCCTCTTTTAAAAAAGGGAAACGATTTAAACCGATTCACTTAACAAAAAGAAAAGTTTCACTCACATTTACACAACATGTAAGCCAGTATACATTGCGTAAAACACGCACACTTGTGAATGAAGTATTCAATTAAAAGAGAAGGATAGACGCATAGAATAAAGCTTATGTGTAAGCGAAACGAAGCGTGGCAAAAAAGGGAATGGTGCTTAAGAATTTTGGCCGCAGGCTTCGGCCTAAATTGCACATTGTCTGTACGCTAGTCTTGTTTTGATAACCTATATTCAAAGCTGGGGCACCGACCTTCAAGCCAACCCTACTCGGCAGAGTATTCACGGACTACCCGTTAGATGTGACTAATGACAGTCAGCTATTTCCATTATAATTTATTTATTATTCATTTCTTTTAGTTTATTATACCGATAATATTGTCTTCTGTTTACGCGAATGTTATTCATTGAAATTAAACTACTATATACGGATTTTATCACGTTGTTTATTTTACACTTTGTTACATTATTTAGAAACCGTTACACTACTACTAGATACTATTAAACTTTACTCATTTTTAAGCTAATTAAATTATTGCAACTATTTATATTTAAGTTTACACTTTCCCCGACGTTTCGGTTGCTTTTCAGCAGCCATGGTCACGAGGAGACTAAGATGGTACTTGTCTCAATGTTCCAGTGTAGATATTTCAAAGTACCCGAACATAATTTAATCATTGGTGTTTCTATTTACGCAGAATGAGCTCAGAGTATCATGAAGTCTAGCTGTGGTTTGCTTCTTCTTGGGTTTGACTATTTGTATTACTGGATCCCAAGCTGGTGGTACATTCCAACCATCTTCTCTATTGAAATTAGGATATTTTTTGATTTCAATAGTCTCGCGAAGCATTCTTGGCAGGAATCGATGTTCTTTAGCGAGAATCTGTGGTTTGTCAAATCTCAGGTAGTGGTTGGTCCCCTGTTGCAGCAGACTTCAACGAGCGTTGGTGTTTTACATCAGCTATGTGTTCTTTTATGCGGGTGCCTATGCTTCTCTTGGTTTGTCCAATGTATGAGAGTTAGAGTAGAGTAAATTATGTAATAAAGTGTAAAATAAACAACGCGATAAAATCCGTATATAGTAGTTTAATTTAAATTATTATATCGATTTATAAATATGACTTAATACAAGTGAAAAAAATTGTAGTTTGCAAATATAGCGCCTCAATTACTATTTCAAAAAGCCGGCGCAGGAGTAGTAGGTACTGCGTTTTGACCGGCCAGTTAGAATACCGGCTGCTATCTATCTCTTCTAGTCCTGTCCTATCACCTCATCTGTAATTCGATCATAGGCTACAGTAATGTATAAAATGCGCTTGTAGTGCATGGAAATGGCAATTTTGAAAGGTATCCAATATACGACCATCATAGGCATTCTTTTTAATTTCTTTTTATTGACATACGTGTTTTCAAATTAATGTCCAGTTGAAAACCAGCATCAGATTTGGCAAATGCTGAACTGGACACCGTTTGTTAATGTGAGACACCTAATTGTACTACTTTTCCTTCGCATAAAGGAGACTGGCAGTTTTCGGCCTCAACACCTACAGAAATGAAACTTTTACGAAAAATAAATTGATATTACTCTTAACTATTTTCTTCAGTACTATTTTCAGAAAACTTATCTAAGTGGAGAAAAATAATTTCCAAGTGCTAACTTGGAAATTATTTTTCACCACTTAGATAAGTGGATGTATCTTGACCTTTGACAGTATTCATGTCTGAGTCTAAGTTCTACTATCTCACATCATTTGGTTGATTTCAGAAACCGATATTATCACAACTATCCTATAGAATCTCAGCGAGGTGCAGCGGTAAAACGAAAAATACGCATTTTCAACAATAGTCTTCACAATTTGACCGTAGCCTTTAACAATAGCTCGGCAATGAGCTGCCGCTTTCGCCAGCCTACTCAATTACAAGAAGACAATACTGTACGTATGCGAAACCATCCGCTTTATTTGTGTGCTACGTGTTTTGGTTTAGTGTTACATTATAGAGGGTTAAAAGACTGGTAAACGTTTTTGCCGTTAGTTTTTATTGCTCTTGTTTAATAACTAGGCGTATACAAGTGTAAGGGTACATTTTTTTTGTGGGTATCCAAATAAAATGCTTCATTGTAGATATGGATATATGTATATTTGTATGTATGTATCTTATGTGGGGGCCAGTCTGTGCAGACTGGCGGCACTTCGACCCAATGGGATCTTTTGTGTCGACACTCTCCCAATAACGACTGCCATAGATGTTCATGCAAGCCGGGACCGACTGCTTAACGTGCTCTCCAAGGCACGGAGCAGGCGATAATTGTCAATGAATACGCACATAATTTCGAAAAGTCATATAACTTCCGAAAGTTAGAGGTGCGCGACGTGGGTTCGAACTCCAGACCCTCTGCATTGCAGTCTGTTGGTCTCCCTACTGAGCTATCGTTGCTCTGTATATGTAGTATAGTGCTGCATCTATGACACATTGCACAAATCTGAAACGAAATCTGGAACCGAACAATTGGCCTTCAACTTAAGCATAACAGCATAACTTTTCACCACTGGCCCATACAGATATGACACAATTCTATCTAAATTGAACGCTAAGCTTCATAACTAATATACATATCCGATATCAAAATAATATTGCCTAAATATCTAACCAGAGCTATAATACCCGGATTTATACTCAATAAAATTGGGACAATATTGATCCGTGTCACATCTCATCCGGGTAATGTGCATTTATCCGGAGATTAATATCAAATCACAGTGGATATTGAGTGTATTAGTGTTGATGTAGACCACACTAGTGCAGTGAAACTGATAT
Organism: Catocala fraxini; assembly: GCA_930367265.1. Classification (NCBI taxonomy): domain Eukaryota; kingdom Metazoa; phylum Arthropoda; class Insecta; order Lepidoptera; family Erebidae; genus Catocala; species Catocala fraxini. Next base: position 4,035,063 of record OV884045.1, read on the forward strand.
CGATACCTTGTATTCTACAGTTCGTAATATATAGTGACGTTTCTGAAGCGATAACGTTTTGATTTCGATTATATAATACGTTAATTGTGATTTGAAAATAGTTGATACTAGAATATGGAGAAATTTTTGGATGCCCGGATTTTATCATCAGCCTTAACATTAAAGGAAAACATCGTGAGGAAATCTACATGTCTGAGAGTTCTTTACAAAGTTCTCGAAGATATTCAATGTCTGCCAACCCACACTGGGCCAGCGTGATGGATTATGGCCTAACCTTTCTCATACTGACAAGAGGACCCAACAGTGGGACACTTTATAAGTATATACAGGACTGATATTATGAAATCAGTGGCAGTACGTAGCTTAGAACAGCACCTTTACTTAATATAATATTAGACTACGTGTCTAAATTGCCTTGTTAATTATTTAAAGGTTATCAATACCTATCCTGAGAGAATTTTGTCTATCACTCTGATATAAAATATGTAGATACGTAAGGACAGACATATATCGACACACTCACACATACATATGCAAGCAGTAAGTACTCTTTTATTTAAAAATTTTTTGATCGTCCCTTGCTGGTTTATTAAACAAGCAAGAAGCCCGGCTTGACTCAATAAAATTCTCGGTTCATAATATATATAGCAATTTACTATATTCAATCTGCTACTAGCATGCCTTTAGCATGCATTTTCGTCCTTTAACTATACTAATATTATAAAGCTGAAGAGTTTTTGTTTGAACGCGCTAATCTCATGAACTACTGGTCCGAATTGAAAAATTATTTAAGTGTTGGTTAGCTCATTTATCGAGGAAGGCTGTTAGCACAGTATACTAAGATCAGTAGTTTATTTAAGACCGCTCGGCGAGTTATTAGCCTACTCTTGCGTTGGCGCTTAAGGTTGTCACTTTTATTTTTAGTTAAATGTTATTTGCGTATTATGAGCAGCACTATGTTTTTATTTATATAATATACCGTGTATTATATAATATATATATATATATATTATATAATATATACTTGAACGCGCCCGATCACACGACACACTCACGGTACGGCTCACGCTGCCGCCACGGTATTCCGCCGTCCGGCAGCGGCACATTTCTATGAAGATGACTTACTGTTCTAAGTATAATGTGGCTATAGGCTATATGACATCACGCTACGAACCACGGGTGCGGCGCAATAATCATAAACGCGGGTGAAACCGCGGGCACATCTAGTTGTTAATAAAGGACGCGACACAGAAATTTAAGTCTAAAGTGATCATTATAATCATATTTTTTTATTGCACGGTTGGGTTATGGTTTAAGTGCTAGCCACTGCACCGGGTGTTGTAAGAAACTTTTTGTCGCATATGGAAAAAAATTGGTGTAATCTAATCTGAGTTTTCTTGTGTCCGTTGTTTAAATGTTTTTATATAAGTATATCCCTGCAACATAAGGTCCTAATGCAGGTACAGTCTTTCAACAAAACAAAACCTTTCCAATTCATAACAGCAGATAAATACAAACCTTTTGAATTCCCAACAGCAGGTTAATGTAATACAATGTAAAACCACTTAACATTCTAACCGTGATCGCATCTCGTATTCCCTTACAATATCAATCGCATTTGCAACATAGTGCACAAACCTCAATTTAATGGCGTCACATAAAAGTCCGCGTTCTTTTTACACAGCATAAAACCTCCATTCATTGTGACGATTGCCTTTATATGAACGTTCAAGTAATAAAATAAAGCTTTTAGTTTTATACCGCATTCTCGCTAACATAGTATATTAAAATACTGTTTTTGCATGTTTTTCAATTTTATTAAGACTGTATGCTGCGATCGCAAGGCAGGTTAGGAAATTCTTAGTAGCACAGAGTTTGAAGATTTTTCTCAAGGATTTGAACGCGTACTACGATAAAAAGTATTCATAAGAAGTATTCAGATAAGTAGTAATCCAGAACTACCTTCGTGGTGTAGCGGTAGTGAATGCTACTGCTGTGCATGAGGTCTCGGGTTCGAATCCCGGGTCGGGCCAACAAAAATTAATCGGGTTTTCTGTTAATAATTTTTAAATAGCAGCCCGGAGTTAGGAAGTTGGCAGTGTTAGACACCCCCTTGCCTCAGAAAGCACGTAAAGCCGTTAGTCCTGCGCCTGACCTCTCCCCGGTCGTGTCGGATTACCGTCCCATTAGATCATGAGAGTGAGGAAATAGAGAGTGCTCTTGTATTTGCGCACACGCTTGTGCACTATAATATCTCCTGCTCAGATGGATAGTCTCTGTTAAGATTGGCCGCCGTGACCGAAATGCGGTCTGAAGGACATTATTATTAATCCAGGATATGAAGTTTCTATGTGCCAAGTTTCATCCAACTGCGTCCTACAGTTTACGCGTGATTAAATGTTTTAATAACGTGTATGTATATATGTTTTGAAAATAAAATACTTATTTACTTACACATCCAAACATTTCCATAAACTTTCTCATCTATAATACCTGCAGTCTGTCCCCGGGCGAAGGGATAGCCCTATTATAGCAACATTTTTTATTTTGCTATAATTAGCTTTTGTTTAAGATCCTATAATCGTCTACCAGGAACTGTTTCATACTCCGCACTGCTACAGAACTTTCTAGCAAAACTCTAAGAAGTGTAGCGATAGCTTAATGGGAGACCATCGGACTGATAGGCATAGGTCTCGAGTTCGAACCCAAGGCTCTCAACCCAAACCTCTGACATTTTCAATTAATGTGCATAATATGTAATAGTTAATTATTTCTCGTTTTACATACATACATAGATTCACGCCTGTTTCCCAGAGGGGTAGGCAGAGACTACGGAATTCCATTTGCTACGATCCTGACTCACTTCCCTGGTTTCATTCACTTTCATCACATTCCTCATACACGCTCGCCTTAACGTTGAAGATAAACATCGTGAGGAATCCTGCATGTCCAAGAGTCATCCATAATATTCTCGAAGATCTGTGAAGTCTTCCAACACGCACTGGGCTAGCATGGTGGACTATGGCCTAAACCTTCTCATACTGAGAAGTGGCTCGTACCTAATAGTGGGACAATTAATATACAGGACTGATGTTATTATTTTTTTATGTAGCAGCGATAGCTCAGTGGGGAGTCCAACAGACTGCAATGCAGAGGGTCTCGGGTTCGAACCCACGTCACGCACCTCTGACTTTTAAAAATTATATAACTTTTCGAAATTATGTGCGATTTGATTGACAATTATCGCCTGTTCCGTGCCTCGGAGAGCACGTTAAGCCGTCGGTCCCGGCTGCTATGAACATCTATGACAGTCGTTATTGGGAGAGTATCGACACAAAAGATCCCACTGGGTCGAAGTGTCGCTGGTCTGCACTGACTGGCCCCTACATGAGATAAGATAAGAGTCCGCCATAATATTCTCGAAGAAATAATATAATATTCTTGAAGTCTACCAACCCGTACTGGGCCAGCATGGTGGACTATGGCATAAACCTTCTCATACTGAGAAGAGGCTCCTACCTAATAGTGGGACAATTAATATACAGGACAGTTTTTTTATGTAACTATTCTAGAACATATTGCATAGTTCTACTTGATTATATAATAAATGCACATTTATATTTTATAGCCAACGACAATCTACTTTATGTCCTTAAGTCGGTTAGCTTGTTGATTTAATCAATAGCGTTGCAGAGTTAACTAAATGACTATCCACTAATTAATTGCTCGTTCGCTCGCTCGGTTATGTGACTAGAATCTGTTTTTATTATCTATTTATACATCTTAGTCTGTATATAATGCATAGTATAGCATCTGTAATAGCAGCGATAGCTCAGTGGGGAGACCAACAGACTGCAATGCAGAGGATCTCGGGTTCGAACCCACGTCGCGCACCTTTCGACTTTCGGAAGTTATATGACTTTTCGAAATTATGTGCGTATTGATTGACAATTATCGCCTGCTCCGTGACTCGGAGAGCACGTTAAGCCGTCGGTCCCGGCTGCCATGAACATCTATGGCAGTCGTTATTGGGAAAGTCAGTACCCTCTAATATCCTGACACTGGTCTAGCCTTAGGGTATCGTTAGCCTTCGGGTTGCGGAGCCCAGGTGGCAGCCGCTCCGTGTAAAAACTGATATCCGGTTAGACCAGAAAAGCCGACCCCAAGTGACTTGGGAATAATAAAGGCTAAGAGAGAAGACATCTTAGTCTGTGTCTGTAATGTCGAGATGAATCCTAACTTAATAATATAAATTAATGCGAGTGTGTGAGTTATTTTATTTGTTTTTTGTTACGCTTTAACACTTTTACTAGTCTACTAATCATCATGAAATTTTCCATACACATTCTCAAGAGCACAAAAAAGGACATATGTATCCTTTAGAAAAAGTACTATTTCCGAGGGAGAGAAAATTGATATAAGCTACATTTACGCGATTGAAGCCACAGGTAAAATCTAGTGATCTATAAAGCTCAAACAGCTTTTAACGCAACAACAAGTGAGAATCGGCAATGAATTGCCGTAAATCTGAATGACGACTCGATGGCGTAGTGGTTAGTGTAACTGATTGCCACGCCTGAGGTCGCGGGTTCGATTCCCGCACAAGTCAAACATTTGTGTGCATGGACATGGATGTTTGTCTTGGTCTGGGTGTTTCTATGTATAATATGTATGTATTTACAAAAAAAAAAGTATTTATGTATGTTTATCCATTGTCTAGTATCCATAGTACAAGCTCTGCTTAGTTTGGGCTAGATGATGTTGCGTGTATGTGAAAGAATATTATTATTATTATCTTAGAGTTCCAAAAAATGGTTCAAGTAATATGCAAAGGTCACGTAATCTCACGTGACTTTGAGGTCAGAAGTCAAAGCTCATAGTCATTTTGGGGGTATATCGACTATGTTGAGTCGAATGGCGTTGACCGCGAGTCTCTAGCTCTTACAGTTCTTGTGTTGAAAGTTGTATAACGGACATACGGACGGACGGACAAAGCTGTCGTATAAGAGTTTTTTCGAACTCTAAAAACGCTAGAGTTGCTAATGAATGATAAGGTTACGTCAAACTTTACAGTCACGTCAACAGTAACCATAGTAACCGACAATTATTATTACCGCCAACTACGGCTTTTAACAGCAGCTGTGACAGGATTGACAGGACCTCAGTCGCTAGTGGCGGCTACTGGTGAGCACCAAAACGATAATCATAATATAATGAATGATGATGACCTTAATCAAATCAAAATCTTTATTGCATATTGTCAAATCAAAATCTTTATAGCATAAGTATATTGACGGCCTCGATGGCGTAGTGGTTGGTGTAACCGACTGCCACGCTTGAGGTCGCGGTTCGACGGTTCGATTCCTGCACAAGTCAAACATTTGTGTGCATTAACATGGATGTTTGTCTTGGTCTGGGTGTTTCTATGTATAATATGTAGGTATGTACAAAAAAAAAGTATGTTTATCCATTGTCTTGTACTCATAGTACAAGCTCTGTTAGTTTGGGCTAGATGATGTTGTGTGTATGTGATAGAATATTATTATTATTATTATTATCATGTGTACGTTTTGGATGCTACAATTTGTAATATTTCAATACATGAAACTGCCAGAGCACCGCAATCTTTTACATTATATAATTTTAATCTTAGCCAGTGGCCAATGAGGCTAAACGGTTCTACGTAACAGAAGATCGAGCCTAATTCCGTTTATCTGAAACAGTTGTAGCCTCCATGTTGCTACTAAAAATGTCTTAACAGAAAAAACCAATAACACTCTGTCCGACCCGGGTATCGAACCTATTACATGAGACTTAAAACTATAGCCAGCAAAATATAGGTATAATAAATTTGCCTTTTGGCGATATAGATATAGTGAACCATGACGATACATACATCACGTACATATATACTGAAGCTATATAAATAATAATAATGTTCTTCTGACCGAATTTCGGTCACGGCGGCCAATTTTAACGGAGACTGGCCATCGGCGCAGGAGATATTATAGTGCACAAGTATGTGCGCAAACACAAGTGCACTCTCTGTTCTCTAACTCTCATGATCCGATGGGACGAACAATCCGACACGACCGGAGAGAGATCAGACACAGGACCAACGGCTTTACGTGCTTTCCGAGGCACGGGGGTGTCTAACACCGCCAACTTCCTAACTCCGGGCTCGTATTGAGATTTCTTAACAGAAAAACTCAATAACTTTTTGTTGGCCCAACCCGGAATTCAAACCCGAGACCTCATGCACATCAATTGCATTCACTACCGATGCGCCACGGAGGCAGTTAGATAGTGAGGCGATATATGTACGTGATGTACATATATACCACAAATAAAAATGATATTCATGTCTCCGTATCCAGTAGGTGTCTATTTCCCGCAGAGTTAAAGTAAATACCGAGTTAACAGGTACTTAAGATGCCTGAAGCAGTGAGTGTTCACCGTTCGCAATGACTCAGCAAATCTCCTCGACATCTCCGTGACTAGGGGCTTAAGATTCAAGTTTCGATAGACGAGGAGCTAGTGCGCTTTTGTAGGAGACCGTTAACGTCCTTACTGATTACGGTGAAAGTTAGGATCAGTTTGTGAGGGTATTAAAACGGGTACAGTCCTTACACGAGATAATTCGAATTTAAGCTATTTTTAGACTAGTCAGCCTCGATGGCACAACGGTAAATGCAACTGCTGTGCATAAAATGCTGCGTGCAAAGTGGGTTAGGCAAAATGTTACTGGATTTTTACATACATACATAGATTCACGCCTGTTTCCCAGAGGGTAGGCAGAGACTACGGATTTCCATTTGCTACGATCCTGACACACTTCTCTGGCTTCATTCACTTTCATCACATTTCTCATACACGGGATTTTTCTGTCAAAGAATCTCAATAGCAGCACGAAGTCTGGAGATAATAAACGGAAATATAATGTCTATTAACCTATCGTATGTTTATAATTTCGTAATACTTTACAATATGTCCTTTACCCCAAAAAAACTCATTCGTAGCCTATAAACAATAAGTTTAAAGCATTAAGGTTATAAAAATAAGGTTTAAAGTGGCACATGGTGGCTCGTATCTGAGAGAGGCACACAATGTAGCAGCTCGTATGCGAGCCGCTGGCTTAGGACAGGGTGGAACCTAAAACTAAATGTGGATGCAATATATCACCGCCTGTCTCTTTGGGGATAGAGGTAAGAGATTATGTATTTTTATTTGTAACTGGCAGGCTTTTCCTTTCCTCTCATTTTTAATTCCTTTTCCTTCGGGTGGCAACGCGCGAGTGATAGGTACCCTGTTATTGCAAGTGATATTTGTCTACGGTAAATGCAAACCTAGCATGGTCTTAAAAGCAGCACATGCAATAATTTGTGCAGTTTTGTTAGCACATCCTATCGTATTAATATTATTAAGTAGATTTTGCCAGCGGCTTTGCTCGCGTAATGTAAATATATTTTTAAAAACAATTCACGCTATTGGAATAATTCCTATGACGCAGGGAATTTCAGTATCTGTTTAAGACATTCTGATCTAAATTATTTGTTGCAAAAATTCTTTTGTCCATTGTATAACATGAAAAAGTAGAATTAAATCGACGTTTTAGATATTTAAGCATATTCAATGCCTTATTTAGCTTACACTCGTACACTAAACCACACATAATACATTTTAGCAAACCACAACGTGTGTGCTCGAACCTAGCCGGCCAACTCCTAGGCTACATGAGTTACGACTTGGCTTGCCGCGGAGTCACAAACTGTAGTACGTGCCTTCGTAGCTATTTAGAGGCGCGGCAAGCGGCTTGCTCTACTCACATAATGCATGGGCTTTCATCTAGATAACACTATGGTACTGACGCTGCTGTGAGTTCTAATATATGTATGTATACATAATTAATAATTTTTTGAAGCTTTTCGTCGTATGGCAATGGAGTTAACTATCTATTGCCATACGAAGAAAAGCTTAAAAAATTTTATATGCAGTCCCTTTCAAAACGTAGGGATATTCTAGATTTAGTATTTTTATATAAAATTGTAAGGAGCCAAATAAATAATATAAAAAAAAATAAAACAAAAAAAAAATACGATAGACGTTGGACATGACCTTTGACCTTTGGCCTCTGCTACGACAGATGTTGGACATGACCTCTGACCTCTGTTACGACACGTTGGACATGACCTTTGACCTTTGACCACTGCTACGACAGCCGTTGGACATGACCTTTGACCTTTGAACTCGGCTACGACTTTGACCTCGGCTGCAACAGACGTTGGACATGACCTTTGACCTTTGACCTCAGCTACTGTAGACGTTGATTACGACCTGTGACCTCTGCCACGAATTCCACCTCTGCTACGAATTTGACCTCTGCTACAACAGACGTTGGAAATGATCTTTGACCTTTGACCTCTGCTACGACAGGCGTTGAACATGACTTATGACCTTTGACCTCTGCTACGACAGACGTTGGACATAACCTTTGACCTTTGACCTCTGCTACGACAGATGTTGGTCATGACCTTTGACCTTTGACCTCTGCTACGAATTTGACCTCTGCTACGACAGACGTTGGAAATCACATTTGACCTTTGACCTCTGCTACGAATTTGACCTCTGCTACGATAGGCGTTGAACATGACCTATGACCTTTGACCTCTGCTACGACAGACGTTGGACATGACCTTAGACCTTTGACCTCTGCTACGACAGACGTTGGACATAACCTTTGACCTTTGACCTCTGCTACGACAGATGTTGGTCATGACCTTTGACCTCTGCTACGACAGACGTTGGAAATTACCTTTGACCTTTGACCTCTGCTACGACAGACGTTGGACATGACCTTTGACCTTTGACCTCTGCTACGACATACGTTAGATATGACCTTTGACCTTTGACCTCTGCTAAATTAAAGATAAATTGCCCGCAGCTATTAAATAAATTTAATATAAATGTACCCTCAAAATATCCTCGAAAGTCTGTTGCACCATTCAAGGCCCCCTTTAGGAAAACAGAATTTGGCAAATGCTCACTAGTTCCCCGTTTAAGCCGATTATTTAACGGATGTAGTGAGTCAATAGACATTCACTTTGACTCGCTTAAGATGTTTCGAAAAGCAATCAGCAAGTAAGAGGTTGCATGACGGTCTAAGCGTGATATCAAATAATACTGACTGCTAATGCATTTTTATTGTGTACCAATATTATAAGGATTATTTTGCTAAGGATTATTTTACTTTATTTTGATTTTACTTTTTATTTTATTCTATGATGATTTTAATTTTATGACAACTTTTATTTATTTAATTTATAATCTAATTACTTTTAAACACCAAATCATATTATTCCATAAATTTAGTTCTAATATACTTCTTGGTTATGTTATTATATTTTCTATTGTGTTGTTAATTGTTGTAAATGATTTAATTTGTTTTATTTTAATTGGTTGCATCATCTTGTACATGTCAAAATTATATTAAAACCTAATTTATATATTTAATTAAAATTCAAGCTCCCCTATTTGTGCATGCAGTGGCTACCTTAAAAGATTATACAACAAAACCAAAAATTTTAGACTATGTATGTAATATAAGTATTGTTGTATAATTACTGGTGGTCCAAAAAAATAAATAAGTAAATAAATAAATAATCTCAAGTGTATATCCCTGAAATGGATGGTAGGCGTAGGCATAGGCCTACGTGGGACCTAATAACATACCTCAATGTCATACCAATATTTCTTGTTTTAATTTTTGCATTTGTGTTTAAAGTATTTAATAATGTAATTATTGTAATTGTGTACAGTCACCTTCTTATATAAAGTGACAGATAACATATCCAGATACTCCTAAAGTGATCAATGATATTAATACAACCAAAGTCTTCTAATTATGTAAATAACCCATCTTGTACAAATATATTGGCACATGGACATCGTCAATTATATGAGTGCATTCAAAGTGTCATAATCATAGTAAGAAACAAAGCGCCAATGGTTTCTAGATATCCAAAGTATTCAAAAATATAAAGCATCATATGAAAATGAACTCTATTGCTACATATATTGGGTGTCTTTTGATATCGCCATAGACTGATGATTTCGATCTGTCAAAAACAAAATGAAAGAGAGAAAGCATTGGTTGTTGCTTTTATTTTGAGCTTGACGTCATTTTCATATGTTTTGAGTTATACATACATAGTCGAACACCTATGTATAACCGCATAGGCAGAGGTTTCAGGTCTTATATAGGCAAAAGTGTACCTACTATGCATACCTTTTGCCAGCTATGGCTTTAGTTTACATGTAAAAGGGTGCGAATCTATTGTCGTCTACAGAACACAGTTTTATTATTCGACTCTCAAGTCACGTAAATGTGATTAAGGATTTTGATTGACGATAAACAGGAAAGGTTTTCTTTCGCCGTTCAAGGCTAGGCATATAAAACTTACAAAGACTACTAATACATTAAACAGAAGACAATCAAACAAAAAATAAACCTTCAAAAACATTCACAACAATTTCCTTTCCTGGAAAAAGAAAGTTCAATCGTAAATAAATATTTATCGTAAATCGTAACTACAAGGTTTTATCATTGACTTGTAAAAACGCGTATTGTGGATCCGATTCGATTTCCCGGTCTGCCGAAGCAAGATATTTAATTTATTCGCTTCCAACTGTCCGTGACTTAACTCACAGTTGTTCGGAAATAGCACATTTTGTTTTCTGAGAGTATCGTCGAAGATATAAATTATTTCTGTGGAGCGGGGTCGAAATGGGTGTCAGAATATCTCTCTATTCTGAAGTTTAATTCTTTGGACTGTATTTGGTTTCAACTTGCAAAGACTGAAGCCTAGATATCTTTAAGAGGGTAGACAGAGGTGTATTAGATATGTTTTATGTTAGGATTAGTTATTGTCGCATTTCCTGGTGTATATATGTATGATGATGTCTGAAAAGCAACCGAAACGTCGGGGAAAGTGTAAAAATAAATTAAATCTAAATAGATTAATAATAATTTAATTAGCTTAAAAATTAGTAAAGTTTAATAGTAGTAGTAGTGTAACAATTTTCAAAATTTTGTAATAAAGTGTCAAATAAACAACGCGATAAAATCCGTATATAGCAGTTTAATTTCAATGAATACTATTCGCGTAAATAGAAGACAATATTATGTATATATGTATGTTTATCCATTGTCTTGTACCACAGTACAAGCTCTGCTTAGTTTGGGCTAGATGGTGTTGTGTGTATCTCATATAATATTATTATTATATATAGTGTTGATAGTTAATGTTTTATAGCAGCATGGAATCCAGATATGTATGATATAATCCGTTGTAGCAAAAAACTCATTCTCTATTACGTAGGACTTCTAGATCAATGCTCAACAAATATATAATAATATCAAGCCATTATATAAACTCTCCCACGGTCACGGACCTCTTTTTAATGTAAGAATAGTTAGATAATTGTCCACCACGCAGACTCAGTGTGAGTTGGCAGACTTCACGTATCCTTCAGAACCTTATGGAAAATTCTCTGACATGCAAGAGTCTGCAACATGTTTTCTTTCACCGGTAAGCGAGCGATACATACTTTTGACTCGAAAATCGAGCTTAAGACCATAAAGACTTTTTATTATATGGTCACCGGATCACGTGCTATTATGAGTTCCAACGTTTAAATTTATGCACTCGAATGCCATAAGGCCTACGATCAAATCAGATCAAATCAGATAGATATGAGTAAGCCTTGACAAATGGGCAAAGTGTTTTTTGCATTTTTTGGCAAGAAATTATCAGTAGTAAGCACGGCGCGGCGTTTGGAACTGTGTCCAGTAGAGTACAATAGACTCGTCCGCTATTATTTGGAACCTAAAAAATATAGCCGGCGAAATGTAGGTATAATATCCTTTGCCAACTCCTCGAGGACACAGGTATGAGACTATGTATAAGGGTACTAGATTTTGCCCGGTAAACGGTAATCGGTTCGCCCTCTCTTACGTGGGACCTTTAATTAATGTATTAATTTAAGTAGGTCCCATTTGAGGTCGTCTTCCGCCTATGCGATGGTAGAGATGTATTAAACTTATATTTCGCCAACAATGTTTTAGATGTAGTTAGCGAAATGTGGGTGTAAAACACCTCTGCCAACTCTTTAGTGATAAAATTATTGTGAGACTATGTACATATGTGTATTAAAAATGTACAAATTACATACAGTCATTGACTACATTTAAAAGAAGCGCTATCTAAGTCACCGGTAACAAGTACCAGTACTAAAACAACAAACTTTTATACATAAAATAAAAAATTATAACGACACCGCAATTCATGGTCAGTCTTACATAATAAAACAAACCTATTTATCTGGAAAACCTCTGTACCTCAAATAAGAGTGGCCATAATAAAAATTTATAGGCAATTTGTGGAGTGAAATACAGCCTCCTTACTTGAGTCTTTGTTTGGATAATGAAAGTTTTCTGAGGCAAATACAAAGACAACGTAAGCGTGGGTTGCTCGGGAAATTACAGGGCTCCTTTATGTTTGTAACAAACAGGTAGGTAAGCAGAGTTCTTGGTAGACTGTTGAGGAAATATATCGTTTGGTGGATGTATTAAGCATGGAACATTGCTAACAAAATGTTTATTGAATGTGATTTTCTGATATTTGTCAAAAGTCCATAGTATTTTCCTATAAATATTTTCCGTACTAGAATTAATTCCAACATCTGGGAGACTTTTTAAACACACACAACAGATGCAAGGAATATCTAAATAACATATATGTAGATGCAGATTTAAAGAACGCCTAAACTCAGAACAACTTAATTTGTAGGTTACACCATTTTTATTGACTCCCAAGACTGGCGGTATCTTGGCGACCTCTTAAAGTAGGTACTATCTCTGCAGTCATATATTATCTCTCTAAATATTATTTAGTAAATGTTGACAATGACAAATAAAAATAATATACATTAGATGGGAATAATTTTAGTCCATGCCCAGCTGACTGTGACAGTGTGACAGACGAACACGAGTGCATCTCAGAGCGATTTCCATGTGTTTCCGTCAGTATACACAACCCCGCTGTTAGCTCAGATCATTCGCTCTGAGGCTACTGACCCAATTTGCTCAATTGATTTCACAATTACTCGATACCATAGGTACGACCATATTTGTTCCAGTTATGGTCTTATCCTTAAATGATTATTACATAACTTATTTAGAGACGAATTCATTGTGAATTGATACTGCCTCGGTGAAATATATTTATCGGTATTACATACAACTCGAGCAAAATGCTTTTGAAATTCTCAGACACGGAGTTTGGTATTAGGCTCGAGAAATTAATACCTGGCGAAATGTGGGTAAAACGCATCTGCCTACCTTTTCAGGGATATCCCTGAAAAGGTAGGCAGATGTGTTTTATAATTATATATATAATTATATATGTAAACTTATCATTGAAATTGTTGTTATAATTCTAAGCAGCAACGAGTTGGCAGCAGCCAGACACACGTATTTTGTAATTATGTTTGGCATGCCAGCTATTAACAGCTTGGCCCACGTGAATCGTAGGGGAACGCATACTAGGATATAATTGAGGATCTGGTCTATTTGTATACCAAGTTCTACCTAAATCTTTTTAATTGTTTTTGCGTGATTGAATAAAAAATATACCAGCACAATTATCTACATTAAAATACATATAACAAGGATCAAGATCCTTTCTTCGGTCCTGGATACTTCAAGTGAGACGTGAAAATGCATTTCCTTAGCCCGATAAGCTAGAACCTCGGCACCACCTCAGTTGTAATAATGACGTGGTGTGTAGGGTTCTGCTCGTGGACTACACAACTTGCTTCCTATCAGGCGGAGTGTAGATATTTTAACAGGCAACAATAAAAAAGTACTTTTTCAAGTAAGTGTATTCACAAAACGTAATGATTGAACGAGTCCACTATAGCCAATTATTTATTAATAGCACAAAAGAATCGGCTCACTTAGGCCAATTCTTGTAATGAAAACTGATCAAAATAGTGCTGCCATCTAGCCTCATAAATATCACAAAATATATTATCCTAAATTAAAATGTGAAGATAATTTGTACTTCAGTTCACAGAAACAAACGTTTATAAGACTGTATCAGATCTCTAGTTTAATCAATTTTATAACGAGAATTGGTCTTCTGGAGACTCACGCCTACTTCCTCAAATTCCTCTAATGCATCCCTTAGTTCCTTTTCCTTAGGGTTGTCATATAAGTAATGCTCCGGTATTGCATGCCACTAAAGGCTACGATGACCACTTACCATCACGCGAGCTGTACTTACTTACCTTAACATACATAGATTTACGATTAGGTGCATAGTAACCTAACCTGATTATGAAGGTCCTACGAAATAGGGAAACCATATTGCCATCAATCGCACACATTTCCATACGCCGCGCAATAGCTGGGAATTTCCAAACAAAAATCTCGACAATTATTTGCCCAACCAGATCATTGATCCCAAAATATCATAGAGAAGCCTAAGGACTTACATAATTCATGTTTTTTTAAGAAAATAGAACGGGAACTTTACAAACAATCAAATAACGGACACAAAAACAACCAGAATCAGAACTACTTGTGCATCACACATTTTTTACCTTGACGAGGGATCGAGATCGACGTGGTGAGCTCGCAACCCCTTTTCAATGAAATTATTAATTCCTTGTATATATCTTTGCAATGTTTGTAAAGCCCCACGTTACGAGGTTAAACCTCCACAGCAGAAATTGTCTTAAATATTATATGCGATTTTGATAAAAATGAGTCCTTTGAATATGAATTGTTACCCCAATCAATTTCTTGAACATGGGCTCTCGCATCCCTCCCCGAAATTATGTAAATAGCTTAATATGCACTTTCTTGAGTATGGAATTTATTATGGAGTCCCGTTGCTACGGCAACCACTTTTTTACTCTTTGTGTGTCTTCATTTCAGATTATTTCATTTGGTCCCCCTTCGTACAGCAATTTTAATCTATTAAGGGGTTGCTTCGGCCCGTTGGGACTGTTTGTTTTTCAAAGCTTTTGTTTTTATTCGCTTCGTAAAGTAAACGTTTTATCTGCTTTGTTACCTGACGGGTCTTGAGTCCTCATAGTACTCGACGCATTTTGACCTTGGCGAAGCAGCAATACTGAATGCGTCAATCTTATTAGCACCTCGGAGTATAAAACTGTGTCTTATAGAAGATAATTTACTCGCCTACTGTGTAGGACATTATGTGGTGAAATGTGAGTGTAACACTAACTCTCTTAAATGATATAGGCGTGACATAAAGTGAGGGTAGTTGCAGAAACCCACACTTCACAAAGGCGCCGTTGAGCTCACACCAGTCAACCCGGTACCTAGCAATATATTTAGAATGTGTACAAATCGTATAAGTCTAAAAACGTTTATAGGCGTGAGGTTATGTATGTATGCATGATAAATTGACATTACCTGCCAATTGTTGGAATACCAGGCATAACCTATTATTTTGCGGATGAATGGAAGGTATTATTATTAGAATGTATGAGGTATTGTGATGAGAACGTGGGTATGCTATATTTTAAATTTATGCTATATTATATGTAATTAAATGGTGTAATTGGCAATAATAAATATTAATAATATCCTGACACTGGTCTAGCCTTAGGGTATCGTTAGCCTTTGGGTTGGGAAGGTCAGGTGGCAGCCGCTTCGTGTAAAAACTGATATCCAGTCAAACCCGGTTAGACTAGAAAAGCCTACCCCAAGTGACTTGGGAATAATAAAGGCTAGGGAGAAGAAGTTCAGATATCTATATATTTATGTACTATTTTATTAGTTTCTAAAAAAAACTCACGCCTGTATCCTTGAGGTCGTAGGTAGAGATTTAAGAGAGAGAGTAAGGGAGAAGAAGACATAGTGTAATTGGCGGAAGTCATACTATAAAATAAATAAATGTCTGGCCGCTGGTGTATCGTTGCGACTCAATAGGATAAGGTGGTTAATATTGCAAGTGATCGTAGGCATAGTAATGGCATACAGTAGTAGGTGAGCCAATTGTCAAATGTATTGTATGAATAATAAAGAATTCTCATCACCGAGGTCGGATATCGTGTCGCACCAACTAGGCTGTAATCATAGCTGATGAAATAATGATGTAATAAACTTCTGATTAACTTATCCAAGACAGACAGCTAAATACGTATGCTATATAATAATGACCCTGTTCGGCACAGGCTTTCTTCTGCTCTGTACGAGAAGGGATATCCTTCTTCTTTCCGTGTGGTTAGTGGCCAACCTGTTGTCAAGAGTTTAACGACTGCTGTCAATTTGGCAACAACTGGGACCGACTTTTTACGTGCCTTCCGAAGCACCGAGATGCTCAGATAAAATACCACTAAGCGGTCACCCATATATAGACTGACCGCACTCAACGTCGCTTAACCTCGTTAATCATTTACCGATCAGTGAGTGCAACTGGCTATGATGCAACTCCTTATCACGATGGCCTAGTGCAGGTTAGCAGATTTTACACATCTTCCAGAATATTTTGTATAACTTTCAGATTTTCAGGTTAACTCTCGTTATTTTCTCTTTGCTGTTCAAGCAAAGTAATAATAATCTAATTGATATGTGTGTATATACTTTCTTAAAGTCAGAAGTTCGTGCCCTGGGATCTAACTTAAGATCTCAGCGAGGCAGTCAACAGTCTTACTATTCAGCTATCACTTCTTTTTTACTTGTAATAATAGAGCTTTCATTATTCAAAAGTATTCTACAGGATTTTCGCTAAACGGATGACCGGCGGACCGAAAAGAACGGATTTTATTAACATAAAATATTTATATAAACTTTCGTTCAAAGTATACCAAGAAATAAGGCTTAAAACGTGCGCTGCGAGATATTCTGCTTTGATTTTCTTAACACCTTAATAACAACGTAAATATATTTATTTTAATAAACATATCATAATATTTTTAATACACACTTACGGACCGCCTGTATAACTCAAGCGTATTATATTAAAAGAAAAAGAAGAAAATAACTGTATTTGTTCCACATTCTTATAAACTTTCTAGAAAACACAACCAATGTAAAAAATAACAACTAAGGTCCTGCGTCAACAATGTTGCAGTGTAACCACAACGCTGGTATACTTGCAGAGCCTGCATGTATTTGGTGCATGTAGGTAATAATATACATAAATAACTTAACATAATAAATCAACAACAATTTATATAAATTAGGCAAATAGTTGTCCAAGATGGCAAAAGTAATTTTATACTAAATAATTATATTGGTATTTATATAATAATCATATGTTTTAGATTTAAAAGAATATTGCAATAAATATTTGCATGATACGAATAATAATAAACAATTTCAATACCATCATAATATAGAGTTGAGCTTGACATCTACCAAAAACAATTTTTTTCGAGCTATTGCTGTAAACTTCAGAAAATTCAATAACACTGCCGCAAGACCTGACAATTGCCAACGTTGTAACCGTTATATTATCACATAATCCTAACTAATATTTGAAATGCGAAAGTGAGTTTGTTTGTTACGCTGTCGCGCCTTAACTACTTGACCGATCATCAGGGGTACAGATTAGGACATATACACATATATATGTCGGAGCGTAGAGAAAATAATCATTGTATTGCAATTTATTTCTAGAATTGAAGTTGAATAAAGCGCCATCTATTGGTTTGTTTCGGAACGTCAAGCGTAAGCTTGATTGAAGTCGCCATAGAGCCGATGTGTCAGTTGGAGTGACAGTTATAACTGTCAGTATCATATTGATGTTATATAAGCGCCCGAATATGTGCGAACATTCGGGTGACGAACTCGCTGCGTTACGGATCAAATCAGAGATAATCACAGTCAACCTTTATTGTTTTATTTCTCTTGTATTTGCCTATCATTAGTATACGTACGATGTAAAATACCACGCCTATATTTTGTTGCTCCAACATATGTATGTATATATATAGTACCCTTCCTTCAAAAAGTACTGTTGCCAACCTAACCTACAGTTACGCAAAGCCGCAGTTAAACTCTAGTATCACATAAGCAGAATCTTGATAAAAATATTTCCTATTTTATTCTTTAATCACGGAAATAATTCAAGAGTCAGACTGTGGTATTCGTTTTTTTTACAAATTAGCCGGAACAGACTAGCGCACTGGCCCGGAGCCCGCAGCCGCTGTCATGTCGCACTTTACAATGCATTTCTGTAGAGTTACAGTTTAATTATAAACAGGAACAACGGAACAATCCTATTTTTCATGTTAATCTCAGAAACTCTGTATTTTATTTAAACGTATTTAGCAAGTCCGCTATGAGCGGTAAGTTGCTTTTATATGATTAATTATTTCTGCATTGTGTATGAATTCCTCTTTATAAAATTTGTAAAGATACGTATCCAGTAATAATACAAATTTTGGAAAGAGAAAAGATTAACATAATATAATTGTCTTATGTTTACGCGAATGTTATGTAAACTAAATTATGTAATAATTCTGTTTTAAAAGAAATAACGCGATAAAATCCGTATAAAGTTGTTTTGTTTCAATGAGATTTGTCTGTAATCAATTAGCTCTGAAACTATAAACCGATTTTGATAATCCTTTCGCTATTAGAAAGCTACTTTATCCAAAAGGCTACATAACGTCAAGTTTCTATCTACGGGATCGTAGCAGTAATCACAATCGTGAGTAACACCGGGGTGGTCAGCTAACTTTTATAAGGCAGCAAAATCACATAAGGTTCGCCTGATGGTAAACGGATACCTACGAGCTCATTGCCACTTGTAAAACCAGGAGTATCATAATGTCCTCCAGACCGAATTTCGGTCACGGCGGCCGGTCTTAGCGGAGACTGGCCATCTGCGCAGGAGATATAGTGCGCAAGTGTGTGCGCAAACACAAGTGCACTCTCTGTTCCCTAACTCTCATGATCCGATGGGACGGTAATTAGACACGACCGATGAGAGATCAGGCGCAGAACCAACAGCTTTACGTGCTTTCCGAGGCACGGGGGTGTCTAACACCGCCAACTTCCTAACTCTGGGCTACTATTAAGTTTTCTTAACAGAAAAACCCAATTACTTTTTGTTGGCCTGACCCGAGATTCGAACCCGAGACCTCATGCACAATAGTCGCATTTAATACCGCTGCGCCAGTATCATAGTGTATTCAAATATGCGATTGTTATTCGAAAGATAATCGAATGGAACCTCATAATCATTCATTCGATGTGTTTTCAGTGACTGTTGTGGATCGCTATCATCAAGTCGCTTTGGCTCGCCTAAGGTACACAACTTTATTTGCTCGCGATTGTGTTGCCCGTTGACAGAATCGCGAGTAAATAAGTTGTGTGGCAATTCCCCTGTCGGGAGCTCTAAGTTCAAGCGACGATTCTACTAAACTATACCTTGCTTGGGATTACGATGTGTAGTTTGTAGACGTGAAACAAAAAAGGCTGACCGCTATCGCCTAAGCAGTCATAATAATTATTTAATGCGCACATAACTTTGAAAAGTAAAACATTTTCTTCATTGTTTCAATATTTTAACATGTTCTTTTGTATTTTTAGTTAATATGTTTTTGATGTTTTCTGCTGGCGGCTGTAGTACGATCACAGAATAATGGTTACTACGCACCACAGACGTTCAGAAAAGTGAGTGCATATAACTTAATTATCTAGCTGTACCTTGCGGTTTCACCAGCTCAGCTCCTAAGTGTCGTACTATCGGATGCAAAACAAATGTTTCTAATCGGATTGGTAGTTTCAGAGATTGGCGCGTTTGAAACAAACACTCTCTTTAGCTTGATAATGATGTATGCCTGTACGCAAGATTAAAGATCCTAATCATATTCGCTCTTAAGTAAATAGGATCATTCGAATGATTTGACAATTGACAATTAACGAATATTCGATTACTTTTTGGTAGCGATGCCACCAAGTAAAATTATAAACTTAATGCCGTTGTTTGACGCGATTGACTTTGCGTCGGGTAACATGTGACCCTTAAATTTTACAATTCAATTAACAAAAATATGTTAATTTTATTTTGTAACGCGTGTGTGAAGGCTTTGGTCGTTACATTTTGAAAGGACTATGGTTTTATGTAAATTGGAAATGAGGTTACAATTACGTTGTTTTCTCCCTTTTTTCTACAGAAAAAAGGGACATGGCACCAAGTATTAGGCTTCTAGTTAAATAAGTTCTACGAACATTTAAAAATACACTATATTCATTTTTAACGCTGCGCCACAATAGTATCAATAATTTTATTAGAGCTTGTACTATACAAGCTGTTAAGATAAATAATGATACATAATGATTAGTATTTGACAGTTCATCCAGTTTTACCATCGATGACCGCCGCGCCGGACAGGATGGCCCTGCCGCGAGACCTCGTCTCTGTGGCAACCTTCACCGGACCTATGTAATGTCCCTCCCTGATGCTGGCTGACGGGCGCTCTCCGAGAAACCCTTCCCGAGAAGCTCGACCTCGCACTGCACAGGAGTGACAAATCGGACACGACCCGAGCGCTCGCCAGCCGCGCGACTCACCGGCTCTGACGACCCGGACTGACCAACGGGCCCACGCGGTCCTACCCTAGCGGCCCGCCTGTATTAGCAGGTGGCGACGACCATAACCAAAACAAACCCACGGCCTGGTTTGGTTACCCTTAAGAACCCCTGATGAGTTCATCCGTACTAACCAATTTTTCGCCAAATCATTACAAAGCTCTTCCTTTAATGCCTATTTATGTACCAAAAAGAAATTAATTAACCCTGGCAAAATGGCAGCGATTACCGCTTGTAGTCTTGTTGTCATTTTGATAATACAGTCATACAGAAACATCCATATCTAATATTATAAATGCGAATTTGAATTTGTTTGTGTACCAATCATCATGAAATTTCGCATACAATGTTGTTAGGGGACCAAAAAAGGGCATAGGATACCTTTCAAATTTGAAAAAATTACTGTTACCTACTAACCCAACCGATATTTACGCGGGCATTTTGCCGTAAATCTTAGAGTTCGAAAAATGGTTCAAGTAATATGCAAAGGTCACGTGATACCACGCGACCTTGAGGTCAGAGGTCATAGTCTTTTTGAAGTATATCGACTATGCTGAGTCGAATGCAGTTGACCACGAGTCTCTAGCTCTTACGGTTCTTGAGTTGAAAGTTGTATAACAGGCAGACTGACGGACGGACAAAGTTGTTGTATAAGAGTTTTTCGAATGCTAATAAACATCATTTTCTAGTTATTCTGTTATAATAATATACTTAAGTTTGAACAAGCCTTACCTAGGACTTTACAGTGGCGTTACTTAAATCTTTTCTGCAAAGCGTAAAAGATAAACACAAGTGTGTACCTAAAATGTTTAGCCGAGTATCTTATTAGTCTTACTTAACGCTAAAATTAGTAATAATTATTAGGATCCAACTTAACAGCCCTACGTGTTTCTTTTACTAAGTACCGTGTAAAGGTACTGCGGTTTGTTTCGTACTTTTGGAGAAATACATAGATTCACGCATGTTTCCCAGATGGGTAGGCAGAGACTATGGATTTCCATTTACTACGATCCTGACACACTTCTCTGGCTTCATTCACTTTCATCACATTCCTCATACACGCCCGTCGGTTCAAAGTGCTCTTAACCTGGCCTTTGTCCAGAACGCCTCGGTCTGATCAAGAAACGTTCGCCTAGGTCTTCCTCTTGCGACTGTTCCATTCACACTAGTTTTATAAACTTTCTTAGATAGTCTTTCCTCGTTCATTCTTTCTACATGCCCAAACCAGCTTAACATACCCTTTTCTATTTTTGTCACTATATCCACTTTCATGCCGCATCTCTCTAATCACACTATTCCTTATTCTATCTTTCAGAGTCACACCACATATATTTCTCAGCGCTCTCATTTCTACAGCATTTATTCTGCTCTCATGCTTCTTTTGTCATACCCAACTTTCACTTCCATACATAATTAACCATCAATGTAATGTCTGACTTCACTTAAATGGATAGGCAGAAATTGTAACAAGCCTGTGTTTTTGCAATGTTTTGTGTTTTAAGTATTGTTGAAACTATTATGGCACGAAGGGACAATTTAAGTAAAGAGCCAATTCTCGTATTAAATATGTTCTAAGAGTTAAGGTAGAGCAGCGATAGCTCAGTGGGAAGACCAACAGACTGCAATGCAGAGGATCTCGGGTTCGAACCCACGTCGCGCACCTCTCACTTTCGAAAGTTATATGACTTTTCGAAATTATGTGCGTATTGATTAACAATTATCGCCCGCTCCGTGCCTCGGAGAGCACGTTAAGCCGTCGGTCTTGGCTGCCATGAACATCTATGGCAGTCGTTATTGGGAGAGTGTCGACTCAAAAGATCCCACTGGGTCGAAGTGTCGCCGGTCTGCACTGACTGGCCCCCACATACGATACATACATACAAGATACATAAGGTCTAGTCAAATAAATGTCAAACGTGAACTGTATGTACGCTTGCTTAGTAACTTATTGGTTTAAAAATAGTAACCGTGATTAGGTAGCATAATCTTTAACATCAATAATTATCGTTACGAACCTTAAATGAATTGACCAAATAACATACCAAGAATTCAATCTGCTCAAATGATATTGTTTTAAAATATATCTCTTTGAAATTAAACTACTATATACGGATTTTATCGCGTTGTTTATTTTACACTTTATTACTTACATATTACATACAAAATCCGTACAGTAGTTTCATTTCAATGAATAACATTCGCGTAAACAAGACAATATTATTGAAATTAAACTACTATATACGGATTTTATCACGTTGTTTATTTGACACTTTATCTAGTCTCCCCGTGACCATGGCTGCTGAAAAGCAACTGAAACGTCGGGGAAAGTGTAAAATTAAATTAAATCTAAATAGTTTTAATAATAATTTAATTAGCTTAAAAATTAGTAAAGTTTAATAGTAATGTAACAAATTTTCAAAATTATGTAATAAAGTGTCAAATAAACAACGCGATAAAATCCGTATATAGTTTAATTTCAATGAATAACATTCGCGTAAACAGAAGACAATATTAAGACAATATTAAATATAACTCTTACATTGACTCCAGTGCGAGTGATATACTTTTTAAATAACAAAATTTTAGCAGTCCATAATATCATAGCGTGTTCTAGAGGACTTTACAAACATAAAATTACCAGACACAAAGTGCACACCCAACTCAGATTAATGGATTATGAATTACACCAATAATTGTCCGGGTGAAATTCGTAACCACAACACTCAACACGAAAGTGAGGCAACAGCTTACTACCCATTCGGTTAATTTTTTTGTTGTTGTATCTGACAACTCCTGCACTATTAAACGTTCCTGTATCTCGGGGGACTTTACAAACATTCAAACAACGGACACAAAGGACATCCAAACTCGGAACAACCATTAGTGCATCATACAAATTTTATTCCTGTGTGGGATTCAAACCCACAATACTCAGCGCAGTGACAGTGGCGAAGCGACCATATTAACTACTACGCCATCCGTGCAGACAAAATTGTCGGACATCTTGTTGTATCACACAGTACTGTTTAATTATCCCCACAAGATGGGTGTTCAATCAAAACTTAGCTCAGCACAGGTGTCATAACTTAGGCCGTTACCAACTTAACTCGTTTGCCCACACTCTGTGGTCATCTCGGCGGGAGTTATAATCTTGTTGTGGTGCTTAATCACTGTTTTACTTTGGCAACGTGGAAGGGAATGAAGTTCTTTGGAATACATAATTATAATAACGTCAGCTTTTATTTACTTTACAGATTAGGCAGAGGCGAGACACATGTAAATTTAACTTGATAAAGAAGCTTCTAAACTGATTATATTATTACTGCAGTATGTAGCTGCAATGTTTTCAAGTATAGTACGGCCAGCTCAGACATTTGTATGTGTGGGCCATTCCAAACAATTATTTGGATTTGCATTGATTGATTCGATTTGGATTTATATGCAAAATATTTTAAAATGTGGCTGTTATTGCCATATATTGCAGTAAAAAAAATGCTCTCTTAGTATTTTAATCCGAGACAATTCAGCTTTGTCAGTTACTGACAACTTATACACATGCGTACGTCGATTGCCACACTTTTCTATTCGTGCAGCTAGGCAGAGCTGTGTTACACCCATACTTTGCCTTATACTGTGTTCGGTAGACTCCGTGGTAATACAGAAAATTTCTTTACAGAAAAATCGATAAGAGTTTTCGAGACAAAAATTTAATTCGAGAAGTCATACTAATTTTTATTCACTCATTAACTTCTAATATTATTTCTGCCTGATGTTCTAGTTTGCCCGGTGGCAAAAGGAGGATGGAGGAGGATTTGAGGACAAAGGTATCAAGCACGCATGCTATGTATTAGCGATCCATGCAATTCGACTCCTAGTAAATCTAATACATGTATTTCACACATCACAGATTAGGTACATAACAAACAGTGGCAATAATACAGTCAGTCGGTATGTCCGGTATTCACATGCCATCCGTCCCATTCCAACGGAGATGGTGTCTAATTAAGTGTGATAACCGCCAAATCTAGCGATACATTAGATGACACGCCGGAATTACACACGGACATTGAACAATGTCGGTCAAGCTGCTGTTGACCGGTAAATAAATTTGTAATGTAGTGTATTTCTGTGTATAGATAAGGCATAAGTTTAGCGATTGGAAAAGGGTTCAAATTAATAATGATGGTTTGAAGTCTTGGCTGCATGGATGGCATATTGGGTTAAGTGGTCGCTCAGTGGGTTTAATCCCCGCACGGGACAGAAATTTGTGTGATACACAAACAATGGTTCCGAGTTTGATTATTCTTTGTGTGTCATACACATACAAGGAGGCGCTTTTGTATAGTCAAATTAAATGACTTCGATAAATACAAATATTAGCGGCCATTTTCCTATTTCGCCGATTATGTTTTTATGTCAGACGTAATCTGCAGCTAGCCTTATGCCGTCGTAAATTTCGCGGTCGGTCGGGTAAATTTTCAGTTTCTATTCTGCTATTGAAGATTTCCCTACGGCAAAATCGTAAACCAAATTATTTAGGAATGTAAATCTTTCTAAATTGATAAATACATCGCATCCTTAATAAAACAGAGACTTATGAACTCTATTGCAAAGATTTAACACAAATATAATATTAGAATTTAACATATACAATTAGAGTTCAAATTGCCTTACTTTCAAATTTCGAGTTATGTATCTTATGTATGTATCTTATGTGGGGGCCAGTCAGTGTAGACCGGCGACATTTCGACCCAGTGGGATCTTTTGTGTCGACACTCTCGCAATAACGACTGCCATAGATGTTCATGGTAGCCGGGACCAACGGCTTAACGTGCTCTCCGAGGCACGGAGCAGGCGATAATTGTCAATCAATACGCACATAATTTCGAAAAGTCATATAACTTCCGAAAATCAGAGGTGCGCGACGTGGGTTCGAACCCGAGACCCTCTGCATTGCAGTCTGTTGGTCTGTTGGTTCATATACAATTTCGAATTAAGTCGCTGTTTTATTAAGAGTGCGACATGTTCTTGTTATTCAATAGAACGGTACTAAATAGTTAACACAACTAGGGGTATTAATAATATTCTCGTATAGTAAACTCGTTATTCTTCTAGATAATTTATAAACATCCTACCATTATATTTATAATTAATAAGAATAAACATTGTACGACTTTATGCAGGAGCGAAGCTGCGCGTAATTTTATTCTGCAGTCTACAATAAAGAATTTCAAGATGTTCCACAACATTTTAGTAAGAATTAAATATGAATATTATGGGTTTTCTTTCCCAGTTTGTCACGAAACAAACAAAACAGCTGCATTGTGGTATAATATTTCAGTAGCTCGGTTTTTCACTCAGGGGAACGATGGCTTTCTGAGAACACAAATATAAGTTCTATAACAGTAAAGAAATGGCGGGTATTCTTTTTATGATACTAGCCCCTAGCTTCATTTGCTTAAATCCCATGGGAACGCATACCGGGATAAAAGTATTGTATAATAATAATAATAATAATAATAATAATATCATTTATTTGCCTAAAATGTGGTATATACAAAAGTTGGTACAATGTTATTATATTTAGAGCAGCGACACATTCCGCCAAATAAAGTTGGCATGCAAATATTTAAGCTTATATTTAACTTATAATTACCATAATAGCTATAATTATTCACTATTTATTCATCTACAGTGCATTTCCATATCTATAAAATCGACATGACCCTTTCTGTAAAAAATCTTCAACGGTATAGAAGCTCTCCTCAATTAACCATTTTTTTAAGTCCATGCAGAATTTATTGCAAGGCTGTTTAATTATTTCTCGCGGCAAAGAATTGTATATTAAAGGTGCCATATATGAACAATTTTTACGGAACAACTCTAAGGAAGGAACAGGCATTTTAAGACTAATGTGTGTAGTCGTCCTTTTATTGAAATTTGAATTGACTTCGAACATTGTCATATTATGTTTGACAAATTTGGCCATCTCGTAAATATAGATGCTAGGCACAGTAAGTATTTTTTTAGTTTTAAATACAGGCTTACAAGATTCATCCCATCGCATACCATAAATAGCTCTGATACACTTCTTTTGCGCTATGAATACCCTTAGTAGGTCTGTTCCATTTCCCCAAACAATAATACCATATCGGATTATCGAGCAAACATAGGCGTGGTAGACTGTCAGTAAAGTTGCTGCAGGTGTGCAATGTTTTAATTTTTTTAATGCAAATACCAGATTATTTAGTTTAATACAAATAGCTTCAATGTGATTCTTCCATGACAAATGTGCATCAATATGTATACCTAGGAATTTTATATTATTAACTTGTTCTATAATTTTATTGTTATTCTTAATATTTAATGTTACAGGTTTTCTTTTATATGTTTTAAAATTGATTATTTTAGTTTTATCTATATTTATTTTAAGACTGTTTGAATTCATATAATTAATTACATTTCTAAAACAATTATTAACATCAATTTCATGATTTTTTATGTCACCAGATTTTACTACTATGGTGGTATCATCTGCAAACAATATACTCTTATGTCCAATTTCTGACGGCAAGTCATTGACATAAATTAGAAACAGCAAGGGTCCTAAAATGCTCCCTTGAGGCACACCACAACCGTTGCTTTTGGCTTCCGAATCATAATTGATAAGACTGTTTGAATCTAAGTCGAGTTTTGTGACTCTGGTGATCTGTGTTCTATTAGTCACATAAGTTGTGAGCCATTGTTGAGTTGGGCCTCTAATGCCATATTTTTCTAATTTTTTTAATAGGATGGTATGGTCCACATGGTCGAAGGCCTTACTTAAATCAAGAAAGAGGACTGAGCAAAAGGATCTTGCATTTAAAGTATTTATTATTGAACTCACAAGGTCATAACAAGCCAATGTTGTAGACTTGCCCTTTCTAAACCCATACTGCGCATCTGTAAAAGTGTTATGAGTATTGAAGAATGATAACAATCTCTTATACATAACCCTTTCAAAGATCTTTGAAAGGACAGGTATTAATGCTATCGGACGGTAGTTATCTTTATTAAATTTAGAACCTTTCTTATGAAGAGGTTTGATGATTGACAATTTGAGTCTATCCGGAAAATATCCTTGCTCCATAGATAAGTTAATGATATAGGACAACGGTATACATAATAATAAGCTTCTTTATTGACACAAAAATACAAGTAGGTACATAGTAGTAGAAAACTTAATCTAGGTACAAAATTCTTGATTATAATGTTCTGCTGGTACTTAAAATAGGATATATCCTGTGCTATAAATACCAGCAACCCTCCATACTGTATTGTATACATATGTTAATCCAAGACATTGTCTGTCTTTGTGCAAAGTTTCATCCAAATCTGTTCAACGGTTTACATTTGATTGAGATACTAAGATCCAAACTTAACGTCATTTCTTTACATTTATAATTTTAGTAGGTTTTGGGCAATAGCTGCTACCACTTTAATTTTATTTATATGTGACTAAATACTGCCCGTGGTTTCGCTGACGTTAGTCTAGATTTTATCGATACATTTTTATCCCTAAGGTACGGTACTTTTTCTTGGATGAAAAGTATTCTATGTCCTTTTCGGTAACCCTGACAAGATGTGTGTGAAATTTGATAGTGGTTAGTAAAGTAATTAAGGCGTGAAAGCGTAACAAACAAACAAACTCACAGGCGCAGTTATAATATTAAGTTAGGATAGTCATAGTAACTACCTAGCGTATCGATTACAAAGCTCATGCAACATACAGTAAACTAATGTCAGATAGTGGTAGACAAAGATGTATCTCATCCTGATTTTACCGTATACGTAATTAGGTCTCAAATTAGACGCGTCAGCCGAAATTACAAAATTAAAGAATTTTGTGACAGAAAAACGCAATTACACCTTTCCCAACGTAACACTTTTTGAATCGAACCTCAGACCTCATACACAACATTAGGATGTTCTACAGCTGCGTCATTGAGGCAGTCGACACAGCTCCGGTATACTTTAATTTCATAACAAAATTGAGAACATTTGTGTGCAGAGCAAGCAATAAGAGGATGGAATAACAACATTAAGCTACGCCGGGTCATTAAATCTGTCCAGAATATAAAACATTACAATTTTGCCTTAAAATAACTTATAACATGGCAAGAAGTAAGGCAAAATACAGTAGTTTTTATTTGTACGTACATTACACGTTAAAATTAATTAATTTGCTGTTTTTAATTGGATACATGTTTACAGAATGCTTCTTACTTAAGACTGCGCCGAGCGTAAGACGCGGTTGGACTGAATGACAGAGCTCGAAATTCAAATCGGCGCGCGGCCGCCATCGTAAAATTGTATGGAGGATAAGAAGTGCTTTTTTGAAAAATGTTTATCTTTATTGTCAACCAATAACTTAAATATTTGGAACGGACAAATTGTAATATAACTATTTATGTTTCCTTTAAGCTGTAAAATAGGATAGATTTCTACTGTTATTATCTAAAAATCACGTCACACGAGTTTACGTTTTTGCATTTTTCGTGCAAATTTACGTAGACGAAAATATTAATTATTTTAAGTTTTTCACACGGAGTAATTGTAAACACATTCATTGTTATGGTAAATGTATATTTTATATTTGTATTAAACAAAAAGTGTTGATTTTATTCACTTAACTGTGACCGCCTGTTTTGGCACATTTCGCTCGGCGCAGTCTTAAATATTAATAATTATTGCACCTTATGCTTTTTAACGTTAAAGTATAAGGTGTTAAACGAATGAATGGGGCATTGGACTTGCGTTTGCAAGGTCGTGGGTCCATTTTTTACACATAATAACACAAACATTTCGGTTGTAGTCGGCCTCGATGGTGTAGTGGTTAGTGTAACCGACTGCCACGCCTGAGGTCGCGGGTTCGATTCCCGCACAAGTCAAACATTTGTGTGCATGAACATGGATTTTTGTCTTGGTCTGGGTGTTTCTATATATAATATGTATATTTTGACAAAAAAGTAACATATATGTATGTTTATCCATTGTCTAGTACCCATAGTACAAGCTCTGCTTAGTTTGGGCTAGATGGTGTGGTGTGTATATGATAGAAAATTGAATATAATAATATAATTTAGCTTAAATTTAATTTTAATTAAATTTAAAAGGCCGGCAACGTACTTGCGACCCCTCAAAAAAACCAGAGTGGAATAGCTTTCACCGGTTTGGGAGGCCGTGGTATCAATCCGGTCGAGCCGGCCCATTCGTGCCGAAGCGCGGCTCTCCCACGGTAAAGAATAATCTAACTTAAACCTGTTAGAGAACTTCAGGAAAATAGTCTATAAATGTCGATATCAGGGTAAAACGCTATAACATATTATAATAGCAACTGTTTCGGCGGCGCAGCGGTAGTAAATACGACAGCTGCGCATATGGTTTCGGATTCAATTCCCGGTTGGGCGAAATGTTATTGGCTTTTTCTCTCAGAATGCTCTTAGTAGAAGCACGAAGTTTGTTACTGCCTTGTAGACGACAATAGGTTCGTACTCTTTTATATGGGGTCTAAAATTATACATAGTTGCATGCATGCTTATGCGACCGATATTCTCGAAAACAGAGGTATATTATACCTACATTTCGCCATGTATGTATTAGGGGCAACGTTGATCTGATGTACCTGTGCCTACCCATTCGGGATTATTTTATTTTATTTTATTCGGAAAGCAAACAGTTTCTATTACTATTTTACAAATCTTATAAATTATCTATAAACAATTATTTTTGTTATCGCATATGATTATCTAAGGCTTGATAGATTTTACTTATAGTGCTATACAAAATTAAAATTGATATGAAATTTTAAGCAATGCTGATGTGCGGAAAATGAATTACAATTGAGAAGTTTAAGACACCGATTGAAACCATTGATTGGAAAGCGTTTTGATATATTTAGATAAACGTGTATTAAATAAATCAAGTTCAGGGCAGTCAATCAGTGTGTTGATAAGATTTGCTGATCTTACAAAAAATTAATTGTCTCTATAGTTTAACTGTTTTGATGCCTACCAAAAGAATGCCATAACACATGAATGAATGAAAACTCGTTTTAACATAAAGCAAAACAGTCTTAGCTTAAAAAGGCAGTCGCCTGTCATAATAGTCCCCCCTTTGCCCAAGGGGTAGTGAAGTAGTTACGAACAGAACTACACGGTACAGCACTTTGCATTTACATCATTTTCGCTTCCTCTAGGATAATAATAAAATATTGTGTTATGCTAGTGCGCTGTCAGGCTGCGCATTATAGTTGGATGCATTCAAGATGAAATACCATTTTGCTAATGTATTATAAATAATGCTGTATAAAGCATGGGTGATGAAACTCCCAAGAAAATTTAGTTCATAAGTATTTCTTACGCCGAGATAGAATGTATAACAGAGGAAAGAGACAATCCTTAAAGCAGGGCTTCATCCTGCGATCTCTACAAACCGTGTTGTCAGTTTGCCAAGTAAGCTTTTCATGGTCGTCACACCGCATAGCATAGCCTCAGATCCAAAACACAGAGGCAAAATTTCAATCCCTGACGCAGAACAACAAATGCGAAAAATATAAAGAGAATTTTCAGTTCGACCGTAACTTTGACAAATGCCTTCAGAATAGTTTAATTAACTATTGACAGTCAAAGAATTAATACATTTTATGATTATTATACTAATAATAATATCAGCCCTGTATTAAATTGTCCCACAGCTGAGCACGGGCCTCTTCTTAGTGTGAGAAGGGTTAGGCCATAGTCCACCACGCTGGCCTAGAACGGGTTGGCAGACTTCACATATCTTTGAGAACATTAATGAGAACTCCTAGACATGCAGGTTTCCTCACGATATTTTCCGTCACCGTTAAAGCAAGCGATAATTAACTATTTAATACGCACATGACTTCGAAGAGTCAGAGATGCGCGCCTTGGGATCGAACTCGAGACCTCTGCGTGGCAGTCCAACGGTTTCCCACTAGGCATAAAAAATACTAAATTATGATTACGAACTACAAACTTTACTTGCGCGATTCCGGATTATACAGCGCCATCTCTCGTCGTATGTCGTAACTTCTTGGTCTGTATGAACAGTCGCATCATACCCACATTTCGCCAGGATTTTAGGTCTATGTAACTTATAGAGACTCCTTGCTGCTACTTAGAATTTCTTCTAAGGAAAACCTAATAACACATTGAACCCGATACCTCGTGCCCAAAAGTCACATTTAATATCGCTGCATCACTGATGCGGTCGGAGGGTTAACGTGGTCATTCAATCAATGAAAATATTAAAAGGATTCAAACATTCAAAATTTAAGAATATCTAAACTGTAGACAAATAAAATTAGACACACACAAATCCTACCAAATGAAGTCCCGACTGACAAGTTTTACGAGCTTGCATCATATTATGTGCGGTGCAATGCCAGGAGATGAAAACTTCATATAACTGTTATGAAATCCGACATGTGCACTCAATATCAGACATTACTTTTCAAATTTCAAAGTCTAGTTTTCTGACAGATATAAACACAGAAACAATAATGAAAAATTGTTATATGCTACGTAGTTCAAAATGATTAGCTGTAACTCCTAACTAAAATTATAAATGCGAAAGTGAGTTTGTTTGTTCATCAGGAGTAGGTACAGGAAAACACATAGAGTACCTCTCATCCAGGAAAAAGTACTGTTATTGATAATATAATCTACATTAACTCGAACAAAGCCGCTGGCAAAAGCTAGCAATAAATCTATACCATTAAGAAACTATTGTTAATGAGGCTGTTACATTAGAAATAGTTTTGAAAATTAATTGTGTTCAAATATTTTACCATTGGAATTTAAGCCTTTCGAAACTTAATTAATCTTTTTTTTTTGTTGTGCCTTAATATTGTATGCATGTGTGACATCTCACAGATTTGATTTGGAACATTTTGACACTGAAAGAGTTCGTTACGAGTCTGGATGTTGTACTGTCCACTTTTTAATACAGGGAACCTTCTCGGAAAGTCATTTTAAGTACGTTTCGTCCATTTTACTTAATAAATCGGACAGCAAACATTTGCCATCATAAATACAACCTAATCGCATTGCAGTACCAGGCTATCATATAAACTGGACGGTATAAATCTGTTACCACTAAATTTGTTGATAGCATGGACTGCGTCATAAACTACCTCACCCATAAACAACAAAGGATAAAGTTTGAATCAACAGGGTAACAAATTTTTATTCCCTTCATCAAGTAAGCTACAACTAAGTCTTCACGACTTCGACTACAACTGTTTTGTTCAGTAAAACTTACTGGCATTCACATGGAAACTTAATAAATGAGCAGTGTACAAGTTTTTATTGCTAACGTTTCGCTACTCAGTGTAAATGCAGATATTCACGGGTTGGTGACCTCTGTGCAGAGTCGTTGTAAAGATTACAGACAGAAGGGCAAATCAGAACTTATAGCAAATGCTGGTATCTCAAATGTAAATTTTGATAGTATATGAATAAAAATATTTTTGTTGACTTACAAACCAAATAAAAACGTGTGATAAGTGTATCGTGTGAAACCCTCAACAGTTGGCGCACTATCACCAACCGTGAAATTTGTTTATAACATTCTTAAATCTACATTTATTCCAAGGTTTTAAACGAGTATTCCAATATGTTCTATGATTTCTGTTCTACTAATAGAACAAACTGGATGTTTTTTCTACAATGTTCTACTGAAAATTTTGCTTTTCAATCAATAAGTGGCTTCCTCATGTAATGACATATAAAGTATTAAAATAAATATTACTTACAGGGCTAAAAATATGCTTAATACTTTTCTGTGTAAATTAACGGATTACTTGGTAACAAGCTATGACATTCTTAAATTTAATTGTCACATGAGCACATGTAAGACTATATGATTATGTAAGTTCCCTTAAAATCATAATTAGCCTCGCATAAAATCCACTTGCTTCGAATAAAACATGTTCGTCGATTATGTCCGAAGAAAATGAACACATATTTTTTTTGCTTCTAGTTTATAATGTTGCGTATTTTACTAATTGTATTTGTAAAAGGTGTCATTAAACTAGTTACTATCAAATATTCGATTTCCCTCGCAGATGACTTGTTTGTTGTAGTTTGTATAATATCTCGCGGAAATTATATAGTGTTATAATAATAACAGAAATTGTAAGCCTCAATTCGGTTTTACTGCTTGGAATAAATAAATGATTAAAATCATTAATCATAGTAAATTTGTTTCAGGTATAATAAGTACGCATTATTGTATATCATGACTGCAAAAATGTGGTTGAATTATACATTTTATACATAAAACATGCATTATAGCTGTATGCCATAAGACCACTTAAATAAAAAAAACAATGTATGACAAAATTGCTAGAGCAAACTTTTGCCAAGGGCTTGGAGCCGGCCTAAATTAATGTACGTAAAAAATAGCTACATCAAATATCATTACAAAATATGGAGGTTAAATAAATATATATCTTACTGTGTGCCCGTTACAGTGACTGTGTTTAGAAAATATCGTTTCCACGAACCTAGTGCGCTGAGGGCGATCGTTGTTTTAGCTCCTATTTTATTAAACACCATTTTGAATGTTTTACACTAACAAAATGTATATTTCTCGCCATTTTTCTATTCTAATGTATATGCAGCGCTCATACCAACATTTTAAAGCTACAAAATATAATATATTATATAGTTTTATTTGCTGAACATCACTTGGTAGTTTTTAGGTTCCGTATCAAGATTGTAAAAGCGAAACACACAGGGCCTGTCCCACCACCTCCAAATAGCATTTATCTATAAGATAAAAGTCTCACCATCTCTCTATTTTAACCTAACTAGAGTGAGACAGCATGCGATTAATTTTTCGGATAACTTTTACTT
This sequence comes from Catocala fraxini, assembly GCA_930367265.1. Taxonomy (NCBI): domain Eukaryota; kingdom Metazoa; phylum Arthropoda; class Insecta; order Lepidoptera; family Erebidae; genus Catocala; species Catocala fraxini. Next base: position 4,069,620 of record OV884045.1, read on the forward strand.
GTTAGTTGTGGGACTGGCCATTAGTGCTACTATATCTGTCCGTAAGTCCGTTTGTTTGTCACATGTCAGCTGTTTATATCAGTAAATATTTATGTAGTCTACTTTAAATTTGGAATAATTATAAATAATGCTTGCCCACCATTATTTTAGATGAAACAAATATGTTATAATTTTATTACGTTCTCTTTTTATTTGGCACCGTAGAGCCTATAGAAATGGGAAGAAATGTGATATGGGCGATTAAAATTTTATTAGCATAATACAAAGTATATTTTTATGTTTGTTTATGGCGCATATTATTCCTCTTCTATGGTAAATAATTAATAAAATACCATTCTACTTTTCTACCTCTTAATATGTAATGTTTTTTAACCGAAAATGCAGCAAATCTTTAGACACGAGTGATTGTTAGTAGTATACAAAATTGCGAGAAACAAAAATATGCCTAACTCAGCACAGTTAAAAAAATGTAAAGCATTGTGTCAAACATTCTAGATACCCATATCTAGAATGTTTGATTCATTAATTATATTTATTTTTTTTGTATTCTGACCCCAGTCAGAATACAAAAAAAATATATAATTAATGAATTCACTGTTTATAATTTATATATTTTTTATTCTAAAGTACGGAACCCTCATACGCCAATCGGAGCTGCATTTGGTTGATTTAAATATTTGTTTTTTAATATTTTTAGTCTAGTAAATTTGGTCAGAATACAAAAAAAAAATATAATTAATGAATTCACTGTTTATAATTTATATATTTTTTATTCTAAAGTACGGAACCCTCATACGCCAATCGGAGCTGCATTTGGTTGATTTAAATATTTGTTTTTTAATATTTTTAGTCTAGTAAATTTGTTAACCAGCATACGGCTCAGCTGATGGTAAGTTGTCACCGTAGCCTATGGACGCCTGCAACACCAGAAGCATCAATTGCGCGTTGCCGACCCTTTAGGAAAGGAAGTGGGAAGGAGAAGGATCAGGAATGGGAGAAAGTGGGTGATTGGGCCTCCGGAACTCTCACTCACCGAACGAAACACAACAGTAGGAATACTGCTATTTAACGTCGATATTCTGTGAGAGGGTAGTCCTTCCCCGGTCGAGGCGGCCCATTCATGCTGAAATCAGCGAGGCTCTACTATCATAATTATCTTCTATTTACATAAATAAAACTTACATAAAACCTCATTTCAGCAAACGTCTACGTAAAATAGCGTCTACATTTACGATACATATAAAAATGAATTTTGGAATTACAGCCAATGTGTTTTTCGGAATTATTATTTTTGTCTTATACATATTTGGTTTGAGACTGCCTTGTGCAAACAATCGTTAGGTTTCTCTCGAAACCCGGCTAGGACATTTAAATTACCAAAAGGTAAGCAGAGATGGAACATATTTTTTTTTCCTCTCATTATGAAGGCTATATATTAAAACTTACATTACGGGGCCTTTTGCCATTTATCAAGCTCATCGCCCGACTTTCTGATCAAGATTCAGAATCTGAATCTGCAATGTCCTGAAAACTTATCAGCAGGCAATCCAAATAACATTTTCCATCTCAGGTATCGAACCTTTGGACCCTCATTATTGCCTGCAAACATAAGAACACACGTCAGCGAAGAGAAAACACGTTATAATAAAAAAACTGACGTCTCTACGTATGCAAGTCGAAGAGATTTTAGTATCAAGCTTAGCTAAAGAAGTTATAACATAATATTAGTGCTGCGAAGCTAGCATCGCTTGTAATCTCCTAAAATGAAAGTTGTTACCCTTAAACCAGTCTACATCATTCCCCTGTTTTCACAGTTGTTTTCAAAGAAAAAACGCAAAGAAAATCCTTTTAACGCTTCATAAAACAGATTAGGTAAGCAGAATCGTCTATACGTCGTTATGCTCTATGGTTTTTCGATAGACATAAAATAAAAACGTTCCTCTTCATGGCACCATCAGCCTTGGCTGTATCCTTTGTGTGTGTTAGCCAGGAAATGCATAGTAATGACTTTATTAAGGCTGTTCGATGTTATTAGTATTTACTTCACATGTTAGGTGGATAAAGGGAATCTGCTTATTATCGGTTGTAAGAATCCGTTCTTGCATAATATCTGTAACTACATTTATTATAATAAGGTATTATGTTGGGTTCTATCTTTTTAAAAGATATTTTAGGTTCAGTCATTAGCTTTTGTCCTCGACTTTGCCCAGGAATAGTACTTTTTCCCTGAATAAAAGGTACCCAATGTCCTTTATAGTGATAGTGAATGTATGATGATTGGTCAAGTAGTCAAGGTGTGAAAGCGTAACAAATAAAAAAACTCACATTCGCATTTATAATATTAGCCCTTAAAGGCTACAATGAATTTGTATACTGTTAAGACTATAATGAGTGTAAAACTCTGGATTGAACAATTGGCACAAATAATATAATTAAAGATATTATACTTTTTTATTATATAAGAACTTTTAATAATGGTTCATGGTTCATGGTTCATTGGTAATTTGACATATTGGATTAAATTCTTAAAAATAAAACACTTTAAATTGCGAGTGAATAGTGGCTTCTCGAAATTATGAAAATTTTGAAGGTGTATGGAAAACGTGCAAAAATTACTTATTTTGTTATTTTAATCAGTCTATATAATCAAGCACCGATTGCAGACAGTTCCACCGTGCCGTACTGTGGCACGCTGTAACTCACCCATACCTCGGTCACTAAAGCAGCTTAACGCTCTCTTGGACTTTAACCCAGAAGGTGATATTTTTGCGGATGAATGAAAAGTATTATTATTAGAATGTATGAGGTACTGTGAACAGAATGCGTGAATGCAATTTTTTTTATTTATATTCTATTATTAAATAGTGTAATTGGCGCAAGTCGTTCTAGTTGATGTAAATAAATTAATAATATTTATTTTAATAGTCACAGATAAGCCTTTATTTTAGCATATTATTTATAATCAAAATTATTTTTTGTAATCAAAATGAGATCAAGCTATCTTTTTCAAAAAAGTTTTTCAGATTAGTTAAACATAAAAGCAATCTGTTTTTAGTATTTATAGATGACAATAATGAAAATAATCAATCACTTCTAAAATGCGTTAATCTTTGGCAAATAAAATACTACTTATTACAGTTACATTCGACACATAACCTGAAATGAAAATAGCATATAAATATGATTTACAAATATGAACACCGATAACAATAATACAAATAAAAATAATAATCATGAGACGATACGATATATATACGATACTACACACATACTAAAAATAAAACATAAAAAGTTCATTACTTATGCTGTAACTCAGTAGCACACTATGACTACAATGGGTGGAAAAATACCGGGTTGCAAGTATAGCTCGGGACACAACGTCTCTTCTCGCGTGTTCGAAGGCTACCGTCGACTTACGAGAATACACGGAACCTCAAAGCACTAAATTAAATACGAATTAGGTACACGCACAAATATATATAAGTCACCCGGGTGTAAAAACACCGTTGTTGTTTGCCTTTAAGGGTTAGTTACGATACTATAAAATTGTTCAGTATCTGTACTACATGAGCAGCGATAGCTCAGTGGTGAGACCAACAGACTGCAATGCAGAGGGTCTCAGGTTTGAACCTACGTCGCGCACTGCTGACATTCGGAAGTTATATGACTTTTCGAAATTATGTGCATATTGATTGACAATTATCGTCTGTTTCGTGCCTCGGAGACCACGTTAAGCCGTCAGTCCCGGCTGCCATGAACATCTATGGCAGTCGTTATTGGGAGAGTGTCAACACAAAAGATCCGACTGAGTCGAAATGTCGCCGGTCTGCACTGACTGGCCCCCACATAAGATACATACATACATATGTACTACATAAATAGGTTGTATATCTGATGGTAAGCAGTTAATGTTGCCTATGATCACTTGCAACATTAGGAATAAGGCTAATCACTGGGCAAGAGGCACTAATAGAGTTCTACTCTTACGCCAGTTAAAATCTGTATTATACAAGGATATATTTTACACTCTTAAAAAAATGTGCAGTTAGATCAATGGCTAGAAAGATTTAGCACACTGGTGAAAATGTACTGTCATCTCTTACAACCTCGGTGGGAATATACATACTGTTCGCTGGCAGACAAAGACGCCGCATTTTCACTTCAACATAATTTATAAGTATAGAAAACCTTAAACTCCTAGATATCAATGTAGGGCTTTTGAGTGCACAGCATAACACGGCGTTTTTCATCTACGCTCGATATAAATTGTCATTGAAGAATCTGGCTGGCTGTTCTTTTTATCTCCAATATGGTCAGAGAACAGACACTTAGGCTTTATGCAAGTATGTTATCATAACCAATTGCAGCTCGCAGTAACATATCATAGTTCGGGACGCATTGGGAAATACAAAGATATGCTACAAAAACATGTGGCGCCAGCCAGAATCCTTCTAAACGCTCGATATTAAACATTTTATGTCCGCTTAATCAGCTAAAAAGTAAAGTTCCTATTGAATAAATCCCTGATAATACCTTTACGTATATCAGCATAATCACTTTAATAGAAAATTTCCTTTCAACGTAATTCAATTAATAGACTGTGGGGACGGGAAGCCATAACATCCACTTTAGTTACCTTTACTATATCCAAATCCCCGCCCACAGACCGCGGCAAATAGCAAATAAAAAATATTTTTCTTTTGTACTCTTCCCTCACCCTTTTAAGTAATATGTGTGATGACTTTCCGTTTCCCACAAAACCTTTAAGAAGTGCATATACCTGAACAAACCATAAAACAGGTTCAATCATTGGAAAGCTTTTTCGCCAGAATCATTTCACCTCGTTTTCCCTCTGTGTCTGCGTTTATGCAAGTAAAGTGTAATCAGTAAATCCAATAACTCATTTACACTAATATTATTAAGAGAAATGATTTGTATTTTTGTTTGTAATAAATAAACTCTGAAACTACTAAACAGATCTCAATTATTCTTTCTTCAATAGAGAGCTTCTTTATCCAGCAGTATCATAGAATATATAACATCACGGTACGAGTCATGGGAGCAGAGCTGCAATCATAAATATTCGTGAGTAAAATTTAAATAAACTAAATTATATCCGAACTTTACATTGTTCATTTTATGTTTTGTTTCACTATATTTAATTATCCGGCCAATTTTATGATTATTTTATACCAGTCACTGAATATTCAAACTCTATTAACTTATAAACTCTATTCATTTTGATTCAAATTAAAAGCATGTGCGTCACTAGGAATATGCTGTCATGCACGAGGGACTCTTCAAAAATTAAAACATCTAACATCAAGATAATATCCTAGACACGGAAAAAATATTTGTAAATCACACATTTTTGTCCTGTATCGATATAGAACACATAACACTACTGTTAGTGATTATGGTATTATTGCGCTAACCGTGCAGTCCTAGTCTGCTTAATTGACCTCTATAAGTCCTACTTACCACAGGACCACGGTACAAGAATACATTTTTACTTACATTTCTCGTTGCATGAAGATCCTAACTAATATTATAAATGCGGAAGTAAGTTTATTTGTTATGCTTTCACGCCTTAACTACTCGACCGATCATCATAAAAGGGGAATCCCTATTCTCCATAGTGTCTCAAGCCACAGATGGACATCAAAAATTACTATTAAAGTTGAGTGTTTAAGATCTTAACAGTATTACATATCTAATAATTATATTCAAATTGACGCCGCTATTTTAGAAATACCTATAAAAAAAACAATTATATTGAGGTTATTTTTCTATACGAAAATATGTCTGGCTGTGAGATAATTCAAAAACATCTCTTTTCTCGATGCTTTATTATTTAATTATGATAGGAGGTATTATTGTAATACATTTTTATACAGTTATACTTAATAGGGTATTAAAAAACAACACATTTGTTATTTTAAACGTCTATATTCTCTTCATTTTCATATACTTTTAAAAAATAATCTAGAAAAGACGCAGAAGGGCATATATTGGACTCATATCTTGCCCAATCTATATACCAAAGCACGGTCATAGTATGTGCACAACAACCTATCGTGCGTTTTCCTATTATACAATTACAATAATATTATTGTAATTGTATAATAATTGCATTTTGTGAAAAATATTTATTGAAGCTGGCAATATTTTGCAACAACTTTTCGTTTTTCAATTGACTTACTCTTTTTAACTATTTCATTGAAATTAAACTACTAAATACGAATTTTATCGCGTTGTTTATTTAACACTGTATTACATAATTTAAAAACTGTTACACTACTACTACAATTGAAATTTACAAATTTTTAAGCTAATAAAATTATTAAAACTATTTATATTTAAGTTTACACTTTCCCCGACGTTTCGGTTGCTTTTCAACAGCCACGGTCACGGGGAGACTAAGATGGTAGTTGTCTCAATGTTCCAGTGTAGTTATTTCTAAGTATTCGAACAGAATTTAATCACTGGTGTTTCTATTTACGCAGAATGATCTCAAAGTATCATGAAGTCTAGTTGTGGTTTGCTTCTTCTTGCGTTTGACTTTTTGAATCACTGGATCCCAAGCTGGTGGTACATTGCAACCATCTTCTCTATTGAATTTTATGTAAATTGCAATGGCGTCAATTTGAATCAAAGTAAATTGTGTTTTACGACAAAATCAACAGGAAAGTATTTTTTTCTCTAGCCACTTGTCTACTCGTAGCCTCAGATGGGCGTTCCCCTTTCGCATACACGTTGTAAAAGAAACAAAATATGACAAAGGGTACATTTTATCCAGAACAAAGTTACTGCCAACTTAACCTAACACGCGAGCGAAGTCGCGGGCAAAATCCAGTAAATAAATACAAAGTTTAAATATCCAACTTGACCTACTGCTTATATCTTCTCAGACGAGGTCCTTAAAAGAGATAGCTCGGTAATGTATCAAGTGAACCGAGCCCACCGGTGGGTGCCTAATGATGTGTGAATTGTAATCAATCGCCTCGGGTTCGACGCCGGGTCGACATTGTTAATCTTAAAGTTCGTTTAAGATACTCTTTTGTGCCTTATTGATAGTCTCTTGAGAAAGGGTCGGTTTTCATCAGATATTTGGCACTTTTTTGGAGTAATGACGTCAGACGTCGTGATTGGATCGGCCTTGGCTTTGATTTTGGAGGCTTAAAGATCTTTTATTTATCTAGACTTCGAGAGCAAAAGTTTAAATGAGTTAGTCTCAATGTGACTCAATCACTGAAATAAGGATTAGGGTGAGTAGTTACAGTATAACTGAATGGCTTGTTAGAATGGTATTAAGTTAAGTCCGATTCCCAGCTCGTGAAAATTTAATTTAACCTGGTTTACTCTGTTCTGCTTAAAACAGCTTAAAAACTCGGCATGGCTACTATTGGTATAAAGGCTTTGGTGCCCGTTGGATAGATTAGATACGACTTTTCTATTATTATCTGTCAAAATGACTACACTCCTCCTGATGGTAGGTCGTGTAGTCCACGACCAGAGCTCTCCACACCACATCCTTACGTGAAGTGGTGCCGACGTAATGATATGATTATACTTGATATCAATATTGAGTTTCAAGCATAGTTGACGAAATTCGCTTCTTTAAATATTTTTTATATTATCTTTATACAACCAAATAGCGAAACAATAAAATTTAATATTTTCCATTTCATACAAAACAAAAATATTCAATAACAAAGAAAATAAAAGATATACCTCCTAAAACCTTACACAGTCGTATGGATATTAAAGATTAGCCCAAACGGTTGTGCCTCACTCGATAAACCGGGTGATGCTTTTTATAAATAAAAACCACTCCTTTGAATATTTAGTACCATTCGGTGTAAGCCTGAATATTTGAGGAGATCCACATAATCTGAGGTATGAAATACATTGCATAAATTGTCCCTTAAAATACTATCGTATTTTGTTTTCATGTGATCTTTCAATACTGGTATTTCGTAGAGACTGAAAATATAGCGCATTGTTATATATTTATTTTATTACATAGGAAAATTGTTTGTCGGATGGCAAAGTGAAGTTAGTAAGTTTGAATAGTCAGATATTGCGAGCCTTGGGATCGAACTCGAGACCTCTACGTAGCAGTCCAACGATCGCCTACTAGGCTGTCGTATCGGCTATCGTAGGTGAATCTTAAACGTACTTAAACACATTGTATACATATATATATATATATATATATATATATATATATATATATATATATATATATATACCTATACTTTCTGCTACCTTTCCTTCCAGCATTTGCTAGACGAAGTCGTGGTATAGTTGTAAGGTCTACATAACTTCGCCCTCATAATTTGTATGTTTCGAATCAAACTTCCTTTTTTATCAATACCGCCTTCATTTTCTTCTCTGCGCAGTAGTTCTCAACTGTCCTTCTCACAACTAGGAATAAAAACTACCTGTGAACTCTCAAGGTATCGAAGAGAGCGGTAATATAAAGAAAACGAACTATCGAAGAGAAACTTTCAGATAATATTTGATATATAATTAAATAGAGAGGTATCCATCGGAAACCATTAATTCTTTTCTATCATAGCGAAGTTAATGACGCGTTAAAGTTCTAAACTTCAGCGAAGCGTTCAAATGTGTCGCAAGTTATGAGCGACCAATCTGATATCTGTAGTATAGAAGATCAAGGGTTTGGGATGGAACGAGATGGTATTATAGGTTATTAGTTTTTAGTTTTTCTTAATACCAAGATCCGGGAACCGCTGCTTGTGACCTAGTGCTTGAAGTAGTCGTTCCTTTCGCTCTATGGTAGGGCCGACACAGCTACAGAACATGGATAAGTGCGCCATGCTTCTACGATCAAGCGTTATTTGGTGCCGTATTCTTTGGTTTACAGATTAAAGCTTTTAATCTGTAAACCAAACCTTCCTCACGAATCACTCTGTATATTGGTGAAAACAGCATAAAAATACGTTTAGTATTTTCTGAATTATCGTGAACAGACAGACATACGCAGCGGGGGATTTTGTTTTATAATATGTAAGTAGCGATAATGCTGCCGATTCTTTTGTCACAAAATTCTCTGAACTAAACTAAAAATCACAAAAAATTTGTTTAGTGCATTATCTAACAAATATTTTAGTGTGAGCTTCGTCGACGCAAGCCTATTCGACTACCATCATGTGTCAGTTTAAACTAACGGTTAACATACACACATACATAGATTCACGCCTGTTACCCAGAGGGGTAGGCAGAGACTACGGATTTCCATTTGCTACGATCCTGACACACTTCTCGGGCTTCAATTACTTTCATCACATTCCTCATACACGCCCGTCGGTTCAAGGTGCTCTTAACCTGGCCTTTGTCCAGAACGCCTCCGATCTAATCGAAAAACGTTTGCCTAGGTCTTCCTCTTGCGACTGTTCCTGAATGGAACAAGCGGTTAAATGGTTAATAATTGCCTTTTGACTAAAGTTTGAGAAGGTATAACGATTTTGTAACTGGTGATAGTTTGATCATTTGTTAAATTATTATTTCTAAATTTATCTGTCATGCTATTTTTAGTAGTCTATAAAATCTGAAAGGAACGGTCATGTCGGCCTTTCAACTCTAAAAACAACACTCTAAACTTCTATGTATAATATAAATGCATTTACAAAAAAAACTATATAAGTATGTTTATCCATTGTCTAGTACCCATAGTACAAGCTCTGCTTAGTTTGGGCTAGACGGTGTTGTGTGTATGTGGTAGAATATTATTATTATTATTATTCATTGAAATTAAACTACTATATACGGATTTTATCGCGTTGTTTATTTGACACTATATTACATAATTTTGAAAATTTGTTACACTACTATTACTATTAAACTTTACTAATTTTAAGCTAATTATATTGTTATTAAAACTATTTAGATTTGATTTATTTTACACTTTCTCCGACGTTTTGGTTGCTTTTCAGCAGCCATGGTCACGGGGAGACTAAGATGGTAGTTGTCTCAATGTTCCAGTGTAGTTATTTCAAAGTACCCGAACATAATTTAATCATTGGTGTTTCTATTTACGCAGAATGAGCTCAAAGTATCATGAAGTCTAGCTATGGTTTGCTTCTTCTTGGGTTTGACTATTTGTATAACTGGATCCCAAGCTGGTGGTACATTCCAACCATCTTCTCTATTAAAATTAGGATGTTTTTTGATTTCAATAGCCTCGCGAAGCATCCTTGGTAGGAATCGATGTTCTTTAGCGAGAATCTGTGGTTTATCAAATCTCAGGTAGTGGTTGGTCCCCTGTTGCACATGTTCACACATTATTATTTTTTTTTTGTTTGTACTATTCAGGTAACAAATTTGAATATAAACAAGGGTTTCAAAAAAATATATTGGATAAGACATAAAATATTACGCCTATATCTCCAAAGAGATAAGCAGATCTTAACTTATAATACTTATATTTCCGAAAGCTGTAGCAATAAGTTACAAACCTATTGACACCAAACGGCCACAGTTCCATTCTCCTATGCCTACAACCCCATAACACGTTGCACGGGCGTTGTAACCACTAACCTTACAGCATTGTAACAGTCGACCAATAACCATGTGGTTGCCAACCATTATGTTTGGCAACCATAACATAGTATCCGTTACTAAGAAATGCAATCTGCCCGCTTACCACACTTTACTTAAGCCGTATTATTTTCTGCAGTTACTTTAACCATCTTTAACGAAGTTTCGAGCAAAACTGGAACTTTAAACTTGTTCGCAATCGTATAAGTCTGCGAGTTCGGAGCTAAAATTGTTGGATAATCTTTAACATAATTATTGGGATTAAAACATGAAACGATTTGATAATACTTTTAATATATATTTATCAATCAAATAAAATCAAAATGGTAAAAAGTAACAGTTACATTAACTAAACTAACTTATAAAATTCATTTACTACTAGTTATGAAGAAGTTTCACGGATAGGAGAGACTTTCATTTCTATCCTAAGTAATATAATAAACAACATTATGTTTGTGGATTCGCTCGCGATAATCTCGGTTATGTCAATAAATAAATATCCTACATACTACTAAAATTAAAAAAAAAATTGGTTTGTTTGTTACGCTTTTACGACTTAACTACTCGACCGATCATTATGAGATGTTGCATACACGTTTTCAGAGGTACAGAAAAGAACATAGAGTACCTTCATCCAGAAAAGGTACTGTTACTAACATAACCCACATTTACGCGAGCGAAACCGCGGGCAAAATCTAGTACGTTATATAAGCAAAGCTGATTTTTATGCAGTACATCTATACTAATACTATAAAGCTGAAGAGTTTGTTTGTTTGTTTGTTTATTTGTGTGTTTGTTTGAACGCGCTAATCTCAGAAAATACTGATCCGAATTGAAAAATTATTTTAGTGTTGGATAGCCCATTTATTGAGGAAGGCTATAGGCTAATTGTAATTGTAATTGTAATTGGACTCCCTTTTTTGCATTTGAACTCTAAGTTGGTCCATTATGCGTGAGAGTCGGCCGGTTACGGAGATAGCCAGCCCAACTCCGCCCAGAAGCACAGAAGTTTCCTGGGGTCTTCGCAGGCTTCGCGGAGTGACCTCGGGTTGTTGAGGATTTCCTTACGTTGTGCTGTTACTCCCACACATTCCAGGACTACATGGGCAGCAGATTCTTCTTCGGTCAGACATCCCCTACAAAGTGGGCTGTCTGTTGCTCCGATGTTGTAGAGATGTTTGTTCAGGGGGCAGTGTCCTGTTAGGATTCCCACGATGGTCCGAAGGTGCAATCTTTGTAGGTTGAGCAGGCGGTGTGTCAGACGTGGTGAGATGGCCGGTAGGGCTGCTCTCGACTGTCTACAGTCCGTTGTCCGTGCCCAGAGTTTATTATGTTGGCTCTGAGTGCGAAGCCGCATCCATGTTTTTAGTTGTGAGAATGGTAGAGGGAGGAAAGGCTATAGGCTATATAACATCCGCTACGATCAATAGGAGCGGAACAGCAATAAAAAATGTTGCAATAACGGGGAAAATTCTCTTATGTGAAGCAGACGAAGTTGCGCGGGTCAGCTAGTGTGTGATAAATAGGTACATAACGTATAAATACGTCATATGCGTTAGTTTGAAAATGGGCAATACTAGCCGTAATTAGAACTTCTCTTTTATGTCATACTAGCTGTGCCCGCGGTTTCACCCGCATTTATGAATACTGTGGGTCGTAGCGTAATGATATATATCCTATAACCTTCGTCGATAAATAGGCTATCCGACACTAAAAGAATTTTTCAATTCGAACCAGTAATTCCTGAGATTAGCGCGTTCAACCAAATAAACAAACTCTTTAGCTTTATAATATTTAATAATAATTATAATATTAACCTACCTACGACATAGTAGTAAGGTTGAATTTACATATATACAGCCTTGGCCAAAAGTCTTGAGCAACCACCTTTCAGTTTCTTGAAAGTTTGGAATTTAAATGATGTAAAACCATTATAGGTTTGTATTACTATTTATTAGTAAAAAACAATATTTTATCGGTCCACCCTTCGCTTTAATTACGGCAGAAAATGTTTTTGGTATAGAGTGCTTACGAGTTTTTACAATGTTCAGGATTGATCCCGTTTCATTTCAGGCGCAGGCAGTGTTACAGTATTTTTTTATTATTTATAGTGTAGCGCGTTACTCTGCGCTTTAATAAATCCCATAAATGTTATATGGGGTTCAGATCTGGAGACGACGTTGATTTTTTCAGGAAAGTAGAAAATCTGTTCCGGTGGGATAAAAAATACTGACAAACTCTACATTAACACGGGCATCTCGTTTTTATATAATGCCATCCCATTGGCTAAACTGGACCCAGAGTTTCCAACAATTGTTTTTTGCTTTTACTATACCGTTTTTTTTTTTTTTTTTTTTACGTGGGGGAATGCATGACGCATACCCCTCCGCGGGGGCGGGCGGAGGGGTTATGTCGGACTCGCCGGGGTAAAATAAGATGTTGAAAAGATAAAGGACCTCCCGGAATACCGACTAAACCTACCACGGTGTTCCTCGACAAAACCACTATCGACGGGGCCGCGCGAATCACTTTCGCATGCGATCGCGACCCCGCCGAGGTTTCGGCCCGCCGTATGAAACGGCAGGCCACTACACGAAAGATCTACCCAAAGGCACTTCTAACACTCCCTACTGTCCCCCCTAGAGGGGAGACGGACTCAAAACAACAGAGGCGCGCGTGGGAACACGCACGCCGCCTCTCGGACCTGGTACTGAACGGATGGCGGGCAGGCCCACAAAGCCCGCCACCCCCAGGTCAAACCTCAGGGTGGCTGGAGGTCGTCTCGCGCCCTCCGGCGCCCGGCTCTGCGGTTGGGGAGAGGGTTCAAACGCTCCCTCTCCCGCTCCGCCGTCTCCTTGATGGAAATGACTTCCTCACAAAAGGAGGCGACGGCGTTCCACGACCTCTCACTCCGGACCATAGACTGAACTACGGCCAGGAGCGAGAGGGCAACCAATCCGACTGCCGCGATCAACTCACGGCGCCGCGATGCCCAGGCGGGGCAAACCGCCAAAGTGTGCAGCGCCGTGTCCTCAACAACGTGTGACAACCGGGCGTCTCTTGCCGGCGTATACGACACAGGAACTGGCCAAAACAACCATGGCCAGTCATTACCTGTGTCAGCCGGAAGGTGAGGGCGCCATGCCGCCTCTCCAGCCACTCCTCAAACACGGGACTTACCGCCACGATCGTGGCGTGCCCGGCACTGGGGTGCACAAGTCGCTCCTTCCAATTTGCCACTAGGACCTGGCGGAGCTCGGACCTCACCGCCGCGAGAGCGGGAAGAGCCGGTCCTTCGCTCCGAGCTAGCGCCTCCCGGCGCCAACGATAGAGCGACGCCAGGAGCGCCGCTTCCAGGTCCCATGGCATCGATCCGGCGAGGAGGCTCGCAGCCTCGAACGAGATCGTGCGGTAACCTCGTATCAACCTGACGGTCATGGCGCGCTGTGGCGCACGAAGCGCCGAAATATTACGGGCCGTCAGGTTGTCCGCCCAAACTGGGGCCCCATACAGGGCCATGGACCGCACTGCTTTTACTATACCTAATGTAACGTTAATATCTTCTGTTTACGCGAATATTATTCATTGAAATTAAACTACTATATACGGATTTTATCGCGTTGTTTATTTGACACTTTATTACATAATTTTGAAAATTGTTACACTACTACTACTATTAAACTTTACAATTTTTTAAGCTAATTAAATTATTATTAAAACTATTTAGATTTAATTTAAATTTACGTGTTCCCCGATGTTTTGGTTGCTTTTCAGTAGCCATGGTCACGGGGAGACTAAGATTTTAAGATTATTAATAATAATAATTTAATACATGGCAGATTACGATTGGCAAACAATTTGAACTGCAGAGCCTGTAGTGAACAGGAGGAGTCCATATCGCACCTACTGTGTGAATGTGAAGCGTTGGCTGGATTGAGAATGGGTCTGATGGCATTGGCATATCCAAACCCCGAAGACTTCAGGCTTCTCCCTCTGAAGTGTACGCTGCAGCTGATGCAGTACATTCATAAGGAGATAGCTAGAGGATAGATCTTGGGAGCCGACACAAAAGATCCCACTGAGTCGAAGTGTCGCCGATCTGCACTGACTGGCCCCCATATATAAGATAAGATAAGATGCATGGTACAACAACAACGCCCTCTATAACATTGTTGGCGAAGTATGGGCTTAAGAAACCTCTGCTTACCCTTAAGGGCTCGAAGCGTGAGACCATGCTTGCTTGTATATGCTTATATGCTTGTATATAAATTATCTCCGATTCAGTTCTCAGTATATAAATTAAAACTCACAAACCAATAACAGATGTGGACATTAGACGTGTACATCGAACATGACGTGGTGACAATGACGCGACGTGACCGTGAAGACATTCGCCAGATTACTGTGTTGCCACAGCCCTTCATCTGTACTGTGTACACTGTGCTATTGATTGTCAATACAATATCGATTAATCCACCGAATAATTACATACAAGCCGATAACAGGCGATCAGATACAAGAAACATTGCCAAAAATGGTTGTTTAAAATGGATGCATAAACAGTATGTAGGCAGTAATAGCGTTTTCTTCCACGACAAGAGAGCAATTTTTTTTTAGAGACTTTTCCCGCGCCAGTATTGGATCTTGTGTCACAGGGAACTTTACAACAAAGGCACTTTGATGTCAGCAAAGGGCTAGTAATTATTTATTATACTACGCTCTGTCACCACAAAGCGTGATTTTGATTGCAGGTGGGTTATTATAATACAAACAAAAATGGGGAAGACGCTTAGTATACCTTTAAGATTGTCATTTTTTTAATCTATTATTTGATACATATTGGTATTCCTGTTATCCTTATTAAAATCGAATAAATGCTAAAATGATTTTATTGTTTTGTACTTGTTTCACACAACGTGCAACGCACACAAGAGCAGCGATAGCTCAGTGGAGAGACCAACAGACTGCAATGCAGAGGGTCTCGGGTTCGAACCCACGTCGCGCACCTATGACTTTCGGAAGTTATATGACTTTTCGAAATTATGTGAGTATTGATTGATAATTATCGCCTGCTCCGTGCTTTGGAGAGCACGTTAAGCCGTCGGTCCCGGCTGTCATGAACATCTATGGCAGTCGTTATTGGGAAGTTAGTGCCCTATAATATCCTGACTTTGGTCTAGCCTTAGGGTGTCGTTAGCCTTCAGGTAGCGGAGGCCAGGTGGCGGCCGCTCCGTGTAAAAACTGATATCCAGTCAAATCTGGTTAGACTAGAAAGCCGACCCCGAGTGACTTGGGAATAATAAAGGCTAGGGAGAAGACTTGTTTCACGCAACAAAAGAGCAACATATCGACATTATTTTTACTTATATAGTTTATTCGTCAGTGCGCGATTTTTCTAGTCAAGAGATCAGAACCACGAGTAAAATCTAGTATACTATAATTATTATAAACGAAATAATTAAACGCAAAAGTCTAAAAGTCAGACTGACATAGAAGTTTCTCTCTCTAAATGCAACGCTGGAGGCGGAAGATTTCTGTATAAAGACAAATCTGTTTTAAAGCTCATTCCGTATTCCCTGCAGAGTAGTGAAATCAACAACGCGTTTTAAGTAAAACACATTAACTGCCAATTCTGCTCCGATGTAAGATCCGTCGGGTTAAGCTTTCTAATTTAAGTTGGTGTTCGTTGTGAAAACAGATTCTACTGTTAGCTGGAGATGTCGGATGCTGTATGTGCAAGTGATGAGATCTAGACATTGTCTGAATATGATGAAGTTATGCCATGGTATTAAAGACCTGTGTCTCTTGTCCTACGAATACCATAGCATAAACAGGTAAAATAATTTTAACATTTATCGAACTTGCCAAAATAAGATGGCTAACTCATAATTTTTTTATATTCAAGTAAAATATTTACTTTGTATCCTACCTACCTACAGCCAAACTTTAAAATCTGCTCAATAATAAATAATATACCAGCGTTTCAAATTTGGTTATTGTCAAAAGACGGAACAAGGATGCACGATACAAACTGTGTAAATCGCTATTTGGTGATCTTGCTATCGAGCAAGTCATCATTACTAAACTTTCACATTGTCTTACAATAATATTAATTGTGCTCTTATTTTGAAAAGATTTATTTTTAATACTATTTGGTCTAGTTTATAAAATAATGTACAAAATCAGTGAGTCTGTAATTATGATAGGGTACTCCCTATGATACACACCTGTGCAAAAAATTTATAAATGCAGTATCTTTAGAGACGAGAACTGTGTTCGGACGCACGTACCTGTGTCACAACGGATCATCTCATGGTTAAGAGGGATTATATATCTTGTATTCGTACATCTCGAGTAGCCCATCAAACACACAGAATCAAGACACAATAAAAAACATTACTTTTTATTACATGGAACCTAAATGTAACTTATATAATGCGAACTACTTACACCTTCGGTAATATACGAAGATATGTGTTAGTCGATAATAAAATATATAAGGAGAAACTGACTGACTTACTGGCTGATTTGATGACGGGTCTAAAAACTTGAAACTAGGCAGAGAGGATCCTTATACAACGTAGGCGACAGAATAATCCAAGACAGGTATTATTTTTCATTTACCTCCAACAGTGGTGCATAGTTTGATATAACGATCAAGGAACAGCCCAAACAGCTGAGTTGGACAGCTTGAAATTTTGTACATAATATGTATACTCCTTATATAGCGGTTTGATACACTAATGTAAAGAGAGTGTACTTAGTAGATAATAAATAATTATATTTATAATTCATTTAATATGTAAATAAAGGAATGACATTTTTTGTTTTGTAAAATGCACAGGAGAAACATTTATCTGTTCTCTATACACACTTTTACCTTAGTCTTTGAACATTATTGACACAAAACCCAAAATAATTAATTATATTTAAAGCCTCGTTGCCACTCATACCAGGCCACATGACATAAGCACTCCTAAATCGTGCATCCCGCTATCATTCACACCTTAAGCCCCACACGTCGAGTTCACTCACCAACTCAAAACTCACTTATTTTAACTTAACTTTGACTTTAGGTACTTTCAGAAGCCTTCACTTTTCACTGAGTTCATTCTTTGATGGGAAGCTTGGATGCCGGCTGTATGTCTTGTTGACTCTTGTCCTGTTGATATTTATGAGATGAGACGATTGCTACATTTGATGATTAGTTATACACTTTAAACTATTTATACAGCTAATTAGTACGTAATAGTTTAATTTTGGGTACGTCAACCCTTTTTATCAACTATTTCACTGCTGAACACAAGCCTCTTCTCAGTATGAGAAGGGTTAGGGTCATAGTTCAGGCCATCATCCCAAGGCGGATTGGCTGACTTCACACATCTTTGAGAACATTGTGGAGAACTCTGCAATATATAGCTTTTCCTAAGATTATTTTGTAGACTGTCAGCTAATAATACTTACATAACTTTATAGGTTTAGAGGTTTTAAAGAGAGATATTTGCGTGGCAGTTCAACGCCATTCCTAAATATTTGAAGTGGATTTTATTATTGATTATAGTGATTGGCATGTGTTTTATTTAATAGTAATTGTATTTGCCTCAACAAATATTTGGTGAATTATAGGTATTTTGTTTTACCCTTACACCTGAAACTGAAACTAAAGTTGCTTTACTAGAAAACTATATTTACCATTTTAAAGACCGTAGCCAAATTAACCCCTTGTTGTATTCCTGCAGTGAGTAGGGATCATTACCGCTTGTGTTTTAAAGACGGCTCCCCCTTTATGGCTCAAGCCTGGCGTTTCAAAGACTTCACAAACATACAATTAACGCACACAAAGCACAACCTACAATTCAAAATGTATCAATTATACCGTAGATTCCATACAGTCCGCGTGGTAACAGCGATACGGCGGTCGCTTGCCCGGTACTGTATCCTTCAGTCCAGGATGAAGATTATAATACACTGACCCAGATCTTATCTTAAATTACCTATAACAAGGTACTCTCACGTTGGGTTAGCTATTAAAGGCCGGAGTTATAGAGACTACCCTTTTATACGCAGGATTTTGAGCTAGTTCTTCCCGCGGGACTAATATTTATAAAGTGTACCGGCATTTGCTCTGAGCTTAATGTGAGCTATATGCTAGTTAGGGTATACGATAACTGTTAGATAAGTAATTATTGTACATAGATATTTACATCTGCTTCCCGAAGCGGTAGACGTAACATATGGATTACCGCATTTTGCTCTTCCTCCATTCACTCGCATTACATTCTTAAGCACGCTCGTTGGCTTATTACGGATATTCTAAACCATTAGTTCCCAGAGTGGTCCAGGGCTCCTCAGGAGACTCGACGGGGGTCTACGTTGGCGTGACAAAAAATGAGTGTCCACAATTCGTAAGCGGGGATCCACGAAAATTTATTTGCTTTCGATAATGAAGAACTAAAATGTTGGCTTGACTTCATCTATCACTGTAGGCAGATAATATTTTGAGAAGCTCAGCGACTGTTACTTGATAAAAAAAAGTCAGCCCGCCTACCGCGGTAGGTTCTGTCCCAAGAAATACAAAAAAAAAGTCCTTCTTCACTAATATAAATACGAATGCCAAGGAATATGGTAGACATGTAGCTGCTGGGGGTCCACTGGAACCTACTAAATTTTGAAAGTGAGACATGCTTTTCTTAAAAATGTCGAATCCTTTATGTAATAACTGAGTTCTAGGACGATGCTGATTATATTGGAATTTCCAAAGATCAAAAGATATTAGGTAAGTTGAATTAGTATATCTAAATAAGGATATGTGACTCAGGCTGCAGTAATTTGATACGTTTTATGCTCATACCTCGGAAAGTAGTCGGTTGGCCCTGCCACTTTATCTCTCTCCGGTCTTGTTGGATTACCTAAATAGAGAGTACATTGCTGCTTGCGTATCTATTTGTGCACTTTAACATTTTCTGCACAGATGGCTTGGACTTCGAGCCTTGAGCTAAATTCTATTTAGAGGATATGATAATAATACACTCATCAGTATTACCTACATAGGCATAGTAGGGCTGATTATTATTAGTAAAAATACCACTTAAAGGAAAATGTAAAATTTTAATCAGTCTGGAGTCTTCAGGAAACCGTTACCCTGCCCTTTGACAGAGGCTCGCTTACGAGTCGCTACATTTGTACCCTGTGTTTGTTACCGATTGGATATGAGCCACCAACTGCGCGCCACTTCAAACCTTATGTTACTAACCTTAACGCTTAAAACTCGTGATTTTCCAAACAACTGATACCACATAATGGTGTCCTCTCGAAAGGTCAGAATTCTCAGTGCTTGACTGTGAATTCTGACCTTTATTATATAAACAAATACTTTCAAAACAAAACAACAAAAATCTGCAACAGAAAATATGATTACACAGGTATCGTTCGTTACCTTATCAAAACACGAAAAAAACCCGAACTTCTCAAATCGAGGTTGACGACGATTTTCTTCAGTTCCGGTCTTTTTATAGCAGCAGGTGACCGTAAAATATAAAATATATGCTCCTATAAACTAGATCGTAAACTTGAAATTTTCGTCAAACAAGCTTTCCCTTTGCCATTGAATCGGAATGGGATGAAATATTTGTAATACATACTTATCTTTATATTGTGTTGTTTTACATAAAGAAACAGATTTTTGTTGTTTGCTGTAGGGGAATTTTGTCTGTATAAGTAGTACTGAATTGATTACATTAGACGCTTGATTGAGTGTTATTGGTTTGATTACGGAGTATTAATATGAATTTTACATAAACAGTTAAAAACAAACAGCATTTTTTAAATTTCGTTTATATACGTAATCATTTTACACATTTTCTGTCCATGTTTACATATCGCTTAGTAGCTTACATAACCAAGCGAAACTTTGTTGTACCATACATATTGGAGTTCCGTTATGTATGGCACAATATAATAATATGTATAATACATATTGGAAACTACAGAATATACTATGGACATTCATGCAATCTCAGATTATTCGTTATTCAGCTGTAACAACATTTTAATAAGTATAATACAAAACTAAAATATTGTCTGACGCCTATAATAGCCCTCAAGGAGTAGGCATACGTGTATTACATCGATATACCTAGGGTACGCAGTTCTAGGCCCGGTGCTGCTATTTTACCTGGCCTTGAGATCGAATCCCATGCGCAGTATTCTCGCTGCGTGAGCAGTATTATAAAATTTGCCACTAAAAGTGTGACCGTTTCATGGCAGTTCTGCTCAGTGATTTTACGCTACTACCTTATTGAACATGGCAATAGTTAAATATAAATTTACAGCATAACTTAGTCAGTGTAACTTGGGCATTCATAAGAGTAACTTTGTCATTCATTAATGTTACTTTGCCATTCATAGATGTTACTTCGTCATTCAGTAGTATTACTTTGACATTCCTAAGTGTTACCTACTTTGACATTCATAAATATCACATTATGATAGAATAAACTTATTTTCCTATTAGTATTCGCAAAGTGCGTAGATAAACGGTCATCTCCCAACTAAAGTAACTACTTGCTCTGAATAAACAAAACGCGATTTGAATTTACATATATTTAATATTCATCCCCGTCAAACCTAACAACGGCGAGATTAGGAGCTAAATGTTTTTAGTTAGAGTAACAAGTTTACCTAAAATTTTCATTTTTTATACATAGTATACTGTAGTAGTATCTGGTCCACGCGGTTTCATCCACATTTATTATTACTGCTTCGCTCCCGTGGCTCGTGGCGTGATGTTATGTAGCTTATTACCTTCCTCAAGAATGGGGCTAGCAAATACAAAAAGATTTTTCCTTTGATTTGACTGATAGTTCCAGAGTGAATGCGTACAAATTAAAAATCAAACTTTGTTTTCAGGTTTATTTCATTAGTATCGTTAGCTGTGAAGAAGGATATACAGAGAAACAATGGCCGTAATAAAAACTGTACAAAATAGAGTTCCGATCTAATCTTTTAAACAAAAGCGAATACGATAGACGATACCATTTGTGATATTTATGACACTGTGCCAAGTTCGGAACTCTATTTTTAACAGTTTGTATTACGAGAATTGGGCGTCATACTTGAATTGCACCTGTCTTTATATCCCTGAAGGAGGTTAACGAAGGTATTATAATTTTTTTATAAAATAATGTTGGTGAACTAGCATGCGGTCTGCCTATTGGTGACCGGTTAAGGTAACCTATGATCGTTTGCAATACCAGAGATAATATTCGCTCAACACCGACCCTAAAGAACATATATTTAAAATGGGATTAAAGAAAAAAAATGTGAGGAGGCTAGCATATCTTTTCTTTAATCTCGTCATAGATTTCGCATTTCACCTCCTAAGTTTTAAATAAATAATATACCCGTACTAAGTGTTGAACCTATTACCATTTACCAGGCATATTTCTTTTTATTTTTAGACAAATTTATTAACAAAGGAAGCCCGGATCTTCACAATGTGTCGCAGCAGCAAATTCATATCAAGGGACCAACGAGGCAGGAAACTAAGATTTAACTTGTCTAAGAATGAAGTTCGATCTAAGCTTAACATATTCTCATTCAAAAATTCATAAAAAAATATATAAATGTATGTTTATCCACTGTCTATTACCAAGCACATTACAAGCTCTGCTTATTTTGAGCTAGATGGTGTTGTGTGCATGTGATAGAATATTATAATAAAAATAAAAAATAAAAAATCAAAGATTAAATGAATAAGAATAGACAGATTTCAGTCATTCCATAATCTTGGTTTCATCTCACTAGTTAAAATCCCTTTTTTCATTTTACAATCAGCATAAAATCTCACTATCCACGTTCGGATTTTGCATTAAATCCACATTTTTGCAATATTTCTGTTGGAAGGAGAATGGTAAATTTGTTAAGTTAAGCTTTATCAGACGCTAATTGTACGGATAAAAACCTAATTAGCTTGGCTTCAATCTGAGGAATGCTTGCATACCAAGATTTATGTATTCTAGAAGATTCAGTCGGTCGAGTAGCAATTTTTATTCGAATTCCGAAAATCTATCTGTGTGGGCGAGGTTTTCTTTTGAAAAATAACATAGTATTAGAAACATACTGTCTCAAACAGCTTCGGTTGCGTAGCGGTATTGTATGCAACTGCTATGCAAAGAATCTGTGTTCAAAGCCTAAGTCGCAAAATATTGACGAGATTTACTGTCAAGAAATTCTTAGTAGCAAAGCGGTATCTAGTTTAGCGTCTGATAATCGACAATGTTCGGCTCACCCTCTATTTCGTGGGTCTTAGAATACAACTGCCAAAATGTTCTGTAATACATTTCGCCCTTATGCTGTGTATGTATAAACGCGTAAAATACCTGGAAGTCACCATCAATCGCTGTATCATAATGCAGTCATCACTCGCGCGTTGCTACCTATGATAAAGGGAAAGGAAGGCAGGGAAAATTAAACCGTGGAAAGGAGTAAAATTCAAGAGCTCTAATTAAAATTATTACATTATAAACATTAACAAGCCATTAAACACACATATATTTAAGAGATAGCTAAGTATTAACTTACGACTATTCAGAGAAAATCTAACCTAATAACGTTACTCACCATTGTGTCAGTTGAATAATAACGTAAGTAGTGCCTACGGGCCGTTGATCAAAAGTTAATTATTGATCAATGACTTGAGCGCTATTCAATTAACAGGTGACAAAATGTTAGTAAGCGATATTTTATAATGTTACTCCATACAAACACATCTATACATTATTTTTCATTTATACTTTTTAGAACGTTATGTTTATAATAATGCATCGTACCAACAAGACGAAAATAAATAAACATCTTTCTTGCCATGGGTACAAAATTATAATGTGTAGAAACCTGATTTAAAAGTAATAACGGCCTCGGCAAAGCAAACAACTCTGCCAAATCTAGATGCGTTAACTCCACGATTACTATGTTCGCGGTTTCTTTGCCGACTAATTAAAAGGCCGTGGTTACGCAAATTACCAGCATTATGGTTTCATCAGGCCATTATTACTTCCGGCTTAATGGCTTGCCTTCGGGAAAGTGGTACAATTATATTTTATGTCGGTGTCGTATGAGTGCCTCGCTAGTTTAGAATTAGGATGTGTTTGGCGACTGCTACTGGTTGCTGTTGATATAATATTGTTTGGTAGTTGAAATTGATGTGAATTTAGACAAGCTTCACAGTATTAGATATGCATACGTAATGCACAATAATCACATAGATCATGTGATCTAACTGTTACATACAGAAAAGTCCGGTCATATTATTGATTGTACATAAGACTGCATGGTAAATTCATTGAGAAAGAAGAAAATTTTCTATAAGATTTTTATTTATATGAAATTTACGATCCAATCTGTATCTTAAGATAGCACCGTAATTTTTTATGTTTAATTTATACAGAATCTATTTATTTTTTCATACAAGTATATTCGGCCATCTCCTGATATTCCATTAGGATTCTCATACTTTTTGGTGACGGCAATATATCGCCCGAACGTTGGAACACAACACAAGATTATGTGGCTTCAATTTCCTGTTGGATAGAGTCTTTCTTGTATCTGCAGTTAAGCTAATACGTGACCTTTCTCTCTTTTGATCCTGCTTGATAAATCATGACGATACCTTCTAATAGGCCGACTTATTAGTGGTCCTGGAAAAGATTATTATTAAACCTAGCAACTAACAAATTTAATATAATTTCACTAAACTAACCAATAAATTTTGACGTTAATATATGTATATGTGATAGCTTGTGACCAAATAAATTATTTTTAATTTAAATGAAAGCTTTCTGGCGTCAGCTAGATTAAAATGAGAATCCGCAGCAATTTGGCAATCCTAACCGCACAACAATGACAACCGATTGCGTATATGCGATATAAGCCAGAAAAGTGGCAAGCCCTTTATTATAAACGTTACGAGGACATTACGTTATGGCCCTTGAGTTAATGGCGGCACACATAACTTCGATATACCACCATGATTTTATAGATATTGAACGAAAGGTACGAAATTTTGTGTAAATTGATAGCTTTTCTGTGCGATTTTATTTCACGAGTCTTCAGAGATATCGAAATAATATATTTTGTGGTTTGTACGTTTCAGCCAGTATTACGGAGAATTAGGAAAACGACTTAAAAATAATCATCAGTTAGATTACTTACTTAATAGCGAGATAGATAATAGGAAACCGTTGGACTGCCACCTTAAGTTCGACCCCAATTTCATTTCTCGCTTTAACTGTGATAAAAAGGTCGAAAGGCAATCTACATATCTGAGAGATCTCCATAATGTTCTCATTGATTTGTGAAGTCTGCCAACCCTTACTAGTGTGGTTAACTATAGCCTAAACCTGCTTACACCGGGAATAGGCCCGTGAGTCAGTTTATAAACAGAGCCGATATTATTATTATTACAGATAGACTACATTTGTAGATCTCCGTAGAGACAGGAGAATTATAAGCCCACATTTTGCGTGCGATGTTTTAAATCCGACATTATAGATAATTAATTTCACAGCCGCCTATCGCCCACATTTCTATGCCCTTGTTCAAACTTTTGTTGACCAACCGGTATCGAATGCAAGACCATATTATCAGCCTCAAACATACGTCCGAACACCAATCAGGATTCAATTTCCTAACCTGTCATTGGCACGTCCGACGCTGCAAGATTGAAATCGAGACATCTGACTTAGTAGTCGAACTAGAGAAGCGCCAATCACTGTTCATCTTCTAATGTTCTTCATTCCATAGAAAATGGTAATAAAATTAACTTACATTATATCACTATTAGGTTTTGCCCACTGCTTGGCTCGTGATAATCTCGATTTCATCAATAAATTTCTATCCCAACAGGTTCATTTTAATAAAGTGTCTCAAGATCTTGAAAGATCTTGAGTTAATGGCGGAACACATAACTTCGATATACCACCATGTTTCTATAGATATTGAACGAAAGGTACGAAATTTTTCGTAAATTGATAGCTTTCGTGTTCGATGAATGCTTTGAAAAATTTCGCATACAGGTTGTCAGAGGTACATAGGACATCACATTTAAAAAAAACGTACTGTTCCCAAGCGAAATCGCAGGCAAAAGCTAGTCATAATATATTCACTGCTATCTTACGTACATATTAATATTATATCTCTGTTTTCTTTAATAAGATTTAAATAAAGACCTTTGCATGGGTACCCAACGGTATCTCTAAAGGCTTATCGTTGCTCCCAAAATAGCATATTTTAGATAATTCCAACCAACAACTTATTGGTTCTATCTACACGGATCCAACTGTTTACGTTGCTAAGATTTATCACTTTACGTAACAAATGAACAATTTATCTTTTAGATTAAAATAATGGCTCCACAAATGGTGCAAACGAAATATACGTTACTTTCTTCTTAGGATTAGTTGTGGGTAAAGGTGTTCGTGTGATACGTTGAAGTGTTAAATGAAAGTATGTGTTTATTTATAAACGTAGTGAACAAGTTCGCTCAACTTGTGTTTTATTCAACTATGTACATATATATCTACTTCTGTACATAGTCTATTGAATCTGACTCGTCTCATTTGGTAAACAAGTATGGCGAACTGGTATATAAATATAATACATAGAAACCTTTTTAAGTATTGTCATCTCCATTTATTACAGAACAAATATATATATAATATAGTCTCAAAACAGTAATTATTTACATAAGTATGTGGCGACTCCGCACAGACGAAGAAGTTCCGTCTACGTCTAACAGATGGCACTAAATACGCTCAAATGACGTCACAATCCTGCATCGCGCAAGCGGAGTTTACACAGCGACTAACTATATATACAAGCTCCCGACATCAACAGTCGGGCCGCGGCCCACCAGGCACGATCAACCAGCCTGATCGGAGGATTCTCCCTTTGTGTTGGAGGGACATCACACTCCGTTCCTCCACAAGTACATATGTATGTGTACCTCATTTCTTCAATATCCCTACAAACTTACAGCTAAATAGGTAACACAAACTGTTTATTTTGAGGATATACCACATCTATTATGTAAGAATTAACAGTAGTACCAGTAAGGAGGCAGCAGTGGCTTACACTCTCTTCGGGAACCATGATTATCGGTTTTACATAAAAGAAGAGCCTATTGGCATCTATCGAGTTCAGTTACTACTGAAAATTCCTTAACAAAACAATAATTTTTTTACCTACAAACAAAAGAAGGAAAGACTTAGTTTGTGAAAGTTTCCAAACTAAGCATGCTTATATGAAGAGATTTTTCTTATTCTAGGGGCATTTTTTGTACAATTAACTAAATAAGTTATTAGATATATATAGCATTATTCATAATTAATTTATTAGCAGTAGAATAAAAATATAATATTAGAAACAGCCTGAAACACAGGTATCTAATCTAGTTCAAGTAATACAATGTAAAAACAGACTTCATAAACAAGTCTCTTGTGTCCAATATTTAAATTGTAAATGTTTTCCTTTAGATTAAATATAGTTTTAATGTGAATTTAATACAATAAGTAGCCTGTAATGTGTTTTGTAAAGACTTTTATTTATTGAATAAAATGTATTATTATTTGTTAATTAGTAATAGTATCTGGAAATCGAACCCTGAATTACACGATCGTCAAAACGTGAGCGATTTCGTCATTATGCTTCCGTTTGTGCTAATAAACGCAAGCACAGTTCTGTTAAGAAATTCTCAGCAGAAGCACGAATTCTGGAACTAGATCTAGTAGAAAATGGCTCACCGTAATTTCGTAGGAGATAAAAACATAGCTCGCGAATGCGAATATTTTACACATTTGGCCTTATCCTTCAGAAATACATCCCAGTGTAGAAAACACAACACTTTTGTATATAACACTGTGTAGATATACATACGTATATGAATAAGGTAGAAAAAGCCAGCGATAGTCGAGCGCCAGCCTGCTATACTGCCTTATGTAAGGGGTGTCACTGACAAGATTGGCTACATCTTGAAGCGAGCTTCAATCAACACATACTACAAGCCGCCAACGAAGATAAGTCAATTTTTACCATCCGTCAAGTGCCAACTACCTTTACAAGATGCAGGGGTCTATAAAATAGATTGTGACTGCGGACTCTCATACATTGGTTAAACCAAAAGAAACATAGGCACCCGCATAAAAGAACACATAGCTGATGTAAAACAGCAACGCTCGTTGAAGTCTGCTGTGTGTGAATATGTGCAACAGGGGACCAACCACTACCTAAGATTTGACAAACCACAGATTCTCGCTAAAGAACACCGATTCCCACCAAGGATGCTTCGCGAGGCTATTGAAATCAAAAAACATCCTAATTTTAATGGAGAAGATGGTTGGAATGTATCTCCAGCTTGGGATCCAGTTATACAAATAGTCAAACCCAAGAAGAAGCAAACCACAGCTAGACTTCATGATACTTTGAGCTCATTCTGCGTAAATAGAAACACCAATGATTAAATTATGTTCGGGTACTTTGAAATAACTACACTGGAACATTGAGACAACTACTATCTTAGTCTCCCCGTGACCATGGCTGTTGAAAGCAACCGAAACGTCGGGGAAAGTGTAAAATTAAATTAAATCTAAATAGTTTTAATAGTTTTCATAATAATTTAATTTGCTTAAAAAATTTTAAAGTTTAATAGTAGTGTAACAATTTTCAAAATTATGTAGTAAAATGTCCAATAAACAACGTGATAAAATCCGTTTATAGTAGTTTAATTTCAAAGAATAATATTCGCGTAAACAGAAAAAATATAAGGTAGCGTATTTATTCATTGGAATGCCAAATATTTATCCAATTTTATATAACTTCATTTATAATATACATACATACATAGTACGATCTCCGAAGGGATAAGCAGAGATGTATGACACCCACATTTTGCAGGCTAAGGTGTTAGGTCTTACGTTTAGTAAGCGAGTCCGTTTCCGAGTCCGTGATGCTACTAAGAATGACAGAAATACTCAATTACACTTAACTAGACCCGGAATTCAAACTCAAAATCTCACTGACAGCAATTGCATACTCCCCTTGCGCCACCGAGGCCGTCCTTCAATGTCACCAAATACCTAAATATGCGTCTACAAATAGCTCATAAACAGTTACCTGAACACAGCAAAAATCAGGCGGAAAAAGTAAATATACAAATATTATTTTTTGATCATCAATCAAATGTCGCGGCCAGGTCGCCACCTCCGATTGTGAACTCTTTGGTGGGTGGAAACTCCAGTAATTTCTCAAAATGACAGACTTTTCACGTATAAATCTACGTCAACAGCATACTGCACGAACGGTTCAAGTTGCCCGATATTAGTTTAAAACTTCTTAGATTTAGTTATACGGTGTGATAGTGAAGATTCAAAGTATTGATTTGGTGGTATAGTACTTTACATCTTTTTATTTATTTGATGTCTAATATATGTAGTGTAAGATTGCTGAGCTGGCATGCCTACGTCATTTTGGCAAGCAGATTTTTACAGTAGTTGTGTAATTTGTAGAACAGCGTATGGATGGATATTCGCTAGTTTAAAAGTTCATTTAAGAATAAAAGAAGGGAATATTGTGTTGTGGTAAGTCAAAAATTCTATGTCATAACATAATAAATCGTGACACTTTTAGAACTCTGCAAGCGGACAGATCAATCGTCTATGTGACCCACAAGAAGCACGGTAGCTATTTTTCATATCGTTGTACCAGCAGTCGTTTTTATATTAAATTTTATGTTCGTTTCTCGATTCGAATAATGATACAAAAACATTAGAATTTGTATTAATATTTGAATTCAATTGTGCACAATTGACATCAACTTTGTATGGTTAAAAACGCAGCGCTCGCATTTATGTTTAGTTAAAATGATCGTGAATACATTCAATTAAAATTCGGGTGCAATTGTGTTCTTTTCTTATCCGATCTAAATATAATAATAAACTCATTTATTTCAGATCTAGGACCCGTACAAATTAACAAAACCGTTAGATTCTTAACATTAAGTAAATAAATTTGAGAAAATATACATATAAACAATATAGGAATACGTTTTGTTAAATATAGTTTTGTGTTCTATATACTGTTAACTTCCACATGATGTACCTCATCTGGTTTGTTTGGGTATTTCTGCAGTACTATGCCTCTCCAAGAGTAAATTCCCCTTGCAATATAATTGCAAACATTCAACCAATTCATTCAATTTATTCCAATGGGGAGAAATCGCAAAACAGTATAAATTAGACTGATAATATCGCATCGCACTGTAAGTTACTTACATCTTCGTTTGTGGAAGAGGCTTATGTGTATCTGTGTCTGGCTTTAAAGCACGTTTAGGCTGAAGCATTTAATGAAACAAAATCAATTGTACTGTGAAACTGTATATCGTTATTTTTGTAGGGATTGCTTTAAGCTGTGTAGTCCTATGACGTATATTTTCTTTCTGGTTAGGTTCTAACCAAATAGTTTGTAAAGAGGCTCGATTATACTTATATTAGCTGAAGTAGGCCACATTTTGCTGTGACTCAGTCTAACATTTTTATATCCCGTTACCGTCAGAACTTCGAGATAAAATTATAATCTAATATAGAAACGCAATGTGACAATTTAAAATCCATTGGTTTTCAAGTTTTGCGGACACAAACATATAGATGCTGATTTTTCCAAAACAACTAAAGAATGAGCTACTTGCTGAAAGCTGTGATTCTTGTTAAAAAAACACATACGAGTTGCTGTAATGTGTGTAATGGTAGGTACGTACCATTGCAATATGTTTTTAATTTTATTATTCTTTAATTAAGCTAAGTCTTCTCTCCTAGCCTTTATTACTCCCAAGTCACTTGAGGTTGGCTTTTCTGGTCTAACCGGATTTGACTGGATATCAGTTTTTACACGGAGCGGCTGCCACCTGACCTCCGCAACCCGAAGGCTAACGATACCCTAAGGCTAGACCAGTGTCAGGATATTAGAGGGTACTGACTTTCCCAATAACGACTGCCATAGATGTTCATGGCAGCCGGGACCAACGGCTTAACGTGCTCTCCGAGGCACGGAGCAGGCGATAATTGTCAATCAATACGCACATAATTTCGAAAAGTCATATAACTTCCGAAAGTCAGTGGTGCGCGACGTGGGTTCGAACCCGAGACCCTCTGCATTGCAGTCTGTTGGTCTCTCCACTGAGCTATCACTGCTATAATTTAACTAAGTAAATGATTTTATTATAAAAGAGAGTTAGTTGTTAAGCAGTTTAGTGGGATTTAAATGTTTAAATTCATATATTTTGGTCTCAATAAATGATTTTATATTATTATTATTATTTTATATACATTTAAAGATTAGGATACCGAGCCTTCTGCCGTCACCCATCGTCCATGTTAAGTTGTTTGTTTTCTTTTTTTTTTCTTTCACACACATTCTTGCTTGCCATTGCCAGATTCGTCTAATCATATTCATATTATTCCTCGAACGAAAATCTTTGTTAAAAAAATATATATATACTGGTCGAATTTAAATCTCTTCCTTATTCAAAGTCGTTCAAAAATAATGAGCGTTGTTTGTAATAAACATGTCATTGTGCAATCGTTAGTGGTTAAATAAATTACTCCTCAATTCCCTTTTCCTGGTTCTCCCTTAATAAATAATAGGACCACTTCTTATCGTGAATGCGTACAATACGACAAAGGATGCCAGGAGAATAGACAACACCTTTGTAGAAAAACAACGAGTTACCTCTTATTTTCGTGTTCTAACGTAGACTAAGAAAATGTTCTCCTTTTTTCTTTTGTAATTTTTAGACTGTCAACATTTTACACATTGAATACCATGTAGGAGATACTATTGCAAAAATATTAATTATGGTCACTGGTGATCGGTAAAATTTTTGAAAATCCGTGTATATAATGGCAATATTTATGGCACCAGACATTTTGCCACTAAATTGAGTTTAGTGACGATGTAACAAGAAAACTTCTTTTGCTGTTTCCATTATATTATATAATTTAGAATTGTTCCTTTTTATACTATGGATGCCTATTTCTGAAGTAAGCTGCGAGGAACTGTAATGCAACAGAAAACCTAAATCACTCATACTTGAAACAACTAATTGTGACTCATATAGGTTAATTTATTGTCCTTTGCTCCTTTAGGTAGTGGTCACATGAGTTGAGACATTGTAACCATTGGCGAAAAAGCTTAAAAATGGTCAAAGTTACATAGACCATGCTTAGCCGGGTTTGGCAGTGTAATGGGACTACATTCGTAAAGTTCAAACGCCTTCGAAAACACTAGGAAAATTTTTGAGAAATAAGGATAGATATAAATAAATTGGGCTAGTGACAATGTATGCGCGCATCATTAAAAAAAGAGGCGCATATTTTGGATGCTTTAACCTCTAGCTTATAATAATAATATCAGCTCTGTATTAAACTGTCTCACTGCTGAGCACGGGCCTCTCTCAGTGTGAGGCTATAGTCCACCACGCTGGGGTAGTGCGTGTTGGCAGACTTCACATATCTTCGAGAACATTATGGAGAATTCTCAGACATGCAGGTTTCCTCACAACGTTTTCCTTCACCGTTAAAGCAAGCGATAATTAATTATTTAATACGCATATAACTCCGAAAAGTCAGAGATGCGCGCCTTGGGTTCGAACCCGAGACCTCTGCATAGCAGTCCAACGGTTTAGCCTATTGAGGCTATCGTCTCTAGCTTAGCAGAATATATTCCCCTCAAGGCTGTGAAGTTATTATTAATGAGAACTCCATCCTACCTCTCCAGAGAACTCGTAAAAGTCTATGTACATGAAACTCCATAAAAATACTGATTCACCTTATCAAGCCAACAATTTGTGAGATACAAATCGTTATCGAAACCAAATGGGATTTTCCATAACGCACTTAAGGGTAAATCAATAATCTGGCAACACCGATTTATTTCCCGGAGTTTTATACCCACACGCAGTAAATGGCGACGCGTTATGAATACCATTATTTATGGTGCACAGTTCATTTGGTATCGACTTGATGAAAAACTGCTTAGCAATTTTTCTTGAACTACTGACTGTATCAAATGTCGGCTGACAGCCGAAACTTTTTCACCGTCGAGGTTTACGCAAAGTTTATATGATTTATTTTGTAATTTATTGCCGGGTAAAATGGAAATTTTCCATTTATCATAATTCTGTTGGGTGTACGGGTCTGTTTTGGTTCGCTACCGTTTCTTATGCGGTAAAAACCGCATGCAGTTTGTTTTTATTTTCGAAGACAACTTTCAAATAGTCAGCAACACACGTCGATAAACCCAAACGAGATTTCAATAGCCTCTCTCTTTAAAAATTGTTACAGATGATAATTATTTATAGAAGTTATAGTTAAAATAGAGTTTATATAATCACAGTTTAAAAATACAGAATAATAATTAGAAAGAAAGAAAGAAATCATTCTTTATTGCCACAAAGAAACATGATTACATATTTTTCTTACAAAATATAGACAAAATAATAAAAAAGACAATTAAATAAACAGTTCGTAAGTAAAAAAAAATATATATACATATTATGCTATTGTGGCAACAAATGGTCTCCATTCAGCATTGATATTGCGATAAAACCGACGTGATATCGCAACGCTGATTTTCAATGGAGACCACCGTTACGCACGGACATCAAGCCAGCTGCATACAATTTGACTCCTAACAATAAATTTAAAAATTTTAAGGATACGTAACCAGAGAAAAATAAAATTAAAAAATTTAGGACGTTTAATTCATAAAATACTTTTACAAATTAGTTAAATGTTCAGCTACTTATGTTACTGACTACTCCTTACTTTTTGGTTATCATTTGGATGGATTAAATGATAATTATCAACAGAAGAGCATATACCAGCCATAATGGTTAAAACTTATCGTTAACAGAACTGACACGATCAGATGACATCTAAATACAACACAGACTTACGCTTGTATAACCCTGAAAGGCTGACCTACATACAGTCATATGACTTTTGAGATTTTTTTCAAATAACTTAATAACATTACTTGATTCGGCAAATAATCTCGGGACCTCATGAAGAAACGGGATCGTACGTCATAATACGTCAAATAATTCCCTGTAGATGTCTAATAGAATACATATACATATTATTTAATACATATACATATATATATATACATATTGAAATCCTAACTAATATTATAAATGCGAATGTGAGTTTGTTTGTTTATTTTTTGTTAAGCTTTCACGCCGTATCTACTTAACCGATCATCATGAAATTCGCATATATGTACGTTGTTTGGGGTACAGAAAAGGACATAGGGTACCTTTTATCCACCAAAAAATAATAGAAATTTAAATCTGCATTAAACGCGAGCGAAACCGCGAGCAAAATCTCAATCTATAAAGGGATAGATCAAAGAGCTTTATTAAACGTATAACAACAAAAACATACATACGTACACATAAAACTGTCATGGCGTAACGCTCACGTTTAAAAGCGTGACACAGCTAAAAGCGATCTGATAGGTATTGGTGCCGTTTGTACGAGCGACACGAAATCTAATCTCAGGATGGCATGTGACGTCACAGCTAAAACGTACGATCCAACGTCATTATAAAGAACAACTACAAATTTGAATTGAGAATGGTATCGTATTTTTTTCTTTTTTACTAAAAAGTATTATTCTCTGTTGGTTTGGTTGACTGTCTTAATTTTTCTGTCAAGTAATTAGTCGCACTAAGTCTAGACTTGTGCCTGGTTAGCTTTTCTCAATATTAGGTACGTGGAACCTTAAACCATAGTTGCCAAAATGTGGTGCTAATACGCCTTTCCCTACCCCTTTAGGTATAGAAGCGAAGTTTGTAAGTACGAGAAGAATTAGCTCGTATATTACATAAACCAACATTTGAGGTTTCAAAGTAAACTGTTGTTTTAAAACGTGGCGTCATAAATTATTATTGTCAGGTTTTAAACATTTTATTTCTACGCCGGCGCCGCCGTTAGTGCCTTGGTTAAGCTACATGAGTTACATTTCTGTTGCTAATAAATTAAAGAAGGCAAAAGAAGAAAATTTTATCTTAAGTTTTACTATTCGGTATTAAATATATAGTATGTATGTATCTTATGTGGGGCCAGTCAGTGCAGACCGGCGACACTTCGACCCAGTGGGATCTTTTGTGTCGACACTCTCCCAATAACGACTGCTATAGATGTTCATGGCAGCCGGGACCGACAGCTTAACGTGCTCTCCGAGGCACGGAGCAGGCGATAATTGTCAATCAATACGCACATAATTTCGAAAAGTCATATAACTTCCGAAAGTCAGAGGTGCGCGCCGTGGGTTCGAACCCGAGACCCTCTGCATTGCAGTCTGTTGGTCTCCCCACTAAGCTATCGCTGCTTCCAAGTAAAACTTTCAAGTCTTTGCGAATTATTCAGACGCAAACTAAAGGTGACAGGTTTATTACAACGCACACATTTACTAATATATTACAAAAAAATTGTATCTCTATAATATATTGATGTATTGTAAACAATTGGCGATTGAATTAAGCGGCTATGATTTCTTGCTTGCACCTTCTTAAGGGAACTCTACCCCTCGAATCGGCTTTTATTTCATACTAGATTTTGCTCGCGGCTTCACTCTCGTAAATGTAGATTAGGTTGCTAACAGTGTTTTTTGGAGTTCGAAAAAACTCTTATACATCAGCTTTGTCCGTCCGTCTGTCTTTTATACAACTTTCAACTCAAGAACCGTAAGAGCTAGAGACTCGGGGTCAACGCCATTCGACTCAGCATAGTCGATATACCCCCGAAATGACTATGACCTTTGACCTCTGACCTCAAGGTCACGTAGTATAACGTGACCTTTCACCTCAAACCTCAAAGTCACGTGGTAGCACGTGACCTTTGCATATTACTTGAACCATTTTTTCGAACTTTAAGATTTACGGCAATTCATTGCCGATTCTCACTTTTTGCCGTTTCTGGATAAAATGTACCCTATATCCTTTTCTGCACACATACATATCCTGACAACGTGTTTAATAATATTTCATGATGATCTGTTGAGTAGTTATGGTGTGAAAGCGTAATAAACAAACAAACAAATTTACATCCACATTTATAATATTATAGTTAGGTTTCTATAATATATTTTTACGTCCGTATCTATTAAATTTTTAAGAATATAAATAATACTTAATTTATTCACATTCACGAGTGTAACTTTGATATCCATAAGTGTTACGTTGTCGCCTATATGAATATATATAACTTTCATCCTGATTTGATTTCAATTTCGCATTAGGTCGTTCATAATCCTACTTAACCAGTGGACGCGGTCTAATCGTAAATGAAAACCATCAATATAGATCCAATTTCATTCAGCACATAACGTCCTAATACGGAACCCACACCATAATTATCTGTTTACCGTCATAACAAACAGCGTATGGTTTAACGGGCTACTCAAATATTGATAAAAAATAAACGTAGTGCAACCCACCTCAGTATTAACTGACACCCAATAAATAAACGTCGTGAAAATAGATATAAAGTGTTAAAAGAATTTTGTTCCCGTCTTGTAGTTTGATGTATGACCATGGATCACCTTTGCTCCCGGGGAATTGATCCAGTATATCGTAGTGCTCTGTCTGATTCAAGACGTAGTGGGTTTTATCAGTGCGCTTTTATGAAAAATATTATATTTCACAAGAGCATTTTATTAACCTAGTGAGTTGCAGCGACACACGGGCCTCCGGGCGGCTAGATACAATAGGTTTAAAATTACATATGTCTGACATTCCAACAATTGACAGATTAATCATGATGGTAGTAAATGTGATTTTGCCTGGAGTTTCGATTCCCAAGTTGACCAAACTGTGATTGGCTTAAGACAGCTTAAAACGGAAACGAAAAATTATGTATTGTGGCATTTAATCGTATTTCGAGTATTGGATTGGTGTCATTTATTCACTGGCAACTGGAAACAATAGAACTGAACAGAGTGCGAGCCTCATCTGGTGTAAGTCGGCACTACAGCGACACCCTTTGATACATATCAATGCATATTCATGCCGGCGCGACAATCAAACGCGGTTTTTTATTCTTTGTTTTGCACACGCGTCGAGCTTGTGATATAAAGACAACAAGAACGGACAATTTGTGTTTGCAAATGTAATTTTTTAATTTATTTGAATTTTAAAGGTTTTCTTAGTTTCTATACTTCATACAGCTACCGGTCTTTAGACGTAAATTAAATGTAAAGAATACAAAGTATAGTTTGCCGGGATCAGTTCGCCGTGTAACACTTTAGTCTTTTATTTACTTTCAATATACATATATATATATTTGAATGATCTCTCCCGGCTAGGAATAGATCCTGTGTCGCGGAGATCTTTACAGACTTTCAAACAATGGAGACGAAATAAACCGAAACTCGGAACAACTATTCGTAAATCACAATAATATTATAATTTTTTGTCCCGTTTGGGGCTCGAAGACTTAGCGCAGTGGCAATGGTGAGGCGACCACTTAAACCGCTATCCGTGGAATCGTTCTCTTACTTTTTAAACTATAAGTTTTATTATGTTAATATTATATTGTTTAAACTCTACTATGTACCGACTCGTATACACATGTTTACACTCAACCATATCTATTTATATAAAACAGGTTTCATTAGTAATGTATACTTTGTAAATTTTCCAATTCAACCCAAGCGTTTCTTTTGCCTACGACTGCGCTATGTGAGGCTTCGAATTCCACACGAAGTATTTTTCGTATGGTCTGAGTCTGATACTTTGTGTCTGTTAATTGTATGTCAATCAATCACCTCTTAAATCTGCCCGCTACTATGATATCTCAAAAGCTGACGAAACTTCTAGAAAAGAAGTTCTTAAATAATATTAAAATACTAAAAAAAGCTATGTAGAAAGCGACGATAAATACCCATAAAATAGCTTCCAATGTGTTACATTTGCGTAAACGTAAAGCACTATTACCTAAGAATTAATATTAGGTTCGAAATGTTGTTCGAATGTAAAATCACTTACTGAGTATTCCATTATTCATATTCATATTCATATTATTTATTTGCAATCCACAATGTAATATAGGATGGTAGACAAGTATCCTTAAAGCTAGTGACAATCGTGGACCCTGTCGGGCACAGCAAATCAATTTTTTATACATAATTATTTATGTCAATTTTCTTGTTATCAATGTTATTATATTTAGTACAATACAACTATGAGATAAATTTTACATTCATGCAAAAAATACTTAAACTATAACATATTCATAAATTCTAATATAATAAATACTATGTCACAAAATTTTAAAATTACAATATAAAATTAATTCAACATAAATATAATGATATTATTATGTAACAAGATATAAGTCGTCTATTCGTTTATCATTTATGTATTCTTGTATTGTATAGTAGGCTTTTTTTATAAGAATATTTTTAAGGGTGTTTATAAATTTATTCTCGTACTAAGCTTTTGTAGCAGAACAGCACACATGATACGGATTAGTACGATTATACGAGTACGGACTGAAATGGAATTCATCCTGTTCGATGTCATGCTTCGATATTTTTCGTGAGTGCTTGAACATTTGTAACATACAATGACATTTATGTTTCCTCTCTGCAATAATGTGCCTAGCATACATGCATCTTTGTTCTTTCGAAGAAAGTTAATTATCACTCGCTTGGACTGTGAAAGATAACATCGTAAGGCAACCTTCATATCTGAGATGTCTCCATATTTCAAATTCTTATGAATGTCAAAGTTACACTAATTTTTGCTGCGAATTTACATTTACTGCCACGTTCAGCAAAGCAAGGGTGTAGGGCTTATGAGAAGAACGGGCAAGAAACTCATAGTCACTCTTTTTAATCGCCAAGTTGTTTACAAATTATAAGAGCTGTAAGGTGCTGCAACCATTTCTCCATGAACTATTACTGAACATACTCAAGCATTTAATAAAAATTGATGGTAGCCTCTAAAGCAGCAGTATGGTAAATAGGAGCATCCACTTACATGTACATTAATAACCAAGGCAAGGCATGATTGTAGTCCGTAGTTTAATTTAACTGTTTAAATAAAAATGTAGTAAGTAAATCATCAAATTCCACAATATCAAGGTCGACCAGTCACCACAAGTAGCACCCGTTCACGAGTAAGACGCATGGGCCAGCCATCGCCCCCTTCGCCATATTGAAGGGAAGGGATCGACCCGGCCCATGACAACACCACAAGCAATGCCATTTGAGTGAGCATGACGGTCCTTGGCATACGAACTCAGAATAAGACTCAAAAAGAAAACTTTACGGAACTGTCCATGATGACGAGTTGCCTTCATTGCACATTATTCTTGATTAAAATACGACTGAGTGTAACAACAATGCAAATTCTAGCTTAAACAAGGTGTAACATTACAAAATAATATATAATATATATTTTTAAAAAGAAATAAGTGTTAGTATTTGTCATTTATCGTCCTGTGATCTGATGCAAATATTAGTGCCATGGATGTTTATCATTAACATAATCATCTATATTATAATATGCTTTAGAAATTAAGCAAGTTTTAATTTTCACTTTAATTGTATTATCCGGTAATTCTAGAATATTGGTCGGAATTTTATTATAAAAACGTATACCAAGACCCATGAAGGAACCATGAACTTTATGTAGTGGGTAGAATGGAATAATGCATAAATTTATCATAGATATGAAAAGTCTACCAACCCGCACTGATAGACTATTGCCTAACCCTTCTCACAGTAGCCCAGCAGTGGGATAGTATTAATACAGGGCTGATATTATAAATCAAATATTTCCGAACTGCCCACCACATAGGCTTCATATATTATACAAGTTATTGCTTC
Organism: Catocala fraxini; assembly: GCA_930367265.1. Classification (NCBI taxonomy): domain Eukaryota; kingdom Metazoa; phylum Arthropoda; class Insecta; order Lepidoptera; family Erebidae; genus Catocala; species Catocala fraxini. The sequence goes on from OV884045.1 coordinate 4,109,133, forward strand.
ATGTCATTACCTGCTACAAAATTTCACCAACCATAAACTACAACTCAAAGAATGCTAACAAGTTATCGTACTGTACTAGCCGTGTGCCCCAACACGACACAATACAAAAAACAAGACAAATTGCGCTATTTGTTCACGATTGTTCTCCCGATACCGCTCGGTTAGCTGATATGAACAATGGATGATATACGTTAATCTAATATTAGTGTCACATGGTGTATGGTCTCTCGTTCTAACTTAATAAAAAACGTGTTGTATGGATAAAGTTTTAGTTGCTGAAACAACGGTGGAAGTTTCGTCTGCGATTAAAGACTGCGATTCAAGTTTGGAAAATATACAGTCTCTCGCCTATGTTCTAGGCAGAGGTATTTTACATCCACATTTTGCCATCTATGGTTTTAGATCTCACGGAATAGGAAACGAAAATATTGCCGCTTTTATGGTAATAGTTACAGACTCTGTGCCACCACTAAGAACTTCTTGAAAGAAGAGCTAAATAATAAATATAATAAATTTATTTGTTCTCAAAAATATACAGCTTTATATGTAATATAATTACATATAAAATAATTTGCGATGCGCACAAACGAGATCCAAACCACAACCGGATACAATCATATATATAATTTAAGCTATTTAGTAATGTTGTTATTGGGTTCGCCTGAATGTATCCATGCACATCGCTAAACACAACCATAAAAATGATATTATACAAAGAGTAAGAGGTCGTCGTTGGCTGCTATACTAGTATAAACTGTGTCACAGCAGCCAGCGTCTTCCACCCTGTATGACACAACATAATACCATTTAACGTAAAAGATTGTTATTCTTAATATAAATAAAAATTACTTCTAAAGAAATCCAAAATAGGTAACTAGCCTGTTTTAAAGCTGATATATAGTGTGTATGTGTGTGTGTGTGTGTGTGTGTGTGTGTGTGTGTGTGTGTGTGTGTGTGTGTGTGTGTGTGTGTATGTGTGTGTGTGTGTGTGTATGTGTGTGTGTGTGTGTGTGTGTGTGTGTGTATGTGTGTGTGTATGAGTGTGTTTGAGTTTGTATATACGGGTCTATTGGTGTGCGTGTGCATTGAGTATTTAATTGGGTCTGTTGAGTAATGCCTCTGTTTCGGCATAGTTTAAGTTTAGCAGCCAGGTGCATATGCTATCCTTACATTTGGTTAATGAAAGGGGATAAATTTGATTCTTTTTGTTGGCCAAATTATATAAATTGTTACCTATTACATAATAATAACAACGAGCAAGTGCTGTTCTATGAGGGGTTATACGGTATATTCTAGTTTTATTGCGTGTTGTGACTGTACTGTACTTAGTATTTTTATGTTTACGAAATACAGCAGATAGGATAAAGAGTTGCCTTACTGTTAGAACAGAACACTCTCTGTATAAGAGATCAGTGCTAAATCTACGTAGATTCCCCAGCATAACTTTTAAAATGGCTCTTTGCGCACGTTCCACAGTGAGCAATTTAGTTGCACCAACTCCACCCCATGTCACGATGCAGTATTGGAGGAGGCTTTGAGCAAGCGCGTAATAGACACATCTTAATGTCTCATAATCTGCGGATGGTCTGATTTTTCTAAAGACGGGCATTAATTTTCTAACACAATTTGCAACATTATTGATGTGAGCAGACCAATTCAGGGAGCTGTCAATTATAAGACCCAAGTATTTTATGTTATAAGCACGTATTAGATTAGGGCAGATGCAGTTAATTTGTGAATCGCAAGTATGAGCTTTGATATGAAACTCAACAGGAGGCTGGGTATTGATGCGGAGGAGAGGGGGGTGGGTGAAGGCAATGTATTTTGTTTTATGGACATTCCCTCAGTGAACCGCTTAACGTCTTCCGAGTCCCTTCCATGGACAATCAGTGCAGTGTCATCAGCATAGGTGATAATGTTACAGTTAGGTAGGACTTTGGTACATAACGAGTTGATGTATACGAGGAAAAGAGTGGGACCGAGAACGCTACCTTGTTGGACACCGAAAGAGAGTGAGGCTAGAGAACTAATGTGTTTATCTACTTTTATACACTGACTTCGATTAGAGAGATAGGAACGAAAAATATCGAGTGCCACACCACATACCAATTGATCCCAATCTACAAAGCAGCAGAGGAATGTAAACGATGTCGAAAGCCTTAGCTAAATCTAAGAAGACGCCTATTACCTTCAATAAGTTATTAAGACTTTTAGTGATATATTCGGTAAGTTGCAGAGTTGCGTCTTCTGTAGACTTACCTTTCAAGAAACCGTATTGGTTTGAGACAATAATATCGTGCTGCTGCGAAAATGTTGTTAGTCTACCATTCAACAGCTTTTCAAGGATCTTTGAGAGTACTATTATTACAGAAATGGGTCTATAATTTTCAACACTCACCTTGTTACCAGATTTATGGATGGGATGGACTATAGCCCTCTTTAGTATATCTAGAAAAATGTGTTAGACATAACTTACACATATGCGTGATGGGGGAACTAGACTGTCTTTAGTTTTCTTGAAAACAATAGTTGGGATGTTATCGAAACCAGCCGCCGATGCGTTATTTAAATTTAATATGATACAGTCAATGTCACCGAAATCCGTTTCAAAGAGATCTACAGGGTCTCTAAATGATAGTGACATACAAGTACTGGGTGCAGGATTATAATTGGCAACGCGATTTCTCAACATTGAATTTGCCAACGCTGACCCTATGTTTGCAAAATACTCGTTGAATACATTTAGTGATTCTTTCGGATCTGAATTAAAGCCAAGCAACGCACTAGGAGTGGCAGAAGATTGTTTATAGTTTGTGATTTTACTAACCGTTTTTCACATACCTCTAGGATTACCTTTGTTTCTATCAAATTCAGACTTCTAAGCTGTTTTCAACTTTTTCAGAAGGTTAAGGTCTAAAATTGCGATACTTGACATAAGAAACACGAAGTATCGCGTTATGAGACTCTATCTTTGCTTTTTGATGTAGTTTCTCCCTGTGTCTCATGCCTCGTACTAATCCCGGCGTAATGCATGGTTTGATAACACGTTTACGATGAGGAACGGTCATTTCTTTGGAACAATCAGTGAAAGCATTGGCAATAATTGCAGTGAGTTCATTAGCTACAAAATTGGGGTCTGAGGAGGCAAAAATTGGGTTCAAATCCATATTTGACAGTTTAAGAATTAGTGACGCGTAATCAGTTTTAATAAATGTATTCAGGAAAGAATGTCTTTTGATTTTGGAGTTTAGGCAAAATACAGTTGGTGCATGATCAGTCACTAAAGAATCCAGTATCAAAGTTTCAGCATGTCTATTTGATCTCAGCATAACATGATCGATGCATCTATAACACGTTGCCTGACCCACGTACCGAATCTGAGAACTCTTATTCCCAGTAGTCGCATACACTACAGCTGCCAACTAAGCAAAATAATTTGGTAAAGTCAGAGACGCACCCCTTCCTTAGATAAAGTTAAAGTTAATATGTATATTAAGTAGTTAATTTTGCTTAGTATTATACTCGAGATAGCTCGGCTCAGCAGCAACAGCTCAGTGGGGAGACCAACAGACTGCAATGCAGAGGGTCTCGATTTTGAACCCACGTCGCGCATCTCTGACTTTCGAAAGTTATATGACTTTTCGAAATTATGTGCGTCTTGATTGACAATTATGGCCAGCTCCGTGCCTCGGAGAGTACGTTAAGCCATCGATCCCGGCTGCCCATTAACATCTATGTCAGTCGTTATTGGGAAGTCAGTGCCCTATAATATCCTGATACTGGTCTAGCCTTAGGGTATCGTTAGCCTTCTGGATGCAGAGGTCAGGTGGCAGCCGCTCCGTGTAAAAACTGATATCCAGTCAAATCTGGTTAGACCAAAAAAGCCAACTCCAAGTGATTTGGGAATAATAAAGGCTAGGGAGAAGATTATACTCGAGATCTCTGTGTGACATTCTAATAGTCTATAACGAAGCTATCGCTCCTATTGACATGCAAGCATCTCTTTTTTTTAATTTTAATCACAATAAGACAATCACATAAAATCCATAGCCAAAAAACATTTTCTTTTGAATAGCTTACAATGCAGGCTCTTCACAAAAATGTTCATAATTAGAAAGAATTTTGCCACACGTGATCCTCCGCTAACGTGTGGGTGTAAAAAATAACAGGTTTACCCCTATTACTCCTAAAATAGCACCCATTTGCCCACAATGGACGTGACTAACGTTTGGTTGAGACTATTGTATGCCCACGCTTTCGGCTGCTTTACTATACTAAGATTTTGTAATATGGTTGTAAGTCTCATCTATTAATTATGCGTTGTAATAAATAATGTTTTTTAACTCTACTGTAATAAGAGAACTACGTTTGCATCAATTCAAATCAAAGTTAAAAGTGTTTTTACACTATGAATTAATTTTCAACTTGAATTATTATAAATATTATACTGTTTGTTTTCAAATGTTTTCATTTCCAGAAATAACAATAAAGTTGTAGAGCACATTACTGTAAACATACAACAGGTCAGGTATACAGGTCGAAAAATTGTAATTACTTGATGTCACCATCTAATGTACCATATCCTTGGCTAATAAATATCTTTCTTTCTTTCTCTCTTTTTCTTTCTAGCGATTTAAGAAGTCGACTCATCACTGTTGGTTGGAGTTGTGGGTTCGATCACTAATCGGAGCAAACATTTGTGAGCTCCAGAAGTTGTTCCGAGTCAGGGTGTTCTCTGTGTCTAATTTTTGAATTTTTGTAAAGGCCCCTGTAACACAACAATATTCCTAACAAATGATGTTTTAAAAAACTCGGATCAAGAGGAGTGCTTTAGAATTTTAAATGGGCCAATTCTCAGTAGTCGTGCAGTGCCCAATTTTACCCGTAAATAGATGAAAATGTGCTCAGTAGACCGCTATAAGTTAATTTTTATTATACAGGGCGTGAGAATGTAATTAGTTGCGTCTTAATTTTTGATAACTTCCAGGTGAGCAAAATGCTTGTACTTCCAGTGGGTTTGTGAGGTAGGATTAATCCTATGACTTTTCTATAGCTAGTTTAATGCGTTGTATTTTGAATTATGAAATATGTTTTTTGGTCAATAGTGATTTTTTTGTCTTAAAAGATACGCGTGGGATTAAATCTCACACAATTTTCAGCACGGCGGCAGTCGCGTGAGATGACCGCTTGCCTACTACATCATCCGTGTAGTCTATGATATGCATGTTGATGACAGCGCCGGCACTAGTATTATTCCTGAGTCACGAGGGACTTTACCAACACTCAACCAATGAATACAAAGAACACCCAAATTCCGAACAAGCTATTCGTGGATCACACAATATTTTATCCTGTGCGGCTTTCAAACTTACAACACTCTACTCGGCGCATTAGCAGTAGAGGGGCGAACACTTGAATCATTATGCCGTAAGTGCGTTAGACTGTGACATTACTATGGCTATATTATCGAGTATGTAACAATACACTACGTGATAGCATTGACCGACACGTAACACAAACACACGGCTCATGAACGCGATACTATCAATAATTCTGTTCCTAATAGCCACGATATGAGATGTCTCATGTCTAAGTTAAAGACGTCAGAGTATTATCTCCTTAGCTTCATAACAAATCCTAAGTAATATTATAAATTTACGTAACAAACTAACAAACAGACTCACATGGGCATGTGGACCCACATGCGCATGTGAGTCGCATGTTTGTTTTTTTTATTTCACAAAAACTGTTTACTTTAATGACATAATTAAATAATTAACATAATATATATACACAAATTATTTACAAGAAATATAAACCAAAAAGAAAAAAAATACAATTGGTTGTTTGTTTAAAGTAAAAATAACCAAATTAAAATTTGAATAATACATGCAGACGCAGAAATACCTTTCTATTTAATAAACAAAGTATGTTACCATTGCCTTGGTGAAAGGAATCATGACGTAGTTAATCCATAGAATAAAGCTTTCACGCCGTCACCATTCCATTCCATCCGACCATCATCAAATTTCGCATAGGTACACGTTATCAGGATTACAGAAATAGACATAGGATACCTCTCATCCAGAAAAAGCACTATTCCCGAAGGAAGTGGCTGGCGAAAGCTATTGGTTTAAAAGATAAATCGTTAAGGATAAAGTCGTGTTGATAAAAAAATCTGCTATAAAATGATTTTGCCTACGGGGATAATTATCTACCTCGCGTATTACTTTAAAAGCATGGAAATTAAATTTCAAACGAAACATGAGACGTATATTTAGATTAGATGTATCATATGGATGTCACAGATGTCATCCATAAGTATCCATGTTCATCTGTCATTTTGTTTCACGTGGGTATCTAACATGGTAACGGCAGATTGGCTTATGTAGCCCTCTGTTATATGTTCAGTACTCTTCGCAGATATTGCAATATAATATCAGCGCTGCTTATAATCTGTCCAACTGCTTGATATGCGTTAGGCAACAATCCACAAGGATGTTCTGATGCGAAGGCAACATGAATAACTCTCAGCAAGATTTCTCTTTATTATATCAATTGCCTCTGAGTAGCATCATTTTGACACGGAAGACGAGATGGTGTAGGTGGTCGTCTCAGGTTTGATCCCAACATCTACAAATCTCTATCTATAAAAATTATTAAAAATAATTGATTATAGTCTGGATGCTCTTTGTGTCCTTTGTTTAAATGTTTGTAAAGTCTCTCACGACACCACAGGTATCAATATTATGGAGGGAAAAGACGTATAAAAAAACAATCTCTGCTTAGAAACCAGGCCTCGGCACAGTGCCTTTTCTATTAAGTTATATTGAGTCATCAATAAAAACGTAACGACAAAAAAATTAAATTACGTGCCCTGAGATCGAACTCGAGAATTTTGCGTACTTGGTGGGGAGACCATGGGACTGCTAATGGTCTCCCCACCAAGCAAATGCTGCTTCTTGGGAGATAAGGCCATATAATTTTTTATTAGTAATTTTTCGATAATACCACATTATGATAAGCGTCACCTAAGTATCGCTTAACACCATTATGGCAGATCTTCTTGCTAATGTCGGCCTTATCCAAAAATTTAACGTGCTATTTTCTGATTAATATGTTTTTCTACTTCCTGCTAGAAAGTGTTGAAGTATAACTTACAGTACGCGGGCATAGTCAATTGCTTAAAAACGCTTGAATATCTTAAAATCATCAGCATCTGTCTACTTGAAAAAATAGCTTTCGTAAGCGCGAACGGTTAAATGCATGCTACCAAAATGTAAATAACCAGAAGCTGAGAAGCAAAAGTATAAACTAAAAGTACTTTTGATTCTCAGCTTCTCTGTATGGGCATAAAACCGTAAAACTACTCCCACATGACTGAACCAATGAAAGTACACACACACAAGTTAAGCAACGTAGGAGGAATAATCTAAAATACTGATATTTCATAGATTTTGTTTTACGTTGTTGGTAATATCTTGTCTATTATAAAACTGTGACGTTACGTTTGAGACTACGTTTAAACGAGGCTGACATTTTTAAAACATTAATAGTGTTTCACAATTTATACAGATATGATGACCAATTCTTGCAATAACATATGTTCATAAAGAGTTTCAATATATCCAAATAAACGTAAAATTTTATATTCGAAGTTTATTTGGGTATATCGAAACTTAAGTGTAAATTATGTTTATACTTGATTTTTATTTCAATTTGACAATGTGACTAGATCAGAACTCTATTTTGAATCGATTTTGTTACGAGAATTAGGCCATCTGAATCAATTCTGTAGAAATATGACTCTTTATCTATTTCTTCCAGCAACACATATGTATGTATATGGAATTTGTTACAATTTATACGGCTTCAGGTTTGTCATAAAATTTTACCTAAGTATTTTGGAAAAACTTAATTGAAAAATATTTTATGATTAAGATTTTGCCAAATACTTGATGACCCACACTTAGTGAATGAAAAATGGCAGTCGTGTTGTATCAAGAGGTTAAAAGAAAAGCAGAAGGTAAAGATTTATAACAATTTTTTAACGCTCTTAAATGAAAGAAAAATAGTTTTAGCAACAATATCACTTCCCTTGTCAATAATTACCTACAGCGAGTGAGCTTAAAATATTTATTTACCTTTTAACGTACAATATGAACAACAGAACAATTTTACAACTTTCCACTTAACTTTTATGCCTTATACCAACTTATAATGGTAATTTCGATTTACGATAATAGCTGTCGCCATAATGGCGGTCCTCAATGTCCCGTGCCATTTGTAAATGACGTACATGATTAATAAAATGATGTATAACGGTGACATTTTTCATGGGTGGGTTGTAATGGAGAATAGCAATGAATGTAATCAGTAATCTATGTTCTGTACAAATCATCAAGGAAATCAATCATTTGAAAAGATAACGTACTAATAAATACCATGACAAATTTAATTGGTATAGCGACGACCAGATTTGCCATGATTGCAGGTTCAAAATCTGCATCATAAATTAAGTCAATTTATGATGCAAAACGTACACGAATAAAATTTGAAATTATAATCCCTGCGCATCTTTGTTCAAACATTCATTGAAACACCGGACACAAAGAACATGCGGACATCAAGAATAGAGGCGTAAGACTATACGTATGTATGTACATCTTACCCGCATAAAAGCGTAGGCAATGGTATAAACATTCTCTACCGGTAAACTTAGCACGATATATGAAGTATGTGCATTAAAAGAACTCAGCTGATTGTGTATTAACAAGTTATCCGTAACTTGGACGCCTGCAAGTTTGCTGCGGTACAGAAACTATTTTCTGAAGCAAGAGTTGCCTGTTTATTGAAAAATATATATACCGATGGACATTCTATATTTTTTCTTCGAGGAAGCTGTTATATAATAGGGAATTAATTGATATACATGTGTTATAGTATATCTAACTTTCAACAGTAGAAAATACTGATTGAACTGGACCGCTAAAATAGTCTAAAAAAGAGATAGAAGTTAAGCTTCATGAAGTTTGTTCAGAAACAATATATTGTAATATAGCAAATAAAAATAGCTATTGTGGTAATAATATTCTTGAAAAGCTTTTCAGCTACCGAAAATTTGTTATATAAGTGGGTTTAAATCGTTAGAAAAACAATCTACCAATTTTCGTAAACGTTTTAATATTATTTTGCTAGATATTTTTGCACCATTACCTGAAAAGCATAATTTTGGAATTTGATACGTATTTTTTATTAAGCAATTACCTAAGTCCGGCATTACAGATATCATCTTATAAAAATCAATTGCCTGTGTTGAAAATATTAGGAATAAAAGCAGGTTTAGGAACCCTATTCGCCACAGAAAAAAAACACCAGATCTTTTGGCTGCGACCTCATGAAGGATGGAAGTACTCCGTCGGTGAAGTTGTTCTAAGTTTTAGCTAGAAGCAAGCTCCGCTACGCCTTCATGTTCTTAAATGCCAGTCACAAACGAGCAATATTTCACACGGACAAACAACAAAGTGACCTTTTATTACCAAGGCAGTAGTATTAAAAAGTAATGTACCGTTTAAACGAACCGGAACAATCGGTTTCCTATGAAACGCACAATAACAATTAGCCTACTTATTTAAACTACACCACAACTTACATCGAACGGTTGCCATATTACACAACTTTAGGTCGATTTACGCTCTAATTACTGCTAAGAATCCTTCTATTACGTCACTGGAAAGACTTGGAAATAATTAGGTCGACGAAAAATCTAGTACTTTGGCTCGCACTGAAAAGTTTTGTAGGGAAAACAATGGTAGATACGAGATATTTTTTTAGTGTGCAGAGTTGCTTTGTATATTTTATCCTTATCTGGGAATTATATTATCTGATCAAACTACAAAAAGTTTATATACATAATATTATAATATATTAAAATTAAACTGCTATATACGGATTTTATCGCGTTGTTTATTTGACAATTTATTACAAAATTTTGAAAATTGTTACACTACTACTACTATTAAACTTTACTAATTTTTAAGCTAATTAAATTATTATTAAACTATTTAGATTTAATTTCTTTTTACACTTTCCCCGACGTCTCGGTTGCTTTTCAGCAGCCATGGTCACGGGGAGACTAAGATGGCAGTTGTCTCAATGTTCCAGTGTAGTTATTTCAAAGTACCCGAACCCCCGTGACCATGGCTGCTGCAAAGCAACCGAAACGTCGGGGAAAGTGTAAAAATAAATTAAATCTAAATAGTTTTAATAATAATTTAATTAGCTTAAAAATTTGTAAAGTTTAATAGTAGTAGTAGTGTAACAATTTTCAAAATTTTGTAATAAATTGTCAAATAAACAACGCGATAAAATCCGTATATAGCAGTTTAATTTCAATGAATAATATTTGCGTAAATAGAAGACAATATTATTATAATATATTGTATATATTTTTAATTCAAACTGGAGATTTTGGCAACGTTATGGCAACCTCACCGATGAGGTATTTTTGCACTTGAGACAGACAGATGATTGCAACTAGCATTTTTCGTTGTCCTCATGTAATTTTGCTGTGATGTGTAAACGGAAAATATTACTGAATTCTCGTTAATTTCACAATACCTTCGTAAATAGACTAAACCTGCAGGAACACACCACAAGGATGTATGGCTGCGAACTGCTAACTACTACTAGTATCCTAGCCAAGTTATATGACTTTTCGAAATTATGTGCGTATTGATTGACAATTATCGCCTGCTCCGTGCCTCGGAGAACACCTTAAGCCGTCGGTCCCGGTTGCTATGAACATCTATGGCAGTCGTTATTAGGAGAGTGTCGACACAAAATATCCCACTGGGTCAGTGTCGCCGGTCTGCACTGACTGGCCCCCACATAAGATACATACATACATCCTAGCCAAACTTCGCTTAGTGTGGGAAATATTTGAGTGGAAAATGCACATAATTGTGATGATGATACGAATGAATTGCTCTATTGTTAAATATATGTCACTATAAATAAACTTAATGACAATATGTACTAAGCTACAACCAATAGATAAATTTAACCCTCCATCATCAACAGAACACGAAACAATTACCCGATCCCAACCCTCCAGTGCTCAATCGTGTACAAGGGTACATTAGACCCCACGTACTAACAAACAATTAAAACAAGATTACGCTATCAATACGTACATAATCTGGAGTTCTCAAGTTAACCCTAAACTTTACTTCTTCGTAACTAAAGCGTGTACAACAGTGGACTCTCAAAGTGTGGAGGGAACTAACGCAATTTATTAGATGGAAGTACTACGCATATAGATTTGCGTGGAATAGACTCGGCTCTTCCTGGTAAAACTGTTTTTAATAAATCTGAAAACAAAACTGCTTCTTTTGGAGCCAAGGCACACGCTTGCGCTTATTTTCGCGCATGATAGTAAGTTACTGATATTTTCTTTAAAAAATTCTAGCAGTACACGTAGCAGTGCCAAAACTTATGGTTCTTTAAAACTGTCTAAGGAGGTTTGGAAAGTATCACGGAACACAGCTAGTATGTGACACAAGATAATATCATACTTTCTTAATGGCGCGGATCGTTTAAGATGTTTTGATATCTACAAGAGACAAAAACTTTAGAGATGGCAGATCATTCTGAGTATGAGTCTCACGCTATCCTGAAAGGGTAAGCAGAGGTTTATTACATACGCATCTCGCCAGCTTTGTTTTGAAGTCCCACGTAATATGGGAGTAGCCTATTGCCATCTGCTGGGTGCAGTTCCAGACTTCGTGCCACTACTGAGAATTTCTCGACAAACCCAATAATACTTTTTCTACTGCTGCGCAACCGAGATAGTCTGCTGTCTACTGTACGAATGGTTGTAAAGTCTCTCGCGATACAGGTATTACTTTTAGTGCACATTAGTCATATTTTAATCTGATTCTGGAATCTTCTCCCTAGCCTTTATTATTCCCAAGTCACTTGGGGTCCGCTTTTCTAGTCTAACCGGATTTGACTGGATATCAGTTTTTACACGGGGCGGCTGCCATCTGACCTCCGCAACCCAAAGGCTAACGATACCCTACGGCTAGACCAGTGTCAGGATATTATAGGCTACTGACTTTCCAATAACGACTGCCATAGATGTTCATGGCAGCCGGAACCGACGACTTAACGTGCTCTCCGAGGCACGGAGCAGGCGATAATTGTCAATCAAGTCAATACGCACATAATTTCGAAAAGTCATATAACTTCCGAAAGTCAGAGGTACGCGACGTGGGTTCGAACCCGAGACCCTCTGCATTGCAGTCTGTTGGTCTCCCCACTAAGCTATCGCTGCTGTCTGATTCTGGAATACCATATATAATTAAATATCTATTGAAATGTATATTGCTAATTGTTATTGAAATTTAAATTATTTATTATTATTGAATATGTGGTTTATTATTGTATTTTGTGTAGTTTATAATAATTATTAATTTTATCATTATTTTCTTGTAACAAATATTTTCAACACAATCTATATTGCTATGAAATAAATAACTTATGAACTTATTGTGTCTGGCCACAATTGCGCCAGTGCGGCTCAATAGGTTAAATAAAATGTGTGTATTGTATACTATTGCGCCGCATGTGCGTCATCTAAACTGTGACGACAAGCGATGGCATACGACGCATTACATCACAACTATAACATGTGCCTACAACCGTAAATAGATTTACATGTCGCGTCGCAATCGAGTTGCCGCAAAATAGAGGCTACAGGCAAACATAGTATTGCCTGGTATTTTATATACATAACGAATTACATAATCGCATTTGACGTTCAACTAACACAATCTGTCTGAATTACAAATCGGTTATATTCATTGTCCATATATAAGCGCTTCGGTGGCGCAGGTAGTAAATGCGATTGTTATTTGAGGAGTTGGGTTCGAATTCCGGATAAGGTCAGCAAAAAGGTATTGGTTTTCCTATAAAAAAGAAAACAGTAGTAAGTATTGAGACCTGCTGATTGTACGGATGGCTTATTGGTTTAACGGTACGCCTCGCCACTACCTTAGTAACTTAAGATGGCGGTGTTGCATACCCTATGTGCAGCGCAAAGCATGTGAAGCCTTTGATACTGCACCTGATACTAGATATCAAATGTTTTAAGGACAAGATTCGATTTCTAAGCAACATTTTTAGAACTAACATATTAAACGTTAACGCATAAGTCTATTTACATTTGAATGCTGTCGTTTTATTACTACACCTGTGAATAAAATGAAACTTAAATACTCAAACTTAACTACATTAAAGAGTAGAGCATTTTCGTTAACTTTGAGCACATCTGCACAGGGACTAATTACAAACAAAAACAATTTCCTTTTCCATCTCAGAATAATCTTTACAGCCCGCTTCTTTTAACTTCTTCTAGACATATTAACAAACTATAGTACATATATAATAAATTTATTTTTATTATATAAATTTCTTTTGCTATGGGTGTTTTTAAATTCTTTTCTTTGGAAAAATAACCCGATACTTTGAGAAGCTCAGTGGAGAGACCAACAGACTGCAATGCAGAGGGTCTCGGATTCGAACCCTCGTCGCGCACCTCTGACTTTCGGAAGTTATATGACTTTTATGACAGGGCGTGGTCAGAGATTTAGTCTTTGAAATGAAAGCCATACAGACATACGCATCTGTAACATATTTATTTTGTCGTTAACAGCACAACACAGGTTACAGTTATCAATTATCATAATTGCACAAGAAAACAAGTCTCGAAAGAGCGAGAGCCGCCGAGACGGAACAAATAATTACGCACGTCTCGTGGCAGCGTGATTGCGCGACTACCGAGCGCCGACTGGTGAGGGACGCGGGAGGCGCGGCAACGGCTACGACTCAACCGTGCGGCCGCGCACGTTGTCGCACTTTAACCTTCTACCGCGCGTTACAGTCTCCCCCTCTAACCCGAACGAACGTCCTCGCGGTTGAGTTAGCTTTTTACGAGGCCTACCCCTCCTACGTTTCTCCTGTATTGGAGCCTGGATGCGACCGACGAAAGGAGTCAATACCGAAGTGTGGTACTTACCCAGCAGTGTACCGTCACTTAGACGCTCGAGAGTATACGTTGTCGAACCGACCACGGACTGGATTTTATACGGCCCATCACGACGCGGTATAAATTTGGGTGTCTGCCCTTTGTTGGTGTCGTTGGTACCTTGGGTTTTTAGTAGAACTAGGTCACCAACCTTGTAGTCTGGAGCTGGCCGACGATGTTTATCGACGTATTTCTTCTGCGCTGCCTGAGCACTCTCATAGACATCACGAGCGTCCAAAAGCACCGACGAGATTCTTTTTAGGTAATTAGTGATTTCACCTACGTAATTGTCATTGTCGATTATAGTGCGCATTTCTGAAAGGACGTCTGCTGGTGCGCGCATCTCTCGCGCGAAGTTCAAATAGGTGGGCGAGTAGCCTGTGCCCGATGTGACTGCAGAGTTCATGGCAAAGCGGATGGCAGGTAGGTGAATGTCCCAAGTATCGTGATCTTTATTTACTAGAATGGCCAGCTGCGGTTTGAGATCTCGGTTTTTTCGTTCTACCGGGTTCGCCTCGGGGTGGTAATATGAAGTGAACGACTGAGTAATCCCCATAGCGTGACAAGTCTGCTGCATTACTTCGCTGATAAACTGGACCCCGTTGTCACTAACAAGGCGCCTAGGGACTCCAAACCGTAAGTAAACCTCTGATACTAATACTTTCGCACATTCCTCACTGGTAGCTGCGGCGAGAGGGAAGAGCTCCACCCAGCGCGTGCAAGTATCCTCAACTATCAAGACCCATTTGTGCCCTCTCCCTGTCTCGGGTAACGGACCGAACAAGTCGACAGCTAGAACTTCAAATCGACGTGCAGAAGCGGGCGTCTGCAACAGGCCAGCCGGTTTCCTATTGTCTGCCTTGTAGCGTTGGCAAGGTACACAATTTTTAACGTACTGCGTAACGTATGAACGCATTCCAGGCCAGTAATACTTACCGACTAAGCGTTGCAGCGTACGTTCTGCACCCATGTGACCCGCCGTGGGTGCATCGTGGTATTCGGCCAAAACTTTGGCGCGTTCCTGCTCTGGGACTACCAGACTGGCGTCGTCATACTCCTCATTTCCGGGGCAATACCTATAAAGTACTCCTTCAGTGAGCACGTAACCTTTATCAGCCCATGCCCTTCCCCTAAAGGTATCGTCGGATTCCAAGGCTTCGACAATCTTACTCACCTCCGGGTCTTTCAGCTGGTTCTCACGCAATTCCTTTAGACTGCAAGAGGGCATGTCGGCTACAGCACTGTACAGATCACAGTCAGCGTCTTCAGTACATGCCGGGCGTGAAAGCGTGTCGGCTATTACATTTACTTTACCTGGTGTGTATTCTATCTTCAGGTTATATTCCTGAAGGCTCAGGGCCCACCTTGCTAGACGGCCGCTCGGGGTCTTCATGCTCAGCAACCATCTAAGGGGTTGATGGTCTGACCGGATCACAACCTCGGCTCCGTCTATATACCCTCTGAATTTGGATACCGCCCAGACGACGGCTAGGGCCTCTCTCTCGGTCGTGCTATAGTTTCTCTCAGCAGCTGTCAAGAGTCGGCTGGCGTATTCAATCGGGCGCTCATCGGTCCCCTCCCCCTGGAGGAGAGCCGCACCGAGAGCGTACCCACTGCTGTCAGTTCTGAGGACGAAAGGTAACGTCGCATCAGCCTGACGTAGGATCGGCGCCGTCACCAGCAGCCGCTTGATTTGCTCAAAAGCAGCCTGTTGCTCTGGGCCCCATCGCCACACGCTTGCCTTTTTAAGTAGCGTCGTCATGGGTTTAGCAACCTCTGCGTAATCAGAGACAAAACGCCTGAACCAGCTGGAGGTCTGCAGGAAACACTTCAAATGTTTCACATTCCGGGGCGTAGGCATATCTGCGATTGCCGCAGTCTTCTCAGGATCGACATGTATGCCACCTGGTAAGATAATGTGCCCTAAGAACTTTACCGATTCCCTGGCGAAATGACTTTTCTCTCGATTTACCCGAAGGTTGAATAAGGCAAGTCTATCGAACACGGAGGTGAGGTCGGCGAGGTGTTTCTCGAAGGACTGATCAGACAGCAACAATAAGTCGTCTAAATATGCCAGAAGCGTGGCACCTGGCAAGTTTGACTTAAATCTGTCCATTAACCTCTGGAACGTAGCTCCTGAGTTGCGCAAACCCATTGGCATGCGTTTAAACCTGTATGTGCCAAGCGGGGTTGTGAATGCCGTCTTGTCCCTGTCACCTGGGTCCATATTGACCTGGAAATACCCTGCTCGGAGATCAAGAGTTGTCATGTATTTTGCAGTTTTTGCGTCATGAAGGATGTCCTCAATCCTTGGGAGTGGGTATCGATCAGGCTCCGTGACTGCATTGAGTTTGCGGTAGTCAATGCACAGCCTATAATTGCCATCTTTCTTCTTAACGAGGACAACGTTCGATGCCCAAGGTGACTCGCACTCCTCAATTACATTCGTATCGATGAGCTTGCGTAGCTCCTTTTCCAGTGCTTCCCTCTTAGGTGGGGATAGTCTATAAGGAGGAGAGGCCAGAGGTTCCTGTGTGCCACTTACCTTAATCTTATGAACAGCGAAATCTGTAGGAGGCCCTTCTGAAGCAAACTGAGCGACTCTGTCTTGTAAGAACGCGTTGAGTGCGGCCCTGTGCTCCGGTGACAAACTCGTACCTTCATCGTGGCGCAGCGATGCATTGTAGATATCTGTACGCATCACGGTCGCGCTGTTCAGTACATAAGAATGCACAAACGGGAACCGGTCTCCTGGGCTATCTGAAAAATGCCATGTCTCTTGGGCTATATCTAAGACAATACCCGCGTTGGCAATAAAATCGCGGCCTAAGAGTGTTCTAGTGTCATCACCAGGGAATATCATAAAGTCGGTGTCGACTCTTCGACTACCTAGGGTAACGGGTACTGCCGCGACCCTTACCATTTTCCTATGACACGAACCGTCGGCGAGCCCGATATAACGTTCCGTGTCTTGGAAATGTACACCGTTATTCAGTAATAATGAATACAATGAAGGGCTGGCGACGCTATGCGTGGCGCCGGTATCGACTATTGCTACCCCTTCCTTACCTGCTATACCCACAGAGATTAGCGGGTGTGGCGTCGTTGTAGCGAGAACGTCGCCTTTTACGACATTAAAGTCAGACGGCTTAGCGGGCGTGGGTTAGTTCGAACAAGTAACACACTTCGACCTAACGACCCCCGGTTGGCCGCAACCATAACACCGGATCGGATGAGTACTCTTATTACTACTTTCACTATCTGTTTTATTAACTTTGCGACATTCACTAGTCGCATGGCCGAACGCTTTGCAAAAAGAACATCTAATGCGAACACGTTTCGAGTTTTCGTTCGAGTTAGAGGTGAGATGAGAACTTGTGGTTGCGCTTGGACTCGTAGTAACGCTGCGATCGGGCACCGTAGTAGGTAAGTAGGTATTATTCGACGTTTTCGCGGCAACGACAGAGTTTTTTAATTCTGAGATAGAATCTTCCGCGAGTCTCGCTCTTTCTAACAAATTATCAACGTCGCTGACGGATTCTCTAGGCAAACGTTTACGTATTCGGCGATGTAACAGTCCATATATAATATCGACTTGCATAACACTTGGCACAACAGACGGTAATCTAACTAATAAAGATCGTACCTTTGATATAAACACTTCGGCACGTTCACACTCACTGTGTTCACTCGCGAATACTTGTCGCAGTATTCTATACGCGGGCTGTTGCACGCCGTAAGCAGCACGTAGGCGCGCCAGAGCGTCCGGCCACGTGCTGACGCCGGCTCGCGCGCCGCGCCACCACACCGCTGCGTCGCCGGTTAATAGCATGGAGAGGCCGCGTAGCGCGTGTTCGTCGGTCACATCGGCGCAGTCCTTGAATACTTCTATTGCATCGATAAATGCTTCCAATGCCTCGGCTTCACGTGACTTCCCGTCGAATCTTGCGGTGCACTTTGCGAAGTTACCGCCGGATGCTGCGGATGCGTTCGCCCTGGGCGATGCCGCCGGTGTCGACGCGACTGGGTTCCACTGGTTGCTATGATGATGTAGAGATCGAAGAGTTTCTAAGAATGTGCGGTTGGTCTCCGCCTGTGTGCGGGCGAAAGACTCCATCATGGTGGTCAGAAGCCTTTCCGTATTCAGCGCTGCAGCAGGAGCTCCAGTCTGGGCCCCGCTGAGCGTGTCGCCGGGAGCGGCGCCCCCATGGGCGCGCGTCTCCTCAGACGCGTCGGTTGCGACGCGTACATGGGTGGTAGCGGCACCGGCGCAGGTGCGCGGCTCCACCGCCGAATCGTCGTCATCCTCGGAGTAGGCGTCGCCTTCTTCCTCGCGTTTGCGGTCGAATGCTGCCGCCTCCGCTGTCGCCGCCTGGGTTGCTCGGGTTATTCGTGGCATGATCACTGACTCTGAATTTAACTATATTCACTGGGTTCGTTATTCCAATGTTAGGTATGCTAACAATGGCCGCTAGTTGGGCGATCACTAATGACAGGGCGTGGTCAGAGATTTAGTCTTTGAAATGAAAGCCATACAGACATACGCATCTGTAACATATTTATTTTGTCGTTAACAGCACAACACAGGTTACAGTTATCAATTAGCATAATTGCACAAGAAAACAAGTCTCGAAGGAGCGAGAGCCGCCGAGACGGAACAAATAATTACGCACGTCTCGTGGCAGCGTGATTGCGCGACTACCGAGCGCCGACTGGTGAGGGACGCGGGAGGCGCGGCAACGGCTACGACTCAACCGTGCGGCCGCGCACGTTGTCGCACTTTAACCTTCTACCGCGCGTTACACTTTTCAAAATTATGTGCGTATTGATTGCAAATTATCGCTTGCTCCGTGTCTCGGAGAGCACGTTAAGGCTTTGGTCCCGGCAGTCGTTATTGGGAAAGTCAGTACCCTCTAATGTCCTGATACTAGTCTAGCCTTAGGGTATCGTTAGCCTTTGGGTTGCGGAGGTCAGATGGCAGTCGCTCCGAGTAAAAACTGATATCCAGTCAAATCCGGTTAGACCAGAAAAGCCGACCCCAAGTGACTTGGGAATAATAAAGGCTTAGAGAGAAGAAGACTTTGAGAAGCTTACATACCGATATGAGTCCATAAAATTAAGTCAAATAGTTTAAATCTAAACTATGATGGAAGTACTAATTAACTATAAGATTTTAGTCTTTCTTACTCCCCACCCTCTCCCCGCACCTCTTATCAGGAAAATTAAGCATGGCAAAGACCCCTCTCCATTTTATACATTTAGCACTTGAAATTTCGAACAAGACAAATAAAAAATCAATAACAGCTTGTCGTTAATTCAAAAATATAAGCTGTTTGTATAGTCGACTGTTTAATCGATAACAGCACAACACTAGTGACATAATAGATTTAAAAAAAAAAAGATCCCTTTCGTCGGCTAACCCATCATAAAACTTCAAATTGAACCGTATAAATCTTTTTGATCGCTATAATAAACAAGGGCCTATCTATTCATGCATGCGTCTAGGCTTCTTTTAAAGTGTCGCTGGCAAGTTATGCGAGAACGAAATAAAACTGTACCACGGAAAGTGTTAAACTTTAAACGTTATTATAAACATTTAAAAAACTCATAACTGACCCCGTTTAACTTTAGACAAATTTTGGTTCATTTTATAAATGAATTTCGCAGCAAAAATGTTAGGTGTGCGGAGTAGGTCGCCCGATAAAGCACTTTAGCTTGAACAAATTCTAGTGAAAGTATTTCGTAGTCACAACATGTACCTATTTTTTTGTACATGTACGTATTTTTGTGCTATCTCAAATAGAGAAAAACGTACGTATATAGGTACAACTAACAAACCTATACAAATGTATAGGTTTGTTAGTTGTACCTATATTTTTTTCCGTTTTAGCCGAAGATTATGTTGGTGCATTTTAAAATGTAGAATGAGCAGGTTATGTGATACCTGAAGCGATAAGTATAATATGTAAAGCTTAAACAATTGCTTAAGTAGTAAACTTATCATTTTAGTTAAGTATAAAAAAAATATTGGAAAGTCTTAATTTCACATAATAAAATTATAGAAAATAAAATTTCTAAAATTATGATTTTTAACAAATCAATAAATAAAAACGTGCGTGCGTGTAAAACGTGATGTGGTCGAAACTCAAAAATAATTTATACATAAAGGTCAAAAAGTAACACTTATGAACGTCAAAATCTATTGGTTAGTAAGTTTACTAAGTTACTAAAGCTATATTTGGGCTAGCTGCTAAGTTCATGCTTTTGTTTTGTTTGTCACTCTTTCACGCTTTGACTGCTCGACCAATCATCATGAAATGTACACACAATACACGTTGTCAAGGAAACAGAAACAAATATACCTTTCATCCAGAAAAAGCAATGTTAACGTAACCTTTTTTTTTCCTTACCTACAATTTATGCGAACGAAACTGCGGAAAAAATCTAGTTATTAATACTTTCGTTATTAGTAAAAGCGCCGAGTATGCTACATTCTGTGATATTAATATACAGAATGTCTTAGAAGTCGACGTCGAAGTTATAATAGCTATCAGAAAAATGGAAAAAAATATAAGTAAAGTATTTTAAAAATTAAAGGCATCTTAAAAAATATCTGCATCCTGTGACGGTCTTTTCACTCCTGTTACTACAGATATTTACATTTTGATTTTTTTCTGATATCTATTATAACTTAGCCTGTTACCTGATTCTGGCTTGACGTCGACTTCTGGGACACTCAAAATCAAAATCAAAATCAATTTATTGACAAAATAGCATCGAAGTTTACACTTTTTCAGTGGCCCCACACTAGGCAAGCCTGTCCTGTGGGTGCCTGATGTATTTCACAATATTACAGGTTACTACATTTTTCGGCCGAATTTGATTTTGTTATAAGACTACATAAATTAAATTAACAAAAAAAACATAATAGTTAATTGACACTATGACATTGGAAATGAATAAACAAAAGTAAAATTTAACAATTTAGCTAAATCATATGTGTGATGGTGTGAGTGAATAAATGTATTATAAATTATATGAATATTATAAATATATATATTATTATGAATAATCTTATATATACATATTATACATATGTGTATAACAAAATCACAATATAGACTGTTTTCTCAGCTACTAACTAACAATAATTGTGAGTGACACAGAAGTCAAATTATTATAACTTGTTGTGAAACGCCAAAATGTGAATCTCATTATTAATTAGTAATTGATAGTTAATTAGCATTTCCACATCAAATAAACATGATATGATTATTGTAGTAAATCAGATTTCGAGGCGATAATTAGCAGAGATAATTATGAATAACTTTTAGATCAAACATAAATCAAATATGTTCAAAATTAATTATAGATTTGAACATGCTGTCTATTTGTTTTGACGCTTAAATTTTCGCCTGCTTTTGCTTGATGCCAACCGTAAAGTACCGGAATTAATTGGGTAGGGCAAGAAGAGATTTGCAAGTCAAAGGAGGTGGGTTCATTTTATTCTTCTAAAATTGACAACTCCCACACTAGGAATAATGCCTGTGTCGCGTGAGACTTGCAACAGACACAAAGATTTTTGTTCCATGTGGGAATCGAAGCCACAACACTCGGGGCAGTGTAGTAGTAGTAGAGCCTCGCTGATTTCAACGTGAATGACTGGAATGAAGGGAAATGAAATGAGGGAAAGGACTACCCTCTCACAGAATATCGAAGTGAAATAGCAGTATTCCTACTGTTGTGTTTCGTTCGGTGAATAAGAGTGCCGGAGGGCCAATCACCCACTTTCCCCCTTCGCGCTCCTTATCTTTCCCACTTCCTTTCCTAAAGGGTCGGCAACGCGCAAATGATGTCTCTGGTGTTACAGGCGTCTATCGGCTACGGTGACCACTTACCATCAGGTAGGCCGTAAGCTTGTTTGCCACGTTAACTATATAAAAAAAAGACTTTATAAACATTCAAACAGACAAAGATTTTTGTTCCATGTAGGGATCGAACCCACAACACTCTGGGCAGTGGCAGTGCTAAAGCGACCACTTAACCACTATGCCTTCCATGCAGTGACCAGTGGATAGCAAAAGCTTAAACTTTAACATGCTGTTGAATCACATTTGTCGATGACATCAATCTCGGTTCTTTGTATGCTTATAAAAAGGGTTTGAAATTATTAAGTATATTAAGAAAGAAAGATATGAAGAAAATAAAGATAAAAGATTAAAGTGGTGGTAACTTATCATATGCGTTGCCACAAAGGTATCTATCCAGCTTTATGCTTGTACTTGTTAATAGATTCACACTTTATCTCGGCAGGATAGCGACTACGTATTATGACATCGGTGAAAATTATTCGAATACATTAAATTAATTCGAATAAATAATTGTCAATCACTTCTTCTCCCTAGCCTTTATTATTCCCAAGTCACTTGGGGTCGGCGTTTCTGTTCTAACCGGATTTGACTGGGTATCAGTTTTTACACGGAGCGGCTGCCACCTGACCTCCGCAACCCGAAGGCTAACGATAACCTAAGGCTAGACCAGTGTCAGGATATTATAGGGCACTGACTTCCCAATAACGACTGCCATAGATGTTCATGACGGCCGGGACCGACGGCTTAACGTGCTCTCCGAGGCACGGAGCAGGCGATAATTGTCAATCAATACGCACATAATTTCGAAAAGTCATATAACTTCCGAAAGTCAGAGGTGCGCGACGTGGTTCGAACCCGAGACCCTCTGCATTGCAGTCTGTTGGTCTCCCCACTGAGCTATCGCTGCTATATAATAATAAAATAATTTTCAATCACTATTACACTATTATAACTAAACTAACTCTTCGGTTACCGATTTTATAACGGTAAAGAATATAACTGCTGTGCATAAAATCTCGGGTTTAGTCTAGTGGTCGGACAAAGACAGCATAAGGATAGCTCCATAATAAGTGGGATCTGAAACCTTACAAAATGTGTATTAGCCCTCTGCCTACCTTTTCAGGGATAAAGGCGTGAATATATATGTACTATTTTCATGTTTTATAACGTTTCGTGTACCCAAACTCGCGGCATTTGAGGTTGATGTGTGAAGGGTTCCCGCGTCGTATTTTGTATACCGTCTATCCGTCATCCTGACATTCATTAGCTTTGTTTGTTCCCGAGTGAATCTTATTTGCGTAAAAAGTTGTTTTATTGACTTTTATAGAGTACAATTTTATGTCTTAAGACAGGATCTACTCGGTACTTTGCCTACTGTATTAAACATGTATACAGATCCTTGTACACATTTTTAATTCAGTGGGCAAGTCAAGCATAGTTTTTAGCGCGAAATATCCTATACTATCACATAGTTTGCCTGTTGGTAATTATGCTTGCTTTGGTAACATGGCGGTAGTGAATGTAACCGCTGAGTATAGGGCCCTGGTTTCAAATTCCAGCTTAAAAGAAATTTTTATGGAAAAATTCTTAGTGGAAGCACAAAGTCAGCTCGTTCTCATTTACATGATACCTTAACCAAAATGTGGGTGCAATACATCTCTGCTTTTATGAATATAGGCGTGATATATTCATAAAATATATATGTATATAACTAAATTTACAATTTCAAGGTAAGTTAGATCGTAGGTGGTAATATATGGCCTAACGTTACATCCTAAATTGCTTTATGAGTTATGACAGGATGCCATCGCTCATATTTTACCTGGGCGAAAGGTAAATACCAAATACAGGTTATAAATGTATTTAGATTTATTCACGCAGGCCCATCGCCGGCTAAATAGTAAGCCCGTTCGACTAAAACGGGATATATTGTAAATCCACGAACGTCATAACGAATTATATTCAGAATCGAATATGGTGGCTTATAAATAAAGCAGGTATTAAGCATGACTTCTAAAAATTCCAAGATAAAATAAATGCTTAAAAACGTAGCGCTTGTGCTCTTGTATAGGTATGTCGAATATTAAAATTAGTCGCGAATATTGTAGTAAGGTTGTAGAGACAAAATAACAAGTTTTTGGTATCTAAGAAAGATTTGCAAAGACTTACGAGCTGATTAGAAAATCATTGCAATAATTTCAGTTTGTTTAGAACGTTTGAACATTTAAAACGGTGATTGAGTGGAGAACCATTTCATAAACAGCAACAAGAATGTTAAAGAATCATTGTATCCATCGTTGCAGATCGTTCATAACAGCTATTCGGCGAAACCAAGAGTGGGTAATCGGAATTTATTTGACCAAAGCTTATTTTTGCAATGGTCCTAATAATTACTCATATATGTACTCGTACATGGCGTACGGAAGTCGGTTTGTGCAGAAACGAATCAGACATTGCACAAACAGTACAGTCAGAATCAAATGCCGCAATTTATAAAAGACCCTCCCCGTGACCATGGCTGCTGAAAAGCAACCGAAACGTCGGAGAAAGTGTAAAATTAAATTAAATCTAAATAGTTTAAATAGTTTTAATAATAATTCAATTAGCTTAAAAATTAGTAAAGTTTAATAGTAGTAGTAGTGTAACAGTTTTTCAAAATTTTGTAAAAAGTATCAAATAAACAACGCGATAAAATCCGTATATAGTAGTTTAATTTCAATGAATAATATTAGCGTAAACAGAGACAATATTATTTATAAAAGAGTTTCATTAATATTAAAATTACTCTTAGCATTTTCTGGCGTTTCCATATTATGTTTAAAAATATATTTTAATTTTGAAAATAAGTTTGTAAATATGTTATAATATTACTTGTAGCGTGTTAAATATGGTGGGTTTAAGCAGATATTTACTTACTTTGTTTTGGTAAGTACATACAAACCTTCGTACGGAGTTTAGTAATGGCCACATCTCTAGTGTAGACAACGTATAATGCTACGTACAAGGCCATGATTAGACAGAAGCGTTAAACGTCGCACAGATGTAATCGTCGCTAAATTGACAAAGAGATCAAAGTATTATTGATAAATAATAACACAGTAAGCTAAAATAATTGCTTAAAGCTTCTAAAAAAATGCAAATAATGGCGTTGAGGTTAGAGTAACAGACTGCCACGGCTGAGGTCTTGGGTTCGATTCCCGCATAAGTGAAACATTTGTGTGCATGAACATGGATGTTTGTCTTGGTCTGGGTATTTCTATGTATAATATGTATGTATTTACAAAAAAGAAGTATATATATATGTTTATCCATTGTCTAGTACCCATAGTACAAGCTCTGCTTAGTTTGGGCTAGATGGTGTTCTGTGTATGTGGTAGAATATTATTATTATTATGGTTATATCCCTGTAGGAGTAGGCAGGAGCTTGGCACCTACATTTAGCCAACTATGATTGGATCCCGCTTAGTAGAGGAACAAATTTCTAGATTCCTTTAGACCAGCAACTGAAAATTTCTCAAAATTCTTTATCACCATAATACAATAAAAAAGCAAATATCAACTAACTCTAAACCAAATCTTTGCAAAAGTTTGCGCATTCGACGATCATAAAAGGAGTAAAAATTTATGAGTGATACTTCAATACATCACATAAAAGCACAAATGGCAGCTGTGTGGTGACCGCACCTGTAAAATCTCGACCCTTCGTGTTACTATACTTTCATGGAGGTTTTTTCTCACAATAACCGCTCGAGTAGAAAATCCCCTCTAGCGGTAACAAGTAGGCCTGGGACAACTCAATAAATCTGTTAGGCCCGTAATAGTGATGCGACATTACTTTTAATGCAATTTAGTCGATAAAATTATGTTCCATTTAATTGCCATTTTTTATTTGAATTCAACATTAATCAACTTGATCTTAATTTTACATAACAAAATGGTAGTATAAACATTATTATTATTCTTTTTATAAGCATTTGTCATTATGAAGATATAATATTAATTAAATTACTTTATTTTACCATAAATAGCGTACTAGTAAGACAAAATATGTTGAAACTACTTAATACCTTCAACTCCAAATACTCCAATGCATGCCGTAATCATACATGCTATATCAAAAAAAAATATCTTCATCTCTTTATCCTTAACGCTGATTAAAAAGGCAAAGATTTGATTCTCGTTTTAGGTAAAATGTTATTGAGATTTTTTGTCAGGCAGCAAGCAGTATGTAATTTTTATTTTATTTTATAGATTACCGTAATGTGCCGTTTGGATTTTCTGCCACAAAATAATTTCTCGTAATAGTAGGAAAATTTGAGTTGTACTTGAGTGATAATAATAAGCTTAGTCTCTGTTTCGTGAGATTTAAACGTAGGTATCTCTGCCTAGCTATTTATGTTATGTTATTAAAAGCTATGTCATGCTTTAAAATTGTATGCTGTTATATAATAAAACTATAAAGATACAGTGGAAATATTTTTGAGATTCAGTTAGGATTGTCTTTTCAGAACAATCTGAATCCTATACATCGATTTTATAATTATTTCCTGTCTATTTTTTCATCATACGCAAATACCACTTTCATTTACATTATACGTAACTACAAAGATTACAATTTTGTAGCTTAGAGTTTCATTTAAAATTTACATCTAATTTCGTTTATAAAAAGCAAAGATTTAGGTGTATAGTGCCACAAAGCTGCGAGCAAACTAAATTCTACATTTATATTAGTTATATTAACAAACGAAATAAATTACCTCGTAGTTGATACACTATATGCTATAAAATTAAACTTATCAAACAACTGTGTCAAAAGTATCAAAACTTCTGTAGTTTCGTTGAGTTCAAAATTAGTTTTCTAATTAATAATGACGTGACACGATATTCTTTTGCGAGAACTTAAATTAAACTTCTCATACTGACACTTATATTGTTATTAAATAAGCTTATATTCTTAGTAAAGTTTTGTTATAAATACTAATAATAATATTATTAGTACACAAGTAGCTGTGTCTGTTTGTATCGTTTACACGACTAAATTTCGAAACAGAATCGAGAAAAGCCAAGGAATTAATTAGAATCCTGAAAAAATATGTAGGTTTAATTATATATTGATAGATGGATACTAAAGAAGCCAGCAGCGATAGCTCAGTGGGGAGACCAACGGACTGCAATGCAGAGGGTCTCGGGTTCGAACCCACGTCGCGCACCTCTGACTTTCGGAAGTTATATGACTTTTCGAAATTATGTGCGTATTGATTGACAATTATCGCCTGCTCCGTGCCTAGGAGAGCACGTTAAGCCGTTGGTCCCGGCTGCCATGAACATCTATGGCAGTCGTTATTGGGAAAGTCAGTACCCTCTAATATCCTGACACTGGTCTAGCCTTAGGGTATCGTTAGCCTTCGGGTTGCGGAGGTCAGGTGGCAGCCACTCCGTGTAAAAACTGATATCCAGTCAAATCCGGTTAGACCAGAAAAGCCGACCCCAAGTAACTTGGGAATAATAAAGGCTAAAAGAGAAGAAGATAGATACTAAAGAATTTTTAGTCCGGGTCACTTAAGGGTTTGAAATGTGTCCGGACGACAGCAATAAGCTCACCACCAACATAGCTATTAATAAATAGAGTGAAGGCTGTATTTACTGTAGCTCTTTTGTTCTACAAAATGAGTTGGCAAACAAGTATACGGCTCCCTTGATTGTAAGCGATTTCGGCAATCTATGAAGGCTCGCTATTTGTATTACTCACATTTACTCAAACCTGAAAAACAAGAATTAAAGATAAATTGAAAAAAAGCAAAAGGAATTAATTTTAATGGTAGATAAGCTTGAGAAACTCTTACTTACGAGTGAAAGGCAATAACAGATTGACTATTAATACGCCAGTTTTCTTCTAAAATGTAGTAGGTACTCCCTTAGGTGAGCGAGCTAATACGCATTATGTTTATATAACATTCGTTGTATAAAAAGTATAAGTCGATTTTTCTTCCCATCACTACTCAATACTTAAGAGACTATTATATTTGCCTCTACTCTTTTATGTTAAATGTGGAGTAGATTCGTATTACATCTCTTGAATGATGTAAAATACTTAAAATCTATTGTAATGTCAATCATTTTTAAAATCGTTGGGATTTGAAGGGGTTATACAGATGACTCAAAACGGGACCACGTTTGTCGAATCTTCTATGTTACATATACGTTTTCCTGTCTGCAGTTTTAGTGTCCGGTTTCCTCACGCTTCCCTTGCTATTTTCCTTTATTAATTGATGCTGTTATCAACTAGTCTGTTCAAGTTAGTTTCCCAACAGATCATAGTTCTGACTGCTGGGTAATAGTAATTTGCCTAGACTGACTATTTACTAAAAGCTTCAACCCTAAAATTTCTCATCAGTTACATTATTTACGTCTACCACAATCTGCATACAAGCACGCTTGCAATACAGTTTTCAATTAATAGCAATATTTGACTTAATTTTGGTTCCTTGTTCAATATGTACGTAAGTACAAAAACCATTATTTGCCGCACTCCTTAAAATTGCCATGAAAGCCCAAGATAGCTACCTACTAAAAATGTGGGGACCCAAATCTTGGCTAACGATGCGAGGACACGAAACAAAATTTGTCTTTCACCACAAAAGTATAATTTATCAACATCGCGTCACTATGTGTGTGAAAAACATCAAAACGAAAAACCAATTTTAAGCTTAACAGCCTACGGTTTATTTTCGTTTGAAAGTCTTGCAAACATGCACAAAAAAGGCCTTAAAGTAGGACGCAGTTGATGCGTTAAGAATGATATTGTGTGTAAAGCAAATAAGCCAAGAAATATCTATAGGGGGAATTTTTAGGAATAATTTTGGGGCGAAAATATTTCGGTCTCAAAATTCTTCAATTTATGAACCGTTAGTCGTAGCGTGCATGTTGATAGTTTTTGTTCTATTTGCTTACCCCGTTTTTGTTCAAAGTACATGCTTTAGCCGTCAATTGCTACGATAATAAGTTCAACACGGCGCGGCGTACTTTACAATTGAGGGAGACAGAGTATAATAACGTGATGTAATAATTTACTAGGATAAATTTATACATATTAAAAGCGACTGCTCTCGATCTTTTGCTATTCAAAGTCAAAGTAAAACTTTTGCGAGAGACAATTATAGCTATAAAACTGTTAGACTGGCATAATTATTTAATGTGGATTCACCCAGCCTTTTTCAAGCCCAAATATGATTCTTCCAATCGGGAAGTCATGAGGTATCCTGTGGCAACGCATCGCCGAAATGTGCGAGATTCTTGCAATTGCGTTCGTACTGAGCGCATGTACTTCTGCCGATTAGTATATTATATTAGCGCTTCGCGTCATATTAGCGATTCACCATCACTACCATCGTCTTTGGAATGTAGTAAATTGTCTCTGCTGCTTGACGTCACAGGGTCTCCTGATATGAAAATAAAAGAAGCAAATAAACCATGTTCAGAATTTCTGATTTCCTCTGCTTTGTGAGGAACTTTAAAAGTAATTAAAATACGTCAACATAAAACATCCTGGCTTGGAACAACTATTGGACGATCACTCTTCATTTTTCTTTATCAAACCCAGAACACTTGACCAAAGCACATGACGCGAGGCAAACATTAAAACCGCTACACTAGGTGTGCAGTAAACCTATCCTATATTAGGAATATAATTTAATGACACCCGCCAAATTACTTCCCAAAAACCGTTCGGTGAATATGCGAAGAAATTTCTTTAGCGCTAACCATTTTTACATCGCATAAGATAAAAGTTACAATACAACATGAAAACCTTTACTTACTTGATATTCATATAGACAATACACGGATTTAGATGAGACGATTATTTTTCAAACATTAAAATACAATATGGAGCCCAGCTCAGTGAGGCCAATCGCCTTTTCTTGAACACAATCGGTGGATAGCCACTTCTAAAAATGTCAAACGATTAGTAATCCCAGCCATACAAGATAGAACGTAAGCGATTGCGGATGTTCATGGCAACGATCTGTCAGTCACTCAACAAATCCTTCTTTATTACTGGCAATAAAATAGGCAGCTTTAACAAGTTAGTCTAAATCACTCGCATATCGGAGACCGACCATCTAAGTTCCTAAAACACTGACAGTTTTAAATGAGACTGTTTTAGGGGTTTTCAGTGTTTTTTGTGCCCGTGAGGAGTTACTGGTGTATCATTTGGTAATTTTGACTGCGCTTAGTGTAGTCATTTGAGTGGTCGCCTCACCACTGACACTGCACCGTGTGCTATAGGTTCAATCCCCACACGAGACGAAAAAATGTGAACTACAAACAGTTGTAACACGTCTAGCTGTTCTATTTTATTTCTATTGTTTAAATGTTTGTAAAGTTATCCGCAACACAGGAATTTTAAGCCTGGTGCTTAAATACTTAAAAAAATACAAAACATATCTGCCGGAGATGATTTGTACACGCCTGTTGGATTATTAGTTGATCTGTGTAAAATATAGCATTTTACAAACAAAGATAAAAATGTGTCTTAATTTAAAAATTAAGTAAATGTTTTAATATATATACATACGTTTAGTACGTATGGATATAAAAAAACTTTATTGTAAGAAAATATGCGAATTTCATGAGTTTTGGTGTACATGGAGGTTTATCTTCGTTACAACAGAATCTATTTGAAATAACTACTATTTAAAAAATATATAAGATATCTTATTTAAGGTAATGGACGTTCGTCAATAAACTCAATTGCGTTTCTTTAAATAAAGAAACAACATTCAATGATTATAATTTCATAAAATATCGTCTCCTTTTAATATTCAAGTATTTTATCTAACACATTTATCACAATGACACGCACAACATGACACTGTCACCTATCTTCACGTCAGTCGTAAAATAAGGTCAAATCAATGAAATGATACTCATTTCATCACAAATATATTATTGCAGGATAATATACATATAGACAGGTTATTTATTTTATTTAACCGGATGAAATTGGGGCAGACTGCTAGTTATTTATAAAATGTGACTATTTTAGCGTCGAAAAGAAAGAGGGATGTTAAGATATTGTTTGTAAAAATAGTTAAATACGGGTCGGTCCGACAAATGGCTAATGAGTTTTTCTGTCACGAAATCCCATGCCTCGTGTATATATATTTATACAAATGGGGTGGCCGACAAGCATACAGCCCACCTGATGGTAAGTGGTCGCCGTAGCCTATGGACGGATGCAATACCATGGATAAAATGTGTAAGTTCAATTATTTTGCGACATGTGAAGCTTTCCTTTACAGAACAACATTTCACTTACCAATTACTATTTGTTCGCAACACATAAAAGCCTCATCATTACCACAATTAGCAAGGCCAAGTCCTGGACAATCTGCACATTTTTTGCAGGCATGAGTCAGTCCATTATTCCTTTTCTTGCGGCTAAGGCTTAAGTGTCATTGTGAAGTGATATCGTAAAATCAAGGCTGAGCCTTCGAGCTTAGAACAATGAGGTAGGGACTAACGTTAGGTAACAAAGATTGCGTTTAATCTTACCAACAATACCAATTTAGTGATTCGGACGATGTAATAAGGCTTCGTATCGAATAACAAACAGTATTATAGAGTATGGCGATAAAGACTGAGGACTTCTATGTATAAATATTAAACGAAATATTTGTACAGTTTTTCTTTTTTTACTTTTTATAAGACAACTGTCGCTCTAGGGATAAATCCTGTATCGTAGGGGACTTTACAAATATTCAAACAACGGACACAAAGAACATCCAGACACGGAACAGCCATTTGTGGATGTCACAATTTTATGTTCCGTGTGGGATTCGAACCCACAACACTCGGAGTAGCCTACTACGCCATTCGTGCAGTGCATTTTAAGTTATTGCGCAAACGGGGTGTGTGGTTTTGGGATATGTAAGTTTATATGAAACAAGGAACCAGAAAACTGAAATTTATGTGGAAAAATATATATTACCGTTGGCCTCGATGGCGTAGTGGTTGGTAACCGACGACCACGCCTGAGATCGCGGGTTCGATTCTCGCACAAGTCAAACATTTGTGTGCATGAATATGGATGTTTGTCTTGGTCTGGGTGTTTCTATGTATAATATGTATGTATTTACAAAAAAAAGTAGCATAATATGTATGTTTATCCATTGTCTAGTACCCATAGTACAAGCTCTGGTTAGTTTGGGCTAGATGGTGTTGTGTGTATGTGATAAAAAAAAACAATGTTTTATTGCTGGGTGACCATTAGCGTATGATCATTCACATAGTCTCCTAAAATCTCTCTGCCTAGCTATTAATACATAAATAAGTAAATATCAGAACTAAGACATTCAATTTAATTTGTTTGTGAAATAGATGAGATACATATCTATTATAAATATTGACAAAGTATCACTGTGATTCGCCACATTGAATTATATTTAACAAGATTTCACCCACGGCTTCACTCGCCAGATTTAAAACTACATCTGTACCAAATTTCATCTAAACCAGTTAAGTGGTTGCCTTGAAAAGGTAACAGAGAGACAGACAGATAGACAGACAGAGTTACTTTCGAATTTACTCAGTGATAATACAGCTTTATAATGGTAAAAG
Organism: Catocala fraxini; assembly: GCA_930367265.1. Lineage (NCBI taxonomy): Eukaryota > Metazoa > Arthropoda > Insecta > Lepidoptera > Erebidae > Catocala > Catocala fraxini. Next base: position 4,141,713 of record OV884045.1, read on the forward strand.
AACTTTTAAAATCGATGGAATAGTTTTTGAGTTAAACCCTTACAAACAATCAAAAAAAGGCGCTCAAAGCCAGTTGCACTCACTGATTGGTAAACGATTAGCGAGGTTAAGAAACGTTGGGTGCGGTCAGTCTATAGATGGGTGACCGCTTAGTTGTATTTCATCTGAGCATCTTCATGCTTCGGAGGGCACGTAAAAAGTCGGTCCCGGTTGTTGCCAAATTGACAGCAGTCATTAAGCCATGTCAGAGGCCTACGGGCGGTTTGAACAACTCTTGACAACAGGTTGTCCACTAACCACACGAAGAGAAAGAAATAAGAATAAAAAAATCATATATTTCTTCTTATAATATTAGTATAGATTAACTTAGTACCTGTTATGTTCCGCGGAGAGGGTCAGGGAGAACAACCTCCTCGCTGACCCTCTCCGGCGCAGACGGACGGGAGCGAGGAGGAGGCGATTTGCCCGCCTTCTCCTCCAAAGGTGCTGAGGCCCGGTCACCATCAGCCGGGCCAACCGCCGGGGCGGGATAGTGATTGCTAACGCTACCCCATCCCGTCCCACTCCGTCGGCGGAGGGATTGCTCACCCCAGGTTTTTAGTGTGTATACCGACCCCCTTCAGGGGCGGAGAGTCTCACATAACCACCTTTCCCGCCCGGGGAGGGGGTATCCATAAAGGATTTTTCTGGGTCAAAAAAAAAAGTACCTGGTATGTTAGTAAGGATGTACATTTGTTATATTGTATATGTTATTATTACTAAATCTTATAAAGTCAAACATACATAAGCGACACAACATATCACTAAACAAATAAACATTAGTTAACTTAAAATCCTTAGTAAAATACCTCGGCCTTTCTCCAACCCACGTTAGCCTTAAGGCTCCTGTCACCTATCACTCACTCACTTGTTCCACAACCCTACAAGCATCTCTTCGAAAATTCAATCCAATAAAAGCACTTTTTTACGTAACGTTTTTAAAGGCAATGTAAAATATGAAAGCTTGTTTGTACAAGTACTGGGCCCGGCGTTACGGAGTTATTGACCTGGAGACGAATGTACAGAACTTATTCATAGCCGTGTACCCGAAGATTTGTAAACATTTCGCTCGCGGTATTTTTTGAGGGTTATTCGATTGTGACTTGGAATGAATGGGAAATGGGCCAAAGGTATTTTTTTAATATTTGCAGTTTACTTTCGGTGTGTTTTTATGAAATAAAATTTTTGATTGTATCTAATAATGTCGCAAAGGGCGGATTCTTTTTTATGAAATTTTGCCTGCATTAGTGAATTCGCATAAGGATTTAGTACCCGGGTGTTTTTGTATTTTTGTCAGAAGTTTTTCAGTAAACAAATCTATATCAGTGCTAAGTCAGGCGTCGCGAATTCGACCATATATACGCGCGATAATCTCTGGATATTTAATGCTAAAAGTTCAAAATAAAATTTGCTGTCTCAGTGGCACAGCGGTAGTGAATGTGACTATAGCGCTTATGGCTTCGATTCTCGGAACTGGGAACTGCGCCCGGTGACAAATTTGTCGTCTTTTACATGGAAGCTAAAACATACGTAGCAATTATGTGAGTATAATACCTGCCCTGCCTTGGGAATATATAGGGGTAAGTGTACGTATGTATAATTGAATATTCTTGAGAAATCTGTCATGCAATAACACCGGCCAGTCCGGGAATCCATCCGAAGACCTTACGAACGGTTACAAACAAATTCGCAAACTTCCTCAAAATAGCTAACCAAGCAATTTTCCTTATTAACTATATTATTAATTATTTAACACAAACAGACGAGAGGTCGTACTACGTTGGGTACTTCACAGGGGTCTGTAACAACCATGACTTTCACATCCGCCACAAAAAGCAGCAGCGAAATCTTAATTTCCCCACAATGTGGGGTGCTTATTAAAAATCCAGCGAAGTGTTGTTTACGACGCCATCCATCAAGCGAAGATGATTAATTGCTACACATTATCGACAGCTGCGCGCCCTATTCATAACTCCATTACTGAAGATCGGCTCCCATCTTTGTTTTTAATCTTCGAACCAAAGTCTGAAGTTGTTGATTGGATGTATAATTATTATAATGTGAGTTTCGTTTTCATAGCTATGCGTGGCTTTGAAAGGGAATGTTCTGCGAAGACTTAGTGAAGCTTGATTTCTTGTATACTGTTAGCTTTTACCCGCGGCTTCGCTCCCATTCTAAGAATTTACTTAAAAATCCAGTTGGAATCAGAATATGTAACACTATCCGGCCACTATCTGAAATTTCTTGCCTGCTTCTTCATGAGAGCATTACGTTTCCAACAAGCTTATTCAATGCTATAATTTAATTTTATTTTATTATTATATTTTTATTAATATGCTGGTTAATTGACGTGACCAATTACACATTTTTATTGAAATAAAGATTTTTTACTGTAACTTGACCATAAACTCGCTTTGTGTACAAAATAAGCAATCCGTTGTTCCTATGTTGTGCTACAGAACGACAAAGTGTCGAACGTATATTTGCAATTATAATAGTTTTTGAGGAAAGGTTAAAGTGGCAGACAAGTATAACATCAGGCTGTCTACAAAATTACCAGAACTATATTCAAATCCCAAATACTAAAGAATATACGAATTGGGCTGGTCATGGTCACATATTTTAAAGCTACGCGATGCGATATTGCAATTTATGCGCTAGCGGTTTGTGGCGACATTGCTGCCTTAACTCTTTCCTGGTTGCGTTAACCAGGAAAGAGATGAAACGATAATCGATTAAACTTTCGGATTATTCGATTATTCAATTGATTCGAATATATACAAATTATATTGAACATTATTTTAGTATATTTTTATTGATTACCTATACTTTAATAAAAAGTATTCGAATACTCATATCCAAACATAAAGTATTCGAATAATAATAATGAATGACAACGAACGATGACTAACGGATGGCGGAGTGGTTTAAGTGATCGCCTTGCCACTTCCACTGCGCCGAGTGTTATGGGTTCGATTTCCACACGGGACCAAAATTTGTGTTATCCACAAATGATTGTTCCGAGTCTGGATGTACTTTTTGTCCGTTGTTTGAATGTATGTAAAGTCCTCCGCGATACAAGTATTATTCCTAGTCCGGGAGTTGTACTAAAAAAAGGGGAAAACATTATAATTGCATGCAAATGCGGGTACGCACACTTTTTGCTTCCATAGAGATGTTGATTGGTGACAATTGAGCACCGTTAAAGCGATTGCAATACACTTTAACTTTCTGGTAGTTAATAAGAATCTTCTGCTGACTCAACTCAACTTTAATTCTGGTAAAAATATCTATGACGTCACATCGCTGGCATGCATGACGCATTTAATGGCAAGTCTCTATTTATTGTACGTAGCTTTACTGTGTCTCAGACCTAAGATAGTTAAATGCTGCCAACGGAAGCGATTCACTGCAGAGTTTTGACAAAAAGCTACCCTGAGATAACAATAGGAGTTCCTTTCAACATGCAGTTGAACTATCTGTGTATAAAAGCATGTGCCTCTGGAGTAAGTTAAATTTAGTGCTGTTAACTTTTGGCTCTTCGAGTATCCAAAATCAGCATTGTATTTTCTATTTACCTCAAGTGTTTAAGACTGCACCGAGCGTAAGACAGATAATGACAGAGCTCGTGCGGCGCATATTCAAATCGGCGCGCGGCCGCCATAGTAAAATTATATGGAGGATTTGAAGTGCTTTTTTGATAAATATGTATCTTTATTGTCAACCAATAACTTAAATATTTGGGACGGACAAATTGTAATATAACTATTTATGTTTCGTTTAAGCTGTAAAATAGGATAGATTTCTGCTGTTATAATCTAAAAATCACGTAACACGAGCTTACGTTTATGCAAAATTACGTAATTTTGTAGGCGAAAATATTAATTATTTTAATATTTTTACACGGAGTAATTGTAAACACACTCATTGTTATGGTAAATGTATATTTTATATTTGTATTAAACTAAAAGTGTTGTTGTTGTTTTTATTCACTTAACTGTGACCGCCTGTTTTGGCACATTTCACTCAGCGCAGTCTTAAAAAGCATGCAATTTTACAGATGGTAAGTAAATGCAAAGTCAGAAATCATTTATACATTTAGGTCACAAAGTAACATTTATGAATGTCAACGTCTTTTTACGCCTTTCTAAGCCATAACCTTGGCGATCGAATTTTTATAAGAATAATAATAATAATAATAATAATAATATTCTACCACATACACACAACACCATCTAGCCCAAACTAAGCAGAGCTTGTACTATGGGTTCTAGACAATGGATAAACATACATATATACTTTATTTTTTTGTAAATAAGATATAATATATAATATATATAATTATACATAGAAAGAAGAAAGAAAGAATAACTCCGGTATTTATTTTAACTTACATAGCATACATTATTATGTATTTATTGTGGCTGCACCGATGGCGTAGTGGTTTAAGTGTCCGACTCACTACTGCCACTATGCCGAGTGTTGTGGGTTCGAATCCCACACGGGATAAAAATTGTGTGATCCACAAATGAATGTTTCTAATCTGGGTGTTCTTTGTTTGAATTTTATATAAAGGATTATTATTTTATATATAGGATTATATTATATAGGATTATAGGATTTATTCCTGTGTGTCCCACACGAGGAATAAATCCTGTGTCTTTAAAAAAGAAATCATTGCCTTGCCTTTTTTTGCGTAGCACCCGTAAACCGCCTACAGTCATATAATTCTAGTACTTACATAAGCAGCGATAGCTCAGTGGCGAGACCAACAGACTGCAATACAGAGGGTCTCGGGTCCGAACCCACGTCGCGCACCTCTGACTTTCGGAAGTTATATGACTTTTCGAAATTATGTGCCTATTGATTGACAATTATCGCCTGCTCCGTGCCTCAGAGAGCACGCTAAGCCGTCGGTCCCGGCTGCCATGAACATCTATGGCAGTCGTTATTGGGAGAGTGTCGACACAAAAGATCCCACTGGGTCGAAGTGTCGCTGGTCTGCACTGACTGGCTCCCACATAAGATACATACATACATACATAACGAAATAGTTAGGTATATGTACGAGTATGTAGTGAAATGTGGACGGACATGCGATCTGGTTAGATAGGCGGAGAGCCGTCGAATGTCGATCAGTTTGGGAATTTACGACTATTGGGCTGTGCCGATGTTATTCATTACACAACAACCTAAATATTTGTTGTTAGCTGATGTATATCCGATCGTGAGGCACCGCGTTTGATTCGCGAAACCTACAAAGTGTTATGGCATTTAATGTTTTAGTTGTTTTCAGAAATTTTCAATATCTACAGGGAGTCTGTAATTGAAAGTTATTTAGTGAAATGTTGGTGTTATACATAAACATTTTTTAACACTTTTCGGAGAGTAAAATGCGCATACTACATAATATTATAAATGCTATAGTAAGTTTATTAAGTTATAATGATTAAACCGCTACACTGTTTTTAATAAATAATTATATTTAATAAATAAAACTTAGGAAGTACCCTAGATACAGCATTCTTTTTTATACTACCACATACAGTACACTACATATTTAATTTCTTTCCTTAGCCACGAAAAGGAAGAACCGGCGTAAGGGCGGGGCAAAAGAAACTATAGGTGCTTCGGGCAGAATGCAGTAAAAAATCTTACCACTCTTAACGGTAACACTCTAACTCTTACGCCAGTTTACAGTAAGAGACAGTAATAGCCCAAACGCGGGCCCTTTTTTATGACGTCATGAGCGGTCATGAAGTCCTAAAAAAATGCAATAGCAGGCAGCAAGATGCATTCTCCACATAAACCAATAAAATGCGTACAAAGTTGCGCGTAACAGCAAGTGTTCAATAAACTCATTACATTCGCAATATAGCCTTAGAACAGGAAACGCTTAACCACGGTTGATCCCTTTAAATTGCCGTAACATCACTAAGTCATTTTAATTGAAAACGAAAATTTACAACCGTCTTCTAAACACTTGCATAATACAGATTAGATTTTCACAGGAACAGAATACACGTAACACGATTACAGGGATTAGTTGCAACATCAGCTGAATGTAGCAATTAACACTGCTTCGCTAATTGCTGCGTAGGTTTAATCTGGCTAGTTTGGCTATTAAAGGTATGTACACATTGTTAAACTAATGTTTGCCAGAGATGCCACGGTTCTGTTAGTAAAACAGACTTGGACACTTTTTATTGTAAGCCAGTCTACCTGGTAGTAAGCGGTAATCGCCACTCATGGAGAAGGCTTATGGGTATTCTAGAAGTAATGTTAAGAAAACACAACCTAAGCGTTATTTACCGTAAAGCCTCAAAGGTGACAAACAAACTTAAAGACTGCCTAGTACACCTGGGTCATCATTCGCGCATAATGACTAGAAATAAAGGCGAAAGATAGGCTGAAGATCAGGAACCGAGGGTGCAGGCGATTGGGCTGCCGGCGTGAACACTCATCGAACTAAACGCAATGATTCAGACAAATACTACTACTTTACGTTGATATTCTATAAAAGGATAGTCGTTTCCCGGCCGAGGCGTCCATCCAGATATCTAACTCAAGAGGAAAGTTTTTGAGACAGTTGAGTGACAACATACGCGTAGAGTCTTTGGAATAGTATGATTAATCTAGATTGTAAACTATCCAGTTGCTATGCAACTGACTGGTATAGGCGCCCCTGGCTTCTAGAGCAATGAAACCTTCCAATCAGCAGTATTGGTGTTTTATTGCTTTTCTCTTTTCTTTTACTCATCGGCATTCCTGTATTTTTATGTATAAAAGACACCACACGCATTTGGCATTATTCCTGTATCGGAAAATAATTTCCAAGCATTTAAATAACGGTACAAATAACACCCAGATTCTAGACAACCGTTTTTGGATAATGCATTTTTATCCGTGTGTGAATCGATCTATAAATTTCGACCATTGGCAGTTTTGAATTGATAACTTAAGTCACGGTACAATCTGTGCTATCATAGTTAAGGGGTTTGGTGTTGGATTTCCATATGGTAGCCCTGGCCATTCTGGTAGCCATTCTGGTTAAAAAGTACGCCAGTTAATCGATCTGTCTAGCAAAGACCTTGCCCTACCACTGGTAGGATAAGGTGTTTACTTTCTTCCATCTTCTATCACTATTGCCAGGATTCTTTATCAACTGGCCTCAAATATTTAGGACCTCGTTAAAAACTAACTTCAGGTATTCCTATGATACTTACAGAATAAGCTCCTATTTCGATCACGTTGTGTGACTTTAGCTTTTTTTTTTCTTGTTCCTCTTTGTGTCTTATTTACATGTATGTGTTCCTCAATGTGAACCAACGCATTTTTTTTTCTTTCTTCTTCTTTCTATCATGTTATTGTCAATAGATGGCGTTGTTCTATTTATGCTCGATTATCACAAGAAACGGGTTGTCGTAGTAAGACGTAACTCGGTCAACAATCACGGCTGATTGTTTTAGATAAATTTATCAAAGTATTACTTTTCGTTAAACGTTTGCTTTATCTTGTATGAAAAGTTTTGTTGTTCCTTCCGATTTCACGATTCAAAAACTCTATGAAAGTTGGTCAGTTTGGCACAAACAACGCTCTGGCGATAAATAAAAACAAATATTTTATTCGTTTAATATCTACTCTATAGTTTTCCGAAGCGTATATCTTCTTCTCCTCTCTAGCCTTTATTATTCCCAAGTCACTTGGGGTCGGCTTTTCTGGTCTTATATCAGATATCAGATATCAGTTTTTACACGGAGCGGCTGCCACCTGACCTCCGCAATCCGAAGGCTAACGATACCCTAAGGCTAGACCAGTGTCAGGACATTATAGGGCACTGACTTCCCAATAACGACTGCCATAGATGTTCAGCTCAGTTCAGTTATGGCAGCCGGGACCGATGGCTTAACGTGCTCTCCGAGGCACGGAGCAGGCGATAATTGTCAATCAATACGCACATAATATCGAAAAGTCATATAACTTCCGAAAGTCAGAGGTGCGCCTTCGGCTTTCAGAAGTTATATGGCGTATAACGTGGGTTCGAACCCGAGACCCTCTGCATTGCAGTCTGTTGGTCTCCCCACTGAGCTATCGCTGAGATATTAAACGTTATTGTAGGACCTAACGACTGCCATAGATGTTCATGGCAGCCGTGATCGACAGCTTAACGTGCTCCCCGAGGCACGGAGCAGGCTATATTTGTCAATCAATACGCACATCAATTCGAAAACTCATGTAACTTCCGAAAGTCAGAGGTGCGCGACGTGGGTTCGAACGAGACCCTCTGCATTGCAGTCTGTTGTTCTCCCCACTGAGCTATCACTGCTTTCCGAAGCGTATATATTTATGTATAATATGTATGTATTTACAAAAAAAGTATAAGTATATGTATGTAGTTTCTCTACTAGTCTCTGCTTAGTTTGGGCTAAATGGTGTTGTGTGTATGTGATACAATATTTTTTTTTCTCTCTTATCACAGGTATTTTCTAACATATTATATTAGAAATATACCTGGCCCTTTGGGAGGATTACACGGAGACATGGGTCCAATGTAAAGAGTACATTCGAAAGTTTTAATTAAAGGTAAAAAAGGGATGGAACACCGACAGCGGCACTAGCCACAGCAGGCGTAGGACTATTGCTACGTATGGATTCTAATATATGGGCTATGGGTATGAGTGTTTGGTGAACCGGTATATTGGTAATTATGGATAAAACGGCGTTGGTGAAATTTATTATTATATATACATAGTCTCATCTATATTTCTGAAGGGGTAGGCAGGTAGGTGTACTTCAGCTATATTTCACGAACAATAATTTTAGATACGACGTAATAGAGGCGAGCTTATTAAGTTCTAACTTAGACTAATCTGACAGCACGAAAGGCGTAGAAAAATTTAACAAGAAGTAGGTATGTGGCAGGGTATGACATACCCGTTTGCAAAATTGGTCGTAATACTTGATTTATAGGAAAATACGTTAATTATGTTTTATTATAATAAGACTACATTACAACGTATTGGAAATAAAACATTTGTGCCATTTTAATCGTTTTTATTTTTTACTAAACTGGCAACAAATCACTGAATTTTCAACTAAAATTTCATACTCTCATAAAAACTACAAAGTAACTAAAGAAAACAATTTTCTATAAAAAAGAACATAAACATATAATATTGTCTTCTATTTACGCGAATATTATTCATTGAAATTAAACTGCTATATACGGATTTTATCGCGTTGTTTATTTGACACTTTATTACAAAAATGACTCTGAGACTGAGTCTCCCCGTGACCATGGCTGCTGAAAAGCAACCGAAACGTCGGGGAAAGTGTAAAAATAAATGAAATCTAAATAGTTTAATAATAATTTAATTAGCTTAAAAATTAGTAAAGTTTAATAGTAGTAGTAGTGTAACAATTTTCAAATTTTGTAATAAAGTGCCAAATAAACAACGCGATAAAATCCGTATATAGCAGTTTAATTTCAATGAACATAAACATATGTTAGAACATGAAATAAGTAACTATGTAAACTAAATAAAGATAACAAAATATCTTAGGATCATTTTAGGAACTGGAGTTCAAATCAGTGCAATTGTTGCGAAAATAAGTGGCATTCTCCATACAGATAGCCTTTCCACAGCTTGCATATGCGTATTTTGTTTTTCAATCCTTTCTGTATGGGCACTCTACACATCTAGTATAACGACTAGGGAAATTTTAAGGTGATGAAAGTGATTCATTGATGTGGGAGAAATTCTCTGACGTATTATTGGAATATTTTTTGGTCTTTTCGCAGCTTCAGGTTTTCGTAAACTAAAGCTAATCCTAAGTTACGGATGAAATCGGTTCATTTGGTGCCCTGCCCTAATTTTTACGAAAAATAATATTTTCATTGACAGCAGCTATATTCAACATCCCGTAATAAGTTTTTTTTAACGGCTTTTTCTAGTCTCCCGTAGCGCTATCAATTTTGATTTCTCCAAAACTCGCCTCATCGGAAGTATTTTTCTAGTACTTCTTCCAGCATGAACCAAAGAATATAATATAATAGAACCATGAATCTATTGAAATTTACAATACATTTTAGAAAGTAAGCTAAATTAGCAGAAAAGGTAATATTATCTTTTGTCACGAATTAATATCCTCCAGACCGATTTCGGTCACGTCGGCCAATCTTAACGGAGGCTGGCCATCTGCGCAGGAGATATTATAGTGCACAAGCGTGTGCGCAAACACAAGTGCACTCTCTGTTCCCTAACTCTTGTGATCTGATGGGACGGTAATCCTTTCACGTGATATCACGTGACCTTGAGTTCAGAGGTCAAAGGTCATAGTCATTTCGGGCTATATCGACTATGCTGAGTCGAATGGCGTTGACCCCGAGTATCTAGCTCTTACGGTTCTTGAGTTGAAAGTTGTATAACAGACAGACGGACGGACGGATTAAGCTGTTGTATAAAAGTTTTTTCGAACTCTAAAACTACCCACAAATAAGTAACAAGGTGGGTATGACATACCCTGCCACTCTCGCCGGGTTAAGTGATCGCCTCGCCACTGCCACTCCGCCGAATGTTATACATAGGTTCGATCCCAGCGGGACAATAATTTGTGTGAGCTACAAATTATTGCCCCGAGTCTGGGTGTTCTTTGTGTCCATTGTTTGAATTTTTGCATAGTACCCCGTGCCACAGGGGTTTATTAAAAAATAAGGAGCTGCTTTTAACATACAGGTATTATATGCAATACGAGAGTTGCTTTTTAAAGAAGAAAACATTGGGTATTAAAAATAATAACGTTACACATCAATGAATATTACAAAACCAAACGGTAACACGTCGACATGTACCAGATACGCATCTGTTCCTAATTAAAACGAAGAGTATTCACGTACAACAGCTAGTATCCCTTTAATTACACGCAAACATTTTAATTACAAAGTGTGTGAACGAACAAACGTCACGGCACTGACGTAATGTGTGACGTCACGTGCAAATTTCAGAGCATTACTTTGGAGGGTGATGAGCTTGTTTTTAGAGTTTCCTGTTTAGGGTAGTCATGTAGGCATGTCATATTTATGACAATAGTTAATTAAAAATATTTAAAAAAAACTCCCTCATATACACAACACCATCTAGCCCAAACTAAGCAGAGCTTGTACTATGGGTACTAGACAATGGATAAACATTACCCAACTACACTACATAACTTTATTTTTTGTAAATACATACATATTATACATAGAAACACCCAGAACAAGACAAACATCCACATGGATATGTTAATGCTCACAAATGTTTTACTTGTGCGAGGATCGAACCCGCAACCTCAGGCGTGGCAGTCGGTTACACTGACCATTACGCCATCGACGCAGACTAATATCTATACTTTTTAACTAGCAAGCTAACAGAATTAGCTCTATGTGTATAAGGATGCTATGAACGTGCTACGTAACATTGAAGGTGACTCCACGCACAATTGGACTCGGATTAAATTCCTGAGTCATAATGCTATTGTGTATGGGCTATTATTTTCTTTCAATACATTCTCAGAAACAGTGTGACGCGGACCGGTCGTTGCTGAGCGGTCGTGCTCGCGGCACCCCTCCATCGGCTTCTCCTCCCCAGCGGCGGCCCTATATATTGGCAACGCGCCCTGGTGCCGGCCCCTTCCGCTGCGCTGCCTACTAAAGTTAAGTGGTCCATTCTACCCGGGACCACGTAACAAGCCTTCATCTTGAACCACGCCCTGGAATACCACTAAATACCTAGTCGAATATAATTGTATTCTGTTTATTCTTATACACCTGTTGTAAGTGAAAATATATGCTTATTGATCGCGTGGTTCATCTTTAATTTCAATTAAAGTCCTAGGTCAACCACGCCTCTAAAGCGGGTTGACTACCATAACGTTACAACAGCTTATTACACAGGTCTAAACACTACAGCTGGGGAAATGTGGGTATGGTACATTATTGCCTACTCCTTCGGTGACATACGCATGGGGTACGGTGGGTCTGAAATGGCGTGAAACTATGTGTATGTAATGCTATCATAATCATAACTTCGTTTTTTCATTTTACTCTTACGTGAATACTGACTTTTATTAACAGACATTTTATCTTTTTAATTTTACTTTATTTATGACAAGCATATTCTATAATTTTAATGATATTATTGAATAACCGATCTTTATTTTTTTAATTTTACTTGTATGCATTGTATTATGAATATTATTAATAATTCCGATTTCTTTTTTTTTAAATGACTCGTTTGAAATTTTTATGTGCGTCAAATAAATTGTTTTTAGTAATATAATTTGAATATTTGTATACCCAAAGCGTAAAACATGATGAGCCGCTAATGTACTATAACTTCACGCATTTTATGTAAATGTACTCATGTTTCATACAAATAAACTGATCTTTATCTTTAGTGATCATAATGCGTACGAAGGTTCAATGATATTTAACTTAGTAATAGTTGTATTTGCTCAAATGACAACATCGCGCAGGCGCCATAGACGGTATATTGTTCTCCAGACCGCATTTCGGTCGCGTAAGTAAGTGCGCAAATACAAGTCCTCTCGTATTCTAAATATCTCAGATAATATTCTCTTAAATTAAAATAAATGTCAAATGATAACAGAAAAGTACGCCTAATCCAGTTTTGTAAATATTTATTATTATAATTATATTTATATATTTGTCTTATAATACGTTTAAATATATATTAGATTAATTAATAGATAATAATAATAAAGAACAAAAATAAGTTACATTAGTCAGATCAGGGCAAAGTTAGGTGTCATGTCGTACAGAGAAATGCAAGAAATGGCACTAGACAGACAGATATGGAGAGACAAGCTACACCGACAAGTCACTTAGACTTAAATAAGAAGAAGAAGACGTGTGTAAATACATATTAGATTAATTAATAGATAATAATGTCCTCCAGACCGAATTTCGGCCACGATGGCCAATCTTAACGGAGACTGGCCATCTGCGCAGCAGATAATATAGTGCACAAGTGTGTGCGCAAACACAAGTGCATTCTCTGTTCCCTAACTCTCATGATCCGATGGGACGGCAATCCGACATGACCGGAGAGAGATCAGGTGCAGGACCAACGGCTATACGTGCTTTTCGAGTTAGGGGGGGTGTCTAACACCGCCAACTTCCTAACTCCGGGCTGCTATTGAGATTTCTTTACAGAAAAACCCAATTACTTTTTTGTTGGTCCGACCCGGGATTCGACCCCGAGTCCTCATGCACAGCAGTCGCATTCACTACCGCTGCGTCACAAAAGCAGTTAATTAGTTTTATAATGACATATTATTAATGTCAATTATTCCAATTTTATTCGATTAGTAATGTCAAGCGTGAATAAGACTAAATCGTAACTCTATGAACAGTTTTTATTGCGGGAATTGGGTCTCTGTCCGTTTTCTACTACAATTTTCTTCGTTTAATTAAAATTATTATTTCTTAAATATTCTTTTTAAATATTACTACATCTGAAAAAAAAGGAAGAGCCGTTGCCGTTTGTATCAATTGCTACAATTCTCATCTATAGCTTTGTTTTCTTTCGTATTAGTCATGCTACAATAAATTAGGTCAGTAAATACAAAACAGTAATTTAAACAGCTGCGACCAAAGAAAACCCTTTGAAAGGCAAAGAAGAATAAGATCATAAAATGGTCAAAGAAATTTTAAAAATTAAATCAGTCAGTTATAATAAAGGCATGTCTATAATCTTCTACAGGATGAATTTTCAGATACCGTTCTGCTGGCGTAACCACAAACTTGTACCCTGAGGCTGACATGGCTTTTCTTTTTCCCTTTTGAATTACTACTCCAGTGCTTATAATCTGTTGCCAACACAAGCCGAAAATTATTTCAAGGGACTAACAGGGCAGTCTTCAATTATTTATCTAAACTAATATTATAAAGAGGAAACATTTGTGTTTTTGTATGTATGTTTGTAATGTTTTCACACAAAAACTATTGAACTGATTTCAAAAATTCTTTCACCATTAGAAAGCTGCATCTTCACTTAGCGACATAGGCTATATAACATTTTCAAAAAAATAGGAATCCTTAATAAAAATGTAATAATATATCCCAAGGTGTGAAAAAATTAGTCATAAAAAATCTGTCATCGCGTGCGCTGCGGAGACTATTGATGATAGAACAAAAAAATGTTTTACAGTATTATAGAACGTATCAATATCTACAAAAAAGTCCGCAATACCATATGTATTTTTTGAATATATAGCTAACTACACCTTTATAGGTGTAGTTAGACTTATTAATTTCTTTAGTTGTAGTTTTATATATTAAAATTAGATAACAAATTAAAAGTAGATATTGTAATATATTAAAGTCCACGCGGACGAAGTCGCGGGCAACAGCTACTTGTACTATAAAAATCTTACCTAGCGTCTAATAGCTAGTTTTGTGTGAATAATGTTTACATATTTGAGCCTTACATATTCATAAAAAATATAGTTGTTTAAGTGTCTTTCGCGAATTTAGGCAAAAGGATCCAAAACAATTAGCATAAATATTGATGTAATACATCTCTAGATATATAGACGAGTCTATGTTGGCATGATATACCTTTGCTTTTCAAGGATATACAGGTTGACACTATTTCATACATAACATAGTTACATCCCGTATAGCCCATCCCTATGTACTATTTCAAATCATAATTCTGCTTCCTGTATTACGGTGCAGTGTAACAGTCAGTCACTGTCAGTTGTATCCGCATGTACGAACGTAATGGCTCACATTTATTTCGGATACGATACCGACGCATGATTTGTGGTTTAAACACGCACGTACCGCTTGCTTATACGCGGATCCTCGTATATGTTGGGATAAAAGTGCGTACATCCTTGTGTTGTATCATGTTTAATAAAATGTTGCTGTTAAAGTGTAATATGAAACAAATTTCATATTTTACAGAGAACATATTTACATACCTTATTTTGTAAAGTAATTCGCGGAATATTGATGGATTGCGGAGAATTTTACAAATATTGAAACACAGAACACCCAGACTCGGAACAACTATTTAATGGATCACACAACTTTTTATAATAATAATAAAATAATGAAATATTAATAATAAAATATTGTTCAAAATTATATTACACAAAATACAATAAAAAATAAGGCTCAAAAATAGGCACATTTTAAAACATTTTTGTGTGTTATGTATCACGGTGTAGTGACAACTAGCGTTGTCACTGCGCCGAGTCGGGCGTCGGGAGTCGGGTGGATCGGGTGCTATACCCGATCCGTCCGATCCCAATACGGATATAGATCTCGATCCGGATAGATCCCAATTCCTAACCTGCAAGTACACTAAGGGTCTTAAAGGTTAGGTAAGTATTACATTATATAAATACCTATTTATTGCCTAAAGCTTATCTCGACTCGCATCGGCTGTGGAGACAGGTTCAAAGCTAAAGTAAATCAATTATCATAACGTTACATTCTGGCTTCAGATTTGCAGTGTGGTTGCATTGTTTTTACGTTATAGACCTTTCACACTAACAATTTTACTTAGATTACTTTTAGACAGCTCCGATCTCGGCTCATGTGTCGCTAGTTAATATAACAAACATTGAAACAACTACTTTGAATACCCAGAATTGAAACAACAATATATGGATTACACAAATATTTGGCCCTTGTGGGGATCAAAATCGTTTTTTTTTTGTAAGGTTATTTTCTTAGAGTATTTATAGGACCTACGGCAATTTACATACATTCAAATTGCGAACACAAAGAACATCCAGTCTCGGAACAACTTTTTATATATGACATAACTTTCTGTGCTCTGTGATGATTGAAACCAAACCACAACACTTGACGCTGTAGCAACGACAAGGCAACCATTATAGGTTTTTTTTTATACACCTAAGATGGCAAGTAAGCATACGGCTCACCTGCCGGTAAGTAGTCACCGTAGCCTATGGACGCCTGCAACACCAGAGGCATCACTTTCGCGTTGCTGACCCTTTAAGAAACGAAGTGGAAAGGGGAAGGAGCGGGAAAGAGGAAAGAGGGTGATTGAGCCTCTGGCACTCTCTCTCACCGAACAAAACACAATAGTAGGAATACTGCTATTTCACGTCGATATTATGTGAGAGGGTAGTCTTCCCATTCGAGCCGGCCCATTCATGCTGAAATGAGCGAATCTATAATATATTTATTCTATAATCCTATGAAATAGTTTACCAAGTTATTTTGTGTTTCACCAGATTGTAATTTCGCTACAACACATATCACTAGTCACGCCATATTGCGTAAAATTAATACACCTTTTTAAGCCGCATGATTTCCGCGCACATGCGGGGTGTGCACATATCTATATAATTAAATGAACTCATGCGAATTGCATGATGTTAATGTTGTTAATGTTTACAGACTCAATACGTTACACATGATATATGATATGTCCTTCTTCAAACGAAGTTTAAAGAGAGTTCTTCTTTCACGGTAGGCAGCGGCTTTTCTGTGTCCTGACATTGCTGAAGTCCACTAGCAGCGGTTACCCACATTCCATCAGGTGGGCCATTTGCTCGTCTTTCGCCAATGGCAATAAAAAAAATGTAATTATATGACCTACACAGCCTTTAGGTCCTACTTTATATACTTCTAGCTGTGCCCGGGGTTTCACCCGCGTTTATGATTACTGCGGCGCCCCCGTGAGTCGTGGCGTGATGTTATATAGCCTATAGCCATGGCTCCTGGATAAATGAGTTATCCAACACTAAAATAATTTTTCAATACGTATTAGTAGTTCCTGAGATTAGCGCGTTCAAACAAACAAACAAACTCTTCAGCTTTATAATATTAATATAGATTAGAGTTTTCCCACGGCTTTGTTCGCGTAAATGTAGGTTTGGTTAGTAACAGTACTTTTTTCTGGAGGAAAGGTACTATGTTCTATTCTGTACCCTTGACAACGTATATGCGAAATTTCATGTTAATCGGTCAAGCAGTGAAAGCGTGAAAGCGTAACAAACAAACTCAGTTTCGCATTTATAATATTAAGGATACGCCAACGTCTCGGTAGTACAGTGGTAGTGAATGCAACTGTTGTGCATGAGGTCTCGGCTGTGATACCCCGATGGTGCAAAAATTTGTTGCGTTTTCCTGTCAGAAAATTTTAAGTTGTGGTACGGAGTCTGGAACTTTTTTCGGTACTCACCATAGTTACCGTAGTAGACCTACAACATAGTTCGCGAATGGGATAATTGGCTATGTTTGATTTTGTATAATAATATGTTAGTTGCAATATATGAAGGTCGGCCTCGATGGCGTAGTGGTTAGTGTAACTGACTGCCACGCCTGAGGTCGCAGGTTCGATTGCCGCATAAGTCAAACATTTGTGTACATGAACATGGATTTTTATCTTAGTCTGGGCGTTTCTATGTAATGATATGAATCATTGTATCATTCTATCATGTTATTGTCAACAGATGGCGTTGTTCTATTTCTGCTCGATTATCACAAGGAACGGGTTGTTTATTTGTTTGTTTATATATCTCCAATAAGACGTAACTCGGTCAACAGTCACGGCTGATTGTTTGAGATAAATTTGTCAAAGTATTACTTTTTGTAAACGTTTGCTTTATCTTGTGTGAAGTTTTGTTGTTCCTTCCGATTTCACGATTCAAAAACTCTATGAAAGTTTGTCAGTTTGGTGCAAACAACGCTCAGGCGATAAATAAAAACAAATATTTTATTCGTTTAATATCTACTCTATAGTTTTCCGAAGCGTATATATATATATATATATATATATATATATATATATATATATATATATAATATGTATGTATTTAAAAAAGTAAAAGTATATGTATGTTTATCCATTGGCTAGTACCCATAGAACAAGCTCTGCTTAGTTTGGGCTAGATGGTAATGTGTGTAATATGTGGTAGAATAGTAAAAAGTTATTAATTTTTCATTTGGGATATAAGAAAAATGGAAGTGTTGTAGGGTTATCTTACTATCTCCCTCGTACAAATGCATTCAAATAGCGGTTTCGGCACAAGTTGTATTGTGTATTCTTTTTCTCTCAATTTAACAACTGCCCCTACTGCCAAATTTGCAACTACGGTACCTTAATTATATATGTAAATTTAAAGAAATTCTTTGTGTTTTAGAGTTTAGACGTATGTAGTTGACTTTAATAATTAAAAAAAAAGGTGAGACACTTACTCTATTTTAGGTGTAATACATCTCTAAGTACCCCTTTGAGATTACAGTCATATATTATTGTGTATACTAGGAGCGTGCAGCTACTAAGAGTTGTCTAACTTAAAATCTCCATAGCACTTCCTTGACCCGGGGTTCAAACCCAAGACCTCACGGTCAGATTTCAGCATGTGCAATAATATGTCACTGTAGTACAAGCCAATTTAAAAGATAAATTATTCCATGCAGTTCATACATTAATAATTGTTAATTTTGGATGAAAATGTATGTTATGACATAATTAACCAAAAACTGCATTTTAATTATAATATTAAATAAACCAATCTTAGCTACTTTAATATGTATCATATTTTATATATTATTTAAAATTTGTCACGTACTTTGGTTCAACTGAAAATGAACCTAATGCTTCAAAAATAGAGTACATTATTGTTTAAATAATTAAAGATGGTCTGCAAAATGGGTTCTTTTTAGTTAAGTGTACTGCATTGTCTATCTACCAAGCATGAAACAATATCAATTAAGTAATATTAAAAAAGTATCATACCTCATATCCATTTAAGGTAGGACAGAGATGTAATGTGTTAAGTAATAGTTTATTTTTCTAATTTTTTGTTGGTTGTAATATTGTATGCAGCTGGCTTGACGTCCATGCGTAACGGTGGTCTCCATTGAAAATCAGCGTTGCGATATCACGTCAGTTTTATCGCAACATCAATACTGAATGGAGACCATTTGTTGCCACAATAGCATAATATATTATTTATTTAATTGTCTTTTTTATATATATTTATTTAATTGTCTTTTTTATATATATTTATTTAATTGTCTTTTTTATTATTTTGTCGATATTTTGTAAGAAAAATATGTAGTCATATTTCTTTGTGGCAATAAAGAATGATTTCTTTCTTTCTTTCTATGTATCTGCCAGTTCTATAGTGCCTAGTAACATTGTTGGTGGAGTAAGCTTGCCTGCTTGCTTTATGTCCGCGTGCGACCGCGAATTTCGAGTTATAGATTCAATTTTGCAGGTTGAGTAAAGTTTTATTGGCATAATTAGATTTTTTGTGCCAGCATGGAGTCAGGACACTTCCTTAGCAGACGCTTTGAATTTGATTGCACGGTTGGTGTTATGCTTTATGTAGGTACCTCGAGTGTTGTGGGTTCCATCCTCACACAAACACAAACAAAATATTGTGTGATTCACAAATTGTTGTTCCGAGTCTGGGAGATCTTGGTGTCCGTTATTTGAGTGTATGTAAAGTACATCGCGATACTGAACTTATTTCTAGAGGGTCTCTATTTTTATACAAATAATTAAATTAACTGTAATAGTCTCGGTCAATATTACGTGAGATTTACAAACATAGTTGACGAAATGTGGGTGTGATACACTCCTGCCTACGACCTGGAAGATAGATAAATAGCGTTATGTCACGCCTACATACACTGGGACATCCTGTCCCAGAATATGTAAATCAAATTGTAACGGGAGATCCCTAAGGTAAGGAACATTCGAATGTGAAAAACAAATTTTAATATATATTATAATAACTTTTAACTATAGATACTTCGTTTATGGCTAATTTTCTTTTTTTTTAACTATTATAATTTGTGGAGGTTTGATTCGTCAGACTAAAAACGATATTTAAAAAAAACTTACTTAGTTTTGAAATCGCAGCATTATCTTGGTGCATTTTTCTGCACCGAAATCTAGATTTTTTTATTTTTGCCCAAATATCATATTTTTTTATTTTTTGTTATTTTGCACATTTGAAAGGTGTGATGAAAGTGAATGAAGCCAGAGAAGTGTGTCAGGATCGTAGCAAATGGAAATCCGTAGTATCTGCCTACCCCTCTGGGAAACAGGCGTGAATCTATGTATGTATGTATTGAAAGGTCCTTACCTAAGGAATCTCCCGTTACAATTTGATTCACATATTCTGGGACAACCTGTATATCTACGTTGAAATCTCACGTTATGCCGAGCAGACCTATTATCGTTTATATTATTATGCACGGATGATATAGTGATTTAAGTGGTCGTCTCGCCACTGCCACTGCGCCGAGAGTTGTGGATTCGGATCCCACACGGAACGAAAATTTCTGTGATCTACAAATGGTTGTTCCGAGTCTGGATGTTCTTTGTGTCCGTTGTTTGAACGTTTGTAAAGTCAGATACAGGAATAATTCCGAGAGTGGGAGATGCCTTTAAAAAAATACAGGTAAAGACTTTGTTGACCTACTAAGAATTCAGTTATTGTTTGTTCGGGATCCTTGGTGTTACGGAATAAAAATCAAAAGTGGACTGTATAACTAATTATTTAAATACTAATGATATTTTTACAAAATTGTCGATGCCGGGAATATAATATAAACTATCTGAGAATTAAGAGCGCGAGTACGGGTGTCCGCTGTAGCATCGCTCCGCTGTCTGCCGGGTCGGTGGCCGTGGCCGGCGCGCGCGCCACCAGCTGATCGCGATGCCCCTCTCGCCCCGCTCCGTTCCCGCCGCCGATGTCCATTGCGCGATGAGAGCGTGTTGAATGAACGACGATTCAACAGTTATCCTACTAATATTATACATGTGAAAGCTTGTGAAGATATTTGAATGTTTATAACTTAAATAATCTAAAACAAGGATCTACCGCTTATATTGAAAATCACACAAGCACTTTATATTTTTACCTTTAATATGTATTTTTAATTTTATACATTAATTTACAAGAGCAAATAACAATCAAGAGAATTTTTTTTATGCACTGTATCAAAATTGGTTGCAGAATAAAGGAGTTAATATTTTAAATTTGGATTTATATCCAATCTTTTTTTATAAAAGATAGCTATGCCCGCGGTTTCAGCCGCGGTTATGATTACCGCACCCTCCCCGTGAGTCGTAGCGTGATGTTATATAGTCTATAACCTTCCTCGATAAATAGGCTATCCAACACTAAAATAATTTTTCAATTCGAACTAGTAGTTCCTGAGATAAGCGCGTTCAACCAAACAAACAAATAAACGAACAAACTCTTTTCTTGAGTATTGTGGGGATGTCTCGCTATCTGCTTCGGCCAGCTGCTTTTATATATCGGTTACATCATATTTTGTGTAGTGCATCTTTTTTTGGTCATTTGCCAATTTCCTCTACTACCAGATATGAAATACTTGTATTTTATTTAAATTTAAGAATATTTCAAAAATTCTTTGTATTTCTGAGTTTGGGTAAATTAACTAATTGACTTAAGTAATAAAACATTGTTAATCAACTAACCTATTGCTAATAACTCAAAAAAAACAAATTTCTTTTTAATTATTCGAATTACATCAGGCAAATCGACTAATAGAAAGCATGGACGCACATGTAACAAACATTCAACAAATTAAGAATGATTTAACTCCAATATATCGAATAATCATTCGAAAACAATCAAGTAACGGTCATAATCGAACAATTCGATTGTTTTAGCAATCGACGAACACCGCTAAAAGAGACAGTTATTATATTCGTTGTCCAAAGTATATGACAAATCATAATGAATCACCACACTTTGAAAAGCCAACGAGTTATGAAATTTCTTGTAACAGTGTTATTAATCACCGAAGTACTTTGTTTTCTGTTTACACAAATAAATGGTACAAGTTTTACTGAATGTTTCGTTGTATTTACTCGCTCTATCCTTGAAAGTTGCTAAGACGAATACTATTCTGTTCTCAAGTGTTATACTACGTATTAGTGTGTATTTTAGCGGTTGTTTTAATCCCAACTAATATTGTTAGTGTGAATATGAGGTTGTTACGTTTTCGCGTCTTAATAATTCCCCTCAAACCAAATATCGATTCAATTTTATTGGTGACTCGCCATCTGCGCTTGAGATATTAATAATAATAATAATAATATTCTACCACATACACACAACACCATCTAGCCCAAACTAAGCAGAGCTTGTACTATGGATACTAGACAATGGATAAACATACATATATACTTTTATTTTTGTAAATACGTACATATTATACATAGAAACACCCAGACCAAGACAAACATCCATGATCATGCACGCAAATGTTTGACTTGTGCGGGAATCGAACCCGCGGCCCCAGGCGTGGCAGTCAGTTACACTAACCACTACGCCATCGAGGCTGATATTATAGTGCACAAGTGTGTGCGAAAACATAAGCGCGCTCTCTGTTCCCTAACTCTTATAATCTGATAAGACGGTAATCCGTCTCTACAGGAGAGAGATCAGATTCAAGTCCAACGGCTTTTCGTGCTTTCCGGGGCACGGGGATGCGTAGCATCGCCAACTTTCTAACGCCTGGCTACAATTAAGATTTACTAGCGTAAAACCCAAAATTTTGTTGGCCCGACTCGGGATTCGAACTCAAGACCTCATGCAAAATCGCATTTACCACCTCTGAGCCACTGAGGTCAGGTGTCTTTACTACTAGATCGATCATTAAGAAATTCCGAATAGAATATACGTTGTCAAGTTATCATAAAAGTTCTGTTCCCAAGCGAGCAAAGCCGTGGGCAAAAGCTATTACGTAATAAATATTATTATGGTTAGGCTATCAGGTTCAAATCTGTTGGGCATAGCTGCGCAGCATACAGTAAATGTTGTGCATGAGTTCTCAAGTTCGATTCTCAGGCAAAACGTTATTGTCTTCTCTGTCAAGAAATTTCTTAGTAGCAGATCGTGGTTAAGGTAGTTAGGTACATACATATCTAAAATTCGTGGGACCAGAAACCATTGCTGGCGAAATGTGGGTATAATACATCTCTGTCTACCGCTTCGAAGATACATATGTATAGGTGACAGAATATGTATGTATACATATGTGTGTAATGTATTGTAGTACAATTAAAAATGGCGTTGTGTAAACAAATGTAGGACAACGACCTCACCGTCTTTAATTTAGTTATTATAAATAACATGAAAAGTAATTGTTTCATTAGCCTCGATTAATTTGTTTTGCAATATGTCTGAAAACTATTACTTACTTATCGTGTCCATGGCAACACATTTTATATAATTTTGGACCAGTTTTCGGCAACGCGGATTGCATTTGGTTTAGCCTGATATAGGTCAGCCAGTGTGCACGATTCTGGGCTTACGGGGCATGACAACAGATGACCCATTGTCTGTGGTGATACGCCGCAGTCACATGCATTCGCACTTGTGTCTATATAACCCCACCTTGACAGATTATCTTTATATCGGCCAACCTGTTGAGTGCCTTTCAGGTTGGCCAAGGCTATTATTTTAAGTTAATGGTCTTTAAAATAAATACATTATATAATAAGCTAAATATAGGAATATGAAGTTATTACTGTTTTCCTTTGATCACAAAGGACAGACAGTTAGCTGGCTTAGACCCATTTTTTTAAATTATTTGTTTGCCCATCATTTATTTTTCCTTATCTTAGACGACTCCCACACTAGGTATAATTTAGGAATTTAAAAGAAAAACGAGGATTTGACAAACATTTTAACAACGGCCGCAAAGACACCGGATGTCTTTGCGTCCGTTGTTAAAATGTTTCTCAAATGTGGTCTTGGACCACCATTTATAGAACACACATTTTTTGTTCCATTAAGGATTGAAACCCATTATTGTCGGCATACTGATAGTGATGAGGCGATATTTTTAACCACTATACCAACAGTGCTGTATCGTTAATTCGTCCATCGGTGTACGAACGCCACCGTCCAGGAACAATACTTAAGCAATGTATGTAATTGAACTTAAAAGCATAAAGAACACTATACATAAGTACGTACGCAATAATAAAAACATGCAACGTAGAACGTAGAGAACGTCTTATACCCAATTATAGTCGAACGTCATTCGAAACCTTACTGGTGTTATAATTGCGAATGTGTGTTTATTTGTTACGCTTTCACGCCTTTCTACTCGACCGATCATCATGAAATTGCATACACGTTGTCAGGGGAACAGAAAAGGATCTGGTCATACAGTTAGAAAAATGTAGGAAAAAGTAGATACTGTTTCCGAGGGATATAAATAACACTTGTATCCTTTATATTAACTAATTCTATATTAACGCAAACAAAGCCAAGGGCAAAATCTAGTTGTATAATAAAAAAGTGTTCACTCTAATCTCAATGAACTCATACATTACATTAACAAGAAAGAGAACGATAGCGTACATTTTTAATTTGCGTGAGCGTGATAATACGTTGACATAGAACATGACATTTGAATTATAAATATAAATTCTAATGTCATGTTGGCATTGTCTGACGGATGAAAAGTTAATGTTTAGAAAGGTGACTATATATAAAAGTACTACGACTTATAAACGTAGTATGGCACATATATTATTTAAATATGCTACTATGCTATTTGCACAATGTTCGCGTCTTGAGTGGCTGCCTACGTTTTTTTTATTTGGATTAGAGTATGTATTTCTTTTTAAATTAATTGGACTCCACGTGGAATGAAATCACTTGAATTGAATGAATTGGTAGCGCAATAGTAGTGTGTGTGGTCGCTATTATGGGTTCGATTCACGTCAGGCAAAATATTATCGGGTTTTTCTGTTATGAAGTTTTCACTGGCAGGTCGGAGCCTGAAACCGGACTCGGCAAGCGGTAATACGTAAGACCTGAATATATTGCGGGTTCTGTTCCCGCACAAGTCAAACATTTATGTGCATAAACATGGATGTTTATCTTGGTATGGGGGTTTCTATGTATAATATGTATGTATTTACAAAAAAGAAGTATATATGTATGTTTATCCATTGTCTTGTACCCATAGTACAAGATCTGCTTAGTTTGGGCTAGATGGTGTTGTCTCATGTGATAGAATATTATTATTATTATATATAGGTGGTTAAATTTGGGTGTTATACACCTCCGTTCACCATTTCCCTCTCTTTGAGATAAAGACGTGAGACTACGCATGAATGAAATCAAATCACTTTGAGACAAACTAGGCGCTCTGTAATGCAATCGTTTTCAGACACATTCCCGAACACTTATCATGGTGTAATCCTCGCTTTGACCTAGACGCGCTCAACTGGAGAAATACCTCCACGCTACGAAAGATCAGTCAGTCAAATAACCTTGTGTTGCGTAACTGCTATGAGAATGGTCTCTAAAACAGTAACTACAGTGATAGTAACATAAGCCGTATAGCTAAAATTTAACAATATAACTAAGTATTTAAAAGAGAAATTGTAACCAACGATATCTCACTACTGGGCACGACCTTTTCAGTATGCCTGTTGAAAATACTTCAACGGGGGAGAGTATGTCGAGTACTCGACATGCACCTGCTGACCTGCCGCGCCTAACAGCTCGCCCCACCGCCCCACTCCAGCCATCGGCGCTCGCCCGCCGGCACCAGCAGTCAACCACAGACACGATCGCACACGGCCGCGCTCGCGCATCATTTTTAACCATTGTTTTTAAACGCAGCGATAGCTCAGTGGGGAGACCAACAGACTGCAATGCAGAGGGTCTCGGGTTCGAACCCACGTCGCGCACCTCTGACTTTCGGAAGTTATATGACTTTTCGAAATTATGTGCGTATTGATTGACAATTATCGCCTGCTCCGTGCCTCGGAGAGCACGTTAAGCCGTCGGTCCCGGCTGCCATGAACATCTATGGCAGTCGTTATTGGGAAAGTCAGTACCCTCTAATATCCTGACACTGGTCTAGCCTTAGGTTAGCCTTCGGGTTGCGGAGGTCAGATGGCAGCCGCTCTGTGTAAAAACTGATATCCAGTCAAAATCCGGTTAGACCAGAAAAGTGACGACCCGACCCCGACCCCAAGTGACTTGGGAATAATAAAGGCTAAGAGAGAAGAAGTTTTTACGCGCTCATATTAATTCAAATATTGTAATTCATTCTATAAATATACATACATAAATATACATGATTTATAGAATGAATTACAATATTTGAATTAATATGAGCGCGTAAAAACAATGGTTAAAAATGATGCGCGAACGCGGCCGTGTGATACATTTCAAACTATAGTCCACTAGTCTCATTTATACACTCCATTGAGGTATCGTCAGCAACAATGCCCAAGACCATTATCATTATATATTAAAAATCGTTTTTATTTATATAATATTTAAGCATAATCTTCAAGGTTACTAAACTTATAAGCTACTCCGTCCCTGCTTAATATCTACTTAAGTTAAAAAGATAGGAAGATCCGATAAACAAATATTGTTTTATTATGAGAAGGGAAGGGAAGAAAGAGCTCCATAATTTTAAAATTATGGATAACTCTCAGACGTGTAGGTTTCCTCACGATGGTTTCCTACACTGTTAAAGCGAGTAATAATTAAACATAAAATGCACATGACATCAAAATTTATGAGATGCGTGCCTTGGGATCGAATTCGTGTCCTCTGCGTGGCTGCCCAACGGCGTACCACTAGGCTATATATGCTTTAAAAGGTACATGAGGTAGGATACATACATAATCTCATACATGAGACTACATATCCCATTTAAGGATATCCCAGAAGGGGAATACCGAAATCCAACACATCTTAATGTCAGGTGTCTCTTTAAATTGATACGAAATAGGTTAGGTTTAAAGAATTTATTCGCCGCATTCATTACATACATATATATCTTAAGATACACCTATAGAGTCATTAACAATTACATGTAACCCTTTAACTACCAATATCATCCCCTATAATAGAGGGTTAGCACCTCCGTAATACGTGTACCCATTTCAAACATCACACGACCGTGCGTATATCGAGATTCCACAAACCAAACTATTCTCAATCAAGCCGAAACCATACACATGTAGACTAATCACTGGGTTAATTGTAAAGGATCAAACCTATTTGTACAATCAGGGGCATAAGTCGATGAATCTTACTCGCGATTAAGTATTCAAAAGATAGCTTAGTGGGAGATCGTTGGACTGCCACGCAGAGATCTCGAGCTCTATCCCAAAGCGCGTATCTCTGACTTTTCGAAGTTATGTTTAAATTATTTAATAGTTTATTATTTAATATTATAAAATAGTTAATTATCGCTCGCTTTAACGGTGAAAGAAAAACATCGTGAGGAAACATGCATGTCTGTGCATTCTCCACAATGTTCTCAAATATATGTCAAAACTGCCATCCCTCTCTGGCCCAGCGTGGTGGATTATGGCCCAATTCTTCTTACACTGAGAAATGGCCCGTGCCCAGCAGTGGGACAGTCAATACAGGCTGATATTATTATAATAAGAACCTATTGATTGTCTGACGTTTCGACTGACTTGCATCGATCATGGTCTCGGATTGAATAGACAAATCGCGAAAGTCTAAAACTGTCAATATAAGTCGATATATGTCTTACATTCGCGTGATTTTAGAATTGCTTTATTATACACAATAATAGTAATTTCTTAGTTTTTACTGCAGTAACAGATAAAGTTTTGTTATTTTAATAGCAATTCATTACTATCCTAAGTAATATTATAAATGCGAGTATGAGTTTGTTTGTTACGCTTTCACGTCCTAACTACTCGACCGATCATCATGAAATTTCGTATACACGTTGTCAGGGGAACAGATAAAGACATAGGGTGCCTTTCATCCAGAAAAAAGTACTGTTACCAATATAACCTAACCTACATTTATGCGAGGGAAGCCGCGGGCAAAATCTAATTATAAATGTGAGTTTCTTTGTTTGTTACGCTCTTATGCCTTAACTACTCAGCCGATCATGATAAAATTTCGCATACACTATGTCAAGGATTCAGAAAAGGGTATAAGGTAACTTTAATCGTTAGGTAGTAACCTACATTTACGCGAGCGTAGTCGCGGACAAAATCTTTTCCAGTAATAAAATACTGTTACAAATTTGTCAAAGATTTAGCTATTTATGTCGCTGACTATACCTACCTGTTATTTAAACCGACTTTGTTTAATTAACATATATTGGACTAATTGTTTAACGTATCGCTTTGTAGAGACCATAGACCATTCTTTATGGTCCAATGAATGGAGTAATCCACCGATGTGTAAAGGACGTCATTAAAATGTATTCAAAGTTAAAAGCAGGTTATATAAAGAAATATTTCGATGGAACATATTATTCTGTTTAATTTTTCATGACTAATAATAATATTGGGTGCCGATTTAATACAATACTTCAGTACGGGTTTGAATTATATTCTTACAGTGTGTCTTCATAAAGTGCGCTTATCAAAAAGAGTAAAATTAGACATAATTTTAAGCGTTGTTGAAAACACAGTACTCTGCAGCAAAATCTGCAGCGTTGCTCGTCTTATCTTTGGCTGGATCATCTATTATTTCACTGGCGCAGTTTAAAATCTTCTCCTGAAGTTCTGCCTCACAATTGATGGGAGAGTTATAAATTCTCTGCTTCATTATCCCCGACGGAAAGTAATCAAGGGAAGTCAGGTCGGGTAAATACGCAGGCCACCCGACAGGCCTGGCAGGTTCGACCCACCTGGTTCAAAAGTTACAAAGTTTTGTTGACACAAGATCCATAACTACTAAAAAATGTGAATAACACTATTACTAATATAACCTAACCTAACGAATAGGTCTAAATCGAAGAATATATGTTTAAATTTTTTTATAATATTGTCTTCTGTTTACGCGAATATCATTCATTGAAATTAAACTACTATATACGGATTTTATCGCATTGTTTTTTTGACACTTTATTACATAATTTTGAAAAACTGTTACACTACTACTACTATTTAACTTTACAAATTTTTAAGCTAATTGAATTATTATTAAAACTATTTAAACTATTTAGATTTAATTTAATTTTACACTTTACACTTTCCCCAACGATTCAGTTGCTTTTCGGGGAAAAAAAAAACGTAATAAAAATAGTCAAACCCAAGAAGAAGCAAACCACAGCTAGACTTCATGATACTTTGAGCTCATTCTGCGTAAATAGAAACACCAATGATTAAATTATGTTCGGGTACTTTGAAATAACTACACTGGAGCATTGAGACAACTACCATCTTAATCTCCCCGTGACCATGGCTGCTGAAAAGCAACCGAAAAGTCGGGGAAAGTGTAAAGTGTAAAATTAAATTAAATCTAAATAGTTTAAATAGTTTTAATAATATAATATATATAATAATAATAATAATAATATTCTACCACATACACACAACACCATCTAGCCCAAACTAAGCAGAGCTTGTACTATGGGTACTAGACAATGGATAAACATACATATATACTTTTTTTTTTTTTTTTGTAAATACATACATATTATACATAGAAATACCCAGACCAAGACAAACATCCATGTTCACGCACACAAATGTTTGACTTGTGCGGGAATCGAACCCGCGACCTTAGGCGTGGCAGTCGGTTACACTAACCACTACGCCATCGAGTAGTAGTTTTAATAATAATTCAATTAGCTTGAAAATTTGTAAAGTTTAATAGTAGTAGTAGTGTAACAGTTTTTCAAAATTATGTAATAAAGTGTCAAATAAACAACGAGATAAAATCCGTATATAGTAGTTTAATTTCAATTTAAAAAAATATTATTTTTCCTGCCGATAACATTATGTTTAGTTTCACTCATTTTCATACGTGCACTTTATAAAAATCCACACTGTATGTATGTCTGCACTGATGGCGTACCGGTTTGACTAATTGCCTCGTATAGAACACTACCCTGAGTGTGTAGGTTCGAATCGCTCACGGGACCAAAACTCGTAATCCAGAAATGGTTGTACCGAATCTGATTGTGCTTAGTATCTGCTGTTTGAATGTTTGTTAAGTCCCCTGCATTCAGGTAATAAGGTTAGTGCGAGAGTTGTCTTTTAAAAAACAGAGAAAAGCTTGGAATCGTTCCTGTATCGCGGGGGACTTTACAAACATTCAAACAACAGACAGAAAGAATATCCAAACTCTGAACAACCATTTGTGGATCACACAAATTTTTGCCCCGTGTGGAATTCGGAACGAACACATTCGGCACAGCGGCAGTCAAATACTTTCATTAAAAGTTTAAGAACTTTTTTTCTCATATCGGTAGTACATTTTGATCTCATTCACCTCTGTCAATATTGCAGGTGGTTAATTCGGTATCGTATGTACGGTCAGCATTATACTATTTTATTTCACAAGGATGCATAGTAATTTAGCTTACAAATTATTAGTATTAATGCTAAATTAGACGGCTCGCTTATTAATTATTAGTATTAATGCTAGATTACAATGATCGTCTTAGTGATGGGTTCACGTCTATAGTGAAATAGATGAGATTTCAACGCACAACAGTTTGATCTCAAATCCAATTAATGACTACTCCGTTGTGTTACCACCCGCTTAAGATTTAGTTTTTTTTAGCAATTTGTATTATTTTAACAATAGTAATAACATAATATTGTCTTCTATTTACGCGAATATTATTCATTGAAATTAATAATAATCAACACATACTTCAAGCCGCCAACGAAGATAAGTCAATTTTTACCATCCGTCAAGTGCCAACTACCTTTACAAGATGCAGGGGTCTATAAAATAGATTGTGACTGCGGACTCTCATACATTGGTCAAACCAAGAGAAACATAGGCACCCGCATAAAAGAACACATAGCTGATGTAAAACACCAACGCTCGTTGAAGTCTACTGTGTGTGAACATGTGCAACAGGGGACCAACCACTACCTGAGATTTGACAAACCACAGATTCTCGCTAAAGAACACCGATTCCTACCAAGGATGCTTCGCGAGGCTATTGAAATCAAAAAACATCCTAATTTTAATAGAGAAGATGGTTGGAATGTACCACCAGCTTGGGATCCAGTAATAAAAATAGTCAAACCCAAGAAGAAGCAAACCACAGCTAGACTTCACGATACTTTGAGCTCATTCTGCGTAAATAGAAACACCAATGATTAAATTATGTTCGGGTACTTTGAAATAACTACACTGGAACATTGAGACAACTGCCATCTTAGTCTCCCCGTGACCATGGCTGCTGAAAAGCAACCGAAACGTCGGGGAAAGTGTAAAAATAAATTATATCTAAATAGTTTAATAATAATTTAATTAGCTTAAAAATTAGTAAAGTTTAATAGTAGTAGAAGTGTAACAATTTTCAAAATTTTGTAATAAAGTGTCAAATAAACAACGCGATAAAATCCGTATATAGCAGTTTAATTTCAATGAATAGTAATAACAACTGTATTTATAAACTATCCCACTAACTACACACAGGATATATGTTATACCTCACCTTTTTCTTCATTTTAAAGTCACCTCCCACACTACGTGTAATTCCTGCGTCGCAAGAGATTTTCCAAGGATTCAAACAACGTACACAAAGAACACCGAGATTGTTAAACCCGCATCCATAAAATAACGTCCTTTATGTGAAATTCTGTATACGTTTATCTAGCCTAATAATAATTATATAATTAACCAAATTCAAATTGAGCATTTGATAAACAGATCATTAGCAGATTTTGCATCCGCAATCATAGAATTTGTGTCGCATAACGCTATAACTTGATTATCATCAATCGTTCAGCTATTTGCTAAATGATAAATTTAGCAAATAGCTGAACGATTGAGCAATTATAATTAATATAGAGTATCAACCAAATAATTAGTGAAATCACTGCGGAATTATGCCTAATTTAAAACAAAACAAAATAATTATAATTTAAATTTTCCTATGGCTTTTCCCTATATATTACTCTTGTCTTTTATTAGTGAAATTGTGTTTGTGTTATTACTTTACAAACATACATACGACGGTAGTACGGTAATGTTATCTATCAGTATTCTATCTACAAACAACCGGTCGGAACGCGAGTCATACCTACGCGCCTCGAGTTCGGTATACACTCGGTACACAACCATTCGCGAATGCGCCGCAGTGACGAACGGTGTGATGGATTTGTAAACAGTAAGCGAGCGATTTGTGAATATTTGATTGAAATAACTACAAGTACTTACATAATAACTATGACAAAGTGCAATTGCAAACAAAAGTATTTTTGTTAAACTTTTTTATCCAAATGCGGATTTTTTATACTATTAAATCTAACAATAAAGCTTTTCGTACGTCTCAGTTGAGGCGCAATATTTTCCAGTCTGAAATTTATAAGTGTGTTTTTTATTTAATCTAAATCTAATCTACTAATCATAAAACACATGATTTTTATTTAACACTTCCTATTTCATTCACAACGAATATATGTATATTTTTTAATCAAGAATATAATATTTACATGATTGTAAATATTATATCTTGACCTCTTTTACCTACTTGAGTTTCTTTCTAGTTTAGTGATCTAAACTAGAAAGAAACTCAAGTAAATATATGTAATAAAATACTGTAGGCGGCCTATCACGTGTTTACGAACCGCGCGGCTGTTATAATTATTTTAAGGACAGGGCCGAGTCACAATACTCATAGATAACATTACCGTGACGATAGTGAATGCGACTGCCGTGCTCAAGGTCTCTGCACAGATTGCGTGGTGGCTTAAGTGATCGCCTCACCACTGCCACTGCGCCGAGTATTGTGGGTTCGAATCCCATACGGAATAAAAATTTGTGTGATCCACAAATGGTTGTTCCGATTCTGGATATTCTTGGTCTTGTTGTTTGAATGTTTATAAAGTCATCCACGATACATGGATTAAAATCAGTACGGGCGACGCCTTTTAAAAAAAAAATAAAAGGAATTCGAGTTGGGCTACATTTTATTAAGTTTTCAGTAATACCAGCAGTATGAAGTCTGGAGCTATGCTCCGTAGACGGCAATAGATTCGACCGTATTACGTGACACTGAAACTCTTTCTTGGTATATTGTGTTTAGAACAACTCTGCCTACCTTTTGAGGATATAGTCGTGAGACTATATAATATGTAGGTCAAACGCCTAAAGAACCTACTTACAGTTAAATTATAAAGCGTATGCCAAGTTCTTTTTTAGTATTTTATTTTGTACTAGTTTTCCCCGCGGTTGCACCCGCGTAGGCCCCGTTCCGGTAAGAATATCAGGATAAAAGTAGCCTATGTGTGAATCCAGGTCTCCAGCTATCTACATACCAAGTTTCATCGCAATCGGTTTGGTACTTTTTTGCGTGAAAGAGTAACAAACATCCATACAAACTTTCGTGTTTATAATATTAGTAAGGATATACTATTGTATATGTAATGTTAAATTTATATAACATAGAAGTATAGTATAGTTTTGTTGTAAGGAATACTTTAAACTTATATTGACTAGAACTTGCTAATATTATAAATGCGAATGTGAGTGTTTCGCTTTAACACTTTATCTACTGGACAAGTAATATCAGACCTGTATTAAACTAGCCCACTGTTGGGCACAGGCCTCTTCTCAATGTGAGAAGGGTTAGGCCATAGTCCACCAGGCTGGCCCAGTGCGGGTTGGGAGACTTCACATATCTTAGTAAACTCTTAGACTTGCAGGTTTCCTCACGATGTTTTCCTTCACCGTTAAAGCGAGCGATAATTAACTATTGTCTTCTGTTTACGCGAATGTTATTCATTGAAATTAAACTACTATATACGGATTACGGAAATAACGCGATAAAATCCGTATATAGTAGTTTAATTTCAATGATGTATCTTATGTGGGGGCTATTCAGTGCAGACCGGCGACACTTCGACCCAGTGGGATCTTTTGTGTCGACACTCTCCCAATAACAACTGCCATAGATGTTCATGGCAGCCGGGACCGACGACTTAACGTGCTCTCCGAGGCACGGAGCAGGCGATAATTATTGTCAATCAATACACACATAATTTCGAAAAGTTATATAACTTCCGAATGTCAGAGGTGCGCGACGCGGGCTCGAACCCGAGACCCTCTGCATTGCAGTCTATTGGTCTCCCCACTGAGCTATCGCTGCTCTTAATTTCAATGATAATTAACTATTTAATACGCACATAACTTCGAAAAGTCAGAGGTGCGAGCCCTGGGATCGAACTCGAGATCCCTGCGCAGGAAGTAGCAGCGCTAGGCTGTCGCTCCTTTTCTACTTCTGGACTGATCGTCATAACATTTTACATACACGTTTTCAAGGGTACAAAATAGATAACAAAGAACTAAGTACATTCATCCAGGAAAAAGAACACTGATTGACTGAAAAATTAATACTACATTTATGTGAGCGACGCCACGGGAAAAACTAGTAAATAAATAAAGGAGATAAAGCCTGTCCCACCACCTTCAAATGGCATTTATCTATAAAATACAAATCTTGCCATCTCTCTTCTTTAACCTAATAACAGTGAGATAGCATGCGATTTATCTTTCGGATAACTTATACTTGATAGTTTTGAAACTGACCAATACTATAAAAAATCTTTATTACGCAAACTGTCTGCGCATACCGTAACTCAGATCGATCAATCTGCTCCACCCATTCAGCGAGCCCAAAAAATCTGTCGCACAAAAGCTACCTCACTCATCTCCTTAAAACGGCTATAATGTTGCCCTGTATGATATGAACGTTTTATAAATCGCCCTGTTCCGTCCGAATACGGCCTTTACACGCATCGATACGACCATAATACGACCACTTATTTTTTATACCGATCCTTAGGCGCTCAATACGTAAATGCATGACTAACTTTTATTCATGGCGAACATATTTTGTTGGTTAAAATCATTTTTGGGTGTTAGGAGATTTTATATTTTTCTATGTTAAGTGCATGATGACGTAGTGACAAATAATTCCTCATCAAGATGTAAAATGGAATATAGAGGATAAGTTTTTAGCTAATATGTGTGTTGGTTTGTTTGTTACGCTTTCACGCGTTACCTACTTGACCGATCATCATGAAATTTCGCATGCACGTTGTCAGGGTTACAAAAAAGTTTAGGATACCTTTCATCAAGGAAAAGTACCGTTTTCGAGACATACAAAGTGTATGTAACCCACGTTTAGGCGGGCGAAACCGCGGATGAAAAAGTAGGTTATGTTATGTTAGTAAAAGTACTTCGTAAAGGATTTTTAAAATCGGTTGAGTAGTTTTTGAGTTAAATTATTATAATCTTACAAACAAAGAAACAAAAATCTAATTTGTCCTCTTTATATTATTAATATAGATTAACCCTGTAGATTCACGCCTGCAAACTATGACAGATTAACCAGCTGTGTTTTAGATTTCGCAGAATAGAGTGCAATCTTTAATAGGATTACTAACCGGTTATCCGTTTATGGGGCACATTGTCATTTTTCATGCTGCTACAAAGAAGATAATAGCAATGCAACCCGGCTTGTCGATCGATGCCCTATCAAATTCTAGTATTGATCTTCTGTGTCTTTTCTGCCCTTTTTTGCTGTCGCTGGTTTAAGGTTTATATTAGTTGGAAAACCCATTGAAGGGGGTTTCTAGTTCTGAGCGAGTTGATACGGAGTAATGCTATCTGTCCCCCTGATCTGACTGACAACCATCATAATGTATGCCTTCTCATATTTTGTGTTTACATATTATTTGTGATAGTTTAAAGCAATAAATATTTATTATTTAGTATCTGTATTCTGGGGATGGAACCCCAAGACAAAAGGGTTCGATCTTAATCCCCTCTCCATCTCATAAAGTCGGGAGACAGATCGAACCCTTTTATTCCCATTTGTCTCCCAGACTGATGGGAATAATTAGTTCGATATGTCACTTCGTAGATACCAGGGGGATAGATCGAACTTTTTTGCCCTGTTTGTCCCCCTGAGGGGCCAGATCATAGGAACAGACAGGAATATATCGTTGATACCACCGTTCTGTCTACTTTAGTTTTGAAGCAGATTTAAGTTTCAATTGTAGAGTAAACTAGTTAGTTTAGTCCCTTACTTTATTGTAGGTAGCGCCTTGCATTGTTTGTGTAATAGTGGGAAAACACAACCAATGTCTATGGCTGTGGGTTACTTGTTAGTTTGCCACTTAAGGCAATGTAAAAATATGATTCTGGCAGAAAACGTAAAACATTTTATCCGACCTTGGCCGATCTTGATCTCTCTTCTTTGACAATTTTGTTAAAAATATTTTTATAATAAAATAGTCATTTCTATTTTGAAATAAAGTACCGTAGAGAAATAAATTTCAAATAGCAAAGGCTAGTAAGTATTTGTTACTTCTCATTTTTCACCAAATCGAATCACAATATTGGCATCGTTCCAATATGAAAATTAATAAAAAACTGACTTTTAGTAACGAAAAGGAAGTATTTAATAAAACGCCAAATGATTTTGTGACTCTCTGGAATATAGTTTGTTTTTAATTCATCGTTTTTGATACACATTCTTTATAACGCGGCAAAGTTGGAACGTTACCAAAAATTCAGGGCTGTCGCTTAACTTGAATCTTGGTTATGTTTTACTTGTCTCGTATTTCATTTCCGTGTCGCATGTAACATAGCTACACTTTAAAAGTTAAAGTTTGTGAGGTCATACGTCATGGTCATATTACGTCATATCCGTACAATTTTAAGGCTTATCAATATTAATAATAATACAGCGACAAAATAACATTACTATAAAAAGTGAATGAGACAAATGGGCTTAGAAATTGTGGTTTCTATTTACACCCTTGATTAAGAGGTGTGAATATATAGGCTCCATCGAATAAACGTGTAAGAGCTTTTACTGAACAAAATTCTGCAGGGATATTTTTATATCAATATATTCTTACGTTTACGTGAATTTAACGTTGTTATAGCTGCGATAGCTCAGTGGGGACACCAATAGACTGCAATGCAGAGGGTCTCGGGTTCGAACCCACATAGCGCACCTGCGTCTCTCGGAAGTTATATGACTTTTCGAAATTATGTGCGTATTGATTGACAATTATCGCCTGCTCCATGCCTCGGAGAGCACGTTAAGCCGTCGGTCCCGGCTGACATGAACATCTATGGCAGTCGTTATTGGCAAGTCAGTGCCCTATAATATCCTGACGTCTGCCCTATAATATCGTATCGTTAGCCTTCGGGTTGCGGAGGTCAGGTGGCAGCCACACCGTGTAAAAACTGATATCCAGTCAGTTCCGGTTAGACCAGAAAAGCCGACCCCAAGTGACTTGGGAATAATAAAGGCTAAGGAGAAGACGTGAATTTAACGTTGTAAACGTATTAAAATTAAATTACTTTACTCAGCTTGGGATCCAATAATTGATTAAATTAAAGACAAGATAGCTTCGTTTTCGTGATATTTTGCATGCTTGAGCTTATTCTGCTTAAATACAAACACCAAAAAATTAATAATCATGTTCGGACACTTTGAAACAATTACATTTCAACACAATGAGACGAGTACCATCTTATTCTCTACGTGACGGTGGTTGCTAAAAAGCAACCGAAACGTCGGGTATTGTGTAAATATAAATAGTTTAAAAATATGTAGTTAACATTTTTAATCGTTATTAGTCTTAAATACACAA
The DNA here is from genome assembly GCA_930367265.1 of Catocala fraxini. Classification (NCBI taxonomy): domain Eukaryota; kingdom Metazoa; phylum Arthropoda; class Insecta; order Lepidoptera; family Erebidae; genus Catocala; species Catocala fraxini. Next base: position 4,179,425 of record OV884045.1, read on the forward strand.
ACAAAAATGATTTTATGATTTTGGATGATAAATAATAAAATATATTGAGTAGATATATTTGTTTTTGGGAAAAGTATATAAAATATCGTAACATTTCCACACGAATATTGAACAACAATCAATCAATCAATCAGTTTATTTGCAATAATAAAGGTATAAAATGTTCTTATTCCAAATAGTTACCTTTCGTTTAAAAATATTGTTTCAGGCAGGGTATTGTAATTTTAACGAATTCTAGTGCTTATAATCTGAAAAACCATTTCAGAATTTTATCTTCACACGTTTATTTGAGTAAAATCGTATAAAATATATATTTTACCGTTATAGGTGGCCAAGTAAATACTTGTAGAAATTTAATACATATTTATTTTAGACTAGCTTTTGCCCGCGGCTCCGCTCGTGTTAAAGAATGTGAGGTTAGATAGGAAACAGCTTTTATAAAATTAAATATACCTAGCCTATGTTATTCGGTGATAATAAAGATTTATAATTGTATATTTTTTTTAATCGGTTTACTAGTTTTTGAGTTAAAACATTACAGACAAACAAACAAATAATCAAATCTTTCCTCTTTATAATATTAGTATAGATAATTTTTCGGCAGAATATCCAACAGGACTAACCTAAGAATTGAACCCGAGCCCATTTATTAATTGCACAGTAGTCGCTACTTCTTCGACTTCTTCACTTCGACGACTTTTTCTTCACTACTTCACAATAGAGACAGAACATAAAGTACGTAAAGCTTCCTCATGTCTATCATTATTTTAAGTGACAACGATACAAACTAAACTACAACTCCGTTTAGCTTAAAAGTGTTGAGTTAGATTGAAACAGTTCAGAAAGAGCGATAAACAACCTGCCTAAGCATACCTACTTTCTTACTTCAAAGTTCACAAGAAAACTGGCCAATATATTCACTGTGGTTACCCATCGATCAGCGAAAGTAAAGGATGTGGCAGGTACCTGCCTCTTAAGTGTTCCAATCCTGTTCAAATGACCAGCAGTGAAGAAACTGACGTAGCCAAACTATAAACAATAAGTATATCTACTCGTAATTAAAGTTTAAATTTAAATAATGCCATCTGTCGGATAATAGTGAAGATCGGTGCTAAACTGTCTAAAATTATTTAAAAAGTAATCATAATATAATTAAATATAATGAATATTGTCTTAATATTATAAAAATAAATCAATTGAAATCAAACTACTATATACGGATTTTATCGCTTGTTTATTTGACACTTTATTACATAATTTTGAAAATCGTTACACTACTACTACTATTAAACTTTACTAATTTTTAAGCTTATTAAATTATTATTAAAAGTATTTAGATTTAATTTAATTTTACACTTTCCCCGACGTTTCGGTCGCTTTTCAGCAGCCATGGTCACGGGGAGACTAAGATGGCCGTGACCATGGCTGCTGAAAAGCATTAAATAATAAAATGTCAAATAAACAACGTGATAAAATCCGTATATAGTAGTTTAATTTCAATGAATAATATTCGCATAAACAGAAGACAATATTAAAATAAAAACAAGTTCGACGCCATTTTGAAATTAACTTTTAGTGTTGTAAATTATTATACCAAAAAATTCTACATTTATTTCGATGAAGTTAGTTTTTCACTACTCCGTGTGTTTACCCCACAATGTACTTAAAAATGTAGGATGGAGATATTTTCAGTTAAAAGCGTGTAACACTAACAAGCTCCCTTTATAATGCGGGTACACATTTAGCTTCTTCTACAACTTAGGCTCGTTGCAGACTTATGACGGCGACAGTCTCGACAACTCTTGTCGTCGTAACGAGAATGCCGACTTGTTCCTTGGTACTGTAAACAAAATACGAAATAAATATTGGTTAATTAAAAGCTAATTTGCAGACTACATTATAAAAATATAAATGATTTTGATACTACTTCTTTGTCTAAAAAAAAGCGTGCGGCGGCTAAGGGCTACATTTTACCATAGCTTATGATTGCCTGCCATACTAATACGATTACCAGGGATACGAATACCAGGTTTCAGGATGAGTTGCTAGAACTATTAGTTGCTAAGAGAACTAACAGTCACACAGAAACAATAGGAGAAATTGTAAGGTGTTAATTAAACATCGCGATAAAATAAATAAATTAAAAACCGTTTATTGCCGAAAAGATTATAGCGATGTAAATATATACAATCCATATAAAATAGTTTAATTTCTATGAGCAATCCAATAAAATTTGCATTATATTGGCTACTAAAACAAATATAAATATAAAATAATTAAATATGATACGCTCTGGCTGAAACACGCCTTACTTAAATAAGTATCTATAAAGAAAAACTTGTCCAAACCGACTGAATAAAGTTTTGCTACGACGTAGCAGCTACGAGACTACGTCGTAGAGGCTAGCATATGCTACGTTATTATAAAGTTTAAGCTTGTGTAGCTATTCATATTTTATATGAAGTGTTTTAGTTCTTTCTGGAAGTTGTTTTAACAAAAGTTGTAGTTATATGAAGCGGATTTTGCTTCCGCTTAGCGTATTATTATAACTTTTATTTCAGTGGTGAAATAAATAGGGCTTTTCATCATCATTTCAGCCTATTGCAGTCCACTGCTGGACATAAGCCTCCCCCAGGGTGCGCCACAAGGCCCGATCTCCCGTTTTCGCCATCCAGTCACCTCCAGCCACCTTTTCCAGGTCATCGGTCCATCTGGCCGGAGGGCGTCCTACACTACGCTTGCCGAGTCGTGGTCTCCACTCGAGAACCCGTCTGCTCCAACAATCATCGGTTCTGCGACAGATGTGACCAGCCCACTGCCACTTCAGCCTGCTACACTTCTGAACTACGTCAGTGACTTTCGTTTTTTGTCGGATTATCTCGTTCCGGACTTTGTCCCTTAACGAGATTCCGAGCATACACCTTTCCATAGCTCGCTGAGTGACATGCAATCGGTGGGCTAGTTTCACTGTCAGGTTCCACGTCTCGGCTCCGTATGTCATGACCGGCAGGACGCATTGATTGAATACCTTGGTCTTCAGGCATTAGGCAGTAGGCTTTTTATAACTACAGAATATTATTTAGAATCACGTGAATTTCCCGGAAGTGCAGATAGAAACTACATAGTTCCACTTGCTACGATCTAAGCATTTGTCATTCACTCTCATTCTGCAAGCACGCTCATAATTGAAGGGTACTTTTATGCTGGCATTTCCCTAGAATGTCTCTAATCTAGCCAGAGAACGATCTTCTAAAAGAAGAAATCCCTAACAAAACAAATGTAATTGAACTTAACTAAAGATCTATGATCATAAGTAAATCTCGAGGTCAATCCCAAGTCGTGCATCATTCATCTCTGACTTTTCAAAATGATGTGCGTATTTAATAGTTATTTATCCCTCGCTTTAACGGTGAAGGAAAATAAGAGTTCTCGATAATGTTCTCGAAGATATGTGAAGTCTGCCATCCCGCACTGCGCCAGCGTGGTGGACTATGAATCCTTATTACACTGAGAAGTGGCCCGAGCCTATCAGTGGGGCAATTTAATACAATGATGACATTATTATTATTACTACTCTTTTTGGCCATTCGTGTAGCACAATAGCCATTTATTTCTTAATCACATAAACGCAAAATAAGTGCTTAAAAAGATTGTTTTTTTAATACATTACTGATTTATAAATCATGCCGGCAAAAGCTGCTTTTATTCTCGTCTCGCTTTCTTAATGTTGGCGAGTCGAAATCGAGTCCGACATAAGTTTTCTTTGTTCCTGTTTTGACTTGAAAAGAAGTGATTGACGCAAAGATAGAACGTAACCTCTATGATTTCGCAGTCATAGATGCGTTTTAGTCTGTTCAAATATGGTCACTTTTCTGGACTTTGTCTTTTAACATACATACAATGCCAACATGACATCCGAATTACGAATATTGCTCACTGACTATAATCATGCCCACGCATAGTTAGTTAGTTGGACGTGTATTATCCGCACTAATTAGCCCGACAATTATTGTGCCATTGTGCGTCAGTGAATGACGCGAAAAGTTGTTCGGTTACTTATACCTCAACTCGGTCCAGAAAGGTTATAGAGGACCGATGTTACGCGGTACTTCCTTCATCGTTTCTGAACTGTTTAGTAGTTTCGCCCGTTAATTGCTCAGGCTTTTACAACGTAGGAGCATAAATGCCTACTCATATTGAAAATTTTACACTAGCAAACCACAGCTAGACTTCATGATACGTTGAGCTTATTCTGCGTAAATAGAAACACCAATGATTAAATTATGTTCGGGTACTTTGAAATAACTACACTGGAACATTGAGACAACTACCATCTTAATCTCCCCGTGACCATGGCTGTGAAAAGCAAAGTCGGGGAAAGTGTTAAATTAAATTAAATCTAAATAGTTTTAATAGTTTTAATAATAATTTTATTAGCTTAAAAATTAGTAAAGTTTAATAGTAGTAGTAATGCAACAGTTTGCAAAATTATGTAATAAAGTGTCAAATAAACAACGCGATAAAATCCGTATATAGTAGTTTAATTTCAATGAATAATATTCGCGTAAACAGAAGATAATATTATTTTACACTATCGTTCTCAATCTTGTAAATATTAAGTATCTCTCTCTCTCTGTTTCTCTCATTAATGGTAGCGACGCACTAGGAATAATTCACATTATGTCCCAAAAGAGTTTACAAATATTCAAACAACGAACTCATAGAACATCTAGATGCCAAACAACTATTTGTGGATCACACAAATTTCTGTTTTGTGTGGAGACGAATTCACAACCATCAGCGCGGCGGCAGTGGCGAGGCGACCACGTATCCACTATGCGATCCCTGCAGTCTGATATTGAAAATTTCGATGACAAAATAAACATTTTGAACCATAAAATCATATATATTAGCGTACTATTCGCATATCACGAGTGTCCGAGTCATTCCACGTTAACAACTAGAGCATTGGGGTTGAGTGCTGGCCGAACGCACAGCAATTTGATTTGCATACAACTATAAATGTACTCGTTTGTTATCTAGTCAGTCTTCCGTGCAGACCGGCTGTTTATAGATGTTTCATTTATTTTAGTAAATTTATTCACAAATGGAGTTTTATTATCGATAGTGGTGTTATAGATAGTTGTACTGTATGTAATCTGTAATTAATATTATAAAGCGGAAAGATTAGATATTTTGTTTGTAGTTTTTTAGTTTAAGGATTCAACTAAAAAACTACTAAACCGATTTTAAAAATTCTTTCCTCATTAGAAAGCTATATTATCACCGTAAAAACGTAAGGTTACATAACCTAACCTACTTTTACGTGAGCAAAGCCGCGTGCAAAAACTAGTATAGAAATATGTTTGTATTTACACTGCTGGCATATAAATAGATTCACGCCTGTACGACATAATAATATATAGTTGCGATAGCCTAGAGGTCTCAACTTCTGCCCACAGACAGGCAATTTAGATTTTTTGAATCGAATTTGAATTATCGCTCACTTAAACAATGGCGGAAAACATATGGCCAGCCCTAGCCTCTATGGATTTGAGGATAGCCTCCGAGTTGAGACAGACACATATTACAGAATGTGGTATTTAAATAACAGAACAATCAACTGATAACTATCCCAATCAAATCAGCATTTGCCCACTGTTAAACAATATATACATATTTATTTTATCTAGACGCCATATCCCTGAAGGAGTAAGCACATATGTATGTTTCAGGTCTTTTGTAACAGGGTCAAATTTATTGCAGTATTTCAGAATTATTTCCAAACTCATTAACTAACTCTAGTAGCGAACCAAAGATTTCAAGATCGCAAGCGTTAGTGTAGATTATTGTCCAACCTTTATTGGCATAGGTTTGCAAAAAATTTGATTTCCGTTCTGACCACTCAGAATGTAAACTAAGCTTGATCTTCATGGAAGAATACCAATCAGTGCATGAGTTTTCTAGAAATAATCTGAAGATGTCAATATTTTCTTCCTCTTTTACTATATTGAATCTTGCACATTCTATTTCAAATATTTCCATCCACTGATATGCACTTCAATTCTTTCCGTCAATTTTTTTAATTACTTAGGTTTTTTGTTGAATTTCAACTAATTATCTAAAATTTTCGCTATAGGTTCTTCTGAGCACTTTTTATTAGCAATACCCAATTGTTTTTGGATAATTTCCTCTAGAAATTGTTCCTGAAAAATCATATTGTCATCCTCTGTTGTTTTTATCCAAAAACTTCTAGTTTAATATCTTTTTTTAATGTATTTTCACTATAACAAAGGTTTTTGAGGTTTGGATATGTTTGTGAAGTGATACTGCTTGATATTCTTAAGGACAAAGGAAAACTTTGTCATTTTGTGTGTCAATTGAGGTTATAACGCTATAGTTTGACTTTCCGTCTACTGTTGGTTTTGTTTGAAACGTAAATTTCATCTTATTAATTTTCTGACAATAAATGTCGTTTTATAAGATATTTTCAATCAATTTTTGCGATTTGGACGACACTGTCAATCAAACATAATTGAGTATGTCCGTAGGAAAAGATTTATTGTGTTTAATTTTACATTTACACTTTGATTCACATGAAATAAATAATAATAATTAGGTATATATATATATATATATATATATATAAGTTATTGCCAACTTAAAACTACATAGGTGTTCACAAAATGTTATGAACATCTACCTAAATTAGATATTACGTAATAGATAACTATCTATTTTTCTAACAGACTTTTAATATAACAGCTATGTGAATACCGAGCATGATTGCGACAATGCCGTTATTATGCTAATCCTTACTAATATAATAAACGCGAAAGTGAGTTAGTTTGTTTGTTTGTTTCTTAAGCTTTCACGCCTCAACTATACGATCGAATAGCGAGCGAAGCCTCGGACATAATCTGATGTAAATCATGCAACGCGAAAATATAAAATTGATTAAGTTTACAATGGGTCATCTGCAGCGGTCTCATATTAAACATATTACGTCAATAATTGAATCAAAACAATTAATAGTACACAAATCTTATATAATACATTATTTAATTTTCAAGAACAATATCAATTACTCGGCAAAGCATTCGATTCTGTCTCACGAGAAGTGCTCGATTGAATTCCCGTCACTACAAGGAACTAGGTTTAAGTGGATTGCCGTCCCTTGCGGAATAATTGAACGATGTTTTTGTACAATTCCCTGGGAATTCGATTTATGTGCGTACACATAAATGTAGGGGTACAAACGGTAAATAAATTAATTGTTAGTTAACATTATTTATAGTTTGTAGCTCTATGTACATATTAGTTCACTCTAGGGGGTGGGCAGAGCTGTATTGTAAACCTACATTTTGGCAGTTATATTTTAGACATCATAGATGTGATATGGGTGTGATGATTCTCTGGCTATCCTTATTCCATCTACCAGTATATTCCTAAAGGATTAGGAAGTAGCATACTATGCCTACACTTTGCCAGTTATGTATTTAAGTCCCACCAAATAGGAGGTGCAGCAGGGGTAGGCCTCCCACTAGGTGGACCGACGACCTGGTAAGGATTGCGGGAAGCGGTTAGATGCGAGTGGCCCAATACCAGTCTATGTGGAAAGCTTTAGGGGAGACCTATGTCCCGCAGTCGACGTCTTTCGGTTAAGATGATAATGATGAAATAGGAGGCGAAGCTTTTGCCGTATTTGGCTTACAATTTTAAGAAATCATGGTGTAACTAAGACCTATTACCAAGACCCGATAACGCTCTTGACTCGAACAAATTGGTTTTTTAATGTTTTTATAATCTCTTATTTTACTAAACGGAGGGGCAGTGGTTTAATAATAATATAATAATATAGCTTTATTTCGGACCAATGAATCCATAGACTGTTAGTAATACAATTTAACTTATTTCCTAGTGTTAGTATAAATTAACCTAGAGGCAAACTTTTTTAAGTGGAGAATGGAAATTCTCAGCAACAGTTCTCGTTTAAGTTGGTACCTATTATTAGTGAGCGAGTTTTATTATATTAAAAATATAAACTCTACCACTTTTTCTTCTACAGATGTCATGCGCTTTAGCAGAAGATAGCTTTAGTGTATGTACATCTATGTATCTTAGCAACATGAAATACCACTCAAATTTAACAGCTTTTAAAATGATGTCTACTTTTTTTTTTTAGTCATCATTGTCATCATTGTCCTGATTTTCTTAACTTAGAATAAATACAACATACAAAATACCAGATTCCAATTAAATCGAAAAATCCTTTTATCGGGCGCTTTTGAATCAAAAATCAGCATCAAAAGGGAACATTAGCGAATTACTTCAAAACAATGCGGGCGGGGGTAAAGTTCGATCTACTAAGTATTAAAACGATTCAAAGCTATTTAGAATAAGTATCGATTTGTATATCTCTCGTAATGGACTTTTATTCCTATTATGTACTGATAAAGGTATCAAGAAACACCGTTATTTTTGACGGTTTATTTGCTCGAAAATGTTTGCCGTTTTTCAATTTACGATAATGTAAATTCTATCTTATTACTGTTGATAAAGTCCTAGCTGTATAAAATGTAATATCACTTAAATAGCAAACGTTCTTTCTTTCTTTTTTCTTTCATTAAAATGACTACTGCCGCGTTAAAAGGAATTCCTGTGTCTCGAGGAACTTTCACGAACATTCAAACAACGGACACAAAATTCACCCAGACTCGGAACAACTATTTGTGGACCACACAAATTTTTGTCTCTGTGGGATTCGAACCCACAACACTCGGCGCAGTGATAGCGCACTTATACCATTACGTCATCCGTGCAGAATTGACAAATCTTAACTAATATTAGAAATGTGAATGTGAGTTTGTTTGTTTGTTACGCTTTCACGCCTCTACTACTTGACCAGTCATCATGAAATTATACAATACACATTTTCAGGACTATAGAATATTATTACATAGGGCACCTTTTATCCAAGAAAAAAGTACCATACCCGTGGTAGAGTAATTTATTGACAAAATCTAGATTAATGCAGGTGAAGCCGCGTGCATCTAGTAATCTATATTTGACAATTCTTTTGGATATCGGTATCCAAAATCTGAAATACATATAATTCAGAAATAAGTAAAAATATCATCATTCCTACTTATAAAGAAAGTCTATCAAGTTTGGTCATAGTGGCAGTAAAAGATGAACGGTATTATTTTGTGACGTAACCGATATTTAAGTGCAGGCTTTGGAGGGAGATATTAAGATATCTGTACTAAGCATCCACTTTATCTCATACGAAAATTTCTAAATATATATTTCTCCGTTATTATGTAATCAATTTCGTTTCTGGTTTCACGAAAATATCTCTTTTGAATGCTATGACCTATAAAGTAAATTGTGTAAAATTACGTGCAAACATAGTCGTTATATACCCTTACATTATATACTTATACATACACTTTTAAAACGAATGCTACTATTCGGTTTTTTTCAAATGCCAAGTAGATTCCAATAGATATAAGTATATACAGCTACTATGTGCTTGCTTTTTCACCCACGTTAATCCCACGGAAACGCATACCGGGATAAAAAATACCCTATATGATATTGAAATTAAACTACTATATACGGATTTTATCGCGTTGTTTATTTTACACTTTATTACATAATTTAGAAACTTTTACACTTCTGCTACTAGATACTATTAAACTTTACTAATTTTTAAACTAATTAAATTATTAAAACTATTAAAACTATTTATATTTAAGTTTACACTTTCTGCGACGTTTCGGTTGCTTTTCAGCAGCCATGGTCACGGGGAGACTAAGATGGTAGTTGTTTCAATGTTCCAGTGTAATTATTTCAAAGTAGCCAAACATAATTTAATCATTGGTGTTTCTATTTACGCAGAATGAGCTCAGAGTATCAGCGGGAGCAGGCAATAATTGTCAATCAATACGCACATAATTTCGAAGTCATATAACTTCCGAAAGTCAGAGGTGCGCGACGTGGGTTCGAACCCGAGACCCTCTGCATTGCGGTCTGTTGGTCTCCCCACTGAGCTATCGCTGCTCTAAGCCTGAACTATATATATACGTGTATTATATATATACTATTAGTAATATAAATGAAACTGAAGACCGAGCGTGCTTTAAAGTTATTGGTAGAATATCTTCGGTCAGCTTCTCCAAGTTGTAAGAACTTGTAACTAGTTGATGTCAGTTTGTGGAATTTGTAAGCTGAGGTATCCACCATGCAAATTTGTAAGCTTCGCATAGAGCGCCCGGTTTACAGTGGGGATACAACGCTATAGCGAAGTATTTAGAATACGACTGCCTGCGAATTGAATGCGACTCCTTAATATGAGGTTTCGGGTTCGATTATGGATCGAGCAAATTTTTACTGAGTGAGTGTATGCCCGATGGACTGTTATAGGCTCGGCCTTTATTACGTGGGTTATAAACGCAGGTGAAATATTATAATATAAAATATAATTTTAATAATAAAAACGTATATAGCGTAAAAACATGTTTAATCTATTTCTTCTTACTTGCCTTGTTTGGTAAACTAACAATCCTAATACTAACTAATATTATAAATGCAAGTGTGAGTTTGTTCGTTACGTTTTCACACCTTAATTACTTGACCGAACATCATGAAATTAGACATAGACTTTGTCAGGGGTACATAAAAGAACATAGGGTATCTTTAATGCAGAAAAAGAACAGTACAATTTATAAAATCGATATTGATTTAAATAGTTACATATAAACAAACAAACAAAAAATTAAATCTTTCATCTTTATAATATTACAAGCTTTTGCCCGTGGCTTTACTCGCGCAAACAGTAATTTTTTTTAAATCAAATATCACTTATGTTACTCGGTGAACATGTAGCTTTCTAATGGTGTAAGAATTTTTAATAATATTGTCTTCTGTTTACACGAATGTTATTCATTGAAAATAAACTACTTTATACGAATTTTAACGCGTTGTTTTTTTAAATCAGTTGAATTGTTTTTTAATTAAATCCTTACAAACAAACAAACAAAAATCTAATCTTTCCTCTTTATAATATTGGTATAGAAGTATAGATTACTACGTTTTGTCCCCAGTTTGACTCAAGAACAATGCATTTTTTAGATGAAAAATACCCTATGTACTTTTCTGTACCCCGGCCAATGAGTATGCGATGGAATTTCATGATGATCGATCGAGTAGTAAAGGCCTGAAAATGTAACAAACAAACTTACTTTCGCATTTACAATATTAGTTATGATAGTTAATATGATCGCAACTAAACTTGATGAGTAGGGAAGCTGTTATCGTCTTCTTGTTACGTGATATCCAAGCAAACAGCGTGTGACGCTTAAGAGATGTATACAAAATATATTCGAAATTGATATCGCGGCATCGCTGTTATGGCGCAATGCGTACGAAGTTTTTATTGGCATTATACTGTTTGATATTACATACGTATACAAAAGACGGAATTTATATAACTCAAGGTTTGGCGCGCAGATCCGCCAGCGTGTATGTAGGTAACATCTATAAAAAGTAGCCTATACCCTTCCCCAGATTTAAAACTATCTCTGTGACAAATTTCATCTAAATCAGTTGAGTGGTAGCATGAAGAGATAGCAGGCAGACAGAATTGCTCTCTTTTTAATAATTATTAGGTAAAGATTTAACTATTCATTCTGTATATGCACGCCTTAATTGGCAGCATACGCAAAACTGTAGAATAAATTGTAACATTTTATTTATACAAATAAATGATTTGATTTGATTCTTACGCATATAATACATTTTGAAATATGGATGTAACAAATATCTCTGAATTATACCCAAACCACCAATAATATACACATGATCGCATAGTCTCGACATACATAGCTGGTTTTGTTATAAGTCTCGATGAGCGTCATCTTTTCCTGTCCCCTTTGCTTCCGCAATAAGCACTCACTGCATTTATTTTCTCTTTCTTTAAAGACGGTTTCCGCACCAGGAGTAATTCCTGTGTAATTCCAGGTATCTTCTAACAGCAACTAAAAAAACTCAGAAACCGTAAAAGCTATTTGTAGATATAATAGAAAATATTTTTAAATTCTATTTATTAATGATCTGATCGATGTTGCTGAGTCGGTGACGTTGCGGTAGTAATTGCTGCCTTGCATTTAGGTCTCGGGTTCGATGCCCAGGTCAGGCAAATGTTATTGAGTTTTCTCTCTAGGATTTTATTGTAGCACCACGGAGTTTAGAAAAGCAATAGGCCCGCCTATAACTACGTACTTCCTAAAACTATAGCTGGCAAAATGTAGGTATTATAAAAGAAATATCTTTATTGACATAACTTTGTTTTACAACTATTTGAATCCCTGATCTCTGAGCTAGTTAAATGCTATATTAAAGGAGTCAGTTTATTCCCCAAAACATTGTACAAATTATTGTACACTGTGTCATGTCAATATTGTATTAATGGACCATGATAAGAAACTTATAAATTAAAATGTAAAAGCAAAAAGTAACTAAAATATAAAAAATTGTGTGTGTGTGTATGTGAGGGTGGGTCTTCGTGTGCAAGTGTGTGTGTGTATATGTTCTATTGTCATCGTGGTATGTTTAAAAGGTGTTTAGTAGCCTCATAATCTATGGATTTCAGGTATGCAACAAGAACTTTCTTTATTTCATTGTCATTGAGCGTTCTGTTTTTGTTATTTTATCAACAAAAAAAATGCTACAATTGGTACTGTCTTTGTGCGAAGGATGTTTTAACTCAAGATATTGGGCACCGAGTTCTTCTTTTGGCTGGTTCTGTTGAGTTAGGAACGCTCTTTTTGGGGTGTCCTCTGACTACTTCATAAATATAAAATTTACGTTCTGTTAAAACATCGTTTTTCCATACAACAGAACTGTAGGATGTCTATATGGTAAGTACATTAGGACTCTAAGTTTTATACACCTCTGCCTACCTTTTTGGGTATATAGACGTGAGAATATGCCTGTATGTTACATGCTATTTATATGCTTAAACCGTTTCGTCACCTTCGCCTGTGTTTGCAAAAACAAAGGTTTATTTTCAGTCCTATCACAAAACAAAGGGAAAATAACGTATATGAAAATATTCATACAGTGTGCACAAATAAAAGGCAGGCCTTCGACAAACAAATATACGTGTATCCCCACGCATACTGCGCCAGTGGTTCTCAAACTATGAGCACTGTGTTTTAAAAATCTGTGAGTTTCACAACAGTTGTTTTACATAGACTAACGTCTGTATTTATCTTTGGAGATAAAGACAGTTACATAATTATAGTTGAACTAGCGACACGCCCCGGCTTCGCAAGGATAGTACAAAACCTTAAAAATTATACATTTGAATTTTCCTTATGAATCACTCTGTCTATTGGTGAAAACCGCATAAAAATCCGTTCAGCAGTTTTTCAGTTTATCGCGAACAGACAGACAGACGCGGTGCGTTGTTTTATAATATGTAGTGATGTTTGAATATGATATGTCTGCGGATAAATGTAGAAACATAATGTCTAGCATTCTGTGAGGAAATGCATACAAGAAATTCCAGCGCAATAGTATTATTAATTAGATAATTAATTACAACAATATGTAACCAATCATATTAATTACCTTAGAATTACTTAATACCTGTAGACTTAATAGGTATTAAGTCAATTCTATGGTTATCAATGTAATTACTTATATATTGTTCTAATCCTACTAATATTATAAATGTGAAAGTTTGTGAGGATGAAAGGATGGATAGATGAATGGATGGATATTTGTTTCTCTTTCATACAAAAGCTAGTGAACCGATTGCGATAAAACGTAAACGTATGTAGATAGCTGAAAAACCTTTTTTTATGGAGCAATGCGCTGACGCATACCTCTCCGCGGGGCGACGGAGAGGTTATGTCGGACTCACCGGGGACAAGGTATCCTGGTAATACCGACTAAACCTACCACGGTGTTCCTCGACATAACCAGTATCGGTGGGGTCGCGAGAATCACTTTCACAAGCAATCGCGACCCTGCCAAGGTTTCGGCCCACCGTATGAAACGGCACGCCACTACATGAAAAGACCTACACTTTCCCCATGAGGGGGGACGGACACACGACACAGAGGTGTGCATGGGAACACGCACGCCGCCTCTCGGACCTGGTGCTGAACGGGTGGCGGGCGGGTTACGGCCCACGAAGCCCACCACCCCTTACTTATTTACCTGAGGATTTCCTTAGGGTGGCTGGAGGTCGTCTCGCGTCTTCCGATGCCCGGTTCTGCGGTCGGCGAAAGAGTTCAAGCGCTCCCTCTAACGCTCCGCCGCCTCCTTGATGGAAATTACTTTCTCACAGAAGGAGGCGACGACGCAGCGCCGTGTCCGTAACAACAACGCGGCAGTCACCGCAGTGGTGACAATCGGGCCTCTCCTGCCAGCTTATGCGACACAGGAACTGGCCGAAGCAACCTTGGCCAGTCATTACCTGTGTCGACCGGAAAGTTAGGATACCATTCCGCCTCTCCAGCTACTCCTCAAAGACGGGACTTAGAGCCACGATTGTGGCGTGCCCGACATAGTTAGAGACCTGGGTTAACACACAGGCTCCTTTTTGCCCGATATTCCTACGGCATCGGAACTTATGGATGTGAAACTGTGGGGCGCAGTAAGTTACCTATAAATCAATAAATAGCTATATTTAATTTTTCACCTCCTAACTCTTTCAATTTTAAAAGCGAGGATTTGCCGCAAGCTTATTTCTTGCATATTTCTCTTTCTCTTTGTATAGTTGAATCCCAACCTATTCCTTATTAATGCTTATCGGGTACGCTTAGCTGGTCCGTTCGCCAAAACGTTTTAGATCTGAAAATGGAAAATTCGCTTGGGTACTGGAAAATTTACGATAATACAACAGTGCTAGAAGCTTATCCAAGAAAATTTGAAATGGGTTTATTGTTTGTTTTTTATTCTTTTTATATGCCAAAATCATCAAAATACATATTTTTCAATTCATATAACTATGTAGTTTTTCATTCTATCTCCTGAAAGGTCCTTTCGAACACATCAATATAAAGATTAAAATATTCGTAAAACAAACTTTGAGCACCATAGTACGACATTATAATCGCGTAACCGCGGGACGTAGTCGCCACACGTCATTGTGCCAGTTGTACTAAGGCCGGGCCCACTCGCTTCTGCCTCCCGAGGGAACCGATACTCCACTGTAACTTATAACCGAACAGCGATTTTGTGTTTTTCAAGGCATAGTCCAACACAGGGATACAAAATACTAGTTATAGTATCACTATTTTGTACCCATGTGCATAAGCAGCGATAGCCTAGTGGGAAACCGTTGCTGACTTTTTGGTGGTTGACTGCTACGCAGAGGTCGCGAGTTCGATCCCAAGGCGCGCAACTCTGGCTTTTCGAAGTTATGTATGTATTAAATACTATTTATCGCTCGCTTTAACCGTAAAGGCAAATATAGTAAGGAAAACTGAATGTCTAAGAGTTCAGAGTTCTCCGTAATGTTCTTGAAGCTATGTGAAGTCTGTCAAAAAACACTAGGCCAGCGTGGTGGACCATAGCCTAACCCTTAGCACATTGAAAAGACGCCCGTGCCCTGTAGTGAGACAGTTTAATACAGGGCGGATATTATTATATATGTATTTAATGACCATGCCTAGTAAAACACAAAATCGCTGTTTGATTATAAATATTATTAATTACTCAATATCATGTCACACGAGTATATAAAAGTGCTTGTAAATGTATCGGTAATTTTAGTTTTGTGTCATATATATTATATTGTCTTCTGTTTACGCGAATATTATTCATTGAAATTAAACTACTATATACGGATTTTATCGCGTTATTTATTTGACACTTTATTACATAATTTTGAAAACTGTTACACTACTACTACTATTAAACTTTACTAATTTTTAAGCTAATTGAATTATTATTAAAACTATTAAACTGCTTTTCAGCATGCCATGGTCAAGGGGAGACTCAAGTTCGATTCCTGCACAAGTCAAACATTTGTGTGCATGAACATGGATTTTTGTATTGGTCTGGGTGTTTCTATATATATTATGTATGTATTTACAAAAAATAAGTATATATGTATGTTTATCCATTGTCTAGCATCCATAGTACAAGCTCTGCTTAGTTTGGGCTAGATTGTGTTGTGTGTATGTGATAGAATGTATATTATTATATACATATATTTGTGGATAACACAAATTTTGTTTCCGAGTGGGATTCAAACCCAACTCGAACAACACTCCATGTATTAGCAATGGCGAGGCGACCACTTAAACCACTACGCCTATTTGATTTGTGACGACGTTCTCTTCACGCGTACGCTTATGAATTGTATCGTCAGTTGTACACCCTCAACGGACTATGCGCGGCACGTCGTCGCTCATTTAAGTTTTTATTCCGCCAGGAATCCAGGATTTAAGTTCTAAATGAGTGTTATTTTAAACTCGGCTAAAAGCTGCACTGTTCATTTACATTTGCACTTCCTCTCCTTTTATAATAATCACGTTCTTATTGTTGTGGATAGTATTCTTTTGAACAAGGTGGATCAATAGATTGTACAGTTGAAATATGTACATGTAATCAGACCTGTGTATTCCCGAAGGAGGTGGGAAATAGGTGTACGTATGATTGCTAGGTAGCTCAGCTGCTATCGCAATCAGCTATCGGACGTGATTGAAAGTCTCGTGTCGTATACTTAGCTGACTCCACATTAGCATAGAAAATAGTTATCTATACACTTTTTAATGTTTATAGTGGAAATGATAGGTAGCTGCCTACCCGATGGTAGACAGCTACCCTTACCAGTTACCTCTACCTTGAGTAGGCTTACCATCGAGCCGGTTTTAGAACCGTTGGGGCCCTCCAGTCAGTGTTGGAGCGGTGGGCAGGGCGGCAGCATGGGACACTTTCCTTCCGACTGGTGCAGGTGTTGTCAGGGCACGGTTGCTTTGGCAAATACCTGCACACGGTCGCTAGGAGCGAACCGAGTCCCATCTGCCACCACTGCGAGTGTGTGGAGGACACGGCGTAGCACACGCTCGAGCAATGTTCTGCTTGGGCCGTGCAGCGCCGTGAACGCATTGAGGTTGTGGGTGAAGACCTCTCGCTGCCGGCCTTGATCAAAGCCATGGTCGACAGCGAGAGGAAGTGGGCAGCATTCGCATCCTTCTGCGAGGACATCATCTCGCAGAAGGAGGTTGCGGAGCGGATCCGAGCCGTCGCCGGCGAACCGGGCGGCGCAGGCGCGCGTTCGCGCGCCTCATGCAGCCGTAATGAAGGCCGCGGGCGGGAGAACGGGGATCTTTTACCCGCCAGCCATTGAGTCGGTCCGACGCCCTCTGTAGTGCCGGGGCGTCGTCCAGGAGTCGTAGTCTGCTGGGTAGGTCGCTGAGGTAGTTTCTTTACCAGCGGCCCATCCACTATACCAGGCAGCGAAGGGGCACACCGTGGGGTTTTAGTCCGTATGCCCGAAATACGGGAGAGCCGGACATAACCCTCTCGCTTCCCCTAGTGGAGGGGGGGTATGCATCAGGTGCGTTTCCCACGTGAAAAAGCTTACCATCGAGTAAGCCAACTACAGTATACCAACAACGACGGTAGGTCACTAACCATCAGATAAACGGTAATCACTTTTTTAGAATCTGACTTGATTTCCTTGGCATAACGAAACCAAGGAAATCTGAGCTGATATGGAACTGTAAATTTAGACGAAACACAAACTTTCTCGAGAGTTAATATTGACATTATGTATTCCAACCCGCTCATGGCCAGCACTGAAAAAAAAGCCCAATGATGCTCTGCCACTAGAATTACTACAAATTTTTGCTAGAAAATATAACCATTTTGTTATAGTCACTCAAACAATGTGTCGTCCTCAACCAAAACAATCTAAATCAACTCAAGAATAAAAGTGGATTCACAAAACTATGACAGTAGTGAAGAACGGTGAAATGGCAGTTTGGTGCTAAAACACTTGGAAACTGAATAATAATCTGGAACGATTTCACAGTGGAACACATAAATCACATCGGCAACAGTTACTATTGAGTTTTCGAGTTTTTAACGAGCGCGAGTGAAGTTATAAATTGCGATGTAAAAACTTCAGCTATCATCTGTTCCTACTTTTGCAAACAAAGGCTGATAGGTATTTAATAGGTCGGAACATCCTAGTGATAAAGTTGTTCCTGGCATCAATATCCAGCCCCTTTATACTACTGTTTTCAGAGAGGCACATTGGGATCTCGATTTAAACCTAGAATTTGGACCACAATAGGGCAACCCGACTGAAGAAATACAGCGGCCGCATAGAGAATCGGTTTCGAGCAACCTTGTGTTGTGTTTCTGAAGTGAGTAAGTCTGCCAGGTTCTTATAAAAATTATGGCAAACAAGCATATATCTGATTTGCTGCGTTCGCTAGCGAATAGATAGAACATTGACAATACTACAAAATGAATTTGTATTCATTATTGAAATATATTGATGACATTCTTGATATTGACTGCCTCGGTGGCGCAGTTATGGTGAATGCAACTGCTGTGTATGAGGTCGGGTTGGAATCCTAGAATGAGCCAGCAAAAAGTTATTAAGTTTTACTGCCAACAAATTCTTAATGGCAGTCTAAAGTTAGGAAGTTGGCGCTGTTACTTACGCCCTGCGCCTCGGCGAGCAAGTTAAACCGTCATGCCTGCACCTGATCTTATGCGGTCGTATCGGATTGCCGTCCCATCGGATTATGAGAGCTAGGGAATAAAGAGTGCATTTGTATTTGCGCACACAATTGTGCATTATCATATCGCCTGCGCAGAATGAAATTCGGTCTGAAGGACATTATTATTATCTTGACGGCAGTCAGTCATAGTCACATACATTAAAATATAATAGTGTAAAACTAATAACAAATACATGCAGGTATAATCTTTACTAATCCCAACTAATATTATAAATGTGAATGTGAGTTTGTTTGTTTGCTACGTATTTACGCCTTAAATACTCCACCGATCATCATGAAATTTCGCATAAACCTGACAATGTGTACGCGAAATTTAATAAAGAAAATTGAAATTGAAAATTGAATTTGATCATGATAAGATATATAAAAATACTGTTGCTGAGGATATAAATTTATTCACAAAATCCACATACATACGGGCGAAGCCGTGGGCAAAATCTAGTTAAAATATAAACCCGTATTAGTTTTAGACAGTGCTAACATCCACATACACAAACATGACTTGTTAATTAAAGGAAAAGGCAATCTCTATTCGGAAATTGAATATTTCTAGGCGCTATTAGTTGAAAGCCTATTAGAAAGCTAATCAGAATACATAAGGCTGAATATATTTTATGAACGAACAACATGCTATTAATATAGTTAACATACTCTGTGACTCACCCCGAATTTCATAATAGAGAATTACGTGTTGAGAACAACTCAACTCTACTTAGGTATTACTTAATTGTTTTTGCTTCTGTATCAGTTTGCCTTGAACTGGTATTTCTTTTTATAAATATCTACAACTCCCGCACTATCGAATATTTCCTGTATTGCGGAGGACTTAACAAACATTCAAACATCGGACACATCATTTAAGTAGGTATTGTACATTATATATTACATATATATAGGTTGGCCTCGGTGGTGTAGTGATTAGTATAACCGACTGCGACGCCTGAGGTCGCGGGTTCGATTCCCGCTCAAGTCAAACATTTGTGTGCGTGGACATGGATTTTTATCTTGCTCTGGGTTTTTCTATGTATAATATGTAGGGGAGTACCTATATTGAACGGGCGCTTAAATTGTACCACTTCTATATTTCTACCAAACTGACGCTATTTTTTTTACACTGGTAACAGAAAAAGAGGCGTCTGTGGCGCCACTAACACTGTCATTTTACATCGACGTCTGTCAGGTATCACGGTTGTGAAAGAAAACAGTTGTTTTTGACCTGTATCGATGTTAATTTTCCTTAAGTTTGACAATTGTAATGATAAGTTATAATTTTGTTATATATTCCATAAGAAAGCAACTTTTACACTGTTTTAAATACTGGCAAATGAACACTAATCTGTAGAGTGCTTTTATTTTTTATGACAATTTATTAATCTACTATGATCTGCATATTGGATTACTCCTAAGTTCCTAAATTGCACTGACAACTAAACCTGACATATGTGATAATTGCTAGAATTAAAATCATAATTATTATGATAGTTATAGTTATAAAATCTTGTTGATAATTTTATATTTTTGAGTTTACAGTGACCTTATAATTTGTTAGAAAGCTTTAAGATACTGTGTTCATGTTGACTATGTAATATTTTAAAGATAATTGTTAAGACTGCGCCGAGCGAAATGTGCCAAAACAGGCGGTCACAGTTAAGAGAATAAAATCAACACTTTTTATTTAATACAACTATAAAATATACATTTACCATAACAATGAATGTGTTTACAATTACTCCGTGTAAAAAACTTAATATAATTAATATTTTCGCCTACAAAATTACGTAAATTTGCAAAAACATAAGCTCGTGTTACGTGATTTTTAGATTATAACAGTAGAAATATATCCTATTTTACAGCTTAAACGAAACATAAATAGTTATATTACAATTTGTCCGTCCCAAATATTTACGTTATTGGTTGACAATAAAGATACATATTTATGAAAAAAGCACTTCAAATCCTCCATACCATTTTACTATGGCGGCCGCACGCCGATTCGAATATGCGCCGCACGAGCTCTGTCATTATCTGTCTTACGCTCGGCGCAGTCTTAAGTAATATATAAATAAGAACATTATTTGAAATACTGATTAAGCTGAAAGGAAAAATACTGATTTTTATGTTCAAATAATAAATGATAATAAACCGTGTATTTTTTGTGCATTTTGGTGTTCTTTTATAGATGTGGTAAAATTTTGGGTACTGGTGGTTCAATTTAAGATACTGGTTGCGTTAATTGGACCGGACGACAACTTTAAATAAAAAGCTATTTTCAACAGTCGCGACTGTGCTACAGTATTACCAGACTGATATTATCCAGCTACTGAACCAAGCTACATTATAAGTCATGTTTCATTTTTATAGTTTTAACGGATTCAGAGATATATATCATTATATCAAAAGTGGTCCAATATAAGTTACTCTCCCCTATGTATTTCCAAAAAAAAAGTGTATATGTATGTTTATCCATTGTCTAGTATCCATAGTACAAGCTCTGCTTAGTTTGGGCTAGATGGTGTTGTGTGTATGTAGTAGAATATTTTAAGAAAGTATTATAGTATTGCACTCATGTATCTAAGTTTTCGTGTACTAAAAGCTACCACAGTTGAATTCACTCCAAAATCCCAGATCTCAGTAACAAGCAAAGCTGCGAATTAATTCAAGTAATTTCTATCCTACATGGCTAGGGAAATAAAACTAGATTTGAGTGGCGCAATTTCTGGTAACTGCCCAACTTTGGGCGTGGGACTGGCGTTTGTTTTCGTTGTTCTTAAGCAGGTTATTATCCATTAATTTGGATGCTAACATTTTGGAGAAATGTTTCAAGTTTAATAGTTTGCGTTGAGATACAGATGTAGGAAGACAAACAAATTATGAAGCGGGGTAGTTTTCGGATGTAGACGAGTGTTTATTATCCGGGATGAGTTAAGAATCCGGTATGCGTCTGTGTTTTCAGTATGGAGTTATGTTAATGTTCTGTACTGTAACCTAAAGAAGAAATAAACTTTGAAAATCCCGGAAATAGGTGTAGCGTATCTACATGAAAATTATGACATACAATGCCTCGCTAACATAGATATTTTACTATCTGCGACAAGAGATGCAATGTAGTACATAGAGCCTCAAGGTCGATTACCGGTCCAGGTAAACGTGAGCTTTTCAATCAAATAAACTTTATACTTGACAGAAATCTCAGATAACATTTCAGAGTCTGATATCAACTGTATTTGAAACGTGCTAACGTTGACTGAAACACTTTTCCTTTGACATCGTCACAATATTATTAATGCGAAGTTTGTTTGTTACGCTTTCACGTCTAAATTTAATTATAAAATTTAATCACAATAATATATATTTACATCGAAAATATGCAGGAACACCAAGAAAAAGTTTATAAAGACATATGTATGGAGTCTGGCATTGTATGGGTGTGAGACGCGGACACTTACACAAAGGGATAGAGAAATTTTTGAGGCGTTCTAGATGTGGTGCTGGTGACGAATGGAAAAGATTAGCTGGACAGAAATGGTTAGGAACGAGGACGTCTTGGTAAAAATCAATGAAACCAGAACACTACTTAACTCTATTTCAGCTAGAAGACATAAAATGGTTGGCCATCTCTTACGACATGACACTTTTATTAAAAACATCATTGAGGGAAAGGTAGAAGGAAAGCGTGGAAGAGGAAGGCCAAGAATAAGTTACATTAGTCAGATCAGGGAAAAGTTAGGTGTCATGTCGAACAGAGAAATGCAAGAAATGGCACTAGACAGACAGATATGGAGAGACAAGCTACACCGACAAGTCACTTAGACTTAAATAAGAAGAAGAATCACATTAATATTTTTCATCCGCAAAAATATCAACTTTTGGTTTAAAGTCCAAGAGAGCGTTAAGCTGCTTTGGTGATGGTGGTGTGGGTGAGTTAAAGCGTGCCACGGTACGGCACACTGGAATCGCCAGCAACCGTAATCGATTTAGCGTTATCCTAATTAAGTTAACTTAACTTGCACTTTGCTTGTCTCTATGAAGTTATATATAATTGAAAATGCTGTATACAGTTATAATCGGACTTCAGATTCAAATATTGTTTACTGTTAGATCTATTTTAAGAACCATGTGATCTGTTTTCCTTAATTGTATCAAATAAATAAATAAATGAGACGTTCATACTTTGCCCGACCCAAGAACCAAATCCGAAGCCTCATACGTGCAAACTTAAGCTGGTACTAGCAAGGCAGCAGTGACTTACTTTACAACCAGTGGTCTCGAAACTCCCGTTTTCCGGTATTTCTTCCGATTTGGCGCTTGTCCTACCGAATTACCGAAATGGAACGATGTTTCTACGATTTTGTTAATGTAAGGAATTTCTCCCGATTTTTTACCGATATTTAACAATCTCAGCGCGCATCCCTATTTTTTTGTATCTTGTACGAAGATACTGCTTAAACGTCGATCGACGGGTAAACGATATATGTATTTTGGGGAATACCACTGTGTCCAATACCTATTATAGGGTACCCATAGGTTAAGCTCGCTTAGAAACACCGTGGTAGGTTTAGTAGATAGGACAGGAAAATTTTGAAAAAAAAATATGCTCAGGCTACCTAAAATACAAAGATTTCATTAAATTTATTGATTTTAATCAATAATTTTAATGAAATCTTCCAATTTAACGATTTTTGGTCTTGGATTTTTGGTCCTACCGATTTCACGTTTTTACTTTTGAGAACGCTGTTTACAACGCATATCAAGTCTGCTTTACTGGCAGTATAGTGTGTCTTCATATTTCAACGTACGTGAGGCAAACGAGATAAGCTACCGTCAGAATTTCAGCTGAGGCGGCTATTGACTTTGTATATAATTAACTAGATTCTGCCCGCAGCTTTGACCACTCAAATCTCACAGGAACGCATACGGGGATAAAAGTATTATATGTGGACATTTATATGCCAATTTTCACCAGTTCAGTGTGTAATTTAGTAATAAACATCAAAACCCAAAAAGTACGACATACTCAAAGGATAAATACTTTTCATACATCTAAATCCTATGTGCAAATACCTATCAATAGGTATGATGTTAATTGTTTAAGTTTTTATCTTTTGTATTTCAAGCTGTTGGTATTCCGAAAATAATAAAATAAATAAATAATAAATAAAATATCTTTAGAAACTCACATTAATACGAATTGAAAAGCATTTTTTTATGAATTGAAATTAATTTATTCAATATTTGCAGGATACAAAAGTAATAGGTTATATTATTACTTTTATACGGTTATAGTAATAGGTAATACGATATATTTATTAATTAATTTTTTAATTTACTTCAATGAGTCGCATTTCCAAGTATCCTTCAGAAACGACCCTTCAAAGAACGGAAACAATACTCCTGAGTAGCTCTCATGATATTTTAAATCGGCTTACTAATTAAATAATTATAAACAAAATTTTGCGAAGCACTTTTACTGTTCCCGTATAATTAAAGGAAAATTTCTCGCTTATTCATACTTTATAAATATATTTTCTTTACGCGCACATACATAATACAAATCGCAATAAAATCTATATAAAGTAGTTTAAATGCTTACCTAATCCTAGCTAAAATTATAAATGCGAATGTGAGTTTGTTTGTTTGTTACGCTTTCAAGCCTTAACTACTCGACCGATCATCATTAAATTCCCCATACACATTGCCAGGGGTACCGATAAATCATAGGGTACCTTTCACCCAGAAAAAATTAATGGAGGGATAGAAAAAGTATTGACATAACCTAACCTAAGGAAGAATTTTGTATGTTATATTATCGTAAACGTAAGACACTATTAAGCACATTTTAATTATGACAAAATCATTCTTGTTCTGATTTTACTAGCAGGCTTAAATTATAATCAGGTTTTTAAACTTCCGCGTTGCATGATATACATATATACATAATACGTAATGGGTATTAACGCGACCATGCAAAAGAATCTTCTGCCTCACTAACGGAGACATGACATCGCAGTACCAATCAGCATGTGACCACGGCCGGTGTAACCTGGTCGAAACGTCAAGCATAAAATAAAGGTAAACATTATGCATGATCGTGTTAATACCCGTTACGTATTATACTATATATATAATCAGATTATTATGAACATAATGTATCGAGTGCCTCTCTCATTAACGTCTACTTAACACCGTATCTAATACAATTACCACACAACTCCTTTACAACACAAATTAAAACAATTAAAATTCCTTGCAACCAGTTGTAATTCTTTTAAAACAACATCAGAACAGCCCAGAACACAAACAAGGGGCATAATAAGCGGATTTCCTAACACGTCCGCAAACTGGAAAATACGAAGCTCCTAAGAGAATGCAAGAAACAAAAGCAAGCCTGCAAGACGAAAGCAAGAGCTCCCAATCCATTTCCGAAACAAACGAGCGACACTGCGAACAAACAAGTCATTAGCTTTGCACTTATTCTTGCTCTTATTTAGCTTTTGCCCGCAGCTACGCCTTAGTAGGGAAGAGCCTTGAGTTCTTTGTAGATTCAGTCGTGTGCGTTTTACTATTAAATTTTATGCAGGCGCTATTCTATGGGTAAGCAATAGATGATATAACAACAAAATGTCTAATATTAACAACATATAACAACGGTACCTATAATTTTATTCAATATAGCGACTAGTTAATATAATAAACGATTTATATAATTTTAAAATAACTAATTTTTATAAGCATAACATACATTAAATATAACATCGTTTGACATAACCTACATTAAATATAAAATCGTTTGACATACCACTCAAAAGATATAAAACTTATTTGGTCTAATATGATGAAAACGCGCTAAGGTATCTTTAGTTTTTGTTGCATTGGGTTGGAGGGACTATCTGTTCCATTATGTAAAAGAACAAAAAAAAAGGTTTTTGATTCTAAAAGTTTTCTTTTTAGATTATTAGTGTGAATTTTTACGAGCTGTGGCTTCTAATTTAAGCTTAAAAAAACTATAACTTTGTATTTTTTTAATAAATATTTAAAAGTATTTTTCTTTGTTTTATTCTTTATAAGTTCTATCGTAGTTATAGGTAATAGTAACCTAAGTAGATATTAAACATAACTAGTAACTGATTACCACCTGCGCTAAGATAGGTTGACGGAGCCCCGCTTAGCGGGGCTCCTATTTCTGGGTGGTTTAAAAAAAAACGGTGTTAACCATAATGACGTTTTTTATATATATTAAACGTTAGACCTAATGATTTTCGATTAAATAAACAATATACATATTAAACGTTAGACCAAATGATTTTCGATTACATAAACGTTATATCAAACAACGTTATACTAATTAAGATTTAGAATAAATTAATGTTATATGTAAAGAAATTATATCAACAGTTGGTATATCTCACGTTGATTATATCCTATGAACGATAATAAAATGAAATAAAGACCAAATGAGTTTATACGTTATGAAACGCACCCCTATTCTATGTGTAGTTATCTGTTCTTGCGTAGTAAATGAAGTTTTAACGCAATTAGTTGTGCTTGTATATAAATTAATATTGTCTAGCGACAACAATGCATAAAGAATGTAATAAGAGTGAAATAGTGCAAGTTTCTACCCTATGGAAAGACAATGTTAGGCAAGAATAATATAAAAAACGACTGATACCCTGCTTTTAAAATATGTATTAAGAAAACGGTTATACAGCGATCGTGAATGCGTTGCGTTGGCTCTGCGTGAGTCTTGAGTTTGATCCCCAGATAGGGCAGTGTATTAGGACTTTCTGTATAAATTTATATTCTACGTTAATATGGGAAATGCTTATAAAATAAATATTAATATATTAGGCAGTGTTCATCTTTACCAGCAATTGACACATTTGTTTTATGAACTTATTAATGGCATAGTTGATAGTTGACCTCAGAAGTAAAACACAGCGGCAAATTTGAATCCCTAACGTAGGACCATGCATAGCTCAGTTGGAAAAGCGACGATACGGTTTGTCGAGGTCGCAGTGTAAAAGGTGCGCAGGTCACAGTTCACTTTTTCTCTGATATAATTTACAACAAATTCTTAGTAGCAGCATCAGTAGGGCCTGGAAATGTTTGCTTTAGGCAGATATAATTCTGTAGGCGAGCCTTCTATATGTGTGGGCAGAATCAATACCACGCGAAATATGGCTGCAATACACTTACGCCTACGCCTTTCCTAGTAACACACATACCCATTGGGTGATATAGGCTTAATACGCAAAATTTAGAACACATTTATTATGGAAACAGTCATTAATAGATCTAGTTTGATTCTAAGTCACACAGCACTTAGCGGAGGCACGAGTTTATTCAAGATTAATAGTACGCTAACAGAAAGCGGGCGAAGTTAGCTTCCTAGTTAAAATAACAGCTAGTTCCCAAGATGCTTAATGTGTGAACTAGATAGAGATTTACATATATTAGCCACGTGACGCCTTCGAGTTTAGTCTTTAGTGATTTCTAGTTGTCTCCTTAGTCTTAAGGTAATCTGTGGCCTATATCCCTGGCGGAGTAGGATATATGCTTAGATTTCGTTTTGGTTTAAGTTTTATATACAATAGAGAGAAAAGGTATTATATGTATGTACGGTATTAGGTATGTATAAGCAGCGATAGCTCAGTGGGGAGACCAACAGACTGCAATGCAGAGGGTCTCGGGTTCGAACCCACGTCGCGTCACCTCTGATTTTCGGAAGTTATATGACTTTTCAAAATTATGTGCGTATTGATTGACAATTATCGCCTGCTCCGTGCCTCGGAGAGCACGTTACGCCGTCGGTCCCGGCTGTCATGAACATCTATGGCAGTCGTTATTGGAAAAGTCAGTACCCTCTAATATCCTGACACTGGTCTAGCCTTAGGGTATCGTTAGCCTTCGGGTTGCGGAGGTCAGGTGGCCGCCGCTCTGTGTAAAAACTGATATCCAGTCAAATCCGGTTAGACTAGAAAAGCCGACCCCAAGTGACTTGGGAATAATAAAGGCTAAGGGAGAAGAAGAGAGAAAAGGTATTGCCGTCTACCGAGGACAGTTCTAGATACTGTGCTGATTCAAAGTGTGTCTTATTATTAATATTTTATATTGGTAAGAAAATCCAATAACACTATAAAGAGCAAAAACAAATATCATTTATAGAATAAGATGCTTGATATTTTGTTTTTAATTATTTGTTTGAAAATCATATAAAACCCAACCGACTACCGGTAATAGGAAAAAAAGTTGAGTAGTAAAAGATAAAAGTAAAATGCAGACGATTTATTGGCGCTTTAAAAAAGTAGCCGTCAGTTTCTTGTAGGTATTTTCCCCTTATGCCAGAACAAACTCAGCTAAATGTTACTTCTGTAAAATCACTAACTTTGGCGATCATTAGATATTATATTTCTCTATTTTCTTTTAATCCCGCAATAGCCATAATCTAGACACAATGAAAAAACTAAAACCTTGAGGACCAAGCTTTGACAATGAGACCAATTTATGTTGCAAATTACTAGCATTCTTGTAAATCTCCAGCTAAGCTGAACATTAGGAGTACCCACTCCAAATGTTTAGCTTAGCTGGAGATTCACGTTTGTAGTGCAAAAGGTGGGATTCAAAACAGGTTGAACGCAATTCATTTTTGTCTTTAACTTTAGTTACAAACCCACTTAGACTAAGACGCTATAGGAAAACTCTTCATTTTTCTTCAAAGACGTAAACATGAGACCAACCGCTCAAACACTAACATATATTTGAAATAGTGACAGCTTACATAAAATGTACACAGAATTGTTCGTGTCTGTTCAAAGCAATTGTCACTAGTCTAGAGATGTTACGTCAAGCATAGATATCCGATACGTCAAGCGTAGATACCATATTTAACACTAGTACCTATTTGCCTGCAACAGATGTACTCTGCGCTAAAGAAAAATAAACTATTACTGCCTTGTAATAGCAGCTAATATCCTTTGCTACGCAGCCGGTTAAACAAAATTTGAGATATGGGTTTAAGGTATGTGCCAATACTGTAAATATGTATGTGAGTTATTGAAACAATTCAGTAATGAAGGCTTAAGGATATGTCTATGTCACATAGTTATTGGAAAGGTCATGGTTTAATATAATTAATTCTCAGTAATCAACTATTGAATGAAGCGACTGAGTAACATCCTTCATCCTATAGATTATTCAGAATACCCTCAGATGAGCAGAACTGTATCTAATACATTCATCAAATTATCTTAATATATAAAATTATAAACTTACTGTCTGACTGATATATCAACGCACAGCCTAAACTCCTGGGTCTAGAGACTTGATATTTTGCACAGAGATTTCTTATGCAACTAAGGTGAGCACTAAAAAAGACAATTTTATTTATATATAATATAACTGCTGAATCAGGAAATTCGAAATTTTGCAACCGAGTTTCCTGCACATTGGTATTATTCTCCGTAAAACGAATTTGTAAATACCAACTCTAAGGTTCCACCTCTCATAGGTAACCGGTTTTTTTATATAACTGCATTCAAGCTATTGAGGATATAAGTGAGGCTATGTATATATGTACCTTTTTAAATAGCATACGGCCAATTAAGGTGCTATTTTCTTACAGCTAAGCACTCGCAGCAAACACATTAAGAACAAGTAACAGGCTACTCAGTTGTAACGGTCGTCGAGTTTCACTCAAACAAACAAAACACGAAGAAAATTTAAAAACAAATTGCTACCGACTAGAAGGACTTTTTCCCGTTTTTCTGATATTAAAAGTAAGCGCGCTGGAGGTCCGGAGGCACCGTTTATATTAATCCTAAATGCATAGTCTCCACCGCTTTTATATTTTCAATTTATCGTAGAAGCGCTTCGCTTCGCAGGTTAGGAGTGAGATTGGATGATTTTTTTCTGTATTGCTTTTGTTGAGGTTTTGTAAACCAATATTATGAGCCGTTAGGCAATGTGAGTCGGTGTCCTTTCAATAGAATTGCATCGCAGTTTGTATTTGATTGCTGACTCTTAATGTATATTGTATTAATATTAACATCAATGTATACCATGTTTTACGCAAATAAATGATTTACTTACTTACTTACTTACTATATTATGGGCAATTATTGCCTATTCAATTATAGCAATATTCCAAAGGGGTAGGGAGTTATTACCATGTCTGCCTACGACAAACCTGGCATGCCTTCTTGTTATATTCAATAATTTATCTCTCATCACATTTTTATACAAGCTTATCATGCTCTATAGTTTTAGTTTTACTTTAGAGATTTTTTATACATACTACCACTTACTCTGACATTTCGAAGTTATGAGCAGCTCTCGTACCAAACATTTAATACGAGAGCAGTCAATTTTCTGTCTGACGTCCAACGGATTAAACAGCTTAAAGCGGTATTTGGATGATACAAATTGATCTGCATTCAGTTAAGTTTTTGTTCAGCTTTTAGTAAATTGAAATAAATGATTCATGCATGTAATAAATGTGTATCAGTCTGTGTATTGAATACAAATTATTTAATAAAAGATTCATGATTGCAATTATCGTAAAATGTAACAATTAAACTTTAAATTTGGAAATAAACAATCATAATTAATGCATTGTTTTACTTTTGTAATGGAATAACTTATACCTGAATATAATTTGTGATATTGGTAATATATTCAACTTTTAATATAAACATATTGTATAGACTTAAAATATGACCACTCTTTACTGTTACATATACATGTACCAGCTACGCTTACCAGCTACATACGCTAGCTACGGATAGTACAGATGCAAGCTACAGATGCGAGCAACAGATGCTAGCTACGAAAACAACTACGGACGTGAGGTATAGATTTTAACTGCAAATGCTTGCACCTCGTAGTTCGCTACGGATGAGCGCTACAAATGTGACATTCCAGCTACACATGAGAGCTACGACCGTGAACTGCGAATACAATCTACAGACGCAAGATCCAAACTATCCGCTACATCTCTTAGTTTTGATGGCAACACGACCTCCCTAGCGAACAAGGTAATAAAATACCATGTAAGATACACAGATCTACAGCTGACTATATATGCACCACGAAGCAGCGATAGCTCAGTGGGGAGACCAACAGACTGCAATGCAGAAGGTCTCGGGTTCGAACCCACCACGTCGCGCACCTCTGACTTTCGAAAGTTATATGACTTTTCGAAATTATGTGCGTATTGATTGACAATATCGCCTGCTCCGTGCCTCGGAGAGCACGTTAAGCCGTCGGTCCCGGCTGCGATGAACATCTATGGCAGTCGTTATTGGGAGAGTGTCGACACAAATGATCCCACTGGGTCGAAGTGTCGCCGGTCTGCACTGGCTGGCCCCCACATAACATACATACATACATATATGCACCTCCACCCAAAAACCAGTATCAACTCGAATAGCGATTAGATAACACATTTCCAGATTCCTAAATCCAGACCAAGTATTTTCAACCTACTGTCAATATCGCCTAAAGAAAAGAAATCTCGCAATACTTATCCAATAATCGGCCGTTCCGCCATGTTTGCCCATAGAAGTGTAAAACACAACAGTATATATCCGATAGCGGCGGACATGTTTGACGTTTAATTTCAGTGTTATTGCGAGTGGCAGTGGTCAGCTCGCAATAATTTTAGTCTTGTAACAGCAAACAGAAGTCAGCTCACCAATTTGGGGGTATACGTGCTTTAATTATGTGCGGGTGCGCTTATGTATTATTACAACCAAACGTTTAAATCATAGATGTGGGTCACCTTTCTGGACGTTAAGATACAATAAGAAAGTATTATCAAGGACACTAATATAAAAAATTAAGACGATAGATTTCTTTTTAATATGTGATACCCTCTTCATACTGTGGTCAATTTAGAAGAAAAGTACGGTGAGAATAAATCTATTATAATATAAATAATAGGTTACAATAGTCTGTCTCAGGTGTGACATTGGAAAAAAATGCGCAAATGGCTACCATTGCAGCAATAGAATCCATGAAATGACTAAGACATTATTAGAATATATTTTATCAGCTCTGTTTATGAAACTACCCCACTTTTGGGCTCAGGAATCGTCACATGACGAACAGACTATAGCCAAAAACGGCAGACTAATGTGGGTTGGAGAATTTCAAACATGATCGAAAACATTACGAAGTACTCTTATACATGCAAGTTTTTTACCAAGTCACCATTGCAGTTTAAAATAGTTAAAAAAGAAATGATGCTATCATTTTTCATACCATTTCCCATCTAGCCGCCGTATGTTTTCACTTAATGCTGGAACAATTTGTGGCGAGCACAGTTTTCTGTAAACAAACGCTTTAACGCTCCACTTCATTCGGCACAGCATTGACATTGTTTATGTTCCGTGCACCAGCTCTCGCTGCTTCCTCCTAACGTCAATATCAACCATCCGCGGGCTCTTTAGATGTCACTTGTAGATATATAGATGATGAATAATCACTTTTAAAAGGTAGGTCATAGAAGTATAACACATTAGAAATGGAGCAATCCGAGGAACCTGAATGAGGCAGTATTAATTATTTCCATCTTTTAAATATCTTTGAGTTTTGCTACAAATCGTTATTTGCAACAAAAATCAGACTTTTTAAGAAAGATAGTGAATGCTATAAATCAAATTTAAGATTACTAGATCAAGCATTTGATAAAGCTAAGCATTATAACAAACGACCATTTTCTCGCGGCTTTGCACGCTCGGGAGCAGTCCTTTTTTCGTGCATAAAATGTACCCTATGTCTATTTCTGACGAAACCCCTGACGTAATTTCATGTGATCGGTTGAGTTAAGGCGTACAAACTTAAATTTGCATTTATAATATTACTTACCGAAAAATATTAAATAGAAAATCAATTCATTTCTTTCTACCTTGCATGTTTTTGCGTTAAATTGATGATTTTTCTGTGCCCAATATCTTAAAACACCCTTAGAAGCAAGTACTCGCTTAAAGAATCACATAGATTAAATACACTTTCAAAGATTACCACCTGCTTCTTCTACTATCATCACGTAAAAACAACTAAGATACGAAAACTAATTTAGATATGGTTCCCAGTATCGTGTTCTAAATCTAGCAAAAACGGACCAATTCTATCAAGCAAGCACAGGAAATTGAGAAATAGTGAAAAAGTATAAGGGCACATGAAGAGTTTTTGTCGTACGACAAACGATGTCAAAACGAATTGTTGGTTACTTTTTGTTGAACGATAGAGCTTAGACGGTGTCAAACTGGATCGTTAGTCTTTTAAGAAATAGGCGATGTTTGTTCTTACTCCATAATGGTATCATCATTACCAAAACCCAGTATGATCGTAATCGACGCGAATCAAACCGATACCGACTTCCTCATTTAGGTATAAATTCCTCTCACAATGCCGCCACTGCGTTTGTAAGCTGTCGCCATGAGCAGTAGCCATCTAAAATGACTAAGCTATGATACTCGTAATGTCTCTACGAAGCAAAAATTGAATTGTCTTGGAATCTACAAAGATTTTAATCAAAAGATTAAAGCAGTTGAAGAGAAATTCCAATTTACTTCTTAACAAGGCAAGAGGTGTAGTTTACCTATTGATATTGCTAACTAATTGTCCAAGATTTTCAAGCACTCGTATATCATACTAGTCAGTGGTAGTAATGGGTGAAAATCAGTAATTAAAATCCCACATTCGAATTTATAAATATAAAAATATTCGAAAAATTATTAATTCGGTATTCCTATTTTTGGTGCACCGATAAACATTAATAAAGTATTTTTTTTATTATTTCCCTTTCGCTGTATCTCAAGTATCCGTCTATAAGTCAACGTGAATGACTACACACATTATAAAACAAAGTCCCCCGCCGCGTCTGTAGGTAATAAATTCAAAAACTACTGAATAGATTTTCATGCGGCTTTCACCAATAGATAGAGTGATTCATGAGGAAGGTTTATGTGTATAATTATAAAGGTTTTATACTAACCGTGCGAAGCGGGTGTTCGCTAGTGTTTAATAAATTCGAATTAATCAATCAATCATCCTTTCATGTCTTTCTATTCTTTGTCATCACTTTGACTTCTAGTTACGACATTATTTAAAAAAATTTCTTTACCTGATTTATATTACTTCTCCCTGGTCTACCCTTTTCTCTTATTTCTTCTATTATCATTTCTAAGATAGTCCTTATAAAGTTGTCATACCGTATCAAGTGTCCTTACATTTTCGAATTATTATCAATTCTTTATTTATTCAGGTACTTGAATTAGTAGTAGCAGTCGATATTTTATTCGATAGTTGGAAATCGTTTGTACGTAGACATACTTGTTAATAACTGGACGCCGCGTGACAATGTTTATTTTATTTCTCTCCTTTGTATCATGGATACTTTAAACAATGGATGCTGCGAGCTTATTTACCGACGGATGTTTAACCGTACCGCCAAACAGTGCCTTTCCAACTATTTGACGCAAGCTATATAAACATAAGCTATAAAAAAGTAATAATAAATACAAGCTAAATGCTCAATATTTTATTAAGCATAAAATACATTGTTTTCATTCGACGAAATACACAAATGGATATACTCATATTATTCGGTTGCCGCGATGACGCAACGATGGTAAGTACGACTAATATGTCCGGTAGTAATCAAAAGACTGGTCCTTTATTAAGTGTTACCTAATATTTTATTGTATTATGTAATTTCCGTTACAATTTACAAACATAATATCACATGCAATTGTACTATTTGAATATTTCAGAATACCATAATAATTTATGTATTTCAATTTTCATATTTGACATTTAAATATTTAATTTTCATCTGTATGTATGAAATGAGATGATGATGATGATTCATGTAAATAAATGAGAATATTATTTTATAAAAGTATTTACTAATTTTTTTGTTTGCTTATATTATGTAATAGAATCAGCAATGTAATGTAGTGTAATTTATATTAATTTAATTTATTGTACTATATTTTTTTTAATTGTTATTTTGTTTATTGAAGAATTCTTCGAAATGCATTATACCTAGGCACAGGTACACGGGAGATTCGGGGACTCCTTCCGGGAGAGTAGATTTGTGAGGCTATGCATGCATTCTTCTCTCTTCTCTCTTAGCCTTTATTATTCCCAAGTCACTTGGGGTCGGCTTTTCTGGTCTAACCGGATTTGACTGGATATGAGTTTTTACACGGAGCGGCTGCCACCTGACCTCCGCAACCAAGGCTAACGATACCCTAAGGCTAGACCAGTGTCAGGATATAAGAGGGTACTGACTTTCCCAATAACGACTGCCATAGATGTTCATGGCAGCCGGGACCAACGGCTTAACGTGCTCTCCGAGGCACGGAGCAGGCGATAATTGTCAATTAATACGCACAAATTTCGAAAAGTTAAACTTCCGAAAGTCAGAGGTGCGCGACGTGGGTTCGAACCCGAGACCCTCTGCATTGCAGTCTGTTGGTCTCCCCACTGAGCTATCGCTGCTTACTATGCATGCTATGCATGTATTATTATATAAAAAAGATAATACATCTGAGGATTTTTTTTGTTTAATTGTTTGAACAAACTTATTTCTGGAACTATCAGTCGAATTAGAACAAATATTATTGAATTTGATAATCCTATACTTGATGAAGGTTTATAGCCTAGATAAAATTAGACTACGCGCCACGGGAATAGAACTGTAATCTAAGCGTGAGTAAAATCGGGGAGGACTGCTAGTATTCAATATTTCTTAAGCAAGTATGAAATTAAATTAAATTATGTGCGTATTGATTGACAATTATCGCCTGCTCCGTGCCTCGGAGAGCACGTTAAGCCGTCGGTCCCGGCTGCCATGAACATCGATGGCAGTCGTTAATGGGACAGTGTCGACACAAAAGATCCCACTGGGTCGAAGTGTCACTGGTCTGCATTGACTGGCCCCCACATAAGATACATACACGAGGTTGATTGGTGAAAACGCAACCCAAGTGTAAATTGAATCGCGTTAATTAGATGCATCAATACTAATGGTGATACATACATAATTAATGACATATCTATAAATTTATACATACATACATACATAGCCTTATGTTTATACCCCACTAGCTGACCAGCAACTTCATCTGCTTCACATAAGAGAATTTTCCCCGTTTTTGTCACATTTTCCATATATACTCTGCTCTTATTGGTTGTAGCGTATTGTTATATAGCCTATAGCCTTCCTCGATAAATAGGCTACCCAACACTGAAATAATTTAAGTATGAGGCAGGATTTTACAATACTTGGTTGACAAAACGACAGCACTGTATTCTAAGATTGTTGGTTGAAAATATACTCCACAGTTGATATTTTCAGACCTATTTTTATCACTTTATAAGTCAGTACTACCCTAAGGCTAAGTAAGATTTGTGATTATGTTTTATTCAAGCAAATACCCGATATGTTACATTAATATTTATTTAGCAACGAATACAAACAGTTGAAGTAAATACTTTGAAGAATTTTGGCAGA
Source organism: Catocala fraxini (assembly GCA_930367265.1). Classification (NCBI taxonomy): domain Eukaryota; kingdom Metazoa; phylum Arthropoda; class Insecta; order Lepidoptera; family Erebidae; genus Catocala; species Catocala fraxini. The sequence continues at coordinate 4,215,731 of OV884045.1, forward strand.
CCCTCGCAGAAGGTGGGTTGTGAAAAATGTCAGATCTAAATAAACTCTACAAAGAAAGCAACGCCCCGGGCACTCGGTTCCGGCGCTACGAAACTTGGCGTAAGCACCAAACTTGTGAAATGTCCAAGACTTCAAGTTATAAGCAGTAAGCGAAACTTTTGTCGCTTAATATGAGAGTTAACCAGAGTGTTTTCTGTAAACAATTTTCAGTAGCAGCTTGAAGTCTGGAACTGTGCACCGTAGACGTCAATGACCTCGATCGCCGATCGATATTTTATTTTAGTAATTCGATGTTGCTACTCTCTGCCTGATGGTAAGCAGGCGTGTAGTCTATGAGCAGAGTCATCTACACCACGTCCTCATTACAGCTTAAGTGGTGCCCAGGTCACTACTTTGATGGCATAAGGAGGATCCTTCGCTTGAAGAAGGAAACACGAGTTTGCTTGAAAGCTAAAAGTATAGCTAGCGAAATGTGGGTATAGTATAATCTTGCCTTGGTGTATATTCTTTTGGGGATATAGACTTTACTTACGTACATAATGGGTAACAATAAGATGTACCTACTCATATCTTTAGGTCATAGAGTACCCGTTACATATTATATATAATATGTAACGGGTATTAACGCGATCATGCATAATGTTTAAAAGTTATCATAGAGTATTAGCTAAAATTTTATTTTATTTTAAATCGTCTTGATATATTTTCATAATTTTCTTTTTACCACACAAATAAACAATTTTAAAACATCGTTTATTATTTTTATTGTCATAAATACATAAATAGCTTCACGTTTATATTTCAATAGGAAAGTAGTAAAAAGAAGTATATTACGCCCAAATTTTGCGCGCATCGTTTTTAGATTTACTGGGCAACTATTACTTTAGTAAAGATTTATACGTTGTAAAGTCCTCCTGATGAATTTCGGTTACTGCGAACAATTTTATCGCCGACTAGCCATCTCCGCAGGAGATATAATAGTGCACAAGTGTGTGCGCAAGCACAAGTGCATCCTTTAGTCCTTAACTCTCCTAATCCGATGGGACAGCAATCCGACACGACCGGTTAGAGATCAAGCGCAAGACCAACGGCTTTACGTGTTAACCGAAGCACGGGGTTTTATTACACCGCCAGCTTTCTAACTCCGGGCTGTTATTGTTGTTAGAAAAGTTTATAGAACGTATCGATCTCAAAGCTTTGTACAAAGTGAACGTCGCTCAAGCACCTACCTTGCACCAAACAAGGTCGTACTTCACCGCCATAGCGCGGCCGGGAGTTTGCATCGATCGCCGATATTAATTTTCGAAAAAGTTTGCATCGCCTGACATTATTTACAAGCTTTTAAAATTCTGCGGTTATTGCTATCATGGAAAACTGTCATCCGATACTTGGCTGCCTACGTCATGTAAGATTAAATAGTATAATGGAAAATAGTTATAAACTAACAAGGGATATGTTACGCTTTGAACACGACGCAATTATTTACGTGGTAGCAACAGGCTTGCGTGTTGCGCTGTGGTATCTAATATTTAGCGTAGTTTCAATGTTAGTTTTAGAGTCATAATTTAGGTTTGAGTTAAACGTACCATAATGTAAGTACATGAATGTGATGGAAGTGATTGAAAGAAAGGAGAGCTAGAATTTATAGCACAAGAAAATTATAAACTCTGAGTTGGGATCGGCTGGGATATATGGGCTTTAATGTATGTAACTTAGCGTTACACTTGTAGGTTCTTAAGAGATTAGGGTGGAATGTCTACTTACATTTCTACAAGTATATTTAGGTCTACAGAGACAAGCCTAGCGCTGTATACTTTTATATATCGCCTACTGGGTATCATTCTACACGACATGCAGCTAGAAATTTAATATCTGAAAATCTTTTAGCCAAACTAATAATTGAATCCAGAATAATCTATCCACAAACTTAAGCCACACCATTACCAGTGTTTATGATTTTTAATATAACCTAACATAAGGTAAATTAGTAAGTAAGTACTAGTAATTGTATAAGTGTTTTGATGCATATTAAATATAAATAGGCTTATATTGTGATAAATAAATATAATATACTCAAATAAACACAAACGTTTCATAGAAACCTTACATACTTAATGCCATCTACCGTAAAATGAGACTCATTATGTTGTCATACATTTCTTTATTTCAACGAATACCACCACAAATTCTGTGGCACAAAATACCCCATCCTAAGTTTATCAGATGTTGGCCACCAAGCAGAGGTGACTTGAGATGACTCGAAAGGATTCCCATCAGCTTTACCATATGAAATAACTGAGAAGGCTGCTATTAATAAAATATAACAACGAAAGTCGAATAACGCAGCCGATTTAATGAACATCAAGATCTACTCTGTGAACAAATGAATGTTTCTTAAGTTCAAGGCATCGCACTCTTAATAAAAATATATCCTATCTAAAGATTGAATAAATTTGAACTCTGTCGCAGTTACTTAACACAAAATATATAATATAATGATTTACAGTCATTCAATTAGAGTTCAAATTGCCATACTGCTAAATTTCGGATTAAGTCACTGTTATAAGGAGTGCAATAAAATGGAAGTTGCCTTTGTTATAAAAAGTTGCCTTAAAATCAGTATAATATAATAATAATATAATATTCTACCACATAAACACAACACTGTCTAGCCCAAATTAAGCAGAGCTTGTACTATGGGTACTAGACAATGGATAAACATACTTATATACTTTTTTTTTGTAAATACATACATATTATACATAGAAACACCCAGACCAAGACAAACATCCATGTTCATGCACACAAATGTTTGACTTGTGCAGGAATCGAACCCGCGACCTCAGGCGTGGCAGTTGGTTACACTTACCACTACGCCATAGAGGCCGACAGTATAGTATAATTTACATTATAAACAATTTGTCTGTCGTATTATAATTTCATCTTGCCTTATTTCTGTAAAAGAACTAACTTTATATAAATAATAAGAACTAGGCAACGCACATGATAGACTTGCTAAACTGTTAATCCAAAACAGTCAGGCATAGCATAGGGTAGCTGACAATTTTTTTTTTAATATTATGGCCATACTATGAGATACAAAGACTTTTGAAATACAGAAAAATAAATAAGATCCATACTTTTCAAATCTGGAAGTAGGGATAATAATTGTCAAATGGCAGAAAAAGGATACACGATACAAACTATGACCAAACCACTACGGCCCCACTTTTTCGTATAACCAAATTTAAAATTTTAATTACTCACTTATTTTGCAACTAATTTTTAATACTATTCACAGAATGATTTCTTTTGGTTGCTATTTACTATTGAGGTTAAATTATGTACAAGATCAAATATAGGCAACTACTTTATTCTGCGAAGTAGAGCAGAATAAGACATGACTTAAGCACCAGTATGTTACTACTACTACGTCATAAAACAGATTGAATAGATTACATACCTTAAAGGCGAGATTCCATTAGGCAACTTTTCCATGCAAGTATGACGTCACATTTGCGTACAAGCTGCTTGCATTGGAAACATGTTTTCAAGAGTGAGCAAATTGCATGTAGGTTTCACTTGCATACAAATGGAGATGTCCAACAATTAAGTAAGCCACAATGGGTGGAAGGCGTGCTCCTCAATAAAAATCATTATTTTCTCATGCACCCACCTAACAGTCATTATGTTTCGATAATTTGTACAGCGATAGATTTCATGTGCGTACCTACACGTCACTCGTATGAAATTCGAAACGTGTAACTAACGTTTGTACGATCAATTTGCAGGTCACTTGAATAAAAATATATACAAGTTCATACTACCCCATACATACATGTTGTAACTTGTATGCAGGTTTGTACAAATTATATGCAATTTGCAACTTGCATGCAAGTAACTTGCCTAATGGAATCGCGCCTTAAATCACTCTGTGTTAGTATAACAATATCAAAATGCGTATTCGTTTAAAAATATACTCAACATTTTATGCGTTACTAAATTGTTTTTATTGTTATAAAAATTGTTTCATATTTTATTTTCTCCCACTCACTTTGATTTCCATGTTACGTTTTATATTTTATTTTACTGTTCAACTATTTCAGTGGTCAAACATTGGAAAAAGAAATAAATAGAAGGGCTTTGTTTTACACAAACGTGGGGGCGATCGACAAAAAAATTGAAGAATAAAAGAATGGGGTGAAAATATTTTAGAGGAAACCTTTTTTGAATAAAAGTATTGTATATTTCTTTATATACGTACACTAGCTGTGCCCGGTGTTTAACCCGCGTATTTAGTTACTGCGCCGCCCCGTGGGCCGTAGCTTGATGTTATATAGCCTTTCTCGATAAATAAGCTATCTAAGACTAAAATATTTTTCAATTTGAACCAGTAGTTTCTGAGATTAGCGCCTTCAACCAAGCAAAAATCTCTATTAGTATAGATTGACTTTTACATATATCGCCAAAGGGGTAAGCAGAGATATATAATACCCTCATTTCGCTAGGTTAGCGTTAGGGTAGCATGTAATAAGGGGCAACTGAGTGACCCTATCGCTGTCCACAGGGCATGGCTCCAGACTCTGTGCTGTTATTAAAAATGTCTTGATTGAAGAACCCAATAAAACTGCTTAAACTAACTGCCCGGGTACAGAATCCGAGAGAGTTCAATTCTCTGTGTTATTCGACATTTCTGTCAAGGAATTCTGAGTATCAGCTGGGAATCCAGAACAGTGGCCATTGGCACTGGGTGCGCCTCTTTTAACATGAGACCTAAAACCATAGCTGGCAAAAGGTTGATGTACCGTTGCTTACCTCTTCAGGAAAATAGGTGTGATTCTATTTACCTATGTAAAAGCCTTGCCTACTTCTCCGAAGGGGTGAATAAAGGTCTTCCAGGAACATATCAACGGCTATATTTTAGGTATTACTTGGTGTAAAGTTACATATTGCTATCTACTCATAGCAATATGGAATCTTATCCTTAACTACCTACCCTTTATCCAAAAGCCAAACTGACTCTTACAATTTTCAAAAGAGAAATTAAGCAGCACGTCTAACACGTGTTCTGATCGGCCATCATTTTATACCAGCTACGCCACAGAGCGACTACTACTATCAGGTCTTTAATGCCCACAGCTGGTCATAACCCTCCCAAGTGGGATCTCTACTTCTCCAATTGATATTTACAACCTTAACCTAATTATCATTGAACCTTGTACATTCCGTGTCAATTACGGTAACACCTGACGATGTCCCCTTGGGCTCCGTTAGGAAACTAAGCGGGTAATTCAATCAAGTTCGTGGATTGATACACCATGTAGCAGGCGACGTTCGACTGCTCTCATTAGAAAGATCCTTAGGGAAATTAGCATTACAAGGTATTCAAATTTATTGGAAACGACCCGTTTTATTGTGGCAATGGTACGTTTAATTTACTTAAGTATTCATTAATAGGAATTGTTATCCTAATAGTATTATAAATGTAAAAGTTTCTGACAATGTTTGGATGTTCAAGTCAGTCACGCGTAAATAGCTGTATACAAACCTACTCGCGACGCAGCAGTAGTTATTGCGACTGCTATGCTTGAACTCTCGGGTCGGGCCAACAAAAAGCTGTTGGAGTTTTCTACTAATAAATGTCAAGAGCAGCCCAGAGATAGTAAGTTGGTAGGGCATGAGATACCATATCCTGAATTCTATGCATGAATACGTAACAAAAAAGCTTTGTAACCTCTTTTAAGCATATTGCGCGCACGAAGGAGAGCGACATTTGGCATAGTTAAAGATGAATATTTACGTATCGAGTTAGTTACGGTAACCACCTGTAAAGACGAGATCTAAGTTATTTTGTATCATTAGATCTAATAAAAAAAATATAGGTATAATAATATCAGCACTATACTAAACTTTCCCACTGCTAGGTCTCTCTTCTCAGTGTGAGATGGGTAAGGCCATAATCCACTACGCTGGCCTAATGCGGGTTCGCAAACGTGACATATCTAAAAGACAAACTCTCAGACATGCCGGTTGCCTCACGATATCCTTCGCTGTTAAAGCGAACGATAATTAACTATTGAATACGCATATAACGTCGAAATGTCAGAGATAGAAGAGCCTTGGGATTTAACTCGAGACCTTTGCTAAGTCGTCAAAGTCAAAGTTAAAAAACTTTATTTCCATAAAAATGTGCAAACAATTCTTGGACACGTCAATTCACTATTATATTAATAAAAATAATAAAGAGCCTTGATCACCATTTAAAGAGGCTCGTGTTAGGTGCTTGGATCGGGGGTTTGATGCAGAAGGCAGTGTTATTAGATACAGCACGCATTGTGAGGAGGTTCCTGTCTCTGGAATCCTAACCACCGGCAGCTTGGACCCTGTTCCCGATGTCGGTGGGTCATTTCAGTTTTTATATTTTTAAATATGTATTGTTTTTATATTTATATCTAAAAATGTAATTATTAGAAAAAAAATAGAGTAATAAAAAGAAAAATAATAATAAAAATAAATAGAAGAAAATAAAATTTTTGCGTTGGAGAAAGCATGTTCGAGGAGTAGAGCTTCTATGAGAAGAAGCAGGCAAGAAACTCATGGCCACTCTTTTCAATCGCCAAATGCTTACATCAATACAATTCAATGTTATATTATTTTCCTTATATGAGCTGCTGTGTGTAGTTGTTACAGTTATTTATTTTAATAAGATTTATAAATAAAGTCCAGTTGTATACCACAATCTATCGCTGCTTCTGCTATAATTATTGTGTATACTAAGTTCTTTTCATAATGACCAGAAGCCTTTGGCGAGCACTGGAACTATTTCTGGGCTAATATTATGAATTCTATTCTAAGCTCCCTAATGATCCTATTCTTATTTACTTCTACATCTCTTATACTGTAGATTAAATCTATATTTTTATGGCCATTCCCATGAAAATAAATGCTTCATGATACGTGAAATTTTGTTACGCAAAATGAATGTTTGCACCACAGAAATTTATTAAAATATCTCATGAAACGCGTACCTCAAACCAGGCGTAAACATCAATTTAACACGCGATCTTCAATCAGTTATTTTTCAATATTGCCGTAAAATTCCATTAATTTACGAATTTGGGTTGCCCGTCGACGTTGTAAATATTTAAATGAGTACAAATTAATTTTGACACCGTGCGCGTTCAAAGGGTTTCGCATCATAGCGATAACCCTTCTCAGTCGGTTGTATGCGGACTTTTACCTATAGGGATGTGACATTGTAAATAATCGAGTACTCGATATGGAAAAGCGAGCCGCAAATAACGTTTGGTTTTGACTGACTGACTTATAGTATGTTTTATGTCCATATTTACCTAATGCGTTAATGGGTATTGTACGACATGGGTAATATGCGAAACTTTAGCGCACTTGCATGAGTTATATGCATCGCGTAAACGAACGACGCAAGAAACTTGCTCCTGTAACCCAACCTATTCAAGTATAATATTTTGTTTTTATACCACTATGTCGGCAAACAAGCATACGGCTACCTGATGGTAAGTGGTCACCGTAGCCTATGGACGCCTGCAACACCAGAGGCATCACTTACGCGTTGCCGAACCTTTAGGAGAAAAAGGGCGTGGGAAGGAGATGGAGCGGGAAGGGGGAAAGAGGATGATTGAGCCTCCGGCACTCTCACTCACCGATCGAAACACAACAGTAGGAACACTGCTATTTCACGTCGATATTCTGTTAGAGGGTAGTCCTACCCCGGTCGAGCCGGCCCATTCATGCTGAAATCTCCAAGGCTCTACTACTCTTAATAGACATAATATTACATATATTATTTTAAAAAAAAACTTGATGTGATAACTTGATCTTGGGTCAAACTGTTGTACTACTTAAAGCATACAAATTTTTCGTATCAATTGTAATAAATATTGAAAACATCCGAAAAGAACGATTTTAATAGTTTATCATTTATACTAAGGATTTTAAAATTTTAATGCACGTAAAAAGAACGTTCGAGTAAACTTTATTTCAGCCTCGTTAAGAGCATATAAATATAATTTAAATCACTAATGACTCAAAGCGAAAAGGATCCATATCTTAGCATATGCTGCAACATTAAAATGTCGCAAGCTATCAGCTCACTTTCATCTGCAAAGTATATCCGTCCTTTAAAAAAGCAGTAAAGCAATCTTAAGCTGTATTCTCGCAATAAGTAGAATTCTCAGGCTCATTGAAGATACAGGTGTATGGACTTGATCCTGTACTGGAAACACAACAGCTCCTATTCCTAAAGATAAACAAGGTGCAAGTGTTACTTCTTGGTATTGCAAGTGCCGATAAGCCACGGGAACTGCTTACCATCATATAAATTGTATGCTATCTTTTCATCTTTGTAGTATAAAAAATAGAGATTGATTATATTCTTTAAAATATAAACACAATAGTTATGATGGCAGTGTCTACGCCATTAAATCAAAAAAGCCAACGAAAACCCCAAATCGAATACTGAATCAAATTAAGTAAACCAAAGCAAATTAGAATTTAAGCCACATAACTATTTGAATTTAAATGAAAATTCAAATAACACATTCATAATAAGAGTAAATAAGAAAGTACTCGAACAAAGCGTTTCATTTGTTCGGAATATTCTTGAACATAGTCAACTATTTTACCCAAGTCTATGTGTAATTTACATAAACGCTTTGAAATTAGCAATCGTTTGAATAGAGGTAATTTTTTTTTTCATTTGGTATCGCTGCGTGTTTAATTTCTGCCTTTGTCATGTTTCAATAGAATGAGAAATAAAGATTTATTGTTTTTCATAATGACGTACTTGATGTAAAAAAATTAAGTTAATTTAGTTCAGAGAATTTTGATTTTAATATTACATACGTAATGGATATTTATGTAATGGCACATTCATCAGCATATTCCGTTAAAATAATTGAATGTTAAAATTTAACTAAATACTTATAAGTTTTTGATTAACATTAATTTGTTTGAACGTTGCAGTAATTTTGATTTTCATGCTTTTAAGAAATCATTTAATGGGTTTGTCATCTCTGGGCAACAATATTATAAAAATTAAATTACTTATCATTTTAAACGAAATATTATTAAATTACAATAATGTTGAAACTCTGTTAGGTTGACGAGGCGAGAAACAAAACATTCCCGTAAACGTAAGACAATATTATGGCAACATTAAATGTGTCTATGGTACACTTCAGACTAATAGCATAGAAATACATACATGGTGTTATTATGTTATATGTAATAGTAAATTGTTAATATTGCAATTAGTTAATGCATCTCAATCAATTATTCATAATACAAATCAATATCAAACAGATAATCAGATTACATACCTAACAAAAAGCAAATATAACACAACACTTGAGAGATTACAGACCGCTGCAGTGTCGACCAAATTAGTCGATTATAAACGTTTAGTCGATAAACTGGCCCATCCCTACGCCGACTAATAAGGTTTATCTGACATGTGATCACGGGGGAAATCCACAAGCCGCGATACATATTAATTTTGTTACATCTGTCCTGGGACTGGTTTGATTAGCATTCACAGATTATGTTCCGTGATGATTTGCTACTGGTTAGCGACGTCTTAACGATATAGTCGTACAAATTGTATTAAATGTCTCGTATCTGGGGTGCTGGGGTGGAAGTAATGAGTGATTCCTGTTGTCTTCGCAGATCGTGAGAGTATTGTTTTTGAGATTACCTATCTATTTATGTGGTGGTGGTTGATTTATATTTGTTTGTAAGTATTGGTCGTAATGTAAATACATAAGCTTGTTTTGCATCTAGTTGAAGCAACTGTTTGTGTGGTGAAAGCTAACGATTCCCTTTTACGTAATTGAAATGATATTGAATTTTGGAAGACAAAAATTGTATTTCTGAAGTGCGATAAATAAAACTTAAATGAAATTTCATTACTGCGAAGTATTGTTAGATAAATTGCAAATGTTGATCTTTGATATTTCTACTAGTTTTTCCTGCGACTTCGGTCGCATAATGTAGGGTTACGTAGGTGGGTATTTCAAAACCCAAAATTAAGGCCCGAAATTAACACTATTTCTACTGCAATTTGTAGCTACTATATGGCCAGCTATATTATTGAATGCATGTCAATATTTGCATATAGCTAAACAAAGAATTATATTTTTTGGCCCATGCCATTTAAGCGTTTTTGAGTTGACCAGGCCATAGCTGAAAACATTGAAGTTACGAATTGCAGTGAAAATATAGCCTATTTTGAAGCCCCATTTTCCTAAATAAGTAGCTGCCAAAGATGCTTACTGTAAAACAATCTGTGTAAATTAAGTATACACATTTCCTTTCATGGTTGTAAATATTTCTTTTATAATATTATAATTACAAACATGTTTCTATTAAATAAATGCTCGGTACTCGTTCGTCGCAATAAACTTATTTTAAAATCTCTATAAACATTTAAAATATTGTTACTACAATAAACTTGTACTTAATTTGAGCATTGAATCGCTCGGAGAATTTACAAATATTTATTTATTCATGTATTTAAGGATTTCCAGCAAAGGAATATACAATAACAGACATTTTAAAGCAATAATGAAGTTCTTAGCATGTATATACATTTAATTATAGGAAACCACAGCAATGCAAATTATAAGTACAACTATTACAATTATAGATATTGTATTAAAATCCATTCTTACATATGGTGCAAACGTTTAAAGGCCACCTCACCTCGCACGGTGTCAAACTCAGATGGTAAACATGCAGTGATATTTCTTCCCACTCCTTATATTATATCCACGCCTCCATATTCTTGCAACCAACGGGCGAAGCTTCTGAACACTCTAGAAACTATGAAGAAAGTAATACGCAATATTGGGCCCTACTATTTTTGTGGACGGAGTTAAAGTCGCATGAGTACATAACCAAACAATTAACAATTAAAATACTGAAATTATATTTAATTGGCGATTTAAAAAAGTGGCCGTGAGTTTCTTGCATGTTTCTTCTCATAGGCTCAAATGTAGCTTCAGTAACTCAATAACCTCACTAACCTATATATTTTGACGTTCATAAGTGTTACTTTGTGACCTAAATGAATAAATGATTTTTGACTTTGACTAACAACTCTTCACGTTGGTCACTTACGCATAACGGCCCAATCGTGAGCCTATCACTAACTCTATATATTCGAAATAGTAGGCAAGTTTTTGACATCGACATTTCGCTAGGTACACTTTAAATCATTAGTTCCCAAAGTGGTCCAGGTGGACCTCCAGGCGTCCACGGGAGACTCGACGGGGGTCTACGATGGCGTGACAAAAAATGGGGGTCCACAATTCGTAACCGCGGGTCTACGAAACTTTATTTGCTTTCGATAATGAAGAATTAAAATGTTATATTTTAAGAAGCTCAGCGACTGTTACTTTTTAAAACTTGCATATTCCATATTCAGAACCAAATTTCTAAAAAAAACGGTCTGCCCGCCTGTCGTGGTAAGTTCAGTCGAGACAAATTAAAAAATATATAAAAATTAGAATAGAGATCATTCTTCACCAATATAAATACGATATAAAGGAGGACTATGGTAGAAATGTAACTGCAGAGGGTCCACTGGAACCGGCTAAATTTCAAAAGTGGTCTGTTAGAAAAAAATCTGGTCACCTCTGCTTTAAATCCTACGTAATAAAAAGCGAGCATTTTACAGCGTGCAGGGTACAAACTTCTAAATCAGACTATACTACTTACTAAATAACCAAAATGCAAATCCAGTGGTTTATTCACTGTAGTGATGAAACGGCTTCAGTGGCGAAGTGGTAGTAAATTCGACTGCTGTGCATAAAGTGGTTTATATTTTCAAATCGGTCAGAGTAATTAAAGGATATCTGTCAAGACTCTGTCGTTCAGCACGGAGTCTAGAATTGTGCCCAGTAAAACGCAAAAAGACTCCTTATACGAGGTACCTAAATCCATAATTGACAGATCTTAGGTGTGATACATTGCTATCTACGTCTTTAGAAATACATGCGTGAAAATATATATATATTAAGGAGATTAGCATACACAAAACAAACAAACAGATCAGCTTAAATACTCCATTTGCAATTATATTATTCGGACAGATACATAGATATCGATTAGAAAATAAATTGAATGTAATAAAATATTTTTATCAACTCCTACAAAAAAACAAAAAATATTCTCCTCTAAAATGGTTTAAAAAGCATTTTCGAGATAAACTAAATATAGAACCTACTTACGACCAAAACCATAACTGGAAAAATTGGGTGTAATACGCTTACCCTTACCTCTTTGGGAATACAGTCTTGACACTACGAAAGTATTATGAAAATAAGTGTACACAAAACGCTTACGAATTTATTATTTAAATATATAGCTAACGATTAAAGAATAAATTGAATGTAATAAAAGATTGTAATCGACTCCAGAAAAAAAACAAGCAATGTTATTATGCCCTCTAAAATTGCTTAAAAATGCATTTCGAGATAATTTGAATATAGAACGCTACGCTCTGTTAGATAAGCTTACAGCTATAAATCTTTTAAAAAGAAAACCAAGAGCCTTTTCATTCTTTTTTCTTTTATCCTGCAGCTGTGAGGTCGGAGGCTTTCTTTAGTTGAGCTATCATTAAGACTTGCATTCACAACGTGTAAGGTTACTGCAAAATGTGGTATTCATGTTTAAGTACCGTATATTGTAGTAATGTGAGTCTATAAGAATGTAACAGTTGTTGTTCACATTTAAAATATATTTATTTTGTGAAGGTATATTGCATGGTATCGTGCATCATCTTAACTAATAATATAAATGTGTACGCTTTAACTGCTCGATCGATTATCATGAAATCTCACATACACGTTGTCAGGAGTTCAGAAAAGGACAGAGTACCTTTTATCCAGAAAAGAGCACTGTTACTAAGCTTTTTTATTTAACCTATCCTGACCTACATTTAGAAGAGCGAAACTGCGGCAAAATTTAGTAATAATATAAGACTTATTTTTAATCTTTTGTATGTGCTACATACCACGACTGCCTAGTGGGGATCGTTGGACTGCTACGCAGAAATTTTAAGCTCCCGTAATATTTCTAAACATAAGTCTGCCTACCCGCACTAGCGTAGCGTGCCGAATTTTGGTCTAACTTTTCTCATACTGAGACCGAGTTTAGTTCCAGACTATGTGAATACTACTGAGCAATAAAACCCAAGAAGACTTTACCTGATTATTGAACTTGAAACCTCATCTACAGTCAACAAAAAAAGTAAGTATTCTGTGTGCACAGCAATCGCATTCACTACCGTTGTGCTATCGAGCCAGTCGTTAAATATTGCAAGTATTTATTTAAATTCTATAAAAACTACTCAAAGTTAAAATTATATAAAACTATAAATTAAGCGGGATAGCTCTTTAGCGCATCCGATGCCATTATCTCTGCAAAGTGTAAAGTATTTTAAATAGCGTTACCACAAACTTTGTTAAAACCTTGCTATAAAAATAATACAAATGGGAAAATGTAAAACGTTTTTAGACTTTCACGATTTATAATATGCCGTTCAGGGTTTTAGTAAATGGGTTTGTTCCGCATTTGCTCCTACATTACGACCCACATTCCAAAATGTACCTCATTCGCCCCTCTTTTTAAATTATTCCATTTTCGTCCTACATTTTTGTGCTATCCATATAGTAAAACAAAACATAGATAAAAATTATTTTAAATAATTTCATTGTCGGGCTCGTGATGTCATTCAATCATAAGCCCAAAGTTTTGCCGAGAGATCAACGAGGTATTTTAAAATATTTTTCGAGAGACAGCCCAACAAAAATACCATAAAAAGAACAGGGACAGAAAAGGAACATAATTTGGGACGAAATGGGAATTACATTAAGATTTTAATATTTATTTAAATTTAGGGGCATACAAGGAACAACTATTGGGACGAATGCGTATTTTTACATTTAGGACGAAACATGAGGGACGAATGCGGAACAAACCAGTAAATGAGGTGTTCAATTTGTTGAAACGACCATTTATTCAGAAATACACTGGCGACGGCGTAGTGGTTTAAGTGGTCGCCTCACCGCTGCCACTACGCCTAGTGTTGTGGATCGAGCCCCACATGGGACAAACATATGTGTGATCCACAAATAGTAGTTCTGGGTCTAAGTGTTTTTTGTGACTGTTGTATGAATGTTTGTAAATTCTTACAGACAGACACAGAAATTATTCCTGGTGTGGCAAGTGTCTTTTTAAATAGAATAGATAGAGACAGATTGCATATATAATAAAATTCTATTACGAATATTTATTTACACAAAGTGTATGTATGGTTTAGTTGCGATAATATAACACAAAATAATAACTCATGGATTGATATACACTAAGAAGTTATGTGCCTACGGCTTTTATACATTACAACGAAATCTAATACTGCCCATTAGGCCCCATGCTTTATCATAGGTTCAAATTCTGGTTCATGGATTGTCTGGTTCCTCGCTTATAATTTACATCCTACCAATGATATTGGAAATGCTTAAAATAAATCTTAGTACACTCAGATCTATTGTTTAGTAATAATTGTACCTAATATGGCAAAACGTTTTTCAAACGGGTTTTACTGTATTTCCAGAACAAGGTACATAGATTATTGATCCCTTGTTGTTAAAGCTACTTAAGCAGTCTTGGAACCCTACTTATTGATGGACATAACACAAGCAGCGTTAGTTGTATATAGCGCTAACTAATAGTTAACTACCTCTTAACTGAAAACTTCTCAAGAGCTTGATCAATGATTAAGTTTTGATTAATGGCTCACCGCTGTTACTTAACTGCTATTCAAGTAACAGTCAACGCTGAGTAACGTGTGATTAGGTCTTTTCTGATTAGTCTAGTTAGTATTTAGCTAGCTCTTAAATATTTTTAAAGTGGTTTATAAGAAACAATGTATGTATGTATGTATGTTATAAGAAAAGCTAAATGTGGTTTGGTTGCTAAATCATATTCGATGGAAGTACCTCTATAATAGGTTTAAACAAAATGCCTACGCTAGAGGATCTCGGTGCGCCATAACTTTCTTAATTAAATTTTTACGCCAAAAGCCTCGTTTGGTTAAAAATAAAATAAAATTCTAATATATTTTTTTCAGAAATCCATGACAATCGTCGCAGACTTGTACTAACAAATAAATTGAACATTCTTTATCCATTTAAAATAAATGTAGTTCTCATAATATTAAGACCTATTTTTACTCCGTCACGACACAAAAGAAAATCCTAATAAAGGCCCAACTAAATTGAAAATAACACGAAAATGGAATGAAATAAAATTATTTTCAAAGAAACCTAGAATAAATAAGAGTTGGAAATCTATTGTGATTATTCAAAATGGTTGTAAAATGTGTACATTAGAGTACCCGTATAACACTCGTTATCAGACCCGTTTTTATCTCTCAACATTATTGTCCGGAAGATTTAGGTGTTTCGTCCCTTTGTTGTAGGGTTTGAGTCGTGAGAGGGTGCGAGAGCGAGCGAGGTAGCGGACTAATTAAACTAATTAATTATTCCAATGTGCTAATGCAATGGTCTGATGTTAATGTGTTTGCTTATGTACACATGCTATCGTGATGTCCCAGATTCGATTATAATCGACTCTATAGAGTTGGGTATTATTATTCTATTATGGTTTTTCTGTTAAGAAATTTGGATGTACGTACGAAGTACGATATTTCTAATAGATATTACTTCCAGACTCGAAACTGTATGACTTCATCAAGAGTATGATGGCGGTTGAATCCACTCCACTCAGCGTAATGGCAGTAGAGCGGCGACGTTTTAAACCTTTGCGCTATCCAATCAGAACAAGGATTAGGTTCTATTTCTATTACATGTAACCCAAAAATCATTGCTAACAAACTAAAATACTAATATCTCCAGTCCAAAGACTTTTTACTTAATCATGAGTAAAACGGATTGTGCTGAAACTTGACACCTATGCTTGATACACAGAGCAACCACGTCCTTTATTAAGACATAAGACACCGCTATGCGATACCATGAGATCAAGCAGTGGTAGCCCAATGAATAGGGAAACGGACGGTTGAGAAGTCCTGGGTTTGAATGCCACCCATTACACTGCCGACGTACACCCAGTCCTAACACAAGCTTTTAAGCTTAACTGAAAGGGTTTACAGAAATACTAAAAATATGAGACCCAAAATATTAGGAATCTTTCAAAAATGCGTGTTCTTTTTAAAATATTCGGAAAATGTAATCTTTACGAATATTATGAATGCGAATGTAAGTTTGTTTGTTACGCTTTCACGCTTCAACTACTCGACCAATCATCATGAAATTTCACATACCCTTTATTAGGGGTACAGAAAAGGACATAAGGTACCTTTCATCTTGAAAAAAGCCAGCTAAGTTTATTAAGTTCTTACAAAATTTAGTATTATATAATTATGTAATCTTTTTAGAACGCTATCATGTTATAGCTTAACCCACACGCATCCTGCAATGTCCTTTAAAGATAAATAATGTGTTTGATTTACAACTGCGCCAGACACACAGATGACGCGGTTTCTTTGCCAAATTGATATTGAATATGCTCACTTATATCATAAAACAATGCATCAAACGAGAGAAAGGAAATATTGAAATAGTAAAATTCCGTTCGAGATATAGAAAATATGGTATTTGCAATGCTTGTGTTGACAACGTTGAAGACATTTTGAATACAAATTTATATTGTATATAGATATTTGGAAGTTTATCTGTGAACACGATATTTTATTTCCTTCTGTTAGAAATTCAAAATGATACCTTTTGGCATCTTACTGCAAGTAAATCTCCTCCGTCTCGGAGATAACCTAGTATAGGAGGCAGCGCTCCAATAAATTGTAGTTTAATTATTTGTTAGTAATATCTACCCTGTATTTAATCGTCCCACTATTATTATAGTGGGACAGTTTATATATTAGTACTCATAACTTCGACTGCATGAGTGGCGCAAAGGCTTAAATGGTTGCCACTGGCAGTCGCTATCGAGTGAAGAAGTTTGGATCCACACCAGAAAAATATTTTGATGCACAAATAATTGTTCCAAATCGTTGGATTGTTTTCTTGTTTGTAAATTTCCCGCAACACAGCGGTTGTCTCTAGGGCGCGTGTGACTTTACAAACATGCAATCAACGGACTCAGTAAGTTCGTCTTAGAATAATAATTAGTGGAGCACACAAGTAATTGTCCCGTGTGGGATTCAAATCCACAGTACTCAGCACGGTGGTAACGGCGAGACCACCGCCAGCCCACAGTAAATAGGCATATTCCATATTTTTTTTAAACATCGAAAGCCATTAAGAGTTTGAAAAACTCTTATATAACAGCTTTGTCCATCCGTCCATCCGTCTGTTTGTTATACAACTTTCAACTCAATAACCGTAAGAGTTAAAGACTCGCGGTCAACGCCATTCGACTCAGCATAATCGATATACCCCGAAATGACTATGACCGTTGACCTTTGACCTCAAGGCACGTGGTATCACGTGACCTTTGCATATTACTGGAACCATTTTTTCGCACTCCAAGATTTACGGCAATTCATTACTGATTCTCACTTGTTATAAACCTAGTAAATCAAACATATGTTAGGAATCGGGCAATCCATGTATTTGAGTGTAAAATGATCGAACAGTTTTCCAAAATATTTGAAACTGAATACATATCGGCGCTATCCGAGTGTCGGATTTGGAAAACAGATGCCCTACGTAAAAGGACTAAAAGAAAAAATGGTCGACGGTTTTTTTAGGCTTCGGAATGTGCGTCCCGAATCACACGCGATATCACACGAGACTAACGAGAGTTCAAATATTAAAATCCATCAGGACTTCGAATCTATCATTGCTGAACGAAAAATCCATCAACTGTTTTTTTATATACATACTGGATATTGCCCACGGCTTCGCTCGCCTTAATATAAATATTATCTGTCAATAAATTGTTATCCCTCGAAAACAGTACTTTTCTGGATGAAAAGTACTCTATATCCTTTTGTACCCCTAGACTACCTACCTACGACAACGTGTATGCGAAGTTTTATGATAATCGGGCGAGTACCTAGTAAAGGCGTGTAAACGTAACAAACAAACTCATATAAGTATTTATAATATAGTATCATTGAAATTAAACTGCTATATACGGATTTTATCGCGTTGTTTATTTTACACTTTATTACAAAATTTTGAAAATTGTTACACTACTACTACTATTAAACTTTACAAATTTTTAAGCTAATTAAATTATTATTAAACTATTTAGATTTAATTTATTTTTACACTTTCCCCGACGTTTCGGTTCCTTTTCAGCAGCCATGGTCACGGGGAGACAATGACCAGGAGGAGGGAGGGAGACCAACAGACTGCAATGCAGAGGGTGTCGGGTTCGAACCCACGTCGCGCACCTCTGACTTTCGAAAGTTATATGACTTTTCGAAATTATGTGCGTATTGATTGACAATTATCGCCTGTTGCGTGCCTCGGGGAGCACGTTAAGCCGTTGGTCCCAGCTGCCATGAACATCTATTGACTTTCGAAAGTTATATGACTTTTCGAAATTATGTGCGTATTGATTGACAATTATCGCCTGTTCCGTGCCTTGGGGAGCACGTTAAGCCGTTGGTCCCAGCTGCCATGAACATCTATAGCAGTCGTTATTGGGAAAGTCAGTACCCTATAATATCCTGACACTGGTCTAGCCTTAGGGTATCGTTAGCCTTCGGGTTGCGGAAGTCAGGTGGCAGCCGCTCCGTGTAAAAACTGATATCCAGTCAAATCCGGTTAGACCAGAAAAGCCGATCCCAAGTGACTTGGGAATAATAAAGGCTAAGAGAAGAAGAATGAAAACATAAACAATTCGATTTAATTTAACAAATGTTATGTACTTTGTTATCCCTTTCAAATAACTATAAGGAAATGCTATATATTAAGAATACCATGGACTCTGCTGTTTCAGAGAATTGCCTAACATACAAAATTAAGACCCAAGAGTCCAAGTACTTACTACTTATATAATATTTGTCAGACTCCAAATGATGCACACTTAAAGCCTTATCACTTCTTACTTACATTCTGCCATTGAAATAAATTTCCACAGAAAACAATTTATTACTCAAAAGCGTATAAAAACATTTACCTCCATTTCCACGGCTGGCGAAAAAACACCAATTATCATAGTACACTCCACAATTGAAGTCGGAGGGCTGATAAATTCGTCACTCCTCCCTAAGGAGGGATATGTCTTCAAAGGGCCATGAAATAAATCTTTGGAGCCCTCCCGACCGCTAAAGGGAGCTTGCACGTTGATATTTTTGACACACAACCGTGATAAATGGCGGTAGGATCCCAAGTTTGTCATATTTTTCTCTATCCAAGTAACAGGTAGGCAGTTGTGGGAATTGATTCAGTTTATCGAGGGATTTGGTGCGTTTGTTTTGTTCCAATTATAGTTTGTAAATGACCAGCATCAGAAATAGAAGCTTAGGAAATACTTCAATTCTTTGGAACAATTTTGAAGATACGTTATTGGTTTCATGGTATAAGCTTGCAATTTGGAGACGAAGGGACAGTCCCGGGTTCAATATCCAGGTAGACAAGGTATTCGTGGGTTTTTCTTTTAATAAACTATCAGACTTAACATCATCATCATGCTCTTGCCCTGGTCCCAATTTATTTGGGGTCGGCGCAGTATGTCCTTCGCTTCCATACTTCTCCGTCACCCGTCATCTGATCATTTACCCCTTTTCCTTTCATATCCATCCTCACACAGTCCATCGATCTTTTCCTTGGCCTTCCTCTCCCTTTTCGTCCCTCTACCCTCATATCCATCACTTGCTTACCTACATACGTATCATCTCTTCGCATAACATGTCCATACCAAGCCAAACGATTTCCTTTCAACTTCTCATCTATGGGCACCACTTTCAGACTACCTCTTATGTATTCATTCCTAATTCTGTCCATTCTCGTCACTCCACACATCCATCGTAACATTCTTATCTCTGCTACATGCAATCGTTTCTCATCCATCTTCTTAGTAGCCCAACACTCAGCTCCATACAGTACGACAGGCCTTATAACCGCCTTATACATGCGACCCTTTAATTTCAAAGGCAGTTTAGGATAGCAACTATCAGACTTAAGAGTACTATGTAAGGCAATGTGCACGGTAGACGTACAGGGTTTGCTGCTTATCACATGCGAGCAAGCCTATTTCCATCTACGAGGCGCGTTTCTGGTACTGCTAAAGAAAAATTGGCCACTAAAAATCCTTATAACACCTTTTCTTATCCGGAAAGTGAACTCGTGACCTTATATTTGCAAACTTATGCTACGAGAAAAGACGACGACGAACAACCTTTTAAAAAATATTCCGAGTAGAAACAATGTACATCTGTGCTTAACGAATAAATGTACAACGATAGACATTATATTTGTGTTTAGAAATATAAGCAATATAGCACTACAATAAACAAAATGAAATAGAGTCACAACTTTCATTTTTCATGTAAATCGAATAACCTCTCGATGTTTACATCTCGATAAAAACTGTATCGATTTTAGAAAAAAGAGAACCGTTTTTCTCAGAACAAAGGCTCCGGCAGTTTTATTTGACACAAAAATCATTTAACCCTCATAAAGGCTATACAAATTCTAGTCGGCTTTTTGTAGCCGAGGGTCGATTCGACCGGAGGTCATTCGAGCGACAAATCCGCGGAGCTTAAGCAAGTTAAATCGTCTATGCCAATTCAATTCACACGAAATAATGGCGCGTCATTGTTAACCCTTCGAGTCGGCGACCTTTCACTGAGAACAATTTGAACCCCATCGATTGAGAGTGCCTCGATTTATTTTAATGGACACTCTAGTGTATAAACATTTTTATTTGGTTACTCTACAAATGACCTTAAGTCCAACTTCAAAGGGAGTTTTAAATGAAAGAAAACGTAAAAAGATCAGAATCGTATTTCAAAATTCTTTATGCGTATTCTTTCGCCTGTAGTGGAGTATTACAATCAGCTTTCCCGATTACGGTTTAAAGATCATTATTTATCAATAAAACACATAGATGTCACTTACATACATGAGAACATAATAGATTTTAAAGTTAATTTACGACTTACGTTTTGATTATCCACATAATAGGGTCTATCTACATGTCATTTATAATAATATATACCTACTCTGTGCTAATATAGAAAATTTTCTTATTGGAAAAGCCACTATACTCGACTCAGGAATAGAACTAGATACCACACACCACAATAATAATGCTACAGAATCAACGAGCCAACTTATTAATTCATTAATGCAATCAATATATTAATACATGAAGCAAAAACTTTGTACCCCTTTTTACGAAAATTGCGCGGTCGGAGTATGGAATTTGGAAGGAGTGGTGAATTCTAATATTTTTATAAAATGTGCATTAGAAATACATTAAAAAATAATTAATAAACTCTACACGCACACAACCATGCATTTGGCACACGCAGTCGAATCGCGTTCGTAGTATTTCGACATGATTCGGTTGATGCTGTACAATTCTTCGTAACTATGGCTACATACCTTAAGTTCTTATTGCTATTTCGCGGTATTTATAATAACGATCGAAATTTCCACCACTTGGCGACCGCTAGTAATTACAAATATGCTTATCAAATTAGCTACATTTGTCCAGTAACACAGTATGGACAAATGAGATATTATAAAAGGTTTTAATAGCTTTAACATAAAAAACACCTCTGGGGTAACTCCATTGCAATTACCAAATCTATTATTAATTTAGCAGCATACGGACTAGCATTAATTTTTAATAAATACATAGCTTAGGTGTATTTTCTGATATAATGAAGGTGTATTTCCTGATTTTAAAAGCGCTTATGTCACTAGTGATCTTTAAGTAACTTTACATAGTTTGCGCTTATGTTACCGTTTACGTCGGTATACGGCCCACGGCTACGCTCGCGTAAAATTGGTTATGTCAATTTTCAATTCCTCAGGAACACTACTTTTTTCTGAATGAAAGGCGTAGGTACCTTTTAGGTGCTCTTTTCTGTATCCACAAAACGTGTATGCGAAATTTGATGAACAATCGGTTGAGTAGTTAAGGCGTGAAAGCGCAAGCAAATTCGCATTTTATATAATTGGTAAAAAAAACAGGTGGCCTGCTATTGAATTTGGAACCTGAAAACATAACTGACAAAATAATGGGCACAATACACTTTTGCCCACCCTTTACGTTATATGTACGAGAGAACATTATGTAGGTACCACATTTTCCTTTATGTTACACGTTACATAAATGAATGGCCCTCACATGTAAATTTATATTTAAACGAACAAACTAATTACAAGCGAACGTAGCCGTTTATTTGCTGGAACCTTCCGCCATTTATAATTATTTTACGAACAAGAAACCATGTCATAAGTTTTACTTTATGCTAGATATGGTACAGAGTCTGGTGTTGTCGTGCTACGATCGGGTTGCCAGCGGAAAATTAATATTCTCTAAGGTACCCGTCATATTATAGAGCGCAATATTGCACTGAGAAACTGTTTGCGATGGAGAAACACTAGCATATTTTTATTATAACGAATAAATAGGGTGTTTAGTTGTGACGTAAATATTTGCTTGGTTTGTTGTCATGACATGTTGCCTTGAAAGCAATTCCAATACCAATCTCGAAGTTATATTATACAGAATGGAATACTACGCGAAGCGTTTTTACTTGAAACAAATGTATTATTAATTTGCCAATAATTGAATTTATTTCATCAGTTTGGGTTTGAGGTTTCTCGCGGCCAAAGCCATGGACAGAAACTAGGTAGGTCAATTTCAATGTAACTAAAGATTTCAACCTTAGATATACCCGCACTGTTTACTTAGATTGAACGATAAAGTGTCCACACAAATAAAAGTGAACAAACACAAGTGAGCGTGATGATACTAATTCAGTGACACCAATGATATATGTATATACAATGTGCCATACATTGTATAAATATCACTTGTGTAAAAAACAAAAATGGGACATTCAGATATGCATGCTTATAAAGGTACATACAGTATTCATAACATTAAAGGCTTATTTATTATTATTAATGGCTAATAATATTTAGTTGAACAAAAAACAAATTATAACGGCAAATTATAATATATTATTGAACAAAATTGAATATTGAATACAACGGCAAATTAATAACTAAATTTGCATTTGGTTATATAAAAAAGTGAACTAAAAAGAAAGGCAGAAAAATTAAAATTACTCTATATTGAATCGAAGTACGCGTTACCTGGTAGAAGTCCATTGTAATACAATTATTACGAAAAGAGAAACCGCCACGCACCCTCGGATTGCCCAGTCCAACTGTTGCAACAGAAAAAGGTTGACAATGCCGAACTCCTCTGGATTGGGACAGACACGACGTGGGACCCGAGCGTACTCCAACTTGCAGTTTACCGCTTCGAGCACAAAATAATGATATATTTTCCCAATAATTTGATTGAAATTACTCTTGCCCTGCATGTGTTGGCATTGTATGTCAGATGAAAACTTTCAAGAAAAATGACCATACCCTATGAAGTCGCAGCAGCACACCGGTCGCCAGACATAATATATTTTTAATTATATCTGGTATTCTAAGACTTGGCAAATTAAACCATCGAATTATTAAGTACTTAATAGTTTAGTCTGCCATCCAGAACGAATTTTGGTCACGGCAGGCAATCTTAACAGATCGTGGCCATCTGCGCAGGAGATATTATCGTATAGAATTATGTGTGCAAACAAAAGTGCACTCTCTGTTCTCTAACTCTCATAATCCGATCGAGCGGCAATCCATCACGACGAGATCGAAATCAAGCGCAGGACCAACGGCTCTACGTGCTTTCCGAGGCACGAGGTTGTCTGTCTTCCTAACTCTGAATTGGTATTGATATTTTTTTAAAGAAAAACTTATATAACTTATTCTTGGTCTGACCCGGGTTTCTAACACGAGGCCTCATGCCCAGCTATCGCTTTCACTACCACTACAGAATGAAGGAAGATAGTAAAGAAAATTAAGTACATACAAATTTTTTTAAATGACTACTACCACTCTAAGAGTAATTCTTGTGTCGCGGGGGACTTTACAAACATTCCAACAACGGACACAAAAAACAACACTTGAAACAACCATTTGTCGATCACACAAAATGTTGTCCCGTATGGGGATCGAACTCACAGTCCTCGGCGTGGTGGCAGTGGCCACGCGACATCTATTACGCCATCCGAGTAGTCAACTTATTTTTCAATTGACATCCATTGACCTTAATTATAACTGTGAATGTGTTTTCAGGACATATCAGTATACTCATTGCAGGTATTATAACGTACTGTTTAAACATGCAAGGAATACCGCGGCGAGCATTCGTTCAGCGAACTGTCGCAGGTAGTTTGGCCACAGTGCGTCACTAATGAAGCTGGACGTGGGGCGAAAAGTGGACAAACATCTTATTTGTATGCAAATACTAGATGTACTGTATTACGTGAGTATTACACGTTTTCAGGAGACTCAGTGTATGAATAACTAGGATATAGATTCATGGAAGTGGTATGCTTGCTATTTTTTATATATTACTCGATATTGTTAATAAAAATGTAGGTTAGGTTAACATCTGTACTTTTTCTTGATGAAAGGTACCCTGTATATCCTGTATCCATTTTTGTTACCCTGACAACATGTATGTGAAATTTCATGATGTTCGGTCGAGTGGTTACTAGCTTTTGTGCGTGGCTCGGCCTGCGTAGTATCAACATCAATAAAAAATGTATGTCCTTATTCAGTTTCAAACTATGTATCTCTGAACCAAGTTTCAACCAAATCGGTTGACTCGTTTAGCCTTAAAGATCTAACAGACAAACTAACAGAGTTTATTTACTAGTATTGTTTTGTTAACCGTTCTAGCTGCTGAAACGGTTTACATGAATACTAAGAACTGTTTCCATAATTTAAAATTTCTACCTCGGTGCTGCAGCGGCGTGTGGTCGAGTGATGTGCATGCTGTCTCGGGTTCCATTCCCGGGTCGTGCAAAGTGCCAATAGATTTTTCGTCGTTAGAGTCTGGATATGCCCAATAAGCAGCGTTAGGCTAGCCCTCTCTTACGTGGAAACTACAGCCATCATTGGCGTTTGTTTATAAAACGTAACGCCCTGCCTTTTTGGGAATATACAAGCGTAAGAACATAATGTATGTAAATGTATATTCTCTAGAGGCATAAAACATCCTATGTTTTTATTCTTTCATCCGCCACAAAGCCGACAAACACTTTGGCATTCATAATATTACTTAGAACTAGTCTGGATAGGAAAATAAAATAATTTTAGTATAGTTCTTCTGACTTTTATGGTCGCATTCATACATTTATTATTAGTATTTTTAGTGTGATGTTATTGTATTTCTACCTTATAAACATCTATTACGCGATTAGTCGATAAAATAGACCAACACTCGGCATATTAAATTGAGAGCGAGTCAAGTCATGGTTTATGTAAAAAGTTAAATTTTTATATAAATCATTAATAATAATAATAATAAATAATAAAATCTTTATATCAAAAAATTTACAATTAGCATGAATATAATGTATCATGAGACAAGTTATACAGAATTTGTTGAACTCTGTAACCCAATGTAAGATTTAACTTGTGTTTTGGGTACCAGGTCTCCCGGAGTATTACATTTAGTTAATAGTTACTGTGTGTGTGTGTGTGTGTGTGTGTGTGTGTGTGTGTGTGTGTGTGTGTGTGTGTGCGCGTGTGTGTGTGTGTGTGTGCGTGTGTGTGTGTATGCGTGCGTGCGTGCGTGCGTGCGTGCGTACGTGCGTGCGTGCGTGCGTACGTGCGTGCGTGCATGCGTCGTACGTGCATGCGTGCGTGCGTGTGTGTGTGTGTGTGTGTTGTGTGTGTGTGTGTGTGTGTGTGTGTGTGTGTGTGTGTGTGTGCATATTCTTTGGTTATGAAAGCAGCAATAGGCTCGCACGATATAACTTGTTACATAAAAATTACAACTGGCGAAATGTGGATACTATGCCTACCCCTTCGGGCATATGAGACGTGAGACTAGCTGTCTTATTTGTACAGACACCTAACAACTTGTAACCGTAGGTTCTACCAATTGATCTACAGATATTTTTTCTTCTAAGGATCTATCCCAGGATATAAAGAGGCTTCCCTTTATTGTGCAAGTGGTATTCTCGCTAAATCTATACATATGATAAAATTGTAACTGGTTATAGTTATAGAAGATATTTAAGAAAAATAATGTGATGTGTCTTTTATGAGCTGTAGAAGTCAAAACAAATATTTTTTGATTTTTGTCTGTCTCTCTCTATGTTTGTCCGCGCATCACGCAAAACTACTGCCCGAAATTGAATGCTGATTTTACAGTTATATCACTGCAAATCTAACTTATATTTTAGTATATGATTTACCTTGATATAAGACGTAGAAGTCAATTAAAAAATTAAATATAGATAGGTACCTGCTTCCAAATTCGACGTGTACAAACATGTTAACAAAAGTTAGTTCCTCTTTATAATAACATCAGCCTTGTATTAACTGCCCCACTGCTGGGCACGGGCTTCTTCTCAGCGTAAGAAGGGTTAGGCCTTAACCCACCACGCTGGCCCAGTTCGGGTTGGCAGATTTTACATATTTTCGAGAACATTATGGAGAACTCTCACATGCAGGTTTCCTCACGTTTTCCTTCGCCGTTAGACACCGACTTATAGCCAAACGGGAAGTTTATAGCTTCTCTTTAAAACGCATACCGGTTTGCTATAAGTCGACTGCAGATTTGCTTAACCACATCCAGCATTCCAATTCAGTTTCCTAGTCCACCCACGTACGCAGTGCAGAGAAATAATTAGTATTTCATGAGCTGACTCGAGCTCGGACATCAAGCGAATGGACTGCAAGACTTACTCATTATAAGCTAATGTAGGCTGGCTTACTTAGTAGTGGCTAGTATGGCTCTGATATAGGATTAAGCGCACACTGCCTGCTTAGTAGGCTAATTTATATATTAGCTGTTATGCGGGATTATCTTTACGCGGCAGTTTGGGTTGTATGCTTAGCTAAATGGTTTTGACTAACGGCTCTGTAGAACTTCAAATTTTGTTACGTCACTAAAGTATGATGTAAGCGATGATATGAGCAGCGATAGCTCAGTGGGGAGACTAACAGACAGCAATGCAGAGGATGTCGGATTTGAACCCATGTCGCGCACCTCTGACTTTTGGAAGTTATATGACTTTTCAAAATTATGTGCGTATTGATTGGCAATTATCGCCTGCTCCGTGCCTCGGAGAGCACGTTAAGCCGTCAGTGCGGGCTGCCATGAACATCTATCTATAGCAGTCGTTATTGGGAAGTCAGTGCCCTATAATATCCTGACACTGGTCTAGCCTTAGGGTATCGTTAGCCTTCGGGTTGCGGAGGTCAGGTGGCAGCCGCTCCATGTAAAAACTGATATTCAGTCAAATCCGATTAGACCAGAAAAGCCGACCCCAAGTGACTTGGGAATTATAAAGGCTAGGGAGAAGGGAAAAAACTAAAGTATGATATAAGGGATGATGGCACCATGTAACACCTCGCCACTACGCTGAGTCTTGTGAATTGGTGAAAACGGGACAAAAATGTTGTATGTGATCCATAAATAGTTGTTGCAAATCTAGGTGTTGTTTGTGGCTGTTGTTTCGATGTAACCGGTAAATCGGGACCACTTCGAAGGTCAAAAGCCCTGTGCGAAATTTCGTAAGATAGCGTTTCACACTGGAGCGAATATTTACGTAACACGTTAACGTTTAAATTTAAAAAAGATCGCCGTTCGAGTTTGCTTTGGATGTATTGTGAAGTTATTAAGTTTATGATTATCACTGACCATCAGGTGACCTGCTGGCTCGTCTGTAGCTACGAGCAATCACAAGTGAATAAGCTGCGGGCTGCAGGACTTTAAAAATAAATTTCTTATTACATATCGTGCTAAAATCTTAGCTGTCCTTTATGATCAAAAAATTTTATTTGTTCATCGCCATCATAATTGTTAAGCGATGAATGTGCTTTGACTAACCAACCAAAAGCACATTTACATACATATGTATGTATGAATATATGTATATGACTAAATAGTCAAAATTACTTTAAAGCTAGGCTATTTCCTAAAACTACCACACGCAGAGCATGAAACACGCTCAATGCCTACAAGATACTTTTCATATTCTATACACGATATTATTATATAGGATATACAGGATGATTTTGAAATCGTGTAATTCCTTTTAACCACGCATGCGACTGGTGATATAGAATAACCCTAACTATATTTTTTTATCATTAAAATAATGTTTTTGGAGAAATTGATTCGATTTTTTTTTTCGTGAAATGATTTCAGATATTCAATTATGTTAACCACCTCCAAATCCCACCTCTAAACCAACCACCAAAAATATGGTCAAGGTTAGTCTATAGTCTATACTACCAGTAGAATGCGTGGTTAAAAGGAATTATACGATTTCAAAATCACCTTGTATATTACATAGGACAATTGCATATGCAAATATTACACATATACAGTAAAACGCATACATGCAGCGATAACCTAGTGAGAAACCGTTGAACTGCCACGCAAAGATCCCAAGGCGCGCATTTCTGACTTTTCGAAGTCATGTGCGAAATTAATAGTTAATTATCGCTCGTTTAACAATGAAGGAAAACATCGTGCGGGAACCATCATGTCTGAGAGGTCTCCATAATGTTCTCGAAGATATGTGAAGACTGCCAACCCGCACTGAGCCAGCGTGGTAGACTATGGCCTAACCCATCTCACACCGAAAAAAGACCCGTACCCAGCAGTGGGACAGTATAATACAAGGCTGATATTATTACCTATATATTGTAAAACTAAAGGTGCTCTACCTGTGCTTAGCGCCATCTGTCAGCTTAACTATTATCACTACTTTCTTTTTTAGCAGGATGTAGTTATCCGAGCTCTGTGATGCTTATCCTCCTACATGTCCAAATATGACTATCCTTATACTTTAGTGTCATAACATCATATTATTTTGCAGTATTATGCAAACCATTAATCTGATTCAAAATAATATTTGTTTAATTGCATATTAACCTGTCGGTTTTTGGAATACCAGACATAATTAAATACTTATTGGGTCCGGCCGCGGGTGTACAACACAAGAGGTTAACACAGTCAAGTGCTATTCATCTTAAGTTAACTTCTTTAACAGATTTTTTGCGATTTATTGACGTAAATGTTTACAAGACGTTGTACATTCACCGACGGTCTAGACACTACTGACGTCGTACTTCAAATTGCGTTACAAGATTGATAAAAACTCTCGTGAGTGTTTATCAATTTCGTAACGCAATTTGAATTGATTTGAGTTCCTAGTAACACGTCTCTGACTACTCGACTATAGCAGCATATGAAAAGACCCTTACAACATTAAAAATAAGGGTCATTTTCCGATCGAATTTTTCGTGAACTGAATTTTGATTAGAAAATCACTTACTTTATTACCTTTAACTATTTGTAGTCTATCAAATCAAGTCAAACAAACACTCGAGGAATTAGATTTTTATGACGTCTTACGACTTCGGTGTTCAGATCTCGTAAAAGTCGTAAACTTAGGTACATTTTTATGGTCGTCGTCAAGATTAAATGCATCGATAATGTTAGGCGTAGTACACAAGTAACGTCGGCTCCGACCCGTGAATCGAATGAGGACATCAGACACATCAGGCCGTAGATAAGTATAAAAGATATTTGTGACAAATATTATCGGTTTCAAATATTTTAGTTATGCTATTAGCCATTTTTCTTCGTATAAATGACCAATAAGATTAAAAAGGCGTCTTGCTAAAGATATTAATCAGAGATGTGCCCTTACCACACTGAAGTTGCACAAATAATAATAATACTAATAATATTCTATCACATACATACAACATCATCTAGCCCAAACTAAGCAGAGCTTGTGCTTGTCCATGCACACAAATATAATATATAATATAATATAATATAATATTCTACCACATACACACAACACCATCTAGCCCAAACTAAGCAGAGCTCGTACTATGGGTACTAGACAATGGATAAACATACATAGATACTTTATTTTTTGTAAATACATACATACCTATTATACATAGAAACACCCAGACCAAGACAAACATCCATGTTCATGCACACAAAATGTTTGACTTGTGCGGGAATCGAACCCGCGACCTCAGGCGTGGCAGTCAGTTACACTAACCACTACGCCATCGAGGCCGAAATTTTTGTCTCTTGCTAACAATTTGGTGACGGCACAAATGAGCCGGCTCGCCTAAGAACGTAACTCTCTTTACTAAAACCATTGAAAGAGTAGTAACATAGATACCGCGTTTCGTCCGATAAATAAAAGAGCTGGAGGTTCACACATACCTCTCCAATCTTCAACATTTTTCGCATGGATTTAACAACGCGCGAACCAATATCGCAGGTCATCATAGACTAGAGGTAATGCTTACCATCAGGCGGTATGCTCATTTGCTTCAAAAAACATAGTATAAACACATTTACCTGTCAAGTTTGGCTGCCGGTGTGTTGTTTGACTCAATAGGTTAAGACTGATTCTGCTGCTTGAATATTAGCTAAGCGATGATCAAAGGTTTATTACAAATGATGTGTACTCCACTAAATTACTTAGTTATGTAGCGAAGAAGCGAATTCTTCATAAGCAGCTGTCTCTCGCAACCAAAAATAATCGGCACGTAAATATAAAAATCGCTTCATTGGACTCTTTGCCACTAAAATAACTTAAGTTTAATATAAATTAAATTAAAGGCCCCCCTGTGACCATGGCTGCTGAAAAGCAACCGAAACGTCGGGGAAAGTGTAAAAATAAATTAAATCTAAATAGTTTTAATAATAATTTAATTAGTTTAAAAATTTGTAAAGTTTAATAGTAGTAGTAGTGTAACAATTTTCAAAATTTTGTAATAAAGTGTCAAATAAACAACGCGATAAAATCCGTATATAGCAGTTTAATTTCAATGAATAAATTAAAGCGTAAAAGCGTTATTGGTAAATTTTCTACACATTCTTTGTATGCGTGCATATCGCTAGTGTAAAAACATCCTAAGACTATATATTTCACCAGGTATATACATAGTAACTACGGTATGCCAGAATGCAACCTTGATGGTTTCTATATTAGAAAGACACGAGAGAATGGGACCTTTTTGGCTAGCGGATTATATTCTGTCATCGCTTAATTTCAAATGATTCAGATCCTAAGCTACGTTCTTCTATCAAAAATATTGGATGATATGTGGTTATGTAATTTTTTTGTCATGTTTCTAAGTACCAGCACGAAGAACTGCAACTGAACTGCGCCCAGTAGACGTCTCTAGGTTCGCTCTCTATTAAATGCAACCTTCCTACTCTTTCAAAGACATAAGACTATATAGTATGTTTATAAGACGGATTTTAATTTAAGCACATAAAACAACCACAATCCTAACTAAATAAATATTATAAATTCGTTTTTTTTTTTTATTCCTTTCATCGGTGACATACAAGCCTGTGACCCATCTGATAGTAAGCGAGAACCGTGGCTCATACACATGGCTCTGTTTTCTTAGCATTACAGAAGCAATATCAAAAAAACACAACCAAGTCGCTGCCTACCGGAAGGAAAAGGGCAATGTAGCAGGATGGGGTTTGGGAAGGTAAGGGTGATTGGGCCTCCGGCGCTCTCACTCACCGAACGAAACATAACAGATACTGTTATTTTACGTCGATCTTCTATGGGAGGGTGGTACTTCCCCGTTCGAACTGGCCCATTCATGCTGTAACCAGCATGGCCCTACCACTCAAAAATTGCACGTATTAGCACAGAAAGTATTCCGTACATTCATTGTTGCGCTACATACTCCGTGCTATAAAACCACTGAGTTTCGGAGTGGATTTAAGTACACCGCCATTAAGTGCCGGGATAACCCCTCTACCCCCAACACGTTGATACGTGTAAGCAGTCGGATTCTACGCCCGCTGCTTTTGGTGGTGTTTTCAAATAAGACTTAAAAATATATAGGGGTAAGATCTGCAAATATATTCACGTCAATTCAATGTATATATTCACTTATGAATGAATACATCGTACGCATCTGGTGATCAGTAATACAGGCATTTTTAGGCCTAATTCAGACACCAGCTCCTCACATATTGTAGACTAAGTTTAAATTTTACCTAAATAGATATAGGTATAACAGAGAGAATAGTCCTAATTATCCTAACTTAATACTACAATAAATCTTACTAATGTGATAAATGTGAAGGTTTGTGAGGATGGCTGGATGGATGGATGTTTGTAACTCTTACACGCAAAAACTACTGAACGGATTTCGATGAAACTTTACAGTGCTATTGTTTATACATCAGAATAACATAAAGGCTACTAAAATAATTATCCTAACATAAATCAACATTAACGCGAGCGAAATCGTGGCCAAAATCTAGAATTATAAATGTGAACGTGGGTTTGTTTGTTTGTTACGCTGTCTACACAACCGATCATCATCAAATTTTGCGTATACGTTGTCCGGAATACAGAAAAGGACAAAGGGGACCTTTTATCCAGAAAAAACACTGTTCCCATGGGAAAGGAATTATTGACAATATCGAACCTAACGCGAGCGAAGACATGGGCAAAATCTAGCATAGAATAATTTGCGAATATGGGTATTAGAAATATTCCTACATATTATGTATATACCCATATTCACCAATAAATAGGTTATGAATCAATTCGTCCCCAATTATGTGGAATCTAATAGTTTAAGTGACAACTCACCCACTAGTGTTTAGACGACACTATATGAATAATATACCCCTCCATACCGCTTCGGGGAAATACGGCACGAAGTATGTATACGTATTATGTAAGTAACTGGCACGCATAGCTGGTGAACTATGCAGTTGTTACGCCCCGAGAAGGCATACCATGATCCTATGTTGTGTTTATACGACGTGTAATAATAAGATGAGGTGAAGTCATATTTTGGGACCGTTGTTTATATTTGAAAAATTACCCATGTGACCTATTTTATTTTATATTATATGAGATTTCAAGATTTTATTTATTTATTATTTAAACTTCAAAACAAAAATATTAAATCACTATGAAAATTGCGCCTGGTAATTTTCGGGTTCATGAAGGTCACTGAGTCAGCTTTTAGTGAGCTGATATTCATTAGTCGACAACAAAGCAAAATGCTATATCTTAATTACAATCAAATCTTAAAAACAATTGTGTGTACGGATTTATTAGTCGCGGTTTTCTATAATACAGAGACTATATTATGGTACACTTAAATAATAATAATAATGTTTATTGTCACTCAAAAAATGTTACAAAATACTCTTATTTTAGGTACATAAGTGAGCAGCGATAGCTCAGTGGGGAGACCAATAGACTGCAATGCAGAGGGTCTCGGGTTCGATTAGACCAGAAAAGCCGAGCCTAAGTGACTTGGGAATAATAAAGGCTAAGAGAGAATAAGACAGTAGTGAAACGAATATTATGTTCAGAAGGTTATTACTCGGTCACAGGCTATTATTCATTGAAATTAAACTGCTATATACGGATTTTATCGCGTTGTTTATTTGACACTTTATTACAAAATTTTGAAAATTGTTACACTACTGCTACTAATAAACTTTACAAATTTTTAAGCTAATTAAATTATTATTAAAACTATTTAGATTTATTTTATTTTTACACTTTCCCCGACGTTTCGATTGCTTTTCAGCAGCCATGGTCACGGGGAGACTAAGATGGCAGTTGTCTCAATGTTTAAGTGTAGTTATTTCAAAGTACCCGAACATAATTTAATCATTGGTGTTTCTATTTACGCAGAATGAGCTCAAAGTATCATGAAGTCTAGCTGTGGTTTGCTTATATAGCACAGGCTATTATATTGAAGAAACAAATTCTTGGGTTGGAGTTGCTTTCGCTCACAGACTATTTATAACCCTTATTTATTCCTTATGATATTATTAATTCAAATGTTAATACGAGTTGCTCTGGCTATTACAATATTTGTTATTAACTTTATTAAGATTTACCAAACATAAAATTTTTCAAATCTTATTTATATAAACTATTGTCACAACTACACACAGCAGCTCATATAAGAAAAAGACGTAGTAAATTGATTTGTATTGTTAATAAACATTTGGCGATTGAAAAAAAATGGCCATGAGTTTCTTGCCTGCTTCTTCTCATGAAAGCTCTAATCTTCGGACAGGCTTGTGTCAATGCTAAATTTATATTTTTATTTTTTTTGTTTTCATTAATACATCAGTTATTTAAAGTGTCCAGAAAGTATTTACAGATATTTATGGAAATAATGTTCCAAATTACCACGTGTATTACTTCAATCTAAGTGAAGGGGTTCAATGGGATTCAGGCAAGGCCGTTTAGAAACTAATAGCACTACATAACATGTGAGAATCGGCAACGAATTGCCGTAAATCTCAGAGTTTGAAAAAATGTTTCAAGTAATATGCAAAGGTCACATGATACCACGTGACCTTGAGGTCAGAGGTCAAAGGTCATAGTCATTTCGGGGGTATATCGACTATGCTGAGTCGAATGGCGCTGACCGCGAGTCTCTAGCTCTTACGGTTCTTGAGTTGAAAGTTGTATAACAGACGGACGGACAAAGCGCTTATATAAGAGTTTTTTCGAACTCTAAAAAGGTAAATCGTACGTGACTAAAAAACCACGGTTAAACCGATGGACTAGTATCGATGAAACTTTCCACACACATTGTCTATGTCCAGAATTAACACGTATGATACTATTTATGGCGATATTATTATTACAAGGCGATCCGTTACTCTGGCATTCATGCAAAGCCGTGAGCTAATAGAACTATCCTAACATCCTAACAAATATTATAAATGCGAATGTGAGTTTGTTTGTTTTTTACTCGTTGCTTCGCCTCGTTACCCTAAATTGTGTCAATAAATTACCATCCCTCGGGAACAGTGCTTTTTGTCTGGGAGAAAAGTACCCTATGTCCTATTCTGTAACCCTAACAACGTATATGCGAAATTTTACGATGATCGGTCGAGTAGTTAAGATGTGAAAGCTTAACAAACAAACTCACATTTGCATTTATAATATTAGAATGTCCAAAATTAACACGTGTGATACTTTTTATCCATTTTATTTTATTTTCGTAGCTTTCAGTCGAAACCGTAGCCAAGAACTAGATAGTCTGTATAATAAGATACTTATACATGTCTCATACGTGACTTTTTTCAATGTATTTATCTTCGGTATGTTTAAAAGTAGGTAGGTACGTATATCTCTATCGGTACTTCAAGGACGGTAGGGATCACACTTATCGACGCGGTTACTTTTATTTAACCACTCGGATGTCCGTTACGACAACCCGAAGGACAATATATCGAAATATATTGTGTACGGGACAGCTAACAACATGAATATGATTTGATGGACACATAACAAAAAAATTATTAGCTTTAATACAATATTAAATGCCTTGATGACATCCAAATACGACTGTTGGCATGAGGTTTCAGGCTAGATTTTAGCGTCAGGCCAAAAAAGTTATTAAATGTCTTTGTTAAGACATGCTCAATAGCAGTGGAGCGTTAGATAAATGGCGGTATTGCATACCCCATGCTTCGGAAAGTACGTCAAATCCTTCGCATGATCTATCTCCGGTTGTGTCAAATTGCTGCTACATTGAACTATCAGAGTGGTATAATAGAGAGCATTTGTATTTGCGCCCACATGTCATATGCACTATAATAATTATCTTTAGTGCTCTCTTAGCTCTTTTCACGATGATGCTTCTTACAATATATCTCACAGAAATCCTCAACTTTTAAAAATTATACCTGCGATTCCGATTATTTATCTTATTATTTATTTTGGTCGGCCTCGATGGTGTAGTGGTTAGTGTAACCGACTGCAACGACTGAGGTCGCGGGTTCGATTATAATAATAATAATATAATAATAATGTTTTATTTACGAAATAGTGATTGTAGTACAAAATGAGAATTATACATGGTAGTTCTTACAACTATTTTACGTACAATCCTATGGATGAAGTTCTGTTATCCTTGATAGGTTACTTACTAACCTGTAGTAAGGATTAACAGTCCTCTTCCCTCCGGTTTGTATTATAATTACAATTATAATTTTTTCTAAAGTATAACCATGTAATGTTTTTTATTGCATTCAAACTACAGTAAAAAGTTAAAACATTTTAAATAACTCATGCAGTGAAAAACGTAGTAAGTGTATTAGTGTGTGGAGTATGTGTGTTTGTGTGTGTGTGTGTTTGTGTGTGTGTGTGTTTGTGTGTGTGTGTGTGTGTGTGTGTGTGTGTGTGTGTGTGTGTGTGTGCGTGTGCGTGTGCGTGAGTGTGTTTTGTGTAATGATGTAAATATAAGAATACTCATACTCATTACTCATTTTAAAGGTTATGACGATTCCCGCACAAGTCAAATATTTGTGTGCATGAATATGGATGTTTGTCCCGGTCTGGGTGTTTCTATGTATAATATGTATGTATTTACAAAAAAAAATGTATGTATGTATGTTTATCCATTGTCTAGTACCTATAGTACAAGCTCTGCTTAGTTTGGGCTAGATGGTGTTGTGTGTATGTGGTAGAATAGAACATATATTCGTTAATAAATAAAGACACTAATGGGTCTTAAGTAAGAAGTTGATTGCGGTTAACGGTTGTCTTGCCGCTGCCGCTGCGTTTAGTGTCGTCGGATTGAGAATATAAAACAATTGCAAATGCACTATATATTTTTATAAGTAGAATATATTTTGTTAACTTCTCCATAATGTTCGGCCAAACCCAGTGTTGAGGAGGATTTACGAATACTGACTAAACTCTAGAGCGGTACTCGTCAATAAAAACACAAAAGAACTATGTGAAAGTTGGGTATGGCAAAAGAAGCATGAGAGCAGAATAAATGCTGTAGAAATGAGAGCGCTAAGAAATATATGTGGTGTGACTAGAGAGAGGAGAAGGAATAGTGTGATTAGAGAGAGATGCGGCATGAAAGTGGATATAGTGACAAGAATAGAAAAGGGTATGTTAAGCTGGTTTGGGCATGTAGAAAGAATGGACGAGGAAAGACTGACTAAGAAAGTTTATAAGGCTAGTGTGAATGAAACAGGCGCAAGAGGAAGACCTAGGCGAACGTTTCTTGATCAGATCGGAAGCGTTCTGGACAAAGGCCAGGTTAAGAGCACCTTGAACCGACGGGCGTGTATGAGGAATGTGATGAAAGTTAATGAAGCCAGAGAAGTGTGTCAGGATCGTAGCAAAATCCGTAGTCTCTGCCTACCCCTCTGGGAAACAGGCGTGAATCTATGTATGTATGTATGTAAGAACTATGTGACAGCGATAATGCTCGTGATATTCAGCCGTATGTTTTGATAAGGTCGGTGATACGGACGTCCAGTGGCACTATGCTTAGCAATAACCATAGGGGACACCGATGCTCAACTATTTGACTATAAATAGGTACACTTTCACTGGTCTAGACTCTTGAGAATGATAAGAAAACAAAGAATATTGTCAGCTACAAATGTATTCAATGCATCGTACGAATAAAATTAAAATGCAAAGTTTTTTTATTTTGTATACACTTTTGCTGTAATAAAAGTAAATGTTGCATTAAGATAATGTATTCGTTTTTAATTCACTGATATAAACAAACATAAAGTTCTGCATGTATAGCTTCGAAGGGGTAAGCAGGGGGTATTGCACCCATATTGTCGGTTGTTTTTAGGTCTCACGTAAAAGGAGTATTTCGCTGACCACCTGGCATGTAACCAGGCTACGTACTGCTACTAAGAATTTTCTGCGAAACATTTCTAATAACACTGCACGATCCGGGCAGTAAGGCCGAGACTTCAAGATTGTACACAAAGTTATGCCATCATAATCAATGAGGTTGATCATAGATATATAGTAGACAATATCCTAAGCCAACAATTTTCATGCCCAGAAACTTCTTAGTTCGCAGATAGAAGTTCGAGTGTTCTAAACACTCTACCAGATAAGAGATCACATATCGCATGTTGGTATAAGTGAATACCTCGCCACTGTCAGTGGACCAAGTGTTGTGGGTTAGAAAATTAAGTGATTTACAAATTTCCGACAATGTTTCAAGTCTATTTACTCAACGACAAAGGGATGATCATTACTGCGGGAGTAATTATTTTTCATAATGAAATAATATTACTACGTAATAATGCGAATAAATGTTTATATGTTGTTTATTTACATTTTTCTTCTACAAATTTGATCTAGGTAGACCGATGTATATAGTTTATGAATTTACCCATACACTTGACCGATGTCAATAAAAGATTTTCTTCAAAAGGCCATGTTAAGAGTAGGTACTCTTAAAAGACGAGAATATAAAGAGAGTGGTAAGACTTTATAACTGATTAGAGTTATGGCATGATTGTGACAAGTAGTATTATCAACCATCAGCCTTCCCTTCAAGAAAACAGGCTTAAGTCAACGTACGTATGTCAAATGTAAGATATCAGCATGAAGAAATGAGTAATTCGATAAAACCAAATAAACACGCCACGTATTAATTAAAATGTATTTCAGCACTATAATGATAAAAAGACTTGTACATATTAAAAAAACGAGAACATTTACATAATCATTTGTTAATTAGATACATTTTATTTTGGCAGTATAAAAGTCGTATTGTTTTCTACAAAGCAATAGTTGATTACCAAGTAGTCGTTGTACACTAACCATGTATTTCCTGAGGGTTCTTTTCGTTGCCTTATTGGCTTTCGTGATCGTAGAATCTTCTAAAAGTAAGTCTAATTTTTATTTTATTTTTTTACTACCATATGCTCTATTCAATTAGTAACGATAGCCTAGGTAGACCGTTAAACTGCCAAACAGCAGCACAAGGCTAGCGGGCAGTTTTTTTCTTTTCTTTTTCTTCACAATTATATTCGTATTATATGATTGAATATTACTCTCTTTAAGGGTAGAGTAAAACATTGAGAGGAACCCTGTCTAAGAGTTCTCCATAATATTCAAGAAAATATGTGAAGTCTGCCAACCCACCAATCAGCAATTGATAAACAGAAATGTTATGCATCGACAGACACTATCAACAATGTTTTAAATTTTGGATTATTGCTACTGGTCCACCACAACCGATGCTCTTTAACTAATGCATTGCTTTGCATCGGTGATAGATGTGAAGTCCCGATCACTACTCCCGGCTTGCTACGATCCTTGCATGTCTTACTGGCTTCAGCCAGTAAGACATGCAAGGATCGTAGCATGCATGAAAAATGAGATATTAGTGGGTGAACCCACTAATATCTCATTTTTCATGCACGCTTACAGTTTTAGATACTGTCAAGCTGCCTTACGCCAGAATGTCTCCAATTTGGTCACAAAACGTCCGCCTAAGTGTTATGAAACAGTAGATTATAAATTTATAGGTTATCTTAATGTTGACAACTTTTATAAATAGCCGGACTATATTTGAGAACCTACATCGAAAGACAGTCTGTGGAAGTAAAAAAAACATAATAATTTGAAAATCAATGCTGAGTAATGTCCATATAAAGCTGATTTAGGGATACTGAAATAAAAATTTTTGATGGAATCGATCTGAGCCCCTAAGTGATTGTTTTTACTGGTGGTCAATTGTCACTAAAGTATCGCTTATTATCATCCAGGTTTACACAGGTGATCTCCCTAAAACTGTGCTCGAAATATTGGACATATTCCTAATTAAATATAAAATTAAGACAATGTTAATTGAAAAGTCCTACTATGCTAAGAATGTTTATTTAAATGATAATATTATATAATTCATTATTGTCTTTAATTAGATATATTAATTGTGATTTGAATGTGTACTTTATTGATTGTTTTATATTTAATTTTCATACAATTCTAATGGTAATGACTTTTCTTTGATGATATTTTTATTTAATCAAAATGATGTATTGATTTTGCATGCTGCTATGACAGCAGAATATGGTGACACTAAAATAAATGTTGTAATAACTTTTACCTAATCATATTCCGCAAAAATAAAGATTTGATTTGATTTGATGATATCATGAGATCATAGTGACGAGTTGACGACTCGATGCCGTTGTGGTTAGTGTAACCGACTGCCACGCCTGAGGTGAGGCGTGTGAGGTCGCGGGTTCGATTCCCGCACAAGTCAAACATTTGTGTGCATGAACATGGATGTTTGTCTTGGTCTGGGTGTTTCTATGTATAATATGTAAGTATTAACAAAAAAAAATGTATATATGTATGTTTATCCATTGTCTAGTAGCCATAGTACAAGCTCTGCTTAGTTTGGGCTAGATGGTGTTGTGTGTATGTGATAGAATATTATTATTATTATTATTATTATAGTGAAATAGATCTCTTGTTCTGACTGTCCCTTTCACATTTACCTTCTTGGTATTTCTTTTCGATCCTTTCTACCACATGTCCTCTCATCCATACTATCTTATCGTCTTATCCTATTTGACTATGTACAATATTTTTTCATAGCTTCGTGTTATGGTGACGAGAATGCTTACCCCAGCGATTGCAGCAACCAGTGTGTGAACAACTGTAATCAAGAACAAGTGTGCACTCTGGCCTGTGAGAAGGGATGCTCGTGCAAGACCAACTACGTGTTCGATGGAGCCATAGGCCGATGCGTCTTGCGCAAAAACTGCAGTTAGTATAAATCCCAATCCTAAATAATATTATAAATGCGAACGTGAGTTTGTTTGTCTGTTTGTAACGCTTTCACGCCTTACCTACTCGACCGGTCATCATAAAATTTCGCATGAATGTTTATCGGGCAATAGAAAACGACATGGCGTACCTTAACCTTTTCCAGAAAAATAAATATTATTAATCTAACCTACACTATCACGAGAAAAGTTGCGGGTAAAATCTAGTACATCTATACATATAATAACATTGTAACGTGATCGATCTCTGTGCATAAGAGATATTTAAGAAAAATATTGTAAGAACTCTCTATAAAAGCAATAGAAGTCAAAACAATAATTTTTGATCTGTCTGTACGTTTGTACGCGCAACGCGCATAACTACTGCACAAAATTGAATGCTTTTTTTCACAGTTGTATTGCTGGAGGTCTAACTTACGATCTGGTGTATGTTTTATCTTGATACGTCTACTAGAAGCTGTACCAACAATAAATTGTTGGAAGGTCAGACAGAAAGACAAGCTTTTTTACTGGTAGAGTTTATGTTGTAATAACAAAACCGCACTTTAAATTTTAGAAAGATAAGGAATAAAGGAGTCTGCCCACTACCCCGTCTCATACCATGACCGTGCTAGGAACGTGTCAGGCAAAAAAATATTATTTGTAAGGTAATGTATAAGACTACGCCCACTAGACCGTTCCGTCACCGACCAGCAGTTCCTATAGCAGGGCGTATCGTGTTGCTTTTCGTGTCTGATACGTTCCTAGCATGGTCATGATATGAGACGGTGTACTGGGCAGACTCCTTAAGTAAAGAAGGAAGTAAAACTCTACGTTTGACAGCTGTTATCATTTAATAATTGTTCCGAGTCTGGGTGTTCTTTGTGTCTGTTGTTTGAATGTTTGCAAAATCCCCTGCGAAACAGGAAATATTTCTAATGCGAGAGTTGTCTTTTAAACAATATCATTTTTAGTTGTCATTACTTACAAAAATTAACTAACTCTTATGTGACTAACCATACTTACTTTCTCAGGCAAAGAGACTATAAGTCAGTAGGTAAGTTTAAATTGCCACAAAATAATTATTCACTCAACACTCTTTCTTTACAAATTCTATATTTCATGTCATTCCATGTTCATATTTCATAATGTAATAATAATAATGTAAATGTAATAGAGAGAGAGAGATAGCGTATTTTATGACTTTTTGTGTGTTTGTGTCTGTTCAGTGTAATCTACGAAACCACTGCACCTATATAAAAAATATTTTACTATTTTAAGAGTATATTATTCCAAATTTACATAGACTCTATATTATACCAGAAAACAAAAGTGACAAATTACAAAAGTACCTATGTTCATTCAAAGTATATCACTTGATGTACCTTAAATTACATTTGCATTTGATCAAAACACAGCGCATAGGTAATCATCGTTAGCCATATAGTGCCTAAAACTTTAAAAGGCTTTACTGTAATGAATTTCAATTTGTTTCTACAGGTAATCGCCGTGGTCACTACTAACCCCAATCATACTGCAACATGATTTGATCGGCCTAAAGACCAAGCGTGTGTCAATTTAATTAAACAATATATAACTTTAAACAATTATATTATTTGTTTCATTTATTCGACTACTACAATTGTATTATATTCAGCCAACCTAACGTAATCAAAAAAGTACCTTTAGTGTTATAGCACCAGTTAGGGTTACGCGAATCCTAGTCTGCTTGAAGGAGTATGCACAGCAATCTTTTGAAAAAGTTAACACAATCAATAAAAATAATTACGCTTACATTAAAAATGAAAGAATTGCTTTCATTTTTCTAATGTAAAGTGTCGGATTGTAATACAGGACACAAGTAGTGCAATCATGTTGTCTTTAAAAAAGA
Organism: Catocala fraxini; assembly: GCA_930367265.1. Taxonomy (NCBI): domain Eukaryota; kingdom Metazoa; phylum Arthropoda; class Insecta; order Lepidoptera; family Erebidae; genus Catocala; species Catocala fraxini. Next base: position 4,258,554 of record OV884045.1, read on the forward strand.
TACTAATCATAATGCATTTTTCCGACATGTATCTATGCATTTACGAACTCGGCTAAAATTGACAGGTTTCTGATGTATGGTATTCTGGTTATATATCATCATGGTCCATCTCTTTATCCATCGCATTAGCGATTATTGGTGCTTCGTTTATAACTTGTAAGTATCATCATGATCATCGTCTCAACCGAAAGACGTCTATTGCTGGACATAGACCACCCTCAAGGTTTCCCACGCAGACTGGTCTTGGGCTACCCAACCGCTTACCGCGACCCTTACCAGGTGGTTCGTCGCTAAGAAAAGTATATATAACAAAAACTTGTTTACAATAAATGATAAACAAAAATCGTCGCATTTTATTAACTTAAAATGTTATCAACCCAGATACATCGATTAAAGTACATCGCCTTATTTATATTTTATACAAAATTAAATGTCTTTTACCTGTCTCTGTCGTGTGAGACAATGAAACTAAGTTAAGTCTAATTTCTTTGTCTCTGTTCACCTTACAAGAACATATCGCTCAGGCTTCTGCAGTGTAAGAATACATGAGTCGTTTTCCCTCGGTCTCTATACGTCCCCTGAGTAAGGTACCGTCAGTGTTTTCAATATAGAAAAGCTGATTGTTGAGTTACCTGTTATAATTACTAGAATGACTACCACTGGAATATTTGCCACGCCTGTTTCCCAGAGGGGTAGGCAGAGACTACGGATTTCCATTTGCTACGATCCTGACACACTTCTCTGGCTTCATTCACTTTCATCACATTCCTCATACACGCCCGTCGGTTCAATATAAACAAATTTATGTATATATATATGATCTTCTGAAGGGTCAAAAATACGAGTCGATCTGATCCAGGCTTGACAAGAGTTTGCACTGTCATTATTTAAATTGACAAAAGAGAAAATCCAGCACTGGTCCAGTGTGATAGACTATGGCCTAAGACTTCTTACACTGAAAAGGGGCCCGTAGCCAGCAGTCGGATAGTTTACAATGATTAATTTTTACATATATGTATGTTCAACACAATTTTTTTTGTTACGAATAAATAAATGTGTACTAGGGCTAATATTAATATATTATATTGGCGGAATGTACCAACTATTTTCATTTCTGCTTCACGATATGAGCTCGCTCTAGAATGTCTTTGGCATTTAGTTTGCTTTTGTATACTCTGCGTGAAGTCTTAATAAATGAAATTCTTTCAACAAAGATAATGATTGCAAGTGAACCAATTTAAGCTTTATTCACAATAGACGACACAAGAATGCAAGCGACAGAAATTTTCCAATGGCTTAGTACTACTTGCACTTAGACAAAAGCGGAATTTTCTACAAGAAAAAGGTTGAAGCGAACCACGCTAGCTTTTACTTTACATTTTATTTTGCAGGTATAACATTTTATTATGAAATAATACTAGATGAGATCGATTGAGCGATTCAAGACTGGAACAAACACAGGTTATTTCAGATACTGCCGGCTTGACTAGTAAGTTTGTGGTTGCCCCTTAACCAAGGTATCAAGATCGATTCCCTGGTCGGTTAATGCGTTAGTGGATTTTTCCGTTCGTCAATTTTCCGCCGCAATACAGTGCCTCGCTATGTAGCCGATAGACAACAATATACTTGTGTCCCATTACGTATAATCTACAAATAGCTAGCAAAATATATGGTATAATATACTTCTTATAAAGCTACCGGGATATTATACAGTCGTGAATTTGTTTATACAGATTGTAAGACGTTAACGATGACAATATCTGCCGTGATTGTTTTGATGGTCTTTAGAATGACCACCTCTATTATCCATAACATCTCTAATATCCAAAAATAATAGACTGTACGGTAGACAAGCGAGCAAGTAGACGCTTCACCGCTTCACTACACGGTCTCGTGGGATCGAATCCCACCTGGGATAATGGTTTGTATGATCCACAGATAAATATCCTATCCGTTAATTCTACGTCGGTAGAGTTTCTCGACATACGACATCAAGCGTAACGAGGATGCTGTCTTTAAAAAAACAGGAGGCCAAGAAATTCTCTAAACAAGTGCAAGCTAAGGTACTGGCGCAAGCAACCTGTATGAATAACTTGAAGTTGCGAGTGAATAAGTATCTTCTAGGCAAGCGTACTCCCTCGTCACTTTACAACAGCTGAGATCGCAGTCAAACGCAAGTCTATTAAGAAATAATAAAAGAAGAACTTGCGCATGTAGCCGAAGCGAGTAACATGCTTATAATAATAATAATATTGCACATCAATATAAACTCATAGAATCAGCTACAGCATATTATAAATATAGCCCTCAAACTGTTTTAGAGAAATCCACTACCAAACTATATTATGACCGAGCCATCCTTACTGATCGAACCATCCATTACAATAGACCAGACATAACCTTAATAAATAAGACAACTAAAACAGGATACCTAATAGACATTGCCGTACCAAACACACACAACCTACAAACTACAATTGCAGGAAAACTAAGCAAATATATAGAATTAAAGGATGAAATTACTCGCCTTTGGCACCTGCAAAAAGTAACTATGGTCCCTATTGTTCTCTCTACTACAGGCGTCATACTCAAACAACTACACCAATCACTCAAAACTTTAAAACTGCCACCTAAGACGTACTGCCTGCTACAAAAAGCAGTTATACTCAACACTTGTAGAATAGTAAGGAAATTTCTACAATGTGAATCAGAAAACTCACATCCAGTAACATATACAGCCACTCTGTTTACAATTTAATCACAACCTATTGTTGATGTACACTTGGCTTAGGCCCGTGACATTAGTTCTCTTTCCGGTTAGCCGAGAAAATACAAGAAAATCAAAATAATAATAATATTCTAGCACATACACACAACACCATCTAGCCCAAACTAAGCAGAGCTTGTACTATTGGTACTAGACAATGGATAAACATACATATATACTTTTTTTTTGTAAATACCTACATGTTATATATAGAAACACCCAGACCAAGACAAACATCCATGTTCATGCACACAAATGTTTGACTTGTGCGGGAATCGAACCCGCAACCTCAGGCGTGGCAGTCGGTTACACTAACCACTAGACCACCGAAGCCGACGATTATGCACTTACATCATGTACAAATATTAAAATATTACAATATGACCGTAACTGCCATTCCAATTTTGAACACAAACTATATTTCACAATACCTTACAGTATTACGGATTCATTAGAAATTCTAATCAGTGCCTTAATTTCCACTACAATTACGTAATCTAAGCATCTCAATAACAAGTTTGCGTAACAATAGATGGAGCCACCATTGCCGGCGGCCATTTTGCCGGAAGTGCGGCCGAGACGCCGGACCACATCCGTTCAGCCTTTGTCCCGACTTAAGACACGACTTAATACAACGTTACGTAAGAGTTAGCTCGACTTGTAATACAAACATTCACAACTCCTATTTATAAAGGTTTAAGCGCTAGAGTATTTTGGGCTTGGAATCATGGCAAGGATTAACAGGTTAGGTTTTAAGAATGTTTTTGACTTTTGGGTAGTTTTGACTTCAAAAACATTTTCATACATGTTTTGGGAGTAAAAGGCATTTATTGCACGGATGGATTAGTGGTTTCAGTAGTCGTCTCACCACTGCCACTACATCGAGTTTTGTAGGTTCGATTCTCACACGGGACAAACATGTTCTATGTGTCCGTTGTTGATAAGTATGAAAATCCTTAATAACCTCTTAAAATAGTCTAAGAGGTGTATTACACTTACCTCAGATCAAGAATATGAGATTGTTTGATAGATGATTCCAATAATGGTATAAAGAACTTTAGGATGGTTTTTTAAAATTACTGGAATAGTTCAGTAACACAATGGTAGTGATTGCGTCTGCTGTGCATGAGATTACCGGTTCGATACCCGGGACTGAAAATTTAACTAAATTATTTGACAGATCAAATAAATAATCTGGCATCTAGAAATATATGTATCTGAAAAACGTTAATAGGCTAGTCCCTAGAAATATAACTCTATTTAGGAGAATATGAGCCGCGTAAATATATGTGTATTTGCTATGTTCATCGAAATTTCATCCAAAATTCTTTATCAAATTCATTCATTCATCCTTCCTATTGAATATGCTATTCACAATTTTGTTCAAACAAATAGCTCGGCCGGAAACCATTGGTATAAAACTGTGAACAAAAGCGTATAAATAAATTATGTTCCGATATTTAGCTGGTCATAATGAATTGCTCTTCAGGGAACTATTAATGACTAAAATGTTTAATCGTCATGATAATAGTAAACCTTTGAAAGGTATTGACCGAAATGCTCATTAATATAATCAGTTTATAATTGCAGTTAAATTTATTAAAAAAGCTTATTTGCTTTATAATTTATATACTATTAATTGTGACACGCGATTTCGCCCTTATTAGAGAGGTCAAGCTGTATCTCAGGAACTATTCAAATGATTAAGATACATTTCTTAGTTTAAAGTTAGACTAAAAGCTGTATATTAATATAAATTTCATTCGAAGCTGGCTAGCCAGTCTCAAGTTTCAGAAAACAAACAAAGAGACATCATTTTTTTAAATTGTCCGATCGTACATAGACTTTTACTGTTATTTTGTTGGTTTTGAAGATTATTATAGAAACCTTTTGTTAGAATATAGATATAATGATTACAAACGTTAATCCAGGAATATAGACGCTTTCTACCACTTAATTTACTAATAAATAATAATAAATAATACTATATTATGAATAATATGTAACTAGATACCTACTATTGTCTTGTTTTATATTATTATTATTATTAATTTTATCAGACATTCGCGCGTTGCCCTACTGGCCCCGGTCGTATCAGATTGCCGTCCCATCAGATTATGACATTGAGAGAATAGAGTGCATTTTCTTGTTCACATTTGCTAAAATTGACCACAGTATTACCGAATTTTGATTATTACAACATTATTAGTATGACAAAAAACAACTTAGAAGTTGTTCTACGTTTAGGCAAAGCCTCCAAGTTTATAAAGTCATCAATAAGGACTAGAATTCCTATCTTGTTTCCAAATCACCGCGATTAGCCTCGGCTAAGTCTGTCGTCCCAGTTTTCCATATAGAATAGGGCTTGCCTTGTAGTCTATTTACATTCTATTGATAAATAATAGGTGGTCTTAGACTGTTTTAATTGGTATCTTGATAGCTATAAATTGAGAGGCTGCATAGCGCTTTTAATGCTAAAAGTGGTCGTCTCTCTACTGCCAGTGTACCAAGTAGTGATAGATCAACACACGGGACAAAAATATTTGATCTACACGTTCTTGTGCCGAGTAAAGGTGTACTTGGTATTCATAGTTTTGATGATTATTTATTTATTTATTCATTCGATCTTACAAGCTAACGGATGTAACACCCAAAACGCTTACAAGATAACTTTTTCAAGTATTAAATTATAACTGATCATGCTCATCACATATACATATTTATAAAATAGCAAAATATCATAGATTATGTCAATTATAATAACAATAAATTACAATAATGAATAAAAAATATAAAAAATGAAATGTCAGTCCTATAAATTATAATATGTCATTTAAAATTATACGAAATTTAATATACAAATGTTCTAATGACCAGTTCGTAGTGCCGAGCAAGTATGTCTCCAATAGTGCGGAGTGCTGTCTCGTTTCTGCTATATAGCTATGTAGGAATAATTCTCTTACAAGAGGTACTTTAAAAATAATAAACTATAAACCTATAAATGAAAACGGCATTGCTCGCGGCGATTGATTGAACATTTTATAACAGAAATACCTTTTGGGCTTTTCTGATCCGATCCGAGAATTAAACCACGTCACAAACAAGCGCAAAATCCCACGCGAACAACATAGCATTTTAGCTCTCATATTACATGCATATTGGCGATACAAATTAAAACAGCCATATCTCTTTATACATATCCCATGACGTCATGTATTCATCTACCACAACCGTGCCTCTGAGAGCCGTGTCCAGCATGCCCTGTATTGACACACTGTAAATCAAATCTATTGTTACGACAACATCCATTGACGTTCAGGTACGTCGCACAAAGCGGTGCACGATGCACAACCGCCCGTGAATATCGAACATGCATTACATGATTGTTTTATGCCAATTTGAGCTGTTTGTAATTCTTTTTTGGTTTGTTAGGACAATCTGCAAATGGTACGTGGTAGCTGAATTAAATTATGGATTGTTTCAAACAATATATTTTTATTGTTTATGAAAACATTGGCTGGTACTGGCATTTGGTTGTGACTTCGCGTGTTAGTAATGTCATATAATACATAATTCTAGCGATGGGCTATTATCAATTTAGTATTTGAATTATTCAAATCTCCAAACAAATCGATATATTTGAAAAATAATTCGAATGCATTAAACTTTGATATTGATTTATTGTTTGATGACGTGGGCATAGGTCTTGAAAATATTAGGAGGACGACGCATACATATGTATATGAATATATATATAACACGATGGATCAACCTACCATCAAAACAAGTTTCGAATATTTGATTATGATTCGAATTTCAATCGAGATAAAACAGGTAGACAATTTCGTCGTGTCGAAAAATCGAGTTATAATGTTATAGGTATACTTAGGCCAAACTTACAGTTTACCTGCCTGGTGGTGGCATAAAAAATCTAAGGTACTTGTAAAAGATTTTAAATTAGGGATTTCGCTCAAACTGGAAAAGCTTGTACGGAGAATCACCTGCAAAAGATCGTAATCCAACAATCTGGTGTTATATGCTTATGAGAACTGCCAGGCTACCTAAAGATAATCCAGTCACCTTTATTCTTTGCACTAGCAGCAAAGCGGATTTTATTTCAAGGGTCGGTCACAAACTACCTCGCGTCCAAATTTTCAACCGTCCATAAGTTATGGTAACCGCTTACCATCAGGCCATATGTTTGTGGCAAACACACACACAAAGTGCTGGCAATCAGTAACTTGGTAGTCTCAAAACTCTTTTGCAAACAACAACATGTGTGTGTCACCCGGACTTACAATTACTGTTCACCCATTTATGTTATCCAGCTATTGCTTTTTCAACCCACTTTCGTTTTTAAAGGGCTACTAAAAGGGGTCAAAAGGATCAGAGGACACACAGAGTAAGGAGTCGATGCGCTTTAAAACTGATCCCTCGGAAATAGCAGAGACGTGTTCTAACTCCGTTGTAAGTACCGCAGATTGAACATCAAAACATATATAATAATACGTAAGGTGCTTTTATAAATAATACCATAACATACATATACACACACGTAACCCTCTAAAGTGGCAGGGCAGAATTGTCTTACACCAACATTGCATCACTTGTGTTTTAAGTTCGAAATAACAGCGGGTGAGATCTTTGCTGTCTACATAGCACATTACCAAACCCTGTGCTACTCTTGAAACTTTTTTAAATTACTTTACCTGTGACTTTAGACCAAATTTAAGTCCATGAGATTAGAGTCTCAATTCGCTCAAAAAGCAACATTCCGGCATACTAATAATGAACATAACACTCTTCAATCATTTTTAAAATCGTCTATACGGTTTCTTTAATCTCATAGCATGGGGTCAATTTGCGTGGACAGATTTTTATTAGCTTTTTCTGTCAAGGGTTTCTCAGTAGCAGTACACGTTCTGCAAACGTGATCAAAAATAAGAATGGTAAGAATGAGTGTAACACGCCTCTGCCTACCACTTGAAGAATATATGTATAAACCAGAAGACTTACTTAAAAATTCTCAAAGACAATGTTCACTACAGAGTGTCCATGTGATTACGTAAGTTTTATATAGACATAAAACTTTACATTATTACATGAATAGTCTGCACAGCAATAATTACTCAATCTGAACTCGCTAAAACGACATCAAATGCTCATACATCAAATATAAAAGGTCAAACTCATAAGCTGTCGATACGCACTGAAGCACTGTTATTTTCCACACGCACTTATAGTGTGAGCCAAAATAACTGTAATCATTCACAGAAATTGGCCTCGGCGTTTTTTTACCGCCGCGACCCGCATACTTACAGCGAAATTGGAAAATACAAAGATGTATATAGCAAAGCCTCGACGTGAAGTGCTGACTAACTTATCGCAGTTTTTATTACATATTTTTTATTGCTGTTGATAGCAGACAAGCCAGCGGATCCTCTGATGGTAAGTGATAATGTAAATGGTTTTTTGATAGCACAGAAGCAATTTCAAGTAAACTGAACCAAATTACATACAGTCTACCATATACCACAGAGGCGTCAAAGAAAGACACGGTTTTACCAGAAGTCTCACCAAACTAAACGCAACGATATGCATATTCGTGAGAAGAGTAGCACTACCTTGGTCAAGCCGGTCAGGCAACCAACAAATTAGCAGAACTCTACTTCGTTTACACATACAAAGGCTACATACCAGGGATGTTGCGAATATTCGCATCCGCATTCGCAATTGCGGAGCTTCCGCACCGATTTGGACATCTACATCCGCATCCGCATCCGCATCCGCAATAATCAACGCGGATGTTAATGCGGATCCAATAAGAAATCAGTTATTCTGTAGTACGTGTTTAATTTATGAACCTTTTCAAAACAGGCTTCAACCTGCGAAGGCTTATTATTAGATACTTTTAATTAAATAAGATGTACAATTTTCATCAACATCTGCATCCGCAATTGCGGAGCTTCCGCATCGATTTGGACATCCGCATCCGTATCCGCATCGGCGGATGTAATTCTCAAATATCCGTATCCACAAGAGCGGATGTCAAAAAATCTGCACCCGCAACATCCCTGCTACATACGATTAAAGATTTACAACTTATTCCTGAACGACGAGGCTGAGAATGCAGATTGCCACTACGATCTACTACGATCCATATATGTATATGTATATTTCTTAGCTTATTAAATATCATCGTTTGAGAGTTCGAAAAATCTCTGATAGAGTATATATCTGTAAAGTATCAGAGTTTTTTAATAAAATAAAAAAAAATAATAAAAAGACAATTGTATCAGAGTTTTTTGACAAAGCTGTTGAGCTTTGTCCATCCGTCCGTCCGTCCGTCCGTCCGTCTGTCTGTTATACAACTTTCAACTCAAGAACCGTAAGAGCTAGAGACTCGCGGTCAACGCCATTCAACTTAGCATAGTTGATATACCCCGAAATGACTATGACCTTTGACCTCTGACCTCAAGGTCACGTGATATCATCTTTCAACTCAAGAACCGTAAGAGCTAGATACTCGCGGTCAACCATTCGACTCAACATAGTCAATATACCCCCGAAATTACTATGACCTTTGACCTCTGCTCTCAAGGTCACGTGATACCATCTTTCAACTCAAGACCCGCAAGAGCTAGATACTCGCGGTCAACGCCATTCGACTCAACATAGTCGATATATGCCCGAAATGACTATGACCTTTGACCTGTGACCTCAAGGAGACGTGATACCAGTTTTTCTAACTCTAAGATTTCATGGCCCATTCATGGCCGTTTCTCACTTGTTTTATATTAGCCCTATATACTTTTTTGGTTCGTCGTCCATTCTTTCCAAGTAACCAAACCATTTTAATACGCTTTTCTCAATTATTCTGACTATGTTTTTTGTACGCCAAAGAATACACTGAGTACTGTTTTCTCATCATACTTTCTCTTCTTTAAATATGCATGTCCCGTACTTCTCTATGCTCTTACTTTAAACCACGGGCATAGGATATATTAGGCTACTTCAAAACGAAAGTAAAGTCGTGGATAATAACTTTCTGTAATAAAAAGTAGCTTTACAAAGTCACATCTAGAATGTCTGCCTACTAATCTCAGTCCTTGTCAAGGATCCGTACGAATGAGTTGGTAAGAAGCAAAAATCTATTTATCAAAGTATCGGCCTGCATCTCCGGGCCCATTTCTCAAACAAGATTAATTATCGCGATACGACAAAAGTGAAGGACCATATTTATGGTTTTGGTCGCTTTAAAAATTTCCCGAGTTCTTTACGCTTCATTGGCTAAATGAGTTTGATATTTTTAGTTGAAAAGAACTTGAAAGCTTGTTCCTTAGTTTTATAATTACGTTTCTGTCAGTGAACTTTTGACGCAATGGGACTGATTCGGCATTTCTTGTGGTTATATATTCTAAGCCATGGTTATGTATCATTAGTTGGCTTTTAAAATAACTTCCGATCGACTCAAGAGTTTGGTTTTCGAGGCTAGAAAAATGGATTATTCTGTCAGGCAATTCTTTATAGCAGTACTGAGTTTGGCAATATCTTCGGTAGTCGGCATTGTAAAAATAACTGCCGTTGCCGTATTTTTTTTTCTTTTTATACCTCTAAGTTGGTACCTGATAGTAAGTGGTCATCGTAGCCTATAGACCCCTGCAACACCATAGGCATCATTATGCGTTGCCGACCCTTTAGGAGAAAAAGGAAGTGGGAAGGAGAAGGAGCGGGAAGGGGAAAGTGGGTGATTGGGCCTCCGGCACTCTCACTCACCGAACGAAACACAACAGTAGGAATACTGCTATTTCACGTCGATATTCTGTGAGAGGGTAGTCCTTCCCCGGTCAAGCCGGCCCATTCATGCTGAAATCAGCGGGGCTCTACTACAATAGTTATTGATAAGGGCTCGCCAAGATCCACCATTTTAAAGAAAAACAACGTAAAAATAGTCACTGTGTTATTGAGTCTTGTCCGGTAAGTAAGAATTCCAAAAGATCAAATAGCTGTCGCCGTCGTTTTCTTCCCAGCCATGCCTTTCTGTTAATTCCACCATTCGTTGCTTTAACCTAAATTCTACTACTACTGCTGCTTCCCTTTGCGAGTTACATCAGGCGGACCATGTGCTTAATTATCTTGGAAGTTAAAAATATTAAGACTGTTAGCAGATATTTACCACGTTTGCCAGTAAAACCTCAATTGTAATACAAGTTGTTTAATAAACTCTCTGAAAGATCCCTGTAATATGTACCTATATAGTTTATCATGAAAGTGTGATTGATGAAATTATTTAAACCAAAATACGCTTGGAGCATAAATTTGTGTAATTCACAAATAAATTTTGCAAGTCTGAGTGATCATCGTATCTCTTTCAATATTTGCAAAGTTTCCCATTACACAAATCAAGGTATTACGTGAGTTGCCTTCTTAAAAAGTGTAACGAGATAGACATAATAATGAGCCCTGTTTTCCACCAAAAAAGCACAATACGATTCCGCTAACTTCCTGTCCTTAATCATTATTTCTAATTAAAAACGCTAAAAAGACAATTTGCAGAACCATTTACACATTCGATATCAATTATACAAATCCAAAGCAAAGAAACGCCTCGAGAGTACCACGAGAATAATTGGCGTTAATTAAAAATAAGAATCGCAAAGCAAATTGGATTCTCGGTGTAATGAAGAGAAACTAAACAAAGCTACCGTCTTCACTTTAATCGCTTTACAACTAAGACACTGTGTTCCCTGTGTGAGGGAAAATAAGGAAATCCAATACAATTATGTGCACTTTTCATTTAGTTGGAAAATACATTGTTGTTAGTCTCGTGGTCGATGGTTTTTTTATCTCGTTTGAATTAAGAACAACTATAGAGCAGGGATATTGAATTATTGATATAGGAGTCTGCCCACTACACCGTCTCATACCATGACCGTACTAGAAACGTATCAGACACGAAAAGCAACACGATACGCCCTGCTATAGGAGTCTGCCCACTACACCGTCTCATACCACGACCCTGCTAGGAACGTATCAGACACGAAAAGCAACACAATACGCCTTGCTATGCCCACTGAAACGGATCGACGGCGTTCTGTGCCCGTATACATCCCGTATGATGCCCGTATGAAATCTGGGATGCCAAATCCACTAAAATCGATAGGAAGGATTAATAAAGGCGTTTATAACGCCTCTACAACGGTCATCATAAGCGCTTATAACCCACATGCTCACCGTTTCGCCGCCCGTGCACATCGGTTTGGTACCGTCGCGTGCCATGCGTGGAGCGTATCGGCACCGGCAAAATATTCTCGCCGACAATTATTTACACTTCGTGTATGGCATACGACGGTGCTTGTCGGTGACGGAACGGTCAAGTGGGCATAGTCTTATTACATTTCCTTACAAAGAAATTTTTTTACCTGACTCGTTCCTAGCACGTTTATGGTATGAGACGGGGTAGTGGGCAGACTCCTTTAAAATTCGAATTGTCAGGTGCTTTGATTTTAAATTCCTTAACTTATCGTGTCGTGGCCTAAAAAGCTAATCATTATACTATGATAGGTATTTAAATTTTGCTTTTATAAAAGCATCTATCATGCTGAATACGTTACTAAATACTAGTGTAACTAAATAAAACTCAGTGATATTTTCACAATTTTTTTTTTTTAATAACATTTTAAAAGCTTAGATCTATGTCAGAGACTGGTATCCGTACGGTAAACCTGTAGACAGATGACCAGCCTCTCCTACCTCTAAACATAAAGTTGTTGGTGTAGTTTGTGTTTCAATAATTATGTTGTGATATTATTTTAATTTGTGAGATGAGGAAGTATATCAGTATTCGTGATGTGTGTGTGTGTATGTGTGGTTGTGTGTGTGTGTGTGTGTGTGTGTGTGTGTGTGTGTGTGTGTGTGTGTGTGTGTGTGTGTGTGGGTGTGTGTGTGTGTTTGTGAGAGAGTGAATGTGTGTGTATGTGCCTATGTGTGTGTGCATCTTTGCGTCCTGTAGGAGCTATTTAAGTGTGTGTGTGTGTGTGTGAGGGTAGTGCGTGTGCAAGTATGAGTTTGTGGGTGTATGTAAAGGCGTCTGTATATGTGTATGTGGAAATGGAAAGTGAATAAAGCTAACAGATTTGTCTATTTAATTGGTAGTGCTAATCTAATTGCGACCTTAAATATGAAATAACTATGATGGGATAAATAGTAGGTGTTCGGTTTCTTCATAATTTAAAGATTTTAGCCAATTTTAAACTCTCATTAAGTCTCAAATTGCTGGATAACCAGCCCATTGATTTTTACTGGGCCTAATTTCTAACTACCTACAATTGTGGGACCTCAATATCAGTCGCAAATGCCCAGCTAACAACCACATAAGCCTACAGTCCAGAACAACCACTTTGTAAGTATAGAAATACTTACAAAGTGAGTTTCTGTTCTATAATTGATTATTCTATGACAATATCTAATAAAAATTTTGACATTAATCTATATATATAAAACTCTTCCGTTACGGAGTGACTGACAGACAACGCACAGCCGAAACTACTGAACGCAAGAAGCTGAAATTTGGCATGTATGTTCCTTGGAGAGTGTAGGGTAGCACTAAGAGAGGATTTTTGGAAATTCCACCCTGAAGGGGGTGAAAGGGGTGAAAACCGATATTCACACGGGAACGGGACTTACGCGGCTGAAATCGCGGTAAAACTACTAGTAAGTACTAAAGTAAATTACATAGAATTCAGAGGCCCGTGACGAATGCTGAACAGGCAGATTTATCAGAAAGGTAAAAAGATTTTGTGCGTCAATCCTTATTTAATATTATAAATTTGAAAGTTACTCTGTCTGTCTGTTACCTCTTCACCGCTAAACCACTCAACCGATATGAATGAAGGCATAAAGCTACTTTAAAACCTGAGGAAAGACATGAACCACTTCTTATTGATGTAGATACCGAGCGGAGCTGCGCTCAAAATCAATTTTTTAAATAAATAGAACGACTGCATCGGTGGAGCAGCTATAGTATATCTATTTGCTTTTTTGTAGCATGTAGTATGGAACTGTGACCGGTAAACGATATAAATAAATAGGTTTACCCTCTGTTTACTCTTGTTGTTGTGTCTGCGTGGTACCTAAAACTTTATTCGGCATAATGTGGGTCTAATACTACTCTCTGTCTACCCTTTGAGGAAATATACGTAAGGCTATATATGTATGTGTGTGTCTGGAAAAAGGCCAGGTAAAGAGCACCTTAAACAGGCAAGTGTGTATAAAGTGAATGAAGCCAGAGATGTGTGTCAGGATTGTAGCAAATGGAAATCCGTAGTCTCTGCCTACCCTCGACCTACGTCTGGGAAACAGGCGTGAATCTATGTATGTATATATGTGTGAAGTTTTAAGCAAAATGAAAACTTATATTAACACTTCTTGTTCACACTATCAAAACATTTTTATTCTCAATTTAATTAAGCGCTACCTAAAAGACTTGTGACGCGGACCGCGCGACCGCGACGGTTGCGCGTGAGTCGGAGTGGTGGCTGGCGCCCCCCTTCTTCCCCCTGCCCCACGTTGGGCGCCATTGTAACCTTTAGAGTTGACAAGGTGAATTTAAAGAAAGAGAATATAATAGAAGATATAACAATTACACTTTTAATATATTTAGTATACAATTATAGTCAGGGCGTGGTTCTCTAAAGGTTACAGACTGTTACCATAGTGACCATAACAAACGGTTTTTTAACACTGTGTTTCAACACAGAGATAGTTGGAAAACGTAATATAATACCTGTTGAAAATTTGATATATTTAATTCATCTGCCGCCTGATTACTGAGATGAATATTTAAACCGAACACAAAACATTCGTAATTGAAAGAAAGAGATCATAAATATATTATATTTGTTCAAATCAAATCAAACATTTATTTGCATAACGACGACGGCCTCGATGGCGTAGTGGTTGGTGTAACCGACTGCCACGCCTGAGGTCGCGGGTTCGATTCCCGCACAAGTCAAACATTTGTGTGCATGAACATGGATGTTTGTCTTGGTCTGGGTGTTTCTATGTATAATATGTATGTATTTACAAAAAAAAGCATATAATAATATGTATGTTTATCCATTGTCTAGAACCCATAGTACAAGCTCTGCTTAGTTTGGGCTAGATGGTGTTGTGTGTACGTGGTAGAATATTATTATTATAACTCAGATACATAAAGTTGTTACACAGTAGGTAGGTATATAATATAGAACATGCTGAATGCTTGTTCGATTCCTTTTTCGTTTTAAGTATTGTGTTGTATAGGTAAAAGTCCGTCTATCTATAGTAACATAATGAATTTGAAAGGCCAAGTTACGGCAGTAAGCGTTGCATCGCCATGTTGACTAGAAATAATTAACCGTATTTGACGGATACCGCAGTGGTTTAGTTGATCGCCTTGACCATGCCACTGCAGCATTTATTGAGGGTTCGATCCCCATACGGGACAAAAAATTGTGTCTCCACAAATATTTGTCCCGAGTCTAAATGATTTTTTTGTCCGTTGTTTCAATGTTTATTAAGTCAGTTTGGGAGTAACCTTTATTAACAAACGAAAAAAATAAAAAGTACGTTCGTTATCATGGATACTGCAGTGATTGTGGTTGCATTGCCCTTTCCAGTGTGCTACGTGTTCGATGCCCATATGGTACAAAAATATGTGAGCTCCACAAGCGGTAGTTTTAATTGTAAGTGTTCTTTGCTTATCCGTCGTTTATAGAGTTCGAAATAACTCTTATACAACGGCTTTGTCCGTACGTCCGTCTGTCTGTTATACAACTTTCAACTCAATAACCGTAAGAGCTAAAGACTCGCGGTCAACGCCATGCGACTCAACATAGTCGATATACTCCGAAATGACTATGACCTTTGACCTCTGACCTCAAGGTCACGTGATACCATCTTTCAATTCAAGAACCGTAAAAGCTAGAGACTCACGGTTAACGCCATTCGACTCAGCATAGTTGATTTACCCCAAAATGTTGATGACCTTTGACCTCTGTTCTGAAGGTCACGTGATACCATCTTTCAATTCAAGAACCGTAAAAGCTAGAGACTCACGGTCAACGCCATTCGACTCAGCATAATTGATATACCCCGAAATGTTGATGACCTTTGACCTCTGACCTCAAGGTCAAATGATACCATTTTTTCGAACTCTTAAGATTTACGGCAATTCATGGCCGTTTCTCATTTGTGATGTTTGCAAAGTCACCGCATTGTGGACTGTTACAACATACATTTTGCTACTAACAATATATTTGCTCTTTCTAACTGCCAATTTAAAAAGCAGACCACTGAACTTCTGCGTTCAATAAATCCTTAATTTTAATTTATTTAATTAATCTGCATTTAGTACCGTATTTTCTATTATTATTGTTTTTATTATTTAGTAGCAGCGATAGCTCAGTGGGGAGACCAACAGACTGCAATGCAGAGGGTCTCGGGTTCGAACCCACGTCGCAAATCTCTGACTTTCGGAAGTTATATGACTTTTCGAAATTATGTGCGTATTGATTGACAATTATCGCCTGCTCCGTGCCTCGGTGATCACGTTAAGCCGTTGGTCCCGGCTGTCATGAACATCTATGGCAGTCGTTATTGAGAAAGTCAGTACCCTCTAATATCCTGACACTGGTCTAGCCTTAGGGTATCGTTAGCCTTCGGGTTGCGGAGGTCAGGTGGCAGCCGCTCCGTGTAAAAACTGATATCCAGTCAAATCCGGTTAGACCAGAAAAGCCGACCCCATGTGACTTGGGAATAATAAAAGCTAAGAGAGAAGGATTGTTTTCATTATTTAAATTCTTTCGTTCAACGTTTACGGAGTAACATGACGTATTTTTATTTTTGTTAATCAGGGTACAATGATGTGGGTTATACGTTTACATATTTGGTGTATGAATTGTTTTTAGTTATAATCTAACATGTAACTGTTTTTTATTCCAATAATAAAAAATAAATAATTAAAAGTCCCCGCGATAAGCGCGTTATGCCCAGAGCGTTAATAAAAATATTAAAAAGTAAAGAAATCAATTTCGTAATACGTTCATTACGAGGCATAGGTCTGCACTTATCTTTGTGTACCTTGAGGACCCGGTTTCAAATCCCGAGTCTTGTATAATTTTATTTTGTATTTATTTATATTATGAAATTTTAAGTAACAGTGAGAAGTTATAACATTGTCAAAATCTTAGGTAGTGGTTCACGTGAATGGGTCACGAATAAATATGTAGTTTTAAAAAATTACCGGTATTGCACACATTATTTCAACCATATACCTGGTTATCTTTTCTTACCTTATGTGGGGCCCATTCAATACAAACCGGCGACACTTCGACACAGTGGGATCCTTTGTGTCGACACTTGCCCAATAACGACTGCCATAGATGTTCATGGCAGCCGGGACCGACAGCTTAACGTGCTCTCCGAGGCACGGAGCAGACGATAATTGTCAATCAATACGCACATAATTTCTAAAAGTCATATATTTTCTACAAATCCGCAAGTTCCGCAAGGTGCGCGACGTGGGTTCGAACTGGAGACCCTCTGCATTGCAGTCTATTGGTCTCCTCACTGAGCTATCGCTGCTCTATGTACCTGGTTAAATATAGATATAAGACTTCTCTGTCTACCCTCCTGGAAACAATTCAATAACAGCAAACATTCAAGACGTATTTCCCAAATCCATACTAATATTATAAATGCAAATGTGAGTTTGTATGTTTGTATATTTTTTTGTTAGTTACGCTTTCACGCCTTACCTACTAAACCGATGATCATGAAATTCGTATACACCTCATCAAGGTTACAGAATAGGATATAGAACATAGGCTATATGATCTTGTTATCACACAGTTTTGTCATTTGATAAATATGATAGGGCGCATCGGTTAGTACGGTTTTAAAACACATAATGGACTATAAAACTGTATTTGAAATTAACTTTTTCAATATAAAATGTGTATAAAATAACGCGATATGTTTAATGACTGATTTTACTGATAATTGAGAACGCACGGTGTTAATGATGGCTCGACGCGAACTGAATATTAATATTAATAAAAACGTGTGCATCGCGTAAAATTGCTGACTTAAGAAATGTACGGTTGCACCGTACAGATACCATTCATCTAGAAAAAAACACTACTATTACTAACCTAACATACATTTATGTAAGCGATGCCGCGGGCAAAATCTAGTCATACATATTATGTTAGTTAAACTAGGTGTTAACTTACTAAAATCTTATAGCTCTCAAACCAGTCTCCAAAGACAGCTTACTGCAATAGTACCTAGAACAGACCCTAAGGTCTATACTAGATAATTTACAAAACGGTTTATATGGTAATCAAACGTTTTACTACTGCATGCACAATGCCAGAGCACGTCAGAGGAGTGCTTGAGAATACACTCCCAAAGGAAAATGATAGCGATACATGACTAAAGATGTAGTCGCACCGTAAGCGAGATATTTCTTACCTTCTGTACGAAGAAGGCAAGAAAGCTAAAAGCATTAACGCTTTTAGCTTTCTACCTTTGAGTATAGAACATGGACTGCAAGAATAATCTAATAGCTTAAATGATCGTCTCGCCACTGCTATTGTGCCGAGTGTTGTGATTCGATCACATAAAACAAAAAAATTATATGATCCACAAATAGTTGTTCCGAGTCTGAGTCTTTTTTGTGTTCGTTGTTTGTATGTGTGGTGGAACAGGGTGTGATGTCCCTCCAACACAAAGGGAGGATCCTCCGACCAGGCTGGTTGATCGTGCCTGGCGGGCCGCAGCCCGACGGTTAATGTCAGGAGCTTGTATATATACTTAGGCGCTGTGTAAATATTACTTGTGCGATTCAAAATTGTATGACGTCATGTTAAGCGCGATTGTATCGCCATCTGTTAAATGTAGGCGGAACTTCTTTGTCTCTGCGGAGTCTCCACATATGTTTGTAAAGTTAACCGCGACATAGGAATTTAGCCTGGTGCGAGAATAACATCCAAAAAAAAACGAATACATTTTAACACTGTTAACCAAAGCCCACGATATCTGGCTTTAAAATATTTAATAAGCTGCCGATTGAAGCCTACTGTATACAGGCTCATTCAAAATAAGACTTAAAGCACTTCTAAAAGGAATAGGGTAAGAGTGGGATAGATTAGAGATAGTCATACCCCGGCCTGCCACGAGTGTGGGGCGCCGGAAGACACGGCGCTCCACACGCTGGAGGCATGTGCCGCGTGGGGGCCGCAGCGGCACACGCTTTCGGTCATAATAGGCGGAGATCTCTCCCTGCCGAGCGTGATCAACGCCATGCTCGGCGGCGAGAGGTCGTGGCAGGCAGTGGTCTCCTTCTGCGAAGCTGTCATGGCGCAGAAGGAGACCGCGGAGAGGGTCAGGGAGAACAACCTTCTCGCTGACCCTCTCCGGCGCAGACGGACAGGAGCGAGAAGGCGGGCAAATCGCCTCCTTCTCGCTCCTGTATAGTGGGGTCACTGGTACAGAGTCGGGGGACTCTCTACCAGCTTGCACGGCCCCACACGTCTGGGGGATGGCCTTGGTGAGCAAGGCCTTCCCTCCACAGGTGCTGAGGCCCGATCACCATCAGCCGGGCCAACCGCCGGGGCGGGATGGTGATTGCTAACGCTCGCGACCCCATCCCGCCCCACTCCGTCGGCGGAGGGACTGCTCACCCCAGGTTTTTAGTGTGTATACCGATCCCCTTCAGGGGCGGAGAGTCTCACATAACCACCACCACCCCCCTCCCCCCGGGGGAGGGGGTATCTATAAAGGATGGGTGAAAAAAAAAGGGATAGTCATAGTATTTAAGCAAGTTATTATTTCTATTGAAAAGCACGTCTTTTACCTACATTACAGTAATTCGGTAACTATTATATATAAGCGAAAAAATAACTATTTGTTGCAGTACTATTTTGGGGATAGATGTCTACCATATGGGGAAGACGCCTCAATGATTTTATGACTGTGAGGATAGTTGCCCTTAGGGATTAATAAAAGAAAAATTATAATTACAAATATTTATTTTAAATTCTTACACTTAAGTAAACTATATATGATGTAACATTATCATACAGAATGTTTTTTTAAATTACCTGCACTATTAAAGGTGGTGACTGTACTCGTCTTACTGATCACTTTTTCTATAAACGTGCATCGGATTTAAATTATAAATATAAATATTAAGTTTTCATACATTGATACATATTGTCCGTCTACTGTAGGCAGTTGATTTTTTTCACGATTTGATAATGTGTTTCATAGGAAAGTTGATCAGTAGTGCGATTAGAATCACCGACTTTAATAGAACAGGTAATTAAAACAACAGCCAAACAGAAAAATTAAAGTGATTAGATAATTTTTTATCAATTGTTGCATATCTTCTTCTTAGTGTTCCAGATAGAATTCCATATCTTCGTGATATTTTCTTTGATGCTAAGAATGCCATTCGACATTTCATCCAAATCTTTTACTAAATTTTCTTGTGGCCATTCAGCACGCGGACGAGCGCCAATCTTTCTCGCCAAAGCCATGGGGATAGTTGCCCCTAAGGCCATCTAAACTCACGAGAAATCGGGACGTCAATCCTTTTAGGTAGAATAAATAGAATACACACTTAATACAATTTAATATTTAATATCGTCACTCATAAATAATAACCAAACGATATAATTGCAAAAATCAAGAAAATAAAATCAACTTAGCTGTGATATAAAAAGTAACACGCTTTCAAAAAACAGTCGAATTCGTAATATTGATGTCATCCGTGAACGAGTTCAGCTAATTTATTTTATTACGCACTAAACATCCAATGGACGCGGCTGACGCTCACATATCGAGGACGCGGGGGTCCAACCTTTGAATATAAGTAATAACTGCGATTGTGTTGTGTTCGAGATTCCCAATACAAGATTTTCGGGGCACTTTCCTATCCCACTTTTACCCTATGTATTTACTACAGATAATTTATAACAAACACATTTGTAATTTATATCCATAATGTATTTTATTCTTTAGCAGCGATAGCTCAGTGGGGAGACCAACAGACTGCAATGCAGAGGGTCTTGGGTTCGAACCCACGTCGCAAATCTCTGACTTTCGGAAGTTATATGACTTTTCGAAATTATGTGCGTATTGATTGACAATTATTGCCTGCTCCGTGCCTCGGAGAGCACGTTAAGTCGTCGGTCCCGGCTGCCATGAACATCTATGGCAGTCGTTATTGGGAAAGTCAGTACCCTCTAATATCCTGACACTGGTCTAGCCTTAGGGTATCGTTAGCCTTCGGGTTGCGAAGGTCAGGTGGCAGCCGCTCCGTGTAAAAACTGATATCCAGTCAAATCCAGTTAGACCAGAAAAGCCGACCCCAAGTGACTTGGGAATAATAAAGGCTAAGAGAGAAGAATGTATTTTATTCTTTAATTTTTATTAATATTTAGGTGGCTAGTTTATATTGAAACACGAATAAAATTGAGAGTTACTGAATAAAATGTAATAGAATTGTATTGTAGGTGGATTTTTAGTCTAACCTTTACAGAGTCGGTACCGCGCGAGGAACCTAGTCTTGCAAGCGGCCATAAGCTGTAACCGCTTATGATTTTTCGACTACCAACATTTATTTTGTTCTTACTTAACCTATTAAGTTGCAGCGCTATACCAGCGGGCAGATACAATAAATTCTTAATTATAGCAGATATTTTAATACTTGACAGAATACAATGACGTCTTCTGCATTAGGCGCTAAGTCCTGTGCCGCGAAGCTGTCAACTTCACATGAATACAATTAATGGCCACAAAGTTGGCTCAAACTTGGAACAATAGTTTGGATGACAGTGGCAACCGACCACCAAGTGGGTTCCATCCCCACACGGAACAAAACTGCTGTAATCCACAAATAGTTCTTCTAAGTGTGGATGTACTTTGTACAGTTTATTCATGTGTGTATCTCCTGCAATACAAAGCTGAATCCATTTGCTTGCGCATCATTTGCGTGAAGTGACTAAAAAATATGTATGCTCTTCTCGCTTACAGTAGGACCGAAGGCTAAAGGATAAACTACTTAGATTCTACTGGCCGTATACCAGAAATAGGGGACCAAAGTGAGCTCGGTAACTTTGTTAATCAATTAAGTACTATTTTATACAGAAGTATAAGATAGTTGTACAGCTATATACACACATATAGTATATGCGATAATTAAATAGATTCAACTCATTAGATTAGGCATCCGACTTGCAATCGAGAAGTTGGAGAAGGTTTAAATCCCAATAATTGCACTACCGACGTAACCATTTCTAACAAAAGTATATAAGGTTAGTTATTAGAGGTGTTAATAAGAATATTAGAAATATTAAAACAAATTGCTAGTAACAATAATAAGTTTTTTTTAATATTCTAAAATAATGGTTAATCACAAAATATGTCGTCTTTCATAGTAATTATGGCTAAGGTTAAGGAGGAAATATCTATGGCTAATCATCACGTAGATGCGTACTGATGATTAGCCGTTAATTAATGGTGTTAAAAATCGGATCTATACACCATTCATTCATTTTGTTATCAATAACTGTACTTATGTTGAAAATTATTGATTATTAAGTAGCGCCATAATCAATACAAGAATTTACGTGAGAGGTATCATTCGAATAATAGTGTAATGTTAATATATCATAAATCAGTTCATTACGTTCTAATCGTCAAAATATAAATACTTATTAACTAAAACTAATTCATAACATAAATGTTTATATAGGTTTTTGTTAAACCGATTTTGTTTTCAGAACAACCGATAAACGACAAAATTGTTTCGACACCGAGTCTTTACTTTTCGTGCGTTAATAACATATTTGCTTCTTCTTCTCCCTTAACCTTTATTATTCCCAAGTCACTTGGGGTCGGCTTTTTAATTCTAACCGGATTTTACTGGATATCAGTTTTTATATATATATAACATATTTGCTTATATTCTGTATATATTGGCTAGTAAGTCTTTATGATATGGAGCAAGTCGTTTTCCTCTCTCCTAATATAACTAGTATGCTGTGCCCGACAGGGCCCACAATTGATACGTAGTAAATCTATTAACTATTTCATACTACATTGTGGCAAGCAATAAAGATTTGAATTAAAAAAGATATACATATGTCGCAGAATCAACACAGAGGCACAATTATTAGAATCGCCATTGATTATCGTTAATTTAGAATAACGCCATCTATGATCGTTTGTCGGCAACTTCAGCAGTATGCTTGGGTGCGGTCGATACAGGACGTGGCAGGTCTTGCTTGACAGCTATCAGTTGTCATTGTTAGACATTAGACGCATTTGACTGGAGCGACTTCACTTTTTGGTGAGACACGAGCGGAAGACGTCTTTCTGCCAACCTGTATCGAACTTACCGCGTTTCCGTACTTTAATCAAAATTTAATCCGTTGCCATCGACTCGATCACTTGTAATTTTGTTATTATGTTATCGGGAGTGAAGAAATAAACGATTGTAATGCGTGTGGAGACTATTATTTCGTACTTGCACCATGTCGAACTTGGACTCTGATAAAGAGGTACCCCAAATGGGTGAACTACTCCGACACATATATATTTCAAATGTATAGCTCATAATGTTTAGCAAACTCCGAAGCTATGAAAAGCCCGTTCATTGTCTTGAACGCCAACGCCATTTGTATAGGTTGATTGTACTTATGTTTTAGGTCCGACATCCAGTGTCTTAGCTGATTATCGTCAAACCGGACATAATGCTAGACTTCGTGCTGTTACTGAAAATTCTCTAACAGAGAAACCTAATAACAATGCTAACTCGGACATCGAGTAAGGGACGGCACAATTACATTTACAGGACTTACGATACTTACTGCCTCCGGTAGCCAGCGGTAGTGAATGCGACTGCTGTGCATGAGGTCTCGGCTTCGCAGGTTGGGCCAACAAAATGTTATTAAGTTTTCTGTTAAGAAATCTCAATACTAGCCCGGAGTTAGGAAGTTGGCGGTTTTAGACACTCCCGTGCCTCGGCAAGCACGTAAAGTTTGTCCTGCGCCTGATCTCTCTCCGGTCATGTCAGATTATCCGTCCCATCGGATCATGAGGGTTAGGAAACAGAGAGTGCACTTGTGTTTGCGCACATACATGTGCACTATAATATCTCCTGCGCAGATGGGCAGGCTCCGTTAATATTGGCCGCCGTGACCGAAATTCGGTTAGGAGGACATTATTATTATATTTAATGCCAGGGTAACTTAGATAAAGATAACTTTTCAACACTTTCTTAGGTAACATAATTGACCCCCTTAATAGTTGTTGTACAAAACTTTTCATATGCTTATTATGCATTATGATAGTCAGTTATAGCTTCAACCTTATCATATTGAACCTAAGAACGTAGGTAGCTAGGTACAGATAGCTTTGCCTACTTCTTCGGTGAATAACCGGCTAGCGGCTGTGTAGAGTCTCCGTAAGTGGTAGGTAGAGATATGCAGTTTTTTAATTATTTCGGCATCATACCATCGGTCTTAAAAGTCTTTCAATAAACGGGATGCAATCGCAAACGCTTATATTCCAGTGATGACTATAGAGCACAATTTCGGCTACTCAATTTTATATTTAAATCTATGAATATTGTTATTATTAAACCTTAACAACTTGACCGATCAGCATGAAATTTTTCATACAAGTTGTCAAACCAGGGTACAGAAAAGCACATAGAGTGCCTTTTATACAAAAAGTTCTGTCTCATACAAACTGTTCCCGAAGTATAGAAATGTATAAAGAAAATCAAAATAACGCGAGCGATGCTACGCGCACAATCTAGTATTATAATATATAACTAGTTTATAACTATTCAGCTAACTACCTAGTTAAGGTATAAAAGTGTAACAAACAAACAAACTTATATTCGCATATATAATATTAGTAAGGATGATAACAGTACTTTGAAACATTTCATACCAGAAGGTGGAATATGGAGGAACTTAAATATCCGTAACATCTGTAACTATTGTGCCCATATGCAATAAATTATTTGATTCGATATGAAAACTATGTAACATATCGACTACAATATTGTCCTAAATTCTTACTCGCCAAGAAAGGCCTCTGCATAAATAAATTGCTTTCTTTCTTTACTTAAAGGCATCGCAGATAAGCATTTATAGTACGGTTTAATTTACGCACTTGTTGCTGTACCCGGGTTCACTCACAGTTTCAATTAACTATATTGCCACGTGGCTTGAATTTGTTTCCGACGGACCCTATTCTCATATCTGGGGTATAAGGATAAATGTCGAATGATTTTACATATATACTATGTTAATATACTCTTGTTGGTGTTTCGCCTTGTTTG
The DNA here is from genome assembly GCA_930367265.1 of Catocala fraxini. NCBI lineage: Eukaryota > Metazoa > Arthropoda > Insecta > Lepidoptera > Erebidae > Catocala > Catocala fraxini. The sequence continues at coordinate 4,283,726 of OV884045.1, forward strand.
TCGAATGGTTTGTGATGGCCACAAGTAAATAAATGTTCTAATTAGATTAAATTGCCGGTCACACTAAGTGCTATTGGACTTTTTTAACAGGCAATTCTTAATAATAGTGTGTAGTTGGAACTATGTACGCTAAATAGCAATAGGTGCACCAGTTGTTACGTACATAGGTTTTAAATGTAAAAGCGATATTTGAATATGATATATCCTTAAAGAGCTATTCGACATAACGGCATGCAGTTTGAACTATACCCGTTAGATTGCAATAATCTTACCAGTTGTTACGTAAGTCCTCCATGCGAAATATTAAAGTCTAGTGGGAAATGCAAATAATGCATATCATAAACCTAGATAAATAAACTATGTCAAATCCTTTAGGTTCATACTATTATTTCAGTGGCTTTTATATAGACTGCACACAGTTTTTATTTTCCAGCATTGCCTTTGCTAATACACATTCTGCCTAAGCATGAAAATTGCTTATGAAATGTATTATAAGGTGAAGGTCATATTTTGAGAGTGAATACTGTGACTAACGCATAAAACGTTATGAAAATTATAATTTTTACACAAAGAAATATTTATAATCTCTAGACGTAGGAAAATGAAGAGCTTAGTTGGTATAGTGACGATATGGTTGTTAAGGTCGCAGGTTCAAGTCTTGCTTCATGGCTTGACTTTTCTGTCTTATTTCCACTATCATTGTAAGTTATCATGAATGCCGTTAGTTTCACTCTACAATCCAAATAGCAATATGGTTGATTCATGAAATAGATCCCAGATAATAAGTAAGCTTAACCAATCAGCTAAAATTTAATTTATCACAAGATGATGAAAGCTGACCACGGCTTTCAATATTTTGGAATATTGCCTCTGTTATACTTCATCAATACATTTAATCTTTGAATTAAGCTTTTCAGTAACACAAAGCGTGGTTAGTTCAATATATTTAAAAAGGTTTTATGTTCCTTAGACACAGAAGAATGATCCTCCGGCATGAAACAGTGATCAAGTATGGTGGGAGGTGGTGGTGCGATGATTAAATTCAAATTAATAACTTATAATACTTTATAATTCAAACTCCGCTCATGCGATTCAGGTTTCATTTTAAATTCTATGGAGTAGTGATTAGAGCGCCATCTCTTATGACCAGCTGCCTCCCTCACTCCTCGTCACTTATATAGAATCCGCCAACAATATCAAATCTCATCATCCATAATATCAATGTTTGACAATTCACTATAACAGTAGACAATAAAATATCACACAAACGATAAAACATGACCCCAATATCGAACATCTTACTAATTAAACAAACTGCCACCAGAATAGCGTCCTCGCAGAATTACGAGACTATCAAGTTAGGAGCAAGTTAAATGGTGTAGCACTATGAGAATTAAACTTTTCCTGCCAGTTGACAGCCCGTAAATCTTGACGTTACAGTTTCCTGCCACTTTTACTTCAACCTGTTTATGCCGGAGGTTTTATCGCTCAAATTTTTCGTCTATCTCGTTTTTGTAACCGTGTTTCGGAAGATTCTGACCTAGTTAATATAATGATTTAGTTAATATGATGATCATTATAATAAGGCATCATATTTTTGTTAAGAAATTTACTTTTGCACTAAGAATAATTCCTGTGTCGCAGGGATCTCTACTAACATTCATATAACGGACACATACACAGCTACCAGAATCGGAACAACTATGCGTAGATATTCAATGAAATTATGACAAGCGGTGAGATATTCTGTTACATGTTCTATAATTTAGGCAAATATTACAAATAGAGTTGGATTTTTCAGTTATGAGTTCTTAGTTTGTGATAAGTAGCACATAGTTTGAAACTGTAAAAGCTGCTAAGTCGCCAACGAAATTGTAACAAAAATACTTATATAAGTATAAAAATTAACTTTAAAAATCATCTGTAACAAGAAGTCCAATTTGTTGTACGGTCAAGTGCAAAAGTCGAATAGCAATTTTACAAAGCAATAGGATCAAAACAAGTTGTACTTAAGATCTTTTTCAATTAAATTATTGCACACACACATAAACCTGCCTCATTTATTCTATAGCCTGTTCTAGTTATGATTGTAACTATTAATTTCAAGGAGATACGCAAGTGTTGTTATAGCTACGTTGGTAATAGTGCGCTATACAACTTGATGCTGAACGCTTGTTGGTTCGATTCCCTGTAGAAGTGATAATCTTTACGTCTTTTTTTTTCTAATATTAGAAATATCGATGTCTCGTTATTTTACTTCAAGGCTTATAAAAACCTAAAGTTCATTTTCGGTAATCATATTTTGACATTGTTTTTTATTGTAAAATAATGTTGTTATAAATTAAATAAAATTTTGTTTATTTTAATTATAATATGCATTATATATTTATTAATTTAATAAAAACATAACGTCGTTTTAGTAATTACTAATATTAACTAATGTTGATAAATAATAATTTTTAGTTGAACTCATAATAAAACACTAAATTTGGGTAATAACTAGACAAAAATAACGATTCTTTTTAGTAATAAAAAAAACAAAATGTGGTAGTAGTCCCCAGGATTTGAACCACCCTTATTATACTATCATCTCAAAGTGATAAGACTCGTTATCCACTCCGCTATCGGAACATTTAAGCATAAGTTTGAAATACGGACACTGTTGTTAAATATACGGAATAGTAGTAATTATGGTTATATACATATACAAGAACTCGTTTTTGTCACGCTTTGCACACATGACGCATGACGAACTTCACCTACTATAATTTACATTGAATAATGTTTCATTGTTTGTGTTGAAACATCACAAACACAAAGGTATTCGCTCGGCACTGTATGCGATTACTTACTTTATCATGCTACTCGACTTTTGTCTTTGACTGTTCGTTATATCTGTAAACTGATATTGAATCATCTCCGCTGCGGTTTTACATAAAAAGAGTATACTCAAATTGATAGCTTAAAGTTGCATATAAATACTATAGCAATGTCTTCTTCTCCCTAGCCTTTATTATGCCCAAGTCACTTGGAATCGGCTTTTCTGGTCTAACCGGATTTGACTAGATATCAGTTTTTACACGGAGTGGCTGCCACCTGACCTCCGTAACCCGAACGCTAACGAAACCCTAAAGCTAGACCAGTGTCAGGATATTATAGGGCACTGACTTCCCTATAACGACTGCCATAGATGTTCATGACAGCCGGGACCGACGGCTTGAAGTGCTCTCCGAGGCACGGAGCAGACGATAATTGTCAATCAATACGCACATAATTTCAAAAAGTCATATAACTTCCGAAAGTCAGAGGTGCGCGACGTGGGTTCGAACCCGAGACCCTCTGCATTGCAGTCTGTTGGTGCCCCCACTGAGCTATCGCTGGCATCGATATCGATATATCGATAGCAAAGTAATGTATCGTATTAAAATACCGAGATAAAGAGATGTAGTTCTCTTTCCTTACTTCCGTTCTTTTCTTTTGGATAGAAACTTCATTACCGATAGGAGCAGTTCTCATAAAATAATTAAAGAGAAGAGGCTTGTAATAGATAATGACATGAGAAATTATCCGCTTTTATCTTTCACGGATAAAATTCGCCTCATAGTACAATATCTGAGAAGGACATATGGCATAGTGGCACAAAAAATACACTGCCTTCACTTTCAAACCAATACTGTAAGGATGGCACAGTGGTTTAAGTGGTTGTCTCACCAGTGCCACTACGCCATCTTTGCTGAGTATTGTGGATTCGAATCCCACATGGGACAAAAATTTGTGTCATACAGAAATGTATATGTATACGATCAAGGCATGGAATTCTCTGCCAAGGCACGTGTTTTCTTCTTTCCTTCTTCCTTCAGGACTGGGTCCTTTAAACGGGGCGTGAAAAAGTACCTTCTCAGGCCGTCAAAGTAAAGACCTCAACATCGCCTCGGCTGTTATGAGGACGGTGTGGAGGCCACTGCTCTTAGACCACACGACTGCTGACACGACCATCAGGCGGACTGTGGTCATTTTGACGAGCAAACTAAAACAAAAGATAAAAAAAAATATTGTTCCGTGTGACGTGTCCGTTGTTTGAATGTTTATAAAGTCCCCGCGATACAGAAATTATTCCTAGAGCGCGACACGCCAAAAAAATATGTCCACGTCATTTACCTTTATATTTCATATAGGTATTCTGTAAAAAAACAGCTGTAGTCAAAAATTGCAGGTTACTAGAAAAGAGAACCAGCATAAAAATTGCATTGAAATTAAACTGCTATATACGGATTTTACCGCGTTGTTTATTTGACACTTTATTACAAAATTTTGAAAATTGTTACACTACTACTACTATTAAACTTTACTAATTTTTAAGCTAATTAAATTATTATTAAACTATTTAGATTTAATTTATTTTTACACTTTCCCCGACGTTTCGGTTGCTTTTCAGCAGCCATGGTCACGGGGAGACTAAGATGGCAGTTGTCTCAATGTTCCAGTGTAGTTATTTCAAAGTACCCGAACATAATAACACAACATAACATAATAACATAATGTTCGGGTACTTTTAGTTTAATTTCAATGAATAATATTCGCGTAAATAGAAGACAATATTATAAAAATTGCAGTTAAAAAATGCCCCAGTGAAAACTAACTTAATAAACATTACACCTTTCGTGTTCTTTGACAGCTCGTAAATCTTTTCATTAAAGTTTCACGGCATTTTCTCCGGTACTCTGTTTACGTTTTATCGGAGCAGTGAGATCTCAATTTCATTGTTTGTTTTACAGTCTCGGTTGATTTAGCTGTCTTAATTACTGGCTGACTGTCTCTGTAACGTATTAGCAGTGACTGCGACTCGGCATAAGGTCTTGGAATCTATTTCCTGATCGGGTAATGAGTTATTGGAATTTTCTATGGGCTTAAAAAACTTATGCTTATTGCATTCAGTGATATAAGCGTAAGATATTTTCTAGAGCCACTTTGAGTTTGAACTTATTTGGTTTGTTTTAACGTGTCCCATACATTATATTTGGTGACGGAGGCCTAAAGATGAAGCTAGAATATAGTGGCATTTCTCAACTGCCAGTACTTTTGAATTTGGACTCGTTTTATTTTTATACATATAATATTATGTATATTGGTGACTAGAGTCCAAAAGAAAAATTATAAGCTTACATTTACACATGTTCTAAAAGAGGAAAATCCTCACTAATATTATAAATGCGAATGTGAGTTTATTTATTTGTTACGTTTTCACGGCTTAACTACTCAACCGTTCATCATGAAATTTCGCATACACGTTGTCATGGAAACAGAAGAGGAAATAGGGTTTACCTTTTATCCAGAAAAATTCTGTTACTAACCTATCCTACATTTACGCGAGCGAAGCCGTGGTAAAATCTAATATTTGATAAATTAGTTATAATTGTTAGTTCACTAATATGTATTCTGTGAATAATAGTGTTTTTGCACATTAGCTTAAGACTGCACCGAGCGAAATGTGCCAAAACAGGCGGTCACAGTTAAGTAAATAAAATCAACACTTTTTGTTTAATACAAATATAAAATACACATTTACCATAATAATTAATGTGTTTACAATTATTTCGTGTAAAAACTTAAAATAATTAATATTTTCTAATTAATTTATTCGTAAATTTGAACAAAATGCTGAAACGTAAGTTACGTGATTTTTAGATTCTAACAGTAGAAATCTATCCTATTTTACAGCTTAAACGAAACATAAATAGTTATATTACAATTTGTCCGTCCCAAATATTTAAGTTATTGCTTGACAATAAAGATACATATTTATCAAAAAAACACTTCAAATCCTCCATACTATTTTACTATGGCGGCCGTGCGCTGATTTGAATATGCGCCGCACGAGCTCTGTCATTATCTGTCTTACGCTCGGCACTGTCTTAAATGTAAATTGTCTTTGCAATGTATTATATTATAATGCGTTACTGTTGGTTATTCCAAATAAATAAAACAAATATATTTGGCTCTGCCCAAGACGCAATTTTTTCACATTTTGAAGCCATTTCGAAGCCAGCTTATAAACATGTATCATGTATCAAAGAAACGTCAGTATTACTATATTTAACGATATTAAATGTCTCTATCTCGTTATGTTGAATGTATTTACTTCACTAGATATACTGATGAAGCGCATACACATTGTCAGACCATAGGATATCTATTATCCAGAAACAAAGAATTGTTTCCGAGTTGTTTTTCGGCCTCGATGGCGTAGTGGTTAGTGTAACCGACTGCCACGCCTGAGGTCTCGGGTTTGATTTCCACACAAGTCAAACATTTGTGTGCATGTACATGGATGTTTGTCTTGTTCTGGGTGTTTCTATGTATAATATGTAAGCATTTACAAAAAGAAAGTAAATATCCATTGTCTTGTAGGTACTCATAGTACAAGCTCTGCTTAGCTTGGGCTAGATGATGTTGTGAGTGGGAAAATAAGAAAAATGCTTAAATAAATGTATAGACAACATTTTATTAATACAAGTGAAGCCACGGGTAAATTCTAGTTGTAATATAAAAGTAATATTGAAAGGACTAGTTGAGGCGTTGTAACTTTCCACCACATCGAAGTCGAGTAACGGGCCCAAAAGACGGCAGTATAATTGCCATGTTGACTGTAATAATTTTTATTATTTCATGTACTTCCTAAAATCTATACAAAATCAGTCCAAAGAAAACTGAACCTGCCCACAGACATAACTAATTACCATACCGAAAATAGCTCGACCTCATTCAACATTTAGTGAGGTACCACAATTATGAATACCCGGACTAATATTCCCGGGATTTACAAATTCCCGAGGTGTATTGTTTGAGCGCGGGGATTGCGCCGACCCTTGTCATTTCTTGACGTTCTTCGTGCCGACGTTATGGGTGGAGTAAAGTTCACAATAGTTGTCACGAGTTTTTCTTTTAGGGCACAGATTTCTGTTAAAAAGAAAATTTTGTTATATTGCTATTGTGTTGGGACATTTTTTTATGATTAATTTGTTTATGTTAGTTTAGAAGCATAATGAGCGTCCTCCGTTTCTCCTATCTAAATCTTGCCTTACAAGAATTACAAATCACGACACTAAAAATCCTGTTATCAACTAAACATATATTTTTCATGACTAGTTTAATTTAAATTAAAGGCCAGCGGTGGGATACTTCCAGGCCCCAAAGCCTAAGCCGATCTTATCTTATCTTATGTGGGAGCCAGTCAGTGCAGACCGGCGACACTTCGACCCAGTGGGATCTTTTGTGTCGACACTTACCCAATAACGACTGCCATAGATGTTCATGGCAGCCGGGACCGACGGCTTAACGTGCTCTCCGAGGCACGGAGCAGGCGATAATTGTCAATCAATACACACATAATTTCGAAAAGTCATATAACTTCCGAAAGTCAGTGGTGCGCGACGTGGGTTCGAACCCGAGACCCTCTGCATTGCAGTTTGTTGGTCTCCCCACTGAGCTAACAATCCTAACTAAACTATAATAATAATAATATTCTACCACATACACACAACACCATCTAGCCCAAACTAAGCAGAGCTTGTATTACGGGTACTAGACAATGGATAAACATACTTATATACTTTTTATTTTGTAAATACATACATATTAATAATACAATTATCAAATATTAATGGTTACAAATTACAAGTTTTGTTTCGAATATTAATTTTAGGTAACTATCGGTATATAAATCAAATTATACAATTCAATAGAGCCATTAATAATTAGCAGGCAAATCAAACCAATCCAATTTTGTAAAGAAGTTGTTACATTTTTAACATAAACGGCAAATAAATTGTAAGTTTAGAACATGTATTTGAAATAATATTAAAGTTAAGCTTTGTGGGTTAACCCACAGGAATAACTTACGTTAACTCAAATGCACAACCAACTTATAACCGATTTATACGCCACGATCATTAGGACCATGAAAATGGCTACTGAGAAGCGACTAGCGAAAATATAAATAAGCGACTGATTTCAGCGAACCAAAATATAAACAAATCAATAGAATGTACCTTTTCAATAAGGTCGTTTTTATTGGCCAGACGGGGCAATCATATGTCACCTCTGTCCGTCCTTGCACATAAAGATATATTAGTCTGCTAGCTTACATGGTTGTAACAATAGAACCACTCCAGCAATTTTAATGAATGTGTAGTGATTGCAGCTGTAGATTAGAAGATACATACATACATAGATTCATGCCTGTTTCCCAGAGGGGTAGGCAGAGACTACGGATATCCATTTGCTACGATCTTGACACACTTCTCTGGCTTCATTCACTTTCATCACATTCCTCATACAAAAAATAATCCTTACTAATATTATTAATAATATTAGTATTCATAATAATATTATATATTAATATATTCATAATATTATAAATTCGAAAGTAATTCTGTCCGTCTGTCTGTTACCTATTCACGGCTAAACCAATGCACTGATTTAGATGAAATTTGACATTGAAGTAGTTTAAAACCTGGGAAATGATATAAGCTACTTTTTATTGATATATGTAGGTACCACGTGGGTGGAGCCGCGCGCAAAAGCTAGATGTAAATAAAATTAATCTCGACGAAATCCAAAGTACTTTAATTTTATTTAGGCTTCGTTTGCTTTATCTAGATAGGTACAGTACTTTTTCTTGGATGAAAGGTATCTTATGTCATTTTCTATACCCCTGATAACGTGTATGCGAAATTTCATGATGATCGGTCCAGTAGTTAAAGCGTGAAAGCGTAACAAACAAACTCATATTCATATTTATAATATTAGTTAGGATGTGCATCAAGTTTTATATAAATTCGTTTAACTGTCACACATTTGCGTATCAAACATCATACAAACATCTACATTTATAACACTAGAAATATTTTAAAAATCAACATGCTTTACTAGTAGGTAAACTCTGTATCAACGCTCACTTCACATAATTTCAAAATTAACTCCATTTATGCAAAGTTTGTCGACGAAGCGCTGGTTCAGGGTAACCTAAGCCGGGGCGTTTTTAACGTGGCATTAACATCGCCGAACACACCGGGCAAGAACGGGATTCCTTAATTTATACATTTTTACCTTCATCTTAAGATTATGTTAATTTTAGCTGAGCAAAAGTATGGTGTCAGCGTTAAGGTTTTATGGTCACCTTACGCTTATAATATTACGCTAATGGTTAATGAAAAGGGAAAGCTCTAGTCATTGCTTGGTGAGCAGATGTACTGCTATAAATATTGAGGTATATATATAGTCATCGATTGTAATATCTTAGGTTTGCTTGCCCGGCCTGGCAAATGAGGTTAGGTTTTTAAGATAAGATAAGATAATTTATTCATTCCCTCAAACACATGTGTACATACAATAAACAAATATAATTCTGATTAATTAATAAACTTGGACAAATTCCCATGAGCGATCTATTTCTATCATTTAACCTGATATCAATAGTTAACATTATATAATGTGTATAATTATATTAATCAAGTAATAATAATCAGTCTATAAATTAATATCATGGTATATATAATTATATTTATATTAAATATATTAAGATTTAATATAAACATTATTATATATATGTCAAATGTATCTAATTAGTACTTACTTATATCAAATCAAATTTATAATTAAAAAAATTACTAATACATATTATAATAGCCTCTTTCAACAAGAAAATTGATCATTTATGTAAGGCAATTCTCAGATCTGTAGTGCTGTGAAGATATTTGGACGTTAGGTGTTTGTTTTTCAATCACCATTGGAAATTACATGATTAAAACTGAACACACAGATAGATCTTGCCTAGATTAACCGTAATAATTTTTATCACGGTATGTGTTCCCCTGAAATTCACGCAGGCCAAGCCGCAAGCATTACCTATTTCTGATATAAAAAGCAACATGATTTAAATTTAGCCCACCGAATTAATCAGTAAATAATATTTTCAATATTTTAACATTCATATTAGACATAAATGTATCAGAATTTTAAAGCACTGCCTATTACGAAGCTAGATCGAGGTACAAAATAAATAACCTATGTAAAATCGGCAGCTATTGATAACGAAAGCTGCAAATTTTAATTGGAACGATCGTTCGTTAGCACATTTCAACGTTACCACTTTTAGGGTATAACTATGGGATTTTATAATCTAGTATATTAAAATTTATTTTACTAGGGTAGCTACTAACCTAGCCCGGCTTCGCACGGGTAGTAAAATACCTTAACAAATTACACACCTAAACCTTCCTCATGAATATTGATTCATATAATATGATTTTCATGCGGTTTTCACCAATACACAGAACTCTGTTTATTGGTGAAAACCGCATGAAAATGCGTTCAGTAGTTTTTTATCGCGAACCGATAGACGCGGCGGGGGAATTTGTTTTATAATACAAATAAATGCTTACAACTTGGATAGATAAGTAATTCTGGTCATAAATATTCAGCAATAGCATAGTGGAAAACCGTTGAACTGCCATGCAGATGTTTCGAGTTCGATCCCAAGGCACGCACCTCTGTCATTTCATCGTTATGTGCGTATTAAAAGTTAATTAAAGATGTCGAAAAGCTTCGTGAAAACATTACTGAGAGTTCTATAAAATGTTCTCGAAGATATGTGAAGTTTACCAACCCGCACTGGGTCAGCGTGTCAATCCTAAACCTTCTCATACTGAGAAGAGACCTGTGCCCAGCAGTGGGACAGTTAAACAGGGCTGATATTATAATTATTATAAACTAAGTGCAGCTACTTCATTTTTTGTGTAGTAGGTAACACAAAGTAGGTAACAATATGCCTTTATTTTACAATCTTCTTTAGGCTATTATTTAACAAAAAGTAAGAAAATGCCTGTCATAAGTCATAAGTCATAAGTCATTTATTTCAGAACAAATTACATTTGTGTTGAAAATAATTTCGCATTTAGTAAAAAAAAAGACAATTACAATTATGACAAGGTTAAATACAATTGAATATAATATAATGAGGTCAACAATAATAAAAAAAAAAAAACCAATCCCATCCATTTCATGTCAAAAATAAAATAATATAATATAAAAACAAGTCAGAAAATTGTAAAAAAAAAAAAACAGCATTAATAAATAAACGCTAGAATACAATACAATTAGCAACGTCAGAAGAAATAAATGGATTTAGATGTCAATATAAATTCAAAAATATCAATATTATAGTATAACCTTATAATTACTATTTGAAAAGATAAAAATAAATTAAAATAAAATATAAATTACTACAATATATGGTCTTAATCATTTAAAAATTCATTTATACTATAATAGCATTTTTTTAGTAAATATGTTTTTAATTTATATTTTTTTCTTTGTTAAAAAAGACAGCTGCTGCATTAATCATTACCCCAGTGTTGCCGAGGTCTTTACAAATACTGCATCAACTGACTCAGAGCACTTAAACTAACAACAACAATTTATAGACAATACAAATTTTAATCCGTGTGGAGATCAAACCCTGCACACTCCCGCACTGGCAGAGGCGAAATGACTACTGAAACCACTGCACAATCATCACAGCCGTGCATCTTAATACTTAAAAAGGTAATGTAGCTATAACATTCCATGCCCAAAGCCTTTAAGAAACTGTAAAAACGAATTCCTTTCTATATTCACATCGGTAGAAAAGTTTATGAGCAATGAACACCCTTTCAATAGCGACGCCCCAACTCCTCATTTAAACTGTATTTAATATTTATCTGTCCTCTGGGTTGCCAGCAAAATTGGATTTTTGCCTAAATTAACCTATAAAGAACTGTGTACGAGTGAATCGGGGGTTATTGTTTTTTACTACCGCGTGGCAGATTTGTCACGTGGGTTATGGGAAAATCTTGAAGTGTGTCATGGTTCTGTGGATATGGTTTAAAGTTTTAGATTTTATTACTTAAAATAATGTTATCCGAGCAAGATTTCGGCCACTCTTAATGGAGACTAGCCATAGATGTTAAGTAAATAGAGAGTGCCTATTGCCTCAAATGAGACGAAACACGTGTCGATGCTTATTCCGTGTTCGAAAGCGGAATACTGCAAGTTGGAGTATGCTCGAACCCCACGACGCAACTTTCTCTATCCAGAGGAGTTCCGTATTGGTTACCTTACCTTTTTCTGTTGCAATAGTTGGGGTAGGCAGTCGGAGGGTCCGAATCCTCTCTTCCTAATTATTTTATTCTGATATGAAAGGTCAAGTGCAGATATTGTTGGTCGTGTGCCTGACCTTCCTTATCGTCTATATGTTCTTGCCAAAATACAGGGACAGCAAATCATCAACTTTCTAACTCCGGGTAACTACTGACAATAATTTGACCTGGCTACCAAACAATGTTTGCCGGCCTGGAATTTTAATCCCGACACCTTCTGAGCCGCATCCATATACACAAGTTATAAGACTCAAGAAAAAAGCACCTAAAATAGAAAGTGAATTCTTATGAAAAAGCTCAAGAGTTCGGGCCTTCAAAACAGATAAGCATCAGCGGCACACTTAATAAATATTACTTGATAACGACTTCTAGACTCTATTCTTTGCAAACATTAAAATAAAAGTATTTAGCTTTATATTGGAACAGCTACTTACGATCGCATAATCTTCTGTCTTCAAGACGAAATTGAAGCCACATAACTATTATATTTAAATCAATATTTTCATTTTAGAAATTGCATTTATTTTCATACACCTTTTAAATTACTAATTCTTGTTTAGACTAGATGTTAATTTTCCATAAATTTACTTTCTTTGTTTTTTAATTGCCTGTAATTATTTTTTTATAAGTCGTTATCTCTTGTAATTGAGAAACATGATCTTAATTTAATCATCAAGATGTATTGATTAAGTTTATTAATTACTCGTCTCACTTTGTCTCAAAATTCATCATCCACGAATTGCCCCAGCGAACAAGAAAAATTGATTCATACATAAAATTATATGTAATAACGAAAGATAATCACTGCGGCATCAATAATAGCCCTTAATTCATGATTTATCTGCCAATTTACCTCAAAAATGCAATAAATCGTTCAAAAGACATTTTAACGTAAAATCTCGAAAATAAACGCTCATAAAAATTCCATCAAAATTCAAGTTAACCCCTAACGGCTCAAGGAAAAATATAATGGCGTAGTACCAATTTTTTCAGCAATTTATCAATATCTGGCTACAAGAGGGAAGCAACGTTGGCCAATAGGACCCTTTGCTGAACCCTTTTTACAAAATTTATCGTACGGCCTCCTTAAGGAGTTCTTGAGGTTGCGATATAAATAAAAAAATCTAACAGCTCCGTATTCCATTTCGCATACGTTAAAAGGTAATTTGAATATTTGTACCGAATTTGTCCCAAAGAACGTTCGGGGACAAATACGCCTCTTATTTATATTTACTTTCGTTGTTCAAAATATAATATGCGGGCAAATGTGAATGTATTATATTTTGATATCTGTTTTTATGATATCACGTGGGTAAATCGGTTTTATACTTTTTGTTTACTCGCTAGATGAGGTAACATGATTATTTAACCAAATTTAATTATTCTTACAATATTATTAGTATGTTTTGATATCCCTTTTATCGACTCCTCGGTGGAGCAGCGATAGTAGTACAACTGCTGAGCATTTAGTCTCAGGGTCAAATCCCGAATCGAGATATCAACTTGTGTTGTCAAGAATTCTCAATAGCAGTTCGGAGTTACGAAGATGGCCGTGCTGCACACCTCGGCCTTAAAAAGAACGTAAAGCCGTTGGTCCTGTCCCTGATCTCTCTTCCATCGTGTTGCTTTGCCATCCCACCAGATTACCACCCACCTACAAGTTATTTTTAAATATATTATATGAGTGAAATATTGTAATGATAATTAATTGGCGACTGAAAAGCGTGGTTATAAGTTTCTTGCTAGCTTCTTCTCATAAGAGCTCTACTCCTCGAACAGGCATTTTAAAGCAATTGTTTCATTTCTTTTTCATTTAATTATAAAGAATATTTTTAATTGACGTCTCCAAGAAATGTTAACCATTTTTATGAAAATATACATTTCTGATTTTGAATTTGACTATGAGAGTTAGGGAACAGAGAATACACTTGTGTGTGCGCACACACTTGTGCACTATAATATCTCTTGGCAAATCTCCGTCAGGATTAGCCGCAACCAAAATTCTGTCTACAGGATCTTATCTACTAGTATTGCGATTGGCTTTCTAGTCTAATCCAATATCGCTGAATATTAGATTTTCTTTGAAGCGACTGCCACCCAAACACACTGCAGCTTAAAGGATATATTCTAAGATATATATATATATTATATAGATACCAATATTATTATTTAGTATGAAATTACTTTCTGCCATCCACCTTCTGCCTAATTTATTTAAGTTACTCTTTTTTTGTTTTTTGATATTTTGTTTTTAATTGAGTTGTATGTATGTATGTTACTGCCTACATGCACCGAAATCATTCAGGGTCTGCGAGAATACCAGCGTTGTGGATATACTGCAACATTGCTGACGCAGGACCTTATTTGTTCTATATGTACTTTTGGTTGTGTTTTCTGTTACCTTATATAATGAGCGTGGAACAAATAAAATTATTTTCTTTCTTTCTTTCTTTCTAAGAACAGACTAGAGATATCACAATATTTGAACATACCGACTTGCCATATCGACTAGTTTAGATATTTATGACATCGAGAGATTCGATTGCACGGTTGGTTCAGCGGACAAGTGGTCACCTGCCCCCACCCCTATGCACTAGTAATAATAACTTAAAACTTTACAAACAACAAACCAAGAATTCAGAGACATGAAACAACTATTTGTGGATTAAACAATTATTTGTTCCGTGTGAGATTTGAGCACACAACACTTGGCGCAATAGCAGCGACCTCTTATACCACTACGCCATCCGTGCATTATATTATATATTTATGCATAGCATTATATATGTTCGAATCCAGAACATTTCGCAGTGCATTCACTACGAAATGTTGTAGATTCGAACATGTACACCACGTACAAGAGGAGACATCTATATATATCTATCTATCGATTAGATAATCGATGGCGTAGTGGTTAGTGTCTGTCACGCCTGAGGTTGCGGGTTCGATTCTCGCACAAGTCAAACATTTGTGTGCATGAACATGGATGTTTGTCTTAGTCTGGGTGTTTCTATGTATAATATGTATGAATTTACAAAAAAAAAAGTATATATGTATGTTTATCCGTTGTCTAGTACCCATAGTACAAGCTCTGCTTAGTTTGGGATAGATGGAGTAATGAGCATGTGGTAAAAATAAAAGAAGGCAAGGTAAGGTGTAAGGTCCAGTTCCTACATCAAGAATGGAGTCAATTTACTAACGGATAGTTAATTTTTGACAAGTAGCAGCGATAGCTCAGTGGGGAGACCAACAGACTGCAATGCAAAGGGTCTCGGGTTCGAACCCACGTCGCGCACCTCTGACTTTCGGAAGTTATATGACTTTTCGAAATTCATATAACTTCGTGCGTATTGATTGACAATTATCGCCTGCTCCGTGCCTCGGAGAGCACGTTAAGCCGTCGGTCCCGGGTGCCATGAACATCTATGGCAGTCGTTATTGGGAAGTCAGTGCCCTATAATATCCTGACACTGGTCTAGCCTTAGGGTATCGTTAGCCTTCGGGTTGCGGAGGTCAGGTGGCAGCCGCTCCGTGTAAAAACTGATATCCAGTCAAATCCGGTTAGACCAGAAAAGCCGACCCCAAGTGACTTGGGAATAATAAAGGCTAAGAGAGAAGAAGAGTTAATTTTTGACACATATTAGGTAAGTATATGTGTTCTATAAAAAATATTTCACAATTTAACTGTGTGTAGCTATAAAAACTCGTTTATTTCTTTAATAATAACCGGACCTAAATCTTCTAAATGTAGTGTATTGGAAGATTGACTTAATATAGATATTAAGTCAATAGTACATAGTAAACTACTTACTAGAAGAGACATCTCATCTAAATTGTTTGTGGCACGTGTTAGAGTGCAGTCCACTGAGTCAAATATTGCAACGACACCTTTGAGTGCATAATTTTAATATTTAATACATGCTACCATATGTATTCCGCTACTGCTTAATTGACATTGCACTCAAACAAGTCGTTCCAGTAATCATCTGACTCGAGCTAAGTGAGTTTGAAAGCATGCGCTCAAAACTGTATTACAAACAATTTAATTAAGATATCTCTTATAGTATTTAATAGGTACATCGATTCATTCGAATCCCAAACGGAGCAATTATTTATATGATCTACGAATAATTGTCCTGAGTTTAGATGTACTTTCTGTCCTTCAATTATATTTTTGTAAACTCCTCCGCGACTTTCACTCCTTCAATGATCTTTTTTTAAAGTATTTATATGATGTGTTTTTTAGAGAATAAGAGTGCTGGTACAAGGTGACCTATCATTTCAACTCTCTTATTCTTAATAGTTTACTGCTATAAATTTTCATTTAAGCTCTACACTCAATTTAAAATCGAGTGTCTAAAGAGTATTGGTGAGAAAATAAATTCATTTGGTAATGTTGGTAGCTATATTATCCAAGGGTGGCCAACCGTCACTCGGGGCAATAAATATACATCAACCGCTCACAGAACGATTCGATGAGGGGAACTTGTTTTTCAAGACTTTTTTAAAGGGACCTATTGAACAACCGATATGTTGTATAAGTTTATTGTTATTTTATTTTTTGCATGCTCGCGTCGAATATACAGATGCCTTTAAAACAAAAAAGAGAAAAGTGAAGTATCATTAATACCACTCATACTTCTATTACACAACAAAGGCGTGCAGCAAGCATAGTTACGGTTGGCCTATTAAACTGTGTATTTAGTGTGTATACCGACCCCCTTCAGGGGCGGAGAGTCTCACATAACCACCCTTCCCCCCCGGGGGAGGCAGTATCCATAAAGGATTTTCCTGGGTCAAAAAAAAAATTTAACTGTCTGTACGTCTTAGACTACCATACATTACTAAAATCGTATTGTATCTGGCCACTGCTGTGCCTCTGCAAAAATGTTTGCGTCGCAGGTTACCGAACCCCTTAATCTATTGCAAAAGTACGTGCGTCACAGGTTACCGACTCTAGATAAATTAATTTAAGATTAAAGTAAATTAAGTGACGCTACTGAATTTTATTTCCCGGGCGAAAAGTATAAATATTATAAGTACGCTAACCATGTATCTATAAACTTTTAAACCATGTAATCATTATGAAATTTCACATAAACGTTGTCAAGAGCGAACAAACCCGGGGGCAAAAGCTAGCAAAGTTTCGAATAAACAGTATCTTGGCAGACCAGAATTTGCCCAGGTGATAGCTACAATCTAGACGACTGTTTTCATCAGTACGTATTTTAATACGTAGCATCATGAAAAGCCAGCTTTATGTTATCGAACCACACTTAACTGACGACAAGCAAGATTGTAAATGCGAACGTCGAGAATTACGAGAACCGTGCACTCGCGATAAAGCATTCTCTTTTACTTTTAATAACCATTTATAACTCTAAATGACTTTTAAAGTGACCTTTGGTTGGACTTTGAACTTAATATGTTCGAAGTGCTACAGTGACTAATAGTTGTGGTCATCTTAATATGTATGTGATAAATTATCGCGTCAAACGAAATTGAATAACAATGTTTATGCGTTAACGTATGGCGTAGTTGTTTAAATGGTAGCCTCGCTAATGCCACCGCGCCGAGTGCTGTGGGTTCGATCCCCGAACGGGACAAAAATCTGTGTGATCCACAAATGGTTGTTCCGAGTCTGGATGTTCTTTGTGTCCGCTGATTGTTAGGTCCCTGGCGATACAGGAATTATTCCTAGTGAAGAAGTTGTCTTTTAAAAAGAAAAAAAATAGAAACTAATATTATAAATGATATTATATATGAGTTTGTTTAACATACACGTTGTCAGGGGTACAGAAAAAGGTAATATGGTACCTTTCATCGACAAAAAAGACTGTTATCAAGGGATATAAATTTATTGACATAATTTACAACTTTTTTGTCGCGTGTGAAGCTGTGGGTAAAGTCTAGTGTAATTATAAAGCAATCATTGTCATTTTAGTTTCGTTTGAAACTATAATAACTACATTAATACTGCAACGATAGTGATTACGACTGCTGTGCATGAGGTCTCGGGTTCGAGTGCTGGTTTTTCTGTCAAAAGAATTCCCAACATCACGAAACCTGGCAGATTCTGTGCTACAACTTAGAAACACTAAACAACTCAACGTCGTCCAAGAAAAGTACCCGTCACCTCACAATTGCACTCGAATATAACCACAAACTTATGCCATTTGTCCAATGAGTGCGGTTTTCAAGATTTAGGTCAATCGTTGGGCGCACTTTACGATCCTTAAGATATGATCACGCCTTTATATTCCACATGTATACCTTATATGAGTTAAATAGGAATGTATTTCACACATAGATTTATCTGATACTAGGTTTCGCTCGCGGCTGCGCTCGCGGAAATCCAGATTATGTTAATAAATTTCTATTCATCTGGAACAGTAGATACTTTTTCTTGATGAAGGTATGTTACTCTCTATACTACCAACAACGTGTATGTGAAATTTCATGATGATCGGTCGAGCAGTTAACACGTGAAAGCGTACGAAACAAACAAACTTACATTCGCATTTAATAATATAATATAATATTCTATCACATACACACAACACCATCTAGCCCAAACTAAGCAGAGCTTGTACTATGGGTGGTGGACAATGGATAAACATATATACTTTTTTTTTGTAAATACATACGTATTATACATAGACACATCCAGACCAAGACAAACATCCATGTTCATGCACACAAATGTTTGACTTGTGCGGGAATCGAACCCGCGACCTGAGGCGTGGTAGTCAGTTACACTAACCACTACGCTATCGAGGCCATCGCCATTTATAATATTAGGACGTCTTACGAAATAGGAGACCAACTTATTTACGTCTTCCACTCATAATTTTACATGACCTAAGAATAGGATAGTTGCATATGTTTAATTTTGTACATAATATTTCACACAAGAGAAAATAGCAACCAATAGAAATCGTTTTGTGTAAACAGTATCAAATCGGTTGCAAATAAGGAAGTAATTAATATTTTAAATATAGATTAAAGAAAACTAGGATCGGAGTGAGCGATATCTCGCCATCCCCCTCGCACAGCTGCAGTTGAATAGGTGTTACGTCACAGTTGGTATCGAACATTCTTTTTCCGTCATTTGACAATAAATACCCCTTCTACAAAATTTAAAGCCTGTATATTATTTATTTCTAAATATATTAAAAATATTTTCTTATTGTAGAATTTGGGTAAAAGCAGCGATATCTCAGTGGGGAGACCAACAGACTGCAATGCAGAGGGTCTCGGGTTCGAACCCACGGCGCGCACCTCTGACTTTCGGAAGTTATATGACTTTTTGAAATTATGTGCATATTGATTGACAATTATCGCCTGCTCCGTGCCTCGGAGAGCACGTTAAGCCGTTGGTCCCGGCTGCCATGAACATCTATGGCAGTCGTTATTGGGAAAGTCAGTACCCTCTAATATCCTGACACTGGACTAGCTTTAGGGTATCGTTAGCCTTCGGGTTGCGGAGGTCAGGTGGCAGCCGCTCCGTGTAAAAACTGATATCCAGTCAAATCCGGTTAGACCAGAAACGCCGACCCCAATTGGATTTGGGAATAATAAAGACTAAAGAGAGAAGATTGTGGAATTTGGGTAACGTATATATTTATATTAAATAATAAAAAATGTGAGTTAACAAGCATATTAAACCCTGGTCCCTAAAAACTACTGTAATCATTAGCACAAACGTATTTCACAGGAATGCAATGAGATAGCAACCATCGTTCGCCATAATATCACAATCTCTATACAACTCGGAATGACCTATGAAATTTTATTACTGAATCCAGCACCTTTAGGCTTGGTACTCATTGGCGGCAAGAGAAATGTGAACGACGAATAGTTATATAATTTATACTAGTTTTAAAAAGAGGAAAGTTCTGATTTATTATTTGATTGTTTGTAAGGATTTAATTCAAGAACTAATTAATAAATTATAAAAAAAAAATTACCATTAGAAAGCTATACATCACCGAGTAACATGGACTATATTTTATTTAAGAAACACGATTATATCCTCGAAGGAATAAGCAGAGGTATACTATATCCGCATTTCGCTAGCTAAGGTTTTTGGTTTTATGTAATAGGGATAACTATTGCTGCCTAAAAAGCTGCCGGTAAAAAAAAGCACCCATGAATATCGATCACAAATTTTTGTACCGCGTGGGCATCGAACCCACAACACTCAGTGTAGTCGTTCAAGCACTTAAACCATAACGCTATCCGTGCATTCAACAGCGACAACCCGCAAGCGCAACCCGAGACCTCAAACACAGCAGTCGCATCCATTAGGTATAGCTACGGCACTGAGGCAGCAATATTTTCTTGAATTAAATGTAAAGTGCTTTCTTCGTTGGAGATTCATATCTATCTATATAGAATCAATGCCACATGTCTCGATCGATTTCGTTGCTATTTTATTTTTGTATTTATAATTGTCAGGACAAGGTTTGTATGAACGAAAATTTTGAAAATTTTAATGGTATTTTTATATAAAGAAATATTGACGTATTAGAAATATATTCAATTTAATTACGTGAAATGTATTTTTGTTTAGATTGACAGGACAACGACTGTCGGGTCAGCTAGTAAATAAATCGCTTCCCGTACCGTTCCGCCATTGAGTACCGGGCCTAAGCAAAACTTTTCCAGAACATGAAGATATAAACAATACAGACCATTAATTAATTTATGATCATTAAAAAACTTGCTTAAGTATTGAATGAGGCTATTGTTCAAGTTATTAAGAACACTTTTTGCGTCGAGAATACAGGGAAAAGCACTTGCTTGACGCCTCTTTGTGAACTTGTGAATGTATAAGCGAGTAGTACTTGTCATGGTTTGTCACCCTTAGTTCTGTGGATTTGATAATACTAGTGCCTAGTTTCGCGGTATTAATCTGAGTTTACGATTAAACGCTGAGGGCCTTCAGAATGTTGAAATGAAAATGTTACCAATATTTCTTGTGGTTATTTTTATAATTTGTACGTGTTACAAAGCGGTGAAGCAGCGGTAGTGAATACGATTACTGTGCCTGAGGTCTCGGCCTCGATTCCCGGGTCAGGCGAAGTGTTATTGAGTGTTTTTTCAAGAGATCTCGAGCAGCAGCACGGTTTCTGGAACTAAGCACGGAAAACGGCAATAGGGTAGCTCGCTATAACGTTTACCTTAAATCTATAGCTGTCGACTGTGTCGTGGTCACCCTTACTTATCTCGAATCTCTATGATAAAAGCGTAGCTTAGTAGAGTCAATTGTCTATATAATTGAAAACCTACTAATTCAACTAACTCGGAATTGCTACACATTGCAGAGACTCCTCAAGAGTCGGTTAACATTGTAAATAATTACTTTGCAAATATAGGCCAACTTCTTGCAAATAATATAACATCCAATCAACACCAAATACAGAACAATGGCACTAGAGAAAAAATAAATAGCCCAGTTTTCTCTTTGGTGCTCCTAAATACAGATCCAAACGAAGTCAGCACAGTAATAATGTCCTTGAAAAGTGACGGCGCTGCAGGATGGGATAAAATACCAGCGAGCTTTTTAAAAGCCTCCCATGATCTAGTTGCCCCAATAATCTCATACCTGACAAACCTGTGCTTCGAACAAGGCGTTTTTCCTTCTGCTCTAAAACAAGCACTCATAACCCCTGTGTACAAGAGTGCAGACAGAACAAATCCATCAAACTATAGGCCAATATCGGTACTGCCATCAATTTCGAAAGTAGTCGAAAAGCTTATAATTATAAAAGCACGATTAATAAAATATTTAACAACACAAAATATACTATCACCATCACAGTATGGCTTCAGGCAAGGTCTATCCACAGAGGATGCAGTTCTAGCGCTTGCTTCCACTGTAACTGAAAAAGTTGACAGTGGAAGCAGGTGTCTGGCTGTCTTTCTCGACCTGAAAAAAGCCTTTGATACTGTCTCTGTCTCGATTCTCTTACACAGACTTGAAGACATAGGTATACGAGGTTTACCTTTGGAGTTATTTAAAGGGTATCTTAGCGACAGAAAACAACAAGTTAAAATAGGGGACTTAATTAGCTCAGAGGAAACAGTACCGTACTCGGTCCGACACTGTTTCTTTTGTACATAAACAACCTTTGCAACATGAAATTGAATGGTGGACACGTATTCTCGTATGCAGATGATACGGCTATTGTTTTTGCTGCGAAATCCTGGAATGAAGTATTTCGAATGGCTGAACTGGGCCTGGCAAAGATTGCGATGTGGCTAGACCGAAACCTTCTTACCTTAAACACATCCAAATCGTATTACATTTGTTTCACGAAATATAACATTACTAGACCTCCTCCAGAACTGAAAATAAAAATTCATAAATGCAATAATTCTTTTGACTCTGCCTGTTCATGTGAAGTTATCTCGGAAGTCCAACACACAAAATACCTCGGAGTAATACTTGATTATCGTTTATCGTGGCATATGCACACAGAGCTGATGATGAATAGATTAAGAAAATTAATTTGGATTTTTAAAACTTTACGCCATGTAACCACTTCAGATCTCTTGAAACAAATTTACATTTCATTAGTTCAGTCAGTGTTAACATATTGTGTAACAGTTTGGGGTGGTGCTGCAAAAACTAAATTCTTAGATTTAGAAAGGGCTCAGAGAGGTATGCTAAAGCTTATGTTTTTTAAGCCTTTTAGGTTTCCTACTGATAATCTATACCTGACCGCAGATCTCTTGTCAGTAAGAAAATTATACATACTGCAACTTATTTTAAGAAAGCATAAATCTCTGCCCTATAATTCATCAAGACCGAATGTTAGAAGGAACTACGTAGGAGCTCCCCCAGTCGTAGTCAAATCGACATTTGCGTCACGTCAATACCCACGGCAGTCTTCACATCTATATAACCTGATAAACAAGTACTTAAAAATATACCCCATGACATACGCAGAATGTAAGACAACATTAACACTTTCGCTAAAAACACTGAGCTACGAGCAAAGTGAAAGTGTGGTACAGTAGGCCTAATACGCTCACCCATTCACCCATACACACACACACACACACACACACACACACACACACACACACACACACGCACACACACACACACACACACACACACACACGCACACACACGCGCACACACACACACACACACACACACACACACATACACATCGTACACGCATCTGGTACAGTGTATTTATTTTATTTCCCTTTTTTTATTTTACTTGCTTTTCTTTTATAAATGTTAAAGCTCTAATTTGTTAATTATATAAGTACCCGTCATCGGTTCTTCTGAGGAGCGGAGCCAACTTTCACAAGCATACTGTTTGCTTAACAGGTGACTCCAATTATCTAAATTGTAAAATTGTACTTTTTGTTACTGAAAATAAACATTTTTATTATTTATTATTATTATAATTGTCGTCTAAGACGACTTTAATTAAAATATCCAGATACCGAGCTACGTTTCTTACAGAAAATGCTAATAAAATAGTTTAACTAGAGAATCAAATTCAGGACCTCACAATTGCATGCAAACATAAGCAACTTTATGCCAGCGAGTCAGTATGAAATTATAAAACTTCAACAAAAATTATATAAATATTTTTTTTATATGCGAGTAGCTTTTATCGACAGCGACACGAACGTAACCACAAAATATGATTTCCTATTTCCAATGTCAGTAATACTGAAAAGAAAATAATGTGAAGAAATTCAGATATGCCAACAAAATGCTGAAATATGTAGAGCCAATAGAGTTGCTTTTATTAAACCATATCTGAGCAAACATAAATTGCTTATACATGTTTGACTTTAGTGATGTGGCAAGCGTTGTTGAGAGTAGTTTTAATTTTGTCGATAGTTTTGTTCAATTATGTTATACTTTGTTTCCTTGTCAGTGCACTAAAAATGTTATATCTTTTAATTTTTATGAACAAAAGAACGTACTATGTACACTACTAAATTCACGTTCTAATTATAAAGCCGGCTTCAATCTAATTATTTTTATTGCCAGCAGCCGTTATTAAGTCTTATATATTATAGCTATAACAATGTATTCATAATTATGCAGATAAAAGCTTATTATTTTTTTCTCATAATTAGAATAGCCTTACCCATTACTGTTATTATGAGCTTTAATAATTAAAAACCTCGCATGTCCCTTCAAGATACCGCACGGCACCTATGTGCAACACTTTTTGGGCATCAACACACAATAACCAAATTAACCTATCGTGGACCGTTAAGACAATTAAGTTATCGATACTGATATTACCGATACTATCCCATCACTATAGACATTACAGCCAAAGGGACGAAGGAAGGGGCAGACATTAAAACGGCACATTGAGCGTTTTTATTCGCGCACGATAAGGATGCGCGGCCGCGTGCACTCACTCACGCGCCGGATGCCCGAGCCGTCTTTATGATAGCTATATTCCATTCTGCACGGTTTTAAGGCGATACACGTTTTATTCTTAATGTTAGTGTGGTATCGAGAGCTTTGGTGAGTGTTGTTACTGTTCCGCTCTCAAAGCAGAAACGAAATCGATGTGTATTTTTTATATATCGACCATTTTCATGTACTTCTCTTGTTTAGTAAACTTATATACAGTACGTCATATTTGTTTACTTAATAAGATATAGAGTAAATAGGTAGATAGAGACAATAAATAGAGACCTATCTCTATGTATAATCTCTCTTTTTTTATATAATTGATAAGAGAACGAATACAGTCAGAACGCAGTCCCTGGTTGATTTTATAATTAGATGATATTTGTTTATTTGATAAGTCAAGTAAGATAAAAATTATGACATACGACTTTTCGAAATGATGTGCGTATTGATTGACAATTATCGCCTGCTTCGTGCCTCGGAGAGCACGTTAAGCCGTCGGTCCCGGCTGCCATGAACATCTATACATACATACATACATAGATTTACGCCTGTTTCCCAGAGGGGTAGGCAGAGACTACGGATTTCCATTTGCTACGATCCTGACACACTTCTCTGGCTTCATTCACTTTCATCACATTCCTCATACACGCCCGTCGGTTCAAGGTGCTCTTAACCTGGCCTTTGTCCAGAACGCCTCCGATCTGATCAAGAAACGTTCGCCTAGGTCTCCCTCTTGCGACTGTTCCATTCACACTAGCCTTATAAACTTTCTTAGTCAGTCTTTCCTCGTCCATTCTTCCTACATGTCCAAACCAGCCCATAAACATCTATGACAGTCGTTATTGGGAGAGTATCGATACAAAAGATCCCACTGGGTTGAAGTGTCGCCGGTCTGCACTGACATAAGATACAAGATACAAGATAAAAATGACTATACGAAAATTGCTTACTAAAGTTTGTCAAATTGTCGCAGTCTAACTGCAATAGTGTATTGGTTATTATTGTGGCTATTTCTTCACTGCCGAAGTAAAATGTCGTAATTGATCCTTGTAGAGGATAAAAATTGTGTAATCCTTTGATTCTTTCAAATAATATATATAATATACTATATTTGAATGTTTTCGGTACTGTACTGTAATTAAAAAGCTTGTAAAGTTCCCCATGACACAGATAAACACTAATGCGACAATTTACATTTAAAATGTTACATAATAATAATAATAATATTCTACCACATACACACAACACCATCTAGCCCAAACTAAGCAGAGCTTGTACTATGGGTACTAGACAATAGATAAACATATATATATACTTTTTTTTTTGTAAATACATACATATTATACATAGAAACACCCAGACCAAGACAAACATCCATGTTCATGCACACAAATGTTTGACTTGTGCGGGAATCGAACCCGCGACCTCAGGCGCGGCAGTCGGTTACACTAACTACTACGCCATCGAGGCCGACAAACATATACACATGTGTACATGTTAAAGGCATATACACATTTTCTATTTGATTTTATTTTCTGAGCGGATATAAATAAATTCATATGGTTTGAACCCATTTCTAACTTAACTGGTGGTTTTAACAAGAATACTATACATACATATTTGGTATCCAAATAAATAAGCAAGCATACGGGTATACGATCAACCTAACGGTAATCTGTTATCGTAGCCCATGGGCGCTTGCGATGCTTGATGAGAGTCGCTGTGTTGCCAGTGTAACGAAAAAGATAACTCTCCTTTGCTAAAAACTCAAACGACACGTTAAAGGTTCTGGCCACAGTGCTCACACAATAAAATAACGCAAAATTGTTTTACTAGTTTAAATCTGTATTCACTAGTACTAAGTAAAAAAAAACAGTAAACAGTAAAACACAGAAAAGGTATACTTGTCAAAATACTGTCAATTGGCTATTTATTAGTATGGAAATTAATGACTTATTTATTACCATCCGTGTAGATTATGTATTTTAAAATCAACTTGCAGTAATAATAATAATAATAATTATTATTATTATTACCAGAAACACAAAACCAACTTCTTAACTTTTAATTGGAACCGCGTATTCGTAAACGATTTCAATTGGCTACATTTTATGACAAACGTGTGACACGTTTGTAAACGTCTTCTGTCATTACTTGCTTTCTAATGTTAATTTACAAACATGTCATTGTGATGTCACTCGACTGACGTCATATTGCCGTAGAGAGTGCTTTGACATTAAATTATCATTGTCTTAAGTAATTAATTTTTAAACGAATGCTAACTAATATTATATATACGAATGTGAACTTGTTTTTTTTTACGCTTTCACGCCTTAAGCATCTACTTGACTGATCATCATGAAATTTTGCATACACGTTGTCCGAGGCATAGAAAAGGACACACGGTACCTATTATCCAGGAAAAAAGTACTGACTCCAAGTGAACGCGAAGAAAAGTTAGTAATATAATATATCCCAGTAAGTATTGAAATTGAAATTAAACTGCTATATATGGATTTTATCGCGTTGTTTATTTGACACTTTATTACAAAATTTTGAAAATTTTTACACTACAACTACTATTAAACTTTACTAATTTTTAAGCTAATTAAATTATTTTTAAACTATTTAGATTTAATTTATTTTTACACTTTCCCCGACGTTTCGGTTGCTTTTCAGCAGCCATGGTCACGGGGAGACTAAGATGGCAGTTGTCTCAATGTTCCAGTGTAGTTATTTCAAAGTACCCGAACATAAATTAATCATTGGTGTTTCTATTTACGCAGAATGAGCTCAAAGTATCATGAAGTCTAGCTGTGGTTTGCTTCTTCTTGGGTTTGACTATTTTTATTACTGGATCCCAAGCTGGTGGTACATTCCAACCATCTTCTCTATTAAAATTAGGATGTTTTTTGATTTCAATAGCCTCGCGAAGCATCCTTGGTAGGAACCACCGTTACCATCCGTCAAGTGCCAACTACCTTTACAAGATGCAGGGGTCTATAAAATAGATTGTGACTGCGGACTCTCATACATTGGTCAAACCAAGAGAAACATAGGCACCCGCATAAAAGAACACATAGCTGGTGTAAAACACCAACGCTCGTTGAAGTCTGCTGTGTGTGAACATGTGCAACAGGGGACCAACCACTACCTGAGATTTGACAAACCACAGATTCTCGCTAAAGAACACCGGTTATTGAAATCAAAAAACATCCTAAGCTTGGGATCCAGTAATTCAAATAGTCAAACCCAAGAAGAAGCAAAACACAGCTAGACTTCATGATACTTTGAGCACATACTGCGTAAATAGAAACATCAATAATTAAATTATGTTCGGGTACTATGAAATAACTAAACTGGAACATTGAGATAACTACCATCTTAGTCTCCACGTGACCATGGCTGCTGAAAAGCAACCGAAACGTCGGGGAAAGTGTAAAAATAAATTAAATCTAAATAGTTTAATAATAATTTAATTAGCTTAAAAATTAGTAAAGTTTAATAGTAGCAGTAGTAGTGTAAAAATTTTCAAAATTTTGTAATAAAGTGTCAAATAAACAACGCGATTAAATCCGTATATAGCAGTTTAATTTCAATTAATAATATTCGCGTAAATAGAAGACAATATTAAGTATTGAAATATTCAGGTAGGTTCTTCTTCTTTATTTATAGCGTACCACGGGCGAAGCCACGGGTTAAATATAAACATTATTTGTAGGATCCATAGACGCCACTAATATGATTTCCAGAAACTAGACTTTTAGAATAAGTCGTAGCCATCTTCGTCTTCTTTTAAAGAAAATAGGCCATATTCAAATAGTTTAAAGATAGAGCTGACGGTTAAGCGAAGTAGAGCTCGGGTATATCTTAGATTATAGCTAAATATATGCGTTGGATATTGGAGCCGTCTTTATGACGGCTGTATTACATTCCGTAGCGTACAAAGATTATACAAGATTTATTTGCGTTTGTTCAAGATAATACACGAACGCAGTATACAAGGCTTAGAAATAATTAGGATTGTGTTCAACTGTTTTGAGCTTTAATTTAGTTTTATGGGTATAGAGACTGCCTCAGTGGAACGATAGTGAATGCGATAACTGTGCTTGAGGTCTCGTGTTCGAAGCCGGGTTAAGCAAGTTTTGTTGGGTTTTCGTAAGTATAAATTCCTAGTAGCATCCCCAGTGTCTAGATAATGCTTACACTCTTCAGGAAAACGCAGCAAAATATTTTTTGTTTGTTTTCTAGACTGACACTGTTACGTAATCCCGTAAGAGCAATCGCAAGCTCGATGCCTGAATCAGACAATTTCTTTGGTATAACATTCTTAGTGGCAGATGGAGTTTAGTAGTGTGCCCAGAATAGGCCATAGGTTGGCGCTCTGATATGTGAGCCTTAAAACTGAACCTAAGACGAAATGTAAGCGTGAACCTCTATATACATAATATCCAATAAAATCTAGACCTTAATTGGAATTCGAAATTCAAACATACTTACACTGTATAAATTTTTTGTCTCAAATTAAATCGTCATCTCAATGTACCGAATAACTAATGACTTAGTAAATAAGATTAAAATTAAATGTTACACTGCAAGCTCAATTTATATAATTAAGATACCTTTACTGCTCGGTTTTTTGAAAAACAAACTAGAGTTCTCCTTAACGCGAGTGTTTGGGAACAATTGATTGTACGTAACGGCGGGGAAGATTTACTCTCCATTAGTACATTTGATAGTTCAATAGGTGGAGGTAGCGAAGAGGAAAACACGGGAACTAGTGGATAAAGTTTGTTATTATCGGGATAAGGTTAAATGTGGGGTTAACAAATCATTCTTATTTTTACTACCTGTCCGCCGCGGTTTCATCTACGACCATAATTTATGTTATTACTGCTCCGCTCCCGTGACTCCTAGCGCGATGTTATATAATCTTTCTTAAGAATTCAGTTTCGGAGATTAGCGCGCTCAAACATTTTTCTTCTTTTTCACCTTTATTTATGAACTAGCTTTTGCCAGCGGCTTCGCTTGCGTAAAAGTAGATTAGGTTATGTTAGTAAAATAATTTATGGCCTATGTTACTCGGTGTTAATATAGCATTATAATGGCGAAAGAAATTTTAAAATCGGTTGAGTATTTTTAGAGTTAAGTCCTTATAAACAAACAAACAAAAAATCATATAATAATAATAATAATAATAATCTCTATTTATTTCATAAAGCAATTGTAGTATATAATAAGTTTTCACAGAATTCTAGTACAATATTATAGTGCATACAATCTGTGGTTAAAGCGCTGTTCTCCTAGCTAGGTTATGGAATAACCTGTAATAAGGAGTAACAGACCCAAACCCCAATTCGGTGGTAGGTATTATACTATCTTAGAGTACTATATGCTTGATACAAACTTAAAACAATTTTAACATAAAGCGATTTTACAGTAATTAATAAAACAATATGCGAGTGTGTGTGTGTGTGTGTGTGTGTGTGTGTGTGTGTGTGCGCGTGTGTGCGTGCGTGTGTGTGCGTGTGTGTGTGTGCGTGTGTGTGTGTGTGTGTGTGTGTGTGCGCGTGTGTGTGTGTGTGTGCGTGTGTGTGCGTGCGTGTGTGTGCGTGTGTGTGTGTGTGTGTGTGAATTTGTGTTTGCGTTTCTTACTTATGAAGAAATTTTTCGGTTTCCTCGTAGGTTTTATCTTGCAGAAATGTATTTAGTGTCTTTTTGCAGTTGTAATATGATAAGTTATAAATTGTACATTTTTGGCTAATTTTGTTGTACAAAGCTGGACCCAGGAAATAAAAAAATCTTTTAGTAAATGAAACCCTTGGATGTGGAATAGTACAAACTTTGTCCTTCCGGCGTTTGCTTATCTCTTTATGCGGCATATTATAGTGCTGGAGAAGAACTGTTTGATTAATAAAATGTTGCCGAACGTTTAGTACTCTGCATTGAGTGTATAATTTGCCAGTGGGGAACATAATTGGACGGAATGTTGCTACCTTTAAGTTGGCTCTGTGAGCAATTTCAAGAGGTTTCATTATGGTTTTGGCCGCACCCCCCCAACATGAAATACAGTATGTAAGAATGGAAACACACAAAGCAAAATATACATTGCGGATTATTGTAGGGTTAGCTATTGATCTTAGAGTTTTAAAAATATATATCAATTTACGTACTCTACCTGTTACGAAATTGATGTGGGTTTTGAAATTCAGATTTTTATCTAGTATTATGCCGAGATATTTAATATGATCCACATGGTCTAGGTTGGGACAGTTGCATAAAGTTTTTGCTGATGGACAGCAATTATGTGCTTTTATGGAAATTGGGATTTGAGGTTGAGATACAGAACGAATAGTATATGTAAGTAATTTAGTTTTTGAGGTATTAACTGTAAGAGTATGTGAGTATAGCCAATTTAAGGCTGTATTAAGTCCACTCTGAGCGTAGTGTTCAAGCTTTGACCAAGTATCCGCTTGGAATGTAATAGCTGTATCATCTGCGAATGACACTATTTTGGCATTCGGGATGTTAAGATCACAGAGACCATTTATGAACACCAGGAACAGAGTAGGGCCCAAAATACTGCCTTGTGGCACGCCGTAATAGATGGGAAGCTCGTCACTAATATAATTATCGATTTTTACAGTTTGGGTTCGATTCGTTAGGTAGCTCCTAAAAAGATCGAGTTGTTTTCCCCTGATTCCCATGCCTTCAAGTTTGTTTAAGAGGATAGAGATAGGAACGGTGTCGAAGGCCTTAGTGAGGTCCAGGAATATGGTAAGTATTTTCTTATTAGAGTTTAGGCCTTGTACGACGTGATTAGTCAAATCTTGTACAGCATCACAGGTGGATCTGTTCTTACGAAAACCAAACTGTTGTGGTGACAGTAACTTGTGGTGCTCAAGATAGTGGACAAGTCTTTTGTTTATCAGCCTTTCGAGTACCTTAGAAAATACACTAAGAACAGCGATAGGTCGGTAATTATTAGGCATATCGCCATTTCCACCTTTATGGATAGGGTGAATAATAGCTTTTTTTAGCGAAGTGGGAAATACAGCAGTGTCAAAACAGAGATTAAAAATGAAGGAAAGTATAGGAGCTAGTAGAGCGACGTATCGTTTTAGAATTATAGGCGAGATACCATCCCAGCCAGTAGCAGCATTCGATCTGAGAGATTTAATTATAAGGGTAATTTCGTCAGGGTCTGTATAGTCCAGAACAAAAGATGATGCGGTTTTCGAATTTTGTAGCATTTGCGATGATGAAGATTGCCGGTTACGCAAAATATTGTCGGCAAGGTTTTTGCCGATATTGGCGAAAAAAGAATTTACATTATTGCAAGATTCGATGGGAGATAGAGAGGAATGGAGTAATTGAGTAGATATATTCTTAGGCTGGTTAGTGTGTGTGAGTCTTTTGATAGTGTCCCATAGAGTTTTTGGATTATTACTAGCTTGTGCTAATTGTTGTCTGTCAAATGTCCTTTTTTGTTTTTTCAATATAGTGGTACAGAAATTTCTATAGCGTTTATATGTGGTTTTAAGTATTTCGATATCCGGTGATTGTTTAAGTTTCCTATGAAGCGCGTCCCTGTTCCTAATACACCGTAACAGACCAGGCGTTATCCAGGGCTTAATAATTCTCTTTTTGGAGGATATTTTCTTGACTACAGTGTTTTTCTTAATAGATGATGTGAGTAGATATCCCAGTTGATCGATAGCAATATTTGGATCTGTATTGGTATATATAGGGGTAAAATTCAATTCTCTCATAGTTTCGTCTAGCCCTTTGTAGTCAATCTTAGTAATAGTAAGAATAGCAGAAACTCGTTCACGTTCATGACTAAGACAAAATAAAGATGAGTAGTGGTCGGTTATTGAAGTGTCATAAACAAAGCAATGGTTAGGGGATTTAGTTCTTAGGATTATGTGGTCCAGACAGTTGTTGTCTCTAGTAGGAAGACTATGTGCTGGCAGATAGCCATAAAACGCTAGAAAATTTAAGTAATCGTGAGCACGGGTGTCAAGAGTAGAAGGCTTAATGTCTATATTTAGGTCACCTGTTATAACGACAGTCTTAAAGTGCGATAGAGTTGGAAGTATGTTGCTCATGGCCGATAAGAAGTTACTAATATTGTCATTAGATGTAGATCGGTAAATGCTAATTATGGCCATATCTGAGTTAATCTTAAGTATAAGACCTGATGCAGTTTGACGTAAGTCAGGTTCTTCACATGTGGCAAGTAAGTTTGATTTCATGTATACCACAACCCCGTCACTTTGATTTATGTGTTTAGTGGTGTGAAATGTGTTATAATTTGGAAGCACCGGGATAAAAGAGTTACTAGAACACGACAACCAACACTCAGTCAATACTACTAGATCACAATCAAACGAAAAACGGTGTAATAAGGTTTGTAGGTTAAGGAAGTTACGGTTGATTGACCGGATGTTTTGAGATAAAATTTTTAGGTAATTGGTAGGTTTTATTAGGATATTATGAGTATTTTCCGGGATGCATGTATGTGTAATAGATATAGAATGATGATCTATATTGTCCATTAGACTGGTAATGATATTATTCATTTTTATTTAATTTTGTTATGCTCAAATAGTGGGGACTTCGAAGCGCTAGGAGTAATTTAAAAGTTGACGATGTACATGCATATTGTAGTTGACTGTGACTTAATAGACGCATATAAACACGTAATCTACGAACCACCTGTGTATATAATAGGTTTGTTTAAAGGGACACAGAATTGTAAGATTTATGTTTGAGTGTAAAAAGTAATAATTTAAATATCTTAGTAGTAAGTATGAAAAATGGTAATGTTTACATTTTATGATAGTTGCCATACATAAGTGTTTTTGAGTGTTGTGTATAGTGAGTGAGCGTAAGTTATGTTTGTAAGATTTGTTTGTGTGATAAATGGTGTATAGTAGTTCATGTAAAGTGTTGTAGTACAAGATAGATTTATAAAACTGCATTGTAGAAATAGTAAATAACAAAATTAAAATAATGCTAGGAATAGTAAACTTATAAATAACTAGTCATGCATTGTCTCGTGCAGGTAATTTTTTGAGTTGGTTTTCAGTTTTTATGACTATGGACTGGCTTTCTGAGCCCTTTTTCATCAAAATACGTCCGTTAGACGTCCAGCAGTATTTGTACTCGTTTTCTTTGGCGAAGTTTCGGGCTAAATAGAAAAGTCGCTTGGAGTGTGCTGTCAGCTGTTCAGTAATGTAGACGGGAGTGTTTGGTGATATACCCAGGGTGGCCGAGCTCAACTTGTTACTAGGGTTTTGCTTATTGTAGACTTTTACAGCTGCCATAAAAGTACTTTTAGTGAGTGTATTATTAAATTCCACTGTTATTGTCGCATTAGGGTTTTCCTTTTTTGAGGGCTGCCGTAGGATGTCCCGGATGTCTGTATATTGTAAGTTGTAACTCAGGTGTTTAGATAGTTCCAGCATAGAATTATAGAGCATCTCCTTTGTTTCATTTGGCCGTTTTGGTACATTGCGCAATTCAATACAGGTTTTAACGATGGTGCGATCAAATAACTCGATTTTTTCTTCGAGAGTGGTTAGCTTAGAAGCGATAGCATTCCTTTCTTTCTCGAGCCCCGAAATTTTTGAATCGAGTGTCATTAATTGATCACATAAGTAGGACATAGATTTTTCGATCTCAGAGTTTGTTTCATCAATCTTGGTGTTTATTGTTTTTATTTCTATGACGTGGTTTTCTAGTTTGTCCATACGGGCGTTTTGCTGGCTTATCATATCGAGAAGCAAGTCCCTCATTTCATTTTTAAAGTCGGTTAAGTCTGTTATTATACATGCGAGAACGAGACAGCGCGATACAGGGGTGTATAGCTTTATCTCGTTCCCTCACGTGTGATAGCAATGTTGGTAAGACCCTCTAATCTTGACTATATTGATACAATGGCAATAATTACTAGTCACGCCATTGTTTATGCCGCTATTTGAAATTTAATATGATAAATTTATTATCATATTAAATTTCAAATATAATTTTGAAGTTATATTAAAATATTATTTTGAATTTTTAAATTTATTAGAAAATATTATTTTATCTGGTCTTTCCTCTTTATAATATTAGTATAGATAAAGAAAATAGTACGAATGGAGTTGTTGTTAATTGATCACCTTGCTGATACCAACGTATTGTTGACTCGATTCTGGCGCGAGTATTGTGTGTCATTTTAATTAAACTTTGCCTTACTCGAGAATCACACTTACAGCGCGATATCAAAGAGGTTATACATTGGACATACTTATATTATAACCGACTTACTCTACAATACGGCATATCCTCAGGTATATTATATAATACGTAATGGTAAACCACGACACAGGGATTAACTAAGAGTCAATATATAAGTAAAAACGATAATGTTTTACAAACTGAAAAATAAACGTTAAATACCAGTCGCAGTTAAGTATAGTATATTAACAAACCCTTCTAATGATAAGCCATTACCAACACACGACGTCAGGCAAAAGAAAAATACGAGTTGACCGGAAAAGAAAGAGGCAAGGCAGGCAGGCTGTACTATAAGATATTTTTGTGTCCATTGTCTGAATGTTTGTATGGTCCCCCGCGACACAGGATATATACGAAGTGCGAGAATAATCTTTCTAAATAGATGAATTCAAAAAAACTGATACGTCAGTATGTCCTTCTCTTACTCAGCGAGAATAACCCAGTAACAGTGTACCATTACGCTGATTTTTCGTAAGATAGTTGTACTTCAGCAAGCAAACCGAGTCATTCAAACCACATATAAATAGCAACGGAAAACTCGATTAAAAATTCTATACAATTTTGCATAACATTCACAAATAACCAGCCTAAATAATACCTCCTAACACAAGATAAAAAGCCCGTTCACTACGTCTACAAAAAAACACAATCAAAGCTGAAAACCGTCATATTTTTACTTGTGATAAGCGAAAAGAGCTCTTGAACCGCCTTTTTGTACAGCTAATCTTGTCCCAAACATATCTTCAAACCATACAATGGTTTCGTTACAAAATGCAGTGGGTAGATACGTCGGTTCTTTATGTGCTATAAACGTTAAATAATATATTTTATCTCGTTCTTTATTTTATGTTTTCACGTTGTGTTGACAATATTTTATTCTCATTTTTGCATTTTGTTTACAATTGCAGTGAAGATATGTGGTTAATTACGTTCGTAAGCGTTACTTTGTGGCTCAAATGAATAAATTATTTTGACTTTCACTTTGATTTTGTTAGAGGTCTCTATGTATTGTATTTAGTTACCAGTATATTTGATTACATAATAAGAGAAGTTATAAAAATATACTATAAACTATATTTGTATATAAAGCGAGTCAATTGCTATATTTGTATATATATTTGTATATTAATTTAGATTAATATTTCCCTTTAAAATATTAATCTATATTTCAAAGGGAGTACATTCAGTGTTAGAATATACCGGACCAGATATTAACAAAGATATGTTGGCTACAATTCTAATGAGTAAAGATAAGAAAATGCTGTGATGAGAAAGAAAATCGGAAATACTGACAATATTTAAGAAAGAGCAACCTTTGTGTCAGTTGTTTGAATATTTGTAAGGTTTGTAAGGTTCAGGAATTATTCCTAGAGCGGTTGGAGTTCTCTTTTAAAAACAAAAACACAAGATATTGCTAGACTTCCTAACATAAAGGGATTTCCTGTTTATACTGATGGTTTCTTTATACATACATTTTATAAATAATATCTATTGCACATCGATATACTTATTTCAGTTATGTTATACCTACTAAATAACTGCAAACATAGGAATAAATTATTCATTGTATGAAAGCCATGTAACTTTTGCAATATACTTTCTTGTTTCCTTAAGAGAACTTACATATTATTAAATTATAATCATTAATAATAATACATTAGACATATAAAAATAAAATAATTAAGTATTATAAAAAGGTATTACCTTTTCATTTTACGTAACTTATTTAGGTGTCGTGAAATTCGTCTGCATCACTGACATCAAAACTAAAGAAAAACGATATTATTTGTTAAAAGTTCTCTTGAAACACAACAGTAAAGAAACAAATTGGAGGTAATATTTTTTATTTTTTGGACCATTACTATCTAAAAGAATATACCAAGACCATTACTATATAAAAATTGCATTGAAATTAAACTGCTATATACGGATTTTATCGCGTTGTTTATTTGACACTTTATTACAAAATTTTGAAAATTGTTACACTACTACTACTATTAAACTTTACTAATTTTTAAGCTAATTAAATTATTATTAAACTATTTAGATTTAATTTATTTTTACACTTTCCCCGACGTTTCGGTTGCTTTTCAGCAGCCATGGTCACGGGGAGATTAAGATGGCAGTTGTCTCAATGTTCCAGTGTTGGTTGATTGACAATGATTAAATTATGTTCGGGTACTTTGAAATAACTACACTGGAACATTGAGACAACTGCCATCTTAGTCTCCCCGTGACCATGGCTGCTGAAAAGCAACCGAAACGTCGGGGAAAGTGTAAAAATAAATAAAATCTAAATAGTTTAATAATAATTTAATTAGCTTAAAAATTAGTAAAGTTTAATAGTAAAAGTAGTGTAACAATTTTCAAAACTTAGTATACCTTTTTTACAATTATTTTTTTATAACTTAATATCTAACGCATATAACAATAAACGTATCTGACAATTATAACACGATACGACACCACTTAAATATTAAAGCTTTGTCCAAACTAGAATCTAATCCTTGTTAATGCAATCGACAGTAACTCCAACGCTACTTATCCTATGAGGCAACAGATGATGATGAATGATATGTAGAACATGAAGTGTCTATGAATTACGACAGTTCTCCAACCCTTTGAAAAGTAATGTTTCTCTATAGTATTACGGCACATAAGCATGTGAGATGAACAGTCCCGAGTAACTACAAACCAATGCTAGTACAAAGTTAAGGTAGTTTAACTCAATGTGAAGTTGAGGAGACGCACACATCTACATATGTTATTATCCGGTATGTTTGGATGTTCTGGATGTAATATTACAAAACCACTTGCGTTGTACAAACATCATAATGTACTATTATTTTTATTTTTAGTTCTTAATGGTCATAATATCGTATAATTGCTGTAATGCTTTGTATTAACTAAGTTAACAATATGAGTTGTAAATTGTAAAACTGAAATTATAATTTAAAGGCGATAAAAAAGACCATAATTTTGTTGCATTTATTATCTCGTAGACTTCTCCTCGTTTAGATAAACCTATCAGCTAAAATAAATGTAAATTCGGTAACTTTAATAAACTTTCTAACCGATAATCTTTGAGGTTTATAACCTTTTCTTTGTGACTTAAATAAATAAGTGAATTTATACTTTGACTTTTTGTCATACGCCCTGAGAAGGATCGGCTGGGGTGTATTCCACCCACATTACACTAGCAATGATTTTGCATCCCACGTTATTGAAGGCAAGCCTTTTTCTTGTCATCACAGTTCTAGATTCTTGGCTACTACTGAAAATATCCGTTTTCTCCGTTAGTCTTTTGTTCTGTCCCCTGCTGGGCAAGACCCTCTGACTTTTAAATCACTCTGTTTGATTAATGCTATTTTTATGCTAGATAAATATATATCCTGTATTATCCTGGATAGGGTACGCAGAGCCTATTTTACATCAGCTATTGTTTTATATCCAATAAAATTAAGGACAAGATTATTAACGTCGGCAAACCAGACTCCGTACTACAACTATAACGTCATGTCAGAAAAATCTAACAACACTTTGAGACATACGTAGCAAACGCATTCATTACCATTAATCTATCTACGTCAAAATTCAAACACGGCGTTAACCAAAACCGTACCCATCCTAGGTGTATGCTGTCTCTCATAATCCAATACAAACTTGGCTTTGATTTAAAAGGGAAATAGCTAAAGGCAGTACGTACGTTTGAGACTAAGATATTAGATTAGTCTTAGTTATAGATGTACTAGTGTGGTGTAAATTAAAGAGCCAAGTTAGGTTAGTTTGTATGTAGGAACAAGCAATACAGTTATATCCAAACTTCTATAATTCAAACATACATACAATCACGTCTATATATCCCCGAAAGGTTAGTCAGAAGTGTGTTATAGTTAAATTTTTCAACTTAACTGTAAAGCCCATGTGATAGGTAACGAGTATATTCCTTACTACTGACAAAATTCTATTCTATTCTATTCTATCACATACACACAACACCGTCTAGCCCAAACTAAGCAGAGCTTGTACTATGGATACTAGACAATGGATAAACATACATATATCCCTTTTTTTTTGTAAATACATACATATTATACATAGAAACATCCAGACCAAGACAAACATCTATGTTCATGCACACAAATGTTTGACTTGTACGGGAATCGAACCCGCGACCTCAGGCGTGGCAGTCAGTTTCACTAACCACTACGCCATCGAGGCCGACGAAAACCTAATTATTCTTTGGTTGACCCAAGTATTCAACTAAAGACAACACGATCGTACGCAAACTTATGCCAAGTGATCAACGAGGCAGTTACTACAATTACTGACTTTCGGAAGTTATATGACTTTTCAAAATTATGTGCGTATTGAATGACAATTATCGCCTGCTCCGTGCCTCGGAGAGCACGTTAAGCCGTCGGTCCCGGCTGCCATGAACATCTATGGCAGTCGTTATTGGGAGATTGTCGACATAAAAGATCCCACTGGGTCGAAGTGTCGCTGGTCTGCACTGACTGGCCCCCACATAAGATACATACATACTACCATTACTTGTTATCTAAAGATAATGCAATTCGTCCGTAAATCATAAAGATAAAGAAAACAAAAATATAGGTACAATTTCAGCGATCATTTCTTCCACGTACGAGCAAGCTCTGGAATATACTGCCTATTTCGGTGTTTCCCGAGCGCTATGATATGTCGTTCTTCAAACGAGGTTTAAAGAGAGTTCTTCTTTCACGGTAGGCAGCGGCTTTGCTGTGTCCTGACATTGCTGAACTCCATGAGCAGAGGTTACCACTTCCCATCAGGTGGACCACTAGCTCGTCTGCCACCAAAGGAAATTAAAAAAAATAAAAAAAATTGATAAATTGTATTTATTGAAACTTGAGTACACACATAAATATATGTATAAGTGTACAAGGCTAAAATATAAAACATAGTAGCTTAGTCATGTGTTGCCATTATGCAAATGTTGAATATGAAACATGCACGTAAAATTTATTAATTACAAGAATATAAAATATATAATTAAAATTTCCCTACTGTTTTTTTTTATACCATTAAGTTGGCAAACAAGCATACGGCCCACATGATGGTAAGTAGTCACCGTAGCCTATAGACGCCTGCAACACCAGAGGCATAACTTGCGCGACCCTTTAGGCATAATAGGAAGTGGGAAGGAGAAAGAGCGGGAATGAGGAAAGAGGGTGATTGGGCCTCCGGCACTCTCACTCACCGAACGAAACAACAGTAGGAATACTGCTATTTTACGTCGATAATCTGTGAGAGGGTAGTCCTTCCCCGGTCGAGGAGGCCCATTCATTCTGAAATCAGCGAGGCTCTATTACACTAAAACTGTTAATTTTAAATCAAATGATATAAGTAACATACAATTAATCAATGATAATATTCCACTTAGGAATTCATAGACTATTCGCAGCAAAATTAAACATACATAGGATCCTTATGATACGACTTCGTTTCTCAACTCTTTCTACTAAACTAGAATACTTATATTACGATTGGGTAAAGGTCTGCAATCGTATAGAGCCCATGATCTCTCGTTCACTACATCAGTCTCTTACCCACTGAGCTACCGCCGTTGTATTCGCAGCTTCACCTAAATCATTACCCATAATTTCATTGCTAGCGTCCATAATTGGCTCATAAAACATATTAAAATGGATTCTAGAACACATTTTACGCGATCCATAAAGCTCCAACTATATGAAAACAAATACTTTGGTGCGATACCTATATGACGTCATACAGCGTTGAAATATTGAACACGTAGAAGCGTAATGGCGCGCGTTAGGACGCGATGGATTCTCGCTCTAGTATGTTGCTTAACTATACGAAAGTGGGTAGGCAGATATGTATAGCTACTAAAATATTTGGTCAAAGGCAATGCGAGGCTAAGTATAGTCGACTAAATAACAACACCTTTTATTTTATATTTGATTTTGCACGCTGCTTTGCGGCGTAAACGTAGGTTTTGTGTATTTTCTATCCCTCAGGGCAGTACCTTTTCCGACCGATCAGTAGTTAAGGAGTTAAAGCGTAACAAACAAGTCACATTCGCATTTATAATGTAAAGTTAGGATTGTATTACATTTACGGGAATGTTTATACATTATAATTAGACTACCGTATATAAATTATATATTTATTTATTTATTTTTATTTATTTATTTATTTAGAAAGCTTACAGACTAATATACATATATAAGACAAAATGTGCAGTAACAATTGCTATTTACAAGCTTTCACAAATATGAATCTGTTGTAAGTACCATAAAGACAATATTGTTGTTTAAGGAAATAAAATAAAAGAAATAAAATAAAATAAAAAAATAATTACAATATTTACTATAAACATCACTAATCGTTACTATTTGTGCTTCTATCATTACCAAAGAACTTTCTGCTCAGTATGCGTCGTAGGGTCCTAGTTTGAGTATGAAACATATCAATTTCTAGATGTTGAGAGATACTATTGAAACTAGCTGCGCTTCGGGAAAAGAAAGTATTCCGTCTGTAATTGACTGTCGTATATCCTATATCCAGTAACGGACGCTGTCTCAATCCAGCATGAGGAATTCTAAAACCTATCTTGGATAACAGTTGCGGTGAATCAATAATACCGTTGGCGATATTCATGATAAATGTGATGTAATTTATTTGTCGGCGCAGTTCTAATGTCAAGAAGTGATATCTCTTACACCTATGTATATAACCATTTGATTGTTGCCTAGATTTAAAGTCCAAATGACGCAAAAACTTCTTCTGGACTGACTCAATCTGACCCTTGTATGTGTCATATTGGGGGTTCCAGACCTGTGACGCGTATTCTAAATGACTTCGGACGTAACTGCAATATAATACTTTTATTGGCTTTAGAGTACTGAAATCTGCTGTCGATCTTATAATGAAGCCTAAAGATTTATTAGCTTTATCTTTCATTTTACTTATGTGATTGCTGAAAGTAAGTTTGCTATCTTGGATAATTCCTAAGTCTCGGATGCTACTAACCTTGGCAACCCTTTGATCATTTATAGTGTAACTGTAGTCAATAGGCTGGGGTCTGCGTGTATAGGTCACATGAAAACATTTGGACACGTTCAACTGTAACCTATTTACGTCGCAATATTGTTTGAATCTCTTAATATCATTTTGCAATAATTTGCAGTCATCAAGCGTGCGCACTGGTTTTATGATCTTTAAATCATCTGCATATAGTATGATGCTTGAATTAACAAAACAGGTTTTTATATCTGCTATAAATATATTAAATAAAAGGGGTCCAAGAATTGATCCCTGCGGAATACCAGAAGGAATAGAAATCCAATCAGATACGAATCCTTGTAAGGCTACAGCTTGCGATCTATTCTCTATATATGAGGCAAACCATCGGTATAAGTCGCCATGTATGCCAGCCCTTAATAACTTTGTAAGTAGGATTTGGTGGTCTATTCGGTCAAAACATTTATTAAAGTCAGTGTAAATAACGTCTACCTGACCATCCTGTTCCATCCCTTCAGTAATAATTTCGGTGCAGTAAATGAGGTTACTAGTCATTGAACGTCCGGTAAGAAATCCGTGCTGTTCATCACCAAAGTATCGTAGTAATGCTGAATGTACAGCTGTGTGTACAAGTCGTTCGAGCACTTTGGAGAATAAACATAATTTGGAGATCGGTCGATAATTTTCCACTTTAGATCTGTCACCCTTTTTGAAGACTGGAGTCACAAAAGCTGACTTCCATATCTTGGGTATATAGCCCTCTTGCAATGAGCGTTTGAAGAGAATGCTTATAGGATGGACAAGGCTTTTAGCGCAGCTCACAATAAAAATTGGTGGTATTAGGTCAGGGCCCCCTGATTTAGAAAGATCAAGCGTCTGAAGCAGTTTTAATAGTTTTTCATTACATATATCAAAATCACATATACTTGCAGTGCCCATAGAAGGTATATTGTCGTTAGGAAGGTTAAGATCGGATGAATTTGAACTTTGAAATGTGGACTTAAAATATGAAGCAAATACATTACATATACTTTCACCACTGTCAGCAACAATATCATTAAATTTTAATAGATTAGGATAATTGCTATTTCCCTTTTTATTTTTTATGTATGTCCAAAAATATTTAGGATTTTCTACTATTGATGACTCAACTTTGTCAATATATGTACGATAACACGTTTTTTCTACTTCAGATACTCTCTTACGTAATAATGAGAAGGCATAATAATCCGATAAGTTCCGATATGTCTTGTATTTGCGGTGATATTTATATTTTTCTTTTATGATTTTAATCAAAGCTGAATTATACCAAGGTGGATATTTTGTTTGTCTACTAGACTTTTTCGGAATATATTGATCTCGAAGTTCGTACAATTTATTATAAAAGAGATTTACAGCAACTTGCAGTGACTGCGCAGACAAGAACTCATCCCAGTTCAAATTATCCAACGCCAACCTAATATTAGAGTAGACGCCTTTAAAAAAT
Organism: Catocala fraxini; assembly: GCA_930367265.1. NCBI lineage: Eukaryota > Metazoa > Arthropoda > Insecta > Lepidoptera > Erebidae > Catocala > Catocala fraxini. The sequence goes on from OV884045.1 coordinate 4,327,140, forward strand.
TGGTATTTTATGCCAGCTTTGTGCTCCAATTTAGGTATCTCCATAAAGTCTCCCCTTACTACGATTGGCTTATGGTGAAAATCAATGGAAAAAACCAACGGATCATGACATTCGCTAATTATTAAGGACTCATTTGAAAAAACTAAGTCGAGCAATCTGTTGTTTATATTTCGTACGTTATTAAACTGCGATAAATTACATATATTTGTAGTATCAAAAAAATCTATTAAGGCTTGATTAGTATAATTTGTAGGAATCAATTCAGAACTGTTATCCAAGTCACTCCAATCTACGTCACCACCAAAATTGAAATCACCGAGTATAAGGTATTTGTCTAATGGATGGGCAACGATCAATGTATTTAATTTAGCGGTATAATTCTGTAGCTGTTCGACGTAAGAATAGCCAGTGTTCTCTCTACAAAGGTATAGGGCACATATGTTTATATTATATTTAACGGAAGGTCTATTACTTTTTATCGTCAGAGTAACCCACAGGTCCTCAGCCGAACTTTGCCAGTCACTTCTCTCAAAAGCGATTAAGTCTTTACGTACTGCTATTAGTACCCCACCACCATGGTTCTGTGCCGTGCGAATGTAATCGCGATCCCGCCGCCAAACAGTATACCTAGAATCGAATAGCTCGCCACTAAAAATACCATCGACCAACCAGGTCTCAGTAAATACTATAATGTCATAAGAATTAAGAGATATATTTCGAAATAAAGCATTAGTTTTCGTACGTAAACCACGTACGTTTTGGTAGTATATATACTAAGTGTGGGCATAATTGGATTTTATAGCTATAATCCCATCGGCGTTATAATAATAATATGTACCACATAAGTAACTCCGAAGCAGCACTACAATAGTCAATAATTGTATATAATACTTCAGCAAGCAAAGCGACACTAGATAATATGTACTATGAGTATCAGACCTCGACAGCTGTAATACACGATTTGCTGTTTTAAAGTTAGTTTGCAGTAATATTTCAAACACATAGATTAATAATGATTTAAAGCGCAGATTAAGCGTAAACACTAAGATCCCTAGGTCGCAACTGACAGAATAAAGCACAAAAACACGATATATAATACCAAAACTATCACATAATGTTATAAAAAAGCAGTTACAGAACAATAAATACGTGTAATTAATAAACATAATATAATCTAAATAATACAAAGCAAAGCAGGTAGGCATAAACAATTTATACTTTTTTAGTGAACACAGTAAAACACAACGAGCAAGCCAGCAATACTTTAAAACTATAGCTAACAAAAGACTAACATCTAATACAAAGGAGGTTACACATACCTCAAACATCACAACTACGCCAGTAAGGTAATTAAAATTAATACATACTGCATAGTGAATAAAGTGTGGTTTGCTGTGACAAGGCCTCCAGTTACCGCGATCCATTCTACCGACCGGTTTACACTGCACAGTTGATCGACACACAAATAGTAGGTGGAATACACTGTTAGCACACTCCGGGTAGTTATTCTCAAACTTTTTATATTTTTCGAAGACAAATAATGATATAAATGTTATAATTTTGTCACTTGTGTGATGTTTGAGTTGAATTATTTTATCTTTGCGAGGTCTCTTTCCGTTTTTATAATAAGCGTAGGCGAAGCGTCCGTCTTTTTGATATGTATTTTTGAGTATTTCACCCAGACATAGCGAAAATCCTTTTCCATAGCTGTTTTCTTGATTTTGGATAATAACGTTTTATTTTGTATGGTCAAGTGGTCATTAACGTATATCCGGTGGTTTCCCTGCAAGTCTATTTGTCCTGAGGTCAGTGGCGATGTTTTTGAAGCCAAGCGGGCGGCGGCTATGAAATCCTCTTTGACGTAACGGTTGCAAAAACATATCACGACTGGTTTCAAACGCTCTTTTTCCCGGGTAGGAACTCTAGTTATGAAATTTATTTGACTTTTTGACACTGGGTAATCTATCTTTTTGCTGATTTTGCTTACAATTTCAAATAGATTCTCGTGATTATTTTGGGGGAGACCTTTAATTTCCACGTTGTTCATTCTAGCCCATTGTTCTTTTGCGTTGGATTCTTCCTCTAACTGTTCTAAACGGGATTGTATGAGGTTTATTTGGTCTTGTGCCTTCTCCACTTGAACAAGCCGGACTTCTATGTCTTTCATTTTGCTGTTGAAGGCCTTAAGTTCCCTATTATTTTCATTCAGTGACTGTTTCATGTTTGCAAATTCTTTTCGAAGTTCAACTATCTCATCCTTCAGAAATTCCAATGGAGCAAGCTTATCAGAGAGAGCTTTTATCTCCTGGAGAATAACAGAATCTGATTCAGGCCTCGGGGATGTTGGCGGCTGGGCAGAGCTGGCCAGCTTGCATTTACTGCAGCGCCAGATTTCGCGCTTCTTTTCACCCAGCTTCCGGTATCCATTCTCCGTAATGCCCCCACAATGGAAATGTAGTTCGCGTTTGCACATGGAGCAATAGGCTCCATCAGTGAGTAAGTCTTTACAGACACCACATTACTTTGTATCTACTATGTCCATTGTTATATTGGTATAAGTACAAGTACAAGGTTGAGAAACACTGGTTATACAAGTCAACGCAGTAGGTACTGAATGACAATGCGACCGTCCAGCACTGGGCCAACGGCGTGACTGTATATAGTAGTTTATTGTTAAAAAAACGACCTTTAAATTATTGTTACTTTAAACTTTTAAGTACCTCTTCTCTCTTAGCCTTTTATTATTCCCAAGTCACTTGGGGTCGGCTTTTCTGGTCTAACCGGAATTGACTGGATATCAGTTTTTACACGGAGCGGCTGCCACCTGACCTCCGCAACCCGAAGGCTAACGATACCCTAAGGCTAGACCAGTGTCAAGATAATAGAGGGTACTGACTTTCCCAATAACGACCGCCATAGATGTTCATGGCAGCCGGGACCGACGGCTTAACGTGCTCTCCGAGGCACGGAGCAGGCGATAATTGTCAATCAATACGCACATAATTTCGAAAAGTCATATAACTTGCAAAAGTCAAAGGTGCGCGACGTGGGTTCAAACCCGAGACCCTCTGCATTGCAATCTCCCCAGTGAGCTATCGCTGAAAAAAACCTTTTAAGTACCTATTTAAAACAAAACGCTATTAAAATAAACTCTTCCCCGAAATTTCGGTTTCTCTTCAGCTATGGACACGGGGAGCGTTCGTTTAGCTATAATAATAAATAGTAATAGATCAAAGTTAAAATGATCCGATGGTAATGTTTTATAAAAATAAACCGCGGTTAAATCTGTAAACAGTAGTTTAATTTCAAAACATGTTTTATTGCTATTGAACATTGAAACAATGGACTTATACGTGGGTCACACTGAACGTTTTTAGGATAGGCCAGTAAGAAAAGCAGCCGATGAAAAATTTATTTAAATTTCTAATAAAGCATTAATGGCGAACTGCAGGTGTAATATGCCTGTGATTACCCCATCCAGCCTGTGATTAGCCCCATCCCAGGGAATTAATAATTTTTTTGCCATTATCTATGACTATTCCCGCAGTAAGAATAACTCCTGTTATGCGGAGGACATACAAGCATTTAAACAATGGACAGAAAAAACACCCAGCACCCAGACTCGGAACAATAATTTGCGGATCACACAAATTTTGTGGGATTCGAACTCACAACCACTCGACGTATTAGTAATGGCGAGAGAACCACTTGAACTACTACGCCATCCGACCAGTCAAACATCTATATATATATATATGTCGGAGCGTCAAGAAAATAATCATTGGAATGTAATTTATTTTTGTAATTGGAGTTGAATAAAACGCCATCTATTGATTTGTTTCGGAATGTCAAGCGTAGCTTGAGTGAGGTCGCCACAGAGTCAATGTGTCAGTTGGAGTGACAGTTATAACTGTCAGTGTCATATTGACGTTATATAAGCGCCGGTGACTCGTCCGCGGACACATTCGGGTGACGAACTCGCTGCGTTACAGATCAAATCAGAGATAATCACAGTCAACCTTTATTGTTTTATTTCTCTTGTATTTGCCTATCATTAGTATATGTACGAAGTATAATACCACGCCTATATTTTGTTGCTTCATCATGTCTAAAGCGAGTTGCCGTCCTACTCTCCGACATATATATAATATATTTATTTTACTTCCATCTCAAATAACAAGATACAACCCCAAAATATAATCTGAATGTTTTCCGTTGACAGAATGCTTTGCGTACAGCCACTACCTCTCTGTTTTCCTTTAAAAAATCCCATTTAAAATGTCCTCGCCAATCTGAAAGCTTATCCAGGATGAAGTTATATCTCCCGGATTTGTGCGCTTATTTACGGAACACTTGAATCAACCTAAATGTCGGGCATGAGACTGAAATGTAGCGGTGAAACTTAAGCGTTATTTATACTTAACGTTTGACAGGGAAATTATATATAAAGCACTCTCTGACTACCTCGGTGAACCCGTGGTAAATGTGTGATTGTGTTTTGGCTTACTGAGAGTTGCGATATCATAAGTTCGATGCCAGTCTAAGTTAAGTTTTATTATATACCTAGTTGTACTCGCGGCTTAACCCAAGCTTATAATTACTTCGCTTCCGTAGCTCGTAGCCTAATGTTATATAATTGACCTACCGTACACAAAAATAGTTTTTGATTAGACAGTTAGTCCCAGAAATTAGTGACAAAACAAAAAATAATCAAACACTTCAGTTTATGATATGAGTATAATAATAATAGTTTCAGTTTGTTTTTTAAACTGTCCCACAGCTGGATACGAATCTCTTCTCATCATATGAGGGAGCAAGTAAAAAAATATAAGTTTAAAATATACAAGTTGAATTTTGTTACATTACAAACACGATTGGACGAATTTTAACTACACCCAATACTAGTCTTAATAAAAAGATTACTAAAACCACTAAACACAGGTATTTTGTAACACAGGTATCCACAAAGAAGGTTTTAATTGTAGAAACTGTGGTTTTACACTAATAAGTCCGTAATACCCTTGTTAAAGAGAAAATAAACGTATTATTGTAGGCAACATTTACCTTTCATCTTTAATATAAGCCAGCCATATAAGAATTAGCTATCGTTATTATAAGTATATATTTTTATACTCAGACATTTTATACCTGTATATGTTGGAAGCGATAGGCAGAACTGCCGAGTATTTTAAAATAACTTCACAATTGAAGATTGACACATACACCACGTCTTCACGTTAGTCTCAACGTCACCGTGGTTGTTGAAAAGCAGTTAAAACGTCGGGCAAAGTGTAAATGTATATAATAATATTGTTAGTAATCAACTGACGCGAGTGACATCGTGCCTATATAAGGCGCTGTCAAACAGATGACAGACACATTTGCTTATCGGTCGTCGGAGCGTTCACACGTATCAGCTGTGTTATTTTCGTTTATAGTTAGTTAAGTTCAGTCGTTGATTGTAATAATTGATTTATATGTGATAGTTGTTTTAATTACATCATTGCATTAAATCGTTTGTAACCGTCATAATTATTTTTTTATATAACCTGCGTGAGGTTCCTAAAATCAGAAGTGGGATTCATACTGCACACAGCCTGACCGTTTGAACTATCCATTTTCAAAGTTGCTTAGGGTGTGGTTCGTTAAATCTTTTCTCAATTACCGCGCGTATATATTTTGTTTTTGTTTAAATAATGGGTAGATCGTGGCGTCTTCGTTCTCGTAGTCGAACTCGTGATTACCGTGAACAGGAAGGACATTCCAGTGATAGTGATAGACGTCGTTCGCGTACTAGATCACGGTCACGTTGCAGTGCCGTACACGAATCGCGTGGTAGGCACAGTTTATATCGCAAACGTTCCAATGATCAAAAGTTACAACGTTCGCTAGATGTAATCTTGGCACGATTGGACGTGCTGGAACAAAAAAGTAGGCGTGCAGATGTCGTTAATACGGATCCGGTGAGTGCTCAAATTTCAGTATTTGAAAATGAATTAGATCGCAATCAGTTGCCTAACACTTCTCCATTTCGTCCTGAGGAGCCTACCGCCCATATGTCAACATCTGTACGTGTGACTAGTGAGAACTGCGAATTATTGCAAAACGCAATGCCTAGTACAAGTAGTGTAAACAAAATTAATGATTGCCATTCCACGAGTGATACCCACATGAATTGTACGCTAGTGTTAGCCGAAGCGTTAAAATCGGTAATTCCATCGCGATCTCAATACTACGTTTCGAACTTCGACCCAAGTATCCACAATATAAATTCTTGGTGTGAGGAAGTCGATTTAGCCCAGAGTTCGAATGGCTGGAGTGATCGAGAATGTTTGTCGCGGGTAGCACAGTGTTTGAAGGGCGATGCAAAAGTTTGGTTAAGTGAGTGGGTGACCAACGATCGGTCTTGGTCAAATTTTAAGCGGGAGTTCAAGTCTCTCTGCCCAAGTAAGCTCGATTTTGCGAATATACTTGCCGGTGTCATAAATAGCACGTCAGATAAATTCAGTACGTATGCCGAATACGCCCGTCGATCGTTATTACGACTTCGTATAGTCAAAGGTTTGAGTGAAGAGTTAATGACGGAGATAGTTATTCGGGGTATAGCAGACGCGCAGGTGAGGGCTGCAGCAGCAAATGCCAACCTAACTGCCGACAGCTTAGTTTCATTTTTATCGATATATACCAAGCCCAGTCGCGGTAAGCATGATAACCGCGTGCCAATATTAAAACGGCGTGATGACGCGGGTCAATGTAAACTCAAATGTTTTTCTTGTGGCCAAACTGGGCATAAAAGTTATCGTTGCCTAAATAAGAAACCGCGTCATAACAAACCAGAGGAAAAGTCCCATTCAAGTTCAAACACATCCGTTACGTGTAATTTTTGTAAAAAGCCGGGTCATGTAGAAAGTAATTGTTTCGCTAAAGAACGGTCGGAAAATCGTAATGCACGTAACATCAATCTTTGTAACGAAGTTGACCAGTCTTTAGTGAGTTCTCATAAAAGTGATGATATTACTACAGCAGTAGTCCAAGGTATCCCGGTTGATATACTAATTGATAGTGGTGCAATGAATACATCTTTGGTTTCAGAAAACGTTTTAAAATATTTCTCTTGCCAACCAAAGACTAGACGTTGTGTCCTTAAGGGTATTAGTGAAAAGGAAATAGTCTCAACTTCTTATGTTACGTTGACAATTGAATTCCCCGAAATATCCATTGAAGCTGATTTTGTAGTGGTACCCTCTTCGTGCATGTTTACACCTATAATAATCGAAACCGACATACTTAACCGTGATGGTGTGACCTATGTACGCACGAAAGATAAGCAGTACCTAACGTTTTCTAGTGCAACTAAGACCTCGTCACGTCAAATAAGTTCCATTATTACGGACGTCAATGTTGTTACACCTCTTATAGGTAAACATAAAGAGTCGCTTATGTCCATCATTAATGACTTTTCGGACTATCTCATTTCGGGCACTGCGAGTTCCACTGTGACCACTGGAGAAATGCACATTAACTTAACAAGCCAAACGCCAGTTGTTTACCGTCCATATAAATTGTCTTACCAAGAAAAACTAAAGGTACGTGACATAATTAAAGATCTTCTCGATAAAGGGATAGTAAGGGAGTCGCAGTCAGAGTACTCTAGTCCAATAATCCTTGTCAAGAAAAAAGACGGCACGGATAGAATGTGTGTTGACTTTCGGGCCTTGAATCAAATTACAATTAAAGACCGTTACCCGATGCCGTTGATCGACGACCATATTGACAGGTTGGGTAGCTTTACGTACTTTAGCTCGTTAGACATGGCTACAGGCTTCCACCAAATTAGGATCCACGAGGCTTCAATACACAAGACTGGGTTCGTCACTCCCGAAGGCCACTACGAATTTGTTAAAATGCCGTATGGTCTGACGAACTCCCCAATTGTGTACCAACGGATCATCAACAAAACCTTAAACAGCTTTATAGTAGCAGGTAATTTCCTGATCTACGTTGACGTCTTGTTGATGAGTCATAAGGTAGAGGAGGGCCTCGAACTCCTTAGGACAGTGCTTCACACACTCTCAGCATCTGATTTTTCTATTAATTTACGTAAGTGCACATTTGTTACGACCGAGGTGGAAAACCTTGACCGAGTGGTGAGTCAGGGTCAGGTAAAGCCGAGCCCTCGTAAAGTAGAAGCCTTGGTGAACAGCCGTTCGCCGCAGAATGTCAAGCAAGTCCGTCAGTTTTTAGGACTTGTTGGATACTTCAGGCGGTACATAGAGGATTTTGCTGTTAAAACCGCCTGCATAGCCAAGCTCACCAAAAAGAACGAAGAGTTTGCGTGGGGACCGGAACAGGACAAGGCTCGACAGGAGATCATCGAATGCCTGACAAGTGAACCCATTCTGGTAATATTTGATCCTAGTCTAGCCACGGAAGTACACACCGACGCAAACAGCAGTCTGCCGCAGACGGTAAGAAAAGAGTCGTTAAGGTTTTGCCAAGCGGGCGCTACGAACTTAAATTACTTAGTGGCGCGTATGGAAAAACCAGCCAGGCTGCGGCGGAGTATATGGTACCCTGGCGAGGAGAGTGGTGTCCTGAAACCTGTACAGCGTTTTTCGAAAGTGAGTGTTTGCTCATTTTATGTTGTGTGATGACCCGATGTAGTTGTTACTGGGTCCGTACGGTGTCGTGTAATGGTCCGATGTAGATGCTACTGGACCATATAAAACCGACACGTGACTGTACCGATCCGATGTAGTTGTTACTGGATCGATATCGTTGAAGACCCGATGTAGTTTTTACTGGGTCAGTATTGTGACTGTAACGATTCTATGTAGTTGTTACTGGGTCAGTATTGTGAATGTGATGACCCGATGTAGTTGTTACTGGGTCCGTATGATGTCGTGTAGTGGTCCGATGTAGATGCTACTGGATCATAGAAAGCCGACACGTTGGGGCAAGTTTATTCTGTAAGGCCTGTGACAGTGTGTAGAGGAAATAGTCCTCGCAACGAGAAGTTCCCGTAACGCGCGCAACGGTTACTTCAATTCTGTGTGGTTTGTATTTGCGAATGAGACGTCTCTATAAGTGGTGACTTATAATTGATGAAGGATGAATACTCGAATGCAAATGAATGGTGATGAATGAATTAACTGATTGAGAGATGAATGCTTGAGTTGCATATAGAGTTGGTTTCCAGATTTTATAACTGTCTCATGACTTTCAGATGAATCTGATGAAACTAATGATGTTACGCTGTCTCCACCTGGACCCAGCAGCAGGTCAAATGCGGCCGAGGACGACGCATGATCAGGAGAGGCCGTGTTAGGAATCAACTGACGCGAGTGACATCGTGCCTATATAAGGCGCTGTCAAACAGATGACAGACACATTTGCTTATCGGTCGTCGGAGCGTTCACACGTATCAGCTGTGTTATTTTCGTTTATAGTTAGTTAAGTTCAGTCGTTGATTGTAATAATTGATTTATATGTGATAGTTGTTTTAATTACATCATTGCATTAAATCGTTTGTAACCGTCATAATTATTTTTTTATATAACCTGCGTGAGGTTCCTAAAAATATATTATATTAGTCAGTATATAAACTATTCTAGGTACTGATAGGCCCGGCTCTTTTCTCAGAGTGAGAAGGGTTAGGCCATAGTCTACCACGCTGGTCCAGTACGGCTTGGCAGACTTCACATACCATCGAGAACATTAGGTAGAACTCGCATATATGTTTCCTTACAATTTTTTTCTTCACGGTTAAAACAAACGATTCTCGAAGATAAGTATGAGTAGTCTGCCAATCCACACTGGGTGATGAACTATAGCTTAACCCTTTTAACACCGAGAAGAGGCCCGTGCCCAGCAGTGGGATAATTTAATACAGAGCTCATATTTTTTATAAACTTACGAAACCCTGTTTAATTTGTATTAAAATGGCATTAACAACAACAATGTAACAACATACTTACATTTCATACATGTAAAATAGGACCCATCGGCTGGTGATGGATCCTATTTTAGTTGGCTATATTTTAGACTCCATGGTGGTACTGAGGGTCCCATAACAGCAAAATAAAAAATATCATTTCCTAATCTAAAAATCAAGCTTGAAATGCCATGATCGTAGTGACGATTAACAAACGTGTTAACGTGAATATTATATCATGACCTAGTTAATATATCGCGAGATGTTCGAATTTAGGTATTCATATTAACAACAAAACGAAATTGGCACACAATATATTTTCATGACACAAAAATTGTATACTCAAATTAATATTTCTGCAAACAGCGTTTGTAGATAAATATTTCTGTTAAATATTTATGTACATTACATAATTATACATTTCTATCCCTACTGAGGTAGGCAAAAGGTGACCAACATTGACGTCAACTACGATTTTAGGTCTCACGTAAAATAGGGCGAGCCTATTGCTGTAGGAAATACGTCGCCGTAGTGAAGGCCGCGGGTGGGAGAACAGGGATCTCCCACCCGCCAGCCGTTGAGTTGGAGCGACGCCCTCTGTTGTGCCAGGGCGTCGTCTAGAAGTCGTCACCCGCAGACACAACATCTCTGCATTAGGCACTGCTGGGTGGGTCGCTGATGTAGTTTCAGTTCTAGCGACCCACCCATACAAAGCAGCGAGTTGGCACACCGTGGTGGTTTTAGTCGGTAGGCCCGCAGTCTCGGGAGAGCCCGACATAACCCTCTCGCCTCCCCTTGTGGCAAGTGGGTATGCATAAGGAGCATTTCCCCACGAACAAAAAAGGCAAAAGATGGACAACATTGATGTCAACTACGATTTTAGGTCTCACGTAAGATAGGGCGAGCCTATTGCTGTAGGAAATATTGTTTATTTTTGTTCAATTTATTTGAAAAGCTTTGTCGCTTAGCGACCACACCGCCTTATTAGAAGTAATACATAGTAATATAATCAACAAAAACAATAAATCATTAATTTATACAATTGCTTGGGCTCATTGGAGGCCGGGCTAGCTAATATGCTATTACAAAATCCGATATCAGAGGTAATACTGTTACCAAAAAGAGTAATTCTTAGATCCTTGTTCCGTCTATATTCCATCAAGATGTGCTGCAAATCATCAATCACACCACAATAACAACAATTGGGAGAAGGTAGCTTTTATACCATGAAACTAAATTTATTAGATGGGATGTGGCCAGAACGAAGTCTAAGGGCAATAGTTGAAGACTTACAAAATATAGTTCTAGTTAAGTATATACATATAGTCACACAATTATATGCCCACATTTCGTCAGCCAAGGTTTTGGGCCTACAGCTACGTAATAAAAGACTGAAAAGCCCAATAACACTGGTCGACCCAGAAATAGAACTCGAGACCTCATGAACAGCAGTCACATACGCTGCCTAAAGCGGTGTAAGTAATAAGCAGTTGATACATTTACTCAAATATATTTTGTTGCCAAGAAACTGTCTGCATTTAGCTGGTCACGTCGGTACTGCTACTACGCCGAGTATTGATTTGATTGGTTTTGGTCCCCAAAGAGTCTATGTTTCTGTTGTTTGAAACCGCGACAAAGAAATTAAACCTAGTGCAAAGTAAAACGAAAATAAATAAATCACGTAGCCTCCTAACAAACAAAGATATATAAACTACTTAAAAATGTACACGAGGCCATCTCAAAGGGCGTTTGAAATACAGTAACTATATGCGTACATTTAATTAAAAAGAAACACCGCTTGGCTAACAGAGGCTTGCAATTAATAAAACTTAATTAGCATTTTTAGGTCAAGGGAATGCTTTTAATGAAACATTTGGGCCGTTCTGTAGACCGTACACACCACATTTTCTAGAAAGTAAACACTTAAAATTATAATATTTTCATTAGGGAACATATTTGGTTAAAAAACGTACGCCTTTTCCTTGTTTAATTGTGGGCGAAATGGCATCGCTTAGTGCGGTTTGGGGTAAAGACGGACCGTGCTTGAGTCAATTTGGGTAAATTAAAATGTTTGTCATATAATTATACAGTGTGTAAATACATGTGGCAACAGATGCATTGGTCTTGTAATAAAAGTTAACGGTACACGACTGCTGTGAGTGAGGTCTGGGATTCAATTTTCTGTTCGCGATAAATGTTATTAGGTTGTCTGTGAAAATATTCTTAGTAGCTGCACATTATAACTGTAACTAAATAGGTAAACAAAATCACAGCCAGTGTAACTAAAAAGGTTTAGTAGGGATGCTTTAGGAGCCAATCCCTAAACGTTTGCTCATAGAAAATGTAATAATTATCTAGTACTTATGAAAAAATGAGACAGTAAAATGTTAACTGAACACAATATAATTGCAATTCACACAAACTAAACCAAATTACAAAAAGGCACAATCCCGGGTTGGGTCGGGATGTGTGTGTGAATGTGTGTATGTTCGTGTGTGCGTGTGTGTGTGTGTGTGAGCGCGCGCGCATTTGTGTGTGTGTATGTGTATGTGAGTTGTGTGCAGTAATTTTGATTACTGTCTTTATAATTTCGTGCTCAGAGTATATATGATTATTACTTTACCATGTTTTCATATATAGCATGACAGATTTACGCCAGTATATAATGAAGAGATAGAGAGAGGTATATTATACTTACTTTTGGCTATGTATTGGCACTTTGGCGATCACCTAGTCTCACGCTGATACTAAAATTTTGAGACAGCGTGCTGCTACTAAAAAAATCTAAGGTTAAATACTCAATAGTTAGCCCGATGCGAGAGTAATAATTTAAATAAATTAAATTGTAGTCTAGTAACACTAGTAGTGTATTAGTAACAATATTATGTAATAATAGTGATTTAAAATTAAAAACGCGATAAATATTTTATTATCTATACTAATATTATAAAGATGATACATTAGATTTTTTGTTTGTTTCTAAGGATTTAACTCAAAAACGAATCAACCGATTTTAAGAATTTTCTCATCATTATAAAGCTCTATTATCACCGAGAAACATAGACTATATTTTATTTAAAAAAAAAGATACTGTTACTAAATAAACCAATTTAATTTTACGCGTGTGATATTTTTGTCTGATAATAAAACATTTAAAATTAATATCTAAACACAACACTAAACATGTTAATTAACTGTCGAGATCTTTCATTTTGATCATCTAATACTTGATTCGTTGATTAAAAGGTTGATTAAACCGTTTATAAAAAAAGGTTCTGTTAATTATCAAGGATTACACCCGGGCTAGCTGAATCTTAATTCAATAATAAGGGATGTTATAAAAAATGAACGTTGACTCATAAAGAATTTGTGATACTGATAGCGAACTTTAATTAAGACAGATATGAATAACGTCAGTAACAAAATTATTATTAGTATAATTTTATTACGAATTAACCGACTTCAAAAAAAGGAGGATGCTTTCAATTCGACTGTATTTTTTTTGTGTTACTTCAGAACTTTTTCTAGGTGAACCGATTTTGATGATTTCTTTTTTAATTGATAGCTGGTGCTTCCCATGTGGTTCCATTTGATCAAGATTTGACCAGTAGTTTTTGAGTTATCCTTAATAATACATTCTTCGACTACATTGATGATATTCTTATTTTATTACTTGTCTAGTAGAAGTGGGATATCTTTTAGTTACGTTTAAAAAAAAAATAGATGTCTGACCGCTTAGTGGTATTTCATCTGAGCGTCTCCGTGCTTCGGAGGGCACGTAAAAAGGTCGATCCCGTTTGTTGTCAAATTGACAGCATTCGTTAAGCCATGTCAGAGGCCTACAGGCGGCTTGAACAACTCTTGATAACAGGTTGGCCACTAACCACACGAAAACAAGAAGAAGTATGTGAGCCGAATGTAAGTCTAAGTCTGTAAGCAGCCTTTTGAAGAAGCACTTCATCTTAGTTAAACATTAAGTTTTAGTTTTAGTTTTTGCATGTTGTCTAGCTGCCAGTGCTGTGCATATTTATAATATTAATTGTCAATTAGTTGTATGTTTGCCTTGTAAATACGCCTACATAAATAAATTACTTCTCTCTTACTTGACTAAACGATTAACTATTATGCATCAATGATAAGTTATTTAATTGTTTTTCTTTTTTTATTCAACTAATGTGGCAAACAAGCATACGGCCCTCCTGATGGTAAGTGGTCACCGTAGCCTATGGACGCCTGCAACACCAGAGGCATCACTTGCGCGTTGCCGACCCTTTAGGAAAGGAAGCGGGAAGGAGAAGTAGCGCGAATCGGGGAAAGGGAGTGATTAGGCCTCCGGGGCCTCCGGAACTCACACTCACCGAACGAAACACAACAGTAGGAATACTGCTATTTCACGTCGATGTTCTGTGAGAGGGTATTCCTTCCCCGATTGAGCCAGCCCATTCATGATGAAATTAGCGAGGCTCTACTACTCTAAAGTAAAAGTCAAATATTTTTATTGCCATTATTTCAACATTTTCGTGTCCAAAAGGTGTTTACATTAAATACGTTTTGGACACGTCAAGTCTCTAATAATTTATTATCCACATATAGATTTTCTGACACCGGTTGTTCTTTGTGTCCGTTGTTCAAATGTTTGTAAAGCTCTCCGCGATACAGGTATTATTACAAAGGCGGGAAAGGCTTATTAAAAAAATAAAAAGATGTCACGTGCTGTCGTTGCCAATTATTTAGTGATCAATGAATCAGTGTATGAATACTAACAATTTACAGCATTTCACCCAGTAAGTGTGAGCCCCGAAGACTCACATCCCTACCTCTGTTCTCTAGAGAACTTATGACTCTAGAGTCATCAAGGTGCAAGTGATATTTCACCATCAGGCGAGCCGTTTTACTTGCCAACTTTTAATAAGAGAAAATAACGTTATATAATTATCTCCGCTTTCTTTGTGACCTCGCTTCGATGCGGAACTCCTGAACTACCTTAACGAAGTGAAATTCAAAAGACGTAGCCTTAAAAAAGGATTAATTTTCTTACTAAAAACATTAAAACGTTTGGCTTAAATTTAATTTAATTTCGAACTCTTGACCTAGATTATTAACTGTATATTTCAAGGAAACTGACTTTTTGGTTTCAAGGCGTAAGTTTACGCTTGTTTTTGGGTGCTATCGTCAGGTTTTAGGTTCGATTCTTGGGTGAAAAAGTGTTGCTCGTATAAACCAGCAGTGCTTGAACAAGTAATTGTTCAGGAACTCACAGTGGAAACACAGAATCTAGCAATTGTTAGATGGATACCAATAGGTTTCGCCCCTATTACATAATTTTACATACATTGCATCTTACCCCTACAAAAATGCAAATAGGTGTATGCATAAATTATCTTTTAAATGTTTTGTTGCTTTTATGTGCTTGTAATAATTTTTTATTAATTCATTGCATTATCGAAAAATTAATAGTCAGATAATTTTTTAATACCTCCATGTTCCAGGCCTTAATAAATATAAATTACTCGCTATAAATATTCTTCGTATGGTTTTCAAAAACATCAAAATAACTTGATCAATAACGAAGACCAACACATTCCTCCCAAGTATATTCTTACATAGTGATGATGATTAAAGTAAAACAGTAGCGTAATATCTCCCTACCTAATTTTAAAACGTGAAGGCACGTCGCCACCCTAAGGGGAGATAATTTTCATAGTAATTAACCGTTTTTGCTCCGACCGTGTCACCTGGCGGGCGGGAGCCGTTCGTATACTTTTTATTCAATTTATCAAGAGCACTATTTTTTGTACGTCAGCTCCATTTTTCAAGTTAAGTGTCTTTGTCACTGTCTCATGCCGTGGCATATGTTGGATCTTGCAACGACTATTGAGTATTGGACTTGAATCTCTATAAAGGCAAATTGTAAATTGCCTGCTCAGGAATTTTCTTTACAAAAATATATACAGTAATAAGAGCTCATTATAACGTGGGTAAAAATTGTATGCTATGATGATCACGCGTAACAACTATGACTACGCCTTTAGGAATAATCATACATTATGGTATTTTCAAAGTCTATTGTCTTTGTGAGAGAAAATACCAATAAGTACTTTACATACAATCAGTATAATAAGTTGCAAAGACAAAGACAAAGACATTTATTGCTTAAACTGTGTAGGTACATGAAATGTGTTCTTAAAATAATATTTCGTTTCAACAGTCTACCCTGTCGGGCATTGCAATGGTATAGTTAACAATAGTTACTTAACAACTTATTATACTGATTAATTAACCATGTTTTTGATTCTACTTCATAGAGCTACTTTTTCACAAACATTTGATTCAGTGCATAATAACCATACCATAATATCAACTTGGTGTATCCCCCAAAGTCTAGGTCAGCTATGTTTAAGCACGTTATATGCGACGAGCCTTTTCAGCTGACTGCCCCTATATTACAAGCCACCTAAATTTAAATAGTAAAATCAAGACTCTCCTAGCTAACCCTCTAGAAATACCTGAACATTCCTAATACGATACTGTAGCCTACATTATAAACTATATACATACTAAAAAGAAAATTTAGTACACTAAATTAAAGAGCGAACTCAATTTCACACGGCAACGAATTCATAAAATCTATTTCATATACGCATGGCAGCGCGTAGCGCGGCGTAGAGCGTCTACGATATCGTAGAGGGTCTACACATAGCTCAGGGAGTTCGTGACCCAGAAACATAACATACGAACGTCTGCAAAATTAGCGTGGTTTAAGACCAGTCCTTTATAATATATTATTTGATGCTAGGCGTAATCTCTGTGGCGTATAACCTGTAGTAACTTCAATAGCTGTGGTGTCGGGTTCCATTTCCTGTCGAGATAAGTAATATTGAGTTTTCTGACTAGGAATTCTAAGTACTGTCTTATGGAGTCTGGGTTTATACTACAGGCGGCCTTAGACTCGCCTCCTATCACGTGGCTCTAAGAACATAGCTAGCAATATGTTGTAGTAACACACTCTGCCCATTCCTTCGGGCGTACAGGCTTCGTATGAAATTTAGTAAAAAAGATAATAATACATAGATCAGCCGGACCAGAAAAGTACTTCCAACCACAGAAAAAAGGCCTTACTTAGTGTTCTTGTAGTAAGTAGTGTTACTAAAGGCTTGACTTACTAAAACATTGTGTTATCAATAGGAAAACTAGTGAACTACGTTTCTTGTATTCGATGACTAAGAACTTCTTTGTGACAGGATGCGTATTTAGTTTACATACATTATTCATTACAGATAACGAATTTTGGCAGCCAAGTTTTGCCAGACATATGGTAGAGGAAGAAATACTTTTCCCCGTTTACCAAGTATGTGTCGCTTTCTATATTCCATAGCTGCTGAACATAACACTATATATACATATCTACATATAATATATTCACTCCTGTATATTCACTAGTAAGTAGAGAGGTATTTACAAGTACTACATTACACTTGATATATTTGAAAGGACCAACTTAATGGAGGGCGAGACCACTGCTCATACCGGGCTTTTTAATCAGGTTTGAAATTATTATCAAATCAATCCAATAACATTTATCTGAGCCGAGATGATGTGATTAGAACATCAAATACTACAAAATCAACAGACTTATAGCTTATACGTTCAATATAAGCAAAACTTTTATATCTTACAGTTGTAGGTCGCGAGCTCCCTACCTTTACGTCTACGAGCTACGCCGTAGCCGCGTAGCTCGTTCGTAGAGGATATAAATTAACCCATCCGCTATTTCGCCAGATAAAGCACCCCGTATAATACATACCCTGGAGATATATTTAAGCGTTGAGAGAAAAACGTTGCTCAATTTATATATAAGAATATGCCCTTTTGTGAAAGCGATGATTAATTTTCAATTTAGGTTTTGTTTTACGAGTTAAAAGAGAATTGTTTAAAGGTATTTTTGTTTTTCTTACTTTTGATATATTGATATATTGATTATTTTTTGACATATTTGTAATTCGATTAATGTCCTTATTAAGACTTTAAGACATGTTTAACTATATTTACTTTTTTATTATATTAATTCTGTCAATGATTAATTACTATAAAATTAAACAACATTTGTACGCCACGGTGTGGCAAACATGTAAGAACAATAAGTACCTATCTTGTAACATCCTACATGCCTGAAATTGTATGTATACACATGTTTATGCAAATAAATATTATCTTATCTTATCTTATCTTATCTTATCTTATCTTATCTTGATTGCCTCATCACTCAAAAGTGCAGTAATAATGAATGCGATTAACAATCGATTTAGTCGTGAGACTATGCATATTTGTACAAATAGTAAAAGGTTTTAGTTATAAATGCTCCCTACAACAATTCAATATGATCACCTTTTGGTTCGACAAGTTGTCATCTAACACACAATGCCAACAGAGCATCTGAATTATAAATATAGTATTATCACGCTCACTCATATTCAAAACTGTACAACATCATATCATGCATCATTGTCTATCAATTTGTCTATTAATATGTGACCCGGATTGTATTGACAACCGTACTATCTAAAACGCACTATGCTTTCAAATACACGCCGTTGATATTGAATACCATAAGTTCATTATAGAAAACAGAACAAAGAGAGAAATTTGCATTATTTGTATCTACTCCACGTGCGTGCCTCACCAGACTCGTTGTATACGTTTGAAGGCTGTCGGAAGTCCTTATTTTAACTCCCGGATCAGGCAAAACGTCTTTTCTGTTAGGAAACTCTAAGGTCTCAGTCAGAAATGCTCGGTAAACGGCAATAGGTTCGTCGGCCATTATGTGGGGCTTACACATAGCTGGTAAAATATATCTTAAATCTATGTATGTATTGTCCTCTCCATCTGAACTTACATACGATCTTACGTTGTGTATTGTGTAAAAATATTGATCATATATGAATTATGTTACGTTATTTTATTTTATGTATAAACATTTAAACGCAATTGTAAATTGTTAATGAATAAATGAAATGAAATATATTGTTTTCATGCGGTAAGCAAATTTTCGATCGCTTTAGGGAAGCGCTGTGTGTTTAGCAGTGGATCTTGACTCCAATATGATAATAATAATATTTATTTATTTCTTCTCACATAAACACTTTACAAATGTTGTTTAATAATGTGTGTGTCTTCTCCCTAGCCTTTATTATTCCTAAGTCACTTAGGGCCGGCTTTTCTGGTCTAACTGGATTTGACTGGATATCAGTTTTTACACGGAGCGGCTGCTATCTGACCTCCGCAACCCGAAGGCTAACGATACCCTAAGGCTAGACCAGTGTCAGGATATTATAGCGCACTGACTTCCCAATAAAGACTGCCATAGATGTTCATGGCAGCCGGGACCGACGGCTTAACGTGCTCTCCGAGACACGGAGCAGGCGATAATTGTCAATCAATACGTACATAATTTCGAAAAGTCATATAACTTCCGAAAGTCAGAGGTGCGCGACGTGGATTTGAACCTGACACCTTCTGCATTGCAGTCTGTTGGTCTCCCCACTGAGCTATCGCTGCTCTTGCTTGTTGAATAATGTGTGTGTAATACATAATAAAGCATACCGCATGCTAGTTGCCAACTTAGGTTTGGCAATGTGCAATTCATATTTCTGATTTTGCAAGCGTTCATGGGCTACGTTAACCACTTCGTACTGGGTTGGACGTATGCATAAACAATGTTTGTACTTACTTACAATTTCTTACATAGTCTGACCCCTATAAAATAATTTCAGCCCAGGACATAAATTTGCCCACTTCTAAGCAAGGGCCTCTTCTCAGTACAAGAAGGGTTAGGCCCCAGCCCATTCCACTGGCCCAGTGTAAATTAACAGACTTCACATATATTTGAGAACATTATGGAGATATGCAGTTTGCCTCACGATGTTTTCCTTGACTGTTAAACCAAGCGATAATTAACTATTTAAAACAAAAAGCCTATATCCTCCAAGGGATAAGCTTAAGTATATTACAATTACATTTTAGTCCCACGGAATACTGGCGAAGATTTCGTGTTGCAACTGAACAATCTTATGCAGAAAATTACAATATCACTACCCAATCTGGAAATTAAAAGACCTTGTAGACAGCCGGCGCATTCACTCCCACTGCACTACCAAGGCAGTCTTGTTCTAAGCCAGCTCAAAAAAACCATAGGTGCTTTGGCAAAATAAATTGTGTACAGGCGTGTCTTGGATTCGGTACGCACTTCGCTACAACAGTAAATTTTACGAGCAACTCTAAAACAATCATTAATACTCGTTTTATTACAGGATACGTACCGCAGCCGTATTCTGGAAGCAAAAATTTTACTTGTATGTGTGTTAAGAATTTTCTAGAATAATTTGTTTCGCAGGTGATTTTATTTACGTGGGTCACTGCCATATCTATGTCACTATAACCCTTGTTGCACTAAACGTAGTAAAATTACCTGTAACTTATGTTTTAATTTACACTCTAGGTTAAATCGTTAAAACCATTTTAAAATACGGTCAGTGGTTTTTGTATCATTTTAAATAGTGTGATAGTCGACCACAGTTATTTCTCAAAAAAAATGTACCCTTTTTTATAATTTATCGATCACCAATAAAAAAACCCTCGGAAACAAAATATGCTACTTCTCATTTTAATCTTATAAGAATAAATCAGCTGATTTATAATTCTATCAAGTCTTTTAAACACTCTGCAAGCAATTTCTAAATAACCAAAAACATCCCTTGTCTTAACAAAACGCCATACTTGAGGCATGCATTACAATAAGGCCTTGCTATATTATCCGTGAAAGTTACAGAGATCACAGGAATGCTGACTGTACAGCCAAAAAAACTAACTATTCGAACAACTATCGATTATATGAAACAAATGACACCAATATTGTGTCTGAAATATTAACAACTAAATTGTTAAATGTAATCGTTAATAATACAACTATTTTGCGGATATCAAACAGGTTGAGACCACTTAAACCTTGGATAACAAAAGGGATTGTACAATGTATAAGAAAACGAGATATTTTACACCAGAAAGCTAAAAAATCACCAAATGATACTAAAAAAAAACATCAATATATAAAATACAGAAATCTATGTAATAACATCATAAAAAATCTCAAATATAGATATTACCAAGAAAAATTACGAATAAATAAGGGTAATGTCAAAGAAACGTGGAAAATTGTAAAAGAAGTATGCGCCTTAAATCGTAAAAATGAAGTTTCAGGAGAACTACTCGGTATTGATAGCACTTCTAAATCTTCACTTAATAAAGTGAATGATTACTTTACATCAATCGGATGTAGTCTAGCTAAGCAACAATTAAGTACCATGAACTTAAGTGAACTAGACCTAGCACGGCAAGCTAAAGTAGATAACACGCCCTTGAAATCAATGGTGCTTACGCCAACTGATATACATGAAGTGCGAGGGATTATATTAGGACTAAGATCACACAGTGCACCAGGATGGGACAAAATCACTGCAACAATCCTGAAACAAAATCTTTATACACTTGCTCCGCCCATCACGTACTTGTGTAATCTGAGTCTTGAAACAGGAATTTTTCCTGCTGCCTATAAGCGAGCTGTGTTCTGCCCAATATATAAGTCGGGTGACAAGAGTGAGCCATCCAATTACCGACCCATATCTCTTTTGTCAACGCTGTCAAAAATATTAGAAAAAATAGTTAATAGAAGGCTAATTAATTACTTAGAAAAAAATGGAATGCTTAGCGAGTCTCAGTTTGGTTTTCGGGAAAGAAAATCAACTGAAGATGCAGTTTTGACACTTGTATCAAATACTGTATCTAATTTAGACAAAGGCAACAAGTGTCTGGGAGTCTTTTTGGATATCCAAAAAGCTTTTGATACAGTGTCTATTCCTATACTATTAACACGACTTGAAAACGTTGGCATGAGAGGTGTGGTTCTAGATTGGTTCAAAGACTATCTATCGGGTAGAGCACAGACTGTGCGAGTGGCAGGATTTGAAAGTGACCATGCTGTCTGTAGATACGGTGTTCCGCAGGGTAGTACGCTTGGCCCTACACTGTTTATTATATATGTCAATGACTTATGTAATGCAACGAATATGCCCAGCATGAATACTAATACCATTATGTTTGCTGACGATACTGTCTTGTTGTTTAGCGGAGTTACTTGGGATGCGGTGTTCCATAAAGCAGAAGAGGGACTAGCAAAGGTTACTTCCTGGCTAGAAGACAGCCTTCTTTCCATAAACACGGGCAAAACTAAATACATCTGCTTCAGCAAATCTACCATAGGCCAGCCGCCAGTAACTCATAACTTAAAAATTCATATTTACCCCTGCAATCGTAAAATAGATAATGTAGGCTGTACCTGTGCAAATTTATCTCGAGTAACTTCCATAAAATATCTTGGTGTAACAGTGGATGAACAACTTAATTGGAAACAGCACATAACTACTATGACTGCTAGGATTAGAAAGATGATATATTTGTTTAAAAACCTTCGAAACGTTGGAGATATGTACCTTCTTGTATCAACTTATAGAGCACTCTGCGAATGCATAATAAGATATTGTATCTGTGCATGGGGTGGCGCAGGTAAAACCTATCTATTGTCTGCAGAGCGGGCCCAGCGTTCGGTATTAAAAGTACTAATGAAATTACCCTTTAGATATCCTACTACATCAGTTTACCGAAAGACCAGTGTCCTATCTGTAAGAAAGATATACATTTACGAAATTCTGCGACGTTACCATAAGAAATATGTACCAACCTTACCTCGTACATCAAAACGAGTAGAGCGTTGTCCAGTGCCTAAAGTTAAAACTACACTTGGGCAGAAGCATTTCAACTTTCTATCCCCTTTTATATACAACAAATGTAACAAATTAAATAAAATAAAAGGACTAAACAATAACGAATTTAAAAATGTTGTTTTCAAATGGTTGAATTCGATGGACTACAATGATGTTGAGAATCTATTAACGTTTATAACTTAACATTGGTGTGCAATAGATTGATGGACTGCCAAAATTTCGATCCCAAGACACTGTCGTAGGGCCAATCATCGCGCACACACACACACACACACACACACCCATCCACACACACACACACACACACACACACACACACACACACACAGAGACACACACACACACACACATGTACATACATAAGCAATCGCTTACTAGTGTAATAGCACTGAAATGAAGTGTAACTTAATTACTAATCCTTTTTATTGTTTTAATTTTTTGTGAAACTAGAAAATATTCCTTTTTATGATATGTGTTAATTTAATGACATAAAATATTTTTAACTTGTAATAGGGGGAAGACACTGGCTCCTGCAACACAGTTTTTAATAGTGCAGGGATCAGAGAATTCTAAATTACTGTAGCTTAATTTGTGTCAATAAAATTATTATTATTATTAAAAAAAAAAAAAAAAAAAAAAAAAACTACGTATCGAAACAACACTCGATCACGTAGCAGTGCAACTGGCAGTACTGCTCGCGCACGAACGATATACTTTGCTAGACTATAGCGTTGTCCTCGTCCCACTCGATGTACTCAGACCTACGATTATTAGGTGATGTCGTAATGAAGTATCGCGGATGAGGCATAGCGTCTCCTTAATGATCTCTCAAAATACTACTTACTCGGGCAATGTTCCATAGCAGCACGTAATCTGGGTAAAAATATAGACTCACCTTTTAAAGTCCCTAAAACGAGAGCTGGAAAAATTTAGATGTAATACACGACTGACCTTTCTTTTTGTATTAAATTGGTATAATATATGAGTATGTTATTCCAAACAGAATATTTATAAAGCATCTGTAATTTTGCCTCTGTTGCTAAATACAATTGTCCGGTGAGAACAAATGTCTGGGTATTATAAATGTTTATTATTAATTAAAATCTTTTGAAGCAGGTACGGCCAGTCATTTCTCTCTCACGTAAAATATATGTATGTTAGCAAATACGGCATGTTATAAGAAGATATAACCATATTTTTTATACTACAGTAGTAGCAAACAAGCATACGGTCCGCCTGATAGCAAGCAGCACCGTAGCTTATGATCGTTATGATATCACTCTTGCTGAAATAAAATAAATATGGAATAAAGGTGGTAGTAGTAGGTAATGGAAAACCTACCGAAATCCTTACTTATTGGTAAACAGTGTTACTCTAATGTCAGTTTCCAGTAAGATGGTGGAATACTTCTTCGTATAAGCCAGCTCATCTATCCCCTCAAATAATGCATCTATGCCTTAGATTAGCTACATAGACGCTCTTTGTATCTTCGAAGAGGTAGCCAGTTAAATATTACAACCATATTGAGCCAACTACGTTTTTAGTCTCATGAAATTGTGGATATGTCTGCAACTGACGGCAATACGGTCCTTCGGCTGAGATATTCATAATGCAACAGAGATTTCGGTAATAGAAAAAGCCGATTTTGCCCATCCTAGGAAACGAATCCGTATACTCAGATAGCAGGCAAATATAATCGCAAACTCACCCGAGGGCTACCTAAAAATTAATGTTTTATAATAAACATTTAAAAGTTTAATAATAGTCCCGCGCATCAAGCAAGCAACACGTCAATCTTGGCGAGATCAGGCCAGTCAAATTTTATTGGCGTTTGCTTTTAATGGTGGCTCAACTGTTTTATTGTTCAATTATAAGATGGCGACGTTTCTGTTTACTTACCCACTCGAGCTTTCTATTAATAGAACCGCGTAAAAAATAAATTGTATAGCTTAATTTTAATTACAAAATGATACTTTTAATTCTACAGTACATCATTCATTTTTTATTACCAAGGCAAACTAGCATTCCTTTCGCCTGATCGCTCGGCCCAGCTTTTCTGTTAAAAATTCCTTAGTTAGGAAGTTGTCGGTGTTGCACACCCGTGTCCCTGAATACACATAAAGCTGTTGGTCCTGCACCTGATCTCTCTACCGTCATGTCGGTTAGCCGTCATAACGTATTACTAGAATCAAAGTATAAAGAGCGCACTTATGCACTGAATTATCCTCTGAATAAGAAGGCCTTTAGTACAAACAAATTATTTACATACTCAATAACCAAACACATAATGCTCTTATAAATATGCCGTGTGTTTATATCAAATTAATAGATATTCCTCTCTACCGTAAATTGCATTTCCATCACTAGCTCGTACTAATTGGTACAAAGTTCTACAATACTGAAATGCCTGGTCGTTTTGATGAATTAGTCGCATCATACTTCCCTTTGACGTATCTGGTCTGTGGCGATATTGGATACGTTTATTAAGCTGCTTCGTGGGTAAAGTTTGCACTTTAACAGATGTATTATTATCTATTAAAGTGCAAACAGGCCTAAGATAATATAATGTCTTGAGCATGTTTCCCTAAAGAAAATGGCAGATCTGTATTGTAGAGTTAAGAAAGTAGGCCGCGACAATTATCTTTGGCCGGCTATTCTAATTGCCCACATTCTAAGATCTCACATTACAGAGAGCGATCCAAGGTATCCAACCAGTAAGATAAGCGCAATACATATTTTAACAGTAGTAATAGTTCTTCTCGCATGACGAGAAACCGTGAGAGTAGTAGCACCGTTTCTCTGTTTTGCAGAGAAAGTGTGAATTTTGAGCACACCCCTAGTGTTCATCATCCCATCTTTCGTGCTTTTTCCTTAGAATCGGCATCGCGCTAGCAATATAGCATATAATAGTATTGAAAGCAATCCTAGGCATTCCTAGGTCATGGTAACCGCTTACTATAAGTGGGCTCGTATGCTTAGTATATCTTTGTTCTAGTCGGCCTCGATGACGTAGTGGTTAGTGTAACCGACTGCCACGCCTGAGGTGAGGCGTGTGAGGTCGCGGGTTCGATTCCCGCACAAGTCAAACATTTGTGTGCATGAACATGGATGTTTGTCTTGGTCTGGGTGTTTCTACGTATAATACGTATGTTTTTACAAAAAAAAATATGTATATATATATGTTTATCCATTGTCTAGTAGCCATAGTACAAGCTCTGCTTAGTTTGGGCTAGATGGTGTTGTGTGTATGTGGTATAATATATATTAAAATTAAAGTACTTTTGACGGATAATTTTAAAACTATTAAATGCTAAAATGGAACTGTGATATGTTTATCAAAGTTTCATTAATAGTTTCAAATTTAAACTACTTTATACGGCTTTTAATATAGCAGCGATAGCCTCGTGGGAGACCGTTGGACTGCCACGCAGAGGTCTCGAGTTCGATCCCAGGGCACGCATTTCTGACTTTTCAAAGTTATGTGCGTATTAAATAGTCAATTATCGTTCGCTTTAACGGTGAAGGAAAACATCGTGAGGAAACCTGCATGTCTGAGAGTTTTCCATAATGTTCTCGAAGATATGTGAAGTCTGCCAAGCCGCACTGGGCCAGCATGGTGGACTATGGCCTAACCCTTCTTACACTGAGAAGAGGTCCGTGCCTAGCAGTGGGACAGATTGATACCGGGCTGATAATAATACCAGGCCTGTAAACATAAATAAAACGTTTTTTTTTTGTTTGGAACGACTACGCTCACACTAGGAATAATTCCTGTGTCGTGGGGGGCTTTACAAACATTCAAACAACACCCACACTCGGAAACACTATTTGTGGATCACACAAATTGTTGTCCCGCTTAGGATTCGAACTCACAACACCCGGCATAGTGGCAGCGGCGAGGCGACCCCTTAAAACACTACGCAATCCGATGAATTTACATACATACATTCATAGATTCACACCTGTTTCTCAGAGGGGTAGACAAAGACTACGGATTTCCATTTGCTACGATCCTGACACACTTCTCTGTCTTCATTCACTTTCATCGCATTCCTCATACACGCCCGTCGGTTCAAGGTGCTCTTAACCTGGCCTTTGTCCAGAACGCCTCCGATCTGATCAAGAAACGTTCACCTAGGTCTTCCTCTTGCGACTGTTCCATTCATACTAGCCTTATTAACTTTCTTAGTCAGTCTTTCCTCGTCCATTCTTTCTACATGCCCAAACCAGCTTAACATACCCTTGAAAATATGAATTTATCCGATGAATTTATGAGTAATTTAATAGTTTTCTAATATCCGTATAAAGCAGTCTAATTTCATTGTATAACATTCGCGTAAGCGTAAGACAATAATTTGTCAATATTTGTTCTATAAAAGGCTTACGACTAAATCACATTTTAGTCTTAACCTCGCGAAACTCGAACCCTCGACATTTGACAGAGAAACAGTAGCAAAAAGAACATCTAAACACAAATTCTACTATTTTTAACATTATTTCACTTTTTGTAATAGTTTTAATACATTACCTTTTGTGTAGTATATTGTATTTTAAGAAGAGCTGGAGTATGCGAATCACCTTGAGTCCACATATTACATATTTGCAGTCACCGGGAGAGAACGTTCTCCCATACATTCGAATTTTTAGTCATGCAAGCGGATACGGAGATGTGCATCGCTCGAAACCAATGGGATTTAGGGTGACAATGATTAGAACGATAACGGGACTTTAGGTAGAATAATTGTGTACTCATGCTGTATTGTGATAAAATACATATAAAAGGTACGACCTATATATGCGGAAATCCAACTGCCGTGCGTCGCTTTTTTACGCGAAAACCCACGTGTTCATAGGAAATGCTGTCGGTATTTAGTCAATAAAAACCTACTGCCCTGGTTTTATGTCCTAATAATGACAACAGCAACAAAAAATTGATAATAATCTATATATTTTCCATTACTATGTACGAGTGTTTTCTTTATTGTTTAAATTAATTTAAAAATCACAAATAGTCACAGTTATACCTACTACTGTTATCAGACATCCAGCAAACAAATATAACAAAAAAAAATATTAATATCGGTTTCCCAAGAGAAAAGAGGAGAATACGAGATGAGTTGTAGTTACACATTGATAATAATTCGTTCAGGCTCAGCGCGACAGCAATAGACATGTTAATAAACTTTTCTTTAAAATATTAATGACCGTATTTTCTCTTAAGCGAGCATTCTCTTTTAAGCGTACATATACAAGTACATGCTTATGCAACTTAAACGCTAAGATATAAAGTGATCCTTACAGTTTTTACGAAGGTTTGTCATTTATCCTAATATTATAAATGTGAATGTGAGTTTATTTGTTTGTTTGTCACGCTTTCAAACCTTAACTACTTAACCGATTGTCATGAAATTTCGCATACACGTTTTCAGGGGTATAAAAAGCATGTAGGGATGCGAAAACTATCTCGTCTACAATAAGTCCTGATCCCGAGCGAAGATAGAAGATATATTTAATAACGTAAATTGCCGCAAGCTCACATTTGAGACGATTCCTCATTACAAATATTCATAGTCATACGTGAACATGTATTTACGGATAATTATTGCACTGCGGCATGCAATCATGTTATACTATGTATTATAATTGCAGTACATAGTTTAACAATAGCAGTCCTTGACATGATTGTTGTTAATAGCGCCGTTATGGCATTTTCACATGATTTTGCACCACTTGTGACTACTCATGTTTATACACGTGTATACAGAGTGTCCCAGAATATGTGCATCAAATTGTAACGGGAGATTCCTTAGGTAAGGTCCTTTCAAATATGAAAATAAATAAATAGAAAAATCTAAGTTTTGGTGCAAAAGCAATACACCAAAATAATGCAGCGATTTCAAAACTATGTCTGTTTTTTAAATATTCGTTTTTAGTTTGACTAATCAATCCTTCACAAATAATAATAGTGGAAAAATTAAAATTAGCCATAAACGAAGTACCTGTATTTGAAAGTCTGAAAAAATTATTGACTTATTATTTTAACACAAATTTCATAATGTTTTTTTGCGCGTTTGAATGGTCCTTACCTAAGGAATCTCCCGTTACAATTTGATTCACATATTCTGGGATACGCTGTATATAACGATGTAGGCAGCATAAACGCAAAAATCGTGCTTTTCTTCTATTTAAGTTTCTAGGAATATCTATATACTCAACTCAAGCTCAAATGATTTTTGAGACGAATCATTTTTCAAGCGCTTCTTTGTACTTATGTATGTATGTATCTTATGTGGGGGCCAGTCAATGCAGACCGGCGACACTTCGACCCAGTGGGATCTTTTGTGTCGACATTCTCCCAATAACGACTGCCATAGATGTTCATAGCAGCCGGGACCGACGGCTTAACGTGCTCTCCGAGGCACGGAGCAAGCGATAATTGTCAATCAATACGCACATAATTTCGAAAGGTCTTATAACTTCCGAAAGTCAGAGGTGCGCGACGTGGGTTCGAACCCTCTGCATTGCAGTCTGTTGGTCTCCCCACTGAGCTATCGCTGCTAGGTGCTGCTTCTTTGTACTTAAGTTGATTCTCTTGCTCGTGAGTGTCGCTCATTATTTCTTACTTTTCTCATTAGTAATGAAATATAGCCTACTGGTAGATAAAGACATTAGATTGCCAGCTCTATGTATAATTTTTCTTTTTTGGTCATATCATAACAGAACGAATATAGTCAAAAAGTTGTAATTTCATAATGTTTTGTTTATGTGCCAAATAAGACAAGTGAGAAAAATGGATTATACATAATTGAATTATGAAATTCATTCTACTAATATAATAAAAATAATTTAAAAGTTTTGATGTTTGTAACTCAATCACGCGAAAACTGTTGAACGAATTTGTCTGAAAATTGACATACAGATAAATCACGTTCTGAATTCAAATAGGATACTTTTTATTCGACTTACCGTGGCACTGAGGCGAACAAAATCTAGTATGATATTAATTTGTAAACAATACAATTTGTACAAATTTATATTTTACTAGCTGACCCGCGCAACTTCTTCTGCTTCGCATAAGACAATTTTTACCCGTATTTACAACATTTTTCATTTATGCTTTCTCTCCTTTTGGTTGTAGCGTGATGTTATATAGCCTATAGCCTTCCTAGATAAATGGGCTAACCAACACTGAAATATTTTTTTTATTCGAACTAGTCGTTCCTGAGATTAGCGCGTTCAACCAAACAAACAAATAAACAAACTCTTTAGCTTTATAATATTAGTATAGATTATTGTTTATACCAGCTTCAATTCGCAGAGAAATACACTTGCAGAATGTATTCACATTACACAAAGAAAACATTTCAGTACTAGAGCAGCATCGCTAATTAATATCACATATTCATCTGATCCTGAAGTAGCAGCAAAACCTCAGTGGGGAGACCAACAGACTGCAATGCAGAGGGTCTCGGGTTCGAACCCACGTCACGCACCTCTGACTTTCGCAAGTCATATGACTTTTCGAAATTATGTGCGTATTAATTGACAATTATCGCCTGCTCCGTGCCTCGGAGAGCACGTTAAGCCGTTGGTCCCGGCTGCCATGAACATCTATGGCAGTCGTTATTGGGAAAGTCAGTACCCTCTAATATTCTGACACTGGTCTAGCCTTAGGGTATCGTTAGCCTTCGGGTTGCGGAGGTCAGGTGGCAGCCGCTCCGTGTAAAAACTGATATCCAGTCAAATCCGGTTAGACCAGAAAATCCGACCCCAAGTGACTTGGGAATAATAAAGGCTAAAAGAGAAGAAAATATTCATCTGATCCTGATGTATACAATGAATGATTCTTAACGTATATACATAAATCGACAGTTCCACATCCTCCGCAAATCTGCTTATTCAATCCATGGAAACCAAACAACAAACTCATATTAAGAGGAACGGAATGATACATCACTCATTAGTGAATATTAATGTGGCAAGACTTGCAACGTATATAGTTAATCGTACTAGTATGTCTTATGTACTCGTACATAACTGTGTATATGTATTTATGTACTTAGCTTGGAGTTATGAAGACTAAGATATGGTACATAGCTTATCTTATCTTATTTCGGAGGCCAATCAGTGTAGACCGGCGACACTTCGACCCAGTGGGATCTTTTGTGTCGGCCTCGAGATCTGTCCCTGAGCTATCTCCCTATGAATGTACTGCATCAGTCGCAGCGTACACTTCAGAGGGAGAAGCTTGAAGTCTTCAGGGTTCGGATATGCCAATCCCATCAGACCCGTCCTTAGTCCAGCCAACGTGTCACATTCACATAGTAGATGTGATATGGACCCGTCCTGTTCAGCACAGGCTCTGCAGATCAAATTGTTTGCCAAACCTAATCTGCACAGGAAGTAGTTGGTGCCAAAATGGCCAATGAACGCTCCTGTGAGCAGGCGTATTTGGCCCTTGTTGTACCCGCAGAACTTCCGGGTGAAGCCCGTGGCTCTGTTTGCAATGAATTTCTTGGTGTTCCAGACCCCTAAGGGTCATCCACTCCAGCCTATGTTTATCATTGCCATATGCATTCATAGCTGCCTTGAGGGTACTCTCTGAGAGTCCTACTGGTACATAGCTACTATCCATGTAGTAAATGTCTGGTCGGATAAGCATACTTGACAAAACTAGAGACATGTATCCTCAATATTATTGTAAATGCAAATGTGAGTTTGTTTGTTTGTTAAATGAAAATGAAATGAAAATGAAAAAGTTTATTTACCAACATAAACATACAGTACACAAACAATTAAATTATTTAAATAGAGGTGGTAAAATAGGCATCTACGTCAGCTATTGTTGCAGTTTAACTGCAACGCTGGTATTCTCGCAGGCCTAACATAAAATAAAAGCCTTAAGATTAAAATTTCTTAAAATTATATGATTACATTATAAATTATATATAAATATACCTAATAATATTATAATTTTAAATATAATATAACAACAACATGCAAATACAGAATAAATAATAATAATATATAGATAATAATTATAAATATTTATTACCGCATCTTGTAAAACGAGGTTTACGAACGCAGCATACATGCCAGACTGACATCTGTCAATGTCAACAACGTCAACAGTTACCACGATAGACATAATAATTAAAATTATCAACATTGCAAGCGGCTTGGGTTATAATGACCTAATAGTACACAATTACAGAGT
Source organism: Catocala fraxini (assembly GCA_930367265.1). Classification (NCBI taxonomy): domain Eukaryota; kingdom Metazoa; phylum Arthropoda; class Insecta; order Lepidoptera; family Erebidae; genus Catocala; species Catocala fraxini. Next base: position 4,359,124 of record OV884045.1, read on the forward strand.
AAAGAATATACTAATACGATACAAAAGTACACATGGTTCCTTACAAAATTGAGAAAGATGCGCATGCGCAAATTAAAACTAAATAATATCGAAATAATACAACAACAAATAGTGGCGTATTGCACTTCATGTAAGTACATATTAAATTTATGGAACAGATTTTTGTTTATTTATTAAATATTGTTTTAAATTGTTACGAAATGAACGCAATGATTTTAGATCTCGTATTGGCGGCGGAAGGTTATTCCAACATTGCGTCGCTGCGTATTTGAAACTACCCCTGAAAGCCGTGGTTCTGTGACTTGCAGTGACCAAGAGATGAGACGCCGCCCGTGTGCTGTAGTGATTAATATCACGTGACCACATTAGCTTATCATAGAGGTAAACTGGTTTTTTGTATTGAACAATACCAAACAGCAATGTCGCCAAATGAAGGTGTCTGCGGGCAGCCATCTTCATCAGATTTCCACTGTTTAAAAATGGAGTGACATGCATGCGAGGTGGAATATTATAACAAAAGCGAGCACATGCGTTCTGTACACGCTGTATCACTTTCTCAGTTCTTTTCAAAATACATGGGCCAAACACAGCATCCGTATAATTAAGTTTGGATAATATGAGAGCCTCACAAAGTTGTAGCCGCACATCAATACTCAGGTGTCGGCGGATTTGGTATAGCAACTTGAGACGGTAGAAACAGTTTTTTACCGCTTGGAGTACATGCGTCTCAAAATGCAGTTCGCCATCCATAACCAAACCCAAGTTTCGAGCCTCAGTAACTTGTTCTATGGGGCAACCATCTACCATGACCATAGGGTTTAAATTCTGTGTCTTTCTAATATGTTGCCTTGAGCCTAATATCAAAAATTTTGATTTCGAGGGGTTAAGTACAAGTGACTTCTTTTTGGCCCAATTAGATATCCCATTCAAATCTACATTCATTTTATTTACAGAATTGTGGCAGTCATTGGGATTAAATGAAATATATAGTTGGAGGTCATCGGCATACATATGATATTGGACATGCTGTATATGGTTGGTAACATCGGCGCTGTACAATAAAAAGAGAAGAGGCCCGAGAACTGATCCCTGAGGGACGCCCCGGGTTACCTGACAGCAAGAAGAATTCGCCTTGTTACCATCTCTGGCATTATCCAGTTGGACAAATTGAGATCTATCAGTTAGATAACTATGAAACCATTTTACTGTTGCCGAGTCACATCCATAATAGGAAAGTTTAGAAAGAAGAAGAGAAATATTTATAGTTTCAAATGCTCGGGAGAAATCAAGCAGAGTTAGTAGAGTAGCCATACCCTTGTCCTTAGCCTTCAAAACATCATCTGTAACATCGAGTAGAGTGGTAGTAGTGCTATGTCCTTTTCTAAACCCAGACTGTCTTTGAGGTATTATGTTATATTTCTCAAGATACTTTCTCAACTGGTTACTGACCACCCTTTCCAGTATTTTTGACAAACAAGGAAGCAAGCTGATAGGCCTAAGATCTTTGGCAACAGTTGGATTAGAAGTTTTGGGTATAGGTTTGACTATTGCCGTTTTCCATACATCAGGGAAGGTAGAAGAAGTTATAGATTTGTTGATGATTGCTGTTATGTATGGCAGAGTATGAGGGAGTGTCATCATCAACATTTCTAATGAAATATTGTCAATACCCATAGCATTTGTTTTTAGACTGTTGATATGTGAGCTGACTGCTTGTTCACTAACTGGCTCTAAACCAAAGCTGTCCGTGTGATACCTATTGGTTTCAAAGTATACCAGATCTGATAGAGAAACTGTATTATTAACTGGAATATCTAAAAAGTGCTTATTTAGGTCTTCAGGGTTGTCAAGTGCATAAGGCAAGTCATGAATTATTTTTTTATTAATATTGATGGTTGATTTTAAGTTGTGCCATAGTTTCTTAGGATTTTTTATATGTCTGTTTATATAGGTTTTGAAGTAGGCTCTTTTTTCATTTTCAACGCTTTTTTTTTACGCTTTCACGCCTTAACTACTCGACTGATAAAAGTTTTTAGACTATCGCGATTTGTACACATACCTAATATAATGCTTGACAACGGTTTAATCCACCTTATTTTATCCACCGATCGTCACTATTACTCCAGGATAGTACGTGAAGCGGTTGAAATTAGAAATACTGCAATTTCAGCCGGGAGGATGGATACCGTTTGTCTACATCTTGGAATCCAGTCATCAGCAAATGTAAACGTCGCCGTAGTGACTTAGGTCGCCAGTGTGTAGACGTCGTTAGTGTTGTGTGTCGAAATACCGACAATGCGAATATAAATAATAGTGACCAAGTGAGGGTAGTTGCCGAAACCAGCACTTCACGAAGGCGCCACTAAGCTCACATCAGTCAACCCGTGACCACGATCTCTCATAGATATAAGACCTGTTGGCTAGCATTATATTAAGTATGTATACTCGACTGATCATTATAAAATATCACATACATATTGTCAGGGGAACAAAAAAGGACATCAGGTACTTGGTACGTGGATCAGGCGTGCCTCGGCAGCGGCTCGCTGACAGTGGCATGGGAGGGCTTCTTCTCCCTCGCGGCCGCAAATATAACTAAGACCACGCCTGGATCATCCTCCTTCCACCGGCCGACGTTGTTAAGTTAAGTGTTCCACTGTGCTCCAGCTGGACCTCGCACCGAAGCCTTTGTATTAGAACCACGCCCTGTTACTTATATTGTGTAATAATATAATTCGCGTACTTTCGCTAATCGTATAAAACTCGCATCGTGTAATTGCGAATTATAGTGTTTATTTTATCTCCCGTACCTTGCTTGGCTTTCCTGGTCGATCACGTTCTAAAAACGTGGCTGACATAGAACTACGTTACAAACTTTTTATTCAAAAGAAAAGTACTGTTCCCAAAGGATAGAAATTTATTGACTAAATCTAGATTAACGTGAGCAAAGCCGCAAGCAAAATCTAGTATTTTATAAATAGCGGTGACATAATGGATATTCTCTGACCTTTCGCCAAGTTATTGCCATGTATTGACCAACTCTCAAGGTCACCATATACCCCCATGTTACATGTTGGCCAATAGTATAAGCCAATAGGATTGGCACATATATAGTAGCCAATGTGGACAGCTAGCTTATTAGCCAAAAACGTATTCCGTGCCATCTCCTGATCCCGCGAGCCGCTTTTACTCACTGGGTGAGCGATGAATCTGTAAACGCCTTCGAGTTTGATACCGATATTCGAATAATACGCCGACATCTTAATCGGATTACTAAACATCATTGTTAATAGCGTGTTTCCTAATTGCTTCGTGGTACATAGTAACTAAATCCGTGAGCTTGATATTAGTCTTAATATTTCCAGTATGACCACTAGCTCACTAATTATGTTTGAGCTATAAACTGATTACTATGATAAAGTTTGAACTCTATTTAGTATAAGCTCCATTATAAAGTAGAGTTCGACACTGTTAGTTATTGTTTAAACTTTGGAAATGTGACTCTACTACTAAAATAACAATCTTCATATTAGTGTAAAGATATTTTAATATTTAATGATAATAGTAGTAGTAGACAGCAAAAGGTTTACCCCCTATTACTAAAACCTAAAACAATAACTGACGAAATTTAGGTATATTCACCTCTATTTATCCTACCCTACGTTCAGATGGAACGATGGTTGGATCGTTCATTTTGGCGGCCTCGATGGCGTAGTGGTTAGTGTAACCGACTGCCACGCCTAAAGTCATGGGTTCGATACCCGCACAAACAAATGTGTGCATGGACATGGGTGTTTGTCTTGCTCTTTCTATGTATAATATTGTTACGAGCTGGGCTCGACAGATAAGAATATAAACAATATTACCGACAAAAACACGTTTTATTCAGACACACAATTAAATTTAAAACACAACAAACACTATACCACACTTTTTCACTGTACTGCTTCAAACTCCGTAGTATTTCCGCTTCCGTTCACTTCGATGAACACTTACGATTGTAAAACTGACTCGGCGGTGCGCGTGCGCCCTATTTATACGCGGGTAAAGCGCTTCTAGAGCTTTCCAGCAACGCCGTACTCGGCGTGTAAACAGCACGATGATTCGAGAAAGTACCAGCATTCTCTCTAAGATTCTCGTACCGTACTACGCAGTTCCGTAAGATGTCAATAGATGGCGGTGTAAACTATTAGACGGAACCGCCGAGTCCCTCCCACAATGCCGAGAGATGTCACTGGGCGTAACAATATGTATGTATTTACAAAAAGAATATTTAGGTATATTTATCTATTGTCTAGTACCCATAGTAGAAGCTCTGCTTAGTTTGGGTAGATAGTGTTGTGTGTATGTGATAGAATATTATATTATTATTAGATATATAGGTGGGAGATGAGACTATGTATACATGTATATCCTAACATAATTTATATTAAAACCTATTTAAAGACCCACAAAATATGAGAAGAGCCTACTGCCATTTACCGGACACAGTTTATGACACCGTGCTAGTATTGAGAATTTGTCAACATAAATACCCAATACCACTTTGCCAAACCCTCGTGTGCAAGGGGTATCGGGTAGCGGTAGAGCTTACGACTGCTGAGTCATAACCATTACCGCTGCATCACCTAGACAGTCTTATAAATGACTCTACCAAAAGTACTATCCAAGACAAGATTTTGTATTTTTCTAAAGTCAATGTCCTGATCAGGTCAGAAATCGTAGACTACACAACGTGCACACAGCGGCTACTGTGGGGAAATAACGTACATCAGCAAAGCCCACGAGAACCGATCGGCTCATTGCCAATCGACAATTTCATCCGCATTTACCAACTAAAGTACGCGCCATGATTTCGCTTCTCCTTTGTCTGGATTTCGGACGCATCATTAGCTCATCTGATCAGGAATACGATTAATTCACACATACGTACACTAACGCCAGTGTATTCTTCAAGAAATAAGCTTAATTAATAAGCATATACGTTTCCCAGACTATCTTTATAAGTCTTTTTAGGAGTCGCGAAATACATGCTATGCGTAGTCCCACGCCTATAGTAACTAGCGATCGTCCAATGGTCAAAATTCGACCATAACTGATTTAAATTTTAAGTTTGATCGTTATTAAGGTTTTATTGTCTATAACTGTACTCTTATAATCACATTTCATTTGGATTTCGCCAAGGCTACACAGATTAATTTTCCTATCTTTTTCAAACAAATTATTGAAGTGAAACCTTCTTTAGGCGCATTGAGCACTTTTTGGGTGAACAAAAATCATGAAACTCCCGTCATCGTCACCGAACGCAATCAAAATTCAAAAATAATAATCTAATAGCTCGACGATACAATTCACAAGTTATTTAGTTTTCACTTCTATCGGCAGTCCCCAAAGACTACCCCGCATGTTGTTTTTATTTACTTAAGGAGTCTGACCACTACACCGTCTCATACCATGACCGTACTAGGAACATATCAGACACGAAAAGCAACACAATACACCCTGCTATAGGAACTGCTGGTCGGTGATGAAACGGTCTAGTGGGCATAGTCTAGGAAATGTATGAACATTTCCTTACAAAGAATATGTTTTTGCCTGACACGTTCCTAGCACGGTCATGGTATGAGACGGGGTAGTGGGCAGACTCCTCTATACTCTTTCATTGACGATATTCCTAAGCTTGCTACTTTGTTTTCTTTTACTTTATTACATATAAATAAGGTATGTAACCATAACCATAGTTACGAAAACTTGTACGACGTCAAACGAACAATGCCGAAATACTACGAACGCGATTCGACTGCGTGTGTCAAATGCATAATCGTGTGCGTGTAGTGTTTTTTCATTAATTTAATGTATATTTAATGCATACTTTATAAAAATATTAGAATGACCCACTGCTTCTCGGCATAAACTTTAACTGCGCCAAATTTCATACTCCTCCGTCCGCGCAATTTTCGTAATAAGGGGTACAAAGTTTTTGCTTCACGTGTTAATATATAGATATTATAAAGCTGAAGAGTTTGTTTATTTGGTTGAATGCGCTAATCTCAGGAAATACTGGATCGAACTGAAAAATTATTTTATTGTTGCATAGCTTATTTATCGAGGAAGGTTATAGGCTATATGATATCTGACTACGACCCACAGGGGCGGCGCAGTCATTATAAATGTGAGTGAAACCACGGGCACATCTAGTATTAATGCCCCACAAAATTGAGGTTTCTCTCTACCAGTCACAATTTTCTTTCTTACTTTAGTTTTTAAAAAACAACTTCCGCACTAGGAGTAAACCCTGTATCTTGTGGGACTTTACAAACATTCAGACAACGAATAAAATAGTTTAATTTAAACGCACACAAATCCGGCTCGGCGGACCACTGTTTGAATGCCTAGATCCAATTGTGCGGCTGGTGTTCTTTGGCTGGATTAGTGTGCGTTTAAATTAAAATACTTTTTTTTGCAATTTACTGTTATATTAAAAAATAAAAATACAAAAAAAATATGCACGTTGCGCACGCGTGGCGTGTATGAGGATAGGCGAGCGGGCCGGCCGACCCAGTAAACCATCTAGGGACCCTATTAAACACACACAAACAACGTCATCATTAGTCCAGACGTTTAGGAAGACTTTAGTAATATACACGCTTACAAAAGAATTATATAAAGATAAAGCTATTGCTATGCATTGGTTTTTGCGTTGAACGCAGGGTCAATAGCGACGTGAGACGTGTGTCATCTTTAACGACGCAGACACGACAAACGGAGTGCGTTTGTCGCATGCGACTTACGCATAAACGAACTGAGCCCTTAAACCATAATTTTTCCTTAAACATGCAGCGATGCTTAACACTGCTCTCATATTCTCGTCTTAACAGCGCAATACAGTAGACTATCGCGTCCATTATGTGTATGTAAATCGCATTTTTGCATACACACTAGCGATTTAGTTTCACAAGCAATTGGGCAGCCGCCAAATTGCGACAAAATAAATCGCTTTCGCGACATTTCACCTACTTGCAACGACTTTGTATTCAAAAGCGACTTTCAGTCGAGCTGAAAAGTGAGTAAAACATCACATCACTATCTTAGAGGTATTTGTATACTTTTATTTGTATGTTATGTACAATACCATACTCTACATAAAATAAATGATGTGATGAAAGGAGAGTTATTAGAGAGATTGCTATATATTTTATCAGATATGTTTAAGTCCTACGTCATAGATACCTACTACAGGCTACCATTACAGTTTTTTTTTGTATATGAGCCTAACGAGCAGACGGTTCGCCTGATGTTAAGCGATTACCGCCGCCTATCGGCACCCGCAACACCGGAGGAGTTACAAGCGCGTTACCAGCCTTTTAAATTTGTCCCCTCCCCCTAGTAGGAAGGGGGGTGTTGGGCCTCCGGTACCCTCACTCACTCGACGAAACACAACGCAAGCGCTATTTCATGCCGGTTTTCTGTGAGGCCGTGGTATCACTCCGGTCAAGCCGGCCCATTCGTGCCGAAGCGTGGCTCTCCCACGGTGAGCGTTATTTCAGGATTAGGCTAATATTGAGTGAAACCTGACAAAAACACATTTTAATATATTACAACTTAATTTTTAAAAGACATCTTCCACACTTGTAATACTTCCAGTGTCGCGGGAGACTTACCAAACATTCTAACAATGTACACAAAGAGCACCCAGGCTTGGATCAACTATTTTTGGGTCGCACAAATTTTTCTCCCGAGTGGGTATCGAACCCACAACACTCGGCGCAGCGGCAGTGGCATGGCGACCACTGAAACTACCACGCCATCCGTACAGTTTAACTTCAGTAATCGCTGCATTTAAACCTGTAAATGCATTCTCATTTATTCTACTGGACCAAAGAGGTGTATTTTCAGCAAGATACAATTTTTATACTTAATCATTAGAAAATACGTTTTCTTAACCTAATACAATTGTGCAAGTGACAATCAAGAAGTATTGGCTTCGATAACCACACGCAACAGCTCATATAAGGACAAGAAGTAAATAAATCATTTGGATTCTTAAAAGTCACATTGTAGACAATACTCGTTTAAAAATAATGTTTCTTTGTTACCTGCTTCTTCTTCTTGTGATTGTACTCCTACTATCCGCTATCAGGGCTTTTCCAATACTAATTTTGTATTTTCTTGTTATTTTAATACTAGCTGACCCACGCAACTTCGTCTACTTGACATAAGAGATTTTTGCCCGTTTTTGCAACATTTTTCATTGCTGCTCTGCTCCCATCAGTCGTAGCGTAATGTTATATAGCCTATAGCTATCCTCGATAAATGGACTATCCAACACTAAACGAATTTTTCAATTCGAATCAATAGTTCCCGAGATTAGCGCGTTCAACCAAACAAACAAACTCTTTAGCTTTATAATATTAGTATTAGATAATAATTGAATATAAATTAGGTAATATATATATATATATATATATATATATATATATATATATATATATATATATATATATATATATATATATATATATATATATATAGCAGCGATAGCTCAGTGGGGAGACCAACAGACTGCAATGCCTCTGCATTGCAGTCTGTTGGTCTGTTGCGCGACGTGGGTTCGAACCCGAGATCCTCTGGTCTCGGGTTCGAACCCACGTCGCGCACCTCTGACTCTCGGCAGTTATACGACTTTTCGGAATTATGTGCATATTGATTGACAATTATCGCCTGCTCCGTGCCTCGGAAAGCACGTTAAGCCGTTGGTCCCGGCTGCCATGAACATCTATGGCAGTCGTTATTGGGAAAGTCAGTACCCTCTAATATTCTGACACTGGTGTAGCCTTAGGGTATCGTTAGCCTTCGGGTTGCGGAGGTCAGGTGGCAGCCGCTCCGTGTAAAAACTGATATCCAGTCAAAACCGTTTAGACCAGAAAAGCCGACCCCAAGTGACTTGGGAATAATAAAGGCTAAGAGAGAAGATAGATATATATATATATATATATATATATATATATATATATATATATATACATCAGCGTGATAAGACGTAACGCTTCAAAAATACCTTACTTTATTTATGCAAACCTTAATAAAACTGCGTCAAAGCTGTTATTTGTAAATAAATAAAACCCATACAACGCCCCCATTAATAAAATTTCTCCGACACTGTTCAATCATTATCCGTTCAAAGCAGGTGCACTGGCACTGAGCCTGGGTCGTTATAAAAAACATTATTTTGTTTCATTTTCTTTGCTAAGGACCGGTATCCATCAAAGTGGAGATGGGCGAAACGGAGAAAAGCGGTGTAGCGCTACGCTGTAGATATGACCTAGCAAAAACTGTCAGGTGAATATTCAAGTCAGGTGTATATATATGAACTCAATAATCGAATACATCGATCGTAAACTGATAACATAGTAATGAAGTAATTTAAAATTTGTCAGGACCACAATCAGTCATTACAAATCCGAATATATGCATTGCGTTCTTATAGATGTGTCATGAAAATCGCATTCGAATACGTAATACTTTTCGGATCATTCGAGATTTGCCGTTGCTGTCGTGGCGTGTGTTGTATGTGTTTGGTATAGTCATTTATATGCCTATATCCTTCCATCCACCAATCTTCTGATGGCAACAACTATGTAAACCAAAATAGTAAAATTCTTACGAATGTGAATGTGAGTTTGTTTGTTTCGCTTTCACACCATTACTATTCGACCGATCATCATGAAATTTAGCATACACGTTGCCAGGGATGGATACAGAAACGGACATAGGGTGGGTACCTTTCATACAAAAAATAAGTAATGTTCCAGAGTGATATAAATTTATTGACGAATTCTACATAAACGCAGGTGAAGCCACGGGAAAAATTTAATAACAAATAAATATCTTTGATATCAATTTTATTATTTTAACTGCCATGTCAATGTTCACTTAATTTATATCAAATGTAAGTAAACAGATGTAGGAATAGCGATATCCTATATCTTATATCACATCTCATCACCTCCCCGTTAAGTCACACTTTAGTGCATACCAAGCCTAAGGCTTCTAGTAATTTCCTTTTACTTCACAATAATGAACGTTAAACTGGCTTCAAGATTCTCACAGGTATTGAGTTTCTTTTGAATACTGATGGAATGGAAGTAATTGATGTTTAAGCTCGTTGTATAATAAGATAGTATTACAAGTCTAGTACGTAAACAGTATCGGATCGTAAGGAAAGATGTCATTGAATAATTACAGCCAAATTATTTATGGATAGAATATCTTGTAACGTTATATTAATTAAACCGCCAGGAAAGGAAATCGAAATGTGAAAAATGTAATAAACCTTTTTAGTCTTAATAATTAACCAATAGTAGCAATTAAAATTAAGTCGGTAGCATTTTTGGAATATCATTGTTTATCACTGCAGATTTCACGTTGAATTTTATACTGCTTTAATTATTTCTTTAAAGTAATTAAATGATTTTCGTTTATAGTTTCTTAAGTGACTTCGAGACCTTTCCATTAAAAAATAATCCTCATAATCAGACTTCTCTATACACAGTTATACATGTTTTATCACCGGTTTGAAATAGTGAAAACGGTGTCGCGTTTGATTTTCCAGTCGGAATAGGGTGAATAGGAATAATCTTATAACCACTCTTACTAATCAATGATGTTATCCTTTTTTAGGGCTTTTAATACACACCATGAATATGCTATTAGAGGTTATGGATTAAATAACACACTGTACAGACACTTTAACTATTTATTTTATACTGTGACACAAGGAAGTTTTATATGTCCGTTCACTTACAGCTCACAACAAGAAGTGATAGATAGCCGTGTAGCTACGCCTTTTATAGCTAATCAAACTGTAAAGTATTTGACTACTATTTATATTGTATGATGTTATATTATACAATTACTAAAGCGCAATCATTGTAAATAGTTAAATATAATAATTAATTAATTTTTGCATGTATAAATGTATATAATTCGACATATGCGACGTCCTGATTCCGTGACGCCAAAAATTATGATTTCCACTCACATTCGCATAAGTTTCTACAATAATATTTCCAAAATTCCCAGTTTTAGCACAAGCAAAAATGAACTTTGTCCATTTACCAGGCACGTCAATTACGTTTACCGTTTTGTATACGCCGCGTATATATCGCGCTATCAGGTCTGAACCGTCCATTACCGTCAAGTAATAAAGTTTATATGTTCTCTCAGAAGCAGTCTAACTGCGAGACGCCTAAACCTCAATACCTATGCAAATAAGACTTATAATTATTATAATATTTATAATAAGACCTAGCTACCCACAAGATTTCTATTTCAACGTATTGTTCTAGGTAAGTAATAAATGTGACAGCGTGACTTGACATCACCACATATTATAAAACAAAGTCCCCCGCCACGTTTGTTCGAGATGAACTGAAAAACTACTGAACGGATTTTCATTCGGTTTTCACCAATATACAGAGTGATTCATGAGAAAGGTTTAGGTGTATGATTTGTAAAGGCTTTATACTACCCATGCAAAGCCGGGGCGAGTCGCTAGTAAAGAATAAATATTAGTTGTTCCTACTAGAGGCATGCATATAGTGACAAGAATAGAAAAGGATATGTTAAGCTGGTTTGGGCATGTAGAAAGAATGGACGAGGAAAGACTGACTAAGAAAGTTTATAAGGCTAGTGTAAATGGAACAGTCGCAAGAGGAAGACCTAGGCGAACGTTTCTCGATCAGATCGGAGGCGTTCTGGACAAAGGCCAGGTTAAGAGCACCTTGAACCGACGGGCGTGTATAAGGAATGTGATGAAAGTGAATGAAGCCAGAGAAGTGTGTCAGGATCGTAGCAAACGGAAAGCCGTAGTCTCTGCCTACCCCTCTGGGAAACAGTCGTGAATCTATGTATGTATGTATGTATTTATTATTGTCGCTTTAAGGGCGTGATTTTGAAGACTTAATTATGTCACAGGACAAGACTCATGCTAAATTTTATCAACTATAAAGATCAGCGTTACGAATCCATACAACACCCACACAGATACAGCCCCAACACAGTATTATCAATTACTTATAGAGGTGTCTCATTTATAATCCATGTTTTGAGACAAATAAACATGCTTCATTCATTTTCGTTATTTCATTCATTTTCATTTATTCATACTAATATAATAAATAGGAAAGATTTGTTTGTTTGCAATCCTTAGACTCTAAACCTACTGAACCAATTTCAATTAATCTTTAACCATCAGAAAGGTACCATATTCAAAAGTATACATACTGTTTAAAACGCAATCAAAAAACACAAATTATCACAAAATACATATAAAATTGCTATTTTGGGCCCTATATGTGTGAGAAAGTGAGGCATATAATTTATATAGAAAAAATGATATTTCCTAAACAACAGATATCAAAAAATCATTTTATCAATCACTTTAATGAAAACCTTGTATTGTCAGTCATAATTGTGATAATTGTCATAATCGCTCATAGCCAGTTGCACTCACTGATCGGTAAACGATTAGCGAGGTTAAGCAACGTTGGGTGCGGTCAGTCTATAGATGGGTGACCGCTTAGTGGTATTTCACCTGAGCGTCTTCGTGCTTCGGAGGGCACGTAAAACGTCGGTCCCGGGTGTTGTCAAATTGACAGCAGTCGTTAAGCCATGTCAGAGGCCTACGGGCGGCTTGAACAAATCTTGACAACAGGTTGGCCACTAACCACACGAAAAAGAAAGAAAGAAAATAATTATGCAGTGCGTATGTGAATCTGAAGTTCGATAAAGGATTTTATTTGTCTGAATATAGGTAGACTATTAATCGCGCTGCTCATATGAGACAGCGCCGTTTAAATAAAACAAACGAAGAAAGGTAAAAACGCCTATCTCAAATAGGAAATCCACCTCCAGGGCCAAAATAGGCTTTCGAAAATGCGGGCTCACATAAAAAATGTTTTGGACAGAAAAAATCGGGATGGTACAACCCGATTTGTAATTTAAATCATTTTTGGCCATAGTGCATCTCATGATAAATCTAAATACGGTTGGGATGATATGTTTTATTCCGAAGTTCCGGTGTCTAATGGCTTCAGCGTCATATTGAAAGTTGTATTGTAGAAATAGTTTTGTTATCAGCTTTTTTGTGTATACCTTGTTGAGTTTAACAGTTGCACATAATCTATGCTATCAAAAACCAATTTGGAATTGTGTAAACCATACATATACATAATTATATGTACCTATGTAATTTCAGCAAGCAAGGATGATTTGCTGTCATTTATTAAAGAATTCCGTGGTATAAAACCGAAGATCTTGATCAGAACATCACCAAATTAGAATGGGACTACCTCGAAATACTACGAGGGCTTCCAAACCACCCTACACAGTTATTTAATTTGTTAATTTTACATCGGCCTAAAATGAGAACATCATCAATGTAGCCGAAATCAATATAATAATCAGATCTTGATCAAAATTAAATGGGACCAAATGGAAAGCAGCTGTCATATAAAAAAGAAAATCGGACACCCCAAAAATACATACTGCCGAATCGAGAACCTCCTCCTTTTTAAAAGTCGGATAAAAACTTCACTCGTTACAAATTATCGAAATTACAGTAATTTGATCAATATCATAATTACTGCTATGTTTTCCAGTATAGAAATTACATTAATAAAAAATAGTAAACAACCGTCTATCTATATTAAAACTACTCAATTACATAAAAATATATTTTAATAAATCTTATTTATTACGTGAATTAAAAAAAAAGTGATTTGGTGCTAACGACATTCAATTCCGAGTACAATGATTTCATACTGGACTCATCGTGTCACACAGCGGCTAAGCACATAAAATTCGATGTTTGCTCCGAGTGTCCGACGGCTCTTAATTAAACAGTAACTGCTGCTAAAAGACAAGCAAATAGGAACAAATAGGTCAGATAGTCCATACAATAAGCCAAAATGGACGTACTCAGTCATAGACGAGTGCGAAGTGATTTCGGATAAAAACTGGCTACGTTCGCCGAATTTCGGCTTGATTTAAAATCCGCTGTACGAGCGCTTTTAGAGTATTGTTGAGAGGTGACTGTAGGTATAGGCAGAGTTGACGCCTACTTTTCTCCAAGTTCGTTTTGGTATATATTGTATAGGGGACCGTTCGTCTACCGGACGCAGTTCCAGACACAGTAATACTACTGAGAATTTCTTAGAAGAAAATATCGGGACTGATCCGGGTATAGAACCCGAGATCTAAAAAACAGTATTGACCTCATTTCTGCTATGCCACCAAGTTTAAAATATACACGGTATACGGCAACAAAGTCCTTTCTTTCGTGGATCCTAATTGCAGAACCGGCGAAATATGGATCCATCTCCACCTACACCATAGGAGATATATTTAGGTTTAAGACTATGTATGCATACTAATATCATAAATGTAAATGTGAGTTTGATTGTTTGTTTGTTTTTCTTTACACCTTAACTACTTGATTGATCATCATGAAATTTTTCATACATGTTATCGGGAATACATAATAAGGACATACAAATGTACCCTACGTTTTATACAGGAAAAAACCGGACAAGTGCCAGTCGGACTCGCCCATCGAGGGATCCGTACAAATTTGTAGTTAAAAAAGGACTTATTTTTCATTCTTCGTTATAAATCGAAATCTGTACATCATAAAAATAATTAAAATCTGTTTAAGCTTGTGCCAATGAAGCCCTCTCATACTATACCCCACATGACACGGTTAACTCAATTCAAAATTTGGACCGCCGTTCCTTGCATAAAGACTCTGTTTTTACGTTTTCACTTAGACTTTTTCATTTTTTCCCGAAAACGTCGTCGTCGTTTTCACTTACGTTCACGTGGTATCATTTACTGCCTCCGTGGCGCAGCGGTAGTGAATGCGACTGCTGTACATGAGGTCTCGGGTTCGAATCCCGGGTCAGGCCAACAAAAAGCCATTGGGTTTTTCTGTAAAGAAATCTCAATAGCAGCCTGGAGTTAGGAAGTTGGCGGTGTTAGACGCCCCCGTGCCTCGGAAAGCACGTAAAGCCGTTGGTCCTGCGCCTGATCTCTCTCCGGTCGTGTCGGATTGCCGTCCCATCGGATCATGAGAGTTAGGGAACAGAGAGTGCACTTGTGTTTGCGCACACACTTGTGCACTATAATATCTCCTGCGCAGATGGCCAGTCTCTGTTAAGACTGGCCGCCGTGGCCGAAATTCGGTCTGGAGGACATTAATTAATCACGTGATCTTTTCATATTACTTGAAACATTTATCGAACTCTAAGATTTACGGCAATTCATTGGCGATTCTCACTTGTTTCCTTTTGAGGTACAAAACCCTAAAAAGTACTGTAAACTGAGAAATAATTTTATTGAAGAACTACGTTAACGCGAGCCAAGCCGCGGTTAAAATCTAGTATGTATATAATTACATCGGGTAACATTCGTAATTAAAATACATCAAGGTTATTTGTCAGTTTCGTGAAGTGTGTCTCTAGTAGTCGTCCAGGTCAAAAACTCTTTTAAACCATACTAAAATTGCTTACACGAAGCATCTTTACAAAATGTCACCTTTACCATACACCCTGTACTGCAGAGTAAGTGGTTACTAGTAAAGTTTCTTTAGATAAACATTCACATAAAGTCGACTAAAGTTGAGCAGCTGAAACCGCATTTAAACCTAACGAAGGTGTTCTAGGTTCTTACGAATAAGGCTTTCAACAGATGGACGACTTTTAATCGAGACAGTCGCATAGCTTCAAGATATTTTTTTATTTAAAGTTTTAATTGACTGCACGTATGGCGTAGTGGTTAAGTGGTCGCCTCGCCGCTGCCACTGCGCCGAGTGTTGTGGGTTCTAATCCCACACGGGACAAAAATTTGCGTGATCCACAAATAGTTGTTCCGAATCTGGGTGTTCATTGTGTCCGTTGTTTGAATGTTTGCAAAGTTGTTTAATAAGAAATAAGAAAATAAGGTTAAGGTAAGGAACTTGTGATAGAAATGTCATGGATTCGATCCTCACTATGACTCACCATACTACCGCCGAATCCCATTGGCATAGCAAGCATTATGCTTAGCTGAAGAGGTTGTGAACATGTCAATTGTAGGAATGCCAGACATAATTGAACACCTATTGTATTTGACCACCGGTGTGCCGCTAAGACTCAATAGGTTAAGAGTACTAGTCATATATAAAGGAAATAGCAAAAAAAACAAGACTTCACTCCTTAGCCCGGTGACGTAAGTGGGAGAGGAATATCTTCTAGGCCGACTCTACACATTATTTTTCGGATAGTAAGCTACACTTTACGACATTCCACGCGAGCGAAACCACAGGAGGCATCTAGCTTTTCACATAATAATACATAGTAGTATTTTAGTGTGTGTGTGTGTGTGTGTGTGTGTGTGTGTACGTGCGTGCGTGCGTGCGTGCGTGCGTGCGTGCGTGCGTGCGTGCGTACGTGCGTGCGTGCGTGCGTGCGAGCGTGCGTGCGTGCGTGCGTGCGTGCGTGCGAGCGTGCGTGCGTGCGTGCGTGCGTGCGTGCGTGCGTGCGTGCGTGCGTGCGTGTGTGTGTATTACTAAAAGTTTACACTTAGTACTTAAAGTAGCATTACGAGTAGTAAATACTTATTTGATAGTATTACTTTAAATATAATACAAGTAGTAGGTAGCAGCGATAGCTTAGTGGGGAGACCAACAGACTGCAATGCAGAGGGTCTCGGGTTCGAACCCACGTCGCGCACCTTTGAATTTCGGAATTTATATGACTTTTCGAAATTATGTGCGTATTGATTGACAATTATCGCCTGCTCCGTGCCTCGAAGAGCACGTTAAGCCGTCCCGGCTGCCATGAACATCTATGGCAGTCGTTATTGGGAAAGTCAGTACCTTCTAATATCCTGACACTGGTCTAGCCTTAGGGTATCGTTAGCCTTCGGGTTGCGAAAGTGAGGTGGCAGCCGCTCCGTGTAAAATCTGATATCCAGTCAAATCCAGTTAGACTAGAAAAGCCGACCTCAAGTGACTGAGACTGGGAATAATAAAGGCTAAGAGAGAAGAAGAGGTACTTTAAATACTTACCAACGCGTTTAATAATCTGACGTCTTATATAGTAATATTTAAATAGTATATTTAAAATACAAAACTGTAAAAAGGGTAATTGAAATCCGTACAAAGTACATAGTTTAATTTCAATGTATAATGTTCGCGTAAACATAAGACAAATTACATTTAATAAAGTTTCTTTCATTGCTGAAGTATTCTCGTCTGATATTATAAGTGGTTAGTAAATTTTTATTATTATAATGAAATAGAAGTAACGTTGCATGTCGGATGCCCGTTGGCCTCTTTGGAAGACTTGACTTGAGCGAATCGGTTATTGTTATTTGTGGTTACCGCAAAGGCTGTTCTATAAGATTTCTTTGCTTATTTTATCTTTGTAATAAACGAATAATTATGTGGCATATTGACTAAATACATAATTATGTATATATGGATATAATTATGTAATTAAATTAATACAGATGTCTGTATATGAATATTGCTGTATGGAGTAAACATATATTAAGAGCAGCGATAGCTCAGTGGGGAGACCAACAGGCTGCAATGCAGAGTTTCTCGGGTTCGAGCCTACGTCGCGCACCTTTGACTTTCGGCAGTTATATGACTTTTCGAAAGTATGCGCGTATTGATTGACAATTATCGTCTGCTCCGTGCCTCGGAGAGCACGTTAAGCGGTCGGTCCCAGCTGCCATGAACATCTTGGCAGTCGTTATTTCGAGAATGTCGACACAAAAGATCCCACTGGGTCTAAGTGTCGCCGGTCTGCATTGACTGGCCCCCACATAAGATAAGATAAGACATATATTACACCAATTAACCGTCTATTATTTTAGATCCCATGTTATAAGTGGTGAGCCTGTCCTACCGTCTCTTGGTAGACGGTAGTACAGGCTCAGGATCATCATATTTTCTGGCTGCTGCTATTAATAATATTCTAACACAAAACCATTTTGCCTGGTCCTGGAATTAAATCCAGAAAGACCGTCTCTAAATATAGACGTAAACTGGTCTAAAGGAAACTTCTTACAGCGTGCTCAAAGCCAATGTCAGGCTTTAGTTTAGACTTACAGCATTAGATAAAACTGTGTACATATAATTCCCTCAAGGAAATATAGAGACGCATTACACCCATAAATTAATTAACAGTTTTATTGATTCGCCCGAACTATGTATTACAGAAAATGTACATGTGTATTCCGCGTAATAACAGCCGCTAAGTAAACCGTAAAACTTTTTTTACACCGCGTAGCCGAACCAATATAGGTTATTTTTCTCGTATGATTTCTATGGCCAACTCCGTTGGGGGTGATATAGATGTTTTTGCTGGTTCCGTAGCCTCAATAAGGTCTAAACTAAAAGATTTGTTTTTATGAAGAAATATTGTTTATCATAGTAATCATTCTATTATATTGTCAAAATTTTAATTTCATTTGTAAGTCGTCTTACTTTAAGCGCATGCTGGATTCACATCTAGTAGATGTCAATCAGATCTTGTAAATTATTGCTATAAATTACTGCATGTGAGATTGTACATCAGTTTTGTGAATTACAATAAAAAAAATTTAAAGTAATATCGCCAGAAATGTTGCCGCTTCCATGCAAGACAAATTAATTACCATATATTGAACATATTCCAACACATCTCCGTCCGACTACTAATAAATTCCTAAAACCCAAGAAAACTACCCCATCCATTAATCGAACTACAAACCGCAGGATCAATCACAACCACTACTTATTTATACCACGGCACTAACGAGCCAGGCTAAACTTAAAAAATAAACTGTAATAAATAAGCCTTAAGTCACTCAATCGCATAGCAATATGTTCAAAGAAACGTAATTACAGCTGAGGTATTCTGCTAAATCCCACTACCAAACTCACATCCGAGTCGGCTGTTATATTATGAAGTTTTCTACAGTAACAGTGGCAATAACAGCTGGGTACCATGGTAACTAGCGAGACGACAATCGAGTACGAGATGAATTCACTAGCAGAATAACACCAACTAACATAGTTAAAATAAAACTCAATAACAAAATATACTATTAGAACAAACATTTCTTCTTCATAAATAAAGCTTCCACTACCTGTAAGAATTCTAACGTAAATAAAATTTCCTTTAGAGCACACCGATTTGAAATAGTATTTCACACGAACGACTTTTACTACAAGAACAAAAATCGTTACTAAGTTAAGATTTATAACCTGCCGAGGTTTAGTCGTAAATGTATCGACGGCCTTAGCTGGAGATGCGACCCACATACAGGTGTAAACACCGCGCTACACAGAAAGCTAAGCTATCTGTATATAGCTTAGCTTTCTGTGTAGCGTGGTGTTTAAAAGATAACGCAGTACTGTTACTGCGTTAGCTTTTGTCAGTATTTTATCATCTGTCTCCGTGGCACAGCGGCAGTGAATGCGACTACTGCACATGAGGTCTCGGATTTTAATCTCGAGTTCGGTCGCCGTGACCGAAAGTTGGTCTAGGAATTCGGACGTTATTTATTTATTTTATTACTGATTATCATGAAAAATGTTTAATGTACACCGTAGGAGAGCCACGCTTCGGCACGAATGGGCTGGCTCGACCGGAGTGATAGCACAGCCTCACAAAAAACCGGCGAGAAATAGCACGTGCGTTGTGTTTCGTCGAGTGAGTGAGGATACCGGACGCCCAACCTCCCCTCCCCTCCTGAGGGAAGGGGGAGGGGCATATTTAAAAGGCTGGCAAATCATTTGTGACTCTTCTAGTGTTGCGGGTGTCCATGGGCGGCGGTAATCGCTTACCATCAGGCGATCCGTCTGCTCGTTTGCCTCCTATAACATAAAAAATAACAAAATCTGATAATCTCGCTATTCTTGTTAGTAAGGTCGGCTACAGATAGAAATCGAAGTATAAGAGACCATTGCGATCCTTTTTATGTAACCTACCTCGCTGGTGCAGTGGTATTGAATGTCAATACTTTGCACGAGGTTACAGATTTGTTTCTCGGATCGAAGTGGTATTAGGTTTTACTTTTAAGAAATGTTTAGTAGCAGTACGGAGTATGGAGCTTTGCCCGGCCCTGTAGCCTGCAAACTGGGCTTATCCTTTCAGGGATATAGACATGAGACTGCGATGTAAGAAGAATATAACGTAAACAGCGCCATATTTTGTAGCTAATTGTATTTTCACTGTATACTCCTTCTGATTTTCTATTACAGATTTTGGAATCACCGCTAAAGGCACTTAGAGAGATTATATATCTCTAACGTTGCAGTTGGCCATTTCTTTACTAGCAGATTTGAATTAATGAGTAATGAATTGTCGGTTAAATTAGGTTGCGTGTTTGGTGCAAACTGTCTTGTAGAACAATGTTTGATTAGAGGGATACATATATGTTAATAGTTCGTATGGTGACTGATATATAATCTGGATTCAGAAGCAATAAAACATGTTTCTGATAATAACCTTTACAAATATAATATTGTCTTCTATTTACGCGAATATTATTCATTGAAATTAAACTGCTATATACGGATTTTATCGCGTTGATTATTTAACACTTTATTACAAAATTTTGAAAATTGTTACACTACTACTACTATTAAACTTTACTAATTTTTAAGCTAATTAAATTATTATTAAACTATTTAGATTTAATTTATTTTTACACTTTCCCCGACGTTTCGGTTGCTTTTCAGCAGCCATGGTCACGGGGAGACTAAGATGGCAGTTGTCTCAATGTTCCAGTGTAGTTATTTCAAAGTATCATGAAGTCTAGCTGTGGTTTGCTTCTTCTTGGGTTTGACTATTTTTATTACTGGATCCCAAGCTGGTGGTACATTCCAACCATCTTCTCTATTAAAATTAGGATGTTTTTTGATTTCAATAGCCTCGCGAAGCATGCTTGGTAGGAATCGGTGTTCTTTAGCGAGAATTTACAAATACATCTCTTCACATAGCATATCTTCCAGTGTCCTCACACACCAAACTTCAAACTGGATTCAGTTGTAAACTCGTGCCGATAAATCGAGTCTCCGAGGCGGGGGATAATCCCAGAGTACGGCCGTTTTATTAATTGCACCGAATGTTGCGCTCATAGCACTGCAGGATTACATTAGGCCGTCGTACCCCCATGGGGTCCAATGCCGATAAAGCGTGCATTGTATACATATGAATAACACATAGAACCTTATATAATACTCTATTTCTAACATTGCTTGTTTCTTTGTTCAAGTTGAGCTGATTAAAAAGTAAAATGAAATTCAAAATAGAAAATGAATGTAAAAAATGCATAGAATTTGACTGCAAAATGGTGCTACGGAAAATAGACCGCTTTACCATTATTGTCGTGTGTTATGGATTTGAATCCAACTCTGGACAATTATTAATTTGCCCACAAATAAACGTTTAGTCTGGGTGTACTATGTGTCTGTAATGGTATGTTTATAAAATCCCCCACAATACTATGGCGGGATATGACATAAAAATGACATTGACCTTTTGTAAAACACATAATCCAGGAGTTTTTGAATTGTTAATCCATAGCATGAGTAGTTAATAATGTGTTATTTTCTTTAAGTTCTAAGGAAAATGGCATATTAAAATATGTTCGGAAGATGACTATAGGACGATACGACAAACGATATGTACAATGAAATAGGCAAAATGTGAATGTAACACAGTTCTACTTACCCCTTCACGGAATACACACTGGTGACTCAGCTGTGGCACTGATGCTTCCATGACAGCAAATCTTGAAGATGAAATGTTCGCGGATCAATGGTATTCTGTAAAAAAATTATACAAGTATGTTCACTGTTCCCTGTTTGCTCTTAGATGTAAATGTCAGTTTGTTTGTTACGCTTTCACGCCTTAATTACTAGACCGATTATCATGAAATTTCGACGAAACTACACGTTGTTGTGGGTACAGGAAAATGCATATAGTACTCCTCGGTATAAAGTCATCCAGAAATATAGTATCTACGGTTCCCAAGCGAGCCGCAGGCAAAAAGCTAATAGTTACTATAGAAACAAGTGAGAAACGGCCATGAATTGCCGTAAACCTTAAAGTTCAAAAACGTGGTATCACATGAGGTCAGAGGTCAAAGATCCTAGTCATTTCGGAGGTATATAGACTATGCTGAGTCGAATGGCGCTGACCACGAGTCTCTAGCTCTTATGGTTCTTGAGTTGAAAGATGGTATCACGTGAACTTGAGGTCAGAGGTCAAAGGTCATAGTCATTTCGGGGATATATCGACTATGCTGAGTCAAATGGCGTTGACTGCGAGTCTCTAGCTCTTACGGTTCTTGAGTTGAAAGTTGTATAACAGACAGACGGACGGACGGACAAAGCTGTTGTATAAGAGTTTTTTGAACTCTAAAAACAAGAATTATAAAAAGCAAATACTGCTAATATTTTGTCTATGTTAACAGTCCATTCTAATTATAGCTCGACAAGTGTTTAAAGAATAGACTATCTACGCTCTTCCTTTGCTGAACATAGCAACAGGTAAATGTAAATTCACATTAATAAGTGTAACTTTGACGTTCATAAGTGTTACTTTGTGACCTACATGAATAAACATTGAAATCAAACAATTTTATACGGATTTTATCGCGTTGTTTATTTTTTTTAATCACTCGTCTTCTCTCTTAGCCTTTATTATTCCAAGTCACTTGGGGTCGGCTTTTCTGGTCTAACCGGATTTGACTAGATATCAGTTTTTACACGGAGCGGCTGCCACCTGACCTCCGGAACCCGAAGGCTAACGATACCCTAAGGCTAGACCAGTGTTAGGATATTAGAGGGTTCTGACTTTTCCAATAACGACTGCCATAGATGTTCATGGCAGCCGGGACCAACGGCTTGACGTGCTCTCCGAGGCACGGAGCAGGCGATAATTGTCAATCAATACGCACATAATTTCGAAAAGTGATATAACTTCCGAAAGTCATTGCAGTCTGTTGGTCTCCCCACTGAGCTATCGCTGCTCTTTTTTTATAATTACTATTATTGCATAATTTTGAAACTTTAAACAACTGTTGTTAAACACTTTCACTAGTTACTGTTTACTTCTATTTAAGCTATTTAAATTATAAAATCCATTTAGATTTATAGATATATGGACGAGGAAAGACTGACCAAGAAAGTGTATAAGGCTAGTGTGAATGGAACAGTCGCAAGAGGAAGACCTAGGCGAACGTTTCTCGATCAGATCGGAGGCGTTCTGAACAAAGGCCGGGTTAAGAGCATCTTGAACCGATGGGCGTGTATGAGGAATGTGATGAAAGTGAATGAAGCCAGAGAAGTGTGTCAGGATCGTAACAAATGGACATCCGTAGTCTCTGCCTACCTCTCTGGGAAATAGGCGTGAATCTAAGTATGTATGTATGTATTTAGATTTAGATTTAATTTTACACTTTCTCGAAGTTTCGGTTGCTTTTCAGCAGCCATGTGCACGGGGAGACTAAGATGGTGGTTGTCTCAATGAGACATTTACCATCATCATATGTAATAATACTTATGCCCGATTTCATCAACAGATAAGTATCCCTTAGCAGCTTTTAGGGAACCCCTAACAAAAAATTCGTTTTCACCAACGTTTAGGTGTCACTTAGGTTTCTAAAGCAGCTCTTATATTTAAGGGCCCGATTGTTGGCTCCTTAAACTACTCTTATGCTTAGGTAACAGAATATTGTTTATTTATGCGTGACATACGAGTGTTTCCTATCATGGAAAATGATTTAGTGCACTTTATATAGAGTCTAGAAGCTATTGAGACTCTAGAGAACTTTCAGCAAATAGTAAAAAGACCACACATTGACCGTGAAAGAGTCAACCACTTCGATAAATACGACGATGAGGACTTTTTCATAAGATATTGGTTATCTAAACAGAGTGTTCTATATTTATTAGAAAAATTGATCATCTTTTAGAATTCAAAGATAACAAAAGATGTAAGCTTTAATTAACACGAATCGGAGTTCCAAATAAACACACGACGACGTATGTTAAGAAATGACTTAAGGTTTCTTATAAAAAAGCAAAGGAACACGGGTCTTACAGCCTATACGCATGCACCGAAAATATTTTTATTTTTAAATTAAACAGAATAGAGTTCAAAATATGTAAAAAAATATTGTTTTTCATTATATTAATAATACTACTGTTAATACAATTCATTTCAAAAAAAATATAGCAATTTTCATCTTATCGATAAAACATCGATGTCAGAAACATGACTTTAGAAAAAGTTAACTGCCACTGACTTAGGTAATTCCTTCGTTGGTGATACCTAGTATGGTGAAATTGAATTTAGGTAAGTATTCGATTAAAGGATGCCCTAGCTTAAAATACACCTACTTAGGTGGAGCTTAGGGGCCTGTTGGTGAAAACGGGCATTAGTGTCTTATAAAAAATAAACAAAGCGATAAAATCCGTATAAAGTTGTTTAATTTCAATGTATAACATTCGCGTAAACATAAGACAATGAATAAACATATTTTTGATTTTGATTAGAACGTTGAAATTACTTGACAGTTTGAACTTATTGTTTTTTCTGGTCCTTTAACAAATAGACCCATTATATTGGAAACCGTTATTCATACAATACAGCCTGAATGTCCGTAAATCGTAGATATGGCGAGGATATTCGGGGTGGAGGTCGATATTAATGGCCGACGCGTTTGAATACCGAGGCTAATTGGTAAAGGGGACACTGCCCCGTCCATAGATTAAGGCTCTATACTTAAACCACACTGCCACGGCGTTATACGTATAGGTTCGATCCTCACACAGGATAAAATTTGATCCAAAAATAGTTGGTCCGAGTCTGGGTGTTGATTAAGTCCGTTGTTGGAATGTTTGTAAAAACCGCCGTGACAGGAATTACGATTTTTCTTTTTTTTTTTTTTTTTGACCCAGGAAAATCCTTTATGGAAACCCCCCTCCCCCGGGGGGGGAATGGTGGTTATGTGAGACTCTCCGCCCCTGAAGGGGGTCGGTATACACACTAAAAACCTGGGGTGAGCAGTCTCTCCGCCGACGGAGTGGGGCGGGATGGGGTCGCGTTAGCAATCACCATCCCGCCCCGGCGGTTGGCCCGGCTGATGGTGACCGGGCCTCAGCACCTGTGGAGGGAAGGCCTTGCTCACCAAGGCCATCCCTCAGACGTGTGGGGCCGTGCAAGCCGGTAGAGAGTCCCCCGACTCTGTACCAGTGACCCCACTATACAGGAGCGAAAAGGCGGGCAAATCGCCTCCTTCTCGCTCCCGTCCGTCTGCGCCGGAGAGGGTCAGCGAGGAGGTTGTTCTCCCTGACCCTCTCCGCGGTCTCCTTCTGCGCCATGACAGCTTCGCAGAAGGAGACCACTGCCTGCCACGACCTCTCGCCGCCGAGCATGGCGTTGATCACGCTCGGCAGGGAGAGATCTCCGCCTATTATGGCCGAAAGCGTGTGCCGCTGCGGCCCCCACGCGGCACACGCCTCCAGCGTGTGGAGCGCCGTGTCTTCCGGCGCCCCACACTCGTGGCAGGCAGGGGTCACCTCCCGTCTCGCGATCTGGTGCAAATACTTTCCGAAGCATCCGTGCCCGGAAAGCACCTGCACCAGTCGGAAGGTCAGCGACCCGAATCGCCGCCCTATCCACCCCCGGAGGACCGGGCGAATGGCCTCCACCGTCCACTGGCCCGGGGCCGGTGGAGCCAGGTCCTCCGTCCACCGCTTCAATAGGGCGGCCCGCGCCTGTCGCCGCATGCGTGCGACCTCCTCCCAACCCGGGGGCTCCCCGCGGGACCTCCTCGCCGCCACGAAGTGGTACACTTCGGCGAGGATCTCCGCTTGTAGCTTCCAGGGGGGACAGGAATTACGCCTAGTGCAAGAGATATTAACTAACGCAATAGATAAAGAAAGAACTAACGTGAAAAAGATAGCTAATATTCGAACAATTGCGATTTGAAATGTTTTGCCCGGGGTGTTGCTAAACCGATATTGTAATAAAGAATCGTCCCAATAGACGATTTTCGATCTCGTTACAATCCACGGCAGCAGAAGCAGTGATCATAAACGTGGGTGAAACCACTATTCTTACTAACATTATAATTGCAAATGTAAGTTTGTTTATTTTTTTTGTTTTTCAGTCTCGCCATAATTACTCCACCGATCATTATGAAATTTCGCAGAATAAGAAGAAAAAGTCTTTATTTGCTATAAACAGGGTACATTAATAGATGTTATAGATTATTTACAAGAGTACAAGCCGATTTAGCCATTCTAAATGGCATGCAAATGTAATCTATATATGTATATAAAACTCGTCCGTTACTGAGTGACTGACTGACAACGCACAGCCGAAACTACTGAACGCAAGAAGCTGAAATTTGGCATGTATATTCCTTGAAGAGTGTAGGGGAGCACCAAGAGAGGATTTTTGGAAATTGCACCCCGAAGGGGATGAAAGGGGTGAAACCCGATATTCACAGGGGAACAAGACTTACGCGGGTGAAACCGTGGGAAAACTACTAGTATATTATAGTTATATCATATACACTAACATATTAAATTGCACATGTTCAATATCAATAAGGAATAAAATTATATAAGTTCAATTACAAATTAATTATAATGGGTATTTTCAGAAAATTCTTTATTACTGTAGAAATTGCTCTGCAAGCCACCAACGTAATTTTGTAGTAAATTTATTTGAGAGTACTATTTTTGTATGATTAGGGATTTTATTATATATTTTTATACTACGTATAACTCATACGCCATATGTATTTTTATACATATGGCGTATGAGTTATTTTGCAGCCGACCGCTTCTCGGTATGTTTAGCACAAGCCTGTCTGGATTTCTTATGTTATTACGTCGAGTAACATCTTTTGCCCGTTTAAATACAAGAAGGTGTTGTTTAATAAATGTCCATAGATTACCTTTCATCCAAAAAAAGGTACTATTACCGAAGGATAGAAATTTATTGACAAAATCTACATTAACGAAAGCGAAACTGCGAGCAAAAACTAGTATCATAATAATTTCCAGAAAACATAATAAATTACTTTTCTCGCAACTCTATCAATAGACTGGAAGCCATGTGTAATGACTACTGGAACTCATCACAACAAATCAAATGAGCTAGGTTGTATAATATAATTGGTACACAGCGTCTAAAAACAATCTCTTAACATAAACATCATCAAAGACGTAAACTTCTTAAGAAACTAATGTTACTAAGTAAAACAAATACTCTTCTTCTCCTTAGCCTTTATTATTCCCAAGTCACTTGGGGTCGGCTTTTCTAGTCTAACCGGATTTGACTGGATATCAGTTTTTACACGGAGCGGCTGCCACTTGACCTCCGCAACCCGAAGGCTAATGATACCCTAAGGCTAGACTAGTGTCAGGAAATTAGAGGGTACTGACTTTCCCAATAACGACTGCCATAGATGTTCATGGCAGCCGGGACCGACGGCTTAACGTGCTCTCCGAGGCACGGAGCAGGCGATAATTGTCAATCAATACGCACATAATTTCGAAATGTCATATAACTTCCGAAAGTCAGAGGTGCGCGACGTGGGTTCGAACCCGAGACCCTCTGCATTGCAGTCTGTTGGTCTCCCCAAAGAGCTATCGCTACTATTCTAAGTAAAACAAAGACTAAAAACAAATAATTATTCTACCAACAATATTTGCGAGTTGATGTGATCAATCTTCTTTTGAGATGAACAATTCTGTGTATCAAGCTATTTTTATCCACAAATACGTCAAAGTTTATCGGTATAATGAATCATTAAATCATATTGAGTATTATGTCTAACTAGCTTTTTCTTGCGGCTTCGCTGGTCTTTATCTGGATAAAGATATCCCTTATCCTTTTCTGCACCCCTGACGTCGTGTATGCAAGGGAATACAGAGTTTCGCGTCTGTAAATCCAAATGGACAAGCAGTTGCTTGATACACAAAAGAAAGAGTAGATTTTTATCCCTTGCACTAACAAATACTTTACTTTTAAAGGGTGACTGATGAGAGCAGCGATAGCTCAGTTGGGAGACCAACAGACTGCGATGCAGAGGGTCTCGGGTTCGAACCCACGTCGCGCACCTCTGACTTTCGGAAGTTATATGACTTTTCGAAATTATGTGCGTATTGATTGACAATTATCGCCTGCTCCGTGCCTCGGAGAGCACGTTAAGCCGTCGGTCCCGGCTGCCATGAACATCTATGTAGTGGCAGTCGTTATTGGGAGAGTGTCGACACAAAAGATCCCACCGGGTCGAAGTGTCGCCGGTCTGCACTGACTGGCCCCCGCATAAGATAAGATAAGGGTGACTGATAATCTTGGTAATGCAGACTCCTCTAAGCCAAAATTACTACTTACCATTAGACAGGTCGTAAGACTAATTGCCACAGTTAGTTTAGTGAGTTATAAAAAAGCCAGTAGCACGAAGGACATTGGGAACAATAGTCAGCAACACAATCGCCCCCTATTACATCTTGGCTTAGGCTCGGCGCCCATTGGTGGCACGGCATAGCAAAGTATTTTTAGGCGACGAATAAAAATATAACCTAATAGTATGGAAATAAAGTTGAAATTTCAATGTTAACAGTCGTAAGTACAAAAACAATACCGCGGTATGCTTAGGCATGCCGTGTCGGCAGCCTTCGGAACGCTTTGGCATCCCTCGGAACGCTTTGGCAGTCTTCGAGATACCGCGGCAAGACAGCGCCCGCCCGTACCCCGCCGCCCCGCGCGTAGCCTCATTAGCTTAGCGTCGTTCATGCCGAGACGTGTCCTTGTCGAACGCTTCGGTATGCTTAAGGATGTCGCGGCATACTTAAGGATGTCACGGCATAGTTACCGCCAGTGTGCGCTTACATGTAGGGATGCCGAAGGATCCCCTACCGTGCCGTGCCGCCAATGTGCGCCGGGCCTTACTTAAGTGCTTAGAGCTAACGCAATAGAGGCGAAATAGTCAAAAATGAGTTAAAATATGACTCTCTTTCTGGATTTTAAGTAGTTATCTGACACACAATGCCAACATGATATCTAAATTATAGATACAGAAGCAAGCTCACTCGTATTGAAAATTGTACACTAAAAAGCTAACAACAACGCAAAAGTGTTCTCACCAAAATGAGTAAGTCATTTACATGATATCTTTATCATGTAATGTGTGAGCTCGCTCTTTAGTGTGGACATTTTGCGTGCAATCTAAGTACGATGAGTGCGCAGCTATTTTAAAATAGCTGTAAAAAATAATAAGTACTAAAACTTCTGCCTATCTCCCAACTGCCTACCTGCTTAGAGATACGCAGGTGTTAGTCAATGTATTTTTTTAAAGCTCTTTAACAATACGGCCGCAATAAACACACCGGTATCGGCTCGTAAAATAAGATAAGGAACGCCGAAAGATCCTTAAGCGAGTAGACATAGGTCCTTTCATCGTAGGGCATGTAATAAATTGAACCCTTATCAAGTAAATCGGTGATAACAATTATATGTTCAGGTTGTAAAAGACGTTGATCGTCTGCATGTATAAAAACGCGATTTAGTG
This sequence comes from Catocala fraxini, assembly GCA_930367265.1. Classification (NCBI taxonomy): domain Eukaryota; kingdom Metazoa; phylum Arthropoda; class Insecta; order Lepidoptera; family Erebidae; genus Catocala; species Catocala fraxini. Next base: position 4,388,761 of record OV884045.1, read on the forward strand.
GTAATTTTTTTGGTCGAAATCAATGAATATATGTACCTAGTGAAGTACAATAATATGCGATTTGCTATAATATTTCTTTTGTGCTAATTTGCGCGCATTTATACATTGAAATTAAACTTCTTTATACCCACGAGCAGCCTAGATCCCAAAACAAGCAGAAACAGAGCGAAAGCGAGTGGAGAAAAGTGAGACCGGAGTTTTAACGGAGAAGAAAACTTCATGAGGAAATCTGCTTGTCTGAAAGTTCCCTATATTTTTTTCCGACATACGAAGTATGCCAACTCGCACTGGGCCAGCATAATAGACAATGACCTAACCTAGGCCCGAGCTCAGCAGTGGGACAATTTAATCCAGGGCTACAGTTATTCGCGAAGCTAATAAAATAAAAACACTTACATTTCAACAAAAACGATGCTTGGAATGTACTTTTAGCTGGGAATTCAGTTATTATATCTTTTTTCAGGCACAAAAGAAGTCTTCTTCTTTCTTCTTCTTCTTCTTTTCGTGTAGTTAGTGGCCAACCTGTTGTCAAGAGCTATTCAAGCCGCCCGTAGGCCTCTGACATGGCTTAACGACTGCTGTTAATTTGGCAACAACCGGGACCAACTTTTTACGTGCCCTCCGAAGCACGGAGACGCTCAGATGAAATACCACTAAGCGGCCACCCATCTATAGACTGACCGCATCCAACGTTGCTTAACCTCGCTAATCGTTTACCGATCAGTGAGTGCAACTGGCTATGAGCGCCTCAAAAGACAAAAGAAGTCAAAATACAACATGAATTATTCAATAGTATGAGCTCATTCTACGTAAACAGTAACATCAATAATAATTACATGATGTGCGGGTACTTTGAAATAAGTAACTACACGTAGCATTGAGACGACCACTTTCTAGTCTCTTCATGTCTATGGCTGCTACAAAGCAACTGAAACGTCAGGAAAAATGTAAAGTTAAACTATTTATAAGTTTAACTCAGCAATTAGCAGGCAAACAGACTCATTATATAATATAACGTCTTTATTATTATTTTCCTTTATTATTTTTGTTTTTATTATTTTCAATATACTTTTAATTATATAAATACATATGTATACATATACATAAGTATTATATAAATACCAATATTATTATTTAGTATAAAATTACTTTTGCTATATAAGACTACCTTCTGCCTAATTTATTTAAATTGTTATTTTGTTTTAATTTTAAATTTTAATCGAGTTATGTATGTATGTTACTACCTACATGCACCGAAATCATGCAGGCTCTGCGAGAATACCAGCGTTGTGGATGTACTGCAACATTGCTGACGCAGGACCTTATTTGTTCTTATACATATTGGTTGTGTTTCCTGTTACCTCGTGAGCGTGGAACAAAGAAATTATTTTTCTTTCTTTCTTTCATTAATAGAAGCGTCTATTTCTATGCAAAAAACATGTTAATCTGTCCATCCAATACTCCGTTGCTGGACGGACTAACCAACATATTTTAGCATTTATAACATAAGTAAATATAATATTGTCTTCTGTTTACGCGAATATTATTCATTGAAATTAAACTACTATATACGGATTTTATCGCGTTGTTTATTTGACACTTTATTACATAATTTTAAAACTGTTACACTACTACTACTATTAAACTTTACTAAGATAAAATTAAATTAAATTAAATCTAAATAGTTTTAATAATAATTTAATTAACTTAAAAATTAGTAAAATTTAATAGTAGTAGTAGAGTAACAAATTTTCTAAATTATGTCATAAAGTGTCAAATAAACAACGCGATAAAATCCGTATATAGTAGTTTAATTTCAATAAGTAAATATATTAAAACTTAAAATTCTATTTAACTTGATAATCACGACATCATTCGCTTTTTTTAAGTGTTAACTATGTATTTAATGATATATATTTTCCATTATTAATACATTCGCCACACATAGGTACTCAAGCCGAAATTTGAAAGGTTGGGACATATATTATAGGTATATTATTACTCATATGCCTCTCATGTTTTATTACGTAATAGAGGGCAGGCATCTTGCCATGGAGAATGGCCACCGAGAATTTTTCTAGACTCAGTGCTGCTACTTTGACCGAAAAATCCAATAACTTTTTCCAATTCGTAGTCGAATCCAATTAAACTGGAGACCTCTGGATCGATTTCTTTTTATATCAATTTCTTATAGGGGTAAAAGTAAGAGAAGTTTCTTTAATCACTATTCAAAACAATATATAAAATAAATGAACAATTCATTTAACTCATATTCGGTAACTTCTTTTATTTCGGTCAACCAACAAGAAGAACACAATTACATTTTCTTATGGCGGGTTGCCACGACATGTACATACCTTTGTAGTGGGTCTACACTGTAAGTCACTACTATAGTTCTGTATGTATAATGTCTGTCAGGATTGATGATTTAAACACAGTAACTAAATGAATGTAAAACCTACATATTGTCACGAGTACCTATAATATATCGAAAGCGTGTTCCCTACTGCCCTGTCGGTACGCGATTGTCTCACGGCGGCGCAACGCCACCCGTGTGGTTTCTAAAGCTGTGTCGACTCATAGTGCCTACACCTTTAATAATAGTAACATCAACCTTGCATAATCTGTCCCACTGTTCACCACGGGCCTCTTCTCAGTGTGTGAAGGCCATATAAGTCCACCGCGCTGGCCCAGTATGGGTTGACAGACTTTACATATTTTAAGGACATTTATGAAGAACTCTCAGGCGCTTGTCTGAGAATTTATAGCGACAGAAAATATCGTGAGGAAGCCTGCTTAGGTTTCGTCACGATATTTTCCTCAACCGTTACGGCAAGCGATATTTAACTATTTAATACGCACGTACATAACTTCGAAAAGTCAGAGATGCGCTTTAGTATCGAACTCGAGACCTGTGCGTGGTAGTCCAACGGTCTGCCAATAGGCTATTGCTGCCTGTTTTCCTTGCACATACTTAGTAGCTATAAGAAAAAAACACCAGTTAATAAAATACAAATCCAATAATACCGAAACTCATTGCCTATTCCTAAAGCGCCGGCTTTTGAGTCTGAAGCCAGGCTTTGAAACAATCAACAAAACACACATACGCCCAAAACGTCGTGATTAAATTTCCATACAGCTACACACAGCCTTCACCTAATCCTATTACCCATAAATCAACGTTTTCTTAACGTTAAAATCAAAACTCAACAAACAAAGCTTGCCGCAAACGTTTCTTACTCCGTAATTGTGAAGAACTGCGCACCTCGCCCTATTACAGATTCTTTTACGTAATTTATGTTGCAATTTACTGCCTTTTTTTGCCCGCCAACGTGATTTTGGGCTTTTCGTTTTTTTTAGGCTGTAGGTATATTTGTTGGTAGTTCGGTGTTGTTTCTTTGTCTTGTGCAAAACAAGTTCATAAGGAAATCTGATAGGATTTATATATAATCGCAGAACATACGATGTTTAGTGAAAGTACCATCAGAAGGTCGATATAAAGTCTATTTCTGTAAATCTATAAGCTATTACATAAAAATCCACATGCATGAACAAGAACACACACACATACGCATTTTCACGCTCACAAACACGCGCGCGCGCGCTTCACAGTCACTCACACACAAGCATGACCTAATTCAAACTTTCAACTTTTACAAATTTTGCGTGTCATATAGTCATAATTTTAATCACTTTAAATGTTAAATATTTGGGAGACCTGGTACCCATAACACAAGTTGAATCTTACTTTGGGTACCAGTGTCACAACACACTACTTACTATATAATATTGTCAGTGCTTTATTCTATTTTTGCTTTAGCTGTAAGTGGTTTATTGTACAACTTTTTGTAAATAAAGATATTATTATATTATTTATTTCTTCAATATGGGGAAGAAAAGAATATTTAGAAGGCTGTTTCTTGTAATAAAAGCTGTTCAATAGAGTTTCGATCTGGTCTCAGTTTCATAAATATGACAAATGGTACTCTCTTAAATTGAATCAATTCACACATTTGATATACATACATGTTTTCCATCATATCTCGAAAGTGGTAGGCAGTGGTGTATCATATTCACAGTGCGCTAACTATGTCTTTAGGTCCCGCGTAATACAAGCCAGCCTATTGTCATCTACCGAACACAGTTCTAGATCTCTTCTGCTACTGAGCAATTCTTAACAGAAAAACAATGTACCCGACTCAAGAATTGACCCCGAGACATCGTGCACAGCAATCGTACCACTGCGCCACCGAAGCAATCAATAAGTATGTATACACGTTTAAAAAACAGCTACAGCAGCGATAGCTCAGTGGGGAGACCAACAGACTGCAACGCAGAGGTTCTCGGGTTCGAACTCACGTCGCGCACCTTTGACTTTCGGAAGTTATATGACTTTTCGAAATTATGTGCGTATCGATTGACAATTATCGCCTGCTCCGTGCCTCGGAGAGCACGTTTAGCCGTCGATCCCGGCTACCATGAACATCTATGGCAGGCGTTATTGGGAAGTCAGTGCCCTCTTATATCCTGACACTGATCTAGCCTTAGGGTATCGTTAGCCTTCGGGTTGCGGCGGTCAGGTGGCAGTCGCTCCGTATAAAAACTGATATCCAGTCACAGCCGGTTAGACTAGAAAAGCCGACCCCAAGTGACTTGGGAATAATAAAGGCTAGGGAGAAGAGAGAAGAATGTCTACCCATATCAATACCTTGCCAAATCTGTCGCACAGAACACTCGTAATACAGACAGATGCCCGGCGTATTGCAACGCGTGAATCACTGCATAAATTGATTGATTTAATACGAACTTGCTTTTGTGCTCACGCAATTAAATGAAGTGAGCCGTTCATTCATTTTAAATCTTATTTATTTGCGACGCAGCCATTGCCACTGATGTGTGAAAATCGACCTTTACTTATAATTTGATCTTTGCCAATAGAGATTTATGAGACGAGGCGAGGATTCGTTTAAAAAACAGGTAGATATAATCTAGTTTAGGAAAATATCACTATCTACGCTATACATGGCACTGTTAAGATGGTAACTGTAAATAAAATGACTAATTCCTAAATAAATAAATAATTACTACTAATCAATAATTGTAACGTCACCTACGATACAGAGATTATACCAAGCGCAAGAGAAGTCTTCATTAATAAAAAAGTGTTGTAGGAGCATATAAACGGGGATTATTTTACTGCAATGCATGGCTGCAATTAAATTTCCGGAAAGGATGCCTGATAAATAAATATTTTAAATATGTTTCAGCTATAAATATAACCAGATATTAGATTATTTGGTGATGTACAGAATGTCTGGTAATTAATTGACACCCTGTATAATGTAGATTTTTTTAACTTTCGCTTCGCATGATATAATTATTTACCCTATTATATTAGTCCCTACTAATATTATAAATGCGGAAGTAACTCTGTCTGTCTGTCTGCCTAAACTGAACCGATTTTAAGGAAACTTTGGTACAAAGATAGACTAAACCTTGGAAAAGGACATAGGTTACCTTTTGTTGTTGAAATTTCGTCCTACATGAGGATAAAATAGGAAATGAAAGTTCGTATGGAAGTCCAAACAAAACTCTCAATGTTTACTATACATATATTTATCGGAAACATGTATATGATTAGTCAAAATGCCGTCAGCAGTTTGTATGTGTAATATGTGCAAAACAAGTACCTATCCAAAAAAATTTATAATTCTGCTCTAGGTAACAATTCCACGCGTGCGAAGTCGCGGTCAAAAGCTAGTTAAGTAATATTTTTATATGAAACAACATTTTAATACATATAATTCGTGACGGGCATTAACGAGATCATGCATATTGTGTATTTTTAGCTTAGAAGCAGAACTATAGTTGAAATATTACAGCAACACATTCCAGTAAAATATAGTCCGTTTACAAGTCCCTATACAAACGCACAAAGGTATACAACTGAACATTGCACTATAAACAATGTGCATACAATTTTAATGAGCGTCACATTTATATTCCTTAGCAGCGACTGTAAAGAGTTGTTAATGACAATTAAAACGCGATGCGCCTGTTATGCAACACTGAAACGACCTCCGCAAATGAACATTAATATACTGCGTATAACAAGCGCCGTCCGCGCAGATGGCGTAGTGATTTCAGTGGTCGCCTCGACATTGTAACTGCGCCGAGTATTGCAGGTTGGATACCCATATAAATAAATATTCCACCACATACACACAACACCATCTAGCCCAAACTAAGCAGAGGTTGTACTATGCGTACTAGACAATGGATAAACATACATACATATATTTTTTCCTTTTTTGTTAATTCATATATCTTCTTCCTAGCGATTATTAATCCCAACTTATGCCAGAGTTCACTTATTTCTGGTCTAAAGAGATGGTCTGGAGAGCTGAATATCAGTTTTTACACGGAGCGACTGCCATCTGACCTCAGTAACCCAGAAGGATAACATAATTGGCTCTATGGCTAGACCAATCGTCAGGATATTTGAGGGCGCTGACTTCCCAATAACGACTGCCATAGATGTTCATGACAGCCGGGACCCACTGTTTAACATGCTTTCCGACGCATACATACATATTATACATATTATTATAGGACAAAAATTTGTGTCATCCACATGTAGATCTTTCGAACTAGTCCGTAACTGTCCAAACAATGGACATGAATTTATATAAAAGAAGATTTGTAAAATCCTCTGCGAAATAGTATCCACTCGTAGACGGGTTAAAAAAATTTAGTGTTTAAAACACACAAAACGACCACCTCGATAGCGCTTCTCTGCTGTTGACTGCTTTGCCTTCGGCCCAGACCTACGTCATTTTAGCACAGCTATTATCTTTAACAATATATTATGTACCTATGATATATTTATAGGTAATGTACGTATATATATTAGTTAGTATGGATATTGTTTTGTCCAGTCTTGACTACTTGAATCGATCAACCTTTTCGCTTCAGTTCTATATTATATATTATTTAGGTGCCTATTTTATGTATATTTGCGAGCGTACAGATCGATCTGGCAAAAGAAGCAAACAAAAAAGACTGGCTCCGTTTTCAATCTACCGAGTTACTTACTTATCTTATCTTATCTTATGTGGGGGCCAGTCAGTGCAGACCGGCGACACTTCGACCCAGTGGGATCTTTTGTGTCGTGTTGGGAGAGCCCAATAACGACTGCCATAGATGTTCATGGCAGCCGGGACCGACGGCTTAACGTGCTCTCCGAGGCACGGAGCAGGCGATAATCGGCAATCAATACGCACATAATTTCGAAAAGTCATATAACTTCCGAAAGTCAGACGTGCGCGACGTGGGTTCGAACCCGAGACCTTCTGCATTGTATTCTGTTGGTCTTCCCACTGAGCTATCGCTGCTCGAGTTACTTACTTACTACATTACAATCAGCAGCGCTAAATTGACGTAGGTCTGGCTCTGGTATCTTGTATTATTTTTATAGACAGAACTAACTTGGCGGCATTTTGCACTGTTAAGGCAACACAGCCAAGTCTATAACCGGTAGTCTATTACCGACTACCATCAGGACTCGTTACGACAAGCAATAAAAATGGCCTTTTCTTCACACCAATATGAAAACGCGTACACATTCCTTTACTGCGAATTGTTTATAGACTTTTAATTATACGAAGTGAACTTTTAATTGATTCGCCAACTTCGCGAATACGAAACATAGGCAAGGAGGAATATTAATTTTATTGGCGAATAATTTACGAGTTCCGTAACGAATATCGTTCGTAATTAAATATTTCTTTGAGTTATTGGAATACCCTTTAAACACAGTTCTATATTGGTTTATGGCAAATTATTGTTGTTTGCAGACACTTTGAGTAAGTTCTCGCAAATTGCACTTTGAGTGACGTTAAATATACAGAAAATTCTGATTAAATACTTTCTTTTGTCAAAGTTTTGTGTGATCATTTATTTAATAACAGGGTGCCGATTTAACTTGACAATTTTTGGAATGCCAGGTATAGGGTATACCGCCGGCAAGGGCGATAGCGAGACATCTCTACCCACTTTTTGTTATATCTAAATTAAAAAATAATTAATGTTCGCTTATTTAATCAACCAATAAATACTGTTTTGCCCAAAGAAATTTCTTTCGATTGCTTTTTGCTCTTGTGTCTAAAATAATGTACAAAATCAAACATAGGCATATATATAATTACCCTATTGAAAACTTATAGTGTCTTGCACCCTGTATTTCGGTATAATGTAGTGCGGATTTAATACTGTCAGGAATCACAAGTCAAACAGCTTAAAAAAATAACAGATGCACTTTCACCTTTAAATAATCATTGATTTATTTGAAGAATGCATTAACAAATAAAGTAAGAGATAATTTATATCACCCAACAGCGATCACCCAGCACGTCCGTTTCGTCCGCCGCTCGATATCAAAGTCAGTCATGTGCGTCGAGCGCGCTTTTATAGCCCGCTCGATCCGATGGTTTGTGACGTTACTTGCTTAAGTAGCTTTCCGCAAGCAAAAAAAAAAAAAAAAATATATATATATATATTAGAGAGAGATTATACGAGATAATGGATGTAATTAGCATTCATCCCAAATGGACTCAGGTAAGATGCGCAGCTAAATGCATCGTACCTAGGCCTCTTGAGCGCATGACTGCGAGCTACAATATGATTGGCGCGGGTCGTCACCATTATCGGGATTGACTTCTTTTTAGAAAATTCGGTCCCACGTATAAATAGAGACCCTGTTGCCGTCAACCGCGCAGATTACCAATCTCCTTTCGGCTACAGAAAATAATACTCCATAGCAATTAGCCTGACCCAGGCAGTGATTCCTAAACCCGATCGGTTATGACCGGGTTTAGGTTAGGTTAGGTTATACTTATGCATCTCCTTTGAGGCGGCGTGCGTTTTGGCGGCATCGCCGCCTTGGGATTTGGAGGTGGAGGTCCAGGCGTCGGTGTATTACTGGCGCGCGGACCTCCGGCTCCATGGCGAGGAACCCACGCATTGTGCGGTGGAGACGCGAAGGTCCCAGGCTCGACTGGTCCTCGAGGAGAAGTGGGAAGATAGACTGGCCCAGCCCCGCTACGGGGTGAGGACCGTCGAGGCTGTCCGTCCGGTACTAAGACAGTGGACGGACAGACGGCGCGGACCGCTCACCTACCGGCTCGCTCAGGTGCTCTCCGGACACGGCTGTTTCGGGGAGTACCTCTGCAAGATAGCCGGTAGGGAGCCGACAACCAGGTGCAACCATTGTGAGGAGTGTGACCAGGACACGGCGCAGCACACGCTGGAGGAGTGTCCGGCGTGGGCCGTGGAGCGCTGCGCCCTGGTCGCTGTGATTGGCCCCGACCTCTCGTTGCCGACCGTCGTATCCAGGATGGTCGGCGACGACAGGTGCTGGGGCGCAATGAGGTCCTTCTGCGAGACTGTCATCTCGCAGAAGGAGGCGGCGGAACGGGGGCGTGAGGATGATCCTTACGCCCCGGAAGTCCGCCGCCGGAGGAGAGGGCGCAGGAGACGCGCTTTTGTGGCTCTCCTGCCCCCCACTTAAGGGTTCCGGGTGGCAAGGCCTGAGGGGACCCTGCCACCCGTAAATTAGGAACCCCGAGAGGGCGCGCGCGGTGTTCCCGCGCGCCTTCTGACGTCGAAAGGGGAGAGCGGTCAGGCTCTCCCCTGGGGACGAGAAGTGGCCGGGTCCGTTTGACCCGGCCCACACCCACATGGGGGGGCTTGCTATGGATGAATCCTTCAAGAGCTCCCAACTGGCCCCCCCCTATTGGGTGAGAGAGGGAACACCCCAGGTTTTTTAGTGGGTATACCAGCGCGTCTTGCTGGGAGTCCCACACTACCCCGCCGGTGCCGTCCCCTAGCCGGCGGGCAGTGCATGAAGCATTTTTCCTGGGTAAAAAAAAAAAAAAAAAAAAAGGTTATACTTATGCAGTCTTAATTCTCAACGTTAATAATTCAACAAGACTACTAATAACGTTTGTAGCTAATGTTTGTTTCGTGAATTTGTATTTATAGCTGCATCCTCCGGGTGTAGAACAAGCTACAGAACGGAGCGGTAATTCTACAAATTTATTAATTAGTCCTGCGGGGAACAAACTCGGGTACATGTTTGGATTTCAGACAATTTGGTTTTCTATGTCCTGGATATAACTGCGAGCACTGGCGCGTTTACTAAAAGTTACGAAATTAAATATTTCATAGGAATTATATCGCTTTTTTTTCATAATATATGTACTTTTTTTTGTTTTGTTTTCTTTGTTCTAATATTTGTGTATCGTGTACCTACATATATTTTGAAAAATAAATGTTTACTTTACTTTACTTACTTTACTTTGTTTATTTAATAACACTATTATTGCATAATTATAGAACTATTAAACCACTACTGTTAAATTTTACTACTATTTAAAACCGTATAGTTTAATTTCAATGTATAATCATCATCATCATCATCTCAGCCGAAAGACGTCCACTGCTGCTGGACATAGGCCTCCCCCAAGGTTTTCCACACAGACCGGTCTTGGGCCACCCACCAATGTATAATAATATTCTATCACATACACACAACACCATCTATCCCAAACTAAGCAGAGCTTGTACTATGGGTACTAAACAATGGATAAACATAAATATATACTTTTTTTTGTAAATACATTCATATTATACATAGAAACACCCCGACCAAGACAAACATCCATGTTCATGCACACAAATGTTTGACTTGTGCGGGAATCGAACCCGCGACCTCAGGCGTGGTAGTCGGTTACACTGACCACTACGCCATCGAGGCCGACATTCGTGTAAACGTAAGACAATGCTATCGTTGAAAAACTGATTTTGTTTGTTTGTTACGCTTTTACAACTTAAATACTTGACTGATCATCATGAAATTGAATATACAAGTTGACAGGGAAACAGGAAACGAAATAGGGTACCTTTCATATACATTTACGCGAGCAAAGCCGCGGGCAAAATCTAGTGTAATGTAAATGTAATATATTTATGAAACATGTAATAATAATATCAGCCCTGTATTAAACTGTCCCACTGCTGGGCATGGGCCTCTTCTCACTGTGAGAAGGGTTAGGCCATAGTCCACCACGCTGGCCTAGCGCGGGTTGGCAGACTTCACATATCTTCGATAACATTATGGAGAACTCTCAGACATACAGGTTTCCCCACGATATTTTCCTTCACCATTAAAGCGAGCGATAATTAACTATTTAATACGCACATAACTTCTAAAAGGCAGAGATGCGCGCCTTGGGATCGAACTCGAGACTTCAGCGTGGCAGTCCAACTGTTTCCCACTAGGCTATCGCTGCTTTGACAGTCCAACAGTTTCACACTGGGCTATATATATATATATATATATATATGTGTATATATATACTAAGAAAATAACGTAATAACCGAATAAAGAAATAAAAGATTTACATAATATTGTCTTCTGTTTACGCGAATATTACTCATTGAAATTCATTACTGTGAAATAACTACACTGGAACATTGAGACAACTACCATCTTAGTCTCCCCGTGACCATGGCTGCTGAAAAGCAACCGAAACGTCGGAGAAAGTGTAAGCTGGAATATAAATAGCTTTAATAATTTAATTAGCTTAAAATTAGTAAAGTTTAATAGTAGTAGTAGTGTAACAGTTTTTAAAATTATGTAATAAAGTGTCAAATAAACAACGCGATAAAAGATTACCTACTGACCCCACGTCAGGGGGAAAACGCCAAATACTCAAAGAAAGTCCTAAACCCTTCTACATATATGCCTACAACTCCGTAGGCCACCAACAACAACGCGATCAAAACGCTTCTAATATTAACAGTACATATTAAGACACGTCACCCCAGGGATTTGATGTTCCACAATCCCCGAAATGCGCGGGCTTTATTCGCGGGAAATCCCGCATCAGGCATAATGGGTGCAAATTTGCTGGGATCCGCGCTACGGCGTATAGCGTTAAGCTTATATTGCTTATGCGATGTGTTTTAAGCCCTGTTATTGGTATTGGTGGTATTGTTTATAATGTAGCAAATTTATTTCTTTGTGTAATGATTTACGATGAATCAAGTGAACGGGTCAATTTTACGTTCAATTAACTGTTCGTTTTCAATATAATTGTTATTAAGACGGTAAAGGATTATTGGGTTTGCGGTAGACGGTAATAGGCTCGCTCACACAACATTTTTATCCATATAATAATAATAATGTCCTCCAGACCGAATTTGGGCCACGGCGGCCAGTCTTAACAGAGACTGGCCGCCTGCCATCTGCGCAGGAGATATTATAGTGCACAAGTGTGTGCGCAAACACAAGTGCACTCTCTATTCCCTAACTCTCATGATCCGATGGGACGGCAATTCGACACGACCGGAGAGAGATCAGGCGCAGAACCAACGGCTTTACGTGCTTTCCGAGGCACGGGGGTGTCTAACACCGCCAACTTCCTAACTCCGGGCTGCTATTGAGATTTCTTTACAGAAAAACCCAATAACTTATTGTTGGCCCGACCCGGGATTCGAACCCTAGACCTCATGCACAGCAGTCGCATTCACTACTGCTGCGCTACGGAGGCAGTCCATTATCCATATAAGACATACTTAATTATATAGACTCTTGCCTATATGCCTGACAGCTTGCGTGTGACTATATACATCAGAGGATCCTAGACTTTTTTTCTCATAGACCACTTTCAAAATTAGCAAGTTGCGGTGGACCCCAGCAGCTACATTTTTACTATATTCCTTGGCATTCGTGTTTGTTTTTTTTTAGAAATTCTCTAATATTAAATTGGTATGTTCGGACACTGAATATGGAATATGCAAAATTTACAAGTAACAGTCGCTAAGCTTCTTAAAATATTATCTGCCTACAGTGGTAGGTGAAGTCAAGCCAACATTTTATTTCTTCACTATCGAAAGCAAATAAATGTTAGTGGAACACCGCTTACGAATTGTGGACCTCCATTTTTAGTCACACCAACGTAGACCCCCGTCGAGTGTCTCGTAGACCCCTGGGGTCCACCTGGACCACTTTGGGAACTAATGATATACATAATTATATATTACATTCAGATCACGCAAAATATATTTTAGATCCCATGTAATCCAATGACAATCTATGAAAAATGACTGCACGAATGGCGTAGCGGTTTAAGTGGTCGCCTCGCTACTGCTGTAGCGCCGAGTGTTGTGGGTTCGAATCCACACTGGACTAAACTAGACTAGACTATAGCAGCGATAGCCTAGTGGGAAACCATTGGACTGCCACGCAGAGGTCTCGGGTTCGAACCCAAGGCGCGCATCTCTGACTTTTCGAAGTTATATGCGTATTTAATAATTAGTTATCGCTTGCTTTAACGGTGAAGGAAAACATCGTGAGGAAACCTGCATGTCTGAGAGTTCTCCATAATGTTCTCGAAGAAATGTGAAGTCTGTCAACCCGCACTAGGCCAGCGTGGTGGACTACGGCCTAACCCTTCTCACAATGAGAAGAGGCCCGTACCCAGCAGTGGGACAGTTTAATACAGGGCTGATATTATTATTATTTATACTGGACTAAAATTTGTGGGATCCACAAATGGTTATTTCGAGTCTAGATATTCTTTGTGTCCGTTGTTTGAATGTTTGTAAGGTCCCGCGAGATACAGAAATTAATCCAAGTGCGGGAGCTGCCAAGTTTTCAAAAAGAGACTTAGGCAATCCAAGGAATCACACCCAAGATGTCATGCATAGCAGTCGTCATTCTTACAGCTGCGCCACCAAGGTAGTCATCTAAACTAATATTATAAAGAGGAAACATTTGTGTTTTTGTATGTATGTTTGTAATGTTTTCACACAAAAACTACTGAACCGAATTCAAAAATTCTTTCACCGTTAGAAAGCTGCATCTTCACTGAGTGACATAGGTTATAAAACATTTTCAAAAAAAATAGGGATCATTAATAAAAATGCAATAATATAACCCAAGGTGCGAAAAAATTAGTCATAAAAAATCTGTCATCGCGTGCGCTGCGGAAACTATAGATGATAGAACAAAAAAATGTTCTACAGTATTATAGAACGTATCAATATCTACAAAAAAGTCCGCGATACCATATGTTTTTTTTAATATATAGCTAACTACACCTATATAGGTGTAGTTAGACTTATTAATTTCTTTAGCTGTAGTTTTATATATTAAAATTAGAACAAATTAAAAGTAGGTATTGGGTAATAAATTAAAGTCCACGCGGACGAAGTCGCGGGCAACAGCTAGTACAATATAAATCCACTTAATACGACGGCAACATTACTTTTCGAATATAGAAGTAAACAAGTTATTTACAATGTTGATTGTCTCCATTACGCTTTGGAATAAAGCAAACATCGTGGATTCTTCTATTCTCGTGTAATGCTCTCACAAGTAACATGCTAAATGACATCATAACATTACTTTTATGATGCTTAGGAAAAATACAAGGCCTGGAGATGAAAATATACGCCACAATGTATTCATAATTCAACATCAAGACGATTTTGATTTAGTATTCCTTTGCGGCTTTGCCCGCGTGTTATGTTATTATAATAACGCTTCTCTTACTTAAGTATTACTTATTCGATTGTTTTGAATATAAAATTAGCATTCAAAAAAGAAAGAAAAGAAGAAGCAGATCTCAGCTAGATTTTACTTTGAACTCACTCTGCGTAAATCGAAACACCAAAGATTATGTTTGGGTACTTTGAATTAACTACACTTCAGAACATTGAGACAACTACCATCTTAGTCTCCCCGTGAACATTACTGCTGAAAAGCAACCGAAACGTCGGGGAAAAGTGTTAACATAAATATAAATAGTTTTAATTAATTTGAATAGCTTAAATTGTAGTAAAATACAATAATATTATTGTTATAGTTCAAAATTATGTAATAAAAGTGTTTTAAAATTAACAACTCGACAAATTCCGTATAAAGTAGTTTATTTTAATAAAATTCAAAGTAATATATTTGCAAAATATTATTTTAAATATTTTTCCAGCATGTCAATATTGAAAAGCGTAATTAAATCTATACTAATATTATAAAGCTGAAGAGTTTGTTTGTTTGTTTGAACACGCTAATCTCAGGAACTACTGGTTCGAATTGAAAAATTCTTTCAGTGTTGGATAGCCCATTTATCGAGGAAGGCTATAGGCTATATAACATCACACTAAGACCAATAGGAGCGGAGCAGCAATGAAAACTGTTGCTAAAATGGGGGAAAATTCTCTTATAAGAAGCAGACAAAGTTGCGCGGGTCAGCTAGTGTGTTATATGTTGTATGCGACAAATCTCTGTTCCGTTAAAAAATATTTTCAGAATTTTATTCATTAACTATCTTTTGCCCGTAGCTTCACTCGGATAAAAGTAGGTTAGGTTATGTTAATAACGGCACCATTTTAGAGTTCGAAAAAACTCTTATACAACAGCTTTGTTTGTCTGTCTGTCCGTCCGTCCGTCTGTCTATTATACAACTTTCAACTCAAGAACCGTAAGAGCTAGACACTTGCGGTCAACGCCATTCGACTCAGAATAGTCGCTATACCCCCGAAATGACCCTTTGACCTCTGACCTCAAAGTCACGTGATATAATTTTTTCGAACTCTAAGATTTACGGCAATTCATACCCATTTCTCACTTGTTTTAAATAAAATGTCACCTATGACGGCCTCGATGGCGTAGTGGTTAGTGTAACCGACTGCCACGCCTGAGGTCGCGGGTTCGATTCCCGCACAAGTCAAACATTTGTGTGCATGAACATCGATATCGATGTTTGTCTTGGTCTGGGTGTTTCTATAAAATAAAATATAAAATAAAAAATATAAAATAAATACATTCGTGTTGTACAACACGAATGTATTTACAAAAAAAAAGTATATAAGTATGTTTATCCATTGTCTTTTTTTTTTTACTTGGCGGTATGCATGCCGCTTCCCCCTCCGCGGGGGCGGGCGGAGGGGTTATGTCGGACTCGCCGGGGTAAAATAAAGATGTTGAAAAGATAAAGGACCTCCCGGAATACCGACTAAACATACCACGGTGCTCCTCGACAAAACCACTATCGACGGGGCCGCGCGAATCACTTTCACATGCGGTCGCGACCCCGCCGAGGTTTCGGCCCGCCGTATGAAACGGCAGGCCACTACACGAAGACCTACCCTATAGGCACTTCTAACAGGGAGTGTTAGAACAGTCTAACACTCCCTGTTAGAAGTGCCTATAGGGGGGGACAGCCCCCCTAGAGAGGAGACGGACTCGACACAGAGGCGCGCGTGGGAACACGCACGCCGTCTCTCGGACCTGGTGCTGAACGGATGGCGGGCAGGCCCACAAAGCCCGCCACCCCCAGGTCAAACCTCAGGGTGGCTGGAGGTCGTCTCGCGCCCTCCGACGCCCGGCTCTGCGGTTGGGGAGAGGGTTTAAGCGCTCCCGCTCCGCCGCCTCCTTGATGGAAATGACTTCCTCACAGAAGGAGGCGACGGCGTTCCATGACCTCTCACTCCGGACCATAGAATGAACTACGGCCGGGAGCGAGAGGGCAACTAATCCGACTGCCGCGATCAACTCACGGCGCTGCGATGCCCAGGCGGGGCAAACCGCCAAAGTGTGCAGCGCCGATGTTTATCCATTGTCTAGTACCCATACTCGTAGTACAAGCTCTGCTTAGTTTAGGCTAGATGGTGTTGTGTGTATGTGGTAGAATATTATTATTATTATTAATTAATAATAAATTACAATATTTAACAATAAATTCCAATAATTAATAATAACGAAATGATATTCGAGTTCGTAGTGAAAACTTTTACAGAATACCACAACAAACTCGAAAAATGTAAACAAAAAGTTCAAAACACCCAGGGCCGAATTTAGATAAAGATAAAAGTAAAATTATATTCATTGGATGTCTTTGATTCCTCGTTTAGAATTTATGAATAATTCAGTGCACCCTTCATCTCGGTTTGTTTTTGGTGAAATTATTTTTCTCTGCCGTGGATATTTTGATGTCAGTTTGTTTAAAAATGAATAACGTGAATATGAAAAGGTCGAGCTTTTTTGGCACTTTGAAGTGTTGATTTGGTTCATTATACTTGGGATACTTTAAATAATTTTTATAATAAAACCTATTGCCTCGATGGTTTTATGGAATGACCTTACGCTTATCAATAATCGCGTCGGTTTGATTCCAGATTCTGTATAAATAATATAAAGATTTATTGATAAATTTAGTAGCCATATGTAGTACTACTACAACTACTACTAAAATGTGCGTGATAGAGGACAATGAGCTTTCTTATTATGCTTTTTTCTAATCATAGCCAAGGAAAACTGAAGGCTCTTAAATTGATTGGTTAATTGAAAGCCAACGAATTGTGAGTGTCATAAACCTTCCCCTACTTACCTGCTTCTACATAGAATGTCTAACAGAAGAACCTTAAAATACTTTGTCAGATCTGGAAATCGACCCAGAGATAGTCACAAGCATATATATACACACAAATCTTATGACACTAAATAATCGAACAACAACGATAATGTAATTAGTGACTATCGTTAAAATCTGTTTTCCTACCAGATTTAAACAACGAAACAATATCTGACCAGATGAGCGACGTTTCGAACAATCGCCATGTGGCTACGCTAACCTGATAAGCGTGCATTAAGTCTGTGATGAGAGCGAATGAAGCCGTAATCCGTGACCTCTGAACAGGCCTATAGCAACAAACGTGAATACAATGTTTATAAGAATAGATCACTGAATTTTGTCTTTCATATTTTTTGCAAATACGAATACAGCCGAAACAATTTTAAAATTCGTCATTCGAAAAATAAACTGCGATCACCACCTACGGTATATTTTATTTAACATTTTTAACAAAAAACGTGCAACACAATAAAAATCATTTTTACAACCGCGCACCGCTGCATTCGGATCTCAATTTGCTATAAAAGTAAAAATGTATCGATATCAAATGAACATATACGTGCACTAGTGTCGTGGCTTGCACAAAATATATCGATATAAAGTATCGACGTCGTAATGCGATTTTAATGCGGCACTGTGCGGGAAGCGGCCAAACACGGCCAGTATTATTTGTTTGGTCTTTTAAATGCGGGTAAAATACAACATCACTGGGTAATGTAAACGAGGTACTGCGTTTTCCTTTCACGTGGTGCGTGAAATAAAATCGTATTTAAGTGATAATTAATTAATTTCAGAGATAATTAATTACGGCTTGCTTCAGCTTGAATAATAGCAATAACGCTATTTAAAAGCTCTGGCATGAACTTATGTAAGTAATGAGCTTTAATTAAATCATCTGCCGAAATCAAAGACCGGGAAATGCCGGGCGTGGCCTATCTTAGAGACAGTGTCCTTAAGCCCAGCTTACCTTATTCCGTAGGCCGAGGTGATATATCATCCTATCCTTTGACGGTGTAGCTATTATCATATGTTTATATGAGTTTGTTCTCACGAAGTCGCTGTCGCCACACTAGTGCGGCCCCATCGTCAGTGTGCATTAGTGAGCTGACCCACGACATACAAATGAAACTGAATCTATAATCTTACGGTAAACACCCTATAATCTTATGTGTTAATCCAGGATGTTGTTTATCTATGTTCCAAGCTTAAGCAAATTTCTGGGGTGGTGTACGTGTGATTGAGTGAGAAACCAAATATCTTGACAAACCTTTACATTGATACAACTAATAGGATAGGGCAAATAAGAACTCTTAACCGGCAATTGTATATAAACAAAGTTATTAGAGTAAAATCCTTACTAATATTATGAATGTGAAAGTAGCTCTGTCTGTCTGCCTGTCTGTCTGTTACACTTTCACGGCTAACCTACTAAAACTGAACTCATTATGATGCAATTTGGTAAGGAGATATATTGTTTCCGGTGAAAGGACATAGTCTACCTCTTATCCCGGCATATTATCCCGTGGAATTCACTTAAATAAAGCCCGCGGACAGAAACTAATACGAAGTAACACGTTAGGCTTTTTTTAATAATTCGAGGTATTAGGGGTCTATGCCGTGTATCACGATTTTTAAAAGATTGCATAAATCTTAGGTTGCTTTTCTAGTATTCTTGTTTAACCAGCTAAGCTATATAAATATAACACCAGCAATTGCTGGTGTCATATAGAGAACTAGTATTTCGCGTGGGTACGCGAGGGGGGGTGTACAGTGGGGGAGGAAGATCAGACAGTAAGTTTTTTTTCACCCCTCTTAAAAGTTCCTAGGCAGATTTTGTTCGAGAACAACTCCCGTAGATATCACCGTTTCCGAGATCCTATGGAGTACCACCACCAAGAGCTGACCTTCCGAAGGTCAGGCATTTTTCCCGGGCCTTTTGAACGATTCTCTATACGACGCTATATTTACTTTTTTCCTACGACTCCGAAATGTAAGTCGTACAAAGGGCAGTCCCCTTGTACGACTTAATTTCTCTAAGTGAGTGAGTGAATGGTAATTTAAGTTTATATAATATAAATGAATATGAATACTATTACGTCACATAAGATAAACCAAAGCAGCTATTTTTGGTTGACAAGTTTCTATCTTTCTCTTACTCTAAAAAGAGTGTGGCTCAAAAATAATAAAGACGCAATCCTTTTTTTTTCTTATGTCAATAAAATTCCAGTATTTGTATTACATTTTACATACACATCAATCCACCAAGAAACGACTCAATATGTTACCCAAAGATTAAAATTGCATCACCAAACCGAACCACTCCGACAAATAACCACTGGCTTTCACGAAATATTTCTTGAACCTCAAAATTTCCCATAAATTATTTCTGCCACGAAACTGAGCGTACCGAGTAGGAAGTTTGCGAACGAGGCTACAATTCACCAAGGCTATTGAGGGCAGGCCCGGTCCGGCTATCCGTACGTCTATAATGGCATCAACAAAACAATAACTTCATTCATTAAGGCATAACGCTGCGTGGCTGGTGATTATTTTGCTTTATTGTGAAGCAGCCGGTGTTGGTACAAGAAACGCTTTAGTTAATGCGAGTGTAATGGCTTGTGGTTTTTGTGTTGGTATTACTTTTTTCTGGAGTGTCTTAAGCTTCTGGTTTATACATATTGTGCGTGTAACAATGTCTCTTTTAATTTGTAGTACTTTAGAATTATAAAAATAATATATACAAGGTAGAGGAGTAACACTAACTTTTCGCCAGTTATGTTTTACGTTCTATGTAATACGATTACGATTACCATCTACCATCCATATTTTTATCCATCCATATTTACTGAACTGTTACTAAGTATTTCCAAACCTGGTAAGGAAATGGATTTTTATTTTCCCAACCCAGCATCTTTCTTTTTTTATACAACTAAGGTGGCAAACAAGCATACGGCTCACCGTAAGTGGTCACCGTAGCCATGGACGCCTGCAACACCAGAGGCATCACTTGCGCGTTGCCGAACCTTTAGGAAAGGAAGTGGGCAGGAGAAGAAGCGGGAAGGGGGAAAGAGGGTGATTGGGCCTTAGGTACTCTCACTCACCGAACGAAACACAACAGTAGGAATACTGCTATTTCACGTCGATATTCTGTGAGAGGGTAGTGCTTCCCCGGTCGAGCCAGCCCATTCATGCTGAAATCAGCGAGGCTCTACTACTCAAGAATCATCTAATGTTTAGGTCCGATTAGTCCGCTTCAAGCATAAGCGTCAACCTGTCTTTCTCGTCTTTCTGCATACTGACGAAACACAGGTGTGAATCTATACAGGTAGACCCACATTTTACCATGGCTTTACATCCTACGTAATAGGTGGCAGTGACCCTAATTCCATTTATCCGCCATAATTCCAGACTCACTGCTGCTACCAAAAACTTGACAAAAAAACCCAATCACACATTGTTCGACCAACGGGAATTAAAACCATTCACCACCACTATGGCACCGAAGCAGTCAAATAGAAGGGCAAACAGAATCTCGAAATGTTGTAAGTTGTCCTTAGTGGAAGACTTGTAACTTTTGAACATTTATGAGGAGCGACAGAGCGGTGAGCTCAGCCGTCTGCAGTCAAAACTTTATAGCACTTCCACAAACAAGACTAACTTTACTAGCTGTACTTTAAAATATGACATTCGTATTCGATCACATTTCGAACGCTTCGTGAATATGATTTGGTTTGCGATTTTATATTCATACAAATATTTCAGCCATGTGCTAACTGGAAATTTTATTTGCAACCATATTTTGCCCGCGGTATCGCTCGCGTTAAACTTCTATTATTCGGAAACAACACTTTATTTCTAGATGAAAGGTACAGCATGTCCTTTTCTGTGCCCCTGAGAACGTGTGTGCGAAATTTCATGATGATCGGTTGAGTAGTTAAGGCATAAAAGCGTAACAAACAAACAAACTCACATTCGCATATATATTATTAGTTAGAATTAGTTAATGATGACATAAACTTCATAACTTCAACACTAAGTTCAATCGCCAGTGCTCCGAGAATTGTTTCGATACCCACGCGACTAAAGTTTGTGTGATCTACAAATGTGTGTTCTGAAACTGAGCATTCTGTATCCATTATAATTATATTTTAAATCGCTTGCCATAGAGGGATTACTTTTAGACGGAAGATGCAGTCTATCTGCTTCTGCTATCTTTATTTTCCTCATGTAACACAAACACAAAAAGGAAAACAATGATTTAAGTCAAAATAATTTAACTTACAGTTAATGAAGTAAAAATAATTAATTAAACAATAACAATACTAAATTATTGACAGATTTATTCCCTCAGGCTTAGACGACTTGAAACCTTAGACAATACCAGATAATACCCTGCTTCTGCTATCTAAATGAATGTCAATTAGATCACTGCATTCATTGACAATTTTCACATTCTGGCCATTGGCGAATTTGACCCTAGACCTACCGTTCTTCTCAGTGGCGGGCAAAGAGAGGTTTTCTGGGGTATGTGGCAGGTGCTCGGAATCGGAAATGGCTTAACAATTCTGCACAGTCAATTTTATTATGTATGAGCTTGCAAGCAAACATACCTTCTGCTATAGTACAGCGCAAAGTGGGAGGGCATCCAGAAATACTGCAGTCGTGAGGAGTAATTTGGTAACTGTTTGTTCTTATTTTCCGCGAAAGCGAGATGCCATAAAAATCGTTTTTGAACGCATCCTAAGCGTAACATATGCACAGGATAGTGTGGTCTCAACACGACACTGCAGTATTCCATGATGCTCCTGACCAGACTATCGTAAAGCGTAATATTTGTACGGCTATTCTTAAAATGTTTAGTGTTCCGCAATACAAAACCCAACATTATAAGGTTCGCATGATACTTTTTGTTGACCACAAAATACGACATCATTCTTTAAAAAAGATCAGTTGATATGATAACACGTCTAACAAAAAAATGTGAGACACTCAACTGAACCTCATACAAAATTGTCACCATTCATATCCCATATTCAAACAGTTACACATGTAAATATACCGCATTCATCGCATGAATCAGAAGAATGAAAAAATTGAATATATAAATAATAAATTCACCGCAATATTTTACACGGGGGCGTTGGGTGAATAAATCAATGTGGTGAATGAACCAGGCCCGAGTGTGGCCCTGCGCTAATGACGGTTTAAAATGTAAATAATGACACACCTTTTTGATGTTGTACCTATATTCACGTCTGTATATACCAAAGAGGTAAGCAGAGGAGTAATATGCTCATGTTTCACCAACTAAGTTAGTCTTACGTTACCATGGTAGAGCGATAGTGAATGCGACTGCTGTTGAAACAGGCCCGAGTGTGGCCCTGCGCTAATGACGGTTTAAAATGTAAATAATGACACACCTTTTTGATGTTGTACCTACATTCACGTCTGTATATACCAAAGAGGTAAGCAGAGGAGTAATATGCTCATGTTTCACCAACTAAGTTAGTCTTACGTTACCATGGTAGAGCGATAGTGAATGCGACTGCTGTGCATGAGGTCCGGGTTCGAATCCCGTATCGGACCAATAAAAAGTTATAGGGCTTTTCTGCCAAGAACGTAAACCTGTTGATCCTGCGCCTGATCTCTGTCCAGTCGTACTGGATTGCCCTCTCATCGGTTTATGAGAGTTACAGACCAGAGAATGCACTTGTGTTTGCGAACACACTTGTGCACTATAATATCTTCTGCGCCGTGAACGAAATTCGGTCTTGAGGACATTATTATTATTAATGTGGACGACCCTTTGGCAAGTAACGGCCATATCTATGTGCTCTTTGCTGCTGCTGAGACCTACCAGAAAAGCCGTGTCTGACCTAGGAATCAAACCCGGGGCCTTACAATCGACTGCGAATCTAAGCGCAATCTTATGCCACCTAAGTTTAATGAGGCAGTCATCTATACCTTTTTACAGTAATTAGGAATAAGTCAACGTTCAAAGCTTACTATCGATATCAAAGTTGTATATCCGTGACTTCGCATAAGCTATCCATACCAATTTACATCTAATTCAGTTTAGGCGTTTCATTGTAAAAATATCACAAACAGACAAATCGAATGTCGTATTAAATTATTTATTAAGTAGAAATACACCTTTTAAAGCCAGAATATGAAATGGTTTTTTTATTATACTCACATGGTGGCGAAAGAGCAAGAGCGATGATAAGCGGTTACCATAAACTACAATCGTCTGCGATAAGGTTATCACAACCATAGAAAAAGGAATTACAATAAGCATATAAGGAAAGGGGTTTATCTGCACGGAAAGCAGAGTGGTTTAATCTGTCACTTCGACTATGGTATTGAGCCTAGAGTTGATGGTGACAAGATAAAAGTATGAACCACAATTAGTTGTATCGAGTCTGGATAATTCTTTGTATCTGTACGAGCAGTTTACCC
Organism: Catocala fraxini; assembly: GCA_930367265.1. Taxonomy (NCBI): domain Eukaryota; kingdom Metazoa; phylum Arthropoda; class Insecta; order Lepidoptera; family Erebidae; genus Catocala; species Catocala fraxini. The sequence continues at coordinate 4,412,700 of OV884045.1, forward strand.
ATACACTGAGATGTGTTGTTTTGTTGATGTTATAGCTAAGAATGATATGTACACTGAAAAAAAACTTCAGTGTCTTTAGTGACGTTAATAGCCAGATTATTTATTGTACTGAAAATATATTATTAAGATAAATACAAGTTGTTTAGTATTCAGCAATAATTGACGCATTCGTTTATGCAGACATGTATCGTCAGCAAAATTTGCGACGTAGTTATTATTGCTTATACAATAAAAAGTAAAACAAGTAGAATTATGTGGCGATGCTCGTACAGTATCCGTTATTTATCTAATCTTATTTCGGGGGCCAGTCAGTGTAGACCCGCGACACTTCGATCCAGTGGGATCTATTGTGTCGGCCCCGAGATCTATCCCTGAGCTATCTCCCCATGAATGTACTGCATCAGTCGCATCGTACACTTCAGAGGGAGAAGCCTGAAGTCTTCAGGGTTCGGATATGCCAATCCCAACAGACCCATCCTTAGTCCAGCCAACGCGTCACATTCACACAGTAGATAGAAAGAAGAAAGAAGAAAGAAATCAAATTTATTTCGTACAGAGCACACACAATCAGTTAAAACAGAAATAACAAAAAAAATATATATATATATATAATATACATGTCATTACAAAATGTGTATGCCCTCGTCGAAAAGGGTCACCACCTCAGCATTAGCTGGGCACCCAAATTGAGTGCACCAGCGCTGGTTTTCAGTTGGCCACCCGATACAAGTGATGCACGGTCTGAGGCAAACACTTAACATTACAACAAAAATACAATGTGGTTCTGCTACATACATACACAAGGAAAACGTATAGGGCATATAAAATTGTGTTTATAAATTAGGTACATTTAAAAGATATGAGAACAGAGGTATAAATAACACGTTACTATCAAATAAATAAATTTAAGGAGGTAGGTTAAAAATAAAAATAAAAGTCATTGCATAATAGGCACTGATGACACAATATTATGCTCAAAGTGAAACGTAAACAAAGTGATCAACCTCAGCGTAGTAGGCTATTTGTATTGTTTTGTATGTTTTTGTTTTGATATTATAATTATTTTGATATTATTAGATGTGATATGGACTCGTCCTGTTCACCACAGGCTCTGCAGATCAAATTGTTTGCCAATCTCAATCTGCACAGAAAGTCGTTGGTGTCAAAATGACCAGTGAACGCTCCTGTGAGCAGGCGTATTTGGCCCTTGTTGTACCCGCAGAGTTTCTGGGTGAAACCCGTGGCTCTGTTTGCAATGAATTTCTTGGAGTATTCCAGACCCCTAAGGGCCATCCACTCTAGCCTGTGTTTATCATTGCCATGTGCATTCATAGCTGCCTTGACGGTACTCTCAGAGAGTCCTACGAATGGCTCGGGGCCCACAAATAATTGCTCCGAGCCCTTCCTGACTAATTCGTTAACGGATTATTAACCTTTTTTTTTTGTTTCCCAGGAAAAATGCTTCATGCACTGCCCGCCGGCTAGGGGACGGCACCGGCGGGGGAGTGTGGGACTCCCAGCAAGACGCGCTGGTCTACCCACTAAAAAACCTGGGGTGTTCCCTCTCTCATCCAATAGGGGGGGCCAGTTGGGAGCTCTAGGAGGATTCATCCATAGCAGGCCCCCCCATGTGGGTGTGGGCCGGGTCAAACGGACCCGGCCACCTCTCGTCCCCAGGGGAGAGCCTGACCGCTCTCCCCTTTCGACGGTAGAAGGCGCGCGGGAACACCGCGCGCGCCCTCTCGGTGTTCCTAATTTACGGGTGGCAGGGACCCCTCAGGCCTTGCCACCCGGAACCCTTAAGTGGGGGGCAGGAGAGCGACAAAAGCGCGTCTCCTGCGCCCTCTCCTCCGGCGGCGGACTTCCGGGGCGTAAGGATCATCCTCAAGCCCCCGTTCCGCCGCCTCCTTCTGCGAGATGACAGTCTCGCAGAAGGACCTCATTGCGCCCCAGCACCTGTCGTCGCCGACCATCCTGGATACGACAGTCGGCAACGAGAGGTCGGGGCCAATCACAGCGACCAGGGCGCAGCGCTCCGCGGCCCACGCCGGACACTCCTCCAGCGTGTGCTGCGCCGTGTCCTGGTCACACTCCTCACAATGGTTGCACCTGGTTGTCGGCTCCCTACCGGCTATCTTGCAGAGGTACTCCCCGAAACAGCCGTGTCCGGAGAGCACCTGAGTGAGCCGGTAGGTGAGCGGTCCGCGCCGTCTGTCCGTCCACTGCCTTAGTACTGGACGGACAGCCTCGACGGTCCTCACCCCGTAGCGGGGCTGGGCCAGTCTACCTTCCCACTTCTCCTCGAGGACCAGTCGAGCCTGGGACCTTCGCGTCTCCACCGCACAAACGGATTATTAACCTAACCTAACATAATCTACGTTTACGCGAACCAAGCCGCGAGCAAAAGCTAATATTTGATATAATAATGGCTTGTTGATAAAAGCTGCAAAACTAAATATATATTTAACTAGATGTACTCGCGGTTTCACCTGCGTTTATAGTTACTACGCCGCTCCCGTGGGTCGTAGTGTAATGTTATATAGCCTATAGCCTTCCTCGATAAATAGGCTATCCAACACGAAAATAATTTTTCAATTCGAACCAGTAGTTCCTGAGATTACCAAATAAACAAACAAACAAACTCTTCAGCTTTATAATATATTTAGGCGCTCATAGCCAGTTGCACTCACTGATCGGTAAAAACGATTAGCGAGGTTAAGCAACACTGGATGCGGTCAGTCTATGGATGGGTGACCGCTTAGTGGTATTTCGTCTGAGCGTCTCTGTGCTTCGGAGGGCACGTAAAAAGTCGGACCCGGTTGTTGTCAAATTGACAGCAGTCGTTAAGCCATGTCAGAGGCCTACGGGCGGCTTGAACAACTCTTGACAACAGGTTGGTCACTAACCACACGAAAAGAAAGAAAGAAAAGAAAGAAGAAGAAGCTTTATAATATTAGTATAGATTGGCAATTTAAAAGAGTGGCCTTGAGTTTCTTGCAGGTTTCTTCTGAGAGGCCCAACCCTTTGCCTGAACCTAGCAAGTACCCTAAATGTAGTTTCAGTAACTTAGTAAGCTTACTAACAATTATTACTTCATGACCTAAATGAATAAAGTATTATTGACTTTGACATTGACTTCATTATGAAGAAAGTAGTACAGTTGTGTACAACTCCTTACAGATATAATTTGTAAATTAAGCAGCACTGTAGAATTGGTGATTATAAAAACAGTGCCTCTGAGTTTTTTGCCCGTTCTTCTCGTGAGTTATACGCCCTTGTTTTGGGTGGAACAACAGGTAAATTCAAAGTGTAAAACACAAAGGCAAATTTTAGCCCTCGACGTAGGACAATGAATAGCTCAGTTAACAGAGTGATAACACGGTTTGTCAGGTCGCAGGTTCAAGTCAAGTCCTGTTTTAGAAATTATCTTTTTTCTGTTATACCTCCTATACCATTCTACCTTAGCATGGAAAATGCTTATAGAATAAACTTATAATTAACAGTTATTCTAATAAAATAAATCTTAAATTGATAGTATAAGTGTATGTATCATATGTGTGGGCCAGTCAGTGCAGACCGGCGACACTTCGACCCAGTGGGATCTTTTGTGTCGACACTCTCCCAATAACGACTGCCATAGATGTTCATGGCAGCCGGGACCGACGACTCAACGTGCTCTCCGAGGCACGGAGCAGGCGATAATTGTCAATCAATACGCACATCATTTCGAAAAGTCATATACGAGTAACTTCCGAAAGTCAGAGGTGCGCGACGTGGGTTCGAACCCGAGACTCTCTGCATTGCAGTCTGTTGGTCTCCCCATTGAGCTATCGCTGCTCTTAGTATAAGTGTAACTTTGCGAATTAAATAAAGAATCGCAAAACTTACTATGCTAGTACATTTCACAGATATAGATTTTAGCCATAATGAAATGTTGATGTAGTCATATTTTAATTAGAGCCTCACTAATTGTCGCTTTGTATGCAGCATAATATGTATTATCCCACGTGGTCTGCGCAATTGTGTAGCGTATTGTAATTAGCTAGTTCGATAATTGGACAAATATGATACAATAATTATTGTTGAATGTATGTTAATTTCCATCTGGATATCAAATCTGTTATTCTAGTGCGGTTAGTTTTTAATAACACTAATTTTATTGTTATATATGAATACGGAATATGAAAATGCGTAAGGTTTATATTTATTCTACTCTCGTTTTTTGTCAGGATTTTTTTGAGTAGTAGAGCATCGCTGATTTCAGGATGAATGAGCCGGCTCGACCGGGGAAGGACTACCCTCTCACAGAATATCGACGTGAAATAGCAGTATTCCTACTGTTGTGTTTTTCTTCGGTGAGTGAGAGTGCCGGAGGCCCTATCACCCTCTTTCCCCGTTCCCGCTCCTTCTTCTTACCACTTCCTTTTTCTCTTCTTCCTTTCCTAAAGGGTCGGCAACGCGCAAATTATGACTCTGGTTTTGCAGGCGTCTATAGGCTACGGTGACCACTTACCATCAGGTGGGCCGTATGCTTGTTTGCCAGCTTAGTTATATATATATATATCATGGTCAAATGTTATCCAAATCAGTTTAGTGATTTAGCTACAAAACCTGAAACAGTTTCTCATTTGAATATTGACTAAGATCAATGCGCAAGTGATTCGCGCGGCCCCGTCAATAGTGGTTTTGTCGAGGAACACCGTGGTAGGTTTAGTCGGTATTCCGGGAGGTACATTATCATCTTTACCATCTTTCTTTTACCCCGGCGAGTCCGATATAACCCCTCCGCCCGCCCCCGCGGAGGGGTAGGGGTCAAACATTGCACCACGTAAAAAAAAAAAGAGACCGGTCTGTGTGGAAGACCTTGGGGGAGGTCTATGTCCAGCAGTGGACGTCTTTCGGCTGAGATGATGATGATGATTTTGAACAGTTTTATTATGAGAATAAGCCCTCAGAAAACCTAACAATCAGACAAATTAACTTTCACATATAAAATAAACAGTGATAAAATTAACTTTGAAACCACACAAGAAGTAAATAATAACTTCATTAAAGTCATTGAACTCTTTAGAAATAAGTATTTGGTCACATGTTTCTATTTAAACATAAATTCAGAGCTGTTGAATACTTTATTTCATCGCACACACGAATAAGAGAGCAGGTAAACAAATTAAAGACTTGTTTAAATACAATCTGTAGAATCAGTTTGGCATTTAACTTCTAGGAGGAATATATTTTCACACAGTAAATTTACTTAAGCATTTGGAGGTTTGAGTTTTTTATCTAAGGATCTACATAATTATACGCAGCGGTGATACAGATATATATAGTGAATACGATTGTTGTTCATGAGGTCTTGAGTTCGAACCCCTGATCAGACAATGTGTTTTTAAGTTTGGCAGCCTCGATGGCGTAGTGGTTAGTGTAACCGACTGCCACGCCTGAGGACACCGGTTCGATTCCAGCACAAGTCAAACATTTGTGTGCATGAACATGGATGTTTGTCTTGGTCTGGGTGTTTTTATGTATAATAAGAACGTGTTTACAAAAAAGGTATATATGTATGTTTATCCATTGTCTAGTACCTATAGTACAAGCTCTGCTTAGTTTGGGCTAGATGGTGTTGTGTGTATGTGATACAATATTATATATTATATTATAGAGTTTGCCTGTAAAAAATTCTTAGTATCAGTAGGAAATTTCGAACTATGACCAGCAGATGATAAAAAAAATCAAAACATCTAAATATCTTTAATAGGTTGCATGAGGTATCGAGTTCGATTCCCGGCTGAAACAAAGTGTATAGGGTTTTCCTGTCAAATTTTTCTAAGTAGCAGAAGGGAATGTGGAACTAAGACCGGCAGGAGGCAAAAAGAAAAAATATCATACACGTAATTCATATAGGTTACAAAGTTACACTTCTGAACGTCAAGATTACACTATGTATGTATCTTATGCCAGTCAGTGCAGACCGGCGACATTTAGACCCAGTGGGATCTTATGTGTCGACACTCTCCCAATAACGACTGCCATAGATGTTCATGGCAGCCGGGACCGACGGCTTAACGTGCTCTCCGAGGCACGGAGCAGGCGATAATTGTCAATCAATACGCACATAATTTCGAAAAGTCATATAACTTCCGAAAGTCAGAGGTACGCGACGTGGGTTCGAACCCGAGACCCTCTGCATTGCAGTCTGTTGGTCTCCCCACTGAGCTATCGCTGCTCAAGATTACACTAATTAAACTATAATATGAATTTTCATTTACATTTACCTGTTGCTATGTGAAAAAGGCAATCTCAGGCTTCTATTACGTAGGATACAAAAACTTGTTTGGCAAAATGTAGGTTTTATATACACGTCTGGCTCTCCTTTCGAGGACATGTGCGTGATACTAATGGGTGATTCATTTGGAGGTACTTTTTACAAAACAAAAAATTTAATAAAAACAAATGTATCGGGTTATTTTTAGTTATTATATAAAAGAATTATTTTGTACATTTATTTTTTGAAGATAATTTCTTTCAAATGTTGGCCGTAACTGCGGCCATTCTGCCGTTCCAATTTTCGATGGCGCGACCAAGCATTTCGGTTGGTATTTGGCGAATAACGCGAGTAATGTTGGCTTCCAGTTGTTCAATCGTACCCGGCTTATCCATATAGACTTTGGACTCAACATAGCCCCAAAGGAAAAAGTCTAGGGGTGTGATGTCGCAGGATCTAGGTGGCTAACTCACCGGTCCGAAGCGAGAAATTAACTTATCACCAAATTGTTCACGCAATAAAGCAATGGTTTCACGTGCTGTGTGGCATGTAGTCTATTTGGTCGTTTATCGTTATAAATATATGTTAAAACAAATGTTCTACTACAACTTAATCCAAGTAAGTCTTTCTTATCGCACCAAAACTTATGCCACCACATAATCCTAACTAATAATATTTTAAATGCGAATGTGAGTTTATTTGTTACGCTTTTACGCCTTAACTACTCGACCGATCATTATGAAATTTCGCATACACGTTTTCAAGGGCCGAGGACATAGGATACCTTACATTCAATGATCATAATGATGATTGATTGATAATGATCAACCAATGAGTTATACTCCATTAGCGGTATTCTCACTGTGAGAAAATTATACATACTCCATGCAGTCTTAAAATTACACAAAGTCCTGCCCTATTACCCTCACCTTCAGGAAAGAAGACGAAAATACCGTGTTGCACCAGTAGATTTTGTTAAAACTACATATGCCAGCAGACAATTCAAAACAAATTCCGCAGCATTATATAATAAAATAAATAAAGAAATTAACATCTATTCCATGAATACTAAAGACTGCAAAAAAGCAATAGTTCAATGGCTAAAACTTAAGACATATGATGACATTGAAGTATTGTTGCAAGCATCAATATGATTTGAAAAGACTCACGCGCATTCACACACACACACACACACACACACACACACACACACACACACACACACACACACACACACACACACACACACACACACACACACACACACACACACACACACACACACACACACACACACACACACACACACACACACACACACACATAAACATATTTTATTTTTTATTTTTGTTTAATTTTAGGTTTAACTTAATTGTTAGATTTAACTTTTAATTTACTGTTTTAATTATATTTTTTTGTACACTACTTTTACCATTTTATAATTTGTTATTGGAGAGCGGGGCCTCCTAGCACAAGTATATCTTTTACTTAAAAGGAGGTCCCTATGTAAGATTATGTAAAAGTTGTAAAAGTTTCTGCAATAAACCTATTTATTTTTATTTTATTTATTTTTATTATTCAGAAAAAAAACTATTACTAATTTAACCTTATCTAACCTATATTTACGCGAGTGAAGCCACGGGCAAAATATAGTAATATTATAAATGCAACTGTAAGTTTGTTTGTAGGCTTCACGCCTTAACTACCCGACGAATCATCATGAAAATGCCACATACACGTTGTCAGGGGAACAAAAAAGACATACGGTACCTTTCATCCAAAAAAGAACTACTTTTTTTCGAGGGATAGAAACTTATTGAAAATCTTTAACGCAAGCAAAACCGTAGGCAGAACCGAGTAATTTAATAACAATTTCCAGAATACAATCGCTTACACGTTGTCAGAGGAACAGAAAAAGTAATAAAATGCTTTCCACCCAGAAAAAAATACTGTTACCAACCTTTTTTTTAACCTGGGGGAATGCTTTGACGCTCACCTCTCTGCGGGGCGACGAAGAAGTTTTGTCGGACTCACCGGGGAAAGATGGTGAGCGACATCCCGGTAATACCGATTAAACCTACCACGGTGTTCCTCAACATAACCGCAATCGGTAGGGCCGCGCGAATCGCTTTCACATGCAATCGCGACCGCGCCGACTGCTACCAACCTAACCTAATCTACGTTTACGCGACTGAAGCCGCAGGCAAAACCTAATCTTTAATTTTCACGCATAGTTCGTCGCTGTAAAGTCCTCACACATGTACGCTAAAACTATACCTATCTGCCCCCCCTAAGCTACATGTTCATATCACAACCTCGCCGCAATATTCGGGCCACTTTCAACGGGAATGATTAACGACCTCCACGCTCGCGAGAGTTACAAAGACCGCCATTTCATTTGAGAAGAAATCTTATTAATATCGTGAATGCTGTTTCTGTGGGTGGTAGGATGGTGTGAGTTACCAGTTCTATCGGTTTAAGTTCGATCGCCAAGAAACAAGGATGATATCCTAATTAATATTTAAAATGAAATTTTTTTTGTGACACTTCCGCGCCTGTACTTCTTGACCAATTATCATGACATTTCGCATACATGTTGTCAGGGATAGAGAAAACGACATTTCATCGAGAAAAATAATACTGTTCTCGAGGGACAGAAATTTATTGACAAAATCTAAATAATTGCGGGCAGCGCCGCGGGCAATATCTAGTGATCAATCATTAATTATCTCTTGTGTACAGTGATGAAGCCCTAAAAGCATGCGTAACTACCAAATATTACATGCCATTTGGTTGTAAAGATCAAATCGTAATTGTTTTATGGGAAAATATAATCAATATAAGTGAGATGCAATTGTTAAAGAAAATATTGCACAATTTTGCATCCGCATTCGAATATTAATTTGTTTGTCAATACTGAATTATATTCTAATAGCAGTTGTATATTCGATTGTGATTCGTAGTTGTCGATGACTAATGAAAACAACATGCAACTTACTCGGGCTGCAGCTAAATGTTCTGATACGACTTTCTGCTATTTATCGTATTTTATTAAGTAATAAGTCGTATTTCGAAAATTCTTGTCTATAAATGCAATTTATTCAAATAATCTGCCATTTACTCGAAGTTATACTAATAGTAAACCTGACCTTTATTATATTAGAATTTAATTAACAGTATATAATTATTTGGTTGACCACTTTTATAAGCATCCAGACCGATGCGCAATGCACTAAGACATAAAACGGCAAGATACACTCTCAATCTAGCAAGTACGCAAACGTTGTTTATATGTTAGTATGTAAAATAACGCAATTCTTTTGGATTTTATAAACCGTCGTATATCTAACTTACAAATCCTTAGTTGGAATGACCACTTATACCAAAGCACCATGCAGTTACCACTGTTTCTAATCTTGAAGTTCCTACCAATACATACAATATAATTTCCAGTATACGATCGCAGTGTGAGCTCAAGAAGTTTCGTAGCTCCACACACGGAGTCAGTGCCTGAACTTACCAACTTTGTATATAATGGAATAAGATAATTTAATGCCGGCCCACTAACCTCTGATGCCGGTATTATGTAGAGCTCTGTATCTTTACGGGCATGTGCCCGCGAGGGAGCTTCTATCTAATTAAGCTTTACACTCGGCGTTCTGGCAATAGGCAGCGGTTTTGCATGTGGTATAATATATACCTGGTATAATTAGAAATAATGTTTTGCAATGAGTCGTAAAATTTTCTCAATATTTCTAGTTACGTGTGATATGAGATTACCGATTAAATATTCGAATTTATTGAAGGTATCGAATTTGCGATCACGGGAGGTCAAATCGCACACATTGAGCTAGCAATATGAACCTACTTTCAAAACAAATATATTAGCATAGCTGGAGGTGTAAAATAATTCTATTAATTTGATAACTAGACCACATGACAAAAAAAATTAATGTGATTCGATTTTTAATTTATTGGTCTTTGCCGATCTTTTTTTACCAATGAGTAAATTATTAAAAAGTTGTATTATACGGTTGAATACTAACGCAAACCACCAACGTTTGCCGATCTTTTTTTACCAATGAGTAAATTATTAAAAAGTTGTATTATACGGTTGAATACTAACGCAAACCACCAACCATCACCAACACGATCGGTCGCCACAATACAATAACAATAATATTTCTTTCATAATAGAATAATATTAAATTTGATCATTCCGTTCATAACTCAAAATAAAAACTATATATATGTATATTCATTACTCCTATTAAGACATTTTTAAATTGTAAAAGGCTATATGTTTTTAAAGAATTTAAATTTTTCATATTGCTAAGAATTCATATAACAACTGCGTTTCAAACTTATAATATATTTCTTCTTTACTCGGTATTTTACGGACGATTTCACGTGCATATCAAAACATTGTTCAATAATATCAATAGCGCAATTAACTCATGTTTTTTGAATTTAAGTTAATTAGTTACTGAGCAGCGATAGCTCAGTGGGGAATCAAACAGACTGCAATGCAGAGGGTCTCGGGTTCGAACCCACGTCGCGCACCTCTGACTTTCGGAAGTTATATGACTTTTCGAAATTATGTGCGTATTGATTGACAATTATCGCCTGCTCCGTGCCTCGGAGAGCGCGTTAAGCCGTCAGTCCCGGCTGCCATGAATATCTATGGCAGTCGTTATTGGGAGAGTGTCGACACAAAAGATCCCACTGGGTCGAAGTATCGCCGGTCTGCACTGACTGGCCCCCACATAAGATACATAATTAGTTACTTTAGCCAAACCCGAAAAAAATCAAAGCACTTTTAAATCTATTCAAAAATAAATAAGATACAAGCGTTCCAAGTCTGGTAGTAGAGATAGATGATAGATGTCAAATGATAGAAAAAGGATGCACGACACAAACTACGATTTTAACGCTATTTATGAGGGCAATAGCGAGACATCCCTATTACGACCCTACTTTTCCTATATATTTATAACATTAATTACTCTCTTATTTTGCAACCAATTTTGATACTGTTCGCACAAAAAGGTTTATGTACATTATGTACAAAATCTAACATAAATAACTACTCTCAGTATCAGCCATGTTCAGCCAGCCATCGTTCGTTTAAATATACACACATGTATGTGTATGTGTATGTATATATATATATGTGTATATGTGTGTATATATATATATATATATATATATATATATATATATATATATATATATATATATATGTATATGTGTATATATGTGTATATGTATGTGTATATATGTGTATATATGTGTGTATGTGTATATATATATGTATTATGTATTATGTAAAGGTGTTACTACTACCTGTGCGTCTGTGTGCCTGTGGCTCGCTCGTCGTGTGAGCGCGTGATAATGCAATAAATTAAATTGTTTTATTTATTATTTCTATATAATTTTGTATTGTATGATCTGTGTATTATATTATCTGTGTCTGTGTGTAAACTGAATATCATTCTGTTTTTATATATACTGTATAAATTATAATTATTTTTTTTCTTTATATATTTTTTTTTTTCTCTGTTTATAATAGAGATGCTTTTATATGCGTGAGTCACTAAAGGACCCAGTTGAAAACCAGCGTCAGGCTTTCGTCTGACACATGCTGAACTGGGCCCTATTTGACACTACTGTTATTGACTTTATTTTTTGTTCTCGTTTTGCTAAGTTCATCTTTGTACCTATTTATTTTTATTTTATACTTGTTATTATGTGTTTGTGGTACGTTTCAAATAAATATTTTTCTTTCTTTCTTTTTTTCTTTCCATGTACTCTACTGTTATGTAATTTGAAGTCAATGTGTAAGTAGTGTTGTGAATAGACCTAAATATATAAAACTAACAATTACACTAATAGTCCTACAGCACGTGCTGGTATTCTCTTTACTAGCTCCACCGCTGATCCTAAAACACATTTGGCGATTTTATCGATCTCTGGAGAAGACCAATCTTGGCAAGCGATCCGGATAAATCTGAAAGCTTCCGTTTTATCCGGACGATAGTGCGAACGAATCAGGCTGAAACACAGGCATAAATCCAGATCTCTCGAGGCTCGCCCGCTGGCGTGTGACTAATTGCATCAGAGATTCTACATCATTCACTTGAGAACGCACGCCCGCCCAAGTTCTGTTTAAAACAACGTGGATTTTAGTATTGTATGCAATAGAGGAGTTTTAGGAAAATGGCTAAATGGCTTAGAATACCAGACATGATCAATCAGACATCAGAAATATTTATTTGTAAACATAACATTAAACCTATGAGATTTTACAATGAATGAATACGTCCATCCATATCTTGCGTTGAAGCGTACAAATTTGATACCGAAACAATATGCTCAAGCTCAAAACAATAATATTTTAACTATATTCTTACCTTAATTACAATAAGTACTATAATTAACAATAAATTAATATTCAAGAATAATAAGCATAATACATAATTTTTTAAATGTCATATAAATTATATAATGTCAATATCTAAATGCCGTATATTGATATACTAATATTATAAAACTTAAGAGTTTGTTTGTTTGGTTGAACGCGCTTATATCAGAAACTACTGATTCGAATTGAAAATTATTTTAGTGTTGGATAGCTCATTTATTGAGGAAGGCTATAGGCTATATAACATCACGCTACGACCAATAGGAACGGGGCCTTAATGAAGTTGTTGCAAAAACGGGGAAAATTCTGTTATGTGAAGCAGACGAAGAGCCGGGTCAGCTAGAACGTAATAAAATATATTGACGTGTAATTAATTTGATCAGAGTAAATAAATAGAATCTGTTAGGATTTCCTTTCATTTAAATAGTCGTCAATTATTTAGTAACATTTGCTAATAAGATATTTATGTATATGGTTTTCGAATGCCTCTACTTGATTTATTTCTATGATATATTTTAGCAATTTGTTGTAGATTTTAGATGCCCATAAATTTTTTTATTAAATAAATTTAGCTTTTCAATGGCTTTTTATGCATATTTTGTTTTTATGAAGTGTGCTATTTATTTAAATTTCAATCATTTGAATTTAATTTCCATTTTAATATTATTTATTTGTAAACACTATTCGCGTTCGCGATAATCTCAAAAACTACTGAACGGATTTCCATGTGGTTTTCACCAATAGACAGAGTAATTCATGAGGGAGGTTTAGGTATATAATTTGTTAAGATTATTTTACCTGCGCAAAGCCGGGGCGGATTGGTAGTAGGTTATATTTTTTTTTTATTAATGCTTGCCGTCGCAGCCTATAATTAAGGCATCACTTTAAAATGTATCCGTGTGTATGTAATATCACAATGTTTTAGTGTCTGCTTTGTTGGTTGTCCCTAAATAAATAAATGATTAGTAATCGGTTGTGTCCGGCCACCGGTGTGCCGATGCGACTCAATAGGTTAATTACGTTAGGTTTTTAATTAGGAGGAGGACCAGTAGATTAGTAGGAGACTGTCGCGTTGGACTACCACACAGAGGTCTCAAGATCTATGATACGTACTTCTAACTGTTTGTAGTTATGCGTATATGCGTATCAATTAAATAGATAACTATATAGGACTGCGTCGATGGCGCAGGGGTTATGAAGGCAACTGCTATGCATGAGGTTTTGGGTTTTATATATCATAATATCATTTTATTGAATAAGTGTAACTTCGACGTTTGTAAGTGTTACTTTGTGACATGTTTAAAGTTATAGGTGCACGCAGTGGGATCAAGCTCGGGACCGCTGTATAGCTATACTATCGCTTATCTTCAGTATCAATAAAATTAACAATTTTAGAGTTCGAAAAAACTCTTATACAACCGCTTTGTCCGTCCATCCGTCTGTCTGTTATACAACTTTCAACTCAAGAACCGTAAGAGCTAAAGACTCACAGTCAGCACCATTCGACTCAGCATAGTCGATATACCCCCGAAATGACTATTACCTTTGACCTCTGACCTCAAGGTCACGTGATACCATCTTTCAACTCAAGAACCGTAAGAGCTAGACTCGCGGTCAACGCCATTCGACTCAGCATAATCAATATACCCCCGAAATGACTATGACCTCTGACCTCTGGCCTGGTCACGCGATACCATTTTTTTCAAACTCTAAGATTTACGGCAATTCATGGCCGTTTCTCACTTGTTAATTAATAGATACAATCTCAAGCCGCTATCCCCGAAGGCATAAGCAGAGGTGTATTACAGTGATATTTCATCAATAACGAATTTAGGTTCCACGATATAGGGGGCAACCCTATGCCATATACTGCACACAGTTACTAGACTCCATCCTACTAAGAATTTAAACACCTAATTAAATAATTAGAAAAATCTAATAACACAGGGCGACTCGAACATTAAATTATTCCCACAAGTCCCTAAAACATAATAAATGTTTCACTAATGTGTCTTTATACGTATGTGTCGTGAATATTACCTTGACATTGATAAACAAAATTAAAGTATTAAAACGACTAAAAGTATCAAATAAACACCCCTTAACTCTTTCATGTAACACACTCAAATAAATAGACCAGAAATCATGACTCAGCTTATATTTACGTAATTTATACCGAAGTTCGAGACGTAATTTGAGTTTAAGCATCATTGATATTTTAATTCAATATTATAAAGTTAACGTTCTTTCAGATGAAAATGTATCGCGCGATTTCAAAACGCGCGGTTACATATTATATTAAACTTATACATACAGCTGTGATAGCCTAGTGGGCAACCGTTGAACTGCTACGCAGAGGTATCGAGTTCGATCCCAAGGCGCGCATCTCTGACTTTTCGAAGTTATGTGCATATCATACCAATTATTGCTTGCTTTAACGGTGAAGGAAAACATCGTGAGGAAACCTGCATGTCTAAAAGTTCTCAATAATATTCTCTAAGGCTAGACCAGTGTCAAGATATTATAGAGGACTGACTTCCCAATAACGACAGCCATAGATGTTAATGGCAGCCGGGACCGACGGCTTAACGTGCTCTTCGAGGCACGGAGCAGGCGATATAAAATTAGACTTATCTAGTACGTCCATTTTAAATTTATTGATAATATAACCAAAAAATTATAACTTCTTCTACCTCCGACTATAAGATTCAAAGTCAAAGTCATAACTCATTTATTTATTTAATTCATAAAGTTATGAAGACTGAAGTTTTCGTAGATAAGCAACTGCTACACTCATGCGCGTTGACGCACGTCTGGTCTGAACCTAACCTTAGCCTAAGGCTGCTTTCAGAGTTCTACATTGATATCCGATGAAAAGTTTTTGCGTGAGAACGAAACTCAAATCGTATAATTACGATAACCATTTTCAATGTTAGGGTCAGTTCAAATTCACTCATAGTCAAAATCGATCATGTAACAACAATTTATTTGGTTTTTATTCTACGTAAACAAAGTAACCAACACAGGTGAGTTTTGACGATATAATATTTACGCTGAAAGCGAATTAACTAAATATTTTCTTGTGTCCCGGTGAAAGCACTTATGCTTTCAGTCAATATTTTCTTTTAACATTCTATCATTGCCATATTTTAGAAAATAACACAAAGTATTTCCTACATAGAGAGGATTAGTAATGAGTAATTATTCATTAGTCATTTATTCAATACAAAAATCTTTGGGTAGAATTTTAAAATTACTAACTAAATGTGCACATATACATATAATATTAAAAACATACAATTAACTTAAAATGGATAATACAATATAAATAACATATTAATCATAGTAGGATATTCGTATTATCTTTTGTCGTCACTTAAATTAATTAGCTAATGTCAGCATGGATATATTATAAAAGAAAATGTTACATGTAAATTATGATGAAACCAAGATAAACTTATATAATTGACATGTTGTCACTCCGAAACTCTTCTATGCCGTAGTAGCTCTTTTCCAGAAGAAATGGTATAAACTTGTTTTTAAATCTACATATTTACGCAGTAAATACCTTTCATCTCCACTGGCAGTTTATTATGATTGCCTGATAAAGAAAACACAGCATCGCGTTAGTTTAACTCCGAATGATTAGGCAGAAGTGTTAAACACCGATATTTCAATATACGTCTGTTTCCGATTTTACTTTATTGCAAAGTATTATTCGGCAGCGCACTTGTATTGGATCCTTGCTTGCTTGCTTGCTTGCTTTGCATGAAGTCTTTGATTAGATGCCCGACTTGGATAAATTTTCATTGAGATTTTTTGACATATAATTCTCAGTCAGCACAGGGTCTGGAACTGGGCTTAGTAAAAAGCAATAGGCTTACCACTTATTACCTAAAAAATCATAGCAAAATCACCTTTGCCTAATCGTTCGGGGATATATGCGTGAAAATTTGTATGTCCAGAAAGGCATACTCAACATCACACATGAAGTAATGTAAATAATTCTAATGCTGTACTTACTTGCTAAACTACAATCCCACACTATCCCATCTAACTTTGTCCGTGTAAATCCCGGGTGTGAGGTGTGTCCCGCACCCCGAGGCCCGGGAATTACGCCCGAATCCCGTTGTTACGTGATTCGCTGAATTCTTCCGTAAGTATAATGAAATCCGCAACAGTTTCGACGTTGAAAAAATGCTATGGAATGACGAGGCAAGTTCTTAATATAGCAAGAGTCAAGGATTCTGCAGATAATGTACTAAAGTGGTAATAAATAAAATGTGCGGCCAGTATTTAGTATATAGGTAGAACTTACGTATTATAACTACAGCACAGTTTTATGTGTAATATTTTTTCATAACAATATTTCTTACACAAAAATTTTTTGGGTATGCTACACCTCTGCGGCATAAACATACATCAGTTTAAATTTAAAGGTTTTAGTGCACTTCTTTAATTTTAGTTATCCAAACCAAAGACTTTTATTGATATTTTCCTAGATAGATAGATCTACAGATTATCCGAAACTTATTTATATTATTTTACTTGACATTTGGTGATGAATTCGATTGTCACGCATCCAATAACTGTTGGTTAACTGATTCAAATCGTCGATATATTTAATATAATTATCTTCTCTCTTAGCCTTTATTATTCCCAAGTCACTTGGGGTCGGCTTTTCTGGTCTAACCGGATTTGACTGGATATCAGTTTTTACACGGAGCGGCTGCCACCTGACCTCCGCAACCCGAAGGCTAACGATACCCTAAGGCTAGACCAGTGTCAGGATATTAGAGGGTACTGACTTTCCTAATAACAACTGCCATAGATGTTTATGGCAGCCGGGACCAACAGCATAACGTGCTCTCCGAGGCACGGAGCAGGCGATAATTGTCAATCAATACGCACATAATTTCGAAAAGTCATATAACTTCCGAAAGACAGAGGTGCGCGACGTGGGTTCGAACCCGAGACCCTCTGCATTGCAGTCTGTTGGTCTCCCCACTGAGCTATCGCTATATATATTTAAAATAATTATATTTCCAAAAAATACTTATTTGTCAACATACTATTAAATAAACAATGCTATTCAAAAATACAATCAGTATTTTACTACTCATTATATAAAACACATCTCATTTCTAAACAGAAGGCATCATTATAAATCACACTTGTATTTCAAAACCGTTTCAGGACGAGTAACGCGAACGCTTTAATTAGACGAGTGATATTACAAAACGGTGAACAGCTGTAATATCTGTAATGTATTAAGCTTGTAATTAATTCGTTTCGAGTAAACAATAGTGCTAATTTGTCAAGTGTGTCTGTCTTACATTATTATTAACGTGTAATGAACGCGAGCTGTTTCATCATTTGTCATTTCGATCTTCAGAACGCGCGAAAATTAATTATATTTATTATCTGTGGTTTACAAACGTCAGATAAAAATGGCGCGCTTTCTTGTAAATATATATCCCTTTCGGCAGAGACTAGCAAATGTATTATGAAAGAAAAGTTGAATCATTATCTGGGCTTGGGCAATTTTTTTATTAGATTATTCGGTCAAGAAATTAACAGTAGAACGGGACTGTGTTCTGTAGACGGTAGCAAGGTCGCCTGGTCTACAACAAGGTTTCTAAGTAGCCAGGGCAGGGTAGACGACCCAGCAGTCAGATTTTCAATAAATACGATGGTAATATTTATTGCAGTGGTAATAGATATATTAATTTATAGGTCCAATTTACAAAATGCAGGGCTCGTACTACCACCTCCAGATAGCATTTATCTATAAGATAAAAGTCTCGCCAGCTCTTTTCTTTAACCTAACATGGTGTCAGATAGCATGCGATTTATCTTTCGGATAACTTTTACTTGTTAGTTGTAGGAGTGGCCAGCAGTGTGGTAAATTGTATTATTACTTTTACGCGCAAGATAATGTTAGAAGTGTAAAGAAAATTCTTATTAAACGTTTAAATAATATGTAATACATTATTAAAACTTTTATACTAATAATATTTCATTAATTTATTTACAACTTAGTACAGTTTAACCAAATATATAAAATTACTTATGATGACATCCTAACTAATCCTAACTCCTAACTTAATATTATAAATGAGTTTGTATATTTCTTTGCTACGCTTTCACGCCTTAACTACCCGACCGATCACAAGGAAATTTTGCATACACATTGTCAGTTGTACAGAAAAGGACATAGTTCTATGTCCCCTATAGACCCTATGTCTATTTCTGTACCACTTTCATCCACAAAAGTTATGTTTTCGGAGATTTTGTGGTCCACAAATGGTTGTTCCGAGTCTGGATGTTCTTTGTGTCCATTGTTTGAATGTTTGTAAAGTCCCCGCGATACAGGATACATACCTAATGCGGGAGCTGTATAAAAAAAATAAACAAATCTTATTGACAAACTTTACATTAACGCGAGTAAAATTTAGTATTTTTATAAAACAGAGGTGGCTGCAGCCTGTAAGATATTATTAGTTAATCTAAGAAATCAATTTAACATACAAGGAGACGCAATATCATTATCGTCTCACATTAAAACAGATTAAAAACCACGAGACATCCAACCAACGTTGATAAATATCGCCATTTTATTATTTAATCATGTTTATTTTTCACATTCCGTCTGTTTCACTTTATTGTCATTTTAAAGTGCTTTAAGCCAACAATGTCTAGTAAATTACATCCACTGAGGCCAATTACTTAGAGGCTATAGCCCTCATTTGTTATTCTAGCTTTCTTTTATATTTCTAGTTTGTTTTAGAAATTAAACTTTGTTCGTTAGCTAGCTTAAGTGAGCATGTTCACGAATTTGAAATATAAATTACTCACCGCCTTTGGGGATTTCGTGGCTACGATTTGGATATGTTTTATTGTATTTATTAGAATATATTTTTTATGGCGTTGATTGACAATTATCGCTTGCTCCGTGCCTTGGAAAGCACGTTAAGCCGTTGGTCCCGGCTGCCATGAACATCTATGGCAGTCGTTATTGGGAAAGTCAGTACCCTCTAATATCCTGACACTGGTCTAGCCTTAGGGTATCGTTAGCCTTCGGGTTGCGGAGGTCAGGTGGCAGCCGCTACGTATAAAAACTGATATCCAGTCAAATCCGGTTAGACCAGAAAAGCCGACCCCAAGTGACTTGGGAATAATAAAGGCTAAGAGAGAAGAAGAATTTTATGGCGTCGTAATTTCTAACTTTTATATATTTTATTATTTTCTTTAATGTACCATACATTGGCATGAGTTTGTGCCCGATCTTAAGAGCCTATGTCCAATTCTTAAGTTGGCTAGATAATAATTTCCTCACCCTCTTTGCCTCAACTTAAAATAGCTGAATGTAGGTGTACTGTGCACTTTCGCCTTCCCTATACATAAGAATGAGCCTATATATGTGTGTCAATATTCTATTATTCCATTCCTATATCAGTTTTAGCAGTAGTATATTTACACAAATAATGTATTAAATGGTGATCACAAGTCAACTGCTAACTGAGCCCATCAGATTAAATCTCCACAAAGGAGAATGTCAAACACGTCTTGCCGTAAACATGGCTGTTGAAAAGCAATAGAAACATCTGGTATAAAATATACTAACTAAAACTAAACTATACGAACTAAACTAAAATATACGAACTATTATTGTCAAGTTTAGAAGCATACAAGGTCGTGATGAATTTTACTCAGCAATCTACCGATACAATAAAGCGCACCCAACTGATAAGCTCAACACCACATTGCTGGGAATAGCTGGGAAAAAGGAACCCGTGTATGTTTCGGAACATCTGTCTCCAGCCAACAAATTTCTACATGCTGCCGCGCGAAAAAAGGCAAAGGAAGTCGGATACAAGTTTGTGTGGGTGAAGAACGGGCGAATATACGTCAGGAAAGTAGTAGACGCTAAGTATATACACATTGCAAATAAAAACAGTCTAGATCTTATCTGTTAATATTAGTTTATATATTTATATTTTCAGTCTATTGTGTGTAGAATTTTTCAGTAAAATAGGTTTATCAATTTATTACCAAAATATACGAGGTATGAAGAGTAAAGCTATTGATATTTACAATACTGTATTGTGTAATAATTTTGATATTATTTGCTTGTGTGAAACTTGGCTAGACGAAACTATATTTTCATCTGAGCTGTTCGATGACAGATACTGTGTGATGCGCAGGGATCGTGATGCTAAGTTTCGATTGCGATATAATAAGAGCCACGGAGGAGGTGTACTTGTCGCGTATTTAAAAAAATATCAAATGTTGATCAAAAATAATTGGATGTCCGAATACATTGAAGATCTATGGGTACAATTACAAGTCAACGGGCGGCCTACTCTTAACTTATGTGTAAGCAACAGTTTATTTACCAGTAAATATTTTTTGCGAGTATTTTTCTAACTGTAATGATATATTTAATAACTCATCGCATCACCCGACTTGTATCTTGGGCGACTTCAATCTAGGTGATATTGTCTGGTCAAAAGAGACTGGTATCCCTTTAAACCATAACTGTGTGAAATCTAATTTTTTAAATGATATTTTCCAATTTTCTACTATACGTCAAATCAATCATATAGCAAATCACAATGACCGAATATTAGACTTGGTTATTACAGATTATTCAGCCTCGTTTAGTATAACACCAACAATGCCGATAAGTCGCGTTGACATCCATCACCCGCCTTTCGAACTCATGTTCAAAACAAGTATCGACGTACTTAAGCATAATCCTATATATAAACTATGTTACCGAAAAACAGACTTCGACAGCTGTAAACAAGACATAGAAAAAATTGAGTGGTTGAAATTTGCAACTGAGTTAGATTGTGATAATTTTGTACAATTATTCTACAACGAAATCTACTCTATTATTGAAAAACACACACCAAAAACTAAAGTGTCCGTTAATAAGTACCCGACTTGGTTCTCTACGAATCTTGTAAAGCTACTCAAAACTAAGGATAAAGCACATAAACGATTTAAGCGTTATGGTAACCCGAGAGATTACGATGAATTCTCTATGCTGAGAGCTAGGGTCAAGACAGTAATGAGGCAATGTTTCAAGACCTATATTGAGCGAACTGAAAATGACCTTAAGCTCAACATAAAAGCTTTTTGGCGTTACACTAAAAATAAACGTGTTACCAACAACATTCCCAGTCGAATGTATTATGGTAGTAACGTCGGTATTACTGGTAAAGAAATAGTCAACCTTTTTTCCAGCTACTTCTCATCAGTGTACTCCACAAACGCCACTAATAAATATGTTCCCAACTTTCAATCGTCTAACTACTCTATTGGTAACTTATGTATAGAAAAAAGTGATCTACTGAAAAAGCTACAAACTATAGATCTTTCTAAGGGTAGTGGCTCGGACGGTATCCCATCTATATTTATTAAACTGTGCGCTAGTAGCCTAGTGACTCCACTATGGCTCATATATAACAAATCTCTTAGAGAAGGTATATTCCCGAGCTTGTGGAAAATTGCCAATGTTATGCCAATATACAAGTCGGGTGATAAGAGCGATGTTTCGAACTACAGGCCAATCTGTATATTAAACAGTTTTGCTAAAATATTTGAAGGATTTATATATAACCATCTTTATAATCACCTTAAGCCCATATTTAGTCCGAGACAACACAGGTTTATGACAGGCAGATCGACTACTTCGAATCTCCTATACTACACTACCTATATATGTGATTCTTTTAACAGTATGTATGTATCTTATGTGGGGGCCAGTCAGTGCAGACCGGCGACACTTCGAACCAGTGGGATCTTTTGTGCCGACACTCTCCCAATAACGACTGCCACAGATGTTCATGGCAGCCGGGACCGACGGCTTAACGTGCTCTCCGAGGCACGGAGCAGGCGATAATTATCAATCAATACGCACATAATTTCGAAAAGTCATATAACTTCCGAAAGTCAGAGGTGCGCGACGTGGGTTCGAACCCGAGACCCTCTGCATTGCAGTCTGTTGGTCTCCCCACTGAGCTATCGCTGCTCTCTATCTTTTAACAGTAAGACCCAGGTAGATTCAATATATACCGACTTTTCCAAAGCTTTCGATCGCGTTGACCATTCTATATTGCTCTCAAAAGCTCAACATGTTGGTATACATGGAGATTTGTACAGGTGGCTCACTTCTTATTTGCTCAACCGGACGCAATTGGTCACACTTTGTGGATACGAGTCTGTTCCTTTTCTAGCAACATCGGGGGTGCCCCAGGGCTCAAATTTGGGTCCTTTATTGTTCCTCTTATTTGTAAACGATTTGCTAAGCCTAATTGACAGCGAATGTCTAGCTTACGCTGATGATATTAAGATTTTCAGACGCATTTCTGACTACCGCGACTGTGAATTGTTACAATTAGATATGAATATTATTGCAGACTGGTGTGATAACAATGCTATGGTGCTTAATATAAAGAAGTGCCAAGTCATTTCGTTTGCAAAAAGCAAGACATTACTAAACTATGCATATAATATTAAAGGAACTACGCTTGAAAGAGTACAGCTGGTTCGCGATTTGGGGGTATTGTTTGACTCTTCTATGTCTTTAAGGCCGCACTATGATCACATCTGCACCAAAGCTCAACGTATACTATCTTTCGTGCTACGTAACTCGAAACCTTTTAAGCAAGTGGACTCATTGATCGCGTTGTATTGCTGCCTAGTGCGAAGTATTGTTGAGTACTGCTCATCAGTATGGGCTCCAATATATAATACACACATAGACCGAATTGAGGCAGTACAGAAACGATTTGTTAGAGCATTATGCACGAAATACGGTCTCAGGCGTAAAATACCTATTTACGAAAACCGACTTCAAAGGTTTAAGTTGTTGAGTCTAGACAAAAGGAGATGGGTGAGCGATCAGTGCATTTTATATAAAATTATAAACGGCTCTATAGATAGTACCCTGATAAATCAAATTCATTTTAAAATACCGACACGATCCGTACGCACTCCACAGTTGTTTAGCATACCTAGTAGAAATAACAATGTATCTCAAAACAGTCCACTTATTAGATTATGTAAAGAATATAATCATGTTTGTTCTAAATTAGACATTTTCCATGATAGTTTTCATATCTTCAGAAAGGCCTTATGTACGGAAATGTTGTCTTGCAATCAACTCTAAATCGTAACACCTGTATTAAATTTAAAACTCAGTATAAACTTAGTTCATTGTTTAATTGTATTTATTGTAATTCCTATAATTAAGTAACGAAGCTAATTGGTTACTACTGAATGCTGTGTACAGTTGTAATTGAACACCAGATTTATGACTTGTATTTAGTTTAAGTTCTTTCATGTAACTATTGATCTGATGTTTGTATCTGTACCTAATAAATAAAAATAAAAATAAAAATAAAATAAAATACATCGTTTTGAAATAATAAATAATCAAATTTTGTAATTGAAGTTAACTGATATAAGTTTAATTTTAATTATATTCACGTAAACGTAAGACAATATGTTACTGCCTTCCAAAATAAATCGTTACTCACATTTTTATGGATTGCAACATTATGCCATTAAGCACTACAAATGCAAACACAACGACTTTATGTAGACCCATACGACGCCTATATAAGCAGGTCCATACAAAGATACTACTTATCTATACAAAGGAATAAATAATGCCTAGACTTCCTCAGAAACATTACAGATGACAAGTCCAAAAAAACGACAGTACGGTTCAGGAACACGCCTTAAAAAGTCAAACTAAAGACCCTTAAACATACGCGCCAGTATCGACCTTCCCGTTCCGTTCCGGAGCCTTCATAAACAGCCGACTTCCGCACAATATGCACGGAAAAAACATAAATTTGTTCACCCCACTGAACTCCAAAAGTATAAGTCTGAAAAATTATGTTTTCTTCCACTGGAAACGAAGGGAGAGTATGCTGAGAGTTTATATACCAACATAAATCAAAATGGTTTCTTTTTTTTACAGGTAATAGCAAATCTTAACTGGACAAGATTTAACGACGAAAATGTTGGCAAGATTGCAAGAGGCACAAACAAAGGAAGACAGACAACATTCCCAAAATCATGATTTTATGATCAGTCCTCTAAATAGACAATCTCAGTTACTTTTTCAAAAACATCTTCTGTTTACAGATACAGCTTCGCTATAGTTTTGGATGAGGCATATCAGGCTTCTTGTTTCAACCTGGCGTAGCATGACAAAGTACCTGCATCCAATGGCTGTCACTGCCTAGTTGGCGTCGGCGCAGTGAATGCGAGTACTGCGCATAAAGCCTTCAAGTTCACTGTAAGGATTCTGGAGGACATAAATATTTATTACTAGTTTTTGTTTTAAGCTTCAGTCGCGATAATGTAAATTTAATAAATATTTTTTTATACCTCAGGCACAGTACTTTTTCTGGTTAAAGTTACCCGTTATCTTTTTGTTTACCCCTGACAATCTGTATACGTTTCATGGTGATCGGTCGAGTAGTTAAGGCATATAAGCGTAATAAACAAACAAATAAACTCACATTCGACATTATAATTTAAGTAAGGATTATGAGGTCTCACCATCCAGGGTTAACCGGCACATTCGGACTGCCGCCAAAAAAGAGTGGGCACGTATAAGTGATACCCTGGTAACCCCTACCAGCCGGTAACCGGTTATGTTACCGCTTCTAACCGGGATAACCACTAACTATCAGATAGGCCAGAGTTTGTTTTATTCTGAATATTTTGTCATCTCATTGCATCTTCGTCCACACCACAAAGCTTTTGATTATGTATCATAATACTCATTCAACTATTCAAAGACACAGTGCAGACGATGCATTTCTACCTATATTTTTAGTTTTGCTAAATACAAAGCATCAGTAAAACAACGAAATACCCGAACGAACCAAACACCAAATAACAACCGTAACTTCACTAACGTCTAAACAAACCTTAATTCCGATAAAAACCGTAAATGTAAAATAAACCGAAAACATTTTAAGGATCTTACATATTGCACAAAGGTGCTCATTCCTTCACGGAGAGAATCGCAAAACTTTTTTGTTACAAATGAATACCTTTCTCAGCGGCGCGTGACTCGCATGAACCGTTCAAATACGGCATTGTAGTACCTCCGGCAATGTGTAGTTGGGCCCTTAGCAGTGTATTGTACGAAATAGTAATACTATACACGGGAAATTCACTCTTGTGTAAATGGAATAGTGCATAGTTTTGCGTGATGTTTTCTTTGGAAGTTGAATAGAAAATGACGTAATGTAAAGGCATTCATTTGTTATTAGTTCGATTGTGTCGAGTTGTTTAAGGTATTTGGTTTATAATTAGCTTTATTTGAAAAAAATTGTGCTTCATTTGTATTTTATCATTTCGCTGGTCCGATCGCTTCGAGAATCAAAGCGCAAAGGCTTATATATGTATTTGTCTCGAATTCTATTTCCACTTTGTAGATGGTTAATAACTACATCCTACTAGAAACAAATTACTTACGTACGTAACCTCACACCTATATACCCGAAGCAAAATGTAGGTGTAACACAACCAAATTTTGCCAGCTAAGGCTAAGCCAGTAAACAGGACGAGTCTATTGTCGTTTACTGAGCACAGTTCTGGCCTCAGTATTGTCAGTTTCTCAGCAGAAAAACCCAATAGCATTTTTCCCAGCCCATCAATCAGACCAGAGACCCCATGCACACTAACTTTCACTAACACTGCGTCACGAAGCAGCTTTAAGTACATCAAAATATATTCGGCCTTCGATAAAGAACGGTCTGGACTGACTCAAGACCCTGAATTATTTATACAGCGGGGAACTTCGTTGAACGATGATCCCAAGTGAAGCGTGATCATTATTATGGTGAAAAATGATGAACCGATCCTGGCCCTATTATTTTCTTTTGAACATCATCTTTGATAAAGTACTGCATGTTTTAGTACCGAGGGAGATTTTCTTTTGGAGTTTTATCAGAAAAGTGATTAGGAAAGCAACTGGCTTGTTGAAATTAAACTACATTTTACGGACTTTGTCACGTTGTTTATTTGAAAAATAAATAAGCTATCAAAATAAACAACGCGACAAAATCCATATAGTTTAATTTCATTGTATGATATTCCCGTAAACATAAGACAATATTATGTAAAACAGGCTTGTTTCTTGATATATAATATAACTGGTATTAACGCGATCATGCATAATGTTTACCTTTTGATGCTTGATGTTTCGACCAGGTTATACTGACCGTAGTCAAAAGCTGACTGATTCGGCGATGTCATGTCTCCGACACTGGCAGAAGAACATTGCATGCAGCGCTAAATTATAAAGTTATTATTGTATTTTTTTTTTTTAGTGGGTATAGATATGGGTGGGCTGTCATCAAATGATGATCATTTGCTCGGATTTGTGGTCAAGCATCTAAATACTAAATTCTGTTTGTGGTTTTGCCTGAATTAATCCCATAGGAATATATACTGATATAAAAAGTTCAATTCTATATGTTAATCCAAGGTAAAAACCATGTCTTGGATTTTAAAATATTCTACTTTAGATCGTCCTAGTAATCTACAATTATCTATGTGTTCTGTCTTGGGTGTGTGTAGAGGGGGGAAATAGAAACAATGTTTCACAAATACGGTTTATTCATGACTAACATATCGCTACATTGCTTCGCGGGCGCAGTCGCAAGTGGTGTCACCTTATTTTTCTAAAATGTCAAATCAGCAAATAATGTTTCCCTAGTCCCTACAGATTTACCATGTCCAAGATTAGGTATTTACCAAGTTATTTCGGTCAACAATTTGATTTGTATTCG
Organism: Catocala fraxini; assembly: GCA_930367265.1. Lineage (NCBI taxonomy): Eukaryota > Metazoa > Arthropoda > Insecta > Lepidoptera > Erebidae > Catocala > Catocala fraxini. The sequence continues at coordinate 4,440,223 of OV884045.1, forward strand.
GACCCAGACTCATCAGACAATTTTTGACGCATGGTCAACAATAGAATAAACAATTCCATCATCCATGCAGTCAATATTTACGATATAAGAAGAACTTATTTCTTAACATATACACACCTTAAACGCTTATCTGCAACATTATTCACATGACTAGCTACACCTTTTAAAACCGAAGCACGAACGCTCACTTACTACAAAATGTTCTCGCTCTCCCATACACCAGAAAATACATTTAGTTTTCATACCGCAGGAAAATCAATGAGTAAAGGCAACCGTCATAACAGGTTACGAGTGCAAGCTCACGGGTGAGTCGTATCGAATGCGGCAGGTGCTGCGGTCCAGCGCTTTCTCAAGCCAACTCGACTTATGTACCTAGGGTACAGTCACCTACATAGGTACCTTAACATTGAACAAAGTTGTTAGAGTATTTAATGCATTAATAATCGTTTTCTTTATGTTTAATGTGACAAATTTGTTCAATGCGAAAGTACTTATGTGGCTGACTGTACTTTATAGCTAAAGTACAGTCAGCTACATAAGTACTTTCGCATTGAACAAATTTGTTAGAGTATTTTATGCATTAATAATCGTTTTCTTTTTGTTCAATTAATGTGATGGTACTTATGTGGTCGACTGTACTTTAGCTATAGAGTATAGCCAGTCACATTCGTACCTACACATTGAACAAATTTGTTAGAGTATATTATGAATTAATAAACCTTTGTTTAAAATTTGTATATTTATATTCAAATCTAAAAATGTATATATGATATTGACTTAAGTGATTGCGTAGTGATTTAAGTGGTCGCCTTGCCAAAGGCGCTATGCCAGGTATCGTGGATTCAAATCCTACACTGCATTAGCGTTTGCGTGATTTACTAATGGTTATTCTAAGTCTGGGTGTTCTTAGTGTCCGTTGTCTGAATGTTTGTAAAGTCCAATAGCAGTCAAAACAGAGCAAGAGTTGTCTTTTTAAAATATAAATAAAATTTACAGTATATTAAGTATAATAATAATCCTAATTGTCAAACAGAATTTTAAAGCTGTGATTAAATTGGCTATCTTTTAACTATTATAGCTACAACAAATTAATTTTAAAAGATAGAGCAAATTAAAATCTTGCTCATGTGCATTGATTTGTTGCTGAATGTACTATATACGTATTTTTTTCATATTTTGTTTGTTTTTAGAATACCAACAGCTTGAAATACAAAGGATAAAATCTTAAACAAATAACATCATAGCTATTGACAGGTATTCACAAATAGAATTTAAATGTGTAAACCGTACATAAAAATAAACAGGAAAAGTATTTAACTTATGAGTTTGTCGCACTTTTTAGACTGAGGCCAAAAAAATCGAGAGAGAATTTTCTTTCACCTGTGTGGGTTTAGTTCTAAACATTTCAAACTCGCTATTTCTTTTAGAGATATCACTGACAGATCTACTCGCACAAATAATAAAAGAATTTGGTCGGGAATTAGTGTGGGCTCAAGGTAATGCTAATGGTTGCTTGTGTCGAATGTAGTTTACGTGGTACCCAAATATTAACTTTAGCAAGTAAAGCAGAGCAGTCGACATCTCCGCCAACTACTTTCAAAAGTGTTCAACGTCGGATACAGTACGTCTATCTTTCAATGGCAGAAAATGATATCTGCCACATCTAGTATCACATCCATGATCAATACACTTGTATCGTTTTTGGTGTCGAACTCGCGTTAGAGGCGAGATTGACTTGGATTGTAAGCTAAGCAGAGATAATTTCAAACAATTTTCTAAACAAGTACAAAGTTTTAATTACAAGTGAAACAATAATTACAGAATATTATAACAGAGTTACATCAAACTTTAAATTACGAGTTTTTACGAAATCAGGGCGTCGTCCTAGTAAGGCTTGTTGCCTGGTCCTTTGGAAGAAAGTACACTTAACTTAGTTGTAGTTGCGCAGCGGAAGAAGGCTCCAACTTCGGCGCGACCCGCTTATATAGAACTGCTACCGCTGGGGGGTACAAGAGAGGGCACCTCTTCACTCGTCGCGCGCGGCCGTGCGCCACGAGTCGACAACGTGACACACTTACTCTCATACTGCAAGTACCTTAAAAACTTTTTCTGGATAGATTCAATACAGTCGACGTGTTTGTTGTAATGCGGGTTCCAAACTACTGATGCATAGTCAAGGGTACTGCGCACCAAAGCACATTAAAGGACTTTAATTGCTTTAATATGTTTGAATTTCGAGGTTGATCTAATAATAAAACCCAGAGATTTATATGCCTTTTTTACGACAGAGTCAATATGCTTATCAAATACCAATCTTGAGTCCTGAATTAATGCAAGGTCTTTTATGGTAGTTACATTTGTAAGTGGATTGTTATTAATAGTATACAGACATTGGGTTTAATTTTTCGAGTAAAGTTTATTGCAAAGCACTTGGAGATATTCAGATCTAATTTATTATCAGTACAATATTGTTTAAATCTATAACCTACCAAGAAAATTGTTAAAACCTTCGTGAAGTAGTAATGTGTAAATGTAATGTGGAAGAAGAGAAAAAGGAAGTTGGAAGGAGAAGAGGAAAAGAGGGTGATTGGGCCTACAGCACTCTCAATCACCGAACGAAACACAACAGTAGGAATACTGCCATTTCACGTCGATATTCTGTGAGAGAGTAGTCCTTCCCCGGTTAAGCTGGCCCGGCCCAATCATGCTGAAATCAGCGAGGCTCTACTACTCGCAAAAGCTATAATAATTGTTTCAAATGTTGATGATTTTATATTTTTATTTTGTTATGTCACTTGCAATACAGTGATTGGGAGGTAGTTGACTTTACTAATATACAAGTGTAAGGTTAATCACTCTCAGTACAATATTTTACTTATTAAGAAATCCTATTTATCATTGACCTATATTATTGTATCGATAGTATTAGTAATAATAAAAGTTAAGCCGTCGGTCCCGGCTGCCATGAACATCTATGGCAGTCGTTATTGGGAGAGTGTCGACACAAAAGATCCCACTGGGTCGAATTGCCGCCGGTCTGCACTGACTGGCCCCCACGTAAGATACATATATACATTAGTAATAATGATTTCTAATCGATTGTACTGAACGTGTAATTTCTACCGATTGTTAAAATATAAATGGCTACACTGTAAATCGATATTTTAGTTTAAAAATATAGAGAATGACATTCATTCCACATTGAACTGTTGAACATAGAGGTTATAATTTAAAAAAGCCGTGTAAAACTTGTCAATCCTTGTTTCTTTTCTGAGATAAAGACCAGATCCTTTACAATGCTTAGTCCCGAACACACTCCGCAGTACATTGGTATTGTAGTGACCCCAAAATAAATATAAATATATAGAGATATTTATTTCAACTTTCACAAAAGTAAGTACTTATTAGCTAATTCAATACAGGTTACACAATTCCTTTGTAAGAGGCTGGTGTCTGTAGTAGAAAAACCTGTTGAAATTAAACAACTTTATATGAATTTTATAGCGCTGTTCATTTAACACTTTATTACATAATTATGAAACTTTTAATAGTAGTGTTCAATAAATAAAATTCACGTAAACGTAAGACAATATTAGGAAAAACCTGTGTCAAATAAAACTATTTAACTGCAAATTAATATATTTATTAATGAATTATAACTAAAATCTGCGAATCATACAAATGTTGTGTTTAGGGTAAAACTACCTGTTTAAAAACTAACGAACACCTGAATTTGAATTCAGTTCGAATTGTATTCCAATTTCAAAAGTTACAGATACAAGGTTTTAACACACGTTAGCCACAGACTATGCCTATCTACCCAACGCTTTTTTTTCTGCCAAAATATTGGCAGATTGTAAATAAATTGAACTGTAAAGCCGAGAATAGTGACAGTTAGTTATAATCCGTTGATCGACCAAACGATTGCGCGGATTGTGAACACTCGATCGAGTTTTCATGCGTAGAGTTATAAATATTCAACCGCAGTTTTTCCCGGAAACATTTATTTAAAATGCCTACAATGTCGATTTGAATCAAATTAAATTAAGAACGGAATGATAAAAGTTAGAATAAGGTTAGATTGTCAACTGATGAAGATTGTCCTACTTAACATCGGACCCAAATTAAAGTAATTCGGATCAGATGTTATGTAGAGTGTAGTATTTCTATGGCAAATAGATTCCATAGCCTCATAAGAGCAGCAAACATACACGTTATCGGGTATGCCAGAACAAGCATTGTTATGACATACTATAAGTATGTATTAACGCATAACGTAGCAGCGGCATACCGGTGGCTGTATACAATTATTGGTAAAAACCAATTGTTATATGTCAGCAATAATTTAAAAATGATTCTTCTATTCCAACCATTGACAGGTTAAGATACGATAAATCTCAAGTTGCACAGAAGACACCGGCCCACGTGTTCTTATAGTACAAAAACGTGAGCACCAACGAGCTGGTTGCCTGAAGAATCCGGTAACGCTAAAGGAAGTACTATAGAACATACTCGTACCTATCTATCTACATATACATAGCTTTACTGTCTTTCTGGATAGAGGTGGTATAAGTAAGCGACCAAAACCGCGCCACTTACGAACAATGGCAATATTGTTAGGATAATACAAAAAAATCATACGACAAAATAACTTAGGTCTCAGGTTTATATGATTAAATAACATTATGTTGCTTCAGTCACTAAAGTTGTCTCAAAATACTCAACCAGAAAAGATGGAAATCGGATTAAATGCTTGCACACATGTGCTACCACAATCGAAAATCGAAATACGAATTCATGGCAACATAGAGCCATGAATTCGTATTGGGCCTAGTGTGTGTATCGTTTATCCACAACATTCGGCGCAATGGAAGTCGCGAGACTACAACTGCGCTATGTGTGCAGATAAAAAATTTCCTTCAAACGGCCGAATGCAATAATTCACATACCGCTGAATTTCAACGAAATCTCTGTACTCTGTGTGTTAGTGTGTCTGCTATAACACGTTTTATTGTAAATAAGTGATAGTTCACGTTATTACTTTGTACATCATTTTCAAATACAAGTTCTCCCCTACTGCTTTTAGCACCTTTGACTTGAAATTCCAAGTTTAATTCTTATTGTAATTTTAAAATACAACTCCCACATTGGGCATGATTCTTATGTCGCGGGAGACCTTACAAATAACGAATACAAACAGCCAGACTCAACACAATTATTTGTGAATCACACAATTTTTTCTTCCGTGTAGGGATCGAACCCGCAACACGCGGCACGACGGCAGTGACGAGGCGACAACTTAACCTTCGCTACTGGTTATATTAATCACTTATATAATACTAGTAGTTTTCCCGTGGTTTCACCCGCATAAGTCCCGTTCCCGTGTGAATATCGGGTTTCACCCCTTTCACCTCCTTCGAGGTGGAATTGCCAAAAATCCTCTCTTAGTGCTCTCCTACATTCTCCAAGGAACATATACATGGATTCACGCCTGTTTCCCAGAGGGGTAGGCAGAGACTACGGATTTCCATTTGCTACGATCCTGACCATCCGAGATCCAAGGAATATACATGCCAAATTTCAGCTTCTTGTGTTCAGTAGTTTCGGCTGTGCATTGTCTGTCAGTCACTCAGTAACGGAAGAGTTTTATATATACAGATTATCATAGAAAACTAAAATCAAGTCGATCATTCTCGGTATTTACGTACCTTTTCAAACGACTTGTTGTTTTAGCCCAGTTGCAGTCTGCTTATGAGTACGGCCTATTTACCCTGCACTATGCAACCTAGCGGAAACGTCAAGTCAAAAATAATTATAAATACTAAACAAGATCATATTAATACCCATTTTCTGTTATATACTTACTAGATTTCGCCCTCGGCGTCGCTAGTGTTTTTTTATACATATACAAGTAAGGTGACAAACAAGCATACGGCCTGATGGTAAGTGGTCACCGTAGCCTATGAACGCCTGCTTCACCAGAGGCATCACTTGCGCGTTGCTGACCCTTTAGGAAAGGAAGTGGGAAGGAGAAGGAGCGGGAAAGTGGGTGATTGGGCCTCCGGCATTCAACTCTGAAAACGTGTATGTGAACACACGATGATCAGTTGAGTAGTTAAGGCATAGCAAACAAACTTACATTCACAATTATAATTTTAGTTTATCTTCTCTTATGTGGGGGCCAGTCAGTGCAGACCGGCGACACTTCGACCCAGTGGGATCTTTTGTGTCGACACTCTCCCAATAACGACTGCCATAGATGTTCATGGCAGCCGGGACCGACGGCTTAACGTGCTTTCCGAGGCACGGAGCGGGCGATAATTGTCAATCAAACGCACGCGAAAAGTCATATAACTTCCGAAAGTCAGAGGTGCGCGACGTGGGTTCGAACTCGAGACCCTCTGCATTGCAGTCTGTTGTGCTCCCCACTGAGTTATCGCTGCTCTTTATGATTTTAGTTAGGATAACCTTTTCGATTGCATGTTCAAAAGTTTCTTACCTAATGTCCTATGCATGTCAATGTCGTAGTCATAATGGATACCTATACGGTTCTTCGAAGTACTCTTTAACTTAAACGATCGATATAATTAATTGAATGGAGTTCCTAGAAAGGCAGCTTTTTTACTAGAGTTTGTAAATAATCAAGCAAAAAGCGGTTTCTTTATACATAGCTTCGGACAAAGGTTAGCAAATATTATCTGCAAACGACGGGAAAATAGTCCAAACATTTTAAGTAATACCATTTTCATTATGATACGTCATGTAACCTACACTAATATTATAAAGCTGAAGAGTTTGTTTGTTTGGTTAAACGCGCTTATCTCAGAAACTTATGTACCGAAGTGAAAAAAAATCTTTAAGTGTTGAATAGCCCATTTATCGAGGATGGCTATAGGCTATACAACATCACGCTACCACCAATAGGAGCGGAGCATGAATGAAAATTGTTGCAATAACGGGGCAAATTCTCTTACATGAGGCAGACGAAGCTGCGCGGGTCAGCTAGTTGTTAATATGTAACATTTAATAAAATTATTGGGCAGAGAGTCATCCGCCACGGACCCTCGGAATCCCATACCAACTATTGCATTAGAAAAAGGTTGACAGTACCGAACTCCTCTGGATAGGGACAGCCACAACGTGGAACCAGGGCGTACTCCAACTTGCAGTATTCCGCTTCGAGCACAAAATATGCGTCGACACGTATTTCGCCTTAGTCGTTTAGCAGCGAATGAGCTAAACGTTTTTGAAATTCGTTGAGCAGAGGCAAGCAAAGGTCTATTTCACCTACTAAGGTCACCCGGAATAGGGATCAAGCCTTTTGCCGATTCCCGAGCACAGTGCCAGACTCGCTCATAGCCAGTTGCACTCACTGATCGGTAAACGATTAGAGAGGTTAAGCAACGTTGGGTGCGGTCAGTCTATAGATGGGTGACCGCTTAGTGGTATTTCATCTGAGCGTCTCAGTGCTTCGGAGGGCACTTAAAAAGTCGGTCCCGGTTGTTGTCAAATTGATAGCAGTCGTTAAGCCATGTCAGAGGCCTACGGGCGGTTTGAACAACTCTTGACAACAGGTTGGCCACTAACCACACGAAAAGAAGAAAAGAAGAGTGCAAGACTCTTTCCTGCGACTGAGAGTTTCTTGTCAGAAAAACTGTATAACACTGCTCGATCTGGCATTAAACCCGAAATATCCTTCTCAGCATGATCGCGCAGTTATGTATGGAACAGCTGAGAATGAGGTGTATGGTTCGATTTCTGGTTGGCGGCAATAAGCTCGCCTTCAGTTACGTAGGACTAAAAACCATGGCTGGCGAAATAAGGCTATAATACATTTTAACCTTCATGAATTTTGACGGGTTGGCTTTGTGGTTTAAGTGGTCAACTTGCCTCTGCTATAACACCGAGTGTTGTGGGTTCGATCCCTACTCGGGACAAAAATTTGTGTGATTCGCATATACTTGTTCGCAGTTTGGATGTTCTGTGTGTCTGAGGTTTGAAATCTTTTGAAATTTGAATCTAGCCCAAACAAAGCAGAGCTTGTACTATGGGTACTAGACAATGGATAAACATACATATAACTCTTCTGTAAATCTTCTTCTCCCTAGCCTTTATTATTCCCAAGTCACTTGGGGTCGGCTTTTCTAGTCTAACCGGATGTGACTGGATATCAGTTTTTACACGGAGTGGCTGCCACCTGACCTCCGCAACCCGAAGGCTAACGATACCCTAAGGCTAGATCAGTATATAACTTTTTTGTAAATACATACATATTATACATAGAAACACCCAGACCAAGACAAACATCCATGTTCATGCACATAAATGATTGACTTTAGCGGGAATCGAACCCGCGACTTCAGGCGTGGCAGTCATAACACTAACCATTATGCCATCGAGGCCGTCTGTATGTATATACCTAAAATAAAAAGCTGTTCTCATCAGCGTATTTTCAAAAGTTCTTCCTAAAGTTCTAAGCTGAATCCAACTTTATCCCGAAGTTGCATGCATTTATAATCTTAAGCGGATGTTATAAAAAAAATATTTTTATGTGCCTTATTGGTCCCAATTAACCCGGAACTTAAAATATGTAAGGCCGTATTTAAAAGCCTAAAGACACTTTAATAAATTCGGTTCAAAGTCGAACCAACTTCAATCTAATTGGGCTTTAATCTTTTTTGCTGAATATTTTATTCCATGAAATAATTTGCTGAGTTTTAAAGCCGTTACTGATCTTAAGAAGTTGGTGAGGCCGTAGTTAGATATGCGTAACACGCAAGTTCCGACGTTTTTCATATGACGCAATATAAAAAAGTTCGTGAAAGCAATTCATTACGACTTTTCTTTGGCATAACCGCACTCGGAAATACGGAATCGCAGAGAAAATGTATGCGAATGCTGCAAATGAAGCTTAGGGTTCGATTTTGGATTGGCTACCTACCTTTGGTTTGATTTTCCGACAAAAAGTCAAGAACTATGTCTGATAGGTGAAAATACGCTCGCACATTATTCATATTCATTTAGTGCACTCATCTTGTTACAAGGTTGTGGCATTTAGTATGGTTTCAATCATGAACACTGTTAGGGCACAACAATATTATATATACACACATATAATTACATGTTTGTAGTACAGGACCCTTTGCGGATATAGATACCCTATGTGTATGCATGTTCCAAACAAAAACTGTGCTGCCACGTGAAGTATGTACATTTCTACTAAATACTCACACACACACACACGAATGACCTCAATCATCATTCCATTTCTTAAGAGGTAATCAAAAAAATTATTTGTCTCAATAACACCAAACCGCTGCCTGCCGTTAAACCACATAGGTGCCTGATGTTGATTATATTTTACTTGGATTAAAGCGTTTTTGTTATTATTCAGGTATATAAATTCCTTGTTAGTACATAATTTATATTATAGTATTTATCCCAGTAAAGTCGGGACGGGACGGCCTATCCCGACTTTGCGATAATAGAACATAATCCACAAGTATAGCTTATGTCCGGAGATTACATTCACATATGAAACTTACAATATTCATACTATCTTTTTATAATATTAGTATTAACTGTATAACTTAATTTATAGACTAAGATATTCATGTACTGTGCTTGGTAAAAGGCAATAGGATCCGATTATGTGATATCTTTAATAGCTGGCGAAACGTAGGTATAATACATCTCTGATTATCCCTTTAAAACACAAGCGTGAGACTTAGTAAATATTTTTAATATAAGTACTATATTATTTAAGTAAAATAAATATTCCTTTAAAGTTATATAATTTATGCAAATAAATTGAAAATTGATAGCAACCCAATTTTAAGTGAATTCGAGTTGATGATTGAAACGGTTAATTACTTTTCGTGTTTTCGTACTATTTACCGACGCCATTTTGTAGGTGAACCACAGTTCCGAGCCTTACTGCGTCCCCAGCCGACACAACTGGTTTGGGGACCTCGGGGGCTCGGCGGCCATTGTTTCGTCCGGACCCTCGCTCCTGGTGATGACAGACAGGGGCGAGGGATATGTGTGTGTTGATTGGGAGGGAACCGTCCTGATCGGGGTGTACTTCTCTCCGAACCGGCGCCTCGCCGAGTTTGAGCGATTTTTGGGCGCGGTGGGGGCCGTGATTAATCGGTACCCATCGCGTCCGGTCGTGGTGGCGGGGGACTTCAATGCCAAATCAACGGCTTGGGGATCCCCTGTCACCGACGCTCGCGGCGACGCGCTGGAGGAGTGGGCGATTGCGACCGGCCTCGTGGTTCTGAACCGGGGTTCGGTCGCAACGTGCGTGCGCTGGCAGGGCGAGTCCATTGTGGACATTTCGTTTGCAAGCCCTGCCGTAGCGCGCCGCGTCCGGGACTGGCAAGTGCTGGTCGAGGCGGAGTCTCTGTCGGACCACCGTTACGTGCGGTTCGACATCTCCGCCTCGCCGGCGATCCCGGACGATCGCCCGAGGAGAGTGCACACCCCGTCGTCCCCACGATGGGCGTTGAAACGTTTAAACGTAGACGTGCTGGTGGAAGCCTCCATCGTCCAGGCCTGGACCCCGATGGGCGAAGGGCCTGTGGAGGTCGACCAAGAGGCGGAGTGGTTCCGGGGAGCGATGACGCTGATTTGTGACGCGTCGATGCCCCGGGCCAGTGCTCGACCTCCGAGGCGTCAGGTGTACTGGTGGTCTGAAGACATTAGTCATAAACGCGCCGCGTGCATTGCGGCGCGTCGCCAGTACACCAGGTACCGCAGACGTAGGCGGTACCGTGACCAGACCGTGGAGGCACGGCTGCGGGATGCGTACAAACAGCGAAAGTACGCCCTGCAGTCCGCCATCAGCGAGGCCAAAGCCCAAAGATGGGAAGAGTTCCTGGGGACTCTCGAGGCAGATCCGTGGGGCCGTCCGTACAAGGCGGTCAGGGGCAAGTTGCGCCCCTGGGCCCCACCGGTCACCGAGAGTCTCCAGCCCCGGCAATTGGAGGAGGTGGTCTCCGCTCTCTTTCCTTCGAGAGTGGAGCACTCGCCTCCCGTAATGGCGCCGCCCGAGATTGAGGAGGGCGGCGCTGATGCCGGGGCGCCACAAGTAACCATGGCGGAGCTCGGCGCGGCAATGATGCGGCTCCGGGGTAAAAACACCGCCCCGGGGCCGGACGGAATTCCTGGCCGCGCCTGGGTTTTGGCCTATGACGCCCTAGGGGACCGGCTCCTCAGGCTGTTTAGCGCCTGTCTGGAGTCGGGACGGTTCCCTTCCATGTGGAAGACGGGTAAGCTGGTCCTCCTGAGAAAGGAGGGCCGCCCCGCGGACTCTCCCTCCGCGTACCGCCCCATAGTGCTGCTGGATGAGGTGGGCAAGCTCTTTGAGCGTGTTGTGGTCGCCCGCCTCTCCGGGCACCTGGTGCGGGTAGGCCCCGACTTGTCCGAAATACAGTTCGGTTTCCGGGAGGGCCGATCGACGATTGACGCGATTAGTCGCGTCAAGGCCCTCTCGGAAGAGGCGGTCGCCTCGCGCGGGGTGGTGTTGGCGGTGTCCTTAGACATCGCCAACGCGTTCAACACCCTGCCGTGGGCGACTATCAGGGAGGCGCTCCGATTTCATGGGGTGCCTCCCTATCTGCGCCGAATAGTCGGGGACTACCTGCACCAGAGGAGTGTGTTTTGTGTGGGGCGGAACGGAGAGACGTTCCGGAGGGAGGTGTCGTGCGGTGTCCCACAGGGATCGGTTCTGGGTCCGATCCTGTGGAACATCGGCTACGACTGGGTGCTGCGGGGCGCCCTGCCCCCGGGAGTCGGCGTAACTTGTTACGCCGACGACACGCTGGTGACGGCCCGGGGAGAGGATTACGGGGCAGCTGCCCGTCTTGCCACGGCTGGAGTTGCCCTGGTTGTCGGCAGGATTAGGATGTTGGGACTGGAGGTGGCGCTGGAAAAGTCCGAGGCCCTATTATTTCATGGGCCTCGGCGGGCGCCGCCACCAGATGCCCACATCATCGTTGGAGGGGTCCGCATCGGGGTGGAGCCGAGTATGAAATACTTAGGGCTCCACCTCGACGGCCGCTGGAACTTTCGCGTCCATTTTAGCCGCCTGGCCCCCCGGCTGATGTCGGCGGCAGGAGCGCTTAGCTCTCTGCTGCCGAATATCGGGGGGCCGAGTGTCGTCTGCCGCCGCCTCTATTTGGGGGTGGTGCGGTCGATTGCCCTATACGGAGCGCCCATTTGGGCCGACGTCCTCGATCGCCACAACGTCGCCCTCCTGAGGAGACCGCAGAGGGCGATGGCGATCAGGGTGTCGCGGGCGTACCGCACCGTCTCCTATGAGGCGGCGTGCGTTTTGGCGGCATCGCCGCCTTGGGATTTGGAGGCGGGGGTCCAGGCGTCAGTGTATTACTGGCGCGCGGACCTCCGGCTCCATGGCGAGGAACCCACGCATTGTGCGGTGGAGACGCGAAGGTCCCAGGCTCGACTGGTCCTGGAGGAGAAGTGGGCAGACAGACTGGCCCAGCCCCGCTACGGGGTGAGGACCGTCGAGGCTGTCCGTCCGGTTCTAAGACAGTGGACGGACAGACGGCGCGGACCGCTCACCTACCGGCTCGCTCAGGTGCTCTCCGGACACGGCTGTTTCGGAGAGTACCTCTGCAAGATAGCCGGTAGGGAGCCGACAACCAGGATCAACCATTGTGAGGAGTGTGACCAGGACACGGCGCAGCACACGCTGGAGGAGTGCCCGGCGTGGGCCGTGGAGCGCTGCGCCCTGGTCGCTGTGATTGGCCCCGACCTCTCGTTGCCGACCGTCGTATACAGGATGGTCGGCGACGACAGGTGCTGGGGCGCAATGAGGTCCTTCTGCGAGACTGTCATCTCGCAGAAGGAGGCGGCGGAACGGGGGCGTGAGGATGATCCTTACGCCCCGGAAGTCCGCCGCCGGAGGAGAGGGCGCAGGAGACGCGCTTTCGTCGCTCTCCTGCCCCCCACTTAGGGGTTCCGGGTGGCAAGGCCTGAGGGGACCCTGCCACCCGTAAATTAGGAACCCCGAGAGGGCGCGCGCGGTGTTCCCGCGCGCCTTCTACCGTCGAAAGGGGAGAGCGGTCAGGCTCTCCCCTGGGGACGAGAGGTGGCCGGGTCCGTTTGACCCGGCCCACACCCACATGGGGGGGCCTGCTATGGATGAATCCTCCTAGAGCTCCCAACTGGCCCCCCCTATTGGATGAGAGAGGGAACACCCCAGGTTTTTTAGTGGGTAGACCAGCGCGTCTCGCTGGGAGTCCCACACTCCCCCGCCGGTGCCGTCCCCTAGCCGGCGGGCAGTGCATGAAGCATTTTTCCTGGGAAACAAAAAAAAAAAAAAAAAAAAAAAAAAAAAAGGTGAACCACAGTTGGATAATTGAGCATTTAGAAATACCTTATATGTTTTTCACATATTCATATGCTTATGTACACATAAACATCAAGAAACTATACACTAAGCAATGTCTAAGAAATCTTAACAAATGTTATAAATACTAATGTACGTTTATTTGTTAGTTTGTTATGCTCATAGCCAGTTGCACTCACTGATCGGTAAACGATTAGCGAGGTTAAGCAACGTTGGGTGCGGTCAGTCTATAGATGGGTGACCGCTTAGTGGTATTTCATCTGAGTGTCTCCGTGCTTCGGAGGGCACGTAAAAAGTTGGTCCCGGTTGTTGCCAAATTGACAGCAGTCGTTAAGCAATGTCAGAGGCCTACGGGCGGCTTGAACAACTCTTGTCAACAGGGTGGCCACTAACCACACGAAAATAAAAGAAGAAACGCCTTTACTACTCAACCAAGCATCATGAAATTTCGCATACACGTTATAAAAGTACAGAAAAGCACATAGAGTGACTTTCATCCAGAAATATGTACTGTTTCCGAAGGATTGGTAATCGACATAACCTTACCTTAACATGACATTTACGCAAGCGAAGAAGCAGACAGAATCTAGCTGTACATATTTCTTGCTTAGTCTAAACTTTAGATTAAGAACCCTTTATTTCGACTAATATTTTTTGTCCCAATTTAATTTGGCATAACGAGTTAGGCATATACTTTTTAGTCATAATAATACTTTGACATAATTGTTTTTTGGTATACTATTTAGTTACGAGCCCATTCACTCCTCAAGGTTCGCCCCCTAGTAGGTATTTGTTAGGTTTCTTCTTAAAATCCACACAAAAATAGGCACCCCGCCAGCCGGGGCTCCGTTTTTCTATAAAACGAGCGAAAGTCAAGGGGCATACGGGCTCGTAGCCTACTATTTCAGTTGCATAAATATCATTTAGGCTTATGCTTTTTGGCCTAACTTTGATTGGCATAAAGTTATAAGGTATATTGTTTATTATTATCTGGTATTATATCCAATATAACTTGAGTACCATATAATGTAACAATAGGTTAGGGTACGGCGGGCCACATGCTAAGCCGCCAACATGTTTATTTAGTTACGAGCCCGTTCGTCCCCTAGTAGGTATTTGTTAGGTTTCTTCTTAAATCCACCCAAAAATAGGAAGTGGGGCTCCGTGGACTTAATGAAAGGGGCTAAAGTCAAGGGGCGTACGAGCTCGTAGCCGTTTATTTTATATACGAACAGTATTTTTATGCCTATATATATTATGCTTAAATATCATTATGCATAAACAAATTAGATTAGTTAGATTAAACTACGGACTATAATCATGCCTTGTCTTGATTATTAATGTACATGTAAGTGGATGCTCCTATTTACCATACTGCTGCTTTAGAGGCTACCATCAAATTTTATTAAATGCTTGAGTATGTTCAGTAATAGTTCATGGAGAAATGGTTGCAGCACCTTACAGCTCTTATGATTTGTAAACAAAAACTTGACGATTAAAAAGAGTGACCATGAGTTTCTTGCCCGTTCTTCTCATGAGCACTACACCCTTGCTTTGCTGAACGTGGCAGTAAACGTAAATTCGCAGAAAAAAATTGCGTAAATTTGACATTCATAAGTGTTACCTTGTAACCTAATCTGAATAAATTTATTTTGATTTTGATTTTAAATTTATACTTACGGTAATTATGCTTAAAAAATTGTGCCTAAACCAAATTAATATTGTGCGTAACTATAATTATTAGGATAAGTAAAAGTATGCCATGTTAAATTATGAGATATAATTTTATGCGAATAAATAAGGAACCCTTTAGATTACATAGGTTTAGTCCCACATATACCCGAAAATACGTACAAAGGTTTTACAATCACATTTCGCAACCTATGGTTTTAGATCCCACGTATGACGTAATAAGGGGCGAGTCTTTTGCCGTATAGGGTCACAGTTCCTAGCTCCGTGCTGGTACTAAAAATTTCATGATAAAAACTCTAATAATATTTTGTCCGACCTGGCAATCGAACTCGATGCACTCGATACTTCATACACAGCAATTGCAGTCAATACAGCTGCGCTACCGAGACATTATGCTATAGAGATTAAGAAATCTGTAAATAAAATGTGAGTACCGATGTCTACCTGACATCCGTGTTTATCTTATGTATCTTATGTGGGGGCCAGTCAGTGCAGACCGGCGACACTTCGACCCAGTGGGATCTTTTGTGTCGACACTCTCCCAATAACGACTGCCATAGATGTTCATGACAGCCGGGACCGACGACTCAACGTGCTCTCCGAGGCATGGAGCAGGCGATAATTGTCAATCAATACGCACATAATTTCGAAAGTCATATAACTTCCGAAAGTCAGAGGTGCGTGACGTGGGTTCTAACCCGAGACCCACTGCATTGCAGTCTGTTGGTCTCCCCACTGAGCTATAGCTGCTCGACATCCGTGTTTTCACAACAGTAATCAATTAAAAACGAGCATCCTAATAAATTCTAAAGAAAACTAGCTTATTGGATATTTATGACTTTCGCAATAGGCATCATGACAGAGTTAAAAATAAGTAAAATTCAATCAAAAACATTTATTTGCTCGAAACATGGTACATTATAGTTTTTACACATTAGAAAAAGATCACATGTTCTGCTCCTTAGAGCGTGCAAATATAAATACATAAAAATGTAATTAATTTATATTAGTTTTACTTAAATATACATATGCAGTATTACTTTTAGTTTTACTTAAATATATATATACATATGTATTGTAGTAGCATTTTTCTAAAAGTAAATTAAACAATTTATTTTTAAATTGTTGTAATGGCAACTGTTTAATGGTTTGGGGAACCTTATTAAATATCTTGATAGCCATACAATACGCATTTCTTCTAAATATTTCTAAACGTATTTGGGGCAATTTTAATTTATTTTGGTGCCTAGACATGTTATTAAAACTTTCAAAAAATTGTGGATATTTTTTTACAAATGTACAAATTTCGTGTATGTATAAACAGGGCAAGGGAAGTACTTTATGTTTAATAAATAGTGGCCTACAACTGTCCAGGAAGCTGGCCCCACATATTGCCCTTATGCACTTCTTCTGTGCTACGAAAACTCTGTTTACGTCTACTGAATTGCCCCACATAATTATACCATACCTAATAATAGACGAGACATATGCATGGTAGGTAATTAATGCAGTATGCATATTTACTGTTTGTCTAATTTTTTTTAATACGTATACAAATCGATCTATCTTATAGGTTAGTTTTTCAATATGTGGTTTCCAACTGCAAAATTTGTCTATAGTGATACCTAAGAATACACAATCGTTTACAGTATTCAATTGTACTCCATTTTGCTGCATATTAAGAGGATCAGTACTTGCTTGGTATGTCTGAAACTGTATTATGTTTGTTTTTAATATGTTTATTTTTAAGTTATTTAAGTTTAGCCAGTTGATAGCATTGTCAAAAGCTAGATTGATGTTTGCTTGTAATTGAACATTGTTATTATTTTTTATTATTAGTGTAGTGTCATCTGCGAATAGGATAGAATCATGGTATATAGCATCTGGAAGGTCATTTATGTATAATAAAAATAAAAGTGGAGATAATTTGCCCCCTTGTGGAGTACCATATTTATTATGTTTCAATGAGGATCTGTAGTTGTTTTGTGTACTTTTATAAGTTTTATCTAATTAGTCCATCTTTTAAATTGGAAAAAAATATTGGACACCTTCATATTTTTTGTTTTAACAAAGCAATAAAAATTGACTAAGATATAACGCATTAAAGTGGGGGCTTGTGACGTCACACCTTTGTCAAATTTGTACCTAGACGTGACGTAACTTGTAATTTATAATAATAATAATATTTTTAAACGTTCTATCTTCGTTGTTATTAATTTGTGGGACAAAAGAAATACGTGTTCAATATTTTTTGTTAATCTAAAAGACTGACAAAATACTTTTGAGTACATGATACATACATGAAACATCATGCTTATTATCCATTGCGGAATTGAGGAAACCTGCATGTCTGAGAGTTCTCCATATGTTCTTGAAGATATGTAAAGTCTGCCGATCCGCATCAGGCCAGTGTGCTGGACTATGCTCTAACCCCTTTCACACTGAGAAGAGACCCGTGCCCAGCAATGGGACAGTTTAATACAGGGCCGATATTATTATTATGTATAATTATTCATTGTGTTCAGTTGTTTACCAAAGAATAGTGAAGTGCCTTCTATCACATCACTAGCTGATTACATTTGTAGGCATGGATTACAACAACGACGCATAAAACAACAATATCTGAAATAGAAAATCTTCTCTTTATTCTGACGACGTCTTGGAGTGATGATCTGCTATATTGCTGCTTGGATGTTTCTGACTATAGAGTCACATTGATGTTTTCACAGTTCCATACAAGGTTACTAGGTCATATTATATAAAGCAACGATAGCCTTGTGGCAAACCGTTGGATTGCCACGCAGAGGACTTAAGTTCGAGCCAAGGCGCGCATCTCTGACTTTTCGAAGTTATGTGCGTATTATATAGTCAATTACCGTTCGCTTTAACGGTGAAGGAAAACATCGTGACGAAACCTGCATGTCTGAGAGTTGTCCATAATGTTCTCGAAGATATGTTAAGCCTGCGAATCCGCACTGACACAGACAGCGTGGTGGACTACGGCCTAACCCTTCACAAGAGGCCCGTGCCCAGCAGAGGGACAGCTTAATACAGGGCTGATATTATATCCCAGGTCAATCCAGGATTAACTAGGTTCTACACTTCGTAGACAAAGCAAACTCTACGTTATGACCAGTAAACTCACAATTTTATTTGTTATTAGAAGTTTCAAGGCATTCTCAGAACGACTAATTAGTCTCCCCGTGACCATGGCTGCTGAAAAGCAACCGAAACGTCGGGGAAAGTGTAAAAATAAAAATAAATTAAATCTAAATAGTTTAATAATAATTTAATTAGCTTAAAAATTAGTAAAGTTTAATAGTAGTAGAAGTGTAACAATTTTCAAAATTTTGTAATTAAGTGTCAAATAAACAACGCGATAAAATCCGTATATAGCAGTTTAATTTCAATGACTAATTAGTCGTTCTGAGAACGCCCCGTAAACTGAAACACGTATTGAATTTAATATAAGAAACAGAATATTTGGAATTGGGTTAAAACTAACTAACCTCACTACCTCGGGACCAATATAAGCTGACCAGTATTATAGTAAAAGTTTTTACTTACGTTTAAGGCTGACCATGATGGGTGTGCCTCTCAGATTCAGCTAATTTTATTAGTTTTCTGCTTCATTGGTTACGAGTTAACGACCAAATTTAAGGTTCCAAATTCGGTTTCCAGCTCATACCAAGTTTTCTAGCCAGAACATTCTCTGAGGCAGCACGGAGTCTGGAAATATGCTTGGCAGACGACAATAGGTCTCCATATTATTTGAAACTATCCACATCTGGTTATGGCTGCTGAAAAGCAGCCTCTATATAGTTTAATAACGATAATAGCTGAAAATTTTAACAGAACATTTTAACAGAAGTAGTTAATCTAATAGTTTCAAATAATGTAAAAGTTGTGTATTTCAAATACATATCGCGATAAAAGCCGTACAAAGTAGTTAAATTTAATATAACATTTACGTAAACTTAAGACAATTCTAATGTTAACTAAGATTATAAACGCGAATGTGAGTTTATTTGTTTGTTACGCTTTCAAGCCTTAACTATTCGACCAATCAACAAAAACAAAATTTTGCATACACTTTGTCAGGGGAGCAGGGAAAAACATAGGGCTTTTCATCCATAAAAAGTTCTGTTACTATCCTAAATTAACAAAAGTTGTATTATATAAAGACGTGATGTATACAATGCAAAAGACAGAAATATACTAAGCCCTTCCTTGCAATTCCTCCAAAAATTCTAGTGAACAGCCGATGATCGCCATTCTCACAATCGTTTTACCACGATCGTAAGTAAACTGTATGAATCAGCTTTAGTTAATCTTTAGTACTATAAATACACTCATTCATCAATTCGTCTCTATTACACATCCTTGGCCTTCACACAAGTACCATTAATTGTTTATCTCATGTTGACGCACTGTTCTTATAATAGTGACTATCGTAACTCTTGACCTCATGTGGCAATTGTAGAAATTGACCCAGAATGCGCGAGGATCGTATAGGCGTTAACTCGTCTGAGTTTAGATAACATAAATTGGCTTCAAGTTTAAATTTTACGGTAGGTGTACCAATGGTATATCACACGTTAAGAAAAATGAGGACTGTTAAAATATAAGTATCTACGTTGTCTTTCAAGTCATAGAATATCAGTCATAATTTTAAATGTATTGTGTCTGACGGTCGGTGTGCCGCTGCGACTCAATAGGATAAAAAGCTTTTCAAAACTGCAGGCGTGAAGCAACGGCGTAAATATATGCTTCTCCATGCGTCAAGTGTTGTGGATTTACTTAATAATTGTTACAAATTGTTGTTCCCAGTGTAAGGATTTCCGATGTGAGTACATTACTCTCATCGAAAATCCCTACAAACGAGTTGACTATACAAGATACGTATTTATTACTACACTAATCACATTATTATTATAATATAGTTATGGCAATGTTCTACAGTGCATCAGTAGAGTAGAATGTTCTTCCAGTCCGTTGTGGTTTAAAGTTCCCTGCAACACAGTATTTATACCTAATGCAAAGGGTGCTATTAAAAAAATAAAGAGTGCACACATTGTACTCCGTGCTGTGGGTCAAAAGTTATACTATCCTTGACACGTTTGCTTTATAATCCTTATGGTCACTGGGAGACGGCACAAAATAATAAATCATGATCAAATCCGCTTACATTCATACATACATCACACACACCTGTTAAATATCGGAAAGAGTAGTATTGCACATACTTCGCAAGCTATGTAATAGATAAAGAACCCACGTAGAAGGACCGAGACTGTTTAAATGCTGTCTACCGAGTACATTTCCAGGCTGTTTCCGAGTCTGCATCTAATCCCACACAACAATTCACTTATGCCGCACAACCACGCAGGTAGACCGTTATTTATTATCCACGGATTTTGGATAATATCCGTGTGAAATCCTAACTAATATTATAAATGCGGATGTGAGTTTATTTGTCATGCTTTCACGCTTTAACTACTCGACTGATCATCATGAAATGTATTTCGCATACACGTTGTCTGGAGCACCGAAAAGGACATAAGGAGACATGTGTAGCGCAAGTAGGTGTACGTATGCAATAGCGTCGCGCAGCAGTTGTCTTCCCGTAACCACTCAGGTCGTAGGTAGTTCAGTATGTTATAGCCAGTTATAACTAATATATGATATTAGTTATAACTGGTACCAGAAAATATATACCCATACAGTATCATTAAGTTTATTTAACTATCCACAACAAGAACACTTTTGATAAACCCTACACATGTATAACCTTACATCCATTAAAGTACTGTTCCCGACAGAAGCCGCGAGCGAAAGCTAGTAATAAATAAGGCTGAAGTGTTAAATTAAATTACATCATCGTTAATCAATTATACTTTTTAATTAAATTTAAATTAATTTATTGTACAATTTAACTTACGATATACCTTTCTATACATTTAACATTTGCTAAACAATATATTTTTATTTGAACTACTAGTTATATAAGTTATTTAAATCAAAGATAAACATGAACATATTTTATTAATAATTCACATTTTAATAGGCAGTGAATTAGTGTAATATATAAACATATTATTTAATATTAAACACTTCGCTGAAATTTATTGAATCAGTTTTCTGCTTGATAGTTATCATGATAATTTCTGATATTTATCAGACAGGAGATGTATTGGGTTGGTAAACCGTTAAGAAATGCATTATATTTGTCATGATGATTATCAACCTGAATTTATGATAATAGTTATATAACACGATAATTATCATTTCAAACTAAAATATTAAGCACAAATTTATAAAAAATAAGCTCTTTAACACTAAAATCCTCAGGTACTTTTGTCTTAATATCATATTAATCTATTACTGTTAAAGATATGGTGGGTATGCATTATTTAAAGTTAGCATAATTAAGAAAATAGATAGCATTAATTTACTACTTCAATCTTACCACAGCCGGTATCCGAACCCTTCATAACATACAATGACTTATCCACTGTGAACAGTATATTATTCTCATTGTCGAAAGTCATAGTACCGATATCAGATATCTCAGCAACTCTCAACATCTTAGTCTTTACTAAATTCTTATTTACATCGATTTTATAGATACCGTCTAACCACCAAGTATAAACTACTCCATCCAAATCGATAGTAATACCTCTAAAATATGGATATATTGACAACCTATGTGCCACATCTCCTTTGCTAACGTATAAACCAGTATTATTCAAATACACAAAAACATTGTCCTTCGTCACGACGAAATTATGCACTTTTATCTTCTCATACATGATCTTGAAATAATCTCCAGCTTTAATTATAATCCCTTTCTCGTTATATTTTGTAAAGTACACTTTGCTTTTGTAAAATATTTTCGTTACAGTGTCTCCACGGCTGCTGTATGAAGACATCTCACTTGAGTTTATATCCAGAACGAAAATTCCATCGCTTCCACCTAAATATATTAAGTTATTATCCTGATCTATATCGAAAGTACCTAGGTTAAGTACTTGATCAATCTGTCTTCCAGAAATGATTCCATTCAAACTCGGATCATCCAAATTCACGAATCCGGTTTTGTAATACTCTCTGTCTTCAAAAACTGGTTCAAAACTATAGAATAGAGTGTTTTTGGATCTTAGTATTGCCATTTTGGGTATGACAACTCGTTTCCTGAAAGGTGCTTCAAGGTCGAAGAGGTGGGAAACATTATAGCAGATATTGTTGACCTTGAGACATGAAGGACAATCGGGGTAACCCTCAGCGTTAACTGTCAAAACCGCTGTGACGCCCAAAATAATTATTTGAAGCTTCATGGCTGTATCTGTAACAATAGATAATAATAATAATAATATTCTACCACATACATACACACAACACCATCTAGCCCAAACTTAGCAGAGCTTGTACTATGGTACTAGACAATGGATAAACATACATATATACATTTTTTTTTTTGTAAATACATACATATTATACATAGAAACACCCAGACCAAGACAAACAACCATGTTCATGAACCCGCGACCTATAATAATAGATTTAAATCTCTTATCTGGATAAGTTATTACAATTAAATTTAATTTTAAAATCAACTGCTGCACCTGTAATAAATCACGAGTCTAAGGACTCTACAAACATTCAGACAACCGACATAAAACACCCAGACCCGATACAACTATACAACTATTTGTGGAACACACTTTTTGTCACCTGTCCGAATTAAGCCCACAACACACGGCGCAGTGGCAATGTTGACCAATTAAACTACTACGCCATCCAATATATCCTTAATAACAATAATACTAACACCAACGCTTATAAATTGTCTCTTGTCAGTATAAGAAGTCATAGGCATAGTCCACCCCTATGGGTAGACAGACTTCACATACCGTTTTCCTTCACGATCTTTTCTTCATCATTAAATGTATTATTAAAAACGCACATATTTTCTAAAATTCAGAAGTACATGTGAAGACGCAAAAAGCTTACAATTCGCAATTAAAAAAACATGGTAAAAAAGCCATTTATAGAGGATTGTATGAATGGTAAGCGGTTACTGTAAATCATAATTAATCATAATTTATTATAAACGTGAATGTGAGTTTGGTGGTTTGTATCGCTTCCACGGCTTAACCACTCGACAGGTACAGAAAAAACATAAGGTATCTTTTTCATCCAGAAAAGTACTGTTCCCGAGCAGGCGAAGCCGAGAGCAAAAGCTAGTAATGCATAAACGGAAAAAAATTATGTAGCGGCGCTTGGTATAATCCACCAAAGAACTGACAGGGGCGATGAAAAGCAAGAATAAACGAAGCAGCGACAATATTTGAAGAACCGATAGCGCAGTATTCGAACCACTTACACATACACTTAATAAAGAAAGAAAATAAAGAAAATAATTAATAATGGGAAACAGTCGCACGCATCATATCCCCGAAGGGGTAGGCAGCGATATATTACGCCTACATTCCGCCAGCTATGGCTTTAGGCCTTATGTAATAGAATGCTAGCATAAGTCTATCGGCCAAAGTGCCCGATATCATGCTGCTTCTAAAAAATTTCTTGACTTTACCCCAACCGGAAATCGAACCCAGGACCTTACATACAACAGTTACAATATTGCTGCACCGAACGTTGAAATTACAAAATATATAAAAGTAAACGAGACAATAAATATGGGTAGCAATACTAGCAATTAAAAAACAAGAACGTTGAACATCTAAAGAAATTACAAAAGATAATTAAAAGGTATCAAGAATCAACCTTCAGGCTTAATAAGTATAAAGTGTGCTTTTGTAAGAAGGAAGTTTCATTTAATTTACAATAATTTAGTTCTATTTATAAACAAAAGGAATTGAGTTTATATTTATTACGCTTTACAGCCTTTCACTTGTTTACTAGAACTTGTAAAAGTTACAGTCACGACTATGACACAAAAACGACACACGTGTCTTTACAGCTTAAAGCGATAGATTATTCTCGCGTAGCAAGTCGATCTTTAGTTTTTGATTTTGTGTTTGTCATGCTATGTCATGTGTTACGTAGAAGCACTTACGTAATATATAGTTTTAAAGATTAAAATAAATAATTGTTAACAAGCTATGTAGCTTGGCGAGAAAATTTGTATTTTGTACTATTATAAACTTAACAATGAACAAACGATAGTACCTACCTAATATATTTTTTGCACCATATATGACTTTTTACTGACATTTGTTCTGCAAAATAGAATAAATGGATCATTTCTTACTACACACCATCATATCTGCATGGGATCTACACCATAGCTGACAAAATATTGATGCGAAACACTGATCTGATGCTAACCCTTCACAGCATGGATGTTAAACACCATTACGTATGTCTTTAAGGAGAAAAATTGTCATCAATTTAATCTTTTCTAGTAATATGTAACAAGAAAAATACATAAATATAAATCTGATCTAAGACATTTCTCATCTCTGTCAATTCTACAAGCCTTAAAGACCCTGCCTTCTGCCTGCTCTGACTTCAGAGATACCAAGCTATCAATCTATGTATGTACAATTTCACAAGTTTCGATAAACAAATGTCCTTTACTCAATACCACTTCGCTTAGGATAAAATAGTTAGCGTCCAAAATTAAACAAGGGCAGGTAAATAGTGGACGCGAGACGAACATCCCACGGGACACTACTGTCCGAAATACAAATGTAATTTAAAGTTTGCGATGGTTCATTATAATTAGTGTCATCGTCAACTAACATCGCTGTAACTGGCTTATTACCTTGAGCACTGAATTGGACTCTAGACAAATCAAAAACCGAAAAGTTTGGAATTTGGAAATGATATCAGTATCATAGTAATTACACAGTAAATTACTTACAACTTTTTGATAGCTCTTTCGCAATGTACTAATTTAGTTATGAATCATGACGCAATACGGTACTAGTGATGAGCTTTCGAATGACATTCGAATATAATTGCAACGGAAATTGTACGCTACTTGGAACATCAAGGACGCAATTTGTGCATCTATTTAATTTTTTTATATATTTCAATGGCTTTCAAATACAATTGTAAGTTGCAGTAATTGGAGCACGGTTATGTCATTACGAGTACGTATACGACGTTTTTAAGTCTCATTAGGCGTTTTGCACGACGATGAATATATACGACACGACACGATCCGACAAATAAACCAATTGTCAATTCTTTGAGTTTCAACTGTTACATATTAAGCCACCAGACAACTTATATGGAAATAATGCTTACATATCATATCACGACGTCGCCACCACCACTGTTCACCACTTACCAGATAAGAATTGAAGAACGTATAATAATATTAGTGAAAACTATTTGAAGAGACTACAAACATATTGAAATTAAACTACTATATACGGATTTTATCGCGTTATTTATTTTACACTTTATTACATAATTTAGAAACTGTTACATTACTACTACTAGATACTATTAAACTTTACTAATTTTTAAGTTAATTAAATTATTAAAACTATTAAAACTATTTATATTTAAGTATACACTTCCCTCTCTCTCCCCGTGACCATGGCTGCTGAAAAGCAACCGAAACGTCGGGGAAAGTGTAAACTTAAATATAAATAGTTTTAATAGTTTTAATAATTTAATTAGCTTAAAAATTTGTAAATTTTAATAGTATCTAGTAGTAGTAGTGTAACAGTTTCTAAATTATGTAATAAAGTGTAAAATAAACAACGCGATAAAATCCGTATATAGTAGTTTAATTTGAATGAATAAAATTCGCGGAAACAGAAGACAATATTATGACTACAAACATAGTTACATAAAATAATTTTTGTCGTAGCAATAATTAAAAAAACTTTTAGTATAAGAAAACTTTCGTATCCGTTCACTTCCAAAAGCTCATAAAAGCGTCACACATATAAAGTCGTAAATCCAACTACAATATTCTTTCACGTAACTGCACTTACGCCGCTTAAACAAATTTCTAACCACTACCTTGGCAACCACTTCCACAAGCACATTAAGGCCATCTTTCACTAAAATGCAATTTCATATAATAACACACAAAATAGCTCATTAGCAAAGCATTATATATAGCATTTAAATAAAAACTGTATTAAAAAAAAATTTTCATCGTACCTTTCCCGAACGAATAAAATTTTTAACAATTCCAATTTATTCGACATTCACCATTTTCGTTTAAAAACACACATTGCAATTGCCATTTTAAAATAGAGCTGGGAGTAAATACGAACGAGGCTGAACTAGCTGAGAGCTTATGAACGAAAGTGGGGCGCGTTAGTACCAGGATCGATAATGTCACGCGACTCACACATTAAATATTAAACTCTATCAGCGGAATTAGAAGTGCACTTAGCGCATTGAACAATGTGACGATGAAAGGAACGCGCTTTAATTTGTTTTGCAGTGATCTTTGATTAAATCCGCTTTGTTTGTGGTTTATGTTCTTGCTTTTATTTGTGGCCGTTTAGGTTGATAACAAATTGCACTATTGTGATGTATTATGTATTTAAATGCTTGTATTAGTAAAGGATTCACGTCGGATGTGAAATAGTTGGCAATTCTACCACATACACACAAACTATTTATATTATTTGAACTATTGACCTCTACAAAGGTCCTAAATACGATGCCTTGTTTAAAAACGGGTTACTATAACTTGAGCGTTTAAAAAAGAATAACTATAACTCAAGGTTTTGTCCGTATTTATGTTCTCTCAAAGTTTAGTTGCAGTTCAAGTTCAGAGTTACGTCTCTAGATCCCTGAAGGGGTTGGCAAAAATGTAGGTAGGCACTATACCCACATTACACGTGCTACGTTTATAAATCTTATGTAATAGGGGATGAATATATTACCGCCATCGGACACTTAATCTGTCTCCATGCTACCACTGAGAGATTCCTAACGGTAATCCCCAATAATGATATGTCTGACTCGGTAATCGAACCCTGCATGTCGTGATTGGCTGTCAACATATACACACATTTAAGCCATAGGATCAATACAAGGCAGCCTCAATCTTTGTAGTAATCCTACTAAAAGATATTATATATGTAAAACTTTGTACAGATGTTTGGACGTTTGTTGATCATGTCTAAGCCGTTGAACGGATTTTATAGATACCATGGATTAGCAAATAAGTTCCTGTGTGATTCACGCGAACGAAGCCGCATACAGAGACTAGTATAAAAAGTATTTCCATGCTGTGCATAACCATATCGTAATATACGAATCAAAAGTAACCTTCATGTCAACTCCAAATATATTTTGAAAAATATCTCGTAATATACAAATAGGTTATGAAAAGGAAGAATATTATTATAATACCTTTTTCTAACATAAGCTTTTTAATACAAAGAACAACCGTTAATTACTTCTCTCTAGCTAAAACATTTTATAAGCGATCCTTTCAAAACTGTTATTTTATAATAAATTTTTTATGTCACAATTTAAAATAAAGGCCGAGGTGACATACACATTTGAATACACAGTGTCAATGAAAGCGACGCGACGCTCGCTCAATGAAGATCTTTTGTTGATAATCTGTGGACCGTAACGCGGAAAACGCCATTTTTAACACCGTCACGTATTTAAATACGTATTTTATAAATAATTGACTAAACGAGCGTTTATAAAATGTTTATGTGTATAATAGTACTTTTAGAAGTATATTTTATTATTTTAAATATTCTATTAATCGTTTGTGATGATAAAATACGCGGAAGTTAGTTGGATATGTTGAATTTCATTAAACGAAGCGATGATACTATTTTTCATAGAAATAGTTTAGAGGTCGATGACATAGGCTACTTTTTATGAACGTTTCTGTGGGATCGATTCACAGAACCAGGGGAAGGAGCAGCGAATAAAAATTACATTAAAAAAATAATGTTATGTGTGACACTTTGTGTAGGTACTGTTTAGCCAGCGACGTTAACTGTAGAAGGTCTTGTAAATCCTAGAACCTTGGCCCAGTTGTGGCATATCTTCACAGACTAAGAAAATAAAATGTCAACGTCAAAATAAGAACATTTTTACACTTCGACCACACTCTTTTAGAAATAACTTTTCTTGAATTACGTCAATACATATTTATTGAAAAAGTAAACACTGTTTCACCATTCAAACAAAACTTAAATTTTGAACACACCTATTTAGAATCAAGAAAAATATACTCACCGTTCTATAATCAAAAGAAAATCCAGTGTCAATGTCACATGGTCACAATGGCGCGAATTTATATCATTATAAAAGAAATAACAAAGCGTTCGCTCTCGATACTATCGAGTATAACAATGAGAAGCTTCACGTACTGTTACGTTTTTAAATACAAATTACTCCACATTATTGTCCAACACACGTGTGTAGAGAAACGCTGCATTTTATTTTTTTAATTCCTTCTATATCAGAATGATTTGATTTATATTTTAGACTAAAAAGGTTGACTGTTCTTTTTCTAAATTTGAAAATGAAATGTTTTATATGCCAACAGAATGCCAATTATCGTAATTATTTTTATGTATTTCCAATTGACTCTAAGAACGTCTTACGTAAAACTAAAGCAATTTAAGTTCATCATTTACATTTATTTTGATTTAGGAGCGTATCATGTTATTTAGGGCACTGAGACTAGACCGAAACCCTACTTTGAACAGAATTGTTACGGAAATTTGCCCGCTGATATATTAATCAAACATGAATATTATTATTTTAGTAATTAATCGTTAAAGATTCTAATATCTATTTTAAGTGTAATTATATAATTTATGAGTAGTAGAGCCTCGCTGATTTCAGCATGAATGGGCCGGCTCGACTGGAGAAGGACTACCCTCTCACAGAATATCGACGTGAAATAGCAGTATTCCTACTGTTGTATTTCGTTCGGTGAGTGAGAGTGTCGGACGCCCAATCACCCTCTTTCTCCCTGCCCGCTCCTTGTCTTTCCTACTTCATTTTTCTCTTCTTCCTTTCCTAAAGGGTCGGCAACGCGCAAGTGTCGCGTCTCTGGTGTTACAGGCATCCATAGGCTACGGTGACCACTTACCATCAGGTCATTGGCCGTATGCTTGTTTGCCATCTAAGAGGTATAAAAAAAACATTAACATCACCTTTATTGTCTAGTCTGTTAAAATTAACTGTCTAGTTCTTGTTGTTATATACATAGCACGTTGCTTGTTGGTGCATTGGCAGAATCATCGGCTAGCTGTGACGTCATTGTAAGAAAATAAGAGCATGCAAAGGACTATGTCAATAACATTTCTATTAAAACCTCAACGTGAGAAAAAATATTACAGGCTGAATGTATGTAGTGATTAAACATATATAACATTTTTATATTATATATATATGTATATATACATATAAAGTCCTCCAGACCGAATTGCGGGCATACCGGCCAATCTTAACGGAGATTGGCCAACTGCGCAGGAGATATTATAGTGCACAAGGATGTGCGCAGACACAAGTGCACTCTCTGTTCCCTAACTCTCATGATCCGATGGGACGGATAATCCGACACGACCGGAGAGAGATCAGGCGCAGGACCTACGGCTTTACGTGCTTTCCGAGGCACGGGGGTGTCTAACACCGCCAACTTCCTAACTCTGGGCTCGTATTGAGATTTCTTAACAGAAAAACGCAATAACTTTTTGTTGGCCCGACCCGGGATTCGAACCCGAGACCTCATGCACAGCAGTCGCATTCACTACCGCTGCGCCACGGAGGCAGTTTAAAATATACATATAATACAATTATAATTAACATGTAAAACCTAAAATTATCTTACCACACCAATAAGATGTATTTGTTCGTATTTTTTATTATTGTTTTTTAATGTAACTTGTCCGTGAGGTGGGGACCTGGTGTCCTGAAACACAGACTCTCCGTCTACCTTAGGCACCAGTCTCCCACAGTACTTCTAAATCAACTAAATTTATGTCTGATATCAAATGTACCTTTTTTTTTTACTTGGGGGAATGCTTTGACGCATACCCCTCCGCTGGGGCGGGCGGAGGGGTTATGTCGGACTTACCGGGGTAAAAGAGAAAAATGGTAATGAAAATAATAATGGACCTCCCGGAATACCGACTAAACCTACCACGGTGTTCCTCGACAAAACTGCAATCGACGGGGCCGCGCGAATCACTTTCACATGCGGTCGCGACCCCGCCGAGAGTTCGGCCCGCCGTATGCAACGGTAGGCCATCATCTTAACATCTTCTTTGACCCCGGCGAGTCCGACATAACCCCTCCGCCCGCTCCCGCGGAGAGGTATGCGTCATGCATTCCGCCACGTTAAAAAAAAAAAAGGTTGCAATCCGTCTAACTTAATTAGCCGATTATTGCAAAGACACGTTTGAGAGCAAAATTTTAAAAATTCAATTTTAACATATCATCAACTGTGTTACGTTACTGCTTAATGAATACTGCACTGATTCAGATTGAGTGTGTAGAAGAGCATGCACTATTACTCATATACCAAAACATTTACCTGAGATGTCTCCTCTAGAACGTAATACGTAATTACTCAATGATTTCAAATAATATATATTTGCACCGTGGGAGAGCCATGCTTCGGCACGAATGGACCAGCTCGACCGGAGTGATACCACGGCCTCACAGAAAACCAGCGTGAAATAGTGCGTGCGTTGTGTTTCGTCGAGTGAGTGAGGGTACCGGAGGCCCAACCTGGCCTCCCCTCCTGGTGGGCAAATTTAAAAGGCTGGCAACGCATTTGTAACTCCTCTGGTGTTGCGGGTGTCCATGGGCGGCGGTAATCGCTTACCATCAGGCGATCCGTCTGTTAGTTTGCAACATATAGCATAAAAAAAAAATACTAATTACCTGCGATATCGCTCAAGTGATAGTATCTTTAGCTTATAGAATATGACAGCCAATCAGCTTTGTGTAGTGTTGGCTTGAAGCTATTTACTAGACTCGGTAAGTACAGTATGTGCTGTCATCAGAAGACTAGGTCAATAATGCGACTCTTTTTCAAGAATTGATATGGATCAAGTCATACTTATGAAACGTAGAATGGAAAGCAGTAGACAGACATGTGAGATGATAACTCAAACGGCAAGAGCTACGCTCTTACATTAATTGCAATATATTATGTAATTCCTTATTTATTTCAAAAACTTAAAAAAAGTGGCGTTTGTGTAATAAAATGACTATAAATTTAGAGTACTATCGTTTAAATCATAGCTATCTCTGACACTTATGTATGTGCTTTTCTGTTTCTTGTATTGTACTCATTCTGAGTACTCATGCAACCTGTCAACATGTTTACAGCTTATCGTATGTAAAGGCTGCGTGTGATTTTAAATGTCATGTTCACGAACATTGAAACAAGTAAATAGAAAAGTAATTTCACCAACCAATTTAAATTCGTGCTATGTCCTTGTCATAGAAAAAACACCAAACTAAACATAAACTAACCGCGTATTGACTAAATAATCTGAAACAAAACAAATTTTGCCGAAATTAGTTCCATTTTTAAATTCATAGCCATATAGAAAATAAAAAATAAGTAATTAAAAAAAGAATATGATATGTTACCAGCCTTCACTGGCTGATACTAATTACTTGTGTGCCATCAATTGACCTTTGAGTGAGACGGTAAAGTATCTAGTTTATAAATAAAGTGCTGCTGATCCCACACAATCATTGCGTTGACTTCCGCGACCGTTGTTACGAAACATTAATCATTTAGGGAACGATTCCACTTATATCTAGAATCTAGTCAGCTGTTGTCTCAATCCAAGCGTATATTTATTTCCTTTAGAAATTATCCAAGCGTATATTTATTTCCTTTCCTTTGTTATTATTGGGAAAAAACAAAATAATGAATTATGAAAAGTCGTGAAACAAAAGTTGTTAAGTAAGAAAAAATAAGTCAATCAACCCTGTATATATTTTAAAACGAGAAAGGAATGCTACATGCGCGCAACCAAAAAAAATAGTAAGTAAGTAGCAACTTTCAATCAGTTCGACTTAGTTTTCAAAAAGCTTTCTTATCTTCTATTGTACATAGATACATATCTATACTAATATTATAAAGCTGAAGAGTTTGTTTGTTTATTTGTTTGTTTGTTTGAACGCGCTAATCTCAGGAACTACTGGTCCGAATTGAAAAATTATTTTAGTGTTGGATAGCCCATTTATTGAGGAAGGCTATAGGCTATATATCATTACGCTACAACTAATAGGAGCGGAGCAGCAATGCAAAATGTTGTAAAAACGGGGAAAATTCTCTTATGTGACGAAGTTGCGCGGGTCAGCTAGTTAGTTAAATATGTAAACTTATGCAATTTTATAGGTTATAAACAACGAGACTGAATTTCACCGCCATATTGCTGGTCGTAACAATATCTACGTTATATAATATCATTGGAGAGGTCTATATTTTTGTTTCTTATCGAATGCGACTGGCTGATTGATTAATCTTCTCATAGTCACAGTGGATTTAATCCTTTGCTATATTGCAAGCTGGCAACTGTATGTAAACCTTTGTACCTACATAGAGTCATGAATATTACATTCCCAATATAGTAGAGTTCTATACCGAAATACCAACATGACACTTTACTAGTTTTAAATATAACTTAATTGAACGTATAAAATATTGTACTTCGACGTTCATATTGGTTATTTTGTGATGTAAATTAATGAATATGAGGTATTATTTATTTAAATTTTCATCCGCCAACATTAATTTACTTACATAGTTTCACTTTCAGACACATACTGCTTTGGACGATAAGTGAATAATCCTTCTCTTTTATTGCTTAAACCACATATCCCAGAATGACAAAAGATTTGCTAGTCTATGTGGCTAAAAGACGACAATTTAAGAACATATTTATTATTAATATAAGGGCCGATTTTTCCATTGTCAGATAACTTTTATCTGAGGAATACGTTAAGCAAGGCTTTCTACACAGACTGGTCTTGGGCCACCCATATATTCATATTATAAATGTGAAACAAACAAAAGAGTCTGTTTCTTGTTTCTTTTTCTTTCACGTGACATCGGTGCAACGGACCGACGTGATTTTATGCATAGAGATAGTTTATGGGCCGGAAAGTGTCATTTTACCCCGACAAAATACATGGATCCTGTGGGATACTTATTTTTTCCTAAAACAAAAGCGAGGACATGGGTAACGTCTACTATACTCTATAATCCATGCTCAAGAAACCTCATCTTCAAGCCTCAAGAACCGAATGGAGCCAGCCAGAAACCTCAAGACAACTGAACAGTGAAGCATGTGTATTATTTGATCGAAGCCCCGACCCGCACATCATACGACACGCCTTTCAGCGCCTCCACTCCGAGACCAGTAACCGCTACAGTACAGTCCACACACCGTGTATAGAACGTCAGCGACTTGTCGGCTGTTATCGTAACCATCGCCATAGTAAACTCAGCCCCGAGTTCGCCCGTCCGGTACATCCGCCATATCTCCCAATAACGGTTGCCATGAACATCGATGGCAGTCGTTATTGGGAGAGTGTCGACACAAAAGCTCCCACTGGGTCGAAGTGTCGCCGGCTTGCACTGACTGGCCCCCACATAAGATACATACATACATACTCTATAATAGACATAACTTTTTTTATCGAACATACATAACTTACGTACTTGGAATATAATCTATGTCGCTCGAAACTTAACAAAAGTTTAAACAACGCACACTCGCAAAAACTATTTGTGACTCTCACCATTTTTGTCCTGTGTCGGGATCTAAAGAATTCCAGTCTTTGGCAATTACCCAGCTGTTGTTCTAGCTCTCCTAAAATAAACTAGTTTCTGTGCACATCCACGTGAAACCCGCGGTAACGCATACCGGGATAAAAGTATACAAATGTATTAATCCAAGACATCGTGTACTTGCATACATCATTTCATATAGATAGACCATATACTAGTGTCCTTTCAACGGCTCACGTCCAAACACCCAAATCTCTTAACATCCAAACTCTCGAACAACCAGGCACTCAAATATCCAATATCTTATCTTCATATTGATTATATTAATACGATTAGGTACTGTGTTTAAACCAGAGGTTCCCAGACGTTTTTTCTAACAGACCATTTTCAAAATTTTGCTAGTTTCCTAGCAGCTACATTTCTACCATATTCCTTGGCTAAAATTAATAAATTTGTTAATATCTCTACAGGCTGAACGTTTCTTTTCCTCAATCGATTCGATCGACGTTTATCGGTTAAGTCAAGCCAACATTTTATTTCTTCACTATCAAAAGCAAATAAATTTTCGTGAACTCCCGCTTACAAATTGTGAACCCCCATTTTTATGTCACGCTATCGTAGACCTCTGTCGAGTCTCCCGTGGACCCCTAGGGGTCCACCTGGACCACTTTGGGAACTACTGGTTTAAACAAACTTTATATAGCAGTCTTTCTCTGATTAACAATTTGCCGCGGTTAGTCAATGGATTGGTAACCGCATAGTGCTATTAAAGAGTAGTACTTTCCTACGTCATGTGGTTATCAAAGATCAGTCATCACTCCCAATTAGCGTTTGATTCTCTGGTTCAAGTTTAAAAAGTGATAATGATTGCTAATTGTTTAGTCTGTGTGAGTGACTGCCCAATTTTAGAGTTTAGATTCGATTGCCAGGATAACCACATATAAGATATGTTATAAGCTTATTTCATGCGAACACTCAATAGTAGTGCGGAGGAACGTGGTGTGATGTCCCTCCAACACAAAGGGAGGATACTCCGACCAGGCCAGGCAGTCGTGCCTGACGACCCGCAGCCCGACTGTTGATGTCGGGAACTTGTATGTATACTTAGTCGCCGTGTAACTTTCACTTGGGCGATGCAGAATTGTATGCGGAACGTCATTTTAAGCACTTATTGTGTACACCGCCATCTGTTGGAGCTATACGATGAGGTCTTACAACGATTTCAACACCTAAGACGTACGTAAGACTTAAATATAGTTGAATTAGTTTGAGTTTCTTTTTACACATGAGCGATTACGCTATGGCGTGTATTAAAACACGCCACACACAAAATAAAACCTAAGAAAACAGATCACGTTTAAAAAACCTCAAGTTGCTATGCATAATACGCCACAAAGAGTAAACACTCTTTAAGACGATTGCAGCTAGGCTATTCTAGTGTCTACTAGTTATAAAGTCTAGTGGCAATTGTGACTCACAATCACAGCAAGGGAAATAGCTCATCATTCGAGTCTAGCATTCCGCCTTGGATGAGAAGCGATGAAACGCATGTGCTTTAAGAGTTATGAACATGAATTAAGATAGATAAAAAGGAAGGCCAAAGATAGATGAAGTGTGTGAGCAATGATATCAAAGAAAATGGAGTTCAAAAATTTTTATTCAGATTAGGTTACAAGGTAACACATGAATGTCAAAGTTACACTATTTTTTCTGCGAATTTACATTTACTGCCACGTTCAGCAAAGCAAGGGTGTAGGGCTCATGAGAAGACCGGGCAAGAAACTCATGGTCACTCTTTTTAATCGCCAAGTTTTTGTGTTCACAAATCATAAGAGCTGTAAGGTGCTGCAACCATTTCTCCATGAACTACTACTGAATATACTCAAGCATTTAATAAAATTTGATGGTAGCCTCTAAAGCAGTAGTATGGTAAATAGGAGCATCCACTTACATGTACATTAATAATCAAGAAAAGGCATGATTGTAGTCCGTAGTTTAATCTAACTGTTAATGATGACGACTGAAAGAGATATTTGGCGAAATAACACTCACTACGCTAACCCTTGATTATTACACCTACATTACTATGCAATACAATGCTATCATATAAAATTTGATAGAAAGCGAAAACAGTTCCAGACTACATATAATATGCAAGGAAGAAAACTTACTGAACTCGCTACATTCAAAGATCTGTGTGTTCGTTTGGACAGTCAATTGCGATTCACAGAACATTATGACGAAATGATTAGCGCTGCCTACCGAGCACTTGGATTTGTTCTACGTTCATCAAAAGAATTTCGAAAGCCTTCAACGATACTGATCTTTTTTAATTGTTATGTGCGTAGCTGTTTTGAATATTGCAGTACGGCTTGAAACTCCACATATCAAGTCCATGTAATGAGGATTGAGAGTATACAAAAAGATTTGTTCGCCATTTGCCTTATCGATTTAAAATTGGTACGCCAATTATTAAATCATACGAAGAAAGACTAAAATAGTTTGATATTGTGTTTCTTGAATCGCGTCGCATAGTTGCCGACCTAATGTTTCTATACAAGCTACTTAACAATAAAATTGACTGTCCAAATCGTCTGAGCAAATTCTCCATGAATGTACTTTACAGATTCCCACGTCAGCCTAGCTCTCTTTTCAATATTCCTCCTCATCGTACGAATCTTGGTTTATACTCACCCATTGCAAGACTGTCGAGGCAAAATAATAGCATGGCCACAATCGCGGTAGACATAGACATATTTGATGACGTTTAATGAAATTTAAAAGAAATATCTGCGGCAACATTTCCATGTGAATATTGACAAACTTCAATTACTCACTTTATTATTAGTCCTAATTGTAATAATTTTCATATTATTATTTTTTAACCTACCTAATTTTATTTGATTTATTAGTAATATACTATTTACAAAATATTTACATTATTAATTTTATATTTAAATTTGATTGTTAATGTAATTACAATTACAATTACAATTAAACAATTAAAGTAAATTTACGTGACTGTAAGACAAATGAAATTTACTGAATCTTGATATAATTAATTTTAAACTTAACTTTTAATATTTCTTCACTTTTAATACCTATTTATCTTTGTTTCTTATGTCATATTATTTATGTAATATTTAAAATGTAATGCATGCTGAATTCACCTGTAATTAGTTATACAATTGGTTATACTCAAAAATTTTCTTTTATATGTATGTGATATTGTAGTAACTGTTGATGAATCTTAATAAATTAATTAATTAATTACGCCAGCTATAAGTTTTAAGAACCACGCAATAGGAAACGAGGGGTATGCTGTCTACCAGACACAGTTGCAGACTCCGTGCTAATACTTAGAACTTCTTGACGGTATTCCAAAAATAAATTTTCATAACATTGAACCAGATTCCTCGTGCACAGCATTCGCATACACACTATATAAAATATATTAAAATCAAACTCCTAAATGCGGAGTTTATAGCATTTTATTTTTCGACACACATGTCGTAGTGGTTTATGTGGTCGCCTCGCCACGGTAACTGCGCCGAGCATTGTGGGTTCGAAACCCACACGTGACAAAACTTTGTGTGATCTACAAATGGTTGTGCAGAGTCTGGATGTTCTTTGTATCCGTTGTTTGAATTATTGTAGTCTCCTGCGACACAGGAATTATTTCTAGTGTGTGAGTTATCTTTTTTAGAAATAGTATATTATTTAAAAACCTTTAGAATAAATCGCGTATAAAGTTTAATTTCAATGTATAACATTCTCGTAAACGTAACACCACAAAGTGAAAAAAAAAATGAATAAACACGACTCCATGATATTCCTGTTCCGCAGCAACCCTCGGACGCAGCGTGTGGCTACAAATAATAGAAGCGACACGGACGGTGACCATGGTAGTACCTAAACAATGAACAGTTATGAGGTCGCACTGAACTAATTATGCAGTACATCACAACGCCATTGCTATTGGTAATAACTGGAATTGTTGAAGTCCTTGGCGTAAGCGAGGGCAAGTGGGCCTTCCTAAGAATTGTCTGGTCACCCCAGCGTGTAGGATTTCAACTTAAAATTCTTGGACGGTATCTATGCCATCGTTTGGGCGCCAAGAATCCCTCTGCAAATTCTTATTACATAAATTATAGGTATCTTAAAATGAAAACAATGAACTGACACAGTCGTTTTACACTTAACTATTTTGAAAATTAGATTTCCAATGATTAAGCCGGTAACTTTTTTTATATTTAGCTCGTCAAAATGGCGGTGGCTGTTTCCTAAAACTGTTCTTCCAGCCTAGTTTGGGAGACAGGGTTTACTCCTAATTAATATCATAAATGCCAATTTTTGTTTGTTTGTTACAGTTTCACGCCTCAACTACTTGACCGATCATAATAAAATTTGCTATAGAACGTGTATAGGGGTACAGAATATAACATGGAGTACCTTTCATTTAGGAAAAAGTACTGATCCTGAGAGAAAAAAATGTAACTCATTGTTCTAACCAAACACTCTTTTATTAGTCATATTGTAATCTTTCTCTACCAATGTATAAAATTTGTAAAATATCTTCGAGTATTTGTGAAGATGTATTTGTGAAGATTTGATAAAGAAGTTTGGATGTTTCTGTTTTTTAATTACGTGTTTATTCTTGAACGGATTTACATGATATGCGTTTCCGTAACCTTTACGTAGACGAAGCAATAATATTTAAACGAACCTCACAATTCTATGCAAGCTTACGCCACGGAGCAAACGAGGTGACATGAAGAAGCGCGCAAAAAGCGACATAATTTTCCATAACATGACTGATCACGAAAAATTATTCAACAGAATTCTCAATAAAATCCTTGATACATCACAAAAAGACAGATGACGTCAGGAAATTATCCTTAAGCTAACACATTATTCCCACAGACGCATTTTAATCTGCTCAAAGACGTATAAACCAGCTGCTTCTTTAAAATGACCCAAAGAAACGACCAAGAGAATTAACTAATTACCGAAATAAAACCATAGCACGCAAACACTCTGACAATTGGCGAAAACCAAATACAATTATATTAAATTAAGCTCGGTTTTAATCTCAATATCTTGACTGAAAATACGCGGTTAATGAATCCCAGACTTAGATGTTGGATAAAGGAATATTTTAGAAGAAATTATATTCATTGAAATTAAACTACTATATACGGATTTTATCGCGTTGTTAATATGACACATTAATACATAATTTTTAAAATTGTTTAATAGTAGTAATACTACTACTATTAAACTTTACTAATTTTTGAGCTAATTAAATTACTAATAAAAATATTTAGATTTAATTTAATTTTACACTTTCCCAGACGTTTCGGTTGCTTTTCAGCAGCCATGGTCACGGAGAGACTCTACCCGCTTACATATCATATCACGACGTCGCCACCACCACTGTTCACCACTTACCAGATAAGCATTGATGAACGTATAATTTAAATCCTTACATAGTAGTTTAATTTCAATGAATAATATTGGCGTAAACAGAAGACAATATTAAGAAATTATATTGTTTTGCCTACCTACCTACAATGTACCATATATCCCGATTACCTATATTATATTATTATTCCCCTCCCTATTTGTACATGTTGTTAGTTGCTGTTGTTTTGTAATACTATTGTACCTATCATTTATCACTAGTTTTTGTTTTAATATATACTCTTTTCAAAAATCTTGAATACCTACAAAGAAACAATGTTCTAATTTGTATCCATCCATCCAGGAAGACGCTGGCGACTGTGACACAGTTTACACTAGTACGGTTGTCAACGCATTTCTCTAAGATTAGAAACATCATTGTTATGTGTATATATGTAAATGTAGATTAAGAGAAAAATTGTAACTATTGATTTGATAAAATAAACTATTCTATTCTATTCTTATCATCATTAACTGCTAAATGAACTGTGTATATCATCCTTCGCTACTAAATTCGTCTGTGTCAATCTTATAGAGGTTTTATTTTGACTTTTAATAACTATATAGATGATGCTATCCACCCTATCCTTATTTATATAAATTTATTTTATTTAGTACTTATATTCTAAACTAAGTGCTATATGCTATTAATCTCCATATGAATACAGGTGTTACAATAATTAAAAAATAAGTCAATAGAAGGGTAATATTCACATGACGGGTTTAGGCGACTAGATTTAGGATACCTACTCATAAGTCATAACCGCCTTTCCTTAGAACTTATCTGATCTATATGGGTGTTTTTGTGTAAATGTTCAATTCAGGTAGATACAATCTAATAATTTGATGTACCTTAGTTTTTAAAATTGTGGTATGATTTCTTGCATTCATTTTTATTTTCTAAATTATTTCCTCATTATTTTTATGATTTTTAAAATATGTATTTGCATGATATCCAGCTTTCTTAGTGAGAAATTTTCAGTAGTTACATGGAATCTAGAACTGAACCCAGAAGTCCACAATAGGCTTGCCTCCTTCTAAATGGGCCGTAAAACTACAGCTGTAAAATAAAATGGGCGTATAATACATCTTAATCGAACCTTTCAGAAATACAGGCGTACGACTACATTATCATTGAACTAAATCTAAATACAGATAACATTCAACGAGATTATCCTAAAGGCTCACTCAGTTAACAAAAAGAACTAGTTACATTCTGAAAGCAATTCCACGAGGCGCACTCAAGCGATTAAGCAACATCAAAGATTCCAGGTGCTCAAAAACATTCAATCTGTCTGAAGAAAGAAGTTCTTTCCAATAGGTATTGAGAGACAAAACCGTCGCGTGTCACAGTTCCTCTTATAGAGGCGCTGTGTCGCCCTCTTTAGGCCATTTAAGCTCTTTGATGAGCGACCTAGTTTTACGATATTTGCATTTTTCATCGCAAATCTGTGACGGTTTTGAAATATCGTTCAAGATATGTAGCTACAACCAGTTCGCTGAAACATCGTTCGCGTATTTTAAAGTAGCTCTTAGTAATCTCTTCTGAAAACTAAAACGACACAAGAACTTCAACACACAGATTATGTAATGCAAGAGATGAAAAGAAAAATACTGCACACATGGCACAATCGTTTTAATAGTCGCATCGCCAATGCCACGTCTAATGTTCGAATGGGTTCGAATCTTACACGGGACAAAAATTATGTAATTTGCAAATGTTAGTTTCAAATCTAGTTGTTCTCAGTGGCTTTGAAGGTTTGTAAAGCCCCTCGCGATACAGAAATTAAACATAAATGCAGAAGATTCTTAATTAAAAAAAGATAAAACAACAAAAATACCTCACATTGATTTGCGAAAAGTGTTGCTAAATAATACATAAGCTGTATATAGAGGTTTATAGTTATCACCTCATTCAGTATTACAACATGTATGTATCTTATGTGGGGGACAGTCAGTGCAGACCGGCGACACTTCGACCCAGTGGGATCTTTTGTATCGACACTCTCCCAATAACGACTGCCATAGATGTTCATGGCAGCCAGGACCGACGGCTTAACGTGCTCTCCGAGGCACGGAGCAGCCGATAATTGTCAATCAATACGCACATAATTTTGAAAAGTCATATAACTTCCGAAAGCCAGACGTGCGCGACGTAGGTTCGAACCCGAGACCCTCTGCATTGCAGTCTGTTGGTCTCCCCACTGAGCTATCGCTGCTCTATTAAATGTAATTAATTAAAATTAATTAATTAATTATTAATTAAATGTACAACATGTAAATAGCATACCGTAATTTATTAATATGTAATTTTATGTAATCATAACGGGATTAAATATAATGACCACCAAAAATACTAATTGCGCAGCAAAATATGCTTACTAAAATATATCATAACGAGCACCTATACGCCTCAAATCACTGCATTCCGTCTCGGAAGGGTTAGGTTATGTTAGGTTCCTTGTTAAACCCACCCAAAAATAGGAGCCCCGCGAAGCGGGGCACCGTCAACTTATTGTGATCTCTTTTAATATAATGCAGTTTTAATTTTGGTGATCATTTACTATTTTTGACTGTTATATTCTGGCGATAAGTTAAACATAAGCCAATCATAATTACAATCAAACGATTTTTGCCAAAAAAGATTTCTTTCTTTCTTTCTCCATTTGCCCACTCACATTGATACCTCAACAGAGACGCAAAGGTAACTTCCAAGGTAAGTCACGCACGTACAAATAAGTTGTGCGAAAGTTACACCAACGTTACTTAGATTAAATAACTTGGATACTAACGGAGGCAATATCTGTCCCATACTTAACGTGAGGGTGGCCCTCCGAAATTAATGACATTTGTTCTACTCAAATTTTGCTTTGAACAATGCCTTTCTCTTCTTTTTGTAACTATTGAATAAAATCTACCTCGGTAGAATATGAGACTGCTGTGCAAATGTTCTCGTTCAAATGTCGGATCGGTCAGAGTGTGATTTAGTTTTTGGGCAAGATTTGCCGGTAGATGGTGAAAGGCCTAATAACGTGGGATCTTAGATCACAAATCATCATTATGAGCTGGGTAACATGCAAGCAGTGGACCAGGGAAGACACTAAAGAAAACTTGGACACAAATTGCATAAACATTATTTATTTTATTTCTTATTTTGTTTGGGAGCGGGACACACGGCCATGTGCATAAACATTAATCGATGGAGATTATAAATCAAACGTGTTATTAATAATAAGTATATTAAGGGGAAGTTCCTATCTCTGGAGTCCTAACCACCGGCAGCATGGACCCTGTGCCCGATGACCGGCATCAAGCACAGGATCCATGCACCTACTTGTGTTACCTACATTATTTTATTAATGTATTTTTTAATAACGCAACATAAATTGAACATTAAATAAAGAGTATAATTCTTATCTTTAGTAATATTATAAATTCGCATGTAAGTGTGTTTGATTGTTTGTTACGATTTTACGCCTTAACTAAAAAGAAAAGGACTGGGTACATATGTTCATCCCGAAAAAAGGAACTGTTCAGAGAGACAGAAATTTATTGACAACATCTAGATTAACGCAAGTGAATGGCCATGTCTAGTAATATAATAACAATTTCAAAATACTACATTAATAATAATAATAATAATAATAATATTCTATCACATACACACAACACCATCTAGTCCAATCTAAGCAGAGCTTGTACTATGGGTACTAGA
Source organism: Catocala fraxini (assembly GCA_930367265.1). Taxonomy (NCBI): domain Eukaryota; kingdom Metazoa; phylum Arthropoda; class Insecta; order Lepidoptera; family Erebidae; genus Catocala; species Catocala fraxini. The sequence goes on from OV884045.1 coordinate 4,483,219, forward strand.
CAATGGATAAACATACATATATACTTTTTACATTATATAACGTGTAGGATTTACGAAATTAGATATAGAAAGGTACGGCCAAAACCCTAATACTCTCCTACCTACTACAAATAAATTCGGACAATAGAATCTAGCAGCTATTCTTACAAAACTGTGATCAAAAGCCTCTCTCGCCTAACATAACTCAAAGGTGACTTATCTAAAGAGTCCGCTGAAAAAAGGTTCTGTATAAGGCTGAACGGAGTGTTAGTTGATGTATGTAGCCGATTTGTTGGATGACTTGACTGCCGGTCGATAGCGGCGCAATTTTTCAGACTTACGTGGCAACACTTGAGGGTATAAACAGCCGATTGTGGATTTCGGGTCACAATAATAAGCATTGTCTTTTTTTATATAAAAGACAACTTCCTAACTAGGTATAACTCCTGTGTCGCGGTGGACTTTACAAACATAAAAAAACCGGACAAGTGCGAGTCGGACTCGCCCACCTAAACTAAATTTGTAGGCACAAATTTTTTTTTTTAAATTGTCTATTCAAAAATACAGGGTCTTTACCCTTTGATTTAATTATTAATGTATAGTTTTCAGATTTTTTCCTATACTTGTAGCATAAGATGGTATAACTTGCCAAATTTCATAGTTCTAGGTCAACGGGAAAAACCCTATAAAATTTGATTCTCTTGAGAGTGTCGAAATATAAGTTTTTTTGCGGCATAAACGGGCATATCTTGTTTTTACGTTAACTTAGAAGTTTGATTTTTTCACAGCTTCAAGCGACTGTAGACTTGAGTAAATATTTTTAACTATAACTCAATACCTCTACGCGTTCTCGAGATAAAGGGTCTTGACAAACAGACGGACAACAAAGTGATCCTATAAGGGTTCCATTTTTTCCTTTTGAGGTACGGAACCTTAAAAAAAACAAAAGACACCCAGATTCAGAACAACTATTTGTGGGTCACGCAAATTTATGTCCGGTGTGGGGTTCGAACCCCATAATACTCGGCACAGCGGCAGCGACATGACGACTACTTAAACCATACACCATGTGTTAATGTCAAATAGTGTGAAGGTAGTATTTTGGGTGATCATGTTGCTAATATATTTTTTTAAATAAACTTTTTTGAAATAATAATTTTCATACGTTCATGTTACATGTTTTTAACAACCTGGCTTAAAAGTCAAGCCTTTAAAAATAGTACATACCGAGCACGATCGTGTTAACACCAATTGTCTATTATATAAATATTTTAAATTAAACTATGAATTGTTTCTATTGCACTCCTTCGATAGCCGGATTTCAGACAATGAAAAAGGCATTGCGTCTAAATCCCGAAGTCCGAGCTTTGGTCAAGAGATTAAAACAAACCAAGATTAAATCCTCGTGCAGTAGTTTAATTTCAATCCTTTTCTTTGATCAACCTTCTACCAGCTGTACCTTTATTTTAGACGTTAGATGACATTTATGGTAACTGGGCCGCGCCGGTGCTTGGTGTCGTAGCGTAATATAAAATTAAAATATCTTTATTTTATGAGATTTGACAAAGTAACAACTATACACATCAAGTATACACTTACTAAATTATACTATTAATTTACATTTATGTATTATAAGGCATAGAACTAATGAAAAGAGCAGGCTCACAGCCTTTTTTTTAATCGCCAATTTTACATTGCTGCTCATTATATAAAACTCTTCCGTTACTGAGTGACTGACAGACAACGCACAGCCGAAATTACTGAACGCAAGAAGCTGAAATTTGGCATGTATGTTCCTTGGAGAGTGTAGGGGAGCACTAAGAGAGAATTTTTGGAAATTCCACCCCGAAGGGGGTGAAAGGGGTGAAACCCGATATTCACACGGGAACGGGACTTACGCGGGTGAAACCGCGGGAAAACTACTAGTCTTCTATAAACGGGCTACTATAACACATCCGACAGACGGATCTAAGTAATTATGTTGTTAAAAAGTATACAAGTCAGCACGTGAGCAAGACAAGGCCGGTCTGATTGTTTAAGCGACCTCCTGATCTCCCAGGATTAAAAGCGCGCGCATCAATAGACGCCGCTCTGCGCTCGCGACACGCACCTCTTACACAACTGCTCACAAGGTTACTGTTTACATTGTCATTGCGTGTTGTGTATCTAATACGTATTAATATGCCTCTGTAACGCAGCTGTAGTAAGTGCTGCTGTGCATGAGGTCTAACGTTCGATTTCCTAGTCACAACAAAGTTATGGACTTTTTCTGTCAAGAAATCCTTGCTAGCAAACCGATATTTGAAAGTAGGCGGTGTTGCAAACCCCGGTGTCTCGGAAAGTCGAAACGCAAAAGTTGTGCTGGATTATCTTCCCCCCGGATTATGAAAGTGAGGGAATAGATTGAATGCACTTGTGTTTGCGCCTTCAATTGTGCACTATAATATCTCCTGCGCAAATAGCTAGTCTTGGTTAAGACTGCGCCGAGCGTAAGACAGATAATGACAGAGCTCGTGCGGCGCATATTCAAATCAGCCGCGCGGCCGCCATAGTAAAATTATATGGAGGATTTGAAGTGCTTTATTGTCAACCAATAACTTACATATTTGGAAAGGACAAATTGTAATATAACTATTTATGTTTCGTTAAACGAAACATAAATAGTTATAGCTGTAAAATAGGATAGATTTCTACTGTTATAATCTAAAAATCACATAACATTAGCTTACGTTTTTGCATTTTTCGTGCAAATTTACTTAATTTTATAGGCTATAATATTAATTATTTCAAGTTTTTTACACGGACTATTTGTGAACACATTCATTGTTATGGTAAATGTATATTTTATATTTGTATTAAACAAAAAGTGTTGATTTTATTCACTTAACTGTGACCGCCTGTTTTGGCACATTTCGCTCGGCGCAGTCTTAAGATTGGCCGCCGCGACCGAATTACGGTCACGAGGACATAATTATTTTTAGTTACATAACATTAGAGCATAGGTATCATGAGTAGCGTGGCTTATTTCTTTATTCTTATATTCTACTTATATATCGTTGTTTTTGTGGACAAGCTTATCTAAACACACTGAAGGCTAGCTAAAACTTGATTTAGTATAATAACCATTGTATAATGTGGATAGATAAAATATAAATCTGATAATGGTGAACCACCATTTTAAATTTTTAGCTCTAACTTTAATTTAATTTCACCTATCCTGGTGCGTTTGTATAAAGAAATCAGGCAGGTTAAATTTGACAGACTGCATGATTTTCAATTTACCTCTATCTATTTCGTATAACCTTATTGAATCCATCTGCCACCGAACACCAAAGAACATACATTAAAACCATAGCTACAAATTCTGAGTTATATAGTGTTTTATCTATAGCTGCGAATCCATGGGATACCCATGTTGAGCGTGAGACAGCTACGGGATATATTTGACTGATTAAACGTCAGCGAAGACGCGGACATCACAGAGAACAGCTAACTGGTTGATAAATCTACTTCCTAATCTTACAAATTAACTGACGCCGCGATCTGTCTTGTTAAGCCGGAGAATTATGCCGATTCTGTTGTGCGAAACAACTTTTTTACTTATAAGAACAATAAGAAAAGATTTATTTGTTTATTCTTTCTTAATTCGTTGGAGAGGAGCAAGTAAATTACGTGAGGCTTTTATAGATTGATGTATCATTACCTAGTAAAACAGGCTAGCTAGATTTTTTTAACGGATAAATATATCATAGAATAAGGAGTAGTGAGATTAGAGAGAGATGCGGCATGAAAGTGGATATAGTGACAAGAATAGAAAAGGGTATGTTAGGCTGGTTTGGGCATGTAGAAAGAATGGACGAGGAAAGACTGACTAAAAAAGTTTATAAGACTAGTGTGAATGGAATAGTCGCAAGAGGAAGACCTAGGCGAACGTTTCTTGATCAGATCGGAGGCGTTCTGGACAAAGGCCAGGTTGAGAGCACCTAGAACCGACGGGCGTGTATGAGGAATGTGATGAAAATGAATGAAGCCAGAGAAGTGTGTCAGGATCGTAGGAAATGGAAATCCGTAGTCTCTACCTACCCCTCTGGGAAACAGGCGTGAATCTATGTATGTATGTATAAATATAATAACATTTTGCTTTACAAGGCCTTACAGGCTGCCGATCGTAATAACACACGCAGAATAACACAACAACAAAACCGATACCTTGGTCATTTTAGCAAAACAGATAACAGACGGACTGTTAAAATGACGTAGATCTGGCGATTCCAAAATTGCAATCTACCTGATGTTTATTACACCATATAGGTACCTATGTATAATAAGCATTTCTTATTTGAATTAAGTCGCCTGCTATTCCGCCGCATATTATATGTATAAAGGACAAGAATCCTAATGTTTATCCAACTTAACATTATCTTAATTCTTCCTTTGTAACACGATGAGCACAAATGCAAAGGGTCCGATGCTAGATAACTCAGCACAACTCAAACCCACATGTAACGCGGGGCCTTATTAAGTACAAGCTACAAGCATTTGCATATATGAATACAGACTAATTTCTATGTTAAGAACAATTTGCCTGTGACTGCCTATGTGACACAATATTCATACATTTATGGTCACTCCTACAACCAACAAGTAAAAGTTATCCGCATATATGCAAGTTATCGCATGCTGTCTCACACCATGTTAGGTTAAAGAAGAGAGATGGCGAGACTTTTATCTTATAAATAAACTAGTATTTCGCGTGGTTGCGCAGCCCGCAAGCGGCCCGCGAGGAGGGAAAGTCAGACAGACACGAATTAAAAAACAAAACAAATCGATGACTCCCGGTGACCTTAAAAATGACTTTTTCTGGGAAGATCTTGTCGACCTCTATGAGATTTGTTCGAACACACCCCGCCTATCTCTAACCGTTTCGGAGATATTAGAGGTCAAAATTTGTATGGCGACCATGTTTTTTTGTATGGAAGCCATGTTTTTTTTCACCTCCCCGAAAAGTTGCCAGGGTTTTAGGAAGATTTTGTTCGTGAACAACTCCCGTATATATCACCGTTTCCGAGATCCAATGGGGTACCACCATCAAGAGCTGACCTTCCGAAGGACAGGCATTTTTTCCGGGCCTTTTGAACGACTCTCTATACAGCGCTATATTTACTTTTTTCCTACGACTCCCCCTTGTATGACTTCTGTTTCTCTAAGTGAGTCAGTCAGTCAGTCAATGGTAATTTAAGTGTATATAATATGAATGCTATCTGGAGTTGGTACAAGCCCTTAACCTATTGAGTCGCAGCGGAACACCGTCGGCCAGACACAATAGGTTTCTAATTATGACTGGCAATTCAAGATTATAAGGCTACCCAAACAGATGTTATACTGCAACGTGGCTTATATCTTAGCATTTAGACAGCTATAGGATTGCCTGCTGCAAACAAGCGGATAATAGAAAAATTTGGAAAAGCGCGCAGGAAGCTTTTACTACACAGTATAATATTCAACGAATACAATGCCAAAGAAGACGCATTCACACATTAGCCGCTGTCAGTGACATTTGAATTCGAGGTGAGAATTTTTAACCTGTCAACTCTTGGACATAATTAAAAACCTATTGGCTTAATATTGTCTTCTGTTTACGCGAATATTATTCATTGAAATTAAACTACTATATACGGATTTTATCGTGTTATTTATTTGACACTTTATTACATAATTTTGAAAACTGTTACACTACTACTATTATTAAACTTTACTAATTTTTAAGCTAATTGAATTATATTATTCTGCGTAAATAGAAACACCAATGATTAAATTATGTTCCGGTACTTTGAAATAACTACACTGGAACATTGAGACAACTGCCATCTTAGTCTCCCCGTGACCATGGCTGTTGAAAAGCAACCGAAACGTCGGGGAAAGTGTAAAATTAAATTAAATCTAAATAGTTTCAATCGTTTTAAAAATAATTCAATTAGCTTAAAATTAGTAAAGTTTAATAATAGTAGTAGTGTAACAGTTTTCAAAATTATGTAATAAAGTGTCAAATAAATAACGCGATAAAATCCGTATATAATAGTTTAATTTCAACCTATTGGCTGCCAGTGTGCTGCCGCGACACAAAAGGTTAAAGAAATACTGTAGTGGATCAACAGGATCAAGTAGCTGTTTAGATAAATTACACTAAATCTCGCTAGTCGCACATGCGTTACACCACACTTCACAGCTCAATTAAACCCATTCACCGTCACAATGCTATACGAACGTAGCTCAGTTTGATTACCGGAATTAAATAGCGTGCACATCACTCGATGACCCCCGTGTCTCGAAGACGGACAAACTAATTGATCAAGATCATGGCGAACACTGTTCTATAAAAACAATGACTTGGCTTTTAAAAATAGTATCACGTCTCTACGCAGGCAGAAGTGGTGACATGTCGGTAAATACGTTTTGGTCACACATAATACTGATAAAGATTTGAAAACAAAGATTATTAATATTAATGTAAAATAATGTTAGATATGTTTTAACTTGTACAACGACTTCGTGTGTACCGTTATTTATTTATTTATTTATTTATTGAACATGGGAAAACAATCAGTAGTATATTAGGAGGATACATTGAGTACTTAACACTAAACTTAACAAATATACTACCCACTACATTTTCCACAGATTACTTGTAATACTTAAATTTAAAACTATAAGCAGAAATAGCTGTCAGCTCGAGTTAACCAATAGTAGCAAAGGTTAACTTAGTGACATATCCAAGCCGGATCCATGCCCTGGGACCTGGAAGCGGCGCTTCTGGCGTCACTCTATCGTTGGCGCCAGGAAGCACTAGCTCGGGGTGAAGGACCAAGTCTTCCGGCTTTAGAGACGGCACGGTCCGAACTCCGCCAGGTCCTGGTGGAAGAATGGAGAAATCGACTTGTGCACCCCAGTGTCGGGCACGCCACGATCGTGGCGGTAAGTCCCGTTTTTGAGGAGTGGCTGGAGAGGCGGCATGGCGCCCTCACCTTCCGGCTGACACAGGTAATGACTGGCCACGGTTGTTTTGGCCAGTTCCTGTGTCGTATAGGCCGGCAGGCGACGCCCGGATGTCATCACTGCGGCGACTGCCGCTATGTTGTTGTGGACACGGCGCTGCACACTTTGGCAGATTGCCCCACCTGGGCATTGCAGCGCCGTGAGTTGATCGCGGCAATCGGACTGGTTACCCTCTCACTCCCGGCCGTGGTTCAGTCTATGGTCCGGAGTGAGAGATCGTGGAACGCCGTCGCCTCCTTCTGTGAGGAAATAATTTCCATCAAGGAGGCGGCGGAGCGGGAGAGGGAGCGCTTAAACCCTCTCCCCAACCGCAGAACCGGGCGCCGGAGGGCGCGAGATGACGTCCAGCCACCTTGAAGTTTGACCTGGGGGTGGTGGGCTGCGTGGGCCTGATCGCCACCCGATCAGCACCAGGTCCGAGGGGCGGCGTGCGTGTTCCCACGTGCGTCTCTGTATCGTGTCTTTGTCCCCCCCGCTCAGGGGGATGGTGGAGGAAATATTGTTTGTGAAGTGGCCTGCCGTTTCACACGGTGGGCCGAAACCACGGCGGGATCGCGATTGCATGTGAAAGCGATTCGCGCGGCCTCGCCGTCTATAGTTATGTCGAGGAACACCGTGGTAGGTTTAGTCGGTATTACCGGGGTATCTTTTCCCCGGTGAGCCCGCCATAACCTCTCCGTCGCCCAGCGGAGAGGTATGCGTCAAAGCATTACCCCAAGTAAAAAAAAAAAGTGACATATCCAAAGAGAAAAAAAAAGTAAGAAACTATAATAACGGACTATGGTACATAAGCAAGTTAACTAGAATTAATTAAGTGCGCGCTTTACAAATAGTATAAAGTTGTAATTATGCCTATTAGAATAAAGTACTAAAAATAATATATATGAAAGTTAATAAAAATCTTTTGTAATATATGCCTCTTCGACCTACTGCCGTTCCTTTAACATTTCAATGATGCTGCTTTTAAATCTCAGCTTATTAAGATGTAGTATATCGATGTCAGTAAAGTTCTTGTTATAAGTGTCTACCAAACAGTGTACTGGGGAGCGCACGCCAGAATTCGTATTGTAATAATGTAAGAACAATAACAACTTAATGAACCTCTTTCAGGTTCGGTTCGGCGGTCTACGCTTACCTTTAAATAGTCTGATGGTTAGTCTACCACCAACAACATTAGAATGTACCTACATACAAAATACGTATCTCGTAACACAAACAAACATAAACACATAATATTGTCTTCTATTTACGCGAATGTTATTCATTGAAATTAATCTACTATATAGGGAATTTATCGCGTTGTTTATTTGTACACTATATTACATCATTTTGAAAATTTTGTTACACTACTATTACTATTAAACTTTACTAATTTTTAAACTAGTTATAATAATAATATAATTAGTAATAATATAATTAGTTAAAAATTTGTAAAGTTTAATAGTAAAAGTAGTGTAACAGTTTTCAAAATTATTTAATAAAGTGTCAAATAAACAACGCGGTAAATTCCCTATATAGTAGATTAATTTCAATTAACTGGGTTACCCACATAAAAATATTAAAATCAGAGTGTTATAGTAGGATGAATGTTATTAAAATCTTATCATCTATTAAATGGGATTCGGACAGTATATGCATCAAAAACACGTATAAAGCATTGATTAGGCAAAAAATTTATTATGGTTCTATTATATATGACTCGGCTTCTCCTAATATTTTAAAACTTTTAGAAAGCACACCCAACACCTGTCTAAGATTAAGCTTAGGAGCCTTCAGAACTAGCCCAATTAATAGTATCCTAGTTGAGGCAGACGCAATGCCATTAATGTTTAGAAGAAAGGAGTTGTGCCTTACATATGCAGTCAACCATATAACTAATTACAAAAGTTCGTTTCTTTCAAAAACCACCTTACAATCTGATATCGAATACAACCTCCGTCCATCTCATCCTCTCCCATTAAGATTAAGAGTTAAAATATGTAAACGAAATTGAATTTGAGCTTCCTCCTCCTTATCCTCGCGAGCATTCTAAAAAACCGCCATGGGAACAAAATGATATTGCAGTTAGCTTAGATATAGCCAACAAATACCCTCACGATAACACTCCTGATCATATTTATTAAAATCTGTTTAATCAAATTAAAGATATCTACCCGGCCTATATACATTATTATACTGACGGTTCAGTTTTTAAACGAAGATCAGGTTGTGCGATAGTTTCAGGAAATGAGAGCTACAAGTATAGATTACCAGACTACTCATCTACCTTTACATGTGAAGCAGTTGCTATACTGAAATGTCTAGAAGTGATTAAAAACAAAATGAGCATCAATAAAAGTAATATTATACTTTTATTGATGCTCATTCTGATTCAATATCGTCTCTCATGACCTTAATAAATATTAGAAATAAAGAACCTTTAATAAACCAAATAAGAGAGAACCTACTTAATCTAATCGATAATGATTTTGTTATAGAATTGATGTGGATACCTAGCCAAAAAGGTATTCCCGAAAACGAAAAGGTAGATATCGAAGCTAAAGAAGCCACAAAGTATGATCATTGTAATAACATTAGTTCTAATATACAAGATCTAAAGAAGTACCTTAAATTGAAAGTAAAAATACTGTGCAATAGCTACTGGGTAAAAGATAACAATAGTGCTTTGTATGAGATAAGAAAATCAGTTTTTGAAAAACGCAATTTGCTGATAAACGGCAGAAAAGATCAAGTAGTTTTAAACAGACTAAGAATAGGACATTGCAATGTAAGTCATAGACATCTTATCACTGAGAAAGCTAAAAAGGAATGTTCAAGATGTGATAGTGACTTAACTATCAAACACTTACTAATTGATTGTCACATGTATAAAACAGAAAGCTTAGAAGTTAAGCTACCTAATAATTTAAAAGATTGTTTGAACAATGTCGAAAATACTGTAAAATTCCTAAAATTAATTAATTACTATAATTTAATCTAATATTGTAAACCTGGTGTGGTTTGATTGACATTTTATATTTTGCTATTTATTGTGTAACATTCTTTATTCCATTGACATGTTTTTTTTTTGCTATTCTGTATGTTATATTTTTACTTGATGATTTAATGGACATTTTGCATTATATTATATGCGATATTCTGAATTAGACACTATGTAATTATTATACTAATTTGTTAAAGCAATATTATAAAATATATCGAAATAAATTCTTTAAAATAATAATGCCACCAGAAATTAAGAATGTATCAGACAAATTACTAAACTGTTATCCAAAAAACATTAATTGTACGCCACTTAATGGCAGAATATGGACAGAAATACCATGTATTTTTATCATCATTTGTGTACTCATATACTGACAAATAAATGATTTATTATTTATTATTACAATAGTTATATGATGTAATTAACACAATTTTTGTCAGGTCCTTTTTCGATTGTATATTAACTATTGCTATTGGTGATGTGTCCGCTTTCGTTGCATGTAAGTATTTTTGCGTTCTTGTCCTATACGTAAAGAAAACCGTTTTGATAGGCGCTTTCTTAGTTTCGTATAACAAACTCCTGTATTGCATAATAGGTACGGTGAAATGAGAATTCTTTGGATTTCTCAGAATCCCATTTGACTGGTTGTACGCGGAGAAATCTTAAATTCGTACATAGCTGCGGGAATGAAATCTTCCTTTGCGTAAAGGGTGCATAAACTGACTATTATTGGTTTTGGGTGTCCCTTTTCGCGTGTTGCTCTGCTGATATACTTGACCAGATTTGTGCAGATAAACTAATTTAATTATCGCCAATTTCTGATATAATTTCAAATAGATCGTCATTGATTTTCTAAAGTTCACTGCCACTTTATTTATACATGACCATATATAATTTATTGAGTCTTGCTATCTGATTCATAGTCTAATTTATCGATCCTCACTGAAAGCTGATGAATTTGACTTTGGACGCTCTCCACTTGTGCAAGGCACTTCTCAAGGCTATTCATATTAGTACTAAATTCATTGATAATTTCAGCAAACTGTTTGTCAATGTAGGATTTTAGGTCAGTAAATTCACTTTGGAATACACATTTCCATTTTTAAGCCATTCAAATGAATAAATTATTCCGCCGCGCTAGCGATTACAGTAATAACTATGATTTTATTAGGATATTAAAGATTATTTAAGCTGCTTTCGAATCTGTATACCTAACATAAGTAACCCCAAATAAATGCTATTAGCATGCCAATATCATCGCGAAAGGCAGGCAAATGGCCAACCACTAACGTAACTAGCAATTGCGGACCTAGGGTTGCAGAAAACGCAAATCCAATTAGAAGTCTTCCAACAAAGTTAAATCTGTCTTGTTGCCCTTCATTCTTTAATTTCACTTATGTATGATGACTTCACTACAGTATAGTTTATTATTATTATCATCACACTTAAGGCATACTTATGTTAGATTAAATATAATGAACCGTTATATATTCATTAAACACATCACATCAGCATTTTAGTAAGACAAGTCAGGCTTCGGTAGTTATATAAAAGTACCGCCACTGGCTATATGTATAGATAAAGTATATTTATTGTCTATCATAATTATTTATTGACACACAATTAGTTCGTGTTTCTAGAGCTGTATGATTATAAAACAAAAGATGATAAATGCACTATTGGTATATTCACCCAGGATCTACAAAAGAGTGGACATAAAATAGTAAATGTTGACTAGCCGAACAAACTCAACTCTTACGCACTAAGTATAAACTATTCTGTCAATACTTACATTTTTAATGTTAGCTAACACGTACATCAGATGGACCGCAAACTTGTGTGCTTCAAAACTCTAGTTATACGCATATGGGCACGTTCTCTTGTTTTAAACTCGGTAAACTTCATTCGTTCATACCTGAATACGATTATCTAAAACCAACTCCAAACATACGTGCTGCAAAATTAGGTTCATCTAAAGACTGAATACCCTCCAGTTACCTCAAACAAGATAAACACTTGATGTGTTTCTCTTAGGAGCAAACAGAACTCGAAACTCAATCAATACGGAGTGCGGTTATCGTCTTAACTCCAACATCAATAGCATGTGGGCTCCAAGTTTACGCTGCCAAATATTAGTACACTGGCAACAGATATACATTACAAAATATAACCTCTATATATCTAGCTAATGGCCAACATGCGTTGCAAAACACCTATCTAAAATGTTCGTTTGTTAGATTACTTTGAGAACTGGCACTGAATTCATTATACTACTACTATCGTTTCATCGAGGTCGGATGCATGGTATAGGAAAGTATTCTTACACGTTAGATATTACGTATATATAAAAATACGTTAATATGTACCAAGCGCGACAAAAGTTCGATCTAAAATGGACACTTATCAACTTTTCAATCAGTTAGGTAGTCAAGATGTCGATTGAAACAAGTATGTTCTATTACGGATGCAGAAAGGACAAAGAGTGTGTGTTGTAATATTGACATAGATTCAAATAAAGCGGTATTGTTTATACACAGGCATAATTTTAACACTTGTATTATTTGTAATTTTTCTGACAAAATACCTGTACTGATAATAGGGGTAAGTATGAAGTTGCCGTTGTATAGTAATAGATATTTTGAATTGATATAAAACCTTCATGGTGTGAGATTTTCAAGTGAAACTTTTTCACTTGATACCTATATATATATATATATATATATATATATATATTCTTCTTTTAAAATATGTGTAACATTCGATTTTCGTCTTTCAATTGTTTTTTTTATTCCGCTTAGACGGGAAAGATAGATTCTTCGAAAATCCGAGTCATTTTTTAATATAAGTTCCGACGCGAATCTAACGCGGCAGAAAACGCTCGCAATGTCAACGCTGCCTTTGGAGAGCAGACTACTAATGTATGTACCGTGCGTTTTTTGTTTAAACGCTTTCGTAATGGAAACTTCGACTTGAAGAACGAACCACGTGGAAGACCGCCCACACAGGTAAATAACGCTGAATTGAAGGAGATGGTGGAAGCCGATTCGAGTCAAACTACCCAGCAATTAGCGGCATGGCTTAACGTTACCCTACGTACAATATTGGGTCATTTGCATCAAATAAATAAGATAAAAAAATATGAAAAATGGGTGCCTCATGATTTGACCGATCTGCAGAAAGAAATGTGCGTTGCCTTGTTGAATCGGTACAGAAATGAAGGAATATTGGATCGAATTGTGACGAAAAGTGGATTCTTTACGATAACCGTAAGCAATAAAATGCAATGGCTGACTCCAGGTCAAACGCCGCAACAGTGCCCTAAAGCAAAGCTTACCAATAAAAAGGTAACTAGTTAAACTGTTTGGTGGTCTCTTCATGGTGTTATTCACTATAGCTTTCTCAGGTCTAATCAAGCAATAACAGCAGATGTTTACTATGCCGAACTTCGGACAATGATGGCGAAACTGGCAATAAAACAGCCCCGACTCGTGAATCGATCATCACTATTATTGCTCCATGATAACGTAAGATCTCACATTGTACAAGAAACCGTTGTAACTCTACAGGAGCTGCAGTTAGAAACCATACGTCATCCTCTGTACTCGCCAGACCTTGGTCCAACGGACTACCATTTTTTTCTTGATTTGGTCAATATTCTACGTGATAAAAAAAATTCTTCCCAGGAGGCAGTACAAAATACTTCCACACAGTTTGTCGAATCTAGGTCCCCGGAGTTCTACCATAAAGGCATATATGAACTTCCGTTTAGATGGCAGCAATGTTACCCTCATTATCTATACATTGCTGCCAGCGATAGCTCAGTGGGGAAACCAACAGACTATTGCAGTCTGTTGGTTTCCCCACTGAGCTATCGCGATCCGAGGGTCTCGGGTTCGAACCCCCGTCGCGCACCTCTGACTTTCGGAAGTTATATGACTTTTCAAAATTATGTGCATATGGATTGACAATTATCGCCTGCTCCTTGCCTCGGACAGCACGTTAAGCCGTCTCATACTCAGAAGTGCCCACAGAAGGACAGTTTATACGCCTTGTGACGTTATTACGATTCTTCGTGATTTTTATGGAGTCTAAATTAAAGCTTTAGGTGACTGCCACGAACCGTTGTCCAGCAGTAAATTATTCACAAGCAATAAAAAGACAACAATTTGGTATATTTAAGGTATATTGAATACAAAATCAAACACTCAATAATTTAGCAAGAGTTTAATAAAAAAATGCAAAATAATAAAAATATCTCCAAATATTGAGCCTTAACGCTAGGATATCTGTAGGTTTACAACATCCAAAAATACAAAAATTACACGCACTCACACAATGAGGGTATCGTCTGATCATATATTACAATACATAGAACCTTTTTCAATAAAACTGATCATAGACTTACCAAATTCCTAACATGGAATACCTAATTTAAAAAAGCATAGTTATCAAATTGTCCCGCCATCGCCAAACTTCTGTCAAAGATTACATGTCCGTATAGATTAAAAAAGCTTAGGCGATTTTTAACTGATCAATTTTATCAAATAAGGATTAGGGAAATGATTAAAGAATACAAACGCCGATTTGATAACATCAAAAGGAAAGATTGGCACTAGATTCCCAATTTGTAGCAATTTTACGTATTACATACATAATCGTTTTGGACGAAATCAATTCGAACATTGAAGGATTAAGTTTCAAATAAATTTATTGTCATTTCACAACTTTGGTTCGGAAATGAATAAGAGAGCAAAAATGCTGGATTTTTGTGCTTTAGGATAAATCATACATCTGACAATTACTTTTAACATTTGGCGTTATCACGTAAAATATGGACTCCAAAAGAAGCTTACATATTAGTTGCAGTCACTTGCACAATTCTTGCTAATCGCAATCGTCAAATGAAAAGTCTCATTCAAAGAATATAATATAATAAAAATATATTGTAATTAAACAGGGTATGGTCTGTATAAGAGCGGGTACAAAAATTCGCAAACAAAGTACTGAGGCTCAGAAGATAAAGGTGGTTGGAAAACATTACATATATGTATTTAGGTGAATAAAATGGATACTTACGTATTTGGAACCACTTCTTCAGAGACTTTGTTGAAATATCAATAAATGGTGAAACTTTTACTGTTGAAAATTCTAGACTCAGCTGAGAGAAATTTTCACAAAATGGATAAGTACAGATCGTTGGTTTGACACGTGGAAACTAACGCACTCATATATAAACGTACGAGCAACGAGTACAGATAAATTTGCTCCAATATTAAGTATACCTACAGCATTCAGCCAACTTGATAGCTTGTTTCGCACATTATATTCATCCGGCAATCTGTAAATATCTAGTCTGTGGAAAATATTTACATCGATAAACTGTAAGTGCACATAATACACCATTACCGATCTCTGAGAATTCCCTCACGAGTGCTTGAAAACTAATGAAGAGAGTAAAATATCTAAATAATGATATTTTCGCCTTCAACATTCCAATAAAATCACTGTTACTAAAGCCTCAATCATAGGTAACGTTTAACGCTCAATATTACGCTTGATACTGGGATAGTTGTTGTGATCTAATTCTAATCACAGTACATCTCTTTTTTGCAATAGCTGATAGGGAGATCGCACAATATGATAAGTTCTATACATTTGTTTTAAAAGGTAGCTATCATCCAGTTTGGAGCTGTTAGACTGCTACGCATTGGACACGAATTTCCATGGCAAGTACTCACAGACTTTTTAAACGATACCTCTAAAGATAAAATTACATCGTGTGGAAACCAGTATGTCTTAGAGTTCTCTAAATTAACCTTGATCATTTGTGAAGTATGCCAGCATGCATGGGAATAGCTTAACCCTTTTCATATTGAGAAGAGATCTGTGCCCAGCAATGACAGTTTTTAATGTTTACTAGTCTGTTCTCTTCCTAGAATCTTCGTTAAAGGTATACCGTCATATAGGTACACCGTCATAGTCTTGAAAAATTACAAGCTGTTTGCCAAGCGTTAGAAGGTATTTTTATTTCAAACATCATGAACCCGTTATTACACAAACCACAAGTTTTGAAGTCTAAATCGTATCATCCAACTCTGCATTTTGTGCTATTTATACATTACATAAATATAGTTTTTTGTTTACCAAAGGTGCGTAGTTATAAACAAATGTTAATAAGGTGATTTTTTTATTTGATATGAATACATGTGCAATTGTGTCGCGTTTGTTGTCGGTCTCCTCTGATAATTGTTTTAAAATATAATTCTACATATTTTTATGTTGAGCATTATTAAAACAATTCTAAAAAGTAGTCAGTACTCTTAGTGGAAAATTTGGATAAATGCTGAAACGTGTAGGACACACTATCGTTCAACGTAATCGCAATCTATAACTCGTACATACTCGAGTCGGTGTTCAAATATACTCGAGTTTGTGCTCGAGTATACTCAAGCATATGCTCGAATATACTCGAACCTGCTCGAATAAACTTAAGATTGTGCTAGAGCATACTCAAGTACGAGTTATAGATTACAAATACGACAATAATGTACCTTGGTTAAATGGAATGCGATTCGATTATAAGGAATGTATTATCCAAAGCAATACCGACAACAAGCCGCTTTAAACTAAACTAAAATATACATAGAAATCTTAACCATAAATTAATGTTAAAGTAATACATTTTGAATATAATATTTTTAAGAATCTTCCCATTTAGTATAATATTTTTGACTAGTGAATAAAATTACACCTATTCGTAAATATTTAAGTAAAATACGAAAGCTTGAGTATGCTTCTTGATCTCGCTCACATTTGGTTAGCTTGAGCAAGTGATGATGTCAAAAGATCATACTAGCTCTTATAGGCCTTATTGATGCGCAAATTTAATCGTTAAACTCATGTTTCTAAAGTTTAATTTTGAATGGGAATATTTAATACATAATTTTAAATGAGATTCCATTTTAATACTAGGTACAAAATCTAGCTATCTAGATTTCTCTATCCACTGCAGCAAAAGACAGAGGTATAGCAATAATTCATAAGAGAATAAGGGTTGAGATGCGGTTTTAGTAACTTTCATAAGCGCCGTTTAGTCGATTTGACTCGAAATAATTACACTGACTTAATCGATTGGCAACGTCAGTTACTAATTCCAAATCTCGTATATAATTTCAAAATCAAATACAAAAACGTAAACTAATATAATTTCAACGTATTGACAAGAAAATCATAGTCTTTGGCGTTTTGAGCAAAACGTGATGTGTTTATGGCATCAACTAGCGATACTAAGTCGCGCTTTCATGTTACAGATATTTTATACAAAGACTAAATTTTAGAGATACGTCGAAGTGAGCGTATTTTTGTAACAAAACATATTCAAAAATTTAATATTAGACACGGAAGCTAAGACATGACAAAGTCTATGGAATCATACCATTCTATGTTTATGAATGCGTATGGTTTAGAACATGTCTGTCATGAGACTCAGCGCATGGACAGTGGAGAGTGGTATAACTACAAATTATCACATTGATTTAAAAAAATCGTTATCTATTTTCACTAGTGCATTAGGTAAACGTCATCAATTTTACAAATAATATCAAAGATTGTTATGTTATTGAATCTTTGTAATTGATTGCAACGGGATATTATTTGTAAAATTGATGACGTTTACCTAATGTACTAGTGAAAATAGATAATGATTATTTTTTGATTCAATATCGGTTTCATATCCAAATTTCACACAGAATATTGATGTAGAATGCCGCTCACTTCGATGTATTCCTACGTTAACTTAGTGATCTTTGCAAAGCTTTGAACTACTGACATAATATAATATATGGTACTGTTTCTTTTTGGAATCAATGTTTTAATAAAAACGCATTTAAAGTCAGAATACCAATTTTGGATAATAATATTAAATTGATTACAAAACTTCAATAAATTATTTTATAAAACATATTGATATTTACGAAATAATTAACATCGTAATTACAAAATTGTGATTTACAAAAATGCGATTCGTAATTTTGAGCTGTTTACATACTGCTCTGTATATTTTGGCTATTTTTATAATTCCTTTATAGACAAGATTTTTCTAAAAACATTTGAAATGTATTATGTGGTAAATAGTTTACTTCGCTATTTTGTAAATTATGTTTCTAAGTTACGTTATTATTCGATTCGAATATAGAATATGATAGACAGTTAAAAGTTTTGCAAAGTACATAAGTCAGTAGTTTCTAGCAATATTAAAGATGACTATAGAATAATATCGGTTACATTATAAAATGTCAATTCCCTAATAAGTATGAGTACCCTACACATCCTTACATACAAAATATTACATACAAATCATACGTATTTATATATCTCGTTATTTAATACATAAAGTATTCGCAATATAAATAAATGCATTTATGGCAAAATGTAGGAATGTTGCGCGGTATTTTATTTGTTTAATAAAAACTTTATTAATTTTTTTTTGTTTTTCGACTAATCGATTGATTAATCGACTAAGGCTTGAAAAACGCCTGCTATGTAAAAAACATGCTATTTAGTAGCATGTGACTGGTATCATAAATTTTTCATAATCTACTTATTAGAATGCTTTTTAATAGCATGTGAATTTGAAACCTTCGTTTTTCAGTGCATGCAATAAGCACTTCTTACTGTATTCGAGTATTTATCTAAACAAATATAATATATAGTAAATAAACGCGTTATAGTGAGCATTGCTATGAGCATGATAGTTGGTTTTGGTCGCGCTCGAGATCACGAAGGTTGCAAATGAAACAGCAGTGCAGTGAAACTGGCCGTTGTGAGCAATATCGGGTTTGGTTTTCTTGTCAAATGTAGGACTTGGAAATAAACCATTTAAATTTTGAATCATTCTACAAGAGCCTTGAAATAAGTACATATATGCACTTCAAATTACATTTTGCGTAAATATCAAACCTACATTTGGCATACGTAGACAAATTTACAGCATATCTTTTAACGTCATCTGTTCTTGGCAATGGCAGTACATAGCAATTGGTAGTTATTTTTATTGTGACGTGAACCCACTTAGTCTTCTCTTTCTAGCTTTATCATAAACAAGCATTCTGTGGTAGAGTTCTAATAACACAGTCGACACAAATATATGAGTACTGACTGTTTTTTATAACGTTAAAATTAAACTGTCTTCTGTTTTAGTGCCTAGTGATTTCACAGAAAATAGATTAACTTCAAAGTAATAAAAGTCTACGAAAACATCCATAAAGACTGCATCTAATTGGCCAACTATAAGACCATTCTAAACTGTCTTATAATGAAACACTAAAATATTTTTAACAAGCAAAGCTAGCTTTAGTCCACCCACATATTTGTGGTACCTATCTAAATCGGTTTTATTGCATCTCTCGCTCACACAGAACATAGCATAAAATGCGAGAGAGAAACCAAACTACTTCATTCATTACCGCAGTATTGTCTAGACTGCTCATAAGTGTATTTTCATATATATTCCTCGCCCAAGAAAGTTGTGCTTATTGCCAACTCTGACTGAATCCGAAACCGTATGTCAAAACGAAACTACACATGTATATCTACAGCTCGGGTAGCGGTGTAGTTATGCAGAATCCATAATATAACGTACAAAGAAATACTTAAACACATTCAGCCAATTGCCGTCTACGGGGCACAGCTCCGGACCCCGTGCTTCCCAAATTTCTTTACGGAAAAATTTAATACCCGATCCAGTAATCGGATCTGAGACCTAATGCGCTGCGCCGCCGAGTATTTTTATTGCAACATTATATTACAGCTGTTATACAGAGTGTCCGGTAATTAATGGATAACCTTGAAATATCTTATAGTAGAACTGATGGCCGTTCAGAAAAAAATATGAAATAAATCTATCCTAACTACTACCAGAGATATGACTTTTTTTTAAATTACCATTTTCACTTTCTTGTACACCATAAACGAATTAATTCCATTGGTTTTTTGTTGTTTTATTACTAAACACTAATCATGCTAATAGATAGACAGTCAAAAGTATGACCAACTATTGTAATTATGTTTTTTTATTTTTTTTCTTAACTGCCATCAGTTCTGCTATAAGACATTCCAAGGTTATCCATTAATTACCGGACACCCAGTATAACGGCACTGCTATCACTAGATTTACTCTTAATTCGCAATTTCAGGTGGCGAATAGTAATTAGACTCGCGTCGACGTCGCCATACTAGATCGCCGTCGGCCTAATGTCACAATAATAAATTATATTACTGTTCTCCCATTTATACTTTCGTTTGCAATATTTATGTAACAGATAACGGGCATTAACGCGACAATTCTAGATATCTACATACTTTTTTGAAACGCATAACGTTTTGGCTGGGTCACAAACAGTATGCAGACTGCTATTACTAAATACCTAGCATAGTCGCGTTTATTACTATTCTCTGTTACATAAATATTACTATTCGACATCTAAAAATCCCTTACCGTTGAGCAAACATATACTTACTACTAGAGGCGACATCTCAACTATATTATTTGTAACATGCGTTAGAACACATGGTCACTAACTCACTTAGGTCCAATTCCTATACGCAAGAAACGAGTCATTTTAGTTACAGACAATTATATTTTAATTTTCTTTTATTAAATACGAATCGCTCCGGCTTTGCACAGGTAGTACGAAACCTTAACATATTACACACCGAAACCTCCCTCATAAACTACTCTGTGTATAGGTAAAAACCGCGTGAAAATCCGTTTAGAAGTTTTTGAGTTTATCGTGAACAGACAGACACACGCGGCGGGGCTGTTTTATAATATGCAGTGATGTGTCCAAAATTAACTAGTTGTAACTAAAACGATTCGTATCTTAAATATAGGAACCAAGTCTTAGGCGATTACTGCAACTGTTACAGTACAAGTTTGAGTGCAAAATTTATTAAGCAGTAGCTATAAGTGCTTAAGATTCCGCCGAGCGTAAGACAGATAATGACAGAGCTCGTGCGGCGCATATTGAAATCGACGCGCGGCCGCCATAGTAAAATTGTATGGAAGATTTAAAGTGCTTTTTTGATAAATATGTATCTTTATTGTCAACCAATAACTTAAATATTTGGGACGGACAAATTGTAATATAACTATTTATGTTTCGTTTAAGCTGTAAAATAGGATAGATTTCTACTGTTATAATATAAAAATCACGTAACACGAGCTTACGTTTTTGCATTATTCGGTGCAAATTTACGTAATTTTGTAAGCGAAAATATTAATATTATTTTAAATTTTGTACACGGAGTAATTGTAAACACATTCATTGTTATGGTAAATGTATATTTTATATTTGTAATAAACAAAAAGTGTTGATTTTATTCACTTAACTGTGACCGCCTGTTTTGGCATTTCGCACAGCGCAGTCTTAATAAATTTTGCACTCAAACGTGTCTTTACAATAAGCATGCACTCTAAAGCATGTTGCAACCAATTTTGTTGAGATGTGGACTTTATTACGTAGTAGTTAATCACTCAATATACCGTTGCCGCGCCTTAAGCTGTCATACTTCGAGTTTTCAAAGTTACATAATATAGATGATACTATAATCGTCTGGTACATTTCCAAGTCCTTCCATTTGTCGACTTAAACTAATATCAGTAAATATTATTGGACTTACGTGCCGACGTATTAACTAGTATACTACATAACCATGACTATCTGACTAAGATTAAAATGTAATTGGGACCGTGGGTGAAAAATTTCTATAAAATATGTTAGAAATCCCAAGTTCACTGTTAGGTATAAAAAGTTACTTTTTTTATCGTTGCGAGGAGTGACTATTTTACGTGGAGATATTGACGATATTTATAAAGATATTAATTTAAAATAATTACAGCAAAGCAATATATCTTCCAATCGCTCTACTTTGAAGGCGTTTAGATTGCAAAATCTTTCGAAACGGGCTTGCGATTTAGTAACACGCATTAGCACTTTCGATTGATATTCGAATACAGTAAACCTACCATGAAACGTAAATGCCAAAGTTCTGGGCCGACTGTTCATGCCGTAAAACACATTTATTTCGAAATTTCTTCAGAATTTTGGTACATAGCCTCTTGATTGTGCTAAAATCATAAGTAGTCCAAACAACGGAGTAATAACATTTTGAATGTGAGAAATCTAAAGGAAGTTCACTGTGTTTTCGTTCGGCCCGAAGTTTCGGATAGACATTTCATGGTAGACCTACAGGTGTGCAGACCGCGATACAAGCTTTGCATAGTCATATAAGTAGCGCACGCACTTATGTATAGTATTGGCAATATATTCGGATATAATTCGAATGCAACTGTGCACATCGCTAACGATTATTACCTCCTTTTAATATAAGTGATCGTGCGATCGATGGTATGATATTTCTTTGCTTATACTTGAGCAGATAATAGTTATATGCATGCTTGTTACCTAGAAATAAGGACAGATACAAATGTTTGCTATAAGCTTCTATAATCACTTTCCTCTTCGGAAACTGTTCTACATGTTTAAATTCTACAATTAATTTTTATTTTCAATGCTCGAAGTTGAGCTTTATTCATTCAATTGGCGGCAATAGCTAAAAAGGTATCATCATATTTTAAAATCGTTGCCGAATTTCTAATAAGAAGTATATACGCCTACAGCTGTCTCATTATTTAATCAAATAAAGAACGAGACGGCTTACTATATAAATACACAAAATCTATAATATTTTCCATTTACATGAAAGATAATATACGGCGTGTTAGTGGCGCCATCTATCACTGATAATGTTAGCCTTCAATATTGCTGAACTTGCTTCTCTATAAAAAAACTATACACTGGAGTAGGAAAGCAACACACAAATATTATAACTAAACTTAAAATAATCTGCAGTCTTTATAAATATCGTCGTTATCAGAATACAGGGTCAGCTTACTGAGGTATAAACCGACCATATGCGGGAGCCTCTAAGTAAAACTACTCGCTAGGGCAGTAAATTGCACTTGAAATAGTCGGGATATCTCACTGTTCCCACTCGGCCTCGTCGACTCCCTCCATGCTGTCCTGTTCCAGTTTCAAGTCTCTCTCTACTTTGGCGCTCATTGATTTCATTATCTGTTGAACAAAATGAGTAATATAAATATTTATGTATACATACATAATCTTAAGTTTATATCCCTAACTAGCGACCCGCACCGGCTTCGCACGGGTAGTACAAAACCTTTACAAATTATACACCTAAACCTTCCTCATCAATCACTCTATGGGTGAAAACCGCATGAAAATCCGTTCAGTAGTTTTTGAGTAAATCGCGAACCGACAGTCAGATAGACAGACGCAGCGGGGTACTATGTTTTATAATATGCAGTGAAGAGACAGATTTATTAGAGATCTGCCTCATAAGTGCGGTGCGTTGCGTTACGTCGTCGCAGCGGCGACGCTGCGTCGTTTTGCAAATATTTTAAATGCCATGCCACATTAATGCGTTGTGTTTTAATTAACGCAAGTGTGGCATACAATGCGTTGATCCGCTGCGACGACGCCACGCAACGCACTAATGGGGCATCACTGTTACACCTAAATATCTCCAGAACGCAGCGAAATGAGAGGCTGAAATTGTGTCAATGGTAAGTTTGTACCTCGTCAATGTTACCACATAAGTTATTTTCAAATTATCTTTTTGGGGCCGCTGACCCTAACTTATCCTGCTAGACCGTTTGACACATTAAATACTATGCATTTTTCCGCAACTTCTTTGAATTTCGGCAGCCTACAGTGATAAATATCAACGTCATTGGCAATTAAAATAATAAGTCGTATTGCGCGCAGCAATTTATGGTTATCTGCGTTTCAGTAAGCTGGTGTTAGAGTGGTATATAGTGTAGGTACCTGGTCCTGCTTGTCCTTGGTGTCGTGTGGCACGTGCGACTTGATGAGGTCGGGCTTGGGCTTCTGCGGCGCCGGCACCGCAGCCTTGCTGGCCTCGCGCGACACCGGGGACGCCGCTGTATGCGCCGATACTGGGCAGATATAATCTTGTTAATACATATCTATATATTGTATATAAAAATCTCGTGTCACGGTGTTTGTGTTCGCACTGTTTCGAAACGGAATTTTTTGATAGGTATGAGAATAGATCATAATGTATATTTCATACCGCTAGGTACCTAAGGTATATTTACGTGAGCAAAACCGCGGGCAAAAGCTAGTACTTCTATAGGATGTGAAATAGCATCGAAAGTTTATTGAGTAGCATAGTAGGCAATTTTATCGATTTAGATCACCAAGGATCCATTTAGAGAGTACCACTTTTAGAGTTCGAAAAAACAACAGCTTTGTTTGTTCGTCCGTCCGTCTGTCTGTTATACAACTTTCAACTCAGGAATCGAAAGAGCTAGAGACTCGTGGTCAACGCCATTCGACTCAGCATAGTCGATATACTTCGAAATGACTATGACCTCTGACCTCTGAACTTAAGGTCACGTGGTATCACGTGACATTTGCATATTACTGACGTATTATGACGTATTAGAGTGCGAAAAAATGGTACACATTTTTTCTATCTCTAAGATTTACGGCAATTCATTGCCGATAGAAATTTTATATAATTTTGGACAAGTTTTCGGCAACGCCGATTGCATTTGGTTCAACCAGGTTAGGTCAACCAGTGTGCACGATTCTGGGCTCACGGGGCACGACAACAGATGACCCATTGTCTGTGATGACACGCCGCAGTCACATGCATTCGCACTTGTGTCTATATAACCTAGACAGATTGTCTTTACATCGGCCAACCTGAGTACGCAACTTGTTGAGTGCCTTCCAGGTTGGCCAAGGCAGTTTGGCTGCCGGAGGTAACTTTTCTGCCGGTGTGGTAGCCAGTGAGAATTTTTCGCGCCATGGTTAACTCAACAACGAACAAAACTTATAGTAATCTGAATAGCTTAGTTACAAAGCAACGATACAGGTTTTAAAGTCGAAGTTTGTGCCTCATACTGTATACGCTCTCATTTATAAATTACATTCTGACTACGCATGCAAAATGCTTTAAATTTTTCTTATAAACTATATATCACATTCTTTGGCCAAAAACCGCAAGTCGTGAGCAACAGTAATTACAAATACGTCTACTCACAAGGTTCCATGCCGGGTGGTTGAAGGCTGACCATCTTGGGCGTGACACTGGCGCCAGACAGCCAGTCCTTACCGCTGAGCCACGGCTCCCACGTCACCAGTGTCGGAGGGAACAAGTCGTCTTGGAACAACTCGCTCTGGAACAAATAAAGTACGTTCATACATAACCTCACACTTTATCCCCAAAAGGGTAAGCAGATGTCTATTCAGTCTTTAAGCGTCTCAAAACTTTTTTTTAAACCCTACCTCTCTAGGAACAATTCCTGTGTCGCAGGGTGTTTACAAACATTCAATCAACGGACACAATGAACACCCAGACTTGGAACAATTATTTGTGGGTCACACAATTTTTTATCCCGTACAACACTAGCGCGCGGTGGCAGTGTCGAGGCGACCACTTATTGAGAATTTCATTGCAGCAAAAGCCAATAAATTTTCCTGATCCAGGAATCGAACACGAGACCTCATGCACAACTGTCGCATTCACTATCGTTGCATGTACACACATCAAGTTAGACACCCTATATACGCATAACTACGCTACATACAAAATAGAGAATTGTCGGCAAGGGACAGTGCATAGTGGTGTCGATGTAATGGTAAGGATAGAGCGTAACAAAAATATAACGCACTCTCTCGCACGATTCGCAGCGTTCAACTTTTAATAGTTCAAAGTCTAAACAGTCTAGGTTGATGTGTCGCTGTGTGTACAGTACCAATGTCCGGCGACTTTCATCTTTTTCTTCATCCTTAAATACTTATGATTACCAAATATATTGGCTTTCAAGTCTTTCTGATAAGACACATACAAACTAAGACGTAGGCCCAACTCCCAGCAAGTCAGGTAGAGGTTTATCAGTAACTATGATATTAGCAAATGTTTAATTTTACATAAACCGCTGCATAACGTTGTTCATTAAAATTTTTACATTACTCAGTGGCGTAGCGTAGTGGGGGCGGGAGAGGCGGCTGGCCCCGGGCGGCACGTTTAGGGAGCGGCAAAATTACAACACACAAAATTGATCACGTTAAAAAGTTCTTTAGAAAAATTCTGAAAATTAATCTTTTAAATTGAAATACCTAAACATGAGAGCGGCGAAAAAAATTCCGCCCCGGGCGGCTGTCACCCACGCTACACCACTGACTTCACTACATATTATAAAAGAAAGTCCTCTGCCGCAGCTGTCTGTCTGTATGTCTGTCTGACTGTTCGCGATAAAGTCAAGAATTACTAAACGGATTTTCATGCGGTTTTCACCAATAAATGGAGGTGATTCGTGAGAAAGGTTTAGGTGTATAATTTGTTAAGGTTTAGTACTACCCGTGCGAAGCCGGAGCCGATCGCTAGTATTATACAATTCAAAATGACGGAATGGACGTATGGAGGGAGTCCGCAAAAATCCGAAGGAACCTTCAAATTCTTCTACACACTCGTCGATATACAGTACTTTTAACCTGGCCATCCTACAGAATGCCTTCAATAACTTCAGACAACGCTCGTTGGAGCATAAGCATTTCAGTATGTATAGTTAAATATAAATGAAAAATTACCTTTATCCTCGGCACTGTGAAAGACAGCGGCTCAATCGTACCATTAGTCAGTCGTAAGGCTCTTGCAAATTCCACCTAAAATGAAAACCAAAACTTTTAATATTATATAATAAAAAAATATCAGTGCTATATATAAACTGACCCACTACTGGGCACGAGCCTCTTCTCAGTGTGAGAAGGGTTAGGCCATAGTCCGCCACACTGGCCCAGTGTGGGTTGGAAGACTTCACATATCTTCGAGAACATTATGGAGAACTTTCAGACATGCAGATGTTTTCCTTCGCCGTTAAAGCGAACGATAATTGACAATTTAATACGCATATAACTTCGTAAAGTCAGAGATGCGCGCCTTAGGATCGAACTTTGTGAAGCAGTTTTGTTTTTAATTTATTTATTTATCCAGCACACATTGTTATTACAGGTTACAGACCCAATGCAGCAACAAAGCTATTATATTATTGTACTAAAGATAGCTAATTATTCCAGTGCCAGCCTCTCAAATTCCGCCAAAGAACAAAGATAAATATCTAAACGATGAGAAACCTCATTTAGAATATTTAAAGCCCTGACTGTGAAAGCAAATTTCTGCAAACTTGTGCGGGATGTAGGTACCTCAAACACCTTAGTCCTTGGCGCCTGCCGCAGTCTTGTATTTGATATAAGCAACTTTAACGATTCTAAAACTCTAGGGTTTCTTAATTTACCCCTGAACAATAAGAATATATATTTAGCCAAGGCTAGACTTATAATAGCCAACCATCCCCAAAACAAAGAGACTTGGATACATAAGCGGATAGAAGGGATACACGCCGTACTGTTTTAAATAAAGGTAACGAGTAAATTTATTTTGTACTTTCTCCACCATCAAACTATATATAGTTTCATGGGGGCTCCAGATGATAGCACTAGTCTCTAACCTACTCCGAACCAATGCGTTATACAAAGACTTCAACGATATTCCACTAGACTATCGCTGTCTGTCTTTAAATATTGGAACAGGCTATTTGATCTAATATTATCGATTATTATCATTTTTAAAGGTACCATATTATAAAAGGTACAAATTGTTTACCATCTAAATCGAGCAAGATAAAGAAAATGAGTATGTGTAAATATACCTTTTCAACGGCTACAAGATTCTTTTGCAAGAAAGAGATGCCTTGATGCAGTGTCGGCGAGCGGTGGTGAGACAGAGCACACAGGTGCGGCGCCTCACTTGTTACTTCGTAGCAGTAGATCGTCGAGTCGCCCTGTGGTAATATAGTCAAATGTTATAAGTATTGACACTCCGATGAAGAAAATATTAGTGAAAGTAAAGACTTAAATGACTAAAAATCTTAGAATTATTAGAATGTTTTTGTGACAAACATGAAAGAATATCGAGTAAAAAATATTTTATACATATTTCATGATATCTATCAATATGTTTTAACTGTAGTCAAAAGTATAGTGAGATCTCATTAGGAGGTGAAACTAATGCCATCCTAAATTGTAATATCTATGAATATGTTATTAATTGAGATGTAATTTCAGTAAGATGACATTAGAGGTGTTAAGGTTAATTTAATGCCACTCTTAACTTACATTAAATAATTAATTCATGGACTACATTGAAAAATTAACTATCAATATTGTCTTAGGAAAAGTGTTCTATTATTAAGATTATATCTACGAAAGGTACATAAATCAAAAAAAAAATTGTCAAAATTGTTTTCACGCATTTTTATCAGCAAAAAAAGACACAGCTGCTAGTAATTTTATATTAAATATAAAAATATTAACAGATACCTATTTTTATTTATGACGGCGGTACACGTTCTGCTAGATTCGAGTAAGAACACAACGCACTTACCCGTCCCGTGAGGAACAGAGTGCCGGAATCGTGGTCGATATGTGTCTGCAGTATGGCCGGAGACACATCCAGGCCCACGGTGCACACGGGCGCCGCGAGATCAGTCGCTTTGTACACCAGGATCTGGCGCTCAGACACCCTGGATAACACAACATATATTAATAATAATAATAATATAATATTCTACCACATACACACAACACCATCTAGCCCAAACTAAGCAGAGCTTGTACTATGGGTTCTAGACAATGAATAAACATACATACATATATACATTTTTCTGTAAATACATACATATTATACATAGGAACACCCAGACCAAGACAAACATCCATGTTCATGCACACAAGTTTGACTTGTGCGGGAATCGAACCCGCGATCTCAGGTGTGGTAGTAAAGGTTATTTTTGCACTAGGTATAATAGCTGTTATTGTGGGTAGTCAGTTAATATGTTTAGAGAAGACAACGTATTTTTTTTATGTAGTAGGAGTTAGTATGCTTGTTTTGTATCTCACTTCGTTGATTATTTCAACGCTACGTTTAAGTGCAAAATTTTATATTTAAATCATACTATCTTATCTTATGTGGGGGCCAGTCAGGGCAGACCGGCGACACTTCGACCCAGTGGAATCTTTTGTGTCGACACTCTCCCAATAACGACTGCCATAGATGTTCATGGCAGCCGGGACCGACGGCTTAACGTGCTCTCCGAGACACGGAGCAGGCGACAATTGTCAATCAATACGCACATAATTTCGAAAAGTCATATAACATCCGAAAGTCAGACGTGCGCGACGTGGGTTCGAATCCGAGACCCTCTGCAATGCAGTATGTTGGTCTCCCCACTGAGCTATCGCTGCTCTAATAAATCATACTATAGTGTGTATTGTTCGATTGCTTAATAGTCAGAGAGCATGTACACTTAAATTCAACTTAAAAATTTACACTAACTTAAAATTTACTTGTGGCGTTTGACGGCCATTGTTTAACTAAATAACTTACAATGAGTCATTTTTTTCAAAAAATGGCCGCAGTCATTTTTGAATCACATATATTTGTCTATCTATCTATCTAATACTTTTGACTGACAGTTAAAGCCCAATGCCTCAACTGTTGTCAAATTCAAAGTCAAAAATAATAAAATCATATAGGTCACAAAGTAGCACTTATGAACGGTTAAGTTTAAAGTAGTAGATTTGCTACTATCACTGCTCTTACTATGGAATCCAAAACTTGATTAGTAAATTTTGCCACGGCACTTAAGCCGCACAACTTAAGTGCTGGGGCAAAATTTACTAATCAAGTTTTGGATTCCATAGTGACAGGTAACGTTTAAGCAAGTAGTTTTATAAGAGCACAGTATGAAAAAGCAAGTATTTGAGCTAAGAATATAATAAGCAATATAAATGTAAAGTGTTACATACTTGTCGAAGCCAGTGACGACGAGGTGCGTGCCGTTGAGCGCCCACACCACGCGCGCGCCGCGACTGCCGGCCGGGCCCGCGCCCTGCGACACCGGCGCCGCGCTCGAGCGAGGGGCGTACACCTGACACACACAACATTCAAACGAATAAATTAATGCTTTTGAATAGGTAGCATTAAATAAATTTAAAAAATCTGCTTCCTTATTAATATGCTACATAAATTATAACTCTAAATACAATATCCTAACTAATATTTGTTTGTTTGTTACATTTTCACGCCTTAACTACTCGACCAACCATACACGTTGTCAGAGGAATAGAAAAAGACATAGAGTACCTTTTAATCTAACCTGCATTTACACGGACGAAGCCGTGGGAAAAATCTAGCATTTAGTAATAATATCAGCCCTGTACATAAACTGCGTGGACCCACTGCTATGCACGGGCCTCTTCTCAGTGTGAAAAGGGTTAGACCATTAATTCCCAAAGAGGTCCAGGTGGACCCCCAGGGGTCCACGGGAGACTCGACGAAGGTCTACGTTGGCGTGACAAAAAAAATATTCGTGAGAGGGGTTCACGAAAATTTATTTGCTTTCGATAGTGAAGAACTAAAATGATGGCTTGACTTCACCTATCAATGTAGGCAGATCAGATAATATTTTAAGAAGCTCAGTAGAGAATTGCTAGAGGAAAAAAATCGGCCTGTACAGATTTGTACTTCTTGATTGTTCACCAAGCCACCAAATATAAATAAAAATGTTAAGGAATATGGTAGAAATGTAGCTGTAGGGAATCCATCGAAAATTGGTAAATTTTTAAAGTGGTATATGACAAAAGAAATCTGGGTACCTCTGGGTTAGACCATAGTCCACCACGCTAGCCCAATGCAAATTAGCAGAATTTGCTTATCTTCGAAAACTTAATTACATACAATTTTCCTCACAATGTTTTCCTTCACCGTTAAAGCGAGGGATAACTACGAAAAGCCTTGGGATTGAAATCAAGTCCTCTGCATGGCCTGGCACTCCAACGATCTCCCACTAGGTTATAGCTGTTTACTTATTGTTGGAATGCCAGACATAATTAAAACCCTATTCTGTCTCGTCGCCACGCCTTTGGACTGAAAACTCTCAATAAAACTTTGAAGATGATAAATATAAATAAATGTAAATAGAGACTGACTACTTCGTATTTAGAATTAGGCAATCTTCATTCTTTTATCTTTACTTTAAAAGCCCTGGCTTCTATATCTTGTAAACTGAATACTAAATTTTATAGATATCCTTTAAAACAGCATTAAGGTATTATGTATTATAAAATGTATATTATAAAAAATCTTAAACCGTATTAGGTTGTATTACGCCTACCATTTGCCAGTAACAGCTCTCGCGTAATATTGTATTATCATTCTAAAACAATATTAATGGTCAGTCCCACAACAAACAAGTAAAAGTTATTCGAAAAATAAATCGTCAATCTTGTTAGGTTAAAGAAGAGATATGGCGAGACTTTTATCTTATGGATAAATGCTATTTGGAGGTGGTGGGACAAGCCCTAATCCTGGTAACAACTTCAAACGACCTATCATCCAAACATCTTCACAAACTTTCCCATTAATAATATTAGTTTGACACCAGACATCTATACAACTTGTAACATAATAAACGCACATCCTGAAAGTAGTTTGTTCAAAATCTACTACGGCTACTGAATCAATTCCAGCAATTTTGAATATAGGTAATTTTTTATCCCAAAAATAATTAAAACTAATTAAATTATAGTCACCCATTTATTAAACAGCTGAAATAAATGAAAATGTATCATAATTCAAGGCAATAAGGTGTTTGATGCAGCAAAGGCAATGTTAGATTTATTGTAATATACCCATACTATCCGCGCACAATAAGGTGAACTAAATCGTTAAATTAAAATATTTAAGTACATAAAAGTAACATTCTAATGATTATATTATTATTACGATTTAATAATCTAATTGGGATGTTTGAGGCGTGCATTATATCTGTGACATGTATATATAAAAATCTCGTGTCACGGTGTTTGTGGTCGCGCTCCTCCGCAACGACTTGACCGATTTTTATGAATTTTTTTATGTTTATTTGGTAGGTATGAGAATAGGTCGTAAAGTATATTTCATACCGCTAGGTGATAAGGGTCGTATCGAATGAATTTTTAAGGCAGAACAATGTTTGCCGGGTCAGGTAGTAATAGTATATAATTATATCTCACCCTAATAAATCCATCCTTGCACACAGTAGCTAGATACTCCCCGCAAGGCGACCAGTCCAACGCAAATATCTGATCAGTATGACCGCTCAGTGTGATGGCCGCCACCGGGGTGTCGGGGCTGAGGTCCCATATCTTCACGTTGAGGTCATGTGCGGCCGTGGTTAGTACATCAGAGGCCGTGGGGTGGAAACGAATGAGGTATATCTTGTCCGGGTGAGCTGAGAATGTCCGGGCTGGCTCGTTTGTCGACTCTTGGAGACCTGTGTGGTAAAACAGTAATTATTTCGTATAATTATTAAATATTAAAGAAAACTCCGATAAAACTAAGAGTATTTCTTGCATTGTGAGGAGTGTGACTAAAATTCAAACAACGGACAGAAATAACACTGAGACTTGAAACAATTATTTGTAGACGACACAAGATTTTGTTCATGTGGGATTTGAACATAACATTTGGCAGGTTGCGCAGAAGTGTACAGCATTTACATTTCGGTTCAAGGTTATACATTTAAAAAATTCCCTTATAAAATCTCACAACAATCGGTAGTAGTAAAGGTGTCTATAAAATAATTTAAATTTAAGTAATTCATTAATTTCGTTAAAATGTTGCTCCAAAGCAATACATCTAACCTACTGCCTGCTGTAAATAAAGTCGAAATAGGAACGGCTATTTCGTCGACGACATTTTAGCGACTGAAATAGGCCAGATTGTGATACTAACAACTACTCGACCAATATTTAGTAAGAAAATATAAACTTAAATTACACATTAATACGGCCTTCCTGTTTGTGATAAGATAGAGAAAGAGAGTTACATATTCACCTAACAAATAGCCAAGTTACTGCCTTCTACTGGACACACTTTTATGGAAATATAATAAACTAGATTTTTTCAAATTTTCGGATATCGAACTCGAAACCAGCAAGGTAGACATAAATACATACCTCCCTCCGGTATGAACCACTCGCGCACGAGCCCGTCGTCGCACGCCACGAGTATCCTGTCGGGGCGGAACGGGTCCCACGCCCAGTCCTGCAGCGGCGCGGGGTGTAACAGTGCCGCCACCCTGACACACATACACACACAATGATTACATTACCCTGCTTGAGCAACAAGCAAATAGATCACCTGAAGAGAGTATAGTATAGTATATATATACAACTAACAATTATATCCATAGTTGTACTATCATCGAATCTTCAAAAGTAGGAACGTTAGACACCAAAAACAAATCCCATCCAATGTTGCTAAGCAGTATCGTAGCTTATAGGTATTTACAAAACCAACCTGATCTGTAGTATGTTTAGGAATCGTCTAAATGGATCACGATTATGTGGCTTTTGCGTTATACAATATCTCACTATTTTAAATATACCATAGCACGTATTTTTATAAGAACACATATTATACATCTGTGTGTTTGATCGCGAGTTCTTTCTAACAAAATTGAGATCTAACTTAAGATCACTGCGATATTATATCACAGAAGGGAGATGGATCCGTCTTAATAAAAAATAAGTACGTGTGCTGCAACAGACAAATAAATCAAGAGCTAACCGGGCCATCCTCAGGATAGTAATATAAGTTCTTGCCGCGAACAATAAGATATAACCAGTAGGTGAAAGTACAAACATTAAAATGTCTATTGAAATTAAACTACACTAAACGGATTTTATCGCGTTGATTTTGTAGTTTAATTTCAATGACTAACATTCGCGCAAACAGAAGACAATTTTATATGAAACTGACTATCTGAAAATTTGGGCCGAACGAAAACCTAACAATGAAGTTTCTTTCGATTTTTTTATATCAAAATGTATCGCTCCGTTGTTCAGACTACTTCATAAAAGTGTTAAGGACAGTCAAGACGTTACGTACGGAAATACAGGCGGAATCCTAAACCATAGGTATTATAAATGCGAATGTGATTTTGTTTGTTTGTTACGCTTTCACGCCTTAACTATTGGACCGATCACCATGAAATTTCGCATACACGTTGTCAGGGGAACAGAAAAGTATATAGGGTTCCCTTCATCCAAAAAAGTATTGTTCCTGAGTGATAGAAATGAGACTAGTGGTTTTCCTAGGAGCGTTCGGCCTGTTCACCTACACGGATAATTTCAATGTTTCCTGATAGCATTAATTAGAAAACCATGTATGGCTGTCACTTTCGCCAAAAACTTGTCTGAATGTAGATGTAAGACATTAACTTATGACATTGACATAAGGTTATGTCATGCACGAAAACTTCTAATATTGTAAGTAATCTCGCTAAAGTTCGATGGTAATTCGCCAGGTCAACGTTTATGCAAGATACGCAGTCCAAAATACAAAGCCAAGGTCAAAAATAATAATCAATAACACAGAAAAACTACGAAACGCCGCCGCCGCGGGATCACAACGACGACGTCAGATAATGATCGTCAGGTGAGAAATAAAAAAAATTGTACAACCTAACAAAACTGTTTACTGTTTTTAGTATGGCAACAAACATGAATTACCGATTACAGATATTGAGTGAATAATCGATTACAAAAACATGTGAATCGAATTAAAAATCTTATAAAATACCTCATTACCGTGGACAATACCTACTTAATACTTTGGGATACAAGTGATAAGGGACAAATCTCATAAAAAGTACAAAGTGGGCGTGTATCAATTATATGCAAGTATCGATTTTTCACGCTATATTGGAAATAATTTTTCCCCACTTAGACAAGCTTTCTGAAAATAGTACTGCAGTAAATAGTTAAGAGTAAATATTAACTTTCTTTTCGTATAAGTTTCATTTCGGTAGGAGGTCGGGCCGAAACCCGCCGTCTCCTTTATTGTCAAAATCTAGATTACCGCGAGCGAAGTTGCGGGCAAAATCTAGTTTCGCAATAAATGTGTTTCACGGTACAAACAATCGGCTCGAAACTTTGACATGGCCATTTGCGAGACTGTTTAATTTATTTTATTTATATATTTATTTAATTCGGACAACCAACAAGGTGTGCACTGTAACACGTTCTTATGGCTAGTACTTATAGCTAGTGTTTAGTGCTACCGTACTTAAAGGTTGCCACGGCATGCATATTATACAGTTAGAAGATACTGAAATATAGCAAAACAATAATACTATCTTCTTCTCTCTTAGCCTTTATTATTCCCAAGTCACTTGGGGTCGGCTTTTCTGGTCTAACCGGATTTGACTGGATATCAGTTTTTACACGGAGCGGCTGCCACCTGACCTCCGCAACCCGAAGGCTAACGATACCCTAAGGCTAGACCAGTGTCAGGATATTAGAGGGTACTGACTTTCCCAATAACGACTGCCATAGATGTTCATGGCAGCCGGGACCAACGGCTTAACGTGCTCTCCGAGGCACGAAGCAGGCGATAATTGTCAATCAATACGCACATAATTTCGAAAAGTCATATAACTTCCGAAAGTCAGAGGTGCGCGACGTGGGTTCGAACCCGAGACCCTCTGCATTGCAGTCTGTTGGTCTCCCTACTGAGCTATCACAATAATACTATACTATATTATAATAAGTTAAACAGAAAATAATTCTGCAGATCTTTAAATAATTATTTTAGAGAATACAATGCAGATTAACATTTTTGTTTGCAAATATTTTAACACATATACACACGCAGTTACGACGTTACCATAACATAATACTGTATAAACCTAGAACTAACTATGAAATAACTGTATCTTGTATTAAGGAGCACAAATTTACAACTTATTGACAGCAGTCGTTAAGCCATGTCAGAGGCCTACTAGGCTTGAACAACTCTTGCCAACAGGTTGCCCACTAACCACACGAAAAGAAAAGAAAAGAAGATTGCCTTAAAACAGATAATAGTTTTTTTTTTTTTGTTAATTTTAGACATTATATATTCCATTAACATTATTTTCAAAGGCGTAACTCAAAAGTAAATAATTAATTACCTACAAAAATATTTGCTTGAAACATGTAAACCGGTTCCTATATTCACTCAACTGTAATTAGCAAACAACTCGTTATTAGCGAAGATCACATAAGTGTTTAGATTAACCTACATATCCATGTGACAACATTTAATATATTTTTAAGAATACCGTCAAATGTATGGGCTTTCATGGACCTGAAATAACTTTGTACTTTGATTTATAATTTATTTCTTCTTGTAGGTGATTTGTAATCTTAGAGAAATAAATAATTTATAAACCGTAAATATTTTAACTGCGATCTTTAATATTTTAGCTACGTTTTCCTATATATTTTTTATCATAGGCCACGTTTTATGATAGGCTGCAGGCCTACGTATGAGGAAACATGTACCTTGTACTGGCAGGGTGAGTGTGCGGAGCGACTGAGACTGATGTGGCTCCCTTCGGTAGTTCTACAATACCCACACGACCTCCGCCGCCACTCATTGGGACGGCGCAGCGAATTCCGTTTGCTGAAAAAAATAACTTAAATTAGTAATAAATTAAATAAATTTAGTATCAGAACCTATTTGACTCATAAGTACACAACCCGTAGTCGCAGTGATTATAAAACCCTTCGTGACACACATAATACTTTTTGAGTATCGTAACTAATATTATAAATGCAAATGTGAGTTTGTTCGTTTGCTACGCTTTCACGCCTTAACTGCTGGACCGAACATCGTCAAATTTCGCATACACGTTACCAAGAGCACTAAAAAGGACATAGGACACCTTCCACCCAGAAATATAATGAAGAGAAGTATGAGGCATAGCAAGTTATCATATAAAGTTTTGGACAACGTTATGTCAAAATCAAATCGGGATTTATACTCACAATAAAATCCATTGCATTCTCCAGAGATTTGTCTGCTAATATTCTTGATATTCTCGACCTGTGTCGACTTGTGTCCAGGAGTTCCTTTCAGATGACGGAACTTCGATACTTTGCCTGCACAACACAAAGAGAAATGAAAAGACTTATGAGTGAAAACTATTTCGGTTTAATTCCTGTAATCACAAGTAAAAGAAGCACGAGAAAATAATTTCCAAAGATAAAACAATGCCGTCTGTATATATTTCCCTTCTTGTTTTGATATGTTATTCCTTAAAATTAAGTAAAAATAAACATTATTCTTATTATATGTTCCTTCGCCAAAACTAGAAAGGAAAAAAATGAGTCAATGACATTTTCCAAAAAAAATACTCTTACCCTATTTGCCATAGACATGACATAATCAATGCATATGCATTGTGTGTATTGTATCTTATGTAGGAGCCAGTCAGTGCAAACCGGCAACACTCCGACCCAGTAGGATCTTTTGTGTCGACACTCTCCCAATAATGACTGCCATAGATGTTCATGGCAGCCGGGACCGACGGCTTAACGTGCTCTCCGAGGCACGGAGCAGGCGATAATTGTCAATCAATACGCACATAAATTCGAAAAGTCATATAACTTCCGAAAGTCAGAGGTGCGCGACATGGGTTAGAACCCGAGACGCTCTGCATTGCAGTCTGTTGGTCTCCCCACTGAGCTATCGCAGCTCATTGCATTGTATGTAAATTGTATTGCAAATTACGAATATACCATCGTAATTTTATATATTGTTTGCGTTAACTATTTTAAGATTTGCAGCCATACAGTGCAATTTTTTTGTAGCTGCTATATAACTTTGCTCTTCT
This sequence comes from Catocala fraxini, assembly GCA_930367265.1. Classification (NCBI taxonomy): domain Eukaryota; kingdom Metazoa; phylum Arthropoda; class Insecta; order Lepidoptera; family Erebidae; genus Catocala; species Catocala fraxini. Next base: position 4,521,114 of record OV884045.1, read on the forward strand.
CTGCTATATTACTCAACTCATTAAAATGCAACTAGGGCAGGCACCGCTTCATTGAGCTGCGTCTCAATAAACGCCCTAACGATTACATTTCTAAACAATTACCAAAGACTGTAGATGTCCTCTTGGTGGTGACGTTCGGTACAGAAGAGCGCTTGTCCTCGCGTTCTGGACTCTTGCGGGACTTCAGGGAATCTCTACGTCTGGAACAAATAAACGTTTATACATTATCCATATTATGTGTTATACTTTTGTTACGTTGTTGTTACAAAATAAGCAATGCAAAAATGAATAATTGGAGGAGAAAAAAAAATCATCTTGTTTCCTCGTTACACTATATTAGTTGTTCCGAATCAAGATATTTTATATTACAAACTTAAAAACAACGCGAACCGTCGCGATAAGTTCAGTAATTATTCTAAGAACGGGAGTTGTCAATACCCAAATCAAAAGAATGAACATATTAGTTGGAGAATATTTTCATAGATGAAAATTATTAAAGACATCGCCCGCATTACGTCTAACTCCTGTGTCGTGGGGAACTTTAATCATTCAAACAACGGACACAAAGAATACCTAGCCTCGGAACAACCATTTGTGGGTCACACAAATATTTGTCCCGTTTGGGGATCGAACCCACTACACTCGGCGCGACGACAGTGGTGAGGTGAGCACATAAACCACAATGTCCTGTTGACGCGTTCACAAAGATGTACTGTGTATAACTTAACCTTTTGACCGTCACAGTCAGGTAACAAAGCAAAATGTGTCGAGCACGCCACGGTCACGACTATATGACAGACATTTAAACGCTAATAAATCTTATAAAAAAGTATTGTTTTTCTTATTTGTGTTGTTAATTATGTAGCTAGACTCACACTAACTCCTAAGATACAGGTCTGCGTACCTAGTTTAGGTGTTAGATAATTACTCACCAACTTTTGATCTCGATGTACAACATGCTGTATTCATGTGTCTTTATTGTATAGTGTTATTTTTTTATGTACTAATAAAAAAATATTATTATTATTATCCCAATTTATATTATGTGAACTGTTTGCTATTTATTTCATCCATATTAGCATAAGATCACAAAAACGAACGTAGCTTCGCGCCGAGAACACGTTTTTGCTTTTTTAACGTGACGGTCAAAGGTTTAAATAGTATAAACATATTACCTGAGCGGCGCCGGAGAGGGCGGCGTGTCGGACTCAACTGCCACGCTCACTGAACGTGACTCGTACGCACGGCGACGGTCGGCGATCGACTGCCCACCCCTGTTATCAAAAATAAAAGCTTATTAATGTCCACCACTAATTAAGAAAATACATAAAACAGCTGACAACCTGTCGGTACATCAGCAAAAAATTCGTTTCTAATAGTATGATGTATTTAAGTTCCCTTTCTACTGTAACCTATAAGTTTATAAGGTAAATGAACTCACTCAGTATTCTCGAACACCTTCCTACGTTCCGCGGTGCTTGGCGTCTTCGGTCTGTATCCTGAATCAGACGAGTTCATCTCCTCTTCTACGCTCGTGTCTGACTTGCCGTTCGTGTATTCTTCTGTTAAATAAATTACATATTAGTAAAATACCTGATTCTTCAATTATACTAATGTAATGTGGAGACTGCATGGAATATGGCACGCCAATATTGTTAGAAACCCAAATGAAGTCATTTGTGTAGATCGCGCAAAAAAAATCCCTAAATGGAGTGTTAGTTGTTCTATAGTTGTTCTGAGTCTGGGTGTTCCTTGTGTCCGCCGGTTAAGTGTCCGTTACGCAGGAATAACTTCTTTTACGGGTATGAGAAAACAAAATAAATAAAACTGAAAATATCCATAGCATGGATGGCATGGCGTGGTGGTTAAGCAGTCGCCTCGCCACTCACGCCCCTCACTGTGTTGTGGACATAAACTTGTGTGATTCACAAATAGTTTCGAGTCTGTGTGTTATTAAAAGTGTGTAACGATCCCCTCAATACAGGAATCATTGCTAGGACGGAAGTCATCCTTTTTCAAAAGAAAATCTTTGGTCAAATTACGCTTGTTAACCTATTGAATCTCAGCGGCACACCGGCGGCCAAACACAATAGATTTAAATTATGTTAGCCTATACTTAGTATATATACATGGATGAAATAAACAAAATAATTGATAATTTAGATCAAAACACTGGCTCTGGTATCGATGGGGTCACCACTAAAAGCGTTAAGTGCATAAAACGTCTAATAGTTAATAAATTAACAGCATGCATTAACACGTGTCTAGAGCAGGGCGTTTTTCCTGACAGTCTCAAAATTGCCAAAGTTGTCCCCATTTATAAATCTGGAAATAAGTTTGATCCTAGTAACTATCGACCGATCTCTGTTCTGCCGGTAATATCCAAAATTTTCGAAAAAATCTTGTATACTCGCTTGGAGACATATCTAAAAACAAATAACTTTCTTTACAGCAAACAATATGGCTTTCGACCACAGTCTAATACTCTTTCTGCTACAATTGATCTTATAACAAAAATAAAAAATAAAATAGATCAAAAACAATTGGCATTAGGTGTTTTTATTGATCTTAAGAAAGCTTTTGATACTATAAGCCCTGACATATTAATCGACAAACTGTCATCCACTGGAGTAACCGACAAGGCCCTTGAAATTTTGAAATCATACTTAAGAAATCGAAAACAAATAGTCAAATTAGGTCAAAAGCAAAGTTCGCCTAAACCTATTACATACGGAGTGCCGCAGGGATCAATACTAGGACCACTTTTGTTCCTTATATATATAAATAACATCTCTAAAATAGGCCTTAAAGGGCATATCTCACTTTATGCAGATGATACCAGTCTTTTTTACTTTGGTCACTCGATTAAAGCCATGATACCACATATTCAGTCTGATTTAAATCTTTTAAATAATTGGCTTCAATCTAATCTCCTTACCATAAATACTTCTAAAACAAATTATGTCATATTTGCACCAAAAAATAAAAAAATACCTGACAATATACAATTAACCATTAACAACGAAACCATCAATAGAAAATTAAACGAGAAATATCTTGGCCTTAATCTAGATCATTACTTGAATTGGAAACAACACATAATAAAACTTAAATCAAAACTGACATCACTAACTGGTCTACTCTTCAACATTGCAAAATGTTTGCCACGTAAAGTTAAATATATAGTTTATAATTCTTTAGTCAAACCACACATTGATTATTTGATTGAAATTTGGGGAACTGCAGCTAAATCAAACCTAGAAGTATTACAAAAAGCCCAAAATAAAGTTATTAAAGTCTTATTTAACTACAAATTTCGCACTGAAACGCAAAAAATATATAAAGAAACCAAAATAATGAATATAGCGCAGACATATGCCTATAACACATGTATACTAATACCCAAAATATTAAATAAAGAGATACATTCTAGTCTAACTTTTAAACAAAAGCATACTGTGCAAAAAATGAAATTACGCAATGCTAACCACCTTGTAGCACGTGTACCTAGAACGAACTATGGCAGGAAGAACATTGAATTTGAAGGTATCAAAATTTATAATAAGTTACCAAATAATATAAAAGAGGCTAAAACTATGACTAGTTTCAAAAACCAACTTAAATCATATGTGATAGACATGATCACATAAGAGTGTATTGATATGCATTCTTATATTATGTATGTTTTTATAACTTTTAAGGTAAAATAAATATATACTATATACTTAAAAAAAAAAAAAAAAAATAAAGCAGAACAAATCAAATAAAAAACAAAACAAAAAAAATAAATCAAAACAAAACAAATAAAAAAAAAAAAAATTGCAAAAAATATATAAGTGTATATATAAATTTATAATACGTAAATATGATTTTTTGATAATTTATCGCTAGAAAATTAAATTTCAGCTTGTCACTATCATAAATACCACCGATACCAAACTGCCACATCCAGACCTAAGTCATATTCGCACATCCATGTTCGGTGAGCTTGTAGTTGTTAACTAGCTAGCTATTAGTTGGTGAGAATATTTAGAGAGTACCCACTTCTGTACAATATAATATATGTAGACGTTTTTTGTTGTGAATTGTTATTATGTATTTTTTTTTCTATTTTTGTACGCTCTTATTGTAAATAGTTTGTTCATAGATTATAAGTTTTCTCAGTAAGTGAATTTATGTAAATTCTTTTGAGAAAATAAATGATTCTTAAACCGTATATATAATAGCCTAGTGGGAAACCATTGGACTGCCACGCAGAGGTCTCGGGTTCGAACCCAAGGCGCGCATCTCTGACTTTTCGAAGTTATATGCGTATTAAATAATCAGTTATCGCTTGCTTTAACGGTGAAGGAAAACATCGTGAGGAAACCTGCATGTCTGAGAGTTCTCCATAATGTTCTCGAAGATATGTGAAGTCTGCCAACCCGCACTAGGCGAGCGTGGTGGACTACGGCCTAACCCTTCTCAGAATGAGAAGGGGCCCGTGCCCAGCAGTGGGACAGTTTAATACAGGGCTGATATTATTATTATTATTATTATATACTTAGTTTAGTAGTACACAAAATCTTAATAATAGCAGTTACGTATATACGGTCCATACCTTTGTTCGGCGCAATTTCAACATCGCTGGTAGGAGATAGAGACTTGTCTTTCTCCTCGTCCTTGGCGGTCGGTGTTGAAGTCACCGGGGTACTTGCTTGGCCCGACACTGGTGATGTCGCTACAAAAATGATAACAATAAAATTCAATGGCACGTTATGGCCTACGGGCGGCTTGAAAAACTCTTGACAACAGGTTGGCCACCAACTACACGAAAAGAAGAAGAAGAAGGCACGTTAAATGGCGGCATTGCGATTCAACGTGGCAATGCTGCCAGTCTTCTGGGCACGTAACCAGTTGACAGAGATGCTGACGAATGCTACGATGCCTAAACCACTTTTGTAAAAATTTTTGCTTTATTTGTAATTATGTTATCTTTTTTAATACGTTTGTAAATATATATTGGATTAATAATTATAAGTTATTTCTCAAAGGTCCAATCTATTTATCTAAGCACACCAAAATATATACACAAATTATTTACAAGAAATATAAAAAAGAGAAAATAAGACTTCAAAATTAAAAAGCATCATAATATTCGTTATTTGGATTAATTCGTTTTAAAATTAATAATGTAAATATATTGTAAATGTTATATTACTAAGCAATAAAAATAAACTATATTAAAAAAAATCCTTTCTAATATTATTAACAATAAAATTATAGAATACTTGAAAAGTTTATTTACAAAAATGTTGCTTCCATATGTTGTTGTTGCCAAACGGAAAGGAAAACTCGACAAGTAATCATGGGATTGTTGTTTTTTAACACACCATTGGATTTATATATAAGTGTATTTATACTTTTATTTCCAAGTTCTCAAAAACGGGTAAGAACACTATTAATGAATAACAGGCCGAGCCACGCTGAAGCGAAGCCAGTTCACATGGTTTAATAAATACAATAAATATCTAATACAGACATTTCAAATTCCTCTATTTGTAAAAATATAGCGAAACAGGGCTTGACCGATAATACATATACTTACATAGATTCACGCCTGTTTCCCAGAGAAGTAGGCAGAGACTACGGATTTCCATTTGCTACGATCCTGACACAACATTATATTTTCATTTTAACCGTACTTAACACAAACTACCTCGGGAAATTTAGAACGCTAATTGACTATGTTATCGATCCTGGGACCACTCTAAAGGCACTATACCACAGCACTAATAAAGCAATTAATAAAATACATGCAATAAATATAACTTTTATAATATAGCAGGAAACCAACCAACCTGAGTCAGACTTCGGTATACCGGGCACGGTGGGTACAGAAAACACTTTGTCGAACGAGAACTCTTCATTACCGGTGGCAGCAGAGAACGGCTTCGGTCCCAAGCGTGGCTGTTCAGTATAAGTTACAAAAGTTAACTTAATAAAATACATATAGCTAATAAATATATTTATAATATCAGTGTATTATCCACTGCTATAAATATAAATTGATAGTAACCGCATATACCCTTAAAAGGGTGGGCAGCAATTTGGGTTTCAATTTACTAGTATTCTTGTTAACCCCTCGAGTAAGCTAGAATGCTTGTGTAAGGAGTGGGTTCACGTCGGTAGTGCAATGTGTGGGATTCGATCCCACGACCTCTCGATCGCCAGTCCAATGCCTTATCCATTGGGTTACCGACATTTTAGTCAGCTTTTAGATCGCATGTAATAAGCGATGACGTTATTTGCTGTCTACCGGACACAATTTCAGACTCCTTGATGCTACTTACAATATCTTCACAGAAAATGCAAATGGTCCTTTGCAGGACCCAATATTCTTTTTAATTATTTTAATTAAGGCAACTACCGCATAGGTCTAATTCCTGTATCGCGGGGGACTTTACAAACATTCAAATAACAGACGCAAAGAACACCCAGGCTCGGAACAACCAGTAGTGGATTACACAAAGTTTTGTCCCGTGCAGGATTCGAACCCACAACACTCGGCGCGGACGACCACTTCAAACACTACGCCGTACGAGCAGTCAGAGATTCGAACCCGAGACTTTATTTACAGTACTTCATTTTCACTACTAACGCGCAGTCTGCACATATTGTCTGTCCAGATCACTCACCGTTAAAGCCCACCACACACAGACAGCGGTACCCAAGCAGTACCGGTTGCGGATTTTTGTATTATTTGAATTAGTATGAAACATTACATTTAATTTTTATTACATTACAATCGCGCCGGATTCTCCACTATATGTGTGTGGTCGGCAAAAAAATGGCCGTCGTAAACAAAATCGGTTCGGAGAAATCTAATTTAACTAACTATATTATTTACTAAACTTAAAGGCACTACTTGACACAACACTCTAATATTTATAAGATTACAAAGCATATATTCATGTAGGCAAACATTTATTCTGACAAACCGAAACCAATCCAAACAAAATAATAAAACAAAAAGCAAATAGGTTAAATTAAATACAATCATGTAAAAAAAATATTACGCGGCAGGGTATTGGGATAAAATAAAATAATTTACAACAATCAATACAAATCATAATACAACTAACAATTAAACAAAATGCCTATCTATGTATATTAATATAATGTACTACATAAACTAAAAAATAACATTCTAAACACCAATCGTAAAATTTACTACCTTGTAACCGGACCCAGGCGTAGCAGTAGTCCTAGGTTTAGGCTTAGGCACTTCAGAATGTCCATCCTCCATAGGACATCCTGGCTCCGAAATAGAAGACCTAGGCATAGGCTTAGGCACTTGAACCGGCACTCCATTAATCAAACTATTACTCCTAGACAAAGAACACTCATTCGACTCAGTACTGTCCGTTTTCTCAATGGTCTTCTCGGTCTTTTCAACGGTCTTTTCGGTCTTTTGAGGCACAACATCAGGTTCGTTCTTCTCCGGCTCCGAATCAGTCTTCTCGTGTCCGTTATCAGTGATTTTCTTGTGAAAACCGTTCGTCTCTTTCTGGTAATCTACTTTGTTGCTCTTCTGTCTTTCCATGCCCTTGATGAGGTCTTTTACGTTCACGAAGTCAATCCGGTCTTCGTCTTTTGGTTCTACTACTTGAGGTTTCGCTGGAGAAGTTTTGGCTTCTTCTGCTGATACGCCCGCGGCCTTTTTGGCTTCGGCTTTTTTCGGTGGAGGCATAGCCAGTATAGCTTGCACTAACTCTTCTAAATTACCGCGATGGATCTAAAAGAATGATATTACTTTTTATATACTAGATTTCAGCTAGTATTCTTGATGCGTGTCATGCTCCTACATATAACCAAATCCAGAACTATATGCGTTTTAATTTTACCATTCCTGCAGGAATATTATGCATATTCCAAATATACCATCGTCATGTACCATATGAATGCAATGTCAGCAGCAAACAGTATTTTCAGGCAATGAACTAATACCTCAGAATAATTAGTCTAGTTAAAGCTAATCCATAAAGTGTGCTAACGATCCGGCTAAAGTAATTATGCAAAAGGGTTGCTCTTTAGTACTTTATATAAGTATCAAATTATTAACTACTATAATTTCGTGACGTTAAACTGAACTCGCCAGGTAAACCAAGGAAAAGTGTAAATATTCAAAGTATCGAGTATTATTTTAATAAGACCGTTCTCGAATCTGATACTTGTCGAAATACGTGTTTTTTTTTTTTTTATTAGTAAATATAGCGATCTCCTCTTAGAAAGTCCTCCTCTCTTGGAATAAATCCTGTGTCGCGAAGGACTTTACTAACAATCAAAGAACGGACACAATGAAAACCCAGATTCGGCAGAAATATTTGTGGACAACGCAATTGTTATCGTTTTGTTATGTTTCAATATTATTTAAACCTCTCTGGAGTTGATTCTGTGACACTTCATAGAAAAGCTCTAGCTCGGCTATTGTACAAGCTATACAACTATCACGAAGTTTCAATCAATACACAAAAAGGAGAGCCTTGGCCTTCATCTAAATCTACTACAACAAACAACTATCATAAAACATGCTATTATTTTTATATTCTTTAATTAATTATTTCTAGCAATTAAGTTTACAAATTACTAACAATCTTGTTCTCCCTCAAGCTAAGCTAGAATGCTTGGTAAGGGTTCACATCTGATTTGATATATGGATAGTATTCGAACCCACGTCCATTCAATTGCAAGTCTAGTATTTGACAACGCTGCTTTAAAAGTAAAACATCGACTATCTTATTTGAGCTTATTAAAATTAAACAGCTAAAGAAAATTAAATAAATATTAAATGCAATACTTACGTGTCTACTGAACACCAATTGTTAAAAAGCACCACACAAATGTATTTAAAATAACACCAAACACTGAATAAAAAAGCTGCTAAATAAAACTACACACCACAATAAATACGTATTTTTAATAAACTAAAATAATTATTTAAATAAAAATAAACACAAATTAATCTAAATGTATTAAAGGGAACGGGAAAGCAAAATAAAATTGCTACCTAAAAAGGATGTTACGTACGAGTAAGGATGTATATAAAAACAAGGATGGATATCATACTTATAAAAGGGATGTTACCCAAAAATGATTGTTACAAAAGCATTTTACCCAAAATGGATATTACGGTAAAAAAGATGTAACAACGGCGGCGCGAAAATAATAAAATATTTTATTTAATACGGCATGCACAATTTTATTTGACGTTCATAACAAAAGATTTTATATATTTATTTGAATCAATATCACCACTCTTTCCTAATGTTAGTCTTTGGTCCCAAATTCATAACAACATCCCTAATTATTCTGCTTGATAAAGCTAGGTCCACTTATATTGAATTATTTTATTTATATTTAAGTTTATAAAACAATACATTTTTTATTAAAAATCTATTACAGTTACACTTTTGATTACACATACTTTATTTGTGCATAAAACTTTCACCGAGGCTTTTTTAATTTATTTTTATTTTAGTCATCTTAATGTTCATTGAAATTAAACTGCTATATACGGATTTTATCGCGTTTGTTTGTTTATTTGACACTTTATTACAAAAGTTTGAAAATTGTTACGATACTAGCAGTAGTAGCGTAACAATTTTCAAAGTTTTGTAATAAACAACGCGATAAAATCCGTATATAGCAGTTTAATTTCAATGAACATTATATGATATATATATAATATATATATATATAATGATATATATATATATAATATATATATATATATATAATGATATATATGTATGTATGTAATAGCAGTATTACATACATACATAGATTCACGCCTGTTTCCCAGAGGGGTAGGCAGAGACTACGGATTTCCATTTGCTACTATTAAACTTTACTAATTTTTAAGCTAATTAAATTATTATTAAAACTATTTAGATTTAATTTATTTTTACACTTTCCCCGACGTTTCGGTTGCTTTTCAGCAGCCATGGTCACGGGGAAACTAAGATGGCAGTTGTCTCAATGTTCCAGTTCCATCTTAATGTTCTTTCTTTGTTTAAAATGTTTAGCATGGTATCTATAGATAGTATTTTTCAAGCAATTAATTGTTACATGTTATATAATTCGCTTAGACGAAATGATACGATACATGCAATCATGGAATACGGTAACAGGGTAACTAATTATAAACCAAAATGGGTTGAAAATTATATCAAATACATATTATCATGCTGCCTCTAGAAATTTACACCAAGAACCTACTAGCCAAAAAATATATAAATCTAAAAACTAACACTAAAATCGAACTATAAATTTATCTAATCGTTGTTTTTTGTGCGTCAAGGCAATTTTCCTTTTTAAAAGCGCAATGCGCGATGTCATTTGCTTTGAAATATAACCTGTCCTTCTCCATTTATATTCTTCTTATCGGTAATGAGGCCAGATAAGCTGGTATCCAACCTGTAATCCAATTCTGCTAAAAAAGACATCTAGAACTCGATCGTCGTCTCACAAGCTAATCGTAAGCGGAAACCTGCGACTAAAATAATAATATTTTTTATTGAAAACCTTGTTACATTTTCACAATAATTAAACGATAATGACTACAGTAGTATAAACAGTATCATAGCCATATGTAATAGAAATATGGTAGTACCAAGTACCAACTTGCCTCTAGCTAGCATTAAGTTAGAAAATAGAAACCTATGTGTAAATGCTAGCTCGTCTTAAGAAATACCATAACTCTTACCCGAACTGAATTAAGATGTGAGCCTCCAAAAGTCTTACTTAACCTGTCAAGTCTTGGAATGCCAGACATAATTAAAAACCAATTGTTTCTGGCTGGCGGTGTGCCGCTGCGACTCAATACAATAACGCGAGGTGGCCAAAACAATGTTACTATAACTGCGTGTCACCCGGCGAATAAGAATGCCGGTGGCTCGCATAACTACCTACCATTATTTTCCTTTCATCCTATCTTTAATTCCTTTTCTCTAAAGTTGGACACGCACGATTTAAATATCTTAATTCGCAAGGCATGGGTGCGATATCCAACAACCGTAAGACGGGTTTTATGTTTCTCAGCCACATTACTGATAAAGTAGATTGCCTAGACGCACAATCAATATAATATTAGTATAACTATCCATACAACATACCTGTGTGCCGTTGTTAGCGTCCGGGTGTAGTGATATATTCGGCACGGGGTGATCTTGATTGTCTAGCCACATAGGAGCGCTCACATACGTGACGCAACCGCTCGTGTCCGGATATAAATCCGCGTGGTACTCACGGTAACTCTGTTAACATTACGATACTTATATTTCAAGTAACATAATAAATACAAATGACCAAATATAATGCACATTTAGTTTTATGCGTTACTACTTGTCATGCTCATGAATGTTTGGCGCCAAAATGAGAAACAATAAATACTCATTAAGGAATGTCAGATTCAAAATTCGAATCAAAAATATTTTCATTTATGGTCCGCAGTAAATAGCGTTCAAGAAAATGATTGTATTTTCTTGGCATTGTAGAATAAATAATAAATCAAGAAAACACCACTAACAAACTGCGGCAAGGGGAAATAGACACTTTTTCAGTGTTCTTTGCAAAGCAGATTTGCGGCTGAAATAGAGAATGCTGATACCAACTACTACACCATTCTGTATAGTTCCAACATACAGAATGGTGGTGACAAACTGTTAGATGCAATTAAACATTTAATAGAATAGGATAAGATTGACCACTGTCAACTCTTTTTAGTTTTATTAAGCCCACCAGTAATAGAAGGGGAGGAAAAGGCAGGGCAGCAGTACTGTCGTCATAAGAAAAAAACTGAACTAAAATTTTTACCAGAAATAAGTTTTGTTACGTATTTGGAGTCGGTAAAAAAATACGCATCTGCCCGTATATTTATATAAAATATATTTTTGGCGGATACTTCTTCTTCCCTTATAACGGAAGAATAATGCTTATCGGACATAGTATGGCAACGAGACTCAACCAACAAGTACGACAGGCTTAATTAAGATCTCTGTATATAGTCTCTTATAGAGATATGTATATATCCTACCTTTCTGGGCACTTGGTACATGATGGGCACGACAGAGGAGCTGCACAACTGCAGCACGCGGTTCACCTCGCCCTCCATCACGCGCAAAGCTCGCTTCGGCACCAAGCACGCGCCCTTCGTTTGTTCACCTGACATTTTACATGAGATATAGTAAATATTGTTACTTATTTATATTTGCAAATATAATATAGCAGCGATAGCCTAGTGAGCAACTGTTGGACTGCCACGCAGAGGTATCGAGTTCGATCCCAAGGCAAGCATCTCTGACTTTTCGAAGGTATGTGCGTATTAAATAGTTAATTATCGCTTGCTTTAACGGTGAAGAAAAACATCGTGAGGAAACACAACAACACGTCCTGCATGTCTAAGAGTTCTCGATAATGTTCTCAAAGATATGTGAAGTCTGCCAGCGTGGTGTACTATGGCCTAATCTTTGTCACATAGAGAAGAAGACCATGCCTAGCAGTGGGACACTTTAATACAGGGCTGATATTAGAGTTCGAAAAACTCTTATACAACAGCTTTGTCCGTCCGTCCGTCCGTCCGTCCGTCTGTTATACAACTTTCAACTCAAGAACTTTAAGAGCTAGAGACTCGCGGTCAACGCCATTCGACTCAGCATAGTCGATATACCACCGAAATGACTATGACCTTTGACCTCTGGACTCAAGGTCACGTGATAACATCTTTCAACTCAAGAACCGTCAGAGCTAGAGACTCGCGGTCAACGCAATTCGACTCAGCATAGTCGATATACCCCCGAAATGACTATGACCTATGACCTTTGACCTCGGACCTCAAGGTCACGTGATACCATTTTTTCGAATTCTAAGTTTTCAGCAATTCATGGCCGTTTCTTACTTGTTATATATTATGTTTGGGTGATATAGTGGTTGCAGTTTTTTGACTGCTCGGATGGCGTAGTCTTTTAAGTGGTTGCCTCGCCATTGCCGCCGCACCGTGGGTTCGATCCCCATACGGTACAAATAATAATAATAATATGCTATCACATACACACAACACCATCTAGCCCAAACTAAGCAGAGCTTGTACTATGGGTACTAGACAATGGATAAACATACATATATACTTTTTTTTTGGAAATACATACATATTATATACCAGAAACACCCAGACCAAGACAAACATCCATGTTTATGCACACAGATATTTGACTTGTGCGAGAATCGAACCCGCGACCTCTGCCGTGGCAGTCGGTTACACTAACCACTACACCATCGAAGCCGTGATCCACAAATGTTTAATAAGAGTCTGGGTGTTCTTTGTGTTTTTTACGCGGACGATTTTTTAAACTACAATGTTTGAATGTTCGTAACATCCCTCGTTAGACAGGCAATAATCCTAGTGCAGGTTGTTATTCTTTTGTTTATAGGAGTCTGCCCGCTACACCGTCTCATACCATGACCGTGCTAGGAACGTATCAGACACGAAAAGCAACACGATACGCCTTGCTATAGGAACTGCTGGTCGGTATCGGAACGGTCTAGTGGGCATAGTCTTATACATTTCTTTACAAAGAATATTTTTTTGCATGACACGTTCCTAGCACGGTCTTGGTATGAGACGGAGTAGTGGGCAGACTCCTTAAATTTGTATGTTTTAAGAATTACAATGAAATGGCATTTATTTATCTTCTTCTATGATCTCCACCTCTGTACTCCTTGGCATCATGGGTTTGATATCCAGTTTAGGCAAATTATTACTTGGTAATCAATATGTTGGAAAATTTTCTGTAATGGTGACTGGAAATGTCCGATGTTACCACTGGCGCTTTCCCTTCGCTGATTTAGAGGTACATCGCGTTAGTCTTACTATATTAAGTAAGTATTACTTTCTTCTATTATTTCATTATTTTTAAATCTGTTCACATCCTGTATGCATAACAGCCGGCATTGTGGTTTAAGTGATACTTGATACTACTGCCAATAAGACGAATATTGTGGATTACACTTAATAAATCTTAGTTCACACTTAATTTCTGTAATCCACAAATAGTTGTTCGAAGCCTGGGTGTGTTTTATGTCCATTGTTCAAAAGATTTCAAATTCCTTTGCTATACAGTAAAATAAGAATATACTTACCTATAATAAAGAGCAGCGATAGCTCAGTGCGGAGACCAATAGACTACAATGCAGAGGGTCTCGGGTTCGTACCAACGTCGCGCACCTCTGACTTTCGGAAGTTATATGACTTTTCGAAATTATGTGCGTATTGATTGACAATTATCGCCTGCTCTGTGCCTCGAAGAGCACGTTAAGCCGTCGGTCCCGGCTGCCATGAACATCTATGGCAGTCGTTATTGGGAGAGTGTCGACACAAAAGATCCCACGGGGTCGAAGTGTCGCCGGTCTGCACTGACTGGCCCCCACATAAGATACATACATACCTATAATAAACATATGCAAGCTATGCCCATAGTCCGCTACACGTCTACCCAACGTTCCAAGGCCATACAATCAAAACTACAACAACTTAACTCACCTGAATGTCTCAATCCTTCAATAAGATAAGGTTCTCTATCAGTCAGCTCCATATACAGTATGGTGGTGTCCCCCTTCCCGGCTAAGAACAGCATGTTGGTATCAGGGTCGAACAAAGGCATCAGTATCCCAGTGGAACAGTCCAGTTCTAAAGTCTTCTGCGTTTGAGACAGGGTGCGGATGTCACGGATCATGATTTGACGGAGGCGAGCTGAGTCGAAACCTGGAGGGAATATTTAGTGTTTTATTATTTTGAGTATTCCAACAAAGGTATCATTTCATACTTAAAAGGATACCCTCCATCCCTAGATATAAGTACTTATTACATGTGATATTGAAATAAACATTTTGAATTTAATTTAATATATAAATAGCCTAGTGCAGCGATAGCTCAGTGGGGAGACCAACAGACTGCAATGCAGAGGGTCTCGGGTTCGAACCCACGTCGCACACCTCTGACTTTCGGAAGTTATATGACTTTTCGAAATTATGTGCGTATTGATTGACAATTATCGCCTGCTCCGTGCCTCGGAGAGCACGTTAAGCCGTTGGTCCCGGCTGCCATGAACATCTATGGCAGTCGTTATTGGGAAAGTCAGTACCCTCTAATATGCTGACACTGGTCTAGCCTTAGGGTATCGTTAGCCTTGGGGTTGCGGAGGTCAGGTGGCAGCCGCTCCGTGTAAAAACTGATATCCAGTCAAATCCGGTTAGACCAGAAAAGCCGACTCCAAGTGACTTGGGAATAATAAAGGCTAAGAGAGAAGATATAAATAGCCTAGTGGGAAACCGTTGGACTGCCACGCAGAGGTCTCGAGTTCGAACCCAAGGCGCGCATCTCTGACTTTTCAAAGTTATATGCGTATTAAATAATTAATTTCATCGCTTGCTTTAACGGTGAAATAAACACTAGTGTAAGACATAGATAAATAACTAAACTTCAAGGCAATGACACGAACATCATCATATTCCCATGACCAAAGCTGCTGAAAGGCAACAAATACAAAAAATACATCAACAAAAAAGATAATTTAAATAGTTTAATAGTTAAAAAGTTGCCTGAAGTAATGTATTTATTTTAATAAACAATATAACATTTATAAAATCCTTCTATAATAGTGTTATTTCAATCGAAATGACATACATAGTTAATTTATAAGGTACAGTCATTAGAGTTATCATTATATTCAGAGCATACGCCCTTTTTCCAACCAAAGATCCCATTTAAAGATACCATTATACCGTTCTATCAAACACCCATTCCATAACCATGATTTATTAGACGATATGTAGCAATAATCTTGAACCTGTGACAGTGCTTCGGTAGGAGTCCCAACATCCTTTAGATTTAAACTCTCGAAGAACTTTTTCATGTTCAACTCATATCCCCGTAAAATGGAAAACGCTTTTAAAATATTTTTTAATATACTAGATATTAGCAGAATTTCTCTTTAACAGCAATTGATATATTCGTTAATGTACTTACTTATCACATATTAATAGTTATAGGTATATATTTTATAATAATTATACGATAGGTGACGCATTGTCGGCTTAAATACAAAAACAAAGGCAAATTTCAATCCATATAATTCGCACTCTTAATAAAACAGCGACCTAACTCGAAATTTGAAAGTAAGGCAATTTGAACTCTAATTGTATATGTTAAATTCTAATATTATATTTGTGTTAAATCTTTGCAATAGAGTTCAAATTTGTTTAATCCAAAATACTGAGATAAGTCTCTGTTTTATTAAGGGTGATTATGTACATAGGACCATGAATAACTCAGTTGTCTGAATGACGACACGGTTCGCCGACGTCACAGGATCAACTCCTACGTTATGTGTTGTCTTTTTCTCTGTTATAATGGCCACGAAAAAGGTCTGTCTATTAGATTAGCAAAAAATATTGGACATGTATTTTGCTTTTGTCCCACAAACTGATAACAACTAAGATACAAAGCGTTTAAATATCGTGTTACGTCACTAGTAGGAACAAAATTTTACCAAAGCGTGATTCACAAACCTACCCACCTGAATATTTTTGCTAATTTAAAAGATAGGCTTATTAGAATCACTTATTTTAAACCCTGTTATCATGCCTATTGTCTGATAGAACCGTGTATTTTTCTAACGTAAAATATTAGAATATATACGGCATCATATAGAAAATGAACTCTCACCGGTAGTAAGTATTCTATCCTGGTCTCCCAACCATACGATCCTGCTCTCCTTAATGTTCTGATGGCTGTTGGCTACGTCCAGCACCGGCGACGCCGCCCTGGGATCCACAATACGAACTTTCTTGTCCTTGCAAGACGTCGCCAGAAGCTTTCCATCCTTCTTCCAAGACGTCGATTGAATTACGTCCGAATGGTCTCTGTTTACTGTAAAGTAGTTTTTTTAGTATACAAAGCTGCTTCGCTTGTCCAATAGTATAAGAATGCATTTATGTTTGTGGTATGGGGACGCCTCGGGTTCGATATTCAGTTGATTTTTACTGAGATTTCTGATAGACAGTCAGTAGTATCACGAAATCTAGAGATGTGAAAATCCAATAATACATTCGCTTCCATTAATAAAAAAAGTAAAATATAGCTGACAAAATGAATGTAATACGCCTTCGCCCATCTGCTAAGTACCTATGTATAATCCACGTTTTAATTAAAATTCAGATAATTTAAGACCAATCCATATTCGCAATACATACAAACATAAGTATGTATATATGTATGTATGAAACAGGTAATACCGCGAAAGGGTAGGCAGAGCTGTGTTACATCCATATTTAGGGAAATATGATTTTAGCTCCCTCTTAGTAGAGAGCGAACCTATTGCCATCTACCAGACTATTCCCAACACCGTGTAAAAGTATTAAGAATGTTTAAAGCGAAAAATCCGATTACACTGCTCATCCCATAAATCGAATCCGAGATCTCATGCACAGCTAGCTGTCCAATTCACTACCTCTGTCACCGAGGCAGTCAAAATACACAAAATATATAATACATTCACAACTTACTAAATGCTTCTTTCTGCTTGGTCAGGTCCCATAGTGCGAGCTCGTGTCCCGAAGCGACGTGTATGAGCCCATCAGCCACGGGATGGAACCCAACTGTCTCCACTCGCCGTTGCTTCTGCGAGAGCGTGCACTCCGGCGTCGATAGCGACTCCTTTAGACCCTCCGGCGGAATGTGCCATATTTTCACCTACAATCAATAAGTTATTCGTAAATAAATATAATAATACTACCGTACCCGACAGATGTTCTTGCCGAACCAATGCAGTGCTACCTACTAGATCAATTTATGAACGTTAACCATACAGAGATCCACTTAACCATACAAAAAAATCATCATCAGCATCAAAATTGATCCAGCCGTTTAGGAGGAATGCCATGACATACACATAATATATAGAATAATTATATCTATACCTACACAAATACGAATAATATCAGCGTGGTTTTTTTAAACTGTTGCCGTGCACGACCCACTTTTCAATGTGAAAAGAGTCAGGCCGTAGTCAACCACGTTGGCCCAGTGGGAGTTGACAGACTTCACACATCATTGAAAGTAAAATGGAGAACTCTCAGACATACAAGTTTTCCAATTAAGTTTTCCTTCGTCGTTAAGACAAGCAAAAAGTAACTATTAATTATGCACATCACATTTAAGTCAGAATGTGCGTGTTATGGGTTCCAACTCGACACCTATTTGTGGCAATCCAAGAGTAATCGTAAATAGTATACTTTTATACTAATATTATAAAGCTGAAAATATTGTTTATTTACTCTGGAACTACCAATTGGATTTTGAAGAATCTTTTTGCATATTTGATAACCCAATATTGTTCCAATTCTTTTTTCTTTTTATTACCTCAACATAACCTACTTTTACGCAAGCAAAGGCAAAAGCTAGTTAATTATACAATTGGTTAGACATGTTTCTAAAATGCGTATAAGATACTTTTTTTGAAGTGAAACCATATTTAGGCGCGTTGAGCACTTTTTGAGTGAACAAAAATCATGGAACTCGCGTCATCGTCACCGAACGCATTCAAAATTCAAAAATAATAATCTAATAGCTCGACGATTCAATTCACAAGTTACTTAGTTTTCACTTCTATCGGCAGTCCCCAAAGACTGTCCCGCACGTTTTTTGTCGGTTTATCTTTATAAATAAACTAGTACTCCGCGTGATTGCGCGGCGCGCAAGCGGCCCGCGAGGTGGGGTGCACAGCGAGGGGAGAAAGTCAATAAAAATTTTAAAAAATTGAAAACCTCAAGGTCAAGGTCACCGGTGACCCCGGTGACCTTTAAAATGACATTTTCTGGAAAGATCTCGTCGACCTCTGTGACATTTGTTCGAACAACTCCCACCTATCTCTAACCGTTTCGGACATATTAGAGGTCGCAGTTTGTATGGCGGCCATGTTTTTTTGTATGGAAGCCATGTTTTTTTCGGCCCCCCTAAAAGTTACAGGGTTGTAGTAAGATTTTGTTCCAGAACGACCGTTTCCTAGATCCGATGGGGTACCACCACCAAGAGCTGACATTACGAAGGTCAGGCATTTTTCCCGGGCCTTCTGAACGATTCTTTATATATTCTCTATATATCTCTATTTACTTATTGCCTACGACTCCCCCTTATATGACTTCTATTTCTCTAAGTGAGTGGTAATTTAAGTTTATATATAGTAAATAAACAAACTGCGGCACAGAGCTAATTATTAATATAATAAATAAATGCAATATTAAAACTAGAACATAATTGTTTGTATTGACTTCCTTATAATTTCCTCATTCCCATAGTTTACGAGTGTGAACTATTGGTGCCATAATTTCCTTCTATCAACAAATAAGTATATTGTATATTGTTCATTAGAGTATCGGCTCGCGATATGTTTGCATACAATGATACAGTGTTTACTAATAGCTTTATATATAGCAGGCGTGTATGACACTTGTTACTATGAAATAGTATAGAGTTTAACTCAAAGGTGAGAGGTAGAGGTTTGCATACCAGATAATGGTAGAATATGGTTCAAAACTATGTTAAACATTAGGAACTACGTATACCCATATTCCAATGAATAAAATATGCAGTGGCGTAGCGTGGGTGTCAGCCGCCCGGGATGGAAGAAAATTTTGCTGCGCTGTTATTTAGGTATTTGAATTTAAAACACTATAAGAATAGAAAAGGGTATGTTAAGCTGGTTTGGGCATGTAGAAAGAATGGACGAGGAAAGACTGACTAAGTAAGTTTATAAGACTAGTGTGAATGGAACAGTCGCAAGAGGAAGACCTAGGCGAACGTTTCTCGATCAGATCGGAGGCGTTTTGGACAAAGGCCAGGTTAAGAGCACCTTGAACCGACGGGCGTGTATGAGGAATGTGATGAAAGTGAATGAAGCCAGAGAAGTGTGTCAGGATCGTAGCAAATGGAAATCCGTAGTCTCTGCCTACCCCTCTGGGAAACAGGCGTGAATCTATGTATGTAATATACGTAATTCTAAAGAACTTTTCGGCAAGAACAGTCATCATTATTGTGTATTGTACATCTACCCATTCCTCTCGTTCATCATGAAATGGTTCAAATATTTACAAGATATTATTGTCTTTTATTTATTGTGAAATTTTACCGCCTCCTAAAAGTGCCGCCCGGGGCAGACCGCCCCTACCGCCCTCACTATGCTACGCCACTGAATAAATGATAACTTACTGATTACTTATTTAAGAAGGGCGTAGAGTACATCCACTTATGCTAAATCTTTCCAGAACGGGATAGTAGTCTTGTACACATAGATTTGGACAACACGGATGGCGCAGTGGTTTTAATGCCACTGCCTTAGTGCCAGTGTTGTGGGTTCAAGCCCACACAGCACAAAAAATTGTGTGACCAACAAATAAATGTTACGAGTCTGGGTGTTCTTTGTGTCTGTTGTTTAAATAATAATAATAATAACAAAAATAAAATGTTTGTAGATGTTTCAAAGATATTTGTATAATGCTGGTGATACAGAGATAACAGCTAGATGCACAAGTAGACATTTAAAGATTAAAGAAAATTAGCAATGTTTAAATAAAAACGAAGCCTATTTAATTAGGTTTCCGTAAACGTTATTTTCAAGAAACCTATGTTCTCCCCTGCTATTACAAAACCAAACTTTAACCAAATCGGTTCAGCTGTTTAGCCTTCCAAACGTAACAAGCAGACTAGACAGAGTTACTTTCGGATCCATGATTAGTACGGATACTATCTTCAGTTAAAACAACAATACACAGATAGAAGATAACAAATTACAATTTTTTTATCTTAAAACTATTGCATATGATAAGCCGGACTTTATCTATTCGTTTATCACAATTTATTATCAATACTTGAAACGATATTGCAGCGATTGCACAATCCCAACAGAAATTACTCGCAAGATATTTTTATTTGAAACTAACTGTCCACCGCGGCATCACTCACGTTTTTTATTACTGTTCCGTTCCTATGGCTCTTAGCTTGATGTTATATAGTATATCTTACTTTTGGATATTGTAGCTTTCTAGTAGTCAAAGAATGATTAAAATCAGTCCAGTAGTTTATGACATTATTCATTACAAACAAGAATACAAATCTTTTCTGTTTATAATATAAACAGCTATCCCCCGCGGTTTCACCCACGTTTAGAGTTACTGCTGCGCTCCCGTACCTCGTAGCGTGATGTTACATAGTCTATCTTATTTACGGATAAAGTAGCTTTCTAGTAATCAAATAATGATCAAAATCGGTCCAGTAGTTTAATAGTTTATTTATTACAAAACAAACACAAATATTCCCTCTTCATTATATTACTAGCCGTCCCGCTTCCCCCGCAATGTCAACCCGTTTATGATTATTGCTCCGCTCCTGTGGCTCATAGCGTGATGAACAATATGGCCTATATTACTTCTGAATAAAGTAGCTTTTTAATCGTCAAATAAATATTATAATCGGTCGAGTAGATTTTGAGATTATACATAACTAAAAAAAATACAAATCTTTCCTCCTTATAATACTAGTGTAGATGTTTTTTACTTGATCACGCGCATCAGGCGCTCATAGCCAGTTGCACTCACTGATCGGTAAACGATTAGCGAGGTTAAGCAACGTTGGGTGCGGTCAGTCTATAGATGGGTGACTACTTAGTGGTATTTCATCTGAGCGTCTCCGTGCTTCGGAGGGCACGTAAAAAGTTGGTCCCGGTTGTTGTGAATTTGACAGCAGTCGTTAAGCCATGTCACAGGCCTACGGGCGGCTTGAACAACTCTTGACAACAGGTTGGCCACTAACCACACGAAAAGAAGAAGAAGAATACTTGATCACGCGTAAACCGCTGAACGAATTTGGATGAAAAAAAACACGGACATCAGCCTAGTATAGAAAATAATAATTCATGCGTGGTCACAAGGTCTCCGGTTCGATTCGCGGATAGGCAAAGTGTTATTGGGTTAATCTTTGAAGATATTCTTAGTTACAGCACGGATTCTGGAACTGTGCCTTTTATAAGTCTACATGTAAGCTCCCTCCTGAGATATAGGCGTGAAATCATATACATATAATTATGTTAATCTTCAATAGATGAACGAAGAGTGTACAGTATGTGTGAAAATCCAAAATGGAGCAAGTAGGCATTTTTAGTCTTTGCCCACCCATTTCTTTTTATTGCCGTTGGCGGCTGACCAGCGAGCGGTCCATCTGATGGGAAGTGGTAACCGCTGCTCATAGACTTCAGCAATGTCAGGACACAGCAAAGCCGCTGCCTACCGTGAAAAAGAACTCTCTTTAAATCAATCCAGAGCTTGCTCGTACGTGGGAGAAATTATCGCTGAAAGCGTACCGTCGATTTGCACGCTACCAGGTGATATGAATGAACCCTGCTTCGTTTTCGAGTGGTACGGTGATAGAAAGGGGCCGATGGTACCAAATCAAAAAGTTTTCCAGAACACTCTCCATGAAATAGACGGTAGATCACGCAGATACCCAAAGTGTCTTCGTTGCTCCAACGACTCCAATCTATCTGTGAGACTGGAATCATGGACGATTCGAACTGCCCGTCTTTGTAGGGAGTCAAGTGGATTGAGTTGGTATTTGAGGGCCCCTACCGAGAGATGTGAGCAGTACTCCACGTGCGGCCGGACAACATGGCGAGATTATGTAGTCAACAATGAGTCATAGTGTTATATTGAATGCGGCTTTCCCTAATCTATGGTTTAGGGAGAGTTTGACTAATGTTATCGAAAGTTTAACACACATAGTCATACTCATTCAACACAGTTTTAACTAGCGCAGGAATCAAAGGAATCTATTATCTTTATATATGTATATAATTCTACTGTACGTGTGTATGTCACTGAACTCCTCCTAAACGGCTGGACCGATTTTGATAAAGTTTTTTGTGTGTGTTCATGTGGATTCGAGGATGGTTTAGATTTGGGTTATGTTGTTTTTTTTTTCGTGTGTGCAGGACGTCGTCTGTCGGGACAGCTAGTTTGTTATATTTTCTTTATGTCAATAAATGTTCATGTTTATAGACGGACGCCGTCATGTCCTTGAAGGGGTAATATGAAGCTTATTGCCGTCTTTCCACGCTCGATGCTGCTATTACCTACTGTAGTACTTACACTTACGTACGTACACTTACTGTACTACTAAACCTATCAGTAAAACTCAATAACAATGTCCAAGCTGAGAATCGAATCTGAGACTCCACGATCGTAAGCATACGCAATCGCAAGCTTATGACACGGATAACTACTAACATCCAAAACTCAGTAACACTTTGCCCGATCTAAGAATCGAAGCCGAGACTCTACGCAAGCAATTATAATCGCAAACTTATGCTACGGAACCAACGAAGCATATCAACAGGTTTGATGTTTTTAAAAGACAATTGTCGAAATCACGAGGCATGAACAATTACGGCTAAGAGTGAATGAAGCATGACAGATATGCCAAGATCGCGGCAACTGGAAATCTGTAGTCTCTGCCTACTCCTCAGAGAATCAGGCATGAGTCTATGTTTGTGATGTGACAGAGGTCACGATGACATTCCGCAAACGGACAAAGACAACAACGGACTTCTGTCTTTGTTCTTCGTGTGCGTTGTTGCACAGGATTACATAGGTTAATGCCAGACAAATTGCTCAGTCCGCCGCTGAGTATCGTTCGCAGAAATCCTTAACCTGTCAAGTTTGGACAAGAAATGATAGGAAACCCATTAACCAGCGGTGTACTGCTGCGACTCAATAGGTTAAGCGTTCAATAAGTGAGTGACCGTTTCGGTATACATACAAAACAGTTACCATAGTGTTCAACATGTATACCGAATTATTTCTTAACATGTTTATCTCGTGATGTCCTAGGATAATGTGACTTTTGCAAAACACTTTCGTTACGCGCGCTTAAGGTTAGCAGATCGGTAAATTGTAATATGATCAATTTTAAAATGCATAAAACGCGCAATGGTTTAATATGTCAACTTGTTATTGCCGCTGCTACATGGGCTATTACATTCTATACCCACGTAAGGCAAAAATGAATATGACGAAAATAAAACCCTGTCATGTCCTAGAATACCAAACATAAATAAAAACCTATTGTGTCCGGCCACCGGTGTTCCGCCGCAGATTAAAGTTTAAGAGATTTTATATTACTAGTGCTCTGTCAATTATTGTTTAGCATGCTGCTCATCAAAGTTCTTTAACAACTTTTATGGACAATTTAACAACTTAATTATATATTATATTTGGAGGATCCTGAAAATGTATACCAGCTATACAAACAATGAAAAAAATGCTTGGACTGCTTACACATACCCAACATTTACAACATTTGAATCATGCATTGTCTTGAATAGCCTTTGATTTATAAATCTATCTAAAGATATGTTTATCATAATGATTAAGATTAGGTTACAATCATTGTACAACCAAATGTACCTCATACAAATATTTACTATAGTTACTAACTGTAAACTAAAACATTAACCAAGGGAAAATTAATAACTGAGCAAGTATTAAGTAAACCTATCAATATAAATATGTAAAATTATTGCATTGGTGTCATGATCTTACTCCTATCACAAGAGTTAAGCTTAGCTAGAGACAAGAACATTAAAGAATACTAGTATTTTGTAACTCCAATAGCTACAAGTATGCTTCATAAAAAATATTTGGTGATTCAACAAATCCACAAAAAGAAATTCCTATAAAAATTCAAAATAATAGCCAAACAAAAAGTAACATCACATAAATAGAAAACTAAAGTCATATATAGCTAAAATATTGCCGTTGGAAAGTCAAAATCTAGTTTCCGCACCTGAGTGCACAAGAAGGTCTGCGTTAATGTGTGCATACGGTGTGCACAGGTAGACTGATGTTGTTTGCCAAATTTTTATCTCATCTAGACTAGACGTAAATAGAACCTTACTTTCTTTACTAATAATAGATATTGGACAATATAAACAAGGCTTGATATTAATTAATTTTATACTTAAGTAATTTGACTCTTTTTCATAATTATATATTTTATATCAAAGATAACAAGTTATGCTAGTATAGTCTTTTTTCTTATTCTGTAGGATGCCCTACATATTTGTATGTCCTCAGAAGGGACTGTATTTTGAAATTAGTAGTGATAAGGTACTTACTATGGTTTAGTAATTATATAAGAAATGGAAAATAATCATGCTCTAATATGTTGATTGAAAACGATTAAAGCGTAAACTTCATTAAATGACTGCTATGTCAATCTTAAAAGCTAAAATATGTATTTATTTATTTAAGGATTTTCAACAAAGGCATACACAATAACATACATTATAAAGCAATAATAAAGTTCTTAGCGTGTATAGTCTCTCAATTATAGGAAGCCACAGCTTGCAAATTATAATTACAAGTGTAACATATACTTTATGAATACAATAATTCACAATGTTATTAGTGAACAGCAATGCCAATTAAGTATTTATTAGACTATTTAAATGAAGTGAAACAGAATACAATATTTTAAAGCATTCAATTAAAACTATAGAACAAAGGAATTCAAACTATTTTGACTATAACTTATTGCTTCACTGAAAACTTATAATGAATTGACTTACCAAAGAGTCTTGTGATCCAGTCAGAAGCAGTCCATCATGGAATGGTGAAAACTCCATGTCTGTTATTGTGTCAGAGTGTGCATGAAGCAGAGGCATTGTCTTACTCTTCCTGCCACAGTCATCCAATGGCAACACAGCCATGCTCGACCCAACATGCTCCCAATTGAAAGCCATAAAGGCTGCAGAAGCACATATATTATTCCCATAAGTTTGATATGATCCAACACAAATATCTCTAATGCAAGCCTCCGGTTTAGGCACAATTGGTGCCGCATTTTTATATTTAGAGGCTTTGAAACGCCAAGCCATGTTTATCCACTTTTTAAAAAAAGGTTTCTCAGTCTTTTAAATTCGGAATGTATCAGGCTAACTGTAGTTGTCTATTCTGAAACAATATTTTATTATGTTTTATTTTTGTTAACTCTTGCCACTTCTAAAACGGTTTGTGACCTACATTACGGGATTTTTAACTAACAATAAACATTACACATACGCTAATTGCATTTCTAATTAGAAAAATCAGGCTACATACACAGGTACAGTTTAATTTTGTGCTTTTCTCGTATGAAATAATTGTGACAGAAAATAAATATTTTGGCACAACTAGAGATGCTTTGACAATATATTTAACTATGTTTTAATAAAACTTGATAAATACCTGAAAGGAAAACTACAGAATACCGTAAAAACACCTTTTGTTTTGAATAACTCGGCCGGCTGTCGCACCGGAAACGCACTGAACGCTTAATTAGACTGAACACTGGCACTTATTTATGTTTCATATTGTTTTCATTATCATTACAATTACAATTTATGATTAATTACTTACCTTATCGGGTAAAATTTACACTGAATTTCAATTTCCGCTAGACACTCCCCCTAAACGTCGGCCATTTCAAAGCGACATTAGGGTAGTGGATCGATAAATAATATAAACATACTAGTCGATGTGATACGATGACATTTAACTCGGTTAAGTATAATCGATTACTCGCATACTAATTGTAATTTTAACATTAGCCTGAGCATAAGATATTAAAATAAAATAAATAAAATAAAATATCTTTATTTCAGACCTAAGCAGTCCATACGTAGTTAGTGGTTAGTAACAAACTGTGCTTACATGCTATGTTATTGTTGTTAGTACTTAATTCTATTTATGTCCTATACCTAATTCTACCCAGTGCCTTTGGATGGGGCAGTCCACTCTGCTAACAATCATTTTCAGGATGCCGTTCCGAGTGCTACGCAAACGTTGCAGTAGGGAAGCCGCTTTCTTACGCATGATGGCGTGAAAGCCATCCGTACGTGCTTCAGCAAACATTCCCGACGCACTGCAACGTCGCGGCAACCGCAACAGCATCCTGAAGGCATTGTTGTATTGCACGCGCAGGACGTTGTAGGCTCGGCTCGTATATGACACCCATAGGCCGCTCGTGTAGAAGGACTGACAGAACGCTTTAAATAAACTGACTTTGACGTCTGCCGTGCAGCGAGCAAACCTACGGGCGAGCATATTGCTCCTCACCGCCAACGACCTGCGCTCGCGTTCTATGTCCCTATCATCATGTAGGTCACTGGTGACAACATGACCCAAGTATTTAAATTGAGTTACCACATTCAGTTCAACGCCGTTGAGATATACTGGAGGTACACGACGGGGCTGTTGTTTAGGTGCCGTAAACACTAACACCTCACTTTTTTTTGAATTGTATTTAAGGCCGTGCACCTCCGCATACGTCTCGCAGATCGTGAGAAGCTTCCTCAATCCACTTATGGAGGGACTGAGCAACACCATGTCGTCCGCGTAACTTATGTTATTGACACATATACCGTCTATATGACAGCCGACATGTGTGCTGCTCAGTCGCTCGATAAGCTCATTTACATATAAATTAAATAACAGGGGGGAGCTTAACCCCCCCTGCCTTACACCACATTCCATTCGATACTCATCCGACAGAGTACCGACCCATCTCACCCGATTTGTCTGGTGAGCATACCAGTACCGGAGAAGCGCTGTGTACTCCATCGGCACACCCGTGCCCCTCAACTTGTCCCATAGCACATCATAGGAGACAAGGTCGAAAGCTTTCGACAGGTCAAGGAAACACGCGCATACCGGCGTCCTCCTCATGGTGTAGTACTTGACGGTGTGCTTCAGGTCGAGAATAGCACTCTCGGTGGACACGCCCGCCCTGAATCCGAACTGGGCGTCGTGCACTTTAACATGTTCTGAGAGGCAGCCCTTTATCAGACCGTCAAGCACCTTAGCCATGGTGGTAGCTAGTGAGATGGGTCGATAGTTGTTCATATCGGATGTGTCACCAGTTTTGTTTTTAACTATAGGGATCACAATCGTCCGCATAAGTGGTTCCGGTAAATAGGAATGACCAAGGCACAAAGTGAAAAACAGTGACAAAACTCTAGGCAGATGGACTCCCGCATGCTTAAAATGTTCGACACTGAGACCATCGTGACCCGGCGACTTCCCACGCTGCATCCTCGAAATAATTGAAGCCACACTCTTGGCAGGTATTTTCGCATTCCGCTCAGTCTCAATGGTCTCAGCTCCGTTCACTCCACGAGACGCCGAGCCCAAGAGTGACCGCACAGAAAAGTGGTCCCTAAAACCATCCGCAATATTCTTACGGTCAGTAAACCCACCGACGCTCACCGGGAGACCCGGTCTCACATTCATGTTATTCGTGTTCTTCCAAAAACGCCGAAAGTCTTTGTTCGCGTGGTTGAAAGCAAGGAGATTCATTTTAAGCTGGTCCTGCCTGTTCTGACACCACTTGAGTTTAGCCTTAAAATGTCTCCTCGCTTCCGCCATTTCATGAAAAATAGGACCATTGGCTGGGCGACCAGCCATTGTCCATACCTGGAATCTAAGCCGGGCCTCGCGGTGAGCGCCTGCGACATGTTTGTTCCACCCCGTGATAATGAATTAATCATTTATTTCGGTGGTGTGTAAAAACTTTAAGTTTTGCATCGTATTGAATACTTTTTGTTTTTGTATTCTATGTGAGAATTTTATTACTAACAATGTAAATCTAGTTATTTCATGCACTACTTAATCGATTCTATTGTATACATCCGTTCCAACTTACGCATATCTTTACTGTTTGTCATGACAAATGTTTATTTAGAACTTTTAAAGAACATAAGTAGATAGAAACATAATATAAATAATACTACGCAACGACCCACAAGGGCGGCGCGTGGTGCAGCAAACACATACATCACCAACGCGGGCGAATCCGCGGGCACAGTCAGTAATTTTATATGGAGACAATCCTGGCAGCTGATTTATGGTTACTTAGCCAGTGTCTCCATATATTGCTGTTAATATCACCGACTATAACAGCTAGCAGATCATTTGTGCTGTCCCGCACTCGATGTATCAGGCGTGCAGTTCTTTTTGGCAAGATAGCATAAAAGTCATCTATGCGAGCAACAACAAACATCGCCGACGCGCTACAGAAGCGGGACAGCCCCACTAATCCCCTGAAGCCGTTATTGTATTGGACACGTAGGGCATTAAAAGTCATCTGCGTATACTTGACCCACAGGCTGCACGAGTAAAAGATGTGGCAGTACGACCGAAATAAAGTACTGTACCTATATTGTGCAAAACTGCGAGCTACCATATTGCTTCTTACCGATAATGCCCTACGTTCCCTTTCCATGTCTATATCATCACACATAGTGTCTGCAACCCAATGACCCAGGTATTTAAACTCCTTAACCCAGACAAATTGAGTTCCCTCAAGCTTGACTGGTGGAAACGAGTATGTTTAGATAAAATTCTTTACTTTTATAAATGGATTGATTAGATTAGGTTGGAAAAATATTTCTTACTTACTTTTGTGATCTTGTCATTTACAGAAACTGCTATCAAAGCTCTTCCCAGAGCATTTAGTTACTTAACTTAAAAAGACACCGCCACAATTATTGCCTTTAAATATTCTACTATGATTAAAGGCATTCATTTCTTTAACACGCTTAATGTTAATGATTAATGAATATTGATACAATTCTGTTATATCAAAGATATCACGTAGTTTCTCCAACACTGTCTATCTAAACCAGGCTAAAAAGTAGTCTTTCTTAAAAATTCTGTGGTTCTTCCGATCTCGATCGTTTGTCCTAAATATATATACCTACTCGTCAACAACTTTTATTGTAGTGATCGCAATAGTTACTTACCAATATTGGCAAAACATAGATTTGATGTCTTCGACTCATCATGACTTTTAGGCCAACCTGTAACAGCAGCTAAATGAGGAAGGAAAAGGTATTATGTTTCGTGTGCTTAAGGGACCATGGTTTCATATCTGATATTGGGAAATTGTACATAATATATAACTAACTCGTCATGCCTCCTTGAAAATTCGTTAGCACAATGTAAGCCCTGATACAATTTGTATGGAAATGGCGCTGTAGGTAATTAAGTACTACACTAAATTACCTACAGCGCCATCTCTTATCGCTAGCTGTAAGTTTTCTTTGTTATGAGTGTGTAGCGGCTACTGACACTACAAATTTATATACAAGGCGCGCTATTGTGTGTGCGCAGCGCAACAGTAGTCTCCCCATACCCGCTCAGCTAGGTCGCGTAATTATGTAGTAAGTTTCTGGTACCGGTAAAGAAAGTATAATTATATCAATGTGACCATCATTTCTTACACCTCACATCATATCACCCCTACAAGTGCAAAGAAAATATTGGGCTAACGTGCGAGATATTAAAAATTTGCCTTCGGTTAACCAGTTAGTAATTTATAAAATTGTTATTAAAGGATGATTCTTTCAGGTCTCGTAGTTTGAATACACCTTCCAGTAGATATTATCTTTAGGTACAGTTCTGTTATAAAATGTTCTAGTGAGACAACATCATTCGGTCTTACTTGCTTGGCCCACTTTTACATTGTGAGCTCGTTATCTGACAGTTGACGAGGAAGTTTAAAGTATTATTAGGTTTTTCTGTTACTAAATTCTGAATAACAGCACGGTCGTATCGTCGTTGTATTAATAGCTGATGCGTGTGCTTATACTGTTCTTAAAAATCATTTAAAATTGCTTGCCTCACGTCCGGGTTGATTTGTAATTACTCTTGAAAACGGCTATTAAAAGTAGCTCAAATCTACATATTAGGTAAATAACATTATTTTACTAAATAACATATAATAACGGGACTAAATTTCTACGTGACGCTTTCGAAGTGGTTACCTCAATAATGACAACATTAAAATAAATATATAAATAGTATTAAATAAAACAAACACATTATATCCAAAGTGATCATTTATTATAATCCGAGTATTACAATAATTCAATTTCTTTGGTGAGGATTAATTTCATTATAATAATCAATGTAAAATGGGGAACAATTATTCAATTAGATATTTCAGATCCAATAATAGTGCAACCAGCCACAAACCAACATTTAGATTGTATCTTTTATGTTCAACATTGTAAAAAGCATTAAAAATTACATTTATAGCAACACCTTTTAAAATATATAATAGTACTACTTGGTGGAAGCAAATGTGTAGCTAGGCAAACTATATTGTCGAAAAAGAACATTCATATTGTAAAAATAAATATTTCACAATCCTACTACTGATGGCAAGCAATATGAACTGTTAACAGGACAATCTGCCATCTACAGTGCCTGAGCTCTGGAAACTCTACTCACCGCTAAGACATATCGCACTTAACCTCACAATTGGGTCGTTATGCGAAAGTATTCGACACAAAGGGTGTTCGGTTACTCATATCACCCTAGCTCCGTCCGGAAAGATAGATAGAGACCCGCAAGTTCCTTAGCTATTGCTTGTAGTTTTCAGTGGATCTGCTTCATGTTTGAGCGCCACAGTATCCTATTTATCTTATCTCTAAAAATTTTATTTATCACTTTTAACCGATAGAGAGTATCCATCCCGCTTTGACAGGTACTTCCACCAAGTACCAGCGCTAAATTAAACTAGCAACGTCAACTTGGCAAGTGTGGCCGACCAAAATAAACTTTATTGCACAAAATTACGAACAACATGAAATATTCAACTATATAAAAAAACAATTCACATCAATGTGCATTATACAGTTAGTGTGATGTTTAATAAAATAATATTATAATAACATATAAAATTCCAAAATAGGCACCTTAAGATAAAATGTAATAAATATATTTTAACTCTATGTTAAAATTAACAATTTACTAAAACACTATCATGTAGCTTAAGCAGTCGCAAAATTATAATACACTAATTGATAATTGGTAAAAATAAAACCATTCATCAAAAATATAACTACCTATTATCTGAATAGATCATTCTGTTACCTGCAATAAACATAATTTATGTTACTTCTACTTGCGCGCATTGCCTAATCTAGCACGGTCGAATGAGACAGAATATAAGTCAGAAATAATGGAAATCAACCGTTCAACTTGGTTTTAATTAATTACAAATGGTCAACCGGTCGAATGACGTATAAACTGTCCCGTCGTCAAACGCAGTCAAGATACGCCAGATTCGACAATTATTGCCGACTGAAATATTTTATTCCATCACATTTGACAATGCTAGTCCTGAACCATTTTCCTATACGACCGCGAGAATACCAGATGAAATTATCTTTTTCTTGTGCTATTTAGGAAAATAAAATCTCATAGATTTTTTTATGTTTATTATAGAAATAAGTTTAAAATTCTATCTCATATTTAGTGACCCTCATCTTCCTTATGTAAACAAATACTGACGTAAAGAGATGAGTTAAATAAGCACAAGAGAAAGACAAAGTTTCTCTATGCTCGTGATTGTACACTAAGTTTTAACTGTAATAGTGAAGAATGTATGAAATGTATTACTGTCTCAACAAATAATTTATTTTCAACACTAAATTCCTTCCACTTGTAACTTGCCCCAAACTGAGTGAAATTGAAGAATGATGAATATTATGCTAGTCACAACAATTACTAATTCATTTATTGAAGAAACTACTGCATTTCAGAAGGCTGTAAATTTAAAAAACATAACATTCATTACAAACATACATACATATTCTCACGCCTATGTACCCGAAAAGTTGGTTGAAGTACTAGATTACACCCACATTTTTCCAGTTAAAGTTTTAGGTCCCACGTCTTTTATTTTGTCTATTGTTATCTACCAGCCAATTATAGACTTCGTGCCGCTACTGAGAATTTATGAATAGAAGAATCTCGAACTTGAGATGCCTTGGATAATGGCAGTCAGCAGATTTCCCAGATAAATGCATATCTAACAGTTATATCATACCGCCTTCAATTTCACTCGACACACGATCTATTGTCCTTTGGTATACAGTCTCTGATTATATAATTCCTGTGTTCCTTCACTCAGTACTAACATTAGTGTATACTAAATCTAATCAATTGTCTACAAAATAGTATTTCAGTAAGATTAGCCTATAATTCCTAGTTAATTATCCATTCCGAGATGCGATCTAATAAATCCCAAAGTATTATGCAAATATGTTTTATAAATTTATAATATTTGCAATAAAGAATAATAAGTACAATATAAATACTGAATATTAAAAAAGCCAAATACCTATAGCATTAAAAAAGTCAAAATACAATAACATTTTCACATAACATTTGGGCGTACACTAAATTTTACAATAATAACAAAAATTGCAAACAGCAAAATTGTTTAACATGATTGCGTTGATACAATGTCATGACAGATTTAATATTGTGTGCGACAGTGAAAGCTAGTGACAAAATGGAAGGTAGTCTTTAGTAGGTGCCGAATATTAATATATTTCTAAATTAATATTCTTTTCAAATACTATATTTTTTACATCCATGCCTGCGGGCATCATCAGCCTCGTTGCTAACAGAATCTTCCGGTTCGACGAATCGATTTGTTCAAGCATTTTTAAAGGATAATGAAAACATATGCAAGATTGCAGCACATCATTTTTCGGATTGCCATACACGACTCAACCGTATCAGCATACCCATTCGTGAATTTGTAAGTGTGAATGCATGCAATTAAATAATAATTCCTATGGAAATAGCTTAAATGCTGCGGGTAACACAAGCGATAATAAATATATAGGCAAGTTGATGTATATAGGCACTAACCCGGGAATGATACAGACAACTACACTCTTTATAGTGTCTGTCATAGTACCATAACTTGACATATAATCGATTTAATAACTGCTATTTACATTAATTAGTAATTAATTGCGTTCACGTGATAACGCACGGTAAAATACGCATTACCGTCACGCAGATGCACACGAAGATACATAATAAATCAGTTTCAAGCTAGTATCCAACAAGTTTCTTTTAGAACAAGTAGTTTTATAATCGCCTAAAATAGTTAGTCATAAACCGTGATCAATTGCACATCACTGTTAATTGTTTATGCAATGATCGTACATTTTTAAATAATAGATTTTTTAAATAGTAACGTCGTTGATCTAATAATTCAATCATTTTATAATTAATTATTCGTTGTATATATAATTATAAACATTTAATGATCATATACCTAAACTAGAAAAACTGTGTTAAAAGCACGTAAAAGTACATATGAGGTCACTACCCTCCACTGTCGTTTTCTTAAATACATTATATAGATAAATGTATGTACATTGCAAGGAGTAAACCTATGTTTGGTCTCATTTTTATACTATAAATACAATTGATACTTGATATGCAATATAATGGTACCGATACGCTATATCTACGAATTGACATGAAAGATGAACGACGATGAAACGTCATGGCATTGTGGCAACGAAACAGCACTTAAAAGCGAGTGGAATGACCTCCGTACTACGAAATACACTGTTCAGTTGATGGGATGTTCTTGGGCAGATATTAGCAAAAAACAAAATATACAAATAAAATTGGTATTAGTCTTTCATTTCGTTGGCAAGAATATAACATAATATACAAAATACTTAACCAAAAAGCTTGGAAGAAATAATATATATCGTTGTCGCACTTTGATAAGGGTTTACCCGTGTCAAATAAAGAACAGGGGTAGATTTACCGCATTGTCAGAAAAAGCATTTTATTATTCTTAGCTAGCTTGTCAATTATATTATATTCGGTATTA
This sequence comes from Catocala fraxini, assembly GCA_930367265.1. Taxonomy (NCBI): domain Eukaryota; kingdom Metazoa; phylum Arthropoda; class Insecta; order Lepidoptera; family Erebidae; genus Catocala; species Catocala fraxini. Next base: position 4,555,954 of record OV884045.1, read on the forward strand.
GAAATGAGATCTTATGTTCTACTCATACAATATCGATATACATTCTAAACCTAACCAATTGACCATTACGTAACACGTCTGAACCCTAGGAATCAACTAAACTAACCCATCGCATCCCTATCCAAATTTCAAAAAGAAAACAATTTTTCCAAGAACACCTCACCACTTCGGCCCAACATAGACTGCTAAACATCGCGTTATTCCAAGAATGTTTGCGAATATTTCGCGTCTTACGTTAGACATCTAAGCTAAGTAATATCAATGAGATAAATTCGTATAGTCTACGAACGTAAACAACAGGAGCTATCACCGACTGACGTTGTCTTACCGTTAATTGGCCCTAAGCTGCCGTCGTACTTCGGTAACTCCTTGCACTTAGCTTGCTGAAACATTACATATAAAAAATAAGTATAGTTTATATAATACACTGTGGGCTCGCTGTAAAGTTCCTTATAATCTAAAATTCTGATTTGAAATAAGTTCAATGTCCGAAGTCGAAGTGCATATCCGTTTGAACAGACATCAATAGTTGCTCATAGCGACTATATGCAGAGGGACTCATCGGGCGTCTGGCATGAGTATGTTTTGTTTGCGTGCGATCGTGAGGTGCGAGCAGAGCTGTATTACACCAACTATATTTTTAGCTCCCACTTATAGAAGGTGAGCCCATTGCTCTCTTCCAGGTACATTTACTGATTTCGTGCTGCTGCTGACAATCTACTAACAATATATTAAAATTGGCAAGGGCCCGACAATTTGAATGCGAAGTCTGTATAAATGTACCTGGCAGACTATATCTAGTAACTCTCATACATTGGTCAAACCAAGAGAAGCATAGGCACCCGCATAAAAGAACACATAGCTGATGTAAAACACCAACGCTCGTTGAAGTCTGCTGTGTGTGAACATGTGCAACAGGGGACCAACCACTGAGATTTGACAAACCACAGATTCTCGCTAAAGAACACCGGTTATTGAAATCAAAAAACATCCTAAGCTTGGGATCCAGTGATTCAAATAGTCAAACCCAAGAAGAAGCAAAACACAGCTAGACTTCATGATACTTTGAGCACATACTGCGTAAATAGAAACATCAATAATTAAATTATGTTCGGGTACTATGAAATAACTAAACTGGAACATTGAGATAACTACCATTTTAGTCTCCCCATGACCATGGCTGCTGAAAAGCAACCGAAAGGTCGGGTAAAGTGTAATCTTAAATATAAATAGTTTTCATAATTTGATTAACTTAAAAAAGAGTGAAGTTCAATAGTTGTAGTAGTGTAACAGTTTCTACATTATGTAATACAGTGTTAAATAAACAACGCGATAAAATTCGTATAAAAGAGTTTAGTTTCAATGAATAAAATACTATTAAACTTCAATCAATTTTTTTTTATTTCTAGAAATCAAATTCATGTCTGACGTCTTTATATTGCAAACATTTATCGTAGTGAGTTAATACACCACTAGTACGTCAATTAAAAAAACTAAATCAACTACTTATCTAATATATATTTAAACACTTACAATAGTATAAGAAGTTATAATAAAATATTAATTAAAATATCTTTATAATGAGACCAATTGAGTTTAAATCTTTGTAATATTTTAAATTGTAATTAAATGATTTTCTAATTACGTCACGCGCACCGACACCGGTTGAGTAAGAAAGTTAAGACCCGTATCCGTATCCGCGGTTCTTGACGGCCATGATCCGAATCCGGAACCGTATCTGCGGATCTACATTTTTGATCATCCGGCACATCACTACTAAGCAGTGATATCAAGAACAAAACGCAAGCGGCAAATAAAATGGCTACTTCAAACAAAAGGTTCTTATACGTGCAATTTAACCGTGTTAATTCACTAATTACTGATTATATTGCTTAACAACGTATAATTAATCGTTGATAATGCCAAGGCTATTGAACTATAAAACGTCGTGTTAAATTATGATAAAGGTTTTAATCTTACGTAATAGGTAAATATTTTGTTTTTATCTATTGTTTTTTTAAATAATTTTATGGAGTTATCAGTGTTTATGACAATATTTGTATATGGTCAAATACCTGCTTTCCGTAGTTGTAATGCTCCTTTTATATCTATACTAATATTATAAAGAGGAAAGATTTTTTTTACTTTACTCAGAAACTACTCGACCAATTTTAAAAACTCTTTCACCATTAGGAAGCTGTATTATCACGGAGGCTGTATTATAACATAGGATACATTTTGTTTAAAAAAAATGTACTGTTACTAACTTAACTTAACCTACTTTTACGCGAGCGGAGCCGCGGGCAAAAGCTAGTATTATACACTCGGCGTCACAAAAATCGCACCTTTTTGTTTTTTTCAATAAACACCTCCCAAAATTTAGCGCATTGATTCTACTGGATAAAAAAATATATCATTTTTAAGAGCATTTCAATACCTTTACATTATTGGTCGGTAGAATTAAAAACCAAAATAAAATTTATTATTAGGGAACATTTAACATAATGGTAAAAAAATGCGCATCCATTAGAGCGCTAGTTGAGCTACCTGAATAGGGTATAAAAGGTCATGTCCAGGTAAAAAATGGGTCAATCATTGCTCAGACTTTAAAGTGTACACATCGGAACAGCATACTCAAGAAAAAAATACCTGAAGATGGATACCACCTCTGAAGAAGCCGCTCAAGTCATTGCACTATTGCAAGAAGGAGTACGTCAGGTTTATGTTGCTCTACAATTAAATCTGAGTCGTTTCTCTGTTCGACGAGTGTATCAACGGTTCCAAGAGACTGGTGGCTTTATCCGAAGACGTGGATCAGGAAGAAAACGCTGTACATCAGGGAGAGACGACCGCTTCATTGTCTCCACATCGTTGCGCAACCGCTTCAGTAATGCTGTTAAGGTGCAACAGCAGCTCCGATCAGCTCGTAGAACGGCTGTGAGTGTCTCTACGATAAGAAGAAGACTTAAAGAAAAGAAAATCACTGCCCACAGACCTGCGAAAGGTCCCAAATTGACCACGCAGCACAGAAGAGACCGTCTACAATTTGCTCAAGAGCACGTCACTTGGACGCTTGACCATTGGAGAGCCGTTCTGTTTACCGATGAGACAAGAGTTTGTCTTTTCTGTAATGACAGACGCAGAAGAGTTTACAGAAGAAAAGGAGAGCGCTTTGCTCAAGCTTGCATCGAAGAAACAACAGAATACGGGGGTGGTTCCTGTATGTTCTGGGGTGGGATATCCGTGGACGGGAAAACGGAACTTGTGTGCGTCTCTCGGACTGGCGGTGGTCGAGGGCAAGGTTCGCTGAATGCTGCTCGGTACATAACGGAGATCTTGCAAGACCATGTGGTCCCGTATGCTGGTTTTGTTGGCGATGGGTTCATACTAATGCATGATAACGCCCGTTGCCACACCGCGGCCAGTGTGCGTGATTACTTGGAAGAAGTCGAGATTTCTGTTATGCAGTGGCCAGCACGAAGCCCGGACCTTAACCCTATCGAGCACCTCTGGGATGATGTAAAGAGGCATGTACGAGCACGAAATCCTGCTCCCACAACTCTCCAAGAGCTCCAGGATGCCGTGATCGAAGAATGGGATAACATACCTCAAGAGAGAGTAGTAACTCTCATGAGGTCCATGAAGGATAGGATGGAAGCTGTCATCAAGGCTAGGGGCGGAAACACTAGATTTTAAGGACGAAATTGTATTTTTTTAAACTTGTTTTTTTATTAATTTTATTATTTTCTATTTTCTAAGTTTCTGATTTTTTTATTATTAAAACATAAAAATAAACATTCGCGCTTTATAATTTCTAAAAGGCAATTTAATAACCTTTCCAATGATATCCTACAATCATATTCTCACTATTGACAAAGTTTGAGAAAAAGTACTTTAATATTGAATTTTAAAAAGGTGCGATTTTTGTGACGCCGAGTGTATAAAAGGTGAGTAGAGGCATAGGCTTTGACAAACGGAAGATAGTATGCACCATTGCAAAGCTTACACGTATGTGGAAGAAATTATAGCTGATGGAATACCATACTGGATGGGTGGGTTTCTACATGACACTGCTTACCCTGTGTCAAATAATAAGATGATGGTGCCAACAGGGTATACTTATGTGTGACTATGTAACGTATATATTATAACTAGATATTCCCGCGGTTTCACCCGCGTTTATCGTTACTGCGCCGCCCCCGTGGGTCGTAGCGTGATGTTATATAGCCTATAGCCTTTCTCGATAAATAGGCTATCCAACACTAAAATAATTTGTCAAATCGAACCGGTAGTTCCTGAGATTAGCGCGTTCAAACAAACAAACAAACTCTTCAGCTTTATAATATTAGTATAGATATTAACTAGCGACCCGCCCCGGCTTCGCACGGGTGGTACAAAACCTTAACAATTTATATAAATAACCTTTCTCTTGAATCACTCTGTCTATTGGTGAAATCCGCTTGAAAATCCGTTCAGTAGTTTTATCGCGAACAGACAGACAGACACGGCAGGGGACTTTGTCTTACAATATGTAGAGATGTTACATAATATTGTAGAATGAAGACGCAATTAATTTTTTAAATTGTAGTATGAGGACAAATGGGATCTACCGGATTCTCACCAGACTCAGATCTAGTTGGCAAACTAGAGTATGTGCCCCAGGCGACAATATCATGGGGCCCAAATTCACATAAGCTTGTTTTAGAAAACGCATAGCATCCAGCGCACATTGTTCTATCGACTGTTAATTAGATTTAAAAACGTATCGCTTTCAGTTTTTAAATACATCTTAAGTTGATTTCTGAATGCGTGCTTAGTATACCTAATGACTCTGCCAGGATATCCCAAGAAAATCTTCCCTGCAGTCTAAAGCGGAAACCACACGAGAACGTAAAACGACAGTCGCTGTTTGTTTATGTGTTCGATTAGGTGTGCGAATAATCAGCTTTATTATAAATATGTATTAGCAAAGTTGAGATTAATTTATCTCACAGGCACTTTCAAGTTTCTGCCCTAGTGCGGCAAAATTAAGGTTTTCGGGGAGTTTTTAAAGGGATTCGGGGCTGGGTTTCACTATCTCCATCGCATGACTGCACCGATAGGGGTTACATAAGGATGCGTATTACGGATTCTTTTCTTGGCATTGGCAAATCACCCCTGCTTTTAGATTTAGAATACTTACAATTTAAAAGGTCTTGATTTGATTTTGGGTTTTCGAATATCCTATTCAATTCAATTCAAAACATTTATTTGCTCGAAACATGGTACATTATAGTTGTTACACATTAGAAAAAGATTACATGTTCTGCTCCTGAGAGCGTGCAAATACAAATACATTAAAATGTTGCGATTAATATACATTACTTCTACTTATCTTCTAAGTATGCTTTTGTACTATAATAACATTTTTCTAAAAGTAAATTAAACAATTTATTGTAATTGATGTAATGGCAACTGTTTAATGATTTGGAGAACCTTATTAAATATCCTAATAGCCATACAATACGCATCTTTTTTTAATATTTCTAAACGTATTTGGCGTAATTTTAATTTATTTTGGTGTCTAGACATGTTATTGAAACTTTCCAAAAACTGTGGATACTTTTTTACAAATGTACAAATTTCGTGTATGTATAAACAAGGCAAGGGAAGTACTTTGTGTATAATAAATAGTGGCCTACAACAGTCCAGGAAGCTGGCCCCACATATAGCTATAATGCACTTCTTCTGTGCTACGAATACTCTGTCTACTGAATTTCCCCACACAATTATACCATACCTAATTATAGACGAGACATGCATGGGAGGTAAATAACGCAGTATGTATATTTACAAAGAGGTCTATAGAGCTCTTTGCGTGAAAGAGACGATAAACTGTAATAGCTAATAGCAAGTGGGTTTAGGGTTTCCTTTTACAGAAACGCACGCAAACGTCACCCGACGCCTTATAACATCTGCTAAACTTGTCAAGGTTGACCGTTAAGTAAAATTTATTTTTCTTGTTATTTGATGTCCGACGATTGTACTATGCTAACGCGCTACTAAAATGCAAATGTTTGCAATGTACGTGTGTTTATTACACAATCACGACATTACCTACGGCTGAACAAATATGGAAATTTAGCACCTTAAACATGTAAGGCGGCAAAAGGGATGTTGATATCGCAGGATCGTGTATTAGGGTATATCTAAACACTATTTTAAAAACATGTTACTCTAAAATAAAACCAATATGACGTAATATTTTACAGAACTAAGGAAGAAATACTAACTACTGTCATATTATCCTATGATCCGCTTGATGCCGAAGGCATGCAATCTCAGAAGAGTCAGAAATACGTATTATTCGTATGTAGCAGGCCTTGCAAAAATGATTCTCATCGCCATCAGTGAAAGTCTCAAGTCATCTGTACCCTGCATAACTACTTCTTTTACATTATAATGACACTAGAATTTGCCCGTAGCTTCGCTCGCGTTATCCTACATTTTGTCAATACATCTGAACCTTCCTCATGAATCACACTATTGGTGAAAACCGCATAAAAATCCGTTCAGTAGTTTTTGAGTTTATCGCGGACAGACAAACAGACGCGGCAGAGGACATTTTTTAATAATATGTAGTGATATATGGCATGGCAAGTGGATACGGCATTGCACTTGCTATCATGAGATTGTGGGTTCAATCCACAGCCATCGCACTGCTGTCGGGAAACCACTCGTAACACAAGCAATTTAATATAATTTATATTTCAGTAATCCTATCTAATAGAGCCTATCAAAAGCGTACCACTCTTGACAGGACAGGGTAAGACTGAATACATATTAAAGACATTTTTTCGCATACTTTCGCAAATTTCTGTCTGGTCACCTTGCAGCACTATTACATACACTAGACAATAGAAAGTGACACGAAAATGATCATGTAATGCAGACCAATAGCAACTTTTAGTCACATCCGGGTCAGGTCACTTAATAAGCGACATTTCTACTACTACTAAAAAACATTTAATTGCAGTATTTCTAAACATACTTGACTATTATTAACAGTACTCATTCCTAAATATACTACAAAATATACTTATTTATTAATAATTCTCAGCTGTTAACTATAGTATATTTTTTTTTTATGAGCAGCGATTTCTTTCTTTCTTTTTCCAACAGACTGCAATGCAGAGGGTCTCGGGTTCGAACCCACGTCGCGCACCTCTGACTTTCGGAAGTTATACGACTTTTCGAAATTATGTGCGTATTGATTGAAAATTATCGCCTGCTCCATGCCTCGGAGAGCACGTTAAGCCGTTGGTCCCGGCTGCCATGAACATCTATGGCAGTCGTTATTGGGAGAGTGTCGACACAAAAGATCCCACTGGGTCGAAGTGTCGCCGGTCTGTACTGACTGGCCCCCACATAAGATACATATGTAGATACATAGTATTTTTTTATTGATATAATAGCGATTATCACTTATTGTTTGCTCTCAATATTGTAATGCTTGAATAAGGCTCTTAATTATAAACACTACTCATATCGTTGTAACGCCTTATGTACACACACTAGACAATAAATGATTAAATTTGTAACACACACTCAAGTGGCCAAGTAAGTAGTCTACCAATTTTGACACAAGTTTCTGTGAGATCTAATTATCACTAAGGTTGACTTTTCTAACGGCGTGAGATCTTAGACAAGGAGGTGAGTTGTTGTTAGCTGTGATAATTCAAACTTGACACATGGCATGACGTAAATATAATACATGATAAAGACAGCAATGGTTACTGTCATAATATTATCGCAAGAGGAAATCGAACTTGTTGTTTCATGACATTCAAATGACCCCAACCGGTAGGGTGGTAGACCACATTTTTGGCCGACTGCACTACATATAAACGCAAGTCACATCGTGACAAGACTAGCTATAAGTGCAGATGCTAATCTATTGTTACCAAATCTAAATTTACCATTGTGTTATGCTTACCTCCATTAGCTCAACTGCAATCTCCATGAACAATCGCTCGACGTTCTCGGCCTCCTTAGCCGACGTCTCAAGGAAGTACATGCCGTGACGTTGCGCGAAATCTTCGCCAATGTGCCTCGGGATCTCCCGGTCTTCTCGGTCTGTTTTATTACCTGCAATCGCCATTCATGAAATATTTTTGATGTCAAACATTCACACGTATTGCCTGATGGTAAGCAGTTATTTTAGTTGGTGTCGGACATAGTCACTACTTTTGAACAAAATCAATAGATCGCTGAGCGGTTCGCTTCTTTTGTAACAAACTTCAAGAAAAGGAGATTCTCATTTATCTTTATGCATGGCCCATGATAATTTTATAAAGAGGTAGAATAATTTTATTTGTTTGTGTCATCTACGCCAAATGCTTACTTACTAAATGCTTACTTTATTTCAATGAGTGTAACATTTTTTTAAATCGGATTTGTTGCCGATTTGTACCTGCGTGCAACAGATACGATTTTTTATAGACCGCCTTGCATTTTCACTTCTCCGGTAGTATAAGTTTACACGTGAGATACCAGGTGTAGTTGTAATAAAACCTCTCAATAATTTACTACAGTGACATACACAATAAAGAAGAACGTTATCCTAGCTAATATTATAAACTAGATGTGCCCGCGGTTTCACCCGCGTTAATCGTTATTGCGCCGCCCCCGTGGGTCGTAGCGTGATGTTAGCCTATAGCCTTCCTCGATAAATAGGCTATCCAACACTAAACGAACTATTTAATTCGGACCAGTAGGCTCTGAGATTAGCGCGTTTAAACAAACAAACTCTTCAGCTTTATAATATGAGTATAGATATGAATGTGAGTTTATTTGTTTGTTACGCTTTCACGCCTTGACTACTCGACCAATCGTCATCAAATTTCGTATACACGTTGTAAGGGGAACACAAAAGGAGATAGGGTACCTTTCATCCAGAAAAAAGAACTGTTACTAATCTAAACTAATATACTTTAGCGAAGCCGCGACAAAATTTAGTAAATAGTATAATTATTTAATGGAGGTCATCTGGGCCGGTAGACAGTGCGACGTGCTATCGGTGGTCCCAGATATCGCTGGAGTGGTTATGTGGAAGCGGATCAGCTTTAAGCCAACAACTGGCGAGAAACGATCAAAGACCGCAAAAAGTGGTGAACTCTCGTATCGGCGACCAAGACATACTTTGGGACTCTGAGCCAACATAGTACCTACGTAAATAATAATCTAAGCAATAATAATATTGTCTTCTATTTACGCGAATATTATTCATTGAAATTAAACTGCTATATACGGATTTTATCGCGTTGTTTATTTTGAGTCTCCCCGTGACCATGGCTGCTGAAAAGCAACCGAAACGTCGGGGAAAGTGTAAAAATAAATTAAATCTAAATAGTTTAATAATAATTTAATTAGCTTAAAAATTAGTAAAGTTTAATAGTAGTAGAAGTGTAACAATTTTCAAAATTTTGTATTAAAGTGTCAAATAAACAACGCGATAAAATCCGTATATAGCAGTTTAATTTCTAAGCAATAATATTTCTATATTTAGTACACAAATATGGCTACTAAAATGTATTATTTCAATTTTATTATCATTGAACCTTAATAGGCCCCAGGTTATTGATCAGTGCCAAATTTGGTAATCATATTAAGGTCAAATGAATCATTGGGCTCCGCAACAAGTATCTGTATAAGGTCATGAACCCAATTACTATGGTCACCATGACAAGGCCAAGCAGTAAACTTTCTCTTTCATTATAATTATATTATTGAACATCCTTCAAACTTTCATTCCTTAGAGGTGTTTATAATTGAATAATGAAAGGAAGTCTTAAATGAATTGTTGTGTATGCTCTTAACATAATAATTTGCAATTTATTTTTAATAACATTATAATTGATATAATGACCATTATAGTGCCTTAGTACTGCTGGGCAGCAGTAGTGTATGCATGCAAATATCATGCATGAGGTTTGAGGTTCGATTTTCGGGATGGGTAAACTATTACTACAGTTTCTTGGCAAAAAATTCGCAGCTTCTAGCAGCACAGAGACTGGAACTGTACTCGATATATGACAGTAAGCTCGCCTCACATTTCGTGAGACCTATAACCATAGGCAGTGTATGCGACCAAATAAACTGAAATATACTCTTTCGGGAAGATAGGTGTGAGACTATGCATGTCATACAAATAATGAATTCAAACATGAAACTCCTTTCAACTATAAAACTATTTCTAGGTGCCAAGCAAATTAAGTTTGCCTGACCACAACTCCTGACATTCTAGTCTTCAAGAGCATCTATAGGCACAAGCTATGGAACTAAAAAGGCTGCTCCAAATCTTAAAGATATGATGAAATACAGGCGTTAGCAGTGGTGTTACATTTAATTAATGGATGTCATTAATTAATATTCTAGAGTTATGACATAACTTCAGTGATGTAAATGTATGATGGTTATGTGGCATTCATATTTATTTATTGTTTCACCAACAGTTGTTACTATATTGGTATATGACATATACACTTACACATTTCATGTCTTAACTGATTGTATCACTTATTAAAGATATTTCAGATGGCATATTTGCACAAATATTTACTTTATTTAGCCAAAACAAAATCAACCATGTTTCAAAAATAAAGTTCACTTTTTATCATCATATGACAAATATTTATACAAATACGCCATGTGTATAGCCTACATGAAAGTCAAACTCAAAGGTATTGTAATACAAACATAGCATCACAGTTCACCCTTGAGGAGAGTCATGCATATAATTTGAAACTGCCAACCAATTGTTTAGAGGTACACATTCATAATAAAGGTAAAATTTGCCTTTAATAGCACACAGATAGGAGCTGTGAAGGCAAATAATTAACTAAAAGCAACATAATACATTTTTTAAGCTACAAAGCATTGTACAAACAATTGCATGTATTCTTATCTGAATATGCTGCTATTATTATTACTTACATATACCCAGGGTGTAATGTGATGGGTTGATGGTATGCAGATATAATATAATTAACAATTCTCTTAAATGACAGATTATCAGAAATAAAAGTATAATTGTGCAGTTTTAACAGACTTACCAACTAATATCCTAAGCACCTTATTGTTGGCGTACTCTTCAATTTCCCTAAGCCAATCCGGCAGACAATCAAATGTTGGTTGACATGATATGTCATATACCAAAATAAGAGCATGTGCTGATCTGTAGTAGCTTTGAGTTATTGAACGGAACCGTTCTTGGCCTGCCGTATCCCATATTTGAAGCTGTAAGAAAATAATGGACATTGGGAAAAGATAAATATACACTATATCATTAGGCAAACCTAGTTTAATATTTTATTATAAAATAGACAAATATATTGTTTATGGAATTTGAAATAAAAACAAATTATCCCTTAATTTCATAATATAAATAAACACTATATATCTGAAATAAATAAAGTTAAAATAACAATGATGAATGTTTCCATAATATGAGGCAACATTCACAATTAAAATAATTACAGGAAGACAATAGATTGTGGTACAAAAATAAAGCATTTAAAAATATGGCTAATTACTGAAATTAAATTTTATGTTTGTATGATGCTACTGTTACTAAATTTTAAAAGAGTTTCTCTTAATTACATTACCTATATCTAATTTTTTTGTGAATGTAGTTAAGTCTTATCTAAACAAGTTATGGTATTTCTTATGATAAAGACGGAATTATTATTAAGGATATAAATTCTTAAATGTCTGCTTCTTAAAGGATATAATAACAAAAACTAATAGGTAAAGCATATGTTTAACAGCTAATTATTAGCAGCGATAATGACGCAATAATCCTTCCTAAAATATAAGTGCGTTAAAACAGACTCACCTTCACTTTCTCACCGTCCACTTCCACAGTCTTGATCATGAAATCAACACCAATAGTAGCACCTTGGCCAGGTGGGAAGAGACCTTGGGTAAAACGACGTACTAAACATGTTTTCCCAACCCCCGCATTACCCACTAACACTACTTTAAATAGAAATTTATAATCCTCCATATCGAGCACCAAATCACATTTGTTGCGAGAAAAAAATAAGAATTCCTTATTTATTAATCTTCACCTCTCACTGTTACGCTTTGATGAATCGAATGTTATTACATTACGCTAAATCACTTAAATTTTCTCAATATGATTATTTTACGATCACACGTACATTATAGATTAGATAGCAAAATCCAATTGTCAAATCAATCTTATTCCAAAACAATGGGAAAGAAAAACTCCAAGAGCGAAAATATCGACGTCGGTCGAGCAAAAAATATCAACTACGTTTGTAAAGATGGGTAGTTATAATTCACATAAGTAATATAAAACAGCAAAAATATTACGTAATCCCATAAAGCATCAAATGCGTATTTCTTAATCATTGAATATAATAATATAACAAAATATATTATGACTGAAGCTTAAAACGTTTGAATTACCATAATAATTATTTATAAATATCTATACGTATCAAAACCGTGCTTCGTAAACTACATTAAATGTCAGTTGTTTTAGTCGATTCAATATCGATTTAAAACGCAATAGTAAAAGACTAACACTATTTGCTTCTTGTGATTGGTCAATAAATCACTTTGACAATTAAAAATTTTCAGTTTGGTGTGTTTGGTTTGTGTTTTGGTGAGTGGCGTTCAGTAAATAAAGAAGTTAAATTCTATATACTTAATCCACGATTCCGATCTAAGTTGAAAAATAAAATGTCTAGTATAAATTATACAACTCGCACAGAGGGCCAGACGAAAATAAACACCATAATATGGACTGTGCCCAATTTCATAACGCTTTTAGAAAACAAATCCACCCGCGAGTTTCGCACTGAAAAATCTAAAGATCCTACGGCGGATGTGTTGGATTCACGATTTCAACTAAAAATGCAGTTCTTGGGAAGAGATAATGATATAATCGAAATCTACTACTTATCGCCTAATCCTGTGTTTTTGAAGTCTATTTTGACCATATGTCTGAAGCGCTTTGAGGAGCGATCAATAGTCATAAAGGAGTATCATACGGTTCAAGCGAATAAATGGCAGTATTTAGCGACATTATTTAAGCGAGATGTGGCTAGTTACGATGGTAGGGACATATTTCTGCTCAGCGATGGCAGTCTCAGGCTAAAGTTCCAGTTCATGGTGACTAATGATATCAAAGTTGATCGTACTAACGTGCCTGAAGCCCAACTGAGTAACGATTTTGAAAACTTACTCAACAATGGACTATTTTCTGATGTAACCATGAAATCTGCAGAAGAAATTGAATATAAAGTGCATAAAGCTGTATTGGCTAGTCGAAGTGCTGTCCTGAAGGCTCATTTTGAACATAATACAACTGAATGTATCACTAACATAGTAGAATCTCCACTAGAGTCTGAGGTATTGAGAGAAGTTCTTACATTTATTTATAGTGACAAAGCTCCAAGAGTTGATGAGATGCCTGAGAAATTGTTAGCTGCTGCTGACTATTACCAACTAAGTAGGTTGAAAAGTCTCTGTGAGGAAGCATTACACAAGAAATTAACAGTAGAGAATGCTATTGAAACATTGCAATTGGCCGACTTACACTCAGCCAATACCTTGAAACAATTAACATTAGAATTCATAAAGGATGGACAAGCAAAACTGATTACAAAGACTGAAGGGTGGGCTAGAGTGAAGTCAGTTGAGCTCATCAAACGAATTTATGAATACATCATGGCTGACGATTATGATACTGAATTGAAACAGTCACTGTCTTAAAAAGGCATTAAAAGAAATATAATAGAAACTGATTATCATTATTAAACTATTTATGCAAAATATAGCAATATATTATAATAAAGAATGACATAAGAAGAAAATATATGAGAATTAAAAATTTATGACATAGAAAGAGATTTAAATATATTTAAAATATCTTATCCAGATCTCATTGAATTCATTGATGTTTATAACTTATGTTTAGAATATTTAATTTTATAGGAAAACTGTATTAACATTGTTTTATAGTTATGCATTGAACATTAATTAATATTTATCAAAAAATATACTTTAAAATGATGTTATGTTTATAAGACGTCTAGACATTTAAATAAATCTATATAACCATATCTAGATATAAAAACAATGTGTCTAGAATAAAATCTGGGATACATGATATAACTCTTAGCAGTACTCCTAAACACTTACTGAATATTATTACACAAGACTGGAATTGTATTATTCTTGCTTCTATAGTTTTTTTTATAAAAATACTGGTGGTCAATAGCAGTAGAAAACACTATGCAAACTCTAATTATATATTTTAAAATATGTAGCATGCTTGTGTTGCCTAATTCAGTATTCTGATTTACAGCAACTTGGGATTACAAATGAATGTGGCAAGATCCTACATTACAGACATATTACATTATATTTATTGATATGTAGTCAGTATTCAATAGGAAAGAATTAAAGTTGCATCTGTACTCAATATTGTTAATTTTTCAAACCATATTAGTTGCATATTTTGATTACTTAAATCTTGTATTGATATCTTTAGTATATAGAAGGTAAACTTTATTAACATGTAGAATGAATTATTCAAGTTTATAATAAAATTATATATCTAGATCAGCATCAGGCAGTGTGTGTGTTACCCCAGCAAAATAATGTCGGAAATAGTAATTTAAATGTTATAGATAATTAGTTGCCCAGCTTCTGTAATTGTTGCGCACATTTTTTAATTAGTTGCACATATAGTTTTTTAGTTATTTCACAAAAACATTTCCTGCTGGGGTAAAGTTAGTAATGCTACCGCAACCAGACATTTTCCTTTTTAATGGGAATATTGAAATAAATATTAGCTATATAATTAGTTGTCTAGACGAGGTAAATGTTGCAACTTATTTCGTATTTGTTCTTTCTTCGGCTGCGAAGTTATTCCGAGATACTGCTGGAGTAACGCTTGTGCGTTAGCTCGATCTCTGAAACGGTTAAGCGGATTCTAATCATATTTTGTACATGACTTCGTAAGAATTAGTTATAATTAGTTGTGCAATAAAAAAACAAAAATAATACACCGTAATTTAAAGGTTATTTAATTAAATATAAAAACGCTTCAATATGTCCTAACACTTTGAATAAGAGCTGTAAAGACTTACTTTAAACGTTATTTTGTAGCTTGTAACTGCCTTCAAATGTATATGAAGTTTCATTGGTATCCTGTAAGTAATTACCAAATTATGATGAAATTTAGTTCTCCTCGTTCACGGTCACAATGCGCGTGGAAATATTTGGCTACCGTTAACCCTGTATGTATTATTATATTAACTGAATGTTATACCAATAATTAGTTGGTTAGTTCAGCTTGATACCTGTAAGATTTCAGCGTAGTACCTACATACAATAATTAACGATATATTAAAATAAAAGTCATTAGGAAGTGTAAGACCGTGGTACTGGTAACCCGACCATGTTTAGGTGATTACAAAAGCGACCGCGTAGAACATTATGCTATCTTCTAAAATGTTTAGTATTGTGGCGACTCCGCACATACAGTTCTGACTCATGGAACTAGCGGCATCCTTCACTGCCACTAGCAACGCTCTTCAGTAGCATCGACAGCTGTCTCATCAACCTGATCGACCTTCGGTCTTGGGGGGTAATACTGTGGCGACTCCCTCAGACGAAGAAGTTTCGCCTACATTTAATAGATGGCGATACAATCATGCTTAACATGACATCATACTATTCTGCATCGCACAAGTGGAGTTTACACAGCAACAGTATATACATATACAAGCTCCCGCCATCAACAGTCGGGCCACAGCCCGCCAGGCACGATCAACCAACCTGGTCGGAGAATCCTCCCTTTGTGTTGGAGGGACATCACATCCTGTTCCTCCACAGTATAATACACCTTACAAGTTCGGTACAGACGCGTACACTATATACAACAATATTTATTCATATTATTATTTATTTTAAACATTATTATTTTTCGCCTACTTATGTGCACGATTGCACATACTTACTAAAGGTGACGTTATTAATTGAATTTATTCAACCGTTAATCGATAAACTATATTTTTAATAATAATAATGTTTATTTCAAATTAATAAAAACGATTACATATAATTTCATTTTCGTTTTAATATTTTTTACGGGGATCTTAAGCAGTCTCTTTACTTGCAAATCTCTCTACTATGCAAATATTATACCCTAAAAGTGCAAAAAGGGACAAATACACGACTCAGGGGCGCGCTTGGGCACACGCACGCCGCCTCTCGGACCTGGTGCTGATCGGGTGACGGGCAGGCCCACGCAGCCCACCACCCCCAGGTCAAACCTCAGAGTACGGAGTGTTGTACTTTCGTTAAGTATAGTTTTTTATGAAATTATGTATTATATTATTATTTTTTAGAGTAAGTGAGTATGGCACTAAACAATATGTTTGAAAATATTTTCGTTTATATTCAAATGCGTGTATTACGCACCTGTCCCACTTACTCTTGCACGCACCACTACTTTGGATCTGTTGGAATTGTTGTGCCGAGTTTATACTTAATTGTTTTTGATATAAGGTTCATTTCAGAATGATTTGTTTACATGATACGATATTTTAGAAGCAGCGATAGCTCAGTGAGGAGACCAACAGACTGCAATCTCGGGTTCGAATCCACGTCGCGCACCTCTGACTTTCGGAAGTTATATGACTTTTCGGAATTATGTATGTATTGATTGGCAATTATCGCCTGCTCCGTGCCTCGGAGAGCACGTTAAGCCGTCGGTCCCGGCTGCCATGAACATCTATGGCCGTCGTTATTGGGAAAGTCAGTACCCTCTAATATCCTGACACTGGTCTAGCCTTAGGGTATCGTTAGCCTTCGGGTTGCGGAGGTCAGGTGGCAGCCGCTCCGTGTAAAAACTGATATCCAGTCAAGTCCGGTTAGACTAAAAAAGCCGACTCCAAGTGACTTGGGAATAATAGAGGCTAGATGAAGAAGAAAATATATTTTAGAAGAAAATATTTATGATACTTTGCCCTACGTATTACGACACTATCACTAAGTGTTAAGGTTTATATATTAAGTTGAATTTAAATTAACTAGGGTGATTTTTAAATAGTCGAACGAGTAAACAGAACTATAATTGTTCACTTCTATTCGTTGACATTATTTGGGTATGATTTAGTACGAGAATGTGCATCTATGGTATATTTGATGGAAGCACTGGCCCGCTAAAATAATAAATAAGTAAGTACATGTAGGTATGTACGAATCACCTGCCTGCAATGAATCGAAAAAATAAACTAATAATAAGAAATAGTTTCATTTGTGTACACATCTATACTGGACTTGTAACACTATCTTATATATTTGAAAATACAGATGTACTACGCGGTCGCTTTTTTGTAACCACCTAGGCATGGTCGGGTTACCAGTACCACGGTCTTACACTTCCTAATGACTTTTATTTTAATATATCGTTAATTATCGTATGTACTACGCTGAAATCTTACAGGTATCAAGCTGAACTAACCAACTAATTATTGGTATAACATTCAGTTAATATAATAATACATACAGGGTTAACGGTAGCCAAATATTTCCACGCGCATTGTGACCGTGAACGAGGAGAACTAAATTTCATCATAATTTGGTAATTACTTACAGGATACCAATGAAACTTCATATACATTTGAAGGCAGTTACAAGCTACAAAATAACGTTTAAAGTAAGTCTTTACAGCTCTTATTCAAAGTGTTAGGACATATTGAAGCGTTTTTATATTTAATTAAATAACCTTTAAATTACGGTGTATTATTTTTGTTTTTTTATTGCACAACTAATTATAACTAATTCTTACGAAGTCATGTACAAAATATGATTAGAATCCGCTTAACCGTTTCAGAGATCCAGCTAACGCACAAGCGTTACTCCAGCAGTATCTCGGAATAACTTCGCAGCCGAAGAAAGAACAAATACGAAATAAGTTGCAACATTTACCTCGTCTAGACAACTAAAATAGCTAATATTTATTTCAATATTCCCATTAAAAAAGAAAATGTCTGGCTGCGGTAACGTTACTAACGTTAGCACGTTACCCCAGCAGGAAATGTTTTTGTGAAGAGGCAATACGTGGAATTTTAAAAATGTGCGAAACAATTACAGAATCTTCGCAACAATTACAAAATCTGCGCAACTAATTATCTATAACATTTATTACTATTTTCGACATTATTTTGCTGTGGTAATGCATACATTTGTGATAAGGACCTTGGTTTGATTCTGAAATAACACAGTCTCTAACTAATTAACTCTATAATATGTTTCTGCTGTAGATATTATTAGTATTCACTTCAAGTCTGAAACATAGCAGGCAAAACAGTTTGCCCACTATTACCTCAGACAACAGTCTGTGTTTTCCACCTTTGCCTGCCCAAGCTTTTTAAGTTGTGATGTTAAAAGTATGATCTTCCAATCTAGTAACTTATAATTGAAGAAATTGTTCATAGGTACATATTCAAATTCAAATTCTTTATTTCAGACAAGTGTCCATAGTGTTAGTAACAAAAATACCTTAAAACTATTGTTAGTAATATAATAAAATTCATCATTTGGTGTGGATCCTTACCCAGTGGCGCAGCAGGGGGGAGTCCCACCGATCTATAAACACGCTCAAGAGACCGTTGGTGGCGGAGCGTACCCGTCCAGCCAAGGAGGCGGTCCTCTTCCGTATTATGGCGTAAAAATCGTCTGTGCGCGCTTCCGCAAACATACTGGACGCACTGCATCTCCACGATCGCCCCAACAGTATCCTGAACGCGTTATTATATTGGACGCGCAGGTCGCTGTATGTCCTTTGCGTAAAACTGGTCCAAAGACTGCACGTGTAAAAAGACTGGCAATAAGCTTTAAAAAGAGAGACTTTAACTTGACTCGTACAACGTGCAAATCTTCGAACCAGCATATTGCAACGCACAGCCAACGACCTGCGCTCCCTCTCTATATCTATGTTGTCTCTAAGATCATCAGTGACCCAGTGACCCAAGTACTTAAATTTGTTCACCCACGTCAACGGAGTGCCACAGAGCGAGACACTAGGAAGGCTTGAATAATTAAAGGCATTCGCTTTGAACATAATGAGTTCACTTTTCTTTACATTGTACTTGAGCCCATGGGCCACTGCATAAGACTCACAAGTAGCAACAAGTGACCTCAAAGCGCCAATCGATGGGCTCAGCAGCACCATGTCGTCAGCGTAACTAATATTATTCATACATACATCATCGATGTGACATCCGACTCTGCTGCTGCTGAGCCCACCAATCAGCCTGTTTATGTACAGGTTAAATAGGCGGGGCGAACTTAACCCACCTTGCCTCACCCCGCATTCCAACCCGTACACATCCGATTGAGCGCCAGCCCACCTGATACTATTTCTCTGATTATTATACCAGTATCGAAACAAGGATGTTATTTCACTCGGTAGTCTGGTATCTTTCTGTAATTTATCCCACAGGACCTCATAGGATACTAGGTCGAACGCCTTAGAGAGGTCCAAAAAACAAGCAAAAACTGGTGTTTTTCGCGAGGTATAATATTGAACAGTTTGCTTGAGGCACAGAATGGCACTCTCCGTGGATAAACCAGGTTTAAAGCCAAACTGCGCGTCGTGGAGTTCAATGTGCTCAGCCAACTGTTGATCAAGCAAACTGTCCAATACCTTGGCGACTACCGTGGCCAAAGAAATAGGCCTGTAATTGGACACCTCAGACGCGTCCCCAGTTCTGTCCTTAACAATAGGTATCACCACCGTACGCATAAGGTCCTGCGGTAAATAACGGTGACTAAGCCAAAGATTATAAAATAAGGCAAGAACCCTATACAGGTGTGGTCCTGCATGCTTGAGGTGCTCGACGCTAAGGCCGTCGTGGCCTGGTGACTTACCTCGGGTCATTTTTTTGATGACAGTAGCAACCTGTGTAGCTGTAAACATTACAGTCAACTCACCAGACCCCGAAGATTCCCCCACGTCGAACACCCTTGCACCAGTGTCCAAGTCAGACTGAACCCGGAAGTGTTTTTGAAAGAGATTTGCGATATCCCCTGGGTCACTCATGCCCCCCACACTCGCAGGGAGACTCGGTTTGGCCTGTAATTTGTTGGTTGACTTCCAAAACTTACAGAAGTCTTTTTTAGAATGACTTTTTGCCAACATGTCTAATTTAATTTGTTGTTGGTTTTTTTGAACAAATTTTAATTTACTCTTAAAAGTCTTACGTGTATCCCGCATTTTCTCATAAACAGGCCCCTGCGTAGGAGTACCATGCAATAGCCATGTTTGATAGTAGGTACGAGCCTCCCTGTGAGCGTCGCTGACATGTTTGTTCCAGCCCGTGACATATTTTTGCCGCTTAAAGCGATCGCTACCGACATAAGTGTTACGGGCACTCTCTTGGAGCGTTGAAACTATTTCCAAATACATATTGTTAATAATTTTTAAGTGGTCTTCATTCTTACACATTTTGTGAGAACATGTAACACATTGATCGGGAAAATCTATTAATTTTAATTTATCATTACAATGCTCATAGTACCTATTTATTTGTTCATTATTTCTTTCACCCCATTTTATTTTATTACTTAACAAGTTCTGTGTTAATACCTTCTGATTAATTTTAGTTAGGTTACACTCAAATAATACAGGGTAATGGTCAGATTGGTAAACCCCATATAAGACAGATGCCTTAGTAATTAGATTTTTAGCACCAGTTGTTATCACACAGTGATCTAGCCACCGTCGTGAGCCACTCGCTTGACAAACAAAAGTATGAGTATCTTTCGGTAACAGCTCATAATCAGCGCAAAACCAAGTCTGCTCACTACAAACCGTTATAAGTTAATTGAAAAATCGCGAGCCGGGGTTAGCATTAAAATCCCCCAACATAAGTACACACTCAACGTTATTACTTTCAATAATAGCTATAATCTCGCTGAGGGTTTGTGTAAACAGGATCAAATTGTCACTCTTACCGTTATCGTAGGGCATATATACGGAAAATATCAACATCGGACGGTTATCATATTCAACTCTTATCGCCACTAATCGATCACTTAAGCACTTCACGATAGATACCGATGAAAACACAGATTTTTTCCACAGTAGTGCCACACCACCGTACGGTCGACCTGAGATCACTTTGACAGAGGTGTCAATGGCTGACTTGCCGTTGTACGCGAAGTTATCGTCTAGGTTTCCTAGGAATCCTATGTCGTGTGGCCAAATCCAGGTCTCTTGCAGGGCTACAATGTCAGCAGTTTTGCATAGGTTTTTCACACAATCCACCGACCTGTTCACTCCTTTACAATTAAAAGTAGATATTTTTATTTTACTTCTATCACTTAGATCCATTATTGGTAAGTGTTTTGTTTGTTGATGGGAGCTGAGTCTTATTAAACGAATCCTTGTTCTTTTTAAAGAACACGAATTGCCTAAAACGTATTCCTTCGGGCCAAAGGCTATCGTCTAAAAATGTATCTAATTTATTTTTTGAGACAAAAACCTTGAATGCATTATATGCCCTTTCTGGTTTCATATTTATTTTTTCAAGCTTTACGATTACACTGGTCTTGGTTTTAATATAATCACATATATCTGCCTCCGTCGTGTGTTTGTCAACGTTAGACACAAAAAGCGGAATAAATGACTCTGCCGCTTTAAAGCTTCCCGTTGGACTACATTGAGCCTTGCCTGTTCTACCAGTGAATCGGCTTTTCTTTCTATGTTGAACAACTGTCCATTCGCCCTTGCTTGCTACCTCCGCCATAGTCAGCTGTTTCCTTACATTACATTCCATAACGTTGCTTTCCACTAAAGTTGAATTTACTGGCGCAAGCGTGACAGAGTTATCCGCAACACCATTCGACTGACAGAGAGTACGATATTGCAATGAACTGTTTACATCTGGCAAACTGTTATCAGTACCAGCAACCGGTTCTACAATGTCGACGCGAGAACAAAGCGGCTCGATATTCGTCGATTCACTCGGCGCAGGCGGCGATGACTCAGATACATGCGACATTCCAAACGGCCCGCTGTCTAGCAAATACCCTCCTCTACGCATATTGATGTTCGAATTAACGTACGACACCGGGCTATTTATGCAGATTCTATCTTCTTTCTGTTTACTTTTTAATTCTTCCTTGGTCACATAGTTTTCTTTTATGTGATTTACTTCTTGACGTAATAGCACTAAATCTTTTAATAACTTTGTTACGTCGACATGATCAAAACAAACTGGCGGTAATTTCTCTAGGTTGTAAGCTACGAACACCGGCACTTGATCAGGTTCAGCCGTTTTTAACACCGACAACATATCTTCGAGGTCCATTTCTTTTTTATTCTTTCGTCTGGATACAAACGTTTGTTTAGTTTTCACGGATGAAAACAGTAACTTTTTGGCACCGTCAATATCCTCTTCCGAGAAAGCGGATACACAGATTCTTAATAAACTTTCATTATCCATGACATCAAGTTTATTCCGAATAAACGCTAACACTTCACATATAACTACATTACAGTTCACGCACTTGAGCGTATTCACATTCACATTGTTCTTGGACATAGTGATGGACAACTTTATTTCGCAGCGACCGCTCGGTAATGCGCACGCGCGAAGACTTGAAGATATTATAGTGTTTATTGAAATAAATAAAATATTAATGTATAAAGTTTTTTTATTATCAAAGACTTGTGGAAAAAGATAATAAGCTATAACATTTTCATCGAAGCAAATTCTTTATTTTGTGAACATATGTGATTACAGGTATGATATGTTATAAATAATGTACATACTATTTCATTGTCACAACTATAGGTAGGGCATAGTATGTATATCATATATTTATGCATCTCTCATTCTGACAAAATTTTAAAATATTCTAATAATTTAGATACAACAGTTTAATCACCCTATGTTAAATCTCTCACTAACAAGGTTCAGTAGTGAAGTTCTTTATTATAAGCCTGTAATGTCTTACGGCAGGGAAAAGGCATTCCGACAGATATAACAAACAATATAAATGCATAAACTTATTTTCTAGTAAGGATATAGTAATATCCCAACAAAGTCAAGAAAAAGGTTTACTTTTATAGAGTATTTATTACAGAAACAACATTTTAAAAAGTTTCACTAGTTAACTTGGTTTATTGCTAATATATCAGAAATTTGATTTAACATTATATAAACTTTTACAGTACCAATTAATGAATTATAACATAATTCATATTGCAATGAGGTAAGTATCATAAGAATATAAACATCTAACTTCCAATATACAACTATTATTTATCACCATTATTTTGATCACTTTCACTATCAGAATCACGAGAGTCACTATCACTAGTATCATCACTATCATATGTTACTACAGGCTTTCTATTTGTATTTACAAATAAATCATCATCATTATCTGTATTACTTTCTTTTTTATTGTCCTCAAATTCTACAGGCCACACATTATTTTCTTTATAATATTTTATTGAGTCCTTATTCATTATTTTAACAATTTCAGCCTTTACTTTGTCACCTTCCGCAATAGGCTCAACCAATATATAGTCACCTCTTTTGACCCATATATTTTTTCTAAACTTTGTTGGCATAGACACAAGGTATTCTTCACCACTTGGTGTCATAACCTGTAAAAAAGCATATGATCACTGGTTATCTGTATAAAAATTCTCAAGTAAGCTCAAACTAATAAAGCTTGAGATTACTTAAGAATTTTTTAATTCCTTTCCTCATAGTGTCCCTTAAGCTACATACCAACCCTAAATATTGGACACATAATTTTATTTATTCATTTGGCCTAGTATTGTCATGTTTCAGATTTTAATATATATTGAATCCTAGCTTCCACCAGCAGCTTTGCTTGCATAGTATGTCATTAAAACAGCCTGTCTCAGCTTAGTTATTAGGGGATAAGATAGCTTTCTATCAGTGAAAAGGTTTTTAGAATGGGTTCCAGAGATTCATATATCACTACAAATCATACATAGATGAATAACTACTGACTAAGATTTTTTTACGATTCATATATGCATGATATATGAATCGTAAAAAAATCTTAGTCTGTGAATTTTACAATGATACAATGTAAACAAGAAAGGGCAGAATCAAACAAATGGTAATTTAAATAAAAACATGCAGCGTATTACCATTTATCTACTACTCAAATATTACCATAAAAAATACTAATATTAAGGATTAAATATCTCACCTCATGTAAATTATTTCCTTTACTTTTTAAAACTTTGACGATACTTTGATTCTCTTTCGGCAACTCGTAGTCATCCCATAATGCTTCGTTCATCACATGTTTACGTTTAGTAACTTTAGACATGATTATTAGAGGAGAACATGAAGGTTTGCAGAAATAAACACAAAAGTTATGTTTTAGGATTTGTAATATTGTTTTGATTACTGCGTAACACACGTTCGCGGTTAGCCTTTAGGTTAGTGAAACTGGAGCGTTACAGTTATTCCAAAATATTTGAAGCATGCGCTTACAATGACAGCACAGTAGATATTCATTTATAGTTATAATTAAATTTAATCTACGGTTTTGTTATATTTGACGTTATTATGTTTTACAGTCAATCATACTACTTTTAATCGAAAACAAATTATATAAATATAAAATTATAAATACTGAGAACTACACAAAGAAATGTTGCGTATGGTCAAGCTCAACATATATTTGAGAAACAGTAACTGGAATGATCTCAGATTTTTGACGTCGGTTGATTGACATTGACATATGTTACTAATGCGTTCTATTTCACGCATTTAATTAACTGAATGTGTTTAATTTATTGGGATTAGAATGAATCATTTTGCTTCTGAAAAATACCCGTCCCTCCGAAGGGCTTACCCGGGGATGCGGCTCTTTAGGCATAGATGCGTGCGAATGTATTTCTATATACATAGTTAACTGCCTCCGTGGCGCAGCGATAGTGAATGCGACTGCTGTGCATGAGGTCTCGGGTTCGAAACCCGGGTCGGGCCATCAAAAAGTTATTGGGTTTTTCTGTTAAGAAATCTCAATACGAGCCCGGAGTTAGGAAGTCGGCGGTGTTAGACACCCCCGTGCCTCGTAAAGCACGTAAAGCCGTTGGTCCTGCGCCTGATCTATCTCCGGTCGTGTCGGATTGTCCGTCCCATCGGATCATGAGAGTTAAGGAACAGATAGTGCAATTGTGTTCGCGCACACACATGTGCACTATAATACCTCCTGCGTAGATGGCCACTCTACGTTAATATTGGCCACTGTTAAGAGTTTGGAGGACATTATACATAGTCTATCATAGAAAAAGAAAACCAGCATAAATGCAGTCACTACTGCTTGCTCTGTGATTTTGCGAGGAAGCTGCCTTCAGAAGACAACAAAATAGCATGACATAAACTTGTAATACCAAGTGTAGGTGTCTTTATTATCTCCATTTTTTATGTTTATAAAACCCAGCAATAGAGCGATTATCTATATTATAATGTAATGTAAACTGCAGTTATAAAGTTAGTGCAAATGCTATGTACGCCATTATTGTGATGCATATCAGAACATGTACTATAGATATAATTTACTTGTTGTATTTTTTAATATGTGTCATGTGGCAGTACTTAATAAATAAATAAATAAATTATCCCATCCCTACTTCAGGATTAATTGACAAAAAATACAAGATATTTTATACTATTTTATTAGATGTCCCACACTTTTCTAATACGTCAAATATATTCAATGATTCTCCGTCAGGTATACCGTAGCCCTTCTCCAGGCCGTGTGGATTCGAAGGCGTAGTACAACTTAGATTAGACTCCTTTCTCAAAACCTGGTCCACTTCAACTGATGTGAAAAATGCAACTGACAATGGCAAGTCGTTTAGGCCAACTCTGAAAAAGAAAAATAAAATTATATGATGTAGGACTACATCTATTTGAGTCGGAGTGACGCCCTCTGTCGTGCCGGAGCGTCACCCAGGAGTCGTCGTCCGCAGGCGTTTGTTGCCTGCGTTGAGCACTGCTGGGTGGGTCACTGATGTAGTCTGAGTTCCAGCGACCCACCCACCATCCAAGGTAGCGATTTGGTACACCGTGGTAGGTTTAGTCGGTAGTACCCAGGACATTCCATCTCATCCCGGGTGAGCCCGACGTAACCTCTCTGCTCCCCTTTCCGCGGAAAAACAAGTGAGAAACGGCAATGAATTGCCGTAAATCGTACGAGTTCGAAAAAATGGTTCAAGTAATATGCAAAGGCCACGCGATACCACGTGACCTTAAGGGCAGAGGTGAAAGGTCATAGTCATTTCGGGGTACATCGACTATGCTGAGTCGAATGGCGTTGATCGCGAGTCTCTAGCTCTTACGGTTCTTGAGTTGAAAGTTGTATAACAGACAGACAGACAGACGGACGGACAAAGCTGTTGTATAAGAGATTTTTCGAACTCTTAATCTTAAATGACTATGTACATTTTTCCCTTTAAAATAGGCAGCAGTATCAAATCCATACAGCTGAGTTAAGATACCATATAGTACATAGATACACGCCTGTATATGCCTTGAGGTGTAGCCAGAGATATACACATATTTCACCAGCCATGTTATATTTGCCACGTCAAGGGAAGCAAGGTTAATGCTTCTACCAGCCACATTCTCAGGTTTCATGCTGCTACCAAAACTTTTAAGCAAGAAAATATTATAACACTTGTTTGCATTACATAAGCCTTTTTTTAGGAAGAAAATCCAATAACATTTGCCATGCGTGACATAAGTATAAAACATACGACATTACGAGTAATTTAACGATATTCAAAATAGGAAATACCGCAAGTTATAATTGATTAATATAATTACCTTTGCGAGCAAAACGCTCTTGTAAGTAAGTTGGTTATTTGTAGCGCCAGAGCAGTCTCATACCTGTATTGTTCTGGTACAAGATATCTCACTTCGTCGTGAAAACTGAGGCAAAATCTGTTAAAAAATACAACAATTAAAAACGTAGGCATCTTCACGCCTGTTTATACCCAAGAGAGACAGAGATATATTGTATTACATCCACGTTTCAACAGGTTTATTTAGATTTGCCACAAATTACACACTGAATCTAGTACAACATTTTCAAAAGACGTGTCTGCGGTTTATATTTACATTGGTATTACTTATGATGTTCAAAATACATTTTAAACGCGACAAAGCGCTGTTGCGTTGACCAGATATATAAATCAAAGGTTGGGTTACGTAATCAGTAATTATTATTACGTGTAACTTTTGATTTAAAATGTACCTTAACACCAGTAAAATGTTAATAATAAATAAATAAATAATAATGTCATGTCACTACATGACACTGGCGTAGAGAGAGGTTCATTTTTAGTGAAACTGCTCGAGTTTGAACGCAGATTCCACTGTACTAAGTACTTTTCTAAAGATCTTGATGAAGTTTTGCAGGTTTTTTATTAGAATCAGCACTAATTTATGGTATTTTTTATGGTAATTATAAGTTTAGGATGTAAAGCATCGCTATACCTGGCATGCGGCGCGAGGTGCGTCATGCTGACAAGCATGAGATGCAAGAAGTCAGCGGCGGCGCTCTGCACGGCCCAGTTGAGGCGCGTGCCGCCCCAGCGTCCCGCCGCGTGCTCCAGCGCGCGGGACAGGCGACCCGACAGGAACGCCGTCGACGGACCTTCCGAGTCTACAGGAATTCACCAGATTTGTATCAGCATACGAGGCGGATGTCGGGGTTTAACATATACTGCAGCTAGATAGAATGGAAACTCTTTGTTAGGTACTGATTGTACAGCGCGCGGGACAGACGACGCGACAAGAACGTCGTCAAGGACCCGAGGAATTTATAGGAGGAATAATTCACCAGATTTGTATCAGCATAGGAGTTGGATGCGGGTTTAGCTAGTATTGGTTGCCGCTAGATAAAATGGCAACTCTGTTACTGATTGTACAGCGAACGCGACAGACGTCCCGACAGGAACGCTGTCGATGGACCTTCCGAATCTACAGGAGGAAGAATACACCCGATTTGTATCGGCATAAAAGTCGGATGCGAATTTAGCCAAAACTGCTGCTATCTAGCTGCCATTTTATCTAAAATGGCAACTATTTGTGACTGATTTTGGAGCGGTTTATTTAAATTCTGCCAACCCGCACTGGGTGGTGGACTGGGTGGATGGGCTAACCGTATTATTATTATTATTCAATGAGAAGAGACCCGTGCTGAGCAGTGGCACAGTTTAATACAAGGCTGATATTATTATTAGGCACCAAAATTAATTTAAAAAAATTTACTAATTATATTTAAACTCTGCTGTCAGTATTACCAAGAAAACTACTTAAACAATAAATACACTACAAAGAAAATGAACTTGCTAGTGTTGCAAGCGCTGATGGGCTACAATAACCGCTTACCATTAGGCGAGCCGTACGCTTGTTTGCTAACTTGGTAGTACACGCCAGCATAAATAACTTCGCTCAAATCTGCATTGAGCCCGCCACACACAGACAGCGGAGGCGAAGCGGTACCGGTGCCATATCTTTAGTATTGTTCGAATTAGTGTAAAACATTTCACAC
This sequence comes from Catocala fraxini, assembly GCA_930367265.1. NCBI lineage: Eukaryota > Metazoa > Arthropoda > Insecta > Lepidoptera > Erebidae > Catocala > Catocala fraxini. The sequence continues at coordinate 4,584,610 of OV884045.1, forward strand.
ACTATCCGGAGCGATCGTGTGTGTAATGTTGCATACTAATTCGAAGCATACAAAATTCCGCCACTGGTACTGATCCACCTCTGCTCTCTCTTTTTCTGTATTCAATGGGCTTTATCCTGACTAAAATACTGCTTCCATCTTTTGACAAGATCGTAGTTAAATAATAACCTTGTGTTAAAATCCTACAGTGAGAAGTATTACAGATTTGCATTTATGATATTTCTAGTGTCACAAGTATTCACAGGTCTCAGCAACCGCTTACGAACACACAGGCCGTTATTTGGTTTTGCAAAGCAGTTGTATAAAATTTACCACTAGATAATGTTGATTAAAGTATTGTATAACATACCAGCTATTTCTTCGAGTTTGTTGAACATATCGGATTCAGTCCCTCCAACCCACTTGGGCCTCTCGAACATATCTTCGAGTGTTTTACCGCTTAGCTTCGCTAGTCTGATCGCCTGATACCCTGTCATTTCTACCACCTGTAATAATCAAAATCAAAATAATTAACGCACTATTATATCTCTTATACTCTCTCTCTCTCTCTCTTGCCATACCAGAATATGGTACAAAATATTGAAATTAAACTGCTATATACGGATTTTATCGCGTTGTTTATTTGACACTTGATTACAAAATTTTGAAAATTGTTACACTACTACTACTATTAAACTTTACTAATTTTTAAGCTAATTAAATTATTATTAGCTTAAAAATTAGTAAAGTTTAATAGTAGTAGTAGTGTAACAATTTTCAAAATTTTGTAATAAAGTGTCAAATAAACAACGCGATAAAATCCGTATATAGCAGTTTAATTTCAATGAATAATATTCGCGTAAATAGAAGACAATATTATGGTACAAAATAAATTACATAACCAAGGACCAGAGTCCTTGGTTATGTAAGATGTACTACACATCTCTTTTAAACAAAAACTAGAATCAAGAAGCAAATTAAAGATAGATGATTTTTAGTCGACGCAATAATACATTTTTCTGAGCATTCCGATTGCTGGTAAACATTTCGCTTAAACATTTGTTTCTGTTTTAAAACACCGTTATAGAACGACCTACTAGGTTCTCTCATAACATCCAGGTGCGGAACAACAAAACATACAGTTAATTACACACACATTTAGCTCCTTTATGAACCGAAGCCACACCACCTAGCGCAGTGATCGGCAACCTTGTCGACCAAAAGAGCCAAATATAGATAATACACAATTGAAATCTATTCAAAGAGATATTTATTAACTAAACCTTTGCTTTAGCAGAAGACATAATTACGGAAATAATTAGCGATTAAAAGTACATTCTCGAGCTTGCCTTTGTCAAATAAGTCTCAGTTTAACTAACAGACAATTAAATAAAATTTGGTATCATACTTATAACTCAAGGTAATAAATAATATTCCGTGTCTACCTTAAACATTTCATGGCAGAGCCGCAGCCGAGGAATCGAAGAGTCGCGGGTTGCCGAGCACTGACCTAGCGTTTATCGCCGTTTATTAGCAATGGCGAGGCGACCACAAACCATTACACCATCTGTATACTCTAAATTGAAGTACTTACCTGTTCTGATAAATCTTCATCCATGAATCCTTCCATGTACTGTTTCTTGAGTTTGTAGACTCGCTTGCCTTTGGTCGAAGTGAACATTTTAGCTGCTTTACTTTTAGCTTCCGATACTGTCATGGTCGGGTTGAATTGCTTTAACAGACGCTCGGCGAAGTTCTGCCCCGCTCCTATTACATATAATTGATAATAAAGAATTATGGAGAACATAATAAAATATATTATTATTATGGAAAAGAAATAGAAATTAGGATGTTTATAGACCCGACATAATTATAAAGTCACGTATATATTATATCATCCCTTATGGGGCCGGCCAAATTACGTCACATCATCATTTCAAAAAGTAAATGTAATATATCTTTCATAATTGCCATTTCAAACCTCGCATACCCAATAAATCTCTTTTCTGAGTCATTACCTACCTATATACCTGCGGTCGAACTGTTGTTATCTCTTTTAATAAGTATATCCTAAATGTATAGTACTATACTCATAAGTGAACTGTAATGTTCTTGAGAAAATAAAGTTCTTTAAACCTAATATTTTTGAAAATCTTGACGTTTCCACAAGCGTCCGATTTACCGATCACCGAAAACATTCGGACGTCGAATGCGTAACAATAGATGTTGTAACGCAAATTGGGAGAGTCTCAGTTCCAAAAGTGGTATTGGTTGAGGACAGTTCCAAGCTGCTGATAATACAAAATACTTGCCATATATCCTGGCATAGTTGATGACTTTCGCGTGATCCCTCGACACGGCGGCGGCATTGGCAGTGAGGGAATGTAAGTCAGTCTTCCGGCTTTTGTCCCCCGCTAGTACAGCCCAACCAAACGCGCTGCCCCCGCATACGCCGATGCTACTGTCCCCTAATAATGCGGCTATCCACAACTCCTAAGTAAGAAGGCAAACATTAACGGAATATATATTAATGATTCCACACAAAAGCAAATAACAATCAAAAGAAATCTTCTGTGAAAACAGTATAAAAATTGGTTATAAAATAAGGCGGTAATTAATATTTTAATTATGATTTGGAGTAGGAGTTGGGGGAGTAGTGAAGACGTCTCGCTATCTCCTTCGGGCGGATGCATTAAAATAGTAGTTACGTCACAGTATTTATAGTAAATTTTTCTATAAATTGTCAATTACTACTAAACTGGAAACTATTACCAAATTGGAAACGCTAGAATCCTATTTACGTTTGAATAGATTAAAAAAATTGTACACATGGCTTCACATCAAGTTAGACACTGTACGCATAACTGCGCTACATACAAAATAGAGAATTGTCGTCGAAATCGTTGTGCTTATACACACTGACGAACTTTTTTTTGGTTTTGTTGTTTTTCGCCGGCCGTCAGTCAAACAGGACAACATCAAGGACAGATGCATTATTATAAAATTACAAGTTTAATTTATTTATCAAGTTACCTAGTTATTAACTTTGAGCAGTTTGATACTAAAGATCGCCATATTAAATAGTAGGTAAATCGAAACGTATATCAAAATGACCACAGGGTTTTTTGATTTAATGAATATCTTAACATTACTTATTATTATATTTTCCAGTGCATAGTTATGAAAGGAAATAATGAAATACATTTTTATCGCTTACTTATTTAACTTAATGGTTCAACGTTTTTAATAATTTCATGAGTAAATGGAAATCTTATTATTTTTACTCTTTTAGAGACTTTTTTTATTCTTTTATAACATCTGCATCAGTAATAATAATAATTGAAAATAAGTAATGGACGTATTAACGCTCAGACGCTAGCGCAAATCTAAAACCAAAGTTGTAAAAGATAATTTTCGCGCCGAGCTAAACTTGCTCAGAAAATAATATACATATAGGATATGATACACGTTTGGTAAGGATAGAACGCCGCGTCCAGTTCAGCGTTAGTGAGACAAAACAACAAAAATATAACGCACGCTCTCGCACGATTCGCAGCGTTCAACTTCTAATAGTTCAAAATCCAAACAGTCTAGGTTGATGTGTAGCTGTGTGTATGTGTTTTAGAGTTTGGCAAATATTAGGTACTATTTAATTTAAATAAAATAAAAATATGAGTACACATGCACGACAGAGATAGCAAGATGCCCTTTAGAAACCAAAATCACATGGTGTCGCATGTTTCATTGTTGGAGCTTCACGCAAAAAAGCTCAATGGATTTTGATAGGGTGTTCAGAGTTTGGTAGCTTAACTTTAAATCTAAGTTTTATCTGATTTCATTCATTAAGGTTGTAGTGTATAGTATGATGCGTGTAAAGTTTATATAGTGAATATTTACCTGTGAATCAACATCAGCTCCTACAAACTTGTACCCTGGCGGTGCCTGCACCATGGCCCGAAGCTCGGAGCCCACTCTTTCCTTATGCGCGTTAGATGCTGTCATCCAGGTCGGTTCGCTTGCACTGAACAAACATAGACATTTTTTATACTACACTTAGCGAGCCTTTCACCTCGCAATTTCAATAGGTAATCTTACAGTAATGCCAGGTTTATATGATTTACGCATATACCTGTAATATATATGTTTTAAGGCCTATACAGAAGCAAGAATAAGGGGACACGGACGCATTAAGCATGTAAGTATAGGCGTAAAAGGCATCGCACGTTTGAACCAGTGCGTACCCGGTTCGCGACGTGTCTGAGATCCTTTCCTACTTTACGACAATCTGCGGCAGTATGGCGCCGAAGTGCCGCACGTGGCGCAGCGCCGCGGGGAGCAGAGCGCGCGGCACCCACACCACCTGCTGCACAAGTATGTAAGTAACTGACCGTCTGGTGAGCGTGCCGGCGACGACAATCTGCGGCAGTATGGCGCCGAAGTGCCGCACGTGGCGCAGCGCCGCGGGGAGCAGAGCGCGCGGCACCCACACCACCTGCTGCACAAGTATGTAAGTAACTGACCGTCTGGTGAGCGTGCCGGCGACGACAATCTGCGGCAGTATGGCGCCGAAGTGCCGCACGTGGCGCAGCGCCGCGGGGAGCAGAGCGCGCGGCACCCACACCACCTGCTGCACAAGTATGTAAGTAACTGACCGTCTGGTGAGCGTGCCGGCGACGACAATCTGCGGCAGTATGGCGCCGAAGTGCCGCACGTGGCGCAGCGCCGCGGGGAGCAGAGCGCGCGGCACCCACACCACCTGCTGCACAAGTATGTAAGTAACTGACCGTCTGGTGAGCGTGCCGGCGACGACAATCTGCGGCAGTATGGCGCCGAAGTGCCGCACGTGGCGCAGCGCCGCGGGGAGCAGAGCGCGCGGCACCCACACCACCTGCTGCACAAGTATGTAAGTAACTGACCGTCTGGTGAGCGTGCCGGCGACGACAATCTGCGGCAGTATGGCGCCGAAGTGCCGCACGTGGCGCAGCGCCGCGGGGAGCAGAGCGCGCGGCACCCACACCACCTGCTGCACAAGTATGTAAGTAACTGACCGTCTGGTGAGCGTGCCGGCGACGACAATCTGCGGCAGTATGGCGCCGAAGTGCCGCACGTGGCGCAGCGCCGCGGGGAGCAGAGCGCGCGGCACCCACACCACCTGCTGCACAAGTATGTAAGTAACTGACCGTCTGGTGAGCGTGCCGGCGACGACAATCTGCGGCAGTATGGCGCCGAAGTGCCGCACGTGGCGCAGCGCCGCGGGGAGCAGAGCGCGCGGCACCCACACCACCTGCTGCACAAGTATGTAAGTAACTGACCGTCTGGTGAGCGTGCCGGCGACGACAATCTGCGGCAGTATGGCGCCGAAGTGCCGCACGTGGCGCAGCGCCGCGGGGAGCAGAGCGCGCGGCACCCACACCACCTGCTGCACAAGTATGTAAGTAACTGACCGTCTGGTGAGCGTGCCGGCGACGACAATCTGCGGCAGTATGGCGCCGAAGTGCCGCACGTGGCGCAGCGCCGCGGGGAGCAGAGCGCGCGGCACCCACACCACCTGCTGCACAAGTATGTAAGTAACTGACCGTCTGGTGAGCGTGCCGGCGACGACAATCTGCGGCAGTATGGCGCCGAAGTGCCGCACGTGGCGCAGCGCCGCGGGGAGCAGAGCGCGCGGCACCCACACCACCTGCTGCACAAGTATGTAAGTAACTGACCGTCTGGTGAGCGTGCCGGCGACGACAATCTGCGGCAGTATGGCGCCGAAGTGCCGCACGTGGCGCAGCGCCGCGGGGAGCAGAGCGCGCGGCACCCACACCACCTGCTGCACAAGTATGTAAGTAACTGACCGTCTGGTGAGCGTGCCGGCGACGACAATCTGCGGCAGTATGGCGCCGAAGTGCCGCACGTGGCGCAGCGCCGCGGGGAGCAGAGCGCGCGGCACCCACACCACCTGCTGCACAAGTATGTAAGTAACTGACCGTCTGGTGAGCGTGCCGGCGACGACAATCTGCGGCAGTATGGCGCCGAAGTGCCGCACGTGGCGCAGCGCCGCGGGGAGCAGAGCGCGCGGTACCCACACCACCTGCTGCTCGAGGATGCGACCCCGGTTGTTGCGCCAGTATGACATCATGCGACCGAATGTTAGCACCTGATAACCACACCAATTAACGGACACGCCATCTAGTTCTAACAACATTTACCAAATGTATAGACAACTAGCGCCAGAGTTGTTGGCTGCAGTATACAGAATAGTGGCAAACTAACGCCCTTAGAGCATGTATTAAGTAAATTTTTGCAGGGCTACCCTTAATAGACCGCGAAAGGAGTGGGACGCTAATACCGTAGATGGACCAGGCTTATGACATCGATGACACAACGCTCTAGTCGAAAATCCGAGTTACCAGTAGAACAGTCACATTTATTGGTGAAGATATTCTCTAGATGTGTCCGGGCCCTTAAACAGCTATAGCTTTCATAATTTGAAATCTAGTATCCTAGGATAAGCCCTAGATATAGGCATGGTCGACACTTCGACAGCAAGAGGACGCAGTTGTTAGAAACTGCATGGGTTATGGTCATGTAAACTGAGTGGGTCGATGAAGTAGTTTCAGTTACAGCGACCCACCCACCATTCAAGGCAGCGAGTAGGCACACCGTGGAAGGTTAGGACTCGGTCCTTTCATTCTTTCCCCGTGTGATCCCGACATACCATATCCGCTCCACTTTTCCCGCGGAGAGGAATGCGGGAAAGGCGAAACACGAAAAAAAAAGATATCTTGTATCTTTTTTGACAAAAGTATTGAATTTTGTAAAAACAGGTAGTATCAAACGTATTATTTAAGCTCAGGACAATCCTTTAACTGAAACAACTCAATCGTTGCTCAATGGTCCTGAAGATGCCTCACGCTGAGGCAAATGTGTTTCGCCGACGCATACGTTGGAGTACGCTTGGGTCCCACGTCGTGGCTGTTCCTATCCAGAGGAGTTTGGTACTCTTAACCTTTTTCTATTGCAATAGTTGGGGTGGGCAATCCCAGGGTATGTGGCGGGTTCCTCTCTTCCCAATAATTTTAATACATTCGACTTCCGCCAAGTAACGCCTACTTCGATTCAATATAACTGTAGGAGTGTTTGTTTGTAAGTAAGTAAGTAAGTAAAAATTTGTCTACTTACTTTTTCAGCTTCGTTTCCTTGCGCGGAGAGCACGTTCTGGCTGAACATGTCCAAGAAGTCTTTGGCTAATGGATTGCCCACTTTGTACTTAGGGCCATCTTTGTGTGGCAGTCTAAGGAAATGGCAGCAGCCTGAACAAGTATAGTAATTTTCACAATGTAGCATTATACCAGTGTATTACCATACGGTTAAGTAATAAAATATATTTTTTTAATTTAGAATTTAACAATGAGAATGAAAGAGCTGCGATAGCTCAGTGGGGATACCAACAGATTGCAATGCAGAGGATCTCGGGTTCGAACCCACGTCGCGCACCTCTGACTTTCGGAAGTTATATGACTTTTCGAAATTATGTGCGTATTGATTGACAATTATCGCCTGCTCCGTCCCTCGGAGAGCACGTTAAGCCGTTGGTCCCGGCTGACATGAACATCTATGGCAGTCGTTATTGGGAAAGTCAGTACCCTCTAATATCCTGACACTGGTCTAGCCTTAGGGTATCGTTAGCCTTCGGGTTGCGGAGGTCAGGTGGCAGCCGCTCCGTGTAAAAACTGATATCCAGTCAAATCCGGTTAGATCAGAAAAGCCGACCCCAAGTGACTTGGGAATAATAAAGGCTAAGAGAGAAGAAGAGAATTTAACAATGAATTTCATTCCCTCGGCAACAGTACTTTTGCCCTGGATGAAAAGTACCGTATGCCAAATTTTATGATAATCGGTCGACTAGTTACGGCGTGCAATCGTAACAAACAAACAAAAAAACTCACATTCGCATTTATGATTATGAGTTCGGATAGATCACAATTACCTTGAACCTGAATACTGCACCAAACACCAAGGCCGTGATACTGGTTAGCAGCCGCTTGCTGTTCAATTTTCTTCCTCGCGTAGTAAGCTCGTCTGCCCAAGTCCTCCTATATACGCCATGTAATATATATATATATATATATATATATAATTAAGACATATTGGGTAATTTTAATCCTATTGGCATTATTATAATCTATCAGACCAAGATATAGAAAAATACGTCGCACGTTTAATAAATCGGCAACTTTACTCGAAATTTGGAAGTAAGGCAATTTGAACTCTAATTGTGTGTTAAGGAATTGCAATAGAGTTTAAATTTGTTTAAGCCAAAATACTCAGATAGGTCTCTGTTTATTAAGAGTGCGATGTCCGCTGTTCAATACTGGAGCAGTTGTATTTAAGGATGACCTTCACGACGGACGCTGTAGCTGGCATGCTGTCACCAAGCCGCTACCGCTATGTCGAGTGTTATAGTCGTTTTAAATGCCACATGTTAAATTATTTATGAGCACCACAAATATTTTTCTTTACTTCTAAGTCAATTGGTTTCTTATACAGTCAACGACATAATTAGCTTAACAATTTTTTTAACCATATTTTATCAATGAAAAATCCGTATTTATTGTTCTAGAGCAATATGTTTTAATATGACTGCAGTAAAGCATTAGGAATTCACATTATTGTGTGTGTTAAAACAATTCAAAATTTCACAAACATTTATCGATTTATGTTGCTGACTATACATACAAACTCTGCGACAAGGTGTTGCTGTTGCGGCAGTTACTTAACACAGAAAATTCACAGTTAAACAACGTATTGATGTTGATTAAGTGCGTAGGGTTGCCAGTGGCAGGACATATATATAAGCTTAAAAGCTTGCCTTTCTAAAATATTTGATGGAGAAATATATTGTATAGCGTTAGCCTGCAAGTGACATCACTGTAAGCAGGTTCTTCCCTATGCACACTTAATAAAATAAACATCGACGGCGTTACCACTTACCACCACTGCCGCTGGCTTGCCTGCCACTAGAGCAAATAAAAGAAATCGGGCCTGCCTTATCGCCACGCCCTAGGAACGTTAACGGTAATATTTGCATTTTGCCCTGGCCTTTACAATTCAAATTTATAAAATAACTAGTATTTCGCGTGGTTGCGCGGCCCGCAAGCGAACCCGCGAGGAAGGTTGTACAGCGAGGCGGGTAAAAAGTTCCTAGGGTTAAAAAAAATGGTAAAGAAAAAGTTCCCCCTAAAAGTTCCCAGGGTTTTAGAAAGATTTTGTTCGAGAACGACTCCCGTAGATGTCACCGTTTCTGAGATCCGATGGGGTACCACCACCAAGAGCTAACCTTCCGAAGGTCAGGCATTTTTCCAGGGCCTTCTGAACGATTCTCTATACGACGTTATAGACTTCCCCTTGTATGACTTCTATTTCTCTAAGTCAGTCAGTGAGTGAGTGGTAATTTAATTTAATATAATATGAATGAATGAATATGAATAAATCTTTACCTCAACAGTCTTCGGCAATGTGTAAACGTCGGGATCGAACCCACTCTCTTTACAAAACATTAATGGACAAGCTTCTAGCAGTTCTTCTAAAGGGATTAGCGGTTCCTCTGCATCTTCAGCACGCTGGTGAGCGAAGGGTACCAGAAAACCCCAGCCCTCGCCCTGGATGTGATGTAGGGGGTAGCCTTCCCAAGACAATCGTAGCAATTTGGGTGTTATCTACAACAGAATAGGATTATAGTTAACTCACAATTTTTTATTATTTAGATCAAATAGTTATATTGTCTAAATTTTCACATACAACTTTTTGGAAAGCCAATCAAAAATAAAAAAGATTCCAGCAAGCATTTCAAATGGTTGGATATGGTTAAAAAAATGGTAATTAGTAAGGGTAGTTGACGTAGTGACAGCAGCGATAGCTCAGTGGGGAGACCAGCAGACTGCAATGCAGAGGGTCTCTGGTTCGAACGCACGTCGCGCACCTCTGACTTTCGGAAGTTATATGACTTTTCGAAATTATGTGCGTATTGATTGACAATTATCGCCTGCTCCGTGCCTCGGAGAGCACGTTAAGCCGTCGGTCCCGGCTGCCATGAACATCTATGGCAGTCGTTATTGGGAGAGTGTCGACACAAAAGACCCCCACTGGGTTGAAGTGTCGCCGGACTGCACCGACTGGCCCCATAAGATTAGGGTAGTTGACAAATGTCAGAAAACGTGTCACAATACAAACTGTGACGTAACTACTATTTAAATGCAGCGGACTTACCTAGCGAGACATCCACACTAAAATTTCACATTTTCTTAAATCCACATTTAATATATTTATTATTCCCTCATTTTGCAACCGATTTCGAAAAAGTTTTTAAAACGATTTCCTTTGATTGCTATTTGCTTTTGTGTGTAAAATAATTTACAACATCAAACGTAGGCAACTACCCTATTTATGTAAAATTAACGTCAAGTCAACTAGGCAATTTAATCTATACTAATATTATAAAGCTGAAGAGTTTGTTTGCTTGAACGCGCTAATCTCAGGAACTACTAGTCCGAATTGAAAAATTCTTTCAGAGTTGTATAGCCTATTTATCGAGGAAGGCTATAGGCTATATAACATCACGCTACAACCAATAGGAGCGGCAATGAAAAATGTTGCAAAACGGGAGAAATTCTCTTATATGAAGCAGACGAAGTTGCGCGGATCAGCTAGTATATTATATTACTTAACTACCTCGTTGACTCTGCGGTTATATTTGCAACTAATCGATAGGTCCCGGTTTATGTGGAAGACCTGGGCCTATGTCCAGCATTGGACGTTTTACAGCTGAGATGATGATAGGTCCCAAGTTCAACCCGGGAATCGAACCCAAGACCTCATACATACACTAAATGTGAAAAAGAATAGTTTGATATGGATATATTTTTAATTTTTGCTAGTATCATGACTATTAGTTATGTTAACTTTACGACTATGATCCGGCATCATGACCACGTCTTACTGTTACAAACTACTTAATACGATGGGACTTCTAATACCTGCATACTAGTAGTAATGTTATTCGCTCCTGGCGCCCAATCTGGGTCCTTCCCGGGCTTAGTGCAAAGCTTTCTGTACCACGCCGGGTATCCAGCCAAATATGGCCTTTTCACTGGTAACAAATCGCCTATCTCATTCAAATATTCAAACTTTTTACTTAAATTGTCTATTACTCTTATATTTTTGGTATTATCACAGGTTTGTAAATACTCTAAATATTCTTCATTCAAAACGTCAAACTCTTTTGAAAGCTGACTTGAGTTTTCTATTTTTGAATTTGTATCTAATTGAGAATCAGAATCACTAATGTCCCCCATTTTGCTCTCTTGTTCCAATTTTGAATCCATTTTCTTTTTCTTGGTTTGCTTTTTTAATTTCAATGTTTGGGTTGACCAGTCTTGGTCCCACATCCATAAATCCTTTTTATAGCCGCCGTTGGTCATCATTTTGCAAGCCTCATCTGCTTTCAAGGAGAGTAGTTGGCGCGATTCCAACTTTAGGTCTTCGAATACCGTTTCAGCTGAATCTATGTACTGCAACCAGTTAGAACTTACTGGGAGGTATGCTGACCCTGTAACAAATGCGTACAAATAAATCCTAAATACTTACTTTGCAGTATAATTGGAACTATGCAGTCATAGTTCCAATTAAAGTTTCAGTTAAAATAGACTAGCACTGAAGTTCATAGGATCATTCAATTTTAACTGACAAAATGTAGTCATCTATCAACGTCTACGTTGTCAAGGTTATAAATATTTGTATTTGAAAAGACAACTTCTTCACTATGAATAATTATTGTGTCGAGGGAAATTTTACAGAGATACAAATAACGGCCACAAAGACACAGAACAACTATTTGTGGATAACATAATTTTTTGTTCCGTGTGGAAATTGAACCCACAACATTTGGCACAGTAAAAGTGACAAGGTGACGACTTAAACCATTACGCCATCGAGCAGTAAAAATATAAAGTAAAAAAGTGTAGGCACTTTCCAACTATGTCACCTCAATATTTTAAACGTACTTACGACCCCAATTGTACAACTCAATTGTGCTGAATAATTATTATTTTATGGTTTTACTTAGTCATACATATTTCTGTTTTCATGTGTGTACATGTGTATGTTCACACATGCTTAATATTGTATTATAAATACTCTCTCGGTGATCAAATAAGCAAGCACTTTGAACACGTAATCGTAAAACAATATTATAAGACAATATTACGCAATCGTAGTTTTCACTACAGAAGTAATCTTTTTATGTGAAATATATTCTAAGATACCCCGTTGGTCCTGTGAAATAAATTTACATGCGATTCGGAGATCTTAATTTCGAATAATTCAAAAAAATTGTGAGCTGACGGCAATTATATAGAACCTACTAAGGAGCTGGTGAAATATGGCCGTAATATGTCTCTACGAAGATCTTAATGGCTTGAGGATTTACGCAGGCGTGAATCTAATTATCTTAATATGTAAGCTACCTTTAAATAATTTAACTAAATCAGTCTATGTTAATAATATATATAAAATACCAATGGGTAAATTGTGAGACTGGCAGCATTAGCCGCCTGATTATTGGTCTGAGATATATTAATATTGTTACGTGCTGGGTTCGACGGATAAGAATATAAACAATATTACCGACTAAAACACGTTTTATTCAAACACACAATTAAATTTAAACACAACAAACACTATACTTCACTTTTTCACTGTACTGCTTCAAACTCCGTAGTATTTCCGCTTCCATTCGCTTCGATGACCACTTGATCGCTTACGATTGTAAACTGCCTCGGCAGTGCGCGTGCGCCCTATTTATACGAGAGTAAAGCGTTTCTAGAGTTTTCTAGTAACGCTATAATCGGTATGTAAACAGTACGATGTTTCGAGAAAGTACCAGCATTATCTTTACGATTCTCGTACGCATACCTACTACGTAGTTCCGTAAGATGTCAATAGATGGCGGTGTAATTTATTAGACGGAACTGCCGAGTCTTTCCCACCATGCCGAGAGATGTCACTGGGCGTAACAATATAGAGACATGTATAATCTGTTGATAAAGTTGATAAAGTGACAAGAATAGAAAAGGGTATGTTAAGCTGGTTTGGGCATGTAGAAAGAATGGACGAGGAAAGACTGACTAAGAAAGTTTATAAGGCTAGTGTGAATGGAACAGTCGCAAGAGGAAGACCTAGGCAAACGTTTCTTGATCAGATCGGAGGCGTTCTGGACAAAGGCCAGCTTAAGAGCACCTTGAACCGACGGGCGTGTATGAGGAATGTGATGAAAGTGAATGAAGCCAGAGAAATGTGTCAGGATCGTAGCAAATGGAAATCCGTAGTCTCTGCCTACCCCTCTGGGAAACAGGCGTGAATCTATGTAATCTATGTATAATCTGTGGTAGGGGTGTGCGCGGAAAAGCCGCGACTTGCAAATTCAAATTATTTAATATGGATATGATTTTTCTTGCGGATTGATAAAAAACCTAGTTTTGTTATTGACATCTTATTATTATTTTTCTAAGTTGTAAACTTTGATCTTTACATACCTAATTCCAACATGGCTGCCATCGTGACAGGGTGAGGAAACCTCTCCAAGAACAGTGGCAGTAGCTTTGTCAATACGTTGTGTGTGGCGACCACGTCAGCCGCACAGTATCGCATCAATTTATCGAAGTTCTCGTGAACATCCTTCATTGTACCTTCAACGAAGATATCTCGTGTCTCCTTGCTTATTGGAGAGCCACAATATAAGTTGTGTACCTAAAGAAATATAGCTTTATTGGTACAGGTAAGCAATAAGGTAATTGACGAAGTGGTAGATTCAGTTTCTTGACCGACGGCAAATCTTGAAAATTAGTCACATTTGAAATTCTCACACATCATTCCATTACTGTATAAAAATGGTATTATACACTTTTTATCACGGAATAGCATATTAAAAATATCAGACTGCGCCACAGGATGCGTGACCAGAACTCGTAACATCATAAAGAGGGAGCGCGAATTTTAAGAGATTGTTAGTATGTGGGCGGTAATCGCCGGAACCACTGCATCTTTTGGAAAATTCTTTTATTATTTGTAAATAGAATAATGTACTTATTTTAGATGTATATAAAATGTAAATGAGTTAAAGCCGGGTAAAGATGAGACGAGGCCGCTAGTTCATACAAATAAAATATATCATATCTATTATATATAATACCAAGCAATATATAAACTGTCCCACTGCTGGGCACGAATCTCTTCTCGGTATGAGAAGGGATGGTCCTTAATCCGCCACTCTGGTCCAGTGCAAGTTAGCAGACTTCATATATCTTCGAGAACATTATGGAGAACCCTCCGATATGCAGGTTTCTTTAAGATACTAGCATGAGATTATACTTAGGTATACATGTTAATATGTACCTCGCTAAGATTGTTGAGGGAGCTGATTGCTATCCAGTCGTCATCCGAGGGATCCGGTTCTTTGTTCTTAGTCTTGAGTACAGTGCGCTGGTAACTGGTGACACCGCTGACGCTCACATGCATCGACATGGTGTCCATGAAACGTACTCCTACAATTTATACATAACACAATATTGGAACATATGCTTATAGTCTTAAGATTGATTATCGAATGGCACCTGTATTGCCCACCACACATACTTATTAGGTACTCATACATACACACTCCTACACGGTCGCGGTCAGAAGTGCAGTAGCAATCTCACAAACCTATAGCGTGCACAACAGTCTCATTATGACCTTCTTCTATGAAAACAATTCACACACATACAGACACCTTATATCTCACTCTTTAATTGTAAACCAATCATAAAGAGTGTGATATAATAATCGTTCGTATAAACTGGCCAGCCTTTTTTTTTTTTTTTTGTCCCAGGAAAATCCTTTATGAATACCCCCTGCTCCGGGGGGGGAAGGGTGCTTATGTGAGACTCTCCGCCCCTGAAGGGGGTCGGTATACACACTAAAAACCTGGGGTGAGCAGTCCCTCCGCCGACGGAGTGGGACGGGATGGAATCGCGTTAGCAATCACCATCCCGCCCCGGCGGTTGGCCCGGCTGATGGTGACCGGGCCTCAGCACCTATGGAAGGAAGGCCTTGCTCACCAAGGCCATCCCCCAGACGTGTGGGGCCGTGCAAGCCGGTAGAGAGTCCCCCGACTCTGTACCAGTGACCCCACTATACAGGAGCGAAAAGGCGGGCAAATCGCCTCCTTCTCGCTCCCGTCCGTCTGCGCCGGAGAGGGTCAGCGAGGAGGTTGTTCTCCCTGACCCTCTCCGCGGTCCACGACCTCTCGCCGCCGAGCATGGCGTTGATCACGCTCGGCAGGGAGAGATCTCCGCCTATTATGGCCGAAAGCGTGTGCCGCTGCGGCCCCCACGCGGCACACGCCTCCAGCGTGTGGAGCGCCGTGTCTTCCGGCGCCCCACACTCGTGGCAGGCCGGGGTCGCCTCCCGTCTCGCGATCTGGTGCAAATACTTTCCGAAGCATCCGTGCCCGGAAAGCACCATCCCCGGAGGACCGGCCGAATGGCCTCCACCGTCCACTGGCCCGGGGCCGGTGGAGCCAGGTCCTCCGTCCACCGCCTCAATAGGGCGGCCCGCGCCTGTCGCCGCATGCGTGCGACCTCCTCCCACCCCGGGGGCTCCCCGCGGGATCTCCTCGCGGCCACGAAGTGGTAAACTTCGGCGAGGATCTCCGCTTGTAGCTCCCAGGGGGTGTCACTGGCCAGCACGCACGCCGCCGTCCAGGACACCGTCCGGTAACCGCGTATGGCCCTTGTCGCGACGACCCGCTGCGGACGTCGCAGCAGGGTCTTATTGTCGCGACTGAGGGCGTCCGCCCAGACCGGTGCCCCGTAAAGGGCCATACTCCGGATCACTCCGGAGTACAGTCGGCGACAGGTGGCACTCGGGCCACCCACGTTGGGCAGCAGCCTCCCCAGGGCGGCCGCCGCTCCCAGGACTCTTGGGGCCAGCTGGGTGAAGTGTGCCCCAAAAGTCCACCTCCCGTCCAGGATGAGACCCAAGTACCTCATTTGGGTCCCAACCCGGACCAGGACCCCGTCCAGTGCCACTCGCATACCTGGAGGAGGTCCTCCCCGAGGCCCATGAAACAATAGGGCCTCGGTCTTGGAGAGGGCAACCTCCAATCCCAGGGCGCGGATACGGTCGACCACTAGGGCAGCTCCCACCGCGGCCAACCGTACCGCCTCCCCTAGGTCCCTCCCCTTGACTACGACCAGGGTGTCATCGGCATAGCACGCCACCCGCATACTCGCGGGAAGCGTGCCCCGAAGCACCCAGTCGTAGCCAACGTTCCACAGGAGCGGTCCCAGCACCGACCCCTGTGGAACCCCGCAGGATACGCGACGGCGCCTCAAACCGTCGCGTCCCTCCACCAGGACCTCGCGGTCCTGGAGGTAGTCGGCCAACAGCCTCCGCAAATACAGGGGCACTCCGTGATACCGGAGCGCCTCCTGTACTGTTCCATGCGGGAGGCTGTTGAAGGCGTTGGCAATGTCCAGCGAGACAGCCAACGCCTTGTTCCCCCCACCGACCGCTTCCTGCGTCCAGTCTTTGAGCCAGAGCAGGGCGTCTATCGTAGACCGCCCCGCTCTGAACCCATACTGGGCCTGCGATAGTGCCGGCCCAGTCCCCTCCAAGTGCTGGATGACACGGGAAGCCACCACTCTCTCTAGCACCTTTCCCGTGTCATCCAGCAACACGATTGGCCTGTATGCGGAAGGCGAGGTTGTGTCTCGCCCTTCCTTCCGCAACAGGCACAATCGGCCGTCCTTCCACAACTTAGGGAACCGTCCAGACGTGAGGCACGCGTCGAACAGCTCCCGAAGCGGATCGCCCATCTCTCTGAGAGCGATCCACAGGATCCGCCCCGGGATCCCGTCAGGACCCGGTGCCGTCCTCTTGCCCCGTAAGCGGCTGACGGCCGCCTCCATCTCCGCCTCCGATACAAGCGGGATGGAGGCCGGGTCCAATTCCTCCGGGAAGGACGGCGCCATCGTCGGAGGGGTGTGGTGAGGGTCCTGTTCGGGAAAGAGCCCCACCAGCACTCTGCCCAAGAGCTCCGGTTCTAGGGACTCCGCGACGGGGGGCATCAGGCCCCGGAACTTATTCCGGGCAGCCCTATACGGACGCCCCCATGGATCCCTATCCAGGCCCTCCAGAGCCTCCCCCAGGCCCGGGACTTGGCCTGGCCAACGGCCAGCTGCAGCTCCTTTTTGGCTGCACGGTACTCACCATACAGCCGGAGCTCGGCCTGCAGTTCTTCGGCCGACAGCTGGTCGTTTGCCCGGCCATGCTGCCGCCGCCTACACCGCGTGTAGGGCCGCCGTGCCGCCGAACAGGCGGCTCGGAGATCTGCGATCTCCGAGCTCCACCAGTACACTTCTCGGCGGCTGGGGCGGCGGCGGGCCCTCGGCATGGCCGCGTCGCAGACGGCCGTGACCGCTTCGTGGAAACTGCCGGCCGCGACGTCTACCTCCAGCGGGTGCGTGGGGGCGGCAAGCCACGCCCGGACGATGGCCGCCTCTTCCGCCAGTTCAGCGTCGAGGCGACTCACCGACCAACGCGGAAAATCCGCCCGTACCACGCGCCGGGACGCCCCCTGACTGTCGGAGGCGGAGATCTCGAACCTTATGTATTTGTGGTCCGAGAGCGTCTCCACCTCCGACATCACCCTCCAGGCCCGGGCACGTGCCGCGACAGCGGGGCTGGTGAACGTTAGGTCCACCACGGACCCCCCACACCATCGCACGCAAGTGTGGACCGACCCTCTATTGAGGAGAGTCAGTCCTGTGGCAACCGCCCACTCCCTGACTATCTCCCCTCGAGTGTCAGTGGAGCGGTTGCCCCATTCCCGGGCCTTGGCGTTCAGATCCCCCATTAGGAGGACCTGATGTGGCGCCTGCCTTCTCACCACCGCGGCCAGGAGGTCCATGAAGACCTCCAGCTCCGCGGCGGTTCTGTTGGGGGAGAAGTATGCGCCGACGATCGCATACCTCTCCCACCTGGCCACCACGTACCCCGCCCCTCTCTCTTTGACTGAGAGGAGGGGGCCGCCAACCCTCCCAACGATAGCCACGGAGCCGTTCAAGTCTCCAGCCCAATAGGGGCTGGGGGGGACAAAATATGGCGCCGCGACGACGGCCACACCGATTTCCCACTGCGCCAGGGTCTGCATGAGCAGATCTTGGGCCCTGGCGCAGTGGTTCAGGTTCGCCTGGAGGAAGTTGTGATGTCCAACCTGATCCATATTAATCAGACATCACAACCTCCCCGCACACTGCTTCGCGGCGCGCTGCCTCAGGGGCGGCCTGACTAGTGGCCGCAGGGGTGGCCCGAGTCCCAGGAGCCTTTCCTTTCGTCTTCGGGGGGTTGCAACGGCGCCCCCCCATAACGTGCCCCGAGGACTTTCCCGCCTCTGCGCAAATGGCGCAGCGCAGCCCAGCCTTGCCACAGTTGGCCGCCCGGTGACCTGCGTCTCCACAACGGAAGCACAGGTCACCCCTGTCGGCCGCGGCGGGACACTGAGGGCGTGTGTGCCCCAGCCCCATGCACCTGAAGCAGCGCATAGGGCGCTGCCCCAGCGCAACCACCTTCATCGAGCTCCACCCGATGAGAAGCCTGCCTCTGCTCAGCAGCACTTTGGCTGCCGAGACAGGGCAGGACACAAGGGCGGAGCCGGCGCCATCAAAGCCGGGGCGGATCTCGCCGACCTTTACGAGCCGCACCTCGCACTCGCCCGCCGCTGCGACCGCCGCCGCCACCTTCTCTTTTGTGGCAGCATCGTCCAGGCCCGCAATCCGCAAGTCTGTGGACTTTACGGGCCTGGTGACACTGGCCACTGCGGACAGGGCATCGCGGAGTTTCTCCGCGAGCCTATCCGCCTTTTCTCCGCTTTGGGAGCCTGGAATCTCTAAGATCCTGGCTCCCGTAGCCGTCTGGCGGAAGCGGAGCTGGTCGATACCCAGCTCCTTTAGGTCGACCTTTTCCTGTGCCGACCTGATGGCGGCAGCGTACGTAATCCCCTTTGCCGCGGCGTCGGGCTGCAACGACAGCACGACTGCCGCGGATTTCGGGGACCTCAGTGCTGCCGCCACACTCTTGGGGACAGCAGGGGCAACAGGCCGGGCTTTGGCGGCGGGGGCACGGGCCACCTGGGCAGGCGCAGATGCAGTGGAGGGGGGAGAGGACTTTCCCTTCCCCTTGCGCTTCCTCTTGCCCTTTCCTACCACCGTCACCCATGTTTTCTGAGGGACGACGGCGGCAGGGGCAACCCCGCTGTCGTTTTGGGTCCCCTTAGAGGGACCCGCGGTCGGTGCCGCTGCAGGAGCGGCGGCAGCTCTGGGGGCCTGCTTGGCCCCCTTTTCCGCCTCGGGGGCGACCGGCTGAAGCACCAGTCTGGGCGGCATAAACTGGCCAGCCTGGCTGGATCTGGCGTAGCCAGTTAACCCTGTGACACAAGAATCATGCTAGTACGATTCTCGTACAGTGGTACCAGAAGCGTTCTTGTTATGAAACCGTGTGCGGCTTAATAGTTTGGTTCAAAACATATCAATTAGCAAATTTTGGAAATATACTGTAGACTGGACTGTGTCTAGTAGACGGTAATAAACTCACCCCTTATTACGTGTCATCTTAAACAATGGCTAATAAATTTTGGGTGTGTAAACGTGGTCTGATGTCCCTCTGGCACAAAGGGAGGATCCTCCGGCCAGGCTAGGTGATCGTGCCTGGCGGCCCGACTGCTGATGTCAGGAACTCTTATATAAACTTAGTCGCAAACTTCACCTGCGTGTCCTGTAGCTACTTTGACTCTGCTCAGACACACCCCAACCCGCTAGTGGTTGCGGCGATAAATTACACTGCTAACTTTCGATATCTAGGATATCGAAAGTTAGCAGACTTAGGCACATATTAAATGAACCAGATAATAGGATTACACTCGCTCAAGACAGAGCATACATGGCTCGCGAAGCCATGCAAAGTCGTTCGCGGTTCCGCCCTCGCCGCTGAGTCGGAATACGCGTCGCGTTAATATTAAACCCGTGGATCACCTTAGATACACGTTGCCGACAACGCCCCAAGCAGAGGTTCGTGGTTGTCCGCCCTTGGGGGATAACGTTGTCTTGTATACTTTATAACGGGTTGGGAGCATTCTGCGCTCACCCACAGTCCACGTAAAGTTGTCAAGGCCATCTGTGGCCAACAACTAACACTCACATAAAAGCGCCTATTGTGTACATTGCCATCTTGTCTATCGTCAAAACTTCTTCGTCTGTGCGATGTTGCCACAGGTGTTATTCAGCACTGCCTACCCCACCATGTATATTTTTTATTTTTTTATACTACTAAGGTGGCAAACAAGCACACGGCCCACCTGAAGGTAAGTGGTCACCGTAGCCTATAGACGCCTGCAACACCAGAGGCATCACTTGCGCGTTGCCGACCGTTTAGGAAAGGAAGTGGGAAGGAGAAGGAGCGGGAAGGGGGAAAGAGGGTGATTGGGCCACCGGCACTCTCACTCACCGAACGAAACACAACAGTAGGAATACTGCTATTTGACGTCGATATTCTATGAGAGGGTAGTTCTTCCCCGGTGGAGCCGGCCCATTCATGCTGAAATCAGCGAGGCTCTACTACACACTATATGTATATGTACAGTAGTAAGAGTATGTATGTATAAAGGTTTATTAATCACCTGTTCTATCCAACAAATATTGTTCCTTAATTTTAGCTCTGTCAAATGACACGTTATGTCCGACAACGATTCTATGTCTACTGAGATCACCACATGGTTCCATGCCATCTGTCTCCAATGGTATTAAGTCCTCATACTTCATATTGTCATACACCTTATGTGGTCCATTATTCGCTAGAGGCTCACTGATCCAACCATACCTGTAATAAATGTAAAGGTAATTTATCTCTTTCACTGGTTTTTCGATAGCATTTCACATTCACACAGCACTCTATTTAAAACAGGTCTTGTTACTGCCTCCGTGGCGCAGCGGTAGTGAATGCGACTGCGGTGCATGAGGTCTCGGGTTCGAATCGCAGGTCGGGCCAACTAAAATGGTATTGGGTTTTTCTGTTAAGAAATCTCAATACGAGCCCAGAGTTAGGAAGTTGGCGGTGATAGACAACCCCGTGCCTCGGTAAGCACGTAAAGCAGTTGGTTCTGCGCCTGATCTATCTCCGGTCGTGTCCGATTATCCGTCTCCTCGGATCATGAGGGTTAAGGAACAGGGAGTGCCCTTTTGTTTACGCACATATTTGTGAACTATAATATCATAGAATCATATACATTCGCTACCTTCTGCATTGACTTGCAGAGCTGCGCGCACAGCGGTGGTGAATAGCGGAATATTATACAAATAAAAATTGTGCTGCCTGAGGTATGTCGGCGTGTTACGAATTTCGAATGTATATGATTCTCCTCGGTTGTTTCTATAATTCCTTTAAGTTTCAGCAAAACAGCTCTAAACAGTCCGAAGATAAGAGACTTTAAGTGTAATCTTCCATTACAAAAAAATTATCTTTGGGTCAATATCTTTTTGGGATATCATTTTTACTAGACCTTACCCACATATTATTCAATGGTATGATCACTAGAATAAACTGGCACTCAGTTCATCTACAGATTTCAGAAGTTGATTCTAAATGTCTTCGAAATCCGATTTTCGGCCCACTGTGCGCCGCGTCTGTCTGACTATCTGTTCGCCATAAACTCAAAAACTACTGAAAGGATTTTTATACAGTTTTCACCAATAGACAGAGTGATTCATAAGGAAGGTTAAAGTGCATGATTTGTTAAGGTTTTGTACTACACGTGCGATGCCATGGCGGGTCGCCATGAAATGATTTGATTGGCTGTTGCTTGTTCAGCAGTTCACAGTACCACAGCAGTTAACATGTGTTTACCTGTCTGTTAATCTGTCTTTCAGAAACTGGACTTTATTTAATAATAATATAGGAAATATGAGGCAAGGCGAACTTTAATCTGCTTATATATACATAGTTTCACTTGCATTTATTAGTATGGAATATGGATACATTGGATTACTATAAAACTCACCATGCAGTTGGGGACACAGCACATGCCAGAGTAGGTTGTTTACCAGCAGTCATTAGAACTTCCACATCAAATATTAAGGCATCATCTGGTGGACATGGCACTCGCTCACAAATATTCCCACAGTACTTTGTCCAACCAACTGACTTTGACCACTTCTACAAACATATCGGATTTCAGTTAATTTTCTTTTTATTAGTTGTGTGACTGCCTCGGTGAAAAGTGTTTTACTAATTCAAGACACAATGCTTTTATTATTATGTCTCTGTGTGGTAAAGCTAACATGTTTAACTGAATCATTCACTATTATATATTACTACACTATTATATATATTAGACAACTCGATGGCGTAGTGGTTAGTGTAACCGACTGCCACACCTGAGGTTGCGGGTTCGATTCTTGAACAAGTCAAACATTTGTGTGCATGAACATGGATGTATGTCTTGGTCTGGGTGTTTCTATGTATAATATGTATGTATTTACAAAAAAAAAGTATATATGTATGTTTATCCATTGCCTAGAACCCATAGTTCTCTAAGCTCTAAGCTCTGCTTAGTTTGGGTTAGATGGTGTTGTGTGTATGTGATAGAATATTATATTATATATTATATTATATTATAAGGGAACACTAATGCTACAGATTATACTAATATGCCTCTATGTCACAGTTACAGTTCATTATTTATAAATAACAATTTAAAGAGAGAAGGTATTTATCATCTATCTACCAAACAAACAAACAAACTCTTCAGCTTTATAATATTAGTATAGATTGGTTAATATAATATCAGCCAGACTTGGCTGATGTTATCTATTTTTATTATGTAAGGTGGAACTGATTTGTTTACCTCTGTTTCACTTAAGATTGTGATTAATGCTCTGCTCCTGTGGCTTGTAGCATGATATTGTATTGCCTATATTACTTCTGGATAAAGAAGCTTTCTAATGGTGAGAGTATGAATAAAATTGGTCTAGTGGTTTATGAATTTGTTCATTCTAAACAAAAGACTAATCTTTTCTCTTTATAATAACTGTAGACATTAATTAATGTAACTTTTTTCGATCCATTAAGTAGTTGGAATTGTAAATTATACTTATAGATCTACCTTTGGCATTGGCGGTAACTTACAGCTAGCCAACTGCTCCAGTAGCTCTCTGTATGGTTTACATTGCTTCTCTCCTATATTGTAGAAGTGTTCCACAACATCTTTACCCTCAAGTTTAGGCAATCTTATCTCAACATCAGGTAGATGACTGGTTTTCTTATAATCTATGCCATGCTTTAGGAGATTTTCTTGACATCTGAAATATTGGTAAGATATTTTGTTTAGATTGTATTAGTTATAGAAAATATATTTGCATTTATGACTTTATTGAGGTTTACTGTACTACATGCAGTTACCTTGCGGCTATCCTTAGGCACTTTAGACATTATGAACCTTTTCGATTGCAATTGTTACGGTTGGCAATCCATGGAAGAATAATGAATACCTTACCTCATTTATTTCCAAACAATGCCTCAATGCCTTTTAGTACAATTGAATATGAGTGAAAATCATGCTTGACGTCAGTATAATTACTTTCACTGTTTTAAAACATATTAACGATATATTTTTTTAATGTTTACCTTTTTATTATTCCAGGGTCCACATTCTCACTGGGATTCTTAAATAACTGCTCGTAAATATTTTTTGATATCATTTGTATGTTAACTTCATTAACTCTAAGCTCTTTTGACTCTTCGATTATATTATCCGCTTTTGTATCTGGTATTTCTTCCTTTTGGAGGTTATCAGGTTTCTTTGCATTTTTGTTTCTGATTATTACAACTTCACTAGTAGGAAATACATCACAATATAATCTACGATTTATGAATCGTGATTTCATTAAGTTTCTATGTAAAATTATTTTCGCACTTTTCATTGTTCATAAAATAAACATTCGCGGTTTTTGAATAAACTTCAATCTCCCACATAATGTTATAATACGAGTATATTATGACACTTGTGACTTGAGACGTTACGTTCAAAAACCGTATTACGAAACTTAAAGATAAATATTTTGTATAAAGTCTATGGCATAAAGCGGCGATCAGAGACATTTTCAAAAATGTTAAATCTTGGGTTGCGTTGTGCCAAACTGTCTCCTCGCATGCGGGAGCTATAACCGGGGACTTCATGCTAAGGATACATGGCTCCGATACCTACAAAAAGGTGGAGACCTTCGCCGACCGCACCAGAAAGGCGCTGAAAAATATGGGCGGGATCATGGCGCGCCCGGTCGACTAGGGCTATGTCGATTCCATAGAGGCCCCCGAGGTTGCCATTGCCGCAGCCGCAAAGGTCAGTTGTGATCTTGTGTTGTGCATACGTCGACGACATTCATTCCTGCTCATAAACTTGCGGCAGCCAAGATGCTGGCCTGGATGCTCGCCTGGGTGCAGCCTATGAAATGAAATTATTTATTTGCATGAACATGGTAGTAATTTGTTAAAATATACATAATAAAAAATGTTCACATATTTCGCCGGTTTATCCGACATGCAAAGAATTTAGAATTATAAGTAGCAATATATGTATATTTAAAATCAATCATTTTCAGGTGATAAGTAAGTCCTAATATTAATGCATACATTTTAAAGTTATGTCAAAATAAGATTATAATGCACTGTCAATAATTCATTTAAATACAATCAAAATAAAAAACAAATTGTTTATATACAAATATCATTAAATTGTTTCAAATCAAAATTTGTAACAGTTTATCTACCTCATAGATAAGACACTAGTAGGTAAAACGTTTATTTTGGTGACATAATTAAATAATTAACATATAACACAAATTATTTACAAGAAATATTTAAACCAAAGAGAATATGAAACTTCAAAATTAAAAAGCGTTATAGTATTCCTCCGCATCGTCTTCAATTGGCAACATGCCCAGAAGACTGGCAGCATTGCCACCGTTAAATGGCAATTCTTATTATTTGTGCAAAGAAAATACCAGACCCCTGGTCACGCGAAGCGTCGATGAGCCATTTAGCTAGATCTCTATAAACAGACCTAGCACTTGGACCCCATGGCCCCAGCTTCTCGACACCAAACGGCTCAAATATGTACTCACCAGTAAGGTTTTGATATTTACGCCGTTTGAGCGTCTCCGCTGATGTAGTCTCTTTGCGCAAGGATGTAGACACAAGTTGTGTCCCACACCAAAGGCCTATCCATTTATTAAGACACTATTTACTGAGGCCAGGTTAAGAGCACCTTAAACCGGCGAGCGTATATAAGGAATGTGATGAAAGTGAATGAAGCCAGGAAAGGGTGCCAGGATCGTAGCAAATAGAAATCCGTAGTGTCTGCCTACCCCTCTGGGAAACAGGCGTGAATCTATGTATGTATTTACTGAGAAATCTACCTTATAAAAAAAAATCTCCAATAACCAATCATTAAGTTCTTTCTTGAATTACCCATTTGGCAATTCTCTTATACATTTTGGGATTCTATTATATATTTTAAAGGTCATTACTATTTTTATGATGCCGCTGTCTGGGGCGGGCGCCCGTACACTGAGCTTCTGAGCTACTGAGCAAGGATCGCGACTGCACTGAAAGGTCTCCGAAGTACCCACGATGCACTGGTCTAGACTGGCCAGCATCCACGGAATGGGAAGCAAGCAATGCAGCCTTCAATGCTTTCAAAGAAAGGACGAGAAGCATCTGCATCACTTACAAGTTGATTTACCGGTCACGGTTGTTTCGGTAAGTATCTAAGCCGAATCGAACGAGAGGTGACGGCTCACTGTCACAATAGCTTAAGCAGCCCGGCCTGCGTGACACGTTCGCTAAGTGCTCTGCGACGTAGTTCTAGCGGCGGGTACTGTTCACTCCATTTGACACCGTCAGCCGTGGTCCGTGCTGTCCATGCTGACGGATGTCACCCAGTGGGATACCGTGATCTCCTTCTGTAAAGCGGTCTTGCTGTAGAAGGCCACTGAGCGGAATCGCGAATTTGCCGACCCCGTGCGTTCGCAGGCGTAGGCGTCGGCAGATAGCTGCATGGGCTATCAGAGTGGGCGCCCCTGGTTGTCCACCCACAAGCAATCTGGTAAGGCATCTGACTATTGTGGCGGAGTTCCCCTGTATGCCGACCTAGGGAAGGTCAAGGGAAGGCAGAAATTTATTACATGTATGTGGGGGCACTCGCAGTAAGCATACTTACCATTGCACTGCATGCATACATGAGAATTTGTAGTTAGTAGGTTCTGTACCACGGAGTCGAACAATGTTTTCCTAAACGTAGGACGCTTACGTGGTATTGTAACTATTGTGAATGAAAAATATAAATTGGTGGACAGTTTATTCTCTTATCATTTCTCACCCTGTAACGGCAGAACCTACTCCACACGTGCATTGAGCTGCATTGGCATTGTGTTACGTTGTACATAATTAGTAGCGTCTCCCTGATACAGCTCGAAACTCCGTGAGAATTTCTTGTAAGAAAAGTCCAATAACACTTTACCCAATCAGGGAATCAAACCCAAGACCTCATGCACAGCATATGCATTCAGTACTGATGCAACACTGAGGCAGTCAGTTACTATTCAACTAGTATATTATATAGGGTTATAAAAAGCAAAAGAATATGCAGTAATACTTTGAATATTAATTTATTGTAGTCAAAACAAGTACATAATACTACATAATTACTTTTTAATACCTATAATTATTAATAATGCAAAATAGACAACATAATATGGTGCTTCTTATATCTATGGAATGTATTAAAATGATTAATTAGTTCTTAATTGATAGTCGCCATTCTGTGTGATGTACCGCACCCAAGGAAGAGCCTGGTATCCACTCTTCTCAATAATTTTTAGATATCTAACTTGAATGCCGGAAGTTGTAAAGTATGGAATTTCAAATTTGACTTGGATTGGTGGTTTGCCATCAACTTCTTCACACTCCACGGATGGCAGGCCAAAGTGGGCTCTCATTAAGTATTCCTTGCCTCCAGGGAATGATTTAATGGACCATGTGATAGCATTCTGTTCAGGAGTGTACTTTACACTGCCAATAGTTGTCTTAAATTTAGGTGAATCAGCATCAGCTGGGACAGGAATAATAATCTCAACATTGTTGGCCGTGGAACGCCTCTTGAACTGCGACTTTGCCTTGATCATATACTCAACACGGGAGTGTGCATGGCGTTCAATGACAGACTCAATCCAAATCAAGGGTTTTACATGAGTGTTCAATCTGTAAGACATCAGCTCAAATTCGCCATCAGGTGGTATGAAGGATATAGTCCTGTCATTTTCAAAACGAGACAATCTGACGCACTGATGGAACTTCACATCTTCTAGTTCAACAGACTTTGATTTTCCCCTGCCAGTGCTTTCAAAAAGGACCTTGTCATTCAAGCCAAGGCGAAGTTCAGGCATACCAGACAAGTAAACCCTCATTTTAATCGCCCCAACAATCTCACTCCTCAAAACATTACCATTACAATTAGCCAACAAATTCACAGATTCAATGACATCTAGAAATACTTCATTCTTCCTATATTTAATACCTTCAGACCTCCATGATACAGCATTCGTAACAGCCATAGGTATGCGAGGCTGCATTTCCAGTTTATGGCCTTCTTGAGTTATGTACTCTTGAAGAATCTTACTGTCAGTTGTTTGTGGATAGCCAAAGTCAATCAATTCATCTAACAGCTCATAAATAACAACGAAATTGTCACGAATACTTTCCTCCTCTAATTCTTTG
The DNA here is from genome assembly GCA_930367265.1 of Catocala fraxini. Lineage (NCBI taxonomy): Eukaryota > Metazoa > Arthropoda > Insecta > Lepidoptera > Erebidae > Catocala > Catocala fraxini. Next base: position 4,612,498 of record OV884045.1, read on the forward strand.
AAGTATTCTGTCATGACTTCAACAATTTTGTACAGAAATACAAATACAAGTGCAATGTTAGCATTCTTCTTAGTGGTTGACACTATATACAGGTTATTGGTCTTAATGTAAGCGAATGTGCACTCCCCAGTCTGTAGAAGTGGTGTTAGCATTCCCTCTTCCTCTTTCTCCATTAGCAACGGCATAAACTTATCTATGACACCTAAGTCGACATCACCGCGATAGTTCCTCGATATGAGGACTTTACCCTTCACATCCAGTATATATATCGCTGACGAAGACATCTTATTTCTGGAAAATGCAATCACCAAGTTACTCATAGTCAAATTATGGTCATATACACCCGTACCAATTACAAGGAAGACTTACAAAATACATCAATTTCTGTCATTGTAAGTTAGGAAAATTATGTAATTAGATGAATAATAGTAAATTAAGTGATTACTTACGCGAATTCCACAAATTCTTCGTTATAATTTCTACATTATCTTCCACAAACATACGTGTGAATTAAATCTTTACGATTCAGGTAACGAGATTTATTATGATCTTTAGCATTAAAGTGACAGCGGACTGACATCATTGACAGAAAGAGATCGAAGACACGACCAACCGAGGCTAACCGTAGATGGAGAATAATACTTTATCTACGACTTTTACGCGGCTAATTTCAGTGGCGTAGCGTTGGTGTACCTGTATATAATAGTACCCTATGGTGTCAGCTACCCGGGGCGGCAGAAAATTTTGCCGCTCTCGTATTTAGGTATTTCAATTTAAAAGACTGTAGTCATAGACAAAGAGTACAGTCATTTGAAAGAGTATTCGCAAGAACTCCTCATTATTGTGTATTGTACCTCTACCCATTCCTCTCGTTCGTTTTAAAATAGTTCATATTGTAAATATATTATTATTACTTATTGTGATATTTTAATACCGCCGCCCCCACTACACTACCCCACTTAAGCTAACAATTCAATAAGTCAATGTATGTACGGCGCCACTATCCATCGATCGAATCTATGTGAAAAAATAAGCCTGAATTTCTCTTTTCAGACGCACCGACTAATTCTGGCAGTTTGTGACTAATGTTGACCAATTTAACGACTAATAATAATTATTGTTGTAATCAGATTATCGCTAGGCATTGTGGTGCTCTAGATATTGAGGTGGCTGTGCCAATGTAAGCGCTCATCTTGGCACAGCCACCAATACCCCCGTGTATCTTTTAAACGGCAGGCTGGCCAATTCTGCTACTTTACGATCAATTTCGACTAATTCACTGCGTAAACAGATTTCCAGTTTGCGATGGTGGCTGTATCAAGATGAGCTATACAGCTATTACTCCGAGTACACAATTCACGGCTCTGCCGAACAAGATAACAACATTCTGCTATGCAGTACTCACATTAATAAAATTGCATAATATATTTTTTGATGTGTTGTTTGATTGTGATATCATTGGATAGTGAAAGACCTAAGTAAAGAAAGAAAGAGAAGTACCTCATACGTATCAATAGAAATAAGGAAAATATCGGATGAATACGTAAAGAAAACGAAGCTTAGACAAATGCGTTCCAGAGCAAATATTCTTTATTGATTGAAGCATTCTACTTCTGCTAATTACTAGAAATATTAGCTAGTAAATTACCAAAGTTATTATTATAAGGACCTAAAAAAATTAGATTCTTATACAATATCTTTGGTAATTTACCATATAATTAATTAATCATTGTAAATTATTAACTCAGTGTTATTTGTATCTATACCTATTTAATTAAATTAATATAGGATCTGACAATTTTGACTTTTGCAGCTGTTTGATAAAGTTATGTTGCTATTTATGATATACAATGTATTTAAAGTGAATATTTTTTATAAAAATTACATATTATGTTAGATTACAAGTCTACAATTCAAATGTTGACTACATTTGGATTGTAGACTTTTTAAAAAGTGGGAATTATACCGATTTTTAAGAACAATTTCTACCAGTTTGGCATTTGGAAATTTGGAACACTGGTGAAATCAGTCAATTCAAGTCAAGTCAGTTGTGGTCAGAGTTTTTAAGTTTTGTTCATCCTCCTCCGTGTTTTTCCAGTTTTTTCATGGAATTCAATTTGTTTAGCTTTAAGAGCATTGTTGAATCTACAGTATTTGTGATATTATGTAAAAGTTATTCAGAAGAACATATTTAGTGTTATTTGTAAAAGTTCTATTTTAATACGTCTCGATGTTGATCGATAACATGAATACTGTTCACCGGACACAAAGAAATCCGCTCGTCTATTTAGATATTTCTATTGACGGCGAACCAGGTAATTATATTTTATGATTAACATCGCTTATTTATACTACGATAGAATCCTTCAGACCTTCACCTTGATTGTGATTTTAACTTTGTAATAATAGCTTGAAGGTTACGGGAAAAGAAATAAACTGGCGTGGGAATATAAATGTCCTCTAGAAACTTTGATAAATTCATTTTCTTTTTTATAATTTTCAATTTGGATATATTGTATTCAGTTAATAAACTACGTTCATGCTAATTTTCTTTTGAATTACAATCATTGCTGATGCACTGTTGACAGAAATTCAATTCTAAATTTAAATTTGATGTAAATTTCCGTGAATTAATACAGTGCAATAAATGCAGGTGTGTGTGTGTTTTTGTTATGTATGTGTAGGTATTAACATTGAGTGAATAATTACATAGATAACTGCATTGACCTTGTCAGAGTCCATGCAATATTTTAAATAAGTACATATCTTTAAATGTCTATGAATATCAGTTAATACACATACATATATTTATATACAAGAATATATACCTATATATAATAATTAACAAAGTTGACATGGTTTTAAAAAAATATGTGGAGTATGTTCCATGACATCCATTTATATTCAATTATTTTTTATTTGTAACTAATTAGCATGAATGAAATGTTGCTTTTTGTTCTATGAAAAATCCGAGGTGATATTATTATTTGTTATGTTTGTAGGTGTTATTATAGTGTTTATAAAACTTATTATGTATATTCCTTTCTAAAATAAATGTAGTACAGAGCCTGTTTATAAAGGTGTTAAAATTAATAACATTATTTATAATTCACTATTTTTTACACTTTCGTTGTGTGTATATATTTTATTTTTTTATTACTATAATAGTTTAGTTGTATGTTGAAAAAGATCAGCAAATATTAACCTTAAGCAACAGTTAGTTAGATATAAACTGGAAGGGGCAGGTAGAGGGTAATAAACTTATGTTGCCACAGCATTTTTAGGTCTCGCACAATAGCAGTTAAGCATATAGTTGCCTATATCCACATTTAGAAAGACTAGGCTACCAAACTTTATGAACTTAAAAATTAAATAACTCCGACTGACTTGACAACCCATCCTCACAATCAAGGGTTTATAAGCGCAACCCCGAAGATATGCCATACGACTCACCAGACTCACCAGATGAATATAATATACAGTACAGTGATAATAGATCATTGAAACACACACAAGCGGTCAAATCTTATCAGTTATAGTTTATTTTTGCATGTAATGCAACATGTACAATATCCATGCCTAGGTGTATTGTTAATATTATATTTATGTTAAAGATTTTCAATATATTTCAATGTTTGTTACTGAATCTTATCCAGTGGGGTCTACATCAACTAATTAACCTTAGAGTGTAAGAATTTTCTACTTCATGGTGTTTTTAGAGTTCGAAAAACTTATACAACAGCTTTGTCCATCCATCCGTCTGTCTGTCTGTTATACAACTTTCAACTCAAGAACCGTAAGAGCTAGTGACTCGCGGTCAACGCCATTCGACTCAGCATAGTCGATATACCCCGAAATGACTATGACCTTTGACCTCTGTCCTCAAGGTCACGTGGTATCACGTGACCTTTGCATATTACTTGAACCATTTTTTCGAACTCTATGATTTACGGCAATTCATTGCCGATTCTCACTTGTTTATGTTTTAAATTATCACAGATGACTTTACAAACATTTAAAGAGCGTACAACTGGATGTCTCTGCCTACCCCTTTGGGGATAGTGACTCCTATGTATGTATATTATGTACAATGAGTGGTCTTATTGCTAAAAGCAATACTTCAAATCAAAGCTACTTAATTTAAATGATTTGAATGACTTTATTACTTGTATAGTTAACAAATAAAGATGTTAGGTTCTTTATTAGTTTACTATGTTCTGTACACGTCTGGTGTGCAATGTTATGAAGTTCTTTAAATTATGATTAATAGCACTATAAACATAAAAACATTTTAAATATAGCCATTAGCAAATGATTGTTTACATAAAAAATTATTGTTATTGTTTACAAAGTATAATTGACAAGCATTTGTTAATTGTATAATATGCTTTTTTAACTGTCTGCATGGCGCAGCGGTAGTGAATGCGACTGCTGTGCATGAGGTCTCGGGTTTGAATCCCGGGTCGGGCCAACAAAAAGATATTGGGTTTTTCTGTTTAGAAATCTCAATACGAGCCTGGAGTTAGGATGTTGGCGGTGTTAGACATCCCCGTGCCTCGGAAAGCACGTAAAGCCGTTGGTCCTGCGCCTGATATCTCTCCGGTCGTGTCGGATCACCGTCCCATCGGATCATGAGGGCTAGGGAACAGAGAGTGCACTTGTGTTTGCGCACATACTTGTGCATTATAATATCTCTTGCACAGAGGCCCAGTCTCTGTTAAGATTGGCCGCCGTGGTCGAAATTCGGTCTGGAAGACATGCTTTTTTTTATTAAAAGCACTTTACACTGCCTCAGTGGCAAATGAATTTGAATGCTCTCACTCAATAGTTTAACCCTAATACGAGAGCTCGGTAGTTCTCGTAATCGCAGTGGCGGCAAGACACAGTAGGTTTTTAATGATGTCTGGCATTATAAGACTAGATAGCTTAAGAGTCAGGTATGGGTCAGTAGCAATTTTAGACTTAGTTAAGAATATGGTGTTAGCTGGCTCTCCTGTTGACAACACAGCTACTCACTGTGACAAAACAGCATTTTTGTTATACTACTATGGTGGCAAACCAGCCTACATACCTGATGGTAAGTGTTCACTGTAGCCTATGGACGCATGCAACTCCAGAGGCATTACTTACGCGTTGTCGACCATTTAGGAAAGGAAGTGGGAAGAGGGCAAGAGGGTGAATGGGCCTCCGGTACTCTCACTCGTCGAACGAAACACAACAGTAGGAATACTGCTATTTCACTTCGATATTCTGTGAGAGGGTAGTCTTTCCCCGGTCGAGACGGCCCATTCATGCTGAAATCAGCGAGGCTCTACTATTCTTAAACTTAACTTTTAAACAGCTGTCTCTTGCGTAGGTAATACAGCTTGCCCTTTTTTTTAAGACAGGCAACATACGCACTATTTATATTTGTAGTGTTGCAAGTCTACTACGGCGAGCCGCACGCTTTTTTGCCGCCTTGGTTAATAAAGAACAATGTTTTAGCTGCCTACACTTTACGAAATTATTACTAAGTATTTCTGAGTGGCTTGCCTATGAGGTCTGCTGAGTAGTGCTCGTAATAAGGGATACGATATTCGGCTTTTATTCCTTGCGCTATTTAGCGTCTCAAATTTGCGATTAATAAAGAAAATATGGGTCAAGAATAAAACGTTTATACAGGATTAAATGAAGGACGTTGGGTTTATTCATTTATTCAGCGACGCGGCGATTGTTTAGTGACCCAAGGTCGGGTTGCCAACATAGTAAATGGCTATTGTGAAGAATAATCTTGAATACATTGCATAGGATTGAATCAATTTATCTCTCACTTGTTTTTCTGCTTTCCATTCATAAGTTTGCTATAATATCGTATAATTTTGTGGTTATTTTTCTTTGACTAGGCCTTGATTGCGGACTTCGCTAGTTTGGTTCTTCATTTAGGGCGTAGCAATGGCATTCACTACCGCTGCGCTGTCGAGGCAGTCTTCGAATTAATTTTGTAAATAAGTGATATTATACTAATACTTGTCGGATATTTATTATCTAAGATTATAATGTTGTGACAGAAAAAGTCAATAATAATTTACCCGACTCGGTAATCTAACCCGAGACCTCATGCACAACAGTCGTATTCACTACCGCTGCGCCACCGAGGCTATCGGAGCATCAATAAAATACGGAAATAAAATGGAAATGGCTACGAGCCCGTACCATACCACCAGTCATGGGGCATGACTTTCGCCCCTTTCATAGAGTCGACGGAGCTCCGCTTCGCGAGGCTCCTATTTTTGGGTGGATTTAAGAAGAAACCTAACAGATACCTATTAGGGGGCGAACGGGCTCGTAACTATGCAAATGATGTATAGAGAAACCAAAGTGGGTTTCTCAGTGCATCATTTCTATTTTTATTTAATTTCTCTTACCTTCTTAACCTCAACATAATATTTAACAGTAACACTTATTAATCAAACCAATATCTATACTAATATTATAAAGCTGAAGAGTTTGTTTGTTTGTTTATTTATTTATTTATTTGTTTGTTTGTTTGTTTGAACGCGCTAATCTCAGGAACTACTGGTCCGAATTCAAAAAAATTTTTGTGATGTATAGCCCATTTATCGAGGACGACTATAGGCTATATAACATCACGCTACGACCAATAGGAGCGGAGCAGCAATGAAAAATGTTGCAAACACGGAAAAATTCCCTTATGTGAAGCAGACGAAGTTGCGCGGGTCAGCTACTACATATATTATAAATGTGAAAGTTTTAAGTTTTTGAAGATCTTTGGATGCTTGTGGTATCTTATCTAGCAATGAACCTAAATGTAACCTCTCTAACCACTAAACTTTGACGTTCATAGGTGTAAGTTTGTGTCCTAAATTAATCTATAATAATATTATAAAGCTGAAGAGTTTGTTCGTTTGTTTGAACGCGCTATTCTCAGGCCTGAAAAATTATTTTAGTGATGGATAGCTCATTTATCAAGGAAGGCTGTAGGCTATAACATCACGCTACGATCCACGCGGGCGGCGCAGTAATCATAAACGCGGGGTGAAACCGCGGCAACATCTAATATAATATAATATGATTTGGCTTTGGCATTGACTTTGAAAGCCAATCACGCGTGAACTATTGAACGGGTTTGCATGTAACTTGGCACACAAATAGATAATTTGAGTGCACGGATGGCGTAGTGGTTTAAATACTTGCGTCGCCACTGCCGCTGCGCCGAGTGTTGTGGGTTCAAATCTCACACGGGACAACATTTTGTGCGATCCACAAATGGTTGTTCTGCGTCTGGGTGTTCTTTATGTCTGTTGTTTGAATGTTTCTAAAGTAGCCCGCGACACAGGAATTATTCGTAGTGCGAGAGTGGTCTTATTTAAAAACAATTTAAAAAATAGTTCTGGATTGGATGGGACACTTTTAACCTGGTACGCGTTTTCGTGGGATTTACGAGGACAAAGGCGCGGGTACAAATTAGTATTATAAAGGTGTAATTTGTAAAGATATTTGTGAGTAAATCACGATAAAATAGTTTAACAGATTCGCATGAAACTTAGTTCATAGATAAACCATATTGGACAGAACACATAAAACCTGTTGGACGAATTTGCATGTAGGTACCTTAAAACATAACAAGATTAAGATTAATGCGTAGAATGTTTTTGACCCTGGCATATTCTTGTGGGAGTTATGAAGCGAAGCCCTACGGCACATCGCTTGCGTCTGGGCTTACCCAAATTGTTGAGCTCTGGTAATGTCGACGAAATGAGGTTTATATCACAGACAATATGCATATTTTTTTTATAAAAAGTAGTATATTTCAATCTCCGGCCTCGATATAAAAATCAATGTCCAACGTTGCTCATAGTAAGCAGATGTAATAATAATTTATATAATAATATCAGCCCTGTATACACTGTCCCACTGCTGGGCACGGGCCTCTTCTCAGTGTGAGAAGGAATAATTTATATATACCTTATATTATGTCTAGTAATATTAATGTATATAATGTTAGATATAAGTTTTAACTTGTACAACGGTTTGGTGTATACTGTTATGTTAGAAATGGTTGCAGTACCTTACAGCTGTTTGGGCACGCCACAATCGTGGCGGTAAGTCCCGTTTTTGAGGAGTGGCTGGAGAGGCGGCATGGCGCCCTCACCTTCCGGCTGACACAGGTAATGACTGGTCATGGTTGTTTTGGCCAGTTCCTGTGTCGCATAGGTCGGCAAGAGACGCCCGGTTGTCACCACTGTGGCGACTGCCGCGACGTTGTTGAGGACACGGCGCTGCACACATTGACGGATTGCCCCGCCTGGGCATCGCAGCGCCGTGAGTTGATCGCGGCAGTCGGTTTGGTTGCCCTCTCGCTCCCGGCCGTGGTTCAATCTATGGTCCGGAGCGAGACGTCGTGGAACGCCGTCGCCTCCTTCTGCGAGGAAGTCATGCCCATCAAGGAGGCGGCGGAGCGGGAGAGGGAGCGCTTAAACCCTCTCCCCAACCGCAGAACCGGGCGCCGGAGGGCGCGAGATGACCTCCAGCCACCCTGAGGTTTGACCTGGGGGTGGTGGGCTTCGTGGGCCTGCCCGCCACCCGATCAGCACCAGGTCCAAGAGGCGGCGTGCGTGTTTCCACGCGCGCCTCTGAGCCGTGTTTTTGTCTCCCTACAAGGGGACAGTAGAGGGTCTATTATGCAGTGGCCTGCCGTTTCACACGGCGGGCCGAAACCTCGGCGGGGTCGCGATTGCATGTGAAAGCGATTCGCGCGGCCCCGCCGTCTATGGTTATGTCGAGGAACACCGTGGTAGGTTTAGTCGGTATTACCGGGGTATTACTCCCCCGGTGAGCCCGACATAACATCTCCGTCGCCCCGCGGAGAGGTATGCGTCAAAGCATTCCCCAAAGTAAAAAAAAAAAAAAAACCTTACAGCTGTTATGATTTGTAAACAAATTACTTGGCTATTAAAAAGAGTGGCCATGAGTTTTATTGTCCGTTCTTCTCATGAGCCCTACACCCTGGCTTTGCTGAAGTGGCAGTAAATGTAAATTCACAGTAAAAAAAATTGTGTGACTGGCATTCATAAGTGTTACCTTGTAACCTAAGCATTGATTTTTGAATTTTTTGTCAATTTGTTTATATGTTATAATAAATTAATTAATTAAAATAGTAACACGGCTGTAAGTATATCGCCAACTTAGGCAGTAATGTGTTATACCCACGATTTATTAGTTATCCTTCAGATCTTATGTGATAGGTAGGTTTAGATTTATTTAACATAAGGCTTACCAACTAAAATACACACTAAGCATTTACATGAAAACATTCATACAAATACTAGGTGGCGCAAATGTTATCACATTAAATGATATACTGCCTCAAGCTGGTTGATATAAGACGGTTAACATAAACAAAAAAACAATTTTCGCAGAAATTATTAAATTATTATTTTTAACCAAATAAATAATATGAAATAAGACATAAATTGGAATTGAAAAAACACCATTGACCGTTAACAATAATTTGTTAACGGTCATAGGTTCCGAGAAATCGTCTTTGTCAACTCGCTAGGATCCGGAAATTCCCGGACCCGGTATTACAATAATACAATACGACGGGTTTGTAAGAGCGGGGCAACGTTTGATTTAATATCGCTACTTAAGGTTTTTGACACCTAAGTACGTTATCTCTGCATTACATGATGTTCTAAAATTTATAAATAACGAAAGCAAAAAAAAATTCCTGTTGCTCAACTACTGAATACATTTGGTTCACAATTTGTGAATCGTTAAATAATACCATGTAGTATAATATGTGGTACCTATCAATTAATGTGATAACATTTGTGCCACTTTGTTTATGTGTATGCTTTTAAATTAAAGGTGAGCACAGCATTGACTATATCTAAACTGTACATACATGTAAGGTTACAAATTAATTTCTAAGTTACTTATATAAACTACACAAGAAAATTAAGGCTAGATTAAGGACTAAATTAAAAGTAAATTATACTATACTAGACTAAATAATGTTTTTTAAAATGTTACGATTTTTAAACGTATTTAAACGTTAACTGCTGACTGGCTGAACCTGATTGAACCTAATTTTGATAAAAGCAAACAAGGAACAACTTGCACCGTGGCTAATGATAGACACAACGTTTCTTTTTTATATTGCCATGATTGCATTTGTTGACCTATTTCGCTGTTAACCTATTGAGTTGCTGCGGCACACCGATAGCCAGACAACAGATTATTAAATTATGTCTGGTATTTCTAAGACTTGACAGATTAACCGTAAACAAACATTAAAATAAGCGAGTAATTACTATGCCGTTATACACGTGTTTGTCAATCAAACTATTATATAAAAATAACTTGTCATCCAAGGCTTTTTCAATCATAGTATTCTTTGCTATGGGAATATAGATTCTATTAAAACACACGTAAACATAATTATCGTATGCTATAGACTACGCAAATGGGTTGTTTTTGTGTTATGGAGAAGGCCTAATCAATACTAATATACAATTTATGATTCGGGTAGATTTCATACATCGAACATTCTTGATCTCGATTGTATATATGATATCGTAGTTTTAGTGGACAGATTATTGCTAGCAAACCATTTTATATTACTAAAACGAAGACATACGGCACACCTGATGGTGAGTGGTTATCGTAGATTAGGATACAGTATCAAAATGGTAGCTTAGACGCTTGGAAACCTATGCCATCGCTTGTTAATTTGATCTAAAGAATCGATGTTTGTCAAGGCAAAAGACACGGACTATTTAGCTTCTCGTGACAGTTTGTAGGAAATCCTATTCGTCGCATCAATACAAAACAAGGTTGTTGTTTGCCGCTTTCTTCTCTAGGATGAACTTCTCTCGATCCTCCGTACGCAGACCATTGAGTTGGAGCCGCAAGCGTAGTCTGCATTGGGCACTGTTGGGTGGGATACTGATGCCAATTCAAGGCAGAGAGTTGGCACACCGTGGTAGGTTTAGTCGGTAGGATCCGGCAATTTCGATTTTTTTCCGGATGAACTGGAAATGTCGCTATGCCTATTCTTTAATCAAACGCGCTATGCTGTGAAGTCGATACTCAAAAACTAAAAATATTTGCTAAACCATAAACTTCTCAGTTTTGTTTTTACGCACAGCGACACCTCAACCTAGACTGTTTGGACTTTGAACTATTAGAAGATGAACACTGCGAATCGTGCGAAAGAGTGCGTTATATTTTTGTTACGTTTTATCCTTACCATTACATCGACACCAATATGCACTGTCCCTTTCCGACAATTCTCTATTTTGTATGTAGCGTAGTTATGCGTATAGGGTGTCTTATTTGATGTGTAGCCGTGTGTACATTGTGACTGTTAATTGTAGGTTAGAAAAGACTTTTTCCAAAGGGCTTGATCTTTAGTGCGGATATTCGTATTAAACAAACTGTAATATTTGTAAAACTTACGTGAAAGCTGTTGGAAAGGTCATAGCCACTCATTTATAAACTGATCTCTAAAGAAACTCGCGCAAAATCAACATAATATACTTTAGTATTTTAATTAGACACTTCGTCGCCGTCGCTGTCGCCATTACGTGGCATGCAGCGGATTTAATGTCTGTCATTATAAATGCTGTCTAGTGTCTATCATTTAATTAAACCAGTCGTGAAGATTTTATAGCAATTTACAAACACAGCATACGTTTTTTATACAAATCTCACATCTGGTCTCTATCTCACCTAATGTTGACAGTGTTCGGTTGTCACCAAATAAAATGTTATGTAATCAAATTGTCTAAATTAAATAATTTACAGCCACTCCTACCACTAACAAGTAAAAGTTATCCAAAAGATAAATCGCATGTTGTCTCACTCATGTTAGGTTAAAGAAGAGAAATGGCGAGACTTTTATCTTACAGGTAAATTCTATCTGGAGGTGGTAGTACAAGCCCTTATTCTTTTATTTTATTGGTATATTGGCAGCAGCCTGACTCATATAGCAGAGGACTACTACAGGTTAGATAGTAATAAAAAAAATTATATCAACAGAAGACTAAATGCTGTTAATTTTATAATATTTGGCGATGGTTAGCAAAATGACTTCAATAATAATAATTTTATAACTTATTTCTGTTCCACTGCAGGTCAAAGACTTAATAACGATGCATAAAATTAGAACCGCTTATTTATTTAATTAACGTGAAATATAAATATCACGTTACTGTAGTCAAGATAAATATATTTTATTTAGTAAAATATACAAGATTTATTTATATAAAATAATTCATTCAATTATTGATTCACCCGAATTGCTTTCGCATATTTCTTTTAACATTAAATATAGTTTACGTAGATCGAACCGTGTTAATCTCTTTGCCTTGCAAATTTATAAAAACAATATTTCTTATTACAATCCGCTGGTAAGAATGGCTAGACAATATAATGAATTAGTAACAAATAATTTACAGTTAGACATTTTTCATCCTCGATTTTACACATTTTTAAATACTCTTAAGGATATCCTCTATCCCAAATAGATGTACAAATAGTTAATATTTTTTAAGATATTGTATTGTTGTTGTTGTGTTACGAAATTAAACCTATATATTCTTATATGTATATTTGTGATCTCTTCTGTCTGTTAACTTGATGTTTAATTGTTTCAATGTATGCACATGTGTTGAGTTGCAATCTAGAACTAAACATAAGCTTTGATTGTTTTTAATTTTTAATAAGATTGTAATTTGTTTTGTGCAATTAATAAATAAAATAAAAATAAAAAATAAAACGAGATAGTAGATTTAGCTTAGTGAGAGACCGTTGAACTGCCATTCAGAGGTCTCGAGTACGAAATCTCTTGACTCTTCGAAGTTATATGCGTATAAATATTTAATTATCACTCGCTTTAACGGTGAAGGAAAACACAGTGCGGAAACAACATGTCTGAGGGTTCTCCATAATGTTCTCGAAGATATGTGATGTCTGCCAAACCATACTGGGCCAGCGTGGTAGACTTTGGCCTAACGCTTCTCACACTGAGAAGAGGCCCGTGTCCAGCAGTGGGACAGTTTAATACAGGGCTGATATTATTATTTTAAAACAAACAAGCTATGTTTGATATGTATGCATGATGTTAAAGCAACAAAATGATGCTAGTCACTATATCCACTTAGTACCATGTAACGCAAAAAGCTCTGCTATAGTATACCTATAGTAAATATTAATTTGTCTTGTTTGTTTCAGCTGGACGTATTGTGATCAAGCTAAGAAAAGACGTAGTGCCTAAAACAGCTGAAAACTTCAGAGTACTCTGTACCGGAGAAAAGGGTGTCGGTGTCAATGGAAAACCGTTACATCTGAAAGGCACCAAGTTCCATAAAGGTAATAATATATCGTTTAATAATATATCGTTTATTTCTCTCATAAAGGTAATACAGTAACAGTGGTAACACTTAACATTACAGCTTTAAATATAGGTACCTTTGTGAGAGCTGGAGTCTGAACTAGGTTCAAGACCTGTATGACAGATCTCCAGGCTCTCTCTCCGGTCATTAGTTTAGTTTTACATTTTAGTAATTAACAGATTATATATTTTAGTTGATAAGAAATGAGAAATTTAACATTAAATCTGTATGTGAATGTGTGTGTTTTTGCGTATGTGGGAGTGTGTTTATATGTGTATTTGTGTGTGAGTGTGTGTATAATGTTTTTATAAAAATATGCATCTGGGTTTGTGTAAGTAAGATAGAATGGTACAAGAGTAAAATATACCCTTTGTCTATTTTATTACTTGGATGAAATTTTCGATCTCAGAGTAATCCAATCCCAGTAACCATTTTATAACTGTTTTTTTACATTCTTCTTTACGCATTGGATGAATATTTAAAATTTTATTTATTTTATTATAAATGAAACTACTGAGGAAGTAATAGCATCGTTGAGCTAATGTCGTGTTTGTTGCGACTGGTATACAGACGGTGTGTTTGCGTCTCATAGTAGCAAATTTAGACGGCTCGTAGGGTGTTTGTGCGTGCGTAGTGTGTACGAGGTTAAGTACGAAAAGTTTTCGAACTGATAGAACGTTACAGGTTTTATATAAGTTTGAAGTAGGATACAGAAACGGCAGCTTCCAAAGGTAAATAGTATTTATCGATTACGAGCTTCTTCCCGCGGCTTTGGTCGCTGGGGAAAGGAACTTTTTTTTATCTATATACCCTATGTTCTTTTTTGTATCCCTGTGAACGTGTATGCGAAATCTATACTAATATTATAAAGCTGAAGAGTTTGTTTGTTTGTTTACTTGAACGCGCTAATCTCAGAAACTACTGGACCGAATTGAAAAATTCTTTAAGCGTTGGTTAGCCTATTTATCGAAGATGATAGGCTATATAACATCACGCTACGACCTACGGGGGCGGCGCACTAATCATAAACGCAGGTGAAACCGCGGGCACAGCTAGTTATTTATAAATGTCTTGCGTACGCAAGGACCATTTTTGTGGTGTTTATTTGTAACTGACTGTGCCCTGCGGTTTCACTTGCCTTAGGAGAGAGGTCAAGGATGTATCTTAGGAACTATTCAACAGATTGAGACGATAATTGTCTCAGATTTTTAACTAGAGTAGCACTATACATTGTTGAAAGGTTGTTTTCTAGTTGTTCTAGTAGAATTTATGTTTCTTTTTCAATATTTAGTTATTTTTATATCTATAGCTTATTATACGTTTTGTTCCAGCCATCTCACAGTTTATGATCCAAGGCGGCGATATAGTAAGCGACGATGGAAGCGGCGGCGAAAGCATATACGGGCCTATATTCGAAGATGAAAATTTTAGATTAAAGGTAATTTAGCATTTTTATAGACTCATGTCACACTGGCTGCAAATCCTGCTTTATGGCTCTCTAGGGAAGCACCCAAAAATACTAAAGTAGCGACGTGATACGAGATGATGACTTCAGAGGTAAAATCAGGCCGAACTATAGTTATCTCTTTTGCACATTGTTATTTTGTTCGGTCCTAGCGCGATAGCAATACATCTGTCAAAACCTTTCTTTAAATGTTTTATATTGTATCTGTACAATATATAACACGATCGAGGATGTGTATCACATTTTAGTGGAATGTGTCCGCAACGAAATTTTAAGACGCGATGTCTTTAACCACTCAACCAACGTTAGGACGCTGGCATCCTAGCCTAACCAGACTATTTAAAACGTAAGATTTGTTATGATAGTCTTCTTTTGTTTGAATAGCTTTTTTGTACTTTTGATAACTGGATTGATTGAGAGATTAATAATATAATAATAATAATGTCCTCCAGACCGAATTTCGGCCACGGCGGTCAATCTTAAAAGAGACTGGAGAAGATATTATAGTGCACAAGCGTGTGCGCAAACACAAGTGCACTCTCCGTTCCTTAACTCTCATAATCCGACACGGCCAAAGAGAGATCAGGCGCAGGACCAACGGCTTTACGTGCTTTCCGAGGCACAGGGGTAATAACACCTAGCAACACCAGAAGTTTATAGTTCAGGTAGACTTTCTGTCACAATGACATCTGTCATAATTGAATAGCAGGGAGGGACACTGTAGTATAAATGACATTTAAAAAAGAGAGGCGCGCCATCTGTGTGTTGGCGATAGAAAGAACTCTTTAGCTGATTATACAGAAATCTCAATAGATGGCACTAACTCATGAATAGGCTGTTATGATTTACGAGGAATGCTTAGTGTTGTCGGTAAGAAGAATAAATTTACTCAAGAAAACTAAGCGAGACTATTCTTAAACTAGTTCAGTGATTATATACGCATTAAATGATTTCTTCCTCATAATTTAAATCATCAGTTACTCCGTGCTGCTATTGAGATTTCTTAACAGAAAAACCCAATAACTTTTTGCCTGCCCGACCCGGGATTCGAATCTGCCTCATGCTCAGCAGTCGCATTTATTACCGCTGCGCCATGGAGGCTGTTATTATTATATTAATAATATTAATATTGTAATGGAAGCAGCGATAGCTCAGTGGGGAGACCAACAGACTGCAATGCAGAGGGTCTCGGGTTCGAACCCACGTCGCGCACCTCTGACTTTTGGAAGTTATATGAGTTTTCGAAATTATGTGCGTATTGATTGACAATTATCGCCTGCTCCGTGCCTCGGAGAGCACGTTAAGCCGTCAGTCCCGGCTGCCATGAACGTCTATGGCAGTCGTTATTGGGAAAGTCAGTATCCTCTAATATCCTGACACTGGTCTAGCCTTAGGGTATCGTTAGCCTTCGGGTTGCGGAAGTCAGGTGGCAGCCGCTCCGTGTAAAAACTGATATCCAGTCAAATCCGGTTAGACCAGAAAAGCCGACCCCAAGTGACTTGGGAATAATAAAGACTAAGGGAGAAGATAAATATTGTAATGAAGGACCAGGTTCAAAGGATGCCAAAGCACTATGCAAATTAGTTAAGATTCGTTCAAGGCTAAATCGTGAATAGATAATAAGTGTAACTAATAGTGTAAGTAGGTACCTATGGTGTAATCAAGATGTTTAGAATTTACTAGCGACCCACCTTGGCTTCGCACGGGTAGTACCTACTAAACCTTAAATTTTTTTACACCTAAACCTTCCTCATGAATCACTCTGTCTATTGGTGAAAACCGCATGAAAATCCGTTCAGTAGGTTTTTAGTTCATCGCGAACAGACAGACAGAAGCGGCGGGGCACTTTGTTTTATAATATGATGTGATAGTTGATTGTAACTTGTATCACGGGGACGACGTGGTCGCTTCTTTATTGTGAAATTAGACCTTTAAATTAACAAATATTAAAAAAGAAATGTAATTTTGACTAGCTTTTGCTCGCGGTTTTGCTCGCGTAAAAGTAGGTTAGGTTAGGTCAAGTTAGTAATAGTCCTTTTTTAAATAAAATATAGCCTATGTTACTCGGTTATAATCTATACTAATATTATAAAGCTGAAGAGTTTGTTTGTTTGTTTGGTTGAACGCGCTAATTTCAGGAACTATTGGTTCGAAATGAAAAATTATTTTAGTGTTGGATAGCCTATTTATCGAGGAAGGCTATAGGCTATATAACATCACGCTACGACCCACGGGTCGGCGCAGTAACCATAAACGCGAGTGAAACCGCGGGCACATCTAGTATATGATATAACTTTTCGAATGGCGAAATAATTTTTAATATCGATTGAATAGTTTTTGTGTTAACTCCGTACAAATATACAAACAAAAAATCAAATCAAATATTAGTATAGATTATATTTATAATCTATATATATGTATGTAAAAATCTGGTGTCACGGTGTTAGTGGTCGCAATCCTCCGAAACGGCTCGACCGGTTTTTATAATTTTTAATAGGTAAATGTGGTAGGTATGAGAATAGATCGTAAGTATATTTGATGCGCTGGGGGATTCGATTGAATTTATATGGCAGAACAACGTTTGCCAGCTCAGCTAGTATTAGTATAGATTGCATAAGGTTTTAAAAATTCTGTTGATGTGATCAGCACGACCCGGGGGTGTTAAGCATGGCGAACAGCGGTCGGCCGCACACAAACGGCTCCCAGTTCTGCATAACGACAGTGCCGTGTCCTCACTTAGACGGGACCAACGTTGTCTTCGGCGAGGTCCTCGCCGGCCTCGGGATCGTCAAGGAGATACAGCGCTACGGCGACCCCGAAACCGGCCGCCCCACGGTGGTATGTTGGTAATCATCCGTTTTTATTATCATTTGATTTTTTATTATTTGCCACTCCTCGCCTGTTAGTCGAAATTCGGACATAAGGGGGCGTCCATTAATTACGTGAGGTGATTTTAATGATTTTTCGACCTTCTCTCCTCCCTTGGTGAGATGTCGTGGGATCTGGCTCGACTCCCTCCCTCCCTCCTTTCTTAATCTCACGTATAATTTTACAAAATGCGTATCTTTGGTGTAAATACGTTAATCTGTGCTTGATTGTATACGATTTATTTAAAAAGCGATAGCTCAGCTAGCTAGATATTAGCTAGCTGATATCTAGTCAAATTCGGTTAGCCGACCCCAAGTGACTTGGGAATAATAAAGGCTAGGGAGAAGATAATTTGCCTAATTATTTTTACTGAAGACTAGTATTTAAGACTAAACACCTCACTTAATTAATGTATGTCCCCTACTCATTATCGAAAATTTGAGTTCACATTTTCTACTCTTTTTTTATGTTTATCAATATCTTTAAACTATAACATTTAAAAAAATAAGCTTTTATTTATGTAATTGTTCTTAAGAGAAAAATATTATTTGAAGTTGGTACAACAATCTCATCTTTTTGTTACGCTATAAAATTTTATTTATTATAAAAGCTTTTCGCGAGATATTTTTGCGTAAAAGTCAATCATAAAATGCTCTGGCTTGTATGTATTCCAGTATCGGTTTATATTGGTATAAACATTTTTTGAGTCGAGATGTAAGTTACCTCATTATATAGGGTATAACAAACACTTTGAATAAAAATAAATACGATTTAAGAAAAGCTCCGAGTTTTTAGGAAAATGCTCTGTTAAAAACGGTACTTTCAACTATATCTTAGATGTTAAAAAAATCATCAGTTATGTGTAACAAAAGTCATAATTATTTTAATACCACTACACATTTAAGAGCAAGGAATTGCAAAACTGAGTTATATTTCACAACATTATAAGTTAATAAACCTACCACAACGTTTCCACCCGCAGGGTTGCTCATGTGGAAAGTCATAATATAGGGATTGACATGACCTCCATTTTGCTTTATTTTTTTAATATCTGAAACCAGCTAAATATTTTGTTACACTTGTTGTCGTATTAAGAACATTAATATATCGATTTTAGAAAATATATATTTACTGCTTTCTTCATTTTATATAATTGTTTGGCAAATAATTAATAAGACGATAGTTGATATTAAAAAGTATAATTAGGTATATTTTCTGCAATTATAATACGATTCTAATATTTGTGAGTGGGATATTTAAATAACGATGTGTTTATTGCTGGTAACCCTGGTAATCCTTCGCAACTGTTTTAAAAACAGTTGTGAAGCCAAAATAAAACCATAGTTATGAATCGTTTAATACCTTCATTAAGTTATTGAAAAAAAAAGTATAGCTATTAGAACTTAACACTACGGGACAAATCATGATCATTTTAAAAATGAACGTAGATTTTCGGAATGTATGTACACTATGCCTAGTTCTCTTTCAAGGGTGATATTACGATTGCCCATTCTCCTTTGTATGATTCTTGCATTTGGCCGTTTGGGAAATACGATTATTTTTTTATTACTTGTAAAAGAAAGTACATACAAATTTGGGCATCTCTTCAAAATTTAAAATATTTTAAGCGTGATACTTTATACAGAGAAGAAGCAGCATAATTATGTTATTACTGCACTAATAGTGAAGAAGATTTTTATAAAAATCAGAAACGACCCAATTTGTTTGTACTGTGTCCTTGAAATAAAATCGCTCCAACAAAATGCCTTGCAAAACAGTAAAAGCACAATTGTTCGAATGGTTAATTTCTTTTTCTTCTGTAATCTATTGCGCTACTTATTATTTAAATTTTCAACACAAGTAGGTATAGTAATTCTTAAATAAAATTGTGGCTCAGATTTTCAGCGTCCATTACCATGAAAGTGACATATCTACTTGTATAATATCATTGATGTGGATATAATAACAAATTATATAATGAATTGACTGTCCAATACAATGTAAGTGGACTTATATAATAACAGGACTAATCTAAATTTATGTAATTTTATGTTATGAATTAGTTTTAGTTATTAAGTATTTATATTTTGACGATTAGAACGCAATGAACTGATTTATGATATTTATGTATGACATGCAAATCCAATTTTATTTCAATGTTATAATATTTTCTTTCTAATTTATTTCTTAGTTATTTTGTTGATATTTTGATATATGTATGTGTATGTGGTATAATGTTTTTATAATGCTGACTCTCTTGACATTCCTTATTTATCATGTATGGATTTAAAATCTGAAATAAACGTTTTATTATTATTATTATAATAAGGTCTCACTCTCAATAAAACAGCGATTTTACTAGAAATTGGGAACATAGGCAATTTCAACTCTAATTGTGTGACTATACATTCTAATATTACGTCTTAAGTAAATGCAATAGAGTTTAAATTTGTTTAATCCAAAATGCTCAGATAAGTGTCTGTTTTATAAGAATGCGATGAAATTAGGGTTGCCACCTTTATTTTGAACAAATAGAGCATATCTATTTATTTAGAGTATAAAAATAAAGAACTATATCTAAAATAGTATTAGTATCCAGCTCTCTTCTAACAACATCTAACAAATATTTATTATCAAGGAACATCTTAACCGCATCTTTACAATCTATATCCATAATAAGATAGATGAATATTTAGTTTTTTTTTATTAACAGAAACTGTTGCAATGCTTTTGTTTTTTTTAAGACGACATGGGCAATATAAAGTATTTAAACGTACTTTATCGTCCGCATAAAGTACGTTTACCCGAAATAACGTTAAATACTTTATTTTAAGTACGGTTGGCAACCCTAGATCTAATTCTTCTTTGTTTCCAGGAGTGCGTGATACAAGACTGCGGTGAGATTATAACGACTGAGTGGGATGTGTGTTGTCGCGACGGCACCGCCGACCGCCTGCCCGAGTACCCTTCGGACTATCGGCACGATCGTATTACTGTAAGTCATAACATGCATTAACATAAAAAAATAACGTGATAAAATCTGTATAATAATATCAGTCCTGTATTAAATTGTCCCACTGCTGGGCACGGGCATCTTCTCAGTGTGAGAAGGCTTAGGCCATGGTCCACCACGCTGGCCCAGTGCGGCTTGACAGACTTCACATATCTTGGAGAACATTATGGAGAACTCTCAGACATGCAGGTTTCCTCACGATGTTTTCCTTCACTGTCAAAGCAAGCGATAATTAACTATTTAATACGTACATACTTATTTTCGAAAAGTCAGCGGTACGCCCCTCGAACTCGAGACCTCTGCGTGGCACTCCAACGGTCTCCAACTAGGCTTTCGCTGCTAAATTCTGTATAGTCACGTTGACAGCGGCACTCATTTTTGTATTCTTGCCATTCCTGCGGTACGGGGCGTTTAAGACCTCGTTTTAAAACTATCATTATGGTGGTAAGGGTTTATTAGACCCCGTAACGTTTAAGAAACTTGAAGGTTTTTTCTTCAGTGCGGTACGAGCTCATAGTGACCCCGTATTAAAGTAGATACACCACTGCATTCTGTTTTAATAGAGCATCTTAGATATATATTCATCTCTTTCCTAAACTAAATCAAATTGAAGTTACGGCCTCCGCACGGCAGAGAAGTCTATGTTTTTTTCTAGCCGCACCGCAAGAAAGACACATACGAGGCTTATTAGACCTCGTTCCGCACTGAACGTGTTAATTTCAATATATAAACATTTGCGTAAACGTAAGACAATATTATTTACCACCCGTTTCTGAATGGTTATTGAGCGAATTGTTAAAATCGAACTCGTGTCATGATTTCGTTTTTAAATGGCCTTTATTTAATAAAATAAGTAGCGATAGCCTGGTGAGAGACAGTTAAACTGCCAAGCCGAGTTCTCGAGTTCGATCCGATCGAACGAGAACGTCTCTGACTTTTCGAAGTTATGTGCGTATTAAATAGGGAATTATCACTCACTCTAACGATGTATGAAATGATGTATGTAATGTACTTGAAGTCTCTAAGTGTACTTGAAGTATTTATATTTGTAGTCCTTTTATGTACATTAAGCATCTAAAATGGCTGATGCATTATTTTTGAAGTTGCCACTCGAAACGGGCCACACGACGTAAAAGCTCTTAATGCATGTAGGTACTTTTGAATAGTGTTCATAACATATTCGACTGTAATTCCAATGCAATGTACACACTGCTAGTCTAAAATCCTTTAAGTTAAAAGCACAGGGAATAGTATTTTTGCAGCGTTGGAAAACCACGGCTGTACTGCAAAATTTTATAGCGAATGTGGATTCCTTAAGTTCATTGTTAGAATCCCCTCGTCATACCAAGACGGCAACTGCCTTTGTAACAGTTATAACGTGTGGAAGCAAAAATGGAAAGCAAGGAAGTAACAAGTGTCGTTTATGTTTCAGATAGAACAATTAATGTTCTCTATAAGGGACGTGAAGAATACTGGCAACTGCCATTTCGGCGAGGGCCGGTACAAGGCAGCTGTTAGGAAGTACCACAAGTGCCTCAGGTATCTGGACCACGTTTGCCGCTTCATAGAGAACATAAAAGACATTGATGTGAAGGAACAGTGTAAGTATATTATACTAGATGTGCACGCGGTTTCACACGCGTTTATAATTATTGCGCCGCCCCCGTGGGTTGTAGCGTGATGTTATATAGCGTATAGCCTCCCTCGATAAATGAGCTATCAAACACTAAAATAATTTTTCAATTCGGACCAGTAGTTCCTGAGTTTAGCGCGTTCAAACAAACAAACAAACTCAACAGCTTTATAATATTAGTATAGATAAGTTTTTGCCACGAGATTGATGATTGATCTCACGAGAGCAGTACCTTTTCTGGCAGAAGCCTATGTACTTAATTTTTCATACACCTGACAACATAACATGGATGCGAAATTTCATGATGATCGGTCGAGAAGGCAAGGCGTGTAAGTGTAACCAACAAACTCACTTTCGCATTTATAATATTAGTTAGGATTATTAGCTACAACTTGCAGTCACACCCGCAATCCTAACCACTTGACATTATAATCTTCGACGTGGCTACAAGCCGGTCAGTCTGCTTGTGACCACGGCCAGTGCTTAAGTAATGTGTATGATTGTGTTAAAAACCGTTTTCAGTTATGTAGATCATGCAATTCGAATGTATAAAAGTGATAAAATATTTATACGTGTCTTAAGTTTGCGATATTAGATTATACGAATTTATTTCTCGTGTTAAGTAAACTGTTAAAAGGTTTCTCAATAGCAGAACGATGTTTAGAAATAAGTCCGGTAGGCCACAATATGCTTTCTATTACTACTGGTACACTACCCCTTCGGCGATAAAGAGGTAAAGATTCGATCTATTCACTCATTACGCGAATTATAAGTATTCTTAAACGGCTCTGGCTAGACATGTCCATACAATAAAGCCTTATTATTCATTGAAATTAAACTGCTATATACGGACTTTATCGCGTTGTTTATTTGACACTTTATTACAAAATTTTGAAAATTTTTACACTACTAAGTACTACTATTAAACTTTACTAATTTTTAAGCTAATTAAATTATTATTAAACTATTTAGATTTAATTTATTTTTACACTTTCCCCGACGTTTCGGTTGCTTTTGAGCAGCCATGGTCACGGGGAGACTGTATTTATATTGTAATTTAATTAGCTTAAAAATTAGTAAAGTTTAATAGTAGTACTTAGTAGTGTAAAAATTTTCAAAATTTTGTAATAAAGTGTCAAATAAACAACGCGATAAAATCCGTATATAGCAGTTTAATTTCAATGAATAATATTCGCGTAAATAGAAGACAATATTAAGCCTTATTATCTTAGACAAAAATAGTATAAATATCTGGGGCAACCTCGAAAATCAAATAACTTAATCATAGATTTAATGGCTGCTATACAATGAGAGTCTAACGAATCACTTACTCTATTCTTGGTTTCATAGATTATATTGGACACTTATCTCCGGTTGTTAACGTCCCAAAACTTATCTACTAGATTCTAGAAGATTCTTAATAATCGCTCGCGTAAATGTAGGTTAAGTTAACAACAGTGTCTTTTTTTCTGGATGAAAGGTATCCTATGTCCTTTCATGTACCCCTGACAACGTGTATACAAAATTTCATGATGATCGGTTCAGTAGTTAAGGTGTGAAAACTCACATTCACATTTATAATATTAGTTAGGATTACGTAGATATAAAGCATAGTTAGCTAATTTTGCAATATTATGTTACAGGAGAAAGCTTTCATATTGACGGCAAGTTCTTTGTAGTTAAAATACCCACTTTTGAGGCAGATATGTTCCATCATCTCATCATCTCAGCCAAAAGACATCCACTGCTAGACATAGATATGTTTACGTATATATAAATGTAAATTGACTTCTTATTACTTTTGCGAGTTTCATGCCTTTCTCTAGTGGTTCATTGTAGTGGGAGTTCGAACTCTACCCTTTGTACTTTTGACGTGATTCATGACCGTGTGATCGTTGATTGTAATACTGAATTTCGAAGTTCAAAATAGCGAAGAACTATATATATATATATATCCTCTAGACCGATTTCGGCCACGGCGGCCAGTCGTAACGGAGACTGGCCAACTACGCAGGAGATATTATAGCACAAGTGTGTGCTCAACAAACACAAATGCAATCTCTGTTCCCTGATTCTCATAATTCGATGGGACGGTAATCCGACATGACCGGAGAGAGATCAGGCGCAAGACCAACGCCTTTACGTGCTTTCCGAGGCAAGGGGGTGTCTTACACCGCCAACTTCCTAACTCCGGGCTGCTATTGAGATTTCTTAACTGCAATACCCAATAACTGTTTGTTGGTCTGACCCGGGATTCGAACCCGAGACCTTATGCACAGCAGTCGCATTCACTACCGCTGCGCCACGGAGGCAGTTACTAGGCTGTTAATGAGAATGTTTTAGAATTCTAGATGAAAATTTAAATTAAACGATTTCGTAAAATAGATGGCGTAGTGGTTTAAGTGGTCGACTTGCCATTGCCACTGCGCCGAGTGTTGTGGGTTCGAATCGCACACGGGACAAAACATTATGAGATCCACTAATGATTGTTCCGAGTCTGGGTATTCTTTGTGTCTGTTGTTTGAATGTTTTTAAAGTTTTAGCGACACACGAAGTATTCCTAGTGCGGGATTTTAAAATGAAATAATAATCCAGCTTGGGATCCAGTAATTCAATTAGTCAAACCCAGGAAGAAGCAAACCACATTGAAATGAAGGTATACGGATATTGTCGCGTTGTTTAGTTTACTTCAAAACAATTTTATTATGTACATAATTTTGAAACTTCAACTAATATTATTGAACATTACTACAATTTAAGCTATTTACAAGTGTATAATTTCAATAAATAACATTCGCGTAAACATAAGACAATATTAAGTAAACCACAGCTAGATTTCATGATACTCTGAGCTCATTCTGCGTAAATAGAAACACCAATGATTAGATTATGTTCGGGTACTTTGAAATAACTACACTAGAATATTGAGACAGTCTCCCCGTGACGATGGCTGATGAAAAGCAACCGAAATTACGCGGAAAAGGTGCACTTAAATAAAAAATTGTTTAAATAATTTAATTAGCTTAAAAATTAGTAAAGCTTAATAGTAGTAGAGTATTAGTTTCTAAATTATGTAATAAAATCTTAAATAAACAACGCTATAAAATGTAAAAAAAAAGTAAATAAATGTAAAAAGTAATTTAAATTCAATGAATAACATTCGCGTAAACTGAAGAGAATATTTTGAAATGAAATCTATACTAATATTAAATACGCGCTATTCTCAAAAACGACTGGTTCGAATTGAAAAGTTATTTTAGTGTTGGATAGCCCATTTATCGAGGAAGAGTATAAGCGGTGCATTAATGAAAAATGTTATAAAAACAGGTAAAATTATCTTAAGTGACGTAGACGACATTGCACGGGTCAGCTAGTGAAATATATTCTTGGTGCATGCCGTCAGCTGTCGGCATAAACGTGATCTTATGCCTCAGGTCCAACACTGTAGACGGCGTTACTTCAACATTAGCAGACACCCCTCCCCGTCTGCTTTCATACCTTCACACTTACGTTTACCATAACAAGCTTTTTTATTTTTTATTTATACGTCTAAATTGGCAAACACGCATACGGCCCACCTGATGGTAAGTGGTCACCGTAGCTTATGGACGCCTGCAGCACCAGAGGCATCACTTGCGCGTTGCCGACCCTTTAGGAAATGAAGTGGGAAGGAGAAGGAGCGGGAAGGGGAAAGAGGGTGATTGAGCCTCCGGCATTCTCACTCACCGAACGAAACAACAGTAGGAATACTGCTATTTCACGTCGATATTCTGTGAGAGGGTAGTCCTGCCCCGGTCGAACCAACCCATTCATGCTGAAATCAGCGAGGCTCTACTACTAAACTCGTGCTTTTTGTTTGCAGTTCAAGCAATCAGAACGACATACATATTGCAATGTAATCTGAACTTGGCGGCGTGCTATATGAAGTTAGAAGACTATAGATCAACTGTAAATTATTGTACCGAAGTAAGTCACTTTATATTTATTATAAAAAAATTGAGTATTTCGTTCACTTTCTGGTCAGTTGGGTAGAAACAATGATTGCGTCGTGCGGTCGCCTCATTGTTGCCGATAAATATTCTGGGTCCGATATATTGAATCAAAGTAGGCGTTACTTGGCGGCAGTCTATCGCAATAAAATTATTGGGAAGAGAGGAACCCACCACGCACCCTCGCATTGCCCACCCCAACTATTGCAATAGAAAAACGTTGACAATACCGAACTCCTCTGTATAGGGACCACGATGTGGGACCCGGGCGTACTCCGACTTGCAGTATTCTGCTACGAGCATAAAATATGGGCAATCCGCACCCTCGGATTGCCCATATTTTGGCATGTTCCCCTCTACCCATTAATTTTAATATGGGTTCAAATCCCATATTACTAATTGTATAATCCATAAGTGAGGAGTAGGTATAGTTACAAAACTCGCCAAACCGATATTAGAACAAAAATAATGTTCTGATTGAATATGAAACTTCTTCGTTGCTTCTATGGCATGAAATTTACATTAAATCAGCTCACAAAAGTAGTAGTTTGTTGCAAACACTGCTAAAAGCGTCCATTTATATTATGTTTTAAGGGGACATCCATTAATTACGTGGGTTCAAAATAGGAGGGGAGGGGTCCAGTAAAATCTCAACAAATCTCATTTAAACGGGGAGGGGGGGCATAATTGAAAATCTAACGTCAACTTTTGAAAAACAAATTATTTTAAGAATTTGAAAAAAAAATGCTTTTTGCTTTTCTTACTGAATCTCATTTTGTACGTTAAAAAATCTCATGGCTGTATGATGTAAATGTTTTTAACATTTACTTCGAGAATAAGAAAAATGTAAATCTAAATCGAATAAAACCTCACGTAAGGGGGACGGGGGTCCCACCAAATCTCACTAAATCTCACCGAGGGGCCCTCCCCTTGGTGAGATTTAGTGTTATTATTCCAAATTAAATAAAAACAGGTCACGTAATTAATGGATGGCCCTAATGGTTTTTTGAGATTTACCATTATTTTAAAAGTATTTTAGAGGATTTTGAAACTAAACTACTCAAATGTTTGTTCTGATCTGGGTATAATTTGTGTCCGTTAATTGCATTTTGATAATGTCACTTTTTAAAGAAAGTGTCACTTAATCAAGATAGATTATAGATAACTATGTGAAAGGAGCCTTTGAAAACATAAATTTTACATAGTCAGCGACATAATTGTTATAGTGTGTTTAAAAAAACGCCCTGTTTAAGAAAACTGTTTGAAATAATGAGGTCTATTACTTCTTTCTTTTTACTAATTACCTTACTTACCACTGCTTACTTTTGCTCACTAATGTTTCAATATTATATGAATGCTGTGTATAGTTTTAATTGGACTTCTGGTTGGCAACGATTAAATGTTTAATTGTTTAATCTGTTATACTTAATCTGCTGTCAGTTACTGTATCGATTAAATAAAAATAAAAAATAAGTCGAAAGTCATGCCCGAGAAATGCTGAATCATACACAATAATGGTAAATCGTCATCTTTTACCGCACTAACAATTTAAGGATAGCTGTTATTTTAATCACAATTCATTACTATAGGACAATAATTAGTATTTGTTTTACAGTATTTATTTATTTACATAAACTATATACCTATGTAATATTAATTATACACTAAACGAGCTAAAATGTTTACACGTAATAAAAATTAAATAATAATTATAAAAATTATTAAATAAATATAATACCTGGTTTACGTGTTGTAGAATTCGTCACGTAATCAGGTAACGAACCTAGCAGTAGCATTAATAATAATAATAATATTCTACCTCATACACACAACAGCATCTAGCCCAAACTAAGCAGAGCTTGTACTATGGGTACTAGACAATGGATAAACATACATATACCCTTTTTTTTTGTGAATACATTCTTATTATACATAGAAACACCCAGACCAAGACAAACATCCATGTTCATGCACAGAAATGTTTGACTTGTGCGGGAATCGAACCAGCGACCTCAGGCGTGGCAGACAGTTTCACCAACCACTACGCCATCGAGTCGTCTTATAGCATAGCATTGCCCCATTGTATGGCCATAATATTATAAATATAGTAAAATTTAGAAATTAAACCAATTTATCAATTATATTTCCATTAATAAAATAGTGTTACAAATTTATTTTAGTATTGGTAGTATAGCACCTATTGGTATCACTATCACTACATGTTATAAAACAAAGTCTCCCGCCGCGTCTGTCTGTCTGTGTGTCTGTCTGTTCGGGATAAACTCGAAACCTACTGAACGGATTTTTATGCGGTTTTCACCAATAGACACGAGTGATTGATAAGGAAGGTTTAGGTTTTGTACTACCCGTGTGAAACCGGGGCGGTTCGCTAGTTTAACATATTTAGATAATGCAAATCTTAATTTTCAGGTATTAGAACTAGACCCAAGAAACGAGAAAGCTTTATACAGGCGCGGTCAAGCGAACTACGCCCTTAAGAACTACGACGATGCTCTCATGGACCTCAAACAAGCTGACAAGGTGTCCCCCAACAACAGGGCAGTCCACAAACTATTAGACGAAGTAAGAATAACAAATAAAAGTTACAACGACATCCAAAAACAACGGCTGTCAAAATTTTTTCGTGACCAAAAGGAGGCCGAGGCGTTCTTCGAGATCGCAGATAACTGAATTAAGACTGACTGTAGTTATACGTAGAATTATGTAGACAATGCGCTGTGTGCGCTCACGTTTGTAGGTGGCGACCGGTGCTGGCCTAGTATGTCAGAGCTGCTGCCGCGTGAGTGTTGCCTCCTGCCATATACCTACAGAAATATGACCTTACGCCGCAGTTAGCTATTTAGGGACTGTAAGGTTTTGATACAAGGGGTATAAGAGATTAAATATCCGTTCGACGATTAGCAAAGCAAAGATAGCCTTGTGGGAGAAGAGTTTGATGTCACACACCTCTGGCTACTCGAAGTTATGTGCGTATTAAATAGTTTTATTGTCTACGAGCCCGTACGCCCCTTGATTTTCGCCCCTTGCTCCTATTTTTGGGTGGATTTTAATAAGAAACCTAACAAATACCTACTAGTGGGCGAACCTTGAGGTGCGAACGGGCTCGTAACTATTCAAACCAGCATGACTGAGGGTTCTTCATAATGTTCTTGAAGATATGTTAACTCTGCCAACTGCACTGGTCCAGCGCGGTGGACTATGGCCTAACCCTTCTCACACTGAGAAGAGGCCCGTGCCCAGCAGTGGGTCAGTTTTTATACAGGGCTGATATTATTTGAAAATTTTACAGTTCGTTTAATTGCGATTTGTGGTTACCTGTATGGCTGATCCCGAGAATTCGTTTATTATTCCCGGGTGTTCCTGAGTTAGTCTGTCAGGACTATCTCCGAGGTAGAGAGTCTGATATTGTGTGATAGATGGCAATACGCTCATTTCTCATCACATATAAAAAGCTACCTAAATGTATATAATTAAAATAATATTTATTATTTTTATATCACACACTGTGTTATGATGTATTTGTATTGGTTTTTTACTAAAGAAATATTCCTTCAATGAAAATTCAATATGTAACGCCTATTTAGGCGTGAGATCATTTGTATGTATGTAAAACGTTTATTTTTTTAATAAGCTTTATGGTATATTTTTCTAAGTAGGTATAAAAACCCTTGCCTAATAACCTTCACACGATTGTCGACTTTGAGAGCAATTATGTTTGAGTCATTATGTTAAATTGTATTACGTGGTAGTCACATCGCAACTAGGTTGTTATTGGCACGAGTAGAGTCGCGATTGAGTAGCGATTGTAACGACACTTACAGTGGTGGACATATAATTAGAAACACTTGCGACGTTTTTACATTATACAAGGCACATTGCCGTAAAACTTTTATTTTTGGAAATAAAACAACAAAATGCATAGAATACGTTCAACAACTTATAATTAATTAAAAAACATATAAATATCCGAGTTTACAACTACCATTTAGATATTTAGTTACGTTCAAACAACTAAACGACATTTGCAGTACCATACGTCATGGACAAGTAATTGGAAACAATAAAGAACTGAGGTAAAAATCAAAGTTATTAACGTGTTAAGGTCATCAATTTCAAATTATTTATGTAAAATTACGTTTAGTCTACTAAATTTCTTAAAAATTAATATTTAGTTGCATAGCCTTTGTTATTAATGACGGCTCTGTAACGACGTGGCATTGATCTCTAATTACTTGAATAATTTCATACATTTATCGAGTGGGATCGAGTTCCATGCTTCAACAAAGGCTTCGTAAAGTTCATTTTGACTGGAATTACGTTTAACGGAGACTTTTTTTAACGACGTACCACAAATTTTCAATAGGATTTAAATCGGGACTATTTGCAGGCCAGTCTAACATGGTAACACGTTGCTCACTAAGAAAGGATTTAACACTGCGGGCCGTGTGTTTTGGGTCGTTATCGTGCTGAAAGATCCAGGTCACAGGCAAATGGTCATCGGTGTAGGAAATCATTGTCTCTCCTAAGATGTTTTTGTATTGAAATTGATCCATTATACCTTCAATCTTCCGGACGGGTCCAACTCCGCAACCAGAAAACATCCCCATACTTTAATGTTTTTTCTATTTCCTCCCAGGGGTAAAACTGCCCTGGGGGGGAGTTTATTGCGACGTAATGCGCTAATTCTGCTATTTGATACAGAAAAGATGGGTAAGTATTACTGTGTTATTAATATTAGGATTTTCTTAAGACTAAGCTTATAGTTAACATATATATGTGGTATTTACAAATGAAAGAAAATATTTGTCGCAACAAATTAAAATGAATTGTGTAGGTGTGTGTGTTTGAGTGTGTGTGTGTGTGTGTGAGTGGATGTGATATGCATGTGAGTGGTGGTTGTGAAAATGTTATGTGTTGTTGAGTTTTTTAAGAGTGTTTACAATGAGAGTGAGGTGTGTCATGAAAGTGTCGATGGTGGAGTCATTGGTAATTATTATTTCGAGGTTGTAGGGGTCTATTTGTACATTGTGGCAGAGTTGCTCGTGTTGGAGGCGGGTGCGTGTATATTGTGGACATTGTGTCAAGAGATGTTTAAAAGATTGTGGTGTTGTGTCATCACAGAAGCATGTGTCGTTGTTTGTGATGTGGAAGCGGTGTAGGTATGTTTTGTGGTAACCGTGGTCCGTGAGTAGCTGTGTAAGTGCGAAAGTGTGGCCTGTTTTGTTGATGAGTGTATGTAAGTGTGTGAGTGTAGGGCACCAGATTCTCATTGTAGAGCCTTGGGGATTGTTAGTGTATCTGTCGGCTGATTGTGTGAGACTGTCTGCTTTGGCCATTTTCTTGGGGTAGCTGAGAGGGTAAAAATGGAATGTTGGTGGTTTATTTAAGGTAGCGGCGGATTTGGCGGCAATATCTGCGGCTTCATTGCCGTGGATGCCTGCATGAGCTTTTATCCATATGAATGTGATCTGTGTGTTCATGTTGTGCAATGTTCGGTGTATGTTGGTGGTGACGCGGTGTGTGCTGAGAGTATTGTTTATGTCTTCCAGGGCAGACCTGGAGTCGGACATTATGA
Source organism: Catocala fraxini (assembly GCA_930367265.1). Taxonomy (NCBI): domain Eukaryota; kingdom Metazoa; phylum Arthropoda; class Insecta; order Lepidoptera; family Erebidae; genus Catocala; species Catocala fraxini. Next base: position 4,644,462 of record OV884045.1, read on the forward strand.
CTGCCGCCTCGGTGTGTTGTTGTAGCAGCCACTGGCAGGCTTGGTCAATGGCGACCAGCTCCGCCTGGAAAACTGTGCATGTGGAGTGTAACTTGAATGTTTTTGTGATGATAGTATTTTGTGGGGTGTGTGCAATGAAGGCAGCCCCCACGAGATTGTCGTGTTTGCTGCCGTCGGTGTAGATGTGATGCGCGTGTAAATGGTTGCTAAGTGTGGTGGTTAGTTCGTCTTGTGTCGTGATGGTGTCAAATGAGTATGGCTTGCGAAGAGATGGATGGAGTAAGTGTGATGGATGGATGGGTGTGTCGAGTGACGAATCGTCAGGGAGGTAATCGGTGACCCCGGTGATTTTGGTTCGTTCGATGTTTGCCGATTCCAGAACTTTTATGTCAAGCGGTGTAAGGGTGGATAGGGCTATGGCGTCTATGGTGTTTATGGTTCTGAATCCTTTTATTATTTTCAGAGCGAATCCACGTTGCAGAGAGAGTAGCTTTTTCCTGTTAGTCTTGAATTTTAATGCCCGGCTCCATACGCTGGAGGCATAGCAGATTATGGGTTCGATTACCCCCCTGTACAGTGTGTGAATGTTTTCTGAGTGTATGCCCCAAGTAGGGCGGACAAATTTGGTGAGTTTGTTGTGAAATTTCCGTGTTTTGACTGTGATGTAGTCTACATGTTGGGTGAAATGTAGGTTGTCATCAATGATCACCCCCAATACCTTGGCGGTGCGGCTGAAGGGAATGTGTGTATGGTTCATCGTGATATGGAGGAGTTTGGTTTTTTGTGTAAAGGTTTTTTGTGTAAAGGCATTAAAACCGGTTAATGTTACCACCGCCGTGTTTGACTATGCTCCTCGTGTATTCGACTCGATGGCGTAGTGGTTAGTGTAACCGACTGCCACGCCTGAGATCGCGGGTTCGATTCCCGCACAAGTCAAATATTTGTGTGCATGAACATGGATGTTTGTCTTGGTCTGGGTGTTTCTATGTATAATATGTATGTATTTACAAAAAAAAAAAGTATATATGTATGTTTATCCATTGTCTAGTACAAGCTCTGCTTAGTTTGGGCTAGATGGTGTTGTGTGTATGTGATAGAATATTATTATTATTTATAATCAAAAGCATGGTTAATTGGACGTCTAACGTAGCGTTTGCCGTCTGAATTCACCATATTTATTTTTGTTTCATCCGAGAATAACACTTTTTCCATTCTCGTTCGGTACAGTTAAGATATTTCTTTGCAAATAATAATCGCTTCACTCGGCGTTGCTTGGTAAGAAGCGGTACCTTTCCAGAAACCCTCCCGAAAATTTAGGTTCCACTAATCTGCGGCGTACCAGTTTCGAGGAAATGTTCCTTGGGTCATCAGGTGGGAAAACTTCATTTCTAATCTCGTTGGAGCCTTCCCGGGTAGACGTTTTCCTTGGACGAGCCTTTCTAACAACACTTTTAGTAGTTCCGTTTCTTTTATAATGAGCAATAGCGTTGAAAACTTTCTTCACAGAACATTCTAGATGATTAGCAATTCTTCTATAAGTCTACTTTCGATCTAAATGTAATTTAACAATTAATAGCCTCTTAGTTGACTCGTCACAACTCTTATTTTTACCCATTTTTAACAAAACTTATTATTCACGTAATTCCAAATTGACGTTTATTTGCCGCCGAAACTAAAGAAAAAGCGTAGGAGGTTATATTTAAATTAAAAAAATGGAACTAACCATGTTTTCTGTTTCTAATTAGTTGTCCAAGCGGCCAGTTATAGAAATTCAACTATCATTCATATTTAAACTCTTTTAATAATTAAAGATAGAATAGATTTCTTTTTTATATTTTATGAGTTTTTAACTCATTGGCTATATTCTGGTATAGTTAATAGTGAATGTAATGATGTAAATCTAGTTAATCTATATATTTTTTACTCATAACGATAGTTCATTCTGTGTTTACCTAAGTTTTATGTACTGTTTCTAATTATATGTCCACCACTGTAAGTGCGAAATTTAATTATAATATTGCACTTTTATGATACTTACCCTCAATACATTTTTATAAGTAACCAGCTGACCTGCGCAACTTCGTCTGCTTCGCGTAAGAGAATTTTCCCCGTTTTTGCAACATCTTTCATTGATGCTCCGCTCCTGTTATTGTTTGTAGCGTGATGGTATATAGCATATCCAACACTAAAATAATTTTTCAATTCGACCCAGTGGTTCTAAAGATAAAGCGTGTTTAACCAAACAAAGAAACTCTTCAGCTACATAATATTAGTATATATTGTTGATATCTAAAGTCTATTAATATCGTAAGTGTTTTTTTTCTGTATCGTAGTCAAATTTTTGAAAATGTTATTTGGTTTTATATTGTAAGTGAATAATGTTATTATTTATCTATACTAATATTATAAAGCTGAAGAGTTTGTTTGCTTGAACGCGCTAATCTCAGAAACTATTGGTTAGAATTGAAAAAATATTTCGGTGATAGATAGCCTATTTATCGAGGAAGTCTATATAACATCACGCTACGGGAGCGGCGCAATAATCATAAACGCGGGTGAAACGGCAGGTACAGCTAATGAGAAATAAATGATCTTAAACCTGACTTAAAGGTACATCTACACCGCAGTTACTTATTGTGGAACAACGTTTTTAAGTGTTAGTGGACAACATCAGATAACAAAAAGTTAATATATGTTGACGTATCAAGTAATATTGCCTAATTTCCGACAACGGTCAACATATGGTAACATTCGACAACATTTGTCACAGAATGTTTCCTAACAAAACTTACTGTCAACATGGCAACATAGAATAATATTATGTAGGTAGGGACGTCATGGGCGGCTAGCCGCTTCGTTGACAATATAACAAAAAGTTACTCTTTGTCATATTGTGTTAAATTATGTTACTGGCGGTATGATTGCAAAAGAAACATTCAACAAACACCAAGCGGCGGTAGCCCAATGGTTAAGGCACTGGACTTACGATCGAATGGTCGCGGGTTTGAACCCCACCCATTGCATTACCGACGTGAACCCACTCCCAACATAAGCATTCTAGCTTAACTGGACGGTTAACAAGAATACTAGTAATTTGAAACCCAAATTGCTAGTAACCTTTTTTAACTTTTTAAGCGCTACGGTCTTGTATAGAAGACAAACGATTCCGTGCCCTCCACGCCACGTCTTTATTAGAAGAAAATGTCTAATTGTAAGATTTATACAATAAAATCTTCTTCTACCTAGCCTTAATTATTCCCAAGTCACTTGGGGTCGGCTTTTCTGGTATAACCAGATTTGACTGGATATCAATATTTACACGGATCGGCTGCCACCTGACCTCCGCAACCCGAAGGCTAACGATACCCTAAGGCTAGACCAATGTCAGAATATTAGAGGGTACTGACTTTCCCAATAACGACTGCCATAGATGTTTATGGCAGCCGGGACCGACGGCTTAACGTGCTCTCCGAGGCACGAAGCAGGCGATAATAGTCAATCAAAATTTATAAAATAAAATACATCAAAAAATAGTTTGTTTTATTTTGTGCGTAATTTTACTATTGCATAAAACTGTAGTTTTACATTTTTATTTCAAAAAAAACCTGTCTTTATTTTAAAAATAAATTGAAGTAGCGGCAATTTTCCAGCTGTTTTATAGCTTGGCGTAGGGAGGGACATCGCGTTCGGCATAGGTTGGCGCTCAAAAGGTTAAAAGATAAAACAAAGCAACAAACAGTCGCAAATGTTAAAAAATGTTATCATGTTGCATTATGTTTATCCATAAAAAGTAACTACGGTGTGGATATACCATTACTAGTTGTTCTAATAATCACCTGGCTAAGACTAAGTGAGATAAAGAGAATGTCTTTGTACTCGTGTTATTAACAATTTAGCGCAGTAGTCTTCTAGTACGTAGTAACTCAATATCTGTAGTACATTTTCTTCCAGCCTATTATTTTAAGGAATGATAATGTAATGGCAACACCGGTCGCGGTTTCTCAGTGAGATTTGTTACAATATTAACAGGGATGGTTTAGTAACTTGCCATGTAAAGCATTCGGCACATTACTCTTAATGCCAGTGTATTAGTTTTAATTTAATTGAATAATATCTATACTTCTTATCACATATACATTGCTGTCTAATGATGTGCGATTGTAGCGTAAACGAATGCTTTAATCGAAAACATTCGAAATAAAAAAATTTGATCTAAAGTTGTATTTTTTTCAAATTTATTTGTACTCGCTTTTACAATTGCGTTGGATATATATTTTTGTATAGGGAACCGAATCGAAATTTGCCACGCAGAAGTATCGAGTTTGATCCCGAGGACTTTTGACTTTTCGAAGTTAGAAAACATCTTGAGGAAACCTGCATGTGTTAGAGTACTCAATAATGTTCTCGAAGATATGTGAAGTCTGCCAACCAGCACTGGGCCAGCGTGGTGGACTGTGGCTTAACCCTTCTCACACTGAGAAGAGGCCCGTGCCTAGCAGTGGGACAGTTTAATACAGGGCTGATATTATTATATCACAGGGTTAAATTACTAATACTTATATACCTTTTACCCATGTCTTTTTACATCATACTTAACAACTTTTATTCTAATACTTTTCATAAATCTCAATACCTTTTCAATAAAAACTTATTAAGTTCACTTCGTTTGCAATTTTAAACTTATTATTTATAGTTTAAAATTATTAATATATATTATTACTTTAAAATTGCAAACGATCAGTCTCCCATATAACGCCTGCCATATGCGGTGTTTTGTTCGATTATGCACCTGCTTTGTTTAGCTATCGCGTGTAGTCTTTATATGATTAGAGCAACCAAATTCAATATTAAAATTTGTATGAATACCTATATAAAATAATTAACTATGATTAATGGTAGAATAAAATATTATGTTTAGTAAGATATAAGTCGCTGGTAAAGGTTATTAGTTAAACATGGGTATTGCTCTGCGCGTTATTTCATTAGAATTGTTAATTAATGGCATGTATAATAGTATTCGAATGTTTAATTGCGAAGACAGGCTTCCACCACGCACTCTTGGATGCTCACTTGTAACTGTTGCCATAGAAAAGGCTGACAATACTTTAAGTTGGGTATTTCCGGCAACACGGCTGTCCCTTATCAGAGGAAGTCGGTATTGTCAACTTTTTTCTATTGCATAAGTTGGAGCGGACAATCTGAGGGTGCTGCCCAATAATTTTATTACAGTGGATTTCCACCAAGTGTTTGCCCCCTATGCACTTTATGAAGAAACATTTATAGTAACAAATGAAAACCAATCATTCCACCTAAACTTTCGTGGGGCAACAATATCCTATAGAACCATTTGGGTCTAAGGTGTGGGGGTTAATTCTCTGCTGAAAAATTAACAAAATACGCAGACCGACGTAGCCGTTCAAATTAGACCGAGTAGTATTTGCAAGTGAAGAAGTGATTTCAACTGATTCAGGTAAAGTTTTCCACGAGTTTAATGTTCTATGTAAGTTGCACTTGGTAGTTTTTATTGCCTTGGGTGGCAAACGAATCAGAGGGTTGCCTAATATAGATGGTAAGTAATTGCATCTTTCTTTTCTTTTTTTTTTGACGTGGGGGTATGCATGACGCATACCCCTCCGCAGGGCCGGGCGGAGGGGTTATGTCGGACTCGCCGGGGTAAAAGAAAGATGTTAAGAAGATAAGTACCTCCCGGAATACCGACTAAACCTACCACGGTGTTCCTCGACAAAACCACTATCGACGGGGCCGCGCGAATCACTTACGCATGCGGTCGCAACCCCGCCGAGGTAAGTAATTGCACCTGCAACAGACTAATTATAACCCAATGGTCCTTCCATAAGTATTTAATTTGAATAATGAGAGCACCCAACCAAGATATATTTTTCTAGCAGTTTTTATTTTAAATATAAGTAAAGCTAAATAAAATAGAGTAGAGTTATAAATTTACTACCTACCGGCCTAGTTTAGACCCCATATCTTAGGCCCATAGGTTTACAGATGTTGTATATGAGCCATATATATTATTGAGGTTAATATAAGTTTAAGTAAAATAATATGACTTTTGACGAAAGTTGAGATTACAAAAATCGACATTACATAAATATAATTTGACTATATATCTGGATATCGTATGCTCAAGCAAAACCGTAATAACATCTCATTCTCTTCATCGCATGTAAACTAAGTTCTTTTGCCACACTTAGATTGATTCTTGAATGGTCTTTTAACGGATAAGACCATTCAATAATCAATTGATAAAATCTTGCTAGCAAAATGCTTAAAGGTCTTTTTCGTAGCGAACCGAGCTACTACACAAAATGTTTAATGCCACTTAGACTAAATGGAATCTCGGTAGCTACCATTTCATTTCTCTTCTTGATATGTAGAAGCTATTAATTGTTTCGCAAAATGAATCGGCCATGTTTGCAAATTTAAGCTTTTGGACGCCATTGTCACATATACGTGACAAACGAAATCTTGCCCTCAACGCCAACGTCACATATGTATGACAAAAAATACGTCGCACCATAACATAAAAATAAACAATAAAACCATTATTTTTGTGTGTTTTATTGATATACTTTAAAAATGTAAGCTTCCATCTATATTTGATTGCATAAAACGAATGAAATTATACCATCAATATTGAGAAATTTGAAGATAAAAAACGAGATAATAAATTCGTAAAAAGGTAGTGTCTCACACGCCATTGTCTTCTATATGTGACAGCTAGTGTTGTGACGCATGATGGTAATATCCTTAAAAACTTTTAAAGATAAGTGTGAAACATTAATTCAGAATACATTATTTGTGTATCAGTTGGAATCAGGATAAACCAGATAGATTTTTATAACAACTGAGTCTTATGCAAGCATGCCACTAGCTACAGAATCAAAAATAAAATGTCCGCCGGCCTAATTTCGATATTCGCTAATAGCATCTCTTGGGCATCCCTAGCGCAACACCGATTTGCAGTCCCTTGTACGCCATGGTCACAAATAGACGACAAAACGGTGACGTCATAAGCGAAGGCGATCACTTTTAGTGAAGTGACATTGATTTGTTTTATTTAAAGTTAAATTTAATAGCAAGTGCAATGAGTGTAATGAGTACCGAAGAACTTCTTCGAATATTAGAAGGTGTTAGAGGCGATGATGAGTTCTCGGAAGCGGAATTGTAGCAAGAAAAGGATTTAGAGGTAAGTTATGTACTTTTAAAACTTTTATTTTATAAACTATGATAAAAAATGTCTTATCAACATGTTCTTGAAATCAAGCAAAATCCGTAAATATTATGTTATCTAGTATTGGTGATATTAAGTATGTAGTACATTGAAAATGTTTAAACATAGATACATTCAACCAAAAACTAGTTACATCAGCCGATCTGTTACGCTTTTAGTAAATTTTATCATTGTACTTACATGAAATATCGTCGAAAATATTAACTACTCACGAAATGGAGTTTTGTGATAGTGTATACCTATGACTGCGGATCGTGAGGTCCCGGGCTCGATTCCCGGGTCGGGCAAAGTGTTATTGGGTTTTTCTGTTAGGAAATTCTCAGTAGCAGCAAAGGACGCAAAGGATCACATGCCGACTAGTCTGGGGAAATACCAAAGATGTAAGCAATGTGCCATAAATAAGCAACGAAAAAATACCCGTTTCTGTTGCAAGGTGTGTAAAGATTATTTATGTGCTGCGCCATGCTTTGAAAAATACCATGCTTTATAATTATATTTTTCTTTAGTTAGGTTAACGTCGCATCTACTTATTACCTTAGTGATACGATTTGCTTATGTGTGATATTTTATAATTTTATCGCTACTATAATTATATTTAAAGATATGACATTCTATTGTTTGTAAGTTGGTACATATAATATATGTACAACTGCAAATAATTATCATATTAAGATAATTATTTGCATCGTTAATTTTACATATATTTTCTCTTTTTTTTTACTATCAGGTGCTATTTGTTGAAGGCTTGTGATATTATATCAATAATTATAATCATTATGTTTACGTTTTGTTATCTTACATCTTTGTTATTCCTATTGTGCCATTAAAGTAATGTGATATTATAAGACTGATTGGTAGTTATAAACATTGCAAATAACTGTTGATTTTTAATGTATATATTCGTTAATTACGTTTATATTAAAAACAATAAATAAAATACTGATTTCTATTTATCTTTTTATTATAAAACTAAAATTCCTCATGCTTTATTATAATAGTTATTATATTAAGCATACTTTATAGATCCATACTTAATAGAATCGATAAGCGACATGTTCACTGCTACATCCTTATTCTGATGCGAGAATGTCGTAAAATTGACTGGTAGGCCACGCCATTGTCACAATATCAAGACAACAGGTATAAGATAGTGTTGTACCATATTGTATTTTGTTTTTATTTTGTATCTCCTGATATCTGCGTTTACATTGATAAAGTCTGTGTAAAATGCCGTGTAATGATTACTACAGTGGGAAGTAGTGAAAGGTTAAATAAATATCAGTGTCATGAGCAGAGTTTATTAGAAAATTTAAGACGAAAATAAAAACACAGTTGATATTCGATAAAGTTTTGGAATCCATATACTTTTGAAGGTCATTTTACAGAAAAAGTGGCTTGGCGTCGGGGGTACGGCGATGCGTTTATACTCTGGCGTTCAAAAGGTTAATAGTAGAATTCGCAGAAGTTAATCTCGAATTCAATCAGTCATAATCAAACATTCTGAGAGAACAATTGTATCAAAATCTAACTGTAGTTGTTTTAACAGGATTTCTAGTTTGGACAAGATGCAGGCAACACTTCTGATTTTGGGACAATATAATAAATATCTCCATATAATTTAATTTCAATTTGTCCTCTTCCATATCGTATAACAGTGATTTTGAAAATGTAGAGTGGTCAAAGTCATCGGTAATATTGTTTGTCCCATCCATATTTTGTGCAAATGGTATTACGCAATTTGATGTAAAAGGTTCTAGAAATTCCGCTGGTAAGTACTCTGACCTGGTTGGTGGTGTTGTTGATGATGGATTGGAGGTTGGTGACATCAATTAGTCGGTGTATTGCAGTGCTTTCTCAATATATAGGGTGGTGTGTGTGGATGTATTAACAACATTTGATCCAGCGGGCCTTGTTGCAATGTGGTCGTCTAAAAAGCTTAATTGTGAGCTCAGTATATATTTGGAATTATGTCTGGCACTTCCAGTTGACCATTTTAAAGCCATTTTATATTTAGCATACCCGTCTCTCAAACGATTCCATTTCCTTATTATAGCCTCATCTGTCGAAAAGCACAATAGATTTAAAATTATACAGTGGCGTAGGGTGGTTGTCAGCCGCCCGGAGCGGAAGAATATTTTGCCGCCCTCTTATTTAGTTATTTCAATATATGTGTGTTTTACAATATAATGATCACATTTATTACAAAAATTCTTACACGTATGTCTAAAATGTAAATCAATTTCCAATTAAGTACAACTAGAATGATAATGTTAATATAAACAAGTATATTATTATAGAATATAGGAAAAAATTGTTGCAATTGAAAACAAAACTTCTATCTTTATCTAAACCATTATTGGTCTACTTTTTTTAAGAGCAATGTTTTCCATTGCTCTTTCAATGTCTATAGCATCACACTTCTCTTGCTAAATATACAAGATAGCCAGATTGTTCAGCCTTAAATTAGGTATTCATTGTTGTTGGCGTACACCAAGAATCAAACTCCAGTCGTATATTGTATCACACTTATTTATTAATTCACCTTTGGTACACACACTTCAACGGTTAGATAACGAATGCCCGTTCGCTGGCTCGACCGTTATTAAATATGGCGACAACGTCAACACTGTCGAGCCGGAAGTTAAATACTTTTATATAAATTTAAATAGAATATTGTTGTTATAAATTGGTGTAATGTTACATGTTTACAATATTTAAATTAAGTTAATTACTTATTAATATAAATGATTACAAATAAATACTTTTAAATACATCGGAATGTCAAATCAGCAACATTCACGTAATTATACAATAATAAAGTAATTCTATCTAAAACTTCATCTTATTCTTACACATTATCACATTATCTGAAAATATATTATAATTGACCTTATATTATACATAGCCTGATTATTTAATCAATTCGATTTATAATTAACCTTACAGCTCGGCCTTCCTATTTGACGCGAGTCCCTTCGCGTATAGAAAAACATTTCAAATAAATTTTAATGTAACATAATTCATACAGTTATCTTTGCATCTTTATTCATTAAATCATTGTTATTAACTGATTCATTATTAGTAACAACATCATCATTAACAAAGTCATTGGCAATGTTATCATCATCACTAGAACTACTGTCAAAGTCTCGATTAAAGCTCATCCAAGGTTGAATCTTATCGACTGCTACAATTCCTTCATAACGGCGGCCGTTCTTTCGTGATAAAGGTGTATCCTCAACTACAAACCTATCGTGTTGGAGCACTTTTACTATACGATAAGGTCCCTGGTACTTCACGACAAGTTTTTGAGACTGCCCGTCATGCGGCACCTGTCTTTCTATTCTGACTAAATCCCCAACTCTATATTTCTTACTGTGCCTTCTGTGTCTATTATAACGATCAGCATCTTTCTGCTGTTGTACATTGATGCACTTTGAAGCTTCATCCCTAACAGTGTGCAACTCATCTGGTGATATTAAATTGATGGTTTCGTTAAATATTGAACTTAATATTCCTTGGGCCTTGTGGTTCACGTTAAAGCCGAATAAAAGCTCAGACGGTGTCTTTTTTGTTGTTTTATTCATAGTAGTATTTAAACCTATCTGTATATCTTTAATACACTCGTCCCAGCTTCTTTCGTCCTTACCGTGATTAGATGTAGCTAATGCCTCGGTGATAGTTCGGTTGAACCTTTCAACTTGACCATTTGCCCTCGGTGTTGCAACAGCATTTAGTACGTGTTTTATACCATTTTGTGTAGTGAACTCTTTAAATGATTTACTAGTGAAGCTAGAGCCTCTATCTGTAATAAGACGCGTTGGAACTCCAAAGAAACTAATGTGATCTTTCAATATTTTAATTGTCGTAATGCTTTTAGTGTTTTTAACAGGGGCTATGTTTATAAATTTTGTAAAACTGTCAACGATAACCAATAAATAACAATTGCCAAGTTTGCTCCTTACAAAAGGCCCCAGGTGGTCTGCATGGATGGTATGAAATGGCACACTTATTTTCTCTATGGGATGTAGTATTCCTTCGCGTTTACCACCTGGTGCCTTGTGATGAGCACACTCTAAACACGCTGACACATACTTTTTTACAAATCGCCTCATTTTCTCAAACCAGTAGTGTTGCTTTATTCGTTCTAGAGTCTTTTCAAATCCGTAGTGCCCAACGTCATCGTGATTCCTTTTTAAAATTTGCCATCGTGCTCCCTTAGGGACAACCCATCTTAAGTCTTCGCCAACTATGCGATAGACGCGACCGTTTTTAAGTTTAAAATTCTTACACACTTCAACTACGTTTTCAGAATCTGGATTACTAAGAATTTCCTTTATCCTAACAATACCTTCATCTGCCGACTGTACCGTTGTGATCCAGTCTTGTTCAGACTCGATCAACAAAATATCAAGGACGTGAGATTCATTCGATTCAGGATCTACAGGATTTCGACTAAGAGCATCGACGTGTGCCATTTTTACACCTGGTCTATATTCTATTGAACAATCAAATTCTTGCAGTTGAATCCACCACCTCGCAATACGCGGTACTAAATCTCTTTTTGTTAGTGTTGATCTAATAGCGTTACAATCAGTCAGTATGGTAAAGCTAATTCCGATTAGATAGACCCTAAATCGACTTAGAGACGCTATTATAGCAAGAGTTTCTAATTCGAACGAATGATATTTTTGTTCTTCCGCAGTCGTTTTGCGACTAAAATATGAAACTGGTTGCAATACTCCGCTATGGTTACGCTGAAGTAAAATACCAGCCAAGCCTTGTTTGCAGGCATCAGTATGGAGTTGAGTTTGAGCTAGTGGGTTGTATAAAGAGAGAAGTGGTCGTGATGATAACAAGTCTTTTAGTTGTGTAAATGACGTTTCCTGTTCTACGTCCCAACCCCATTCTCGATCTTTTTTGAGTAGTTCTGTCAACGGAGCGGCTACTAATGCATAGTTCTTGATAAATCGCCTGAAAAATCCTGACAGTCCTAAGAATTGACGCAGCTCATGTTGGTTTTTGGGCTTTGAAAATTTGGATACCGCTTCAGTTTTTCTTAACCCTGGTCTAATACCACTTGCACTAACTTCAAACCCGAGAAAATCAATCTTATCGAAAAAGAAATTACATTTGCTCATTTTTAATGTTAATCCACCTGTTCTTAATAAACCAAGTACCTCTTTTAGTCTGACTAATCCTTCACTAAAGTTTTTGGATGGAATCAAGATATCATCCATATATATTAAGGCATACTTTATTTTGGCTTCTGCTAAGATTTTATTTATCGTTCTTTGAAAAACTGACGGTGCATTTACTAGCCCAAATGGCATTCTATTGTACTCAAATTGTCCGTCAGGGGTTACGAATGCAGTTTTATGACGGGACTTTTTTTCTATAGGTATCTGATAGTACCCGGATGCTAAATCTAAGGAAGTGAATAGGTTATTACCTGCTAGCAAATCCAATTGATCCTCTATTCGTGGTAAAGGGAAATGATCTTTCTTAGTTTTGCGATTCAAGGCACGATAATCAACGCATAATCTCTTTTCGCCTGTCTTTTTCTTTACTAGGACAATTGGACTTGCATAAGGTGAAGACGATTCCCTAGCTATACCACTATCTATCATTTCTTGAACCATACCTCTAACTAGCGACCTTTCTGAATACGCCATACGATATGGCCTATAAACTACAGGTTCGGAATCTTCTAAATCGATCGTCATTTCGGCAGCGCTTGTAAATCCCAAATCCTTAAGACTACTAGAGAAACAATCCCTAAATTCGAATAATACTTTCTGAAGAGAGAGACGCTCTTTCGTGGAAAATCTTGGATTACAATTTATAGAATCATCAGCTTCAGTTGTACTAATTGTGACCTCGCTTATATTTAACGTATTATGTATACGCGTGGCTCTAGTAAGAAGTAAATTCTTTTTTATGTTAATTATCGAGTCAGACATATTATGTATAAGGAGGGCACAAGTATTTTCTTTTATGCTATATTCACCGGGTAAGAGGTAATACTTTTGATTTTCCGGTCCCCTAATGGATCCGTTAACATATACAGTACCTTCGGGTAATGTGTTATTACTAACCAGTATAGCTTGCAGCCCATTAATCGGAATAATAGTACTTTCGCAGGAGAAGAGATGTATTTTTTCGTTATAAGGTATCTTTTGCACTATAATGTTATCAGGTGTCTTAGTTATCACTATATGTGGCCTTTCCGTGAAAGAGTGTCCTAACAGAACCGGATACCTAAGTACGTAGTCGTCCACAACGTATATATTTATAGATTCTACTATTTCCTGAACTTGCACCGTAGCGACGATCATTCCTAGAGGGTGAATAAGATTTGCGCCAATACCCCGCAACACTGGTAATTCTATATCTGTGATCATGGCTGTATTCAATAGATGAGCATCAGTTCGTCTTATTAGTGAGCACTGGCTACCTAAGTCCAAATGACATTTAAACAAAGTACCGTTAACACGTATATCCATGATATATTTATCGTTAACATTATTGGTAACACTGACCTCTGAGACCTGTTTTTCGTTCTTATCGAATGAGTTACCATTCGAAGGTTCATTTGTTTTATTTCTATAGCAGTTAGTCGATTGATGGCCTATCTTGTCGCATTTTGTACAAGTAACAAGAGGTTTATCGCATCTAAAACTAGGATGTCCTTGTTGGTTACAATTGAAACACCTTATATTGGAATTGCCTGCGCCTGGTTTATTCTGCATTGGCTTATTGATAATGCTAGTTTTGTGCTTCTTAAAGTTATCAGTATATTCGCGAGGATTACCCACTTTGACCGTTCTAAAATATTTTAAGACCTGTTCCGGTTCAGCAAACTGTACAGCCTGCGCTCCTACTCTAACTGCACGATCGTCTATGCCATGAAGTAGGCAATCGACAGCCTGTCTGCCTGTTAATCTACACCTATTTAACAAATTAATTTTTGCGTAGTAATAGTGCTCCAACGATTCTCCATACCGAACTCGTTTACTAAGCATTTCAGTGAGGAGTTCAGCATAATCTTCTCGACAAGGAAAAGATTCTATTAACTTTTTCTTCCATTCAGACCAAGTGTATAATAGGGTAGGAAGACCTTGATACCAAGATTTTGCTACACCGGAAAGCTTAGGGAGAGAGTAATGAATTGTCTCTCTCTCATCCCAGCCGTATATTTCGGCGCATTCTTCAATTTTAGTGATCCAAGTCAGTACGGTTTGTTCTTTGCTCATAGGATCAAACTCTGGAATAACGTTTTTATCGTAAGATAGTTTATGCCTATCTGAACTCCTCACATCCCTCACTATTGAAAGAACCTTATCCAGAATATCGTTGGTTTTATCTGTAACTAATTTAGTGCGTTTGGATTTTGGGTGAGCTTTATCGGACTCACCTGCTGATTCGGCCGACGTGCTGGAATAACTTCTGCGCCTTGTTCGTATTTTTGACGAACGTTCTCTTCGTTCCGTGTTGGTCCAGTAATCATCTGATCCATTGGATACATTTCTTCGGTGATGCCGTCGTCCCTTCCGATGAAAACAACGACTGCGGCTCGCGTACTTTCCTGATACATCCTCTTCATGTTCAGCATAGGAACCTTGACCTCGGGTTTCATTCAGCATTAGTCTTCGACCTTGGATATAATCGTTAATGGACCCTTGACCTCGGGTTTCCATGCTTTCTTGTCCTTGACCTCGGACATCATCGTTCATGGACCCTTGACCTCGGGTTGCCATGCTACCCTGTCCTTGACCTCGGACATCATCGTTCATGGACCCTTCACCTCGGGTTGCCATGCTACCCTGTCCTTGACCTCGGACATCATTGTTCATGGACCCTTGACCTCGGGTTGCCATGCTACCCTGTCCTTGACCTCGGACATCATCGTTCATGGACCCTTGACCTCGGGTTGCCATGTTACCCTGTCCTTGACCTCGGACATCATCGTTCATGGACCCTTGACCTCGGGTTGCCATGCTACCCTGTCCTTGACCTCGGACATCATCGTTCATGGACCCTTGACCTCGGGTTGCCATGATGCTTAGTCCTTGACTTCGGACATTATCGTTCATCGACCCTTGACCTCGGGTATCACCCTCATCCATGTTTCTGAAACTTAAAATAGAAAGCTTAGAATTTCTCTAAGGACTTTGTATTGTTTTTATTTTTGACTTATTTATACGAGCAACTGAGGCAGCAAAACAAATAGAATAAAACGACAACGTGCTTAAACACGATGAAAGTATAATAGTTATTTTATAGCTGAAATCACGTCCAAAGAGTACTTTTTGAATCGTTATACTTTAGTCTTCGTTTATAAATAAATTATTTTCATCAAATTGTATATAACACAAGGTTCATATGGAAGAAAAAAAAAAGACAAATTATGGTTTCCAGTTTCAACGGTTTTATGGTACGATCATATTAGTGAAAAGGATGGAGGTATTTTACGAAAATAGTATTCATTTTATTACTGTGTATGAATTCGATTCAACAGAACAAGCAATAGACCAAGCTCATAAATAGCGTTTATAATAGTTGATAAAGGCAAAGAGAAAAGAAAGGAGGCAAAAAAAAAATATATATATATCTCTACTTACGTTGCTGTAGACGTGTAAGGAAGTTTTGTATATCCTTAACGAAATCCCACTTCTGAACTGTTGGCGTACACCAAGAATCAAACTCCAGTCGTATATTGTATCACACTTATTTATTAATTCACCTTTGGTACACACACTTCAACGGTTAGATAACGAATGCCCGTTCGCTGGCTCGACCGTTATTAAATATGGCGACAACGTCAACACTGTCGAGCCGGAAGTTAAATACTTTTATATAAATTTAAATAGAATATTGTTGTTATAAATTGGTGTAATGTTACATGTTTACAATATTTAAATTAAGTTAATTACTTATTAATATAAATGATTACAAATAAATACTTTTAAATACATCGGAATGTCAAATCAGCAACATTCACGTAATTATACAATAATAAAGTAATTCTATCTAAAACTTCATCTTATTCTTACACATTATCACATTATCTGAAAATATATTATAATTGACCTTATATTATACATAGCCTGATTATTTAATCAATTCGATTTATAATTAACCTTACATTGTTGATACAAAATAATTTTTGATCAATATAAAATTTTAAAAAGCTTCTCTCACTGCTGTCAATTTATTTTCGTTGCCTGTGGCAGCAATGAAAGTCCGAAAGTGAAAGTCGTTCCAGCTTGAAGACCTGCTCGTCAATTTCGGCAGATGCGTACTCTAGAAGTCTAGATTACATTAGTGTCTCATTTTTTTTGATGACTTCAGTTTGATTAGTGTCGCCCAAAGCTAGCAGGTAATATACCCGGCGTTAGATAAACAAACTTGTCCGCTAAATTCTGTAGCTGATGAAAACGCTCACGAATTTCTACAATGATTCTATCTAACGAAGACAACAGCTTCCGTCTCTACTCATTTTCACAAGATAAGTCAGCATCTCTGGTTTCGTCATCTAAAATGTGCCTTCTTGTTATGCGCTTCTGAGATTCCATGGCAACGCTAAAAATATGTGTGAAGATATTGTCTTCACACACTTATTTTTTGCACAACTTACAGGGCCATCTGCGTATACCTCTCGTTTCTCTATAAGTACCATTTGCAGAGCATTTACTTTTTAAGCGTAGTCATCCCAACAAGTCCCTTTGAAAGTATTTCTGTGCATCATTCATTTCATGTAGCACCGGTTGTCTGTGGCCCAAGAAACAAAGAAAGGAAAATGACTGCATCGTAACTAGCAAAGTTTCTGTATCTGTTCTTGTGTCTTGTTGTTTTTTTACCTCCCTTTGTCAATTTTTCCAAAGTGACGAGAATGTCTTGTGTGTCAATTATTTACAAGTATGTTTCTGTTATTACAAGTATTTATCACAAGATATTATTATTATTTATTGTGAAATTTCGCCGACTCCTAAAAGTGTTGCCCGGGGCAACTACGCTACGCCATTGAATACGCCAATCTATATTAAAATGTTCTGATATTTTATAGCACCAGCCTTTTTGATCTTACTAAAAATAGGTCTAAAATTTCATGAAATCATAATGTTGGGGTAAGTTTCATGAGGCTATGATATAAAACTATCACGATATCATTATCACGATTACACATTTCAGTTTGTGTGTCTGGGAGATGATTGGTCCTCTTCAATTGGTCTAGTGCTTAAAAAAAGTTTTGAAATAGTTCCCTGTGGGTATCATATATAAAAATCAAGACTAGGAATATAAGTAAAGTAACTATTTTTTTGAGAGCTTTAAAGTGTCTAGTAAAAGTTACCGCCGACGGGAATTGTCTAGCTATATTGATTATTAATTATAAACAATATTTTCTAAAATCTACACTGAGTATTTAAGAAAAGTGGGTATTATTTTACTTGTCTTTAGCACTTGGTAACGGACAAATGACCGCCGGGACAAGCTAGCAGGTATGCATACACTCAAAGTACATACACACATTATTGATCACATACCTTTTATTTCTGAGAAAATAAATAAATAAATAATATGGGGCCCTGGGATCTTGCTCTATTAAGACAGACACATCTTGCAGATTATGTTTTTGAAAATTAAGTATAAGGTAGTCTTAACTTTACAAAAAATTTCGCAGGCCAACAAAAAAATTTATATAGGTAAAAGATTTTTAAATTATTTTACCTGAATATTATGTATATTTTCGTGCTGAAATCATATTCGATATCAGTTTTTTTACACCCACAATTCTTTTACAATGTGACATCAATTATAAGGAGGGAAGCTTTCACAAAATATTCTTCTCACCGGGTTTTGGCCAATGTTGATCCCTTGCTCTGCTGTCCCACTCACATATACATATATATATAACATGGAAACTTTGTAGATCCGCTTTGTTGACTATGGAGCATGGATATAACTTTCAAATCTCCGCACAACATCTATGAGATGTTTAGTTAATTTTATTTTATATTATATTAAGATTTTTGTAATTTTCTTTCATATGGACTGAATGAGTAACAGGCAAAGAGGCATAATTATTTCCATTGTGTAATAATACACCTTAAACTTGTTGATGAGTCTATAAAATCTCCAATCTTCCTTTTTGTATTCAATGCCAAATTTATTTATATCTAATAAATAAATTTGGCATTGAATACAAATTATATAAGATTGAAATAAAGAACAAATCCAAAAAATTAAACCTGTAATAAAGAATACTTTTTAATATATGTAGGTACTTATATTTTATTGAAACAAAAAACCAGGCCGTTATATAAAATGTTGTACGTTGAATTTGACATACATAGTTCGATTGTTTAATTAATGATACAAAACTTCGCTTGAATTCCCGCTTGTGCGATAAGATTAACGGTATGAGCGAAACAATTATAGTGGTGCCAAACACCTAAGTGCACTGCAGACTGCAGCCCTCATATTAGCTGCATTAATAATTATAATTAGGTAATTTATTTTTCATTGACACTTACTATTATGATAATTTTATTAGTAATTTACCATTCAGCCATAATATTTTTCGTTTGTTTACGCTTAATGAACGAAATAAATCGCTATTCAAAGCAATTCCATTATCATTTTCAATAATTTAATAAGCAATAACAACAAAAAAACTTTCTTCTGCCCTTAACATCCATCTATTAGAGAAGTGACACGCTGCAAAAGCGCGCTTTTAGCGTTTTTAACATAAGTAACTGAATCTTTTTAGAGAAGGACACTAGTTTTTAGTGTAATAAGTTTTGGTACTACGATACTGTAAGGTCATGTGAAGGACAGTGTAACAAAAAATTAATTTTAATTTTGGAAAAATAAATTTGCCGGTAATTATTTCGTCTTTTTATTATTAACCATAAAATCAATCAACCAACCAAATAGTTATGAAATCGTCGCAAGCGCATAACTCGTCTAAACAGTTTGATCGATTTGACATTAATTGTATGTGTGCACTAGTCCTTAGTCTTTGGTCAATGGTCCAGATTCCAGTGTCATAATGGTTGTCTATCTCTAACCTTTTGCTATTTTGCGTTGTAGTATTACAATAATTAGTGTTATTTAATTATTTGTTAGCATTCATGTGTTGGCTCGTAGCTAAGATATTAAAATCTGTCTTAAAGGTTTACCTGTAACTAAGATTCACAGAGCTGAGTTGATTGTAAAAAGTTGTGTGTGTAAAGTCAGTCGTAAAAGAACCAGTAATGGTGTCAAAACTTAGTTATTCGAAATGTTATTTGTTACATACATCTTATTTCTACAAAAGATGAAATATTTCTAAATCAGTTAGGTAACTTTAGTTGCTGACTGTAACATGATACATATGAGGTTTAAATAATTCTGTGGTGATTAGTGGTGACCTAATACTAACATTAAACTCTTTTGAGTATATATTACAAAAATACAATTGCATACTAATAATTATATTGTTTTCTGGTTAAATTAATTATATTTCTTGAAAGTCTAATAATACTCCATTGCTGGACAAAAGCTTTTCCGGGTTGGTGGCCCTCGTAACCGGGATCGGGACCTTACTACCTTATGTTGTTTCATTTGAAGTCTGCTCCAACAGTCATTGGTCTTATTTGTTCTACAATTGTTTAATGAAATGTTCGGAAATTGTACTTTGTTTCTGGATTCTCTTTCCATCTGTGTCTCAATTGGTGTTTAATTGTTTAATATGGTTTATTATATTACATTTGCTAAAGGTCTTTGAACACTCAAAAGATATGTTGTATTTGTTGAATTTTGTCTTATATGTGCTGATGAGGGATTTATTTTTAAAAAGACAGAGGAAAACTTTAGTTTGTACATATAAGTAAATAAATTTTGTATTTTTTATTGCTGTATTGGGTGGATTTTTAATTCAGTTAAGATATTTTTAATATCTTGAAATAAACATTCTAATAAATTGGTAAGGCAATCTCAAGGCCTTGGTAACCCTAAAGCTATGTTCTCTACAATATTACCTGCACTATTATAACTTGTTACTTCTTTGGTCAATTCACAAAATGACCTGTCTGAATTTTAACAACTTTATTGATGGGTTTTTATAATAATATAATAATAATAATAATATTTATTTGTCAGAATAATGTTACAATGGATCTTAAATTTATTACAATGTTCAAATTATTCTACCGTTTTCGGCGTACAAATACTTATAGACTACGGACTATATAAATGTCAGTTTCATAAAATAAAATAAAAAAAATGACCAATTATAATAACATAAATTGAAATTGAATTTGTAAAATTGTAATATAAACAGAATGTAACGTCAATCTTTATAATTGAGAAAATTGTTCACTGAATAAAAACATTTGTCCAAGAGCCATGAAAACATTCCACTTTTAAATTTATTATATGTTAATATTCTCAATTCTGTCGGTAGTTTATTATAAATTTTGATTGCCATGCAATATACATTTCTGCTATATAAATGTAATCTCTGACAAGGTACCTGTAACTTTCCAGGATTTCTCTTATGTAGCCGTGCTGATATGTGCTCGTTCAATGGGAACAAGTAAGAGTATTTTTTCACAAATAAGCAAATTTCAAAAATATATAAACATGGAAGTGGCAGAATTTTTAATGCTTTGAATAAAGGAGTACAAGGATCCCAATATTCTGCTCCACTTATGGCTCTAACACATTTTTTTTGCGTAATAAATGCTCTATTTATGTCAACAGAATTCCCCCAAATTGTCAATCCATAGCGTAATACAGATGAAACATATCCATGATAAGCACTTTTGGCAGTTTTTTTATCAGATACTAATCTTAGCTTTCTGAGAGCAAATACAAATTTATCAAGCTTAGTACAAACTCTGTCAACATGTTCTTTCCAATTCAATTTGTTGTCAATAACTATGCCTAGAAATAAAGTTGATTGTACAGGTGGTAGAATAGAATTGTTGTGTCGTATTATTGTCGGAATGAATGTCGAGTTATGAGTTTCAAAGTGAACTAATTTAGTTTTATCAATATTAACTTGTAGATTATTGTCCTCTAACCATTTTATTGTTCTTGTTAATTCACTGTTTATGTTACTTTCTAAGTCCATTTTGTTATATGTCCATTTCGGTATAACAAAGGAATAAAAAAAGGGTCTCTACCTGGATTTGCCCATTCTGAGTAGTGAACTTTAAAAATTCGTAACTCCTGTATTTTTAGAGATACAATGTTTGATTATTTTTTTTTTGAAAGCTAATACAGTCTAGAATAATAACAAATTATAAAACAAATCAAGATGTAGGGGTTTATTTCATAGAAATTTGAGTTGATTGAAAAAAACAGTGAAAAAAAAGTGACTTTTTTCACAAGTATTTAAAAAAATGAAGTATTTAAAGCCATTTTTTGTTGTTTTTTTTTGTTTTATCCTCATCGCTAAATACTTGGCATTGATTTGTCGTTTATTTCATCAAAATCGGCCAGCTAGTTTGGGAGGAATAAATTTATTTGTACATAGAGGTCAAAATTCGGAAAACAAATGTTCAGTGGCGTATAAAAAAATTAGTTTTTTTTTTAGAAGTTTTTCAGACCCATTTTCGTCGATAGTTTTCGGTCTAATTTCACCCATTTTCGGGGTTGCACTTTAACGCGGGTCACACTGTATAAGATAAATAATAATGGCCCTAGTACGCTTCCTTGTGGGACGCCTCTATTGTTATCTTTTTTGTCCGAACTATATGTCACCCTAACATTATTTTCAATTTTTGTTATTACAGTCCTCTGTTTGCGATTAGATAAATAACTTTCGAGCCAATCATGTGCTTTACCCCTTATGCCATATTTGTCTAGTTTGTATAATAGCCGTTTATGTGATACAAAATCAAAGGCTTTACTCATGTCTAAAAATATTGACGTTACGGCCATTTTATTATTTAGCGCCTCAGTAACTGATTTTACTAAAGAAAAGCAAGCTAAGGAAGTTGAGCATTTTTTTCTTAATCCAAATTGGCTATCTACGATGACATTATATTTATTTGTAAAGCTAGATATTTTATCAAGCATTACTTTTTCGAAAATTTTTGCAAATATTGGTATTAACGTAATAGGTCTGTAGTTATTCATTAAAGCATGATTACCTTTTTTAAATAATGGTTTTACTATAGATTCTTTTAATCTAGAAGGGAAAGTACCTTCTACAAATGAAAGATTAATTATGTGGCTGAGTACAGGAGATATATTTTCTGCACTTAATTTAATTATTTTTGTCGTTACCTCGTCATATCCTGTAGAATTTGTATCATTTAATGATTTAATTGTTTTTATAAGGTCAGTATTATTTATTGGAGTCAAAAATAAGCTATCTAAATTATTGTCAATGTCAATATTATTTAAGTCAATATTTTTATTTGTACGTGTTAGGTCGATGAAATAATTATTAAAATGGTTGCAAATGTCATATGGATCTTCAACTATTTTGTTTAATATAGATAATTCTTTGATTTCTCTACTCGTAGTTTGATTGTTTAAATTATTTTTAATAATAGACCATGTGGCTTTACATTTATTTTTAGAGTTATAAAAATAAGTATTGTTGTTTATTCGTTGGGAGTTAGCAATGCACTTTTTTAAGATTTTCGTGTACTTTAAATATATTTTCTTATTGTAATTTTTACTTATGGCATCATGTTGATACGAATAATATAAAGCTCTCTTTTTAATGCATGATATTCTTAAACCTTTGCTAATCCATTTATTTTTTATTAATTTATTGCTCTTTTTTATTCGTATTTCAGGAAAACATAGATTGTAGAAAAGAGTAAATAATTCATGAAATTCATCAAAAGCTTTGTTACAGTCTGTTTCTTGATAGACTTCGTTAAAACTTAAAGCGGATAGACATTGTTGAAATTTCCCGATATTCATCTCATTATAGTCTCTTTTTGTTTCATACCAAAACTTTATTGTGTTTGGTTTGATATTACTTCTATGACTGTAGAACGTTAACGTCTGGGCGGTCTCGTGGTCTGAAAGGGCTAAATTATGTATATTACTTTTAAAATCAGTTTTTTGTATATTACTAGCTATTTGGTCTAAGCAAGTATTTTTCCTGGTGGGTATTTTAATATGTGGTTGTATGTTAAAATTATTTAAAATGGATATTAATTGTTTTGAATTTTTGTTATCCTTTATCATATCTATATTCCAATCGCCGCAAATGACTATATGTTTTTTATCGTTATATGTAAGTTTTTGTAATAATAATTCTAGATTTTTAAAAAATATTGATATGTCAGAATCTGGAATTCTATAAACACAAATTATAATTAAATTATAGTATAATATTTCGATGCCACATGCTTCGAAACAGAAGTCAATTATAAATTCAGTAACAATCGATAGTGGTTTGAAGTGTAGTCCTTCTTTTACCAATATACACGTACCATCCCGTTTTTTGTTGCCTCTGGAGTAACTAGCAGCAAGCCTATAATTAGTGAGTATCAGATTACTTTCATGGCCAGATTTTATGAAAGTCTCACTTAACCTCTTGTATGCCGGAATACCAGACATAATAGAAAAAGCATTGTGTCTCGCGTAGATCCACGTTCCGGCATACCACAGGTTAAGCAAATAAAATCTATAGCGCCTATATTTTTCGCCAAGTCTAAAATAGTTATCTCAAATATGTCTAATTTATTCAATATTCCAGCTATATTCTGATGTAGTAATATAAATTGTTGTTTGCATCCTGATATGTTATTTCCTTTTCTTTTGAGTGATAATGGCACGAAAAAATGACTGTTGTGTATTTACTGGCGATTTTATCGGACTGCCACGGTCATTTTCCATTGGGTAATTTTTTATATCAACAAGGAGACGTTGGAAAATATTCTTGTATATACTTTGTAATCCGAGTTTATTAATTTTACCACCATTATATGAGAATGTTTCAGAATGTAAGTCGCGGTTAGTATCAACAAAATATGCATAATTATAGTTTTCGATGTCTAAATACAGCAAGTTATTAAATAATTCTACTTTATAATTGTGTATTAAAGCACCTTGAATATATGTGGGACAGCATATGATAAAATTTGTATTAGTTAGAGTTTTAAGTGTTTCTCGTAGAGTTCTGACCATTTCCATTGCGTCTATATTATCTTTAAAATCTTGTTCCCCAATCATAATAATACAGTAATCATATAAACTAAAATGCTGTACTTTAACATGAATGTTTGAAAGCAATTGCTTAAGACTATAATTTTTTAACAGGTAGTGATAGTATTCAAAGTGTTTTCCATAGCCTATGTCATCTAATACATCTACAGTTTGATTTTTGTTGTTACTATTGCTGACGATGCATATCTTTCTTTTCTTCTTTCCTCCTGTTGTATGTAAGTTGATACCGTTTTTGTTGTGTTGTTCTATCTGTTGTTCTATGGCATTTCCAGTCTCGTTAAATATCTCTAAGCTTTCTGTTTGCGTCTGTTTGTTATATCTCTGTTTATTTTTCTGAGGAGTAGTGACAATTGGAGTATAGTTAATCTCTGCGGATGTTTGTTTCAATGACTTTGAAGGTGTTACTTTTTGTTTCATTGAGCTAGCAATTTTTTTATAAAGATCCTTTCTCTTATTTACATCTTCGATGTTTGTTTTTAATTTACTATTTTCCAAAGTCAATAGTTCAATTTCTTTATGTGCGCTAAGTAGTTGTGATTTCAGATGTTCAATCTCGGTTTTTAATATATTTATTTGTTCATTCTCTTCATCCTCGGACAAATCTGGCATGCTTGCTGTTGTACCATCAAGACTTTGTTGTATTAAATTGTTGTCAATTGGTTCTGAATGAGTGCGCGTTCCACGGAACGTTATATTTTCCAAGAAATTCATGTCAATTAAATTTAATTCAACTGTTCAGAAATAATTACCACAAAGATTGTATTCAGTGGGGTTTGAACTTACGATTTCTTGCGCACTGCTTGTTCGAATCGACTATGGTCACCACTCGACCATCTGTCGTTAAGATTGATGTGTGAAATTTAATTTATAGTCGGAATTCATTTAGAAATAAATGTTTGAGCACAATATATTGCACAAAAAGAGCTTATTAACTTGCGGGGCTCGAACGCGCAGCTTCTGCGTGCCGATCTACGTCAGTCCCTACTACGCCAACATGTTAGTTAAGTTACACTGTAAAAATATGGTTCTGTTTGTTAGTCAGTAGGCGGAGCGTCGCAGTCGATGCTTTGTGGTGGGGTGCTCATTAACCGTTGACTCATCATTGAGAGACACAGAAACCGACAATACGCTGGCGTTTCCAACTATGCGACACTGAGTGTTTTCCAGTTCGGCCGTTATTTGAAATGTTGAATCTAAAAGTGAAGATAACTTTTAAACCACTTAATGTTTTTTCGTTTTGTTTTCACACTATTTGAGTAAGTTTCTCACTGCACACTGTAGTCTATAATTTTATTTGCTTTAGATAGTTTTATACACACACAGATTTTATATCGACGGAGCGTCAAGTAATACGTCTATTAGTTCAAGCGTGGTTTTGTGGATTTTACAGTCATTGAATATTTTGTATAGGACTATCAAAGATATAATAAAAGACCATACCAAATTGGATTCAACATTGCTAATACAATATTGTCGCCTTGGAGGTCAACTAGTCTTACCCACAAAATCAAAAACTCGAGGAACTGGCATTCAAAGATTGACGCGCTCCAAAAAACCCATTCTTTTCTTTATATGTTTTTTAGTTCTGCAGTTAGAGAGCTATAATTTTGCATAAGCTTAACTTTAGGTATGTCTACATTATTTATTGTGTAATTAATTTGATAATTATTGTATTTTATGAGATTAGTTGCTTAGAATTATTGACTACTAACAAATGAAGCGCAACTAGTTTATAGTTTCATATTAGACAGCAATACTATGCTGGTTGTGTTTTTTGACTTTTTTTACTGATCTAAGCAACATAATTCCTTTGAAGTAAAAAAAACACTGCATCTCTTTAATTTAACTTTATTGCTATAATAATAAAGTAGAAGTAATATAATGCCACTTAATAATAATCGAAAATCAAATGAAAGTGTAGTTTATAATACAATATTAATCAGTCTGTGAGGTGCTGCTATCTGATCCAGTTGTTTCATCCAAGTTATTGTTACGTGCTGGGTTCGACGGATAAGAATATAAACAATATTACCGACTAAAACACTTTTATTCAAACACACAATTCAATTTAAAACACAATAAACACTATACCACACTTTTTCACTGTACTGCTTCAAACTCCGTAGTATTTCCGCTTCCGTTCGCTTCGATGAACACTTGATCGCTTACGATTGTAAACTGACTCAGCGGTGCGCGTGCGCCCTATTTATACGCGGGTAAAGCGCTTCTAGAGCTTTCCAGCAACGCCGTACTCGGCGTGTAAACAGCACGATGATTCGAGAAAGTACCAGCATTCTCTCTAAGATTCTCGTACCGTACTACGCAGTTCCGTAAGATGACAATAGATGGCGGTGTAAACTATTAGACGGAACCGCCGAGTCCCTCCCACAATGCCGAGAGATGTCACTGGGCGTAACACTGCCCCCCTCTTAGACATGTTCGTCCCGAGCATTGTTGGATCCGTAGTAGCGTGCCAATCGATCCACATGAACGATCTTTGGTGTACCTCGTGGTCCTTTCTGGATCCGGTAGGTGACGTCATTCATCTTAGTGACTATGCGATAGGGTCCATCCCATTTTGCCTGCAACTTAGGAGATTTTCCTTTGCTGCGTGCCGGATTATGTAACCACACCAGCGATCCTTCCTCGAAGCCTTTATTGTTCGCCTTCCGGTCGTAACGGGTCTTCATCCTCTCAGACATCTGCTGACCGGTCTGTCTGATGTGCTCGTATACGTCATTCATCCTGTTGCGCAAATCATTCGCATAATCTGTTATGCTGCGTGGAGATTCAGGTGGGATGCCGGTGATCAAGTCTGCAGGTAATCGTAGTTCCCTTCCGAAGTTAGCGAAAGCAGGTGTTACTGATGTGCTTTCGTGAACGGCACTACGGTATGACAGGAGAAACGGTTGAATGTGTTTGTCCCAATCCTTTTGTTTGCTTTCTACAACTTTTGCCAGATATCTTTCCAGAGACTGGTTAAATCGTTCAACCATGCCGTCTGATTGCGGATGATAAGCGGTCGTTCTCGTTTTGTGGGTACCCATCACCCGGCATGTCTCCTTAAATACTTCAGACTAGAAGTTCCGACCTTGGTCACTGTGTATCTCTAAGGGCACCTGATATATAGGTACGTACGTAGGAGCACAATTAAACGACTCGTCATTAGAACACTAGTTTTATTACTGAACTGCCGCGAGAGGCGCGGCCGCACGGAAGCGGCGGCGGCGCGCGCGCGTGTGCGTGTGCACTCACACGGCTGCAAAGATGCATACATATCATTCCTCCACAATTAGTTTTGGAACCTGTTAACAACAGTTACATAATAAATACAATGTAATTATTTCCAAACATAATAATCTAACTTAGGTAATATAAATAGGTAGGTACATTTTGAAAAATTAAAAGAACTTCTTATAATCTATTATTTTCCTATTACGTTTCGAGCGTGAGTGAGTGGCTGATGAATCATTTCGAGTTGTAACATCTCGCGGTTGGTCATTGACCGATATTCTTGTCTCTGAGAGTTGCGGTGACGTCACCGGCGTGTCGTCACTCACCGCAACCCTCCCATCATCCCGGTCAGCCTCGCAGTCACGCCATTCAATCCCATCCCCGTCGCCAATGATATATAGGTACGTACGTAGGAGCACAATTAAACGACTCGTCATTAGAACACTAGTTTTATTACTGAACTGCCGCGAGAGGCGCGGCCGCACGGAAGCGGCGGCGGCGCGCGCGCGTGTGCGTGTGCACTCACACGGCTGCAAAGATGCATACATATCAGCACCCCGAAACGACAAAAGACTTCGTGGACTAGCTTGTCGGCGACCGTAGATGCCTCTTGATTGGGAATCGCAAACACTTCCGGCCACTTTGTAAAGTAATCCATGACCACCAAGAAGTACTTGTTCCCACTTTGGCTTTCAGGAAACGGTCCGGCAACATCTAAAGCTATACGTTCCCACGGGGCTCCAACATTGTACACTTTTAATGCACCCCTGCTGCGAGTGTGTGGTCCCTTCACGGCAGCACAACTCGTGCATTTACGGCACCATTCCTCAACGTCTTCTCGACAATGGATCCAATAAAATCGTTCTCGGATCTTAACCAGAGTTCTCTTAACTCCCATGTGGCCTCCTGAACTCCCAATATGACAGAGTTGTAAAACTTCCGGTACCTTGAGCTTTGGCACGACCATTTGCAGGTGACACTTGTCACCTCGGGCATTCTCCCATTTCCGGCACAGAACTCCATCCTGGATAACCAAGCTTTCCCACTGTGCCCAATAACTCTTGGTGGTAGGGCTCATTGCCGCAACTTCACTCCAGTGAGGTCTCGATACACCTGTTTTCTTCCATTCGAGGATGGGTCTTATGTCTTTGTCTTCTTGTTGCGTTATCTGCAAAGTTTCCTTCCAGTCTTCGCTAAGATCCGTCCTCAACATCCTCACTAGTACTTCCTGCTTGGCCTCTTTCCTGGCGCAGTGGTGATTACACTGGCCGATACACGGTCTACGTGACAGGGCATCCGCATTACCATGTGACTTGCCACTGCGATGCTGTATCACGAAGTCCTGTAGTTGTTGCCTGGCACGCACATCAGGTGTTCCTCCTACCGGCGACTGGTCTCTGTTACGTGGTTTCCTTCGCTTCGGGCAGCTCAACCTGATGTGGCCTCTCTCGCCGCAGCTATAGCACCGGGGTGAGGTCAACACTTCCCTGGTACGGTGAGCTCGATCGTCCCGTCGCACTGTTTCCACCTCCAGAGTGTGGGCCGGGGCATCCTTTAAATTTTTGCTGCTTAGATTCCTTCGCTTCGGGCAGCTCAACCTGATGTGGCCTCTCTCGCCGCAGCTATAGCACCGGGGCGAAGTCGACACTTCCCTGATACGGTTGCGGCACCTGGGTATCCTGGTAGCAGGCTGGCCGACAGGTAGGTAGGGGTTCGCTAAATAAAGAACACGAATCTTTAGGAATTGAGTCTTTATTTATGCCAACTACTGTTGCCTAACCACGTCCAGACTTTGAGGTAGTAGGTAGTACTGGGAACACTGGCCTGAACTGTGGTGCAGCTCTGCTGGGCGGCCCAGCTCCTTCCCAGGTTGTGCTTGGGTCTTCCACTCGCCGCCAGATGAGAAAGGTCGCGTAGCGAGGGTCCCAAAAGGTAGAATATAAATTGAAATCCTGGAAGCGCAGATACAAGGCAAGCGTTAGCAAAGCTTGGACCACGTAGCCGGGTCCAAAGGTCACAGTGTCCCAGCAAACAAAGAAAAGAGGAACAGCTAATACTAGGTCGAAACTAGAAGAAGAAACACCTTACAATAGAACACTTTAAACAAATGCATGGAAACTTACCCCAGCGGGATTCCGAATAGTAATTTGTTTAGACAATTTAATATTAATTAAACACTATACAAAAGTAGGTCATCTGAGACCGAGTGACACAGCCGTCACGTCCGATGCGTTTAAGTAGTCTGGCCGTTGCCTTTTACGAATGCACCCGAAGCTAGCCGAGCGGTCGCGTGCGGCACGACTGGTTTTTAACTTATTTAGAGATGCTTAGGCGCAATAGATACGAGGACCTTCGCGTAAACATTAAATGGTGGGTTCCGTAGTGTATATATTTTTTTTATTAATAGTTTAATGTAGATGAATTATATTATATTTTAATTTAGTTATTTAAATTTGATAAGTTGTAAATAGTGTTTCTTATATATTAATTAAGGTGTTTTTATTGATAGTTTTAGAAATTCTAACTTAAGGCTAGCAACGTACAACGTTACAGTACCCCGTCGCAAAGTGAAGGATTTTCCGTACTTAGAATAGGAAAATCCGCTAACACTACCAACTGCACTTACTAATACGTTCATGCTAACATACATACTTCACGCTTACCTAAAATTTATCATACCGTCTTTAAATCTTTTAGTTTATGACTTGAGACCCTAACAAACAGAGTAACAATTATATAGTATCAATTGTTCTCATTAGTAAGTTTGTGTGTAAAAAACTAATTAGTCATTTAATACATAAGTTGAGTAGATCAGATGTTACTATTAAGACTAGGGTAGATTTATTAAGTTATGTTTTATAGTTTGTTATTTTAATATCTTTGATATGCCAGGAACCTAGTGGTTTTCCAGACATATCAGCTAATTCATAGACAAGAGGAGACCTTTTACCGATTATTTTACATTTTATAAATTTTGGTGCTAACTTTTTATTAAAATATTTGTCCTTGTCACTAAGGTAAAATGTCTTTTTCCACACCACATCACCCACATTAAATTCAGCCGGTTTTCGACGTAAATTATAATGTTGACAATTACGACTGTGAGCTTGCAGCAGTAGTGACTGAACTTTATTAAAGATAGAAGATAGGACACCTAAGTTCTCCGCGTAGAAATCGCGAGGTTGAAAAGTTAGATCGTCATCAGTATCAGTATCGATATAATGTGTACCGCAAGTTACTAGTTCACGTCCGTACACAAGAAATGAAGGGGTGTAGCCCGTAACTTCATTTACGGAACAATTCACTGCAAATTGTATTTTAGGCACTAGTAGATCCCAAATACGATGATCGTTAGAGATGAACGTAGAAATGGCAGTCATTATTGTTTTGTTGTAACGTTCGACTGTGTTTACGTGAGGTGAATATTTAGGTGTAAAATGGAGTTTAGGCACTTTATATTTCTCTAGCATCTGTTTTAGCGTAGTACTCACAAACTGTTTGCCATTGTCTAAAATCACAGTGGAAGGAATGCCATGTATTAGGAATACATGTTCCTCCAGGATTCTAGTAATAATCTCAGCGGTAGCGCGCTTGATTGGGAATAGTAAGCAGTACTTACTAAAACAACAAGTGACAACTAGGATAAAGGTGTTTAATTTCCTAGTAGGCGGTAGGGGTCCTACTAGGTCCATGCTAATAACTTGGAAAGGTCTAGTGCAATGTTTAGGTCTACCCATTTCACCTAGAACTGCGTGATTTTGGTGTTTGTGAGCGATGCAAGTATCGCAAGAAGTGACAGTTTTCACCACATCTGCATGCATACCAGGCCAGAAATAACTAAGACTTAGACGTTTAAAAGTTTTAAAAATACCGAAATGACCAGCTGTTGGGTCTAAGTGGTTCTCGAGTACAATTGCTTGTCTTGACTCAGCAGGAATTACTTCCTTCCACTCAAACTCTTTTTGTAAAGGATTATTAGTTTTAGAATAACGAAATAAACGATTGTTCTTAATTAGGTAAGTAGGAAATGATGTAGGAGAATTTTGACAACCATTAAATATATTTAAGTACCACTGATCATTGGTGTTAGGTAGAATATTATTAGCATCTATAGCCGAAATTTTGCATGAACGTGACAATGCATCAGGGATAACATTATCAACGCCACGCCTGTGTTTAATTTCAAAATTAAAAGCTGATAGACGGACACCCCAGCGAGCTAACCGTCCAGTCGGGTTGCTTAGATTTAGGAACCACTTGAGAGCTGAATGGTCAGTATAGACGACAAACTTAATACCATTATCAAGATAGCATCTCCAGTGCTCCAAAGCTACTAAGACAGCCAAAGCTTCCCGCTCCGTAATGCTATAGTTTCTTTCAGGTCCAGTCAAGGTTCTACTATAGTAGGCAATAGGGTGTTCAACTCCCTCTATGGTTTGGGTTAGCATACCTCCAACACCATAGTCGCTAGCGTCAGTCTGCACTTGAAAAGGAATGTTAAAATTAGGGCAAGATAAAATAGGGGCAGAAACTAGTAATTCTCTTAATTTATTAAAAGACTCTTCGGCTTGGGTAGTCCAAGCAAAAGGATTAGTTTTTTTATTAGTAGAAGTTAATTTATTTAATGGACCAGCAATTGAGCTAAAGTTAGGGACAAACTTTCGGTACCAAGAAGCTATACCTAAAAATCGTTTAACCTCCTTTTTATTTGTAGGTGTAGGGTAGTTGACAATAGTATCAATTTTTGAAGGATCAACATGAAGACCTTTAGAGTTGATCACATAGCCAAGATATTTAAGTTCGTTACGAAAGAAAACAGATTTTTCGAAGTTAATAGTCAAATTAGCCATTTTTAGTTTTTTGAGTACTTTTAGAAGTAGGGAAATATGAGTTTCAAACTCAGAACTAGCCACTACGATATCATCTATGTAAACAAATACAGAGTTTTCAAATTCAGGACCGTAGAATAAGGTATCAACCAGTCTTTGTTGTGTAGCTGGTGAATTTGTCAACCCGAAAGGCATAGTGACAAATCTAAAGGTACCGCGATGTGGAATATAGAAAGCAGTTTTGTTACGGTCAGTTTCAGAAATTGATATCCGCCAAAAGGCCTTAGATAGGTCTATACTACTTAGAAATTTAGCATTTTTAAGGTTATCTAAAATTTCTGAGATGTAGGGTAACTTGTAGGCATCTTTTTTAGTCACAGAGTTTAGTTTTCTACTATCAAGACAGAACCTAAGCTTACCATCTTTTTTAGGTATAAGTAAGACAGGTGAAGACCAAGGGCTCTCGCATTCTTCAACTACACCTAGCGCTAGCATTTCATCCAGTTCTTCAGATAAAATACGTTGCTTTTCTGGAGAAACGCGGTAGTATCTTTGCCTAATAGGTAAAGAATCTCCAGTATCGATGTGATGTGTGACTAGGTTAGTTCTACCCAAACCACACTTTTCAGTAGATATATCTTTAAACTGATCAATAACATTATCAGCGGTGACACGTTGACCTTCAGTAAGTTCATTGTAGGAATGTAACATACTAGTAGGTTCAGAGACAGTGTTTACATTAGTGGGGCAATTAGACAAACTATGTAGCGAAATAGAATTAAAAAATTTTGGAAAGAGATTAAATTTTGTCCAAAAATCGACACCGAGAATGAGATTTGTTTTTATAGAAGGTATAACATAAGCTTTTAAAATATGAAATTGATTTTCAAATGTAACGGGTAAATTAACATAACCAATCGTAGGTAAGTTTTCACCTCCTGCAGCAGTGAAGGTTTTTAGGTCTTTATGAATAGTTAAGCCGATAGATTTTAGATATTCAAGACAATTGTTACCTAGAATAGTTGCTGCTGAACCAGAGTCTAGCAATCCACACAGTGTGACACTACCTACCATGACAGTTGCGTAGGGACGTATATCATCTATAGGTTTTTTATCGAAGATTGTTGTAACAAAATAGCTTGAAAAGAAAGTTTTAATAGTTGATAGCCAATTTTGCCAATCGCTATCATCGAAGTTTTTAGAATTTTTAGTTTTAGCTTTGTTGTTTATGTTACCACAATCTTCACTA
The DNA here is from genome assembly GCA_930367265.1 of Catocala fraxini. NCBI lineage: Eukaryota > Metazoa > Arthropoda > Insecta > Lepidoptera > Erebidae > Catocala > Catocala fraxini. The sequence goes on from OV884045.1 coordinate 4,678,222, forward strand.
GTTAGTTTTTTGAATTAGATTTTATATGACATTTAGGGCAATCAGGATATTTTACATTTTTAGTTCCACATTTAAAACAAATAGGATACCTATCAGCTTTACATTGACTCAAGGGATGATCAGAGTTACGACAACGAGGGCAGAAAACAGTTTTCGTATTTGAACTAGAAGGTGAGATAGCAGCTATGTTTGGTTTTTTATGAAAGTTATTAGAATTATTATAACTATGTTGATCTTTTAAATTAGTTTTATTGTAAGATGAATTGTTATTACATTTATTATTATATCTGTATTGACTGTAGTATTTAGGTTTATTTGGGTTAGTTTCAGAAATTTCTGAGAAAGCGAGATCAGGAGCTAAAGTTTCACCTGTAACTCTTGGCGGTTCTTTAAATTGCGAAGTTAAGGACTGTATCTTTTCAAAGTTTTTGCAGATTGTTTTTAAGCTATCTATGGTATTTATTGATGATGAGTTAGAAGCCAGTACACTAGCATAACTAGGTCGAATATTATGTAGTAGAATCTCAAGCTTTTCTTTTTCCGAAATATCTTTACTAAGCCTAGAAAATAATTCTTGCATTTTAGCGAAATAGATTGTGATATTCTCAGTATCACCTTGAGTGCGCTGCCGAATCTCAGACAGAAGCCGGTAGTCATAATCAAACTGACTGAAGTCCTCAACTAGTAGTGCTGTAAGTTCGTCCCACGTAGACACAGAGGCTTTTATGCTACGGTACCAGTGTAATGCATCGCCCGTGAATATTTCCGTGGCATAAGCTAATAATTTAGAGGAAGATATGTTCCTAGCCGTGCTGTACTCCTTTACTCTCTGTATAAAGGCGTGAACGCAAGATTTACCATTATATTTAAGTTTTTGTAAGTCACTAATATGTGAACGGTCACAATGTATCGACACGTTAGGCAGAACATCACTAGACGCAGTTGGATTAAAAACTTCTGCTACAGGCTCACAGCTAGTGGTAGGGTTAGCAGATTTATTTATAGAATTTAGTTTAGCCGAAAATGCAGTAATATTTTTAGACAGTGATTTTATTTTTTCTGCATATTTAGAATCGGAACTATCTACACGTTTTATACGGTGATATAAGTGATTGCATAAAGCCCTAGTACGTTCGAAGAGATTATTATCGAAATTATCCTCCAGCTTCTTTACGCGTGATAATAGTTCGCTTAAAGATGTGCTAGCACCCGAAATATCAACGTCCGGTTCTATGCCCGACTCGCAAATATCAGAAGTAGGAATAATAGGTGTTAGTTTATTAATTTGTTTACGGAGTCCAAGTACTGTTGACGCAGGTTCCTCGCCTCTAATAAGCACCTCGTACGCTAATTCATTTTTGTTTAGCAAAAAGAATTTAATAGGGTAGGTTTCCATGATGCTTAAAGTGCGGAAAGTAACAAAACGAAAACAGAAATAATTACTAACTACTAGATAAATAAAAATGAAATGGTGTTCTTTACAAACTACAAGTAACTACTACCTTTACTACGATGAGGTGATGAAAAAAATGAATAAACCAAAATAATTGAAATTAATTTAGAAAATAAATAGTGGGTAGGTGAAAAAATGATAGAACAGTACGAGGGAAAAAAATGTGCGAACTGTTACGTATTACAAAATTAATAATATTTAACTATTTAGAATTAGTTAACATTACAGCTTTAGTAACAATTTTCAATAACAGAATGTAATTATAGGTAACGTTAAATTTTCTCTAGTTTTATTTTTCTTTAACAAAATATTAAACAAATGTAGGTAGATTTCTTTTCTTCAAAATAATTTTAGTGTTATTTCCAAAAGCAACGTACACACCAATACGCAACAGTTAACAATAACACAAAACAGAAAACTAAAATAAAAAATAAAAAAACGACACAGAAAATAAAAGATAGAAAACATAAAATGAGTACAGTTAAATTTTTTTTCAAAGTAGGTACGTACCAGTTCGCCGAGTCACGTATCACCGTCACGTTCACAAGATGATGTAGGTAGGTACAGTTTACTAGCAGCTGACCAGAGACCTAGAATCTAGACGTGATAAGGGCAACAGAAACCACGGTAAGGGCGCCACTGCGGCACCTGGTATCCTGGTAGCAGGCTGGCCGACAGGTAGGTAGGGGTTCGCTAAATAAAGAACACGAATCTTTAGGAATTGAGTCTTTATTTATGCCAACTACTGTTGCCTAACCACGTCCAGACTTTGAGGTAGTAGGTAGTACTGGGAACACTGGCCTGAACTGTGGTGCAGCTCTGCTGGGCGGCCCAGCTCCTTCCCAGGTTGTGCTTGGGTCTTCCACTCGCCGCCAGATGAGAAAGGTCGCGTAGCGAGGGTCCCAAAAGGTAGAATATAAATTGAAATCCTGGAAGCGCAGATACAAGGCAAGCGTTAGCAAAGCTTGGACCACGTAGCCGGGTCCAAAGGTCACAGTGTCCCAGCAAACAAAGAAAAGAGGAACAGCTAATACTAGGTCGAAACTAGAAGAAGAAACACCTTACAATAGAACACTTTAAACAAATGCATGGAAACTTACCCCAGCGGGATTCCGAATAGTAATTTGTTTAGACAATTTAATATTAATTAAACACTATACAAAAGTAGGTCATCTGAGACCGAGTGACACAGCCGTCACGTCCGATGCGTTTAAGTAGTCTGGCCGTTGCCTTTTACGAATGCACCCGAAGCTAGCCGAGCGGTCGCGTGCGGCACGACTGGTTTTTAACTTATTTAGAGATGCTTAGGCGCAATAGATACGAGGACCTTCGCGTAAACATTAAATGGTGGGTTCCGTAGTGTATATATTTTTTTTATTAATAGTTTAATGTAGATGAATTATATTATATTTTAATTTAGTTATTTAAATTTGATAAGTTGTAAATAGTGTTTCTTATATATTAATTAAGGTGTTTTTATTGATAGTTTTAGAAATTCTAACTTAAGGCTAGCAACGTACAACGTTACACGGTGAGCTCGATCATCCCGTCGTACTGCTTCCACTTCCAGAGCGTGGGCTAGGGCGTCCTTCAAGTTTTTGAAATGTCCGAGTCTTACTGCGGCCCTAACCTCCAGGTCTCGGATCCCGTCGGTGAAAGCTTGAACGAGGTTTCCGTCGATGAGCGCAGGTGAGGACTGGTACGCCTTTCGAACCAGCTTCTCCACCTCCAGGGCCCACTGCTGCAAGGTTTCACCAACACGTTGCGATCGGTCTTTCAGCTGTGCGCGAAACACGTGTTCCAGATGTGCGTCGCCATATCTCGCTTCTAATGCCTCCAACAGCTTTTCGTACGTGATGTCTTGACCAAGCGCCTCTAACACAGTCAAGGCCTGGTCACGAAGCCCCAAGGTGAGAGCGGTCAGAGCCTGTTCTTGCGTCCACCCGTTCGATTTCATGACGGCCTCGAATTGGATCTTATAGGCTGACCATGACGATGATCCGTCGAATGGTGGGACTTTAAAGCGTCGTGGTGAAGACGCCACAACCGCAGGTGCCACGATCCCATCGCCAGCCTTGAGCCCACGTATCGTTTTCTCCAACTCGGCGATGCGACTTTCGTGGCGTTGGACTTGCTCTTTCAACTCCTTCATCTCCTTTCCAACCGTCGCGCTGAGGTCTTTTAGCATCATCAGCTGCTCCTCCTGGCGGCGCATACCCTCCTCCTTATCGCGTTGCAGCTGTTCCTCAAGGCGGCGTGCCTGCTCCTCCTGGCGGCGTGCCTGCTCCTCCTGGCGGCGTGCCTGCTCCTCCTGGCGGCGTGCCTGCTCCTCCTGGCGGCGCATGCCCTCTTCCTTATCGCGTTGCAGCTGTTCCTCGAGGCGGCGTGCCTGCTCCTCCTGGCGGCGTGCCTGCTCCTGCATAAACGCCATCAGGTTAGCGAGGTCTAGGTTTACCGGCGAGTGAGCTGCACTAGATGGTTCCGCTGCAGCCGCGGAGTCACGTGATTCACCTGACGTCGGCGAGGGGGCGTCTTCAAAGCGCCTCTGGTCCACATCTTGCTGGCGCTGGTTCCTGGTACGCACCCCTTCCACTTCCTCCTTCGGTAGTACTGGCATATTCTTACCTTACTTCTGACACCAATTGTTACGTGCTGGGTTCGACGGATAAGAATATAAACAATATTACCGACTAAAACACTTTTATTCAAACACACAATTCAATTTAAAACACAATAAACACTATACCACACTTTTTCACTGTACTGCTTCAAACTCCGTAGTATTTCCGCTTCCGTTCGCTTCGATGAACACTTGATCGCTTACGATTGTAAACTGACTCAGCGGTGCGCGTGCGCCCTATTTATACGCGGGTAAAGCGCTTCTAGAGCTTTCCAGCAACGCCGTACTCGGCGTGTAAACAGCACGATGATTCGAGAAAGTACCAGCATTCTCTCTAAGATTCTCGTACCGTACTACGCAGTTCCGTAAGATGACAATAGATGGCGGTGTAAACTATTAGACGGAACCGCCGAGACCCTCCCACAATGCCGAGAGATGTCACTGGGCGTAACATTATTATCCCTTAAACAAACGCGAGCTCCTGTACAAGTTATTAAGAAAATTAGGGTGGTTTTAGGGTAAAGAACACTTGCAGATTCTATTTTTGGCATCAAAAATATAAAAAAAATAGGGGATGGGGTAGTTTTAGTGGTGGTAAATAATTTACCATTATCCGTTCATGACTCCCAAATTTTTCAATTTGGTGGTAAAATAGTTACCATTGTCCGTTTCGTTAATTTTTGTATCTTGACTAGTGACTTCCTCTTGGTTCTACTTGTGTGTACTTGTTTTATTTTATATTCTGTTGGGATGGTAAATCACAAAAAAATGCATGTAATGAAAGATGAGTGAATGAAAGAGTTTTATATTTATAACCAAAATGTTTATTCATATTACTTATGCTTAATCAAATCACTTCTACAAAAAATTAAAATCAAAACACTTTTCAAAAAAAATTGCTTAATAACTTTGACATTTTGCTTATTCTACACCGGAGTCAGGCATATGGAACAACCTGAAGCAAGATCGAGCACATAATGCTACTTTGCACATAGTGCAACATATCTTTGTACGCTTTTGTTTCCTTTTCGTGCTACAAAATCTACATCTTTTATAGGTGTCAGTTTCTTCCGGCATGTGTACACCGACATTTAAAAGGCGGATTTCGTCGGGTACCCCAAAGTTACCACCTTTTTTATTTTTAAACACTATTGGCTTATTTTTTTTCCGTGTGAAATTATCTATTAATTCGCGCGCTAATTTTAATCTATAATTTCGGTGAGAATGAACATTTACTGTATGCGTTGTATTATAAGCTATGTATGAATTTATAATCGCAGAATCAAACATGAAAATAAAAAGTCTCATCCAATACTTTCTGGATTTTCTGTCAATTGGGTATGATGAACGAAAATGGTCAAAGTGGTCTACACTACCCATCGTGAGGGTATACGAGGCGATTGCTTTGGGGCAAAGTATGTCTTGCCTAGATCCATCTTTTTGTGTTCTTTTGACATACACCACCTCACGTGGATGGTGAGCCGTAGTTAGCACTGACACGTCGCGTGTGTCATGCCACTTAATTGCAGTAATAGGACCTGCTGACACTGACGCAAATTGATGCTTCTCCAATCTCAAAGCTTTTGGTTGTGATTTCTTTAAAATACTTGGTAGATCTTTTCTGTCAGATCGGACAGTCCCGACTGCGTATATTCCTTTGTCATACAAGGCATCCATAAGGTTGCAGCTTGTAAAAAAATTGTCGAAAGCCACTAATGTAGGTTCCGGTAGGTTATTACACAAAGACATCACAACATTATAACCTAAGCCTTCATGTTCGACGTTGTCACCTTTGCCGGTGTAAATTTGAAATTGGTACATATAACCGGTTGTGGCATCGCATCTTGCCCATACCTTAAAACCTCTTTTTACAGGCTTTTTAGGCATGTATTGTTTAAATGAACTGCGGCCTTTAAATTTGACCATAGACTCGTCAATTGATTGGCGGCTCGAACTCTCCATTTCATTTTGAAAAATTACATTCAACTCAGTGATTAAAGGTCTTAATTTATATAACTTGTCATATTCTGCTGAATTTCTCCCTGGATCAAGTTCATTATCATTGAGATGTAAATTTTCCGTAATTTTTTTAAATCTCGTGATAGGAAAAACTCTCGAAATTTCATTGTTATTATAGAACGGATCACTGGACCAATACAACTCCATATCCGGTAATGGATTGAGCCCCATCATTATGAGCACCCCTAAATAAGCCTTTATTTCGGCACTTGATACTGGAGACCAATTTCTACTATTATTTTGGCGTGCGTATCTATTTGTTTGTTGGACAATTATTTCAATTATGTAATCAGTAAAAAACTTTTGAAAAACTTGAATCGGTTGCGTTTTATGGGTGAATTGTGTACACGTTGTTGCCTTTTTGTCAAAAAGTGGAACAGTGTGAGGCTCATCTAAAATTTGCCAGTCACGAGGCGTCATCCGATCTCTGCGAGGTGGGCGGTGACTATTACTGATATTAGACTCTTGTTCTAGAATGTTAGGAGTACTTAAATTTGTATGTTGACGCAAGGGAGACGTAGAATCACTTTGGATTTCGGGAAATGCTTCGAGTTCAGTTACAGAAAATAAAGACTGTTGGTCACTAAGCACGGGAACATCTTGAAATGCGCGTAAGAGTGAAGATATTGAATTACGAGGACTTGATATAGAAGGAGCATTACTTAGTGTTTCCTGAACTGGTGCAGCAAATACGGGAACATATGGCTCAGTTCTGTGTGGGCTATTAGCGCGTGAACTAGGCTCTAAAATTTCTAGTAGAGACTCGTTCGTTTCTTCTGTAGCATCGTGCTCAAGCGTAACTTCTTCATTTTCTTCAATTGGACCGAACAATTCATCTAATCTTCTTTGTAAAATTTGTTCTTCTGACAAGGGTACAAAGATGTCCGCTGGGCTACTGACAGCCTGTCCCCAACACGGGTCATCTTCTTCATCGCAATCAGAGAGATCTGACAAGTCTTCCATATTATCAACAATGTGTTGAAGTCGATCTTTTCCAATTATTTTCTTAGACATATTGTATTTCTGAAATAAACAAAATATCAATTGAACGGATAAACATAAAAAATTAAGTAGATTCTTATGCCTTGAGTTTAAGAGCTTGTCCAGAAAGGACGAATTCGCCGCGATTCTCTCGCGCGTATTACGCGCGACCGTTGCGTCCACAAGGTGCGTACCAACGCGCGAGCATTTGGGGAGGAATTCAGTACGAAACATGGAGTTGAACGAAGCGGTCACGTTGTGGTTAGCTTACCGTCGCTGGAAGAGACAGAAACGGAGGGAAAATAGAATGTATTTAGTACATCCAATTCTTAATGATAGAATGACACATAGTATGTTTGAAACTTTGTATCCGAAATTAAGACAACATGAGAATAAATTTTTTAACTACTTTCGTATGTCCGTGAAATCGTTTGATGATTTACTTTTATTAATTGAAGAAGATTTATCGCCACGTGCAAATTATGTTCCGCGCGAGGATGTTGTTTCAGCAGAACAAAAACTCGTTATAACTTTAAGGTAAGTATTGTTTTATTCATAATCTCTTATAATACTAATACAGTATTTTAGGATACAAAATCAGGTTTACTAATAAAAACGAATTAAATGTAGTATCAGATTAAATATAATAATTAAACAATGTCATGGTTTTGGAAGAGGTCAAGACATTCACTATCCTGAGAATCTCTTGATGATGTTGATGGAGAATTTACGTATAATGCTGCCTGTGAAGATCTTGGCACTGAAATAGAATTTCGGCCTTGCCATGCTGTTATGGATGGCGTTTCTGGGTCATATTCTTGAAAAGTAAATTCATTTGGTCTTGAAGGTTGTGCATGGTATCGTGGTCGAACCGGAATTGAAGATGAAGCCGAACTGTTAGTATAATACGAATCATTTGAATACACAGTTGATTGCGAAGATTGTTGAGCCGCTTGCAAAATTTTCATTAATTCAATTTTTACTGCTATACGATTGGCCTCGGGTACCTTAAGTAATTCTTTGTGTAAAGATAAACAGAACAGTTTGTCATCATCACCTTCCGTTACGCTGGAAACCAGTGGTTGTTGTTGATTCCTAGTGCTTATATTGTTTTTAATTATGTTCAGGAATTCAGCATCAGCGGCAGTCATTTTCTTTCTTTTAATGTTTTGATTCGGTGGCCTCATTATGTCTTCCCTTGCGTCTGCTGTAGACTCTTCGTTACCTGTCTCTGAGTTTTCAGAGGTGTCTTGAATATTGCTTTCTGTTTTTTTATTACGTACTGACCTTTCGAGAAACATAAGACGTTGAAAATATATATATTGAATCTTCGAAGCTCCAGATCCTGATGGTGCATTCTTTGTTTTTTTCATTTCACGAACAAATGTGTCGCGAAGGCATTTCCACTTTTTTTGAAGAGTATTACCTGAAATTAACAATTTAACAATAATTTTTCAATTTTGTTTCAGGTACTTAGCAACTGGCTGTTATTTTGCTGACTTACATTATGCCTATAGATTAGGGAAATCAACTGTAATTGACATCGTTCAAAAAACTGTATATGTTATTTGGAATAAGTTAAAAGACAGAATAATGAAAGAACCTTCGACAGAAGAGTGGATGGAAATCGCAAGAGGATTCGAAAAATATACAAATTTTCCTAATTGCATTGGAGCAGTTGATGGCAAACATATTAGAATTATAAAACCTTTAGATTCCGGCTCTATGTTCTACAATTATAAACATTTTTTTTCGACTGTGCTGCTTGCCGTATGTGATGCAAATTATTGTTTTATCTGTATAGATGTTGGAGCATGGGGGAAGAGCAATGATTCAACGATTTTTAAAAACTCCACATTCTTCAAAAAACTCACGGAAAAATCTTTGAACATTCCGGGACCAAAACCAGTATCAGAAATTCGTACAACACGTTTACCTCATGTTATAGTTGGAGATGAGGCATTTAGCTTATCAGAACATATTATGCGACCATATTGCGGCAAGAATTTAACCAAAGAAAAACGAATATTTAATTACCGCCTCTCTAGAGCAAGACGTTATATTGAGTGTTGTTTTGGAATCCTGGTAAACAAATGGCGAATATTTCACAAACCACTCAATGTACATATTGAATTTGCGCAAAACATAATTAAAGCTTGTTGTGTTCTTCACAATTACGTCAGGTTAAGAGATGAATACAGATACGAAGACACATTGTTCGAAACAGCTCTAGATGGTCTGAGTACGACTACAATTCGACCTGGTGTAAGGTCTCGAAACACGAGGGATATATTCGCTGATTATTTCATGAAGGAAGGTCGACTGCCGTGGCAAGACAAACGGATCTAATTTTCTTTGTTTGTTACTAATCAATAAAATAATAATAATTACTTACCTAAATCTTTCTTTTTTTCCTCGGAGTCTTCTTTATCAGAAAATATTAACACCAATTCTTCCCAAGACCTACGTTTTAAAATCCTATTAGCATAATCAGGTGATTCCAAATCCCATATCGCCGGTCTTTTTTCTATTTCGTCTATAAACAATTCAGTGTCAAAATTTTGGCGCTCCATTTCCCTCGATACGTGCACTCGCTCTAGAGTTCGCGCGTTAACTGGACGCAACAAGGCGTCCCTAGTATCTCGACTCGCGCGCAATACGCGCGAATCAAGCGCGAGTCGAGAGTCTGGCGTAGTGCACGCGATTTACGCGCGTATTTTGAATTCGCGCGATGCTTGTGGACGCGATGTATTGATGTCTAGTACCTCGACAACGCGCGTATGAATTCGCGCGATACGATTCGCGGCGAATTCGCCCTTTCTGGACAAGGTCTAACGTTAACAAACGATTTACGCTTTACGTAAGAACAAATTTGCACGTTTCAAAATATTATATTATATTTAGCATGTCGTAATTATACAGAAAGACAACGTATTTTTATATATATAAACTGATTTTTATCAAAGCGAGATCGGACAGTGGTAAATTATTTACCACTTTTTTTAAACATCTAAATTATATCAATAAATCAATTGCGAATACTGCTAAGAAGTGAGATTACAGACAAAATGTTATAGTTTTGATATTTGAATCGAAAAAGCACTTACCAGATTTTTTTTTAAATTCGAATTTTTTCACACTAAAACCGTTTGGTCAACTACTACATTACCTTATAGTGACAAATGACGTTGACAAGTTGTAGGATGACTTATAATATGTAAAAAAAACATTAAAGATTAAAAATACGTAACATCGATACCTTTAATGTTACCATATGAAATATTAGGATGCTTTATTTAAAAAAAGTCGAAGTGGTAATATATATACCTTTATTTGAATAAGGGTTATAGAAGGCATGGTCCACTGAGACGGCACTGCATTTTGTGGTAAACAAGGCAGAACATGCATTAGATAACCGGGAATTATGCATTGCTGCATTCCTGGATATTGAGGGAGCTTTCGATCGGACCACCTTTGATGCCATTAGTGTGGCATCGGCAAATCACGGCATAGAGCCAACCATTTGCAAGTGGATCGATTGTATGCTCAGGGGAAGAATTATTAGGTCTGAGTTGTTAGGGGATGAAATGATTGCAACGACCACCAAAGGCTGCCCTCAGGGTGGAGTACTCTCACCACTCTTATGGTGCTTGGTGGTTAATTCACTCTTAGAACAACTCAACAAAGGTCCGTACTTAACGGTCGGATATGCGGATGACTTGGTGATACTCGTCAATGGAAAATTTCCGAGCACAGTATCCAGTCTCATGCAGAGGGCCCTGACTATGGTAGAAAAATGGTGCAGTAGCAACCATTTATCGATCAACCCAGGGAAAACTACTGTTGTGCCGTTTACTAGGAAGAGGGATCTGACAGGGTTGGAAACTCTATCCATGTATGGTACACAGCTAAAATGGTCCACAGAGGTGAAGTATCTAGGCATGACCCTGGATAGCACGCTAACGTGGAAACCTCATGTAGACAAAGCCATAGTGAAGGCCCAGCGGGTCTTCGGCATGATTCGTTCTACTTATGGGAAGACCTGGGGCCTGAAGCCCAAGGTCATCAAGTGGCTATACACGATAATGATAAGACCCATACTCACATATGGAAGCATTGTCTGGTGGCCAAGAACTAAACTAGCAACATGCAGGAAAGCGCTGTCTAAGGTGCAGCGATTGGCCTGCATGGCTATAACAGGGGCGTTCCCGTCTATGCCAACGGCTGCGTTAGAGATCCTGCTAGACCTAACGCCGCTACACATTGTTGTGGAGTTGGAGGCGTTGAAGGCGCTACATAGACTGTCTGTGCATGGGCTGTGGAGCGTCAACATGCCGGTAACTCGACACACAAAACTGGAGATTTCAAAGGATCTCAAAGTGATTATGAGCATGGGATGCGACAAAATGCAACCAATGCACATATTCAAAAAGAATTTTACAATAAAGGTCCCCACAAGGGAGGAATGGAGACAAGGTCTACAATCCCCTAACAAGGATTGTCTCATCTGGTACACCGATGGTTCCAAAATGGAATCAGGATCAGGCGCTGGTATTTATGCCAACGACTGTAAGGTGAGCCAAAGCATGGGCAAATATACAACGGTCTTCCAGGCGGAAACCTATGCTATAATTGCCTGCGCGCAGGAGAATATCAACAAAAATGTCACTGACAAGACTGTTTATATTCTCAGTGACAGTCAAGCTGCTCTTAAGGCTCTGAACTCCTGTAGGGTGGATTCCGGACTAGTCCTGAACTGTGTTAAAGCCCTTAACAAACTTGGCAGGGAAAACACAGTCAGGCTTGTGTGGGTTCCGGGGCATGCAGGTGTGCAGGGTAATGAGGAGGCTGACGAATTGGCCAGGAAGGGCTCGGAGCAACTATTTGTTGGCCCCGAGCCATTTGTAGGACTCTCTGAGAGTACCGTCAAGGCAGCTATGAATGCACATGGCAATGATAAACACAGGCGGGAGTGGATGGCCCTTAGGGGTCTGGAACACTCCAAGAAATTCATTGCAAACAGAGCCACGGGCTTCACCCGGAAGTTCTGCGGGTACAACAAGGGCCAAATACGCCTGCTCACAGGAGCGTTTACTGGTCACTTTGGCACCAATGACTTCCTGTGCAGATTGAGTTTGACAAACAATTTGATCTGCAGAGCCTGTGGTGAGCGGGACGAGTCCATATTACACCTACTGTGTGAATGTGACGCGTTGGCTGGACTAAGGATGGGTCTGATGGGGTTGGCATATCCGAGCCCTGAGGACTTCAGGCTTCTCCCTCTGAAGTGTACGCTGCGATTGATGCAGTACATTCATAGGGAGATAGCTAAGGTATAGATCTCGGGGCCGACACAAAAGATCCCACTGGGTCGAAGTGTCGCCGGTCTGCACTGACTGGCCCCCGTAACAAGATAAGATAAGATAAGATAAGATAGAAGGCATGGTAGGTTGTAGGTATTTTACCTGTTTGGCATAGTTCTTTTAAGTCTTTAAGTATTCCCCTTTTCAATTTTTTATTTTTTGACATACAGTTGTGTAACGTCTACTTGATTTTGCATCCTCCTTCGTCTTTGTGTTTTAAGAACCTGAAATGAATCCTGGCTTAGTTGAGTTTTATAGTAGATGGTTTCAGGATGGCTCTTTCGGTATTGAAACCATTTTATGTGGAGCCAATTCATCTTGTCTCCATCTTCGGTTTTAGTTTTGTTTGTCATTATTTTGTTGCAGTAGGATTAGAAATCTAAAAAATCGGAGTGACTCAGTTCAATGCCTTTATAATAGGGTCGGGTAACTTTTGCTGTTCGAGCTGCCGTGTACCACCCTTCAGGTGTAAATATGTCTATTTGACGTCCTTTCATCTCGATAGCAGAGGTGAACACTATCGCACTCCATTTCAGAGTGACCAGATTCCATGAATTTTTGATTTATTACTTCTACTGGCAAATCTCTTACCGCACGTAGACACATGGATGATATTATTGAATTTCGGTTTTGACCGGCGGCGGTATCCGAGTAGAAGGTTATTTCCTTCACTTCTGGCTTCAATTCAGATAGTAGTCTCCACAAACAAGTAGAAGTCTCTGAAGCTCCTTTGCCACCTTCCCCCTCATGCCACATGTAATTAGTAGCAAGAGATGTCCCTAGTTCATAGATTGTAAAATTGTAGGTTTTTAATTTCTTCTTATAGTATAACTGCCCGATTTGCAAACTAGGAGTCAATAGTACTTTTTCCATATCCATCGTTAAGCATGTGAAACTAGGGTCTTCTTTAGCTCTTACTTTATCTTGCTCTTTATGCTCTCTAGCTTCTTCCTTCCGTTTTAAATGTAGGTCGTATTCATTTTGAATGACTTCTTTCTCATCTGGTGACATATTTTTGACCTGTGTGCAATAATCGCACTGTCTTTTTTCGGTTTATGGAATCCGTAGTTGAATTCATTTGTGAATATATGCTTATAATAGCTAGCCTTTTCTGGTTCAACTTGCTTTTCTTTACAGAATTCCACATAATCCGAACTCTCGTTTAGGAAAACCACACGATTGCGAATATGCTACAATCTTTGTTGGATTATAATAATAATAATAATAATAATAATAATATTTATTTAAATAATAAGAAAGAAAGAAGAAAGAAAGAAAATAGTTTATTTTAATCTCTACACTGGCATAAAACAAAAAGAAAAGAACAAAAAAAAAAAAAAAAAATTTTAGAGATACAAAAATAAAAACAAAGAAAACATAAAATTAAGCTGTTTACATAATTACATCATACCGCCAGTGCGAGACCAAAAATGGCACTTATCTCAGCATAATGCTGCAGCACCATGGTAGGTAGTGCAGCGCTGATTTTCTGATAAGTCCAGTGAGGCCACGGACAGCTACGCTTGCCAAATAAAATAATAAACATAAAAATATTACATTATAACATAGTTTCTAAAAATAATTGGGAGTTTCGGAACGCACCAGCATTCCACATCATTTGTCTATGACGACAAGCGAAGGGACGCCAAGCCAAGCCGTCGATATATCATATAACAATATGGCGGACAGTTTTATCTTTAATAGCGGATGCACCTTGTCGTAAATAAATAAAGATTGTGAATAATATATGTAAATAGGTAGATGTAAATAATTCTAAATTGTGAAAAAAGGTGCGTATAATGTCAATTAAGTGTGTTTTTAGGTGTAAGGTCAGTTCGGGGAAGACTAGATACTTTATTTTTAAGCTTGATTAAATTGATCACCACCCTTTTGTTTTTTAATTTAGTTTAATGTGGTATATTTGATATTATTGGAAATTTAATTCTTCATAGATTGCATGACTAAATAATAACGTAGTGCATTCTATTATGAAATGATGATTGTTTTTTAAAAATATGGCGTGTAGACGGACTTGCCCGACTTTTTGGGGTAAGTCCGTCATCAAGTTGTTTTACATGGAAGAAAGAAGTCTTTTGATACTAGACTAAAAAAATACGGGCGTCAAATGATTTTTATCGAGTCTGTGCTTTCAGGTTATACAAATAAGGTATAGTTCAAAAGCTACTGTAGCAAAATGCGTGAAAGGGGTAATTCCGTCATATTTGTCAAGCCAGGGGTTCAAAACATGTAACAAGGTGTAACAACCGATCAGAATATTGATGGTAGGATGAAATATATATTATCATATTATTTAAAGAAATAAAACAACTTGTTTTATATTTATTATAATCATATAATAAAGACATCAACAAAAAAGGCATTTTCCACTAGTCACTAAAAAAAATCTTCAAAATCAACATTTACATCGGTAATTTTAATTTTTCGATGACGCAATTACACATCAATTTTAACAAAATAAAAATCTTCTAAAATTAAAATCAGATGACACAATATTAGTAAATATTTTACTTTTCTTATTATTATTAAGCTTAAAAATTAAATATCACCAATTACGACTTAGAAGGTTATTAAATATTGTATAGTCACAGAAAAGAGAACAAATAAGTACTTCATTAAAATATAAAGTGTTTCTAAGAAAAGGCACATTGAAAAGTCGCCAATTGTAGAAATCAATCATACAGTAACTTTATATTTTTACCTTAAAACCTTAAAACCCCGTCTCCCCGTGACCATGGCTGCTGAAAAGCACCCGAAACGTCGGGGAAAGTGTAAACCAAAAATAAATAGATTTAATAGTTTAAATAATTTTATTAGCTTATAAATTAGTCAAATAAAATCAATAGTAGTAGTAGAGTAATATTTTCAAAATTTTGTAATACAGTGATAAATAAACAACGCGATAAAATCCGTATATAGTAGTTTAATTTCAATAAATAACATTCGCGTAAACAGAAGACAATATTATCAGAATACTTATTCAAAATAAACTGAATCAGATTTATCACACAAAACATAAACGTTCAATTTTGGTTCCATCATTAAATCGATGTGTTTCACGATCAAAATTTCAGGTACTTTGTCGCGATCCATTCTTTTGGTCATCTTAAAAGAGAGATTTGGCTTTTTCATAGTTTTATAATAATTAACTTTGTAAAAGGACTCTTCATTTTCAATTACAATATCTTCGATTATCCCTACATAATAGGTCCATTTGTTTTTTGAAAAATATCGTACTAAAACGTGGTCATTTACATGATAAATACCTGTTAATGTATCTCCGTAAAGATGTTGGGATGGTGGAGATTCACGAGAAATATGATTTGTTTTATCGATTTCTGTCGAAGATACCCTAGCAATTTTTCTTCGATTAGTCGTTTGTATATCAGTCTTTGTTTCGGTATCACTGCTAAAGGAAATATTCAGTACGTCGGAGTCACTGTGGATACTAATCGATCCTGAGGCACTAGTAGTAGAACTAGTTGATGATAAAGACCTATTTTTTGGTGTACATTTTCTAAACTTTGAACGCAATTTGTTTTGCTTGCTTTCCACATTTTCTTTCCCAGTGCTCTTTTTGCCAATCCCTTTACCTTTCTTAGTATGTTTCGTTACTCCCGAAGGTCCCGATCCAGTAAAGTCTTCTTTTTTCTGTTTCATAAAGAACTCTGCTGGATTTTTTATTACTATGTCTGATAATATTTTAATTTTATTTTTATTTGATTTAACATTTCGGAGGCAAGATGGCTTATTTGCAATAAATGGTTTCGACTCACTATAATTTCTAGAAACAATACCTAAACATGTTATACCTGAAGAACTGGCAGAAGGTTCAGGAGTCCGGTTTTCTTTGCTACGTAGGCAAATAGGAATATCATCCAAGTCTTTCATGCAAAATGGGTTTATCTGACTGTCATTTCTCGCAATGTTACTCAGATATGTAACTTTTGACGCACGGGCTACGGGTTGAGCTTTTATTTTTTCTTGTCTTTTACGCTCTATGACATCAATATGGGTGATAACTTCAGCCCCAGGTGCAATTCTTTGTCGCGTTATTTTAGTGCTAACACCCCGTTTCACTTTATTCAATAGCAGTTCCTCAAATGAAACTGCACATTCTTGTATATCGTGAGTGCTACTTGGGAGGGTACAACTGGAAATCTCATGTTTGTCGGTCTTATCCTCGCTGTTTAATATACATGAAAAGTATTTGCTATTAATAAAATCTAAAACTATTGACAGTAAGCTGCTTGGTTCTTTTTTCCTTAACAAAGTCTGTTTCCAATGCGCTAATTTTAAATTATTGAACTGGTTTTCTTCAATGACACCTCTGTTGAATGGATAGATACCGGCTTTTCGAAATCCATTTCGAATTATTTCTGGGTCTATTTGATCCCATACAACACCAATCAGCCTCGCGAACTCACTTTTTGGCAATGGAACTCCAATATGACTTCTTTGCCATTTTACTAATAATGAATCCCAGCGATCTTTAAATGATTTCATTACAGCTAAGTCTAACGGCTGTAAGACATGGCTAGTATGAGCAGGTAGTTTTAAGATTGTTATGTTTTCTTTTGTAGCCTCTTCCAATATGTTCAGTCCAACATGAGTTGAGTGACCATCGTATATTAATAAAACAGGCCGTTGTTTACCGATAGCAGGAATGAAAGATTTTTTGAAATAGTTTTCAAAAACTTCTGATTCCATCCATCCGTTTGATGTTGCGGCATATGTTGTATTAGGATATGCCTCCGGTGAAGTCCACTGGTCCCAAACATTCTTACCTTTAAATATAATAAGCGGTGGAATTTTGTGGCCGCTTGCATTGGCAGCTAACAGTACAGTAGTATTATCTTTACCTGTACTAGAAACTGTTCTTGTGGCAGCGTGTCCCCTACGGCCTACTATTTTAGTTTTCGACGGATCCTTCGAAAAACTGGTTTCGTCTAAATTCCATATAGCTGATGGTGTGTTCCTAAGACCCAGTTCATTTAAAGTATCTTGAAGTAAATCGAAGTATGGGTAAATTATAAACGGGTCAACGGCTTTCTTTCGGGCATGTTCAACTGCTTGAGGCTTTTTTATAGACAAGTTATTACGGTCTTTAAAAGAAATGAACCAATCCTTGCCTGGCTTACCATTTTTGAAGGGTGTTGGGATTTTATTTTGATTGACGTAATTACTAATAATTTCTAAAATCTCGTCTCTACTTAAACCGAACCCATTCCGTTCCATAATATGAATATAAGATGCTAACTTGTTTTCAATTTCTTGTGAAAGAGCAGTATTCCTGCCGAGTGTCTTCGATTTTACCCTCTTGCCGTGTACATGATCCATGATGGACATCCTAGGAATATTATAAACCCGAGCAGCTTTATAGCCGCTCATATCACCATTCCTGACAGCTCGCACGGCGTCTTCCAATTTTTGGCGCGAATAGGATGCTTTGTTCGACTTTCTTACATAATTACGAGGCATTGTTTGTGATTGATTAGAACTTAAAATAATAAAAAATTCTGTTAAAGAAAATAAGTCACATAAAGTAATGAGTAATTGAGTGGAATTAGTTGCGCCTATAACCAGCATTGGTTTTGGTATTGATTCATATTTAATGCAAATTTTGTAGAAAATTATCCTGACAAAGGTTTTTGACTACTGGAATGGGTAAAGATCGTCATATGACGGACTTTCCCAAATCTATTAGACGGCCTTCCCCCAACATTACATTTTAAGGTTAGGGATTTAAAACTACTTGTAATCCAGAAAACATGCGTGTATTTAAAATAAAACGTGCAAACATAGTAGCAATAGAATATAAAAGAACTACTTACCATAGCAAAACACACAAATTCTAGTTAATTCACAGTAAATTTTATTAAAACTTATAACACGTCTCACTTCAATTTCACCATCTTTGACAGTAAGAAATTTATGAACGTATTTTTTACTGTTAGGATGCTTGTGGCGCCATCTAAATTTGAAGTTTGAAGTAGCATGAGATGCTGTTTTACCGACCGAAACTTTCAAAGCCGTAGCTATACAATAAAGTGTTCAAACAAATCTAGGACGGAGATGCCCCACTGACGGACTTCCCCGAACTGACCTTACTGTGCATGTTATATATACATGTCTTGTGATATGTATGAGATGTATGATAGTTTAATAAATTGTATTGTGTGCTGTGTTTGGACCAAACACCTACGAGAAAAACTACGCATATTGTACGTCCAATTCGTTTTATCTGAGAGATATATCCGACAGGGTTCGCTGCTCAGATTAAATCACTGCTGGTAAGTTGCATGACGCTGGTAAGCTATTATTTTGCTGCTTTCTGCTGTATAAGCAAATATTGCTTATATTTTGCCTTAAAAGTGCTCAGCGTTGTAACACAGCGTATTGGAGGCGGTAGATCATTCCAGCAGCGACTAGCAGCGAATCTAAAACTGCCACGGAATGCCATAGTTCGATGTCTTGGGGTAACCAGAAGGTATGCTGACGCTCTGGTCCTAATTTTATTATATTCACGAGACCAGCTTAATTTATCATACAGGTAGATAGGCTTCTCTGTTGTGATGATGTCAAAGAGCATTGTGGCAAGGTGTAGTTTTCTACGCGCCTGCATCTTCATCAAACTGCCACTATTCAGATAGGGGGTGACGTGTGCCCGGGGTGGTACATTAAAACAGAAACGTGCACAAGCATTTTGTACCCTTTGGATCAGCCTCTGCGTTCTGCCAAGAATAATATTCTACCATAATATTCTACCACGTACACACAACACCATCTAGCCCAAACTAAGCAGAGCTTGTACTATGGGTTCTAGACAATGGATAAACATACATATTATTATATGTCGTACGTACGTACGTATACCGTGTGTAAGTCGACACGGTAAACATCGAGTCTGTGTTTAAAAAATAAAAATAAAGAGTTAAAAGTGTATTAAAGTATTATAAAGGAATAGGCATGTGTAAAGTGTGTCAATAAAGCTCACAAAACGTTATCTCTGCATAAACAGTGACACTGGTGAAACAGGAACGTATAAAAAGTTCAGTGATATAAATAACATTTTAACAGTGGAACTTAACAATTTTTCAAACTGTGAACTAAAATTGCTATAATAGTTAACTATTAGATCTATTTCATGTGTTTTAAACTATAAAAAGTGCTTTTTCGGAAAACAAAGTATTTCTTACACGTCGTTATTTCAAAAATTTTCCTGTCATTCAAGCTTAGTCATGTTATTCGATTCTTTAATACAACGCCATCTATTGTTGAGTAGCAGTATCTTGTCAACGGATGATTGATTAACGTTATTCTGCCTGGTGGCGACATCTATTTATAATTAATAAAACTACTTACACAAATTTGATTACAACAATGTCAAACACAAAAGCTTCCAGAAATGGCCGTAAGATGCCAGAACTAGTAACTTGCTTCAAATGCAAAAAGGATGTTGACATAAAAACAACTGCGCTTTGTTCACTATGCAAGAATAGATTCGAGCCCAACTGTGATGGCTATCCTAAAAAAACCTATCGTTTAATGAATCCAGATGCCAGAAATAACTGGCGTTGCAAATCCTGTATCAAAAAGATTTCTACGGTCAAAGATACATCTAATATTACAACAAGGAGAAAGCCACGCTCTCCAGTTTTCTCGCCACAAAGAGGGCGCAGTCCTGACAGTGTTGAGCGACGACTAAGTAGCGTAAAGCTGGATTCATCGGGTATTCTAGACTCCCATATACTAACTGATTACGAGACATCAGATGAATCACTTTCTACGCCAAATAAATTATCCAAAAGTGTAGACGGCACAATATCAAATGTGATTTCAACTTCTGAAATGCAAGAAACTATAAATCAGCTCACACAAAAACTTAATAGTGCTGAAAATGAGCTAGAAAATACTATCCTAGAAAATAACAATTTACAGCAGCAAATAAAGCAACTTACTGCTGAAAATAAATTATTGAAATCATTATGCCATTCATCCAGTATGCTGCATAATACTCCTGAACGTAGGAATAATACTAAGAATAAACAACTCATACGACAAAGTATACTCAGCACACCTACCTCGTCACCTAAGGGACTGAAAAATGACACTATAGTAAGTAACTCCAATGTCCTGCTACTGCAAGATAATATAGCCGCCTTAAAACTTAAATTGAAAGAAGCGGATCAGAAGATCAAAACTCTCACGAAAGAAATCGAAAATCTGACCCAATCTTTCAGCATGAACGGGAAAAGTGAAGTCATCCACCACATTGTTCAACCAACTATACGAAATCCTACAAAAACAAAACAACACATAAAGAAACCTGGGCAAATAATCCATATCTTCGGCACTCAGCAATGCGTCGGCCTGGCTGCGAATATCCTACAGACGAGGCAGGGCACGCAGTATGAAAAATATGGAGTCTTCGCAGAAACAAAACCGAACGCACGAAGCAGTGAAGTAACCAACAGCTGTCGTCAAGCCAATCTCAGATCGAATGACAGAATAGTACTCTGCCTAGGTGAAAACGATCATAACATAAAGTATGTACTATACCAATTGCAAAATATATTAGAAAACTATTATAATAACACTGTAATTGTTTTAAATGTATTTAAAAATGTATTTAATTTAGATGTCAATACATTAAACTATCGCATGGAGAATTTGTGTAAACAATTTAAAAAATGTCATTTTGTAAGATGCAGTAACTATAGTCAGATTGATATTTGTAAGTCCATTAATTATATAATAGACTGTATTGATTATAATGAAAAATATGTATGTCCAATTCAAATTAGTAAAATATTGTCATACAATAAAAAAAGTTTAACTTCTATAAATTTAAAAGAAAGCCAGCCTAGAAAGGGTACAATACCGTATTATTTTAAAAATAACATTAACATAAAACCTCAAAAGGCCTGTAACTCTGAACCATCCATAGAGTACATAAAAAAAGGTACTATACCATATTACTTCAAAAAATAAACAAAAATTCTACCTTTTTTCGAGGCTAAGTCCTCATCAACTATCAATCAAACCATATTTAGATTAATGCACCAAAACATTGCTAGCATATTGTCTAAACAGGAACTGATTGAGCTGACTTTACAAGAACTCCGGGAGTCAAATAACTATCCTAATGTATTATGTTTTTCTGAAACCTTTATAAAAAGAGGTCATGAACAATATGTAAGAATTACTGACTATGTTATGGCTGCAAATTTTTGTAGGAACAAACAACGAGGTGGTACCTGTATTATGGTAAAAAAAGGTTTAATATTTAAGGAATTTTTACACTTAGATAAATATGCATCCCAGAATACATTTGAAATTTGTGGTATAGAATTAGTATCATTTAACATAATAATAATTTGTCTTTACAGAACACCCCAATCAGATCCCATACAGTTTTTGGTTAAGTTAGATAGTCTCTTGTATGATTTACATAAAAAGTGCAAATCCAAAACACAAATTATAATAACAGGTGACTTTAATATAAATACATTAAAAAAAGGGAGTGTAACAAATGGGTTACAGGACATCTGCCACAATCATAATATGAAAATTCACATAAATGTACCCACTCGAAAGACGTCCTGTATTGACCATATTTTGAGTAATATACCAGAAGCAAACGGCACTGTTTTACCACTATACTTATCTGACCACGAAACGGCACAAATGCTGAGTTGCCCGATAAAGTCAACATTTCATAAACCCTTAACATATTTCATATATAGGCGGGATTTTAGCCCAATTAATATTAGTAAATTAAAAGAATGTTTACAAAGCCTGTCCTGGTTGGATATATATATGGCAAACGATCCAAATGTAGCCTTTAACAGTTTCCATGAACTGTTTTGCCTATTATACAATCTTTGTTTCCCAAAAAATAGAATAAAAGTTAACTTTAAACAACATAAACAAACGTGGATAAGTAAAGGTCTGAAAAAAAGTTGTAGAACCAAGAGGTCTTTACGTTACAATTTCTACAAACATAAAAATGAACACAATAAAATTAAATATATTCAGTATTCCAAATTGCTAAAAAGTGTATATATAACTCAAAGAAAATGGCAAACATAAACTTTATAAATAAAAACGAAAATAAGTGCAGAGCTACCTGGTCAGTCATTAAAGAGGAAATTCACAATGTAAATCCTAAAGAACATATTGACCATATTAAAATCAATGGCGTGTGTATCTCAAATCCAGTACAATTAGCCTCAACCTTCAATCAGCATTTTATCATGTCTGCACCCCAACTCACGCAACGTATTAATGATAGTAATAATATTACAAATACTACACTAAGCACAATGTTTCTTACACCAGTATCGGCAAATGATATCAAAAGAGAAATAAATCTTCTTAGAAATACTAACTCAGAGGGCTATGATGAAATTAACACAAAAATTATTAAAGCATGCGCTCATGAAATTAGTCCTATTATGTCATATTTAATTAATCTTTCATTCTCATATGGTATATTTCCAGAGGCTTTAAAGAAATCAATTGTAAAACCATTATTTAAAAAAGGTAAAAAATGTAACATTAGTAACTATCGCCCAATTACACTAGTACCCATCTTATCAAAACTATATGAAAAATGCATGCATATACGTTTAACTAGCTTCTTTAACAAGTTTCAAGTAATATGTAAGGAACAATTCGGTTTCCAAAAGCGAAAATCCACTTCTTTAGCAGTTTTCTCTCTTATGCAAAGTGTACTAACCAACATTAATAACAATAATTTGACTACTGGACTATTTTTTGATATTTCAAAAGCCTTTGATTTAGTATCACATGATATTCTATTGCAAAAATTAATGAAAGTAGGTATCAGAGGACCTGCACTGCAATGGATATCTTCTTATTTAGATAATAGACAACAAAGTGTTATAATAACAAAGCTTAATCAAAACAATGAAATGTCACTATATGCATCAGAGTATAAGCATATAAAATGTGGTGTCCCTCAGGGCAGCATTTTGGGGCCGATTTTGTTTCTGATATACATAAATGACATAACTAATATCACTCAACATAAATGTATTTTGTTTGCGGACGACGTTTCCATTTTGGTGGCGTCAGATAAAAAAATTAATACAATTAACGACCACGAAACTGAAGTAAATTTAACAATTGACAAACTTATTGATTGGCTAAATAAACATAAATTAAATATTAATCTTAAAAAATCAGGATATATACAGTTTAATAAATCTTATAATAATAAATACAACTTTTCCTTAAACATACCAAAAATCAAAGAAGTGGCACATACTAAGTTCTTAGGAATTGTCATTGACAATAATCTGAATTGGAAAGAGCACATAGACACAATATCCAATAAAATAAATAAATTTGTATATGCACTTAGACAGGTCAAATTGGTAACCAATTTAAACACTGCTGCGATTTCATACCACGCTTACGTAGAATCTGTACTGCGATACGGATTAATTATGTGGGGCAATAGTACTGACCTCAACAGAATATTTGTTGCGCAAAAGAAATGTATACGAGCTATGACTGGACTACAACCCAGTGAATCATGTAAACCTATGTTTAAAAAGCTTAATTTATTACCATTGCCTACTTTATACATTTACGAGATCTGCATGTTTGTATGGAAACATAAACACTTATTTAAGACGATACACGAGGTCAATTCTAGAAACCGCAGAGATCCACATAGACTTGTAATGGAACATATACCAAAATCCACTAAATATAATAAGAACTGTATCGCTATGTGCATACGTGTATTTAATAAGATTCCCAATGATTTTAAATGTTTAAGCACAAGATTATTTAAATTAAAATTATATAAATGGCTAAATGAACATAATTTTTATAATATTAAGGACTTCCTAGACTATAAGAATTAATAATGTTTTAGTGTGTGTGTATGTGTAATAATTCATATCTTTAATTATATTTGCATGCTTAAATTTAAGCAAAGCATGTGTGACATTTTGAATTGTAAGATCTTTTTATACCATGTTTATCTGCAAATAAATGATTATTATTATTATTATTATTATTATGCTTTTTTTTTGTAAATACATACATATTATACATAGAATAATAGAATGCACGTCCCATACACTGTATCAGCATAGTTCAGCTTAGACAGAACAAGAGATTCGCACAGCATGATCCGCGTGTCGACACCAATGTACTTACGCACTCTGTACAGAAGTTTAAGACGATAAAAGCAGTTGCGCACGGCCTCTATAACATGGTCTTCAAATGTGAGCTGCCCATCGAACATTACTCCGAGGTTACGAGCCTTTTCTACCCTCTCAATCGACCTACCATCTACTCTTATGTCCAAGGGGTAGGATATGGTCTTACTTATCTTGTCTCGACTACCCATGACTAAAAATTTTGATTTTGTTGGGTTTAATATAAGGGAGTTTCTTTTTGACCAGTCTGTAATCCTTTCCAAGTCCTCATTTAATCTTTTTACAGCTTCTTCAGCATTATGAGGGTGAAAACTGAGGTACATTTGGAGATCAGCATATAAATGGAATTTCGAGTTTACAAGACAAGTGGTGATGTCAGCACTATACATGATGAAGAGCAAAGGTCTGAGAATAGAACCCTGGGGTACTCCTCTCTTCACCTGCTGTGGAGTACAGGCCAAAATATCACCACCACTGTCATTTGCCAACTGTACAAATTGATAGCGATGACTGAGGTAACTATTAAACCAGTTTACGGTCTCTGGATCACATCCATAATATGCTAATTTTGAGAGGAGAAGTGGCACACTGATAGAGTCGAAAGCGCGCGAGAAATCGAGGAGAATAAGGGCAGTTACCATGCCTTGGTCCTTAGCAGCAAGTATATTATCGACAACATCTGCTAGAGCAGTAGCGGTACTGTGTTTTTGCCTGAATCCTGACTGAAGAGTTGGTAATATTTTATTCTCTTCGAGATATGTCCTGAGTTGGTCGCAGACAACCCTTTCCAGGACCTTTGACAGACATGGCAGTAGAGATATAGGACGCAAATCCTTATAACCAGCTGGATGAGATACTTTAGGTAATGGTTTGACAATTGCTGTTTTCCACAGGTCCGGAAATGTTGAAGACAGAATTGATTGATTTATGATGGATGTGATTGCTGGCAGTGTTTGTGGAAGGGTCATCATCAGCATCTCCAGAGATATATTATCACAACCAAGGGCATTGGATTTAAGGCTACGCAGAAGATTCAGTATATTTTCTGGTTTTACTGGTTTTAATTTAAACTTATTTGTGCTAAATCTGTGATACTCATAATATGTAAGTTCAGAGATTGCCACTGTATCATCGCCTGGTACCTCCAGGAAATGTTTGTTAATCCTTTCTGGATCATTGAAATGATAAGGCAATCCATAGGTTTTTGTTTTGGTGACCTCAATGATTGTCTTCATGTGACTCCATAGCTTTTTAGGTTGTTTCAAATTATCATTCACATATGTTTTAAAATATGCACATTTTTCACTATGAAATGCAGCTATGACCAAGTGTTTCAATTCTTTGTACATATTTTTATGGCTTTCGGATAGAGTATTCTTGTATAGTGCATGATACTTGTCTCGCAGCCTTATCATATCAGTAACAGTATCAGTGATCCACGGTTTAGGCTTTTCTTTAATTAGAGTGGTCTTAATAGGAGCATGTAGTTCGAACAAGGTATGGACAT
Organism: Catocala fraxini; assembly: GCA_930367265.1. Classification (NCBI taxonomy): domain Eukaryota; kingdom Metazoa; phylum Arthropoda; class Insecta; order Lepidoptera; family Erebidae; genus Catocala; species Catocala fraxini. Next base: position 4,704,386 of record OV884045.1, read on the forward strand.
AGTAATTAAAAGTGTTTACCACAGAATTTAAATTGTCTGATTTATCTATAAAATCCCAGTTAATATTATTTAAGTCAATTTCAAATCTGTCCAGTAAAATATCCCTAAGTGGTCTGTAAGTCACCCATCGTGGTGCAGGTTTATCTATTTTAAAGTTAAGTTCTACAGATATTATAGCATGTTGTCCTAGTTCTGGTATGTGAGATACTGATATTCCACACACTCGAGCATCTGTACAAGCTACCCTACCGGCCAAAAGTTTGAGACCACAAGTTAAAATATTGTTTCACAATAAAATTTGTTAAAAATACATATGATAAACAATTAATTTGAACACCTGCATATACAATGGATATTTAACTATTTTTCGAAGTCATTATTTCTATTTATTTTTATGTAATCATCGTACAAAGGTCTTTTGTCTAGAAACATCAATGGGCGCCGCGTGCGGACCGCGCGCTAAAGTCATTGTAATATTATTGTTATCTGACTATTATTCATTATTTGGGCTTTGTTTTGTGTTAACAGAATTTTAGGAAATTTTAACTTCCTAAAACACTGTGAACACCTGAGTTTCCATGGAGTAAATATTTCTTAATCTTGGTTAGTCCGAGCTCGTCGTTCTTACAGTGAAGACATCTCATTATGGGAAAAGTACGCCAAATTAGCGGTGAAACTCGTGCTGTCATCATTGCTTTACACAACGAAAGCAAATCTGAACGTGCGATTGCTACTCAGCTCAAGTTGTCGAAGACTTGTGTTCATAACACAATAACCCGATACAAGGAGACTGGCAATAATCAAGATCGTTCGCGGTCGGGAAGGCCGAGAGCTACCACTTCTAGCGAGGATAAGTTCATCGTTGTAACAAGCAAGCGGAATAGACGCCTGACAGCACCAGAAATCCGCGCTGAAGTGAACAAATCCCGGTCTACACCTGTGTCATTGACCACAGTGAAAAGAAGACTAAGAGACGCTAAGTTATTTGGTCGCGTAGCAGTGCGAAAACCTCTCTTAAGGCCACAAAACAAAAAGAAGAGAATGCAGTGGGCCCTTACCCATCGAGACTGGAGTGAAGAAGACTTCAAAAGAGTTCTTTGGACAGATGAGTCCAAATTTGAAGTGTTTGGGAGCAAAATACGTGTTTTTGTTCGGCGGAGTGCCGAGGAAAAGATGATGCCAGACTGTGTCCTGCCCACAGTGAAGCATGGCGGTGGTTCCGTTATGGTTTGGGGTTGTTTCTCGAGCCGTGGAACTGGAGATTTGGTACGAGTCGAAGGAATTATGGAAAAGGAGCAGTACAAAGCAATATTGGAGTATAATGCTGTACCATCGGGACTTCGGCTAGTTGGAGATGGCTTTATTTTCCAACAAGACAACGACCCTAAACACAGCTCCAAATTATGCCGAGGTTATTTAGATACAAAAGAAGCAGAAGGGGTGTTAAAAAACATGGTGTGGCCCGCTCAGAGCCCCGACCTTAACCCTATAGAACTATTGTGGGAAGAGCTGGACAGAAACGTGCGCAGTTGTTGTCCCAGCTCACAAGAAGATTTGTGGAGAGCATTGCAAGAAAGCTGGAACAATATTTCACAAGAAACAATCGACAAATTGATTGCCCGCATACCAAGACTTGTCAACAAAGTGATTCAATCCAAGGGAGGGTTTTTTGATGAAAAAGCTGTTTAGCTTGTCAACATATATTTTAAGTTAAATTGTCGAAATATTTAATATTTTTTATTTATATTTAATTGCATTTGCCATACTTAATAAATATCACAATAAATCCTTTCATGTTTAGCTTTTTATTTTGAGTTTTACATCCATTTTCAACTTTGATGTAGGTGGTCTCAAACTTTTGACCGGCAGTGATGTACATCAACATGACAGTATGTCGTATGTATTTGATAACCAGCCAGACAGATTTTCCTTATGTACTTTGTGTAAATAGTTGCGTATACAACTGTACCTATTTTGAAAAAGTAGGCATTTTGCTACTATGTTTTCATGCGATTTAGTCATAATGCAAAGTAGAGAACATGAGATGTGGATTATTTACTACTAAGGATTTTTGCATTGTAGGTATTGACAACCGGACCCCATTAGAGCCCCTGGGACGAAGCCTTTTTCATTGCCTGCGTGTACAATAATTATTCGCTCTCCTTTGGCAATGGGTTGTTTGATACCTTTTTGCTGCTATCTTGCCAAGTTTTACCCTTAGTATGTGATGTATGCACGTATGACTCGTCCATAAACACTATGTTTCTACCAGAATTCCTCAGCTGTTGTATTTCTCTGAGATATTTGATCCTTTTTAAACGTATATCATGCTTTTCCATAAGTAACCGTCTGTTATTATCAGTTTTCAGAAACCTAAACCCCATTTCTTTCAAGATCAGCCTTAAAGTCTCTGCACAGCCTTTGAAATGCATAGCTTCGATCAACATTTTCTCAAATTATTTACATTTGGGAGTACTTTGAGCGTCAACTGAAAATTGTATATCATATTACGAATAACACAGTAGTCGAAATCATCAAGTCCCAGCCGAAATCTACTTCTAGGTTTTCCTTTTTTCGGTGAGGAAAATTTCATTGATTGATTCTGTTCTTTTTCGTTTAAGATATTACTCAAAGTTCGTCGTGAAATTCCTGTAGCTTTTGTAACACGGTCCTAAATTTTGTTAAAATAACCATCATGGTCTCTTTTGAAAACATTGACTTCATTTAAGAAATAAAGGTACACATTAAATACCATTTGCCGTGCTTGTGACTTAAGCGGCTTTCCACGTTTAAATTTATCCATTCTGAAAGAATTCGTCTGAAAGAAAATGGTATGGGCAGAGTTAGGCATATTTTTATTTATTTGTTGTATTATTGCATTATGTACTAATATACTTTATAATATTATGTATTCCTATATCTATTTGTTTATTTATGCATGTGTATCTTTCTATTAAATTTATATAAGCCTAAATCTGATTTTTAAAATGTTTTTTCTAGTACTTAATATGTATTTAACGTAGTGTAACGGGGTTCCGTTACAACGATGGTATATATATATAGGAAGGCAAAAAAATTCACACAGGTATCAGGTAGTCTTAGCGCAATGTCTTTATATGTATTATTGAAATATAACTAGCCTACTACACGATACACTATTCCCTTTTTCCCCGGAAGGACGAAAGGGTTAATTCGATGTCTGGGAAGTCTCAAGTATCGATTCCAAGTAGGACGTCGACCCCGAGTGCATACCAGATCGAATTAAATAAAATAATTAATCCTTCTAAGGTCATTAGCTCTCGGAGAATCTTAACACCGACTTCTAAAATTTGACGTCATCAGTATAGTGACATCTAGTGAATACACGGCGAACTCGTTACACTTTAACGTATGTAGAAGGTTAAATCAATAGGTGTGTTACATTCTCATCATTACAGCGCCAGCTAGTGGATTCACGGTGAACTCGTTACACTTTAACGTATGTAGAAGGTTAAATCAATAGGTGTGTTACATTCTCCCCCTCAGTCCTCGAAGACGTCTCGACGAGAAGGACTGGAAATTTATTGTTTCTTAGGTCGTCCACGTCATCTTTTCACTCCTGACGCTAAAGTGGAAACATCAACTTGTTTTCTTGGTCGGCCTCTCCTTCTAAGAGGCTGCACAGGCTCTGGGACTCTAGTTGAATGGTCATTCTTGAAAGGTGTCAGAGCCGATGAATGATAAAGACCGATTGGGATATCAGGTGTATCCAAAGAAGCTACCTTAAAGGAAGCGGGACCATGTTGCTTTACGATTACATATGGTCCATCTCTTCGAGGTACGAATTTAGCGGTTACGCCCTGGGTTCCTTTACTCACAGGATGTAAGTTAGCAAGAACTAAATCTCCTGGCTTATATTGGGGATGAGGGCGCCGATGTCAATCAACATAGGCTTTCCGAGCCTCCTCTTTCATTTCCTGGACTTCTCTTGCTATGACCAAGTTATCGGCTAGATCTCTAAGTTTAGGAGTAATCTCGGGTATTATATTTTCTGAGTTGAGAATGTTTCTAAAATCAATCTCATTGTCACGTGGACACCGTAACTCTCTCCCAAATGTTAAGAAAGCAGGGGTTTGTCCTGTAGTCAGACAGGTAGCACTATTCATGGCAAATCGGATCGTAGGTAAAAGTTCTGACCATCGGTTATGTTTCTCTCCTTGTACCATAATGGCCAACTGTGTTTTTAAATCTCGGTTTCTGCGTTCAACAGGATTTGTTTCAGGATGATATAGTGGAGTGTACTGATGCTTTATATTTAGGCTGTAGGTTACTTGTTGCATTACAGCACTCACAAACTGAGTACCATTATCGCTTATCAATCGTCTTGGTACTCCGTATCTTAAGAAAACTTCATTAATTAGAGTCATAGCACAGTTGTTAGCCGAAGCGGTTTCCAGAGCGAAAAGCTCCACCCACCTAGATGCCATATCCTCTACAATCAATATCCACGTTTTTCCATCTTCAGTTTGTGGAAGAGGTCCGAATAAATCGAACGATAGCACCTCAAAGCGTTGATTCATAGCAGTAGTTTGGAGTAAACCAGCGGGTTTCTGATTAGAGGGCTTATAGCGTTGACATTCCAAACAGTTCTGGATATAACTTGCAATATATTTGCGCATGCCATTCCAATAGTACCTTCTAGCTATTTTCTTATATGTTTTATCAGTTGCATAGTGACCTGCTAAAGGATCATCATGATAGGCGCTAAGGACATTTGCCCATTCATGTTCAGGTACTACCAGTTGAGCATCGTCGACCTCAGAATCAGGATGCAAGCGATACAACACTCCGTTATTCATAAGGTAACCTTTGTTACTCCAGTATGCAGCATCCTCGGTGCTTTTTGTTTCCTCCAGGGAATATATGATGTTTTGCAGTTTTGTATCTTTATTTTGTTCTTCACGAATATCTTTTGGACTTCTGGTCGGCATGTCTACAGTTACCGAACATATGTTACAGTTTTCAGTATCATCACAACACGGGGGTCAATTTTCTATTCAATCTACCTGGTTGATAAGAAATATTGAGATTGTACGACTGAATCTGCAATGCCCATCTGGCTAGTCGTCCAGTTGGGGACTTCAAATTTAATAGCCATTTCAACGCTTGGTGATCTGTAACTACTGTGATTGGCACTCCCTCAACGTACGCACGGAATTTATTCAGTGCCCAGACTACAGCTAAAGCTTCTTTCTCGGTAGTGGAGTAATTTCTCTCCGCAGAGGTGAGTAGTCTACTTGCATATTCTACGGGATGTTCATCTTCTTTCTCCCCCTGGACTAGAACTGCTCCAAGCGCGTAGTTACTAGCATCAGTTTTTAATGCGAAAGGCTTAGTGTCATCTGCTTGCCGCAAAACAGGTGCGGTTATTAATTTTTGTTTGAGAGTCGTGTACGCCTCTTCTTGTTCTGGATTCCATTCCCAGGAAACATTTTTCTTAGTAAGTTTTGTTAATGGTTGTGCAATGGCTGAAAAATTATTAATAAATCGGCGATACCAAGAGCACATCTGCAAGAAGGATATCAATTGCTGAAGATTTTTGGGGTTTGGTCTGTCTAAGATAGCTTTTGTCTTGTCCGGATCAGGCTTCAAGCCCCTCGGCGTTATAATATGCCCCAAATATTTAATTGAAGAGCAGCAAAATTTACATTTTTCTTTGTTCACGGTTAAGTTATATTCTCTCATTCTTTGCAGTATATCCCTTAAATGAGAGATATGTTGATCAAAGGTTCTGGACATAAATATAAGGTCATCTAGATATGCCAGCATGGTAACGTGCTCCAGGGTTACTTTGAATCTATCGATTAAACGCTGAAAGGTAGCAGGTGCATTACGTAATCCAAATGGCATTCTTTTAAATTTATAAATTCCAAAGGGTGTAATGAAAGCTGTTTTATCCTCATCCTCTTCTCTAAGCTTGATTTGCCAGTAGCCAGATTTTAAATCTAATGACGTCATGTAAGAAGTGGGTTTTGCCGAGTGCAACAGGTCATCTATTCGAGGAATCGGATAGGTGTCTGCTACGGTAATAGTATTTAAGCGTCGATAATTAATCAATACATACTCGAACCGCTCCATTGGGTTTTGGTACTAACACCACTGGAGAAGCCCATGGTGAAGAGCAGGGTACTATAATGTTCTTCTCTAGCATCTTATCTAGCTCTTTTTTTAGGATTTCCCTTTTAGGTTGAGATAGTCGATATGGAGGTGCTGATATAGGAATATCATGCTTAGTTATAATACAGTGTTCTCCAAGTACTGAAGAAGGCTTATCATTTTCAATAAAAACATCTTGATACTCTAAAGGTCAGTACTCACATACGGTATTACTCGATCGAGCTAAACTGTCGAGTAAAACCCATGGCATGGGCTTTCGTCCACACATTGAGCATTGATCTATCGAGTGAGGCGCGCCGTTCAGTATTCACCGAACCGTTCGAGCCAAAAGATGTCTGTGCAACAAAGGAGACGGTGGCTGTATTTAGCAAGTCTCACAGTGCTTTATAAGAAAATCAAAGAAAATGAAAAGAAAAAACTTAAAAGGAGGTACTGGGTTAAACATTGGTTAGATCGCCGTTCTGATTACAGCCATGTGAACTTGATTGAAGAGCTACGAGTATGTCCTGAAGATTATAACAATTATTTAAGGATGCCTCCAGAGCTATATGAAGAATTACTCTCTTTGATTACCCCATTAATAAAAAAAAAAGACACATATGAGACAATCTATTTCTCCTCATGAAAGATTGACTGTAACATTGCGATATATAGCGACTGGAAGAAGTTACACTGATTTACAATATTCTTCAATAATATCAAAACAAGCCCTTAGTGTAATAATACCCGAAACTTGTGAGGCAATATTCAACGTGTTAAAAGAAGAATACATGAAAGTAAGTGTTTACAATTATTTATTAAACATTATCATTATTAAAGTAAGTGTTTACAATTATTTATTAAACGTTATCATTATTGTAGGTGCTATAACCACGTTGCGGGGTGTATAGGGCTGTGTCCATAGTTATGGTATTCATTTGTGCGGCAAACATTACATCGTTCAGCAATTTTTCTGTTAGAATTCTGGTTGTCTCTGGCAATTTTCTTAGTTTCGCTGCTATATTCTTACCCACAGCATCATATTCATCTTCTCGAACATTAAATAAGTCAGAATTTAGTTGGTTATTTAAAGTATCCAGTAAGTCATCCGCAGCCAGTGTATCTGCGCGTCGTTTACGATTGGAAGATGTTGATGGTTGAGACGAAATAATATCCGAGCCAGGAGATACAACATCAGAGTAGTTGGTCTCTGTTGTCGACGAGTCCTGAGTACTGGAATCCTGTAAATAATAAAATATTTTTATTGTTTTTCAGTTTCCTGCAACAGAAGACGAATGGTTAGCTATAGCACAAGATTTTGAAAATTATTGGAACTTCCCACACTGTACAGGCAGCATCGATGGAAAGCATGTCCGGGTTGTAGCGCGTGGTAATTGTGGTTCATTGCTGTATAATTACAAAGGTTATCACAGTATTGTGCTAATGGCTGCAGTTAACGCGAGGTATGAATTTATCATGGTAAACGTCGGTTGCAATGGACGTATTTCTGATGGTGGTGTGATTGCGAATACAAAATTTTATCAGTTGTTAACAAAAGGAAAACTGCGATTACCACCTCCAGAAAAAGTTGATAATGGAAACAAAGAGTTACCATATGTTTTTATTGGTGATGAAGCGTTTGCATTGAGATCTGATTTTTTAAAACCATACAGTGCAGTATCACTTGACCATTCAAGAAGGATATATAATTATCGGCTCAGCAGAGCTAGGAGAGTAGTAGAGAATGCATTTGGTATCCTTTTTAATAGATTTCGTGTTTACTATACGCCTATTCAGGTTTGCAATACTGCAAATATAAACAGCATTGTATTGGCTACTTGTGTTTTGCATAATTATTTACTGCGAAGAGCTTCTCATACGGTGAGCCAAAACGAGTATGACAGTGAAATTATTGCGACAGGTGAAATAATTAGCGGTGCCAGACCCAATGAAAACATGATAAATTTACCACATTCACAGCAAAGAAATTCATCAGAAATGGCTAAAAGAATAAGAGATGATTTTAAAGACTATTTCAATAATGAAGGCGCTGTTGAGTGGCAAGAGAGAATGGTTTGATTATATGATATACAGTGTGAGTCTTTATAAAGTGCACATATCAAAACCAGGGAAACTACACACAATTTCATCGACGGGAAAATTGTCAAAAAAAATAAAAAAGAATTATTTAATTTTTTATGAATATTTTAAAATTTTAAGATGCAGCTGCTAACCCTATTTAAATAAATTGTTATAACTTTTAAACTGAATGTCCTATCAAAATGGAATACATTTTGAAATGATTGTTAATAATAGGCCGTGCCAATAAAGTAATAATTAAAAAAAAAATAAACGCCATAAAATTAGAGTAAAAAGGTATTTGATGAAAATCTGGTATTTTTTTTAACATTTTTTCAATAATTTTAAATTTTCTCGAAAAATCGTCCCCTTTATCCTACTTTTTTTTAATTTTAATTTATTCTTCATCGTATTAGCTTTTTAATGGTAAAAAATGCACGTTTATTACTCAGATACAACTTGTTAAATGAGCTTTTTAAAAAAGCACTTATCTCAATTAAGCGCCGTAGCAGGTAGAGAGAACTACATTTTTAGGAATAAAACAATTAGAATTTATCTACATAAATCATTTATTTATTAAAACAAATTAAAAACAAATAGCTTAGTGAAGCAAATGTTCAAAATGAAGACCCCGTTGTTGCAAACACATTGTAGCGCGAAGCAAAATTTGCTCCGTTGCTCTACGTATCATTTCGGGGTCGTTTCTAATTTCGTCTGCTACACGCAAAACTCTTTCTTCGAGTTCCGCTTCACTATTTATGGGACTGCTATAAACCCTTTGTTTCATTGTCCCCCATAAAAAATAGTCGAGAGGCGTAAGATCAGGCGAACGTGCCGGCCACCCAACAGGTCCTTGTCGGCCGATCCAGCGACGCGGATAATTTTCGTCTAAGAATAACCTGACGATTCGGGAGTAGTGGGCAGGACATCCGTCCATTTGCAGCATCATTCTTTGACGGGTTAGCAGCGGCACATACTCCAACAGCAACGGCAATTCGTCCCTTAAAAGTTCCAGAAATCTCTCTCCGGTTAGGGTCCTCGGGAGTATTATTGGACCAATCAAAATGTTGTCAATAAGTGCGGCCCACACATTTAAAGAGAATTTTACTTGATATGTTGAAGCCCTTTTCAGTTTAGGGTTTTCACCTATTGGACACCACATGTGTAAATTACGACAGTTTACGATGCCGTCTCTCGTGAATTGAGCTTCATCCATCCACAGAATTGTTTTAGAGAATTCGGGATTGTTTTCCTTAAAATCCATGTGGACATAACGCACCTTGAACGCCAATCCACATCTTCATGTAAGTGCTGCACCCTTTGATAATGGTAAGGATACAAGCCTTCTTTCCTCAAGATGCGCCATGCCGATTTTTGGGACACGCCATGACGTAAAGCCATACGTCTAGTACTGGTAGTCGGGTTAGCATACAAATCATCCAAAATGGCTTGTTCAATAGCAATATTAAGAACACCTGGTTCGCGGCGATTTCGAGAAAGTCCAAGTCCAGTGTTAGCCAGTCAGATTATCCCGGGACTCCGGTAAAACAATAAATGTAGTTGGCACTATCCGGTTCTCCAAATTTAATACGCACAACTTCTTCGTGAAACTGATGGCCCCGTTCCAGTAATCTATTGTAAAGTGCGTATGATGCTACACTAGACTTTGCACAGGTGTCTATGTATGCTGTGCCTCTAACACCTCCAACACTAATAAAAACGATTGGTCGGTTCCTGATGTCAGAACGGACGTTCACGGCGCAGAAACTTAAATCTGCTGCTTGTGAAGACCTTTTGTTTGCAGCACATGTTGGGCAGCTACTGCGGACCACCCCCGGTGCACCACATCCATAGCAATGCACCTTAGGAGCTGATGGAGACGGAGCCTGTGTCGCTTGTGAGACCTCAGCCTTTGGACGCAATACAGGATTTTGAGTGTTCTTTATGCCGTTTTCCTCTTGCTTCCTTTTAAGCTTCCTACAGTCCTCCGTTTTATGGCCGTTGAAGTGACAGAATCCACATTTCTTCTTTAGAGCCCCTCCTGTTTTTATGTTGGCTTTCTCTTTTACAGGTCCAGTATTCCTTGCACGGTCCAGCCACATCTGTTCAACCCCTCGTGCCGCTTCCAGAAGTTGGTCGAAGGTGCGAAAAGAATTATGAGGTACCCTTTCGCGAATACGGTCCTGTAATTGGCCATATATCATGTCCAGCTGATGACATTCAGGCTGCTTTGGGTCTGGTAATTGGGCAAACAGATGCCGTTTGTGGGCTACAAAACTCTCGGTAGACGTGTGGAAATCCTGTTTTTCCCCAACAATTTCCTGGTACAGGATATAGGCTGGTTTACGAGAAGCAAAAGAATACCGAAGCCGATCCTGAAACTCGTCCCAAGTTTTCACTTGCTCCTTTATTCCTTGCCACCATACTGCAGCTTCCTTTTTTAAAAGCAAAGGTATGCCTGTTAATGCCTCAGGGTCCGTAATATTTTCAATTTGTTTGAAAACTGTCGCTGCCGCCAAGAAAGCTTTCACCACCTCCGGATCCTTAGTACCGTCGAATTCTGCGGTGCACGTTGTGAAGGTACCGTGTCTTCCTGTTGAAAGTTTCGCTAGCAGTGCCTGGAACTGTTCATCTGTAAGGCTTACAGACATCTTGGCTTTTGTATGTCTAGTCGCTGTTGTAGCAATTCTTCCCGAGCGCGTGACGTACTTTGCCTTCACGTGCTTGTCGGGCCCACCGTTGGTCGCCAGATTGTAACGGGGTTCCGTTACAACGATGGTATATACAGGGTGTGGCGTAAATAGTGGTCCAACGTAAAGGAGTCGATACACCGTGTTCCTAGCTAACATATACCGGGATATTTATCATTTTAAATAAAAGGTCTAAAAAAAAAACATTTTTTTAATTTTTTTAGAATATCGTTACCTTGCATTACAAATTTGGCTGTATTTTCGACAAATATTATTATTTTTTCATTCTGTTTTTTTATTATTACTGCTAATTACATAAACCAACTTATCCAAATGTTTTTTTTATTATCAAGTTCACAAGTAAAAAAAAAAATGAGTTTATTTCCAATTTTCATTACTCACTCTAGTAAATCATGTGACATTAGGTGCGTGTGGTGTAAAAAAATTGTACTACACCGTCAGTGCCCATTATTTAAAAAAATAGATCACTAAATGCAGATTCTAAAATAGTACAACACTAAGTGGTGGAAGTAAAAACAAGAAAGTTATTGGCATTTAAACAAAAAGGAGCTGAATTAAGGTTTTAGATTTTTTTTATTAGTAAGGTAAGTTACAAGTATTGTGAAATGTTTTAGATTTAGCAGTAAGTTTTATTTTAACTTTTTAGTTGTTTTAATGGATTTTAAAAATAATAACTGCAATTTAAAATCAACAAATAAACATTTATTAATAAAACCATTGATTTTTTAAACTAAATGTTCAAAGTGGCTACCATTGGCGGCGATGCATGCTCTGCACCGCCGAATAAAAGATCGCTTCAGCCTGCGTGCAAATCCGCTGGCATTTATTTCCTCAGCTGCATACTGAATTTTTTGGCGTAAGTCATCGATAGAAGTTATCTCAGTTTTGTAGACTTTTTCTTTCAAACACCCCCAGTAAAAGAAGTCCAGGGGGTTGAGATCCGGTGAACGAGGTGGCCACGACATTGGACCTAGCCGCCCAATCCATCTTTCTGGGTATGTCGCATGCAAATGATCCCGTACAATAACAGCATAGTGAGCTGGACAGCCATCATTCTGCAGCCACATTGTTTCTCGCAGTTGTGGGTCAACGTCTCTCATTAATTCAGGGAGGTCATTTACTAAGAAATTCAAATACCTCTCACCATTAAGAGTTTCAGGTAACTCGAAAGGCCCAATTATTTGCCCACCAATGATCGCCGTCCACAAATTTATCTTAAATTGATATTGGGATCTGGCTGTCCGTATTAAATTAGGATTTTCTAGCTGCCAGCTATGAAGGTTATGCATGTTAAAATAACCATCTTTTTTACACGACGATTCGTCACTCCACAGTATTTTATCGTAAAATTGTGGGTCTTCCCTCATTCTACGAAGCATTTCTCGGCAAAATTGAACTCTTAATGGCCTATCTCGTGGCAACAAACTTTGTACCCTTTGAAAATGATAAGGGTAGAGTTCATGTCGTAGTAGAACTCGATGTACCGTCCTCGTTGATATACCTGTCCTCCGTGCTATGGTACGAACCGACGTTGTTGGGTCTTCCTCGACTAATTCCAATATTTCTTCATCATTGTACACCCTTGGTCGTCCCTCACTAGCGCCGCCTACGCCCGTGCCGGGTATCCTCCCCTCGGTATAGGCGTTATGCACTCTCGCAAACACACGATGATCCGGATGTCGACGATTAGGATATCTCTCCCGATACACTCGGGCTGCTTCTCTTCCGACGCATCCACATTCGCCGTAAATAAGATGCATGTCGGCATACTCTCGCGGTGTGTATTCAGACATTGCTAATTCTCCACTACACTGCACGTGTGTCCAAATCGTCAAGAATTTCAAAGTCCAAATAACGTAAGCAAAGTCGCAGGGATCACCAAAACAACGAGTCCATATCACAAGCAAAACAGAGTCCAGAAAGAAAAAACAAATCGACGGCAGAGATAACACAGATAAAAACGAGGAGCGCATGCGACGTACGGTATTGCACTGGCTAGCTGGGCTATGTTTGTTTCCTGTTTGAGTTGCTATTTTGGTTGTCTCTTTCTCTCTTTAGGAAGACACCGGATTCCTTCCTTTTCACTCCCCATAACGTAATACGCCGATACATTCCAATGGGCTTTTGTTTTCTGCTCTGCTACCCATTTCCTAGAAAAAACTTGACCTTTTTTTACCTGCGGTACGGTTAAGGGTGAGCTAATGTTACACTCTGTTGATGTCAAATGTTTAAAATGTTACAATGAATGATTTTGTATTGCAATACTTTTAAAGCTTAACTAAAAAAATGGTGTTAAACTAATTCAGCTCCTTTTTGTTTTAAATGCCAATAACTTTCTTGTTTTTGCTTCCACCACTTAGTATTGTACTATTTTAGAATCTGCATTTAGTGATCTATTTTTTTAAATAATGGGCACTGACGGTGTAGTACAATTTTTTTTACACCACACGCACCTGAAGTCACATGATTTGCTAGAGTGAGTAATGAAAATTGGAAATAAACTCATTTTTTTTATTACTTGTGAACTTGATAATAAAAAAAACATTTGGATAAGTTGGTTTATGTAATTAGCAGTAATAATAAAAAAACAGAATGAAAAAATAATAATATTTGTCGAAAATACAGCCAAATTTGTAATGCAAGGTAACGATTTTCTAAAAAAATAAAAAAAATGTTTTTTTTTTTAGACCTTTTATTTAAAATGATTAATATCCCGGTATATGTTAGCTAGGAACACGGTGTATCAACTCCTTTACGTTGGACCACTATTTACGCCACACCCTGTATATATAGGAAGGCAAAAAAATTCACACAGGTATCAGGTAGTCTTAGCGCAATGTCTTTATATTATTGAAATATAACTAGCCTACTACACGATACACTATTCCCTTTTTCCCCGGAAGGACGAAAGGGTTAATTCGATGTCTGGGAAGTCTCAAGTATCGATTCCAAGTAGGACGTCGACCCCGAGTGCATACCAGATCGAATTAAATAAAATAATTAATCCTTCTAAGGTCATTAGCTCTCGGAGAATCTTAACACCGACTTCTAAAATTTGACGTCATCAGTATAGTGACATCTAGTGAATACACGGCGAACTCGTTACACTTTAACGTATGTAGAAGGTTAAATCAATAGGTGTGTTACATTCTCATCATTACAGCGCCAGCTAGTGGATTCACGGTGAACTCGTTACACTTTAACGTATGTAGAAGGTTAAATCAATAGGTGTGTTACAGTAGGTATTTTCCATTTTTTAATATTAAAAAACCGTGAAAAATGTTAGTATATTTACCTATTTTACAAAATAAACTATTTAAATTTGAATAAGATAATTAAAGTTGAAATTAAATTCACCTTTGAAAACAAAACCAAGAAGGGTGTATAGTAGCAGCTCTATATAACTGCACACAGAGAGAACACGTGCAGTCACCACCAATATATAAAGACGACTGACGGACCTCTGACTGACCGGCGACCGCCGCCGACCGCCCGAATTGTTTTCGATTGTGTACACATGATATTGACTCCTATTTCTTTCGAACAAGGTGCGAAATACAAGTGCATTGTTTAGGGCTCTTACGATTCAATGATTCGGGTGTTTCTGGGAATACGACAATTAGCGAAGATCTGCATGCGCATTATTAATTTGGGAATACTGTATGTATGTACTGTATGTACATATTGGGCCAATGGTAATTACAATGAATTTGCTTATATTTTTCCTGTATACCGCGGTGTGCCGTCTTATCTTCGTGATATTTCTTAATGATTTCATTTTGTTCAGATCTATTTTCAACTAAGGTTACGCGTGAGGTACACTATATTAAGGCTTAAAAGGGTTTAGGCCTTTTGAAAACCATTAATTGCCGAGTACATACTAGATATAACATAATGCATTTATGACAGACCATTTGTTCAATGCCGAACATTAAGAGCTATTACGCACTGTCGACTGGTCACCAGCGACTCAGTCACTCGGCGACCAAAACATAGGCAACTAGAGTCAGGAGACCAAGCCGAGCGACAGTATTCCAAGTACATTCGTGCAGAATGGACGTCGAAAAAGTTGTAATAGTAGCGCTACTAATTATAAAGAGAAAAAAATAAAAGAAAATCAAAAGAGTGTTGGGTAGATCCTTTGTTACAAGAACGGAGATTAAAAGGAATGTTTAACCCTTACAGGACCATAAGATGTCCAAGACTAAATATGCCAATACAACACAGTATTTTAGCTATTGTGAGTGTAAAGTAAAATAATATCACCAGAAAAACATCGCAAGGTTTTTTTAATTTTTTTATTCCTATAATTTCATAGGAAATATTTTTCCCTATGGACCATAAAAGTAAATAAACGAAGAGTTAGGTTTATGATATCGGTATTTTATTTATTTCTTTGTAATACAAAAAACATAATAAAAATAATCAGAAAAGTAAAATAAATAGTTAGTTATGGTATTCTACGAAACAATTTCGTTTACTTGTGAAGCACAAGTGGACATTGCACATAACACATTTATTATGTGTCCTATTTTCTATACGTCGTTTTGCATAATTTACGCATCGCTTCAGTTTTTCTGCTTTTTCCATGTTGTGCGCTGGCAAATTGCGTTTATTTCCAATGCGGAGCTTTTCAGAGGAGACTAAAGTGGGTCTTGATCGCTATCTAATAAAATGTCTAAAATTATTTATTAGACCTCGTTCTACATGTTGGCGATACTCGAGGCTGCTCAAAAGCGGACCTTCTACTCGGTGTTTTTCGTGCAACTTTACGTACACTAAATACGAGTTATTCATAGCGATATCTAAGATGTCAAAAAAGAGGCGCAGGTAATATTTGATTTTGGCCTTGCGATCAACCTCATAACATGCTTTGCGCTGGTTCATAAGGTCCACACCGCCCATATATTTATTATAGCGCATCACTACTTCCGGACATGTAACATTTATTTTTTGAGCAGTTCCTGCCTGACTCCTCTTTACTGTGATAATGGCACCGGAGATATGAAGTTGGTCAACATATGGACTGCTTTAGTATCCATCCATCTTACGAATGTTATACCGTTTGTACTTACGGCATGGATGTCGCCTCTTTTCATGCTTTTATCTGATGGTAATGACTTTGGCACATTTTTTCTATTCGTGCGAACAGTGCTGCAGGCTTTGGTGTTCTGCATCATAAGTTTATGTTGCAAAGCAGGCGAGTTGAAAAATTGTCAAAGTATACTTCACAACCAAGACCATTTAGTTGTTCCTTCAGACAGAGTACTACTGATTCACCTAAACCAATTTCTGTATTAGTTTTCTTTCCTGTATATAAATCAAACTGGTATAAGTATCCTGTTGAAGATTCACATCTACACCACATCTTGAACCCCCTTCTTTTATAGGTTTATTTTTGATGTACTGCTTCATAATATTGTGCCCTTTGAATTTGATCATGTTTTCATCAATGGATTGCCTTAGTGAGTTATTCATTGCTGCTTGAAAACACAAATTGAAATGTTGCATAACAGATCTTATTTTGTATGCTCTGTCACTCGATGTGAGTGATTGTTATTATCAGAGAAGTGTAAATTTTGCCGAATCTGCTCAAATCTAGTTTATTTCATTAGCAATGAAAAGCACAGCCATGTCTTCATCAGTCGACCTGTAATTCCTAAGAGTTGGTAAAACATGATAACTCATTACAAAATTCATGCCCAAAAATGCCTTTATTTCATCCAAGCTGACTGTAAAAGGTCTTCCATTTTGTTGTACGTATTTGACACTTTTTTTATTATGATATTAGACACTAACTGATCCATTTGTGTCACCTCCATGAAAATGTCCATTGGCCAACAACATGCCATGCCGGTCAGATAATGTATTTATGCGCCCAAAATCATACTCACTTTCATTGAATGTGTGAGGAGCGTATGAGTTATTTCTCCAGTTGAAAATAGGAATAGTCTCTGAAGTATCTGAACAGGTGGGTAATGAGGTTTGATTTGTCGGTTCTTGAACAGAATCTTCAATTTAAACAACGTCGGTTCCATTTTCTACATCTTGAGCTATGAACTGCTAGTCTTCTTCGTCTAACTGTAAGTCATCTTCTCCGTCACTATTATCTGCCATAAGTAACTGCAATATTTCTTCATCTTGAATATGAAATTCTCTGCACCCTCTTTTAGCCATTTCTGTAAAAAAAAACATGAAGGTAAATTATATAAAAATACAAGAAAACCATACATTATCATAAAGCACTACATATAATAATACTACAACGAATACACCAGATATGGACCAGAGGGAAAAATATTTCCCTTTAGATGATTTGCAACTTTTAGGTACTTGTGCTAATATTCTGCAGTTTACTGTATTATTATATTAAATTATACTTACCAAATAATATAAAACACGTGACAAAATACAGTTATTTTATTTTCTCAAGTCCAAAACACTTTCAAGATATTATTAGTTCAGCCCGCGAATGTTTTGGTTTTGGCGCAATAAAGTTTGACAGTTATTTTTTTTTATTCGTTCAGAAACACATTTGCCGCTTTGGATATACGTTTTATTTTGACATTCAGTAAAAAAAATATCGATTCAATAATAATAATTGAACAATCGATAACGATTTTTGTAGAAGGGAAAAATATTTCCCTTGAGCGTGAAAGGGTTAAAATATTTTATGAAGACGTTAGAAAGTACCCTCGTAAATTTTTTAATTACGCAAGAATGTCTGTCTGTTCGTTTGATGAGCTATTGTGTCTTCTTAAACCACATATAACTGACACAGATACTAATATGCGACCATGTATTTCTCCGGAAGAAAAACTATTTATAACACTAAGATAAGTGACAACTTCATTATTTTATAACCGTTATTTTTAGGAATTATCCATACATTTTGAGCTCTGTTTATTTTGTATATTTAGGTACATGTGATAAAATAAGTGAAAATTTTGAAGTATGAAGATATTTTATTAATTCTAAGATTATTACTATTTACGGGATTTTTAGCACTATTTATTTTTAAATGATCTTGATATTTCGAAACAGTTGCATGTTCCATGGTCACGAGTAGACATTAAGCACTGACTGACTGTTTCGAAATATTGAGGTAATTTAAAAATAAATCGTTAATAATTTGAAAACATATATTTTTGAATTATTTAATTAGATCAATACTGTATTAACTAGTTATAAAATGAAAGCACAAAAAGAAAAAGAAAATAAAGATTCAAAATAAATCCAATATTTCTGAATCTTGCGAGGCACTTGAAATGGCAGTTGAAAATCGCGACTCTGAGCGTTTATGTAGTAAAGGAGCTGAAGTTGGTAGCGTATAGTAATTTTGTGCTTCAGGGCGTAACCGTGATTGTTGACTTGGTGCTGTAGAAGTAGAAGACTCGGCCTCCGGTGTGAAGTAACCACGCTCATACTCGTACTCATTATAATTTCGCCACATTGTGTTTGGATATACAGGGCGTCTCATAACGACCCAACTACTTTAGTTGGAAAAAAAATACATTAAACTTATTTTTGTATGCATTTATTGGTATGAATTAAAAGTTAAGGAACAAAATTTTACTTTTTAAACACGACGTTATTTAAATGACGGCCTTCACGTTGACGGCACTCCTCAAAACGTTTGCGTACACTTTCAAAAACTTTTTGAAGAAGTGGTTGAGGAATACTCCTGATTTTTTCTTCAATATTGTTTCTTAAATCTGTCAAATTTCGTGGATTATTCTCGTAGACTACGCTCTTAAGATAACCCCACAAGAAAAATCAGGTGGGGTCAAGTCAGGGCTCCGAGGTGGCCATTCAATATCACCTCTTCGTGAAATCACCTTTTCTCGGAACAACTCGTGCAATACAGCTAAAGAGTTGTTAGTGGTGTGCGATGTGGCCCCATCCTGTTGAAACCATGTCAGCCGGTTATAATGCTCACATTGTTGCAGTTGAGGCCCGAAAAAATTGTATATCATGTCGACATAGCGTGCAGAAGTTACAGTCACTGCATGTCCCCTGTTATCTTCATAAAAGGCCCAATAATGCAGTTCGCTGACATAGCGACCCACACGGTCACTTTGGGGCTATGCAACGGGCGTTTATGTAATGTCTGTGGATTCGTTTCACCCCAAAATTTTCCAAATTGCATAAGTGCCATAGATGGTAAACATATAAGAACTATAAAACCATATAACAGTGGATCAGTGTGTTATAATTATAAACACTTATTTTCTATAATTTTGCTTGCCATTTGTGACGCTGACTATAAATTCGTATACATAGATGTTGGTTCCTATGGAAAGGATAGCGATTCTACTATATTTACACATTCAACACTTTATCAAAAGCTAATAATAATAATAATAATAATAGCATTTATTTGCGTAATTGTGGTATAAAAGTTGGTACAATTTTGATAAGACAGAACAGCACATTCCGCCAAGTAATGTTGGCATGCAAATGTTTTTACAAGTACACAAAAATCAAAACGAATTAGACATAAAATGAAGAAAAAATAAAAAGTAAATGTCAAAGAAAATAAAACATAAATCAAATCATAGCAATAAATTACAAAATTAAAATGTCAGAGAGGAATAATTATGCACATTATCTTAAAATTAATTTGTAAAATGTTTATCATTTAAATAGTCATTAAGATTGTAATAGCATTTCTTTAACAGCAATTGTTTTAACTTTTTCATAAATAGATTGATATTCATTTCTTTTATAGTTTTAGGTATTTTATTATATATTACAGGTGCTAGATGGTACACAGTCTTATGCATAAGAGCAGTATTGCATCGGTTTAAACAAAGGCGGAATTCATCATGCTGCCGTCTTTTTGAGTGTTCTGATGCCAACTGGTAGAAATTAAGGTTTTGTATGACGAATATTGCGACCTCATAAATATATAGACAGGGTAGAGTCAAAATTTGATATTTCTGAAACAACGGTCTACAGGAATCTGTTACTTGTAGCCTAAACATGGCGCGTATACAGCGCTTTTGCGCTTTGAAGGCTAAATCTCTGTTAGTCGAGTTTCCCCAGAAGACCACACCATATCTTAAAATAGAAGCTACGAGTCCATGATAAGCGGTCATAACTATCTTCGCTGGTAATTTGTGCTAGTTCATAAAGGGCATAGGTTGATTTGCAAATTTTTTTGCTAAGTTGTTTAATATGCAACTTCCATGACAATGGGGAATCTATTGTAAGTCCTAAAAATTTTGTTGCCTGCACTACAGTTACTGGCTCCAGTCCGTAGGTAATATTAGGCAAGGAAGCTATTGGTCGTTGACTAAAGTGTATTGTACTAACTTCGTACAAAGTTCCCAAAGTCAGTGATAACTGTATAAGAAAACAAGTTACCTCAGAGCAAGACAATTTATTAACATCGACATCAGCTTATATACTCGGCCGTGGAACGAAACCATATCGCGATCTATTTCGACGCCGACGCCATCTAGGGAGGTTAAGTGTAAACTTTTAATTAAATATTGATTTATGGCGTGAACGTCGAAACAGACATTGAACATTCCGCCCACCAAAAGGATAATTTTCCTTTTAGCACCGCCCACCATGCATTAACTTAGATTAAACTATATAAACAAAACTAGAGAAATGGACTGTATACATTTAAACTTCAATTTGGTGAACGATGACTTGCAATTCTCAGGGCAAATATGGTTTCATGACTAAAAGTAATAATAAAATATAAAACATACAAGCAACGAGTTTTAACAAAAATAATAATGTAATTGCTTTATTACAAAAATGTATGTATAAACCCAAGGCATTTTTAAATCAGAGCTTATCATTACTTTTATAAACAAGCACTAAATTACAGATTAATCAAAGAGGCAATTTTAGTAACAAAGAAAAGATAAATAAACTTTCAAACTTCATTCCGTCACGGGCAATAAACATAATTTTGAAATTGGACGTATAAATGTGGTGCCTTTACAGCGAAGAGTAACAACACGAGTTATATTATCCTTCCCCGGGTGCAATTCAAGGATTCTCCCATACAACCATTTACCAGGAGGTAAGTTATCCTCTTTTACTAACACTATGTCATCTACTTTAAGGTTAGGAATTTGAGTAACCCACTTTTGCCTTTGGAAGAAATTAGTTAAATATTCTTGCCTCCATTTTCGCCAAAAGCCTTGCACCATGCGCTGTACTAGTTGCCATCGACGTAATGTGCTCAACGTAACACACTCATAATTATAGTCCGGTGCTACAACTAGCGGACCACCCACCAAAAAATGACCAGGTGTTAACGGTGCGGGGTCTTCTGGATCATCGCTACCTTGTGATAAGGGCCTTGAGTTGAGGCATGCCTCGATTTGAGACAAGACTGTTGTCATTTCCTCAAATGTTAGCGTGGAGTCGCCGACAACACGCTTCAAATGGTGTTTTACGCTTTTTATACCTGCCTCCCACAGTCCGCCGAAATTCGGAGCATGAGGAGGTATAAAGTGCCATTCAGTGTTCACGTTTGCAAGAGCAGCTGCAATATCGTTTGTGGCTGAGTTCCCTTGGGCAAATAATAGACGAAGTTCCCGGGAAGCGCCCACGAAATTGGTGCCATTGTCGCTCCAAATGTGGCGACAATGACCACGCCTGGCAACAAACCTTTTAAAAGCTGCTAAGAAACCTTCTGTTGTCATGTCCGAAACTGCTTCGATATGTACCGCGCGAGTAACCATGCAAATAAACAATGCTATATATCCTTTATGCGATCGCTGTCCGCGGCCCTTGGATACTCTCATATTTATTGGGCCAGCGTAGTCTACTCCAGAATTTAAAAAGGGCTTGCAAGGTGTTACTCGGCAAGCTGGAAGATCGCCCATCATCTGATGTCTTGTCGTAGCTGCATATCTCACACATGGTACACAACTGTGTATGTAAGCACGAACTATATTTTTTATTCTACTTATCCAATACCTTGACCTAATGAAATTTATAACTAGCTGTTGTCCTCCATGGAAAGTTCTCTCGTGACCATCTGCTACTATCAATTTAGCCAATTTTGAATTGGGATGTATTATTGTTGGATGCTTTGTATTATCAGGTAATTGGGAATGTCTGATTCTACCTCCTATTCTTAATAATTCATTCTCATCTAAGAAAGGATTCAATTTAAATAATGAGCTTTTTATATGTACTGAATGCTTCTTTTTTACAGCGATAATTTCCGCACTGAACCATTGCTGCTGACTTCTCCGAATGCAAATATTCAGAGCTTCTTGGATCTCCACAACAGACAGGTAAGGTGTATTTACAATGTTCTCTTTCCGTCGTTTTAAAGACAAAATAAATCTTCTGCAGTAAGCAATGCCCCTCACTAACTTTCTTAGTGACGAGTATCTCATCGCAAGGTCGTCATCACAATCAGAAACTTTAGCTATATGTACCTTGGCTTGCTTTTTCTCTTCATTGGTACTAATAGACATAGGCCTTGTGTATTCTATGTAGTCACTCTTTAACCACCATGGCCCGAATTTCCAAAGATTGCTTTCAAGAAGAATTGACGGTGGTACACCTCGAGATGCGATGTCTGCAGGATTGTCCTTGGAAATGACGTGAGCCCATTGCGAGTTATCCATTAAGCTGAGGATTTCCGATGTACGATTAGCGATATAAGTTTTCCATCGGCTTGGATGATCATTTAACCAAGCTAATACCACCGATGAATCTGTCCATGCATGTAGGTTTTTCTTTGATATATCCATCACCTTAGCCACCTCACATAATAACTTTGCTGTTAAAACCGCACCACAGAGCTCTAAACGTGGTATGGAAATTTGGTTAATTGGCGCCACCTTTGTTTTCGCTGTCAAAAGATTGCAATGTATATTACCATCTGAGTCTATTATACGACAGTATACTGCAGCCGCATAAGCTATACTTGACGCATCGCCAAACCCATGCAACTCAATGGTGATATTGTCTTCTCTTCTGCCAATCCATCGTGGAATATGAAAGTTAACCAACTTTTCTAATTCATCTCTATAACCTTGCCATTCTTCCAATAGTTTCGGAGGTAGTTCTTCATCCCACCCTATGCCAGAAATCCACAATTTTTGTATAAAAACTTTAGAGGTGATAATACATGGCGCTATCCATCCCAATGGATCATACAAACGTGATATCTCTGATATGACTTTTCTTTTTGTTTCAGGTGCTGTTGGAGGTGACATCTTTACGGAATAATCAAACATATCAGTATTACGGTTCCAGGTAAGGCCTAATACTTTTTGTATTTTATCTTTCACTATTTCTAAATCCTCACCCGATCCTTCCTGTAACTCTTCTAGTAACGAAGCTTTATTGCTTGACCATTTTTGTAGCTTAAATCCCCCTTTCTCTAATAATTTGTTCATTTGTTCATATATTTGTAAAGCTTCTGTTTCAGATTGGCAACCGGTCATTAAATCATCCATATAAAAATCAGACGTCACCCTTTCTGCTGCCAAAGGATACAACTTGCCTTCATCAGCCGCCACTTGGTGCAAGGCTTTCACTGCCAAGTAAGGCGCACAGGAGGTGCCGAACGTAACTGTCAGGAGCCTAAAATGCTGTACATCCTTAGTAGGATCCTCTCTCCAGACAATTCTCTGATAATTTACGTCTTCCTTTGACACTTTAATCTGGCGATACATCTTTACGATGTCTGCTACTAAACAAATGGGATGTTGACGCCATCTAAATATAATATGGCGTAGATCTGCCTGGAGAGTGGGTCCTACCATCAGGTTATCGTTTAAAGAAACGCCATTCGTTCCTTTGCACGATGCATCAAATACCACTCGCACTTTGGTGGTCAGTTTGTCACGTCTGATCACTGCATGATGAGGCAGATATACAACATCGTTGCGGTTCTTTTCTGATTCGTCTGTAATCTGCTCTAAATGACCCAGAAATAAATATTCTTTGATTACATCCGAATATTGGTCTTTTAATTCCAGATCCTTGTCTAGTTTCCTTTCCAAACCTAACAATCTTTTTACAGCTATGCTTTTAGAATTTCCTTGCTTACATGGTGGATCTGCACATTGAAATGGGAGCTTCACAATATAGCGACCACTATCATCTCGATGCGTTGTAGCTGCAAAATGGTCTTCACAAGCCTGTTCTTCAGGCGTTAGGAGCTTCTTAGAAAGTGAAGGCTCCGAATCAAGTTCCCACAATCTCTTTAACATATCATTTTCATCTACTTGCGCATACATATTGATAATGATGTTGTGCTGATTATGTGAATTTTCTTGAAAATCTACCCTACCAGACACAATCCACCCTAAGTACGTGTCTTGTGCGATTGGTGAGCCTTTGGGACTCCTGATTAATCCTTCCTTCAAAATATCGCTGTACATTTCCGCTCCTAAAAGAATATCAATTTTGTTAGGCCAATTAAATTTAGGATCCGCCAGTTGAATTTTATGTATTTCTGGCCAATCTTCGATTTTGAATTTCGTATCAGGCATAACAGAAGTTAGTGAACTTAAGACATGCGCGGTTACTACTCTGGTAAAGGATGGTTCATGCAGTGACTGTATTTTAATTTTTACAACATGTCTAGAGACTATGCCACCATGACTGCCTCCTAAACCCGCTATCGTAGTTTTAGTGGCTACTTTTCTCAAACGAAGTAACTGCGCAGCTGATTCCGATATGAATGAGGCCTGCGAACCTTGATCCAATAATGCTCTCAACATCTGAAATGACCCATCTCTTGCCTCTGCTCTTACGAGAGCCGTTGCTAACAGGACTTGTCCCTGTGCCTTTCCACTAACGAGATGAGTTGCTATATTTGCATTTATGCTTTGATCTACTATCTCTGAAGTACCTTCATGTGAGGTTGAAGCTTTCGATGAAGTAACAACCGCACCAGTTACACTTTGACCTTTAGGGTGCAATAATGTGTGGTGCTTGCGATGGCAAATTCGGCATTTGACAAAAACACGGCAAACTTTGGCATTATGATTAATTCCTAAACAATTAAAGCATACTCCTAACGATTGCGCAATATCACGACGTTTATCAACATCTTCGTTAGAAAACTTTTTGCAATTAAATAGTCTATGATCCTCTGAACAATGTGGACATGATAATGTGGTAGTTGCATGCATGACCTTAGTATGGGATGTGCTATTATTATTACTGTTGATGCCTTTGGGTCTTAAACCCTTGGGCTCAACAAATTCTAAGGCACGAAAACGTGTTTCTAGAAACTCGCGAAATTGTTTGAAAGACGGCAGATCCTCGGATGATTGGCTTACATGCAGTTCCCACTGCTTCCGCGATTCTCCGTCCAATTTCAAACTTATTATATAAATAACTATAACATCCCATGACGTCACATCAATACCAAGATTGGTTAGCTCGTGTAAACAATCGCTAGTTACATCTAACAGTTCCTTTAAGGCATTTGAAGATTCAACTACCATATTGCGTTGACCAAACAATCGCTTCAATATGCAAGTGGACATGAATTTTTTATTATTATATCTATGTTCTAGCATCTCCCAACATTTCAAATAATTATTACCAGTTATAGGAACGTGTCGTATTAACTGCTCTGCCTCACCTGTTACTTGTGTTTTTAAATAATGAAGTCGCTGCACATCATCTAACCTTTTATTTTTATGAACCAAAGACATGAATAAGTCACGAAAAGACGACCACTCGGTATACTTTCCACTGAAGGTGGGTATCATAATTTTTGGTAATTTGACTATGTCCGGTGAGGCATCGCATTCAGTACCATCTGAGCTATGTTTTATCATTGACATAGAATCTTTAAGCACTACCTTATAGTTAAGATAAGACTCGTATACACTGTCGTAAATATCGCCCTTAAAATAGTCAATTAACTCTTCGCTACCGTAATCCCCTACTATCTTTTCATGTTTCAGAGAAAAGTTCTTGAATTGCTTTTCTAAGGTTTCCAGCCGTGCATCTATGTAATTTTGTGTAATGCGTGCCTTCGGAGATTTATTGAAGTTAATCAGACCTTTCTCTATTTGGCCTTTTACTTCTTCTAATACTCTCAATTCTTTCTCCATTGTGAACCGTAGTAACAGTAGAACAGCAGCAGATATATTTCAATCAAATGTAAAACAAGATTTCTTCAAGAATTTTTCTAAGTCCCGATTAGCTTGATATTTTCTAAGTGCTTTTGTAGCGAATTTTTCTAAGTGTTTGAAGATGTAAAAATCGCTAAGAAATCGGGCATAGGTTCCCCGTCTTGTCGTTTTTCGACAAACTATTCTAAGTCCTAGCCAACTCTTGAAATTTTTACAAGTTAATTTTAATTTATTTTACTATCTTCTTGACACTTAGCACGATTATTATAAATTTAAATGTACTCACAGTTTGTTTACTTTGCACTTCGTACTCACTGTCACTTAATATTGGTCCGTGTATAGCAGCCTTTTATCCGTCCAGTACAGGTCCGTGAACAGCAGCCTTTATCTCATCCATCCAATGTATATCCGTAAACAGCAGCCTTTATTGTCCTTCCACTTGCCATTAGATATTTTTGTTCCAACTTCCAATCGTTGCATTTACCGCCACCTTGTGTCGCTTAGTGGAACTAACTATTATTTCCTATCTATCTGGTGTTTTGCCAAAAATGCCCTTCGGCTCTAAGGACCATGTACTAACTTCGTACAAAGTTCCCAAAGTCAGTGATAACTGTATAAGAAAACAAGTTACCTCAGAGCAAGACAATTTATTAACATCGACATCAGCTTATATACTCGGCCGTGGAACGAAACCATATCGCGATCTATTTCGACGCCGACGCCATCTAGGGAGGTTAAGTGTAAACTTTTAATTAAATATTGATTTATGGCGTGAACGTCGAAACAGACATTGAACATGTATTATTTTTGTTTTTGATATGTTAGCCCTTAAGTTATTAGCATCCAGCCATTGCATGATATTACTTAGAGTGCTATTTATATTTTAGGTACTGCCGTGGGATATTCAATGAAAGTCACTTGTTACTATGTGTATACGTTGTTTATTGACTAACCGGTACAGTGGTTAGCGAGCGACTGCCCGCTGCCTGCTGCCTTACATTCTAGCTGACACATACATATAATATTACATACCTAGAACCCTCACATACACCCCCTTCTAAAAAAATAAGACTACAATATAATTTTCATTTAATCAAAATAATGTTAAAGTATTAGGTAGGCATTATCCAATTATAGTAAAAACTCTGTATTTATTACAGTTTACACAACAACAACCTTATACATTTACTAAAGTTTTCTTATTCTATACCTCATAGTTATTAGGAGACCTTTGGTTCGGTTGCGGTACGACACTTATAACGCTATTGGAACGATACGCGTTCAATTCCCGGCGCAATAGATGCTTGGTATTGTTCGCACACACTTTGTACACCGCTAAAGCACACCCTACGAACATGATCACGGCTATCACTGTGACCACGATGCCCAACACCTCCAATTTGTATTCCGTGTGGGACGTGGAAGCATGATTGGCCCCGTTCTGGGCAATAACGATTTCTTCTTCTTTCTTCTCAACAGAATATGTTTTACCCATATTGATACTACTTCACCGTACTGACAGCTCAATAAACGAATAGAAATGTAATGGGAATCGAACTTGCTATACTATAATGCAGTGATCGGTTAATGAATTTATACGAGCGTTTTCACAGAATTTATATAAAGCAATGATTGTACCTACTATCTCGTCATACAAATTAGTGCGACACTGCATTTACCTACTTAATAAATTTAGCTTACACACTACAAATCATTAAATCTAACTGGCTTTTTAATATGTCTACCACTACGCGATATTTTTAAAGGTGTGTTTACATTACTGTTCTGATCCTGATTTAAGGTGCTGTTCTCCGTAAAAGTATTATCATCTAACATGTATGCAGGCTTAAGTCTGTCTATTGAGACGCTACTTATTTTATTGTTAATTAAAATTTTGAAAACTTTTGTATTTCTTTCTACAACCTTATAGGGACCGCTATAGGGTGGAGTCAAAGGTTTTCTCACAGCATCTATTCTTATAAATACGTGTGAACAGGAACTTAAATCAGCATGTACAAAAATATTATTACTATTATTAAATTCCCTATTCTTAGGTCTAATTTTATCTAATGTATCCCTTAACCTAATTATGTACGCTTGTGGGTTATCTATCTCCGTACACTTATCCCTATAGAACTCCCCGGGTAAACGTAGACAATGACCTAAAGTAAATTCCGCTGCGCTTATGTAATCGCTATCTCTTTGACACGCAGCTCGCAACCCTAACATTACTGTGGGCAACTCTATAAACCACGATAAATTATCTTTTAACCTACACGTTAAAGCTGTTTTTAAAGACCTGTGCCATCTTTCGATCTTGCCGTTACACTGAGGGTGGTATGGGGTTGTTCGCGTTTTATGAATACCTAGTAATTTCATTAAATCCGTAAATAACTCGCTCTCGAACTGTCTACCTTGATCTGTAGTAATTTTATTTGGGCACCCAAACCTACATATCCAGCCCTCATAAACGGCTTTCGCAACTGTCTCCGCCGTCATATCTGATATTGGATATATCTCTCTGGCCATCGTGTACGCCGATCTATCAAAGTCACGCAATACCGATAACCATGTTCTGTTACTGGTAATGGCCCTATCAAATCTACATGTAAGTGGCTAAAACGGTCGCCTTCCTCAAAATTACTAAGTTTAGACACCGTGTGTCGCACTATCTTATTTTTCTGGCAATTAATGCATGTCTTTACCCATATACCTACGTCTTTATTCATACCGGGCCAAAAAACTTTTTTACTAATTAAAGCACGCGATGCCCGAACCCCTGGATGCGCCAAATTGTGAAAAGTATCGAATATAGTTTTTCTAAATTGAACTGGGATATATGGTCTAATATTTTCTGTAGATGTTTCGCAATAAATCAAATCATTCAAATTATTTGTATTCATACGCTTCAATTTAATGTTGCTAGTGACGCCTGCTCCGATTAATTTTGCTAGCTCAGCGTCGCCCACCTGCGCTTGTGCAATTTCTTGGTATTGCAACGACGCCGGACATGCTATCGCCTCTATTCTCGATAATGCGTCGGCTACCGGATTCTTGTTACCATGCACATATTGTATGTCGCTTGTAAACTCGCTAATATACAACAATTGACGTGCCCTTCTAGGTAATTCTTTATTTGAACCTAATTTTGTAAATGCGTACGTGAGAGGTTTGTGGTCAGTATAAACCGTAAAATTTCTACCTTCTATAATATCTCTGAAATAAACTATACCCGAATAAATCGCCAAAAGTTCCTTATCATATGTACAGTACTTCTTTTGGGATTCCGTAAGTCGTTTAGAAAAATAACCAAGGGGTCTCCATATGTTATTTTCCTTCTGATGTAACACCGCGCCTATACTAAAATCAGATGCATCCGTCATTAAACCTAATGCGGCATCCGCGATCGGGTATGATAACGTAGCCGCGTTTTTTAAATTTTCTTTACACTTTTCGAATGCCTTAGAAGCCTCATCCGACCACTCTATCTTACGTGTATCATGTTTCTTTGCCCCATGTAAGTACCTATCTAATACACCTTGGTCCTGTGCTGCCCTAGGTATATGATTTCTGTAAAAATTTAGCATCCCAAGGAATCTTCGAAGTTGCTCGATAGTTTCCGGTTTTGGATATGTCTCTATGGCTTTAACTTTTTCGGGTAATGGACTAATACCTTTTTCTGAAACCTCGTACCCTAGAAAATCTATCTTTGGGAGACCGAAAACACACTTTCCTAAATTTATAGACATCTTATATTTGTTAAAACGTTCGAATAATAAACGTAAGTGTTCTTTATGTATAACAATGTTATCCGACCCCAAAATGACGTCATCAAGGTATCCGAATACTACTGACTGTCCTGTGATGTTATTATGGCTACCATTGTTTAAATTATGATCACTATAATCTAACTGTTCTATGCCCGATAAAACTGTATTGTTTATAAATCTTTGGAACGTTTGAGCTGCGTTTCGCAGTCCAAACGTCATCCTCGGAAACTCATAGAGACCGAAGGGAGTAATAATAGCCGTCTTTTTTATGTCATCTGGCCAAACTTTGATAAAATGATACGCTCTATAAATATCGATTTTAGAAAATATTTTTTTGTTATGCAATCCGAAAGTAAAATCTTGAACCCTTGGAATCGGATAACGATCCGGTTTTGTGATCGCGTTTAGCATCCTATAATCGCCACAGGGACGAATGTCACCCCCTTTTTTTGGCACAACGTGTAACGGACTCGCCCATTCGCTATCCGAAGGTCTACATATCCCTAATTCCTGCATCAATTGAAATTCTTTTTTGACTAAGTCATACCTGTGCGGTGGCAATCGTCTGGCCCGTGCATGCACCGGGGGGCCCGATGTCTCGATGTGGTGATATACAGCGTGTTCCGGAATATCCTTAAAAGTAGGCGGCCGCGTGATGTCCTGAAATGATTCCAGTAAATCTGCGTATGGATGACTGCTATTAATACATTTTATCGTACCGTCGGCCATTAAGCTCTTTGATCCACAAGCGTACAAATTAGTGACTGAATCTATCAGTCTGTTATTGTATAAATCTACAGCTAGTCTAAAATTTCTTAAGAAATTGGCTCCGATTATTGGTTGCTTTACATCGCACACAATAAACGGCCATTTAAATTGTCGTCTTAACCCAAAAGTTATATCTAAATTACATATGCCATACGTTTTAATCTCGCTATCATTAGCCGCATACAATTTAAAATCACATGGCTCCAATATACGATTTCTTACACACCTTTTCGGAATAACTGATATATTAGCGCCAGTATCTATAAGAAAAACAAGTTTACTATGACTATCCTTAACTAATAACCGGTGATTTTTAGCTATCTGTCCCTGGGTACACCCGTTCACCGACTCCGAACGTACCTTTTTTAGTTTTCCGCTTCCGTTGTACGCCAAGCGCAAGGCTGCTCGCAGCGCCCCGCATTCCTCCTAAAACGGTAGTGGAACCTGCACAGCCAATTTGGGTCTCCAGGTGTTCGCCTCTTGCGTGAATTGGACCTGCTCCTGTAGCTTTGGCGACTGCTGCTTCGCGAACGCCCTCGACCCTGGACCTCGTTCCGCAGTGCTGCTACTTCCAGTGTGAGTTTGTTAAGCTGGTTGGCCAGCTCCGTAAGTGTTCCTGATGCCGCTTCCGCTGTGCTATTGGTGACCGCTTCAACCTCATATGACCTGCTGTTCTCAACTATCTTGTCTGCGATCACGACCAGGTTATCCAGAGACTGGTCTTGACATACCGCGATAACTGCTCGAACCGATGTAGGCATCCTCGACAGCCACAGGCTTTTTAATGTTTGCTCAGATACTTGTGTTGTACGTCCCAGATCTCTCATCCTGCGCAGTAACTGTGTGGGCTTTTGGGAACCCAGCTCTAGTTCGGAAACGAGCTTCTGGAACTGTCGCTCCGCACTTTCTTCATACACCTGCAGTAGACGTTCCCTCAATGCGGTATACTTGTTGTTCTCAGGTGGCGACGTAACCAGATCACTGACCTGCTGAATAGCGTCTCTACCTAGTTTAGAAATCACCATATTAAATTTTGCCTCTTCACCCTGTTTCTGCGGGGCCATGACTGCTTCAAACTGGGTAAACCACAGTCTGGGCATGTCCACCCAGAAGTCTGGCAGCTTCGATTGGACGCTGATAGCAGCTAGTGTCGTGCCCGAAGACTCCACTTGTTCTTCTTTTAATTTACTTAGCCCCGATGTGCCACCGACGGTAGCTGGGTGTGTAGGCGGCGGGTTATACATTTTCGACTGTCCTTACTTTGAGCCGCTCTAACCGTAATAATAAAATATATCACAATAAAATGACTCGAAACACAGCAGTACCCAAAAAGAGAGAAAAAAAAAAAAAAAAAAAATCACTATAAATGTTTATTGTACGCACTGTTACTGTCTTTTTTTTATCACGTCGGGGTCACCAGTTTAGATACTGCCGTGGGATATTCAATGAAAGTCACTTGTTACTATGTGTATACGTTGTTTATTGACTAACCGGTACAGTGGTTAGCGAGCGACTGCCCGCTGCCTGCTGCCTTACATTCTAGCTGACACATACATATAATATTACATACCTAGAACCCTCACAATATCATGCTCATATGTTTTCGGGTCATTACATTTAATAACGACCGTGCTATCATCTGCAAAGAGCGCTATGGGATGAGTGGTCGCTTTTGGGCGGTCATTTATATACACCGTGAATTTATAGTCGTTTTGGAACCGAAACGTGGTAACTTAGGATAATTAGTAGTATCAATAAAAAATAGTAAATTAATTGTACTGTGTATAGTAAAAAAGTTGGAATATGAATAATATTTTTCACTTATTCGAGTTTGATCGTAGTAACGCACGGACAATTCATTCACAAACGCATGCACACGTGTTCGCGCGGCTGCGAACCGTCGTCGGCGGCGGCCGGCGTTGCCACTCAGTCGCGTAGGTATTTATGAACGACGCACGATAACTACGTGTATCAGCTGATGCCTACACAGATCGACGCAAAAGAGCCGCGTGTATCCCGACCGAGTCCTATGCGCGATTTCAAAACTAGTGATTACACAAGTATTAATAAAATTAAGTAAATGTAATAACTACGAAATTGATAATAGGCATATCGCAGTTCAATAGAGCCAAAACCAGCTGATACGAGGCAATGCGTTATCTCCTTTTACTATGAAAAACCTACATTGTGAAACATCACAATTAATACGTAAATGGATACTCCAATTTCTCCTTCATACTTTACACGGGCTTAGGACCGTCGGAAATACTTTATCTGAACATTACTCTTCGATAAATAGCTAACTTTATTTATTATGTAATAAAAATAATCATAGGGTGAAGGAACTCTGAGTATTTCAGGCGTATTTAAAAAATTGGAGCTATTTACAAAATAATCAACTTACGTATCTATGGACAGTTTATTTACAAATTATTTACACTTCCCTGTATCGAAGCAACTGCTCGAAATGAAGTCCGCCACGTTCAATACACAAACGAGCACGTTTGATACCATTGTCTTTAAGTTTTCTTAATGTGTCTCTATCACTTTTAACTTTATCAAATGCGTCCACTATCGCACTACGTAACTCGTCACGACTTTCATGTTCACGAGAATACACGAGTCTTTTTATTTCCGACCACAAGTAAAAATTTAGGGGCGTTAAGTCCGGGCTTCGCGGTGGCCAAGCCACGGGACCGCCGCGCCCAATCCACTTATCGCTAAACTCATTGTTGAGGTAGGCACGTACTGAACTTGCATAATGAGCTGGACAGCCGTCGTGCTGGTAGTACATATCGTGTATAATCGATAACGGTACTTCCTCCAATAGCTCGGATATTACTGTTCGTAACATTTCTAAATACGAGCTACCCGTTAGATGACCTTCAATAAAAACAGGCCCTATTAAACGGTCGTTTACAATACCGGCCCAAACGTTCACACTGAACCTCACTTGGTGGTGGTCTTCCCGTATTAAGTGAGGGTTTATAAGAGTCCAGTAATGTTCATTGTGCACGTTGTACAATCCCACTCGAGTAAACAATGACTCATCTGTCCACAGTATGTTCGCGTTCGGATTATTCAACAACCACTCACATAGGGCGATCCTTGCTGGTGCATCATTGTTATTTATTACGTGAGCACGACGAAAATGATAAGGGTGTAACCCATTGGTATTTAATGTTTTCCATATAAAGTATTGGCTAACATTAAATTCTTGAGCCGCCATTCTCGTGCTTCGCCGCGGATCCCGCTCGAAGTACTCCAGAATATCCTCTTCGATCTCCGGGGAGTCATTAAGGCGTCCTCGGCCTTGCGCATGAGTCGGCGTACGGAATTCTCCATGATCGAGAAGGCGCTGAGTTGCAGCCAAGATAGTGGGAGTGGATGGCACTTGAGGACTTTCAATTCCTCGTAGCCGCAGCGCATTCAAATGCTCCGGCTGGGAGTATAAGCGTCTGGCCTGTTCCAAATTGAAATTGGCAACAGCATACAGCTGTACCATTGCCAAGTACTCAGCGTTAGAATATTCGTATTGATGACTCGTTTTCGCGTGACAATGAATAATTACGTTACGATCATTACGCGCGCGAGTTGCTGCAGTACTGAAGGGCGGGAAGGGGTGCGTGCGGGGCGCGCTTGCACCAGAGTCGGACGGGAAAAACCGCTCGCGCTCGCTCTGCCGGCGCCTGGGGTAGTGTGCGGGGGATTGGCGGGCGGCGCGGGCGCGGCAGTTTCTGTATTTTTATTGGCGAATGTTTTTAAGTTGTCAAACATGAATGATATCGATCGTAGTGACGCGTAGGTAAACGTAGTACGTGAAATTGAGTGGCGTTATTACGAGTTCTCATTTATTTCTCGTAAACGACATTAAAATGTTAAATTTCGTCTTGAAAATTCTTCTGAAATATGACTCTTTGCAATGAGAAAACTGTGAATTTTCTTCGATGAACATTTTGAACATTGATGCAATGCTTAACTCTGATGGCAGATAAGTACGCCGACTTTTAGATCGGCAGTAGTGCGATTCAACACCTTTAAATTTCTTTATAAATGAGATAATTGCATCTCTCAATCCCACGTTTTTGATCGACTCTCTATCACCACGTCGTTCTATAGCCATCAAACCGGTATCTTGGTGTCTCAT
This sequence comes from Catocala fraxini, assembly GCA_930367265.1. Taxonomy (NCBI): domain Eukaryota; kingdom Metazoa; phylum Arthropoda; class Insecta; order Lepidoptera; family Erebidae; genus Catocala; species Catocala fraxini. The sequence goes on from OV884045.1 coordinate 4,739,088, forward strand.
TAACACTCCTCCCACACGACACTTTTTAATCAATAGAGCATTAAAAAAATTACGGCACCCTGGTGTCATCACCCCCTTAGAATCTCTTATATTGTAAACAATGCTCATATGTTTGGCATTGCCTCTTCCATTTACTAATTTTTTACGGACAGGGATAACAGTTTTGCAGGCTTTTATAATAAAATCATCTTGATACCGTTTATCAGGGTGAGCGTAGAACTTATCTTGAAATCGTTTGATATCTTGCATTGATATATTAATACATCTATATGCCTCACTGTTATGTCTACACGGGTATCTCGACGGCAAATTGAAACACGAATACCTAAAAAAGAAAGAAGCCTAGGTACATTAAAACTCCTTTTGTCTAAAAAAAATATTAACATTAGATACTAGTGCAAGCGTTGCACAACCCTAACTTCGGTAAACAAACAAAATGTTCGAGAAATTACTCACCTCTTCTTCTTTTCTCCGCGACTATTTGGTCCTGCGACAGATATTTCTTCTTGGCCTGATGGCCAGGCACTTCTTCAACACTTTTCTCCATTTTATTCACATATTTATTCGATTTTTCTAGTAGAAATTCACTAATTAACACGACACAAAAAAGAAACGTTAGGCGCCCACGCGTCGTCTTATTGTATGGAGATCGCAAGATGGCGGTTGGGGTTTGGAGCGACGTGATTGGCTCATACGGATTTGACCATGTTTATCATGTATTGCAGAAGGATAATTAATATCTACTTCAAGTATATAACCTTCATCACTGTCAGATGAAATAGAGTTAATATTGAATTTGATAATTTCGCTATCCGTAAGGAACCCAAAATTTACGACCGGTAATCTTTGCATCATAGCATAACCATATAAATTAACGCAATCTAAGTAAGTTAAGAAATTATTAGGTTCTTGTTCATTATAATTTGGCAGGTATTTGTTATTAGCTTTTGCATATCTTAATGAGCACTGAGCTAACCCCTTCTCTGATGCCGTTTTCAAGCATTTCATACATTTCTATATCAGATAATAAATCCAATTAGGCGGATCCACACCAGACGATCCAAAATTGATCGGCGATCCTGCGATACGCGATCCAAGATCGTGATGCGTGGAACGTGGATCGTTCTAGGTCGATCCAACAGCAATCTTTTGCGATCCTGATGGCCTGCTCCAACGCGCTCCTGCCGATCCATACTGAATCAGTTGAATTTTGTCTGGCTATGGAGTCACACGTGCAACGACGGCGACGAATAGCCGTAGCAGCAGCAAGCTACATTTTACTTGTATATTTACGGCAAAAAATACGAAAACGAAAAAGACAGTATTGGGTTAAAACAATTTTTAAAAACCGGTTGGAATATGGGACTCGACTTTACAAAGAGTTAATTGATGATGGAGCTGAAGCAAATTTTGCACGAATGACTGCAAATAAATTTGACTTATTGTGTTCACTATTGGAGAACAAAATAAGAAAGAATGATACAAACTATCGTGATGCCATAACTGTTAAGGAAAGACTACTAATAACATTGAGATTTTTAGCAAGTGGGGATTCTTACGTCAGTCTACAGTATCTTTTCAGAGTGTCCAAACAGTCAATATCAAAAATTGTTCCTGAGGTTTGTGAAGCAATCATCGACGTTTTGAAGGATTATGTAAAAGTAAGTGAAATTATATATTTAAAAACTCTTTATTTCAAACTTAGCTTATACTTAAGAATATATAAAAGTTACATATGTTAATTAAATTGGTGGTGATTGTGGTGACGGAGAAGGCTGCCAAATTGTCGAAGTAGTAGAAGATGTTGATGGAAGCTGAGTTGTTGTTGATTCTGAAGGTCGTTCTGTATATGATGAAGTTGAAGAGTAATATCCATAATTTTCTGTTCTGTATCTGCCTGTGTCAGCTTCAAAAATAATTTGAGATATGGCATGTTTTACATAACTTAACGTTATATGATCATATTTTCGTAGTTCGGTAGCAATGTATTGTCCAAAAGCGGTGTATGAATCTGTCTCTGGTTGTTGTGGTTGAGCACATTGATTAAGTAGTTGAAATGCTTCCGAAATGGATTCATCTGTTATCATAATATCTTCGGTACCATGTGAAGATGTTTTTTTTTCTTCTTTTATTTTGTTTCCTTTTGTTTTGGGTTTGAACATTGTGTTGGGTGTTTTGCACATTAGATTGGGCAGCAGGTTGTTCAGATGGTACAGAAGGTTCAGTTGGTATACTCTGATCATTCATATCTTGCATTTGATTATTAACATTCTCAGTTGTGTGATTGTCTACGTTTTCCAGAGAATTTTCATTAATAGCATGTTCTCCGCTACCAGTGGTGCTATTACTTTCTTCCTGTAACAACAACAATAACAAAGCATATTAATCATAGTTACACTTTTTTCAGATGCCATCAAATGAAGAAGAGTGGCTCGCAGTGTCTCAGGAATTCGACGAAAAATGGAATTTTCCACATGTATTAGGAGCAATGGATGGTAAACATGTCGTTTTGCAAGCGCCTTTTAATAGTGGCAACGACTATGATAACTATAAATTGTTTCCAAGTATAGTTCTTTTTGCATTAGTAGATGCAAATTATAGATTCCTTTATGTGAATGTTGGGAGTAAGGGCAGAATATCAGATGGAGGCGTGTTTAAAAGCACAAAGCTATATGAGAAATTTAAAAAAAAGGAGCTAAACATCCCATCGGAAAAATTTTGCAAGTTCCTTATAAAATTGAAGTGCCCTATTTTATACTTGGTGATAAAGCTTTCCAATTAAATGAGTATACATTGAAACCGTATGAAGGTGATCCAGAAAGGGGTTCGAGTGAACGAATATTCAATTACAGATTATCAAGAGCACGTAGAGTTGTAGAAAACGCGTTTGGAGTACTAAGCTCAAGTTACAGAGTTTTGCGTAAACCAATGCTGTTGGAGCCAGGAAAAGCAACTAAAGTCGTGCTAGCGACAGTTTACCTGTATAACTATTTACGAAGTAATTCTAATTTAAGATCACCGGTATCTTTTGATACAATACAGGGGAATGGAGAAATAGTTCCTGGAAGCTGGCGAACGGAACAGGCATCAACATCACTACTACCGATAGATGCCATACCACGAAGAGCATCACAAAATGCCAAAGATATTCGGTTCCACTTAGCAAGACACTTTATAACAAACGGGGCCATTGTTTGGCAAAATGAGTACCAATAAACTTATATAAATTGTACTGTGTTTATATGTTTTATAAGTTAGCTGCATTAAGAGGAATATAATGTAGTTCAGTTCATTATACTTTAACCAATTAACTATGTATTTTATTTAAAACTATCCTCTCCCTAAGTTCTAGATTATAATAAGATAAATTTTATTACATAAATACAAATATACTTTATTGACACCAAAAGAAAACATTACCTACACAGATAACACAAAATAATACAAACAAATTTAAGCCAATAATTATTATTGTATTAGTACGTCTACTGCTATAACATGACCTTTTCTTTAAGAGTTATAATATTCTAATAATTTAATTATACTTTAATGGTTACCTGTAATGTAAGTTTTTTAATCAAAATAAAATTATAGTAAGTAAAAAATAACTCACCTGTTGAAGTGTATCCCTTGTTGTCCCAGGGTTATTCTTATCCGCCATGAAAGCAAACTCATCGTAAGCAAACCATTTTGATTTGTAAGTATCTTCAGCACCTGAAATAAACAATAAATTAATATAACCGGCAAATATCAATGTCCGTGAAGTCACTCCCCTACCCAAAACTTTTAAACATTTAAGTATATCTTTTTATCACAAACTAAGTTACGTTACTACGTTGTGGGGTTTTAAACAATACATTTTATTATTATTACTAATAAATTAAAATTAAAGCTTCACTAAGAGTGGCAGGTTATGTACTGAACTATAATTATAAAACAAAAGGAACTATAATTTCTTACCTGATCCGGTAATACGACTCTGTTTTTCTCTGAATCGTTCTCTTCTGTAGCCACCCGACAAAGACTTCATTTTTTTCTTTAGTTCTGTTGTTGGAATATTGTTCATTTGCCGACTAATTTTCCGCCAGGCATCTTCTCTTACACCTCTATTTGTGTAATTGGTATCATTAGGATCCCATAATCATTTATTCTCTCTATATAGGGAAATTAAACGGATACATTGCGAATTATCCATAACGGCGGATCACGCGATTCTACACAACCGTCCAGACCGCGCGCGCCAAGCGACTGAGGCCCCTTTGTGCGTGTCCAAAAAACCGACAACAAATGGATCGCACGCGGCGAGGAGCGCGTGCTCTCCGCCGCGCACATGGATCGCGCGCGGCACGTCTACACTTCACGCTCCGTGGAGCGCGCTCCATGCCGCGCGCGATCGGAGCGCTTTGGATCGTCTGGTGTGGATCCGCCTATTCAACTTCAGTAACTAATAACATAGCATCGCAACTTAATGATGGTGATGAAACATAGTGACAGGGATCTAGCCCATAGTGTTTAAAGTTCATGGACCTACATTTTTCAAAAATATCACATAATAAAAGCACATTACATTTAAGATATAAATCAGTGTATTCTCCTATATTATTTATGCGTAAGGTCACTGGAAGTAACCGCCCACCACAACCGCTTCTCCTACGAGTACTGCGACGCAGCCCCGTCCTCGGACGATGTTTTCGAAGGACGGGGTGCCGGCGGTGGCCGGCGAAATTAACGCCACCAAGCCATCGAGGTCCCCCACCCAGTCAGCCCTGGGAGGGACGAAATAGGGCTCGGCTACTACGGCGACATTAATTGACCACTGCGCCATGCTCTGGAGGAGAAGGTCCTGAGCCTTGGCGCAGTGGTTTAAATTACTCTGGAGGAGACGGAGGCATGGAGGCATTACGTCTCCATACTGACCTCCGCCCCTCCAACCGCGGGAGCGGCGACCTTTGCTGCTGCTTTTCTTGGGGGTGTTTTCTGGGTGGCGACGCATCCCTTACCACCCGCCCGGTGCTCCGCAGGTTTGCCTGCTGCCGCACAAAGGATACAGTGCGGCGTGGCCACACATGTAGCGGCCATGTGACCAGACTGACCGCAGCGGAAACAGCGGCCGGTGCAGTCAGCCTGTGAGGGGCACCTGACGCCCACATGGCCGCTGGTTAGGCAGCGGTAGCACCGAGCCAGCCTGGGCTCCAGGACTTTTACTTGCGCCGACACCCACCCCACTAATATTCTTCGGCCATCAGTCAGTTTTTTGGGGGCGGCCACGGGACAGTTGATAATAGCCGTCCCCATTCCGGCGCGGCCCTGTTTAATTTTGCCACACTATATTTGGTCCGCAAGGCACCCTCCGGTCTTGGCGACGGCGGCGACGACCTCTTCTTTAACAATCGAGTCATTCAGGCCCGTGATACGCAAATCAACACATTTTTGCGGCCTGGAGACGCGGACCTCTTCTGAGTCGAAAACCTGGCGGAGACTTTCCGCCAGACGGTCTCCTTGGTCGCCGCTTGCGACTCCCGGCACTTCGATTAGGTGGGCACCGGTCTGGGTAGTCCGGCACCGCAAGCCTGCCGTTATTCCCAGTTTACCGGGGTCGATCGCCGTCTGCGCCTTAAGAAGCTCCGCGTAAGTGGTCCCTCGCTCGATGGCACTCGGCTGCAGTGTGAGAACAACTGCAGTGGAGCGAGGGGCCTGGAGCTTCCTTGCCGCCTTTTTGGCCGCCTGCCTAGCTTCCTTGGCTACCTTCCTCCTCCTCTTGGCCTCCTCCTTCTTCTTGCCGACAACCTCCCAGTTGTCGGCTTTGCGTGCCGTGGCAGTTGGTCGTTCCACAGGAGGGGCGGGGCGCTCCTTGGGAGCTACAGGTACGTGCTTAGCCTGCTGTTTTTTCCTGCCCTTCTGACTGGCAGGAACATCCGTGACGACCGCTGGAACAGCTGCTGGGGCCGCGAGACCCTTACTTTGGCCGCGTAGGATGCTTGCGGCGCAGGCATCGAGGGAGAAGGAGGGGGAGGCATTCTGACTCTGTCTGCGGCCAGAGGAGGGCGCAGCAGCCGGCCCTCCATAACTGAGAGCTTGGCGCGAAATTCGCCAAGCTCCTGACGGACCAGGGCTACAAGCTCCGATTCGGTCTAGTTTGCGCCCTGGTCGTGCCGCTTCTCAAATTCCTCCTGTCTTTTCTTGAGCTCGGAAAACTCTTTCGCCAAGCGAGCTTTTTCCGTCTGCAGCTTTTGCACTTCCTCATTCGCTGTTCGGTTGAAAACGGCCTCCGCAATCTCCCGAATGGCCTCGATGGACTCTTTGAAGGACTTCCGGCACGTGCCCTTCAGTCCCTTCGACTTCCTCGAGACCAGTCGTATGGCCTCCAAGGCGTCACTGAGCCGGATCTTTAGGTGTGACACCGGCAGGTCCTCGGCATCCAGCTCCACTACCGGCTGCTTTCGTCCCGCAGCGACTCGCCGGGTCGCCGCAGCAATGAGGGTGTCCTCCTCGGACGTGCGCTCCTCGTTGTCAGCCTTCCTTAATGCGGTGGCAAGTTCGGCCTTCGCCTGGCCCAGACCCACGTACTTGCCGTGGGTGGGCGGACGACCGCGTCCACGTCTTGCTGTCGCCACTTTTGGTGCCGGAACCGCGTTCTCGCTAGAGCCGTCCGACTCCGATTGCTTTGCAGACCGCGACCGTTTGTGGAGAACTCTCTCCGGAGTCGCATCTAAAGACACGACTTCAACTTCGTGCTCCGACGGCACGTAGTCCTCATCTTCCTCCGAGCGCGCAGAACTAGGCGTGCGCGACTCTCTCAAAGTCTTTTTTTTTTAAATAGATTTTTTTGAATTTTCCATTGTGATTCCCACGAGTATGGGAGAAATAAAAGTCGACCCGGGCAGAGATCCCGATACCCGGGCAAGCCTAATACTACAGGGGGACGGCAGGTACCCTGAGGGGCCGCACTAGTGACTGAACTACCCATCAGCCATGCATCTCCTCGCCGTGCGGCAGCAACTTGAGATTCGGGGTGGTTTTTATAGAGGGCCACTCCCTCGCAGTCCGGGCGGTGAAGCCAAGACCCTCGGTCCCGTCAGCAGCCGCGAGACGTGATCCACAACACTGCACAATACGGGGTTACGATGTGTTGTAGACGGTGACAACGGGGACAAAAGTCAAAACAAAGGGAGTAAAAAAAAAAGGGGGGCAAAACAAAAGTGGACGCAGAACCAAAAGGGGGGGACAAAACAAAGGGGCAAAGAAAGGGGGGAGAATCGTCAGAGTGACGAGAAGGGACCCCGTTGTCTGTTCAGCGGCAGGGTGAGTACACACCGAACCCGTCAAAGGGGCTCTCCCATGTCCACTCTAAAACAGAGCGGTACTGGGAGAGCCGGGCCCAATGATAGGGCCTCCGACCTGGGGATGGGACTAGCGTTAACGCTATACTCACTGAGGGCAAGGCTACTAAGAATCAGCCTGTTCATACATATGTCGCAAGCGCAGCTGGAAGCTTTTGCCGAATGCAAGACACAAACAAACTTAATTCAAGAGCTAAAAGAAGAAGACAAAAGGTCATTTAAGATTTATTTGCGAATGGACAACTCAGTATTTGAATACATTCTTTCAAAAGTTGCAGCCAATATTGCAAAACAGGACATACATTTTAGAAACTCAATTTCTCCAAGAGACCGACTATTGGTGACTTTAAGATTTTTAGCAACTGCAGAAACTTATTCCAGTTTACAGTTTTCTTTTCGGATTCCTCAATGCACCTTAACTCAAATTATACCAGAAACATGCAAAGTCATTTATGAGTCTTTAAAGGATATTCATTTAAAGGTAAGTAACTATTGACACCTTATTATTGAAACTAGTTATTGGGTTACAGAGTCGAGTTCAGGGCGAAATGAAAAGAATGTAATTTTAATAGAAACATTATAATGATTTATAAAAAAGAATACAATTTTCATTTAGAACTTATGTTATGACAATGAGTGACAAGCTATTGAGCAATTTATTTATAATTCCAATCTGAATTGAATTTTTCATAATATGCTTTGACATCTTGTACAATAACTCGAGGTGTAGCATCGATTGTTATCATTCCATTATCATCCGTGGACATGAATACCTCTTCTTGCAGTTCATTTCTTGCCATTGTATTATTTTGAAGCTGCACAGATGTATCAATAGAGTCAGTATTTAATGTTCTACTATCATTTGTCAGTCTGGTTGCGTTTGATTCAACATGTTGAAGTTGGGACAATGCAGAATTATTTCCTTCCTCTCCAGCAAATCCTACTGCTAACATAGGCTCTAGAGAAAATTAAACGTTTGACCAGGACGTAGATGGTCTTGATTGAGCATTATCAACTTCATCCCATATTTGAAACAACACTTGTTGTATTTGCCGTTTGGCTTTTTTTACATGGATTACATCGCCAGCAGACAAAATATCATTAAGTTCCGATTCAATAAATTGGCAAAAAGAATTTATGTTTTTATTGAATGTTGGTTTTTTCTTAGCCATTTGGGACATGTCTCTCATGGTGCTGATTGCTTCATGTATTAATTTGTCATCATCAGATGTATGACTTTTCTGCGCAAGTTGTCTCTTCTTTCTAAATTTTGTCTGAATAAGTTCTTCCTGTAAATAATTAATATTTATTTATAAACAATTATTTGTTATAGATACCAAATACAGAAAGAGAATGGGAAGATATAGCCGAAAAGTTCGAAAATAGATGGAATGTATACAACTGTATAGGCGCCTTAGATGGGAAGCACATCCGCATGACTTGTCCGCCCTATAGTGGATCGCACTTTTATAACTATAAATTGCATAACAGTATTGTTTTATTGGCTCTGGCAGATGCGAGCTATAACTTTATATATATAGATGCAGGAACTAATGGAAGAATTAGTGATTCTGGTGTGTTTGCAAAAAGTAAATTAAGACGTTGTCTTAACCCTGTCGCGGACGGTACTTGATCATGTGGTATATGTAGAATGACACATCAATTCTTCATACAAAATGGTTAGACGTTTATTGACGTCGAGTCGTATTTTTTCGATACATTTGGTCAATAGCGGCACTATCGTTATCTAACGTCAACGTTTATAGTCGCTCAGTCATAGCCTGTACAGCAGGTCATTCTCATTGGTTTACAACGTTCATTGACGTCGAACGTCTGCAAACGTCGTGCCGTGTTTGTAGGATACTGTAACATATAATATTCACACAACGTCTACAAACGTCCAACGTACGGAAACGTTCTGTCATATTTTATTAGTTTTATATGATATTTAGAAGTACGACGTTAAGAAACGTCAGACACATATTTACGTCGTGCCACATTCAGTGTCATATGTCTATGGTTATATGACACAACGTTCATAAACGTCCACCGTATGAAAACGTTCTGTCATATTCAATAATGTTTATTTATATATCTGTGTTACAACGTTAATGTACGTGGAACGTTAGCATACGTTGTTTTCCATAACGTAGTACATTTTGTTACTAATTAACACAACGTGAGAATACGATAAGGTATACTAACGTATTCCTATAGCATTTTGTTTTTTCTAAATGATTTAACTAACCTATCAATACGTTAGGTTAAATTAAGTACCTACCTAATTAAATATTTTACTAGACAGTAAAACACAAGAAGATAGTTGAAAGTGTGCATTATTTATTTATTTTAGAAATAATACAACAACAGTTAATCAGTCTTAGGTATTATTGAGATCGAATAAAGTTTGTAATTATTATTAGTTTGCAAATAAAAACTTTACTTTACTTTACATTATAATCAAATGTTTAACTATAATCACAGTTTTCAGAGGTTATAACATTTCCGTAGTAAAACTTAACAGCGCGATCTATGATAAGTTTTCCACTACAGGACTAATAACATCCTAACACAATAAAATAAAACAAAATACTTGCAACTTCTGAGTTACAAATAAAAAAACATAAAAGAGTAGGTATACCTACTACTTAAAATCTTCAATATGGAATTTAAAAATGTAGGTTAACAGACTTGCTTGAAATTGAAATCTACATGGATTTTAAAGTTCAAAATCTTTTTCACTGTGACATCAATATTGTAATCCCGATGTACAACATACAACTTTTTAAATGCCAGAATGAACAAAACAACTAAATTTGTATACTTCTACAAAAAAAAACAATAACAAAAAAACGTAGTGAATAATTATAAGTATAAGTTTCAATTCAACATAATGAGTAAGTGTTTTCGATAACATTAACCCATTCGCTGCGGCAGTAAAAAATACTTTTATTAGCCAGGTGCGGGGCGGTTTTCGTCGCAAACGCCGATGGGCGTCCTCCGCACCTCATAAGGATAATATAAAACGCCGATTGGCGTCTTCAGCACTGTTTAAAAAAATTTTGCATTCTTACACTAAAATCTTAGAAAAACTACAAATACGCGATACGGGTGGTACGATAACGATCGTATTTGGTATTAAAAAATAAATTGACATCGATTAGGAGTATTTTTGTGAAGTTTTTGTTCTATAATAGTTGAATTGTGAAAATAAGGAGAATATGGCGATAAATGGTAAGTAAATTATTTTAATTAAATTATTGTACTTTACTTTTAAACTACCGTCTCATATATTTTAGTTTTCAATGACAAGAAAGGCTAAATTATCATTATAATATGTCAGAGGTTGTAAACCTTTTTTTACTTTTATGATACTACTATTATTTATTTATACACCTTATTTTCATGGACATTTTTGTTAACCTAAAAATTCGTATCAAAATGAACTCTTGTTGAAAGAATTGATGCAATTAGTCGACACTATAGAGCATGGACCTGTTTTAAACACACAATAGGTAGGTAGAGAAGTCAATCTCATGTATGTAGTGTAGGTACTTCACTTTTAATTGCTACGTTCGGCGGTCCCGCTAGAGTTGTTAACTTTGCAAATAATGTGGGATTTAAACAACCGCTCTGAGATATCGTGTCCGTGAGCGGTGTCTATGTGTGGGTTGCTCGAGCGCACTTTATATGTAGATTGACTTCTGTACCTATCTATTTTGTGTTTTAACTTCGTATAAATTTCTTTAATTTATATAATAATGACGTTAAAATTTGTATTACGATTATGCAACTTTATCATATATCGATTATGTAACGTGATCGTGCATCTGTCATTTTATGTAGCGTAAGTGTCATGTCATTAGTGTCAATGTCAGAAAGAAGGTGCGTTCATAAATGTAGCTTTGATATAAAAAGAAAAAATATATCTCTGGATATTCGGTTACTGTAATGTCTGTGTGTGAATGTTCAATGTTATAATGGTATAAGTATTGCTCTCAGGGTCTTGACGTCCGTGTCTATTAAGGAGCCAGTTGAAAACCAGCGTCGGGCACATATGCCCGGCAATATTGCTGAACTGGCCTCCTATTTTTGTACGGACGACGGGCGTGTACATTTATTATTAAGTAGTATAGTTAAATTTTTTTTTTTCCTACATTGTTTATATCATGTCCTTCGTCTGTTATGAAATAAACGTCTTTATTATTATTATTATATTAAAAATTTTCTTGTGACTACATGGCTTAAACAGGAATGCTTCTATAAACAAAGTGTAAGTGGGTATAGGATTAGTTTTAGCTATAACTTACCTCGTGGGTTCGCTATACTCGGTGTTCTATTGAGATTTGAGCTCCACTCTTAACCGTTCTCATATATGGTTAGTCGAACTCAACCCACGAGGTTATCCTATGGTAGCAACCCTAGCTGTACCTATTTGTCGATACTAATTCCCTACTTATTCACTAAGCTCCCGATGCGACACCTAATTATACCTATATTTAACGTCTTGTTCTTTATTTTTTCAGATAAAAAACGTCCCTGGTCACCCTATTTATTAGAAGATAGTCAAGATTCTCAGTCTATTTTGTTACCCCAAAGTAAGACAAAAAAAAAGATCAACAGAGAAGATTCAACATGCGACGATTGCAAGATTGTTATAGACAATATTGGAAGTGAAGATAAACGGAATGTCCTTTTTGGTCAGTTAGTGGCCGAAGAGATGAACCAAATTAAACCCTGTATTCGTACCCGCACTTATGCCAAAATTTTAACATTTCTGAATGATGCAAAGGGTTCACACTCGAGTCAAATAAAATACGACACTCAAATCGAATAATCCTTTATTAATTGTGAATCAATGTTATTGTGATTGTGAAGACATTTAAAAGTACAAGAACAATTATAATTAAAGCGCTTGTGAACAATAAACAGTCGAAATCATTAATGTTTATTACAATGTTTCTAATTAAAGAATATTAAAAATATGATAAAGATCTGTGTATTTTTATAACTTTAAATTGAAAAATAAGAGCCCGATGTTCATTTGACTGAAAACAATTACTGAAAACAATTACAGTTTACTAATATGTAATAACAAGCCAATATCCCATTATTTATTTTGAATACACTGTATATAATAATAGTAAATCAATCAATTGTATTTGTGAAATGGTCGAAAACAAGTAAGACATAAACCTGGCGACCTAGGACAATCAGGACAGAAATAAACAGTGTCTACTCTTTGTTTGTTTCTTAGACAATACATAATTTTTTTTCTTTTGGTACGTTGAGATGACCCACGTGGCAAAACTACCGGCAAATGAATTTTATGTTGTGTTGGCGGAGTGATCATCATAATACCAGTTTTAGCTGGTAGAAGAGATTCTAATAATTTTATTCTAAAATCGTAAAACGATAAAGACGTTTCAGTGCACATTTTAAACATTTGGTACGAATTTATGACACATATTTGAATAATGTGAATTATTACTTTCTTATACCATTTTAAAGTTTTGTGTTCACTGTTGTAGTATGAGAGCAATTGATCAATCTTATCTACATTGCGCATATATTTTGTATATTTAACAATAGCATTGGGCTTTAAAGTTCTTAGTTCTGGTCGCCGGGGGTTTTGGACAGGAACCATATCAGCGTTGTGTTCGCTGGACACGACTATGACCTCTCTACTGCTATGCCATTTACAAAGTGTTAAATTTTGTTCATTGTGTAGTATTATACATTCTCCTTTTTGTAATTTCATGTCAATATTTTTGGGATTTCCAGCCCTGTTTTACTTTTACTTTTATAAAAATGTTTTGGATGCCTGTTTGTTTGGGTTATTTATAAGACATACATTGCACTATAGAAAATAACATTATATATTTTTATAATAAATTACTCTCAAGATTACACATTTTTAATTATAAATATCATTTGGACGTAGTAATTTTATATATACACAAAATAACAAGATAATGTGCCATACATTTTAGAAAACATTTTATTGGTTTCAATTAATTTTAAAATGAGAAATGGCTATGTGAAAGAACCTTTTTTTGATATGTTTACATTTAGTTAAGCACCTAAACCGATGGACTATAGGTATAACGAAAACTTTTACTTACCTTTTATATTAACTCCTTTGTATTTTATAGTACACAACACATTTGCGTAAGCAAAATTAGAGTCCAAAATCACTAGCCGTGGTAATCGAAAGTGCAAGAAACAGTCCAATAATACATGAGCGGGTCGCGTCGTTAGAAAAACAGGCAGTATCACAGCACGTCTGATCACCATGAAAGCAAAACAGAAGTGTTGACGGTGAGAAAATTATTAACCGTCATTAACGGCAAACTGTGCTTTTCAAACTAAAGTGAACCTTAAGGTTAAAACATTAAGTCCGAAGACGGTTCAACTCGAACCTGTCGGCCTGTGTAGCAACCTGTTTGAGCTTAGCGAAGAGAACAATAGGAACCGAATTCCACAGCGATAAGACTAGTCTTGTTATTGAGTTTTTGTTCCGTTTTAGTGAATTTTAACTTAAGAAGTAATAATATGTAAATATACGTTTCTCTATTGATTCACAAAATATTTCATGTCATTAAAAGTCATAGCTAACTCGTTATGTCAAAGCGAAATAGGAATTAAAATAATGCGAAATAAAGGCATTCCTAAAAATATCTTAATTATAGAAAAATAATATTAACTAAATATATTTAGTATCAAAAGTTGTTAAATCCTGGAAAACGCCCTTAGGCGTCTTCAGCACCTAAAAAGGAATTCGCAATTTTTCTAAAAGTTAAAATTCCGGAAACGGCGAGCAGTATCTTGCTGTGTTTTAAAAAATATGTGCCCTTGCTGCAAATTTTTTTTTGTGACTAGTTTTCGCAAAGATATAAGCAATTTAAAAAAGACGCCAATTGGCGTATTCCGCACCTGAATATTAAATAAAAAAACGCCGATAGGCGTCCGCCGCAACGAATGGGTTAAGTGACTACATATCAATGAGTCCAGAACGAAACGCTATAGAAGACTTTCTAAAATCCGGGTACAAGTAACACGCATGCAGTATAATAGAAGAACAATATTTTTTTTTTAATATTCCTTTTAATTCTGTTACATAATAAATGATTAATTTATTCTGCATAATGTCTAACATTATTAAATAAATATAAAAGACTACGAGGCAAACTGCAACGAGGCATTTAACAAAGGTCCTTATTAAAATTATTCTAATTCTGCCTCGGTGGTCGTAATGTCTCCCGAGTTGGGCAGTCTTTGTATTCTTCTATTAGGAAATTCTGAGTAGTAGTACGAAGTCCGGCAATGTGCCTAGCCCGTCTGAGATATATAGTCGTGAGTCATAAGTACGAACAAACCTTTCTAGCTATTATCCATTTGGAAAATGTCATTGTCTACGACGTTCAGTTGCGGTGGATATTACAAAAACTAGCAGGCAATAGAAAATTGTTATTACAATAATAATATTAATTATATTCTACCACATACACACAACACCATCTAGCCCAATCTAAGCAGAGCTTGTACTATGGGTACTAGATAATGGTTAAAAATACATATATATATTTTTTTAAATAAATACATACATATTATACATACAAACACCCAGACCAAGAGAAACATCCATGTTCATGCACACAAATGTTTGACTTGTGCGGGAAACGAACTCGCGACCTCAGGCGTGGCAGTCGGATCCACTAACCACTACGCCATCGAGGTCAATAACTATAACTGTATGTATGTACTGTAATATAGCATTTTATTTATTATTATATTAACGTTATCTTAAATACTTAGTTCTTATGTTCGTTTAGGCTTAGGTCGAAGTATATTTATTAGCCATCTTTAGGTCCCACGTACTAGAGATCGAGTTTATGTTTGTCTACCTTGGACCTTTTCAAGGTCGGTACTGCCACTAAGAATTTCCTAGCGCGTAAGTATTTTATTGGTGGATTAGTGTTATTGAATAATAACATTGCCTTATCTGGGAATTCAAAAACAAGTCCTAGTGGCTGGTACATGCGTACAATTATGCTACCGATGTTACACGGCATTATAGATACCTACACAATTTCCGTGTAACAAGAGTGCTTAATTTGTGCTAAAAATAAAAATGCTTAAGTTATAATTAAAAATAGTTGTATTCCATTAAAATATTATTAAAGTAAGTAAACAAATGGATTTACAAATTCCGTTTGGGCAACTTTACAATTTAACCCGGCGAGAATGTGGTGAAAAAAAGTTACACGAAGTATGTGGCAGGGTAAATTTTACCCTTATTTATTAATGCATACTGGGATGTAATTATATCCATATTATATAAAAATGTACTATTTTGTTAATTTTAATTGTATTCTTTATAATATAAAATAAAAAACAATGTATATTCTAATGTATAATTATCAATTTTACAGCGAATAGGAAAGAAGGAATTAACAACCAACAAAAATTAGGAACCTCAGAAACCATAACAAATCTTAAAATTTCTTCTTATTTTTTTTAATAATTGTACATTAAACGTTTAACTTATGAGATCTTCTTATAAAAAAATTAAATCAACTATATTTAAATCAGTCTTAACAGTATTTTTTTCAGTCTTGAACATTGGCACAATCATTGCAAAAGAAAATCGCATGTTCTTTACATATGGCTTTTCCACAGCGCTTGCAACCATGTTTAGTCTTCCGGTCTTTCTTATAGGGACAGTCACGACATCTGACAGCTCGTCCAGAAATATTCTTTGGTGCTGACGTTGAGGGTTCACCAAGTTGAGAGGAGATACGCTCACGAATATATATCGGAATCTCATTTTATCTTTTTGATGACGTAAATATTCGTACACTAGCGACAAGCCCAAATTGCGAATAAACTCAGTTCTTTTTGTATTCGTATTACGATTTTCCCTGTAAATTATATTGGCATTGATTGCAGCTATATTTAAAATGGCATAAAATACAGTCATCGGCCATCGCTTGCTATTGCGTGATACGTCATAGTTAACGCTCATTTCGTCAACAACATCTACTCCAGCTTTTGTGGAGTTATAAAATGTTACTATTTCAGGTTTTCTTTTATCTCCTGTGGTTTCATCAATATTTTCGTCATGATGTAGTGTAGACATTAACATAACAATTCTATTTTTTTTAGGGGCGTAGGACACCAAAGAAATATCTCTTTGGAAACCGAACATTGAACTTGTTGGTTGTTTTCCTGTCTTCAGAAAAGGTTTTGGGATACATCTTTTATTTTTTCTAACAGTGCCAGTAGCTGTGAGACGGTGCTCTGAGAGAAGATGCATCATCAGTTCGAAGCTTGTAAACCAGTTGTCAAATGTCAGATTGCGGTTTGACATTGATATAGGCTGAACAAGTCTACTAACAACATCAAAAGCCTTGTTACTTATAGCATATGGTCTGTTGCTGATGTGAGCGTGGGCAATACCGAGAAATGAAATCATACAACAAATTCCGAATAACTGCGTGTATTGAAGGTAGGTATGTACAGGACAAAACCCAAGTCACGTGTGACATGCGTGGGGCCCATATATTCACTGCCTACCTCGCGGAAATGCAATGCGCTCGCGGCACGCGCCGCCTCCTCGCGTCCCGCTACCCCCGCCCCGCATCTGCCGCGGGCCGCGCACATATCACACACTCTTTACAAATAATATAATCAAACAAAATGAATAACATGAAAATTAATATACAGTTACGTCGCTAACATGGTCCATTAGGTTGTTTGCCTGTATAAACTTCTAAATTAAAAGTGTAGTGAGATTTAGCATCTACTAGTGCATATGTTTTAATGCCATACTTTGCTGGCTTACTTGGAATATATACTCGGAATCCGCACCGACCTCGAAACGCCCACAACATCTCATCTATAGTCATGTACTCATGTGGAGTATAGGCTGTTCGGCAGCTTTGAACAAAGCCTTCAAAGATAGTCCGTATAGCTGCAAAATTATCTAAAGCTTTCCGCTCATTTCGTGTGGACTTGTCATCAAAACGAACACAATTTTGCAGGAAATAAAAACGCTGTAATGACATTGTTGTTCGGAATATATCAACACCTGTTCCATCAGTTCGCCACAAATCTTGCATATTTTGGCGGCTAGATTTATTCAGGCCAGCTATATAGAGAAGACCAAGAAATGCATTTAATTCAGTAACAGTAGTTTCATTCATATAATATAACCTTGAAGTGTCTGTACATTTTGCCCGACGAATTTTAATTTCCTCATTTGTGTATATTACTATTTGGTTCCTCATGTCCATAGTTATATAAACATTCCAACATTGAGATTCGCTCATTGCTTCTTTCGCACTACCTTGCACCCCAGGGCGTTCATTTATAATATTTTCAGCACGTGTACGTACATTAGGTCTCTGGGGGTGTTTGAACCATTTTTGACCATCTTTAGCTACATAAAAAGAACCTTGTCCAGGCAATGGGCGACTTCTCAATAATGATAAAGGAATTTCATCATCAGACTCACCCCTATTTTCATCGTCACAACTATCTTCCACGCTACTGCCCCCCTGCTCCGTTCCAGAACTAATTTCGTGGTTGCTACAGTGATCAGAGCCAACTTCAGAGTTAGATTCGTCGAAAGAATCGTTCAGCACTTCCTCTAACATAAATCTGATTCGTTCGTTATTCATTTTGAAGGAAAACTGAAAAAAAGCATATGTTATTAGCATTTAAAAGCCAAATAAATAAATAAAAACAAATTTCAAAACACATACACCAGCTATGTGGCAGGGTAAAACTTACCCGAGACAGGTTGGCACACGTATAACTCCCGCGCAGGCGCACGCAACACTGAGATCACGCCACTACCTCCCCCCGCACTCCCTTACCTGCAGCTACTGAGCGTCGCGTTGTTGCTAAGCGCGAAATAAAAAATATATGCGAGTTTAAGTAATGGGCAGGTTGTAAAATACCCTGCCACATTCTCGCCGGGTTAAAATTGTTAAATAGTGTCGTCAGGTGTGTATTGCACTTGGTTATGGGTGGATCTAAAAGTAATAGGAGCACGAAAAGCTCTGGTGATGAAACAACTTCTAGCGATTTTCCTCTTATTATTATATTCGACATCCGCAACTTATAATCCAGTGTCAAATGATTTTTCTTAAATCAATTTATCTGAAAATTGAAATAGAATTACTCATATTATAGTGCAAAGCACACTGGCTATATTAAACATGAATAATAATAATAGTTTATTTAAAACATACAGTTGTAACAAATGAATACATTTCTTAAATTTAATTAATATAGGTAGTTATGAATACGACTGTTACACATGAAGTCTCGAGTTCGATTCCCGGGCAAGTGTTTTTTTGGGTTTTTCTATCAAGCTGTTATCAGCGGTACCACAGTCTACAACTGTACGTGGTATACGATAAAAGGGTGGCCCCTAAATTACATATAATATATGTCTGTCTTTGTAATTTAATAGACAACTCTCGTACTAGGCAGAAGTCCTATGTCGCGGGGGACATTATAAACATTTAAACAATGGACACAAAAACATCCAAATGGACACAAAGAACATCCAGACTCGGAACAACTCAAAGAAACTTTAGTACCGTTCGGATGGAACCCATAACACACAGGCAGTAGTAATGGCGAGTCAACCACTTTAGCCAGTACGTCATTTGTGTCTATAGCAAAACATGGGTGTTATAAGCCTTTGCTTACCCCTTCGGAGACATAGAATAATTTGTTAATGAATTAATAGTGCCTAAACATGTGCCGGTGATATTAAGAACTACTAGTAAGTTATACTAAAATAAGACGAGATTAGGTAATTTTTATTGTAATAAATAAGTATCAAAATAATGATTTAATAAAACTGTTTATAAATAAACTGAGGAAATATACTGTAAATTGATCTACAACTTATTTAAATTTTATTTTATTCCTGACTTTGATAAATCTTCGGTCAAACAAAATTGAAATGTTGAAAATACTGATAGACTAGTATCTAAAATATTGCATTATTATGGATGTATAATATGGCTGTAGTTTGGTTATTTTATTACAGACATAAGGACATAATATCATTCGAAATAAATAAACATTATATTAGAATATATATGTAGTAAATAACATAATATTAGATATATTATTATTTAATTGTATTCACAGTTGTACCTAATAATATAATAATAGTTAACATAGACAAGTTCAAACAAATACAAATAAATCCATATACCTATTCATATATAAATATCTATATAAACTTGTTAAGTATATTACGTAACGTATAACTCAAATACATGTTAATATTACCTTCTAGTCAATTGGGTTCTCTTTAGTGTAGAAGTTCCACAGACAGAATACTTGATGGTGTCCATAAGACCATTTTCCAATTGCTGACCCAGCATAACAGTGTATATAGTATAGTATGTAGTTGGATTAAATAACATTCTTGATAAGAGATCCTCAGCAGGTAACTAAAAATAAAATAGTATAGATATATTAACCTGTTTATTGTTGGAATGCAGACATACGAGGGTGCGTTTTTAAGTTCGCGGAATGGAATAGAAGGGGATGAAATAATATTACAAAATTATTTTTCCTTTTCAATATATTCACCTGAAACCCTAATACATTTCTCAGATCTATGAATTAACTTATGAATACCTTCATAAAAAATGTTTTGTCTTTCTCTGAAAAATACGCCGAAACTGCATCCTTCACTTCTTCATCGGTTGAAAATTTCTTTCCTCGAAGCTCTTTTTTCAGATTTGGAAAGAGATAATAGTCGCTGGGAGCCAAGTCTGGGCTATAAGGTGGGTGATCAATGATATCGAAGCCCACCTTGTGCAAAGCAGCCAACGCAACTCGACTCTTGTGAACAGGAGCATTGTCGTGCAAGAGCAGGACACCTTTGGTCAATTTTCCTCTTCTTTTTTCTCTGATTGCCTCTTTTAACTGCTCTAAAATTGAAGCGTAGTGTTCTCCGGTTATGGAAACACCTTTTTCTTTGTAATCAACCAACAAAATTCCTTCTGTGTCCCAAAAAACTGTCGCCATGAGCTTTCCCGCCGATTGCGACACCTTGAATTTCTTAGGCGGTGGTGTACCCTTTTTATGCCACTGCATGGAATCTTGTTTAGACTCAGGTTCATAGTGATGAACCCAAGTTTCATCCCCAGTAACAATTCGCTCCAAAAAACCATCCTTGTCTTCATTACACTGGCTCAAAAACGCACGCGAACACTCGACGCGCTTCTGTTTTTGAGGCGGTGTGAGCATTCTAGGCACCCACCTTGCACTGACTTTTGTCATGCCGAGATGATCATGGAGAACCTTGAAAATGGTCGTTTCAGATACTCCAACCATCTCTGCGATTTGTTTTTTCTTCAAACGTGCATCCTCCAATATTAATTTTTCGATTTTTTCGATAAGATCTGGAGTGGTGACCTCAACAGACCGCCCAGGCCGGGAATCGTCTTCAATTGATTCCCTGCCTTGCTTAAAGAGGTTGTGCCACTTGTATACCATGGTTTTTCCTGGACAAGAGTCCCCGTATACAGATGACATCTCTTCCAAAATGGTTTGAACATTTTTTTCTTGCTTGGTAAGTTTCTCCATACTTCACAATTTCTTCCAGATTGAGTTGCTTGAGGGACGATAGTTCAAAGACTAATGACCTCATTATGATAATACTCGGTATATTTACTAATTATTAGTTGCTAAACACGTTAGTGACTAAACAAGCACCCCCACCACCTTCCATACCCTCCATTCCGCGAACTTAAAAACGCACCCTCGTAATTGAAAATTTATTTTATTTGGCCTCTGGTGTACCGCTGCGACTCAATAGGTTAAAGACCTATAATATACATATATTAATAACTGATTAAGTGTAATTGATCTATGAAAGAACTATAATAACCTTGTATTGTATTCCTGTAGGAAATGACTTTAAAGGATCTAAGGATGTGTTGGGCTGCAGGTAAACAGCGAGCAGAGCCCAATAAATACTATAATATTTTTATAAATTACAATAACGTATCTTTTACCCGGTCGTATTCCGCCGGCTCGCATACCAGCCGGCAGATTTGTACCCGTCGTAGGCCGGTGGCTCGCATGCGAGCCACCAAATTGGCGCCAAAACGCCGCGCGCCGCCTTCGCTTAAAACCGTATATTACCAACCTTACCGATCAAAACTGATTGCCTATTGGCTACGAATAGCCGTACAAATCTGCCGGCTGGTATGCGAGCCGGCGGAATACGACCGGTTACTAAATATCTTTCTTAAAATTTCTAGTGAATATTCTAAAGACTTCATTTATGTTTATAATATTCAGCCTTAAAATAATGTCATATAGTCCATACAAGTTATTAAATAATATTGTTGCTATGAACAATAATAACTCCAAATTTGCAACCAATGTTATGTTATTGGTAATAATGTACAATATAAATAAAACATTAGGTACTTCCTCACCTCTTTCCTACATTGATTACTTACATTCACTAATCTTTATATCTATTTCAAGAATATGTAATTTAGCCTATATTAGTAATATAAAATAGACAAAATAATAAATAATCTGAGTACTTACGGCTGAGAGATCCAGATGAGAAAGATAATTATAACAATCCTCGCGTTCACGCAGCGACATGGTATAAACTATAAATACTATCTATTTACACTGCACAGGGCACCGTTGCAGCGGCACTCCACCTTTAGTAAATGTGTTCTACATCCCATGGTCTCTCATGAATGAATTCTATACAGTACACAGAACCGCCGTAGATAGAATATAACTTTATGTTCAACGAATTGAAAGAAATGAAAGAAAGTTCGTTAACAAATCCTAATACCTAAACTGACACACTGTAATGACTTATGAGCAGATATATACATATACTATAATCTCACTAAAGTCCATAAAACACAACATTTATGATATAGGTAGGTATGTAGTTAATATGTAATATTAAACAGGGAAAGTTCGAAAAGATTTTCGCGGTAAATAAGTTTGGAATGTGTGTTGACATAAAACTTAATTTATAATAATGATAATTTATTTAAAAATGAAATTACATTGTAGTTAAACACACAGTCTTATTGCTATACACGATGACAGTATACATTAACTACAATAATGGTGGGTGGAGTACTGTTCTCCTAGATAGGCTACTAAGCAGCCTGTGTTAAGGAGTTACAGTGCCGGCCCCCTACTGGTTGTCGAATTTTATCGGTACACGTCATACATGCCAAGATTTGTACATAGTTAAAATGTATGGTCTACACAAAGGCATTTCTTATATTTAAATTAGTGTGCAGTCTTGTATGTGAATTGGTGTGTGCGTGTGTGTGTGTTTGTGTATGTGTATGTATGTGTGTGTGTGTGTGTGTATGTGTGTATTTGTAAATGTGTTGTCACTTTATTACCAAATCAAATCAAATCAAATCAAATCTTTATTGCAATCATGAGTATATAGGATGTTACATTAATTATAGGCTCATACATGATACCCTGTTAGGGCGCAGCAACATAATATTATTATTTTATTAATTATAAAATAAAAATTACTTATATTATTTAGTTAATTGTTATAAATATCATTGTTAATATTGTATTCATATTTTATATTAGGTTGCAGTTCTGTCCTCGAAAAACTCTTTTAGACTATAAAAGCATTTTTGAGACAAGTATTTTTTTAATTTATTTTTAAATATATTGAAACTTGCTGTGTCTTTTAATTGTTTTGGTATTTTGTTATATATTTTGACGCACATTACATATGGTCCAGAATGAAATATGGATAGGTTTGATTTCGGTAGAGCAAGTGTGTTTTTATTTCTTAGATTACGAGGTTGTGTGTAATGATCCTTCTTCAGGGAAAATAGGTGGATTTGTTTTTTGACAAAGATACAGATTTCAAAGATGTACATAGATGTTAAAGTTAGTATGTTAAGTTCAGTGAAATGTGGCCTGCAGCTATCTATTCCGTCGATGTTTGCCAGAATTCTTATACATTTCTTTTGTAATTTGAACAAAACACCTGCGTCTGTACTATTACCCCATAGTATAATTCCATATATAAGCCAAGAGTGTGCATATGCATAGGAGGCAGCAGTTGCTGATTTTAGGTCTGTTGTTTTTTTCACCAGGATTTCAGTTTCAACATAATTCAAGGTTAATAGGTATTTCATAACAGTTTTCTTGCAAGTGAAATAAGGCAAACCGTACACAGGACATATTGCATTAACCCATTACAGCATAAAGTTTATTATAGCATTTCTTATGATTTTAATTGACTAAAAGAGTTTACTAGGGTTGGTATGAAAAGCCTAATCAGTAAAATTTCAGCATATATATATAAATATAATTTTATGGACCGTCCGATATATCGGACGCTATGCACTACGTAACCTTGACTTCTTGGGTATAGAATAAAATTGAGTGAATAAAACAACTGAATATTTTACATTATTTATTATAAAAGTAAACAAAGGAAATTCAATGCAAATATTACAATCAATGGCCTATTACATGGTAGTCCATAAAACATTTAGGATGAAGGCCCACATCACATTTAAGGCATTTGAATTTTGATTTCCCACCGCATTGATTGGCACAGCGGCGTTCTGTGCTTATGGGTACAATCCAATGGTCTTTGCCATCATATCGAGTGGTGGACAAGGGTTTAGGTGGTTTCTGACCTTGATGCGGTGGAGTTCCATGTGAGGCAAGCAAGCTCCGAGCCACATACCTTCTAAATGCAAACAACGATGCCGTGTCCTTATTGCAACCATTTTTCCTTGCAAGTAGCCAGCCGTTGACCACCGACACATCTAAAAAGTAGGCAAAGATTGGCCACCACCATTTCCTGATTCTCAACCTTGTCCGAAGATTCGCAACTGCTTGATCACATTTATCCACCCCACCCATGTGCTTATTGTAGCTGGCAATCACTGACGGTTGCGGGATCGAAACTTTTGCTTTTTTTTCATGAGACCATCGAGTAGCAGATGTCAAGGCCCAGTTTTCAAAATTGGTTGCCACAGTGACCACATTGTTGTCATTCCAACGACACACAAACACATCTTCAGACACTCTGTAATCGCTGGAGCCTCGTTCTTCTCTCTTGAACTGATTGATGTCTTTTAGCGGACAATTCTCAACACGGTTAGCCCGTATTGTTCCAGTCGCATAATATCCTAACTCTCCCAGATGTCTCATCAATGGCAACGAAGTGAAAAAGTTGTCGAAATATACTTTTATACCACTTTTGGCTGGCAACTTTGCTTGTTCTATTAGATTGAGAACTACATCCCCGCCTAACCCAAAATCTTTTTTTTCTGAACTTTTGCCGGTATAAACACTAAAAGCCACCATATAACTAGTGCTAGTACACAAAGCCCAATTTTTATAACCAAATCTTATCGGCTTTCCTCTGATAAACTGCTTGGCGTAATGTTTCCCATAGTACGGAATCATGCTTTCGTCGACGCTGTAGTGCTCGTCCATCCCGTAATGTTTTTGAAAAGATTCATTGAGACTATCTAGCAGCGGCCGCAACTTATACAACTTATCAGAAGAAGCCGATAAATTTGTGTTATCATTCAAATGTAGATGTTGAAGTATCGACTCAAATCTATTACATCTTATACTTTCTGCGAGAATTTTCGGTACATCGTTGCTTTTAGAGAAATAGAGTCTTTTATTTGGTAACTTGGCATAACCGGACAACAACATAGCTCCCAAAATAACATAAATTTCATCTTCTGTAACCACCAGTGGTTTATTTTTCTGGCCTGCGTAAAGATTTGTTTGGTCTACAATGAATCTTACTAAATCGTTGTGGAAAAAAAGTTTGAAATAATCTAAGGGGTCCTTACAACTTTGACTTTCTATTGATGACGATTGTGGGCTGAATTCTGGGCATGAAAAGTTAGGTAATTGCTTTTTCCACAACGTCGTCCTTTTCTTCTTAGCCTGAGACTTTTTCGAAAGATTCTTGCGCGCTTTTACATGAGAAAGTGGTTCATTATCTTCATCGTCGCTTTCTTCACTCGATGAATTGGCCTGCAAAACTTCAACCTGTGATGATAGGAGACCTGAAGATGTAGATGGCAAAGCATCATCCCTATTAGCTTGAAAACGCCGTAGTTCACATCCACTTTGAAGTAATTTGCGTCCCAAGTGATTTAGGTTGCCATCATGCTCCTCGTCTGACTTGTCACTGTCCTCATCCGTTGCCTGACCACTTTGTTCTATAGGTGGTTCAACATAAATAACCCACTCCGTATCTTCATAATCATCTTCGCATTCTAAAGCTGATAAAATGTCATGCACCTTCAAGCTGTAAAAGCAAGCAAACATCACCACTGTAAAGACCGCCATGCATAGCGTTCGATATATCGGACACCATCAAAAACACACGTATAAGAAAAAAAGTAACAACTTTGACATGCAATGCAACTTATATTTATATAGACAGCATTATTTCAGACAGATACAACATGTTATTTATTACTTTTGATATAATGAGCTAAAAGAAAATCGAAATAAATCTTACCTTTTTCTCACAACAGAATGACCGCGTCCCGCCATTTTCGAGAATGACAAATGACAGGTGATATACGTCATTCAATCATCACAAAAAGGGGTGCCAATGTAAAAAAAATACTAAACTTTCGTTCAAAAACAAAAGCTGCCAAATAATTTAATTAATTGTTTACAATATATAGAATTTTCTAGCGTCCGATTTATCGGACGTTATGCTGTAATGGGTTAATTTTGTTATACAAAAATGATCCAAGATAGATGGCAAATTTCTTAATAAACGAGGTATGTGCGTGTGCAAATTTTATCTTTTCTTCGTTTTGTAATTATCTTAAATGGCGTTCGGCGGTGTTGGAGCATAACTATCTGTAAGATATAAAGTTGCCTTACATTGAGTACGTTCCACGATTTATAAAGTTCGTTTGTTGGGAACAAGATCGGCCGAAATGTAGCAACCTTTAAAATAGCTCTATGAGCTATCTCTAGCGGCATCATTATAGTTTTTGCTGCACCCCCCCAGTAAGAGATACAGTAAACAATAATAGACTGACAAAGTGCGTGATATACGTTTCGTATAATGAAAGAATTAGCTACATATCGCAGAGTTTTAAATATGTAGATTAGCTTTCTGATACGGCCTGAAAGGATATTGATGTAGTGCCTAAAATTTAAGTGTTTGTCTAGGACTATTCCAAGATACTTGATCTCACTAACCGAAGTTATGGCTGGGCATTTGCATGGAGATTCTAGTTCGGTGGGAGAACGATGAGCAACTATAGTTATAGGCGTTCTTGGTTGCGATAATTTATTAAGAGAAAAGGAGATGAAATTAGTTTTAGATGCGTTTAGCGTCAGTGTATGTGAGTAGAGCCACTTTAAGGCAGAATTGAAGCCATTTTGTGCAATAGTTTGTAGTTCCGACCATGAGTCTGAGACAAATGTGAGAGCAGTATCGTCTGCGAAGGAAACAATTTTCCCATTATGGATATTGAGATCACAGAGGTCGTTAATGAACACAAGAAATAATGTAGGGCCTAAAATACTCCCTTGTGGGACGCCGTAGTATATGGGATGCTCATCGCTTTTGTGGTTGTCAATAGTAACGATTTGTGTCCGGCCAGTGAGGTAGTTTCTGAATAGCTCGAGTGGAAGGCCTCTGACTCCAATGTCTTCTAATTTGTGTAAAAGAGTTGGAAACGGGACGGTGTCGAAGGCCTTTGCGAGATCCAAGAATATAGTTAGCACCTTCTTATGCGAGTTTAAATTTTTCACAATGTGAGTTAATAAGTCATGAATTGCGTCACTCGTCGATGTTTGTTTACGAAAGCCATATTGTTGTGGGGATAGTAATTTAAAGTGTTCCAAATACTTAGTCAACCTTTTATTGATAAGTCGTTCCAGTATTTTTGAAAAAGCGCTCAATACTGCTATTGGACGGTAGTTGTTTGGTAGGTTGCTATTGCCGGCTTTGAAAATGGGGTGGATAATTGCTTTCTTAAACGACGTGGGAAAGATACCCGTTTGAAAACAGGTATTAAAAATGTGACTCAGTATAGGCGGGAGAACCTGGGCATAGCGTTTAATGTACGTTAGAGGGATTTCGTCCCATCCTGTGGCTGCATTTATCCTTAACGAGTTAATGGTTGTTATAACTTCATCAGAATCTGTCAATTCTAGAACAAAGGAATTTAAGTGTTTGGAAGTGCGGATGTGTGTTGAAGTGTGGTTCAGACCTAAGTTATCAGCGAGGGTTTTACCAACATTTATGAAAAACTGGTTTACCTCATTGCAAGACGGGTATGGGGATGGACAGAGGGATAATAATTGAGTTGAAGAGTGTTTTGGTTTTAGTGTATTGGTTATTGTTTTTATTGTATCCCAAAGCTTTTTAGGGTTCTGACTTGCCTTATTCAGTTGCTGAGAATCGAATCGCCTTTTAGCTTTCTTTAAGATAGTTGTGCAAAAATTTCTGTATCGTTTGTAGGTGATGAGCAGTATGATGTTATCTGGGGATTGCTTATGTTTTTTATGAAGTGTGTCTCGATTTCGTATACATCGTAGTAAACCTGGGGTTATCCATGGTTTAAGTGTCTTCTTCTTAGCAGGTACTCTGATAAATGATGTACATTTGGCTATGGCGGATTTAGCTACACGTATTAAGGCATCTACTGCATTATTGGGGTCTGGAATAGAGAAGAGAAAGGAAAAGTCTAAGTTCTGCATAAGGATGTCGAGAGCCTCGTAGTCAACCCTAGTTGTTGTTTTAGGCGAGTTCGATTTTAATTTATCTTTAGTGATACAAAGCAGAGATGGATAATGATCCGTCACCGCTGAGTCATAAATGAGAGTAATTATTTTAGACTTTGTTCGTACCATTACGTGGTCCAAGCAATTTTTACCCCTTGTGGGATAAGTATGTGCAGGTAAAAAGCCATGGAAGGCCAAGTTCGTGAGATATAATTGTGACCGTGTGTCTAGAGTTTCTGGTTTGATGTCGATGTTGGTGTCGCCTGTTATAATAACTGATTTGTAGTTGTTGAGGGATGGAAGTATATTATCAAGTGCACAGAGAAACGTGTGAATATTGTCAAATGAGGGCGAGCGGTAGATACAAATTATTGCTATCCCAGAGTTTAATTTTATAATCAGGCCTGAGGCGGAGTCATTAAGTTCTGCTTCTTCGTACGTATGTATTAAGGTATCTTTGACGTACACAACGACACCATCACTCTGATTTACATGTTTGGAGGTTATGTGTGTAACGTAGTTTTGTAGTACGGGAATACAGGCGTTACTATTGCACGATAACCAGCATTCCGTCAAAACCAGTAGATCGCAGTCTAGGTCAATGCGCTGTAGTATTGTTAGTAGGTCTAAGTAATTACGATTTATGGATCGAATATTTTGCGTAAGAATCTTAAGAAAAGTGTTAGGATATTTTATATGTGTTTTCGTTTGTTCTGGGGTACATAGGTGGGATTCTGATACAGAAAAATAGTCAACATCTTCGATAAAATCGTTAATATTAGTCATTTTGAGATAAGGAAAAGCTAATTAAAGGTTGATTGAAACTGTAAAAAATATTTAAGGCGAGAGTAAATATATTTAATGAAAAAGGCGCGGGCGAGTTATTTGTTATGGTAGTGAATTGCGTATATAAAAGTTGCATACTGTAATACTTTGGAATTGCTTTGATTAAGCGTGAAAAATAGGAATGTAATGTTGCGTGGGTTCTGTAGTGTGTGTGGATGGTAAAGTGCGTTAACCTAGTAACAATAATATAGAAAGAATAGTGATGACATGCATTGAAAATAAGTTAAAAAGTTGAAGTGAACAGAAATAATTTTAGAACTAGTCATGCGATAGCTAGGCTGGAGAGCTCTTTCAATTGTGACTCATTCTTGACCACAATAGTTTGGCTGTTCTGGTCTCTTTTCACCATGACACGTCCATTGTTTGTCCAGCAATATTGGTATTTGTTATCCTTAGCAAAACCTCGAGCAATGTAGAAGAGGCGCTTGGAGTTAGTGGTCAGTTGTTCCGCAACGTAAACTGGTACTGTTGGGGCCACTATGCCCATATGAGATGAATTTACTTTATTATTGGGTGTCGCTTTAATATACTCTTTAACAGCCGATAGGAAGTTACTTTTGGTGAGACTATTTGTGAACTCAACTATCAATGCTGAGCGAGGATTTTCTCTTTTGGACGGTTGTCGTATCACATCGCGTACATCAGATACTTGTAAGCTCGCATTGATAATTTTAGATAGGTCCAGCAACGCATCGTATAGCATTTTCTTTGTTTCATTCGATCTTTTTGGTACATTTCTGATTTCAATGCTAGTTTTAACAAGTGAGTGGTCGAATGACTCCAGCTTCTCTTCCACCGCTGCTAATTTGATCGCCATGGTGTTACGCTCCTTTTCTAGACAGGTGATTTTATTATCCAGAGAGGCCAGTTGCTCAGTTACATATGTCATTGATTTTTCTATCTCCGTATTAGTTTGTTCGATCTTGGTGTTGATGGTTTTTATGTCTATTATATGAGTCTCTAGTTGGTCGAGGCGTGTATTTTGTAAGCTCATCATATTGTTAATCATTTCTCTAATCTCTTGCTTGAAGTCGGCCAAGTTGTCTTTGGTAATATCGTATTCACCGGACGGGCAGCGGCGTTTAGTCCTTTGAGTAATATTTGTTGCGCTTATATTTGTAGAATACATTTCTTCCGCACATAGCTGTTGAATGTCCGATTCCGAACGAGAAGGAATATGTTGATTAGGAGGTGTGCGGGCCAGTTTAGACATTGTTGCTATTGGTACACTTTATTTTATAATTTAAGTCGAAATTAATCTACAAAAAGTGCTGCGGCCTAACGTGGATTCGAACGTCAGCCACCGCCCCTACGCTCACTTAAGGCAGCGTGCTTATCCACTCAGCTACGTCGACTCTTATGAGGAGCGTGAATATGTCGATCTTTTGTTGCAACAAGCTTGGAAGAGTAAAAGTGACTTATATTTGTTTGTTTGGTATGCAAGGTCAAATTGGCGGAGTCACTGTTCGACACGGCACATCACAACTTTTAAATTTTTAACGTTATTTAATTGTTTCTTTGTTTTTTGCCACTTTAGTGTTATTGTTTGTTAATTATAAAAGTTGATTAAGGTTCCTTGCGTTTTATAACACGAATTAACACAGATTCGTCACTGAGAGTACATGGTTTACTCGTTTAAATTGTTTTAAAAGTTTACAAACACAGGGAGCACGTAAAACACGACCGTTCGCTGGCGCGGTCCGGACGGGGGGGGGGTAAAAACTTGCAACGTAATGTTGCCAATAATGATTTTAATTAGCATTTGTACCATACACATAATAAAATACGTTACTCTGAATACAATTAGCACAACGATATCTATTACTTGTACTACTGCTGTAGATACACAGACTCATTTCTAAACAACATACCAGTTAAATAATCAGACTCATTTCTTTACAACATATCAGTTAAATAATCAGACTCATTTCTTTACAACATATCAGTTAAATAATCAGACTCATTTCTTTACAACATATCAGTTAAATAATCAGACTCATTTCTTTACAACATATCAGTTAAATAATCACGTACTCATTTCTTAACAACATCAGTCTAACAATCACAGATTTTCAATAATAGTTGGTAAGTCTTAAAATTAGTTACGCTCATTATCGGCGAGACGAATTATAGACGAGACCACATTCATATAACACATGAAAAAAATTTTCTTTTTTATTTCGTCGCCAATAAAATATCTATTTGCCAAGAAATTGGCAGTTACTTTAATTGTATGGTCAATTTGCTCGTATTGTGTACTTGAATTTATGGTTTTAATTGAAGTTTGTGTCGCCGTAGACCTATACAAATCAGGTGTACTGTCAATAATCCTTAAACACGACTGACCATCTTTTAAAAACACATATACTCGCTGTCTTGACCTTGGCTACAGTGTTCGAGTTCCCCTTGGCTATAGTCAACGCCAGCTAAAATTGACTGACTTTCTTCAAACTTTCCTATAAAACAAATAAAACGTGATTTTTTGTAATTATAGGTAGGTAGGTACTTACATTAAATGTTATCTTACGAAAACTACACACTTTTGGAACCCATTTGGTCTTATTTGGGAAATGTTAGCGCAATGTTTTAAAGGCGTCGTTCCACACTCGTCACTGTTGAATATGGCCAAATGAGTGTCGACCACAGATCTAATAGACTAAATGTAACAATAGTGATGAGTTTCGATAACTATTGTTTAGTCGCATTGTGATACTCAACAGAACATGGATTTACGCACAGATAAACATTGCTCTTTTGGCACATAAAACGAGTATCCGACCGTATCTTTTTTGCTGCGCACACTTTGCATCGCTGACATTTGCCCGTTGGTATTCTTACAGGAAAATGCTGTAAGGCATCATTGTGTAAAAAGCGATGAGGGTCACGGATGCCGTGCGAAGTTGACGGTTGAGTTACATTACATTGTAAGTTCCGATTATTTGCCTGATAACGTTTAATTGGAATTCAGCTAAAGTACATTTTTGGTTATTATTCAGCATTCTAAACAAATAAAATGCATTCAGTAAAAACATGTCAATAATATGAAACCCTAGCTTTTTGTGCCATTTTTTTGATTTTCTTATACAGCCTAAAGTGCTGGTCATCATATCAGCGATGTCAACCGTTCCCATATTTTTGTTATAGTCTACCACACATTGTGGTTTCATTTTAGGTAGCCCAGTTGAGTAGTCTACATTGTCTGATGGTATTATTTTATCATCATGTTTTGTAGACAACATTAGAACTGGTTTTTTGTCCTGCCATTTTAGGTCTAATCGGGGAGGAGATGTATAAGCCTCTATTACTCCACGCTTTAGTTTTTAAATTTCGGCATCAGTTTTCGAGTAGGCTTTACGGTGCCACACGCGTAAGTACCCTTTTCTTTTAAATATGTAAAAAGCCGAGGGCTGGAATACCAGTTGTCTATATACAATTCCCGATTTAAAAAAAAAACTTTTAATAGTTCAACCACAACTGAACCAGATATGCCTAAATTTGGTATGGTTCCTATTCTGTTTCTGAACCACAATATAATATAAAATCTACAATATAACCGGTTTCGACATCACATAAAACAAATATCTTAATACCAAATCTATTACGTTTTTTTGGCAAATATTGTTTTATATGTAGGCGACCTTTAAAAGGTACAATGCTTTCATCAATGCACAATTTTTGACCCGGTATAAATGTGCATTTGAATGTTTCACGTGCATGGTCAATTAACATCTTTGTTTTATGTATTCTCGATACATTATCTGCATTTACATCATAAAAAGATAACATTGCTATAATGGAGCAATATCTATTACGAGACATAGTGTTATGGAACACCGCACTGTGTAATAAAGGGTCGGTAGACCAGTGTTCTTTAATTGATATTCTTTTGTTTCTCGTGAAAAGCATTGTTAGAGCTATTATAATGTAAATATCGTTAATAGTTACGTCTTGCCATCGTTGCAGTCTTGAATAAATTCTTATATCTGTATGTCTTACGAAACGCTGGTGATATTTATTTGTACAATTAGCAATTTTCTGTAACAAGTCTTTACTACAAAATTTTCGAAAAACTGCAATTCCGTGCTGGTGCTATCTAATTGGACAGCAGGCGACAACCCACAAGCAAAGTCGTCGAATTCTTCTAACTGTGGGGAAGTAATTTGCGTTGTCCAATTAATGATAGCGTCGGTGACGTTGCTTTCGTGAATCTGAAATGAAAGGTACAATAAAATATTTGTAAGAGTACCTAATAATTTTTAATAGTTAAGTATGAGAAGCGACGAACTGCAACAGATAAACTAAATAATAAACACATTCAAACTTAGGGTAAGTAGGAAACTTAACTAGCCAATAAAATAACTTATAAAAGTTTTAGCTGCCAATGTCACTGTCTCGTTCCCTTCCGTGAAATTAGAAATGTAATTTATAAATAAACTTTAAATATTTACCTCTTCGTCAACATCAAACTCGTTGTCCGATTCAAATTCTTCATCATCATCGCCTTCTAGAATTCGTATTAATTCTTCTGCAGTCGTCATAATAGATTGCAATATATTATATCGTACACGAAATTAAAACGACCGTATGTATGTATACACAACACTAATGGAAAATTCCAGAATGCAATACTCGCTTATGACGTAGGAAGCTGTTGTCTTTATCCGACGCGTCGTTTTAATCACAATTGATGCATTTGTTTTGGGACTAATTAGTCAGTTTAGTGCGCAATAATTTATTTGTTTGTATACTTTGGCATAGGTCCCATCCCTAGCGTCGGATTTTTCCGTCGTTGGCGTTGTACGTCAATGCAAATTTCGAGAAATAAAGAGAGTAATTCATCGAACTTTGATCGAACATCGAACTTTCGACATTGTTTTTAGTCATTCTAAATAAAAGACTAAAGTGAAATACATTATAAGTTATTATTTAATTAACTATTAACATAATACAAAATCATTTTTCATAGAGTACAGCTTAATTAAATAAAAATGAAGATTAAACAAGATGGTCTATTTGGTCGTCAATATACGACGTTGGCGAAATGGACACGAAAATATTTGTCGGATTAATCCGACCTTGGCGGTGAAAGGGTTAACGAACAAGAAATTAAAAAATCTTTTTGTATATTTGCTTTTAAATACCTAGTTGAAAAATAAAAATAACTGGCAACACCTGTTTCTATGACCGTATTGGATACAATCTGTCAGCAAATGTCAAAAATCTATGATCAAGGAGAAAATGAATCATATGTCTATATTACATTATCCAATAACATTGACTCATAGATCTATGATCCAAGATAAATGATAGGTCCCGATAAGGGGCATATTACACTATCATTTATCTTAGATCATTACACTATCAGGAATAGTGCGAGCATTGAGTGCGCGATAGTCACCGCAAGGTCTCCACCGTCTTTCTTCTTAACTAAATGCAGCGCAGAAGACCATGGGCTGTCCGATCGCCTAGTCGTGCCATTGGCCATCATGTTCTGGAACTCCTTTTTCGCCTCATTCAATCGATCAGGGTCTAATCGCCTAGGTTTACTCTACACAAGTGGGCCAGGTGTAGTATTAATATAATGTACGGTTTTATGCTGTGGTTCACGCACAGTCCCTGCAGGTCGGGTTACTTCCGGAAACTCACGCAACAGCTTATGAAATTTCAACTCGCCGGCGACAGTCTTCACGAATGCTACATCATCTGGTATCTTCTGATACGTCGCAGGTACGAAGATAGATGTAGTGCCATCTATCAGCCTATGATTGCGGCAGTCTATAATCAGATTATAAAAACTTAAGCTATCTATTCCTATAATCGGATTTAATACATCAGCAATGGTAAAATTTCACGGGAACGCACCACGAAGTCCAAAGTCCAAGTTAAGTTGTATAGGACCGTATGTTTTTATGATCGTTCCGTTTGCAGCTGTTAGGCCATATTTCGTGCTCGTACAGGGCTTTCGAATTAATGAACGGAGAAAAACAGAAATCGGAACCGGTATCAATAAGAAATACAAATTTTGAATATCGGTCGGTTATAAAAATACGGTCTGGATGGGTTCCGCAGTGGTAGGCCGTTACTTCCGACTGCCCATGGAGATTTCCGACGACCACTGACAAGGTTGTCGGCATTTCTTTGCTTTCAGGCCATACGTATAATGGAACCAACAATGAGGGTGGTCTTCGGGCGGCTGACGTGGCCGCGATGCAGATCTAACCCTAGTATTCCTTCTCCTACCCTCACAACTAGATCGCTGGCGGGTACGTGTATTATGCATCCCCTGCGTTGCACTAACCTACTGTGTTAGTAAAGCCACTTGCCTGGTAAGTTCGGCTATTTGTAGTGCTATACCTTCCATGGGGGTAGGAGTAATTGAGCCGCTGCACTCGATACCTGCAGCACGCTTGCAGGTGCAATTTCGTGAACCTTGTCCGCTAGGTCCGCCATCTTGTCCATCGGTAGATCCGCTTGAGAGGCCAAGATCGTTTGAACGTTGTTCGGTAACCGACTAGACCATAGATTTTTTAAAAATTCCTCGTGCATGGCTGGTCCTGCTAAGTGTTGCAGGTGCCTGAAAAACTGAGACGGTTTCCTATCACCCAATTCATCATGCATGAGTAACTGTTTTACTTTTCGCTCTTGCGAGGCCGACAACCGCTTGATTTTTTAAACACCGCCTTTAATTTTTTATATTTATTTATCGCGGGTTGGTTGGTTATGATATCTTTCACTTCTGCTGTAACGATGGTCCAACACGCCGATAACGTGGTAAAACTTAGTGGAATTGGCGGATATATTAGCGAGAGCGAACTGACCTTCCATTTGAGCAAACCACAATCCGGGTTCTTCGGTCCAAAAAGGAGGTGCACGTACTCCAACTCGTAGGGTTTTGGGCCCTAATCCGTCGCCTTTTGGGTCAGTAATCTTGTTCAGATCGCGTCGGGGTCACCAATTTGTGGTTATGGAAGGCTTGAGATGTCAAACACAACGCTGTCGAGTTTTCAAATGTTTATTGTAGGCCACAGAGCATAGATGAACAGTTATAGTAAGCACAGGAATACAGAAGAGAACATGAAGAGTTAGAATTAAAATATTAGAAATTATAGAATTGAACAGAAAATCTAAATTATGCAAGATATACGTAAGAATTAGCAATT
This sequence comes from Catocala fraxini, assembly GCA_930367265.1. Lineage (NCBI taxonomy): Eukaryota > Metazoa > Arthropoda > Insecta > Lepidoptera > Erebidae > Catocala > Catocala fraxini. Next base: position 4,775,245 of record OV884045.1, read on the forward strand.
TTATCGGGAGACAATTAAGCGTGCTTCCGCCGTCGGGTCAGGTCCGTCGAGCGCGACCGGGCGTTAGCAGACGGCCAGCTCGCGCTGCGACCGGTAAGTGCGCGGACGCAGGCGGCGAGGTACACAACCGACGCGCTTGTTCAGAGTGCAGCCCTTCATGCGACCAATATGTGTGCACGTTTTATTATTGGAGATGCCACACCAGTTTCTTGTATTTTTTTGTATCTTTCAAAAAAGCTTAAGCTTTCATCTTCCAGTTGCGGGTGGTTTGTGTGAAGGTGTCATTTAAGCTTCGTGGTACCCAACAGAGAGCTAGTTACACTTAATTTTGTTGGAAATAACGCATTGTCCATCTGGATTCTCAGCAATTCCTACAGGAATAAATCCGTAGGATAAGTAAGATTCGTCATATTTTCTCCTTTTTGAAGTAATTCTCTCCTGAGGTTTAGCCTTTTTGTTGGTTGGTGTCATTTGTTGGTCTTGACCAGGCCAAGGGTCTTTCATATTTACTGTATCCTGGAATATGACAAACATTAATATTAACCAGCAACAACAGTAATAACCATTGCTCCTCTGATTGAGATTGATTAATCTCAGGGAGGATCTTTTCTTGGTAATCTACTCCAGTGCACAGAAATACCTTATTGGGGATCACACGTGGAGATTGTAAATGTGCTGTTAATTGGACCCTTGTTTTACTTCGAACATCGAGGACAAATAACGCACTTGCTAAAATAAGCCTTGACTAACAATTGGACACCTGTGATCCAGTAAATTGATCGAAGATGCGTAATTATAGCTTGCGGTCCTCCACGCACTTCAGATCATCTGCAAACATAAGACACTCAGCATTACGGACCATATCAGGTAAGTCATTAATCATGATCAGGAATAGAGTTGGATCTAACGTACTACCCTGGCTTACTCCGGAACGAGTGTAATATTCGTCGGATCGATGTTGTCCCATTTTCCCAAATTGCCTCCGATCTCTGAGGTAGCTCGCCATAAAAGTAAGGAGTTGTCTACAGAAACCCATAGATACAAACTTTGCTAGCAATACATCATTATCCACAAGATCGAATGCCTTTTTATAATCGAAGTATGTCGCGTCCACTTGGCATCCTGTCGTTACTTTACTGCTTAGATAATCAACATATTTTATATGGTTTGTTAACGCAGACCGCGCGGGCCGAAATCCGAGTAGGGTATAATTGGGGGTTCTGCATCACTTGCTTTCGCCCGCGCTCGAGCTGCGCGATGCAAAACGCCTCAATTATACCCTACTAATGCAGGTTGTCAAGTGCATATCGTATTCAACAATCACAACGCATCTGCCGAATAAACATTACGTTCGATTCGTAACTGTTCATTCAGCGGGAATCTGACTCACTAGTATCGTGATGCGATGCACTGTACTTTTATCTATTCTAACACATATTGACAGAGATTGATTTTAATAATTAACAAAACGTTGGCTACTAAGCTTGGTAATTTTCTCCTGAAGTAGCTGTATTAGCTGATCCTGCAGTCGCTTAATCTTAAAAAGATCAGCTATTCTTGGTTCTTTCTTTTCTTTTAGAATGTTTATCTGTTGTTCAAGGTCTAATAAAACATCCTTTTCATTCTGTTCATACTTTTTGATGGAAAAAGATTCTTTGTCTACTTCATTCATTTTAAAACCAATTAGATTTAGAATTATAATTAAAGCAATAGTATTTCTCAGAATTATTTTATGCAGGTATTTATGATAAGTGTATAATAAAAAGGTGGTCTATATTATTACAATTATGAGAGTGTAATGAAATCTCATAGCTGATATAGCCAATTTATAAATATTTATAAATAATTTTATAAAGATAAGTTGGAAGGAAGTGAGATTTAAGGTGTAAAAATGAAAATGAAAAAAATTATACAAAAAGTTTATTATCAGAGCACCATATTTTTAATCACAAAACATTTTTCAACGCGCATATTGAGTTATGATCAATACAACTATGCAAATTTTTAGAATATTTATATCGATCATACAGACTTAGAAAACTAGTACAGTCTTTATCTTCTAAATTGATCACATTACTATTATTGTGATTTAAAATATTTTTTAACCATAACAATTTTTCACAACCTTTAATATAAATACATTCATCTTTTAAAAAAACTAAAATTAAACACTTATAATTTGAATATGGTATAAATCCTTCACACCAATATATCTTCCTGTTACGTTCAATCCATGCAACTTGACGTCTTTCTTGTTTTGTCAAATCGTAAAATGGAAATGGTGGCTTAATTAAAACACTTGCAATTTGTCACTACACAATATAGCAATTTCTTTTAGCACAAATTCATTTGTTTCCGTTTTAAAGCCTTGGACGTTTACAATGGCAGTCATGATAATCGGCGCACTATGTTGCTCAAAGGTTTGTATTCCACAAGTCGATCGTTTATAATCAAACAATATGCAGTAGTGTTATCTGGTATTGGCGCTGAACATTCAATTTCCAAACGAACGTCTACTGGACCTGTTTTAGGGTATCGTTTTGCCTTGAACAATCTATGATGAACAGAGGAGCCTTATCTTTAAAGTCCTTTAGATTGAGTAAGGGATCCGCTGGACAGTTGTAATACGACTGACGAAATTTCACATACATTTCGTATAATATACTGTATTTGTTTTCAGAAAAATTTAAACGTAATGGCTCATATGGATAATATTGTGAATTTAAAAAGAGCGTAACATTTGTTACTTTACAGTGATCGAAGAGAGAACTATCTTTTATTTTATTACTTTTTCTATTACTTTGTAAACAGAAAATAATAAATCTAGGCTTTTCCAATTGTGATGCAGTTTTAACTGACCATGAATGCTTTGTTGTTTTAGGTAGTAAAGGGTACTCATACAAATCCCAATTTCTAAATGCCATTTGAATAGGTCTATCTTTTTCTAAATTTTTTAAAAGTGTTAGACGTTCTCGATCTGATACTTTTATGTGCGGTACTCTCCACTCTACTCTATCAAGATTTATTTGGAAGTGAGAAATATCATCTGTCAGTGTAACACTGTTTAAATTAGAGTTACTTCTGTTCAATATAAGTTCATGTTTACAATTTATCACAATCTTATTATAATCCTCTGCAAAACCTAATAGGTATCTTATTTAATGGTATAACAGCGCTAAAGTGACCATCACTTTGAAATCTGTTCAAGTTCCAACCCCATAAGGCTGCAACTTTATTTTCGGCTTCATTTAATGAAACGTATGACTTTACGGTTGTCGTTATACCCGATTTTTTTATGCGATCTATTTCAATGCCATTTATTTCGTATCTGATATTTTGAAACAAAAACAAAACAGGGTTATTAGTAAATTTAACAGCTTTCTCAATCGGTTTTCCATTTTTTCCGAACAGCTTTGCGTGCCCCTCGATGTATATTGAACTGGCTGATGGTAACACGTATATGTCTTGCTGGTGGATGGGTATTCTAATCTCATCGTTTTCTCTAAAGCAGTTGTTGTAAGGATTGTAAGAATGAATCTCATAACTTTCGATAGAAGTATCGAAGTGCGGTAAATCGTTAATCTGTAGTATATTCATAGTTTAAACCCCATGCTTTTAAAAAGTCTTTATTTGTTTTAGTTAATTTGTTCACTTTTTTTTCACGTCTGTGCACCTTACTGGTTGTAGAAGAAGTACGGTGTTTTATTTTGAGGTGAGGTTTTATATTGTATAATATCATTTTACTTTTCTCAAATGAAGACGTAGTTGAATATGTTCTATAAAAGGGATGCAGCGGCCGAACTGATCAACAACTTTAATAGATATAGATGTAATTATATTTTTGTTCACTGGGAAGTAAATAACGTTTTGAGGCGTTTCTAGGTAGTGATGTCCTGCAGTAGTATTAGGTACAAATTCATGAATAATATGGGTTGGTATACCGTTAGTATAAGAACCATATATTAAATCACATTCAATTCTGATTACAGACGGAGTATTACTAGAAAGCACATTTGATACAGAGTTTAATACTGAATAGTACAGCAAGCCACACTCATATTTTTCAGAGAAACTAAGAGGTGGTTGAAAATATGACTCTAATTCTGCTTTGTGTCCAGAGATAGTCACAGTTATAGACATAGTTGCATACTGAACACTTTTCGTAAATTTTGTTTATTATATTCTATGTCTACTCCAAAAGTTTGTTAAAAAATGTAAACATAGATGCCCACATTTTTAAGGGTGTACCCTGTATATTTTCATAGTTATAGTAGATTTCGAGCCTAAGTATTGTACAAATTCCTTTGGAGGCTTTAGATTTCCATAACTGTCAAAATATTCAATATAATCACTGTATTTTGCATAGGCTACCCAAAGAGAACCAGGATTTTTAGAACTATCTAAATTAACCACTCCACATTCATTTTTATAAGGATGTTTAGGGAGTTCATCTCTCATAAAGACACCTCTAAAGTAGGGAATATTAGCTCCATATTTTAAAATGTCAAAGTTAGTTAGAGCTCGTTTGGGTAGGCGATGTATTAGTTTTTTCCCTTTGATACAAAAATTCCAAGGCCATCTTTGTGTGGCTTAAGATGTAGTCCTTTTCCGATGCAAAGAGCCTCCATTTTTTCATTATGTCTCTTCGACTCATCGTACAGTTTTTTAGCCATCTTGAACTCATTTATAGTCTTAGCTATACCAGCTGCTCCCCCTGCTATAGCTCCCGCAGCTGATAATCCAGCAAAAATAGGAATCAAAGGTAATACTCCACCAGTTTTTGGTATTGGAATAATCCGAGGTAGTTTAATGGATGAATCATTAGCTAATTCTCTAGCAGCAGCCATAGCTAATGCTATTGCAGTTTTTTTTGCATTTTGGTTTTAATCTTTTCATTTGTTTTTTCGTAACAGATATTACATTTTTCAATTTCCTTTAAAGACCTTTACTACTGGTAATTTTTGGTGAAGAGTTTTGGCGACGAGTTTTTAAGCCAGCGCCGGTTTTAATTTTCGCTAACATAGCATTTTTTACTAAACGTGCTGCAAATTTCTCTCCTGTACTCGCATCAGGAGCTAGTGATCGTTTTTTTGCCATTTTTAATAGAACTAGATCAGCGCTGTGACGATCCTCCAAGTTTGACGACTTGTAGTATGCAATATCGTGGTCTTTACAATATTCATCCAATTTATTAACGCCTTTGTCTCCATGTCTAAGTGTCTTAATTAATTTTGTACCAGGACCACAATAATTATAACCCGCCAAATGTAATTCAAAAGGTAGGTGGTTTATTAGCCAGTTAAGAAGACTACTCTCTCCAATACACATCATAAGACTGACCAACCAAAGGCTCAACACTTTATAATATATTAAGGAGTTTAACAAGTCACCTAGATTTATTTATATCTCGAAGCACGTTTGTCTTATCTATCCAGCTATTTTCATTGGAAGGCAAACCAAGCCATTTTACAAAAACTTTATTGCCTTTCCTTTTAAGAACTTTCTCGACTAGATATACATTGGGATGATTTGTCTTCTGAAGTTCTTGTTCATAAAATGCTCCTAGGATAGGCTGTCCTCTGATCGTATCTTCAATCAAGTAAGCGATAGGAGTAGTATTCTGCTTGTACCTAATTTTAAATATTTCTGTTGACCAATTGGGAGTATAACCTTTTTCAAATGTTCCTTTGTACTTACTGATACGAACGTAATCACCCACTTTAAACTTGCATTTTATACTCTCTTGCTTTTTCACTAATCTATTGAATCTTTTTAATATTTCTTTCTTATTTACATTATTGACATTTGCTGGTATTTCATTAATAGTGCGATGATAGGTATGATTGTATTTATGAACAACATTGTCCAGGGCATCTTTTATCCAATTATAATTACCTTTTAAACTAAACTCTTTGTACAGTTTAGATTTTAATGTTCTTATAAATCTCTCTACAATCGAAGCTTTTTTTGATGAAAATGTTGAATAATGATTAATATTGTAAGACTGCATAAGGTATTTAAATTTGTTATTGTAAAATTCTGTACCGTTATCAGTTTGTAAATTCTTAGGAATGCGATTATCATTCAGTAAAATTACAAATGCCTTATACACTTCATCTTTGTTCTTACTTTTCAAAGGGAACGCCCAAGCATATTTTGAAAATGTATCAATTACGGTGAGAATATATTTATAATTATTATTTTCTCTCGACATTGATTGCATATTTATAAATCCGCTTGCCATAGATCATCTATATCCTTCATAATAACTTGTCTTCGCGGAAAATTCACCCTTGCGCTTTTATGAATTTCATTTACCGCATCAGCTTAGCTCATTTAAAAAAATATATATATATATCTCGAATATATTTTATTTAGATATTGTTATGTCTATACCTATACATATTTTGGGTGAACTCTACATTAATTTATATATTTATATTATATATTTATATTATAGAACGCATCAACTTTTTAAATGTTCATAATGAATGACATCGCAATACTGAATAAAAAGCTTCCTGATAATCAGTATTTATTCTTAATTTCTTAATTATATTAACTTCTTTTAATTCTTCAATTATTGATAATATTTCATTGTCATGGTTTGTATTACCTGCATATCTTGAAGCTATTAATAATTTTAATATTTCAACCAATTCATTTGGATCGTCCCAATATATTAAGTCAGTATTCTTTTTATATGTTTTAAGCGTTGGCAAACTGCCTCCAATTTATTCTGATTGTTTTCCAACAAAGTCTCAGATAATAATGGTCTGATTATTTCTCGATATTTAAATCCTTTGTCACCTCCTATTTGACCGCTAGGATTAAAATCCCTCTTATGGGCGTTGGTATAATGTAATATGTCTTTGTAGGCAAGTCTATCAAAGTCAGTTATATTTTTTAAATCAGGTTTTTTCCGAAGTATAAGTTCTTTTAGTCCAGGGGTTAAATCATAACTTTTATCTCCAATTTTAACCAAAACTAAATCATCGCCACCAATAGTTTGTACTTTAGAAAATGATACTACGGAGTTACCCATCATTAAAATTTTATTGTCGGTCCTTATATATACATACTTACACGTATCTGCTTTCATTCAAATTTAAGAAATATATCAAAATTCTGTCTGTACCTTCCATTATTTAATGATGACTCTTTGTTAATAGGAATAAAGTTATAAGGGTTACTCCATACAGTTTTACCAATATCTTTAAATTGATTGCACGTTAGATCAGAGTTAACATGTTCTTCATAGATGTGCTTTAAGTTCACATCATCTTGTTTAAATATTATAAGAAGGTTGGCATTACATATCGCGTAACAACTGTTTCGGGATTTTTTAATATGTTTGCGATAAGTAAAAGCAATCAATTTGCTTATGTCTACCCATACAGAAATAATTACGGATGTTTATTTGATTTTCACATACGACATCATCAAGTATAAATACAGAATTTGGTAAAGCTTCACTCGGAGATATGACATCTTTATCGTCATTGAACTCATTGAATTTTATCTGAGGCACTCTTCTTAATACTTCTCGTATAAAACAATATTTTGGCTGAAAGTTAGTCTTCGAGTAAAGGTACAGGTTTTGAAATTTTAACCCATTTTCATGCAATAACAAACTGATCACAACGTTTGTTTTACCACAGTTTGAGGGACCGCAAATTATACAGCGAATCGTATTTGGTAATAAAGCGCTGTGTCTAATCTTTTGAGGAGATTCACCAACATTTATATTTTTAACGTTAAGTGATATGGCTTGTTTGATCAACTTCATCTTGTCAATTAATTTCATTTTTACCTAACATAGACATATACTTTATTTTGAGCTATCTAGATTCATCACTACAGGTGCGGTTATTTATTATATTCTCATCTTACAAGGTAGGTATGTAGATATAAATATGAGCTAGGCAATGACTCAAAATTTATCAGGTTTGGACTTGTCCAATATTATAATTAATTTGAGATCATATTACCTATATTATGACACACACAATTAGTAACATGAACCCCAATATTATGCAATGTGCATGCAATAACTCATTATTGAATCAGTTTACTTCACTCATTTACATAAGGTAGATGTGTATAATATTTCGAATGTAAGTATTTTCTTTATCCTTACTAATATTTATTTATTTAATTCCCTTTTATGTATTATTTTTCTTTATTACAGAATCATGTCTTTCCCGCGATGCCCTGTTTTATTCGAGGAAGACAACATAGCGCTAACTGCTGATGAATATCGAGAGCAAGCTAATTAACATGAAGTTAGTAACTGGTCTTTCAAATTTACACTCATATAATATGTTTTATTTACTTCATTATCCATATTTGTTTTTAATGTAATTTAATTTTCATATTCTTTCATAACTTGACACACGACGATAATCCAATCACAAATCCTTTCTATTATGGCCAAGATAGGGAGAGCTGGTATGCTGAAGTAGCAGCAAAGGCCTGTGAAAAGAGCGGAGCAAATAAACAAAAAGAACGAACTATAAAGAAAAAAAGCTAGCCAAAATCTCTGGAAAATACATCCTATATCATAAAGAGAGATGCAGGACGTGTTCGACACATTGTGAAAATTATGATACATAATTTGGATGATAACAATAAAATAAATTGTAGTGATCCCGACTGTGCAAGTGTAAATGTACAATATTTAGTGCGAACTGACTATGATGATATTATGCAAGAGACCGAACATTTAGTTGGTAAGATAGTAAAAAAATTAAGTATACCTGATTCTTTATAAACCTTGTGATGTGTTTTTATTTTTTTTATTTATTAATTGTCTTAGATATTGTGAGTGTATTATCTTATCATGTATTAAAAATCAAAGGAAAGTCATTACCGTGTAAAGTGCCTTATTTCAGTAATTAAGTACATGATATTAAAATGTTGTTCTGTTAATAAATTAATAAAGATGTCCAATGAGAAACTGTGTTAAAATACCTATAACTATTATTAATTAGTACATTATAATTATAAAAATATTTGTATTTTATTTATATTCCCAGTTAATCAGCACTTACTTTCTCGATTATAGCTAACCGATTAAACTCAACACAGTTATATCATTATTAGTTTCTATGGCAGCTCATTTGAAAACACTGTTAGAAAGTACTATTTGCCCTACGCACGCCATCTACAAAGTATGTAGCGAGTCATTTGTCGATCACGCAGGTCGCGGGTTCGATTCCCGCTCAAGTCAATCATCAATACCTAGTGAGAGATAATAATAATAATAATATTCTACCATATACACACAACACTATCTAGCCCAAACTAAGCAGAGCTTGTACTATGGGTACTAGATAATGGATAAACATACATATATACTTTTTTTTTTTGTAAGTACATACATATTATACATAGAAACACCCAGACCAAGACAAACATCCATGTTCATGCACACAAATGTTTGACTTGTGCGGGAATCGAACCCGCGACCTCAGGCGTGGCAGTCGGTTACACTAACCACTACGCCATCGAGGCCGCTAGATGCATGATTGCACTGATCAAGTATTCAGTTTCATATTATGGATGAAACTGAACTTGATCAGTAAAATACGTAGGTAAAAATTTGTTTGTTTAATTGACTGAATGTAATTCTAAGATAGTGCTAATACATTGTATTGTTGTATCATTAACAGTTGTATAAAAAAAATATTATTCAATTTCATCGCTACTTTTTATTTAATTTAGGTAAGAAACAATATTTGGGAGTATATTTTGTAAGGTTGTGAGTTCGGGGAGATGAGTTAAACAACTATATCCATTGGATTTATGTTTATTAATGCTCTCAATCATAGAATACAATGATTTATATAGGATGGATTCATTACGGTACATGAGCACACATACGTATACACTACACGCCCACCGGCAAAATAAAATAAAAATATTGGTTACATTTATTTTTATTTTTGGGTTATATTAAAAGAATAGGCAACTAATAATATTTATATAATGCAATAAGCACAATATAATAAAAGGGATAGATAGATGGCGCCACCATCACGTAAACATTGATCTCAATAACTAAATTTTTCTAATTAGCTCTAAAAATATAATTAAGTTATAAATTGTCACAAAAAGTGAATAATAGTGAACTTGTGCCTACAAATATCTTCAGCAAATGTTATCTCCGATATTCAACTAATAAATAGTGATAAAACAACAAAACATAAATTGTGTTAGCGTATGCAAAGATAACAGACATTAAAAACAATTAAACAAGTGTGAACGAACAATACGACTAATTCGTGAACGAAAAAAATATCTCGTGCATAACAGTGACAACTGAAAACACAGCTTCATGGATGTGAACTAATCTGAAGTAAGATAAATATTAAGTTTGAATAATTGGCGGTTTTTTTCAACACTAATTCAAATCTGACAGCTGTGTTTCGCCGCAAGCGCCACCAGCGGCGAATAGCTGCATTAACGTCGCGATCGATTTGCGAATTAGGACATCTATCGGCAAGTAGCGGTACCCGACAGACACCTCGTCATTAAAGTGATTGATCGTATATAATAATTTCATGATCTCAAACTAGATGGCGTAGGTTATACAATCATAACAAATAGGTCTGATTTTATAAGTAAGAATAAGGACACACGGGTAATTTATGATGACCGGGCGGGGTGACGCTACCACATCTACAACTTCTACTGCTGGAGAGACCGCTCCCGAGGCAATTGCGCGCCTTGCGCAGACGATTACCTTACTCGCTTACGAAGGGAAAACTGTGACTGCGGTGAATAAAAAATTGATCAAGGAGGCCGCCGAGGAAATAATATCACTCAGTAAACAACTCAAATTACCACCACCCTCACAACTCAACACCACCCAAGTCTCGGAGGAAAGCTTCGCCAAGTTGGGACGGGAACTTGTGGCGGAAATTCACTCCGCAATTGGACAGTCTCTCAGAACCATCACTGCCACTCCAAACCTGCCAACGAGCCTCCCTGCCAAACAAAAATCATACGCGGCCATTACTAAAACTGACATCCAACCCAAGAAACCGGCTCTTATTATCGAGCCCAACACCAGCCCGCTGTCAGCCTCTTTGGAACCCTCTGCAAACGTCGAGAACACTTTGGATGTAATAAAAACCCGTATCAGCTTTAAGGACAGAAATTACGCGCCAACCAAACTTAAAGCCTTGAGCAAAGGACGGGTATATATGGAATTTAGCACCAACTCACAAAAAGAGGAAACAAAATCTAGGATACACAACCTGAGTACTCTCAAAGCCGAAGAACCCAAGCGCCGCTCTCCCCTAGTCATCCTCAAGGGAATAAACAAGGACACAAAACGTGAGGAAATTTGTGAATTGGTTTGCAAACAAAATTCCATCCCAATAACCGACATTAGGCTCTGCTTCCTTACAAAAAACTACTCAGGCCATCTATACAATGCCGTACTAGAAGTCAAGCCCTCTTCTTATCAACGCCTGATTCATTGCGGGAGAGTTGCTATCAATTACCAGCAAGTACACATAGAACCATTTTCACACTACTTGCAGTGCCGCAAGTGCCTGCAATTTGGACACTCACACAACAAGTGCACAGCTGCAGTACACCCGTGTTCCATCTGCGCGGCAACAACGCACACAAGTGACAACTGCCCTCACAAGCTCACGGGCACATTCACCTGTTACAACTGTACGCGCCACAACACCAAGTTTGGCACAAAATTGCTCATCAATCACGCTGCCAACAACCAGACTGCCTGCACAAGAATCCACATAGCCAAGCAGAAAGTAGAGGACACTACAGAATTCGGACACCTCTGATTACTCACTCAAGCTTTGTTATAATTTAGTGTTAATTAAGTATTTTGTTTTGCTATTATTCTTCAAAACATACACATGTACAACACTCGACATACACACAACAACACCAAACTCACTACTTTCATACACGCGAACCTGGGCCGTGGATACATTGCCACACATGAACTCACACAACACATAAACACTCACAAAACAGACATAATACTAATCAACGAACCATACACAGGCAATCAACTCGTTGTAAAAAACATACCTAATTACAGCACATACCAGTCTTCACAACCACAAACTAACAGGCACACTAAGGCCTGTATACTCATCAGAAATGACACAGGTAGCTCAATGGGACTCACACAATACTCCACACCGAATCTCTGCACAATACAACTCACCACAACAACTGGTAAGAGAATATATGTAACAAGCGTATATATCGAGCCCAGCACAGATAATTACAACACACTTGACAGCTTACACCACATGCTGTACGACACACGCAATCATACTCACATCATATGCGGGGACTTTAACGGATGGCACAGGCTGTGGGGCTCCCGGTCTAACAACGGCCGCGGCAAAGATGTCGCGGATTTAATCCTATCACAGCACACGGTCATACTTAACACAGGCACTCACAATACCTACGAAACCATAGTCGGTGGACAGACTCGAGGCTCAATAGTTGACCTTGCAATCGCATCAGATGATATTGCCAACAATGTCACTGACTGGAAGGTAGATACATCCATTTGCCCGTCATCTGACCATCATGCCATCTCATTTACACTACACTCCACGCACCCACTCAAACGAAATATCACCACCTCCACATTCAAATATAGAGCCAGTGACTTTAACAGCTGGTCAGAGCTTCGCAACGCCTTTGCCACGGAGATAAACAACACCGATATACCCAACATCGACATAAACACCTTACATACCCAACAAGACATTGATACATACACGCACAAACTGACTAAATTTATACAGAATATATGTAACACACATTTACCAAAAACCGGCCGACGCCCTACTCGTGCCCCCTGGTGGACCGAGGAATTGAGCTCCCTAAAGAAAAAAGTCATAGACAACCATCACGAATTAAATAGACTAAAAAATAACAACTTACCCATTGAAACAGCTCTCGCAACAAGGGACGCACTTAAAACCGAGTACGCATCTAAAATCAAAGAGACCTCCACACAACACTTTCGGGAATTCTGCTCCACACAAGGGAAGGAGGACGTTTGGTCGATCACCAGAAGACTAATAAAAACGGGCCCCCCCACTCAACCACCCTTAACCATCGAGACATCATCTGGTATATACACAACATCTACACACCAAACAGCCACTGCATTTCTCGACATATTCTTCCCTAATGATACACCTGACACACTCTTACAACATTCCTTACGCAACCGCACACTTCACCCACCCGACACTACTGATGAACCCCTATTTACACAACATGAAATACTGAACATATTAAAATCTATGAACCCGAAAAAATCCCCTGGCGCGGACCATCTCACTTCAGACATAATTTACCACTTCACCCTCTCCCTCCCTCACATAATCACTAACCTAATGAATCGCTGTTTAACATCATCCATCTTCCCGAAGTCCTGGAAACACGCTATTGTAAAAATCGTACCTAAACCCAACAAAGCCGAGCACTCTAAACTCTCCTCATACCGGCCGATTGGGCTTATACCCATATTGGGCAAAACACTCGAAAAACTCATTACACAGCGGCTAACGCATTACCTCAACATTACACACACTTCGAACACCAGGCAGTTCGGCTTTAAACAACAAATATCCACCATACATGCACTTCATGATATCACTCATTCGATCACTCAACAAAAGAAAAAAGGACTACATGTCGCCATGATATCTTAAGATATAAAGGCAGTATTCGACAACGCCTGGTGGCCCTCCATCCTCGCACGCCTGCACCACACTAAATGCCCTAAAAACATTTACTCTATAATCCAGAATTACTTCACACACCGCGCAGCCACCATACACTACACCGACGCCACAACAACAAAAACGCTTACCAGGGGTTGCATCCAGGGCTCTGTATGCGGACCCACCTTTTGGAACCTGATCCTAGACGAGTTACTAGACATGTCTGGCGACTCAACCGGAGGAGGGTGCCTACCGGAGGGCTGCCACCTGCGGGCCTTTGCTGATGACATCACCCTGGTTGCATCACACAGGAAACTCACTACACTTCAACACAACATTAACGCCAGCTTACAAACCATTCTCGAATGGGGTAACTCTGCCAAATTAACGTTCGCCCCGGAAAAAACGGTAGCACTAGCGTTCACAAACAAAACACGTCTACTCAACATCTGCATGAATAACGTTCACATCCCATTTAGCCGTACTGCCAGGGTTCTGGGCGTCATCATCGACGACAATCTACACTTCACACAACACGTCGACCATATCACTACCAAAGCACGCGCACTACCTACACAACAAACTCACCAAATTCGTTCGTCCCACTTGGGGAATACACTCCGAGAACATACACACACTTTACCGGGGAGTGATCGAACCCATCGTTTGTTATGCAGCCAGTGTTTGGCAAGGTGCACTCAATTATGGCACCAACATAAAAAAAACTATTATCCCTACAAAGAGGTTTCGCCCTCAAAATAATTAAAGGGTTCCGCACAGTTAACACCATCAATACAATCGCTATATCAACACTCACCCCACTTGACATTAAAGTAAAAGAGTGCGCCACCGCGGAACTGGCTTGTATCACCGGCTCCACCGATCACCTCCCCGACAACACATCACTCGACCGACCTACACAGCCCGCACTCCTACTACACCCTGCACACCGCATTCCACATCAATACCGCTCAACAGACACACAGGACAGCCTCGATAACCTACTCATAAACCATTTACACGCACATCACATTTACACTGATGGAAGCAAACACGACGGTCAGGTGGGAGCCGCCTTCATTGTACACCCATTGTACAACCCCACAAAACACAACCATAACCGAGCATCACAGACTACACCCATCATGTACTGTGTTCCAAGACGAGCTCGTCGCAATCAATCAGGCATGCATCTGGGCCGCCACGCAAACCCTCCCATTGCGGCGGCCGTCATCATGTCCGACTCAATGTCTGCCTTGGAAGACATTCAAAACATCAACAGTACACATCAAATAACCACTAACATCCACAATTTTTTACACTTTACTCATATACACATCACATTTGTCTGGGTCAAGGCACACATAGGATATATGGAAATGAACTAGCAGATATCGCTGCTAAAGAAGCTGCAACCAAAGACATACCTCTCACGTTCTCACACGTCCCATTGAGCTATGTCAAACGCCTAGCCAAACAGAAAAGCTCCACTCTCGCCGCGGAGGCATATATCAACAACACTAAGGGCGTTATCATTAAAACTTGGTGCCCCACACTCACACATCTACACAAACTCATTAGCACCACAGGGCACACATTCGCACTTACACAGCTACTCACTGGACACGGATATCACAAACAGTATTTACACCGCTTTCACATAATTGATAACGACACATGCCCCTGTGACAACAATACCACCCAAACATTCTTACACCTTTTGTCACAATGCCCTAAATACACACTTACACGGCTACACCATGAACAATACTGCCACTTCAAGCAGATTACACCTTATGACCCCGACTCCATACTCACAGATGTTACTGCCACCGACACCTTTATGACACACCTAACGCACATAGTAGACACACTTAAAACCTTCAACAATACATAACTACACACATGCAACGCACACACACACACACACACACACACACACACACACACACACACACACACACATATACACACACATACACACACACACACAAGCAATTACACCGACTACATCCGTTTTTATTGTCACTCTTTATAATAAAAATGTCTTTTAAAATATCTCTCCGTTTCTGTATCAAATAGCAGAAATTTCGCGCACTATGTCGCAATAAACTCCTCTCAGGGGCGGATTTAACCTCTGGGAGATACTAAAAAAAAAAAAAAAAAGGAAAAAGAAAAAAAAATACAAAATTATATAGTATTTTGTTACACACAAAAAAAATATATAGGTTTTCATTAAAATAAAAAATAAAAAAAATACAATCGATCCAAGTTACATGTATGAAAAAATGTCAACAGCTAAAAAAAAATATTCATTTGACATATGGTCTCGTTCTATTTTTATGTACTATTAATTCTTTACCTTTATATAGTATTTTTAAATTAGGGTTACAATCTTCTATTACTTTGTACGGTCCAACATATAGTGGATCAAATTTGTTTACATTTTGTTCATTCTTAAGCAGTATCATCTCACCAGTACTATACGTAACAGGGTTTGTAGAACTTGTTGAACTTGTAAACTCTTTTTATCATTAAATCACAGATATGTAATTAAACTTTGGCGTAAACATTAAAAATTAACATGTAATAGTTATAACATGATCATTTAGTGTGAAAATCTTTGAAGCAATTGTGGCCACGAATGACGCAAAGATATACGTTACATTTCATGCAACGAACTTTTGTGCGACTACTACAAGTTTCTAACTGGCAAAATCTAGGCGATTTTAGATCATCAAACACTGGCAAATGATCGTACCCATCGTATCGCAATGTTGATGGTGGCTTTATAGTTTTTTTATATTTCCTAGGCATTATGTTTTCTATATCTTCGATGCTCTCTGTGCGAGGGTTTTCAGGGGAATTTAGCAAAACCTCAGATAACTCAAGACGAAAATCTAATAAATCTAATGTTTTATTTCGTCTGTAATTATTCAAAGTACAATCTATCTTGTAAGCTCGCCAAGCGTTAACTAAAGCTAAATCATAAAAATGGATTAATACTTTCAGGGTCCATTTGCGAGTTTTTATAAATGTTCTGTAGTATTCAACCTGTTGGTCGAGAACATCTACTCCTCATATGTGGCGGTTATAATTATGGATGATTTTTGGTGCAGTCACATCAACGTAGGAGCGCGTGCGCTTATTCCATCTCTTAACTGTGTCGGTAGAGTTTGATCCAGTGCAATTAGAAGCAATCAACACGGACTTATTGTCTTTCCACTTCACTAATACTGTAGGTTCTCTTACCATCTGTTGGCTCTCACCACGAGACATTTGAGCATCCTTCTTGAACTTTAAACTAGTCTTGTCTGGTATCCTATTCGCCATGATCGTTCCTGTGCTATGCAGGTTCCTCTTTTGCAGTTCTTCTATCAATGGTATTGTTGTAAAATGTCTATCTTGGTATAAACAGCTTCCTGCGGGTACGCTTCTAGATAGATGCAAGACAACAGAAGGTCCAAGTCCAAGATTAGTGTCGGCGAACATTGTTCGAGCTCCTCGATAAATATCAACATTAGCCCATCACTTGTTGTTAGGATATAGTTTTTCAGCCCAACTGGTCGTGGTTTATTTCTGACCACTTGTCTCAACGGGCATCGACCAGTGAATGGGATCATTTGCTCGTCAATGGAGTAGTAGCCTGGAATTCTTTCCTGCTTGTAACATCCACTACGAACTATATCAATCATAGGTTGGATTTTCCATAATGGATTTGATGCCTGTTCAGGCGGTGCCGTATCACAGTCTACTACATGCACTGCGTTGCGTAATTGTAGGAATCGATCACGGCTCATTTTGCTAGTTACCTTGTTAAGGAAATATCACTACGCCAGTACATTGGCAGTCTTGGGAATGGAATACATCCCATCAAAATATGGATCCCAAAAAGTTTCTGTATCTCAGTCTTCGTGGTTTTTAATTCTGTCCCATTCTTTCGTAAATAATATAAATTAGTACAATTACTGACTGTTTCATAGAAGAGTTCGTTAAAATAGTCTTCTAGATATTGAATGGGTTGTTTTACCGGTTTAATAGGCCGATTCGGGTAGGTATGCTCCTTATCTTCAAATATTCTTTCTCTCCAGCGGCGAGGGCGAGAACCAGGGCGACTCGGACGTTCTATTGTCGAAGATGGTGGTGGTGCCGGTTGTTCTAGTACAGAAATATCTTCGTCCTGAACTTCTCTTTGGTTTTCAGCAGTATCTTCGGGAAAATCTAGGTCGTCTAAGACACTAGGATTGAAGAAACGTTCCTCGTCATCGGAGTCGTTGAAATAATCGATGTCAGACTCGTTTCCATCGCCAAGGGCTTGCAAGATATCCTCGTCAGGCAGGGCGCCTAAAGTAAACAAATATTACACATTAAAGTTCAAATGACATAGTACTATACATCCAACAAAAAAGTATACGTAACACCTAACCCGCACGATCGTGTATGTTTTAATTTGATGCGGAATACATGATTTAGTAATAAAGATAATTTAAAAAAGGATTGATAATACAATTAACTAACTCAGTACTAAGAAATTTAAATAGATTTACTTATAATATTCCATCAAAAACAAATAATTATAAATACTTACGTGGAGCGCTTCGTCCGCCAAAATTCGCCGCCATCTCTGACTAGGTACTGTGACGCGACGACAGGTCGCTACGCGTTCAATTATTTTTTTATGGAAGGGATACATCATGCACGATCGACCGATGTCGATTGCGTCGCGGAAAACAAGTTAAAACAAGCACCAGATTTTTCAAAAGTTAGATGCACGCTCGACTATGGGTCGATTGTAAAGGGTTATGAATCATATGCACATTTTCTAATCTGTTTACTAATAATTAAATGTTGTCTCGCGTCATACTGTGATTTTTGAAGTTTGTATTCGAGTTGTTTTGGATAGTCGTAATGGTTATATAGCGGTTCAATATCTGAACGTAAATTACTCGGTAAATTGCATAGTTTTCCAAATACAAGTTCATAGGGAGTGTATTTAGTTTCCGTATGTACGGTCGTATTAAAAGCAAAGCACCAATATGGTAGCCATAAACTCCAATTTTCGGTTTGGTTCTCTGTTTGTATGCGAAGGAAAGAAAGTAAATTTTTATGAGTATTTTCTAAACCTCCTATTGATTGGTGATGGTATGCAGTAGATGATATCTGATTAATTTTAAGAATTTCACATACTTCTTTCATTACTTTCGAAACGAACTCCGTACCGCGATCAGATATAATGTTTCTTGGAATGCCATAGCGTAATAAAAAATTATTAATGAAAGCTGTTACCACTGAAATTGTATCCTTATTTCTAAGCGGATAAGCCTCTACGTACTTGCTAAGATCACACTGTAGTGTGAGTACATACATATAATCATCACTATCCTTACTTAAGGGCCCAACTAAATCTAAAAATACTCTATCAAAAGCCGAATGGCCTGTATCAGTTAGGACCATTGGCTGTTTTATATACCTAAAATGTTTCTGTCGCTGGCATTTATCGCAGCGATTTACAAACTCCGTGACGTCCTTTTCTAATTTCGGCCAAAAATAACGCCGTTTTATATTATTAATCATACGTCGTATACCGGCGTGACCGCTACTCGGTAATAAGTGGTAGTCATTTAAAATGATTCGTTTCGTATCGTGATCACTTATAATTTTTACACCTTTTAAAATATATAAACGTGGTGTTTTTATTAGGTGTAATATTTATGCTATGAATTAAATCTTTTATTAACTCAATGTTTTCATTACTTCGAACAATGTATACACTATCAAGTTTCAATAGATTACAGTAATAAGCCAACTCTTGTACAAAGGCATCTCGTGCGCATTGTAATCGGCAAGATGGGTTTACTCTTAGTATACAATTTGATGCATCATAATTAAATAAATTTGTATCTGATTTGTAAGAATCTGTCAATTTACTCCATTCTTTTACTTTCACAAACCTTAACTCTGTACAATCCTTTGGTTTTTTAAGCAACTCAATAACTCTTGGTTGATCAGACCGTTCGTTTGTGGATTGCTTAGCAACCATAGGGTTGTCACTCACACCTTGTCCACTTCTTTCACACATACGCTTTTTCTGTCCTCTAGTCAATACAGACACAACGTGCTGATTAATTTCCTTCAATTCATCACTTGTTATTCGGATACGTGACAAGGCATCTGCAGCTGCATTGTCGGTACCTCGAACATATTCTATTACGTAATCATATTCCTCTAATACTAAACGGAATTTAGTCAAACGACTAGACGGATTTGTTTGATTAAATAAGTAAACTAACGGTTTGTGGTCAGTTTTGATAATAAATTTTCGACCGAAAAGATAGGGTCTGAAATACTTTACAGACCATACAATAGCGAGTAACTCTTTTTCAATCGTGGGGTACCTAATTTCCGCTTTATTAAGATTACGACTTGCATAAGCAATTGGTCTGTAATCACTATTGCATAGCACAGATCCGATTGCATAACCAGGTGCATCTGTTTATAAAATGAATGTATTGTTTTCATCGAAGTTGGGATATTGTAATATTGGTGGGGATATTAACGATTCTTTTAGGGATTCGAAAGATTCCTGACATTCATACGACCATTCAAAGTTAACATTTTTTCGACACAGTCTGTTAAGAGGTAAAGATATCGCGGCAAATTCTGGTATAAATTTTCTATAAAAGTTGACAAACGCTATGAATCTTTTTGTTTCGTCAGCATTTTTTGGCACAGGATAATTTTTAACTATGTTTATTTTCTCTAAATCTGGTTTGATTCCTTCGGATGAAATAACATGTCCCAAAAACTGCATTTCTTTCCTTAGGAAATCGCATTTTGTTGGGTTAAGCTTTAAGTTAACTTTTCGCAATCTAGTTAAAATATCTATAAGATTTTTATTATGTATTTGTAAATTACGACCAAAACAAATCAAATTATCCAAATATACAAATAATTTTTCGTATGTTAGTCCAGACATTGCAATTGTCATTAGACGAGAGAATGCACTTGGGCTTATTTTTAATCCCATAGGTAAACGGGTCATTTGATATTGGCCCGAAGGCGTAGTGAATGCTGTATACTTTCTGCTGTCTGGCTTTAATTTTGCCTGATAATAAGCTTGTGATAAATCCAATTGTGAAAAATACATTGAACCGGATAAAGAATCTAAAATATCGTTAATATTCGGAAGGGGAAATTTGTCGTCTAAGATTCTTGTATTTAATTTACGAAAATCGATTACCAACCTCCATTTCTTAGAAATATCACCAGATTTTTTGGATACTAACAAAATTGGGCTTGACCATTCACTCTTTGCTGGTTCAATAATATTTTCAGAAAGCATTTTCTTAACCTGTGTTTCAATTTCCTTACGCTGTGAAAAGAGCAACCTGTACTGTCTAGTATAAACTGGATCAGCATTTGGTTTTAACTGTATGCTTTGTTCATAAAGGTTAGTGGTAGATAATTTATCATTTGGTAAATGAAACACATCCGAAAATTTTGCACATATGCTTTGGATTGATGACCTTTCTTCATGGTTTAGATGACTTACATTTAAAAGAGAAAACATAGTGCGTACTCGCTCTCCATCAATATTACTATCTTGGTCAAAGTTACAGATGTCATACTCTGATAATAAATGTATTTCCGGTCTAAAAAAATTAATATCTACTTGCATTTCACGAGTATTTAGTATTTGAATACTAATTTGTCCATTGTTTGGTTTACAAATACCTCCGGCTACAAAAACTCCGTCGCATAATTGAATCGGTAATATTACGCAGTCTTCGTTATAACTACTGTCTAACATAAATATTTTCTCACATCTTGGTGGGATGCTTAAAAAGCAGGTTTTATCCAACGAATTACTAATCATGGGCAGGGTCAAAGTATTGTCACTATTCTTTAAGGTAAACGTATTATTTTCAAAATTTTAAATAGCGTTATATTTACTCATAAAATCTCTACCAATTATACCATGTTGTATACCAGGTAAGGTGTGCATAATGTAAAATTTGTGTACAAATTCCTTTCCATTTACGATCAGTGTAACATAAACATAGCCTAAAGTTTGCACTTTGCCTCCAATACCATTTATATAAATGCATTCTGTTTGGATTGGAATATTCCAACGTGACACAGTGTCGTATTTCAATACCGATAGTGATGCTCCAGAATCTATAAGCAATCCATATTTGGCACCTTGTACTAAGAACTCCACCAAGCTATTATTGTTACAAGCAAATATAAAATGATTATCGAAAAAACTCTAATGGTTCAGTAGTACGAGTATGTCTTTCCGTAGGTTGGGGCATTCGATTCCGGTCAGATAAATCTATACTATTTATGCCATTTTCTATAACATGCACATTACTATCGCTCGTAAAAGTCCTTGTTGGTCTACCGCGAGATGAACCCCGCATGTGACCACGATTATTGCTGAACTGTTGCTGAACTTGGTTTTGATATTGCCTATGATAATAAAAAGATCCTCTACCATTCCCTCTTTGAATAAATCGATTGTTGTTTGAACGATTAGGGCGTCTATTATTATAGTAACTATATCCACGATTATTAAATGAGCTGCCTTGGTATCCAACATACACCGAAGCTTCAGAATTATGCTGATTGCATGTTAACTCCTCATCCTTAGCTGCTCTTATAGTATCTTTTAAAGTGTCATAATTTCGTGCCGACAAAATTATGCGAATTTCACGGTTACGCAAGCCATCATTGAAACTTTTAATCGCAATCTTCTCATTTTGAGGGCGTAATATTTGATATGCATTTTGGTCATCACCAGCTTGCGCGACCGTCAAATCCACAAAAAGCTGCTCGACCTTAGATCCATATTTCTCTAAAGAAGAGCCATTTTGGTTGATTTGTGTCAACTCTTTGTGAATTGCCGTACTAGATTTCTTTGTAAGAAGGTGTTGACGCATTTCAATAATAAGCGACTCACAACTATCGTAAGACGTAGACAATCTTAATTTAGCGTTCTCGTTTAATCGGGTTTTTAGTATAAATTTAACTAGCATTTTGTTGCCTTCATCAGTGAGTGAAGAACTGTATAACTCTATGGCATCTATTAAGCTTTTCGTCACATTTTCATCATCAGTCATAATCGGTAATAAAGCCACTGCATTCCTATAATTAAAAGCCTCCATATTTTCTTCGGTTCTAGCTTTGACCGTACACTCGAGACTAGGTTGAGAACTATACCTTTTGGAGCAAAAAGATTCTATTTGGGTAAAAGTCTTGTGGACTCTCTACATGCATATGTACCTATGAGTGCGTGTGTGTTGCATTGGGAGTCACTGGCGATAAATAAAAGTGTTAACTAGACTTTCATATTTATTGTCCGAGATGCACCCTAGTCTACACACGTGCATCCAGACCGGACAGCGCGCAGTCACTGCCGGTTACTCTAACATACTTCTCGCTTATACATAAAACCGTTTATTCATCATTTCTTATATACTTACAGAGTCCCTACACAACACCCACCCCAATTTTTTACCAAAAAATTAAAAAAAACAGAACCATAATAAAAAACTCAAAATCAAAAAAAAAACGATAAACATGGTACACAAATCCATACCTATTTTGTAAATACATACAATTTCACAAAACTAAAGTAGTTGATATTAACTATCCAAATTAAATACATGGGTATTTGCGTACAAAAATGTTTGTGTGGTATTTTACCGTTCTCTCTTGGCATCATTGTGGTCAATTACCATCAACACTAACTCTACAGAAAGTCCTTCGATTGAACGATAAACTATCACACCAAAACATAAAGAGAAACATTATTTCACAAAAAAAAACGATACTTTCAAAACACTATCAAATAAGTAAACAAAATATATTTGATACACAGATTTAGTATAGGTATAACATACACAATCTAATAATAAATTCTTACGTTGAATTACACACATCATATTACATTGCGATAAACACTGTATTAGGTTACGGCTTACGCGTAGCTTAGGCTTAGACTGCTGAGGTGGCGGCCGTGGGGCTCCCACAGGTTGATCAGCTACGATTCTTGTAAACATCTTAATCATCCAGTGTCGTAAACGATAACGACAATATACGATTATGGCCAGAAATATAAAAATTCCCATGAAACCTGCCATTACTGCTATGGTTATATTGTACTTGCTAATTTCAGCTTGAACTGCGCCATTCTGAGCAATGATAAGCTCTTCCTTAGTGTATGAATTGCCCATATTTGGATAAATATAAGTTAACATTCAACAATGTTATTCCAATAAGATATGATAGCGTTATAAAGTCACAAAATGAATAGATACTACATTAATATATTGCCTAATTGCATTGTTTATCGCATTGTATGCAGTTTGCTGCTATTACACATTTCACAATATTTCACAATACACAATAATAAAACAATATTTCAATAATTCGCATAATGTAATAAGTAGGTTCTTGGTAAGTGTAAACAAATGTTTCCCAACTTAAGTTAAAGGTACACATACATTAGACTGTGAGTTAGATGTAAGGGTATGCTTCCATTGTACCGTAACTGTTTCGTGACAATCAAAGTTACATACATTATAACAATTGTTTAATTTTTAGGTTAATTTATAGTATTATTTTATAAACTTACTTTTAACAATTAAATCTTACTGGGGGTTTAACTGTACGACCACTTTTTGTTACCCTTATAGGATTCAAATTCTTATCATTACAATCTAATGTTTTGTGTTCTACAATTAATTTATTATTAACGTTGGCATTCGGTTTGTCATAATAATCACTCTCTGCTTGTTCGCTAGCATGTTCGTTTAATATAAACGCAGGTTTTAACCTGTCGATAGATATGTTAACAGTTCTATTACTCAATTGAATTGTGTACACCTTACCTTTTCTCTCCACAACGCGATAAGGGCCTTCGTACGGTGGCGTCAAGGGTCTGCGTACCGCATCATTTCTAATGAAAACATAATTACACTTAGCTAATTCATTGTGTACAAATAATGTGCGAGAGTCTCGCAGTACTCGTGATACTGGTCTTAAACTATTTATATTCATTCTTAACTGATCTAAAAACGCATAGTCCGTTAAGTTCCTATTATCCGTAACGTTATAAAAGTCACCGGGTAAACGGAGCGTTTGGCCATAGATATACTCAGCAGGACTTACACCATTATCGCTTCTGGCTACTGTCCTCAAGCCTAACAAAGTTGTCGGGAGCTGTTCGTACCAACACGTATTGTCCGTGAGTCGGGCCGTAATTGCTTGTTTCATACTCCTATGCCAGCGTTCTATGATACCGTTACTCTGTGGTCTATAAGGGGTAGTCCTACTCTTTTTAATACCTTATACCTTAAGCAATTGGGTGAACAGGTTGCTCTCAAACTGGCGACCTTGATCACTCGTTAAACGCTCGGGAACTCCAAAACGAGTTATCCAGTTATCATAAAAAGCTTTTGCAACTACTTCTGCCGTAATTTCGCGTACAGGAATGGCTTCCGGCCAACGTGTAAATCTATCTATCATAGTAATAAGATATCTGTAACCGTCACTAGTGGGTGGCAATGGTCCTACTATATCTATATGTATATGGGATAAGCGCTTAGCTTCTGAGAACTGTTGACATTCTGACACAGTATGTCTACCTACTTTCGATTTCTGACATTGAATGCATGCTTTTGCCCATTGACCAACATCGCGGTTCAATCCGGGCCAAAAAAATCTAATGGCTATTAATTTACGAGTTGCTCTAATGCCAGGATGGCTTATGCCGTGAACTGTTTTGAATACTAATTTCCTATAATTCTCGGGTATATATGGTCTGCACACATTAGTAGAGTTTTCACAATAAATCATTCTGTGACTGTTCGGAATGAGAATTTTCTTTAAAGAAATATTGTCATTTTTTTCAGCTAATAATCGTTTCAACTCCGCGTCTGTTTCCTGTGCTAATACTAATTCTGAGTAATCTATTGACGTTGGGCAATGTATGGTCTCTATTCGCGATAAAGCGTCTGCTACTTTGTTGTTATCGGCCTTAACGTACCTAATATCCGTTGTGAACTCACTTATGAACAAAAGCTGCCTTGTACGTCTCGGTGTTTCACTATTACTTTCAACCTTGTTAAATGCATAAATTAGCGGTTTGTGATCCGTATAAATAATTAATTCCCTGCCTTCAAAAAGAAATCTAAAGTGTTTAACTGCTATGAAAATTGCAGTTAACTCTCTATCATAAGTTGAGTATTTCTGTTGTGCTGTAGTGAACTTTTTAGAAAAATATCCTAATGGTAGCCATTTGTCATCTATCCACTGCTGTAAAACTCCCCCTGCGCATTTATCCGATGCATCTGTCATCAATGATAAAGGTACATTCGGTACCGGGTGCGATATCATTACTGCGTTTTTTAAACTTATTTTACATTTTTCAAAAGCTTCAATAGATCCATCTGTCCATTCTATTTTAGTTTTATATTTTTTCTTAGATCCTTTTAAAAATTCATTTAAAACCATTTGGTAAGCTGTGGCATTAGGTATATTAGCTCGATAAAAATTTATCATACCTAGAAATTTTCTTAATTGTTCAATAGTTTCTGGTCTAGGGTACTCTACAATGGCCTTGACCTTGTGCTCCAGGGGTCGTATTCCAGCAGTTGATACCTCATATCCTAGGAATTCTATATTAGATTTGCCAAAAACACACTTAGATAAATTGATTGTTATACTAAATTTTTGTAAGCGCTCAAATACCAATCGTAAATGTAATATATGACTATCCATGTTATCACTTGCAATTACCACGTCATCAATAAAATTAAACAGGAAATCTAGGCCTTTTAGAACGTCATTATTCATGAATCTTTGGAATGTTTGACTTGCATTTTTTAATCCGAAATTCATGCGCGTAAATTCAAACAGTCCAAAAGGTGTGATAACCGCTGTTTTTTCAATGTCCTCGGGCGCGATTTTTACATAATGGCTCTATTTATGTCTAATTTACTAAATATTTTCTTACCTGCTAATATGTATGTGAAATCGTGCAGTCTCGGAACGGGATAGCGATCCGGCTTGGTGATGGCGTTAAGACGCCTGTAGTCACCGACTGGTCGAATGTGTCCGTCCTTCTTTGCTACTATATGTAGTGGGCTGGCCCATTCGCTTTTTGATGGCCGACATATCCCGATTTCCTGCATTAATTGAAATTCACGTTTTACCTTATGATAGCGGTCCGGCGGAAGTGGCCTCGCTCGTGCATGTACCGGCTTGCCTGTGGTCTCGATGTGATGGTATACATCATTCTCAGATACCCGGTCCAGGTCCTTGAATGTGGCCGGTTTAGTAATTACTGAAAATTCAGACAACAGATCATGGAAAGGGTGATTATTATCGACAGAACTCAAAGAAGTTTCATTACAGTTAATAATCTTGCCAAACGTTAATAAATTAGTTGTCTTATCAATAAGTTTACGCGAGCTTAAATCTACTAACAAGTTATGGTATTCTAAGAAATCGGCTCCTAATATTGCTTGGCTTACATCCGCAATTACAAATTCCCAGCGATAAGGACGCCGTAATCCTAAATTTAATTTTAACACTTTAGTTCCATACGTTTTTATTTCACTATTATAAGCCGCGAATAACTTATAATCAGAACTCTCACCTGATAACTTTTGTTTACGCGACACTGGTATTACCGATATGTTTGCGCCGGTGTCCACTAAAAATGTAAGTCTTTGTTCCTTATCGTAGACACTAAGACGGTGGTTCCTGCCAGGTACGAAATCGCCCACCGCTACCGACTGTACCTGCTTTAGTTTTCCGCTGCTGTTTTCCACGCACACGGCTTTTCACAGGTCCTCGCCCTATTTCGATACCAGTAGTGAAATTTACAAAGCCAATCAGGATCGCTTGGTGTCCTTGATTTCGATCTTGGTCTTGAATTCGCCCTTCCAAAACCGCGTCCGCGGCCTCGATACGGGCTGCGGCGGTGCCGGTTGACCTCGTTCCGCAGCGACGCTACCTCCATATTGAGCTTGTGCATTGCTGTTAATATCTCCGAAACGGGAAATTGACTGCTACTGGCGGCGTTGCCTGGTGCTGCACTCGTACTGATCTCCGCTATCTCGCCTCCACGTATGTTCTCCATGACCTTATCCGCAATGTTTGCCAGATTTTCCAAGGTCTGGTCCTGACTCACCGCGAGTACGGTTCTTACGGGTGTGGGCAATCTCGCGATCCACAGGTTATGTAACGTTTGTTCTGAAGTTTTCGCATTTCGTCCTAATTCTCTCATACGCCTGAGTAGTTGCGATGGTTTCTGGGTGCCGAGTTCCATTTCCCCGACTAATTTTTGAAACTGCCGTTCTGCGCTCTCTTCATACACCTTCAACAGCCGCTCTTTTATAGCGTCGTATTTATTGGCCTTCGGTGGACTCAACAATATGTCACTGACCTGCTGCAAAGCGTCTCGACCCATCTTCGCGACTACAACATTGAATTTTGCTTCGTCACCTTGTTTTTGCGGTGTCAGCATGCTTTCCACTTGCGCAAACCACAATCTGGGCATGTCGGTCCAGAACTCAGGTATCTTAGTGGACATAGTAATCGCAGCCAGTTCCGATGCATTGTCCGTTCGTGGCGAAGATGATTTGGCCTCATAGTAATCCTGGCACGCATCCTGCATGTTCACTTTTCTGCCACGCTACGTTGTAGAACGTATGTTTCACAATAATGAACGCCACGTCACGTCACGCGCCGCGTGTCTTTAAACTGATTCTAAATTTTGACTAATGCAACTTATAGTCCGAAAGAAACAAAAAAAAACGAGAGGGTCACCACTGTGGACTCTCTACATGCATATGTACCTATGAGTGCGTGTGTGTTGCATTGGGAGTCACTGGCGATAAATAAAAGTGTTAACTAGACTTTCATATTTATTGTCCGAGATGCACCCTAGTCTACACACGTGCATCCAGACCGGACAGCGCGCAGTCACTGCCGGTTACTCTAACATACTTCTCGCTTATACATAAAACCGTTTATTCATCATTTCTTATATACTTACAGAGTCCCTACAGTCTTTTTAAATAAATCACAGTATGACTGTATTTCTTTTAAAACACTAGTACTAAATTGTTTCTTTGCAATCTGTTCCGATATTTATGATGTCATATTATAATGTCATCAAATTGATATTTTAACAATGTAGCTTCTTTTAGCTTTTGTTGTAGAACAGTTTCTGTCCTTTTAGGATAACTTAATTTTATCAAATTATCTTTAATATTTTTTAATTGGTCATACAACAGGATAAGCTCATTTGCCATTACCAATCAGAACAGGAAAAAAAAACCACATAGGTAATATTTACTCAATTACAATTACATGATAAAACATAAAAATAAAGACTAATAGATAACGATACTAGAAATTCATCCAATAACCGTTCCGTAACTTTTCATGTTTCACTTTGCGATAGAACACAACTCACTACACTCATCACTAAATATAACTTGAAACACTTACTGCGGTTTCTGGCCTCTGATGCCTACCTCGTGGCGAGCCTCCTGGCGCGCCTCCTGACGCACTCGGAACAGACACGAGTCTCCGGATTCGGTCGACGAAACGAACGTGAAAGGTTTTGCGCGAAAACCTCATTCCTTATCCAGGAATAGTGACAATTTCGGTACAATTTATACACCGCGTAAAGTCCAGCGGTTCCGAGTAAGGTGCAAATGATAAACATCACGATGCTAATGTTCGATAAATGATACTCCTGCATAGAAGCCGAATTTGAACCACCTGATGTACTTTGCGATATAAAAACGTCCTCTTTTTCTATATTTGACCGGCACATTTTAGCAAAAAAAAAAATCAATTCAGAACACCAATGAAATTGTTTACTACTCGTCCATCAATGTCTTTTAAGTAACGCGACCGAACTCGGCGCTCCGTCTCGGATGGCAGGGTCGCCATGTAAGGTTGTGAGTTCGGGGAGATGAGTTAAACAAC